>OX387923.1:5057500-7557500 GCA_947578465.1 Thera obeliscata | reverse complement strand
GAGGAATTCCTCCAAGCCTATTTATTATTAATAATTTATCTATCCATTTATTTCATACATATTTTATAGAGTAAGTAATTTATATTTGTTTTCTTACATTTCATAAAAAAATGATTTCTAATGATGTGTTGTCTTCTTAGTTAAATGTACAGTCAGCATCGGAGGTTTATTAACATTTTGATGATTGAAAATCTTGGCAAACTCTGGAAACCTCGTGACCAAAATTTTGACTAATTTTGTAAGTTTTGTTCAAATCCAGTCGTCGACAGTTTTTCTGTCCAAAAATGTATGTGTACTGAAACGGTGAAGGATAACATTGTGAGGAAACTGGCATGTCGTAGGACCAACAAAGCTCTAAAGCATATTCTGTCAAGTGCACGAAATGAGCCTCTTTGAGGGTACCTTAATTCCTTTCACCACACTTTGTTCGAAAGAACCAGTGACGCGATAAGAAGAAGATCTCATAAAGGCCATGAATGAGTATACCTTTTAGTATAATTTTGAGTATACTTTTGTTGAAAGCGTGTATTTATATTCCAGGTCTGCTCAGAGAGCAGTGCAAGTGAATCGTCGCTGGAGTCATCAAGCGGATACGGAAGTCAGGGGGCGTTCGCTGCGGAAGACCACGCCCTCCAACAGGCCCAGCAAGCGGAAGGTATCAGACACAGACCTTATTGTATGTGTAGTAGAGTCTATTGTGCAGTGTGCTAGTGCGTTTTTTATGTGTTCGCGTTAATTTGATTTATGTTTGGTTTTTCTTTTTTGATATTTTTTATGATTTGTTAAAGAATTTCTCAAAGATAATAAGCCAGTTTTATTTAATAAATCATATTGAATCAAAACTGTTTAAAAGTAATACTTGTGATTCAACTGACTAGTATTTATAGTGTTCACTGCAGTTATCACAAAAAAATATAGTGTCCCAAAAGTTAAGAGCCGAGCGCGATTTGATTAGCCTAAAATCACAATTGAACGTAGAATTATTCATTGGCCTACATTGTGACTAGATCTTTATACCTAATTGCTATTACTATATCCCTACCTGTAAATAGTCAAACACTAAGCTAATATAAACGTTTCAAAGATTAATTTTTGTTAACAATCTGTTTGTTTAAAATTTTTTGTGTTGACATTTTTGTCCCAATTTTTTATTAATGTTTTGACTCTCTTTAGACATGCATTCAGATTTGAAATAACTCAAAATCCTGAAGAATATCTATAGTGGAAATGATCTCTGCCTACCCCCATGAGAGTAAGGCGTGATTGTATGTATGTATGTCTATAGGGATGTACCCTTTTATGATTTCGCTTAGTTTTGTGTTGTAACCCGGCTTTGCATGCTTCTTAGTTCAATCCGAGATCGTGACTCTACGTCGCGACGACACTATAGCGGACGCGAGAGAGAACTTTTCAATCTCTCTGGGCTCTCTAGAGGAGGCTGTCAGATCTCTCGATGAAGCTACCGAGTCACCAGCTTTCGCTACCATTGGGAAAAAACCGGCGGTGCCGAAACGACGACCTGTTTCTATGACTGGTAAGTCTTATGTGTGATTAGTCTGTCCTATCTGCAAATTGGTCAATCGTATTTATGATTAGTCTGTCGTATCTATGATAGGTATTTTTGAATGGCTTACCTGTATCTATGACTGGTAAGTCTTTTTAGTGATTAGTCTATCATATCTGCAATTGGTCAATTGTATTTATGATTGGTTGGTGTTATCTATGTTAGGTAAGTCATATCTGCGATTGGTCAGGCGCATTTTTGTACTTTGTCTATGACTGGTAAATTTGATGTGTGTTTAGTCTGTCCTATCTGCAAATTGGTCAATCATATTTATGATTGGTCTGTCGTATCTATGATAGGTAAGTCATATCTGCGATTGGTCAGACTCTTTTTTGAACGACTACCTATGTCTATGACTGGTAAGTCTTATGTGTGATTAGTCTGTCCTATCTGAAAATTGGTCAGTCTTATTTATGATTGGTCTGTCTTATCTATGTTATAGGTAAGTCATATCTGCGATTGGTCAGACGCATTTTTTAATGACTACCTGTATCAATGACTGGTTAGTCTTTTGTGTGATTAGTCTTATCATATCTGCAATGGGTCAATTGTATTTATGATTGGTTTGTCCAATCTATGATAAGTAAGCCTTATCTGTCAGTCATTTTTACAACTGGGTAATTCTTAACATATTCGCATGATTGGTAATTGTTATTTATAATTGGTCAGTCGTATTTATGATCGATCAATTTATCTAGAATGGCTAAATTTTTTTTTTTTATATCAATAGCAAAGCATTGGGCGCACCTGATGAAAATCGAGAGTGCAGCCTAAGATTGAGCATATTAGTGATAAACTTATTCACTTTTGTTGGAAATTGCTAAATTAAAACGTTTCGGAAATACCTACTGACGTGTAGAAGTTTTCAGCAGTTTTGTCTCTCTTGGCATTAAGAACGGTTGTGCGGTACGGTGTTAATTAGTTTCTTGAAAAAAAAAAAAAACATTGAAATATACCGGTCGCTGGCGATGGCGATCAGTGAAACACTGTCAAATTTGACAGTGATATTTGTGGAACCAAAGCTTCCGTCCGAAAACCGTAGTTTTGTGTCTTAAAATATACCGCGCGGTCGAAACTTTTTTGTCCACTCCACTGGCTTCGTCATTAGATAATAAACCTTAAACAGTTGTTAATAAAGGTGTGTATTCCAGCTACAGTGTGGTCTCGTCGTGGGTCGTCGAGTTCAGTGGGCAAGCCGCCGCCGCCCGTTAGACGGTCGTCGTCCATATCCCGTCCGCAACGACCTCACTACTCACCGGTAATATTACATCATGTTATAGGTAGAGGCACATAACTTTAGCGCTGACCGTTATTGCGCAGAAGTCAAAAATAAGGTACCTGAGGGGCGCTAGCGGGATGAAGGGCGGGCGTGCGTAGCGCTGATTGGCTCTCCAGTCGCACTCCGCTCTCTGTACCAATAGGACACTCTGCACACATCCACACATCCAGTGTGCGCGGCATGGCACACTACGACGCATGCGCAGCGCGTATCGCTTAGCGCTAAAGTTATGTGCCGCTAAATAAAATAAAGGTAATCGCAAATAAAATTTAAAAAAATGTTTTTTTGTCCATATTTATAATGTATCTTGTATATTCCAGGCTAGCAACCAAAGCGCCCAAGGGCAAACTGACGTGGAGAACCTACCACCCCCTCCTGCTTTCTTACTGAACCCGGAGGAAGCCGGAGGAAGCCCGGCAGGTACGACAAATATGCATACATACATACATACATAAAATCACGCTTGAGGCTCCACCACACAAATATTTACCATGACAAATATTTACCATGACAAATAATTTTGCTAAAGTTAATGTTTCTCAACTTAATGTGTACATAATCAGCTGATCTTCTGCCCATCGATTTTTTCCATAAAAAAATAAATTATAGTTTAAAAAACTAAAAAAACACGCTTTTGTGCAAAGTTTGAATCAAATCTGATCGTTCAAAGTAGGACAAAATCGAGCTCAAAGGGGTCGGTTACATACATACATACATACAGGTGAAGCTAATAAAAGCGTTATAAAAATAATAATGTATTATTCGTGTTTTGTAGGTCACGTGACGAATGTAGCGGAAACAGTGAAGCAATTGACAGAACTAAAGCACACGCCCGCTTCCCCCGGGCTGTGCCGGCGCGCCTCGCAACTACAGCTGGCGCCCAACCAGGCGCCGCTCTCCACATTCCAGGTAGGGCACGCGCCGTAGGACACGTGGCATATAGCTGAGATGGTGTAACAGTTGGATATTGTAAAGAATGAACAACGGGATATAAAAGCATGCAACTGTGCCGAAATAACTGACAAAAAAACATGGTAAATATCCCGTTGTCCATAAAAATAGTATAAAAATCCATGTTAGTTTGAATAGTTACATAGAGAAAAATATAAATTAAAACAGAAAGAAACATTAGAAGCTTCCAGATTTGTGGATTTAAACCGTTTGTGCCTGACTTCGAGTCTTTCGCTCAATAGACTAAACAAAGAACAGTATTTCCAGCACACTGACAGTTCATAATTATTTACAAGTAAAAACTTTCAAAAAACTTGAAAAAGCGTCTTCTTAGGAACATGTACAAAATCGGTTATGCAGTTTTATTAGTAAAACTGCTTATCCGATTTTGTACATGTTTATCGACAGAAACCGTCCTATTCTATTTTTACGGGACGGCTTATGCAATGCGGGATTTTCCAATTTTACAGTTTGGATATGATGTTTAAAGCCAAAATTACGTCATCCAATTAAAACTTTATCAACTTATGTCATCATTTCGTCATGATTGTTATAACTGGCACAAAAAGTCATAGGCGACATAAATTGTCAGAGGTGACACAAAATGTCCTGGCACAAAATGCCATAGGCGACATAAAGTGTCAGAGGTGACACAAAATGTCCTGTCAAAAACTAATAATTCAACGTTTTATTCCAGCAATCCCGTAGCACATGGGGATCCAACGCCAGCGTAAACAGCGCCGGCAACCTGAACCCGATCTACGGGCAGACGGGTCACCGGATAATGGCGTTCGAGAACTCTGTGTACGCGAGACAAGCGAGCCACAATACTAGCAACTCGGATATATATCGGGAGGTCAATTCTGGTAAGGAATAACAATCAAAATCAAAAGTGTATTTATTTAGTAGGATTACAAGAATCACTTTGAAACGTCTTAAAGCTAGGTGAGTCTAGGTGCCAGTTCCACGCGACCAAGCCTAGAAGAACAGGCAACAAACTACGGCTCGGTTCCTACCGTTTTTTTAGGGTTCCGTAGCCAAATGGCAAAAACGGAACCCTTATGGATTCGTCATGTCTGCCTGTCAGTCTGTCTGTCCGTCCGTCCGTATATCACAGCCATTTTTCTCCGAAACCATAAGAGCTAGACTGATGAAACTTGGTG
Organism: Thera obeliscata; assembly: GCA_947578465.1. Taxonomy (NCBI): domain Eukaryota; kingdom Metazoa; phylum Arthropoda; class Insecta; order Lepidoptera; family Geometridae; genus Thera; species Thera obeliscata. Next base: position 7,552,543 of record OX387923.1, on the reverse strand, counting down.
AGTAGATGTATTCTGTGAACCGCATTAAGGTTTTTACACAAAAATAGAAAAAAAACTAGGAATTTTGGGGGTCCCCATACTAAACTCTAAACTGAAACTCAAAAAAATTTTTTTCATCGAACCCATTCATGTGGGGTATCTATGAATAGGTCTTCAAAAATGATGTTGAGGTTTCTAATATTGTTTTTTTCTATACTGAATAGTTTGCGCGAGAGACACTTCCAAAGTGGAAAAAAGTAGTCCCCCCCCCCCCTCTAACTTCTAAAATAAGAGAATGATAAAACTAAACTACGACGAACTACAAGAACCTTTATATTATGTTACTTGATGCTACGGAACCCTTCATGGGCGAGTCCGACTCGCACTTGCCTGCTTTTTTATATGATCCTTTTACAAATCAAAAATAATACCTAGCTTTAAGTCGTTTCAAAGTGATTCTTGTAATTCAACTGAATAAAGACTATTTTGATTTGATATAACTTTTGAAACTAACATGGTTTTTAACACTAATTTGAACTGTGTTCAACCGTGATCATGGTGCATGCAACTGTGCCGAAATATCGGAAGTCAACTCAACAAAATTTAATCATGGTAAATATCCCGTTGTTTCATAAAAATAGTAATTTGATTTGATTGGGCACGTTTCTAACACGTGACCTGAGAGGCAATTAAATATTGTATGGGCGGTTGTTACTATGCAACATTAAGAATCATCGTAGAATGATCGAAACTAGTTGTCTCATCAATTTTCCATACAGAAGAGAGAGACACGTGCTCACACGAAAACAACATTTGGTGAACAAAATAAATAAATATTCTAGACAATCCACTCAACACTATTTAGCCCCAAACTAAGCAGAGCTTGTACTATGGGAACCAGATAGCTGGTATACTACTTACATATTTTTATTTTTTTGTATACAGGGTTATTCATTATTAGCTGCAAATACTCAGGAATTAGGTTCAACAAATAAAATAAAACATATTTATGAAATGATTTTTTTTAAGTTTTGTTAAGAAAATCCCGAGAAAATCGATAAAGGAATCATTGGCGCCTGACCTATTTTGACCTTTGATCCGCGCCCGCGCGCCGTGAGTGACACTCTGCGTTCAGTCACCCCCTGGGTGGGTCATTGTCCTGTTCTCCATGGCAATCATTATGCAATAGCCGTAAAGAAATTAATAAAAATAAAATTTTGATACAAAAACTTAAATCAAAATTAAAAAAAAAACATTTCATGAATATTTTTTATTTTATTTGTTGAACCTAATTCCTGAGTATTTGCAGCTAATAATGAATAACCCTGTATACATACTTAGAATACAATATGACACCCAGACTGAGAACAAACATTTGCATTCACCACACAAAGATTTGTTCTCGGTGGGGATCGAACCCACGACCTACGGCGCAGAAGGCAGAGCTACTACCAACTGAGCTACTACCAACTGAGCTGAGAGGCCAGTCAAACAATTTGGTAAACAAAATGTGGTAGCAAAACTCCGATTCGGGGTACTGTACTTGGTTTTGAAAAGTTATTTGTTAGGAAAGGAGGAAGTATGTCATTTTAATATCACGCTATTTGAAGGAGGAAGTAGGTCATTTTAATATCACGCTATTTGTTAGGAAAGGATGAAGTAGGTCATTTTAATATCACGCTGTTGTTTATCGCATATTTCCTTAATTATTTAGACTCTAAATATTTAATAGAGGAAGTATAGGCATAGTTATCATATCACATACGTTGACAAACGAAATGTAAAAACACTATGAAATATTTATAAAGTTTGGAGTTTCCGTTGTTTTTATAGTGAAAAAGCAGCCAAGTGCGAGTCGGACTCGCCCATGAAGGGTTCCGTAGCATCAAGTAAAATAATTTAAAGGTTCTTGTAGTTCATCGAAAGGTAAATTGCGGTTTACGATTTATGACGTATAAAAAAAAACTACTGACTAGATCTCGTTCAAACCAAATATCGTTGGAAGTTTGCATAGTAATGTACAACATGTATTTTTTTTAGTTTTATCATTCTCTTACTTTAGAAGTTAGAGGGGGGGGGGGACCAACTTTTTTCCACTTTGGAAGTGTCTCTCGCGCAAACTATTCAGTTTCGAAAAAAACTATATTAGAAACCTCAACATCATTTTTGAAGACCTATTCATAGATACCCCACACGTATGGGTTCAATGAAAAAAAAAATGTTTGAGTTTCAGTTTAAAGTATAGGAGCCCCAAAATTTATAGTTTTTTTTCTATTTTTGTCTAAAAATCTTAATGCGGTTCACAGAATACATCTACTCACCAAGTTTCATCAGTCTAGCTCTTACGGTTTCGGAGAAAAATGGCTGTGACATACGGACGGACAGACAGACAGACATGACGAATCTATAAGGGTTCCGTTTTTGCCATTTGGCTACGGAACCCTAAAAAGGAATATCGCACTCCATTTGTAACATGTTTTTGTAATATTAAACATGCTACGACAGGGTTTGGAGAAACCATGCTGTTGCGTCAGTGACAGGGAAAAAATGGTTTAGAATTAAATACAAAATATTTTCACATCTTTATTAACATGCCTAATGTTTATATTATTGAATTACCTATAATATTTACAAAAAAAATGTATATAAGTATTGTGTCAGTTATCTGTTTCCCATAGTACAAGCTCTGTTTAGTTTGGGGCTAGATGGTGTTGTGTGAATTGTCCACATTATTTATTTATTTATAATAATAATATATCCGAATAAAGTGATTAGCGACTGCGAATGGGAAGAGGAAATGTAAATACCCACCCAGCCGGTGGACCGACGACATTTTTAAGATCGCGGAAAGTCGTAGGATGGGGGAAGCTCAGAATCTTTCTTTCTGGAAATGCCTACGTCAAGCAGTGGACTTCTTCAGGTTGACGATGCTGATTAACAGAACACGTCCAAATTTCAGAAAAAGTAGCAATGACAGATTATGTCAAAATGACAAAAAAGAAGTTTAAAAAGTCTAGTTAGATAGAGCGCGATGTAAAATAAAACTCACTCATTTTTCTATCATGTTTTTATTTTTATTTTCCTTGTACTTATTCGTAATGAAAAGCACAGTGTTGTACCTCGGGTGACGAGGTAAAGACTTATTTAAGTCCCTCGAGCTCCCGGCTCGAAAACCCGTCTCGGGACTTAAATTCGTGACTTTCAATCCTCGGGTAACAATGTACTATTTCATTTCAGTTACACATTCTTGTGAAGGCTACATCTGTTAATTTTTTAGGTATATACGGAGAGAGCAAAGGCGTCAGCTCTCCGCTTGGATCCAGTCCCTCCACACCCGTCTATGCTGATAACTGCTTCTCCAGCTTCGGCCGGGGCAACGACCTGCCGCACTACGGACAAACTGGTACGTACAGCGCCAGTGCGGTGAAGGACAACGAAAGATTCTTGTGATAGTTGTTTAAACGGAAATAAACGAAACAGAGGAAAGGGAGGTTGGTTGTGAATAAACGGTTTTTGACTTTGAAAAAAAGACGAAAAAAGATGGCAGCACTATCTAGACCCAAATTAAGCAGAGCTTGTACAATGGAAATCATATAGCTGATATGAAACTTTTTTTTTTCAAAGATTTGGCAAAACTAACAGCTAGGTATATAGATATATAGTATATAGATTACAAAATTAAACATGGAGCAATGCTACATGTATGTAGTAGGCCAATTAAAAGTTTCCATAGCAAAGATGAGTAGGTATGAAAAAGTAACAGTAGACGATAGAATACAATACAAAAGAAAATGTTCAATAAATTGGTGCTGATATTATCCTGCTTGAAAGAAATTGTTGCTAAGTAAGCGTTGAAACTTACATTCATGTTTTTTCTAAAATACATACCTACTTAGAGCACAATATAACACCCAGTTATAGAACAAACCAGCGTTCACCACACAAATATTTGTTGTCCGCGAGAATCGAACCCTCGACCTTCGGTGCCAAAGGTAGACCTGCTACCAACTGAGCTGAGAAGCCAGTCGGTAGCAGAAAAGGTAAATGGTTTTTGACTTTAAAAAGAAGAAAAAAAATCGGTTGTCTGTAAAGTCGGTTTACTGACGAAAGTTGAACGTGACAACGCCATACAGCTGTCCACGCGGACGCATCGCTCTCTCAAGTAGGAGAGAGACATTATGTCGAACGCTGCCGAACGCGGAGGCCGTGCGTGCCTCTTTGTCGCTCGTTCCGCGCTCTCGCTTGCACTTCAAGCCGCGCAATGGAACGTCTCCGAGCGAGGTAACGCCGCATGAGTCATGTTTTTTCGTGCGTGCAGCTGGTTCCATCGAATTATAAGACGTTGTCACGTCAAAAATATGGTATTTGACCGTGTATTTGTTTCAGGTTTCAAACTCCAGCAAGAGAAGAAATACGGTCAGAACAATACGATATACGCCCAACCCTCGCAGATCATAGGAGCCCTGAACTCCAGACATGACACCCTCAGTCCTCTGGCGCTGAGGAAGAACATAGCAGCTAGGTCGCATAGTGCTGATAGGCAACAGATCGAATGTAAGTATAATGCCATTATAAACATTGTTATGTGCCCTCCGAGTCCCAATACTGGGCAAAGGTCTCAAACCATTCCCTCTACACATCGCGATCTTGAGCTACGCTTGTCCACTCCGTCAAGAAACTATTAAGCTCGTCTCGCCATTTCTGTTTTGGTCTGTCTCCTTCTCGCTGGGTCAGGATACCAATCGATGGCTATCGTTGCCCACAGCTCACCTGGCCAACAGACCAACCCAATTCCACTACACATATTAAAAACACGAGCTGGTATGACCAAAAAAATATGAAAATACATTTTCTAAAAATGAATCTTAGCTAGATCGATTTATCGCCCCCGAAAACCCCTGTATACTAAATTTTATGAAAATCGTTGGAGCCGTTTCCGAGATTTGGATTATTATAACACAATATTTTCTCGTTTAAAGGTATAAGATAACTTCTAAAAATAAATAAGTCTTGCAACTCTCGTTTTCACAGTACAAAGCAGTCTCATAGCAAGTTTAAGCGCAAAGCTGGCACCCCAACTGTCACCCAGAACTAATCGAAGGGGTTCTACCATTACCCAAGCTGATACACCACCCAAGGGAAAAGGTAACTTTTAGAATTCTAATTACTAGATACCAGCTTCGGACGGTTGGAAAATTCAAAGAAGTCCGTAACTTTTTACCTTCTTTTTCTTATATTACACCTGTGCGAAATCGAGGCGAGTCGCTAGTAGAATAAATAGCCTAAGTTACTCAGGGATAATGTAGCTGTCTTATAGTGGTAGAATTCTTGGCGAAAACTATCTTGACCTGGTCATCCCTACTGAGACCGAGCACCGAGGTTTTGGGAATAGGTCATCATGACCTATTCCCAAAACCTCTACAATTAAGAGTTTTCGCCGTAGCATAACCTATGTTAATATTTTTGTAAATGCCGATAGGTACCTGTTTATTTGTGCCTACTAATAGGTCAATTCAAAATCAAAAGTGTGGTTATTCAGTAGAATCGCAAGGATCACTTTGAAACGTCTTAAAGCTAGGTGAGTCTAGGTGCCAGTTCCACGCGACCAAGCCTAGAAGAACAGACAACAAACTACGGCTCGGTTCCTACCGTTTTTTTGTACATGAATGATGATAATGTGCTGTGTTCAAATAAAGTATTTATATTATTATTTATTTATTCAGCAGGTCTCCCAGCAGTGGTGCAACCAGCATTCCTGGACAAGTTATCAGCGACGTTGCAAGCGCGACGCCGACAGATGTCGCCACGAGCTGGCGCCATCAGAGAGATCATCAACCAGACAACACAGGTATCCATCCAATGAGTGGCCTCTCAGCTCAGTTGGTAGTAGCTCTGCCTTCTGCGCCGTAGGCCGTGGGTTCGATCCCCACTGATAACAAATATTTGTGTGGTGAACACAGATGTTTGTTCTCTGTCTGGGTGTTGAATTATAAGTATGTACAAACAAAAAAAAAATATCTAAGTATTATGTATATCAGCTACCTGGTTCCCATGGTACAAGCTCGGCTTAATTTGGGGCTAGATGGTGTTGTGTGGATTGTCTACACTATTTATTATTATTAATACTGAATACAAGTGTTTCACCCTTTTTTATTATTTCCAGCCCGATCCAAGAGTATGTCACAGTTCTCTGATGGACCAAATCAAACGCGGAGCAACACTACGTCGCAACAAGCAATGCAACGATCGATCGGCACCCAAAATACGATAAATAAGGTATTCAAACATAATATAATAGTACTAGAAGTTCTGTAATAACATGTTATAAGTATGATTGATTTGTTAAATGTCAATTGTTACATGAAAATGACTGTGAAAGACGCCATTTTGAATAACTTTCATAAACAAAATGGCGGGCTTAAGTAAGATTACACATCTTATTAGTAAATCAATACGGAACGCAGCTAGTAGATGTATTTGGTACGTTCGATTCGATAAAATAGCATTTAAGTAGTTATTTAGGTGTAGTAATACCGGAAATTACAAAAGCATTAGACAAAATCAAATCAAAAAGGATGCGTTTCTCCTCATAGTCTAAGATCCCGCTATAGAAGAACCTTCACCGAGCTGGTTATTTAAAGAAACGTATTTTATATTTAATTAAACATGCCAATAAATATATTCTATATGGGTTGCCTATCAAATTTCAGTCCAGGATAATTATGATTAATTAATAATTAAAAAAAAAAAAAAAAACTTTCTACTGGTTTGTTTATTAAACAAATTCTATACCAATCGAAAGTATAGACCCCAGTATTTTTATTCAATATACATATCGGTGCAAAATGCTAGTATCGATTTTCCTGTTTATACATAGACATAGACATTTATTTAATTACTACATAAGCACACAAAAACCAGTAAAATACAAGGACACTAACAGAAGAAAGATACAAACAATACATTGATACTGAAGAAGTGCGTCGTGTTTCTGTGTGCTACAGCAGCAAAAGGGCCTTGACTCAGCATAATGCCTAGCTTCTGTAAGGAAGCTATGCGCTGGTATTCTGTCAAGACCGTAAGCCAATAGACCTTGTGAGACACATTTTAAATAAATAAATATTGTTGTAAGTAGGTATGTTTGTGTAGGTATTCATGAAGACACCGGCCTCTTGAGAGTCCGGGCAACAGGAACTACCTATGAGTAGTATTTGTATGTAGTGCTGTGACAGTAAAATAAATAAATTAAAAGCGTATAATGAACAATAATAAGTGTTGGTAAGTAAAGTAGTATTATGAAAGCGAAGTAAGTTTGTAAAGGAGTGAATTGTGCTAAGTATTCATGAGGACACCGGCCTCATAAGAGTCGGGCAACATAAACTACTTAGGCGTATGGGTGTGGGTGCGTGTATGTGATGGCGTGCAGGTGTTCCTGAGGACACCGGTCTCATAAGAGTCCGGGCAACAGGAACTACCCAGATGCATGTGTGTGTGTGTGCATAATAATATATAAACATAAGTACTAGGATAAGGTAACATAGACTAACAAGTGAACGGTGCAGTATATTATACCTGGCTACCCGAGAGTTGTGACCGGAAAAAAATAGGCGACCTAACGTTTGCATATTCTATGGGGTCTATACTTTCGATTGGTATAGAATTTGTCTAATAAACAAACCGGTGGAAAGTTAAAAAAACATTTTTTTTTTTAAATTATTAATTAATCATATCCTGGACTGAAATTTGATAGGCAACCCATATAGAATATATTTATTGGCATGTTTAATTAAATATAAAATACGTTTCATTAAATAACCAGCTCGGTGAAGGTCTTTCTATAGCGGGATCCTATACTATCATCCTTTTTCTCAAATTAATGAGAAAAATGATGATGCGGCTGAAAATTCCTGCAGGAAAATGAACACGCATGAATTCTAGGACTTATTAGTTCTAGGCTATGATATTATAAGATGGCATTGACATAAGGGGCTAACTGTAGAGGAAACAACAAGTAAAATGCAGAAATATTTGTTTGTGACAATTAGTACGTCAGAGTTTTTGAATATGTCGTTAGGGAAAATGTATTTGCTATTGTTTGTTATATTAAATGCGCAAGTAATTGCGTTATACTCGTAATAGATCGAGTCTCTATTCGTGGAAGCAGTTATCAGAGACAAAAGTAGAAGATGAACTTCAAGCTTTAAATGGAACGCCTCAGAGCGAGGTAACGCCGCATGAGTCATGTTTTTTCGTGCGTGCAGCCGGCTCCATCGAATTATAAGACGTTGTTACGTCAAAAAACATCAGTCATATGGTTCCCAAAGTGCAAGCTTATTAGTAGTAGAGCTCTTTGTGTGTGGCTCGTCCGGGGAAGTACTACCACCATGCCTATTCCTGCCGTGAAGCAGCATTGCTGTGTTTCAGTTTGAAGGGTGTGGGTGCCGGTGACATTACTGGCACATGAGGCTGAACATCTGTATGCCTCGATACTATCTTTGAGGGACCTTAACGCAACTATAAATTAAAATGTATTATTTTGTTGCAAAAAGTATTAGCTATACGTAAATGATTATGTATTAATTAGTATTTTAGGGAAGTAAGCGAGGATGTTATGTTATTACCTAATATCGCGCGTAAGGGGGAAGCCCCCGTAATTATGTCACGTACGCCAGCATTTCATTCATGACAAAAACTAATTAGGTATTAAAATTAATCACTAAATGTAGACAGAAAATGTTAAATAAATATTGTGGACAATCTACACAACACTATCTAGCCCCAAACTAAGCAGATCTTTTTAGGGTTCCGTAGCCAAATGGCAAAAACGGAACCCTTATAGATTCGACATGTCTGTCTGTCTGTCCGTCCGTATGCCACAGCCATTTTTCTCCGAAACTGTAAGAGCTAGACTGATGAAACTTGGCGAGTAGATGTATTCTGTAAACAGCATTGAGATTTTTACAGAGAATAGAAAAAAAACAATAAAGTTTGGGGGTCCCCCATACTTGAAACTGAAACTCAAAATTTTTTTTTCCATCAAACCCATACGTGGGGGGTATCTATGAATAGGTCTTCAAAAATGATGTTCAGGTTTCTAATATCGTTTTTATCTAAACTGAATAGTTTGCGCGAGAGACACTTCTAAAGTGGAAAAAAGTTGGTCCCTCTAACTTCTAAAATAAGAGAATGATAAAACTAAAAAAAATATATGTTGTACATTACTATGTAAACTTCCAACGATATTTGGTTTGAACGAGATCTAGTCAGTAGTTTTTTTTAATACGTCATTAATCGTAAACCGCAATGTACCTTTCGACGAACTACTAGAACTTCTATATTATATTACTTACTGCTACGGAACCCTTCATGGGCGAGTCCGACTCGCACTTGGCTGCTTTTTTATATTTTATACTAGTGGCCGCCCGCGGCTTTGCCCGCCCCATTCCTGCTACGCCTCGGTCCCGTTAGTACGCAACTGGACGAGCCACACACAAAAAGCTCTAATACTAGTAAGCTTGCACTATGGGAACCATATAAAAGAAAGAAAGAAAGAAAATATATTTATTTGACATAAGTAGGTATACGTAAGACAAATACAATAAAACACATATCACTAATAAAAAAAAATTGTAAGAACTGTAACCGGTTTTGGGATTAGGCCATCTCTACTGAGACCGGGCAACGAGACACATCACTAGTCGGGGGATGGAAAGAATGGCGGCGTAATGCGGAGATTTTTGTTTTCCGTGTTTTAATTATAAACAGAGTTTTAACTGTATTTAAGGAATAGTTTTCCCCTTTATTAATTCATACATACTTAGAATACAGTATAACACCCATAAGGAAAAAAACCGTTCACCATACAAATATTAATTTGTTCTCGGTGGGAATCGAACCCACCCCGCGCAGAACAACCCCGCTATTAGCAACTGAGCTATATGGGATATGGGCTATCTATTTATGCCTTTGCGATAGAAGTTTTTTAAGTTTTTAAATATGTTTTATTTATATCCTTATCAAAAACAAATTATGAAATCAGAAATCAGAAATATTTATTGCATAACTGTTGTACAGAGAAGATCTTAATGGCTAGGTAGACTGGTATGACTGATGATGATGGGTTTCATTTTATTGTACTTAAAATAATCTAGTTTTGCATACAATGATTATGTAAAAGGATAATTACAAAACAATTACAACATTGAAGTTTATTCTCAGAACCCTTAAAATAAATTTAAATTAATTATATTTTAGAATGTGGTTTTTGTACTGACGCAATTCATGGGAGGAAATTAATAGCCAACATTACGAAAATGTCAGCTAATTAATATAAAATCTTAAATAAGGAAAATAAATACATAAACAAACAATCCACGGGTAAAAATATTTGATTTTTTTCACAAAAATTTATTAATAAAAATTAATAAATATTTTTTTATGAAATGGTGGTTAAGTAAGTCTGAAATCAATTGCATTGCCTCATAGGACATTGCACTGCTGCTATCACTTAAGTGTGAACGACGGCTATTGTGGTAATCCAGAAATACAAGGTGGCCCAAAAGTCGTGGATCAAACGCAACTACGGGTTAGATGGGGTCATCAGCTGCAAAAAGTTGTTCTACGGGAGGCCCTTAAGGTCAACCCCTGCAGAGTTATAATTTATTTTGTGTGTTTGATTCACGACTTTTGGGCCACTCTGTATAATCTACATTCATACAAATTCCAGCGAAATCCGTTAGCCATTCCGAACATAAGTGAGAATAAACTATGGAGGTTGGAAACCCATTTAAATAGAGACGAAATATCATTTGTTTGAAATGTAATTTAATCTCTGGTCTTGGTAAAATAAGAAGATGTTGTCACTTGCTGGAAGTTTCTGTCGAATCCTTTAAAGAAGGCTTTAGAGAAAGTTGTAGCACGCACGGTATGCTCCAAAGTCTGTTACTGCATGTCTATACTGCGCAGCAAAAGGTTTCTTTAGTCTATGGAACAAACATACAAACTTTCCTCTTTACTTTGTAACAGCATGCCTCCGTCATTTATGAACCGATTTAGAAAATTATTTTTTTATTCGGAAGGTTATTCTTACGTCCAGATTGTCCCAAACAAATTTCATAAAAATCGGTTTAGCCGTTTGGCAATGAAGTCGGTTTCTCAAGTTTTTTAAACTTATAATTATTAATATTAGTAGAACAAAGATTGGGCGTATTGGCCCATGTCAAAAACTAATCGGCTAAAGAGATGTCTACCAAAAGCCTAATTTCAAGTCTATTTTATTTCAATTAATTATTAATTTTCCTCGTAACGGAATCAGGATTGACGTACGCATTCCGAAATCGTGTTCATTCCGCGAATCGACCGGGAAACAAACGTACGATAAGTAAAATTAATTTCTAATTAATTAAATTATATTACTTACCTCCAAAATGCATACGCAAGTGGAAAATTATAGTCAAAGTAGGTACATGTAATAACTGTTATCTGGATAAGCATACGCAACGAAAAACGTAAATAAACTTTCCTCACACACAAATTCCGATTTTATCTCTAAAGGCCTGCGCACACCTAGGCCAGACAGCCTAGAAATTTGACAGCGATAATGAATCGCCTTCCGGTTCGTGGTCGCCATTCGAGAACCTTTATTCCCCAACGGTTGTCGGTTCTTCGAGCTATATGGCCTGCCCATTGCCACTGCAACTTACTAACTCTACGAGCTATGTCGGGGACCTGAGACGGCGAACCGGAAGACGAAGCGTTGGGCGCCCACCCACCAGATGGACCGACGACATTGTTAAGATCGCGGGAAGTCGATGGATTGAAGGGGCTCAAAATCGTTCTTCCTGGAAACGAGTAGGGGAGGCCTATGTCCAGCAGTGGACTTCTTCAGGCTGATAATGATGATGAATGATGATGATGAATGAATCGCTGTCAAATTTGACAGTAATCGCGGTCGCCAGCGGCCTAGGTGTGCGCAGGCCTTGATAAAATAAAAATACGCTCGTTTATGCACGTTTTTCAAACGTAATATAACGTCATTACACGTCATAAATACATCTACTTAGTCAGAGTTACTAACGAGTTCGTAGTTCTATATAACTTCGAACTTACTGGTATTCGGCAGTTTACCCCGCATTGATCGATTTTTCGTTAGGTAAATAAAAGTACCCTCGCATCATGCATTTTTTTCAAACGTCATTACATGTCACACATGAAGGCACTTAGGTACCATCATTGTTGCTACCTATCTTCAAACTTGCTTACTCTATTTGGCGGTTTTCCTCGCAATGTTTGATTTTACCTTTGTTTCGTTTATGATGCACTTTTTTTAAACGTCATTATACGTCATTAAACGTCACACACGAAGTCACCTACCATCATTGTTGCTAACTACCTTCAAACTTGCTTACCTTAGCCGGCGGTTTTCCTCGCAATGTTTTATTTTACCTTTGTTTTGTTAGGTTTATAAAAATAAGCTTCTATTATGAACTTTTTTTAAACGTCATTATACGTCATTAAACGTCACACATGAAGTCACTTACTATTGTTGTATCTACCTTCAAACTTGCTTACCTTAGCCGGCGGTTTTCCTCGCAATGTTTTATTTTACCTTTGTTTTGTTAGGTTTATAAAAATAAGCTTCTATTATGAACTTTTTTTAAACGTCATTATACGTCATTAAACGTCACACATGAAGTCACTTACTATTGTTGTATCTACCTTCAAACTTGCTTACCTTAGCCGGCGGTTTTCCTCGCAATGTTTGATTTTACCTTTGTTTTGTTAGGTTTATAAAAATATGCTTCTATTATGAACTTTTTTTAAACGTCATTATACGTCATTAAACGTCACACATGAAGTCACTTACTATTGTTGTATCTACCTTCAAACTTGCTTACTGTATCCGGCGGTTTTCCTCGCAATGTTTTATTTTACCTTTGTTTTGTTAGGTTTATAAAAATAAGCTACTATTATGAACTTTTTTTAAACATCATTATACGTCATTAAACGTCACACATGAAGTCAATTACCATCATTGTTGTATCTACCTTCAAACTTGCTTAATGTATCCGGCGGTTTTCCTCGCAATGTTTTATTTTACCTTTGTTTCATTCAAAACAATAATTAGTGTCCTTATAAAACGTCACTGTTTTGTTTCTACACGTGTACCTACTACTATAAATAAATGATAATAAATAAATATTGTAGACAATCCACACAACACCATCTAGCCCCAAATTAAGCCGAACTTTTTATGTTACTAACGACAATTCCGCCAGATTTGACCAACTGGTGGTCAAATCTGGCGGAATAATAAGACCGACTTCCAAACCTAATACAAAGCAAAAATGTCTATGCACTCCGGTATTACTACACTTATTCAAAACTGCAGGAACTGTAACATATTTTGAGTAATTTGTATATTTTATTTTTAATTGTATGTTTCATTTACAGTGAAATACATCCTTAAACTCCTTTCGCCGTACTGATTCGAGAGAACTAGTAACACGACGAGAAGAAGAAGTGAAATGCATGTTTTATACATTCTATTGTTGTATGATATTATTTAAAGGGCATTCGGATGATGATTCTGTAAAATAACACTGGTAATCATACTTATATCGACATGATTTTTTGACTTTTATTTTTGTAGAGAAATAGATTATGATTGTATTGTTTTTAATCAAATCATAAAAGTTTTTTGGACTAATGACGTTAATTAAAATTAGAAATTGTATTACTAATAGCTGTGTTTAATTGGTGTATTGAAACGTAAGGTCTCACTCAACATAGGGTGGTTTTATCGTGTCAACGGCACGATATTTTGACATCGTTGTATAAAAACAGCATAATAATCACGTGACGGGAAAACCACGGGTGACATGTATGTTGAGACCTTAAAAGTATATTGTGAAAATTCGTCCGTTAGAGGACCTTTTCCACCGGCAGATAGACTGACAAATATTGTAAAAAATATGTCAAAATCTGACATTTCATTTTATCTGTCAGTGGTAAAAAGGTTTGCAGAAAAAAAAGTGTCTGAAAAATAAAACTAATTGTTCGTGCTTGTAGAGAAAGCCTAAGATTGTTATTAATCTCAATAAAAAAATAGTGTTAAGAGAAATATATCCATATTGCTTAAACATATTAAACTGACATTTCAAAAAGTAACTTTACTCAAATTTGATGTTATGATAAGCTTTTAATGGCGTTTTTCCCGATTTTAAAAATCTTTTTCACCAAAGCTAAGCGAATATCTGTCTTCAAAGATTTTAGTTTTGTATCTAAAGTCGTTCTTGGTGAGAATGGTTCTTATTATTTATCATAACTGTCACATATCTAAAACGGTGTTTCGAGCGTTGTATTTAAAAAAACTTTTACTAAATCTTAAATAATTATAATATAACTCTACAAAAATGTGTAAAAAAAAACTTGTGTCTGCATTGTTGGTAGTTTAGTGTTTTATACAGCTTCGTCTAACTGAAAAATATATCGACTGTCTGTAGATTTATGTAACAGCAAGATAAGTAATCTTATTTTATGATTATGTATGTTTATATAAAAAAACTAAACTTATAAGCGTAGATGTTTAAGTAGTTAATGCAATCTTTATTTGCTAACTATTATTTTAACATTAGCTTTTAACAGATTTTTTGTTCCCTTGTGGTATATTTTTTTTGTATTTCTTTTGTACATCTTTAGCCTTTGCCCATCATGCCTGCCAAATGATCCCGTCATTGTAATTGACAGATAAAAAATCTGTCAGATCGCGAGCATCTGTCAAAACTATAGGCTTTGGTGGGAAAGGGCCTTTATGTTGGAGTGTACTGATTAGGTACTTGAATCATTAGTTCTAAGAGTGTTTTAATTTGATTAGATCGTTGAATTGATGTTGTCGACATATCTTTATAGAAATACGTCTATGTTCATATTTTCATACATTATTTTAGATGAAATTACTATATTAATACTCTGCCTATAGCTTGCGAAATGTTTGCATGTTATAAATATTTAGAACCTTCGACTACCCTCAGATAATTCGAAAACAATGATAATTCGAAAAAAAAAACTATAATATGCATTTATTTTGTTTTATAAGCTATTACCGAATACAGTATAGCCTTCGTTAAAAAAAATATATAAATTTTTATTTATTTATTATTATTACTGTTTTCTTCTACATAATATAGTTTGCCGTAAATAAAAAACAATATAAAATCCTACTACAGTTATTTCAGTGTACAATTTTACTCAAATCGCCCGTAAATCGCGGTAAAAATCTGTTTAATTAAAATCGAATAACCTTATGTGGTATCAATAATTTCGCCGACCGCTTATGACCTTAACTAAAACATTTGATAGTGAAAATGACTAATTCATTGAGTCAGTTGAATGACTGTACACGTGTACACTGTACAGTGTTACCAACCACTACACTCGTTCAATAAAACCAGTGACATTATATGAGAGTGGAAAGGGGAGAAGGTGGAGAGTGGAAAAGGGGCGACACAATCAGAAACTGAGGACCGAAAGTCAAAGTCACAAAATATAATGTTTTTACTTAGGTATATGAATCAAAAGGATCTTTAAGAAACGTCTTAAAGCTAGGTCATAGGTACTTGAATCGCAAGGATGAAACGTCTTAAGGCTAGGACTCAGTGCCGTAGCTACCGGTGGCCTAGACGGGGTGGTTGGTGCCCCGGGGCCCTCAAGATCTAGGGGCCCCTTAGACTCTGACTGAGATAATATAAATTGAACTAATAAAAATTGGTTCCACTTTCGAAATATAAATTCCACAATCTGGTATTTTTAGGGTTCCGTAGCCAAATGGCAAAAACGGAACCCTTATAGATTACACAAAAATAGAAAAAAACTATAAATTTTGGGGTTCCCCATACTTGAAAAAAGTTGGTCCCCCAACTCTAACTTCTAAAATAAGAGAATGATAAAACTAAAAAAAATATATGTTGTACATTACTATGCAAATTTTCAACGATATTTGGTTTGAACGAAATCTAGCCAGTAGTTTTTTTTTATACGTCATAAACCGTAAACCGCAATTTACCTTTCGACGAACTACAAGAACCTTTATATTATGTTACTTGATGCTACGGAACCCTTCATGGGCGAGTCCGACTCGCACTTGGCTGCTTTTTTTTTTAAATAAACCAGATTCCAGAAACGACAGTTTAGTAATGGCAACTCATTTTAACAAATTTTGTTAGTTCATAACCCGGTTAAGAACTGAGTGAAAGAACTTTTTATTCATTGGTTATGAACTATGAAAAAATAATTATTTTTTAATACAGTTGCTCAAAAAGTGGCGTATTGCAGGGACGTATAGCGTTCGGGATGTGGGCTATTACACACGCGTGCTTTTTTTTTACCATTCCCGCACTAGTGCTTTTTCTTTCCCAACTGTCAAAATAATGTCTAAAAAGAAAAACCAACCATGAAGTTTTTACTAAAAAAATTCATCGAAGTTTTTATGATTCATGCAAATACGTATTATTTCTAAAAAGAAGCTACTAATTTGTTTCATTAACAGATTTAATGATTTGATTGAATGAGTTATGTTAGGTTTCATTTCATTTCATCTCATTAAATTTCATTTTCAATTCATATCAATAAAAAAAATCTACTGAAGACTTGGCTGTATGGGTATAGTTCCCTTTGCCTTCCAGAATGGTTGAAGAAAAAAAAAAATCTCTGCTTATATTTTACGGTTGGCGCCATTTTTCAGAAATTTTCTTTTGCGAGTTTATTTGTTTGTTGCAAAATGAGTAATTTCGACCCTAGTTTTTTTGAATTAACACCACCGGAACTCAGTATAATTGCACAAAATGCTTCGGAGAACATTTTACCGGAAAAGTCAAAAAGTCGCTACATGCATACATACGACGAACTTATTGCGTGGAGAGAAGAGAAAAAAGCAAATGGTATTTTTATTATTTTATTAAATTGCTTAATTTTTTCGCAACTGTATTAAAAATAGTCGTTCAGTACACGTGCGGAACCGTCATTGCAACTTGTTCCGACTGTCAACCCTCGCCTTCGGCTCGGGTAGACATTTGTCGGAACTCTTTGCAATGACAGCCTTCCCGCACTTGTAATGAAATATACTATTACGTACGGTTGTAGGCAACAAACATTGCACATCGGCTTTTCTGATCTCGTAGAGCGCTATCTCTTTCTGACGCACGCTACGCTCTAAGAAGCCGAAATTAGCCGAAGTTTCGAGACCCAGTTACGAACAAGAACTAAAGGATAATTTTCCATTATCAGTACCTATTTCCTGTAATTAATTAATTAATTAATCTTAATGACTTTTATGAAAACTATTGTTTAAATCACGTCTGTAAACCAAGTTTTATTTATCTTGTTGCAGAGTATAAATATCCTGTACTTACCTACCTTGCCTACCAACTACCTTTTCCTTAACAACCAACTTCCTGGAATTAAATAACTTATCATAAATGACTTCCGAATATAACTTCAATTTCATGAAAACAAAATTCAAACCGTAATTTAATCATATTTGATGATACACACACACACTCATCGATTACCAACGACTACGTACCACTACTATCCACGTTCAATTTGTTGGGTGATTCACACCTATTGACACCTCACCCGATGGGCCGACGACATTATAAACCACTATTTTGTAACTACCAAAAAAAAAAATAGGGTAATGTAGTAAGGGTAGAACATTATGAATGTGCAAACAGAATTTTTAGGTTCGATAAAATTACAAAGTTATTAAATGTTAAAATTTTCAGAAATCCTGCAAAAAATTATGGACATTTAGTTACGTAGTACTAGAGAGAAAAAAAATTACGCTGTTCGGTTCCGCTTGGTATTTAGTGTTTATGAATGAAATGATTTTTGCTTGTTGAATCATTTCTCAATATTTGACTAAAAATACTGATTATTTAAAAATATTTTTTTATGACTTTAATTTTTTTTTTTCGTGGATGTGTTCAGTATCAGCAGCCAATATTGGCATTTTTTTTTGGTAATTACAAAATAGTGGTGCATAGACGGAGAAGTCGGTATTTGGAAAGGTAATTCTTCCTGAAAATGCATAGGGGCTATGTCCATCAGTGGGCTTCTACAGACTGATAATAAATAAGTAACCAACTGTTTAAAAACGGTAGGAACCAAGCCGTAGTTTGTTGGCTGTTCTTCTAGGCTTGGTCGCGTGGAACTGGCACCTAGAGTCACCTAGCTTTAAGACGTTTCAAAGTGATCAACACAACTGAAAAAACTTACTTTGACATTGACTAATTTCTTCCAATTGAAATAATGAATTAAATAAAAGCCAGGCAATTCTTGGTTGGACAGAACTGAAACTGATAGGGGGGAGTTTGAAATGTTTAATTAATTTAAATCCTCTTAGGTGATTTAAAGAGAATTAAGTACACTAATTTATAAACTTGAATACAGTGGCTAACTAATCAACCGATAATTATGTTAACTTGTATAATACTTTTGAAACTATCATGGTTTTTAACACTATTTATATGACACAACGGGATATTTACCATGATTGAATTTTGTAAGTGTGTTAAAAGTGAGGGTGGAACCAAAAAGTAGTGACGAATCCAATAAAAGATTGCGAAAGAAGGTAGATCGATTTGTCTGCCAATAATATTTCTTTTACTCGTGGACTTCAGTTCAACCGTGATCATGGTGCATGCAACTGTGCCAAAATATCGGAAGTCAAAACTCTCAAAATTTAATCATGGTAAATATCCCGTTGTGTCATAAAAATAACTTGTATATATTATGCAGAGGTTTGGTATAGTAATTTCATCTAATATTGTATACTTCCGATTTGCGTTGTTAGTGTTATTAGCTAAGAGAAATGTGTATTGTAATGATTTGTCAATAAATCGATATTATGTCCCCGTGATGTTTGTTTTATTTTAATACTAATAAAAACATTTTATAATCGGTGTGTCCTGTCAATTATGACATCTCGGGGTGATCACGTATCTTCTGTTGCAATCAAATTCTTGTTTCAATCTTCAGTGCATTGCAATCGAAGCTCATTATCATGAAAAAACTGAGGATTACAACAAGCATTTGATTGAAACAAAAGATACGTGATCACCCCAATGGTGCCGACACAACATGGACGCTCATTATAGGCCTGCACACATCCGCTATTTATTATATCACCGTTATATTTGACAGCGTTTCAGTGATCGCCATCGCCATAGCCTAGATGTGCAGGCCTTTAGTGAGCGTCCATGTCTCGGCGCCATATGTCATAGATAGCAGGACATAATTATTATCATCACCTGTACCCCCTACCGGGAAAAACCAACCCGCAAATCAAGTGCGGATGATAAAAGTCTGCCGAATTTGCCGCTTTCATATTTGATAGCGTTTAAGCTGATCGCTATCACCTAGATGTGTAATAGCCCCTTCCCACCGGTGTGTGATAACGCGCACGGAGGCGAATCAGCTCGCACGACACACCATGGGAACGGTCTCGTGCGCCGAGGTGCGCGGTAGTAAAGGAGCTCTTTCTGTGTGCGTTGCCGTGCGTCGTCGTCGGCTGTGCGTGATGATCTGCAGAACCACGCACCGTAGGAAGGCAGCATAATAAAGAGCTCACAGGTAGGCTATTCAATTGTTATAACATGCATTCAATACGTGAAACAAATTCTGATTTAACGCCCGTTATAATGACGTAGAACTCATACATAAATAACATGTTTATTTACCTTCCTACTAGAAAAAAAGGTTTAGGTACCTACCTATTTACCCGTAAGGAATAATAGGTACGTAGTTAAACATTTCCTGTCCCATCACATCCTTCTTTCTTAATATCCTTTTTATGAGCTTAACACAGTATTATTAAACTTCATTTTTTACCATAGGTTTGTGAGTTTTTGAATTTATAAAATAGCCCTGCTAAAGTCAGGAATTTTGCTACCACATTTCGTCTATCAAATGTTGTTTTCGTGTCTCTGTCTTTTGTAATAGAAAGTTGATGAGACGACAACTCGTTTCTACGTTACGTATTTTTGCTGTCTCATCTTTACTCCATACATTTCGTTCCATTTCGCGGCGGTGTAAATTGAGCTTTACGCCCAGGATTCGGCACCATCGACAAATACCTAGGTACTTGCCAGACCTGATTCATGGACCTAGCGCTAGGTAACCAATATTATTCATTCATGAGCAACAAATAGGTAACTAATGGGGAAATTATTGACCTTTGAAAATTACTATTACACCTAGGTACAAGGTACAACTAAGTAGTGGTGAGCACTCACATAGACTCAAAACCAGAAACCAGAGACAGAGCTTGTGGTAGGCCTACTGTGTTAGGCAATAATATTGCACATCGACTTTTCGGCTTTGTAGAGCGCTATCTCTTTCTGACGCCCACTTCGCTCTATGAAGCCGAAATTACCCGAAGTGCTTTATTAATTGCCTACAACCATACCGACGACGTATCAATCTACATAATATACCCACGCATAGCAATGGGGACATACATAAAAGGTACAGAAAAGCCGGCGAAGCATGACAGTGTAGAAATTCAAAGTCAAAGTCAAAGTGGATTTATTTACAGAATTACAGGTACAGGGTTGTTAATGGTTCATTTTTATAGATCCATAGTAATTCTGCCCTTATGGGCATGTAAAATTTAAATTAACAACTAACAAAAAAGGTTTGTCTAACATTGTTATAAATGTCAATGATAAAAAATAACAATATTAATAACTTAAGTAAATCAACTAATTGTAATGTTTGTCATGTTTGTAGTGGTCGTCCGTCATAAATTGATTACAGTGCATGTAATAACATTTGTCAGCTAATATTGTTCTCAGCTTCCTCTGAAATAACGAAGTCGGAAATTTTCTTAGTGTTAACGGTAGTTTATTTGCATCCCGTTGTAAGGGGTAGGTGCTAAAACAAGAAGGTAGGTAGGGACCTTGTACACTCAAATAGAGCAAAAAAAATGTCATTGCGTCGCAAGCATGACAATGTACAAATTTCAAACTGCCCCCCCCCCCCTGATTTCCTCTATATTTAACTTTTGACATTATAACTTCATCTTTATGTAAACCTTAATATTGCACGCTTAGTTTTAAGTAGAATACATTGGACATTTATGAATTTTCCTCCTTTTTCAACATGTATTTTATGCAATAAACACTTTGACTTTTGACTTGACTTTTTTTGACTCCCGACTCCCGTTTTACGTAGCATTCGTAAGTAAGTACGTAAGAGCGTAGTGTGCGTTAGAAAGAGATAGCGCTCTATAAAGCCGAAAGCCGAGGCGCAATATTTATTGCCTGCAACCGTAAACTTAGTTCTCGCAATCCCGCCTGGTAATATTTTTGACATGTTTGAATCGTGTTCATTTATTTATTTAAAATTGGTTTTTGTTTTTGATCGCGAGAAGTCGGTGAATGGAGAGCAATCGTTTTACCCACAGAAAAGCAAAAACGCTTTTGCGCTTTTCCTGGGAAATGTATTATAATTATGAGGCTTAGGTCGAGCAGTGGACTTCTTTTGTCGGGTGATGTAGAAGATTTTTGATTCTACGACATACTGCACCGGCTCTCTCACAATGTTTTCCTTCACTGAAGAGTAACTAGGCACACATAATTTTTTTAGAGAACACACATAATTTTTTGAACATAGTTGCACAACCAGATTTGAACCCACGAACTTAGAATTGGAAGGCGTGGTCGCTACCATTAGACCACCAGTGCTTTCGTTTTGATGATGATGGAGTGTTTCGTTGCTAGCTAAAGATCTGACATATCGTAGCATGGTTGCTAACCTAACATCTGACATACAGTTTTGGTTGCGGTTATGACGATTTTTCGTAGAACTAGGCATTTATGAGTATATTACTCATTATAGGTAGTTACTAAACTAGCTAACACCATCTAAGGTAGGCCGATATACAGGGCGTCCCACGGATATGCCACGTGGAGGAAAAGTACCTTGAATATTGTAGACGGAACATTTTACTGAAAGAAGATAGATAGATAACTCTTTATTGTTCACCACACAGAAACATAATACTGGATTTATAAAGATTTTTGGCAAAACAATGGGTGACCTTCTGGCCTAAGTACCATGAGCTCCATAAGGTTATGGTTATGGCTGTCAAATAGTGTCAACAGTGTCAACACATTCAAACCCAAGAAGAAAATGAATGTCCCACACATTCATTTTCTTCTTGGGTTTGAATGTGTTGACATCAGCCAATCTATACACAATTTGACAGCCATAGCCATAACCATATGGAGCTCGTGGTAGCCCTGAGATATCTCTTCCAGGCCACATTTTCTCTTCCAGGCCACCTTTGAGAAGACATTATCGAAAGGCTTCATCATCCTTTTGGATTAATCAGAAGAGATTCTTATGATGAAGCCGGTATGATTAAGTTACAGCCTGATTATTTGTCTCGTGTAACGAGTTCAATTGCCGGTTCAATCATTTAATTATTTAAATATCTATGAATGCACTTTAAATTTTTTGTAAATTAAAATAATGTCTACTTTCAGTAAATTGTTCCATCTACAATATTCAAGGTACTTTCCCTCCATTTGGCATATATCCGTGGGACGCCCCCTATTAGGTAGTTAGAACCTTAGAACTCTGTTAACTTTATATATAACACGGAAAACAATCAGCTCCAAATAACGAAGCCATGTTTTTATATCCCGACTAGTGATGTGTCTCGTCGCCCGATCTCAGTAGGGATGTCCTATTCCCAGCCGGCTAACACTACCAAGGTAATTTTTGTTTAACTTGATGACAACTCTTCAATCTAGGCCACATGCGATCTCGTTGCATGTTTTTGCTTATACGTACTGAGAATACAATATACCACCCAGACTGAGAACAAACATTTGCGTTGACCACACAAATATTTGTTCTTCGTGGAGATCGAACCTACGGCCTACGGGGCGGAGGGCAGGGTTAGTACCAAAAGAGCCGTGACGCCTGTAAAAAAAATTTTGAGTCTATTCTGAGTATTTTTTAGTTCTTAGTTTTTGATTTTCTGTATTTTTCTGTCTTCATAGTGCAGCTTTGTGTTTATCATTAAACTGCTAAACACAAAAAGTAAGAAGAAAACAAGAGAACATATTAATTATTATTGTTTGAATTCTTGTATTTGATATTTGATATACTTACGCTACAAGTACCAATCAAAGAGTATGATGTGCAAGTCTGTATTATAATGCCGTGTCCGTTTCCCTATACCGATGCAATGCGTGTGTTGAATTTTGTGCCTGGAGTATTCAAACATTTTGAGAAACCGACTTTTTGCTAACCAGACGTTCTGCTATACAGACCATCTGATAGTTGGACGTTTTGCTACGTGGACATTTTGCTGATTAGACTTAGGTACTGCTCATTAGACCTTTTGCTCTGTTGGACATTTTGCTACTTAGATCAGAAGATCAGGAGGCCTATAATTCTATATTGACAGTTTTGTATGCAGATGCAAGAGTTATCAACCAGCTCAATGGGAGCTTAATCGCATCTAGATTTTATTTTTTTTGTAAGGAAAACTTCAACTTTGAGCAAGCAAGTCATTGATGAAGGAATAGTCTACGCGCCTTTTTTTATACTACTAGCTAATGGAACAACCATATGGCCCACCTGATGTCGTAGGCCACTCACGTCAGGAACGTGCTCTACGATGCACCCTGCGTCCATCAACCTGAGGCATACAGATGTTCAGCCTCAAGTGCCAGTAATTCCACTGACACCCACACCCTTCAAACCGAAACAGCAATGCTGCTTCACGGTAGGAATAGGCATGGTGGTAGTACGCACCCGGACGAGCCACACACAAAGAGCTCTACTACTACTACAATTCAAAAAAACTCAATAATTTCTTTTCAATACAATAACAAGAATCACTTTGAAACGTCTTAAAGCTAGGTGAGTCTAGGTGCCAGTTCCACACGACCAAGCCTAGAAGAACAGGCAACAAACTACGGCTCGGTTCCTACCGTTTTTTTATATTTTTTTTTATATTTTTTTTATATTATTTTATGTGATCCTTTTACAAATCAAAAATAATAATTTAGAATAATAGCAGTAAAGAGTAAAGTTCCAGTGTGGTGCCACTTCACTTAGTCAGAGGCATGTAATGCAATAATACAAAAGCAAAAGTTTCAAAGACAGTACACGCAAAGTATCTACACAGCATATAAAAATAAGATACGAAAATAGTAGGTACAGACATTGCAAATTGACATGTTAGCTTCCTATCCAATTGTTGCTGGTTCTAAAATAATTATGAATGACTTAATCTTGTGGTTTATATTATCATGTATTTATAATTAGCCTAACCGTTGGTCATACCAAAATACTCACCTGCCTCATATTGATATATTATTATTTAATGCGTAAATTATTGAGTCAGTTCATTATTAACTTCCGAAGAACGCACGCACAGCTTTTACTGAAATTAATTATTTCAATATTTTCCTAAACCTTATTGATTTAAGACCTTGAACTGCGTTCGCTTATAATTTTTATTTTATTCAATAAATAAGATCTACAAAAAATAAGTCAATAATTAAATAAACCTATCTAAGTTTCAATAAATAAAACGTTACAAAATTAGGTATCGTTACATAAAGTGGTTTTTACAAATTCGATTTTTTTTGAGTAATATTTGACGTCATTATCGTACAGCGCGCCTGTAACTTCGCTACACACTGACCCATCGTACAAGGTAAACTTAAATTAATATAAATATGTTATTTGATCAATCGCCATTCAGTCGTGGCTCAGTTCCCGATCGGTCAACTTGAATAGGATTATGTCCTAATAGTTGTACCGTTCAAATATCCTATAATCCTTAGTGGGGTCAGGATTTACAAAGTGTTCTAAATTTACAGTACAAAAATGTGCGCTAAAGTAGCTGTCCTGTTCGTGGCTATCGCGGGGATTAATTTGATCCAGGGTGGTAAGTGTACTTACTTTTAAAATAATTAAAAGTTTATTATAAAATATCATATTATATAATATATTATAATTAGTATTTAAATGAGGTAGCGGTAATAGTTAGAACTTGTATCGTTTTTTACTAAAAAGCTCGGTGAAAACAAAGCATTCATCTACTTAAAAAAAACAGTTACGTCTCTATAAAACAGTTCACAAATCTTTTTAAAACTTTTTTATTAAAAGATTTACATGTTTGTAGTTTTTTTACACGGTTGTTACTATTAACAACCGTGTAAAAAACTATAATAACTATTAAAAGATAAGAACCATTTAGCTTTCTACAGCTTTCGCCAAGCAAACAACAAAAAAACTTTTTTGCTCAAAAAACTACACAACAAATTGATAACCTCTGATTTATCTTTTGCCACAATTTGAATTTAACCTTTTAAAAAAAATCCTCATACTTCGAAGTTTTTTTTTGTTTTTATATTATCCTTCCTAAGTATTTTTTATCTGTCGAATTCTGTGGGAATTTTGTTTGAAAATAGCTCAAGGAAAATGCCAGTATTATACATGGTATAGGTAATAAAGTTGTTGAAGGTATATAAATAGAGGTTATCAATAAGTTATAATTAATTGGGTGTAGGTACCTACTGAGGATGTTCGAATGTTATAAACTCATAATGATTTAACTTACAATGAGTTAAACACTAAAATATTTGGAAAATAAATTAAAAATATCACCAATATATATAATTACAAAAACACTAAATTAAACATGGTGTTTCACCTACGAGGCAATGCTTTGTTATAGGCGATGGTTACCACTTAACATCAGGTGGGCCATAAGCTTGTTCCATCAGCAATTTGTATATTTTTTTTTGTTGATATAAATAAAAAAATATAAATAAATGATAAAAATGTGCAAAATATGTATAAATAAATGTAATAGTTTTTGCCAGAATAACCAATAGCAAGCGGTGTATTTTGGCATCCGTTTAATATGCAAACATAAAAAAGGAAATAAAAAAGTTTGTCCTTCAGATAAAACGTAAATTCACAGAACAATTGCGTCAGTGTAGCTCACACACTCTGATACCAGAATTGTAATTCCCACTAACAAATCAAACTACCTATCCTCGTACCGATCAGGGTAATTCATGACGTATTTTGACATAACGGCATGGCAGAGAAAATCCCATGGTATTATGCTTATTATGGCATTTGTAATTCAATGGCTTTGGTAGGTGTAAATAATTGAAATAAAAATAGAGTCAAAACATTGTCTATGTTGCAAAATATAGAAAAAGGTACCTAAGTCACAACTCATGGTGAATTTAAAGAAAGAAAGAAAATACATTTGTTTTGGACGCACGCAACACCTAAACACAGCACAAACAAAGTAAAAATATTTATTTAAAATAATAAACAGTAATAACAAAGAATAAATACAAATAATTGGTGCACAAATCAGTCTGTCTGTGCGCGTGTCATACGCGCGTGAGCCCATCTCAGCTATAATGCCCCACAGTTTTTATATATTATTTATTTACTCACAAAATAGTATACAAAAGCTTAAGTTAAAAAGTTAATTAGTTTTAAAACGTGTAACTAAGTTTTCTTGAGTTAAATTGTATATTTAAAAAACTAAGTTGATTTTCTTTTGATTCCAGGTCAAGAATGCGGTGTAGAAAAGAGTTCTAATCTTGTTCACCACAACCCTTGGCTCGTCTACCTGATGTACTTCATCGGGGATCATCTCACCCCCGTCCGGTGTGGTGGCACCCTTATCGACAGCCGACATGTTCTCACTGCCGCGCACTGCATTAAGAAACCGAAATATACGACGTAAGTTCCTATTTACTTTTCCAACTTTCAAGAACAAATAGAACAAGCATAGGACTCACCTAATTTGACGTGCCCTACGATGCACTGCTCTGCGTCCATCAACTTGAGACATACAGATGTTCAGCCTCACGTGCCAGTAATTTCACCGGCACCCACACCCTTCAAAGCAAAGCACAACAATTTTGCTTCACGGGAAATAGGCTTGAATTAACGTATTTTTAACCGACTTCAAATAAGAAAAGAGGTTCTCAGTTCAGTTTTTTAAATGTTTGATATCACATAACTTCATAAGACGATTTAAAAAACCTATGAGGCAATGCTAAAAACTTTTTCTTTATCAAGAAGGTTATTTTTCCAGATTGGTCCCATAGAAATTTCATAAAAATCGGATCAGTAGTTTGGCCATGAAGTCGGTTTTTCTCTCTTAAACTTCACAACATGACTAATGTTCCAAAAGTTTTGATTTAAGAGCCGAGCGGGATTTGAACCTG
Organism: Thera obeliscata; assembly: GCA_947578465.1. Lineage (NCBI taxonomy): Eukaryota > Metazoa > Arthropoda > Insecta > Lepidoptera > Geometridae > Thera > Thera obeliscata. The sequence goes on along the minus strand of OX387923.1, from coordinate 7,525,271 downwards.
CGACCTTCACGACATTATAAAAATCGGGCGTAGTTAACACTCTAAAATCAATCAAAAATTACAAAATACACAAGAAACAGTTGAGCTATCTGCAAACCGTTACATTATTATTATTTACATTTTGTTAATACTTGTTTAATTGAAGTTTCTTTATGAAAAAATATAACTAAAGTTCACTATTATTTTTATTTCTAGCATTAAAATCCGTCTCGGGGAGTACGACATAGACGTAAACTCTGAATGCGTGGAAGGCGTTTGCACCGAGCGCGTTCGCGAAATAGAAGTTGGAGAGTTCTTCGTCCACCTTGACTACGACGGGAAAGAGCACGATCTAGCAATACTGAGACTGAAAGAAGAGGCTCCTTATACTGGTGAGTTTAGAGACTGTTTTTGTTTGGCTACCTTTTTTTGTGTGCCTTTTCTGGGGCCTTCCGAACCTCGCTGAAGCATGAGCTAATAAGTTCGTAAGAAATTGGTTTTTTGTCTCGCCGTCTTTGATTTCAAAAACCAATATTATGCCCGGGTTTTTTTCAAACTTCGTAGAGCCTCTACGAACTCTCTACGCACCTCCTTATTTTCGTTGGTTTGGTTAAAAAAAATAGCCAGTCACTTTAAAAAAATCTAAAGCATAAATAGCAAACAAATTATAAATAAGCATATTTAAATAAACTAACCTTATATTTTCCACCCTTAGATTTCATTCGACCAGTCTGCCTGCCTACCGGAGAATTAGCCGACTACGTGACCTTTATAGCCGCTGGATGGGGTATCATCCCTCGCCGCGGTGAATACAGCCACATCAAGAAAATCATCCCCCTACCCTACGTAAAGAGCGACGCTTGCCAAGCCGGGTACAAAAACACCAAGATTCCTAAAATTGCCATCTGTGCAGGAGGTGAAGCCGGGATAGATACTTGTAGCGGTGATTCTGGTGGACCACTCGTTTGGGTCAAGAAGACCATTGAACTCTGGGGGGTTACCAGCTCGGGGAATGTCCATTGCGGTACTAAAGGCACCCCCGGGATATATATGAGTGTCAAGGATCATTTGGACTGGATCAAGAGTGTGGTCAAGTAAATTAAAAACACCAATGATGGTTCAGCTTTTGTATCGAAGATTACCAAATTGTTGCAACATATAACGAGTTGGAAAGTTCACGCAGTTGGCTACACATCAGCTTACACACACTATGTAGATATAACAACGCCTCATATAATAAAGTGAGTCATAGCGTTCAAAAATTAGATAGTTAAAAGTACGTAAAAGGGTAGTTTGATATGTAGCCGAGTGTACGTGCTCGAAAGAAATTCAGTTGCTTTTTAATGAATCTAAAAGTATAAAAATACTAATGAGGAAAATTCCAAAAATAATTACGCAATTATTGTACATATAAAAATTGTGAAACTAAATTAGGATGAAAGGATATGTACATATTGAACTCAATAATAATAAAACAAAAATAATAGTTTAAGACAGCTATTTAAGCTAGCTTCACTTTATTTTAGCTTCACTTAAAGAATTGATTTAAAAAGCGTCTGCCTCAAAACAAAAAAAAAAAAAATCTTAAGGTACTTAAGTTTAAGCATAATTTAAGTATGTTAGTTCCAAATAATTTTTAAGTAATGTAGGAACTTGACATCTATTTTCTGTTTAAGCTTTGTGATAAACGAATGCATTTTGTAGTTATTTTATGATAATGATACTCATTAAAAATAAGAATATTATGATAATTACGTTGTAAATCAATGACCTCATAAGGTTTATTAAGAAAAAAATACGGGAACCCTAAAAAAAATGATAATGTGCAAAGCAAAATAAATATTTTCATTTTATTACTGTTTTTTATTTGACTTATGTACTTTTACGATGACTTTCCTGTTAGTAAGTAAGACTATTATATGTTGGGAGTTTCACAACGTGATAGAACCAGAAATGAGGATATCCATTAGAAGAACCAAGGTCACCGACATAGCTCTTAGAATTAGTAAGTTGAAGTGGCAATGGGCAGGTCATATAGCTCGAAGAACTGACTACCGTTGGGGAATAAAGGTTCTCGAATGGCGACCACGAACCGGAAGACGAAAAGTAGAGCACCCATCCACCACTACATTGTTAAGATCGCGGGAAGTCGGTGGATGGAAAGGGCTCAGAATCGTTCTTCCTGGAAATGTGTAGGGGAGGCCTATGTCCAGCAGTGGACTTCTTCAGGCTGATGATGATGATGAAGTAAGACTAGGGCCCGTTTCAGTAACAGTGCTTGAGTTTGAGTCGAGTCTCAAGCACTTTCAAGCACTTTTTGAAAGTTCTCGATTCTAAGTCAGAAGGACCCTTATATACTAAACAATTTAATTACATGGGATCTCACAACTTTTTACGATACCAGTAGGCCTACAAGCTCTGTCTGGCTCTGGTTTTAAGTCTGTGTGAGTGCTCACCAGTGTATTATATTGTGTGTGTGACGTTTTGACGTAGGACTTATTTAGTCATCATCATCACTCAGCAGACTCAAAACCAGAGCCAGAAGCAAAGCTTGTGGTAGGGCAGAAAGGCCAGACAGAACTGAGTTGTGAGACTTTTTTTTACAAATTAAGTTTTTAAATAACATTCATTTAATTAAAAGTTGGCTTGAGCGACTAAAAGTGGCTAATGCTGCCTTCCTACGGTGCGTGGTTCTGCAGATCATCACGCACCGCGCACGACGACGCACGGCGACGCACACAGAAAGGACTCCTGTGCTACCGCGCACCTCGGCGCACGAGACCGTTCCCATGGTGTGTCGTGCGAGCTGGTGCGGGCTGGTGCGCGATATCACGCACCAGTGGGAAGGGGCTTTTAGGCCTGCACGTATATAGGCAATAGCGATGGTGATCAGCTGAATTGCTGTCAAATATCGCTGTCATATTTGACAGCGGTATTTGTGCGCAAGGCCACACGTGAGACTTCAAGTCTCACGTGCCTTATTTACCAACATAGCCTATTTGTAAGGTGAAATAAAATTAAATACAAATTACCTATTTGCATCTTATTATTTGCCTGTTACGTGCGTGTGCAAATCGTAGGAAAAACCTAAATCTGGTGACGTAAATGCATTGAGAAGAAGGAAAAAGATCTTGAGGAAACTAGCGTTGCCTGTGTTGTTGAGTACGTTTAAAAAACAGTAGGCTAACGTTTATAAAGCATATCACAAAAACTACGCTATGATAGAAAAAATATATATAATAAGTATCATAATATTATTATCTGGTGCCCATAGTTACAAGCTCTGCTTAGTTTGGGGCTAGATAGTGCTGAGTGGATTGTCTACACGTACACAAGGATACGCATCAGACTATACACTGCTAGCTCTTATGTCCTTGCAGTAAGCGTCATTTTTCTTTGATTTTAAGTAACATGAGCTGTATCTTACTGTACCTACTTAACTACTTTCATAATTTGAATCTTATGAAATTTCAACTTTGAGGACCTCTTTTAAAAGTTAAACTTAATTTCTGTCATAATCATATTTTCTGGAACTTCTTCTTCTTCTTAATTAATGGCATCTGTCTATTTTGGATCAATTTTGCCAGTGTCGAGTAATGAGGATATATTACATAGATAAAATACTTTTTTGTCAAGTCGAGTTTTTTGAAAACAAATGATGATCGTTTGTTTTCAAAACCATCAAAAACATTATCGATCATATCAGATTATCACTTAATACACTTTCATTCCAACTGTTAAAACTTTGAATTAAGAACTCAAGTAATGTTTGTTTAAATACCTACCACCGAAATTACACAACTCAAAATAACACTAGAAAAACAATAAAAATGGAAAAGCTATATGACTTCTCAAAATGACAGAAAACGAATCTCTTCTCGAACTTTAAAGTGGCTATAAACAATATACCTGTCAGCCTGACACTGTCACTTTCATGTCAGATGGTAAGAGTAATAACCTTAGGGTAGGTACTAAGTTTACAAGTTTATAAGGGCCGTTTCACAGATTGCTGATCAGATTCTCAATCACATAAGTGACAGCTATTAAAAAGTAAAAGTAAAAAAAAACAAACTGTTCCAGATTTATTCGGATTCTTACACGCAAGGTTTTTTTAAAATTTCTTAGTAATAATCTACCCCTGACTTTTAGTTTTAGATAATCTCATTATACACCCTGTAGATAGGTATCTTAGGCTACATTCCAAAGGTGATATAATAAGCATATTACTGCATTAATAGAATACTATAAGGAAAACTTCAACGCAATCGTCATTATCTGATCGAAAACCCGTTTGCCAACAGTAGGCCTACCACAAGCTCTGTCTGGCTCTGTGTCTGGTTATGGTTTTTCGTATGTGTGAGTGTTGACTAAATAAATCTTACGTCAAAACGTCACACACACAGTATAATACACTGGTGAGCACTCAAACAGACTCAATACCAGAGACAGAGACAGAGCCAGACAGAGCTTGTAGTAGGCCTACAGTACAATAAACACGTGTAACATCCTTAAATTATAAAAACAAAAAATAAGCTTTGTGAAAGACTAGATACCTAGATAAAGAATGTATTTGTATGTAAACACACACGAAACTAAAAACAAGGAAAATGTAAATAATAAATAAATATTGTACACAATCCACACAACACTCTCTAGCCCCAAACTAAGCAGAGCTTGTAGTATGGCAATCAGATACCTGTTAAAATACTTATAAGTAGGTAGGTATACATTTTTTTTATAAATACATACCTACTTAGAATACAATATAACACCCAGACAGAGCTTTGGTGGTCAGAGTAGCGAATCGGGAGGCGGGGGCCTTCCGATCCGAAGGTCGTGGGTTCAAATCAAGTCGTGTACCAATGAGTTTTTCTGTCAAAAATTTATGTGCATATCTCTCAAAACAGTGAAAGAAATCATCGTGAGGAAATCGGCGTGTCGTAGAATCTAAAAAAGTTCGAGCAAACGTGTAAAGAGTCACGCAAAAAGGGCCCGCCAGCGGCCTACTTGCGGAAAAACCAACCCGCACTGGTGTGCGGGTTGGTTTTTCCGCAAGTAGGCCGCTGCGGATGATAAAAATTTCCCGAATTTGCTGAACACCCAGACAGAGAACTAAATTCTGTGTTCACCACAAAAAACATTTTACTCTCGGTAGGAAACCTATACGGCCTCCAAAAAGTACAAAACACAAACAGTACAAAAGGAAAAGAGCTACAAAATAAAACAAATTGTCTTTAGCTAACATTTATTTCTAAACCAAAATATAAACTGAACAACATTAATAATAAATAATCAGTCTTTTTTTAGATATAATTTAGTACAATAATTATTATAATAATCACTACTAGCTTAAATATGAACAATCTTATAAATAATCATCCCACAAACCAGAATCTTTTAGTTTAAGTGTCAAACCACAGCAATTTGAGAATCACATACCCAAAAAACTATAGGTATAATATTCATAAATAAGAATAAATATAACAATAGTTTTGTGGGTATATTATTCTCTAATAGAATTTTCAAAAACAAAAGACAATGGTGGGATACCAATATGAAAATAAAATTACATTTATATTTATTCAAACAACAATAATTGTACCAATTATTGGTACTATGGTAATTTCTAGAGTACATACTCGTAATTATATATCCATTTAAATTAATGAATTGTGTATACATTCTTATACAGCTGACTGTACTTGCTTATATTTTGTTGCAATCAAAACCTAGTCGCATCTGTCAGTTTTGACATTACCTACTTTGAGCTTCGATTGCAATAAAAAAAGAATTGAAACAAAACTTATCTTGCACAAGGAACGATTGCAACAATTAATGCTGAATGCTGACGTAATAAATATGAGATAGCGAATAAGAATTTCGCTTTGTAAAAATGCATGGCAACAGATTTATATAGTGGTTGGAAATGATGGTAACAATGTGATCGCTGTTCCTTGTTAGTTTATAAAATAAAATAGACAAATAATGCGGAAAATCCACATAACAATATCTAGCCCCAAACTAAGCAGAGCTTGTACTATGGGAACTAGACAGCTGGTATAATACATTTTTTTTGTTGCAAATACATACATAGAATACAAAATAACACCCAGACAGAGAACAAACATCTGTGTTCACCACACAAATATTTGTTCTCGGTGGGGATCGAACCCACGACCTACGGCGCAGAAAACAGAACCAACTGAGCTGACAGGCCAGTCAGTTTCATTTATTTGTTATTATCAAACTTTTGATTGAACTTTCAAGAGAATGGTCTTGTACAGTCTACAGTAGGTACAAACTCCACACTATAATTACCTAAGAATGTAAGCACCTTACCTATTATATATTTATATATAAGGCCTGAATTATTTACACTTAAATACAATTTAATTTTATTGGTTCGTATTATATACAATATCGCAATACAACTAAGCTGCAAACTGCTAAGTATCTCTTAAATCTGTACCTAGATAGAATGGGTAGCCTAGCCTACCTAGGCACTAAAAATCATCCTAGATAATCTATAAAGACCATGGTAGTGTAAACATTTCTATGCTTTTTACTTACAACAAAGAACTTTCTTGAACACGAGAAAAGTAGTAACAAAAAATATATGTATTTTAATATGACTTTGGAAGTCATTACTTTACAAACAATACACTATAAAATTCTAAAGAGGAATAAACTCAAAAACTACAGGACTACCCCAAGTCGGAGTTTTACTACCACATTTTGTGGACGAAATGTTGTTTTCGTTTCGCCTATTGTATGGAGAAAAGATGAGACAGCATACGTTACGTAAAAACGATCGAAACGAATTTTTGTCTCATCAATTTTCCATACAAAAGAGAGAGACACGTGCTCACACGAAAACATTTGGTAGACGAAATGTGGTAGCAAAACTCCGACTTCGGGTACTGATTTATAATCTTTAAATCTTTCACCAATAGAAAGATAAATTTATCCCTGCTAAACATAAGCATTCGACAAGTCCTAGCTTCGCACGACAAAAAAAATTAGACCCGTGCAAAGCTGGGGAGGATCGCTAGTTTATGATAAAGTAAAGGCCTGCGCACACCTAGGTCGCTGGCAATGGCGATCAGTGAAACGCTGTCAAATATCGCTGTCAAAGACAGCGTTTCACTGATCGCCATCGACCTAGGTGTGCGCAGGCCTCCCATCCATATATCCCCATAGATCCCATCCATAGGTATCCCATTTAGGGATACCTAATCCTATCCACTAAAGCGGTACGTGCTGTACTAATAAATTACAGATTATTTACTTAGGTATTTGTAAAAAAAGACATTGTAAACAATAACTTTTTTACACAACATGAATGGTAGTGTAAACATTTCTATGCTTTTTACTTACAACAAAGAACTTTCTTGAACACGAGAAAAGTAGTAACAAAAAATATATGTATTTTAATATGACTTTGGAAGTCATTACTTTACAAACAATACACTATAAAATTCTAAAGAGGAATAAACTCAAAAACTACAGGACTACCCCAAGTCGGAGTTTTACTACCACATTTTGTGGACGAAATGTTGTTTTCGTTTCGCCTATTGTATGGAGAAAAGATGAGACAGCATACGTTACGTAAAAACGATCGAAACGAATTTTTGTCTCATCAATTTTCCATACAAAAGAGAGAGACACGTGCTCACACGAAAACATTTGGTAGACGAAATGTGGTAGCAAAACTCCGACTTCGGGTACTGATTTATAATCTTTAAATCTTTCACCAATAGAAAGATAAATTTATCCCTGCTAAACATAAGCATTCGACAAGTCCTAGCTTCGCACGACAAAAAAAATTAGACCCGTGCAAAGCTGGGGAGGATCGCTAGTTTATGATAAAGTAAAGGCCTGCGCACACCTAGGTCGCTGGCAATGGTGATCAGTGAAACGCTGTCAAATATCGCTGTCAAAGACAGCGTTTCACTGATCGCCATCGACCTAGGTGTGCGCAGGCCTCCCATCCATATATCCCCATAGATCCCATCCATAGGTATCCCATTTAGGGATACCTAATCCTATCCACTAAAGCGGTACGTGCTGTACTAATAAATTACAGATTATTTACTTAGGTATTTGTAAAAAAAGACATTGTAAACAATAACTTTTTTACACAACACGCGGTCGGATGGTCCTCAAGTACCTATACAACATAATAATTTACAGTACATACCTTAGTTACACTATTGTTACAGATAAATACAGTATTATGAATTAGTTACTAATGAATAACTGTGGCAAAATTGCTAATTCATGGTAAAAATATTATAAATTGTAATATATTATACTAAATACTTACATTTATTGTTTAGTTATCTATGGTGTGGCGTTCTGCATACTTCTGTAATAAAAAAATCAAAGAGTTATTGTAAAAACTATGGTTGCTTATGGTACAAGATTTGTACACTACGTCATATTTATATTCTTCTTACATTCTTCTTTGCTTGTGTTTTTTTTTTCTTTCAAGATATTAAAATATATTATTTTTTTGACCAAAGTTAATCGCTAAACTCTTAGGTATTTTACTTTTTAAACTTTCGCGATCATAAGACATATTTATACTATTACACGGGTATTTATCGCGTATATTACCTTATTGCAACATAGCCGAAACGTCGGGAAAATAAATAAAATAAGGTAATATACGCGATAAACACCCGTGTAATAGTATAAATAGGTATTTTACTTGTTTGTTGCTCAAATTCATATAACTTTGCGAGCTGCTAAGAAGTGTGCAAAAGGAATGAGGGCATTATCTAGTGATGAAAAACTCACCTTTATACTGCTTTGAACACTTGCTTCGTGGAACACTTTTCATCGTAGACTTGGATATGCTATCGCTGTCTTCCGACTCGGAGCACACTTGGAAACTTGTTTCTGAAAGTAAAAAGTTACAGTTTAATCCGTTGCGGACCAGTGGGCATCGTCCTTTAAATTTACGAAGGTTATATATTGCATAACATTTTGTACAAAAATGTAAATGTAGTATTTTAAGAACTGTGCATTTTGTTCTACAAGAAAATTAGATAAAAAATCATAATTTATACATTAATGCACTTTTATTTTTGTATACTTACTTCTAAATATGGCCCACCAGATGTTAAGTGGTAACCACCGCCTATAGCAAAGCATTACACGTAGGTACATCACTGCACTTGCCACACGTTTTCAAACCTTTTGTGCAGTTTCCTCACAACATAAGTAGGTATCATCAGCCTGAAGAAGTTCACTGCTGGACCTAGGCTTCTCCTATACCGGGAGAACAGTTCAGTAGGTTTACCACAAGCTCTGCCGGGCTCTGGTTTTGGGTCTGTGTGAGTGCTCACCAGTGTATTATACTGTGTGTGTGACGTTTTGATGTAGGATTTATTTAGTCAACACTCACACAGACTCAAAACCAGAGCCAGATAGAGCTTGTGGTAGGCCTTCTGAGCCCTGTTTATGCCCCGACTACTCACGATCTTAACAATGTCATCGGTCCATCGGGTGGGTGGTAGTTGTGGGTGGTAAGTAGTACCTGTGTCATATCTCTGTTTGTGGAGTCTCGTGGGCAAGTCCTGATTCTCCACATGGCCGAAGGTCCTGAACCCAACCGCAAACTGCGCGTATGGACTTATTTCATACAGCTCTGAAAAAATACAGAAAGACTCTTAAAAAAAGACTTAAAAACTTAGAATACAATTTAATACTCAGACAGAGAACAAACATCTGTTTCCACCACTCAAATTTTTGTTCTCGGTGGGGATCGAACTCACGACCTACAGCGCAGAAGGCAGAGCTACTACCAACTGAGCTGAAAGGCCAGTCGTAACAATATAACACCCAGACAGAGAACAAACATATGTTTTCATTACTCATACTCTGAAAGTAGGTCTGAAGTTGCCTGAGGGGCCTAATTGAAAGTAAAACTTTCAGCCCTAGGGAGAATCGCTTTCTACTGACAGCTGTCAAATTATAAAAAAAAACCAGTTCTATTTTATTCAACCATGTTCCAACTTTCTAAAGTCTTTCTAACTGCAAGGAGGTCGTTCAACCAAATTCCAACTTTTTATTCAGCAAGTAGGTTGGAAACCCATTACAACGGTAAGAAGTTTAAAAAGTCTAATTAGAGCGCAATGTAATATTTAAATTTAAATAACATATAGATAGTATTAAATAAATAATATATCTTCTAAATTACTTGATTAGCTTCAACTATTTATTTAAAATAACAGATTTAAATTATGAAAATGAAAATAATGGCTGAATAATGCTGGCGAGCCGAAGCCGAAGGCCCGCCAGAGAAAAAGAAAAAAAAAAACCGGGAAGGCGGCAATTCAATCTTCATTTTCACTAATTTTTCTTTCATGTTGTAGGTGGGCCGTATGCTTGTTTGTCAACTTAGTTGTATAAAAAAAAAAAAAAAAAAAAAAAAAAATGTTTTTATTTTTACTTTCCTTGTATTCGTAATGAAAAGCACAGTGTTTACCTCGGGTGAAAGTCTTTTGAGTCCCTCAAGCTCCATTGGCGCCCTCGCTTACGCTCTGGCGCCAAACCCGTCTCGGGACTCAAAAAACGTGACTTTCAACACTCAGGTAACAATGTACTATTTCACCACACAAATATTTGTTCTCGGTGGGGATCGAACCCACGACCTATGGCGCAGAAGGCAGAGCTACTACCAACTGAGCTGAGAGGCCAGTTAGCCAAATGATGATGAGGTAGTACTTACCATGTTTACTGTTGTTTCGTAAATGAATAGGCGCGCTATAGATGCGGTTCTGTGAATTGATAGCGTTTTCCTTGGCGTTGGCGAGGTTTGTATGAGACGTGGTCGCGGTTAGGACTCCACTTTCCGACTTGTTGTCTATCGTTATTGAGTCTCTATACTCGGTTAGGTTTCCACTTCTGTAACAAGAAAAAAAATACAAATCGATTCATAAATTACAAAGTTAAAATAACATTTTTTTATAGTGCCTGAGACATAATTTTTTAACAATAATGACAAGTCGGAGCTGACTAAGCCGCGAGTTTCGTCAAGATGTTTTCCTTCACCGTTTGAGAGCGCTAGCATTGCACACATATTTCAAAGAAAAAAATCCATACGTGCACCACCGGATTCGAACCCGCGACCTTAGGATCGGACGGTCGGGTTGCTACCCCTAGACCATTGCAAAAAACTACGGCTTGGTTCATAACGTGTTTTGGTAGCGATCCTTTTTGTGTGACGCTTGACACGTGTTGTTTGAACTTTTCTAGGTTCTACGACACGCCGGTTTCCTCATGATGTTTTCCTTCACCTTTGATAGAAAACTCATTGATACAGGATTTGAGCCCACGACCTTAGGGTTAGAAGACAAAGCCGCTACCACTAGACCACCAGTGCTCAAGTGAGACAAAAATATCAGAATTTTTAAGCTTTTAGAACGAATATACCTCTGTCGTTTCACTAGTATGTAAATACAGCTCATCAGGCATACTGTGAGGAGTATGGAACTGCATACGATGACCAGCATGTTCAGGTCAAAGAACTCTGAAGGTGGACCCACTTCACCTGGAAATAAGGTTCATGTTAGCTTGACAATAAACCATGGATAATTGGAGGAATGCTCCCCAGGAATTTCTGCCGTTTCGGGAGGAGGCTGGCTGCAAATATAGTCAGACCGTTCTTCCGTATGGACTGTCTTAGATTTAAATAGAGACACAGGGGTTCTACTTAGGATACTAGATTGGGGAAAAGTTCATACTGAACATGGATTGATCCATGGATAATAAATATTGTGGACAATCTACACAACTCTATAGCCCCAAGTTAAACTTAAACATTTAAACACCCAGACAGAACAAATATCTGTGATCAGTACACAAATATTTGTTCTCAGTGGGGATCAAACCCACGACCTACGGCGCAGAAGGTAGAGCTGCTACCAACTGAGCGGAGAGGACAGTCTAGTCTAAGTTTAGTCGCCTCTTACGACATCCACGCTGGTCAAGGAGTCATATTGGATACTAGGATCACATCAGGTTGAAAACTAACAACTGCTTCCTATCTTTATTTGCGAAACTTTCACCTTACGCCTCCACAGAAGCTGGAAGAGTAATTTCTGGGTTTTGGGTATATTTATCTATCCTATGTGACCACAGACAGTCTTCTTCTTGTCTTTATCCCACTTTATGTGGAGTTGGCACAACATGTCTTCCTCCTCCATTCCGCTCTGTCAGCTGTCATCTCTGCATTCACTCCTCTCTTATCTATGACCACAGCCAGTATTCAAACAAAAAGATCAACGTACTTCCATCCTCGTTCTTAGTCGCGAAGCTATACCCGCTGGTGACAGAGCCAGCTTCATTGATAGCCGTCACTCGGACCTGGTACCACGCGCCGGGCAGCAAGTCAGCGATGGCGAAAGAACCAGTGCGGTACTTAGCTTGGTACAGCGGTACGGTCCAGGATGGCTGGTCGTTGTATGACTGTGAACATAGACGGGCAACTGATAGCAAATAGTGAAGATAAATCTAAAAACCCTAGTCGTAACTCTCAAAACACAAGGATAATTTTCGTTCATCACGCAAATGTTTGTACTAAGACTTTATACGGACGGACTGCAAATTTACGACTGAAATAACCTAATAACACAGTAACTTTAGCACACTGGTCGCCTGGTTGTAGTAAACCGACCTTAGCAGACGGATGAGTATGTTGCTTTCTCTATTTGTAGACTGAAAGTGACAATGACAAGATACTTTTTAACCGACTTCCTATCAAAAAGGAGGAGGTTCTCAATTCGGTTGTATGTTTTTTTTTTTTTTTTTTTTTTTTTTTTAAATGTTTGTTACCGCATAACTTCATCATTTATGAGCCGATTTGAAAAAATATTTTTTTATCTGAAAGGTACTGCTTCCAGATTGGTCCCATTTTAATTTTATTAAAATCGGTGTTGCCATTTTTTTTTAAATATTTTTTTTAATGTTTGTAACTGCATGCCTCCGTCATTTATGAACCGATTTAGAAAATTATTTTTTTATTTGGAAGGTTACTTTTACGTCCAGACTGTCCCAAACAAATTTCATTAAAATCGGTTTAGCCGTTTGGCAATGAAGTCGGTTTCTCAAGTTTTTTAAACTTATAATTATATCGAGCCAAGACCATTTAACACCCAGACAGAGAACATACTACATCTATGGTCACCACACAAATATTTGTTCTCGGTGGAAATCGAACCCACGACCTACGGCGCAGAAGGCAGAGTTACTACCAGCTAAGCTGAGAGGCTAGTCAATTATTCTTAATTCTTTATTGCACACAATACAAACAAAGGAAAAGAACAGAAATAGAGGACATGTACAAAGGCGAGCTAACTATCAAGCGAACTTTCTGTAGGTTTTGAAAAAAAACGGCCCTTATTTTTATCAAAGCCACTCAGGGCCGACCACGAAATAAAGAAGTAATGGAACTAGTATGTAGACGACCTTCTCACGCTCCAAGTTTGCGGAGTACCACGACTTCAAGCCTTCCTTTGTTTAGTCGTGTTTGAAGTCTGTCAGAAGAAACGTAACTGAGAAAAACACGAAAAAATATAAAAATGCCGTATTGTGCTGTTTTGCAGTGCTGAAACGATAGCCGAACCAATAATTTAACAAAAGGGGGCATATCGTATCACAGGTTAGTATTATTTTATTGCTTAAATTGGTTTTGTTTAGAATGCAAAACCATCAAACAAAAATAGACTGTGAATGATATTCGTTAAGGTCGCGTTTCTATAAATCTCAACTTTCGCTACTCATTTAGGGCTGTACCCCAATAAAGTGCTGAATGTGCTATCGAATACTTTATTAGTTCTGATCATAATTATATATAGTTAGGTTTAGGGAGCTGACTTTTTTTTTGCTTTAGTGATGATTTTATTCTGAATGTATTATTCTGTTATTATTCTGATTCTTTTCTTATTCTTATAGCCCACAGTGGCTGGGTAAGATGAAAATTACAGAAATATTTTGAAGAAATAACATAATAATTCTGGTTTCAGTTTTCCGATATTCAAAATAAATGTATCGATGCAACAGGAAAAAGAAAACACAAGAAGAAAAAGAAACAATATTTGAAACAGTTAAGTATACAATTTTACGAGTTGTAAACATTTGATTGGGTAAATAAAGAAAGATAGATAAGAAAAGCATTTTATTTCGACCACCATAAATATAACCTGACGTGCTACCGATCGTTATACATCAGTAGGTAGGTGAGAGCGCTGGTGGGCTAGTGGTAGCGGCCCCGCCTTCCGATCCTTAGGTCGTGGGCTTAAATCCAGTCGTGTACCAATGAGGTTTACTGCCCAAAAATTAATTTACACTATGCCAGTGCTCTTAAACGGTGAAGAAAAACATCGTGAGGAAACCGGGCATGCCATAGAACTTAAAAACGTTCGAAAATATGTGTAAAATAAGTGCACGAAAGGAGCCTCTTTGAGGCGCACTTAAAATCCTTTCACCTCACTTGGTTTGAAAAAACCAGTGACACGATAAGAAGAAGTAGGTAGGTAATCATCGATGTCGATGCATTTGTCTTGTATCCGCATTGGCACATCACTAAGTGAGTGGCTATGTCAAGTAATAGCCATTGTATTATGAATCTTATACCTTGTGGATAAAGACTAACAGAATTATTTTCTATAACGCCATCTAGCGTCAAGTAGCTTTGTTTTGTTGTCAATCTAGTAACAGCCATTGTATTAACAATCTTATTACAACTAAATAGAGACTAAAAGAAAAAAATACTGAATGAAAGCTGCCATCTCTTGATAAGTAGAATTTCATTTTAGCACTGTTTATTTTATTAAGTTTAGAACCATGTCACGATAGCTTTAAGGTTTATTATCAATTAAATTATTTTTTTGGTTTTAGGTCCTTTTTAACGTTTTTTTTCGACCAATCATAACTTTTATTTCTATGTGTGTTTGTTTTTACGTGTATGAGTTTGGCGACACTGGTTCTCTTAGTAATAAGTCATCATGCTCCCTCTACTTTGCGTAAGCAAAAGCGTGTTTGGTGCTCTGTGGGGCCGACTTATCTATTGACTGACTTGACTCTAAATTATTTTATTTATGTAATATATCCTCACTTGACACTGGCGAAATTGATCCAAAATAGACAGATGTCATTAATTAAGAAGACATTATGAATAAGGGGGTTAATGCCTATGCCTATGCAAACATAAGCCCTCTCATCGTTTTGGTCATCCCTGCAAAGTTTACCCTGCATATACTCTTACCATAGTGTTATGTGCCCTCACCCAGCCCTTAGTGCCCAGCAGCCGGTACTCCACCTCCCACCCCCGCAGCTCGCACCCCCCGTCGTCCCACCCCGCCAGCTGCACATACATGTGCGACGAGTTGCTCCAGAACCACTCGTTGCTCGATGGTGCTATGGGCACTGAAAGATTGACGCGGGTTTGTAATGAAATACCAATTAAAACTGAAAAAACAGTTTTGGTGTGTAGGTTTTGGTATGCTACAGCAGGAACTTTTCACCATTTTGAGTTGAAAATTGCTTCTTTTTCATTTAGGAGTAGCGAATAAGTTATTTTTGTACAACTAGCTGATGGAAGAAACATATCGGCCACTTATACCATCACACCACACACACACACACACACTTATACCAGTACAAGGTTATAGGTGATGGTTCCCATGGATTCCCATGAATGCCTCGCAGTTCAAACACGTTAGGGACGTGACCTACGATGCACTGTCCCGCGCCTATCAACTTGAGGCATACAGAGATTTTAAGCCTCACGTGCCGTTAAGTTCACCGGCACCCACACCCTAGAGCTCTGGCGATACAAAAGTCGTTTACCTGACTAACAAACTCTTGATAATGGTGTGTTCTACTAAAATCCACCTTACCTCCACCAACAGTGCTGACATCCATATACGCTGGCTGCGACGTCCCCACGCGATTGGTGGCTGTGATTCTCAGAGAGTACTTCGTCCCACACTTGAGGCCAGTGAGAGCGTGTTTCTGTACTCCAGACAAGTTGGGCAGCTTGTTGGCAGGCCAGGCTTCCTGCCATGGACCGTTTGACTCTTTCCATGTTAGACTGTAAGCTGGAAAAGAGTGAAATAGTGATAAGTTGTCAGATAGATGATGTTAGGATTAAAATATGGAAACAAAACGATTCTGAAATATTTCAGACATAAAAGATCTATCTACTACTCTAGTAGCTGAGCTGGTAAAAACATGGACTATCTCTTACTCAAACAGTTCAACGGAGTTATCATCATGATCAGTCTAAAAAAAACTTAAAGGCTTCTTCAACCACCATCAACATAAGAATGAGAAACAATCTGTATGAAGGCAGAGAGTCTCTCACACTTTTTATAGTGGTATTTCCAGAAATTTCTCGAAGATTGTCTTTGAGGTTTCAATTATGTATACTTACTGATTTTCTGACTGGAACTCCTATTACTGATGGAGTAGTAAGGTTGCTCCCACTCCACTAATATTGAGTCCTTGTACGGCGTCGCCCTCAAGATTGGTGCTTCTGGCAGAGGTAGAACCACAACAGTGTATTCCACTGAGTCTGACCCGTAGAGGTTTTTGGCGAGGCATGTGTAGTTTCCACTTAGGGATTGGTCTATGTCTGGGGGAAAACAGTTTGTTAATTTTGCCTTAGACTAAATTCTTAACAAGTACCTATACCTCGCACAGGGTAGGCCAGGGCAGTCGTAAGTAGTAGTTGTGTTTCAATATAACAGCAAGTGAGGTTGCAGTATTTGACTCGACCTCCAGAGTGGCCTATTTGCCAGCGTCTGTCAGCGACCTTTATCAGATCTTCTTTCCATTTATTGGGAAGCTGTTCTACGCTGCGCTTTCTGGTGCTTGGTCTCTACTTGAGAATAATCTTGTCTATAACTCCTATGCATGCTAAATCTGTTGAAACGTTTAGTTAGATGTTTTGAAACTCAAGATCTTTGATCTTTGGGGTAGTTACAAGTCGAAAAGTTTACAACTTACTATTGATCAGCAGACTATCATCATGGTTCCTCGTGAACCGCGGATGGTGAGTGATAATGTTATGCTTGTGGTACCACACTGTTCTTGGTGGTGGCACTCCCACGCATTGGCAGACTAGGAGGAGGGAACTGCCTACTCCTACTGATACTGTCCCGCCGAGAGAGGCTACTCCAGCAACAACTAGAAAGAAATATATTATATGGATTAGAATTAAAAAGAAAATTGTGATAAACTCTAAGACTCATACTCATAACGGTCCTCTAGCAGTCCGTAATTGGCACCCGTAATTGGCGCTTGTGGAGCTAGATCCAACGCAGTTTCAAGACAGTGATCTAACATTATCACGTAATTTTTTTAAACAACTAGCTGTTGGAACAAGCATAATTGGTAACCATCGCCTATAACAAAACATTGCAAGTTCTAAGCTTTAGAAATAAAGGCATCAGATTGTACCTTACCTCATTATCAGAAGACCTTACCTCGTGAGCTAGGCGTGTGTGATACGCGTCTGCTGGGAGCACCTTCTCCAGCCGCAGTACTGGCTGTCACCCAACTCTCGTATGTGACGCCGGTGGTGAGTCCTCCCAGCTCAGTGGACGAACGGGAGGAACCAGCTCTATGAGCCTGTGCTACTCCCGCGCTAGAATAATCATAATCACATCACAAAAAGTAAAAGAGCTCTCAAACGGGGTGAAGAAACTGCCTTGTGGTCGGCATGTCGTTGAACCTAAAAAGTCAAGTGCGCGAAATTTAAAGAACTTCTTTAAGGTGCATTTTAAATTCCCCACACACTTCCCCACATTTGTGGTTCAAAAAAACCAGGGACACGATAAGAAGAAAATAAGGACGCACCAACTGAGCTGTGAGGGCTGTCAAAATAAGTCAAGGATATCATAACCAGTTTCGTCAATGTACCTACTTCAAGCAGATCGAAAAGTGTGGAATCAGAATCATCTAGGCAAAAAATAATGCAAGAAAAATAACTGTTATTATGACAACAGTTATTTTTCTTGCAATATTTTTTGCAAATCTACTGGCCGCTTAGAAACTGGTCACGTTTCAAAAGAGCCTTGGGGAAAATCTCCAACCTTGAAGTAGGCTTCACGTAGATGGTGTAGTGAAGAATCTCTCCATTGGGATGCTCAGGCCTCATCCAGCTGACGAGGAGTGACGTGGATGACAGCACCAGGACTTTAGTGTCGGATGGAGGACCGGGCACTAGAATACAATTCGAGTCTTGGTTAATTCTGAAGTACGTTATGTGTATCAGTACATTTTGACATTCAGACACGGAAACAATGTATGCACTATGACAGTACCAGTACCTACCCTCAAACGGTGAAGGAAAAATTTGCCAGGAAACCAGTTAGCAAGTAATTATTGGTGATGGGCCTCAGCCTGGAACTCTTAACACGACAAATTGTGGTATAAAATGGATATGCACCTTACGAAAATCCCTAGATATAATATTCAAGTATGTTGTGTACCAAACAGTTTAAGATTTCGACCGCTTTGAGGCAACAGCCTTGAGTTTCTTTTGTTCTTACCATCTTGTAGTGTAGCACAGACGATTGGGTAAGAAAATGGTCCGACCCCGAAGTTGGAAAAGCCAGCTACCTTGACGGTGTAGTTGGAGAACTTGAGGAGACCTTGGATGTACAGTTCTGTGTGTAAAGATGTTTGGTTCATCCATGCTCCTTCTGGAATAAAGATAGATCCTTCAATCCTGCAGAACTAGAAGAAAGCACAGAACTTATACATTCAAGCCATAACTTTTATGACTGTTTTCATTATAATCAGTCCGAATGAGGCCATTGCTGGACTGAGTGTGTTTGCTTTGGTGATCACTCTTGGCAGGCAGATTGGTCACCACTTTAGACCAGATTTAAATGGTACAAATACAAATATTTTATTTTCTTTAAACTTAATGTATAGTACATTTCATAGGTTAGGGACCCTCTTTTAAGCATTTACATAGTTTTATGTTAAAACGATTATATTACAGAAGAGCGGGACCCTCTAACACAGGTATTAGAGGGTCCCAAACCTATGAAATGTACTATAAAAAAATAAGTTTAAAGAAATAAATGGTATCTTAGGTGACCACAGTGACGCTGCAGTTGCAATGTATTTTTTAATTACTTCTTTATTAGTTGGTAAGGGGTGCAATAAAGAATTTTCTATAATATTCTCCTATAGAGTTCTACTTCTTGACTTGGATGCATAGAGCTGGCGCGTTGATTCACTTAGTGTTTGACGTTTGAAAGGGACCTTTGTGATGTTATTGAATAAAGAAAAATAATTTTGAGGCACAATACCTAGCATTACCGTGGAACTATTAAAATGAACTCTTGCTCCAGAGCTCTACCACCTGGATAGTGGATAGCATACCTTCAGTACCGTGTAGCAAAGTGTACCCCACGAGAGAGCTGCCCTGTCCTGGGAGTACAATTGGCTGCCAGCCGACCCGTAAGGAAGTAGAAGACACGGCTGTGCACTCCACTGATGATGGAGCCTGTTCTGGTGCTAAAAGAAAAAAAAAACACCATGGGTCCACTCCAGTCTTACAGCTATCCCAATCACAATGTTTTGCGTTGGACCTTACAAACTTAGCATGGTGACCAAGTTACAGTTGAAGAAGCAATTGCAAGCAGTTGAATTAGTTGAAGAGTTTCGTTGTACAGATCTTGATTCCATCATCAGACCAGCTCGCTTAATTGGCTACAGATATCATCGACTCTGGACTCAAGTCAGCCGCTGTAGAAAAACGTCTGCAAGTGAGAAATGAGAGACCCATCTTTGACTTGCGACTCTTTGCGACTGCGGGGCTCAAATTCAGCCCATGTCGTATCTACTAACCTGTCCCTTGTGCCCAAACATCTGCACAAGAGACGATCTTGCCAACGCCACAAACAATGTAGTAGAGGTGGCAAAATACTCAAAATAATTGTCTAGTACCGTACACGAGAGAAGAAGAAATATTGATCACAAAGTGTGTTTGCGACTAGTTTTCGACTGCGGTTTTCCAGCTGATCGGATACAACGCAAGCAAAGGTTGGTTATTATGATTTGATAGATTACCTCCTTCTCTAGTATCTTGAAAGACTGGTAAAGAAAACGGTCCAGACCCAGCACTTGTGTACGCCGATACAGAAACAGCGTATCTGAAACAATATTTATAAGATTTTATCCCAAACTTATCAACCGAGTAGGATTTGAACCCACGATAGTCCCTTCAACACGTGCTCAACCACTTTACCATCGGCTACTATTTTAACCGTGCTATGTGTGGAACGAGAGCAGGACTCCTCCATAATTATTTTCTTTATG
This sequence comes from Thera obeliscata, assembly GCA_947578465.1. Classification (NCBI taxonomy): domain Eukaryota; kingdom Metazoa; phylum Arthropoda; class Insecta; order Lepidoptera; family Geometridae; genus Thera; species Thera obeliscata. The sequence continues at coordinate 7,504,943 of OX387923.1, read as the reverse complement.
CAACTACGTGATGGTTACATAAAAAACCTGACGTCGTAGGTCACGCACGTTAAGAACGTGCCTTACAATGCACTGCTCTGCCATCAACTGGAGGCATACAAATGTTCAGCCTCACGTGCCAGTAATTTTACCGGCACCCTTGGAACACCCGTCAAGCCGAAACACAGCAATGCGTCTTCACGACAGAAATAAGCATGGTGGTAGTACTTCCCCGAGCCCTTCATAAAGAGCTCTACACATCTCCAGGAAGAACGGTTTTAAGCCCTCACGATCCACTTACTACCTTCGATGTCTCACCGGATGGAAAGGAGCCCCTCGTAATTTAGCTCTTCACCGTTCGAGAACTCTCTACTGGTAGTGGGTTATTTATAAGAGATATAGCTCGTAAACCACACCATGGAAGCCTGCAATTACCTTGTATTCTTTAGAAGACCACTCAGCAAAGTCTCCTGTTTCCCGGATAATGGAGCAACTTTCACAGTTCTGGAATCTGCCTCGTCTGAAACAAACATTTACTATATGATATTTAAAGAAAATAAATGGTAGATAAATAACATACGCACGATAAATATTCTCTCAGACCTCATGTACACATAGAAGGAAATGTGTGAGTGAGGTTCCTTGACAAATTGAAGCCCAGCACTACTGAAAGAATACTGTCTGGTTTCTTCACTATATATTTTTTCTCAGCAGCAATAGTAGACGTTTTAGAGAAAAACCAAGTCAGGGGTACTCTAAACCGATAAGCATGGCATGAAGAATGATAGGAGGTGAATAACGCGAAAGAGGTATTCAGGATCGTAGCAAGTGATAATCCGTGATCTCTGCCTCATAGGCGTGATTTTATGTATGTATTATGTATTTTTTCTCATGTTGAAATTATGCCCTAATTGCAATGCGGGGGGTATAATGAATTTTCAGCTCTGAACTATAGTTCAGTCAAATACCCTAAACTTGATAAACTTTGGTTCTTAGCAGTTTGTCATCAAAAATTGGTGGTTAAAGGTAAGGGTTTCTTACCAGCCCCAGTATTCTGCGGCACGGCCCTCACGTGATAACCCATGACGACTCCATTATGCGTCTCCTTGAGTGGTGGGAGCCAGGACACGCGGAGTTCTCCAGGATTCTCTGTTGGCTCCACTTGCACGTTTATAGGTGGTGAGGATGGTGCTGGAATAAAGAACACCTGTTCAATCCAATCCAGTTCATCTACCATGAAATACAATACGTGTACTAATGCTTTGAATAGCTGCTCGGACCAGATTCAGAACCCTTTTACAATGGAACGGATTCAAATTGGCTATGTTCAATTCCCGATTTGGCCAAAAAGTAGATCAGACTTTTGCATCTAGTGTAGATAATTTAAATTCCTTGCCATACCCACAGCTTAGTTAATCAATTCCAAATTAGTAGGAAGCTCAGTAGGCCTACTACAAGCTCTGATGTCGTGCTCTGGTTTTGAGTCGTGTGAGTGTTTACCATTGTATGTGTATGTGTGACGTTTCAACGTAGAATTTATTTAGTCAACACTCAGACAGACTCAAAACCAGAGCCAAAGACAGAGCCAGACAGAGCTTGTGATAGTCCTACTGGCCTGCTTTTTTGGAATTATTTAATGTAGATAATTTATACTCCTTGACCAGCACCTATTCCATACTTACAGCTTAGTTGCTCAATAACATTATTTTTCTTAAACATGCGTGGAAATATTGTCATTACTTTTGAATATAGAACACGCGAAGTATCATATTTACGTAGACTGAAAAACCAAAATCACTTCCCGGCGCGTTCTCGCTCCGGCAATGTTGTATGAAACGGTGTGCTGTTTGAATTTAGAACTCTTTCATCTATCGTACACATTGCGTTCTCGTGGCTGTATAGCCACAGATGCGTTTACCTTTCGGCAAAAAATGTAAAATAAAAAAAAAATTTGGCGGTAAAGCGGAGTTCGTTGATAATTGGTTAATAAAAAATAAATTTATTGTGTACTATTTTTATTTATTTCCTTGCATTTTTTTAAGAAAAGCACTATATTTGCCTCGGCTGAAATGGCAATTGCCTGTCTCGTATCATTGAAGTCCTCGCCTGCGGCTCGGCCTTCAAACTCATACTCGACCTGCAATTGCCTATTTCGCTGCCTTTGCAATAATGTACTATTTTAATATAGATAGCTAAGCATTTGGCTGCCATCACACCTGATGGAAAGTGAGAATGCAGCCTTAGATGGAGCATGCTTAGCCATAACATAATCCACCTGTTCACCCTTGTCTTACAAAATAATTATTAATTAGTAGGAAGTTTAGTATACCTTCTTCATGAGTAGTGAGGTGTATAGGCGAGGTGTAGACGCTGGTTCCGACCTGGTTCCCTGTGGCCACGCGCACGGCATACGAGGTGGCGGGTCTCAAGTTCTGGAGCTCGATCGACTGCCGAATTTCACTGTCCTTTCTGGAAATAACAAATTTCAACAGCGATTTTTATTTGAGCCTGCGCCTGAGATGCTCAATTTTGTAGTAGTTGGTATTCAAAACAAGACTGATTTCAAGCCAAGCCCATTGCCGCGGGGGAAATTATCAAATCTTAGTAAGAACGGTAGGAACCAAGCCATAGTTTGCTGCCTATACTCAAGCAAGCTATACTCACCTAGCTTGAAATCGTTTTAATGTGATCCTTGAAATTCAAAATTCAAAACTTTGACTTGGAACAAGCACATGACCCACCTGATGTTAAGTGGTAACAGCCTATAACAAAGCATTGCCTCGTAACTCGTAAGTCAAGCACTTCAGGAACATGCCCTACGGTGCACTGCCCTGCGTCCATCAACTTGAGGCTTACAGATGTTCAGTCTCACGTGCTAGTAATTTCACCGGCACCCTTCAAACCGAAACACAGCGATGCTGCTTTACGGCAAAAATAGGCATGGTGATATAACTTCCCCGGACGAGCCACACACAAAGAGCTCTACTGCTACTAGGGGTAGATAATAATAATAAATAAATAATGCAGACAATCCACACAACACTATCTAAACCAAAACTAAGCAGAGCTTGTACTATGGGAACCAAATAGCTGAATAATACCTATGTGCCTTTTTTTGGTAAGTACATACTTAGAATACAATATAACACTTAGACAGAGAACAAACATCTATGTTCACCACACAAATATTTGTTCTCGGTGGGGATCGAACCCACGACCTACGGCGCAGAAAGCAGAGCCACTACCAACTGAGCTGAGAGGTTAGTCATAGAAATGGTTCGGTACCTGGTGACATTGACAGTGATGGCGCGTTCCCAAGAGTCGCTGTAGTGCGTGTGTGAGTATTGAAGTGAGTAGTGACGGGCGTGAGCGCGCAGCGTATCACGCCACGAAACAGACGCGACACGCGACCGGACCGTGTCTATTCGGAGATCTGACGGAGGAGTAGGTGGCTCTGAAAGTGATGGAAATATTTTTATAGTGTTCCAAAAATTAGCAGGATTTGAGCCCACGACCTTCCTCTTGGTCGGAGCGTTAGGGCCAAACAGTCCCGAGCGTTAGTGCCGAACAGTCCGTAAGAGTTATTCGTCAAGTGTGATTAGGATCCGATAGAGCAGCGGTCAGCGCAACCCCGTACCAAAGGGAAGGTTGCGGGTTCAAATGCCGCTCGGCTCTTAACTTTTGAGACATAACAAAAATCTCTGTAAAATCGAGGAAAAATAAGTTAAGGAAGAAAAAAAATGCTTCGATTTTAGACACACACCATAAGCACATTGCGGATCATAGTAGCAGAAAACACAAACAATACAATAGATAGGGAAGTACACGTAGAAAAGGGAGAAAAGGGAGGAGGGGAGGGAAGGGGGGACTGGCATAACGGGACAATTCCAGGTGTATAGCTAGCTAGCAGGGAGAAACTATGCTAAGATGACTCCCAGCATGGCTTGCGCGTGAAGTGGCTAGCAAGGAGAAACTATGCTAGGATGACTCCTGGCGTAGCTTGGTCGTGAGTAAAAGTAAGGTCAAAAATATTACCTAGTATTGTAAGATACACGTTGAAACTGGCAGCTCCATAAGGGTTGCTGGCGCGGCACTGGTAGAGACCAGCATCGTTGATCTCCGAGTACGCGAGGCTGATGGCACTTGTAAGACCGAGGGTGGTTTTAGTTTCGGAAAGTTTTAGCCTGAAAAAAAATGTTTGGTTTAGTAATTGTCCCTGAAATAAACTTGTCACAGTAAATGTAAGAAAGCAAATTAAGGCTTGGACCCACCGCTACGCACGGAAAAGCAACGCACGTGTATTGAGCTTCGCTTTGTGTGTGTAAGCCCCCTAACCATGTTTATAGAGCTTTATAAAGACATGAGCTCATTTTAGGACAGTTTTGCTAGTTGGGTCTGCATTTTCGGGTCTGCAAGTTTTAGTAGTAAGCTTAACAGCCGGATTGCAGCTGGAGATAAAACTTACGTTTGCACTCAGGAGATGCTTTTTACCCATCACCTGGTGCGTTTCTTTAGATGCTTCGTCCATATCCATAATAGGTGACGGAAGGGCTTTTTATATGGAGACCTTTACTTGGGAGCCTAGAGTTTAATACCAACCTCTGAGTTTGGAACTCAACAGGGGTACCATCATGGGTCCACGTCACCCGGATAGGATCATCTCCTAGCGGCTTGCACTCCAGAAGCACTGGATGACCTAGCCGTGACGTCACGTTGACTGATGACGCCTCGAAGTGTACTGGTTCTGGAAATGAAGAATTCTTCTCGTGTTAATAGTTCTTTTAAACAGCGCAATGAAAGGATTTTAGTTCCTGAAATATTTTTTTTAAACATTTAGCTGATGGACCTCCTGATGTTAAGTGGTATCATAAAGATGCTCCTAAAATCAAAAACTGCGAGCCAGAATACCTACGTGGTACCTATGTTTACCTGAAGACATATCATTAGCAATGAAAGAGGAAAATTGATCAATTACTTTTGAAATCATCATCATCATCATTCATTCATCAGTTTACTTAGGCTCTCAAGAATTTCATAAAAAGCTGTCATATTTTATCTATTTAAGGAAAAGGGTTTTAAAAATCTCAAACTGGTAGCTCACACACTCACACAAATAGACTTGCGAACTAAAAATAAAGCAGAATGACAATGACGGCAAACAAACAAGTAAAAACTAAAGTTAGAGCAACAAGAAAAGTTGTTCGCTGCCTAACTTATATTACTTTTGGCTTCTGAACTAAAAAATACACATTAAAGTTTAACATAACATTGGTCGAAAACTGAGCATCAAGCCACCATTTCCTCAACTAAAAACTTGAACATTTTTAAAAGTATCAGTGAAGGAAAACATCGTGAGAAAGCCCGCGGCTTAGTTAGCTCCGCACGTATTGACCATGCCTTTCCTGTGGATTAGGCCGACTAAGCTGTCAGGATGGTTTAGATGCTGGACAAGACTATTCCTTTTAAAATCCTGACCCAGGCACTATAGCGTCCCGTAAGTAGGGGCATGAGTTACCTGTTGCCTCTGACGCTAAATAAATCTACAAGATGCAAAAGATATTTTTTTTTACTTTGAATGTGGTCTTGCTTAAGCTTTTTACCTGTAGATGGCACCACTTTGGAACTTCACGAGGCAATTTGTACCATTAACATGTAAAAATAGTTGTTCGAAAAAACTAAATCGAAGTTAGTGTCGTTTGTAATCGCTCAAATTTCGTGCAATTCGCTCAAATTTCGTGCAATTCGCTCTTTCGGTATCAGCGTAATTTCCGATATACTGCCCAAAATCAGCATGTATGTTCCTACATTTTGCACGGTACGCTGATTTCGAGTGACACGAATGATGAAGCGTGTAATGCATGAAGGGGCACATAAGTTATGACACATGCAGTGAAGGTATGAACCATCATAGTGAAGGTATGAACAAATTTCTGTTGTTTAAACTCGCTAAAAAAACTGTAGGAATCAAGCCGTAGTTTGTTGCCTAGTCCTTCTAGGTTTGGTAGCGTGGAACTGGCACCTAGACTCAACTAGCTTTAAAACGTTTCAAAGTGATCCTTGTGATACTACTGAATAAATACATATTTGAATTTAAACGAGATTCATTGGACCGTGGAAAGTCGGTGGATGGAAAGGGCTAAGAATCGTTTCTGGAAATGAGAGGCCTATGTCCTGCAGTGGATTTCATGAAAACGATGATGATGATGGTGACTTTTGTGACAAAGCGTGCTTTTATTCCGCTGAAGTAAGGAAGAAAGAATTGGATCTCCGCAGTTGGCTCAAAGTATGTTTGGTTAAAGAGATAGAATCTTCATCATAATGTCAGCCCGTCTGCACCTACTGCTGAGTATAGGCCTCCTCTTTATTGCGGCACACTTTCCGGTCCCTCGCGAGTCTCATCCACTCATTCCCTGCACTCGCAACAATGTCGTTCGACCAACGGGCAGGTGGTCTGCCTCTAGGTCTTTGAGCATCCCTTGGTCACCATTCTGATTCATTTAGAGATAAAATAGAAGTAGAAAATTTTTATTACACAAACCGATGTATGTTAGATAATAACAGATGTTCGTATTATACACCGAGTTTAAGGCTATTACGACGTAGCACAAAAGTTTTCACCAGGTCGTTAGTTAGTTTATAGCTCTAAGGTTCTAGTTTAGCTCAGTGAAGCAAAGCTGTAACTAAGTTGGAACTGCCGACCGGGTTGGCGTTCGCTTCAGAGGTTTGGATTTTAGAGGCTTGATTGGTTCCAGTAATGAAGGATGTGGATTTCTGTGATTGCGTTCGTGAGCGTGTGATATTTACTAGTTTAATAACGTCACTTATTTTCTTCGGTTTAATGTTAATGATATCGTTCTATTGATAGAACTGACTTAGTACTAACTGACACGATGATTCTCAAAATTTGAAATCTGCGGGAGATCAGCTAACATTTTCGTTACTGTCTTCCTTGATTTTGTTGGTTTTAAAAAGGAGACAAGAACTGACGTCTCCGACCAAAAACATTTTTCTTCATGTGATGTCTACTAAGTCTGGAAATTACAGCCAAGAAACTATTACTTGCAAATTTTGTACAGTGTCTTCTAGCTTAAAAAAAATTGTAATACAAAATTAGTCAGTAGGTTTTTTGTTTTAAATCGAACTTGACCTATAAAACCCTGCCAAAACAATCTAGCGTATCCCTTTATGCTTCAGTAATCAAATTCAAACTCAATAAAAATGTATTCATTTCAATTCCGAAAATTCCAAAGCCTAGAAGAAACAGGCAACAAACTACGGGTCGGTTCCTACCGTTTTTTTATATGATCCTTTTACAAATCAAAAATAATCTAAAATAATAGCTGTGAAGTTACTTACTATTGACACTCATCCACACAGTCTTGCTAAGAGGCTGGCCGACGCTGTTCTCAACATTGCAGGAGTAAAGACCCTCGTCTGTCAGAGACACCTCGTCAATGACCAGGGAGCCGTTGGGAAGACTCAGAATTCCACCACCAGCTAGCTCGAGGACTGGTTGCCATGTACCGAGAAGAGCTGTAAGAAAAGAACAACTGGTCAAAGGAATAGGTTTGACGGTAGATACAATAGCATAAATAAACTAAGGATAGAAATATAAGAGAGTACTGTAGGACTTGTAAAAATCATTGTAACACTGTCAAGCTAAAAGACAGCTAATAGGTACTTTATTGAACATTGTAAGCATTCTTAAGAAGTTAAAAGTCAGTAGTTTCCTGAACTGGATAGGATGTCCAGAATTTTTGTCAAGCTGTGTACAATTTGTGGCAAGTAATGTAAAAATATACATACAGGGCTATTCATTATTAGCTGCAAATACTCAGGAATTAGGTTCAACAAATAAAATAAAAAATATTTATGAAATGATTTTTTTTAAGTTTTGTTATGAAAATCCCGAGAAAATCGATAAAGGAATCATTGGTGCCTGACCTATTTTGACCTTTGATCCGCGCCCGCGCGCCGTGAGTGACACTCTGCGTTCAGTCACCGCCTGGGTGGGTCATCGTCCTGTTCTCCGTGGCAATCAATAAGCAATAGCCGTAAAGAAATTAATAAAAATAAAATTTTGATACAAAAACTTGAAAAAATTTTTGATCAAATTTTAAAAAAATAATTTCATAAATATTTTTTATTCTATTTGTTGAACCTAATTCCTGAGTATTTGCAGTTAATAATGAATAACCCTGTATACTAGAAAGCTCAATCAAGAGCACAACGCACTATACTGCCCAACTGGACTTGTTTGCAGATAACCACTTTCTTCACTGAGATAATGAAATTAGACGAACCGTCTTTCTTCATCCAATGCACCTGAGGTTGTGGGTAGCCACTAGCGCTGCAGGATACTGTTCCTTTCCTGCCTAAGAGGAGAGAAGAGTTTGATGGTTCCTCCAGCCATTTTGGAGCCACTGAAAATATAAATGAACAATGAAAAACATTAAATAAGTCTATCTTTTGAGCACTAAAGTATCCTAATTTGCTTTAGGTTTCTGGAATCTGAGTAGTATAAGAAAGTAAAAGTAAACAGGCCTTTGCATCTATTATAGATGAATTGTATAGCGTCAGAGGCAACTGGTGATTATTAGTGTAAGAAAACGATGCAAAATAAGACAGAAGAACATAACATAAATAATGTATAGAAAACATAAACGCGCAGGATTTTATTTTTCGATGTGTTTTGTTTATCATTTTCTAAGTAGATTTTAGCATTGATGTAGGTAAAAGAAATGTTTTACCTTTGATATAGAGTTCGGTAGACCGATTTACTTTAGCAACGTGGTTGGAAGCGACACACGTGTAGGTACCACAGTGCTCCAATGACACCTTCTTTATCACTAGAGCACTGAATAGCTCTGAGTTTCTTTCTGTGACCTGTAAAAAGCATTACTCGTCAATTCAAGCAAAGAAAAAAAATTGTTCACTCTTTTTCTTTTATTTCCGATTAGGATAAAACAGATAAATAATTAACTTACTTTCAAACTACTGGGGATTCTTTTCCCGTCTTTCAACCACTCAAAATGTATCGGCAAGTCTCCAGTCCTCACGTTACAGTAAATATTCGCGTTCTGTCCTTCTTGTAGATTGTTTGCCAAAAGTAAATCATCTATGACCGGTGCTTCTACAACTTGTATTTCAAAGGCTCGTCTTGCCATTTCACCAGATGGACTTGTAACTATGCAAGTGTATACTGCTGCGTTCATCTCTTTACTGACTTCATTGATGGTTAGAACACCATTTATGTTGACGCTTGGAGCGTTACGTCTGCTTTTCCGTTTTGGGTGTACGCTCCTTTTGTATCGGGTTTGAAAAAGACTGTTCGCTGATAGAGGCTTGCCTTGGAATTCCCAGTCTATTTTGCTGTAAATAAGATTTGAACAAGATTCTTATGCAGAAGTTACTTTGAGTATTACCTAGACGTTTGAGTAATTATGTTACCTGATAGGGTATCCATAGAATGGACATCTCAAATTGACTGTCTCCCCACTCTGCATTTTGATTGGAGGTAGAGATCTGATGTACGGTGGACCTAAAAACATCGACTATTAATGTTATTTCGCCATTTGTCTAAAAATACGTGTATCTTATACCAATGACGTTATACCATATACATCAAGCCTGTTCTCATGGCTGGTCATGTGGTCTCCTTCTCGGGCTGTACATGAGTACAACCCTCCGTCTTCAACCCTCACTCGAGTGATATTCAACTGGGCTACCACTGAGTTGTCTGATGTCATTACTTGTCCTAGGGCATACCTGAAACAAAAACTTGAGAGGTGTCAAGGGACACCCGGATGGAACGAAGTTCCTTTATTATTATTTACAAAAAACCTGTATACACTCAACAAAAATAATCGTCGAGACACCACACTGTACAAGTGTCGTGAGAACTTTTCGTAAGATTTTTTTCCGTCTAGCCCCCTTTTATAACGCGCGATAAGGAACTTCTTTCCAAAACTAATTGAATAAGGAGATCCAATCATGCCAGAAAATGGGTATTTAGTTTCAATAATGGTAAGATGACTGAAACAACACAAACAAGTTTTTGTGTCCAAGTGTGTTGAAGAAATTCTCACCTAGCATCAGTATTACTAGAAACCACGATGCCGTCTCGCTCCCACACGAACTGAGGAGGTCTGTCAGCCGTGGCTGCACATAACATGCTAATCTGAAATCAGACCAAGAAACTTGTCTTAACTTTGTTGAAAAAACACTGGTGGAATGACCGTCTTTAGCAGATTTTCTAGATTCGGCATGAGTGTGTGTGAGAGAGTGAAGATGACACAAATAAAAGAAAGCTTTTGAAAGTAGCCAAACAAAACTTATCAAATAGTGATGAAAAGCATTGAAGGACCCATTAAACACATTATCTTTTATATTGATACCTTAAAAACTTAATAAGAACTAAAAGAGTTCTACAAGGGTCAATGCTAAGTCCTTATCTGTTCATTACTTACATCGCCTCCAGGTGTAACAGTTCGTTCGGTAAAATGTTGAGTGATGACCACGCGACTGTCTGTTAATCGTTTTCTTCGATCCAAACCTGAAAAAAACAAATGTTTCATAATAATATAATTTGTGTGGATTCGTGCTTCGTTTCGACTCATAATATTATAGGATTTGTATTCCGCCCACACGCTCCTTATTTTCAAGGTCATGAAAATTACTTCTCGATCATCTATCTATACAAATGCTTAGGTATAATACTACCAATTGAGAGCATTGGTTTAGTGGTAGCGGCGCCCCACCTTCTGATTCTAATGTCGTTGGTTCAAATTCAGTGAAGCATCAGTGATTTTGCAATAAAAAAAAATATGGTACTACGTATTGCAGTATGCCAGTGTCAAACGATGATGCCGGCTGTACACTCTCGGCGAGAGAGTCTCCCCGAGAGCCTCGGCCGGTGAGGCTCTCGACGAGAGCATACCTGTACACTCTCGTTTTTCATTAGTACTGTAGATTCTCGCAGTAATGGACGTCGAAATTGCTGCTGCTATTTGTCTTTGTGCTGTGAGCTATTATAATTTGATAAACATTTACCACAAAAAGAAATTAAAAAGCCATGGCGAAGAAGATGGTGGATGGCTACTATGCATGCACCGCAATAGAAACAGGACCTACTTCAAATTGAATAACAGTCAGTTGATGTGTGTATTGTTTATTATGTATACCTAGCTAGAGTATTATTAATTTTGTCTATTTAAAAAAGCGTCTTCACACAAACACAGCCAACGAACAACTAAATGACGAGTGTGTACATGCACGCTCTCGTTTTCCTCGCGAGACCCAACGAGATCCTTTGACTCGGGCACAAAAAACCGACAAGCGACCGAGACCGACCGAGGCAAGGCGCGAGAGAGCGAGACACGACGAGAGCCCCATGTACATTCTCGTTCTCGGCCTGTCTCGGGGTGTCTCGTCGAGAGTGTACAGCCGGCATGAAAGTTTCGCCTTGTGCACATCCAAGCAATCTGCTTTGGCAATTAGTAAAACGCTGTCATATATGACGGCGATATTTGACAGCGTTCTACTGATCGCCATCGCCATCACCTAGATGTGCGTAGGCCTAAAGTCAATAAAACCTATGCTTTCTTACATATTCAGAATGTTTATTATTATCTCAAATCAAATATAACCTTGAATCCGGAAAATTATCTAATTTCGTATTTCAATGAGCTATAATTTGAATCAATCACAAATGATAATCTACTTTGTCGTTGCTAGGCAACCATCTAACCTAACTTATCAAAATGGCGACCGGCGAACGGAATCTAGTAAGGTGGTAGACCGTAAAAGCCTTGATTGGAGCACTTCGTACCACTAACTAGGTCTTCGGCATACACTTTAGTGCAAATAAATTGGTGTGACGATATTTTTATTGATTTGAAGCAGTTTGGGCAAGGCCACGACTTCTTATCGTGTCACTGGTTCTTTTGAACCAAGTGTGGTGAAAGGTTGAATCACTTGGTTTTGAACCAAGTGATTTAAGGTAGAAAAAAAGTATAAGAGGCTTCTTTCGTGCACAAGGCTCGAGTTTTCGAAATTTTTAGGTTTTTTTTTGTAGGTTGTAGGACTGATTGTATAATTGAATAGGAACAAGTCAAAACATCATTGATCTTAGAATGATCAAGTGAAATTTAAAAATCTTGAGAAACTGACTTCATAGGCAAACTGCTGCACCGATTTTGATGAAATTTGGAAAATTCTGGAAGTGTAATAAAACTCCCGCTGTTGTTTCGATCAATTATATTCCTCACTTTTTCCTACGTCACAATCTCTTAGCACCTTACGGATTATCAACTCTAAACCACGTGGTTTTTACAAAGTAGCTTGCATACGACCAACTCTTCCGAGCGCTCGTTCCAGAATGGCGTTCGAGCAGTCGAGCCCGACCGCCATCTTTCTCGCCGGAAGCGATGCTAGTATGCAGTGCAGACATTTTGAATCAATCACCATGAACAATACTTTTACATAAACTAAACAAACAAATAAGTTTCTAAAATAGTTATCATGATTGATGACAATTAAAATCATTATTTATTTACAAATAAATTATTCAGATCCACAGACATATTTTAAATCGGTTAGTCAGTTGAGTCAATCGACTGACTAACCGTACATAATTACTTTTAACTTAATAAATTCAAAGCATGGTTCCTAAAATCATGATTTATTAACGATTATTCTTAAACTTATTTACTAAATCAGGTAACGCTAACACTCGTCCATCCTGATGACGTGCATGTCCTCATACACGTATCATATAAAACACTAAGGCTAATCTCATGGCCCATTATGTCTACGACTAAATAATTATTCAGTTTGGGGAGATCGTAAAACCATCCATTCTTTACGAACTACACTAAACCTGTGACTCTGCGAACCCATCCATTCTCGCAAAATCATCAGGAAGATGGATCACTTGGCATCGGCGCATGAACCCATCCATTCTCATGTCCGAATGACAACCAATCCATCTCTTTGGCTGTACGTGAACCCATCCATTCTCACATACAGCTTGCAATTAACTTTTCGAAGCCATCGTACCGTAAACCATCCATTCTCACGGCGATGGCTCCAAAATCATTTAATTCATCTTTAACAAATCGGTTTTAATCATATTCACATAAACAAAACATCAATAAGCAAAAGTCACTTCTCTCTTAATTAGCTCTTATAATTATTTTAACCCATATTCTAATTCTGTCGGAATTTATTTAACATTCTTCAAGATTGCTATTCACAGGATTTTCATCATCCGAGTTACCCTCATTAAGTTCTAATGCGGCCACATGAACCCATGGTCGCATTCTATTAGCAGCTACAGTTGTCTTACGTTTATTTTTACTCCTGCTTAGCCCAGGAATTGCGGCAAGCTCATATCGATCGTTACCCAACACCGACACTACACGATAAGGACCAATGTAAGACGGTAAGAGTTTTCTACTTTGACCGTCGTTAGAAAACGCAGTTTTTGTTATTTTAACTAGTTCACCCTCTGAGTATTTCAACGCGGGACGCCTATTTTTGTCGAAGTTCTCCTTCTGCTTAACTTGCTCCTCATCTATTCTATCTTTAACCTGTTCTCTAATGATATGAGTCTCAGTTTGATCTCTTGTCGCTTGTCTCACCTCATTTAGTCTCGGATCTACCTCACTTATCATTTGTGTGCCAAACATAATTTCCGCTGGAGCCCTACCTGTAGTCTTTTGGATACTATTGTTAAGACCCCATTGGATACGGCCGACCTGTGTATCCCAATCCTTCTCATTACTACTCAAGTTCTGTGCAGTTAGGGAATCAAGGATTGTGCGGTTGTATCGCTCCACTTGTCCATTAGACTGTGGACTTGCAACTGCATTAAGCACGTGCTTGATGCCTTTATCTGCACAAAACCTTTTAAACAAGTGAGATGTGAAGCATGTACCCCTATCACTGATAATACGGTCTGGGAACCGAAAAGTGTCAAAGATGTTTTCTAGGACGTTGATAGCTGTCAGTGATTTGGTATTTTTCACTGGTTTGACAAAAATAAATTTTGTAAACGCATCAACTACGACCAACAAGTAAGAGTTCCCCTTCTTAGATTTCACAAAGGGTCCAAGGTGGTCAATGTGTAGCGTGTGGAATGGCACCTCAATTTTTGGTATGGGATTCAACAATCCTTCAGACGCGTGATTACCTTTTTTTGAATAAGCACACTCAATGCATGCTCCTACGTATTTTTTTACAAATTTAGCCATTCGCGGGAACCAGTAAGTCTTCTTGATTCGCTCCAAGGTCTTTTCAACCCCAAGATGACCTATTTCATCGTGATTTAAGCGACACAGCTGCCATCTTGCACCCTTTGGAACAGCCCACCTAATGTTGGTTTTATCACCTTCAAGACACTTATATAGCCCGTTGTCTTTAATAATATAATTATCTTTTATGTATTTCAAACCCTCTGGATCTAAATTGGAGCTAACAATGTCTCTAATCCTATTAAGTTCAGAATCGCCTAACTGCAACGTGTGCAACCAATCGTCTTGAGTTATTGACATAATCATTGGATATTGATCCACTCGAATCTGTTCGTCATTTGAAACCGGGTTTCTGGACAGCGCATCTACATGTAGCATCTTGGTTCCAGGGCGATATTCTATGGAACAGTGAAATTCCTGCAACATCAACCACCACCTTGCGATGCGAGGGATCAAATCCCGCTTAGCAAAAGTAGTACGTAATGCGCTACAGTCCGAAACGACTTTGAAGTCTTGGCCTAACAAATAAACTCGAAATTTCTTCAAGGAACAGATTACGGCAAGAGTTTCCAGCTCGTAGGAGTGGAAATTTTTCTCTTCTGGGGATGTCTGTCGACTGTAAAAGGCCACAGGACGAAAAGGTTCGTTACTAGAGGAACGCTGCATTAGAATACCACCGATGCCAATCCTACTCGCATCAGTATGCAATTCTGTCTCAGCCTCAGGAGAGGGATCATAAATTGCTAACACTGGCCTCTCAACTAACTTCTGCTGCAAGGTCCTAAAAGCTTCTTCTTGCTCGCTATCCCAAGACCAAGCCACATCTTTCTTGAGAAGTTTGCTAAGGGGATGTGCTATTTGGGCAAAATTTTGAATAAACTTACGGAAGTAGCTCGCTAGTCCAAGGAATTGGCGCACACCGTGTACATTAGTGGGGCGGGGAAAATCCAAGACTGATTCAATTTTTTTAATACCTGGTCTTACCCCAGCAGCGCTTATCTCGTAGCCTAGATAATCGATTTTGTCTTTGAGGAAATCGCATTTATCGAGGTTTAAGGTCAAATTAGCCTGCTCTAGTAACTTTAGGATGTCTTCTAACTTCATGAGACAATCGTCAATGTTTTCCCCGTATATAAGAAGATCATCTATGTACGCAGTGGCCTTGGAAAATCTAGCGGAACCTAGTACCCTGTTCATCATACGCTGGAAAACGGCAGGGGCATTAGCTAAACCGAACGGCATGCGGTTAAACTCATATTGGCCGTCCGGTGTAACAAAAGAGGTTAGGGGCTTTGAGCTCTCGGATATGGGTACCTGATAATAACCAGACGCGAGGTCCAGAGATATGAAACATGCCTGGCCAGACAACCTAGCAATCTCGTCTTCTATTATTGGCATAGGATAGCGTTCTTTGACCGTAACTGAATTGAGCATTCGATAGTCTATGCACAGCCTAAGGTTGCCATCCTTCTTGCGTACAAGGATAATAGGGCTCGCGTATTCCGATACCGATTCCCTAACCACCCCAGCTTCCATCATGTCATCTACCATGTCGCGGACTTTAAGACGTTCGTTTGGAGATAGCCGGTACGGACGGTATACGACAGGATTCTTATTATTTACTTCTATGCTCATTTCGCAGACGTCCGTACAACCTAAGTCCTTTAGTGATGCTGCAAAGCAATGCCTATATTTTTTCAGTATGCTAATCAGCCTATCTTTGTCAGCATTACTGACGGAAGACCCGACACGAACCCGACTAAAATCAACACTTTCCGAAGACTCTGTGGATATTTCCGAAAATGGCGAAATTATTCGATTTACAACTTTGACAATGGAAGCACGCGCTATGGTGGCACCATCCTGTATGATACATGATTGAGATACCGGTGTCAAGCAGATCTTGATCACACCATCCTTGACTGGATATACGCCGCCTGTCACTACACATTGTTCATTAGGTCTACCGACTACCCCGCTATTCAACAATATGAAACCATTACGAGCTGGTTCAACAGACGCTCTAATTGTTGCTTTCCCGCTCAGGTTCACATTGCTTGTTGTTTTGACGCATACTGCATTGTCATCACTATCAACATCATCTTCTTGCGAAAATGGGATTTCATTATTAATGTCAATGAACTTAAGTTCAGTGGCAGTTTTATACGTAACAATGTGAACCTGTTCAGTATAAGACTGACCAATTAGCATAGGCACCTCCAAAAACATATCATCAACGACGCAGCAACGGACCTTAGCACAAACGCCGTCTACACAAAGGTTAACATCTACTTTACCATTGGACTGTACTAACTTGTTCCCGAAGCCCTTTAGTACAGTTGTGACACTATCGTGGTCAAGTCCTAATTTTGGGAGCAAGGATTCCCTCAACAGCGAGACCTCGCTACCGAAATCTACAAATGCGTCTACTGTCAAATCGTTGATCAAAGCTTTCTTATTAAATTTTGAGTTTGGCTCCGCCGCCGATATGCACATAGTCTTGTTGATGGTCACATTCGTTTTGTTGCCTACCTCTGGTTTAGAAAAACAGCTCTCCGAAGTATGACCTACTTTATTACATTTTGAGCATATTGTCAAGGGCTTAGGGCATCTCAAGAAAGGGTGCCCTTTTACTTTACAGTTAAAGCAAAATAGGCCACTGTTGCTTGGTCTGCTCGGAGGTCCGTTAGTACCAGCGGTGGCAACAAAATCGGACTTTTGTCTAGGATTATTAGTTCGCTGTTCGGGGAATACTGTGCTTTCCTTATTGCTCATCAGGAATTTCAACAATTCATCAGGATGATCACAACGCAACGCGAGGGCGCTAGATTTAGTGGTCTTATCGGTAATGCCGTGTATTATGCACTCAGTTGCTCGCTTACCAGTTATGTCGCATTGATTCAACAGGCCTAACTTTTCATAGAAGTATGCTTCAATGGGTTCATTGTACTTGCTCTTTCTCCTAAGCATATCCTCCAAGGATTGGCCATAATTTTGCTCGAAAGGAAACGCACTTAACAATTTCTCCTGCCATTCAGGCCACGTGAACAAAATAGTATGCAGACTCTCGTACCAAGTTTTGGCCAACCCTTGCAGTTTTTGCATAGCAAAATGCACAACAGTTTTGTCGTCCCAGCCATAAACAGACGAGCATTCATTAACCTTTTTTAACCATATGTCCACTCGTTGATTCTTAAGGGATGGATTAAATTCCGGTAATATATTTTTATGGTCACTGCGTCTAAATTCAGATCCGGTTGTCGTTGATGGCTGAGACGTCAAATCTTTAATAGTGCTTAACATATTCATCAAGTCTTTAGCAGAAAATTCTATATTAGAGCCTATTGGTTGTGACGGTCGGGATTTATCAGTCAGATCAGCCATAACGTCCTTACGAGCCTTCTTTTGACCGTGACTCTGTGATGGCGAAGGATCTCGATGGAACGATGCATGGCGAGAACGACTATCGCGTACAAGTCGGTTTGGTGAAAACAAGCTACCAGCCCCGAGTACCTCATTTTCCAATAGACGCAATTGCTCGCGCTCTCGTTCTAGTTCCTTCTTCTGCGCTAGGAGACTTCTAAAGCTTCGTTCTCGAGACCGGCCTCGGCTGCGTCGCTGGCTGCGTTCCTGGCTGCGACTGCGGCTGCGTCGCTGGCCGTGGCTGATCCACTGGATGTGGCTGCGGCTGCGGCTGCGTTGCTGGCCGCGGCTGATCCGCTGGCCGTGGCTGCAGCTGCGGCTGCGTCGCTGGCGGCGGCTGATCCGCTGGCTGCGGCTGATCTGCTGGCCGCGGCTGCGGCTGCGCCGTTGACTGCGGCTCCGGCTGCGTCGCTGGCTGCGGCTGCGGCTGCGTCTGCGTCGCTGGCTGCGGCGGCGACGCTGGCTGCGGCTGCGCCGGTGACGCTGGCTGCGGCTGTGGCTGCGTCGCTGGCTGCGGCGGCGACGCTGGCTGCGGCTGCGCCGGCGACTTTCTCTCGGTGTACCTCCTCTCGATGCCTCTTCTATGCGACGCGACTGACTCCGTGGAGTAGGCGTCTGCAGGCGTCGAGGGTCATCATTGCGGAGAGGCATTACCTGGAACTCAGAGACATAAACGTTAATGCTACTCAACCTAATAAATAAAAATTTAAAAGAAAAACCGTCTAAGAAAAATGTAAGATTGAGGGTATCTCGTAAACGGTGCGTCGTAGCACAAAAATGACGAAAATTTCATCCCCCTATGAAACCCCGCAACCCATGGTAACAATGCTTCAGAGCAAATTTTTTTTTTTTTTTTTTTGAGTACCTTCTTAAAATTTTCTCAAGAAAAATTAAAATATCCATTAATTAAATTAAGTTTCATAACACATGATCGATCATGCAATAAACGACATCAGAACAATAAATTTGGGCGTGTACATCCCACTTCTGATATGTAATAAAACTCCCGCTGTTGTTTCGATCAATTATATTCCTCACTTTTTCCTACGTCACAATCTCTTAGCACCTTACGGATTATCAACTCTAAACCACGTGGTTTTTACAAAGTAGCTTGCATACGACCAACTCTTCCGAGCGCTCGTTCCAGAATGGCGTTCGAGCAGTCGAGCCCGACCGCCATCTTTCTCGCCGGAAGCGATGCTAGTATGCAGTGCAGACATTTTGAATCAATCACCATGAACAATACTTTTACATAAACTAAACAAACAAATAAGTTTCTAAAATAGTTATCATGATTGATGACAATTAAAATCATTATTTATTTACAAATAAATTATTCAGATCCACAGACATATTTTAAATCGGTTAGTCAGTTGAGTCAATCGACTGACTAACCGTACATAATTACTTTTAACTTAATAAATTCAAAGCATGGTTCCTAAAATCATGATTTATTAACGATTATTCTTAAACTTATTTACTAAATCAGGTAACGCTAACAGAAGTAATAACCTTTATGTAAATAAGAATAGAAACTTTGCGATTTTTTTTAAATCGGCTCCTAAATGACGAAAGTATGCAATAGCAAATATAAAAAAAAATACAACTGAATTG
The DNA here is from genome assembly GCA_947578465.1 of Thera obeliscata. Classification (NCBI taxonomy): domain Eukaryota; kingdom Metazoa; phylum Arthropoda; class Insecta; order Lepidoptera; family Geometridae; genus Thera; species Thera obeliscata. Next base: position 7,485,672 of record OX387923.1, on the reverse strand, counting down.
AGAATCTCTTCCCTTTTTATTTAAAGTCAGTTAAAAATTGGGATGTCTGTACACACTGACACAGTATGGTTTGGCATATCGTGGCACGGACGTGATCTATAGCAGTGAGCTTACACACCGGAAGAGTAAATATCCACCTGTTCCACGAATTGTATTATGTTCCGTTTAGTTAGAATTTCCGTGAAATATTGTGAATAATATCGTGGATATACAAACCATTTTGAAACATGTTCAATTTCTAACAAATAAAATTAAATCAAAAGTGTATTTAAAAGTGTAAGGAATATTATAGTGCTAAGGAGTATTTGTGTGATAAAGTTGAGTAATAATATTGTATTAATTATTAATTTTCATTATTAAGGTATTGCGCTGACATTTTATTATATTTGCATACTTGTGACATTTAAATATTTTGCATGCTTTATGGCAGAACATGGCTGAACTTCTTAATTTGTACCATCCTGTAAATTATAACCTGTGTTTCGCAAATAAATGGTTGTATTGTATTGTATTGTATTTAGGTATTCAGTAGGATCCTACCAGATCCTGAGAGTGATCCTTGCGATCGCAAGAATCACTTTGAAACGTCTTAAAGCTAGGTGAGTCTAGGTGCCGATTACACGAGACCAAGCCAACGCAAGAACGGGCAACAGACTACGGCTCGGTTCCTTCCGTTTTTTTATATGAAACCTCAAAAGGCCCTAAAAACTGTTTATGTACCATAACTTATTTCTGACAATCATTAATTTTGGCACTGATTGACTTCAAAAAAGCAATGGTAGCCATCCCGTTTTTCAATCCTAAGGTCGTGGGTTCAAATTCAGCCGTGTACCAATGAGTTAAAAAGTTTGTTCAAAAACTTAAATGCTCTATATCAGTACTCTCAAACGGCTACGATAAACTTCGTGAGGAAACCGGCATATCGTAGAACCTAAAAAGTTCAAAAATATGTTTCAAGTGCACAGCGTATTTTTTAAAATTCAACTTTAAAAGGGGTTAAAGTTTGTATGGAAAAAGCTTACACCAAACGAAGTAGCGCGGGACTCCACAGGAACACTTTACAATGCATTACTATGCCGTTTTTGTGGCCCGCAGTGTACACACGAGGACGAATATTAATTTGCCAGTAAATGTACTGTCCCCTGTTAGGAGCTATGAGAAATGTATGCGGACGGCTATTTTGCATCAACTAATAGGTACAGTCGGCTGTACAAGTATGTATACAATTCGTAACTGGCACTGACGTTTCAAAGTGATTCTTGGAATTAAATTGATAAATTTTTTATTGAGTTTGAGTTTTGACATGACAACGTCTTATAATTCGATGGAGCCTGCACGCACGAAAAAACAAGACTCATGCGGCGTTAACTCGCACTGAGGCGTTCCATTGAAGGCTTGAAAAGCAAGCGAGAGCGCGGAACGAGCGACAAAGTGGCACGCACGGCCTCCGCGTTCGGCAACGTTCGACATCTGTCTCTCTCCTACTTGAGTGAGCGATGCGTCCGCGTGGACAGCTGTATGACGTCACGTTCAACTATCGTCAGTAAACCGACTTTACAGACAACCGATTTTTTTTTGAGTTTAATCTCTGTATGCCTCAAGTTGATGGACGCAGGGAAGTGTATCGTAGGGCACGTTCCTGACGTACGTGACCTACAAGGCAATGCTTTGTTATAAGTGATGGTTACCACTTAACATTAGGTGTTCCATATGTTTATTCCATCAGCTAGTTGTATTAAAAAATTATATAAATCAATAATATTAACAAAAGATGCAAAAATTGTTCAAACTTATATTGATAAAAATGACAGCAAATCTCATCATCATTGTTATAAAGATAGTGCAATCCACGAAGGCGCGCCCCACTATTCCTCCTAACCGTTTATAGTAATGTGTGCAAGCTTCCGTCAATGTTTGAGTGTTATCGGTGCACACTAATTACCTATGAGTGCACACGCACACTACAATGAATAGACTACGGTTCGCGACTGCCGCTCGGAGCAAGCACCCCGCACCCCGCGAGTGGCGCGTCTTCGTGAATTGCACTATCTATATTGGTGTACAAAAGAATGTTCATTCATGTTCCTTCTCCATTTTCTTTTGGTCCACCTAGTGCAGTAGGCCTACCATGAGCTCTGTCTGGCTCTGTCTCTGGTTTTGAGTCTGTGTGAGTGCTCACCAGTGCATTAATAAAATAATAAATAAATAATGCGGACAATCCACACAACACTATCTAGCCCCAAACTAAGCAGAGCTTGTATTATGGGAACCAGATAGCTGATATATTACTTAAATACTTTTTTGTAAATACATACATAGAATACAATATAACACCCAGACAGAGAACAAACATCTGCGTTCACCACACAAATATTTGTTCTCGGTGGGGATCGAACCCACGCCCGCCAGCGCAGAAGGCAGAGCTACTACCAACTGAGCTGTGAAGGCATTATACTGTGTGTGTGATGTGAAGTGACGTTTTGACGTAGAATTTATTTAGTCAGCACTCACACAGACTCAAAACCAGAACCAGAGACAGAGCCAGACAGAGCTCATGGTAGGCTTACAGTACTCGGACCTAACGGGGTCAGACGGGTATTTCAATAACAATGATAGATAGATAGATAGATAGATAGATAACTCTTTATTGATTACTATGACACATATAGGAATAGGTACAGTATTTTGCTTAAAACTAAAAATTCACAGTAAAACAATGGGCGGCCTTATCGCTAACAGCGATCTCTACCAGGCAACCTTGGGATGGACAGAATCGAACATAAACAAGAGAGGGGGGGAGTTTGATTTGATGAGATTAAATAAATATTATGAGTATTTTCAAAAATATTACCTACATAAACGTACTTACAATATATAAATATACATTACACAAATAAAAATATTATATAAATACAAATATCTAAATATATAACAATACATTACACAAATAAAAATATTATATAAAAACAAACATTCATATATATATACATATATATATTATATATATATACAAAGAACAAAGATAGACTATAAACTAGTTAGGTAGTGATCATTGACCATCCTTTTAAAGATATCAATGGACTTAGCCTTTCTGATATCGACAGGTAACGCATTCCACAAGCGGACAGCCTGCACTGTAAATGACCTTTTGTAGAAAGTAGAGGAGTGAACAGGGGTTTGGAGTTGTAGGGTTTCAGATGAGCGAATGATCTCTCATTTAAATGAATAGCTATGCTATCCGGAAGCTCTATTGCTATCCGGATGTTCTATTGCTATTCGAATTCGGAACAATTCTTTCGAGATTGAATGATTCTTCTGAATGAGGTCAACTGGGGTCTGTGAGTCATAGTGACATTTTGAGATATTAAATTGGTTATTTTGTTTTATTTCATTAAGAGATAGAAATGTCAGAAATGCGAATGTTGAGTGTGGAGTGACAAGTTCAAACCGAAACACAGCAATGCTGCTTTATGCTGGTGTTTACTCATGCCCCTACTTGCGGGACGCTATAGTGCCTGGGACAGGATTTTAGATGTAATAGGCTTGCCCAGCACTTATACCATCCTGACAGCTTAGTCGGCCTAATCCACAGGAAAGACAAGGTCGACCTTAGGATCGGAAGACGGGGCCGCTACGCAGACCACCAGTGTTCTAAATCTCTAAATCAAGGCGATACCAATGACACTAGAAATTGAATAGATTTTTCTATAACGGATATAGAAAGTGCAATTCACGAAGACGCGCCCCTCGCGGGGTGCGGGGAGTTTGCTCCGAGCGGCAGTCGCGAACCGTAGTCTATTCATTGTAGTGTGCGTGTGCACTCATAGGTAATTAGTGTGTACCGATAACACTCAACATTGACGGAAGCTTGCACACATATAAACGGTTAAGAGGAATAGTGGGGCGCGCCTTCGTGGATTGCACTATCTATACCAAGAATTAAAATGAAAAGTCTCAATTTCCTTCGAGCGCGCAATACGACGTTACATTACTGAGGCACCGTGTTTCAGGAACTGTAATGTAATTCCCCCGGCAGATTGCCTGGGAACCGACGCTTTTGGGAAACGGCCACCGCTGTATCGCATCCGGTGCGAATGGATAGATTCAGTATTCAGTATATTTATTGCCTTATTATGTATGTAAATTAAACAGTGTCAGATCTTAGAACTAGCTTTTCATTCTCAGCTGGACAGATTAGCAGCTGTTGGCCTACCACAAGCTCTGTTTGACTCTGGTTTTGAGTCTGTGTGAGTGTCGACTAAATAAATCCTACGTCAAAACGTCGTAGCGCTTTTTCCAAAGCCGTAGCTATGCGGGTAATGATATGCTAACCAATGGACGCTCCCATTTAGATTTGAGATTGGCGGCAAATTGATGCTAATAGATCTGCAGCTGAGAAATATATTAAACCAGTGCTGAAGCTACATCCCGACTTTTTTTTTATGTAACTAGCTGATGGAACAAGCATATGGCCTACCTGATGTTAAGTGGTAACCATCGCCTATAACAAAGCAATTCCTCGTAGGTCACGCACGTCAGGAACGTGCCCTACGATGCACTGCCCTGCGTCTATCAACTGGAGGCATGCAGATGTTCAGCCTCACGTGCCAGTAACTTCACCGGCACCCACACCCTTCAAACCGAAACACAGCAATGCTGCTTCACGGCAGAAATAGGCATGGTGGTAGTACGCACAAAGTTTTTACTTGATTTTATGATTTTTTACTAGATGCCTTTTCTTAACTTGAACAGCAAGATACTCCAAATAAAAAAATGCAAGGTGACATCTCTCGTCGATTCAACTGAATGTAGCTTCGGTTAACGAGCAGGTTAGTTGACTATAACGTCAAACCTGTAGATGGAACCACGGTCGCGGTAACTCTTAGGGACTGTTCGGCACTAATGCCGAACAGTCCCTAAAGGTGATATCAGACGGTTCATTTTTTGTTCATTTTCACCTTTCATTCGGTACATTTCACTCGAAATGAAATGTCTGAACAAAAAATGAAACACGAGTGCCGAATGAATTCATTAGTGAACCGATCCAACAGTGTTGGATATTGGCATCCAGTATCTTTCATTCCCACTCCGAATGAACGAGAAATGAACGGTCTGAACACTGAGAGAACGTTCATTCGGATTCGGTCATTTTGTTTCGAGTCCTGTAGCCGACGGACATCACGTTGTCGACGAAGTTAATTCCAAGACGTACGACTTCATTCGATGACATATTTATAAGAAAGAACAATGAATGTTCATTTCTGTATCATTTCATCTAAGCCGTGTGAACATAGAATGAAAAAAAAATGAAGCATTCACTCGAGTGAACAATCATTCGAGTGAACCGTCTGATATCACCTTAAGAGTTATTCGTCGAGTGTGATTAGGATCCGATGGCGCAGTGGTCAGCGCAGCCCCGTACCGAGGGGAAGGTCGCGGGTTCAAATCCCGCTCGGCTCTTAACTTTTGGGACATTATAAAAATCTTTGTGATTTCCTTAAGAGTAGGAAACACTATAAAATCAATAAACAATTACTCCAAATAAAGGTAAGAACCTTTATTTGGAGTATCTTGGAAAGGGTTTTTTATTTTAATTTAGCAAAAGGTTCAACAAAAAAAATTGTGGACAATCCACACAACACTATCTAGCCCCAAACTAAGCAGAGCTTGTACTATGGGAACCAGAGAGCTGATATAATACTTAAATACTTACTTTTTTTGTAAATACATACATAAAAAGGCAGGAACAGGCAAAAAACTAGGGCTTAGTTTTTTCTCTGTTCTTCTAGAATAATCTAAATCTTTGTGAGAATGTTTGGGATTTATGTTAGTCGTTGGTTTTCAGTGCACGAAATTACTTATAATTTGAGGTGTGTGAACGATCCACTTGATTTTTTTTTCCTTTCGCCTCACTGGTTCGTAAAAACTAAAATACCGGAAGAGGATGCTACTTATTGAAGTAAAAAAAAAAGCGGCCAAGTGCGAGTCGGATTCGCCCATGAAGGGCTCTGTAGCAACAAGTAACATAATATAAAAGTTCTTGTAGTTCGTCGAAAGGTAAATTGCGGTTTACGATTTATGACGTATAAAAAAAAACTACTCACAGGGGGGAACCAACATTTTACCACTTTGGAAGTGTCTCTTGCAAAAACTATTAAGTTTAGAAAAAAAAACGATATAAGAAACCTCAAAATCATTTTTGAAGACCTATTCATAGATCACAGGGTTTAATGAAAAAAAGTTTTTTGAATTTCAGTTCTAAGTATGGGGACCCCTAAAATTTATTGTTTGTTTTCTATGTTTGTGAAAAAATATTAATGCGGTTCACAGAATACATCTACTTACCAAGTTTCATCAGTGTAGCTCTTACAGTTTCGGAGAAAATGGCTGTGACATACGGACGGACAGACAGACAGACAGACAAACATGACGAATCTATAAGGGTTCCATTTTTGTACAGTTTGGCTACGGAACCCTACACTGAATTTACAAAAATTGGCAACAGTATCCGTGAGTGTCCAATCGATTCTTAAGTGATTCTTAACCACGAGTAAAACCACGGGGCTTAGCTAGCAAGTTACAGGAATGCATGTAGGCTACCTAGGTGATAGGTAGGGCTACTACCTCGGGACGTAATCAAAGGCCTATAATTGAAGTTTGCGGCGTCACAAATGGCGTCACAAATGGCAGACTATCGGGGCTGTAGCCGGAAATGGGACCAAGATTAAACATTCGTGCATAGCGTGTAGTTTGTTATTCTATCTAGATTTGAATTTAGCTGGAAGATGGGAAAAATACTGCCTTTTTATTATGGTCAAGCATTGCACGCATCTAGGCACTCTCCGATGGCGATGGCAGTTACAGCATATTTGCATACATCAGTAGGCCTACACAAGTCTCTGGCTCTCTTTCTAGCTCTAGTTTTGAGTCTGTGTGAGTGCTCATCAGTGTATTAGAGGTACTGTGTGTGTGGTGTGACGTTTCGACGTAATTTATTTAGTCAACACTCTCACAGACTCAAAACCAGATCAAGTGTGTCGACCTGGAACCAATCTTACACCAGGTGACGGTGACACGTCACCGTCTCGCAATCGCTATTCATGCTTCTTGAAGAATCCGATAGGGGCGCTTTTGGTTTCTCCATACAAAATGGTGGCAGAGGTGGGCGATACGATCGGCGATAGGCGTCAGGCACCGCACACGGCGTCAGGCAACACACATCGATTTCATACGATTGGTTCCCGGTCGACATATTGAGACAGGGCCAGACAGAGCTTGTGGTAGGCCTACAGCGCATACTATTATGAACTTTAATAACGCGATATTTAACAGCTATACACTGATCGCCATAGAAGGCCAAAGTCAAATTTGGTGTATTTGGTTGCAAAAGTATTAATAATTTGATGGTGTCCGAAACGTCAGTAAAAATAATATTCAAATCAAAAGTGACATTTGGGACACTTTGTCCCAGCGAAATTTGTCCGAGACGTCAGCTACTCGTATCTTTTGGCTAACTTTAAAACGTCTTAAAGCTAGGTTGAGTCTAGATGCCAGTTCCACGCGGCTAAGCCTAGAATACAGAGCTCTGCTTAATTTGGGGCTAGATAGTGTTGGGTGATGGATGGAAAAAATGCGGAAAAATGCGGATGCGGATGCGGAAAGACAACAAACTACGGCTCGTTCTAATACTGAGCCCAGGGACCTAAATGTTTATTTTATTTGTTATTGTGGTCAATAAATATATTTTCTTTCTTTTTTCTTTAATTTGCGGCTTGCGGCTACTCAATAAAGAAGCTTTACAATTCTTTTTTAACGTTTTATAATTCGATGGAGCCGGCTGCACGCACGGAAAACATGACTCATGCGGCGTTACCTCGTGTTGAGGCGTTCCATGTAAGGCTTGAAGTGCAAGCGAGAGCGCGGAGCGAGCGACAAAGACTCACAATCAGCCTCCGCGTTCGGCAGCGTTTGACATCTGTCTCTCTCCTACTTGAGTGAGCGATGCGTCGGCGTGGGCAGCTGTATGACGTTATCACGTACAACTATCGTCAGTAAACCGACTTTACAGACAACCGATTTTTTTATGAGACAACAAATCCAACAGCCTACGACACACACAATGCAAATTCCTAACAAATCTGCCTAGTTTTGTATTCAAAGCGTGTTAGTCTCATAAGACAACACGTAAGCCACGTTTTACGACAGACCACGTAAATAAGTCACTTACCGTAAAACAGGAATTGACAATTTGACACAAAACATTTGCAAACTTTCCCCATTTTGCCCAAACTACCCGTTGATACAAGGGTGATGGAGTAATGAAGCTAGCTATGGCTCTAGTAACCTTAGTAACGTCAATAGTGTTTTTAAAGCAGAGTATGAACAGTAATGTAAATGAAACAACAGCTTTATTTTTATGGTAGTGTAACACCACTGTCCAGCTCCAAATTTAGCAGAGCTTTGGGAACCAGATAGCTTCTTCTTCTTGTTGTGTCACTTGTTCTTGCGAACCAGTGCAGTGTGGTGAAAGGATTTTATGTGAGCCCGAAAGAGGCCTTTTTCGTGCACCACCAAATAGCTGATTTAATAGGTACTTAAAATTATATGCATTTTCAAAAGAAACGAGGTCCCACCAGTACTCTAGAGTCAGTTTTGCTAGCACATTTCGAATACCAAATTTTATTTTCTTGTGAGCACGTGTCTCTCTCTTTTGTATGGAAAATTGTGAGACAACAACTCGTTTCGATCGTTTCTACGTAACGTATTTTTGCTGCGTCATCTTTGCTTCATACAAAAGAGATAGACAAATAGGCGAAACGAAAACAAAATTTCGTAGTCGAAATGTTGTAAATGAAGTGAGACTTGCCCTTCTGATCACAAGACAGAGATTAATATGTACCCAAACTACTATATAATAACATCACAGACTGGTTTTCGCATGTTAGACAGAACGTGATCAGAAGCCTACCACAAGCTCTGTCTGGCTCTGTCTCTGGCTCAGGTTTTGTGTCTGTGTGAGTGCTCACCAGTGTATTATACTGTGTGTGTGATGTTTCGACGTAGGATTTATTTAGACAACACTCACACAGACTCAAAACCAGAGCCAGACAGAGCTTGTGGTCGGCCTACAGAATCACGTAACCCAACCGGACAGGCGAACATGCTATAGCTTGGTATTACCATACTAAGGGTGTTTCCACATGGGCGGGACGCTCAATTCAGACCGGCAGATAAATAATGGCAATAAATAATCTGGCAGTGACACGGGCCGTGTGGAGTGCCCTTTACTTCGCGTCAACGGTTGTGTGGCTGGTGTCACACCGAATTGAGCAACATACTAGAGTCCGCTATAGTACATTGTTACCTGAGTGTTGAAAGTCACGTTTTTTGAGTCCCGAGACGGGTTTGGCGCCAGAGCGTTAGCGAGGGCGCCAATGGAGCTTGAGGGACTTAAAAGACTTTCACCCGAGGTAAACACTGTGCTTTTCATTACGAATACAAGGAAAGTAAAAATAAAAACATGAAAGAAAAATTTGTGAAAATGAAGATTGAATTGCCTTCCCGGTTTTTTTTTTCTTTTTCTCTGGCGGGCCTTCGGCTTCGGTTCGCCAGCATTATTCACCCATTGTTTTCATTCTCATAATTTAAAAAATGGTAAATGTCAAATCTATGTTATTTTAAATAAATAGTTGAAGCTATATATTAATCAAGTAATTTAGAAGATATATTATTTATTTAATACTATCTTTATGTTATTTAAATTTAAATTTTACATTGCGCTATCTTATTAGACTTTTTAAACTTCTTACTGTTGTAATGGGTTTCCAACCTACTTGCTGAATAAAAAGTTGGAATTTGGTTCAACGACCTCCTTGCAGTTAGAAAGACTTTAGAAAGTTGGAACATGGTTGAATAAAATAGAACTTGTTTTTTTTTATAATTTGACAGCTGTCAATAGAAAGCGATTCTCCCTAGGGCTGAAAGTTTTACTTTCAATTAGGCCCCTCAGGCAACTTCAGACCTACTTTCAGAGTATGAGTAATGAATAAGATTTTTGACGTGACAACGTCTTCTAATTCGATGGAGCCGGCTGCTCGCAAGAAAAAACATAACTCATGCGGCGTTACCTCGCTCTGAGGCATTCCATTTAAGGCTTGAAGTGCAAGCTAGAGCGTGGAACAACCGACAACTGTTCTTCCCCGTTCGGTAGCATTCGACATCTGTGTATTTTCAAGATGTTGTCACGTTCAACTATCGTCAGTAAACCGACTTTACAGGCAACCGATTTTTGATATCATCTGAGGTCTAATCAATCACGAATTTGACTGCTAAAAAAAGACCATGAATTTTAACATTTTTAATACAAAGTTAATCAATTATTTATCAAATGCTCATTATTTTTAAATGTCTATGAATGCAGTTTTAATTGTTATTTAATATTTTTTATGTTATGTTTTTATTGTTATGTTTTTTAATAATATTCAAATAATGTTTTCTTTCAGGGAAATGTTCCATCTACAATATTCAAGGTACTTACCCTCCATGTGTCATATCCGTGGGACGCCTTGTATAGTACTATATATATGTAGTAGGAATATTTTTGTACATTAGACATGTATTTTTAAATTTTATTTATTCAGGTCATGCTTTGATACATATCGGTGTGAATGCCGCTCGCTTTATTGGTACGCCTTTGTTGTGAGGCGTAGATTACGTTTGTTTTATTCTCCGCACGCGAGCTCTAATGATTCAGTGCGGGAACACACCGATACGGAGTACTTATCTATACTGTGGTGCTACCGCTTCTTGGATGTTACTACCAGTCTTCTTCTTATCGAGTTATTGATTATTTCGAACCAAGTGTGGTGAAAGGATTTTAAGTGCGCCTCAACGCTCCTTAAAGGCTCCTTTCGTGCACTTGACACATATTTTTAATCTTTTTAGGTTCTACGACATGCCGGTTTCCTCACAATTTTTCAGATTCAAAACCAGAGACAGAGTCAGACAGAGCTTGTGGTAGGCTTACAGTATTTACTCTTTTCTTCCTCATGTCATCTTTGACACAGTCAGTTTTGTTAAACTTTGTTTAACTGGGGCTTGTTTTCGTTTCGCTTATTTGTCTCTCTTTATTGTATGGAGAAAAGATGAGACAGTAAAAATACGTAATGTAGAAACGATCGAAACAAGTTTTGTCTCATCATTTTTCATACCAAAGAGAGAGACACGTGCTCACACAAAAACAATATTTGGTAGACGAAATGACATTGTGTTAGCAAAACTCCGACTCTGGATTTTAAGTAAGGTATGTAAGTTAGATTTTTCAGAAGAATGTTTTATATGCACATTTAAAATTATGTAAATTATTTTTAAACTTATCTTCAGTAATAAGGCTTGCCTGGCGTATTTAGTTTTTTAATCTAAAAAACCCAGCAAGTGAAATCGCGGGTAGGTTGTTAAATAAACACTTCAAAGACATGTTGGTTTCCTCAAAATGTTTACTCTGGCTGTTTGTGAATACGTATTGCATAGCTTTTCTCAAATAGTGTGTACTTGCTTTTATTCGTGTTTGCAATACATTTCCATTGACTAAATAACGATATTCGCAATACCTTTGAAGTAAGTTATGTCATATAATAATATTTATAACACATTTGCAAAGGGTCTCTTATTTCACCAATTTCAATATCGTAATGTAAATCATTACGTACTTGTGCGGTAATGTAAAATGTGTAAAACGCACAGGTTGCTTTTTAATAAGGTCAAACGTACGGTTTAACAAGATGCTAAATTTATGAAATTAAATGAAACCGAATGAACTGAATGAAATGACATTTACAATCTGTTAATGATAATATATTTACACAAAGAAACTTACAATTAAACAAAATATTTACAAAATGTACAAAATACACAAGAAACAGTTGAGCTATCTGCAGATCGTTACAAACGATCTAGAGATAGCTCAACTGATCCAAATCAGTGCCTGGCGGAAGCGTCCCCAAGACGCTGGCGGCATTGCCACGCTGAATAGCAATGCTTATCTGTTAATGTCATTTCATTTCAAATTTTTTAACTGCTTTAAAAAGTGATTAAAGTTTTATTTGTTTAATTTATAATTTTATTTCCTTGCAAATGTGTTATAAAACGTCGTATGACATACGTGCGCTTTGATAATTACAGCCTCTGCTTTCTTGTAGCCCTCACTTTCGGCTCGGGCTTGCAATAACGCCTCGGCTGTAATTTTCAACCTACCGCACTAATATCATAATGTACTATTACAAGAAATGGGTAAATTAATTTGCGTTATTTACGAGAATGCTACTCGTTCGTTCTAAAGAGCTTCTAAGATATGTGGGGTAGTCATCACTTGGATGAGTGACTATTAGACGTGGTAATGTATTCTGTAGGCCTACCACAAGCTCTGTCATGCTCTGTCTCTGGCTCTGGTTTTGAGTCTGTGTGAGTGTTGACTAACTTCGAACCAACACACACTCAGTAAAATACACTGGTGAGCACTCATACAAACTCAAAACTAGTGCCAGAGGCAGAGCCAGACAGACCTTGTTCTTTTGATTTGATTTGGTTTGATATTCTATATTGTTATTGTATACAGGGTTATTCATTATTAACTGCAAATACTCAGGAATTAGGTTCAACAAATAGAATAAAAAATATTTATGGAATTATTTTTTTTAAATTTGATCATAATTTTTTTCAAGTTTTTGTATCAAAATTTTATTTTTATTAATTTTTTTATGGCTATTGCATAATGATTGCCACGGAGAACAGGACGATGACCCACCCAGGCGGTGACTGAACGCAGAGTGTCACTCACGGCGCGCGGGCGCGGATCAAAGGTCAAAATAGGTCAGGCGCCAATGATTCCTTTATCGATTTTCTCGAGATTTTCATAACAAAACTTTAAAAAAATCATTTCATAAATATTTTTTATTTTATTTGTTGAACCTAATTCCTGAGTATTTGCAGCTAATAATGAATAACCCTGTATATTGTTTGTTGTTGAAATTACTGGCACGTGAGGCTGAATATCTGTATGCCTCCAGTTGATGGACGCAGGGCAGTGCATCGTAGGGCGCGTTCCTGACGTGCGTGAACTACGAGGCATTGCTTTGTTATAGGCGATGGTTACCACTTAACATCAGGTGGGCCATATGCTTGTTCCATCAGCTAGTTACATAAAAAAAAAGTCTTATAACCGCTTCAGTAGTTTTTGTAGTCATCAGAAAAAAGAGAGTTCTGTTTTCTGTGGTCATGGGCTTGGAAACTGCTGGCCGGAGCTTTTAGTTATCTGCCGTACAAATAGGTTCGGGAGGAGATAATGTTATTCATTGGACCAAATAAAATAAGTTACCTTTCGTATTTTCCTGCGAAGAGCTTTCCAAACGCTGTATATTCTGATTTCTGTAACAAAAAAAACCTATAATCATAATCATAATTTTATTTATTCGTAGCCAAAAAATCATGTTACAATACGGTATACCTATAACTACACTAGAGTATTACTTTTAGTACCTATACTTAGAAGGTATTCCATCCAAAGGTTGTCTGGTAGAGATCGCTGTTTAGCGATAAGACCGCCCATTGTATGAGGCAAAAGTTTTAAGTATTTTGATGTACCTGTACTTATATTATTTGTTGTGTGCAATAAAGCATTTTCTTTCTATCTATCTATAACAATAGAAATACAGGTAGGACAAACAAACCTAATTTATATTTTTTATTTTGATTTCTTTATTAACAAAGAAGCTTGAAATTAATACAAGTATACCACACACGTTACAATTAGCTGCAGAGATCTGCAGACCGTTGCAACCGATCTAGAGATATGTAGGGCAACTGATCAAAATCAGTGTCTTAAAGAAATTAATTTTCTAATATAAAAATACATTCGACAACTTTCCAAGCTTCCTCACAGCATATAATTTGTTACAATGTCATCGGTCCATAGGCCTGGCTACGCTTTACCTTCCGGGTCATTGCTAGGGTAAGGGTGAAACCTCTTTTCACGGTCAACGCTTCTCAAAAAAGGTTTCGTACACATCTGTTGCCAAATCAATCTCCTAAAAGGAAATGTATTATTCCAGCGCTGATGTGCGCCTCAGGGGATCACGTACTCATAACCTCAGCCAATGCACAGTCACCGAGGAAATTACTTGTAGGCCACAAGCTCTGTCCAATAGAAACCAAGTCCACCGAGTATGACCTGATTTTTGATAGGAACAAAGCTTTACGTACAAAATTTTAAATGGGAAATTTTAGAAGTTCGGATTATTTCCATGTTCCTGGCTCAATCACGCCCTAGGCTATTTTTTATTACAAAAAATATAGCATCAACAGAGAGGAAAAACGAGAGGAAAGAGCCTTAAATATGGATGCCTCAAATAATAATGCCTATTCAAGTTGATGGACGCATGGAGCTAGCTAATCCGCGGGTTTCCTCACGATGTTTTCCTTCACCGTCTTTCCTGTGGATTTGGCCGACTGAGCTGTCAGGATGGTATAGGTGCTGGGCAAGCTTATTCCATCTAAAATCCTGTCCCAGGCACTATAGCGTCCCGCAAATAGGGCTTGTGTAAACACCAGTTGCCCCTGACGCTATATAAATCATTTACAATAGATGCAGAGGCCTGTTTTTGGACGCATGGGCAGTGCATCGTAGGGCACGTCACTGACATGCGTGAACTACGAGGCAAATGGCTACCACTTAAGTGGGACATATGCCTGTTCCATCAGCTAGTTATATAAAAAAAAAAAGACGGGTTGCACTCCGGGAGTGCCGGCAGAAGTGAAAACTTTCTCATCGTTTTGTGGATTATCAGTGCCTTGCCTACCTTATTCATAATACCTAAATAAATACAGTAGATCTATAAAATCATGTACCAATGACTACTACTACCTGCCGCGGGCGGCCGCTAGTTCATAAAATCTATAATAGGTATGTACCTATACCTACTACAGTCACGAAAAACGCCTTGGTATGCTTGCTACTAACTATTATCTATTCTGTGACGTTACCGTGTCATAGTAACTACTAGCGTATCTGTAGCGTCTTACGCTTTTTCGATCAGGTCACGTGATCCTGACGCGAGTTTAAGATTTTATACCCATTAGGGCGAGGCCCCATTAGTGCGTTGCGCTGCGTAAAAAATGGGTATGGGTATGGTATGGGTCATGTCGTAAAAAATATATGGAAACCGACGCAGCGACGACGCTGCGACGACGCAACGCAGCGCAACGCACTAATGGGGCTTCACCCTCAGAAAGTGCTCAACGCCGCTAAAGAAGTTTTCACTTCAAAAATTGATGTTAGTAATCACTACTACCCCCAGGCAAAAGGCCGCAAGTGTAATATGATACATTTCAGCCCGCCCAGTCAGCCCGCGACCACAGTTATTGCAACATAGCCGAAACGTCGGGAAAAAAAATAAAATAAGGTAATATACGCGATAAATACCCGTGTAATAGTATAAATATGATACATTTCACATGAAAAATATAAAAATACTATCAGCTGCCCGCGGCTCCGCTCGCCCCGTTCCTGTTACTTACATCCGTTCTCCGTTACAATATCTTTATAAATTGTAGCTTATGTGTTATTCTGATGTATAAGCTATATTATCGCAGTTTCATTTCTTCTTCTTATCGTGTCACTGATTCTTTTGAACCAAGTGTGGTGAAAGGATTTAAGTGCGCCACAAAGAGGCTCCTTTCGTGCACTTGACACATATTTTTGAACTTTTTTTTTTAGGTTCTACGATATACCAGTTTCCTCGCAATGTTTTCCTTCACCATTTCAGAGCACTTGCATAGTGTACATACATTTTTGGGCAGAAAAACTCGTTGGTACGCGACTGGATTTGAACCCACGACCTACGGATCGGAAGGCAGGGCTGCTACCACTAAGCCACCAGCGCTCTCACCGCGCCTGAGAGCGAAAGTTTCATTATAATCCATTCAGTAGTTTTTAAATGAAAGGATTACAAACATCCATCCATCCATCCATAGGTACTTACAAACTTAGTTAAGTTAACTAAGTTAGTTAAACGTTTATAAATTAGTAGGATAGTCAGCTTGATATTTTTCGGTGGCTTGAATGAGAAATAAAAGTAAACTTTTGAAACTATCATGGTTTTTAACACAATTTTTATGAAACGACGAGATATTTACCATGATTAAATTTTTCTAAATTGACTTCTGATATTTCGGCACAGTTGCATGTACCATGATCACGGATGAAATTTAATCATGGTAAATATCCCGTCGTTTCATAAAAATAGAAATAAAAGTAAGTTTGCAACAAGCCAACTTCATGTCCGTTTATAGGGTTCCGTAGCCAAATGGCAAAAACAGAACCCTTATAGATTCGCCATGTCTGTCTGTCCGTCCGTGTCACAGCCACTTTTCTCCGAAACTATAAGAGCTACACTGATGAAACTTGGTAAGTAGATGTATTCTGTGAACTGCATTAAGATTTTTTCACAAACAAAGAAAATAAATAATGTAGTTTTTTTTTTAAGTACGTCTTTAATCGTAAACCGCAATGTACCTTTCGACGAACTACTAGAACATCTATATTATATTACTTGCTGCTACGGAACCCTTCATGGGCGAGGCCGACGCGCACTTGGCTGCTTTTTTTAAGAAGCCTTAGGGCAATTTGAGACATGCGTACATTGAAGGCCGATTTTCATTTCAATAACATTTTTCGTAATAATTACGTTGGCAGACGTTTACTTCGTTGGTAAAGTTCGAAAACATGTGCCGATCGAATGCATGAAAGGACTCTCTCTGAGGCGCACTAAAATAATTTTTTTTTAATGCTATAGCTGGCAGATGAGCAGACGAGCCACCTGATGGAGAGCAGTCACCGTCGCCTATAGACACCTGCAACACCAGAGGTGGTGCTGATAAGCTGCCAGCCTTTTAAATACAGATAGCCCCCTTCCACCACATTGGTCTGAAAGAATCAGTGTCACGATTTTCTAAGGTTACAACCTTGCCGCAAGATTCGTAATTTAGTACCTATGTATTCAGTTCAGCCTCTTAAAGACCCTTGAAAACGCGAAATTATGAATCTCTTACAAAAACCACTATATTGAAGACTGGCAAAAATGTTGAAAATACGCCTTGCGCCGAAAAAACTGGGCGCATAAATATCAAAAGAAAAACCCACGGTTCGCGGGACAAATTATGAAAATAGTCTGTATTTTCTGAGAGATGTAGCACTGGTTTGTGCGCGTTCGATGCCCTGGTGAGCAAATCACTAGGCTTTAGCTACAAGCAATAGCAAATACAGTCGATGTTTGTTGATTTTACACATTTTCCGACATGTATTGTACCGAACATAGATAGATAGATAGATAGATAACTCTTTATTGTTCACCACACAGAAACATAATACAGGATTCATGAAGATTTTTGGCAAAACAATGGGCGACCTTATCGCTTATACATAACATATAATATACTAGCTGCCTGTCCCGGCTTCGCACGGGTGGACATTTATTTTTAAACACATAAATATAGCCTATGTTACTCAAGGTGAACCTACGTCCAGCAGTGGACTGATATCAATTGATGATGATGATGAAAGAACATTCTATAACGTTTAGGAGCACTATTTTCTAGAACATTTTGTCCAAATCTTAAATTCAGAACCGTTTGCATGAGTATATTTGAGTATTCTAGATAATTCTGGATTACTAACGTTTGGATGCATTCCGGATGCTAGCCAAATAATTTCCAGCCTTCGAGTTAAATTTGATCATTCCAGAACCTCAAAGACATTCTAGAGCGTTCTTTCCTCGTCAAAGTCGAGAATTTTCTGAAAAATCCCTAAGCGATAGAAAGGGATAGACAAATATAAGTCCCTACGTGATAGAAAGGGATAGACATAGATTTCGAAACTTTTGCCCCTTATAAATTAATAACACCTAAATATTGAATATAAACTATCCTATCTTTTAAGTCCGACCATATTATAGGCAGTTGCAAAATTTTATCGAAATCCGTTCAGTAGTTTCGGAGTTTATCGCGTTCCAAATTGTGACACGAAAGATTTATATATATAGACTAGCTGCCTGTCCCGGCTTCGCACGGGTGGACATTTATTTTTAAACACATAAATATAGCCTATGTTACTCAAGGTGAACCTACGTCCAGCAGTGGACTGATATCAATTGATGATGATGATGAAAGAACATTCTATAACGTTTAGGAGCACTATTTTCTAGAACATTTTGTCCAAATCTTAAATTCAGAACCGTTTGCATGAGTATATTTGAGTATTCTAGATAATTCTGGATTACTAACGTTTGGATGCATTCCGGATGCTAGCCAAATAATTTCCAGCCTTCGAGTTAAATTTGATCATTCCAGAACCTCAAAGACATTCTAGAGCGTTCTTTCCTCGTCAAAGTCGAGAATTTTCTGAAAAATCCCTAAGCGATAGAAAGGGATAGACAAATATAAGCCCCTACGTGATAAAAAGGGATAGACATAGATTTCGAAACTTTTGCCCCTTATAAATTAATAACACCTAAATATTGAATATAAACTATCCTATCTTTTAAGTCCGACCATATTATAGGCAGTTGCAAAATTTTATCGAAATCCGTTCAGTAGTTTCGGAGTTTATCGCGTTCCAAATTGTGACACGAAAGATTTATATATATAGATAATACATAATATATAATATACAACATATGTTATATATTATGTATTTTATTTAAGTAGTTATAATTATTATTATATTATGTATTTTATTTAAGCAATTATAACAAATTCATACGTAGGTATATACATACCTCTATATTATAGGTATATATGAACTTTTTCTTATTCTTAAAACCAAACCATAGTTTTCATACAAATCACGCCACACCATCTTTCTGCACGCCCAGGAAGACTGGCAGACAATGCTATTAGCATTAAGTCCTCCTAGCACTAAATTGTGTGAAAGTTTTAAATTAATAAATAAATCAAAAAAACATTCGTGATATTTTTCTCGAATATTTAGGAAAAGGTTTGGTTGTCGATATAATATAATATGGTATTTTTAACCGACTTCAAATAAAAAGGAGGAGTTTTGGAGGAGATGATGGAGCCGCGGTCGCATTAGTGCCGAACACTCCCTAAGAGTTATTCGTCGAGTGTGATTTGGATCTGATGGCGCAGCGGTCAGCGCAGGCCTGTACTTAGAGGAAGGTTCAAATACCGCTCGGCTCTTAACTTTTAGGACATTATAAATAATAAGCTAGTTAATAATTTTTATAACAAACTTCCAAAAGACATTAAATCAGTTAGTTCATTATTCACATTTAAAAAATTACTAAAAGACCATATTTTAAAGAATTTTCCGCATTTAGAATAGTTTTCTGCTGCATAATTTCGCTGTGGAACAAGCCTTACCAAACGGTACAAGGCGCGCTATGCTGCGCAAGTTTTCAAATGTACCCGCAAGGAACCGCGATATTTTATGACGGTGTTTATTGTAGTGTTATTTTTTTATATTATCCAGACTGTATCTACTTTTACCTACGCTTAATGGCAACGAAGAATAATAATTACTGTAAGATAAATGTATTTTCTCTATAAGTGAATTTGTAAATTCTTTTGAGAAAATAAATGTTTAAACCTAATAATTATATTGCATAGTGCTGTTTCATAATGACTTTAACATAAACTAGTGCTATATATCCTTCAGGGGATAGGGACGCGTGAATAATTCATAATTCTGGCTCTTCTTCAGCGAGTTGGCTTTGAAGAGAGGAAATGCGCTCCTTCTTGAATTATGTTATGGAACCTGATGGTGGAGTGGAAGTCTTTGATGCAGAAGGGCAAGTCCCAATTCATTTACAACATTTCGTCACGAAATGTTGTTTTCGTTTCGCCTATTTGTGTTGGCAGATGGAAGGGCGTGTAGCCACTGTCCCGACTCCCGATTCAAATGTCGAGACAGCTAGAAGTCTTGCGCTGTGTTGGTCACTGAAATAATTTTGAATCAAATTTTAATAATTATGATTTCAAATCTTTGTGGACTCTCTGCACCAATGGAACATCCCAAAGTTTTTGACTCGATGGTTCCTTCGGAAAGTTTTCATTGGGGCAGAGAGTTTTCCAGGCCTCTATTGCGTCTGATGCATAATGTAACTCAGGTGTTGGCCTATGTAGAATTTGAGAACACAGGCTTGTTACACTGTGTACCGACGAATTATAGAATTTAAACCTATCGTCACAAAGCTCACTTTCCTTTGAAAGCATAATTGAACTGAAATATTTCCCGTTCATGGTCCAATAGAGCGAGAAAATTTCTTGGACGCGGTATTTCATGGATTAAAAATGTTGGTGTTTCAGAGGAGTTTGGGATGGGTGGATATTTTTCGTTCGTCAATTTGACTGGCCTAACCGCTCAGTAGTAGCTCTGCATTCTGCGCCGTAAGGTCGTGGGTTCGATCCCTACCGAGAATAAATGTGTGATGGGGAACGCAGATGTTTGTTCTCTGTCTGGGTGTTATATTGTATTCTAAGTTTGTATTTAAAAAAATATGTTTATAAGTATTATATCAGCTATCTGGTTCCCTTACTGCTTCTGCATCTGCTTAGCTTTATTTTTGTCGGTGAAAAAACACCGGTAAAATTATATTTTTATGAAACAACGGGATATTCACCATTTCACCGAACTGTGATCATTTCAACCGTGATCATGGTGCATGCAACTGTGCCGAAATATCGGAAGTAAACTCAACAAAATTTAATCATGGTAAATATCACGTTGTTTCACAAAAATAGTGTTAAAAACCATGATAGTTTCAAAAGTTATACCGGTAGTAAAATTGTTCTTCCTGGAAATGTGTGACGAGGTAAATACATACTTAAAACAATATAACACCCAGACAGATAAAACAAACATTATGCGTTCACCACACAAGTATTTGTTCACGGTGGGGATCAAACCCACGGCCTACAGCGTAGAAGGCAGAGCTACTACCAACTGGGCTGCGAGGCCAGTCAAAATAACTTATTGGACGCTACAGTGCCTGGGACAGGATTTTAAATGTCCATAGTACAATCATTCGTAGGAATAGTCGATTTTTACCGCTCTATTTACAGGTTTGGCTCGATTTTATTGCTTTGTACAGTCGCGGTATGAAAATGTTCGTCACCTTAGAATCGGGTTTCGCTTGCACCAGTGCCTTGATCATGAACACATTTTGACATAATTTGTGACGTTAAGAGGGCATCACACCGGCGACTCTCCATACAAACGTAGTCCCCTATTTCCTCCCTGGATAATGCCTCTAGAGTAACCATTTTTTCTCATAAAACCCAGATCTGCTATATACGTGCTCGTATGTTTCCCTTTTTTTCAGAAACTTATTGGTAAAGAAAATATGACCCTAATATGATTTATAATTATGAAATATGAATTGGAGGTGATATTTTCTTTATCAATAAGTTTCTGAAAAAAAAGAAAACATACGAGCACGTATATAGCAGATCTGGATTGTATGAGACAAAATGGTTACTCTAGAGGCATTATCCAGGGAGGAAATAGGGGACTACGTTTGTATGGAGAGTCGCCGGTGTGATTCCTTCTTAACTTATCGGTGTATTCTGTCTATTCAGTTTCAAAAGGTAGTATGTGATCGTGATACGTTGAAAAAATCAAGTTGAAAATTGACGAACATTTTCATTCCGTCGACGAACATTTTCATTCCGCCACTATACTTGTTTGAAATTATGGTTCATTTGCTCTCGCTATACACTTCTTTGTGAATAGGGGTCCAAGCCTACTCATTATGTTATTGAACACCTATTTCGCAAACTCTCGGTCCCAAAATTCTGATGAATAGGGATTTTTGAAATGTAAAAAGTTTTTTTATGAATATGTATTGAAAAAAGATAATTTTAATTGCCTTCTTGCTTGAGTTTCTTTTTATTACAATATCTTATGGTACTTTCTAACAAAAATACGAACTTGAAAAAACTTTTAAGTAAAGAAACGATAAATAGGCCTACCACGAGCTCTATCTGGCTCTGTCTCTGGTTCTGGTTTTGAGTCTGTGTGAGTGCTCACCAGTGCTTTAAACTGTGTGTGTGACGTTTTGACGTAGGATTTATTAAGACAGCACTCACACAGACTCAAAACCAGAACCAGAGACAGAGCTCATGGTAGGCCTACTGTTCCTTTAGTTCAAGGTATTTTTGTTTAATATAGAAAAAGTGTGAATCGAGCAGGCTCACCTGATTATGAGTGGTTTCCTGTCTTATCGTGCTGTCGTCGAAACAGCAGCATTGCAAATGTGAAATTGTCTAGCTGAATTTATAACATTTTCTAAATCTAAGAAGGGTAGTCATAGACACGTCCATTAATTTACATTACACTAATCGGGCTCACATATTTTATGTATGAGCTTCAAATTAGCATATTTTACTCAGAGTTTGCACATCAAATCTGTTAAAACATGTAGAGTAGGGGTCTATGTACTCCGAAAATTGAGACGTTCAAAATATATACAAACTGTCAAAAAATCTATGCTTGAGGCTCGACTACGGCTCAAGCACTGTTTGTGAATAATACACCTGTCGGTAAAGCAGACGGTTTCGGGCAAGATGGCCGATATTATTTAAAGTACTTTTGACGTGATAACGTCTTATAATTCGATGGAGCCGGCTGCACGCACGAAAAAACATGACATGCGGAGTTACCTCGCTCTGAGGCGTTCCATTTAGGGCTTGAAGTGCAAGCGAGAGCGCGGAACGAGCGACAAAGAGGCACAATCGGCCTCCGCGTTCGGTAGCGTTCGACATCTGTCTCTCTCCTACTTGAGTGAGCGATGCGTCCGCGTGGACAGCTGTATGACGTTGTCACGTTCAACTATCGTCAGTAAACCGACTTTACAGACAACCGATTTTTTAGTAAAATTCCCGCGTTTGAACGGGTGCGTTCAAACTGGTGCTATTCTGGATTGTCACGTTACATAATTTATCCCCCGGGACGTCAGCAAACAGCATCGCAAATGTGCAATGAAAGCAGCTGTTTCAGCAGAATTGCATTTTTTATTACTGCATGTCATTTGGGTCAAAATGACATGCAATTTGGGTCAAAAACGACTATGGCTGAATAGGTTTTTGCAATCTTTTATTCTAAACTTTTTCGTTATGGTTTTCTAAATGGTATATCACATATAAGCGTTGCTTCACAGGTCATGCAGGAACGGAATATGCCCTACGATGCCCTGTTTGTATCGCCCCTACAATACTTCCTGGTTGAGAAGTTTGATTGATGAAGTTGATGTTTTTCTTCACTGTTTGAGAGCACTAGCTTCACGCATTACGACGCATCATTGGTGCATGACATGATTCCAACCTACGACCTTAGGATTATAAGGTTAAGGCACTAACTTTTTGGAAATACATACTTAGAATACAATATGACAACCACACGAGTGGGCTTGAGTGAGAAACCAATGACACAATAAGAAGAAGAAGATTAATATGGCAAATTTTCCAAAGTTTATTTTATTTGCTTTCTCTAGCGTAGGGTAAATAAATGGACGATCTACACATCACTATATAGCCCTAAACTAAGCAAAACCTGTACGATGGGAACGAATAGCTGTGATTTAACACCAAGACAGAGAACAAACACACACATATTTGTTCTCGGTGGGATCGAACCCACGATTCTTGGTGTAAAAGGCAGAGCTAACTAACTACTAACAACTCAGCTGCGAAGTTTACTTTATTCTGTCATTAATTATTTATACAAAAAACTGGAATAAAAACATTCATTAATCTGTCTGTATTCGTTACATACATTAACCTTTTTCAGGAATACCTTTTAGCGCATTTAATATTCCGTTTCGTTGCAAAAGGGACCCATCGTTGGACATTGTTCATTTTTGTCACTCGAAACAAGAGTTCAATGCAAAATCACCTTTTTTGCACTGAATTTAAGAGTTAATTTTGAGGTAGGTAATTTAAAATAACCGATTCTTTTGATCAATTTTTACCGCGAAATATCTCTTTTGCACATTTTGACAGATCTACAATCAGTTATGTACATTTAGGTATATATTATTTATTTAATAAATACTCAAAATATTTATTAAATAAATGATGCGAACAATCTACACAGCACTATCTAGCCTCAAACTCAGCAGAGCTTTTACTATGGAAACCAGATAGCTGGTATAATACTTGATAGATGTATTCTGTGAACCGCACTAAAATTTTCACGCAAAAATATAAAACAAACAATACATTTTGGAGGTTTCCCATTGTTATAACTGAAACTCATTTTTTTAATCAAACCCCGTGCGTATCTATCAATATTATGTCTTCAAAAATGATATTGATGTTTCAAATATCATTTTTGTATAAGCTGAATTATTCAGCTAGACAAAAGCAAGCTGTTATAGTTTGCGCGAGAGACACTTCCAAAGTGGTAAAATGTGTTTCTCCCGTTTTATCTTCTAAAATAGAGTATGATAAAATATAAAAATAATGATGACCATTAATATGCAAACATCTACTGAAAATTGGTTTGAACGAGATCTAGTTTAGTTTTTTTAATACGTCATAAATCATAAACCGTAATTTACCTTTCATATATTATTGTTACTTGTTGCTACGGAACCCTTCATGGGCGAGTCCGAATAACACTTATTTATTGGCTGCTTATGGTACTAAGGATCAATGTAACTACAAAAACAAATCAATGTTCTTCTTGTCGTGTTCATTCGAACCAAGTGTGGTGAAAGGATTTTAAATGCGCCTCAAAGAGGGTCCTTTCGTGCACTTGACACATATTTTCGAACTTTTTAGGTTCTACGACAAATCAATGGCACAAAGATTCGTAAAATGCTAAACACGCGATGTAATCTATCAGCCTTGTTCCATCAATAAGCAACTGTTCCAGCAACTAATCGCCTGTCAGTCGAGACACATTGATTTGAAATAACGTTAGCGATATACGATGATGATAAATTAATGTTGCCAAGCGTGTGTATGACCTTAGTGGGGCAGAGGATTGACTGGTACACAAGATGCGGGTTTGGTTCTCACGGGACATGTTTTGTTACCTGCAATTGCTTTTTTATAATGAACTAGTTGGTAACGAATAAAGATTTTTTTTCATTAATTTGTATTTTTAAGAAATCTTATGAGTCATATTATTATCTTTACTGGTTTATTCTTACTGAACAACGCCATCTGCTGGACATGCTTGCAGTTAGTTGCTCACAATCGGCAATAGATGGCAGGAGCAGCCACATATTCAGTTTATGTTTTTAGTTTTTTTTTAACGAACAGACTCATTTTCTGAAAATGAATCCTAGCTAGATCGATTTATCGCCCCCGAAACCCTCTGTATACATTTCATGAAAATGGTTGGCGCAGTTTCCGATATATATACATATAAATATACAAGATTTTCTCGTTTAAAGGTATAAGATAAGATAAGTGAAGTTTCAAAAACTTGAAACCCACTTCACTACTGAACTGATTTTGATACAATTACTATAGGACCAGTCTGAAAATATTCAGATAAATAACTTTTTTTTCAAATTGGCACATAAAGACGATATAGCAAACATTAGAAACAAAACAAAAAACACAGCAACTACAACCTAATTGAGAACCGAAGACGGAGAACGGAAGCAGAAACGTAGGGCGCCCACCCACCAGATGGACCGACGACATTGTTAAGATCGCAGGAAGCCAGTGGATGTAAAAGAGCTCAGAATCGTTCTTCCTGGAAATGTGTAGGGGAGGCTTATGTCCAGCAGTGGACTTTTCCAGGCTGATGATGATGATGATAAATCAGTTGCCCTTGGAAGGTGACAATAGGATCGCCTTAGAGTTTATAAAAAATATCTTATTTTTTTGCAAAATTTATAAAAGGTTATTTACTTTTAAAGTCGGATCAAAATGAGATGTAACTTTAAAACCCTCATAAGGTTAATGTCATAGAGTTCAAAAAGCTTCGCAAACGAAATGATTTACTTATTTATATCGGATCCTGTCATTTGAGTAGATAAATAACATTACTTGGCTCAGTGGAGCTGAAAATTGTTCGTATAAGGGCGTGGGCGTACTGTCAGCGGGCAGAAACACAAATATCTTCGTATCGAATATGCGTTTTGAATAGAAGTGAATACACTGGTCAAACCACATAACAAAGTAGAATGGCCATGTGGCCGGAAAAGTGTTGTCAAAATACATGAGCATATGTCTTTTTCTCCATACAAATTCAACAGTTTTTTCGGGAGTCGTAAAGTGAAAAATGCCTTGCAGCAGCGCAAAAATTACTTTACGAATAAGGTAAGCGACAATATAAAACATTGCGTGACCCTTGACACGTGTTGCTCGAACTTGTTTAGGTTCTACAACACGCCGGTTTCCTCACGATGTTTTCCTTCACCGTTTTGAGAGTACTGGCATAGTGCACATAAATTTTTCGACAGAAAAACTCATTGGTACACGAGAGGATTTGAACCCACGACCTTCGGATCGGAAGGCGGGGCCACTACCACTAGACCACCAGTGCTCTCTGATTCAAATCCAGTTGAAAAGATGCTGGTTGTCCTTTTTCACCGGCCTTGTCTGAGGCGAAAGACTGACACTTGAGTCTTCAACTCTGCCTGAATGCATGAACGACAAGATGACTTTCCAAAGCTCTATATCTCAGACCACACCAAAGTCGGGTTTCCAGGTCATGCGCAAAGAACTTTTATATACTTTCATGTGCAAACAATCTTTTTGGCTTTAATATGCGAAGGGCACATTGAATGAAATTGCTTTTTTTATTTTAGGTTTTATTCTAATCCAGTATTCATTTGATCCTTTTTTAAAGCATTTGCATATTTTTTACGGACCGCAAGTAAAACACGAGAGATTTGTTCCTATATTCAAAAAAAATTGAAGAGTTTTTTTTCTGTAACTAGAAAATGTAACAAATATGGTTTAGAAGTGGGTATCATCTTATTTAGGGCAGTGCTTCGCAGGTCACGCACGTAAGGAAAGTGACCTACGATGCCCTGATGACAGCGTCAACCTGAGTTGGATATCATTTTGTGACGTCATCACGTGGGATCGAGAGATACCATTTCAATGTATTACTATGTATTCTTCCACCACTCATACTTTTTATATCATTTTAAATTGTTTTTGTAAAGTATCCAAAATGGTCATGTTTCTCTTATCTACCGAGTGCCGTCATAAACAAATATTTTTTCTTTCTTCTGTGTCCATCAAGTTGAGGCATATTAGAAAGCCTAATGTACTATTAATTTCACCCACACCTTTCAAACCCAAACACAGCAATGCTGCTTCACGACAGAAATAGGAAAACATCGTGAGGAAACCGGCATATCGTAGAACCCAAAAAGTTCAAAAATATGTGTCAAGTGCACGAAAGGAGTCTCTTTGAGGTGCACTTAAAATCCTTTCACCACACTTGGTTCAAAAGAATCAGCGACAAGATAAGAAGAAAAAGACAGAAATAGGCATGGTGGTAGTCTTCCCCGGACGAGTCACACACAAAGAGCTCTACTACTACTTGATCATTCAAGCGGTTTTTTTAATAATTCTTGCAAAACCTCAATATCAATGCTTCTATCATGTTATTTCTTTGTTTTAAAATCCCGCTACTTACTTATTTTTTTTTTCTGGTTCGGCTACCACCTACAACGTCGAACATTGGAGTATGCTGAAAACCAGCCCTGTGCATCATTTATGTATGTTGCACAGAATTAGTGCTGAGCCTACTCCTATTGTCAAACTGTAAAATTTATATAATGTGTTTTCTTTTTATGTGTATCTTATCTGGCAATAAACTTATTTGTATTTGTATTTGTAATAATAATCGGCAAGGGTTGTCACTGCTTGTCACCGGTCAGCTGTCAAGCTAAGGGTTAGCACTCCGATGTCAGCGCTGACACCTGATTGACACGGATTAGGGGACCCGTGTTACGGGACAATTTACCGACTGCTTGGTTTGTTGAAGGCTGTTGTTGGACGGTAGGGTTAGCCATATTATTGATTCAAAGATTCAATTGATTATTTGATAAACTGGTTTGTAAATGTAGTTTACTACTATTTGACTGGCCTCTCAGCTCAGTTGGTAGTAGCTCTGCCTTCTGCGCCGTAGACCGTGGGTTCGACCCCTACCGAGAAAAAATATTTGTGTGGTGAATACAATGTTTTGTTCTCTGTCTGGGTGTTTAAGTATGTATTTAGAAAAATAAATGTAAGTATTCAAGTATTATATCAGCTATCTGGTTCCCATAGTACAAGCTCTGCTTAGTTTGGGGCTGGGTAGTGTTGTATGAATTGTCCACAATGTTTATTTATGAATTCATTTATTTTCATAGCTATTTCTTGGTTCACTTCTACCAATCGTAATCTGTTTGAGATATTCACACAAACAAATGTAAACATATAATCAAAATGCAAATAAACTGACAGAAACAGCTCCAATAGTATGTCCGATGCAATACTAGCAAAAATGCTAAGAACACTATTATGCAAAGCATAAACATCCCAACCAATTTTCAACTTAATTGCATGCAAAATTCCAAGCAGTTCTAGCCTCTTTGTCTAGGCTTGTATGGTTGAGATTCGTGTGAAGTTGTAAAGGAGACATTTACTATATTGAATGGGGATTTTGTTTCAAGATTTCCTTGGGTACACAGAGGGTGGAAGAAATATTGCGGACTAAATGTGAGAAGACAGCTCGTTGTTCGCTCGCCAAATGTAAGGTAGTTGATTTAGGGGTGTCGCACAACACTTTTTGCTGACTTTTAGAGACAAATCTTTAGTTACTTTAGTTACTACATTTTTAGCTATATGTTACCACTATAAGTAACAGCTTTGTTATTCTTTGTTTTATCTGCTCTAATAATAATATATGTTACAGTATGAAGATTCCTTAACTGTGTATCAGGAGGTATTTCAAAAATTATTTATTTTGTTTCCATTACTACAAAAAAATGGTTTTACAATTTAATTAAAAATGCACGTTTTTAGGGTTCCGTAGCCAAATGGCAAAAACGGAACCCTTATAGATTCGTCATGTCTGTCTGTCTGTCTGTCTGTCTGTCCGTCCGTATGTCACAGCCATTTTTCTCCGAAACCGTAAGAGCTAGACTGATGAAACTTGGGGAGTAGATGTATTCTGTGAACCGCATTAAGATTTTAACATAAAAATAAAAAAAAAACTATAAATTTCGGGGGTCCCTATACTTGAAACTGAAACTCAAAAATTTTTTTTTCATCGAACCCATACGTGTGGGGTATCTATGAATAGGTCTTCAAAAATGATGTTGAGGTTTCTAATATCGTTTTTTTCTAAACTGAATAGTTTGCGCGAAAGACACTTCCAAAGTGGAAAAAAGTTGGTCCCCCCCCTCTAACTTCTAAAGTAAGAAAATGATAATACTAAAAAAAATATATGTTGTACATTACTATGTAAACTTCCAACGATATTTGGTTTGAACGAGATCTAGTCAGTAGTTTTTTTTGTTATACGTCATAAACCGTAAACCGCAATTTACCTTTCGACGAACTACAAGAACCTTATTATGTTACATCAAGTAACATAATATAAAGGTTCTTGTAGTTCGTCGTGCTACGGAACCCTTCATGGGCGAGTCCGACTCGCACTTGGCTGCTTTTTTTTTGTTTCTCGTGTTTTCTGGGTATATGTAATTTAGTAGTATTTCTCAGAGTGGAGTAATCATGCCTGTAAATGGCAACCCTACATGCAAATATTCCAAACTTTCAACCCCCATTTCAAGTTGAAGTCTGATATTAATTTAGGCCTTAATTTCGAGGCTATGTTCACTGCATTTATTATGTAGCTAACTTCAGTTTGAGGCAACTTTGGTTTGAGGAAGTTTGATGAACCTTTGAAGTATGGGCGCAAATGGTGTGGGTTTGTTCCCAGTAGTTCGATTTAACAGTTCTGTTGACAAAATTCGAGATTTTTTTCCTCGTAATTCTGGTACGGAAAAAATACACCCTAGCACAGACCTACGGCGTTTTTTTCGTAACAAGACTAGAAATAAAAAATATCCTATTTTTTATTTCTAGTCTTGTTACGAAAAAAACGCGCTAGCATAGAACTACTGGGATATTTTTACGACAACATAATAAGTAAAGTTTGATCTATACGTGTAGGCCAGGCCAAAAGTAGGCCTACCACAAGCTCAGTCTGGCACTGTCTCTGGCTCTTGTTTTGAGTCTGTGTGAGTGCTCACCAGGATTATTGTACTGTGTGTGACGGATTTTTTAGTCAACACTCACACAGACTCAAAACCAGAGCCAGAGACAGAGCCAGACAGAGCTTGTGGTAGGAGACAGATAGATACACAGATCCCTGCACAATATTATCTTAATTTCCCCGTAGGATTGTATCACGGTATCACGTGTTTGGGCACGGTCCAATATCCGGCGGAAGTGACGTCACTTGTACAGGCAGAGGCAGTGGTCATGTTTTCAGACATGCCTTCAGGCTATTTCAGAGACAATAGTTTTACGCTTTATTTTTTTATTTAGAAACAAAAAAAAACACTGTATCTATCCCCTAATTTGGCAAGTTTATCATGCGCACTTGATGTGAGGGCAGGTTTTTCCGCAAGTAGGCCGCTGTTGGGCCCTTTTTGTGTGACCCTTGACACGTGTTGCTCGAACTTTTTTAGGTTCTACAATACGCCGGTTTCCTCACGATGTTTTCCTTCACCGTTTTGAGAGTACTGGCATAGTGCACATACATTATTCAACAGAAAAACTCATTGGTACACGAGTGGATTTGAACCCACGACCTTCGGATTGGAAGGCGGGGCCACTACCACTAGACCACCAGTGCTCTCTATCTATCCCCTATATACATTATGTATATTTGGTCGCCTTCTTGTCGTGTCAATAATTCTTCCAAACCAGTTTAGTGAAAAGATTTTGAAATGGCAAGATTCACGGAAGGTTCACGGATAGCTAATCGCCCAATCATATATTTGACAGTTGTTCAAATATCAAAAGTATATTTTGCTTATTGTTCTTCCGATCGTGTCAGTGTTTCTTTCAAACCAAGTGAGGTGAAAGGATTTTAAGTGCGCCTCAAAGAGGCTCCTTTCGTGCACTTGACTTATATTTTCGAACTTTTTAGGTTCTACTAAATGCCGGCTTCCTCACGATGTTTTTATTCACCGTTTGAGAGCACTGACATAGTGTACATACATTTTTGGGCAGAAAAACTTTAAGCAGAGATCACTTTGAAAGTGAATCTAGGTGCCATATCCACGCGACCAAACCTTTTTTAACAAGCTGATGGAACAAGCATATGGTCCATGATGTTAAGTGGTAAAGCAATGCCTCGTAGGTCACGCAAATCAGGAACGTACCCTTCGATGCACTGCCCTGCGTCCATCAACTGGAGGCATACAGCCTCACGTGCCAGTAATTTCACCGGCACCCACCCTCAAACCGAAACACAGCGATGCTGCTTCACGGCAGAAATAGGCATGGTGGTAGTACTTCCCCGGACGAGCCACACACAAAGAGCTCTACTACTATTACATTGATGCTGATAATGATGACGCTTTGTAGTGAACTCACTTTTGTTGTAGACTGTACGTGTTGTTACTATAACCTGAGCTGGGTTTATTGGTATAATAATACGAATTATTGACATACCTTGTATTGCGTATGACTAACTAGCTTTAAGCCTTGTGCAGACGGCAATCAGAGAAACTAAAGATATTGATTACTTTTTTAAAACAATAAAAAACACAATTACACAATTTTAGTAGTAGTAGAGCTCTTTGTGAAGGGCTCGTCCGGGGAAGTACTACCACCATGTCTATTTCTGCCGTGAAGCAGCATTGCTGTGTTTCGGTTTGAAGGGTATGGGTGCCGGTGTAATTACTGGCACGTGAGGCTGAATATCTGTATGCCTCCAGTTGATGGACGCAGGACAGTGCATCGTAGGGCACGTTCCTGACGTGCGTGACCTACGAAGAAGTGCTTTGTTATAGGCGATGGTTACCACTTAACATCAGGTGGGCCATATGCTTGTTCCATCAGCGAATTACATAAAAAAAAAAAAAAAAAAAAAAAAACAATAATCTGCAATATTTGAGACTAAGCATCTAATTTAAGGAATTGATTTGTATTTTTGACGTGACAACGTCTTATAATTCGATGGAGCCGGCTGCATGCACAAAAAAACATGACTCACGCAGCGTTACCTCGCTCTGAGGCGTTCCAATTAGGGCTTGAAGTGCAAGCGAGAGCACGGAACAAACGACAAAGAGGCACAATCGGCCTCCGCGTTCGGCAGCGTTCGACATCTGTCTCTCTCCTACTTGAGTGAGCGATGCGTCCGCGTGGACAGCTGTATGACGTTGTCACGTTCAACTATCGTCAGTAAACCGACTTTACAGACAACCGATTTTTGACGTGATAACGTCTTATAAATCGATGGAGCCGGCTGCACGCACGAAAAAACATGACTCATGCGTCGTTACGTCGTTTCGTCGTTCCATTTACCTGAGCCCGAGCCCGGGTCGGGTAATGGGTAAGGGTAAATGAGGGTAAGGGTAAATGAGGGTATGGGTTCGGTCGGGTTCCGGGTCCGGGTCCGAGAGTTCGAGTCCGAGTCCGAGTCCGGGTCCGAGTCCGCGAGTCCGCGAGTCCACGAGTCCGCGAGTCACAAATATTAATTAAAATTCTTTTGAAAAATGCAACCATTCCATCAGTATTTTCTTATGACGTTATCACGTTCAACTATCGTCAGTAAACCGACTTTACAGACAACCGTTTTTTTTTTTTTTCATAACTTTAATTGTATGAAATGAAATGAAAATTATTTATTGATTACTAAAGCAAACATATTACTACACATTTATTTAATAATAAATAGAATTGTTATTTGGCGTTAGTTTCTCGCTAATTCTGCAAAATTACAATAAAAAATAAAAAATTTAAATAATTTTGCTGTAGGTATATGAACTCACAACTTTTGCAGTTCACAGTAGGCCTACAATGAGCTCTGTATGGCTCTGTCTCTGATTCCGGTTTTGCGTCTGTATGAGTGTTGACTAGATAAATCGTACGTCAAAACGTCACACAAACAGTATAATGCACTGGTGAGCACTCACACAGACTCAAAACCAGAACCAGCGACAGAGCCAGACAAAGCTAATGGTAGGCCTACAGCTATGTAACAGGGAATGTGTGTTACTTACTTTATAATTCTTTTTACATCTATACCTACACCACTGAAGCATGAAAATAAAATAATCATTACGAAAAACAGGTTTTGAACCGAACGTTCCGTTAAGAGGCTTAAATGCGACTTTAAGAGCCGTTGTTTTCTTTTTAAATTTTGAACAGCCACTTACGGCTTTGAATTTTTCATCAGCTCTTAGGAAATAGCGGCCACCTGTCGTGTACACGAGTATGTGTGTTACTGGAAACACTTTGTACAAGAAAACGGCTGGGCAAATGTGTTATATTTAATACTAAATGAACACTTGAGCTTTACTGCTATTATTGTTATTTTTGTTTTATAATCATCCAAAAAAATATTATGAACCAAGCCGTAGTTGCCTGTTCTTCTTGGCTTGGTTGTGTGGAACTGCCACCTAGACTCACAGATTTAAGACGTTTTAAACTGATCCTACTGATTATACGTATTTGACTGGCCTCTAGCTCAGTTGG
Source organism: Thera obeliscata (assembly GCA_947578465.1). Classification (NCBI taxonomy): domain Eukaryota; kingdom Metazoa; phylum Arthropoda; class Insecta; order Lepidoptera; family Geometridae; genus Thera; species Thera obeliscata. Next base: position 7,451,925 of record OX387923.1, on the reverse strand, counting down.
TAGTAGCTCTGCCTTCTGCGCCATAGGTCGTGGGTTCGATCCCCACCGAGAACAAATATTTGTGTGGTGAACATAAATGTTTGTTCTCTGTCTGGGTGTTATATTGTAATCTAAGTATGTATTTAAAAAAAAAAAAAATGTATTCAAGTATTATATCAGCTATCTGGTTCCCATATTACAAGCTCTGCTTAGTTTGGGGCTGGGTAGTGTTGTGTGAATTGTCCACAATATTTATTATATATTATTATTATTATTCGATTTTGGATTCTGTTGCAATAAAAAGTTTAACTCATTAATATTGTGGACAATTCACACAACACTATCTAGCAGAAAAAACTCATTGGTACACGACTGGATTTGAACACACGACCTTAGAATTGAGAAGGGGGCACTACTACTTGACCATCTCTTCTTATGTACCTAGACAAAACCAACCCTTAAGGGGCCGACGGAGGGTAAATTTTAATACAAACGTAATACCAAAATGATTACTAATTTAAGCAGATTTTCACTATATTATTGTAATAATTGTATTTTTATTTAGGTTTTTTATCTAGGTTCCTGGGCAGTTTTTATTTTAAATTACTTACCTGAAATGAAATTAACACCAATCACAATTTTCAATGAAAAAAATGTGTAAAATGCAATTGGTGATTATTTTATTTGAGGTAAGTAATTTAAAATAAAAACTGTCCAGGAACCTAGATAAATACTATATGAATACCGTTATTACAATAATATAGTGAAAATCTGCCTAAACTAGTAATCATTTAGGTATTACGTTTGTATGAAAATGCGCCCTCTGCCGGCCCCTTAAGCGGATAGATACAGGAAAAGAAAGCATCGTGAGGTATCTAGTTAGTATTCTTAAGATGCCCTCCAAAGCAATATATAAATAAATAAAAATAAAAATAAAAATAAAAATAAAAATAAAAATATAAAATAAAAATAAAAAAGCCTATTTATTCCAATTTAACAATATTCACATAATACTTAATTATTATAGTTCATTATCACATGCATTTCTAAAAATGGTAGGTATATTCACATTTTTTATTTGTATAATCTTGTTATTATTCATTTATTAATTCATACATATTTTATAGTTTATTTATTATTTTACAGCATTTCTTTGTTAGGACCCCTCTCGGGTAAAGGCCTCCAAAGCAATAACTAATGTTATATTATTGCACGTGCAATACTCACCTAACAATAAAACCTTTCATGTAACCATGCTGGCGGAAACGGAGAGATTTTTCCGTACATTTCGTGTAAATATAGCGTACATTTTGTTGAAAAACAGCGTACATTTTGTGTAAAAACAGCAGATCTTGTATCCTTCCAGCAAAGGCTCATCCGGAGAGACACTGGGGTCGAGCAATCACCCAAAGTGCCTCCCGCTGAGGCGTAGCTGTAGGGTGGCTATGATGCTTGTTAAAGACAGGATAAGTCTTGGAATTCTGTACTTATTATTCTGTATAATTATTATTAAATAATTATTATTATGTATACGTTAGTATCATAAACTATATCACTGGCAAAAAATTAAAAATATGTGGTCAATCCACACAATACTATCTTGTCCCAATAGAAGACAATAAAACCCAGAAAGGACATCGGTGTTCCCCATACAAACATTTATTCTCGGTGAGGATCGACACCGAAGGGAGTTGGGAATAACACCGGGATATTGGTTAGGTAATGTAAAGTATTTTTATTCAATTCAATTCTTTTTTTTTTTTTTTTTTTCCTTTAAATAATAAAATTTTATTTACACAAAGAAACTTACAATTAAACAAATATTTACAAAATGTACAAAATACACAAGAAACAGTTGAGCTATCTGCAGATCGTTACAAACGATCTAGAGATAGCTCAACTGATCCAAATCAGTGCCAGACGGAAGCGTCCCCAAGACGCTGGCGGCATTGCCACGCTGAATAGCAATTAATTCAATTCAATTAAATCATGATATTTTGTCATAATAACCTAAAAATCCCTCTAAGTCCGAAACCATAGTCACCCTTGCAACCACACAAATACGTTCTTGAGTGATAAATGCGTGACATTTCGCGAAACATTCGTTACCATTATCCGTTACCTGCCGTAGGGACATACAGCATTTATTAATTGATTTATACAGCCTTTTAGGTATACGGCGTAGATTGTCTACGGCGTAGAAAGTCTACAAATTGCAACGTCGTAGCCTTGGGAAAATTCATTTGGAAAAAGGGTATAGGGTTTTGCACCATAGCAGAAAAACGTAGTAGCACAAAAAACTAATAATACTGCCGTAGTAGATCTACGAAATCTGCTACGGCGTAGCTTCATAGAGTAGAAATTAATCAGAGTATCTGCAGAGTAGTTATGGGTTCGATCCGCGCTGAGAACAAACATTTTTTCGATAAACACTGATGTTTGTTTTCTGCTTGAGTGTTATCAAATAATAGTTTGTTTTTGTACTTACATGTTTGAAGAATAATATTCTTTGTGTGTCTGTGTCTCTGCATCTGAAAATAATGAAATATCAGATTAATACACCACTTGAATCAGGCATGGTAGATATCCCCCAGATTTGTTTATAAATAAATAAATAAATAAAAATATATCTTTTACTAGTATCCACCCTTGGCTCAGCTTGCGTGGTACCTACGTGGATAATAAATCGTCTATGATAAGTCACAAATTTTGTATGCTGCAAGTTTCATTTAAATCCGTTAAGCCATAACATAGATGAGAAGGAATAATCATACACCACTCACAAACTTTCGTATTAAAAATTGAGCCGAATTGAGGAACTCCTCCTTTTTATTTAAGTCGGTTAAAAAGTCATTTTTATAAAATCGATTCGATTTTTGATTAGACGCAAAACATTGTCGACTTTGTTCAAAATGTTTTATTCATTAAATTAATTCCAAAAGACTTGAAAGCATTTTTCGATTGAAGTCACTTTCGAGTTTGGACAGAGATATAAAGGACTTGAAACAAGAAAGGGCAAAGCACGGCTCATAATATAACAAAAAAAAAAAAAAAACGCATTTATTAAAACAGTTTGAATGCTTCAGAGATTGACTAGCCTCTCAGCTCAGCTGGTAGTAGCTATGCCTTCTGTGCTGTAGGTCGTGGGTTTAGACCCTACCGAGAACAAATATTTGTGTTGTGAGCACAGATGTTTGTTCTCCGTCTGGGTGTTATATTATATTCTAAGTGTGTAATTACAAAACCAAAATAGTACATTGTTACCTGAGTGTTGAAAGTCACGTTTTTTGAGTCCCGAGACGGGTTTGGCGCCAGAGCGTTAGCGAGGGCGCCAATGGAGCTTGAGGGACTCAAAAGACTTTCACCCGAGGTGAACACTGTGCTTTTCATTACGAATACAAGGAAAGTAAAAATAAAAACATGAAAGAAAAATTAGTGAAAATGAAGATTGAATTGCCGCCTTCCCGGTTTTTTTTTTCTTTTTCTCTGGCGGGCCTTCGGCTTCGGCTCGCCAGCATTATTCAGCCATTATTTTCATTTTCATAATTTAAATCTTTGTTATTTTAAATAAATAGTTGAAGCTATACACTAATCAAGTAATTTAGAAGATATATTATTTATTTAATACTATCTTTATGTTATTTAAATTTAAATATTACATTGCGCTCTAATTAGACTTTTTAAACTTCTTACCGTTGTAATGGGTTTCCTACCTACTTGCTGAATAAAAAGTTGGAATTTGGTTGAACAACCTCCTTGCAGTTAGAAAGACTTTAGAAAGTTGGAACATAGTTGAATAAAATAGAACTAGTTTTTTTTTATAATTTGACAGCTGTCAGTAGAAAGCGATTCTCCCTAGGGCTGAAAGTTTTACTTTCAATTAGGCCCCTCAGGCAACTTCAGACCTACTTTCAGAGTATGAGTAATGAAAATGTATTTACTTACCTATGTATATCTAAAAAATATTTTTTCCAGAATGGTCCCATAGAAATTTTAACAAAATCAGTTCAGTAGTTTAGCCATGAAGTCAGCTTCTCAAGTTTTTTAAATTTCTCTTGTTTCATGTAGGCCTGCACACATCTAGCGCGATGGCGATGCCGACCACTGAAACGCTGTCAAATATTGCTGGCATATTTGACAGCGTTTCACTGATCGCCATCGCCATGGCCTAAGAACGAAATTTGATTTGTCATTTCCAGTAAATTCTCTACCTCTTCGTCATTTCAAGTTGGATATTGAAATTTTCTGAAACTTCCGGTGGTCCCGATGTTTGACAGTCGCTTGTAATTAAAAATGATTTTCAGAATGTCACTAAGGAATTTATGCAGAAAGCAGGTTGTCGGCGCCTACTAGCTCCGATTACAACTTGATTTGACATTCTTGACTTGATTTGGGGTGGTATTTTTTAGTGCTCCTATAAATGTCCAAGGTTTGCTCTTGATTATAAAGGTACTGACAGACGTGCTCAAAAAAAGCATGCTAATAAGCTTGCTTAAAATTAGCATGCTCTGCAAACTGTTCACATTTGCCAGAAATAAGCATGCTTGTTTTAAAGCATACTTCTAAATAGGCAAACATAATAATAAGCAAACATGTTTTGCAAAGCAAACGTGCGTCGTTTGATTTTTGAGCACGCTCTAAATAAGCATGCTCATTACATTACACACGTGCTACTAATGAGCATTTGCTCAATAAAAACATGCTTTTGTGCTAGTAATGAGCACGTCTGTCCGTACCTTCATTATAATGCTAACATTTTTTTATGGTTTTAACTCAATGCGAATCATAATCATAAGCGTGAAAATCCACTGCACTGCATAGGCCTCTGCTATACATTTCCAGGAAGAACGTTTGTGAGCTCTTTCCATCCACCGACTTTCCGCGATCTTAACAATGTCATCGGTCTAGTGGGGCAAACGCGAATACTTTTATTATATTTTTTAACAGAGAAATACCCATTTTACGCTATTTTTATTAGATGGTTTAACCTGACTTTCAATGTATCATGGTATAGATCTGCGAGTTGCATTAAAACTAACTATACTCTAATTTTTATGAGCAAAATATGATGAAGTATTAAAATGTTAAGGCCACCTGCCGTTGCTTTCATTTTTGTTGTAGTAGAGGTATTAGATACCGGTAAGCCGGCAACCTGCTTTCTACGTAAGTCTCAATAAATTGAACGGCTCTGGGAGTGACTGAAGCGTATCCCGGAACAAAGGGGAATTCAAAAGTGACATTTTCAATTTGTTTGCTCAAACAATATACTCAATTATAATTGTTTGTTCTCAATATTATACGCTTTTTGAGTTATATTAAGATAGCTTTTGTTAGAAGAATTATATACCTACTTGATGGACTAAAGACATTGTAAGTCCAATGCACATGTGATGTTAATTGGTAAACATAGCCTATAACAAAGCATTGCCTCGTAGGTCACGCACGTCAGGAACGTGCCCTACGATGCACTCCTCTGCGCCCGTCAACTTGAGGCATACAGATGTTCAGCCTCACGTGCCAGTAATGTCACCGGCACCCACACCCTTCAAACCGAAACACAGCAATGCTGCTTCACGGTAGGAATAGGCATGGTGGTAGTACGCACCCAGACGAGACACACACAAAGAGCTCTACTACTCTTTAAACAAACATACCAGCGAAATGAAAAATAATATAAAAGGCTTGCACATAGTGTCAGCTGTAGGCCCTACCACAAGCTCTGTCTGGCTCTGTCTCTGGCTCTGGTTTTGAGTCTGTGTGAGTGTTGGATAAATAAATCCTACGTCGAAACGTCACACACAAACAGTATAATACACTGGTGAGCACTCACACAGACTCAAAACCAGAGCTAGAGACAGAGCCAAACAGAGCTCGTGGTAGGCCTACTGGCTATCATGTATAATGTAATAAACCCTGTATGTGTGTGTGTTGTCTTGTGGAATCTTTTTAAATTGTATAAATTCCTGGCAATATTACAATACCATCTGTGGGTACAGAATCTCGTCTGCTCACTACCAGATTGTTACATTCTACAATGATCTTTATTGCGTTGAGCTAAGGTTCAAATTGCTAGCATTTTCTTCGATCAGTTGAAAAAGATCGAGGGATAAAAACAATATTCCACACCCTAGCATAAATATAAGTAATTCTAATATAATTTATAGCATCAGTAGCAACTGGTGATTACTCTAAATTTGCTCTTGTATTATTGCATTGCATACGTCTGACTAAGTGAAGTGGCACCACACTGGAACTTCACTGCTATTAATATTATTTTTGATTTGTAAAAGGATCATACAAAAAAACGGTAGGAACCAAACTGTAGTTTATTGCCTGTTCTTCTAGGCTTGGTCGCGTGGAACTGGCACCTAGACTCACCTAGCTCAAAGACTTTCCTTCCTTGATTGAGAGCACGCATTGAGTACATACATTTTTCGAATAGAAAAATAAAATTATATACAAAGGTGTTGCATAAAAAATCGATTGCCTGTAAAGTCAGTTTACTGACGATAGTTGAACGTGACAACGTCATACAGCTGTCCACGCGGACGCATCGCTCAATCAAGTAGGAGAGAGACAGATGTCGAACGCTGCCGAACGCGGAGGCCGTGCGTGCCTCTTTGTCGTTCGTTCCGCGCTCTGGCTTGCACTTCAAGCCTTAAATTGAACACCTTAGTGCGAGGTAACGCCGCATGAGTCATGTTTTTTCGTGCGTGCAGCCGGCTGCATCGAATTATAAGACGTTGTCACGTCAAAAAATAACCTAACCTCTCTTAATCCCCCCCTGACTTTTAGCGAAGTTTGTCGATCTTTGCCGAAGAGGTCATGGGTACGTGACAGATGACGTAACAGTGTCGCGATTTGTGTTGAGTTGATTGGTGTTTTTCCATCTTAAAAAATGCGCAAGCCTGGCTTATAACAGTAGACTTAGAGTACTGGTTGGCAGATGGGACAGCCCACTACAAAACTACTAGGTGGCTGCCTTAATCAATCCCAATGCCAGTCAAGTTTATTACATTAATTAAGGCTGTTTTACTAACCATTCGTGTGAACTCCAACTGTAATAAACAGAGAACTGTTTATTTTATTTTTTATTTTGCTATTGTATGTGTTGTGTTAGCTTTAGGAATGGATCTTGTGACATCTGAATAAACAAATTTTAATGATAATAATAAAAAATATTTCACTTAATAAAAGTGATATTTCTGGTCATGATGCTATAGTGTATCCTGTGACACGTTGCAGAACAAACAGGAAATGGATAGGAAATTAAACGTTCAGAAAATCGAGGAGCTATCACATTTTTATTCTTATAGCTTATTAACCGAAAGTAATAGTATAGCTCTTTGTAAAAGGGTTTATGTCAAAGTAAAAGAATTATTAACTTGAATCATGACAGCCCTCACAGCTCAGCTGGTAGTAGCGCTGCCTTCTGCGTTGTAGGCCGTGGGTTCGATACCCACGGAGAACAAAAATTTGTGTGGTGAACACAGATGTTTGTTCTGTGTCTGGGTGTTATAATATAAACTCAGTAGGCTTCTAGGCTTGGTCGCGTGGAACTGGCACCTAGACTCACCTAGCTTTAAGACGTTTCAAAGTGATTTTTACGATTCTACTGAATAAATACACTTTTGTTTTTTTTTGAGTTAATATTACCATACAAAAAAAATAATTCATCATGTATTATCCACTATAGCTGGTTCCCATAGTACAAGCTCTGCTTAGTTTGGAGCGGGAATTACATTTTTCAACAATGTGTTTCCAACCCAAACCTATTTTCTTAAAAGTAATCACTTTCATAGCTATGCCTAGAGTTTAGAACTAAATAACTAGTGGTATGTTATAGAAGTGAAACTGCCTGCCATTCCATTCTGGGAAAAATATGGTTAATATTTTCCCCAGTGCCCTAAAATGAAGTCAAAAGAAAAAGAAAGAAAAACATTTTCAAGCTTTAAGGTATTCTTGTGTATTTGCTAAGCTTAGCTTAGTATATAATATTTACTACTATTAACACGTTTCGAAGTGATTTTTGTCACAAGAATACTGCCTACGGTGGTAGGCAATAAATATTGCACATCAGTTTTTCTTTTTTCGTATAGAGCGCTATCTCTTTCTGACGCACACTACGCTCTATGAAGCCGAAATTAGCCGAAGTGCAATATTTGTTGCACACTTCTATTTTTAAAAGTAAGGTAGAGATAGGAAGCATTAACTATAATTCTGATGTCAACTTTGTTTATATATTTTTTTTGTGTTATTATAATTTGGGCTGGCATAGCGGAGTAGCATTTTTGTTTCGAAATACGGTTATATAGCTTTTATCAGCGTTTTAGTGAAACATGGAGAAATTCATTTCTATCAATTTATTACTTTATGTTCAAATTTAACCATTTTCCCTAGCATGTTTCTGTTACATTTACAGTTTCTCTCAAACTGTCACTTTGCACAGTACTTTAACAAGGCAGTGTACACTTCCTTGCAATGAAATGCAATAAGAATTGCATTAAATTACTTTCTTGTCAGCTGCCGCCTTTCTTTTTATACAGGGTGTAATAATGTTTATTGATAAGAAAGGAGGTTAAATTGCAATAAAAAATACCTTTTATGGAATCTCGTGAAGTCTTTTATTTAGTAACGAGAAGTCCGCTCACTAATTACGAAATCATAAAAATTACACTACCTTTTACAGATGCCAATCTAATGCAATTTTTATACAAAATTAAATATATCTTTTCATAGACCGATCTTCTGCGTTCCGAAGACAAAAAGTGGGTCTTGATAAATCGCAAAGATCACTTTGAAACGGTGAGTCTAGTTGCCAGTTTCACACGACCTACCAAGGATCAACTTAGTGGATATCTACTACGCCTAAGAATTTGCCTGGAAAAACCATAGATTTTTATGCAATTCTATTTCAGTGTCTCGCAGTGTAACAAGCTCGTTACCAGCCAAGGGTTTAGCAAACACGACCCCCGTTTTTCTTCATTGAGTCTCAATTTAAGGCCCTTTTGTTTTACCCCACCGTAGGGCACTCTGGATGATAGTACGTAAGGGGTTAGATAGGCGGGTTATACTGTAATCTTGATACAAGACCCTTTACGGGGTAATGCTTAGTGAACATGAGTGTTTTTAGTGTAAATTGGAATCTTAGAGAAGATACGAAAAGTTTGTATTAGATGGATTTTTCTTCGGAATGGGTTCAACCTATTTCAAATTCAAAGTCTTCTTCTTCTTCTTAATGAATGGCAACGGTCCTTTTCGGATCAATTTTGCCAGTGTCGAGTAGTTTAATGAGAATGATGATAATAAATTAAAAGATAAAATACTTTTCCATCATGTCGTCAGTCGTCTGTAAAGTCGGCCCTACCTTTGGCATTGGAAAAAAAGATGGCCGTTTTTCCCCAAAACGATCAGAAACATTTTCGATCAAATCAGAATATCACATAATACACTTTAATTCCAACTGCTAACACTTTGAGCTAAGACCTCAAGTAATGTTGGTTAAAATACCACCGAAATGACACAACAGAACTCAAAATAACACCAGAAAAACAATTAAAATCAAAAAGCTATGTGACTTCCTGAAATGACAGAAAACGAATCCCCAAAATTCAAAGTCAGAAATTGTATCGCATAAATGACATTGAAACGTTTTAAAGCTAGATGAGTCTAGGTGACAGTTCCACGCGACCAAGACTAGAAGAACAGGCACCAAACAGCTTGGTTACTACGTATTTTTATAGAATCCTTTTAGAAAAAAATACACCTACTTTTTTATTACAGAATGTTAGTGAAACATTCTGTAATACAAAAAGCATGTGTATTTATTTATACTATTACACGGGTATTTATCGCGTATTTATTATTACCTATTACGCAAAAGTTTGAAAAGTACATGTGTATTTAGTGTTTTAGCCTGGTTGTAACGTATCCCACTTCATGTGGGGTCGGCACAGGTTTTCGTTCTCCACTCTTCTATTAGCTGTCATTTCAGTCACTCCTTTCTTACCCATGTCATCCTTCACACACAATCCATCCATCTTTTATTTGACCTACTTCTTCTTCTATACCCATCCACAAAACACCCTGTATAATTTATATTTTCATGTTTTCAACTTTAAGTAGTTCTATTGCTTTAGGGTTGTGTACATTTTAGTGCAACCTACTGTACTTGGTTTGTGAAGGTGCTTTAAACAAGGGTCGTTGAGTTTTGGATCAGAAAGCGATACACACAGATTGCTTAATTAAGTTGAATGTTTGAATAAAGTATTTATTATTTTATTTAATCTGGCTTGGAAAGTTCTTGATTGTTTTGCAAACGTTTGGAAAGTCTGGTCACTAAAATGGAAATGGGCAGGGCACATCCAGTGGGCATACCACAAGCTCTGTCTGGCTCTGTCTCTGGATCTGGTTTTGAGTCTATGAACTGCGTATTTTACTGTGTGTGTGACATTTCGGCGTAGAATTTATTTAGTCAACACTCACACAGACTCAAAACCAAAGCCAGAGACAGAGCCAGGCAGAGCTTGCCTACTGGTTCCTATAGTACAAGCTCTGATTAATTTGGGGCTAGATAATGCTGTATGGATTGCCCATAATAATCTATATTTATAAAAGAAAGTCGTGCTAGTTACACTATTTATAACTCAAGAACGGCTGAACCGATTTAACAGAAAATTAGTGGGGAGGTAGCTTAGAACCGGGAGAAGGACATAAGATACTTTTTATCCCGGAAACGGGAACGGGGTGTTACGGGAACGGGTGAGCGAAGCCGCGGGCGGCCACTAGTATAGAATAGAATAAAAGAAGAGTGAGTAAATAATTTTGTTTTTGCCATCTTGCAAGTTTTCTATCTATAAAATATATCTTCAAAGAACTCCAACAAAATCGGTTGCCAGAACCATCTTCGGAAAAATACGCTTTTCCTCAACCCAAATTACTTGATAAAATCCGTCTGGCCCGATTACAATCAGTGGACTGCGAGAAAATGCAATTTACTAATTTTAGCCTGTCAAAAACCTATATTTCATTTGATGAGGGTACTTTTTTTATTGACAGTAGGCTCTTTGCTAGTCTTTTGGTTTTGGACAATATTGTTTTGAAGCTTTGAGCAGGCGCTATTGACGGTTTCTAACTGACTTAAAAAAATAGGCGGTTCTTTATTCAATTGTCGGTTTTTGTATGTTCAACATTGTTTACAAAGCTGGGCATTGACACGATTTTTTTTTTAATTTTTTTATTTTTATTATTGAGCTCGTATGAAATTATTGACTGTTTTTAACCAACTTTAAAAAAATAGGAGGTTGTTTATTAAACTGAAAGTTTTCGTATGTTCAACATTTTCTACGTCTATTGTAAATATTATTATTCTAATTGTCTTTTTTTTTTTATTTTGAAAAAAAAAACGGAACTATCGACGACTGTACTTAGTGAACGTGAGTAGCTATACTATTCTTATTCCTTTATTGCACACACATTATTATGCAGGCAGGTTCTATCATCATACTTTTTTTTTAGGTTCTGCAGAAGCCTCCGGAGCAACTGAACAGATAAGTAACCAAATGTCAGAACATAGTCATGAAAAAAAAAATATGATGATGATACTTACTCCAATAATCTCCAGTTTTACAACTCTTGAAACTATTAAAAAAACCCGTATTCATCAGTTCAAAAAATCCAATTATAAAGGTGCTTACAAAAGCCCTATTCAAAAATCCTAAATTTAACATCAAAGAAAAGGTATAAAGGCACATACGTCCTCATTACTAGAACAATCAGGCTCCTGTATGGTCACAGAGGTTGGAAAATGAATTGTTCGTCGGTAGTAGAGCCGCTTTTAAGTCATAATAAAAATCCTTGGTCATAATGCACGGAAAATATGACTGTGGTGGTACAGCTGTGAAATTTTGGTCCTATACTAATGAATTGGGACTTTATAGTAATTACTGCGGAAAAATTACCATTGGTAATGAAACACGGTTTGTTTAAAAAAAACCAATAAGATAAAACCAATAAAACCATGACCTACAAGCTCGGTACTGCCTGCAATTTTAAAATGCTGGCTTAATAATGATCAAAAGTATGAAATACCTTACCTACATTATTCTGTTGAAAATGTAAAACGTTGTATTATTGGACGAATTTTTAATTTTCTTTGACATTATCAATCGGCTGATACTAAAATAATAAACTTTTAATACCATATAGTCCCGTAGTATACCATATAGTTTTTTCCATACAGTACTAAAACAAGTACTGTAAGTGGATAGGAGAGGAGTGAATGCAGAGATGACGGCTGACAGAGGGAAATGGAGGAAGAAGACATGTTGTGCCGACCCCACATAAAGTGGGATAAGGGCAGGAAGAAGAAGAAGAAGAAGAAGTACTAAAACAAGTAAAGTCCCCTAAAGTTCGATGGTGAGTTTTTTTAAGTTTTACGCCAGCAAGGCTTTAAGTAAATAGGAGGAAATTTTCAATTCGGTTGTTTTTTTTTTGTGTGTTAACTTCGTAATTTATACATCCATATTGAAAGAAAAACTTTCATATTAGTCCCATCGAAACTGCTTCAGAAGTTTAGCCATGAAATCGATTTCTCAAGTTTTTGGAACTCATATTTTATTACTAAGTCTTCTCTATAACATGAGGTGGGAATATCTTCGTAGCTCCATGTGCATGATCATTAGTGAATGCTACACCATCAGTGTATTGTTATAATAATGGCGAAGGTTCACTTTGATGATTGATATTGTAGCTTTTTAAGGACGTTGGGCCAAATTTAAAGGCCTGATTCATTTGAAAAAAGACAGTTTTTTTGTCAGTTTTGATAATTTTTGACTGGCTTCTCAGCTCAGTAGGCCTACCACAAGCTCTGACTGGCTCTGTCTGGCTCTGTCTCTGGCTCTGGGTCTGTGTGAGTGTTGACAAAATAAATCGTACGTTGAAACGACACACACACAGTACAGTGGTGAACACTCACAAAGATTCAAAACTAGAGCCAGACAGAGCTTGTGGTAGACTGTTCTTTTTCACTCTCGGCTCTAGAGCCGAGTTCTTATTAGGAACTGGTGGCGCATAGTTTATTAAGACGTTTCAAAGTGATTTTTCTGATTCTACTATGTAAAGACCGCTTAGACAGTTGATTTAATCAAACTTGGGTATTGAGTGAAAGTGAAACTTAAAACTTAAATCGGAAACATCTTATCAACGTGCAAATCCTTCAAGCTTCCAGTTGTTGAGTTTGTAATTGCTTAAGTTTGATAGCTTTGCGCTTAAAGCTTGGTTTACACGAACTCAATTACTGGATTTTTTAAAGACATTATTTATACTAGTAGTTCGCCCCGAACTGAGATCTCGTGATGCGATCCAAATGCTCCGAAAAAAATATAGGTTGTAATCAGAAAAAAAAGTGCCACCATCACACATTGTGTTTTATATAACTATTTGAAAAAGTGTTTCTGTCCAGATTCACTGTTTGACTATCCCTCACTAACTTTATATGGTAACAAGTTTTAACTCAATTGGCCAATTGACTAAAGAGTTCCGGTGGACAGACCTTGGCTCCATCATCAGACCAGGTCGCTTTTACCATTTTATGTAAACTGAGTACCTCCTTAATTTATTTCAAGAAAAAAAAATAAGAGAAAGCAAACAAATTGACCGACCAGTAGAAAAACCTTGAAGTCAACGAAATTCTTAGAGATGGGAGCTCTCGGGTCGTTGGTTATCTTAATTTAACCTTTTTATTGTATAGTAAAAACAAACCGTCCTAGAAAAAAAATAAAAACTGTTTTGGAATGTCCGAACCAAGTTCTTTCATATGACAAACATGTAACTTGATTTTTTTGTATCACTTTTTTATTTTTGCTCTCATAAAAAATTTCATGCTGATCGGATCAATGGTTCGAAAGTTATAGTCGGACAAACATACATAAATACATACATACATACATACGCACGTAAAATGCCAAATTGGCCAAGTTGTTTGTAAGATCTTCGTTCGCTTCGCTCACTCGATCAACTACTACAACCTTATTCCCTCAACTCAAATTAGACTCGAAAATGCAAATGACTGGAGCTGTCTGATCGTCATCATCATCATCAGCCTGAAGAAATCCACTGCTGGACATACCTCCCCTACACATTTCCAGGAAGAACGATTCTGAGCCCTTTCCATCCACCGACTTCCCGCAATCTTAACAATGTCGTCAGTCCATCTGGTGGGTGGAACCGTCAGACAGATAAGTGAATAACTCCCCATCAGAATGAATAACCCCCAAGATCAAGACAACCAAAGCCGTGTACAGAAACTAGAAAATACACATCAAAGTAGAAACAGTAAAACAAGAAGTTGCAGTGTCTATTCAAAACTTTCACAAACTGCTTGAGTCGGAACAACTTAGTTGGTAGTCGGTTTTGTTGGGAAGTGGAGTTTGAGCCCATTCGAAGAATGTAACATTTTTTTGACAACCTCTTTGTTTTGTTAGCTTGGAAGGGGTGGAAGCAACAAAATTATGTTACTAAAAGGCTTTTATTAAATTACTATATTATAGCAGCGTACTATTTCTTGAAAGATCCAAATAAACAAATTTTATATTGGAGTTTTTAGGGTTCCGTAGCCAAATGGCAAAAACAGAACCCTTATAGATTTGTCATGTCTTTCTGTCTGTCCGTCCGTATAACACAGCCATTTTTCTCCGAAACTGTTAGATCTAGACTGATGAAACTTGATGAGTAGATGCATTCTGTGAACCGCACTCAAAAAACTATTTTTCATCAAACCTGTACGTGTGGGGGGGTATCTATGAATATGTCTTCGAAAATGATGTTGAGGTTTCTAACATCGTTTTTTTTAACTGAATAGTTTGCGCGAGAAATACTTCCAAAGTGGTAAAATGTGCCCCCCCCCCCGTCACTTCTAAAATAAGAGAATGATAAGACTAAAAAAAATATGTGATGTACAATTACTAGCAAACTTCCAGCGATATTTGGTTTGAACGAGATTTAGTTAGTAGTTTTTTTTAAGTCATAAATCGTAACCCACAATTTACCTTTCGACGAACTACAAGAACCTATAATTTATGTAACTTAATGCTACGGAACCCTTCATGGGCGAGTCCAACTCGCACTTGGCTGCTTTTTTGAATTGTAGTTTACATGACATGTAATATCAAAAGCAGTTCAGACTAAGCTCTGTCATGTTTGACTATTAAACCTATATCAGGAGTGTTCATACGGGTTCAGGCACTTGGGCCCAGCCCGTTAATTAGCAAAGTTTGGGTCGTGGTTCCAGCTAATCTTCTAAGGGTCAAATGTACTGGCATTGGCGCGTGGTTTTGTTTGAGTATGATGTTCAGGACCATATTTTAGCGAAACTTTGAGTTAAGCTTTGGTCACTGACGCTTTTATGGTGGTGTAGTGGTAGCATCCCTGCCTTTCGATCGTTAGATCGCAAGTTCAAATTAGATAATAATTGATACCATCTATAAATAAATATTTTGGACAATCCACATGATACTGTTTAGCCCAAACTAAGCAGAGCTTGTGCTATGGGAAACAGATAGCTGATATAATACTTATATAAATTCATTTTTTTTTTAAATACTTGCTTAGAATACAATATAACATCTAGACAGAGACCAAACATTAATTTGTGTTCACCGCACAAATATTTTGTTCTCGGTGAGAATCAAACCCACGGCCTACGGCATAGAAGGCAGCGCTACTACCAACTGAGCTGAGAGGCCAGTCCTATAAGTTACCTTAAGGTACCTATAAGTTTTTATAGAAAAAAAATCATATGTTTATAATGCAGACAGCCAAAGAGTGGAACTCGTTGCCAGCGTCTGTTTTTCAGAATAAATTTGGATGTTTTCAAAAAAAGGGCGAGTATGTTCTAGGAGAGTGCGCTACTTGTCAGACGAAATTGCGGTCAAGCGTTAGCCTATAAATTACAAAAAAAAATCGGTTGTCTGTAAAGTCGGTTTACTGACGAAAGTTGAACGTGACAACGTCATACAGCTGTCCACGCGGACGCATCGCTCACTCAAGTAGGAGAGAGACAGATGTCGAACGATGCCGAACGCGGAGGCCGATTGTGCCTCTTTGTCGCTCGTTCCGCGCTCTCGCTTGCACTTTAAGCCTTAAATTGAACGCCTCAGAGCGAGGTAGCGCCGCATGAGTAACGTTCGTGCGTGCAGCCGGCTCCATCGAATTATAAGACGTTGTCACTTAAAAAACAGAACAGAAAAGCATAGTAATAGATTATACGCATCTTCCTACCCGTGTGACCCAAAGATAATTTAATCTCTCCGCAGATCCCCTGTAATCCCGATAAAAGGGACCGTATCACAATGTAGGTATAACCTAAGTGTGGTAGTCGGCTATAGATTAATGTAGATTTACATTTCTGGTTCGAATAGGTACATGTGGGCGCCAATTTGATTACGGCGTATTTGTGTTTTCATTGTAAATGTGACGTCACATTTGGCTGGCCTGTAGTTTTAAGTCTGAACCATGTTATTAGTATAAGTTAAATTATAAATGGATTTAAAACGAATTGTAATTAATAAATTAGTATAAATCTATGAATTTTAACGTTTCCTTGGCTTAATTTGTCAAAATAGCGGTTATGACGCTTCCCCGTCACAACCGATGCATTTATATAATTTAAATAATCTTTTAAATTATATTTTTATTATGATAAATCATTTCCGCATTTTTAACGAATTAAGATATATTATTTTACCGTATATGAACAACTCATAAAAATTAATACTTCTTTCCGGATTTACCTATGTTCAGTTAATACAAATAATGTTTAAAATAGATAAAAATATGTTTAAAATTATTATAACATAAATTAATGATTTATGAATAGCTTTTCGTAATTTTAGATAGTTACGTAAAATATTGCTTAAAATTAAGTGCTTTGCCGTTTTCCTGTACATTTAGTATTTAACGCAGTGCATGCTCACTGGAAATCATTTGTAATTTGACCGTTGAACTGTGTTTTTCAAAATATATTCGATTTGAATCTTGAAAGTTTGTTTTAAATGTCAGATCATGAAAGAAAATAACCAGTCTGGTGATACCTCGCCGACATACACTTCGCTTTAGAGCCCACGGACCGTCAAAACGTGGGATGGACCGTCCATCCCACGTCCTAAAACTGAGACGGGACCCAATACTCAATACATTTATTGCTTTACATGATGTTGAGGTTTCTTATATTGTTTTTTTCTAAACTTAATAGTTTTTGCGAGAGACACTTCCAAAGTGGTAAAATGTTGCCCCCCCCCCCTAAAACAACTAAAATAAGAGAATGATAAAACTAAAAAAAATATATATGATGTACAACTATGCAAACTTCCAACGATATTTGGTTTGAACGAGATCTAGTGTTGTAGTTAGTAGTTTTTTTTATACGTCATAAATCGTAAACCGCAATTTACCTTTCGACGAACTACAAGAACTTTTATATTATGTTACTTGTTGCTACGGAACCCTTCATGGGCGAGTCCGACTCGCACTTGGCTGTTTTTTTTTTTAAAACGAGGCATCTATCCCACCGAGGCATCTATACTGGGCTTACCCTATTATAAACATTTATACTACAGTTGCGATAACGTAAGAAACAAATTTTAATTCCCCAGAAGTTTATGAAAGTTTTGAAAGCGATCTAAAGTTTGCCCAGCGGTCTCTACTTCGGAAGTGTTTCTTGTGGTTTGTTATTTTTAATAGAGAAATGTTTATAGAAATATCTAATGTAACGTAACCATTTTAAATTTTTATTCAGTTTGAATTGTTTTTTAAATTCAAATAATGTCTCCTTTCAGTAAAATGTTCCTTCTATAATATTCAAGGTACTTTCTCTTCATGTGGCGTATCCGTGGGACGCACTATACAGGGTTATTCATTATTAGCTGCAAATACTCAGAAATTAGGTTCAACAAAAAAACAAAAATATTTATGAAATTATAAAATCGATAAAGAATATCCTTTGGAATCATTGGCACCTGACCTATTTTGACCTTTGATCCGCGCCCGCGCGCCGTGTGCGACACTCTGCATTCAGTCACCGCCTGGGTGGGTCATCGTCCTGTTTTCCGTGGCAATCATTATACAATAGCCGTAAAGAAATTAATAAAAATAAAACTTAAATCAGTTAGGAATTAAATTGATTCGGCCAAACCAATATTCACGACCCAAAAATTAGACCCTGTCAGTTTGTGTAGCTAATAATGAATAACCCTGTATAGATAAAATACCAAAAAAAGATTCGCTCAAAAATTATACTTGGTAACTAAAGGTTGCTTAAAATGAAGATTAACATTTTTAGCAAAAGGTTTCCCAACACCCGAATAACATGTTTTCCTTCGTTCTTTTACCGAAATTCAGCTGAAAAATGTGAAAATTATAAAACCCTTAGCAAGGGAATTCTTAGGCAATACTTGGGTTCCCTTATAAAACTGCAACCTTAATTTAACGGTCGTGGTTTTTATTTAATGAGCATTAATTATTTATTAACCAATGCTTGGACTGTTGTCATCTTTTTAATGAAAAGTAGGTAGGTAATTACAAATATAATATAAGGACATATAAGGACCAAAAGCAATGGGAACGCAGATCAGACTGCAAACACACAAAAACGATGCTTCCAGTGATGGACAAGCACATCACAACTAACCTACTTAGGATGAAAAGGGAAGATCTAAAATTGATGGTAGGAATCATCACGGGCCATTGTGACCTAAACTACCACTTACTGAAGACTGGAGCAACAGATAGCGACTTATGTCGCGGCTGCCTGCAGGAAAAAGAAACTGTGGAGCATGTAGTACTGCACTGCCCCGCAACGGAAGAGGCGAGGTGCAAGACAGGGCTCAGGGAACTGATTGAGTCTTGTCCTTCCACATCCACATCTGAGTCACCATTGGGTCATCTAGAACATTGCTGCCACCAACCCAAAGTCCTTCTCCGCTATTTTAAGGAGTTGGGCTGGCTGGGGTAAGGGTTAGCAGGGGGACAATGCACAATACACCCCATCGCGGGACGTCAGTGCAGATCTTATTCCCCCAACACAATTAGAATTAGAATTAGAATTAAGGACATGCCTGTGACTACCTTTACCTTTTGACTGCGTTCTTTGGCTCCAGAATATCTGACGTGCCTAACAGCTTCTTCTTCTTACAGACTTGATTCTTTTTTAAACCAGTGTGATGAAAGGATTTTAAGTGCCTTAGTGAGGCTTCTTTCGGGCACTCGTCACACGTTTTTCGAACTTATTACGTTTTCGACGTGCCGTTTTAATAATAATAAATATTATAGACAATCCACACAACACTATCTAACCCCAAACTAAGCAGAAGAGCAAGCAGGCTAACTGTGTTAACCAGATAGCTGATATAATACTTATATAATTTTTTTTTGTAAATACATACCTAGAATACAATATAACAACCAGACAGAGAACAAACATCTTTGTTCACCACACAAATATTGGTTCTCGGTCGGGATCGAACCCACGACCTACGGCTCAGAAGGCAGAGCCAACCAACCACCTGAGCTGAGAGGCCAGTCAACACGATGCCAGGTTTCCTCACGATGTTTTCCTTCACCGTTTGAGAGTCTTTGGCTAATTTTATTAATTACGTTAAGAACCGTTTTATGACTGTAATTACTTTTCTAGAAACCATTACTTAAGTATCTAAGGAATCCACCCCGTTTGTCCTTTGATCTCGGGGTGAATACTACCCTATTATCGAGATGGGGGTAAAATTTTGATGCGTCGGTAGTTGTGAAACCGTAAAGTTTGGGGTACGACCTTGGGTAGGTATCATCATCATCAGCCTGAAGAAGTCCACTGCTGGACATAGGCCTCCCCTACGCATTTCCAGGAAGAACGATCCTGAGTCCTTTCCATCCAACGACTTCACGCGATCTTAACAATGTCGTCGGTCCATCTGGTGGGTTGACGCCCTACTTTTCGTCTACTGGTTCGTGTTCGCCATTTGAGAACCTTTAATCCCCAACGGTTCTTCGAGCTATATGACCTGCCCATTGCCACTTCAACTTACTAATTCTAAGAGCAATGTCGGTGACTTTGGTTCTTCTACGGATATCCTCATTTCTGATTCTAGATATACATATAGAAAACAGTTTATTGCACACCACATAAAATTAACAAGGGAATACAGAAAAACATCAAAGTGGAATACAATGGGCGGTCTTATCACTAAGAGCGATCTCTTCCAGACAACCTTGGGATGGACTGGACTTGAAAAGAACGATATTCTATCACGTAGTTAAACTCCCAGCATAGCTCTCTCCATAGCTCGTTGTGCGACTTTGAGCTTGTGCACGAGGCCAATAGTTAGCGACCACGTCTCAGTTCCATAAGTCATCACTGGCAACAGGCCTTTGCATCTATTGTAGATGATTTATATAGCGTCAGGGGCAACTGGTGATCACTCATGCCCCTACTTACGGGACGCTATAGTGCCTGGGACAGGATTTTAGATGGGATAGGCTTGCCCAGCACCTATACCATCCTGACAGCTTAGTCGGCCTAATCCACAGGAAAGACATGGCAACACGCACTGATTAAAGACTATTATCTTGAAGCTCTGTGTTTAATATTTGAAGTTGGTTAAAAACGAATGATTGCTCGCGACTTCGCACGCTCGTTTCACACTTTCTCGTTTTGGAGAATTTCACTTATGTCCCGTGTCCAGTAGTAAAAACACTTTTCAACCAGCAAACTAAACACTTTGTTTTGTGATTTTACAACACAAAACAGCAAGAAAACGTAATTTTCTCCGAATCTATTTTTCAAACATTCTCTACTCTACTGGGAAATTAAGCGAAGTTTGAACTACCGTATTCACTCGATGAGTGTATATAAATAACAAAGGAAATTGCTTCAGACAAGAATCTCGACCGCTGCTGGAACGGACTCATAAACTTCGTAAAATATTTCCACTATTTTTTTAGACGTGACAACGTCTTATAATTCGATGGAACCGGCTGCACGCACGAAAAAACATGACTCATGCGGCATTACCTTGATCTGATTCCTTGATTGAGGCGTTCCATTTAAGGCTATGGAAGTGCGAGCGAGAGTGCGGAACGAGCGACAAAGAAGCAAGCACGGCCTCCGCGTTCGGCAGCGTTCGACATCTGTCTCTCTCCTACTTGAGTGAGCGATGCGTCCGCGTGGACAGCCGTATGACGTTGTCACGTTAGCATAAGCTATATTATATAGTAGCGAGTGCTACGATAACACTTCATATTTTTCACCTCAATCAGTGACAGGGCTATATTTAAGCAATGATTAAATTTTATAAGTTTGACTCGTGCGTCGGTATTTGAACCCGCGACCTTCCTTTTGGTACGGGGCAGCGCTGACCACTGTGTCATCGGATCCTAATCACACTCGACGAATAACTTATGGACATTTGATTATTATCTGATTAACATTATAAAAATCTTTATTAATAGGGATTTTTTTTATTTAAACACAGGTCTTTTGGGAGTAGACAGAAGCTCTAACCAACGTAAGTTCTGAATCCTCACATCCGAAAATCATACTCACAAGAGCATTACAATCTCATACATATTCTATGAGATAGCTCAGCCGTGCGAGAACAGTACTGCATTTTGTATAAGGTTGCACATAAATTATCATCGGTGTTATGTTAAATTATCATCATCAGCAACCTGAAGAAGTCCACTGCTGGGGCTGGGGTTGTCTAATGCTGCCTTCCCACGGTGCGTGGTTCTGCAGATCATCACGCACCGCGCACGACGACGCACGGCGACGCACACAGAAAAGGCTCCTGTGCTAGCGCACCTCGGCGCACGAAACCGTTCCCATAGTGTGTCGTGCGAGCTGGTGCGGGCTGGTGCGCGATATCACGCACCAGTGGCCAACTCGTAATCGACATCGGCTTCATTTTTGACATTTGAAACCTAGCCTAGACTTTAACTGTCACTTTCGTATTGTAAAACTATCTGACATAAGCAACGCCACCACCACCGAAATTCAAACCTAGTGAATGAATGGAACTTGATGGAACTTTGCATTTTGGAATTGCGTAACGCTGAAATGAACTTCAGTTGGATACCTTAAGGGCTTCACACACAGCAGCTGCACTGAAGCCCTTAAGACAATACCAACAAAATTCTGACTGGGTCGACCATGACAATCGGGTAACTGTTCTAGTTTTAACTTATCGGCATTCCTGGAGTGCTAAGGTGTTTTTTTCTGACCTTATGTGAGTGGTCTCATAGTATTCTATCTCGTTCTATTATAATCATAGTTTCTCTTTTTTATACCAGCCAAAGGGCCTACCAAAAGCTCTGTCTAGCTTCGTCTTTGGCCCTGGTTTTGAGTCTGCGAGTGCTCACCAGTGTATTATACTGTGTGTGTGACGTTTCGACGTAGGATTTAGTATACAACACTCACACAGACTCAAAACCAGAGCCAGAGGCAGAGCCAGACAGAGCTTGTGGTCGGCCTACAGGCAAAGTCACAGGCAAACCCTTGGTACAGTGGGATACAGCTCAAGTTACCTAAAAACAAAGAAAAATGACGCTTACTACAAGGACATAAGAGCTAGCAGTGTATAGTCTGATGCGTATCCTTGTGTACCCACAAACTCATCGCTCATTTACAAGCGAAACTTCACAAAGACGTCACAAGTTCCAAAGTTGTAAACAAGAGTTTTGATAAGCACAGATTGTCTTTCGTTTCAAAAGCCTGAGTTTCTGGCGAATGGAGTTTTGAACGAAAGTTTGTAGGCTGGGAATTGGTAAAGTTTAATAAAGTTCGTGTTTGGTACATGAGGTAGGTAGACCATTGGCCAGCGATCAAGGGTCTCAAACAGGATGAAAAAATCGGTTGACTGTAAAGTCAGTTTACTGACGATAGTTGAACGTGACAACGTCATACAGCTGTCCACGCGGACGCATTGCTCACTTAAGTAGGAGAGAGACAGATGTCGAACGCGGAGGCCGATTGTGCCTCTTTGTCGCTCGTTCTGCGCTCTCGCTTGCACTTCAAGCCTTAAATGGAACGCCTCAGAGCGAGGTAACGCCGCATGAGTCATGTTTTTTCGTGCGTGCAGTCAGCTTCATCGAATTAAAAGACGTTGTCACGTCAACAATTCGTTTTATTGATGCATTTTCTCGACATTTTTGTATCTATTTACCATTTTAATAGATACATTATTTTTTTAAAACTAGATTAAAAAAACACGAAGATTTGTGCTGAACGATCGCGAGCGCGTCACTAGATCTATAAAAACCTAGTTGTAACCTAAGCTTTAGAGTTATCTACTCACGAGTGACTAACGTACCCCACCAAATTTAAGTCTAGTCGTCTTGTCTCCCACATTCTCTGTTCATTTAGTTTTCATCACCTTAATTTAAAGTTGATCAGGTTAAATTTTACCCCTATAGCGTATGACACACGTGTTACCTAACATCCTCTATAATACAAAAGGTAGTCTAAGTATAAGCGGCGATGGTCTTACAATCTGTATCGTATAGTATACTAATTAATGTGTCAATTATGACAGCGTTTCACTGATCGCCACCACGCTAAATCGTTCTACTGTTTAATATTTTTTTGAACGAACGCATTCA
The DNA here is from genome assembly GCA_947578465.1 of Thera obeliscata. Taxonomy (NCBI): domain Eukaryota; kingdom Metazoa; phylum Arthropoda; class Insecta; order Lepidoptera; family Geometridae; genus Thera; species Thera obeliscata. Next base: position 7,428,300 of record OX387923.1, on the reverse strand, counting down.
TTTTACTCAAAACCTATGCAAACTTTTTCGTGCATTATAAAAATCTTTTTTAGTTACGTAACCTATCGAATTTATATCATTTTTCTGACTTTTTCAATCTGAAAAGCGACTTACATACTCATGGCCTTACTTATAAAAATAAGTCAAAAGATAAACAGTGCTTAAACTATTGCCATCTCTTACCACTGGGTAATGACAAACAGTGCCAGGGCTAACTTTAAGCAATGGTTAAATTTAAATTGCGTTTATAAGTATGGCTGTCAATGTTTAATTAAACTTTATCACGGTATTTCTTGGCCTCTTTATAGTGCATTTTAAATCCGTTCACCACACTGGTTCAAAAGAACTTGTGGCACAATAAGAAGAAGCTATATTAAAATAAATTAATCTGTGGACAATCCACGCAACACTATCTAGCCCCAAATTAAGCAGAGCTTTGTGCTATGGGAACCAAATAGCTGATATTATAATACTTATATGCATGTTTTTCAAAACATACTCAGAATATTAAATAACACCCGGACAGAGAACATACATCTATGCTCACCACTCAAATATTTGTAAAAGATATAACTTCTTCACCACTAAATGTTAGTTCTCGAGAGGATTTGAACCCACGACCTACGGCGCAGAAGGCAGAGCTACTACCAACTGAGCTAGAGGCCAGTCAAATATCTTTTAAGGATATCCTGAAACCCGAAGTTTTGCACCAAACCCCTATAAATAATTCACAAAAACGTCTGCCGTCTAATGTATTAGACTGTAGCTGAATATTTATGGAATCTTCCAATCTACTAATGAATTTTAGCAGCATGTATGTATAATGTATGGTTACAGTCACCGGCTCTTGGTATGGCACATGATGTACTTGATGGTCTTGTATTTTTTAAACTAGTGCCTATTGCTATTGGTTTTTGCCAATTGAACCGATTGAATAGAATAGAATAGAATAGAAAATACTTTATTGCACACCTTAAAACTAACAATGGAAAAACAGTAATTAAACACACTAATGTACAATGGGCGGTCTTATCGCTGAAGAGCGATCTCTTCCAGACAACCTTTGGATGGAGAGAAACGTATAATAAGAAGGTTGGCTAGGGCGATTGAAAAAGAAGAAAGAAGAAAATATATTTATTTGTGAAGAAAAATCTCAATAACAATTTAAACTTAACAACTTATCATTTTACTACAAAGCTGAGCTTTGTAGTAAAATGATTATTGAAGTTTTCCGTAGCAATCTGATGACACCCTGTTTTTAAACAGGGATATCACAATTTTAAGAGCAATTTTTTTTTTTTTATAAAATGATAGACAGACGGGCTTACCAGTAGGGCGATTGTCTAATTCAGTTGCAATCATTAGTTTGATACTAACAGCTAAACGATACTATCAAGGAATAGCGATCATGTATCTTGTTGCAATGCCTTTTTGACCGCTATCTATCAGTTGCAATGATAGTTTTGCAGCGTGAAGTTCCTGCAAATCAATTTAACCCGACCAATTTAAAAATCATAATCTTAGTAAGAAGCCGTGTGAAAACGATTGGCCCACTTTATTTGACTTTCTAATAGACCTCGTTCACTCATTTTGTGTTGTGTTTCTGTCAGTCTTCTTCTTCTTCTTTACAAAGGTTTCGTAAATATCGAATAAAATTTACTTTTTCAAGTTATTTAGTCTGATTTCAAGTAAGTAAAGTCTAACATTCTTAATTCTTTATTCCTAGCTTGCTCAAGTGATTAATATGTTGTTTTTATTTGTTATAAAGTTATGATCCCAATCCACCAGTGTTCGTCGAAGCAATCAACCATACCCCTAAGTAAAATAAGGGCACCAACAATATTTGAAAGCCTGGGAAAATCTTGCAAGGATGTTAAATGCCGTGGGTGGCGGCTACATAAAAACTGGTGAAAAATGGAAGGGATTAAGTAGTAGGTAAATAGTTTTCAATAACCCTAGTTTTGTGCAGCTATTATTCATCATTTTTTTGTGCTCTATATGGTAAAACAACAAAGTTCTATGTTTTTTGATTAATTAATGGTAATATGTAGATACAAGTGCCCCATAGAGTCCAAGGTGGTGGATAACCGGCGAAACGTTGGGGGCACTGGGGGTGGACCCTATACGCTGAATCCACTCACACTCACAGGTTTTATTTAGCTTACCTACCTACTTTTGTAGATGTTATTTTTTTTTGTTTTTAGATCACGATGACAATGTGCTCCGCTGGGTGTACAGTCTAGAGAAAAGGCACCTTGTGGTCGAAGAGGGAACGTGAAGAGAGGGAATGGTGGATTCTGTCGCTGCTATAAGCAGATCGTTTAATGAAATGGCGACACAAGAGCCATGTGTGGAGTTGCTGCTGCTTTAAGTTCAACAGCATCCACCACCATTAAATAAAACAGTTAAATAAAATACATTATTTCTTAACTCGCCTTATTTCTTTACCACAATACATAGATAAGGCACCTACTGCTTATAAATCAGACTAATTATAGCATTTTGTATTTTAATTTGAAACAGCTTCTATCCTATTCTAGTCATTAGTACATAATTGTTAATGAAATATTGGAAGTATGTAATGTAACATAGGCAGGAGCCAGCTATTTCCCCCTGCACGTGGAGGTTTTGACTGATTCTACACATGGCTATGGTAGAATGAGGATGATATCCCAGCACAGGATATCAAACGCTTCCTTCGTCAGGCGAAAGTTCGAAATAAACTCTCTCTGAGGGATTTAGAACGGATTGCTGGCATCCTGCATCAATCTTCAATCAAGAATGCGTATTTTTTTGGCACTGTTCCTTCTCTAGCCCAAGTAGGAATCCTCTTGATATGATAAACTGAAATGAATTTAAATACTTAGTTGAAACGGATTTGTAATAGGTACGCACTAGATTTTATTTGATTAGGAATGCAATAATAACGTTGTTTATCATTGTCAAAACACTAAAAACTTACTGTAAATAACTTACTTTATTCAATTTCTATCCATCGCAACAGCACCTTACTTGTTTCTATTCGCGATTGATATGATAGTAATCGTAAGCTGTCATTTCCATTGAAACAGCCTTACGTGATCGCTGTTTCATGATATCTATAGAAACATTACGCTCATGTTGCAATCGTTCATTGTCAAAGATGGTTTCAATTGCAATGCGCGTTTGATTGTAATCGAAGCTACTACGTGATCGCAAATTTGACAGTTTCAATAGGATATCCATTGAAACCATTGCAACAAAAGTTACATGATCGCCCCACTGATGGTTAGTGGTCACCGTGGTATTTCGATAAAGTATTTATTTATGCGGGTTATTATTAAATAATACGAACAGCTATATATTTCTGTGTGATTTGCCGTCCTTTGAAGTTAACCAATCCAAGTGACTGACTCAGTTGACTGGCCTCTCAGCTCAGTTGGTAGTAGCTTCTGCGCTGTAGGCTGTGGGTTCCCCACCGAGAACAAATACTTGTGTGGTGAGCACGGATATTAGCTCTCTGGCTGGGTGTAATTTTGTATGATAAGTATGTATTAACAAAAAAAAATGCATATAAGTACTTTATCAGCTTTCTGGTTCCCATAGTACAAGCTTTGCTTAATTTATAGAGCTAGATAGTGTTGTCTGGATCGCCACAGTATTTTTTTAAAGAGTTTATATGTGCGATAGTGACGACCGTGTACTGTACAGTACCAACTACAATGATTTATTCAAACCAGTTGGAATGATTTTCGGAAATTGTAATGGATTTGGGCGGATGCTAATTTATTTGATGTAACAACATCAGGTAATTTGTAGGCATCGAAATAAGTAATTACAAATTCTATCAGACTTTATTTGTATTTGTATTTGTTCGGTCAGATCTGTAGGGCGACCAAAAGCTTTGTCTGGCTCTGGTTTTGAGTCTGTGTGAGTGCTCACCAGATTATTATACTGTGTGTGTGACGTTTCCACGTAGGATTTATTTAGTCAACACTCACACAGACTCAAAACCAGAGCTAGAGACAGAGACCGACAGAGCTTGTGGTAAAACTGAACATAAAAGTCAGACTATAAAAAATTTTTAATGTACAGATAATCCGATAGATGAAAGGATATCCACAACCGACTTCAAATAAAACTGGAGGAGGTTCTCAATTCAGCTTTTATTATGTTTTTTAACTTCGTCATCTAAGAGTTGTTTGAAATATTTTTTTCCAAACTCTCAAATTGGTTCCTGGGTCCTGTTTAATATAGCTGACAATTTGACATATATGTCACAAAGCGACAAAATTGTGAGATTGTCGCGCTTAGGATATTAATAAAAGTGACAAAAGTGTCACAAATAGTCACAAAAGCGCGACAATTTCACAATTTTGTCACTTTTTGACATATATGTCGAATTATAAACAGGGGCTTGGGGCTCAATTCTAGACCAGTGACTTTTTTGTCACGGTAGATAAATATCACAAAAACTGTCAGCTTCTTTAGTGAATTTGACAGTTCTTGTGATATACAGGGTTATTCATAATTAGCTGCAAATACTCAGGAATTAGGTTCAACAAATAAAATAAAAAATATTTATGAAATGATTTTTTTTAAGTTTTGTTATGAAAATCCCGAGAAAATCGACAAAGAATATCCTTTGGAATCATTGGCACCTGACCTATTTTGACCTTTGATCCACGCCCGCGCGCCGTGATCGACACCCTGCGTTCAGTCACCCCCTGGGTGGGTCATCATTCTGTTCTCCATGGCAATCATTATGCAATAGCCGTAAAAAAATTAATAAAAATAAAATTTTGATACAAAAACTTAAAACAAAATTTAAAAAAAATAATTACATATATATTTTTTATTTTATTTGTTGAACCTAATTCCTGAGTATTTGCAGCTAATTATGAATAACCCTGTATATCTACCGTGACAAAAAAAGTCACTGGTCTAGAATTGAGCCTCCGACTTTTTTGTCACGGTAGATAAATATCATAAAAACTGTCAGTTTCTTTAGTGAATTTGACAGTTCTTGTGGGTGTATCTACCGTGACAAAAAAGTCACTGGTCTAGAATTGAGCCCCTGGCCTTTACACTTGACATATTGCCTTGTTATGGGCAATATTTACCACTTACATCAGCAGTCCGATCATGTTATTATTTTTGCCATGGTTTCAATCAAAATCTTATTGAAACTGCCAATTTTCGAACTAAATACGTCATCGCAAATTTACAGTTTGAATAAGCCTTTTGATTGAAACCACTGCAACAAAAGTTACATGATCGGCATGCAGATGAACCCTTATTTTTAACCGCTTTCCAATCAAAAAGGAGGAGGTTCTCAATTCGGTTGTATTTTTTTTCTAATGTTTTTTACCGCATAACTTCGTCATTTGTGAGCCGATTTGAAAATTATTTTTTGATCTGAAAGGTACTGCTTCCAGATTGGTCCCATTTTAATTTTATTAAAATCGGTGCTGGCTTTTTTTTCAAATATTTTTTTTTTATGTTTGTAACTGCATGCCTCCGTCATTTATGATTTAGAAATTTATTTTTTTATTTGGAAGGTTATTTTTTCGTTCAAATTGTCCCAAACAAATTTCATTAAAATCGGTTTAGCCGTTTGGCAACAAAGTCGGTTTCTCAAGTTTTTTAAACTTATTATCTAAAAACACGTGAACACGTTATGATCACGTGTTGCAGGCACGCTCCATCAGTGGAAAGAAAATATTTATTCGTAGCTCTCTGATAATACCCATGTCACAACCAGCATTGGACAGACAGTCTGGATCCTAGCTTAGCGTATGACAGGATTGAAATAGGTATTGGCGGAATAATATTTTATCATTTTTTATTTTCATAAAATTACTGAACGCTTGTGGCGCGGCTTGAAAATTATTATTAGCGTTTTAGATAGAATAAGCTCGCCCAGCACATAGACCATCCTGACAGCTTAGACAGCCTATTCCACAGGAAAGACATGGTTAATTCGTGCCGAGCTGAATAAGACATGGTTTATAAAACGAATTTTTTTATTTTTTCGTTTTTGTTTTCACGATGTTTTCTTTCACCCATTGAAAGCAATAAGCACATAATTTTTACAAACAGAAAAATCCATATAATATGTAAACCACTGGATTCGTTAAACAGGCTCTAAAATTATCTAGATTTTTAAATTAGTTATAAAACTTATTCATATCAATATTTATTATTTATTTATTATATTTAATACCTATCTCCCCGAGCGATAAGACCGCCCATTGCAGGACAATCTATTTCTTTTGTTTAATGTACTAGTAATTAAGTTATTCTAAGTATTGTCCGCAATAAAGTTTTTATTTATTTATTTATTTATTTATCTTTACGCTGAAAATCACACTACTTTACCTATAAAGCAAAGTTTTCTTTGCAAGTTATTTTTTTTATGAGAAATAAATATATTTAAACCATAAAATATAAAATATTTGTTAATTCATGAACAACACGAGATTTCTATACATAAAAGGTAAGGAAATAATTATTTTTACCATACAAAAGTTAATACGTCTTTTCTAACATTTCCTGTAAAGTTTATTCATTTATTCAACTTTGCTCATTCATTGAGGATTTTCTTTGATGATAGAAAGAAAACTTTTTTTCTCAGTGAACAATAAAAGTTTTGATACAAGATTTTTATAATTAGATGTGTAAAACCAAAGTAATGCGGGCTAAAAAGGTTGTATTTACCAATATAATATTAGGGTGAATTTTATCTTTCAGACTTGAACTGACCCTAGACCGAACGTAGACGTAAAGACTTGGACAGGTCTCTCAGTTGGTAGTAGCTCTGCCTTATGCCCCGTAGGTCTTGGGTTCGATCCCCACCGAGAATAAATATTTGAGTGGTAAACACAGATGTTCAATCTCTGTCTGGGCAACATATTATATTCTAAGTATGTAAAAAAATGGATATACGTATTATATCAGCTATGTGGTTCCCATAGTACAAGCTCTGCTTAATTTGGGGCTAGATAGAGTTGTGTGAATTGTCTACAATATTTTTTTAATTTTGGGTCAAGATAGCGTTGTCTTACAATATTCGCCAATGATTTTTATAATGTTCCAAATGTAAAGAGCCGAGCGGGATTTGAACCCGCGACCTTCCCCTTGGTACAGGGCTGCGCTGACCGCTGCGCCCGCTGCATCGGATCCTAATCACACTCGACAAATAACTCTTAGGGACTGTTCGGGACTAAAGCGACCGTGGTTCCATCTACAGGTTTGACCTTACAGTCAACTACTTACCTCGATAACCGAAGTTGCATTCGGTTGAATCGGGAATTTGGGACATTATAAAAATCTTTGTGATCCTATTAAGTGTAATAAACAATATAATATCAATAAAAAGGATTTTTTTATCTGGCGCAGCGTACAAGCATTGCTATTCAGCGTGGCAATGCCGCCAGCGTCTTGGGGACGCTTCCGTCTGGCACTGATTTGGATCAGTTGAGCTATCTCTAGATCGTTTGTAACGGTCTGCAGATAGCTCAACTGTTTTTTGTGTATTTCGTACATTTTGTAAATATTTGTTTAATTGTAAGTTTCATTCTATAAAAAAGCAGCCAAGTGCGAGTCGGACTCGCCCATGAAGGGTTCCGTAGCATCAAGTAACATAATATACAGAAAATAAACAGGAAACAGGTTCTTGTAGTTCGTCGAAAGGTAAATTGCGGTTTACGATTTATGACGTATAAAAAAAAAACTGCGGGCTAGATCTCGTTCAAACCAAATATCGTTGAAAGTTTGCATAGTAATGTACAACATATATTTTTTTTAGTTTTATCATTCCCTTATTTTAGAAGTTAGAGGGGGGGGGACCAACTTTTTTCAACTTTGGAAGTGTCTCTCGCGCAAACTATTCAGTTTAGAAAAAAGCGATATTAGAAACCTCAACATCATTTTTGGAGACCTATTCATAGATACCTCACACGTATGGGTTCGACGAAAAAAATTTTTTTGAGTTGCAGTTTGAAGTATGGGGACCCCCAAAATTTATAGTTTTTTTTCTATTTTTGTGTAAAAATCTTAATGCGGTCTACAGAATACATCTACTCGCCAAGTTTCATCAGTGTAGCTCTTATGGTTTTGGAGAAAAATGGCTGTGACACGGTCGGACAGACAGACAGACAGACAGACAGACATGACGAATCTATAAGGGTTCCGTTTTTGCCATTTGGCTACGGAACCCTAAAAAGGAATATTCGCCAATATTCATTTGTTATTTAGCAGATACGAATAAAACTGAAGTGCATTGTAAACCTACCTACAAGTATACTAAAATGCCATTTCCAAAAACGTCAGCATCTTCTCAAAAACTTCAAATTCTAAAATACCCGCGGGCTTGTATATTCTCTGGAGGTTTCCCACCGACACTATACATCATTTCATATACAAGGTGTAAAAAGAATACTCATGAAAACTTAAACTGGAACTTCAGATAAAAGTTAGGGTTGAAGTCAACGCAAATCAGTAATAAATAACAGAGAATAAAAATAACAGAATCAAAGAGATTGCTTTGGAAAGTATTAACACTAGGTGGATGGCTCATTATAACAAGGCGTTGTCTCATAAGTCCGCTCGTCAGGAACGTGCCCTACGTTGCACTGCCTTGCATCCTTCGTCTTGCGTCATCGTTCCTAATGTAATCCTTATAAAAAAAATGTATAAATTCAGTAGTATAAATCCAGTTTTCAGAGTTTCTCTGTAAAACAAAATTTGCACTATGCCAGTATTTTATTCAATCGGTGATGTAAAACATCGTGAGGAAGTCGACTTATCATGGAATTTAAAACAATGAAAAGCACTTGTCACGTGCATGCACTTGTCATGAACGTACCTGCTTGATTGCCATGTTCCGGAGTAAAAGATCGTTTCATTTTTAAATTACACGACAGATATGAGTTATTATATTTATTATTATAGCAATGGATTTTTTACAAATTTTGCCAGCCGCTGCTGACATGTATTTGGCCAGTACAGAAATTTCGATTTATCTCGAAGAAGGGTGTCAAAATAGTGCTCAAATTTTCGAGCATGATTGAGAATAAACGAACTCTGGTTCTAAAGAACTAGTGACATGACAAGAAGAGATTTATATAGTGTTTATTTTACACCTTGTTTCTTACGTGGCGTTCGCACTATAAACTTGCTTCGCGAGATATCTCCGCGGGCAAGGAGATTACACACTGCAGCAAATGAGTTTTATATGACTTTTTTAAATTAGTTTTCGTAAAGCATCTCTTTTATGCTGAAAAAGATAGCTGCTGAGCAATAACGCCACCAATCTTTCTTTCTTAACCGACTTCAAATCAAAAAGAAGGAGGTTCTCAATTTGGTAGATATATTATTTATGTTTAGTATCGAATAACTGTTTCATTTATGAACCGATTTGAATTTTTTGACGTGACAACGCCTTATAATTCGATGGAGCAGGCTGCGCGCACGAAAAAACATGACTCATGCGGCGTTATCTCACTCTGAGGCGTTCCATTTAAAGCTTGAAGTGCAAGCGAGAGCGCGGTTGTCTGTAAAGTCGGTTTACTGACGATAGTTGAACGTGACAACGTCATACAGCTGTCCATGCGGACGCATCGCTCACTCAAGTAGGAGAGAGACAGATGTCGAACGCTGTGGAGGCCGATTGTGCCTCTTTGTCGCTTGTTCCACGCTCTCGCTTGCACTTCAAGCCTTAAATGGAACGCCTCAGAGCGAGGTAACGCCGCATGAATCATGTTTTTTTATGCGTGCAGCCGGCTCCATCGAATTATTAGACGATGTCACGTCAAAAAAATTATATAAGTATTATATCAGCTATCTGGTTCCCATAGTACAAGTTCTGTTTAGTTTGGGGCTAGATAGTGCTATACAGACTGTCCAGAATATTTATTTTTAATCTAGAATTTGAATTCGAATTATAATACTCCCCAATCGCTCTCAAAACCTTTTATCAAGTGTGTTAACCCCTTACTAAGTAAGGAGCACTCAACGTTATTGCGCGCTGTGGGTTATGCAGATGCCTCTACCTACGTACTTGTATATCCATACAACATTGTGGTACATTCTTGGAGTTTACCTAGGCGACTTAGTAACTGTACGTCTCATTTTGATGGATGAAAACGACCGATTTGGAGAATAAAATCTCTCGAATAGCGACCTCAAATAGATTGATATTGTAGACAATCTACACAGCACTATCTAGCCCCAAATTATGCAGAGCTTGTACTATGATAACGGTAGTTGTTTTTTTTTTAAATACTAATCTATTTATTTACACAGAAACTTACAATTAAACAAAATATTTACAAAATGTACAAAATACACAAGAAACCATTGAGCTATCTGCAGATCGTTACAAACGATCTAGAGATAGCTCAACTGATTCGAATCAGTGCCAGACGGAAGCGTCCCCAAGACGCTGGCGGCATTGCCACGCTGAATAGCAATGCTTATACGCTGCGCCAGATACCCACCAGCGCTTGGGTCACGCGTCGCTTCGATCAGTAACGATAGCTGATATAATATTCATATACCTTTTTTTGTAATTACATACTTAGAATACAATAAGCACCCAGACAGAGAACAAACATCTGCGTTCACCACACAAATCTTTGTTCTCGGTGGGGATCAAACCCACGACCTACGCGCAGATGTTAGAGTTACTAGCTACTGAGCTGCAAGACCAGTCAAAAAAATATATACGTTGTATAAAAATGTAGCCTTTATAATATATAATGTATATACAACATGTCCCAAAATTCAACGATAAGCCGGCACCAGAGGATGGACCTACGAATGACTATTCGAGAAAAAAAAAGAAAAAAAAATACCTCTACTTTTTTTAAATTACTTAAAAAAATAGAAATTCTTCGAAAATGTATACCCCTTATGACACTTTTAACTACCATGACCACAATTTTTCAAATATTTCAGTTTTTTTGTTTGTATCGGCAACCTAAGTAGTACTACTATTCACCATAATCTTTGAAAATTACAGAATTTTCGTAGTTTTATACAAAAAAACAACCAAAAAAAATTATTTCCCTAAAATTTTGAAAGGTTTTAACGTTCAGTACACTTTAACTCATCGTAGTGTAAAAAAAAAATATCGACACTACTATGGCAAGTTTTTTAAAAAATTTGCGCAACTAACCTAGATTTTAAAATGGTATAATACTTTAGGAAAACTAGCCACAAAAAAAAAATTATGACACTTTTTCTAATCAAGAACCAAATTTCATAAGTTGTTGTTAATAGTAATCACTTCTACTATGTGCCCAAAATAGATTTCTTTCGCAAATTCTTAGAATTTGGAAGGGACATGTGCGTAGTCAGTGAAGTTCAGAAGTCAGAAAGAGATAGATAGTATACGTTAGAGAGAAATAGATAGTGATAATAATAGTTATTTGAACTTTTTACAAAATGACTTGCCAGTATTATTAGAAGACATGCCCATTAGTGATCCACAAAACAAATGGTTTCAAAATGATGGTTGCCCAGCTCACTATGCCCGTCCTGTGCGAGAATACTTAAACCAAGAGTATCCAGGGCGTTGGATAGGGCGACTTGGTCCTATTTTATGGCCACCCCGTTCACCCGATCTAAACCCCCTGGACTTCTTCTATTGGGGTTGTCTCAAAGACAGAGTCTACTCGAAACCCATTGCAACACTGAACGACCTTCGCCAAAAAATCACTCAGGCTGCGGATCATATCAATAGTAGAAGATATGCACGACGAATAGAACGATCTTTTTTAAGGCGATGTCGTGCCTGTATTAATGCCGGTGGTAAACAGTTCGAACATTTATTATAATATTATTAATAATGCAATAAATTTACATTTATTGACACCATTTGTTTCATTCATTCAACATTTTCCAACAACAAAAATCTATTTTGGGCACATAGTAGAAGTGATTACTATTAACAACAACTTATGAAATTTGGTTCTTGATTAGAAAAAGTGTCATTATTTTTTTTCAAAACCTTTCAAAATTTTAGGGAAATAATTTTTTTGGTTGTTTTTTTGTATAAAACTACGAAAATTCTGTAATTTTCAAAGATTATGGTGAATAGTAGTACTACTTAGGTTGCCGATACAAACAAAAAAACTGAAATATTTGAAAAATTGTGGTCATGGTAGTTAAAAGTGTCATAAGGGGTAAAAGTGTCACATTTTCGAAGAATTTCCATTTTTTTTAAGTAATTTTAAAAAAAGTAGAGGTATTTTTTTTTCTTTTTTTTTCACGAGTAGTCATTAGTAGGTCCATCCTCTGGTGCCGGCTTATCGTTGAATTTTGGGACATGTTGTATGCCAGGTCACAAGCCTTATCTACGTTGTAAGATAGCTAGTTGAAAAAAGTATTTATACGAAGAGACATTATTAAAATACGAAACAGACTGTCTGCGATACTGCGAGAATTTATGGTTAAACTTAAAAGTAACTATGATACAGGCTGCTTTTACACTGAACTGTATCTTTTTCAATGTTTTTGTTACAAACGCTAAGAGCTGAGCGGGATTAAAACCCGCGAGCTTCCTCTCGGCTCGGAAATGCGCTGCTGAGCCATCGGGTTTTTTTTATACAACTAGCTAATGGAACAAGCATGGCCCGCCTGACGTTAGGTGGTAACCATCGCCTATAACAAAGCATTGCCTCGTCACGCACGTCAGGAACATGCCCTACAATGCACGTCCATCAACTTGAGGCATAAAGATATTTAGCCTCACGTGCCAGTAATTTTACCTGCACCCACGCCCTTCAAACCGAAATAATGTAATGTAATGCTCCGTCATGGATATTATTTTCAGAGTTTGAAAAAAAGCTTAAAGCAAGCAAATATTCCGTAGAATACTGATACTTTTTTGATGAATCGATAACTTGCTTTAAGAACCTTGTATGAAGCTAAAGGTTACTATGAGGTGTGACTGCGCCCGTTTCTTGGCTCGGTATCGAGTAGCGTAAACATATCGCACTGAACTAACAACAAATTGAACGTGAAACCTATTGGAGAAGCCGGAAAATATTTAAAGATACTGCAAACTACTATTTCTTCTTACTACTTTATCTTACTATGTTTATTTTACGTCACCGTTCTACTTGCCGATTTATGTACACAATGCTAGTGCTCTCAAACGGTGAAGGAAAACATCGTGAGGAAACCCGCGGCTTAGTCAGCTCCGCACGTATTGACCATGTCTTTCCTGTGGATTAGGCCGACTAAGCTGTCAGGATGGTATAGGTGCTGGGCAAGCCTATTCCATTTAAAATCCAGTCCTAGCCGTCCCGTAAGTAGGGGCATGAGTAATCACCAGTTGCCTCTGACGCTATATAAATCATCTACAATAGATACAAAGGCCTGTTTCCTTTTTTTTTTTTACTCTTCGTGCCGCTGATATAACCCAGGAAAAAACATGTGTCCAGTGCACGAAGGGCACCTATTTTATAAAAGTACTCAAAATCTTTTCACCACACTGACTGGTTCAAAAACACTACACGGCAAGAATAGTTTTTATATAGGTTGTAAAGTAGTTAGTGACATGACAAGAAGATTGAAAAAGCAGTTTTTATTAACCACCTTCAAACAGAAAATAGGAGGGGGATTCGTCATAAAAAATAAAGGAAAGAAGGAACAAAAAAAAAACAAAATCAAAATATTTATTGGGGAAACAAATAACACAGGGGAGTATAAACAGAAGGGTACGATGATAGCCACAATAGTTATAAAAACTGTGACGCAGCTATCAACGCCCACCTCATAGACCTGAATGTTGTTTCTCATAAACAATTAGGTATTTAACATTTAGATAAAAACATAAAACTAAGAAGTTAACATAATAGAAAAAATAAAACTACAGAGGAGCCATTACATATTATAGGTGCCTAATGGGATTAAGAGTAACGGGGAGCTAAGACACTCCAGCACAGAGAGTGACTGTGATACACCTGAATGTTCCTGTGTGGAGGGGAGTGTGAGGGTGTGTGTGAAGAGCTATCCTGTAGAAACAGCCTCCGTTGAGACTGGTAGGAACCAGTCTCTCTCAAAAAGGAGAAAGAAGAAGACGAAGAAGGAAAGGAGGAGGGCAATTCGTTTAGATTTTATTTTATAGAAATCTTCCGGCAACTATTTCTATTGTCACACGACGCTTTCTTCCCATTTCTTCAAGAACACATTTATACGGTGGTATAGATCTCAAAGGCACTTAAGGCGTGTGAAACGGAGCAATAAACGGTGCTAAACTTCCAAAGTTTTATTCACCGAACGCTTTCCTAAAAACGGTGACCGTAATATCATTTAGAAATCACGCCGGCGATTTAAACACTACCGGATAAATCTGATGTAACACTAAAAACTAGGTCACTAAAAGACAAACACGCACACATTGTCAAGATGCCTCTCAAAGTTACTCTCAATGACCACAAATTCGCACACCCCTCTTTTGGTAGGGAGTCAATAAATGACACTAGCGCTTCCTAACCAAGTGATGCACATAAACTTCGTAAAAGGAAAAGCGGTTGGCGTTGAGTCCATACGAACGTTGTCCTTTGTTTTTCTTTGGATAATGAGAACAGACAAAATAGTCTTTTTTCTATACAATCTATATAATACCACTGCATGTATCTTCAAAACTTTACTACTTTTACCTCCAATAATAGCCACCCTCTAAACAAATTTGATGATTATAAACAATAAAAGGAAAACATAGAGGCATAGCCAAAGCGTTTTATAATAATATTTTCAAATATTATCAAAATCGATCTAGTTTCGGAGGTGGAAACAGAAAAATACGAAAATGATTTGAATAAGGTAAAATCAAGCTGAGCTGCGCTGCAGTGGTCTCTGTCGGCTTCGGGTGACGTCACAGCAATATCTGGTAAATACTTATGGCACTACTGATAAAAATATGTCAAAAGATAAACAGTGCTTAAGCTATTGCCATCTTTTACCACTGGGTAATGACAAACAGTGACAGGGCTAACTTTAAGCAATGATTAAATTTAAATTGCGTTTATTAATAGGGCTGTTAATTTTCCAATTTCTCCGCGTGTCCTCTTAACTGACCGGTTAGGAATGACCATAAAAAAGAAGAAGATATACTACTATAGCGACGCTTAAAGGTCGATTTATATCTACAGACATTGAGCGTGGCAGACACGTGCCGTGGCAGACAAAATGATATTCTTCCATACAGTAACTATTAACGTATTTATATCTATCGTAACACGGCCGTACAGACACTTACAGACACGTGTGTAGTTACTGTATGGAAGAATATCATTTTGTCTGCCACGGCACGTGTCTGCCACGCTCAATGTCTGTAGATATAAATCGACCTTTATAGTGGCCAACGGTTTCTTAGAAACAAATCTAGGTTTCAGTGAATTCAGACCGTTGTCAGTCCTATTCAGAGGCATAGTTTGCGAATGTTGCTTTCATGTACGAGTACTAAATAGAAGAGAATTCGTGTAATCTGCCTACAATAGAGGCTGGAGATTGTGGCCTACAGTTTCAGAGGTACAGTTTACACGGTTAAATATAAAATAGTGAAATTTGCTATTTCCATTCATTTCTAGTAAAACGTTTATTTGCAAATATTGATCCCTAACAGCAACCATTGCTAACAGAGTCCATTGCTCTAATACTACAGGATGTATTTTTTTAAAAATCATTTGGGTCAATTACCGTTAAAAGTAGTAAAAGATTTTTGAAAAAATAAATATACAGTTATTGTTTTCTTATATGAATCATGGGCATGACACCTTTAACGACTTTTCCCTAACTCTCGTAGTTTTGGACTTGGCCATCACCGCCTTTTACAAAAAAACACCCTGTATAATGAAAACTATTTAATGGTCCATAGTTGTTTTTTAAATTATTAATTAGATTATAAGTACTGTTTGTTTTCCTAAGAAATAAAAATAAAATAAATAAAATATTTTTTAATTACAACTTACTGATGGAACAAGTAAATGGCCCACCTGATGTTAAGTGATAACCATCGCCTATAACAAAGCATTACCTCGTAGGTCACGCACGCTCTAAGATGCACTGCCCTGTTTCCATCAACTTGAGGCATACATATGTTCAGCCTCATGTGCCAGTAATGTCACCGGCACCCACACCCTTCAAACCGAAACACAGCAATGCTGCTTCACGGCAGAAATAGGCATGGTGGTAGTACGCACCCGGACGAGCCACACACAAAGAGCTGTTGTACTACTAGTGATGTGATAGTATGTATATTTATATCTGTCTACCCTCTTGTTTCCCCGCACTACACATTGCTCTCATAATATACACGAAACTTTACTTAGCGCTCAGAGTGCATTATCTGGAAGAACTTCATTTATAATACTTTGCATAGAAATATTATTATACTCGTGGTAGCTTTCAGAAGCTCATAGCTAAGTTTATAAAACAAAACTAGGTAGGTATCACAAAGATTTTTATACCTAATGACCCGAAAGTTAAGAGTCACGGTCGCGCTAGTGCCGAACAGTCACTAAGAGTTATTCGTCGAGTGTGATTAGGATCCGATGGCGCAGCGGTCAGCACATCCCCGTAGCAAGGGGAAGGTCGCGGGTTCAAATCCCGCTCGGCTCTTAATTTTTGGGACATTATAAAAATCTTTGCGATTTCCTTAAGTGTATACAGGGTGTAATCGTTAAGTGTGCACAGGCGATTATTCCGTAACTATTGCAGATATCAAGAAACTTTAAACTGATATCGAAAGTACTTTACCTAATGAGTAAAATGACGTTAATAACTTTTTAAAAATAAAACGAGAAATATCCAAAAAAATTACATTAATCACTCCCATACATTTAGTATGAGATAGTAGAAAGGTTTTTCAAATTGAAAAATACAATAAATTGGCGGGAACGAGAACCCGCGATAAAGAATTTGAATTTAGAACGAACACCAAAGAGTATCTTTCTTTTTGTTTTTATTTAGTACCTATGTTGCTTTTCAGCTAGTTCAAATCAATACAATATTGAAACAAGGTTTATTATAAATTTGAAGTGGTAAGATAATTAATCTACACGTGTATCTACTTGAAATTCATTAATACCTTCATATCGTACATAATTATAAAATGACAAGGGTAAAATGAGTAGGTACTATTCCACTTAAAATAAGGAAACTAAAACCTTTCTACTATCTCATACTAAATGTATGGGAGTGATTAATGTAATTTTTTTGGATATTTCTCGTTTTATTTTAAAAAAGTTAGTAATGTCATTTTACTCATTAGGTAAAGTACTTTCGATATCAGTTTAAAATTTTTTGATATCTGCAATAGTTACGGAATAATCGCCTGTGCACACTTAACGATTACACCCTGTATAGTACACAGTAAAAATCGATAAAAAATATAGTATAATAAATGCTTATTTAGGAAAATCTGGTTTTTCACGTTAATGGTGATGATAACACTTAAAACAATTTATTGTTTTTTTATTAAAAATGATCACAATTTCAATCTAAAGTGAGCTGATTAAATAAATATTTGATATTGACTGCTCTCCATCAGGTGGCACGTCTACTCGTCTGCCAGATATAGCAAAAAAAAATACAAAGCCAGAAATGGTAACCTGCTTTTGGCGCTGACTGTATCAAAACAGTCAAGCGTATGGTAGGATAATAAATCCAGGTCAGTTCTCAGAGGGTAGTTTAAAACAACCCTACAAGAGAACTAATTGCCAAAGGCTTCAAAGAGCGGATCAGGCCAAACCATTTTGAGTTTTTGTACGAGCACTTGCAAAAGTCTACGAAGCTTCAGTTTCAGAAATAAGGCCGCCGCTGTATTGTGGTTTTTTTTTTTTTTTTTTTTTTTTTTAGAAATAGTGTACGCTATGTTTCATAACCTACTCTAATAATATTACAATCTAGCCAAAATTCCGGCTAATAAGTAATTTGTCTTTGACCTAAATTTCTAAAGTAATCTACAACTAAGAATGTGTCCACTGACACTTTTCTTACTGTCTCTATTTATGATGACGACACTTTGTTATTGTGTTCGTAATACCACACACTTTGCACTTTTACAATGAGTAAATATGAATAATTACTTAATACTACACTAGTTCAAACGGTTTCGTTCTTTTAAGTCTTCTCACTATGTCCGTGTTGTCGAGGAGCTGGATGGCCTCGACGTTCACATGATGGTGAAGCCTTTTCTCGTGGGCTTCTGCACATTTTTTGATCACTGTTTCGACGAACTCAATATTTAGGTCCCGGTGAAGGTCGTCGTTTCTTACGTACCAGGGCGCATTTACGATTTCTCTAAGCACTTTGTTCTGGAACCCTTGTATGCTAAGGATATTTGTCTTTTTGGTGCAGCCCCACAGCTGTATACCATAAGTCCATACTGGCATTAGGACCTGTTTATTGTGGTAATACTCGTAATATCGTCTAAGGTCGCAGGTTCAAATCTGGTGGTACACCCATGGATTTTGATCAAAATACAACCAAAAAAATTATTTTATTGATAAATCCTTTTCTTTTCATAAAAAACTAATATTTTCAAAAAAAACCGTGCCATAACTAATGCCGAAGAAGTTATCGCGAATGTCTTATATGAAACAAGTTCAAACTATAACAGAACAGTGTATAAACAGAGTAGTACAAAACGCTCCAAAATATGACGGCCGACTTTTTACGATGACTACTTTTTAAAACAATAACTAACCCAGTTTGAAAACAGCGAAAGTTCTCGAACATTTCAGACTATTTGCTTCGGGCAAAGTTTGTTATTGAAACTTAGATGGGAAACTCTATTGCATTTCTGACCTTTAAATTGAAAAATTCCATTTATTTCCAAGAAAAATTTCAAGTAGAATTTTTTATTTATATATTTAGACACCATTAAAACTTACTTTATAAACTTTCGCGATCATAACACATACTGAATCTATATTACACGGGTATTTATCGCGTTAATTAGCTTATTTGATTTATTTTCCCGACGTTTCGGCTATGTTGCAATAGCACCGGTGGTCTAGTGGTCGCGGGCCCGCCTTCCGATCCGAAGGTCGTGGGTTCAAATGCAGTGTGTACCAATGAGTTTTTCTGTCGAAAAAATTATGTGCACTATGCCAGTACTCTAAAAACGGTGAAGGAAAGCATCGTGAGGAAACCGGCGTGTCGTAGAACCTAAAAAAGTTAGAGCAACACGTGTCAAGGGTCACTGCAAAAAGGGCCCGCCAGCGGCCTACTTGCGGAAAACCCAGCCTGCACATCAAGTGCGGATAATAAAAAAATTGCCAATTGCCAAACAGCCGTGGTTGCTATCTAGCTCCAAACTAAGCGTAGCTTGTACTATGGGAACAAGATAGCTGACATAATTACTTGTATTTATTTATTTTTTGTAAATACAGTAAAATACAATGTAACACTCAGACAGGGAACAAACATTTACGTTCACCACACAAATACTTGTTCTCGGTGGAGATCGAACCTATGCCCTCCAGCGCAGAAGGCAGACAAACCAACTGAGCTGTGAAGGCAGTCGTGACCCAAATCCATCCAAAAAGGTTTCGTAATTTAGATAGTAAGAACATTTTTCTTTTTAATTTTCAAAGGAGATTATTTCGAGTCAGAAGCGAACAATTAATTAGAACAAATTCAAATATTTAAACGGAAATGATTTGACTTCGAGAGGTCCAACCTCAATAATAGTGCAAATATTTGTAGCGAGAATCGATTTAGGTACCAAAGTATTTGAAGGAACTGGCTGGGACCCAGTTTCTTTTGCCTATTGGTCTAAGTAGGTACACAGATAATGTTGTACCTACAATAGCTGTCCGTCCTGCCTAGGCCGCTGGCGAACACATGTATGTCAAATATTCGCTGTCAAATCTCTAATCTGACAGCGATATTTGACACCGTTTCACTGATCGCTACCGCCAGCGAACTAGGTGTTTTCGGGCCATTAAGGCTTGAACACACCGCCAGCGAACTAGTTCGCTAGCGATGGCGAACTAGCCCCCAAATAATTTGAAGTCTCCGAAATGTACATTGCCATCACAATGGCGCTTATGGCGCTAGGTCTAGCGCAATTTCAAAGCATTTAACTGCTATTATTTTGTAGGCTAATCTTGGATTAACCTTGGATTTTAAATACGTGTCGCAGTTTGTAGTTCATATAAATTGCCAAGTTAAAAAAAAATTACATTTCTATTGAGTTTTCAAAAAAAAAAGATATTTATTGAGCACTGTGACATGCGCACCTATTTTATCGGACAACTTGTGTCTATTCAAAGTATCTAGAAGCATTTAAAGTGTCTAGGTTTATGACTACAATGCTTAATTTAAAAAAAATAAAAATACATTAGTAAAAATAGCCAAACCCTGGAATGGACCTGGCAGCACTGGCCGCAATTTAGACTGTCAAGATATGAAAGATATTTAGCCCAATCAAAACACTTAACTACTGCTAGGCATGGGAAATAATTACCTGCAGTTAATCGGCTCATTTACAACCTTGAGCTTGTTCAGCTCAAACAACTCAGCGGCTCAAACATCATGTAGTTGTTGTAGAAGTGTGGAAGTGCGAGTAAAGAAGTTAAGCCGCTTACAGACCTTCTGGCTTCACTTCGGAATCATTCAGTTAATATAGTTACCTACTTTAATTTTTTTCACTGAAATACCTAACCTACCTACCAAAGTAGCAAGCAGCAAATAAACTGAATAATTAAGTCTGTTTAAACTATTATCGCCACTGTTTGTTTTGAGCCGTTATTTATTAAAATTAAACTGCTAGCTATGCTAAAGTATAAAATGCTATGATGTGCGGTTTTGGCCCTTACGTATTTATTGCAGAAGCAAATTTTCAACATAGTTTCTATTATTGGCTATGCATACCGTAAACCTTATATCTCTTTGTGCTTCTTCCAGAACGACTTCCAATTTGATCAGGGCGAGCAACGCCAGGCTCCCTAATGAAATTGTACATTTGAATATTTTTTATGCCATTAAAATTAGATAGGCGTAAGGCTCCAAACCCCACAGCAAGCTCAGCCGTATAATTAGTTGGTCTAACTCCATCACGGCTAAGCTTGCCGCGGGGTTCCAATTCTTCGGTCCAACTTTTTCACCACTTCTACTATCGTCTTCAATTCAAGGCCTGCGCACACCTATGTGCTCTTTACCGTCGTCAGTATTTTCGAAGCATTACAACCTTGGAATTTTCAAGTCAAGAGTGAGCAAGTGAATAATAGCTAAGCGTACTCCACCTTAGGCTGCATTTTCACTTTCCATCAGGTTTGATGGCAGTCAAACGTTTAGCTATCAACAATAAAAAAAAATACCTATATATCGTCGGTTGCAGGTTCAATTGGGGTAACCGCCAAAACACGTAAAATAAGTTGATTATACAGTATTTTTTAGTTTTTTCTGCTCTTTCGAATGGCATATTTAAAAGAATTCTAGCTTTAAAAAAAAGACAGTTACGCTACACATTTTAACTGTGAATTTTTCAGACTTCCGTCGAAATTATGTTGTAACTGAGTATGTGATCCATTTACATAAGTCGAATTGGTGTAACGTGTAAGTGCGAAAACTGACCATTTGGAGCCCTACGCAATGGCCAAGTTACATGGAATCAGCTCGGAAAAATCCTCGTCCCTACAATGTATGTGTCCTGGAACACAAAGATTTTACTGATTGGGATCCAGTGACGCAAGAATTTTTACCACCTAGCACGAAAAATTTACAAATGTCGAAGATAAGGATTGCCACAATAAAGAAAAAAGATGTAAAAACTATCAAAACCAAACATTCAATGAAAACAAATGCGGCAAAGGAAGATATAAAGGAAAAGGCAAAAGAAAAGGGAAAGGAAGAGAGAGAAAGGTAAATGACCCATCCGAGTCATGTATTCCATGAATTGAAACCTCTTTATAGAAACAGACAGGCTATATCAGAAGCAAAGTATAAAGATTTAAAAAAAATGTGTGATGACGGAGTTATTCCCAACAGATTCCACAAAGATTTTTTAAACCTACCTGTTACCAAAAATGTAAAAGACACGCTTAACCAAACTGATGAAGAAGACTCTGTTGAAGAATATCAATAAAAAGAAATATTATGTTAAACGATGCAGGTACCTAGGTATTTGTGTAGTGTTGAAAGTCACGTTTTTTGAGTCCTGAGACGGGTTTGGCGCCAGAGCGTAGCGAGGGCGCCAATAGAGCTTGAGGGACTTAAAAGAGTTTCATCCGAGGTAAACACTGTGCTTTTCATTACGAATACAAGGAAAGTAAAAATAAAAACATGAAAGAAAAATTTGTGAAAATGAAGATTGAATTGCCGCCTTCCCGGTTTTTTTTTTCTTTTTCTCTGGCGGGCCTTCGGCTTCGGCTCGCCAGCATTATTCAGCCATTATTTTCATTTTCATAATTTAAAAAATTGTAAATTGTTTGCTCAAATCTATGTTATTTTAAATAAATAGTTGAAGCTAAATAATAATAAAGTCATTTAGAAAATATTATTTGATAGTATTTTTATGTTATTTAAATTTAAATTTTACATCGCGGACTAATTAGACTTTTTAAACTTCTTACCGTTGTAATGGGTTTCCAACCTCTTTGCTGAATAAAAAGTTGGAATTTGGTTAAACAACCTCCTTGCAGTTAGAAAGACTTTAGAAAGTTGGAACATGGTTGAATAAAATCTAATAAAATAATTTCTGTCAAAACAGATCCAAAAAAGGTCATATGCAAATAAAGTTATGGTCAATTTAATATGAAAAAAAACTTTGCATGCTTCTACTGAAAAGTTGGGTTTTGGCGGTTACCCTAATTGAACCTGCAACCGACGATATGTCGCTGGCCATGGCGATCAGTGAAACGCTGTCAAATTTGAAAGCGATATTTGACATCGTTTCATTGATAGCCATTGCCAGTGACCTAGGTTTACACAGGCCTTCATATCGTTGTTGACAACGGTTGCCAGCCGACCACAAGGCTCGTTTTTCAACTCATAATTTGCAGATTTAAATTTAAGGCTTTGTATGAGTGCAAAATACAAAAGCACATTTTGCCCTCCTTTTTTCTACACTAAGCCTGTGCAAAGCTAAGGCGATTGGCTAGTTATGTACATGGAATACATAGTGAGATAACTGGCATGTCGTAGAACCTACATAAACCGTAAAACATTGTCAAGTGCACGAAAAGAGCCTCATTGAGGTGCGTTTATAATTCTTTCACCACATTACTTTTGAATGAACTTTTGTCACCATAGTATTAAGTATGTTAAGGCTGCAATGCTTTCTAAGTGAGAGCTGAAATAAAAAGTTTTGGTTTGATTCAATTTTGGTGTGAGCTACACTGAGCTGCACAAAACGTAGATAATAATGACTCCTTCTGTCTTCGACCATATCACTTTACCAAACTTTGACACAAGAGGTGGGCGTGGCTACGCCGCCGCCACGACCAAAGAAGTAGGAAATATAAAACTTGTTAAACCCATAGAGCAGCAGCATTGTTTTTGACAAAGTCAAACGGCTTCGTAGGTATTGCTTTTACCCAACATGCTGATGCAAACAGGAATGTTATGATATTGACCACTATGTGTGTGTATAAGTATTTTATGATTGCTCATCTGTTCCCCTATATCAAATAAATATAAAAATAGAACTAGTTTATTTTAATTATATGACAGCTGTCAGTTGAAAGCGATTCTATCTAGGACTGAAAAGTATTATTTTCAACCCACTCCTCAGGCAACTTCAGACCTTCTTTCTGAATATGAGTAATGAAAAATATAAAATAAAATGTCAGGAAATTAAAAACAAAAATAAAGTAGAAAATCACACGCAGTTATACATCACGCTCGCAGAATCCCAAGCATTCAGAAATAGTTTTCATCCAGCGATCCTCAAACATCTCACACCCAAGATTAAATGAAATGCGTGGAACAGACATGTTAACATACATAGCATAGGTACATAGCGGTGAAAATCATAACCTTTCCTTTTTTTATTTTCTTCGCCGCAGTCTAAGTCTATATCTAGTCGAGTATAAATAGTATAAGGTCGGGCGCGATATAGATTAGATAGATCAGAAAACGTCGAATACAACAATTCAAATTCAATCAGTTTTAAATTTCTAATCCGCACAAGATTTTCGCCGAACACATTTTGTGCTAGACCTAAATGGTAAGAAAGTTGACAGACTGAACAGTATCCTTGGTTCATTAGAATTTTTCTATCAAACGTTTTCTGATGTACTTACTTAAGTACCTACCTATTAAACACCCGGCCTTATACTATTGAATTAGAGCACGGGTAGTCTAGTTTAGAGGGTAGCGAGCAATCCAATCCAAAGATTGACTGGACTCTCAGCTCAGTTGGCAGTAGCTCTGCCTTCTGCGCCGTAGGTCGTGGGTTCAATTCCCACCGAGAACAAATATTTCTTTGGTGAATGCAGATGTTTGTTCTCTGTCTGAGTGTTATATTGTATTCTAACTATGTGTTAACAAAATGATGTGCAGTAAAATGTATGTACTATAGGAATGAGATAGTTGATTGTAATACATCAACTATCTGATTCCTATAGTACAAGACAAGCTCGGGGATAGATAGTGTTTTGTGGATTGTCTACATTTTTAATTTATTTTATAAAGATCGTGGGTTAAAATTTGGTCGTGCACCACCAATGTATACTATTCTGTCAGTTCATCACCTATCTTATTATATAAATAGCTAAACTGTAGCTGTAGGTTTATGGACAAGATAAACCTAGCTCTAAGACTTCTCAAAGTGATCATTGATATTATGTAATTTTAAAGGTACAATGAATAAAATTAAACATTTTTACTTTACTTTGACTTTCACTTTGAATACTGCTACTCCATTGTAATCTCCATTTGATAACTCTTTGAATTGCTCGAAATCAATTGTCAATTTGAAAAAACGTCAAAACTATAGCGCTTGCAAAACAGGAAAGTATTAAAAACCGGATTATCTCCGGCTTCCGGCCAAAAACCGTTTCCAGGTTTGGTCAACGTAATATTTTTTCATATAGTAGAATTTTAACAAGAAAACAATATTCTAAGATACCTACAAAATCAACTATTAAAAAATTGTACGAAATAGGAATTAGTATCTAGTGAAGTTTAATATTACTTACTTTATTATTGAGTAGTTTATTGTTGAGTAGATTAGTAGTAGTAGTGGAGCTTTTTGTGAAGTGCTCATCCAGGGAAGTACTACCACCATACCTGTTTCTGCCGTGAAGCAGCATTGCTGTGTTTCTGTTTGAAGGGTGTGGGTGCCGGTGAAATTACTGGCACTTGAGGCTGAACATCTGTACGCGTGAAGCTGATGGACGCAGGGCCGTGCATCGTAGGGCAAATTCCTGGCGTGTGTGACTTACGAGGCAATGCTTTGTTACAGGCTATAGGTACCACTGTTACCACTTACAGGCCTATACCCGAGTGGGATCCTAGCTAAAGAAAAATAAGAACACAAATGAACAAAAAGTAAAACTGAAAAAAAAACTAATAAAAATAAATCTAACATCAAAATACATGTATTAAAAATAAAGTTTAAAATTATATTTAAACAAAATAATGACTATAATGTATGAATGTAAACAATAATGATGATATAATAATAATCGAAATAATAAGTAATAATATGCATGAAATGTAACTTAATGTAGTTATGGAATGAATGGGCTTTTTTTTTTTTTTTTTATAGTTACCACTTAACATCAGGTGGACCATATGCTTGTTCCATCAGCTAGATGTATTAAAAAAAAAGACGCAGTGCAATAATAGAAAAACAAAGTATTGGTTTTATTATGTTTTATCGGTTTTTAGCTATGTATGCTTTTAGACAAAAAAAATCCATTTATAAAAATAATGCATCTTTTTAGTAATGTTTCAATTACCTGGACATATTAGGGCTAAGAATAAAGTGATGGTGAACTGAACGCGCGAACCTTGTGCAAACAACACCCACACCATTGCCTCCATATTGCCACTGTTATGACTTTTGAGGAACAAGATTTAGCGCAGTTTCAAGACAGTATCTAACACTAATACTAGCTCGCTGCGTACAATGACAGTTCGCGGCGCTGTGTGGGGATGAATGCAAAACCCTACGCTTGAAACTGATCGCCATCGCCATCGCAGTTCGAAACTGTTCGCCGCAATCTTTTCTAAGCTTAATTCATTCACCCGCTAGTCCGGGGTACCTAGGTAGTTTTTGTTCACGGGGATTAAAAACAAAACAATATGTTTGAGGCTCAATCAGTAAGATTTATGTTTCTGATACTAAGGAAAATCGGAATCCGTAAAACTTCCCTTACTGTATAGGCCTATCTATCATTGCGTCCTGAAGTGAGGGTAGTTATTATACCTCCACCTCTCAACGACGATAGCACTCATGTCAATGCTCCAGTCTGCCCACGACCACAGTTATTACAACATAGCCGAAGCGTCGGGGAAAATTATACGCGGTAAACACCCATCATCATCATTATCATCATCATCAACCTATATTAGTCCACTGCTGGACGTAGGTCTCTCGCAAGACGCGCCACTGAGCCCGGTCTTCGGCTCTTCTTCTCCAGTGCTTGCCAGCTACATTTCGCAGATCGTCGCCCCACCTTGCCGGAGGGCGTCCTACACTACGCTTACCTAAACGCGGTAAAAATACCCGTGTAACAGTTTAATGTGTGTTATGATCGCAAAAGTTTAAAAAAGTACTATTGATAAATTTTGCTTAGCTGTCCGGCTTTTCGCAAAACCGGAAAACCGGGTTTGCACGCCCTAGTCAGGACGTAATGTCAGATGGGAAACTGATGGGTGGCTGAACTAATTGATGCCCGCGACTTCATCGACTGTCTCCACGGGTGGTGATTATACACTTCCTTGTTTCGATATTATATTTATGCATTCCATCTCTTATAAAAAAGTCCCCAAATATTATAAATACATTACACGCTGTTAAACATTCATATCGAATACCATAAACTTAGCCTTATGATTGTATTTGTTTTTGTATTTATTGATTTACTTTGATTATGACGGTTCATTCTAGGTATGTAAATGCCCTTATTTTATTTTTTATTGATATTTGATCTTATTCTAAGCTTCTCTCCATCCAAAATTTGATTGGAAAATACTGATTTGCAGCGATATAACCGCCCATTATGCATTACTATATTTTTAAATAGTTTCAAATAAGATTCTATCCTATTATTATCTTACACAACATCTTTTTTTGCTTTTAACGTAGTAAAACAAATATTTTTAGAAGTAATATATTTTTTTTCTATTAAAACTAATAGGAAAAACAATTTCCAGAGTTCAATAATATTAGAACGAATCCTCAATAGTTCTCTTTTTCCAAATTTTAGACTCTACGGGTCGTTTTCACCGATGACTAATCAGTAGATCAAATATTTGACGATTGTTTAATACACAAAATTAAGAAAAATTAAGTAGGGGGTACTAAAACATTAAATAGGGGATGCTTTGTCTGTCACGATCTGGGAACTTTCGTTTTTATTAGTAGTGATCGCAGCGTGCAACTGTCAAAAGACGCGGCAGTGTGTGCGGATGTATACAATTCCCTATGTTGAAACTGAACGGTTCGCCACCGCGCCCGCCAGCGAACTAGGTGTGTTCGAGCCTTTAATTGTTCCTGTTTTTTCTAGTCGTTTCACTACTTCTTTAAAACTGGAACCGGTTAGTAATAGTACATTATTGTAATATGAATTTTGTTTCTTACAACATTGCTGGAGCTTTGTAATGTTCCAAATTCAAAAAACGCTCTTGGAATGAATTTGATTGTCTTTATTAGATTTAGTGTTCTTTTTTCAAAAATAATGACAAGACTTCCAGGAATTTTTGAGAAAAGTAATTTTAAGTGCGCCTGAACGAAACACTTTTTGTGCACTTTTCAGTTTAGATATTTTTTTTAACCCCGTAATCATAGGTAAAGACAATTATTTATGGCATTAGACGGAGTACCACGCGATCAAACCCGCAGTCATTACATATTAAACAACAATATGCAAATGTCCCCGAATGGACCACAAGTCCGCCATCGAGCTTACAGCGGCTAAGCCGGGGCAGGTGCGCCGTAGATTCAACGCTTCCGATTGCATTTGCCTAATTCCAGCTAGAGCTGGGGTTTTTGATCAATAAAAGCCGGAATTTAGACAGAAGAGAATAGAATAAGCATTTATTTGCAACACACAAAAAATAGTATGAGACCAAAAAAACCTAATTGTTGCTGCAAAATGGAACCTAACTCAGAATGATGCGGGTTGGACTCACGCTGGTCTTCCGTAAAATTCCATTATCACGGATTCATTTAATTGCCCAAAGAAAATTACAATTAAACAATTACTTACAAAATTCACAAGAGCTATTTGCAGACGACAAAATAATGACCTAGAGGTAGCACATAAGCGACATAAAACTATAAAAAATATTTAGTAATAATCGGCTAATCCAATCTATGTAAGTAAACATTCGTTGATATGAGACGAATTTAGAAAGAAAAGTTTAGAAAGAAAGAAAAAAAATCGGTTGTCTGCAAAGACGGTTTACTGACGATAGTTGAACGTGACAACGTCATACAGCAGTCCACGCGGACGCATCGCTCACTCAAGTAGGAGAGGGACAGATATCGAATGCTGCCAAACGCTGAGGCCGATTGTGCCTCTTTGTCACTCGTTCCACGCTCTCACTTGCACTTCAAGCCTTAAATGGAACGCCTCAGAGCGAGGTAACGCCGCATGACGTCATGTTTTTTCGTGCGTGCTGCCGGCTCCATCGAATTATAAGACGTTGCCACGTCAAAAACATCGTTCAATCTTTTGGTACCGTTTATATTTTGTTCAGAATAAATAGCCGGACTAATCTGGTGCTTTGAAACATACTAATTTATACGGCAGTTCGTGGTTGGATTAAAATAACATATTTGTTAGTTTTGGAGGATGCAGCCAGCATTTGGAGTTTCAAACCCGTTGGAATTACGTTGAATGCAGTAATTATGAGAGACTGGTGCAACTAGGAAATAATTAAAGTGTAATAAGCAATAAGGCCGCCCATATTAAGATGTCGCACTGAAAAAATTCGTTGATATGAGACGAATTTAGAGAGAAAAGTTTAGAAAGAAAGAAAAAAAAATCGGTTGTCTGTAAAGACTGTTTACTGACGATAGTTGAACGTGACAACGTCATACAGCTGTCCACGCGGACGCATCGCTCACTCAAGTAGGAGAGAGACAGATGTCGAACGCTGCCGAACGCGGAGGCCGTGCGTGCCTCTGTCGCTCGATCCGCACTCTCGCTTGCACTTCAAGGTAACGCCATATTTTTTCGTGCGCGCAGCCGGCTCCACCGAATTATAGGACGTTGTCACGTCAAAAATACGTTTATAGGTGATGGTTACCACTTAACATCAGGTGGGTCATAAGCTTGTTCAATCAGCTAGTTGTATAAAAAAAAACAGCAATAAATAGCTTTTTTATAGTATGAACCACCATTTTGTTTTGTGACACTGTTTTGTTTCATTTATTTTTCTGTCACAGTGCAATGCACTGTGTGTGTGTGTGTGATACAGAACATTACTTATAGATCTATCGATAGTAACTATCAATTGACCCAGATCATTATCACTCGAAATGCACCCCAGTGCAACACAATTAGAGGATGCCGCAGCGGGAATGTTGCCCATTACCCCCAAACAAGGATTACTGCCACTAGGAACAGACGGGACCTAAGCTAGCTATTTATAGTGCCACTACGAATTAATTATTTTAGGATTTTTACATTGTTACTACATTTAACTTGGCTTTTAATGTATCAGTAATATTTTGTATTACATACACACATCATCAACCTATATCAGTCCACTGCTGGACGTAGGTCTCTCAACAAGACGTGACACTGGGCCCGGTCTTCGGCTCTTCTCCTCCAGTGCTTGCTACATTTCGCAGATCGTCGCCCCACCTTGCCGGAGGGCGTCCTACACTACGCTACATAAACGCGGTCTCCAATCTAGTATTCGTTTGCTCCAACCAACGTTTGTCTGTTCTACGGTTAATATTTATATTGTTTTTGTTAAATTCAAATATTACTGACTGTTCGGCACTAACGCGACGTGGTTGAGTGCCGAACAGTCCCTATGAGTTATTCGTCGAGCGTGATTAGCCCCGTACCGAGGGGAAGGTCGCGGGTTCAAATCCCGCTCGGCTCTTAACTTTTGGGTCAACTAAGCGTTCTTCAGTGGCGTTATAGTTGACAGCGTTTCATTGATTGCCACCGCTGAACGCTTAGATGTGCGTAAGGCTTGAAACGTCTCAGTCCAGCTCTTCTAGGTACCAGTTGTCAGAGCGCTGGTTCCCGTCTTCCGATCGATGGGTTGAAATCCAGCCGTGTACCAATGATTTTTTCTGTACACTACCAAAAATTATGCACACTATGCCAGTGCTCTCAAACGGTGAAGGAAAACATTGTGAGGAAACTGGCATGTCGTAAAACCTAAGAACTTCGAAAATATTGTGTCATGTGTACGAAATAAGCCTCTGAGGCGCACTTAAAATCCTTTCACCACACTTGGTTCGAAAGAACCAGTGACATTAGAAGAAGGTACCAGTTTCACGCAACAAGGGATAACATTGTATATTAAATCTATTTGTAATATTCAAGTGAGATTGTTTTTCCCAAGTCCCGCAAAATTATCACGCTCGAAGAAAATAAAGAAATGCTTAATTAAAAGTTGATCCACCAATCCACGCTGAGGGGGATCTCGCCGCTGATTGGCTGAATCCTGCCAAAGCCAGATAAAACCGGATTTGGGTAGTTCTATATAAATTTTGGCGCTTTGAATGTTTGTTTCAATTTTTGCTGAGAGTTTCATTTTGAGTTTTGTTTAAAATCACACGCTTATTTGTTTTGACGTGACAACGTCTTATAACTCGATGGAGCCTGGCTGCATGCACGAAAAAACATGACTCATGCGGCGTTACCTCGCTCTGAGGTGTTCCATTTAAGGCTTGAAGTGCAAGCGAGAGCGCGGAACGAGCGACAAAGAGGCATAATCGGCCTCCGCGTTCGGCAGCGTTCGAAATCCGTGAGTGAGCGATGCGTCCGCGTGGACAGCTGTATGACGTTGTCACGTTCAACTATCGTCAGATAACCGACTTTACAGACAACCGATTTTTTTTTATTGAGATTGATTTTGTTTGATTATATTGTACAAGTCACAGTACTAGTAATTTCACCGGCACCCACACCCTTCAAACAGAAACACAGCAATGCTGCTTCACGGCTGAAATGCTACTATTTTGTGCTTACGCTAGTAAAATATAATTAAGAGCTTATTATGTTCATCTGTAGTTTAAACTGGAACAGCGTTGCTAACAAACCTCCTTGATTATACCTCTCTCGGCGGCAGACGGTAACGATCACCCGAATCCGCCCTGTTCCGGATAAAACAGGATTTATGCAGTTTCCACCGGCTTTTGTTCGAGGAATAGTATTGAGGTGCCTGTGGGAAACTTGTTGGATGATAAAAAATCCATTTTGTGGGTAAAAACGTTCAGCAAAATTATTTATTCAGTTATAAGTAGGTAATTTAGAACTTGAATCATTAAGAAAAAAACTGCAGGCATTCCGAAATAAAAAAAGACAATATTATTTAAAAAAAAACGGCCGAACAATACATAATTTTAATAAAAATAAATGTTGTGTACAAACCACACAACACTATCAAGCCCCAAATTAAGCAGAGCTTGTACTATGGGAACCAGCTGATATACTATGGGATAGCTGATATGCGTCCGCGAATGCATAAACACATAATTTCTAGTTGCATTCGCTTTGACATCTTTCATCGTGTAAATCATATAACTGTTCATATTGTGCTAAGGTACGGAATTGTCCATGAGTCCGACTCGCTCTTGGCCAGTATTTAATCTCATAGGTTGGAGTTCCCTCGTTATTATTCCAAGCGCAAAGCCTCCAGTACTACCGAAGTCTTGAAAATGCAAATGTGGCAGAACAACGCGAAACGGAAAATTATATCTTTTCTCATTTTATTTTATAATTCTAATGAATACGCAGTTTGATCTTCCTTGAATTTGTTGAGGGATTTGGCATTTTTGAGACGGCTTAGAAAGTGATACGCCAGTGCTCTCAAACGGTGAAGGAAAACATCGTGAGGGCACGTCATAGAACCTAAAAGTTCCTTTTAGTGGCGCACTTAAAATCCATTCACCACACTTAGTTCAAAAGTACCAGTGACATGATAATAATAATAAATATTTTAGACAACCCACTCGACACTATCTAGCCCCAAACTAAGCAGAGCTTGTACTGTGGGAACTAGATAGCAATATTTTTTGTAAATAGATACATTGATACAATATAACACTCAGACAGAGAACAAACATCTACGTTCACCACACAAATATTTATACTCGGTGGTGATCGAACCCACGACCTACGGCGCAGAAGACCTACTGCCAACTGAGCTGAGAGGTTCCTTGAATTTGTTGTTGGATTCGACTTTTTTGAGACGGCTTAGGAAGTTATACGTCATACTTTTAAACGGTGAAGTAAAACATCGTGAGGAAACCGGCATGTCGTAGAACCTAAAGAGTTCGAAAACATGTCAAGTGCACGAAAGAAGCCTTTTGAGGTGCACTTAAAATCCTTTCAACACACTTGGTTCAAAAGTAGCAGTGACATGTTAAGAAGATATTGATGGGTACTTTGACCCCCTGAAGTTTTCGGGGGTAGTTTTATTACACCATGTATAATTTCACTCTTCCTTGGCTTTAATAGGAAAAATAATAACTTACCATTTTTGTCAGGCTTCGTGTGATTTTGCAACCTGAGAATCAAAATATTCATTAAATTTCAAGCAGAAAATAAAAAAAAATCTTAAAAACTCTACTTATATCAAAAATTGCGTTCCGATATTTCGATATTTCAGTTCAACCGTGATCATGGTGCATGCAACTGTGCCGAAATATCGGAAGTCAAAACTAAAAAAAAATCATCATGGAAAATATCCCGTTGTTTAAAAAACCATGATAGTTTCAAAAGTTATATATTAAATTTTGTCCTTAAAGTCGGTTCATCATCATCATCCACAGCCCGTCTTCACCCACTGCTGGGTATAGGCCTCACCTAGTTTGTGCCATCTACCTCGATCCTGTGCCAGTCTAAACCTTTTCCGCCCCATTTTTTTATCAAGTCGGTTAATAAAAGCAAATACAATAAATAAATAATGCAGACAATCTACACAACACTATCTAGCCCCAAACTAAGCAGAACTTGTACTATGGGAACCAGATGATATAATACTTTTGACGTGACAACGTCTTATAATTCGATGGAGCCGGCTGCACGCACGAAAAAACATGACTCATGCGGCGTTACCTCGCTCTGAGGCGTTCCATTTAAGGCTTGAAGTGCGGCAGCGTTGGACGTCTGTATGACGTTTCACGTTCAACTATCGTCAGTAAACCGACTTTACAGATAACCGATTTTTTACAATGATAAAAACATAAATACTTCTTTGTTGTAAATACATACATCGTATAGAATAAATACTAACATTGTTATCTCTCTCGCAACATCTAAACAAATACATCTCCTTAAATCCTATTACCGAGAAGAGTCGAGTTTGCAACTTTTTCCAATCGGCTTTGAGTACAGTCGCGAGATAAAGCGCTTGAGGAAATTATGCAGAATATTTAAACACTTAAGTGAAGAGGGAATCAAAAGGGAACATTTTAAAACTTCTTAAAATATACAACGCTGTCGACTATGTCTAGGGATTAGTCTGTTATTTTTTTATGAAGTGCTAAGTGACTTCTTTAGCTTTTCCTGTGTTTTATGCTTTGTTTAACTACAACCCAACAATTTCGAAATACGACTGATTTTAAAACGTTATTATTCCTTATAATGTAATTGTTACCAACAACTTTCTTTGCGTGATTTACGTGAAACTGGTTTTTTCAGTATAGTTTGAGTGGAATTTGAACCCACGACTTTTCTCGGTAAATACTACGTTCATTATCATAATGGTCTTATAGCAGTCATTTAACTTAGCAGGCCACTTAGTATGTTGCCATCTCTATTTTTTGACCAGAAATTGACAGGAACAAGAGACATAACGAGCTAAAAAGCGTCAAGAATTATGAATGAAAAAAAAAGGAAATTTTATTTATAAAATAATATAAATAGTATTTATAACAGAATTAAGTTTGTTTTATTGATTTTACAATGTTTACTACACTTAAGGAAATCACAAAGATTTCGCAGATTTTCATATTAGTCGCGGGTTCAAATCCCGATCGTCTCTTAGCTTTTGGGACATTTTATAAGAATTAACATTATTTACAAAAAACTATTGTTATAAAATAAAAATAATAGGTATACATTATTATTAAAACATGAATAGTTATTGACAATATTGTACATTTAAATAGTCTAATAAGTTACATAATAATTCTGATGTCAATAATTATAAAACAAAATAAATTGCATTTAAATCAAATCTAAATTCTAGCACTTGTTTTCCTAACAGTACTGGCTGTATGCCCGTCCAGTCTGGTATAAGGTCTAAGCTTTAACATAAACCTTACTGTTTGCTAAACCTTTGAAGCAGACTTCAAAAAGGTTTGTAATGTAATGCTAGAGCTCAAACGCATTAGGCGATTTGACCGGACATTCCAAGGGTATTGGAGATTATCAAAAACTTGCGTGGAATTTACCGTACAGTACGCGCACCAGATTATCTCTTTGAAGAGAGATTTGGATTTTGAACGGCAAACTTTGTATTCAGTACATAGGTACTGAATACAAAGTTACATACATAATAACTTAGTATGCATGTAAATTATAATAGTATAATTTACATGCATACTAAGTTATTATGTCTTGTAATAGATATTCAACGAAATAACCCTGTAATTTAAACTAGAGCTTAAACTATAGAAAATAAGGTAGAAAGTTATACTTACATGTGATTTCCAAGAGTAGTGTCAGGGCGTGTGCGATAGACAAGCAAGCCATCTGTTGACAAACAAACAAAAATTATAATATTGTGTATCCTATCCTATTTATTTATTTATTATTTAATCGTATGACAAAATTGAACATAGGCGTTACAAAAATACAATAAAATCTTTATGGGAAACTAGAACAGAGAAAACAAAACTAAACACTTCTAAAAATGAAATACAATTACCAAAAAACAAAACAACTTATGTCACTAAAACTAATTAAAAGTCAATGTACCTATGCAAAAGTCCTGACGTCGCTCTAAGGTCCTTATAATAGTGTATGCTATCTTATAACAGTGTATGCTATCTTATAACAGTGTATGCTATTTTATAATAGTGTAAGCTATCTTTTATTAGTGAATGCTATCATTAATTAGGGTATGCTTATGCTATCTTATAACAGTGTATGCTATCTTATAACAGTGTATGCTATCTTATAACAGTGTATGCTATTTTATAATAGTGTAAGCTATCTTTTATTAGTGAATGCTATCATTAATTAGGGTATGCTTATGCTATCTTATAACAGTGTATGCTATCTTATAACAGTGTATGCTATTTTATAATAGTGTAAGCTATCTTTTATTAGTGAATGCTATCATTAATTAGGGTATGCTTATGCTATCTTATAACAGTGGATTTGGTTACGTAAAATGTTTGTAGGTCTTAAGTTTTTTTAGAGAATTCGCTGGTGGAACAAGCATAATGGCCCATGCTTGTTGACTGATGATAAGTGGTAACCATCGTCTATAACTAAGCATTGCCTCGTAGGTCACGTCAGGAACGTGCTCTAAGATGCACTACCCTACGTCCATCAGCAGATCTTTGACACACTGGTTTAAAAGAACTTATGACACAACAAGGAGAAGCATAAGTAGATAACTAAATGAATAATAAAACTGCTACATCGTGAAAAATAAAAATAAAATGTAATATTTTTTTAAACGAATGCAGCTTTCATTGTTTTAAAAAGATATAACAAGCTACAAACTAAAAGGCTGTGATTTTTCCTCTTTCAGATGACATTACTTTATGTCTTGATAAAAGACACTGAAAACTTAAAGCACATTTTTGTCAAAGAGTTGTAACAACAGATGTTACAATTTAGGACCTACTATAATCCCACATATTTGAAAATGCTGTGTTCGGAAAATGTGTTGCAAATTAAATCACATTAGCTTCTTCAAAGGGTTGTATCTGAGAGTGCCTCTTTGATGTAACGCACTAAAATCCTATCACCACTCTAGTAAAAAAAAACCCAATATCACTACAAGGAGAAGAAAAAAAATCTCAAATACAGAAGAATTTTATTAAATCCATAGGTTCCCGAACAATATTTAATTTTTCTCGCGTTAGTTTTTTTTCCAATTAACAGTTTAGTTCGAAATTTAAATAAAACCTTTGTTATGTTACCTTCTTGGTTGTCATGTTCCGGATTAAAGATTGTTCTATTTTTAAATTACACGATAGATAAATGAGCTTACTATGTAAATTATCCGGCCGCTAAGCACGAAGGCTGATTTACACAGGGTCAGTAGACAAGTCAGTCGCAGCGCCAATGTCGGCGCCGCGACTGACTTTAACTGTTTACATGAAGTAAGTAGTAGTGGTGCGTTTCTCACGGCGAGCACACGTGTGTGAAGTCAGTGGGATAAATGAATTCGCGAAAACAACTGAAACGACGATTTAATTATTTGTTGAAAAATTTATCAATTTTGCTGTAATAGATTGTAGAAAATGAGATAACTAAAAATAAACGACAATGGGTAAGAAAATGGATTGACGATAGAAACGAAACTGGTGGCTCTGCTTTGTTGCTGAAGCAATTGCGATTTTAAGATCCTGCGGAGTACAAACTGGCTATGAGGATGTCACCACAGAATTTTGACGAATTGCTGTCAATGATATCGAGCTCTATTCAACGACATGATACATTCATGAGAGATGCTATATCAGCCAAAATTAAACTGGAAATAACGCTGACATTTTTGGCTTCAGGAATGTACTATCGGTTCCTTAAAACGTGTTCACTCTACAACGCAGCGGCAGTGACTAACCACGCACTGACTTGTCCGTTTACACGGGGTTTATTTGGCTGGCGCGGGGGTACGCGGGTGGCGGGGGGCGCCAACTGACTTTAAAATATTCGTGTCCGAATATTCAAGTCAGCGCTGACTTCAAGCCACTGTACTGACTTCAAATCAGTTTACACAGGGTTTTTTTCGGGTCAGCACTGACTTGCCTCAAATTTGTAGTCAGTTACTGACCTAGTGTAAATCAGCCTTAACAGTTAAAAATACTTCTGTCAAAACTATTAGTTGTCGTCTGGATGAAATAAACGTATTTAGATAGTACAGTAATTTTGATTTTTTCGAAGAAGACTGTTAAATAATGCTCAGACCGAGCCTGTTTGAAAAAAATAAATATGTCTCGTCTGTACATGACACACATCTGCTCTTAGGGCAGAGCGGTAACTTCATGCATTTTAATGAACAACGTCGTCCGTATGCAAACACTCGTAACATGCTATAGCAAACAGCTGGTACAGATTTTAGTAGAAGCTCTTTATTTTATTTTTATTCACGTGACAAAGTCTTATAATTCGATGGAGCCGGCTGCACGCACTAAAAAAACGACTCATGCGGCGTTACCTTGCTCTGAGGCGTTCCATTTAAGGCTTGAAGTGCAAGCGAGAGCGCGGAACGAGCGACAAAGAGGCACAATCGGCCTCCGCGTTCGGCAGCGTTCGACATCGTCTCTCTCCTACATGAGTGAGCCAATTACCAATTTACATTTTTCGTGCAAAACTGATAAGAAACAACGAAGGGCTCGTCCAGGAACGATTGCCGCCATGACTTTTTCTGCCGTGAAGCAGCATTGCTGTGCTTCTGTTTGAAGGGTGTTGGTGCCGGTGAAATTACTGGCACGTGAGGCTGAACATAATGTATGCCTCAAGTTGATGGACGCAGGGCACGTTCCTGTGTTTTTTTAGCTCCAACTGGAGTGAGGGTTTTTTGAAGCAAGCTAACCATTCTAAAATTGTTCTCAGAATTCCAGACCGCTGTTATTTTTTTTATAACATTCAAAACAAGAGCTTTTATTTGATGCTTCCGTCTGGCGTTGATTTGCAACAGTTAAACTATCTCTAGATCGTTAGTAACGGTCTGCAGATAGCTCAACTGAGTTTGTGAATTTGTACATTTTGTAAGTACCTACTTGTATTGATTGTAAGATTAGGTGTGTTTGTGGTGTTGCAAGCGTCCATTTGCCGCTTTCCGTTTAGACCTGTTTGCTAACTTATTATAATAAAAAAAATACTTTTTGTGCAATTAATTTGTTAAATGAGGTGTCAATATAATAACCCAGCTGCTTCTATGCTAGACTGTACGGCCGTCGAATGCGTTGCCCTCGTGGACATTTTTTATTCGAACGATGTTTTGCCAACTCGAAGCGAACGTATAGTCTTTGGCTATCTGTAAATGTACGATATATTTCGAAAACTTTTAATGACTGGTTTTGCACGACATTATTTTTGACATAGATTTTAAGGAGCCGAGCGGGATATGAACCCACGGCACGGCACGGTACGGCAGTACTGACCACTGCGCCATCGGATCCTAATAACACTCGAAAAATAACTCTTAAGGAATGTTCGGCACTAACGCGACCGTGGCTCCATCTACAGGTTTGACGTTACAGTCAACTACTTAGCTTCTCGATAACCGAAGTTTTATTCAGTTGAATTGATGAGAGATGACAACTTGCTTTTTCATATTTTTTTGTGTAATAAACACTATAAAATCAATTTAAAAAAAAATAACATTTTACATCTATGCATACTCGTACATAGGTACATAAAATCACGCCTCATTCCCATGGGGGTAGGCAGAAATCACGGATTTCCACTTGCTACGATCCTAACCTCTCCTCTTTCGCTTCATTCACTCTCATAACATTCTTCATACAATACATGCTCGTCGGTTTATGATGGTAGCCCTAACCTGGCCTTTCTCTAAAATGTCTGCTATCTGATCGAGACACATGCGATGAGGTCTTCCCCTTCCAGCAGTTCCGTTCACACGCCTGGTGCACCTAATGTATTCCCGTGGTTACGTTCATCTCCTTTTATCCTATACGTTCTTTTAATGTTTTAAATAATAAGGACAACACTATCTAGCCCCAAATTACATACCTATATTTACATACCCATCAAATAATGTAATACCTCTTTATCGGTTCGATACTAGTCACGGAACAAAGGTTACAAAAATAACTCTTTCAACCAAACAAATAACCGGCGAATTCTACAGGGTGATCCTATAAAAGCACAATTTATCCTATTTGATAAATGTAGCGTATTTTTCATATCAATGTGTCGGCATTTCTTGAGCTTCAAACGATGACAGTTACGTATTACGGTACATATATTTTGAAAACACGCTGTAGATCATCTGCTAATCGAATGTTGAGCCATATTGATGTATTTTGTAATGTGCTTTAGATGGGTATAGGCCATGCATTTTGGTATTAGTAGAGCTCTTTGTGTGTGTCTCGTCCGGGTGCGTACTACCACCATGCCTATTTCTGCCGTGAAGCAGCATTGCTGTTTCGCTTTGAAGGGTGTGGGTGCCGGTGACATAACTGACACGTGAGACTGAACATCTGTATGCCTCAAGTTGATGGACGCAGGGCAGTGCATCGTAAGCCTCGTAGGTGACCGTGCGTGACCTACGAGGCAATGCTTTGTTTTATGCAATGGTTATCAGTAAACAACGGGTAAAAAAATATATTTAGATCTTGGTTCTAAAATACAGCCTCTACTCTTTGAGCCTTCTTGAAGTGCACTTAAAATACTTCCATCACACTGGTTCGACAGAACTATCGACACTATATTGGGCAATTTTACATTATCAAACATTTTAAAATTATTTTAATTATACATTATTTTAACTATACCTACATGTATAATGATTATCACTATCATCTGCCTAAGTCCACTGCAGGTCATTCCCTGGAGGGGACGGACAAAAAAGTGAAGGGGGGGGGATCTAAATCAAGACTCACAACGACAAAAAAGGGTCAGCTTAATGAATTTCCAACATAATCCAAGGTTTATGCCAGTGGCCCGAATTCATTGCTCTCAAGTATATACAGTAAGACATAGTCAGGGTCGCGGGGCGGCAATGGTTTAGACTGGCTCAGGATCGAGGTAGATGGCACAAACTGGCCGGTGACTGGCCTCCCGCTCAGTTGGTAGTAGCTCTGCCTTCTGCGCCGTAGGTCGTGGGTTCGATCCCCACCGAGAACAAATATTTGTGAGGTAAACATAAATGTTTGTTCTCTGTCTGGGTGTTATATTGTATTCTAAGTATGTATTTACAAAAAAAATATATTTAAGTATTATATCAGCTATCTGGTTCCCATAGTACAAGGTCTGCTTAGTTTGGGGCTGGGTAGTGTTGTGTGAATTGTCCACAATATTTATTATTTTATTATTTATTATTAAACTAAGGGAGGCCTATACCCAGCAGTGGGTGAAGTCGGGCTGTGGATTTTCTTCTTATCGTGTCACTGATTCTTTCGAACCAAGTGTGGTGAAATAATTTTAAGTGCGCCTCAAAGAGGCTCCTTTCGTGCACTTGACACATATTTTCGAACTTTTTAGGTTCTACGATATGCCGGTTTCCTCACGATGTTTTCCTTCACCGTTTGAGAGCACTGGCATAGTGAACATAAGTTTTTGGGCAGAAAACTCATTGGTACACGACTGGATTTGAACTCACGACCTTAGAATCGGAAGGCGAAGCTACCACTTGGCCGCCAGCGCTCTCAGGCTGTGGATGATGATGATGATGATATACAGTACAGGTTCTCGAACAGCGACCACAAACTAGAAGACGGTACGTAGAACGGTGGGCCAAATGATGGAACGACGACATTGTTAAGATCGCGGGAAGTCGGTGCCTGGAGACAGCTCAGAATCATTCTTTCTCTGATATCTCCGGTCAGTAGTAACTCTGCCTTCTACGCCGTAGGTCGTGGGTTTGATCCCCACCGATTACAAATAATTGTGTATTGTATTAAATAAATATTTCGAACATTCCACACAAATGAAATCGAAAACGTATAATCAGATTTCTGGTTTCCATAGTACAAGCTCTGCTTTATTTGGGGCTAGAAAGGTTTGCATTGTCCAAAATATTTTTACTTATATTTATTTCTAGAAATGTATAGGGGAGGCTTATGTATGACTTCTAATGATGATGTTACTGTATATGTTTTACATAACATCCTTGTCGCTGAGAATTCTCTGATCCTTCATCAATGGTATCCCTTTTAACGTTATAACAAAGGCTTCGGCAACCCAAGCCTTTATTCAGAAATGCCCGGTTCTTAAGACATACTTAGAAAACGGTAGGAACCAAGGCGTAGTTTGTTGCCTGTTCTTCTAGGCTGGGTCGCGTGGAACTGGCACCTCACCTAGCTTTAAGACCTTTCAAAGTGGTCCTTGCGGTACAATTGGATATAAATATTTGATTGGCTGTCTGATTGCTTGATTAATAGATAAGGTTGTTCGATTCCGATACAAACTGAATTTACACAACTATGGACAAACAAAGTATAAATGTACACTGTAATAGCTGTAATAGAATTTTACAGTGGTCTTTATTGCCGGCCAGTTATATAAAGTTGGAGAAAACTGTAGGATAACAGAAATATTAATAAAAAACCAAAAAAGTAATTTTTTCGTCATTCTTTTTCTGAAGCCTCGACTGCCACGACCAACGGCTGACACTCCAACTTTATATAACTGGCCGGTAATAAGGACCACTGTAAAAGCCTATTACAGCTATTTCAGTGTACATTAATACTTTATTCTCCCATAGTTGTGTAAATTAAGTTTGTATGGAAATCGCACCCCCTTGTAATATTCTGAGGAGTTCTCGGAAATTATGATACGATAGTTTTGGATGTCTGCGGTTCAATCATTCAATCTCAACTTGGATGAAACTTAGAATGAATACAAATTAAAATTATTCATACATTAATACAACAACATAATATGAATCACTGGCCTTTCAGCTCAGTTGGTAATATAGCTCTGTTTTCTGCGCCGTAGTTCATGGATTCAATACCCATCGGGAACCAATATTTACAGATAATTTGTTTTCTGTCTGGGTGTTAAATTGTATTCTAAGTAAAATGTATGTTATTATTATATCAGCTCTCTTTGATTGGTTGATATAGTTCAAGCTCTGCCTAACTTGGGGCTATATAGTGTTGTGTGAATTGCCCACAGTATTTATTTATAGTTAGTGACCTAAATTAGCCTCTTATAGTCCCGAAAATCTAACAAGAACGGGTTTTTGGATTTCATTTCTTATTTATTTCATCTAAAAAAGCTACCATGCGTGCAAAGTTGCTGGCGCTCACTAGTAAAGAACGACGGAATTTGGCATTTTTTTGGTGCTTATAGTGGTTTTAGCAATACTTCTTTGTAAATATGGCTGTATTTGAGGCCGGGATTGGGTCAGCTGTGGTCTAACTTTAACAGCTACCAAACATTTTTTTACCCTTTGATTTACCAGTAAACAGGAATTTGTCTTTGCTTAGTTTGGGGCTAGATGGCGCTTTATAAAAAACTATTATTTTTATTCAATTGCTTGGTTTCCTCAGTTTGGGTAAGATATGCACTAAAAATACCTTACTTATAAAATCGTCGTACCGTGCATGGCAACCGTGCGGTTTAGTCAGCTCCGCACGTATTGACCATGTCTTTCCTGTGGATTAGGCCAACCAAGCTGTCAGGATGGTATGGGTGCTGGGCAAGCCTGTTCCATATAAAATCCTGTCCCAGGCACTATAGCGTCCCGTTAATAGGGCATGAGTAAACACCAGTTGCCCCTGACTCTATATAAACAATAAATACAAAAACCTATCAAATTATTTATAATTTACACTATGCATAAACTTTATTATGTACACTATGTAAGTGCTCTCAAACGGTGAAGGAAAACATCGTGAGGAAACCGGCATATCGTAGAACCTAGAAAGTTCGAAAATATGTGTCAAGTGCACGAAAGGAGCCTCTTTGAGACGCACTTTAAATCCTTTCACCACACTTGGTTCAAAAGAATCAGTGACAGAATAAGAAGAAGAATAATTAAATAATTCAAAAAGTAGGGGTTTGTTATTTATTATCTTTATTTTCAAGTCCAGTCCATCCCAAGGTTGTCTGGAAGAGATCGCTTTGAGTGATAAGACCGCCCATTGTATTCCAGTTTGATGTTTTTTCTGTATTCCTTTGTTTATTTTATGTGGTTTACAATAAAGTATTTTCTTTCTATCTATCTATCTACCTATCTATTGTTTCCTAATCATTATAGGACTTCTTTAAAAATAGAGCTATTTATATACTTACCTATTCATATTCATATCCACACAGCCCACACTCGAGACACCATAACTATATAATATACAATATGAAACATAATTCACGAACCTCGGGTATTATATTAATTAAATAAATAATAGGATACGGGTAGGGCTTGAGAATGAAAGGGACTACAAGGTATGTAATATTAGTTCAAGAATTTAATAGGTTGGTACTCAAGTTGGCATGGTGGTATTAGACTCAAAACCAGAGCCAGAGACAGAACCAGACAGAGCTTGTGGTAGGCTGACTGTAGTTTGTCACAAAATAGACTTGTTAAGTATTTTATATTACTTAGACCATAAAATTGGTCCATAATTTTGCCAAAAACTAAAAAAATCTGATAATGCTATTATTTTAAAAAGCTACTAATGAGTTTTTTCTAGTATTTACAAAATAAAGGTGCTCAGCATCAGGTGGACAACCTGCTTGTAACATCAGTGACCAGTAAATAAATCTAAAGGCACATAAAATGTAAATAAACCTTAATATTGTGACAAAGGTACCGCAAACTAATTAAAACGAGATCAAAGGTATTTATGGAAAGCCAAAATACTGTAATATTACGCCCACTCCATACTCCACGAGGCGAGATGATAAAAAAGTGCAAGAGCTAATGGTGGATTAATTACGTCATGCAGTTGCATAAAATTAAAAACTGCCTTTTTCAAACTGAGTAAGGCTTGA
Organism: Thera obeliscata; assembly: GCA_947578465.1. Taxonomy (NCBI): domain Eukaryota; kingdom Metazoa; phylum Arthropoda; class Insecta; order Lepidoptera; family Geometridae; genus Thera; species Thera obeliscata. The sequence continues at coordinate 7,384,120 of OX387923.1, read as the reverse complement.
GAAAACTAGACAACAAAATGCTTTCACAAGATAACTCTTTAGTAGCTTTTTCTAGTAGTTACAAAAACACATGACATGTAAATAAACCTTAATGTTGTGACAAAGGTACCGCAAACAAATTAAAACGACATCAAAGGTATTTATGGAAAGCCAAAATACTGTAATATTACGCCCACTCATACTCCACGAGACGAGATGATAAAAAAGTACAAGAGCTAGTGGTGAGTTTATTACGTCATGCAGTTGCATAAAATTAAATATTGGCTGCTCCAAACTGACCAAACCAAATACCTTTTGTTTGTACTAGAGAACATCTTCAGGATGATAGCAAAATTTTCAAATTACAAAAATGAACTAAAAAAAAAAACTCTTTACCGATGTCTTTTCAGGACTTCATCTTCAGTGTTACTAAATCTTTCAAAACAGCTTAGTGGGCGATCAGGATCTAAATCATGTAGCTCTTTAGACATGGCATATAATTCAATTCAATTTATTTAATATCAGATAAAGAGAGAGAAATATCTATATTTGTAAGTAGAAATTAATAGACATATTGCTTCACGTTCAATACATAAATAAATGAGACTTTCTGATCAGGATGCGTGATTTTTGCGTCCATATTTCAAAAACATGCAGACTATAATGACGCTACAAAAAACATCATTATATCCCCGACTAACACTTCAAGCTTGCCAACAAGATAAAAATTGCGAAAAATAATGATTAAAACCTCTGTAGTAGTGGACTCATTAAAATTTGCACAGACCGATGCGTTTACAAAAAGCTGTACCTCCGTAAACAATGTTTTTATTTGTTTTGTATTTTTCATAAAGTTTCATTACAACAGGATATAAATGAGATCTGTTTTTCATTTGACATTTTTGTTTTGTTATTTTTGTTATTTACCAAAGAGGTTGGAAACTTATTACAATGGAGAGGAAATGTCATTGTTTTGACTGGGATTCGCGCGTGCCGAAATTATTCATGTGATGCTTTTGGTTCATAGGTTTTGACACTATTATGGCTCGCATAAAAAAATCGGTTGTCTGTAAAGTCGGTATACTGACGATGGTTGAAAGTGACAACGTCATACAGCTGTCCACGTGGACGTATCGCTCACACAAGTAGGAGAGAGACAGATGTCAAACGCTGCCAAACGTGGAGGCCGATTGTGCCTCTTTGTCGTTCGTTCCGCGCTCTTGCTTACACTTCAAGCGTTAAATGGAACGCCTCAGAGTGAGGTAACGCCACATGAGTAATGTTTTTTCGTGCGTGCAGCCGGCTCCATCGAATTAGAAGACGTTGTCACGTCAAAATTATTTTTGTGTTTGATAGTCCATTTATTGAGGAAGTACTATAGATAGTGCAATCCACGAAGGCGCGCCCCACTATTCCTCCCACAGAGCAGCCAACACGCTTTTGCTTACGCAAAGTAGAGAGAGTATGATGACGTATTACTAAGAGAACCAGTGTCGCCAAACTCATACACGTAAAAACAAATACACATAGAAATAAAAGTTATGATTGGTCGAAAAGAAACGTTAAAAAGGACCTAAAACCAAAAAAATAATTTAATTGATAATAAACCTTAACGCTATCGTAACATGGTTCTAAACTTAATAAAATAAACAGTGCTAAAATGAAATTCTACTTACCACGAGATGGCAGATTTCATTCAGTATTTTTTTCTTTTAGTCTCTATTTAGTTGTAATATGATTGATAATACAATGGCTGTTACTTGATTGACAACAAAACAAAGCTACTTGACGCTAGATGGCGTTATAGAAAACAATTCTGTTAGTCTTTATCCACAAGTTATAAGATTCATAATACAATGGCTATTACTTGACATAGCCACTCACTTAGTGATGTGCCAAGGTGGATACAAGACAAATGTATCGACATCGATGATTACCTACCTACTTCTTATCGTGTCACTGGTTTTTTCGAACCAAGTGAGGTGAAAGGATTTTAAGTGCGCCCCAAAGAGGCTCCTTTCGTGCACTTATTTATCACATATTTTCGAACTTTTTAAGTTCTATGGCATGCCCGGTTTCCTCACGATGTTTTTCTTCACCGTTTAAGAGCACTGGCATAGTGTAAATTAATTTTTGGGCAGTAAACCTCATTGGTTGGACTGGATTTAAGCCCACAACCTAAGGATCAGAAGGCGAAGCCGCTACCACTAGCCCACCAGCGCTCTCACCTACCTACTGATGTATAACGATCGGTAGCACGTCAGGTTATATTTATGGTGGTCGAAATAAAAAGCTTTTCTTATCTATCTTTCTTTATTTACCCAATCAAATGTTTACAACTCGTAAAATTGTATACTCAACTGTTTCAAATATTGTTTCTTTTTCTTCTTGTGTTTTCTTTTTCCTGTTGCATCGATACATTTATTTTGAATATCGGAAAACTGAAACCAGAATTATTATGTTATTTCTTCAAAATATTTCTGTAATTTTCATCTTACCCAGCCACTGTGGGCTATAAGAATAAGAAAAGAATCAGAATAATACATAAGGAATAAAATCTTCACTAAAGCAAAAAAAAAGTCAGCTCCCTAAACCTAACTATTTATATGATCAGAACTAATAAAGTATTCGATAGCACATTCATCACTTTATTGGGGTACAGCCCTAAATTGAGTAGCGAAAGTTGAGATTTATAGAAACGCGACCTTAACGAATATCATTCACAGTCTATTTTTGTTTGATGGTTTTGCATTCTAAATAAAACCAATTTAAGCAATAAAATAATACTAACCTGTGATACGATATGCCCCCTTTTGTTAAATTATTGGTTCGGCTATCGTTTTAGCACTGCAAAACAGCACAATACGGCATTTTTATATTTTTTCGTGTTTTTCTCAGTTACGTTTCTTCTGACAGACTTCAAACACGACTAAACAAAGGAGGGCTTGAAGTCTGCTGTACTGCGCGTACTTGGAGCGTGAGAAGGTCGTCTACATGCTATTTCCATTACTTCTTTATTTCGTGATTCCTCCTAACCGTTTATAGTATATGTGTGCAAGCTTCCGTCAATGTTTGAGTGTTATCGGTATACACTAATTACCTATGAGTGCACACGCACACTACAATGAATAGACTACGGTTGGCGACTGCCGCTCGGAGCAAACTCCCCACACCCCGCGAGGGGCGCGTCTTCGTGAATTGCACTATCTATACATATAACATCACGCTGTTTTCTTCTTGACGCTTTTTATGCAAATCAATGCCACTACTGACCAAATGGCAATAGTTAGTCGAATGTCGAATAGTTTTGACAAAATCGTTTTTCCAACTATTTTATCAACGTCACACGGACTTTATAATCCAATTTAAATGCATCAGAAATCCAAGGCACACAATAAAGCGAAGAGCAAACTTAATACCGAATTAATTTCGTGGCGAAATTAAAACTTTACCACGGACGGAATTGGAGTTTCGACGTTTTGCTGGAATTTCATGGGTAACCCATTTAAAGAGGTACGATTCCCATATAAATTAATTTAAACCATTTATGGGTGATTAGAGTAGGTATCTATAATTTTCACTGAAATAACCGTGGTTGGCCTATAAATTATATTTCTATTTTATATTTATATATTATGCGTTTGACTTTTATATTAGTCTTGACTTTTATATTGCAAACTACATACTGCGTTTGACTTTTATATTAGTCTTGACTTTTATATTGCAAACTACATACATCATTAATCATTTATTTTTAAGTTGAAGAAAACTGTAGATTAACAGTACTTAATAATTTAAAAAAAACTAAAAAATGCATTTTAGTTTTTTTATTAGTTTATACATAGATAAATGCATTTCGAAGATATCACCATGACTTTGGTATTATATAAGTTAAAGAAAGTATATGTTTTTTTTTGGTTTTTATTTTTACAAAGAAAGAACTTATTTTTAGAACGACAAGAAATAAAACTTTAAAACTTTTTGAATTCTCAGTGAAAAAAAAAAAAAAAATGTATTACAGTTAATCTTCAGTTTTCTTCAACTTAATAAAATTTACCGCCTTTACGGCAAAGAACAATACAAAAGTCAACCACAGTTATTTCAGTGTACAACTGTTCTCTCATCACTCATAAATGGAAAGTCATTTTGTATGGAAATCGAACAACCTTAAATGAGACTACTTCCCAGAAGTTTACAGGGATGTGGGTGATTTTCATTCAAAAACAAAAACACCCCTGCCCCCTCTTTCCGCGTATCAAGCCCCTCACCCCTGTAAGCAGGAACTTGACTGAGTTACGTGGTTTACCTATAGTTATATGTATAGAGGTTTTTGGTGACCCGGGAAGTTTGTGAATGAGGGCGCAGAATTGTTCCTCTTAGAAATCTTTTTTTTTTATAAACTAGTAGCTCATTGAACAAGCATAATTTATACCAACATACCTGTAGGCCTACCACAAGCTCTGTCTGGCTCTGTCTCTTGCTCTGGTTTTGAGTCTGTGTGAGTTTTGACTAAATAAATCCTAAGTCAAAACGTCACACACAGAATAATATTATAATACTGGTGAGCACTCACACAGACTCAAAACCAGAACTAGAGACAAAGCCAGACAGAGGTCATTGTAGGCCTTCTGATGTATTAAGTGGTAACCATCACCTATAACAAAGCCATGCCGCATAGGTCACGCACGTCAGGAACGTGCCCTTCGATGCACTGCCCTGCTTCCATCAACTTGAAGCATGCAGATGTTCAGCCTCACGTGTCAGTAATGTCACCGGCACCCACACCCTTCAAACCGAAACACAGCAATGCTGCTTCACGGTAGGAATAGGCATGGTGGTAGTACGCACCCCCACGAGACACACACAAAGAGCTCTACTACTACTAAAGTTGTATAAAGTTAGTATTAAGTATGTAAGCTTTAAAAAATAACGAACAAAAATTAAAAAAAATTGTGCTCAATATTTACTTGTGGATCCCAATAATAAAATGTACGTACCAATATGAATCGCCAATATTGAAGTAAACAAAATAACTGTTTTTCCATCCATTTTCAATTCTGCAACAAGAGAAAAAAATATTTTAAATTAATTAAAAAAGGGAATGAATTAAGCCACCTGTGATATATTATAGGCATGGTAGACATCCAATAAAATATGTAAAAAAAAAATTACGTGTGTGCCTAGGCAGTATAACTCTGAGAGCGCTGGTGGCTTAGTGGTAGCGGCCCCACCTTCCGATTTTAAAGTCGTGGGTTCAAAATCAAATCCAGTCATGTACCAATGAGTTTTTCTACCCAAAAATTTATTATTATTAAAAAGTTCGAAAATATATGTCAAGTGCTCGAAAGGAGCCTCTTTGAGGCGCACTTAAAATTCTTTCACCACACTTGGTTCGAAAGAACCAGTGATACGATAAGAAGAAGCATAACTGTTATAGATAGAGGTAACCGCTCAACGCAAGGTGGGTCATCTGTTTCTTCCGCTACATTACAATCGCTGTCAAACGCCACTTTCTTTACTTCTTCTTCTTGTCATGTCGCCACTTCTTTCAATGCAGTGTGGTGAAAGGATTTTTAACGTTTTAATTTTACTAAAGCCGTGTCTTTCAGCGATCGGGTAATTCCATCTACGCATGTTGCAAACCAGTCGCGACTTACGTAGCCCCCACGATAACAACAAATATTTATATTTGCATGAGTTTAATGTCTCAGCTGTTAGAGATTTCCGTAATAATGAATCTGTAATAATTATCATTACATATATTCAACTCACTCACTGACTGACTGACTCACCTAAATCTGCGAAAACTCTAATCCAAAATATATTTATTTTATTTTATTTTACTCTCACACACTTTGGCCTCGCCTTATAACACCCCTGTTTTTGGTAAAGTAAAAAGTAAAGTTTGTTTGGAAATAATAAACTAAGTAAAATGAAATTCCAAAAGCATCATTAAAAAAAACTAAGTAAGTATTCCTATATTTTATTATTTGTAATCTTTTACTTTGGTGTACAATTAAATTATATTCTATTCTATTCTAAAAAGAGCAGGGAATAAAAAGTTAGCCGGTTTTGGAAATAGGACATCCCTACCGAGACCGGGCGAGTAGGCACATCACTAGCGGGAGAGAAAAAGATGGCGTTGACATTTTGATAGGATTGTTTGCCGTGTTATAAATATATACAGAATTCTAGCTATACAACGTGTATCAAAATATGTGTACTATCCTGAAGGGGGGGTGAATTTCCACCCCCCGGGGAACAACTTTTGTTCAACGACTTTTCGAACTTCGATTGGTATCTCTGAAAAAAACTGCAACGAAGTTTCAACATGAACAGCTGACTTTATACAAAGTGACAACCCTAAACTCAACTACAGAGGTAGTAGGTAGTAGTAGTAGACCTACAGAGGTAGTAGGTCAAGGGGTCAAGGGGTTACAAGGATAGGGTTGTCAATTTATTTAGGCATTATGAAATTAAATATTAAAACTGAAAATAGGAATTTTTAATTATCTCCCCCCCACAACTGATCACCATTGTGGTCTGAAACCCCCCACCTTCGCATAGTACACATATTTAGATACACCTTGTATAAGTTTTTCTGCCCGGAAATGTATGTTCACTATGCCAGTGCTCTCAAACAGTGAAGGAAAACATCGTGAGGGAACCGGTATGTCGTAGAACCTAAATAGCTCTAAAATATGTGTCAAGTGCACGAAAGGAGCCTCTTTGAGGTACACTTAAAATCCTTTCACCACACTTGGTTGTGACACGATAAGAGAAGAGCTAATATTCAATAAATAGTTTTCGCCGTAACACTACCAAACGAAACGTATACGTAAATATTAAATTTTGTATGTAAATGACGAACAAAGTCGCGTGAGATTCTACTTCTATTATTAAAACGAGCAGGGAATATAAAGGATTACCAAACGAAATTTATACGCAAAAGTTAATACTTTAATGGAATTGGACCCAACCTATTATATTTGGAAACTTGGCTCTCTGGTTTTAATTTCAATGGCTTCAATAGCTTAATTCATTTAATTGAAAAATGTATGTACACTATGCCAGTACTCTCAAACGGTGAAGGAAAACATCGTGAGGAAAGCAGCATGTCGTAGAACCTAAAAGTTCGAAAACATGTGCACGAAAGGAGCCTCTTTCTTACCGCAAGAGGTGACTAGCAGCTGTGCGTTTACCATAGCTCTCACTGTTTAGTGATCATTAACAAGTAGGGCTTAAAAAAAAAAACTCCACACACACAATGACATGCTGAACTGATTTTGATAAAATTTATATCGGACCAATTTTCCAGACTTCAAAAATATTTGTTTCAAATCGGCTCATAAATGACGTGAAATGAAGTTATGTGATAGCAAACATTTAAAAAATCGGTTAGTTGTAAAGTCGGTTTACTGACGATAGTTGAACGTGACAACGTCATAAGAAAATACACAGACAGATGTCGAATGCTGCCGAACGCGGAGGCCGATTGTGCCTCTTTGTCGCTCGTTCCGTGCTCCCGCTTGCACTTCAAGCCTTAAATAGAACGCCTCAGAGCGAGGTAACGCCGTATGAGTCATGTTTTTCGCGCGTGCAGCTGGCTCCATCGATTTATAAGACGTTGACACGTCAAAAAAATGAGAAACTTCATGCCACACACACACAACATGCTGAACTGATTTTGATAAAATTTATATGGGACCATTTTCCAGACTTCCAGATTAAAATATTTTTTCAATTCGGCTCATAAACGTGAAATGAAGTTATGTGATAGCAAACATTAAAAATATAACCGAATTGAGAACCTCCTCCTTTTTTATTTGTAGTTGGTTATTACACAAATATAATAGGCCTTGCCTTTGAAAACTCCGGGGTTATTACTTGAAACCAGGTGATATAGCGATAGAGACCGCGAATCCGTGAAATGAGTCGTTTGTTGATGAAATAAGAGAACCACTCGATTGAAGACGTATCTCTGTGGGAAAATCGATACTAAGGTACACTTCCTTTGATCCTCAAAAATCGAGTACGTTTCGAGATCAGAGAATATCTGTGTATTCAGACCCTCACAGCCAAATACCCTCTTCTCAAATATTAGAAAACTCTTTTCAACGAAAGTATCAGAGTAAACAAATCTCTCGAAAATGGTAGAGTTGAAAAAGTTAAAGTGTGGATCTTAGCGTTTTAAGTAGAACTTAACACGCACTTAAGGGCCAGCTTTGCTGGGCAGGCTAAGGTGGGGCTAGGGTTGTCACAAAGAATGGATTTTTAAATTTTATTTATCACGAAAGAAAGGCTAGAGAGAGATAAAGTGGAAGTATTTGGGGAAGATCTTTGCCCAGCAGTTGGGCAAAATATAAAAAAATAGTCGCGTCGAATGTCGCCGTTCACATAATTGGGATCGAACTTCACTTGGTAAGTTCGTTTGATCATTAAATATACTTTAATAATAATAATAATAATATATTTTATTTCAGACAACTATAAAATGTACATTACAAAAATGAAACACCTTAGGTCCATAGTTAATAAATACCTTAGAGACTAACATACATAAAATAAAATAAAATTACTTATTAAATCTTAAATCTTAGGGGCTTTTTTCGTTAGCGCACCCCTAAAGCGACGATAGACGACTCCTGGCGGCCAGAAATCCGAATTGAGAAACATGTCCCCATGCTTCGCAGGCACCTGGAGCACGTACGATTTAAAGGCCGTGTCTCTCATTCCCGATGGCTCTAGCCGCTGCAGATGTAACTGTATTGGTGGCGGGTCCTTAATCCAGAAACGTATCCTCTCCTTTACATATCGAAAGACCTCATCACCTGAAGTATTCGGGTCCAATCTCGAGAGGTAAAGGAGGATGGTCGGGTCCACAGCACGCAGGGTGACTTCTGATGCTATGACGCTGGCGGTACCACGTTTATTACGTGACGTTTTTGGTCTTTTCTCCACCAGAGTAAAACCATCTTTATCGATCTTTGATGTACCAACGGGGATCTTCGTTTGTGCCTTCTGCCTCAAAACAGCGCAAGGCACTTTGCATTTCTTTTTGGCAGACAGGAATAAGGTCACTATAATTTAAAGAAAATGTCTATTTTTGAAAGTCCTTGGTAGAAATCTAGGCTTGTAGATGGTGTGTAGTAGTTTACATTTATCAAAATGATAAGGATGATGATGATGTCTTTAAATTTTCCAGACTAAGAAAAAATAATATCGTGTATGTCGTGTCGTGTTGTTTTTTTAATTGAACCTAGAGGTTAAATAAAAAAATGAAAGTACTATTATTATATTCTTTCAATTATAGTGACCTTATTCCTGTCGCTATAAAGAATTTTTTTGGCGTTGCTGTCAGTAACATAAATATTACAAACCGTCCCAAAATAGTATCTTTGAAAGAAAAAAAAGAATTAAAAATAATTATAAAATTATTTTGGTAATTATTTGCCCTAAATGCAAATTAAGATGGCGTCTCACTTGGCAGCCCTACCGTGCAAGAAAACTCAAGGAAAACTTGACTTAATACAGGAACTTTTTTCTCCTGCCGAGATGGAAAAATTCGCTGACTCTAAAATTTAATAGGGAAATTGGTCTGGCAGGGGTCTTAATTATTTTTTATAACATAGCGGCGCCTTAATGAGTTGATAGACGTGCATTATTAAACTCTTATTCTGACGGGATAAGGTTTAAAATTCGAGGTTAAGGAAAAAAGGGAATTCGTCTGCTACAGACGAAGGGAAACAAAATTTATTAAATTCAAAAATATTTACGGACAGAATTTTATTTAAGTTTCAATTTTTACTTATTTCTTAAGGAAAGATAAAAAAAACTAAGAAAATTCATGTTTTGTTACTTTCACCATTAAAACATTTTCTATCATCATTTAATTTTTAAGTTGACTAATTTATCTATGTTTTTTTATATAAATTCGTACAGTCAACTTAATAATCAAATGATCATTATGGATAGGGAGGCTTTTGCCTTGCAATGGGACGATGGAGGTTAAAAATAAATAATAAGTTGACTGTTATTACAGCAAAAAAATCATAAAAGTCATTAAGAAGCTACTAAGTGACCATCACCATCAGCCTGAAGAAGTTCACTTCTGCAGGCCTACTACAAGCTCTGTCTAGCTCTGTCTCTGGCTCTGGTTTTGAGTCCATGTGAGTGTTGAGTTAATAAATCCTACCTCAAAACATCACACACAGTCGAATACACTAGTGAACACTCAAACAGACTCAAAACCAGAGCCAGAGACAGAGCCAGACCTTATACATTTCCGTCCACTAACTTCCCGTGATATTGATATCGTCGGTCCGTTGTGTGGGAGGTGGAATACATTATTATATTATATCAAGAATATAGGTAATTCCAGAAGCATCTAATATAACCGCAGATCGCAGTTGTGTCATACATAAAACTATGTCATCGTATAACTCATAAAAACGAAATGATTCACAGATACAATGGAACAGCTGGGTTAATCATAATAACGTCAAAGCACGCAAAGCATTTCTCAAGCTCTTGTGTGTAGCTCGTCCGGGGAATCTTAATCGTCCGTCATAAGAAAATACACAGATGCTGAACGCGGAGGCCGATTGTGCCTCTTTTTAGCTCGTTCCACGCTCTCGCTTGCACTTCAAGCCTTAAATGGAACGCCTCAGAGCGAGGTAACGCCGCATGAGTCCTTTTTCGTGCGTGCAGCCGGCTCCATCGAATTATAAGACACGTCAAAAACCTAATGACGTCATGCGGGAAAGGGAAAACTAGCGTGTGTGGCCAGGCTTATTGGTGGATAAATGAACCAGCTGTATACAACGTGCCATGGTGACGGGTTACGGCCTGGGGTGCGGTTACGGGTGATTTTATGAAAGCCTTCTTATATTTTGATGTGATATTTCCTTCACTCGTCTGACGCGTCTTGGTTTTTTAGCAAAAAGTGATAGAAGTTGTCAATGCTAAGCAGTTACTTCTGCATACGTTGTATCACCTCACTGAAGGCTAATTTATTAAGGCGAAGACAACCGTCAATGTACTTCTCGCTCGCATATTTTGACGCTTTGAAAGATATAAAATTAACTTATTTCTCGAAAATCGCGAACAACATAACTATCTTAGTGTGCAATCCGATTTCACACAGTTTAGCCAAAAAATAGCATTAATCCTAGCACGTTCTTTTTAAAAGTTTGCCAAACTGGTTTTCGTACAAGTAAATGGTAAAAAGAAGCCTGTTTGAGTGCACGAAAAGAGCCCGTTTGAGGCGCACTTAAAACTGGCACCTAGACTCACCTAGCTTTAAAACGTTTCAAAGTTATCCTTGTGATACAACTGCAGGGCTACCACGAGCTCCATATGGTTATGGTTGTGGCTGTCAAAATTGTGTCAACAGTGTCAACACATTCAAACCCAAGAAGAAAATGAATGTGTGGGTCAACCTATCTATACACAATTTGACAGCCATAGCCATAACCATATGGAGCTCGTGGTTGGCCAGATGAATAAAGAAACATTGGATTTTACTGGATTTGAACCCCCAACCTTAGGATCAAAAGGCTACCACTAGACTACCAGAGCTGTAATACTCCTACTTTGCTCAATAAATAGGTGTTAATATCCTTGTAGCCCAATTCATTCAGAATTCCAATCAAGAAAAACAAACTGAGTGAAACCCTTCAGCTAATGAGTAAGATTGATCACCGGCCATCAATAACGAACCTCCGTGTCGATTAGTGAGCCTTGTATCTTCAGAAATTACTCACGATGTTTGCTTCTCTCTCAAGAGTGCTAGATAACGAGGGCTGCCTTTTAAGAGGGTAACACAGGCGACTCTCCATACAAACGTAGTCCCCTATTTCCTCCCTGGATAATGCGTCTAGAGTAACCATTTTGTCTCATAAAATCCAGATCTGCTATATACGTGCTCGTATGTTTTCCTTTTTTTCAGAAACTTATTGATAAAGAAAATATCACCTCCAATTCATATATAAATCATATGAGGGTCATATTTTCTTTATCAATAAGTTTCTGAAGTAGTAGTAGATAAACAACCTCCTATTTTTTAAAAGTTGGTTAAATCAGTCAATAATGTTAAATAGTGTTTTTTTAATGAATTGCTGTAATTGTCTTGGTTAGCAACTTACTTTTATTAAAAAATCATTGATATTGAAACCGTTGGTAGCAAATACTTTTGTTAGAATCTCCGTTGAAAACGATAATAATACTGAGAAAAAACATCACTTCTGAACAGAGAGGTTGAGGATTTCACACATCGCTAATTTTACTCTACCCGCCCATGCATATAGATGCTTTCAAACGAATGACGTACCCTAAGGGCAGAACGTTAGAACTGTCGATGTAGCGAGGTGCGTTTATCGATAAAAAAACATCGATACCAATGTTCGAACGATACACTAAAAGAAATCAAAAAAAATATCTAGGTTGGTTTACTTGCCAGTTCCTTCTCTTCTGCTCTTGAAATGACCTCCTACCAACCTGACGCAAGTTACATACTTATGTAAGTCAGGCTAAGATAAGCAATCACTGCAATCAACCGTAACTTGTTGAGGTTACCATTCATTTTATTTCATCCTGGTATTTTTTTTAATTAATAATAAGACTATATTAAAAAAAATTGTGTTTTAATTTTTCTTAGTTTAAAACACATACAGACACCTGAGAGAAAACAAATATAGTATATTACATACCCAGGGAAGTAAATAAGAAATGTCTCAGATCACATGATTGTAATTATTTACCGAGGCGAGGCCGAGGATGACAAACATGTGATCTGAAGCTTTTTTTGTTGCTTCCCGTGGTGTGTATACGATTTTTCTGCTTGACGACGGCGGAAAGGGGCAACTTTGACTCGTGCAGTGGGCCGAAAGTTACCACTTTCCACACTGTGAGCTGAAAAATCATTTTTTTATCGATACTTAAAACTGTCGACTACATCCCAACACTAGCGCACTCACAAATATTAATAAACCATCGATGCGGACAGAGGACGCGCGAATGCAAACGCATAACTGATATTAATCTCGGCTTCTGAACGCGACAGTACTTTTATGTTTTCAAATTTTGCGATACGCTTCTGTACATAACTGTATATATGCGGGAAACGATATCGGAGAATTTGAGATTGAACTTTTTTCAGTTTGGTAAAAATGCGGGCCAAATTGTTTGAATTTTTGCTTTTTTGGTCTCGATTTTGGTGAATTCTTTTGTTCGACAAAAGTTTACACGAGCTACGCTGGTGGTGGCCGTGGAACCACATTTAATTTGAGCCATTTGGGCAATGAACTTGAAAAACTACAGGCCTGCCACAAGGTCTGTCTGGCTCTGTCTCTGGCTCTAGTTTTGAGTCTGTGTGAGTGTTGACTAAATTAATCCTACGACGAAACGTAACGCACACAGTATAATACACTGGGGAGCACGCACACAGACTCAAAACCAGAGCCAGATCTCTCCACAATATTTATTTCTGTCATCATCGAGGGTACGACGCACGCCTGAAGCGTGGGGTACTCTTCTTTTAAAAGGGTTATAAAACCCTTTTTAAGAACTATATGCCGAATTCCTTGCTTAGCCACGTTTATAAGCTGTTTTCGAATATTTATTCAATTCAATTCAATTCTTCAATATTTGTTTATTTATATTCCCACACCTGACAAGAGACTTTGATTTGTCACGTCGTAGTTTTAATAGCAGACTTACCTAGTATTAAAAAGCGATTCAAAGGAGGTTTTTGACTTTGATTTTTCATGTCGTAGTATTAATAATATACTTAGTAGTAGTACAGCTCTTTGTGAAGGGCTCGTCCAAGGAAGTACTACCACCATGCCTATTTGTGCCATGAAGCAGCAATGCGATGTTTGAGTTTGAAATAAAGGTTCTCAAATGACGGCCAAGAACCAGAAGACGAAACTTATGTTCAGAATCGTTCTTCCAGGAAACGCATGAGAGAAATATGACCAGCAGTGGGCTTCTTCAGTCTAGTGATGATGATAGCCTCTCGGATGTACCACCTTCTCTTGCTTGCAATACGTTGGTCCAATCCGTCCATCCAATGCGTGCCATCAATAATATTAATCCTTTCACCACGCTTGTTGGAAAGGAGAGACGAAGCTGCCACAAGCTTTGTCTGACTCTGTCTCTGGTTTTGAGACTGTGTGAGTGCTCACCAGTGAATTATACTCTGTGTGTGACGTTTTGACGTAGGATTTACTTTGGCAGCACTCACGCAGATCCAAAACCAGAGCCAGTGACAGAGCCAGACAGAGCTTGTGGTAGGTACTGATGTACCTCCATTTTTAATGCCTTCAATAATATAATACTTTCTCCATGCTTGTTGGAAAGATGAGAAGAAGACGAAGATGCGAACAATGGCGCATGGTCTACCCTCAAATTTTCCATTATAGCTTAATACCTTTCATAATTGCCACAGGTATCAGAAGCCTGAGGCGCACATCACATAAAAGTAACTTAGACATCACTTCAACTCTAAAATAACTTTGGCTAGGGTATGGGGACATAATTTGAAACTTTAGCGTTTTTCTCTGGTTCGTGAAACACGAGCGAGTTTGTAAATGAGGCTGTTTAAGTTAGGAGTTTGTAATTTGGGTTTCAAATTGGACCCAAAAAAACGATTGATCCTACATAATAAAAATGTTTGAGTATTTGTGGCCCTAATGACTGGACCAATTTGGATGAAAACTGGTATATAGTTAGTATTTTGGAATAGCAAGGCTTTTGAACCCAAAAAAGAAAAATAGCACTTCAAGCCTCTCAGCTCAGTTGGCAGTAGCTCTGCCTTTTGCAAAGTATTTGATTCCCACTGAGAATAAATATTTGTATGGTGAACGCGGATGCTTGTTCTATGTTGGGGTGTTATATTGTATTCTAAAGTTATTGTTTTACAAAAAACAATTAGTATTATATCAGATACATATTATTTGGTTTCCATAGTACAAGCTCTGCTTAATTTGGAGCTAGATAGTGTTGCGTGGATTATAGACGATATTCATTTTATTATAACTTAACTTACCTACCAAATGCAATTTACACGCGGTTTTTTTTCTGAATAATCAATACGTAGGTACACGACTGGATTCAAACCTGTCTGATTACACCCTGTATTTACCAGCAGGTACTATCAAAATTTGAAGTTAATTACTAACAAACCCATACCAACTACACAGTGTGACTGTCACATAGCCACTTTACAATCATCTGTGACCTTGTACTATGAGGATAATGTAATGAGTTTCAAACTTCAATGAGGTTTTATTGCGTCTTCTTCTTGATAAGGCTAATGGTTTTGACGAAGTGAGATATTCGATTGAGATAGCAGTACAAAAAAATATTACTTTATAACTATGTAAAAAAAACTATCACCTGAAAAAATCATTTGTAATTGAAAAGCTATCAGAAAACCCTATTTTACAGGATTTTATAATCATCATCATCATCATCATCTCAGTCCGGTATTACCCACTGCTGGGTATAGGCCTCCTTCATCATCTGCCTTCATCATTTTTTTATGTTTGTTACCGCATAACTTCGTAATTTGTGAGCCGATTTGAAAAAATATTTTTTTATCTGAAAGGTACTGCTTTCAGATTGGTCCCATTTTAATTTTATTAAAATCGGTGTTGCCATTTTTTTTTTAAATATTTTTTTTAATGTTTGTAACTGCATGCCTCCGTCATTTATGAACCGATTTAGAAAATATTTTTTTTATTTGGAAGGTTATTCTTACGTCCAGATTGTCCCAAACAAATTTCATTAAAATCGGTTTAGCCGTTCGGCAATGAAGTCGGTTTCTCTAGTTTTTTAAACTTATAATGATACATTTAGTACGCCCATCAAAAAACCCCAACTTTTAAGAACCCATTTAAATAATCACCAGGGAGGTACGCATCCACCATCTGGATCCATCGACTAATTAGCAGGATAACGGGCCACGTTCCACGTTCACCGCTGGTTTTAGATTAAAGGCTGTGAAATCTCCAATTCAAATAACGCGACAGAATTCAAATGAAGCGATACCATTTGTTTCAGATCGAGGGGCTCTCGAGATGCTTCTTCGACTTCTTGGCCTCTTAGCTCAGCTGGTAGTAGCTCTGCCTTCTGCGTCGTACGTCGTGGGTTCGAACCCCACTGAGAACAAATATTTGTGCGGTGAATGCAGATGTTTGTTTTCTGTCTGGGTGTTATATTGTTTTCCAAGTATGTATTTACAAAACAAAAAAGTTACACAAGTATATGAGCTTTCTGGTTCCCATAGTACAAGCTCTGCTTAGTTTGGAGCTAGAGAGTGTTGTGTGGGTTGTCTATAATATTTATTTTATTTATATATTTATTTATTATTTTTCTATCTGTCCTTATCCCACTTTATATGGGGTCGGCACAACATGTTCTCCTTTTATCAGCCGTCATCTCTTTATTCACTTCTTTCTTCGTCTTCTTATCGTGTCACTGTCGAACCAAGTGTGGTGAATGGATTTAAAGTGCACTTCAATGAAGCTCTTTTTTTGCACTTGACACATATTTTTGAAATAAATATTTGGCATAGAAAAATTAATTGATACACGACTGGATTTGAAACCTTGACCTTATATAGCCAGCGTTCTTTTTTTACCGTCGTATTTTTAACTTATATGTATATAAAATATTTATTCTTACCACCTGAAATTTGACACAACCTTCCCCAATACGTTTCCAGGAAAAACAATTCTGCCCCTCTTTTCCCCCATCCACTGACTTCCCGTGATCGGTTCATGGTCACCATTTGATAACCTTTATTCCCCAACATTTAATTTTTCAAGGGTTGATGAACTACATGCTGAATGTTATTCTACTCGAGATTCAACAAATAAAATCACTGTAATTTCATAACGATTAAATTTTTTGAAACTTGAATGCAATCTGTCATACAGCTTGAAATGGAAAACTTGGTGTTCTAAATTCAAACCAGTAAACAAAAAGTTGGCGTGACTTATTCTAAATTTAAAACCAAGGACTAAAAAGTAGTGAGAACCGTACCAACAGTATCCGGATCCGGTACGAATTACGATCCGGACTAGAATTTTAAATGAGCCTCTCACGAATCGCTCCGACGTCTTGCTCCAAGATTTATTTCGGCTTTTGCATTTTCAACCGCTCGTTTGTACGTCTGTTTGTACAAGAACAATTCTGTGGAGGGCGATTATCCCAATAAAACGAAGATTTAAATGCGAAGCTGGCTGGGGGGAAACAGGTTTTGTCTTGAGGTGATCACGCACTTAAGTTTAGGTACAGGTTGGGGGGTAAAGACGCACACGACCGTAAAATACCTTCTCGCTTGCACATTTTTTTGAACACCTGAACGGTTTTGCACATCTCAACGATATAAATAGTGATCATCATCATAATCATCCTGAAGAAGTCCATAGGGTGGGGGGTCCTTTTACGACATCCACGGGAGGTAATGGAGAGATCCTATTCTTAGACACATGGCCGATGAAATAGTGATACCATTTATATTTTTGACACCTTTGTACTTTCTCATACCATGTTTTTAAGCAAATAAAGCGCAAGTTGTTATAGAAATTGCAAGCAACCAAATTGAAAACTACAAAAAAAAATCACATAATTATAATTATTTATAAATGCTCCACATGCCAAGGGTTGCGCACTTAAAATCCTTACACCACACTTGATTCGAAATAACCAGTGAGACGTTAAGAAGAAGAATACTGTACAAAAATCTTTATTTTGTGTTCATGTGCGACTTTTATGGGTGATATTTTTTTGTAGGCCTATTGAATGATACCGAACAAACGAAAGGTCGGAAGATAACATTATCGTGAAAATAAAGAGATGTTGCCACGGAATACTAAGCATGTGGACATCTGAGATTATTTTTTTACAGTACTGAAAGTTTGAAAATTCAGTCATTTCAGCGTTAGCTTTTTTTTGTAGTTTTTTCTTTTAATTCCATCATCATCATTCTCTTGTCCTTGTCCCACTTTATGTAGGGTCGGCACAACAGGTTTAGTTTTTTTTCTTTTAATTACGAAATATTTTTTTATACAACTTGCTTAAGGATCAAGTATATAATCTCATGTTAAGTGGTAACTATAACAAAGCCTTTTCTCGTAGGACACGAACATCAGGAACGTGCCCTACGATGCACTGCCCTTCGTCCATCAACGAAAGAATGAAGGCATACAGGATGTTCAGCCTCACGTGCCAGTAATTACACCGGCACCCACACCCTTCAAATCGAGACACAGCGATGCTGTTTCCCGGCAGAAATATGCATGGTGGTAGTACTTCCCCGGACGAGCCACACACAAAGAGCTCTACTACTACTAGTGCTGTGTGGAATGTCCAAAATATTTATTTATCTACAGGGTTACTTATTATTAGCTGCAAATACTCAGGAATTAGGTTCAACAAATAAAAAAAAATATATTTTTGAAATGATTTTTTTTAAGTTTTGTTATGAAAATCCCGAGAAAATCGATAAAGGAATCATTGGCGCCTGACCTATTTTGACCTATTTTGATCCACGCCCGCACGTCGTGAGTGACACTCTGCGTTCAGTCACCGCCTGGGTGGGTCATCGTCCTGTTCTCCATGGCAAGTAGAACATTAGTGCCACTAAAGTACCAGCTAATCTAAAGCCGCGGATAAACATGGAGTTCAGCGAAAACGGTCTAAATCCCTCAATATTTGGCTAAAACTTTGCTAATTAGTAAAGTTGGCCTGATACCCCACATGTGGCGCTAATAGTTCTAACTAGGGATGGGACCACATCAGTCTTGGGCGAGGGTCATGCAAAAAACGGTTGGAATCAAGCCGTAAGTTTTTTTAACTGGTAAGGCTTGGTCGCGTGGAACTGGTAGACTTATCTAGTATTGAAAAGCGATTCACAAGAGACTTTGATTTGTCACGTCGTAGTTTTAATAGCAGACTTACCTAGTATTAAAAAGCGATTCAAAGGAGGTTTTTGACTTTGATTTTTCATGTCGTAGTATTAATAATATACTTAGTAGTAGTACAGCTCTTTGTGAAGGGCTCGTCCAAGGAAGTACTACCACCATGCCTATTTGTGCCATGAAGCAGCAATGCGATGTTTGAGTTTGAAATAAAGGTTCTCAAATGACGGCCAAGAACCAGAAGACGAAACTTATGTTCAGAATCGTTCTTCCAGGAAACGCATGAGAGAAATATGACCAGCAGTGGGCTTCTTCAGTCTAGTGATGATGATAGCCTCTCGGATGTACCACCTTCTCTTGCTTGCAATACGTTGGTCCAATCCGTCCATCCAATGCGTGCCATCAATAATATTAATCCTTTCACCACGCTTGTTGGAAAGGAGAGACGAAGCTGCCACAAGCTTTGTCTGACTCTGTCTCTGGTTTTGAGACTGTGTGAGTGCTCACCAGTGAATTATACTCTGTGTGTGACGTTTTGACGTAGGATTTACTTTGGCAGCACTCACGCAGATCCAAAACCAGAGCCAGTGACAGAGCCAGACAGAGCTTGTGGTAGGTACTGATGTACCTCCATTTTTAATGCCTTCAATAATATAATACTTTCTCCATGCTTGTTGGAAAGATGAGAAGAAGACGAAGATGCGAACAATGGCGCATGGTCTACCCTCAAATTTTCCATTATAGCTTAATACCTTTCATAATTGCCACAGGTATCAGAAGCCTGAGGCGCACATCACATAAAAGTAACTTAGACATCACTTCAACTCTAAAATAACTTTGGCTAGGGTATGGGGACATAATTTGAAACTTTAGCGTTTTTCTCTGGTTCGTGAAACACGAGCGAGTTTGTAAATGAGGCTGTTTAAGTTAGGAGTTTGTAATTTGGGTTTCAAATTGGACCCAAAAAAACGATTGATCCTACATAATAAAAATGTTTGAGTATTTGTGGCCCTAATGACTGGACCAATTTGGATGAAAACTGGTATATAGTTAGTATTTTGGAATAGCAAGGCTTTTGAACCCAAAAAAGAAAAATAGCACTTCAAGCCTCTCAGCTCAGTTGGCAGTAGCTCTGCCTTTTGCAAAGTATTTGATTCCCACTGAGAATAAATATTTGTATGGTGAACGCGGATGCTTGTTCTATGTTGGGGTGTTATATTGTATTCTAAAGTTATTGTTTTACAAAAAACAATTAGTATTATATCAGATACATATTATTTGGTTTCCATAGTACAAGCTCTGCTTAATTTGGAGCTAGATAGTGTTGCGTGGATTATAGACGATATTCATTTTATTATAACTTAACTTACCTACCAAATGCAATTTACACGCGGTTTTTTTTCTGAATAATCAATACGTAGGTACACGACTGGATTCAAACCTGTCTGATTACACCCTGTATTTACCAGCAGGTACTATCAAAATTTGAAGTTAATTACTAACAAACCCATACCAACTACACAGTGTGACTGTCACATAGCCACTTTACAATCATCTGTGACCTTGTACTATGAGGATAATGTAATGAGTTTCAAACTTCAATGAGGTTTTATTGCGTCTTCTTCTTGATAAGGCTAATGGTTTTGACGAAGTGAGATATTCGATTGAGATAGCAGTACAAAAAAATATTACTTTATAACTATGTAAAAAAAACTATCACCTGAAAAAATCATTTGTAATTGAAAAGCTATCAGAAAACCCTATTTTACAGGATTTTATAATCATCATCATCATCATCATCTCAGTCCGGTATTACCCACTGCTGGGTATAGGCCTCCTTCATCATCTGCCTTCATCATTTTTTTATGTTTGTTACCGCATAACTTCGTAATTTGTGAGCCGATTTGAAAAAATATTTTTTTATCTGAAAGGTACTGCTTTCAGATTGGTCCCATTTTAATTTTATTAAAATCGGTGTTGCCATTTTTTTTTTAAATATTTTTTTTAATGTTTGTAACTGCATGCCTCCGTCATTTATGAACCGATTTAGAAAATATTTTTTTTATTTGGAAGGTTATTCTTACGTCCAGATTGTCCCAAACAAATTTCATTAAAATCGGTTTAGCCGTTCGGCAATGAAGTCGGTTTCTCTAGTTTTTTAAACTTATAATGATACATTTAGTACGCCCATCAAAAAACCCCAACTTTTAAGAACCCATTTAAATAATCACCAGGGAGGTACGCATCCACCATCTGGATCCATCGACTAATTAGCAGGATAACGGGCCACGTTCCACGTTCACCGCTGGTTTTAGATTAAAGGCTGTGAAATCTCCAATTCAAATAACGCGACAGAATTCAAATGAAGCGATACCATTTGTTTCAGATCGAGGGGCTCTCGAGATGCTTCTTCGACTTCTTGGCCTCTTAGCTCAGCTGGTAGTAGCTCTGCCTTCTGCGTCGTACGTCGTGGGTTCGAACCCCACTGAGAACAAATATTTGTGCGGTGAATGCAGATGTTTGTTTTCTGTCTGGGTGTTATATTGTTTTCCAAGTATGTATTTACAAAACAAAAAAGTTACACAAGTATATGAGCTTTCTGGTTCCCATAGTACAAGCTCTGCTTAGTTTGGAGCTAGAGAGTGTTGTGTGGGTTGTCTATAATATTTATTTTATTTATATATTTATTTATTATTTTTCTATCTGTCCTTATCCCACTTTATATGGGGTCGGCACAACATGTTCTCCTTTTATCAGCCGTCATCTCTTTATTCACTTCTTTCTTCGTCTTCTTATCGTGTCACTGTCGAACCAAGTGTGGTGAATGGATTTAAAGTGCACTTCAATGAAGCTCTTTTTTTGCACTTGACACATATTTTTGAAATAAATATTTGGCATAGAAAAATTAATTGATACACGACTGGATTTGAAACCTTGACCTTATATAGCCAGCGTTCTTTTTTTACCGTCGTATTTTTAACTTATATGTATATAAAATATTTATTCTTACCACCTGAAATTTGACACAACCTTCCCCAATACGTTTCCAGGAAAAACAATTCTGCCCCTCTTTTCCCCCATCCACTGACTTCCCGTGATCGGTTCATGGTCACCATTTGATAACCTTTATTCCCCAACATTTAATTTTTCAAGGGTTGATGAACTACATGCTGAATGTTATTCTACTCGAGATTCAACAAATAAAATCACTGTAATTTCATAACGATTAAATTTTTTGAAACTTGAATGCAATCTGTCATACAGCTTGAAATGGAAAACTTGGTGTTCTAAATTCAAACCAGTAAACAAAAAGTTGGCGTGACTTATTCTAAATTTAAAACCAAGGACTAAAAAGTAGTGAGAACCGTACCAACAGTATCCGGATCCGGTACGAATTACGATCCGGACTAGAATTTTAAATGAGCCTCTCACGAATCGCTCCGACGTCTTGCTCCAAGATTTATTTCGGCTTTTGCATTTTCAACCGCTCGTTTGTACGTCTGTTTGTACAAGAACAATTCTGTGGAGGGCGATTATCCCAATAAAACGAAGATTTAAATGCGAAGCTGGCTGGGGGGAAACAGGTTTTGTCTTGAGGTGATCACGCACTTAAGTTTAGGTACAGGTTGGGGGGTAAAGACGCACACGACCGTAAAATACCTTCTCGCTTGCACATTTTTTTGAACACCTGAACGGTTTTGCACATCTCAACGATATAAATAGTGATCATCATCATAATCATCCTGAAGAAGTCCATAGGGTGGGGGGTCCTTTTACGACATCCACGGGAGGTAATGGAGAGATCCTATTCTTAGACACATGGCCGATGAAATAGTGATACCATTTATATTTTTGACACCTTTGTACTTTCTCATACCATGTTTTTAAGCAAATAAAGCGCAAGTTGTTATAGAAATTGCAAGCAACCAAATTGAAAACTACAAAAAAAAATCACATAATTATAATTATTTATAAATGCTCCACATGCCAAGGGTTGCGCACTTAAAATCCTTACACCACACTTGATTCGAAATAACCAGTGAGACGTTAAGAAGAAGAATACTGTACAAAAATCTTTATTTTGTGTTCATGTGCGACTTTTATGGGTGATATTTTTTTGTAGGCCTATTGAATGATACCGAACAAACGAAAGGTCGGAAGATAACATTATCGTGAAAATAAAGAGATGTTGCCACGGAATACTAAGCATGTGGACATCTGAGATTATTTTTTTACAGTACTGAAAGTTTGAAAATTCAGTCATTTCAGCGTTAGCTTTTTTTTGTAGTTTTTTCTTTTAATTCCATCATCATCATTCTCTTGTCCTTGTCCCACTTTATGTAGGGTCGGCACAACAGGTTTAGTTTTTTTTCTTTTAATTACGAAATATTTTTTTATACAACTTGCTTAAGGATCAAGTATATAATCTCATGTTAAGTGGTAACTATAACAAAGCCTTTTCTCGTAGGACACGAACATCAGGAACGTGCCCTACGATGCACTGCCCTTCGTCCATCAACGAAAGAATGAAGGCATACAGGATGTTCAGCCTCACGTGCCAGTAATTACACCGGCACCCACACCCTTCAAATCGAGACACAGCGATGCTGTTTCCCGGCAGAAATATGCATGGTGGTAGTACTTCCCCGGACGAGCCACACACAAAGAGCTCTACTACTACTAGTGCTGTGTGGAATGTCCAAAATATTTATTTATCTACAGGGTTACTTATTATTAGCTGCAAATACTCAGGAATTAGGTTCAACAAATAAAAAAAAATATATTTTTGAAATGATTTTTTTTAAGTTTTGTTATGAAAATCCCGAGAAAATCGATAAAGGAATCATTGGCGCCTGACCTATTTTGACCTATTTTGATCCACGCCCGCACGTCGTGAGTGACACTCTGCGTTCAGTCACCGCCTGGGTGGGTCATCGTCCTGTTCTCCATGGCAATCATTATGCAATAGCCGTGAAAAAATTAATAAAAATAAAATTTTGATAGAAAAACTTAAATCAAAATTTAAAAAAATCATTTCATAAATATTTTTTATTTTATTTGTTGAACCTAATTCCTGAGTATTTGCAGCTAATAATGAATAACCCTGTATATTTATTAAAATAATACTAATAACCTTTAATTGTGATACAAATTAAATACAAAAACAGAGATGAAAACAAACTCAAAGTTTTACATATAAATCAGCTCCGCACATAACCGTAATCGTAAACAGATGGAAAGTTTCACGTGAATTTGTTTAATACCGTGGCTTGAATCCGTAAACAGCCTTATTTGCATATTTTGAGGGTAATCTAACATTTTCAGACTTTTGGCTTACATCTGCATAATGTTGAGAATTTAACGGGATTAAGACGTCATCAGCTTACAGCTATCTCTTTCGCTCTTATAAAAAAATATTCAAACAAACAAAATATATTCACACAGCACTATCTAGCGCCAATCTGAGCAAAACTTGTACTATGGAAAGCTAGTTTCTCAAAGATCACTGTGAAACGTTTTGACGCTCACTGGTATTTCCACAAAAAGGGGGGTAGATGATAATTGTGTACTTATACAAATCTGCAAATAAGTTTTTCATTGCAAAGGTCATTATAATTCAGCAAGATTAATTATAATTTTGATCCTTGACCTGATATCAGTGTCATAAGAGAGAACATTTTTGTATGGAGCCTGGCATACCTACTTATTCCGCCATTTTGAAAACGATTAATGATTTCTCAGTGATGAAATATACGTGTTAAGGGCCTACATCAGGTGAAACCGAAAATGTAAAGTAGCATTTTTTTTCGTTGTATGGACGAATCCATTTAATTTTTTTGTAAAATATAACAATTAAATGGTGTAAAAAAATTATGATTAGGCTAGAAATTCTCTTAAACTCACTGGGTTCGATAAAATTGAACGCAAAGTTTGCCAAAAACTCTCAATTTTTTTTGGATTTGAAATGGTTTTTTTCCGTTGCTGTTAGAGCCATTGCAATGAAAGTTTTGTTCCCGTATACCTAAATAAATACGTAAAAACCTGATGTTATTGCACTTTTCTTAGTTGCCGTAGTTTTTATAAAAAAATGAAATTTTCAAAAATATATATAGGTAGGATTTCCTAGCTACTTCTCTCAGTACAGCCCGCGCGGCCGACGAGGAGAGGTCTATGTCAAATTTCGCGACATGACATTTCATCTCTGACTACGTAAAATATACCCTAGATTAAATCATAGCTACTACTGGTACTATAAATTTGCCACAGTGTAACATAAAACAAATTGTCACAGTATAACGAAATGACATAATACCATCTTCATCATACATTATGATCGATAACCTGTATTCACATCATCATCAGCCTGTAGAAGTATATATTTTATGTAGCATATAACTTATCTAGTACATTCTAGGGCACGTTCCTATCGTGCGTGACCAGCGAAGCGCAATGCTTTTGTTAAATACCTCCATTTTTGTAGTTGCATAAGTAGCTATCTTCCTATCTACCCAGTGCTTTCCGTCATCATCATCAGTAAGTAGAAGTCCACTGCTAGATATCCTCCTTTATACATTTCCATGAAAAAACAATTTGCCGATTTCCCACGATCTTTAGAATGTCATCGGTCCATTAGGTGGAGGGGCGCTCTGGTTGCTTAGCACCGGTTATATTGTCGTAGCGACCCGCTTTTTGATTCTAAAGGCGTGTGTTCAAACCCCGTCATGCACAAATTAGTTTATCTGCCAAAAAACCTATGTGCACTATGTCAGTACACTCTAACGGTGAAGGAAAACAATAAATGAAACCAACGTGAAGTAGCAAAACTTTTGAGGCACATTCATAATCCACCACACCAGCTTTAATTTTCTATTGACATGACAAGAAGAAGACTCAAAAACTAGTAGCCGATTTTAGGCCTTTATAAAAATAGTGTCGATTTTGCAAAGAGTTTGGGAGCCCATTACAATGAAAAGGAAGTATATATATATATATATATTATGGACAATCTACACTACACTATCTAGCCCTAAACTAAGCAGAGTTAGTATTATGGGAACCAGATAGCTGATGTAATACTTAAATACATTTTGTTTGTAAATACATAGGTACTTGGAAAACAATATAACATCCAGATGGAGAACAAATATCTATGATCACCACACAAATATTTGTTCTCGGTGGGGATCGAACCCACGACCTATGGCGCAGAAGGCAGAGCTACTAATAAATGAGCTGAGAGCCCAGTCATAACAATAATATCATGGGTTTTGAGTATTTTTGATTGCCGTCTTTTAAATCTGGAGGTGTCTGTAATGTCCCGAATTCTGGAACTTTCTGTCAAAGGCTTCATGCACGGTGCGCTCAAATACCCAAATACCAAAATACATGTGCCTATTTCTATACACGCAGCAAGGAGTTTCCCAAGATTTTGCGTTTGACAGAACTTTGAAGAGTCAGTTGGGGTTGTCGAAACTCTTTGGTATACCTAATATTTTTAAATGCCGATAAAATACAATAATATAAGTCGAATAGACAGTGTTATTTCACAATGCTTCACTGATCTCCACCGCAATGAGCACCGAAGGCCTAAATGAGTGCAAAGCTTAAAGCCACCCATAAATAATTTCCATTTCAATTCATTTATGAATTGAAATGAAAATTATCTATGCATGTAATGTATTGTATTATGTATATCAGTTATCTAGCACCCATAACACAAGCTTTGCTTAGCTTGGGGCTAGATCATGTTGTGTGAATTGTCCAGCATTATTATTATTATTATTATTATTTATTTCCATAGGCATGAATTCTATGCACTAAGTTATACTTACTAGATTTACATACAGATCTGGAAGTATAACCTTTTAGATAAAAGAAAAAATTACTAAATTGGATCATAAAATTAAATGACGAAGGTATGCAGTAACAAACAATAAAACAAAACGGCTAAGCCGATTTTGATGAAATATTACTTTTCAGAAAAAAAAAGATTAAAAGGGAGAAGACGAAAGAGAAGAAAAAAGATAAGAATGTTATTGTACAAAAAAAATTGCCCCCCTTGCCCCCCAGGACCCCCCCTTTTGTGAGTGCTACCGGATGCCGTCGAGATAGGGGGTTTTTGATTGGGGTTTCGTATAGAGGGTTTCTTCCTGAATTGAAAAAACAAAAAAAACACCCCCCTCTTGCCCCTTTTTTCACCCCCCCCTTTCGTATCTTCCAAGCGGAGTGACTTGCAAGACTTTTTTTTTTGGGTCATGTAGGGAAGGTGAGATTATTTTGAAAGCAAAATAAATTTTGCCCCCCTCCCCCCTCTAGACCCCTTTATTATTTTTGACCCTTTTTTTCGAGTGGAGCATTGCGGCGAGCGAAGCGAGCCGCCATGCAACCATGGGGAACAGTGCGGCGAGCAAAGCGAGCCTGCTGTGACCCCCCCCCCCTAAGCCCCCCAGAACCCCCTCCTCCTGAACCCGGGGGGAGGGTCGCGGCGAGCGAAGCGAGCCGTGCTGTGACCCCCCCCTCAAGCCCCCAGAACCCCCTCCTCCTGAACCCGGGGGGAACGTTGCGGCGAGCGAAGCGAGCCGCCACGCGACCACGCCCACCCTACTGAAATTTAGGGAAATTTAGAACCCCCTCCTACTGAAATTTAGGGTGTCTTAGGGGTGTGAAAAAATGTTCACTAGACTGACAGTTCAAAATTCAAAATGGTGGCTGTGCCACTTCCGGTTTTGCAAAAATCGTCCGATTAAGGTCGTTCAAACGGTTCATTCGACTGAGGACTATGATTGGAGATTGAATTTTAGGTTTTTTAAGGTGTTTGATTGGATCTTCACTTGGTTTAGGGTTCCGCCCCTGTGGGAACGCATTGAGGACGCGAGCTGCTTGCAGCTCGCGATGCACGCGACCCGGTAGTCAACGTTTGGGTTCCTTCCAGCGGTTTCGACCCGTTAAGGGTTTTGGCTTGACGTACAATTTAGGGTTCCGTATAAGGTTTTGATTGGGGTCTTACTACATTGAGCAATTTGATTAAGTGTTCGACTTTTAGGGTTCCTTAGGACTTTGATTGGAGTTTCAACTACACTTAGGAGCTTGATAATGTTAACATTTTTAGGGTTCCTTTGGACTTTGATTGGGGTTTTACTACATTGAGGAACTTGATAAAATAAACAACTTTTAGGGTTCCTTAGGCCTTTAATTGGAATTTTACTTCGCTTAGGACCTTGATTATGTAAACAATTTTAGGGTTCTTTAGGACTTTGATTGGGGTTTTACTACACTGAGGAACTTGATTCACTGATCGACTTTTAGGGTTACTTAGGACTTTCTTTACTACTTTTTGGGGTTTTACAAGTGCAAGTGTAATGTAAAACTGGGAGTAGCACACCGACACGCGAGCTGCTTGCAGCTCGCGCACACGAAAAAACTAGTTAAGGGGCTGACGTATGGAAAATTTTCATACAAACGGAATACCAAAATGATTTCTAATTTAGACAGATTTACACTATATTATTGTAATAATTGTATTTTAATAGTATTTATCTAGGTTCCTCAACAGTTTTTATTTCAAATTACTTACCTAATAAATAATAATAAATACTTACCTAAAATGAAATAAACACCAATCGCATTTTGCACATTTTTATGCTAAACTTATCAAGTTTTCTACCTATTGGTTTCGTACTAAAAACAACAATATCTTACGTGTTTTTTGTTAAGGAACCTAGTTTATATTGTCTAGTTACAGAATAACAATACTATGTGAAGAATACAAAAAGTTTTCAGTCATCATTTTTGGTATTACGGAACACGATCAAATTCATGGCATTTTCGAACGGCTACTATTGCTATCGCGCACGCACGGTGCGGGTGGCGGGGTGCAGGGGGAGGAAACGCTTGAAGCACACGGGACACTTCGGTTGTGTGTGTGAATCGCTCGGACTTCGGACTAGTTAAATACCTACACTGGCATAAAACATAATGCTTAGATATTTGATAATTGTTAGTTTAGGAAGGGTACTAAGTGAAGATGGGAAATACTAAGTACCTAGGTAGGTTGTAGGTTGGGTAAACGAAATCAAGGTGCAGCACTAGGTCAAAAAGTCTGCCGAAATTTCGAAAAAAGCCAACATTTCGACTAAAACAAATTATGAACCATTAATTTCTATACAGGGTGGAATTTTGTAATGCCACCTGGAGGGAAAGTACTCTTAATACTGCAGATAGAAAATTTTACTCAAAGGAAACATTCCTTTATTTTTGGATAGAAAGCAATTTCTAAAATTAAAAATAAAATAATTTTTAAATTAATTTTTTTTTTTGAAAGGAATAAATTTATTCTTTTAAAGAAATGAATTCGTTAAAAGAATAAATTTGTGTATCCAAGAGAATGGAGCCCATTTCAAGCAACTAATTTCAAGTAACTAGTTAGTTAACTATTTTTTGTAAATAATTAAATTAATTTAAGATTTCCTGGTTTTTCTTTCATTTAATTTATCATGTTTGTTAGAGAAATTTCATCCTTATAATTGACTAACGATCGATGCAATAAAAGTACAAGGTATAATTTTTCAGATTTTAGCCGGTTCAATTCCCGGGTGTGAGAGAATTTTCGAAAAACTTTGAATGCAGTTTACTTTCTATTCAAAAATAAAGGAATGTTTCCTGTGAGTAAAATTTTCTATCTGCAGTATTAAGAGTACTTTCCCTCCAGGTGGCATTACAAAACTCCACCCTGTATATGAAGTATTGATAAAAGGTCTAAGAAAAATTACAACAAATTATTTTTTTTCTTTATTTATTTG
Organism: Thera obeliscata; assembly: GCA_947578465.1. NCBI lineage: Eukaryota > Metazoa > Arthropoda > Insecta > Lepidoptera > Geometridae > Thera > Thera obeliscata. The sequence continues at coordinate 7,354,413 of OX387923.1, read as the reverse complement.
TAGTTCAAAAAACTGCTACCACTCAACGTCCGGTGGAAATATTGATAAAAGGACTGAGAAATACTTGAACAAAATAGTTTTTTTTTTATATAACTGGAGCTCAATAAACAGAGTACCGCTCAACGTCTGGTGGAAATATTGATAAAAAGACTTGGAAAAATTTCAGCAAAATATTTTTTTTCTTTATTTATCTGGATCTCAAAAAACCGACTACCGCTCAACGTCAGGTGGAAAGATTGATGAAAGGACTAAGAAAAATTGCCACAAAATATTTTTAGTCTTTATTTATCTGGGGCTTAAAAAAACTGCTACCACTCAACGTCAGGTGGAAATATTGATAAAAAGACTTGGAAAAATTTCAGCAAAATATTTTTTTTCTTTATTTATCTGAATCTCAAACACCCGACTACCGCTCAACGTCAGGTGGAAATATTGATAAAAGGACTAAGAAAAATGGCTACAAAACATTTTTATTCTTTATTTATCTGGGGCTTAAAAAAACTGATACCACTCAACGTCAGGTAGAAATATTGATAAAAAGACTTGTAAAAATTTGAACAACATATTTCTGTTTTATTTTTCTGGAGCTCAAGAAATAAACTACAGCTCAACGTCAGGTGGAAATATTGATAAAACGACTAAGAAATTAAAAAAAAAACTTTATTTATTTGGAGCTCAAAAAATTGCTACCACTCAACGTCCGGTGGAAATATTGATAAAAAGACTGAGAAATACTTTAACAAAATAGTTTTTCTTTATATAACTGGAGCTCAATAAACAGAGTACTGCTCAACGTCTGGTGGAAATATTGATAAAAAGACTTGGAAAAATTTCTGTAACGTTCACTAGAAGTTGCTTCATGCAATCAAAATTGAGTTCTATATAGTAATTGTGATAAGACATAAATAATTTTTTTTTCAGTTTGTTTATAATCATTATATAAGTATCCACCTATAGTAGGTTAGCTTGGTACACTTTTTTCGCGAGTTTTGTGCGAAAGCCGAGGTCCATGTAATTGTAGGTCGATGTTCGCAATCGTTGGTTTTGCGAATGTAAATAAGCAGAATAAAAGCAACCTAATTGCTCAACGAATAAAGTGTATTTTTAAATGCAGTCACATTATTAGACTTTCTGTACTTTGGTAAGTGAGCCACTTTGCGTGTTTTTTATTGCTGTGTGTGTGTGATCGATGAGGTCTGGCGAACCACACCCCACCTGATGTTGAGCGGACCTCCACCCATGATCTTCAACTGTAACGTCATGACTGGTTTTGAACCCACGCTCCCCAACCGCTAAGCCGATGAGGTCTGGCGAACCACACCCCACCTGACGTAGAGCGGACCCCACCCATCATCTATTACTGTAACGTTATCACTGATTTTGAACCCGCACCCTCCAACCACTAGGCCAATGAGGTCAAGCAAACCACACCACACCTGATGTTGAGCGGACTCCCACCCATCATCCTCTACTGGAACGTCATCAACCACAACTCCATCGCTCCGCGCCGGGGTCAATGGCTCTCTCAACTCAACTCGGAGTCAATGGTTCTCTTTACTCTTCTTCAATTTGGTCCAGAACCCGCACAAACCCTACCTGATGAATAAACTCACTCGTATCATGTTAGAGAATTTCCTGGTGTCTTTTCTAAGTGCGTAAATAGCTACTCTGAAGGTTCTTTATCGGTTCAGGAATGTTGTTTTTTTTTCACTTTATTCTTGCATTCAGAGCATGACCAATCCTTGCTTATTGAATACTAGAAAAGCGAAACAAGCAAGCAATAAGCTTAGAGGGTTAGTCAGGTAATGCAGCCACAAAAAATAAAAACATAAAATTGTAGGGTGCAAAAAGTCAACTCTCTTTGACCAGATTTGAACTCCCGCCCACCTCGTCCTCTCAGTGTGAATCCGCACGCCCTAGCCACTAGCCTATCTGACGCTTAGTAACGTTGACGAAATTAGGCAATGCATAAAAATCGTTATCAGTGGCTGACGCACACGCACAAGCGCGGCACTATGGTTGGATTCACGTATAGAAGTAGCGCGTCACACGAGCGCCTGTGTGTGTATACTACTATTATATATTCCGTGGCGCCCGCATCAAATGAATAGAGATAGCTATATTCGGAGCAGTTTTTGCTCACGCCTCGAATTGAAGTTGCGAGCTGTGTACGTCGGCCCGTTAATATTTAGGCATCCGATTTAGGCGTCGCCTAGGTTTAGTGAAAACGGGTGTTAGTAACGTTGACGAAATTAGGCAATGCATAAAAATCGTTATCAGTGGCTGACGCACACGCACAAGCGCGGCACTATGGTTGGATTCACGTATAGAAGTAGCGCGTCACACGAGCGCCTGTGTGTGTATACTACTATTATATATTCCGTGGCGCCCGCATCAAATGAATAGAGATAGCTATATTCGGAGCAATTTTTGCCCGCGCCTCGAATTGAAGTTGCGAGCTGCGTCCGTCACCCTCTTAATATCTTAACTTAAACATTACGGTATTCTAAATCGCTCCATTGACTTATTACAATCGTACTTGACTGATAGAATCCTTAAATTTGATGTGGGCGGTGAGAGATCTTTTGGGTCAGTTATTGACATAGGGGTGCCACAAGGTTCGATAAATAAATAAATAACCTTCCTTTTTTGGTTAAAAAACTATGTGAAACAGTACTATTTGCTGACGATACCTCATTAATTTTTAAAGTCGATAGATAGAAGGCTAATTACGATGACGTTAACGCATCTCTGTCGTAAATACTTAACTGGTTTAATAATCTTTTACTTAATGTTAAGAAAACTCATAAGTTTTATGAAAAAATATTTTTTGAGTGTCAGTTCTAAGTATAAAAATCTTAATGCGGTTTACAGAATACATCTATTTACCAAGTTTCATCAGTACATATAGCTTTTACAGTTTTGTAAGTACCATACTTCAAGCAAATAAATTATTTCTTTTCATTTCATTTTTTTGAAAAAAAGTGACTGTGACATACGGATGGACAGACAGACAGACATGACGAATTTATAAGGGTTTCGTTTTTTACCTTTAAAAAATACAAGTGTTCATTCACCGACTACCGACATTTATGAACTTGCAACTCACTCTGGTTTTGCATAATATGAGGAAAATCTCTTCTTGGTTGAAGGTTTCTTTTATTAAATCTGGGGCTATTTGCTTGTTATACTATATAAATTAGACTACTACTACTACACTACTATATAAGTTAGATTTAAAATGTAGCGTTCGTGGTAGTTTAAAAAATCCGCACAGCTTGCCATTGTTATCACCAATCCTGGATGAAAAATATGCAATGGAAACTCTGCGACGGGAATCAGCTAACATAACAATTGGGTTATATTTATTTACTGAATATCTGTCTGTGCTTTTGTCTAACGAAGCGTATTCTAGTCAACACATTGTAATGTCGTGACAAATGTCAGACCCAAGCACAGAATAAGTAATAGTTGGTATCAAATACATGAATTCACAGCTCAGGTCAGGCAACGCCATCTTTATTTTAAATTTTTCCAACTTTCCGGTCGTGTTTTGTTTTTAGACCAGAGTATAGCGGAGGCTTAATCGACAGAAAAAGTTATTACTAACAAAAAGTATTCAGTGACCAAACCACGCAAGTTAATATTTTCTGATTTAATGATTTGAGTTCAAACTTGTAAAAAACTATAACGTATTTTTTGTTTCACTTTTTTCAAAATAAGAATCTCAAGTAGGATCGATGCTTATATTACGAGTATGTACACAAAAATTCCCGATTCAAAAATAAATCCCAGTGCTGCCAACCTATTGAAAGAAAACACAATAGAATGACGTAATATTGACGCAATCCTATTGGTTGATTTCACGCATTTCTTGTGCCTCAGTGAATACCAACTGGTCCATAAATACGTTTTTTCCTTCCGAAAGATATTTATAACGCTGAGTAATTTGCATGGGCCTTCCATTAATCTTGTAATAATATTTATTATCGGTTTTTACTTTTTTCTTTAGTTTTTCTTACTTTTTTATGAGAAAAGGAAAAGTTCGTTTCTTGTAAAGTTGTTGCCGCCTTTTAATAGGTACAGATAATATTTGAAGGCTTTACTTCTTTAGTATTCTTCTTCTTCTCTTATCGTGTCAATGGTTCTTTTGAATTAAGTGTGGTGAAATGATTAAGGACTTAGTATTAAATAATGCGAAAGCTTACATTTTTGGATTGCTTACATTTTTGTGACACACACTCTAACTAATATACAGAAAAATACTGTGTTTTTATAAAAAAATATCTTTACATGGCAAATTATTATCAAGTTTGCTATGTTATGACGGAAAATTTTGCCTCCGTAAAACTAAATGGCGGTAACTGTTTTTTCTGAAAAAGTTAAAACAAGCAAACCTTTTTTCATTTGTTTTCTCTCTGTTTCAATCGACCTTTTTGTTATTTTACTTCTTACTTTTGTAAAGTTTATCACCTAAAGAATGGTGATGGAACCCTTCTTTTAAGCTTGCGTTTTGAGTGTGTATGTTTGTCTGTCAAGGGGCTATAATTATAATTATATTTAAGAGAAGTACCATAAGATCGGAAGGTAGGGTAGCCACCACTATGCCACTGGTGGCACTCAATATAAAATAACGATGATGTAGTACAAAACTACGTAAACTTATGTAAAAGGGTAAAACTATCGATGGGTAGAATGTTTGTAATTCTGCTACGCCGCCACCGTAGAGCTTGCGTAGCAATTTGCTACGTGATTGCTACGATACGCCTACGAAGCGTGACGTTTTCTCATTATGACGGGTTCTGTTACGTACTGGATTCAATGAATTAATACGTAGATAGTTGTATACTATTATAATATTAGATGTATTCATATTAATTTTATGAATTACGAACTAAATATAGATGTTTTAATGTCGATGTGTATATTAAGTTTCAAGTTTAGTTTGGGGTATCACTTGTTCAAGCCTTATAAGCTTATAAGCCTTTAAACATACAAAAAAGGTGATAGCATTTCTTTATAATTCCATATAAAATAAATAAGATATTGTTGATTATCCACGCAACACTTTCTAACCCCAAATTAAGAAGAGTTCGTACTATGGGAACCAGACAGCTGATATAATACCTAAATTAATTTTTTTTTAATACATACTAGGAGGACATTATAACACCCAGACAGAGAAAAAACATCTGCGTTCACCATACAAATGTTTGTTCTCGTTAGGGATCAAACCCACGACCGACAGCGCAGAAAGCAGAGCTACTACCAACTGAGCTGAGAGGCCAGTCAATAAAATACTACAGTAAAGTACGCTTACAAGGATTCTTGGAACTAGTAATAAACGTCTGTAACTCATAGCCTTGGATCCTCATATTTTAAGCAAAACTGCTTCCTTTCTTAGAACTACGCAGGTACGTTGCGAAATAAATAAGTATCTAAAAAACGTTTACCGTTATATGACGGTCACGTACGCCTTGACATTTACATAATTATTAATATTGATAGTGGTATAAAAACCTTTACATGAGACTCACTTATCATCAGGTGGTCCATATCAAATTTGCTAAATCACTCCCTATTTTCAAAAAGCTTTTGTTCAATCACTTTTTACCAGTCTAGTATTTATGTTAATCATATTATTATATATATATTTTTTCTGTATATTATTTATTTATGTAGGTATATCATATTTATATATGTATTATACATATAAATAAATATATATATATATATATATATATATATAATATAGGTATGTATATAATTGTTAGGTGTATTGTATATATGTATGTATTAGTACTATATTGTGTAATTGTGTGTACATTATACTTGTTGTTTTTATCTACACCATCGTCCTCTATCGTTCTTTTCAAGTCCAGTCCATCCCAAGGTTGTCTGGAAGAGATCGCTTTTAGTGATAAGACCGCCCATTGTATTCCACTCTGATGTTTTTCTGTATTTCTTTGTTAATTTTATGTGGTGTACAATAAAGTATTTTCTATCTATCTATCTATCAGGTGAGATTGTGGCCACACAAATAATTCTTATTCAAATTTTCATAAATAAATATATTATGATAAACAATAAACATTTCTGTTTTTTTTTACAATTTATAAGCTAACGCTTTACCGCAATCTCACTTGATGTTAAGTGATGATGCAGTCAGCGTTGTAGCATGCTCACTTAGAAGATACGACCTGTTCACAAATTTTATGAAAACGTCCAAATTAATATAGGTATAGGTAGGTAAGTGATTTCTGATTTCATACACCAAAAAGCCTTTTTGACGTGATAACGTCTTATAATTCAATGGAGCCGGCTGCACGTACGAAAAAACATGATTCATGTGGCGTTACCTCGCTCTGAGGCGTTCCATTTAAGGCTTGAAGTGCAAGCGAGAGCGCAGAACGAGCGACAAATAGGCACAATCAGCCTCCGCGTTCGGCAGCGTTCGACATCTGTCTCTCTCCTACTTGAGTGAGCGATGCGTCCGTGTGGACAGCTGTATGACGTTGTCACGTTCAACTATCGTCAGTCAACCGACTTTACAGACAACCGATTTTTAATCCGTGATCTTTGTCTACCCTCATAGGAATTTTATGTATGTATTTTAGTAACATACAGAATAGTCTAAGATCCCGCTATAGAAGGACCTTCACCGAGCTGGTTTTTTAATGAAACGTATTTTATATTTAATTAAACATGCCAATAAATATATTCTATATGGGTTGCCTATCAAATTTCAGTCCAGGATAATTATGATTAAATAATAATAATAAAAGAATAATAATAATAATAGAATATATTTATTGGCATGTTTAATTAAATATAAAATATGTTTCATTAAATAACCAGCTCGGTGAAGGTCCTTCTATAGCGGGATCCTATACTAGAATAGAAGAATGAAATCCTAAGCAATAATTTTAGCGGTCTCTATTTTCTAGGAAACTTTTTCGATCTCGATGCCTCTATTTACCCTAGACGATGATAAAGATTCGAGCGTTTTTATGATAAGTATTTTTCTGATACTTGAGTGTGTATGTCAGAAATATGATGATAGTTTGGGGAATTTGATTTACATAAATCGCTATACATCAAAACTGGCCTCTCAGCTCAGTTGGTAGTAGCTCTGCCTTCTGCGCCGTAGGTGGTGGGTTCAATTTCCGCCGAGAACAAATATTTCTGTGGCGCATACAGATGTTTGTTTTCTTTTCAATGTGTTAATTGTATGTTGCGTGTAATCTCCCTTTCTCCTCTATTTGGTTTGAATGAAAGCATGAGCTGTAATAATAGTAGTTTTAATTAATTGTTCTGCAAATTCATCTTATTTTATGATGACGTTACAAAGTTTCACGTGTCGCCGGTATCGTATCAATGACAGTATTGCTTCTTCTTGATTGATCCTTCAAAGGGCGAAAACGTCAGCTTGACAGTGGACATTTAAATCGTTTCTCTTCTACGCGGACAGTGTGTCGTGGGCCGGAACATGTATGTATATTTATAAAAGTCAAAAAGTCTAATATGTATTTATTCAGTATCACAAGAATCACTTTGAAACGTCTTAAAAGTTAAGTGAGTCTAAGTGTCAGTTCCACGCGACGAAGCCTACAAAAACAGGCAACAAACTATGGATTGGTTCCTACCGTTTTCTGCCGTTTACAAAAAAAAGCATTACTTATATCAGGGCGTTTTAAAATATTTAAAGGGTCAGCAACGCGCGAGTGATGCCTCTGGTGTTGCAAGCGTCTATAGGCTACGGTAACCACTTTCCATCAGGTGGGCCGTATGCTTGTTTGCTAACTTTGTTGTATAAAAAAAAAAAAAATATCAGCTATCTGGTTCCATAGTACAAGCTCTGCTTAATTTGACGCTTAATGGTGTTGTGTTATTGGGTGATTTTCGCTGATTTATATAACTGAAAACTATTATGGGAAATCCTATTTATTTACATTCATTTTATTTATATATTTATCACTAGTTTAGGCTTGGTTGCGAAGAACTGGCACCTAAACTAGCTATGAGACGGTTCAAAGTGATTCTTGTGATACTACTGAATAAACGGTTTTTACTCTGACTTTGAATATCTAATGCGTTTAAACTTACAGTAGTTTAAAAGCATCTAAAAGCATAATAGTATAAGTTAAACATAGAGTACTCAAGTTGTTTTATGTCCGATGATATCCTAGTTTATTAGCATAGATATTAAACTTTCTGATGTACTTTAAGTTACGACGTTATAAAACAAGGCTATGTAGCAACCGAACCATGGTGCTAATGCTTATAGTGGTAGTCCTGGAATGCGAGAGTGTAGCAACTCAACGACAAGAAATCCTGGGCCACCCCAGGTCACTCCTCTAAGCCTATGAAGCCCCTAGGACAGAGACTTTGCGCTTCTGGGAGGAGTTAGGCTGGCTACAGCTATAGCCAGCACATCCTGACGCAAAATTGACCGACCCAAAGTCTAATTGCGGACACAAGAGTTCCATACAAGATACAAGATAGATTATAGTGGTCATTGCTACCTTTTCGTATAAACAGAGTCATTAGTCAAAGTATGCAATATATAAATAAATATATAAATTGCATCACAATAATCACTTTGTAACTTCTTAAAGCTAGGCGAGTCTAGGCACCAGTTCCACGCAACCATGCCTAGAAGAATAGGCAGCAAACTACGGCTTACTTCCTACCGTTTTCTGTATGATCATTTATTAACTCTACTACTACTAATATCTTACCTAGTTACTTTTTTATATTTCTTTTTATTACATCTGGTTACTAATAAAATACTAATTGCAATAATTCACACGCATATAAAATAACACCTCAAATCAAAACCTACGTCTAAAACAATGGTTTGAGATATTTGATTTGCCTCTTATAACCCCGTTTAAAATAACCACACGGAAATATGAATAAGTTTTTTCTATGTAAAGAAGAAGATTGACGTGCCACTGATTCTTTCGAACCAAGTGTGGTGAAAGGATTTTAAGTGCGCCTCAACGAGGCTTTTTTCGTGCACTTGACACATATTTTAAAACTTTTTTAGGTTCCACGACATGCCGGTTTCCTCACGATGTTTTCGTGATTTTCTTAATGTTTTAAACAAATGCGATAGCCTTAAATTTTGAATTTAATAGTATTAAGTACAAATTCATTGTAATTTCCATTTTTGCAAGAACACACTTTGTTTTATATCAAAGAAGAATTTTTTTCTTTGATATTTTGGTTAAGTTTTTATATACTTTTTCAATAAACCCATAAAAACATAGTTTTTCAAAGCCGACAAGTAAGCTCTTACCTTTTCAATGAAATTCACTCAATTTTCCATCACATTATAATCCAAACTCAAAAACCACTCAGAACTTTCTCACTGAATCCTCTGAAATAAAACTTTTTAAATCGAACTTTTCGCCCGGAAGCACAAAGCTCAAACGACCGTTCGGCTCGGTGTCTCAACCCGAACTGAATACATGAGATCCATGAGACAGACTCGCAATTTTATTCCACCACCCATGAAGTTTTATCAAAAATACATTCAGCTTTAATTCGTAGACATAAAGATGATAATCGCTTGGGATTCATTTTCAGTATTGCAAACATAACATTGGCAGGTTGGATATAATTTACTTGCATGACGTTTGAGGTAAGCATAGATATAACCCGTCTAAATTTTAATGATGATTGTATGGAACAGAATACTCATGAGTTGTGACTCGTGAACTTTGTAGATCTCTCGCTCCCTGATTATGTATCTATCGAAAGGTTTGCAACACGTTTAATTTGCGTTAGCAGCAAGCACGCAAAATTTTTTATAATACTCGTAAAATGTGATTTTTGCCAGAAATTATGAATTAGACGTTCTACAGCAAACTTATAGAGGACTTTGATCTTTTTTTTTAATAAACATCTTTGTCATTATAGTCCTCTCGTTGAGATACTTTGTGTAATATTACGTGTAGTGCCTTACCTACCTACCTCAATTAGGTGTTTTTGCTTTTCTCTGTTTTTTCTTTTTGTTTCGCATATAATTTAAAATTGTACTTAATTCCACCATTGACATCACCTGTAATGTATGTATGTCATGTAACGAGAAGAGTGCTAAAGATGAATGTGGATGGTTATAGAAGTAGAGGTAGGCCAAAGAAAAGATGGATGGATTGTGTGAAGGATGACATGAGTAAGAAAGGAGTGACTGTTGAAATGACGGCTAATAGAGGAGAGTGGAGAACGAAAACCTGTTGTGCCGACCCTACATAAAGTGGGACAAGGACAAGAGAATGATGATGATGATGACATCACCTGTAACTGGGGTGAGAAGCGTTACCTTGCCGTAACACAGTTTTTTAACTAGCACGGAAGGAAAAGCTCCAAACCACAGTATGTGCCTATTGTTTAGGGTTGCCTATTGTTTCCAGGCTCAACAGATGCTGATTCGAAAGGCACTAAAAATTTCTTAAGTACTTGTAACAAATAGCTGTACTTCATGTCTTTTCTTGTTTGTTCGAAATAAACATTATTATTATTATTATCATCAGTCGGGAAAGCCGATGGTGAATTATACCGTAGTCACCATGCTTAGAACCCCTGCCTGGTGCGTTTCCATAGTAATAGTAGTAGTAATAGTCTAATAAATCATAGTTATGAAAAATACTCAATATACGACAATAAACAGACGTGATAGCTCAGTTGGTAGTAGCCCTGCCTTCTGCGCCGTAGGTCGTGGGTTTAATCCCCACAAAAAACAAATATTTGTGTTGTGAACGCAGATGTTTGTTTTTTGTTTGGGTATTCTGAGTGTGTTTTTACATAAAAAAAGGACATAAGTGTTATATTTCATTGCTTCGTTAACCTTAATATGATTAAAACCGTAGTTTTCCTAATCCATATACTAGGTAACAACTGCACTTATTTCTTTGATTTGATGAAACTCCTCAAAAACAGAAATAACAAAATAAAGAAGAAGTAGTACTGCTCTTTGTGTGTGTTTCGTGGGGATGCGTACTACCACCATGCCTATTCCTGCCGTGAAGCAACATCGCTGTGTTTCGGTTTGAAGGGTGTGGGTGCCGGTGACATTACTGGCACGTGAGGCTGAACATCTGTATGCCTCAATTTGATTGACGCAGGGCAGTGCATCGTAGGGCACATTCCTGATGTGCGTGACCTGCTAGGAAATGCTTTGAACGCCATGTTTACCAGGCGAGCCATATACTTGTTCCCTCAGCTACTTGTATAAAAAAATAAAATCAGACCCAAATTCGACCCACATTGCCCGTCCAAATATGGGTTCCCAAATTACGGGCCCTTACAGTCTGTCCCTAATGATTTGGCAAATAAACGGTCCGGCATTACTCTCATATGGAAATCGGACGCTCGCAATATGTAAGGTTGTAACTTCAGGTTTTTAGGGTAGTAGCGAAGGAAGCCTTATATTACGTTCATCATCATCATCATCATCATCATCAACCTATATCAGTCCTGCTCACTATATCAGCTGGACGTAGGTCTCTCCCAAGACGTGCCACTGAGCCCGGTCTTCGGCTCTTCTCCTCCAATGTACCAGTAAGAACTGAGCCGTAGTTTGTTGCCTGTTCTTCTAGGCTTGGTTGCGTGGAACTGGCTAGACTTACCTAGCTTTAAGACATTTCAAAGTGATTCTTGCAATTGTATTGAATACAATTTTATTGAGTTTTGTTGAGTTTGAGTGTTCGCAGATCGTCGCCCCACCTTGACGGAGGGCATCCTACTTCGCTTACCTAAAAGCGCTTATATTACGTTGGTATATATGCGGAAACTTCAAAGTCTAACACACATCTAAAGCCTTGCGCACTTCTGCGGTGGCAATCAGTGAAACAATGTTTACCGTGAAAATTGCAAGATTTCAATTCGACGAACCGCTAATAAACCCTGCTTTTTCTCCTGAATTACAAAAATCCGGCACAACCAAACAACGAAGCAAACATTTACAAAATGTACAAAATACATAAGAAACATTTGACCTATCTGCAGATCGTACAAACGATTTAGAGATAGTTCAACTGATCCAAATCAGTGCCAAACGGAAGCGTCCCCAAAACGCTGACGGCATTGCCACGCTGAATAGCAATGATAATGCGCTGCGCCAGATACCCATATTTTTTGTTTAATCGTAAATTTCTTTGATTAATCAACTAAGACAGAAATTTCTTAAGAGCATAATAAGCTTTTGTTATTATAAGCACTAACTTTGTAGTGCCTCTGATAAACCTAAGGCGCATTACACATGACACCGCTCATTGCGGCTGACTTGGTGCGCGTTTTAATGGACCAGGATTTAGAATAGAATAGAAAGTTTTTTAATTATGTGACCAAAAAATTGTAGGACTTCATCAATCATCAAAATAAACTAAAAGTCTAAAATTGTTATTTATTTATTAAAATGATTATACCTACACCAACTAAATTATTTAAAACTAAAAAAAATATAAATTTGCTGTGCCGAGAATGGCTATAGATAATTTAGGTATCGAAAAATAAACAAATTAGAATACTTTAAATTATAAAATATGCATAAAACAGTTATTTTACTAGAAATATTAAGAACCAAAATGCAGATTTTTCTTTGCAATTTTTTGTGTTTAAAATCGTCAAAAACGAATGTCACATGTCACGAATATATCCATTTTGAAACACCATCTATCGATTTTGAATTGGAGCAAAGTGGAATCTTTTTGATTCCATTTTGTTTTGAAGTGCTCAGAACCGTTCTTCCTAGAAATGTGTACAGGGAGGCCTATATCCAGCAACAGACTTCTTCAGGCTGATGATGATGAACCCGTTTTGACGTCCTGCCAACGGTATACACCACTTCATCATACCCCAAATTGGAAGTGTTATAAACTTGGAGGAAACTCGCAGCCAATCTCTAGCGTCGTGAGACAATGTCGACTATACCAACTCTTAATTATCTATGGGAAGTACAGTCGTCGCTAGAATGTATATAAAAAAACATGTCGTAGTAGCAATAAAAATAAATATCGTGGCCAATCCACACAGAACCATCTAGCCCCAACCTAAGCTAAGCTTATACTATGGAAACCAGATAGCTGGTACAATACTAACATTGTAAAAACCTTATAAAACCTTATAAAGTTTTGGTGTTAAGATAATTATTTTGTAGAGCCAAAAAAAAACTTTACATTATGCAAATATTTCCTTCAGCAAAAATCAATCTCAGATCTCTTTTAGTTCATCCAATCACTAAACAGCATCTCAGAATCTGCTGTCATAATATTTTTATCGTGATAAATTAGTTTCTGCCATTTAGCAAAGTGAATCAATTTCAGAATTCTGAAAGTTATTCATTTATGGCGCCGACTGTACGTAGTTAATATTGATTATCTGCGACGCTGTAAGACAGGAATACTAATAGCGCCCGTGACTTTGTTCGCGTATTTACTATCACTTTATCGAGGTTTAATTTTACAGCAATAAATAAATAAATATTGTGGATAATACACACATCACTATCTAACCACCCCAAATTAAGCAGAGGCTATGCTATGCTGTGGGGATCGAACCCACGATCACTCTATACCCACGATAACTCCTACGGCGGCAAAATACAGAGCTACTAATACCAACTGAGCAGAGAGGCCAGTCAGTAATATCGAATGATGAGAGGAAAAAAAGTGTATTTTTTTAATCTTATTGAAAGTTATTTTTTTAAATATACTTACCATATTGCATTGATTATGGATTTTTTAATCAAAAAATATGAGCATGTAATATTTACCATTGCTGACTAAGCTTCAGGTTTCCTCAATATGTTTTCCTTCATCATTAATAGCGATTGTGTACATAAATTAAAAATCAGAAAAATCCATAAGTACACGACTGGACTGGAACCCGCGTTCCAATCGTGTATTTATGTATTTTTCTGACTGTAGGATCGGAAGGTTGGGTTACTACCACTAGACCACCAGTGCTCAATAAGTCAACACCAGTGACAGTCACTCAACATCATCATCATCATCATCAGCCTGAAGAAGTCCACTGCTGGACATAGGCCTCCCCCACACATTTCCAGGAAGAACGATTCTGAGCCCTTTCTATCCATCGACTTCCCGCGATCTTAACAATATCGTCGGTCCATCTGGTGGGTGGCCGCCCTTCTTCCGGTTCGTGGCCGCCATTCGAGAACCTTCACACACGGGACAGTCAGTATCTTTCCAAAATTTAAGTATATATAAGTAGAGGCTCAAGAATGGAATTCGTTATGCTCTTGTCCGGAAGTTTTGATTACTTTGGGATGAGTTTGCGATTTTCAATGAAATAGCAATAGTTCCTTCAATAATAATGCGATTCTTGTGGCTAACTTGTGGTTTTCAGAGCCTAAAGTAAATAATAAATATTGTGGACAATTCACACATCACTATCTAGCCCCAAACTAAGCAGATCCAGTACGATGGGAACCAAACTGATATAATACTTACTTGAATATGTATATTTTTTGTATATATAATATACATAAAATACAATATGACACGTAGACAGAGGACAAACATCTGTGTTCACTGCACAAATATTTTTTCAGTGGGGATCAAACCCACGGCTTAGGGCACAGAAGGCATTGCTACTACCAACTGAGCTGAGTCAACAAACTACTAAAAACTAATTTGTTAAATATGCCAATTTTTGATAACTATCTGATGGGGCAAGCCTGAACCACCGGATATTAAGTGGTAACCATCGCCATTAACAAAGCATTGCCTCGTAGATTACGCAAGTCAGAAACATGCCCTACCTACGACGCACTGCCCTGCGTTCATCAACTTGATGCATACTGTTCAGCCTTACGTCCAGTAATTCCACCGATACCCACACCCTTCAAACCGAAACACAGCGATGCTGCTTCACGGCAGAAATAAGCATGGTGGTAGTTGTAGTTCTTCCTCGGACGAGCCACACACATAGAGCTATGATGAAGTCATGATGGTAACGCCCTCGGCAAATTTTTATCATCCGCACTTGATGTGCGGGCTGGTTTTTCCGTAGGCCGCCGGCGGGTCCTTTTTGCGTGAAGCTTGACACGTGAACTTTTTTAGGTTATACGACACGCCGGTTTCCTCACAATGTTTTCCTTTACTGTTTTGAGAGTACCTACTGGCATACATTTTTCGACAGAAAAACTCATTGTTACACGACTGTATTTGAACCCACGACCTTCGGATCGAAAGGCGGGGCCGCTACCACTAGACCACCAGTGCTCTAGGTAACGCCCTCTTAACTAAACAAATAATTGGATTGGTAATTACGTTTCCTTCGAAGGGACGAAGTCTTAAACTTCTACTGACGAGTTTGTCCAACACGTTTGCTCGAACTGTGTGCCCAAACAGTTTGTCCAATCTGTTGATTTGAAAACCCGCTGTGCAAATATCCCAAACTACTTAGTTAGCGTTTTGAGAGCAAATACTTTGCAAAGTTAATCTGTTAGGAGTCTTGGGATTTCTGCTGGGAGTTTAAACTTTGATTAGCGATCCAAAATGTAAGAAATTCTGTGAAATTAAGAAAATAATGATATTTTTTGATATTTAAAAAAAAAAAAAAAAAATTACCACCACCACCCGTCACGCAAAAAGGGCCCACCTGCGGCCTACTTGTGGAAACCAGTCCGCTCACCAAGAACCAAGTAAGTATGGATGGTGTTTGTTACCCTTTCACGTTAAAACTTCTGTATGAATTTTAATTAAAGTATACATAATATAGCATAAACATCAGAATAACACATAGGCTACAATTTCAACTATCCCGGAAGAGAAGGGCCGAAGACAGGGTTCAGTGGCGCGTCTAGGGAGACCCCTACGTCCACCAGTAGACTGAAAGGTTGATGATGTGTATGTACTGACTTTTTGATTATTTTGGTATAGTCAAGAAGATGAGTGAAAAATGACATGGGTAAGCGAGGAGTGAATGCAAAGATGACGGCTGACAGAGAGGAAAGGAGAAGGATGGCATGTTGTGCCGACCCCATATAAAGTGGGATAAGAGCAGGAAGAAGAAGAAGAAGTTCAGAGGATGAGTAGCATTTTCCTCCAGAACCAAATGTTATCTCAAATGCGTCTCGACACTGCCAAATAATACAACAGTTACAGGAAATTCGAAACGTTTCAAAACGAAACCTCTACTACTAACCGACCGTGGCCGAGTGGTTGGCCATTTCGAACAAAACCGAGATTTCGATATAATAAGGTATTTTTTCCTCTCATTGAGCGGACAATACGCGTCATAAAGTTTTATAGAGGGTCCGGTTTCACTGATCTACTAACGTTTGGTTAAAGCGAGTTTAGCTCGTTGGATTTATTCGATTCAGAACTTGTACATAAAACCAACTTCAAATAAAAAAGGAGGAGGTTCGAATTTCGTTTTTTTTTTCATGTTAAGCTGATTTAAAAAAAATATTCCATAGAAATTTCATCGAAGACGGTTGAGCGGTTTGGCCTTTATGTCGGTCTCTCAAGTTTGTAAACTTATATTTTTCACTATACAGGTTATAATGACCAAATTAAAAAATATATATTTACATATTATATTATTGATTTCTTATGAATCGAGGACATTACTCCTTTCACGACTTTTCCCTAACTCTCGTGGTTTTGGACTCGGCCATCACTATCTTTCTCAAAAAACACCCTGTATATCTTGCTATACTTTTTGGTTGTTAGTCGTAATTTTCTAGGTTTAGGTGTCTTGTCACGAACCTAAACCCTTTTTATTCTATTCTACTTCAAGCTGGCGTTCAAGATAAATTTATCATCAGTCTGAACCGGGATTAAAAAACCCGGGTTAAAACCATTATAGGGTGCAACCCAGCCTTTACCCCAGGGTATTATTACCCAGATCGCCACTACCCTGGATTAGTGGGAAAAGCACTTAAGATTTTATATTTCGTCATCTTTCCACTGGCTCGTAAAACTTCTACGTGGATATAATAGTTTCGCTTGAATAGAATTTACAAGAAATCGTTACTATTTTTATCACCGACCTTTAAAAATAAGATTGTTCCTGACCATAATACGACGATGACGTATGTGGGAATGTGGGACCAAGAATAGGGCAGAACAGACCAATATAAATAAAAACTGTTTTTATTCAATCTTATGGCACAACTTTGGCAAGAAAGGTTTTATAGGTACAACTCAAATCAAATAACAAGAAAAAAACATGAAAAAACCCACATTTGCTACATATTTACTCCTATTTTTATTCTTAATTCTTTATCCTTATTTTTATTCATATTATTATTCTTAGTTTTATTCTTTATTGCACCGCAACAAGTTTGAACAGAAGGAGAGCTTAATGCTACAGCATTTTCTACTAGCCAACCTTGACTGTTGACAAAATTTAAGCTTTACACTGTCTGTCAGCAATGCACTGATTTGCAATAATGTGTTAATGTAAAAAGAAAAACCGATAAACCGAGATGAACCGATTTTGATGAAATTTCTATGGGAACACCAAAAAAAAAACAACAAAAAAAAGAATCATAAAATCGGTTCATAAACGATGAAGTCATCTGTGAACACGAATAAAAAAAGCATATATACAGGGTTATTCATTATTAGCTGCAAATACTCAGGAATTAGGTTCAACAAATAAAACAAAAAATATTTATGAAATGTTTTTTTTTAAGTTTTTGTATCAATTTTTTTTTTAATTTCTTTACGGCTATTGCATAATGATTGCCATGGAGAACAGGACGATGACCCACCCAGGCGGTGACTGAACGCAGAGTGTCGCTCAAGGCGCGCGGGCGCGGATCAAAGGTCAAAATAGGTCAGGCGCCAATGATTCCACAGGATATTTTTTATCGATTTTATCGAGATTTTCAAACAAAACTTAAAAAAAATCATTTCATAAATATTTTTTATTTTATTTGTTGAACCTAATTCCTGAGTATTTGCAGCTAATTATGAATAACCCTGTACAGTCGAATTGAGAAACCTCCTCCTTTTTAAAGGCGGTTAAAAATGGCCCTTGCTCAGTTTGATGCTTTTTGAAACATCAAAATCAAAAAAATCAAAATGTTTTTATTGAAAAAATTACAGGTAGGACAAATAAAGGGTTGGGATCTCTTCTTTTAAGTTGTTAAACCTGTATTAGAAGAGAGCCCCTCTTTTCTGTGGCTCAACATTGCCTTGTAATTAAAAACATAACTGCTTTGTTGGTAAAGGACTATTCAAAAGAAAGGTAAAAACAAAGTCTTTTATTTGACTTAGAAGAGATCAGTGAACCACTTCAAGAACATTGAATCGAATAACAAGTTTCTAAGTAATCTCAATAAATATTTCAACAACGAATCCGGCCTATTCAAACTTGTTCGATTTACACTCGAGCAACTTCCTAATAGATTTTATAAGGATACCGGTTTTTAAGGCTTCCGATACGATATACCTTATCCCGCTTTTTAACCGAATTCAAATAAAAAGAAGGAAGTTCTGTATTCGTTTTTTTTATTGTTTTTATATCTTATCAAACCGATTTGAATCTGGTTGTTTTAAAAAATAAATTATTACGCCGATTTGAAAATCTTTTTTTTATAAAGGACTTCTATTTTGGTCTCATTAAACACGGCACTAACGCGACCATGGCTCCATTTAAGGCTTGCGCACACCTAGGTCGCTGGCGTCGGCAATCATGTCAAATTTGACAACGATATTTGACAACATTTCACTGATCGTTATCGCCAGCGACCTAGGTATGCGCAGGCCTTTAAAATCAAATTTCTTTCGGGTCTTAACTTTCATACATTATAAAAATCAGCAAGGTATGTTTTGATTTCCTCATGTCTGATTCAATCGTGTAGTAAACTCCAGCATAGCTCTCTCCACAGTCTGTAGAACTTTAAGCTTGTGTAAAAAGCAGAATAAGAGAGAGAAAATGATAAATCGGATTCTCTAAGCGAGGTTCCAGCAGGATACGAATCCCAGCAATCAAGAGCCCTCAGCCCTTGTTGAGAGTTGCGTGTCTATTCCGATTAAACGATTCGGTATTTTGCCATCATTTGATTTATCGAGTAGGGAAGCCCTTGATTAGGGAAAAGAACCACAGCCATAGAAACGAGTAGAAAACGTTTTTGACGTGACAACGTCTTATAATTCGATGGAGCCGGCTGCGCGCACGAAAAAACATAACTCATGCGGCGTTACCTTGCACTGAGGTGTTCCATTTAAGGCTTGAAGTGCAAGCGAGAGCGCGAAACAAGCGACAAAGAGGCACGCACGGCCTCCGCGTTCGGCAGCGTTCGACATCTGTCTCTCTCCTACTTGAGTGAGCGATGCGTCCGCGTGGACAGCTGTATGACGTTGCCACGTTCAACTATCGTCAGTAAACCAACTTTACAGACAACCGTTTTATTATTGATTATTCTGACTATACTAATACTCAAGTGGCATTCTTAAGTCGAATATAATATATTATGTACTAGCTGTAGGCCTACAATGAGCTCTGTTTGGCTCTGTCTCTGGGTTTGGTTTTGAGTATGTGTGAGTGCTCACCAGTGCAATAAACTGTGTGTGTGACGTTTTGACGTAGGATTTATTTAGTCAACTTTCACACAGACTCAAAACCAGAACCAGAAACAGAGCCAGACAGAGCTCATGTTAGGCCTCCTGCACCCCGTAGTGTTACTCGCTGTTAAGAAGTATATGTATACCTTTCCTATGATAAGTTCATTTTCTGTTGCAACTGGATGGAAAAAACCCTCTAAGAACACGGTTTCTGTAAGCTATTCCATTGAAACCGTGCTTTTTCGGGATAAATAGGCCCTGCATCAACTGGAGGCATACAGATGTTCTGCCTCACGTGCCAGTAATTTCACCAGCACCCACACCCTTCAAACTGAAACACAGCAATGCTGCTTCACGGCAGAAATAGGCATGGTGGTTGTATGCACCCGGACGAGACACACACAAAGAGCTCTTCTACAACAGAATGTATTCATTATAATGGATACAATAAAATAACCCGAAATTGCATCGGGAGAGAGAACAGACGTTTCTACCAATTAAAAACGAATTTCGCCAAACTACATAAGAAGTACAAAACAATTGTATGAGCAACTCGGCTTTGAGTCTTTGCGAAATTGCGAGCGTCAAAAGTCTGATAAAAAATGGTGTAGTTTTAGTAGGAAACTGAGGTCTACCATGAGCTCTGTATGGCTCTGTCTCTGGTTTTGGTTTTGCGACTGTGTGAGTGATGACTAATTAAATCGTACATCGAAACGTCACACACACAAAATACACTGGTGAACACTCACACAGACTTAAAACCAGGGCCAGAGACAGAGCCAGACAGAGCTTGTGAAGCTACTACTACTTGTGAAGCTAATTAAACGCATTCTTAGTTCATGGGATAAAAAAATAGATACTTTGGTTTTTTTCAATGCAAAAAGACTACAGTTTCGGGGTTTGAACCAGGGTTCCTCGAAATGAGCAGAAATCGAACGTTGATTGACTGCGCCACGGAAGAGATATATTAGAGGACGAAATTATCGATCAATCCCAAAAGCATTTTTCGCCTTCTCGCTTCTCTCTTCTCGCTCGCCACCACGACTTGTAAGTAGCCCCCACTCCCCAGACACAGTCGACAGTAGGGTAATGTGATGGTGGTACTTCCCACACAAAGAGACCTCTGCAGTTGTAACTTGGTATTGCTTTTAATGAAACTGCGGCTTAAGCACGATGTTTCTTGGCGTATTTCCATAGGTGCTTATGTCGTAACCGCAATTAATAAATATCGCATGTGTAGACAAGTGTTAAAATTGTAACTAAAGCTGTTTTCACACGTTGTACACACCTTCATTATACAGGGTTATTCATTATTAGCTGCAAATACTCAGGAATTAGGTTCAACAAATAAAATAAAAAATATTTATGAAATGATTTTTTTTAAGTTTTGTTATGAAAATCCCGAGAAAATCGATAAAGGAATCATTGGCGCCTGACCTATTTTGACCTTTGACCACGCCCGCGTGCCGTGAGCTACACTCTGCGTTCAGTCACCGCCTGGGTGGGTCATTGCCCTGTTCTCCATGGCAATCATTATGCAATAGCCGTAAAGAAATTAATAAAAATAAAATTTTGATACAAAAACTTAAATCGAAATTAAAAAAAAAACATTTCATAAATATTTTTTATTTTATTTGTTGAACCTAATTCCTGAGTATTTGCAGCTAATAATGAATAACCCTGTATACACGATTTCATATTTCAAAATGAAAATTTCTGATGTTTTCCTTCACCATTCGAGAGAATTTCCCGCAAACTTAACATTTCAATAACAGTAAAACAGCGTCGTTTAAAAGCAAACTTAATGATAACTTAGTGCAACTTCCGTTTCCACTTCGCTTAGCTCACTAACGAGGTCCTATTCATTGTAGGTATACCTAAGTTGAGAAATTACCGTCTTTTTGCATCACTCAAGAATATCTTAAGCGAAACAAAAAAAAATCGGTTGTCTGTAAAGTCAGTTTACTGACGATAGTTGAACGTGACAACGTTATACAGCTGTCCACGCAGACGCATCGCTCACTCAAGTAGGAGAGAGACAGATGTCGAACGCTGCCGAACGCGGAGGCCGTGCGTGCCTCTTTGTCGCTCGTTCCGCGCTCTCGCTTGCACTTCAAGCCTTAAATGGAACGCCTCAGAGCGAGGTAACGCCACATGAGTCATGTTTTTTCATGCGTGCAGCCGGCTCCATCGAATTATAAGACGTTGTCACGTCAAAAACTAAGGCTTCATTTAGTTTGACAGGTATGGTAGATAGATACTAAGTAAAAGCAAACGGGGTTTGCATCTTTTGTAGATGATTTATAAAGCGTCAGGGGCAACTGTAGGCCTACCATGAGCTCTGTCTGGCTCTGTCTCTGGTTCTGGTTTTGAGTCTGTGTGAGTGTTGACTAAATAAATCCTACGTCAAAACATCACACACACAGTATAATGCACTGGTGAGCACTCACACAGACTCAAAACCAGAGCCAGAGACAGAGCCAGACAGAGCACATGGTAGGCCTGCTGATTTTTATTTTACTCATGCCCCATATTAACGGGACGCTGTAGTGCCTGGAACAGGATTTTAGATGGAATATGCTTGCCCAGCACTTATACTTGAGAGAGTTATACTTGAGACGATACAAAATCGAAGAGGAAAAAATTTTTGGACATCTTCTACGACATAACAGCTACATAAAGAACGTCATTGAAGGAAAGGTTGAAAGGCCTGCGCAAACCTAGGCCGCTGGCGAACGCGATCAGTGAAACGCTGTCAAATGTGACAGCGATATTTGACAGCGTTTCATTAGTCGCGGTCGCTAGCGGCCTAGGTGTGCACAGGCCTCAAGCGTGGTTGAAGGGAAACGGGGAAGAGGAAGGCCAAGAATAAGTTACATGAGCCAGATAAAAGAAAAAGTCGCTGTCATGTCTTTTATGGAAGTCAAGGAAGCCGCATTCGAAAGACTTATTTGGAGAAAACTGCATCAAGACCCCGACAAGAGCTAAGCTCTTAAATTTAAGAAGAAGAAGAGTGGTCAATTCTTTAATTTTGAAACGGTTAATTTAATTTGAACGGTGAAAAAAATATGCTACCTAAAATAGGTAGTGATTCTTATATTATTTCAAATACCTACAGGCATTTGCAGGTTTCCAAGTAATTCTGAGAAGCCTCAAATATACCTCATCTAATTGAATGTAAAGATTCAGTTTCAAAGGTCATGTTTCTCATAACGCGGTTATTGCCTTCCTTAAAATAAGGCGTATAATACACAGCACCGCAGCGATTTGCGGTCGGACGTCAGTGCATGAAAGTCACAACAAAGAATTAGCCTTTGTTACTCAGGGATCATGTAGAATTTTAATGGTGACGTAGGTACTTAAACCATACTTACAGCTTAGTCAGCCCATCTTGTCTCGCAAATCCTGCAAATAAGGGTTGAGTATCACCATAGTTGCGTCTCTACAATAGATGCTCTGGTTCCCATCATACAATCTCTGCTTGGTTTGGGGCTAGATAGCATTTATATATTAATGACTGAAGTCTATTCAAAACGCAGCGTATTGTGTTTTGAAAAATACTTTGACGTTTGTTTCTCCGTGTGTAAATGCGATGCGTGCGATTTCGTGTGTTTGCTGCCTAAACGAGAACTGTATTTAATTTTATGTGGTGTACATTTACGCAGGACTAGTCAGTGTTATGTTTAAGTGGTAGTCTAGAAACTTAGCTTACTAAAGTGCCTACTTATATCCTGTCCCTGGCACTATACCATCCTAAACCAAAGGATAATTGCCCCTGCATAAAATCTAATTTTATTATGATACTAATTTTCAGGGGAAAAACTTGACATCATTTTTAACTGACTTTAAATAAAAAAGGAGCAGGTACTCAATTCGGTTGTACATATTTTATATGTTATAACTTCGTCATTTATGAACCGATTTGGTTTTTTTTGAAGTGAAAACTTCTTTAGCGGCGTTGAGCACTTTCTGTAATGGGTATAAAATCTTAAACTCGCGTCAGGATCACGTGACCTGATCGAAAAAGCGTAAGACGCTACAGATACGCTAGTAGTTACTATGACACGGTAACGTCACAGAATAGATAATAGTTAGTAGCAAGCATACCAAGGCGTTTTTCGTGACTGTAGTAGGTATAGGTACATACCTATTATAGATTTTATGAACTAGCGGCCGCGGCCCGCGGCAGGTAGTAGTGGTCATTGGTACATGATTTTATAGATCTACTGTATTTATTTAGGTATTATGAATAAGGTAGGCAAGGCACTGATGCCAACGACGAGCTTCGGCAAATTCACCATCCACACTTGATGTGCGGGCTGGTTTCCGCAAGGCCTCTAGTGGGCCCTTTTTGCTCGAACTTTTGTGGCTTCTACAACACGCCGATGTTTACTCACGATGTTTTACTGGCATAGTGCACATAAATTTTTCTACAGAAAACTAATTGGTACACAACGAGTGGAGCATTGCGGCGAGCGAAGCGAGCCGCCATGCGACCATGGGAACAGCGCGGCGAGCGAAGCGAGCCGTGCTGTGACTCCCCCCAAGCCCCCCAGAACCCCCTCCTCCTGAACCCGGGGGGAGCGTCGCGGCGAGCGAAGCGAGCCGCCACGTGACCACGGGGAACAGCGTGGCGAGTGAAGCGAGCCGTGCTGTTACCCCCCTAAGCCCCCCAGAACCCCCTCTTCCTGAACCCGGGGGGAGCGTCGCGGCGAGCGAAGCGAGCCGCCCCGCGACCACGGGGAACAGCGCGGCGAGCGAAGCGAGCCGTGCTGTGACCCCCCTTAGCCCCCCAGAACCCCCTCCTCCTATGTCTGCCGTTTTACTTCATTTAGGACCTACTTGTAGGTCGCGCGACAAGGTCCCTTCTAGCGGTTCCGACCCGTTGAGGATTTGGCTTTACGTAAAATTTAGGGTTCCGTATAGGGTTTTGATTGGGGTTATACTATATTGAGGAATTTGATTAAATGGTCGACTTTTAGGGTTCCTTAGGACTTTGATTGGAGTTTCAACTACACTTAGAAGCTTGATAATGTTAAAATTTTTAGGGTTCCTTAGGACTTTGATTGGGGTTTTACTACATTGAGGAATTTGATTAAGTGGTCAACTTTTAGGGTTCCTTAGGACTTTGATTGGAGTTTCAACTACACTTAGGAGCTTGATAATGTTAACATTTTTAGGGTTCCTTAGGACTTTGATTGGAATTTCAACTACACTTAGGAGCTTGATAATGCTAAAATTTTTAGGGTTCCTTAGGACTTTAATTGGGGTTTTACTACATTGAGGAACTTGATAAAATAAACAACTTTTAGGGTTCCTTAGGCCTTTAATTGGACTTTCAACTACACTTAGGACCTTGATTATGTAAACAATTTTAGGGTTCCTTAGCACTTTGATTGGAATTTCAACTACACTTAGGAGCTTGATAATGCTAAAATTTTTAGGGTTCCTTAGGACTTTGATTGGGGTTTTACTACATTGAGGAACTTGATAAAATAAACAACTTTTAGGGTTCCTTAGGCCTTTAATTGGAGTTTCAACTACACTTAGGAGCTTGATAATGTTTACATTTTTAGGGTTCCTTAAGACTTTGATTGGGGTTTTACTACACTGAGGAATTTGATTAAGTGGTCGACTTTTAGGGTTCCTTAGGACTTTGATTGGAGTTTCAACCACACTTAGGAGCTTGATTATGTAAACAGTTTTAGGGTTCCTTAAGACTTTGATTGGCGTTTCAACTACACTTAGGAGCTTGATAATGTTAAAAATTTTAGGGTTCCTTAGGACTTTGATTGGGGTTTTACTACATTGAGGAACTTGATAAAATAAACAACTTTTAGGGTTCCTTAGGCCTTTAATTGGAATTTTACTTCACTTAGGACCTTGATTATGTAAACAATTTTAGGGTTCCTTAGGACTTTGATTGGAGTTTCAACTACACTTAGGAGCTTGATAATGTCAACATTTTTAGGGTTCCTCAGGACTTTGATTGGGGTTTTATTACATTGAGGAACTTGATAAAATAAACAACTTTTAGGGTTCCTTAGGCCTTTAATTGGAGTTTTAACTACACTTAGGAGCTTGATAATGTTAAAATTTTTAGGGTTCCTTAGGACTTTGATTGGGGTTTTACTACATTGAGGAACTTGATAAAATAAACAACTTTTAGGGTTCCTTAGGCCTTTAATTGGAGTTTTAACTACACTTAGGAGCTTGATAATGTTAAAATTTTTAGGGTTCCTTAGGACTTTGATTGGGGTTTTACTACATTGAGGAACTTGATAAAATCAACAACTTTTAGGGTTCCTTAGGCCTTTAATTGGAATTTTTACTTCACTTAGGACCTTGATTATGAAAACAATTTTAGGGTTCTTCAGGGTTTTGATTGGGGTTTTACTACATTGAGGAATTTGATTAAGTGGTCGACTTTTAGGGTTCCATAGGACTTTGATTGGAGTTTCAACTACACTTAGGAGCTTGATAATGTTAACATTTTTAGGGTTCCTTAGGACTTTGATTGGGGTTATACTACATTGAGGAACTTGATAAAATAAACAACTTTTAGGGTTCCTTAGGACTTTGATTGGAGTTTCAACTACACTTAGGAGCTTGATAATGTTAACATTTTTAGGGTTCCTTAGGACTTTGATTGGGGTTATACTACATTGAGGAACTTGATAAAATAAACAACTTTTAGGGTTCCTTAGGACTTTGATTGGAGTTTCAACTACACTTAGGAGCTTGATAATGTTAACATTTCTAGGGTTCCTTAGGACTATGATTGGGGTTTTACTACATTGAGGAACATGATAAAATTAACAACTTTTAGGGTTCCTTAGGACTTTGATTGGGGTTTTACTACACTGAGGAACTTGATAAACTGATCGACTTTTAGGGTTCCTTAGGACTTTCTTTACTACTTTTTGGGGTTTTACAAGTGTAGTGTAATGTAATAAAAAAGTGGGAGTAGCACACCGACACGCGAGCTGCATGCAGCTCGCGCACACGAAAAAACTAGTTATACTATATAAAGCTCGATTACCACTGACTGATTGACATGATTGTTCTCCTTGATGGTGGAGGGGAAGGTATGTTTTTGAAGTGAAAACTTCTTTAGTGGCGTTGAGCACTTTTTCTGTAATGGGTATAAAATCTTAAACTCGCGTCAGCGCGTCAGGACACGTGACCTGATCGAAAAAGCGTAAGACGGATGGAGAGTAGACAGCTATCCCCTCTCTACGGCGCGGCGAAAATGTATGCCTGGGCCTACTGTTTCGTTTAGGCAGCGCAGGGCGCTTGCGCGAATGTTCGTGTATGTTACAGCGTGCCAAATAACAAACAAGCCCCCCCTAACCATTCCAAAATATCAAACATGCTCAACGTTAATAATCAAGTTTTCACTTCTGCCGGCACTCCCGGAGTGCAACCCGTATTTTTTTTTTATCTGAAACGTAATTACTTTTATATTGGTCCCATAGAAATGTTATCAAAATCGGTTCAGCAGTTTGGCCAAGTCGGTTTCTTAAGTATTTTTAGATTTACATAATAATTCCATAAATATTACAAGGATTTCTTAGGAATATATTCAAATTATAAAAAAAAATGATTTGTGTAACAAAATTTCACAAAAACATGTGAAATTTTGGTAGTTTTTGGCCCCATGTATTTTTAATATTTCAAAGGAAGTTGCTTGTACTACAAATAATTTTTTTATTACAAATTATTCCTAAAAGAACCTTGTAATATTTATGAGAAACCTATGAGATGCCTAAGTTTTTTTATGAAAAGGAACGTTTCTCATCGTAGTACCTACTTTGCTTAACGATGATGATGTCATTTAGGTGTTCCACACATTTTCTCTTCATTACATCACATACTACAGTGTTCATATAAAAATTCCAGCGAAATTCTGATGTGAAAATCAAAGCCGTATCTAGACAGCTGTGCACCAGTAATTCGATGCGGCGGATCTCAGTCATGCCTCGTTTACTTCCATCCAGTCCGCTGCCTTAAGCTAGTAGCTGACCCTCTATTTGTTGCGAGAGCAGTCGTTTTTAAGCCTTATCTATACAACTGTGCACCAGTAATACGATGTGGCGCGACGGATCTCAGTTGTGCCTCGTTTACTTGCATATAGTCCACTGTCTTAAGCTAATAGCTTACACTCCATTTGCTGCGGAGAGCAGTCGTTTTTAGGCCTTATCTAGCCATCTGTGTAGCAGTAATTCGATGCAGCGGATCTTGGTCGTGCCTCGTTTACTTTCATCCAGGCCGCTGCCTTAATCTAGTAGCTGACCCTCCATTTGTTGCGAGAGCTGTCTTTTTTAAGCCATAGCTAGACAGCTGTGCAGTAATTTAATGCGACGGATCTCAGTCCTGCCTCGTTTACTTCCATCCAGTGCGCTGCTCTAAGCTAGTAGCTTGCACTTTATTTAATTCCAAAAGGGTGCAAAAATTCGAAATGTAAGTAAACAATTTGTGGCAGTTAAAAATAGTATGTTTATTTTGACTCATATAAATTATAAGTTTTGACTGGCCTCTCAGTTTAGTTGGCTCTGCTCTCTATGCCGTAGGCCGTGGATGCCCCAACGAGAATTACATATTTTGTTTATATTAAAATTTAATTTAAATAACTACTGCTTTAGTGCTTTAGTGGTACACTAGGTATGGGCTAGTAGTAGTCTACTAGCCTAGTGTCTCACTGTTAAGAAGGGGAGGCCTTTGCCCAGCTGAACTAGCTTAGCTTAAACACAGCATAGTTCCTAAACCGAAATTCATACGCGCTCTCATATTGTTTGCCGCACTGTCACGACCCAACGATCCTCCCGGAATTAATGTGTTATGCTTTTTACAGCGTTTTTCAGCGCTTCCAACTGTTTGCATAGCCTAGTTTTTGGTGAGTTTTGCAAAGAAAATAATTGCAAAGACTAAATGCGGTATCGCCACCGACTTTCCGCAATCTTTACAAACTTCTCACGATCACATAGAGCCCTTAGGTCTTCGGAGAGACGTTGGTTCTCTGTGTGTGCTCTATCGTCTCTACAATGGGGAGTGCTCTGAGGAACTGTTTGGTCTGGTTCCCGTGTTTGATTTTTATCATCGCACCACGCGCCGCAGAACCAGTTTCCATCCTCACCACTTGGATAGCTGGTTTTCCACAACTGCTCGTTTTTCGCGATCCTTTTTTCCGCGCACGTGTAAGTTGTGGAATGAGCTGCCTTCTGCGGTTTTTCTTCAGAGCTTCGACATGGGGTCCTTCAAAAGGCGGGTAAATCATTTCTTAAAAAGCTGGCAGCGCATCCGTATTATATCAGCTATTGTGCATTGTCCACAATATTTATATTTAATGAGGTAGCTTCTTGCCTGTTCTTCTAGGCTTAGTCGCGTGGAACTGGCACCCAGACTCAGCTAGCTTTAAGACGTTTAAAAGCGTCCCTATGATACTATTGAATAAATACATAATTGACTTGGACTTTGAGCTTTGGCCACAAAAGACAGAAAATAGGTCAAAGTGGAACTTTTTGAGCATAAGCTATTACTACAGAGGTATCTGTGCCCCGCTTTACTATTTTACGGGTCTGTGGCTCGCATTAATTGGGTAGTGGCCTCCATTTAGCCGACTGCGTCGTAGAGTATGTTTTGCAACGGGTATGTGGAAATTAAGTTAGAAGATTATGGCTTTGAATATTTAAGTGTAAGTTTTTTTTATCAAATTTTCATCTGAGGGTAATTTTACATGCGTTTTGTTCTACGCACAAAATCACGGTATAAATAAAGGTTCTATAGTTTGACGGAAATCCTATATTGTCACTTCTTCGATAGTTGATAGATTTTTAATATTTTAACATATTAAAAAATAGATTATAAATCTCACTATTTTTATGAAACAACGGGATATTTACTAGGGAATGCAATCTCGTCTCGTCGAGATCCCGATCTCGCGAGATCCTGGCCATATTTTACGAGATTGTATCTCGTCAAATTTCGTACGAGATCTCGCGAGATAACGAGATCGACAAATGCAGCGTGACGATGTGTATTTCATATTTCATACCTTGATAACTTTATCTGACTTCTACTTTAAACTTCTTTTATTTGATTAATACGATCTCACAACATTTATTTAAGAACTTGTGAAGTTAAGTTTTTGTTTTGTTGTATTTATTTACCATAAGTAATGTTCTTATTACTCTTAATTATTGAAACTAAAGTAATAATTTACAAAAGACTAAATATAGATAATTATTGTTTTGTTACCAATATTGCAAGAATTTGAACTGATTAGCTACAATAGGTATAATTATTATAGACATAAATAAGTGTTATTAGAGTTAGAGACAAAATAATAAGTACTCTGTTGATTTTTTAGATAAAACTTACATTATCTTTATAACTAAGCAACGCAGTTTATATTTAACTAGCTGATACCCGCGACTTCGTCCGCGTGGATATTTGAGTTCGTTTGTTTTAGTTTGATATGACAAACTGCTAGTTACCATTGTCTTGAGCTTGTACTTTAGAATGTATTTGAATTTGAAGGTGAGTGCTGTTGGAGCTGATTTTTTTCAGCAGTGTTTAGTTTAAGTATGACAGATGTTTACTGCGATTTTGTCTAAGTGGTTATCATTGGTTTTTTTGTAAACACTAGCTGATACCCGCGACTTCGTCCGCGTGGATATTTGAGTTCGTTTGTTTTAGTTTGATATGACAAACTGCTAGTTACCATTGTCTTGAGCTTGTACTTTAGAATGTATTTGAATTTGAAGGTGAGTGCTGTTGGAGCTGATTTTTTTCAGCAGTGTTTAGTTTAAGTATGATAGATGTTTACTGCGATTTTGTCTAAGTGGTTATCATTGGTTTTTTTGTAAACATTTGTGTGCATAAAAACCTGGTGACAAATGCTGCGGTAGCTGAAATTTTTTTAATGTTTTTTTTCGTATTTTGTAAAGCTATTTTTTGTGATTTTATGTTATATGTTTCCCGCGATTTTGTCTAAGTGGTTATCATCGGTTTTTTTGTAAACATTTGTGTGTATTAAAACCTGGTGACAAATGCTGCGGTAGCTGGAAATTTTTTAATGTTTTTTTTTTGTATTTTGTAAAGCTATTTTTTGTGATTTTATGTTATATTAGTGGCTAATTTGGGGTTTCGTATGCGTGTTGGTGTATAATCGAATCAGATTTTTTTAATTTGACATGACCAACTGCTGGTTACTATAGATTTGAGCTTGTATACTTTATAGTGTATTTGAATTTGAAGGCGAGTGCTGTTGGAGCCGATTTTTTTCAGCAGTGTTTAGTTTAAGTATGATAGATGTTTCCCGCGATATTGTCTAAGTGGTTATCATTGGTTTTTTTGTAAACATTTGTGTGTATAAATACCTGGTGACAAATGCTGCGGTAGCTGAAAATTTTTTAATGTTTTTTTTTCGTATTTTGTAAAGCTATTTTTTGTGATTTTATGTTATATGTTTCCCGCGATTTTGTCTAAGTGGTTATCATCCGTTTTTTTGTAAACATTTGTGTGTATTAAAACGTGGTGACAAATGCTGCGGTAGCTGGAAATTTTTTAATGTTTTTTTTTAGTATTTTGTAAAGCTATTAATTTTTTGTGATTTTATGTTTTATTAGTGGCTAATTTGGGGTTTCGTATGCGTGTTGGTGTATAATCGAATCAGATTTTTTTAATTTGACATGACCAACTGCTGGTTACTATAGATTTGAGCTTGTATACTTTATAGTGTATTTGAATTTGAAGGCGAGTGCTGTTGGAGCCGATTTTTTTCAGCAGTGTTTAGTTTAAGTATGATAGATGTTTCCCGCGATTTTGTCTTAGTGGTTATCATCGGTTTTTTTGTAAACATTTGTTTGTATTAAAACCTGGTGACAAATGCTGCGGTAGCTGAAATTGTTTTAATGTTTTTTTTTCGTATTTTGTAAAGCTATTTTTTGTAGTTTTATGTTATATTAGTGGCTAATTTGGGGTTTCGTATGCGTGTTGGTGTTGGTTTGTTTGTGAACCTTTGTGTGTAATCGAACCTGGTGCCAGATGCTGCGGTAGTTGATTTTTTTTTATGTTTTTTTGCGTATTTTGTATAGCTATTTTTTGTGATTTTTCTTAAAATCATTTTCCGTTTTTTCTTCTTTTAGGGAAATAATTTTCCTATTTTTTTTTTTAGTACACCTTTGCTCTATTAGAGGAATACACCTTCTAAGTTTCATGCTTCTAGGGCTAACGGTTTAGGCTGTGCGTTGATTTTTCTTTAAACCATTTTTCCCCTTTTTCTCCTCTTCGGAAAATAATTTTCCATTTTCCTTTCTTAGCGGATGCCTACGTCATAACATCTACCTGCATGCCAAATTTTAGCCCGATCTGTCCAGTGGTTTGGGCTGTGCGTTGATAGATCACTATGTCAGTCAGTCAGTCAGTCAGTCAGTCAGTCAGTCACCTTTGAGTTATATATATATAGATTACATATCATGTCAATTACTAGTTCTAAAAACAAGCATTTGATGTTTTAATTGCGATTCTCCCAATCTCGCGAGATCCCGTAATTTGCGAGATCTCGTGAGACTCAAAACCCAGTCTCGCGAGATCTCTTTCCCATTCTCGCTAGGCGGAAATCTCGTACGAGATTGCATTCCCTAATATTTACCATGATTAAATTTTGTTGAGTTGACTTCCGATATTTCAGCACAGTTGCATGCACCATGAAATGATAATGATATGAAAACCATGATAGTGTGACGCCGTGCTGACGTAACTACGCAAGCGTGCAAGGCAGTGAAGTTTTTGGCAAACATCGTCATTGTCACAACGGCCGGGCTGTCAGAGCTACGACTGCAAAGCAGACGTACGCGAGTTCGAGCCCGGTCCAGCTATGAAGATTTTTGTTCGACATTTTAATGTTACCAGAAAATTCTAGTAGCGGCGATTGCCTTCTTTAAGGAATTCAAATAAAGAACCGAAAGTTCTGGACTAAAACAAGAAATGATGTAAGAAGGAAAAGACGATCGGAATCCAACAGAAGAAAACGAAAAGACTAACGAAATTCAATAAATGACGATCAAAATCCAATAAATGACAATCGAAATTCCGGGTATATAAGGAGCTGCAAGCGCGTCTACGGGCAGTTCAGTGGAAAGTGATCTGAAGAAAGGAACAAGAAGGAAAAGTGAAAAAGTGGAAAAAGTGAACAGTGAAAGTGAATAGTGAAGTGAACAGTAAATAGTGAAGTGAAGTGCAAAGTGGTAAAGTGCTCCCAGTGGACTGTCAGTGTTCGGAGCACAGCGTTGGACCGTGTAACGCATAGTGCGCGGGGACAGTGTCAGACAGTGCTACGCGTTTCGTGCAGTGCTACGCGTTCAGTGCAGTGTTACGTGTTCGTAGTGCGAATAAATCGCTACTTTCGGTAAAACGTTCGTTTCCTTCCAATCCCTGTACCCACTTCCGTAACAATAGTTTCAAAAGTTAGATATAATCTCATTGCTAGATTGTAAATAATTTACGTAAATATCTTGTTTTTATATGCTGTGTAGGTACTTTATTATTACTTCGAAGCGTAGCGTGTGCTGTCTTTGAAACTTTTGCTTTTGTGGTATTGCCTACGTCTCACTAAGTGTAGTGGCACCACACTGAAACTTCACTGCTATTATTTTTTTTTATTTGTAAAAGGATCATACAACAAAACGGTAGGAACCAAGCTGTAGTTTGTTGCCTGTTCTCCTAGGTTTGGTCTGGAACTGGCACCTTTAGGTGCCAGCTAGGTGCTAGGTGGAGCTAGGTGAGTCTAGAGTTGTCTAGAGTCTAAAGTTGACTAGAGTTGTCAGTGTTCCGTTCTGTGTATGTTATGTTAAATAAATATATTTTCTTTCTTTCTTGTCTTTCTTTCTTTTCTAGAGTCATCTAGCTCTAAGACGTTTCAAAGTGATCCATATGATTCTAAAAAATAAATACTTTTCACTTTGACTTAACTTAATACCACGTAAAACTGTTAAGAAATGCATCTCATTTTTGGTAACTTCACCTTCATAGCTTAGAGTTCCTGGTATTTCAAACATTAATAAGCTCAAGGTTTGCTTTTCCCAGAACATGTCATTTCGAAAATTCGCAATCCAACATGCAGCTGAAGTTTTCTACCAATTTACACGGAATAGTTTCTCGAATGATATATATGCAAATAAACAGCTGCAACTGTGGCTTTTATGTCACTTCTATCACATAATAAAATAAGAATTGACGCATCTGAGATATGGCGCTACAAATGAAGGTACTGACAGACGTGCTCAAAAAAAGCATGCTAATAAGCTTGCTTAAAATTAGCATACTCTGCAAACTGTTCACATTTTCCAGAAATAAGCATGCTTGTGCTAAATCATACTTCTAAATAGGCAAACATAATAATAAATAAATAAATAATGTGGACAATCCACACAACACTATCTAGCCCCAAACTAAGCAGAGCTGGTACTATGGGAACCAGATAGCTGATATAATACTTAAATGCTTTTTCTTTTTTGGAAATACATACATATAATACAATATAACACCCAGACAGAGAACAAACATCTATGTTCACCACACAAATATTTGTTCTCGGTGGGGATCGAACCCAAGACCTGCGGCGCAGAAGGCAGAGTTACTACCAACTGGGCTGAGAGGCCAGTCTAACAAACATGTTCAGACGTGCTCGGATCACGCCCCCCCCCCTACCCACGCCTTAGGTAGCATGCTCATTACATTACACACGTGCTACTAATGAGCACTTGCTCAATAAAACCATGCTTTTGTGCTAGTAATGAGCACGTCTTTCCGTACCTTGATGCGAGTACCGTGGACTGCGCACCAAACGTATCAATTACAGGTGTCATTTAGACCTGTCATTTAGACATTACTGGCCTAAGCACACCTAGGCCGCTAGCAAACGCAGCCAGTGAAATGCTGTCAAATTTGACAGCGATATTTGACAGCGTTTCATTGGTGGCGGTCGCCAGCGGCCTAGGTGTGCGCAGGCCTTACCATCCTGGTTCATCGTCTGGCCGTCTTGGCTTCCTTTGAGCCACTGACAGTAACGCATCAACTTTTGGTAAACGTAGTAGGTACACACAAACCTGTAGCGTCATCTAGCTGACTACATAAACACTTTAGTACTGAACGAGCTTAAGAAAAGGGCAATCAATAACTAAACTATAAGACATCTTACTCCTATAAATCTAAAATTCTAGATCGAATCACTCGATTGCCCACTTAGAAACTCCTTGTTGTTTCTCCAAACTCCTTGATCGGAACGCGCTTACAAGTTTAGCAAAAAGGTTGAATATGAAGTTATACCTCCGGCACCCTTGACTAACATCGACATGTTGGTCCTATAGGAGCCCTAGCCAAACGTCGTGTGAGAACTCAATGCTTTCATTGTCCTCCAAAAGTCTTTCCAATTAATACTGAGCCTTATCACAACGCATTAAAGCTGCTACTACCCTGACAAAAGCTTCAAAGTTACACAAGCCTTCAAACAGCTTCAAAGTCAGTCGTTGAGTATGTAGATTGATTTCGTGTTCTTGTTAGTCACAGATAGAAATTACATTCAGTCCTTGCAATTCTATGTTAAGGTGGATTGTACTGACAGATGGAGTCACATAATTTTAAATTAGAATTAAATAGACTATAAAATTCTAAAGGCATTTAAAAAATTGCATCGTACATAGATGAACTTAATGCTAGAGAATATTGTTTTCCAGTTTGACATTCTTAACGGGCAGTTACAAAAAAATACACACTAAATGATCATATTTTTATTTTTTATTATGGACCTACTCAACACTGTCTAGCCCAAACTAAGCACAGCTTGTTCTATGGGAACCAGATAACTGATTTACAACCAGATAACTGATTTATACATTTACTTCTATTACTTTTTTGGAAATACAATATGTCATTATAGATCTATTATAGTTTGATTAGATATTATGCATGTCATGCATAAAATACAATATAACACCCAGACAGCGAACAATTAAAACCAAATCAAAAGGCTTATAATAATAGTCAAACTCTTCTCACCCAAACTTATAAAGAAATAAGAAATCTCTAAGAGTATCTATGAAAAATCGCAACTAACAAAGTTGTTTTGATCAAAACAAGTTTTCCTTCTAAAACTCATCATTAAACTTTACATGTCGGTCTCCAACGAAGTATGTGGTACTATATTATTATTAATAAGAAGTTTTTTAAAATTGACCATACTTCAAGCGAATAAACACATTTCATTTTATTTCATAAAGTTTATTTTACTAGTATCTCACTTTTCTGCTTAAACAATAATTAATTCTTATTGCACTAATCTACGCCAATTTAAACTAAACACGCATTGGAAACAGCAATAAAATGCACGAAGCCCGTGTAATTCCGTATCCGAATTGCTAGCTATCGTATGCGGGCCGTCCGATATTCCCAATGATATAGCCAGTGCTCGGTGCTGCGTTTGTCTATGCAAGTACACTGGCACACGAGCTAAAGGAGAGTTTAACTATGCTTCTTATTTTAATCCTGTCACTGATCCTTTCGAACCAAGTGTGGTGTAAGGATTTTAAGTGCGCCACAAAGAGGCTCCTTTCGTGCACTTGACACAATATGTTTTCTAACTTTTTAGGATCTACGATATGCCGGTTGAAAAAAACCATCGTGAGGATGGTTTTTTTCACCGTTTGAGAGCACTGGCAAAGTGTACATACATTTTTGGGCAGAAAAACTCGTTGGTACATGACTGGATTTGAACCCACGACCTTACTATCGGAAGGCGGGGCCGCTACCACTAAGCCACCAGCACTCTGCTCTCTCTTTCAATAGGTAGGTAAACTATTTATAATACTGGCTGTTATTTTATAGAACTAGCTGATGCCTGTTCTTCTACGCTTGGTCGCGTGGAACTGGCACCTAGACTCACCTAGCTTTAAGACGTTTCAAAGTGATTCTTGCATCGTACTGAATAAAAAATTTTTGAGTTTGAGTTTGAGTTTGATGGAAAAAGCATTCTGATGTTAAGTGGTGACCATTGCCTATTGGTCAAGAACGTGCCTTACGGTCAAGCGTTCTAATGTTCATTTGGAACCTCCAAATTCCTATCAAGTCTAAAAAAATTATGAAGTTTTATATAACTTTATAATTTTATATAGAAAAACACATGGCATTTTTTATCAAATCAAGATTTCCTATGATCATCAGTCTGTAGAATTCGACTGCTGGACATAGGCCTCCCTTATACATTTTTAGGAATAGCCATTAGGAGCCGTCTCCATCCACCGATTTCCAGCGATCATATCAATAAATTATCGTCTGTCATTCGGATGGGTGATTTCTGTGAAAGATTTTCTATGCGATCATTCAAACATTGTTGATTTTCTGTT
This sequence comes from Thera obeliscata, assembly GCA_947578465.1. Classification (NCBI taxonomy): domain Eukaryota; kingdom Metazoa; phylum Arthropoda; class Insecta; order Lepidoptera; family Geometridae; genus Thera; species Thera obeliscata. Next base: position 7,317,458 of record OX387923.1, on the reverse strand, counting down.
TAGTTGATGTGCCAGTAGCTAAACAGTACTCGTCTGGCATTCGGGTGGGTGATTTCTGTGGAAGATTTTTTATGCGATAATTTGAATAGTTTTGTTTTCAGTTTAGTTGACGTGCCAGTAGCTAAACAGTGCTAAACGAGTGCACGCCTGTAACAACATGTTATCTGGCGAGCGCGGTCAAGCGTTCCCATCGGAATGAATTTCCACCAGAGGCAGAGGCTTGTGTTCGGTCTCATGCTAGTTTAGTGAAATGTTTTTGGCTTTTAAACAGCTTGTTTTGGGGTCAAATGTTATTTGATGGTCCAGTTTTGGACAATAAACAATGCCATTGACCCTCCTCGTCTGTCAAACCAATGTGGTGATAGGATATTTAGTTTGCTTCAGAGGCTTTTTCGTACAAAACGTTTATCGAGCTTATTTAGGGTGCAATAGTCCGCGCAGATAACTATGCGCATGGCAGATGGCAAAAAATACGAAAAAAAATGGACTGAAAATACATGTATCTTCCGATCACAGACATGACTGGGGAAATCGATCAATATCAGTTATCGGGAGATTTTTAAAGTCTGTTTTTTACATTTTCCGCCACGAGTCACTTGCAGAGTTATCTTGCGCTGAGTCTACGACACACACGTCAATTAGACACATTGCGTGTTTTGTCATGAATAGTTCAGGAGTTTTTCATTTTTTTTACGATCTACAGCTAAATTATCATGGAAAGATCTCAATTTTTTAAGATTCGGATAGTCATAAAACATAATTAGATAAAAAATATTTCAAAATCCGACTCCAGCTGACGAATAAAGGAGCTCAAAGCTCTGACGTCATTATGCTTTCGCCAGCACCGCAAAAGAGGGCTTAAAAATAATTCCCTGGAAAAAAAACTAACAAAAAAGAGTAGTCAGTTGGGACGTGAAATCTAGTATATTCAGAGCCGGATAAAGAGTCTTTTGTGGCCCGAAAAAGTAGGTCATTCTGTCCCACTATTGCACTGCAGTGCAAGGAAATGTGTACGTTGGTCGGTCAATATTGGACTTGAATTCGAAATGTTTTTTAGAATTTTTAGGGAGTATTGGCTTTGGATTTCAATTGTTTATTGGTGCGGAGCTACGAATAGCTGAAACGTTTCCTTTTTTCGGTTCAATGAATAACAAACTTTTATGAAATTGCTATGCGTTTGGCTGACTGACCCAGTAGTATTTAAAATTGTGTTGTACAGTTTAAGCAAAAGCCACAAAATTCATGGGTCTTGCACAAAAAATAGAAAAAGAGCTAGAGAAAATAAAATTCAGAGGTGTTGACTCTCATCTTCACAGGAAAGGAATTGAACACATAAAATATGACTTGAGTCTTGAAATAAAATTCCCAAAGAGAACTTTATAGAAGAAGTCGAATTGATAATTACTGTCAAATACCGTCTAATGTCAAATTTTATTTATTTAATTTATTTATTTATTTACAACCATTGCCCTATCTTTACAGGTGTACCCTAATGCGATAGCGCAGCCTTTCTCATACAATTAAAGATTATACTATACTAATACTAATCAATAATAAGAAACTAATCACAGTACAAATTACAATCAATAAAAAAATAATAAAAAAATAATAAAAATAATCACTATAATATACAATGGATCCAATCAATAATTAGAAATAAGAGACAAAAACAGAAATAAACAATATACACTTAACATTATACAGTTAAATTATCACGGTTAATGAAAATGAAACACAAAGAAATAAAAAAGTAAACAGGCCTTGAATCTACTGTAAATAGATGTTTTATATAGCGTTAGGGGCAACTGGTGCTATACCCATGCCCCTACTTACGGGACGCGTGCATGAGACAAGATTTTAGATGGAATAGGCTTGTTCAGCACCTATACCATCCTGACAGCTTGGTCGGCCTGATCCACAGGAAAAACATGGTCAATGCGAGCAGAGCCGTCTAAGGCATGGCTTTCCTCAAGATGTTTACCTTCACTGTTTGAGAGCACTGGCATTGAGTAAATATATTTTCCGAACAGAAAAATCAACAGGTACACGACTGGTTTCGAACCCGTGACCTTAGGATACCACTAGGCCACCAGTGCACTAATTTACAATTAAAATGAAAGAAATAATAAAAATTAAATTGTCATTTTCAGTAGAACCATCTGCCTTTAAACTAAACCAATCTCGTTAATTCCGGTATGTATACGACTTGTGGTTTTTAAAGTTATGTTTATTTGACCGCAAGTGTACGACACGTGTTGACCATACCGTCCGCTTGGCGCTTGCAGTTTCCAATTAGCGGCCGGCTTTGTGTCCGACACGATTGTTCCGCGTACTGCAGCGGTGCGGATTTATTGTTTAGATCTGATTTTGAAAAGCTAGGAGAGATAGGTAGAGATGTGTGAAGTGACAAGAATGGATAGGATACCTCACGTGCCAGTAATGTCACCGGCACCCACACCCTTCAAACCGAAACACAGCGATGCTGCTTCACGGCAGAAATAAGCATGATGCTATTACGCACCCGGACGAGCCACACACAAAGAGCTCTACTACTGATTGAAGTCGAAGGCAAATACTTTATTTTTTGATGACAGCTCTCATATCTCAGTTGGCTTATTGAGCAGGGCGTGGGTTCGATTCTCACAAAGAACAAATATTTGTGTGGTGATCACAAATTTTTGTTCTCTGTCTAGGTGCTATATTGACAAGATTCTAAGTTTGTACTTAAAAAAAAAAGCATTTAAGTAAGTAGGTAAGTAAAAGTAAGTAAAGCTTTTCTTTGATCGTGATTTATATAAAGTTCTATACGATAAGTTAGTTTATATCAGGGTGAAAGTCTTATTTTCTATCTTCCAAATGGCAAATGTACAGATTTGTCCAATTATTTTTGATTTGTGCCGCCTTCTGTAGCTTACAGAAATAGCACCTGTCAAAAGTTACTTCTTAGGACCGTTCCCTCTTCGAACAAAAAAACAGAGCTGTCATCATAAAGGCTGGTTTACACTTAGATTAGTGCGAGTGCAGGTGATTAGTGCAGGTGCTTAGTGACTAGGTGTGGACAGCGACTGATTAGTGCAAGTGATTAGTGGGCTGTGTAGTAAAGTGAATAGAAGCGTGTTTTATTTTTTTGCGAGTAGACTGCGAGTAGCCATCCCGCGCGCCCTCCCTTCCCCCTCACTCGCAGTGCCTGCCACTAAACACGTCTGGACAGGAGTGTTTAGCGTTTAGTGTGTAGTGTCGGACGCTTGTTGTTGTAAAAATTGGTAAAGTGGACCGAAGACACTCGCAGTGAATTGGACACTACTCGCACTACACACTTGTACTCGCACTAATCACCTGCACTCACACTAATCAAAGTGTAAACCAGCCTTAATAGAAAGAAAAGACAGCAAGAAAATACATTTATTTGACATACATTAAATTACTTTTTTGCTACACTGTGTGTAATCGGATTGCTTCCGAATATTAATAAAAAATAGGCTTTTGCATCTATTGTAGATGATTTATATAATAAATAAATAATGCGGACAATCCACACAACACTATCTAGCCCCACATTAAGCAGAGCTTGTACTATGGGAACCAGGTAGCTGATATAATACTTAAATAGGTACGTTTTTTTTGTAAATACATACATAGAATACAATTTAACACCCAGACCGAGAACAAACATTTGTGTTCACCACACAAATATTTATTATCGGTGGGGATCGAACCCACGCCTTTCAGCGCAGAAGGCAGAGCTACTACCAACTGAGCTGTGAAGGCAGTCAAGCATATATAGCGTCAGGGGCAACTGGTGATTACTCTGGCCCACATACGGGACGCTATAGTGCCTGGGGCAGGATTTTAGATAGGCTTGCCCAGCACCTACACTATTCTGACAGCTTTGTCCTAATCCACAGGAACGACATGGTCAATACATGCAGAGCTGACTAAGAAATGGGTGTCTTCACGATGTTTTCCTTCACCGTTTGCAAGATAGTTGCTCGCTGTGTTATTAAGCATGTCAATGTTAATATTATTGCACTAGAAACTAGTGATCCAATGGTTTTCACGGATACAAAACAATCAAGAAAAAGTTACAGTACTTACTGTAAAATGTATATACCTACTTTTGTTGAGACCATAGTTTGGTCCCTAAAAACTCGGCTAATTCATCATCCGCACTTGATGTATGGACTGGCCTCTAGCTCAGTTGGTAGTAGCTCTGCCTTCTGCGCCGTAGGTCGTGGGTTCGATCCCCACCGAGAACAAATATTTGTGTGGTGAACATAAATGTTTGTTCTCTGTCTGGGTGTTATATTGTATTCTAAGTATGTATTTACAAAAAAAATGTATTCAAGTATTATATCAGCTATCTGGTTCCCATATTACAAGCTCTGCTTAGTTTGGGGCTGGGTAGTGTTGTGTGAATTGTCCAGAATATTTTATTTTATTTTATTTTTATTTATTAAGTTGGCCGCTGGCAGGCTCTTTTTGCGTGACGGTTGACATGGTGTTGCTCGAACTTTTTTAGGTTCTACGACTCGCCGGTTTTCTCACGATGTTTTCCTTCACCATTAAATAAATAAATAAATAAATAAATATTGTGGACAATTCATACAACACTACCCAGCCCCAAACTAAGCAGAGCTTGTAATATGGGAACCGGATAGCTGATATAATACTTGAATACATTTTTTTTTTTTAGTAAATACATACTTAGAATACAATATAATACCCAGACAGAGAACAAACATTTATGTTAACCACACAAATATTTGTTCTCGGTGGGGATCGAACCCACGACCTACGGCGCAGAAGGCAGAGCTACTGCCAACTGAGCTAGAGGCCAGACCATTTTGAGTGTACTGGCATAGTGCACATAATTTTTGACAAGAGAACCCATTGGGATAGGACTGGACTTTAACCCATGACCTTAGGGATCGGAAGGCGAGGCTGCTACCACTAGACCACCAGTGCTGCTTTTAGTTTGGTCCCTAGCAAGCAAGCTAACCAAACTACCTTCTTATCTGGAAAGCAAAAACATTAATCAAAACTTATAAGAGATCTTCGTTTTCAATTAAAAATGAAAACGCTTGCAGTTTCTAAACGAAATTCAACCTAATTACATAGATACGAATAAGCGACTCGTGTTTCTAGAAACCCAACGTTTGCACATTTTAAATCTTGCCTCAGACAGGGGTGTAGTTAGGGCAGGGTGTGGTAAGGGGTACCGAAAAATTACCCTCTACGCCCTTATTTATTTCTTCACAAGACCCAAACGAAGTTGTAGTTTAAATAATAATGAAATTAAATAATAAAAAAAACGTTTATTGCCTCGTTATAAACCTAGGAACTACATTATCATACATAGCATAAACTAAAAATACGAGCACAAAGGGTCTCATTCAGCTATCGCTGGAAGTACATCCAGCACTGATTTTAAATTTAACCCTCTCGGTTGGTTGTTCACCGAGGAATTTAGAGCAATAAGCGAGTTACAAAAAAAACGTACAATCAAGACATATACAGTAAAAGTAAAACGGCAATCAGACCTTTCAAAATATATACAGTTTTGTTATAAATATTGTATAAAGTGGTTAAGGTTGAGGTTTATTGTATAAGGAGTTTGTTGCCTGTTCTTCTAGACTCTGCTAGCTTTTAGAAGAAGAAGAAGAATTCCTTGTTTTTGACAAGCCTTAAAAAGAGATAGATATGTCTTTGTCTTACAATTAAATTTATCATCTGTAGATTGACCAATTAGCTCATACAAAAAAACCTATATCTCTGAAATGCATGAAATGAATTGACGGCACGTTCCTGGCGTGCGTGACCTACGAGGCAATACTTTGTTATAGGCGATTGTTACCACTTAACATCAGATGGGCCCATATGCTTGTTTCCATCAGCAAGTTGAATAAAAAAAAATACAATTATCTAAAACCCCTACTATTTACATACCTGAGTACGTCCACGTATCTGCCCACATTTTCATAGTAATGTTTGGACGTGGGCCAAATGGCATTGGTTTTTAAATTTTTAACTCGTCCGTGAGGTAAAGCTCACAGAATTGATGGCAACATTAATATTTCATCTCGCATTCGCTGGGAACTATCCCGTTTCGGTGTTGCCAGTGTAACGACATACAAACATACATTTGACGCTGGCCCAAATGATGTATTCCTTTTAGTTTTATAGTGTTGAGAATTAATAGCCATTTTAGCTGCTTTATTGAAAACATACACTAAACAGATACACAGCTCGGGACCAAATGTTATGGCGGTTAAAATATATAACAAGATTCCGGAAAAAATCAAACATCTAGAAAAATACAATATTTTTGAAAAAAAACTTAAAGAGATGCTTCTACAAAAAATGTACTACACACTAGACGAGTTCTTTAACGACGAACGAAAAGAATAACTATAATAATAAATAACCCTTATAATATTTTATACTAAACCTGCTTACAAATCTGCGTGATTATAATAATATCGGCCCGCTTCTCCAGTATTGCAACACCCTTACAGGGTAAAATAAGTATTCATTCAAAAACTAGTTCTAAGATCTGACACTGTTATATTTACATACATAATAAGGCAATAAATATACTGAATACTGAATACTGAACATGATTCCTTTGAAAAATATAGCTTTATGGTTTGGAAATGCTGGTTGCAAATTTGATTTTAGCTACTGAATAAAAAACTGTTTTGATTGATAATAGATCTATCTTGTGTGGTTGTAGATTTGATCCTCCCCGAGGACAAGTCCAAACAAAAAATCGGCTGTCTGTAAAGTTGGTTTACTGACGGTAGTTGAACGTGACAACGTCATACAGCTGTCCACGCGGACGCATCGCTCACTCAAGTAGGAGAGAGAGAGATGTCGAACGCTGCCGAACGCGGAGGCCGTGCGTGCCTCTTTGTCGCTCGTTCCGCGCTCTCGCTTGCACTAAAAGCCTTAAATGGAACGCCTCCGAGCGAGGTAACGCCGCATGAGTCATGTTTTTTCGTGCATGCAGCCGGTTCCATCGAATTATAAGACGTTGTCACGTCAAAAGTAGTAAACGCAAATTCTTCTTAGTTCATAAAGGTACAAAATTGATGGCCAAATATATTTTACTAATAATATCACGTGATTTTCGATTGTAAATACAAAAAAAAAATAGTAAATGTTATTATCAGCTATCTGGTTCCCATCGTTTAAGTTCTGCTTATTTCGGGGCTAGATAGGGCTGTCTCGATTGCCCACAATATTCATTATCAATTCACTGACTGACATAAGTTACTTTTACGACATCCTATAGATATAATTATCATGTAGTCTTCCCTTAAACATTTCCAGGAAGAAATTATTCTAAGCCCACTCTATCTCCCACGATCTTATCAATGTCGTCGGTCCATTTATAGATGAGCTACGGACTAGTCATTGACACAGAAGCTGAATAGTCTAGTCATTTGTCTGTCAAGCTGGTACAGTTTTAAGTAAATTCAATCCTGACTGATAGAATATCGATGAGCAGCGTATTTGTTTATCGGTTCGTAGTATTTAAATAGCGATATATAATTGAAACTTGGACGAATGGATAAAATTCCAAACGAGTAGTACCTACCTCAGAGGAAATTTAAAAGTAGCGGTAGGAACCAAGCCGTAGTTTGTTGCCTGTTCTTCTAGGCTTGGTCGCGTGGAACTGGCACCTAGACTCACCTAGTTTTAAGACAATTCAAAGTGATCTTTGCTATCCTACTGAATAAATACACTTTTGATTTTGTTTTTTTTTGAAAGAAAATTTATTTATTTGCAGACTAGCAATTTAAGGTATACACCCTATACATACATAGAAGAAAGAGTTGCGATACGGTCCATGAATCAGCGTGAATTTAGTTGGCTAGCAACTGTTGTGAAATTTATATGGCACGTATCTGGAAGTATAAGATAGAAGTATACCTATCAGATAAGTTTTTTTTAATCGGCTTTTAATTTTTTTTTAAATAATAGATAGCTAAGCATTTGGCTGCCATCACACCTGATGGAAAGTGATGATGCAGCCTAAGATAGAGCATGCTTAGCCTTAATCCAACTGTTCACTCTTGCCTTGAAAATTCTCAAATTATAGCGTTCAGGAAATATTGACGCCGGTAGAGACGTAGTAAATGACGAAGTTATGCGGATTTATTTAAAAAAACTGATAATTGTGCCTCTTTTTATTATATGATTAAATAAAATTTTTTCATCGGTTCATTTCATTATGTAGGTACCAAACGAGAGAATTTGCAGGCTAGGTTGCTTTTTTTCAAGAACTTGTTAATTTTGTAGACAACAAACTACCCTCATTTTTCACAACACCACTAAACCAGAGCAACAGTGTGATTATCCAGTCCCGCGGGCCAACATGGCCGACTTCAATGAATTTTAAATGTACCTAGCCAATTAGGGTACCGCAGGCGTTGTATTAAAATTGAGCATAGTATCCTTGAAACTTATGGTGTAAAAACTAATTCAGCAGGCCTATCACAAGCGCTGTCTGGCTCGGTCTCTGGCTCTGGTTTCAATATCTTTATAAATTGTAGCCTATGTGTTATTCTGATGTATAAGCTATATTATTGTACAGTTTCATTGAAATCCATTGAGCAGTTTTTACGTGAAAGAGTAAAAAAAGCAGCCAAGTGCGAGTCGGACTCGCCCATGAAGGGTTCCGTAGCATCAAGTAACATAATATAAAGGTCTTGTAGTTCGTCGAAAGGTAAATTGCGGTTTACGATTTATGACGTATAAAAAAAACTACTGGCTAGATCTCGTTCAAACCAAATATCGTTGAAAGTTTGTATAGTAATGTACAACATATATTTTTTTTATCATTCTCTTATTTTAGAAGTTAGAGAGGGTAACATTTTTCCACTTTGGAAGTATCTCTCGCGCAAACTATTCAGTTGAGAAAAAAACGATATTAAAAACCTCAACATCATTTTTGAAGACCTATTCATAGATACCCCACACTATGGGTTCGATGAAAAAATTTTTTTTGAGTTTCAGTTTCAAGTATGGGGACCCCAAAATTAATAGTTAGTTAAGTTAATTAATAGTTCTTTTTCTATTTTTGTGTAAAAATCTTAATGCGGTTTACAGAATACATCTACTCGCCAAGTTTCATCAGTCTAGCTCTTACGGTTTCGGAGAAAAATGGCTGTGACACGGACGGACAGACAGACAGACAGACATGACGAATCTATAAGGGTTCCGTTTTTGCCATTTGGCTACGGAACCCTAAAACATCCATCCATACTTACAAGCTTACCTAACATGATCGGTATAACTATTCAAACTCCATATTTTCATTTCACACTCAAAACACCTTTTCAAATTCTACTCCATCCGTATTATCAAATCATATTTTCAATATCTACATTTCAATAGCAATTCGTCTTGGGTTCAATTTATCAGCATCTTTACAGCCTTTATTACCTTGTCTTAAGACTCTAAATCGTTTGATTTCACAGTTAGAGTTTCAGTGATGTTTTTGTTAAACGAATATCTGTTTTATCTCAAGGGGGGTAGAGGTGGGTTTTGTGTGGGGTTGAGTTAGAAGCAGTGGAGTGTGGAATAACCGGAACGCTTGGTGTAAGTGTAAGCCGCAATCTGCCGACACTCAGGTGCTGTGAAGGTAGGCTTTTGTGGCAGAGGCTTTTAATTTTGATCAATAAGTTACTCAGTTTTACTGTTTTCCTGAAAAAACGGGAACGGGGCGAGCGTATCCGTGGGCGGCCGCTAGTATGAATATCAATGTTGGGTCTATGGATACTATGTATTCTTCTTCTATCACATGATTTCTTATATAATATCAATATGGTGTCTCAATATGTGTATATAATATCAATCTGGATCTCGTTAATTTCTTCTCGAATCTTTTGTTTTTTGTATTATTGCATACGTCTCACTAGGTGAAGTGGCACCATACACTGCTGGAACTTCACTGCTATTATTTAAAATTATTTCTGATTTGTAAAAGGATCATTTAAAAAAACGGTGAGAACTGAGCTGTAGTTTGTTGCCTGTTCTTCTAGGCTTGGTCGCGTGGAACTGGCACCTAGACTCACCTAGCTTTAGGACGTTTCAAAGTGATTCTTGCAATACTACTGAATAAATACACATTTGATCTGATTGATTTGATTTTATATCTAAAATGTTTGTGTTTCCTTCCATCTCCTGCATCTACCATGTGCCAGTCATAAATAAAAAAGTTTTCTTACTTGCGACACTTTCAAATCAGTCTGAAATATAATAAATAAAAAAGCCGTCTCCACACCCAGAGCATATTATCTGAATGCTCACAGATCGCTGTGAAATATCGCTCGTGCTCGGAATGCAAAGCGCGACTCCTCACATTACCATATCGCTTGACGCTGGAGCCAATTTTATTGCCACTGTTATCGCCGAAGATAGAATTTAAGGGCATTAAGAGCTTTGCTGTGTTTTTTGCGAAGAGTTGCTGTTGGAGAATTGAAACAAAGCCATTTGTTATGCACATATAATGTTACGTAGATAAATCAAACTAAACATATAGGTACATCCGTTGGTCGGATGACATTGTCGAAGTAGTTGGGCAGCAATGGCGGAGACTGGCACAGGATCGAAGAGAGTGGGGTATTAGGGAGGTTGCCTATACCCAGCAGTGGGTGCATACGTGCATACAGGCTGAATAGATAGATAGATAGATATCAAACTAAACTGTCTTCTACGCCAACCTTTCTGTTTTTCCACCTATCAAGATTAGCTGGTAGTAAATGTTGTATAACATTAAGCTCTCCTTTTGTACAAACTGTTTTGGTGCAATGGAGAATCAAATAACAAAACAAAATTCTTTTCTATATATTTTGAAGCGAAACATTTTTATTCAAGATGATGATGATATACCTGTTTATATGTAGGTATACTGGTATTTATCATCACGAATTTATATTATCTAACTAAAATCCACCCAAAGCATATATTTATTTACACAAAGAAACTTACAATTAAACAAATATTTACAAAATGTACAAAATACACAAGAAACAGTAGAGCTATCTGCAGATCGCTACAAACGATCTAGAGATAGCTCAACTGATCCAAATCAGTGTCAGACGGAAGCGTCCCAAAGACGCTGGCGGCATTGCCACGCTGAATAGCAATGCTTATACGCTGCGCCAGATACCCACCAGTTCTTGGGTCACGCGTCGCGTCGCTTCGATCAAACAAAATTACCTAGATTTCGTCACCTAGACAAAATTTTGAAGACCCGCGAGGCCTCGGTTCCCCACGGACCCAGAGTCTCAACCCCAAGAGGAGCAAATAAGTAGGCTCTGTTGACCCAAAGCTGTATAAAGATCGGTCAGAATCGTTCTTCCAGAATATATATAGAAAGCCTGGCTATCTAAACAGGGTAAAAGGTCCCAGTGGAATATTCCAGACTGATGACTGGTCCTAACCTATGAGCACCAGCTTAAAAAACAGCATTGAATGGCAAAAACCCCTTTTCAAGTTAAATAGAACCAGAGAAAACACATCCTCCCTTTGGCAGTCAGAAAACATTAAACCCACTGCAGCTATCCAATTCACGGTAAATGAAAATAGGAATTGAGAAAAACACTAAAAAGAAGTACGTTTGAGTCGTCTCGAAAAAGTCGAGCTAAGCACGAGCGGACTCACACAAAAACTGTTCAGTACGACTTTGTGATCTACTGGATATTTGTTTGTCACGCAATACATGCATATGTTTTTTCATCCCACCAGCTCTGAAAGTGTGTTTTTGCTGTTTAATTTCTGACTGGAAAAGCCGTTTTTATCCGCTAGAGGATAACGTAAATTTGAATTTAGAATATCGTGTTCAATAAGTTTGTGAATACACAACCTATTTACTTCTACCTCCATGGTGCCGAACTTATCATACAACCTTTTTTATTTTGTAAAAACTCGCACTCGTAACCTTCTTGGAGTATTTGTGAATTCAAAACACCATTAAACCTATTTACTTCTACCTGCATGGTGCCGAATTTATCATACAACCTTCTTAAATTTGTTAATAACTCATACTCGGAACTTTCTTGGTGTGTTACTTTTAGTCGCGCCATGTTCTTTTTTGCATTTAGGTATAGTCATTTCCTCGCTGAGGTGGGATGAAAAGTTACGTGTTGCACTCGAGTGCAAAGATTTTTCACCACTAGACCACCAGTGCTCTTCAAATTTGGCATCATACATAGTAAAAATAAATGTTGTAGACAATCCACACAACACTATCTAGCCTTTGTGTAACTTCAATTTCTCTGGTTGTTATTATAATTTGAGGATTTCCTTGGGAATTGCAGATTTAATTATCCTATAACCAGGTTTGTACCCTACTAACTTATGTACAATATTAATTGTTTTGAAAAATATTTGCTAAAACTAATAAAAGTGTTACAAACTTCTCTCTTTTAGCTGTAAGTCAAAGAAAATTTTGGAAAAAGGATCACAATTCAAATTAAAATTCAGTTTTTTAGTGTTTTTTTTTCCATACCAATTGGTTACCAATAGAGTATTATTTTAGGTGAAATACGGCACAGAAATAGATGAAGTCTGGAATAGTGAAAGCAAAGCGCTTGGTGCGGAAAGTTGGAACATCAACCATATAAGGATGTCGCATTTCCGTGCGTCTAATCGCGGGTAGCACCGCGGTGCGTCGCTAGTTTTTTATAAAAATCTTACATTCGTATAAAATATGAGTGGAATTACCAAAATTGACAAAATATAACCCATTTCGACCCCTACAATGCAAACACACGGCCCATTAAAGGCTTAGAATATGAAATATCAACATTTAATACAAATTCGGGACTTAAAATACCCATCTGAACCAGGACATGCGATTTTCAACTTTATCTCAATGAGATACAATTCACAACCAGAAATCTGAGTTTAAGGCTCATTTCCTGAATCATAACCATGTGTTTTGTTCAAATTACTTGAAGCAAAAAAAACCTTAACCCAGTGGAAATAGGATTGAAAGTTATTTGTATAGGAGACGAAAATCAAGGATTCGAATGTTTTGCTTTAAATTAGGCTCTGCTCCTTATGCCAAGTGAATAATTTACTCAAGGTTGTTATTCCCAGGCACGGTAGACATTCCCATTATCTCTTGGTGTTCAAGATCCTTCTGCATAATCTGAAAGGGTAGACAAGTTTTAATAAAAACACTTTTCAAGCGCTACTTTTTTTAGCCTTCTTCTTCTTCTTTAAGAGCAATGCTCATGTTGGCGTAATGTATCCATTTTTCTGTTCAAGTGAACTGGTGGCCTAGTGGTAGTGGCCCGCATTCCGATTCTAAGGTCGTGGGTTCAAATCCAATCGTGTACCAATGAGTTTTCTGCCCAAAATTATACACAGAGCTCTCAAACGGTGAAGGAAAACATCTTGAAGAAACCAGAATGTCGTAGAACCTAAAAAGTTTGAAAAATATGTGTCAAGTGCACGAAAGGAGCCTCTTTGAGATGCACTTAAAATCCTTTCACCACACTTGAAGAAGAAGAAGATGCAAATTTCTCCAGGTATTTCTTTTGACAGCGATCTTCGCATTTATTTGACTCATGTAACCTTGGTTAGACTCTAAAAATATCATAACCCTCCTTTTTGTTTCGTCGTAGTCGGGAAAAATAAAAGCTAGGAAAATCTTCACCCAAATGAACATAAAAAGTCACCGCAAAAACAAAACAAAAACATTCAACTACGAAAATCTTAACCCAAAAACGCAAACCACAAAAGACGCTACAAAAATATCAACCTACCCGCATTTTCTCCTCACTTTCAACCTGAATCTTATTCATGAGGCCTTGCTTAGTTCTCGACTCCAGACCGCCTCATTATGTGAATTATGGATGAGTCGAGACATGGCGTAACGACATGCAGATTAAGCCCGCAATATGCCGGCTGGGGGTGGGGGGGAGGATGTATGAAAGGGTAGAAATGGTAATTTGCGGTTGTGATTTGAGGATTGCTACGTTTTTGGATAGGTTGCGGAGATTTTGTGACGGTCGTTGTCGTTTGCAACTGAGCTTCTCGTGGATTAGTTTGGTGTAGGTTTTCCCTGTGTCAAACGTCAATTGAACTGGTGATCTCCTGATTCTCCCGGTGTCTCTGCTCAGAATGGTAGTAGCTCTTCCTTCTGTGCCATAGGTCGTGCGATCGGTTGATGCGATCCCCACCGAGAATAAATATTTGTGTGGTGAACGCAGATGTTTGTTCTCTTTTTGGGTGTCTAAGTATGCATTTACAAAAAAATATGTATACGTGTATAATTTCAGCTGCCTGTTCACTTTTTTATAAATTTCCTATGGGGTGATGTGTGATCTTTGTTGCAATCAAATGCTTGTTGCAATCCTCAGTTTTTACATGATTGTGAGCTTCGATTGCAATTAAAACGAATACAAACAAAGCCTTGTGTCTGACAAGCAAGGTCATTGCGAATCATATTCGTTTTATAATGCAATCGAAGCTCAAAAACATGTAAAAACTGACGATTGAAACAAGGATTTCATTGCAACAGAAGATACGTGATCACCCCGCACGAAGAACATTTCTGAGACTTCCCGCAATATGTGTTGGGCCATCATAGTCCACCTCAGTTTCGTCAAAAATATACCACCTTCAACTATTTCTAATTCGTGATTCTACCCGTGTTTTCACTGTGTCTCCGCATTAATTTATTCTACCTGCGATCCTCGTTTGAGTTTTGACTTTGTACTGATTCTATATAATTACGCCCCGCCAACTTATGGCCTGCGCACACCTAGGCCGCTGGCGTCGGCGATCAGTGAAACACTGTCAAATTTGACAGCGATATTTGACAGCGTTTCACTGATCGCCACCGCCAGCGAACTAGGTGTGCGCAAGCCTTCATGTATGTGGGTTGTTGTTAATTGAGACCAATTATAGCGATGATTGAAGTTTTTGTTTGATGTATTATTCGATTTCTACTGGGGAATATAAATATTTTTATGTGTTGATGTAAAGAAATACCAATAATATTATTTTCTTTACTTTATTACTTGTTTAAATATGATTTATAATAATAATAAATATTGTAGACAATCCATGCAAAACTATCTAGCCCCAAATCAAGCAGAGCTTGTACTATGGGAACCAGATAGCTGATATAATACTTATATAGGTATTTTTTTTGTAAATACAAACCTATAATACAATATAACACCCAAACAGAGAACAAACATCTGCGTTCACCACACACATTTTTATTCTCGGTGGGAATTGAACCCACGACTCACGGCGCAGAAGGCATAGCTACTACTGACCTGAGAGGTCAGGTTAGTGAAAAAAAGAGGGTTAAAAAGGAAATTTAATCTTAATTTAATTAAAACCATTTGTTTTCCCGACAGCGGAAAGAAGACCAAAATGAAAATTGGATAAATGAAACATATCAAAAACTTTATCTGAGTAAAAACATTTAGAAGTAGTATTAAATAGTTTTCATAAAGTAGTACTAACACTAGTCTCTAAGTTACATTGTTACTAACAAAATTATGGATGAATAATGTCTGAAATAAATACTATTCTATTCTATTCTATTAAAGCCCTTTGTGAAGGGCTCGTCCGGGGAAGTACTACCACCATGCCTTTTCTGCCGTGAAGCAGCATTACTGTTTCGGTTTGAAGGGTGTGGGTGCCGGTGAAATTACTAGCACGTGAGGCTGAACATCTGTATGCCTCAAGTTGATGGACACAGGGCAGTTCATGTTAGGGCAGGTTTTTGACTTGCGTGACCAGGCAATGCTTTGATATAGGCGATGGTTACCTCTTAACATCAGGTGGGCCACATGCTTATCCAACCAGCTAGTTATCGTGTCTTACAAGGCCTGCTGGCTTATTAAGCAATGTATGTCAAACTTAGCAGAATTACCTACTCCCAATTTCAGTTTGAAGCGCCAAAGGGAATCGTCAATGCAACTGAACTGACAGAATTAGGAATTCTGATTGTACCTTCCAACGTGGCTGGTGTACTGACGATTTGGATTTGGGCAACTATTGCTATCAACTAAACTGTTTAAAGTCACTTCAATCAAAACTACCCTTAGAAATCTACACTAATTATTTTATAGAGGAAACATTTGTATTTTGGGAATATTTTATTTAAAACATAAACTTAAGAAAAAATAACAATATCAACATAAATAAATAAATTAAAAATTACCTAGACTAATCTAACAAAACCACTACCAGATTGCAACGTTCCCAAAAAATTATAATAATGAATAAACTCAAAAACTGCTGTGCCGATTTCGAAAATTTTTTGATTAATCGAAAGCTACATTCACCTTGAGTAACATAGGCTATATTCATGTGTTTAAAAAATAAATATCCACCTGTGCGAAGCCGGGACAGGCCGCTACTGTTAAAAAAAATATTAATCTATTTTATATGATCTTTGCAAATAGTAAAAAAAACATTTAATCATAAAATACCTAGCATAAAATGGGATATTTTTTTTTGAAAAAACATTCGGGTCCATTCCCGTCGAAAGTAAAAGATTTTTGAAAAAAACATAAATATGCATTAATTGTTTTCTTGTAAATTGAGGGCATGACTTTTCACGACTTTTCCCTAACTTTCGTGGTTTCGGACTTTATTGCATGTTCAAGGTTGTCTGGAAGAGATCAGTCTTAGAGATAAGACCGCACATTGTATTCCACTTTGATGTTTTTCTGTATTCCCTTGTTAATTGTATGTGGTGTGGTGTCATCATCATCATCATCATCATCAGCCTGAAGAAGTCCACTGCTGGACATAGGCCTCCCCTACGCATTTCCAGGAAGAACGATTCTGAGCCCTTTCCATCCATCGACTTCCCGCGATCTTAACAATGTTGTCGGTCCATCTGGTGGGTGGGCGCCCTACGCTTCGTCTTCCGGTTCGTGGTCGCCATTCGAGAACCTTTATTCCCCAACGGTTGTCGGTCCTTCGAGCTATATGGCCTGCCCATTGCCACTTCAACTTACTAACTCTACGAGCTATGTCGGTGACCTTGGTTCTTCTACGGATATCCTCATTCCTGATTCTATCACGTAGTGAAACTCCCAGCATAGCTCTCTCCATAGCTCGTTGCGCGACTTTGAGCTTGTGCACGAGGCCAATAGTTAGCGACCACGTCTCAGTTCCATAAGTCATCACTGGCAACACGCACTGATTAAAGACTTTCGTCTTGAGGCTTTGCGGTATCTGCGACGAGAAGATGTGGCGCAGTTTCCCGAACGCTGCCCATCCGAGTTGGATTCGTCGGCTGACCTCTTTGTCGAAGTTGGCTCTACCTAATTGGATCGTCTGACCCAAATAAACATAGTGGTCCACAACTTCGGTGTGGTGTGCATTTAAGTATTTTCTATCTATCTATTGCCCTTCTCGAAAAATCACCCTTTAATAAATACTCTACATATAATTTGAAGTGATTAAATACATCATATTCCCAAGAAATACGAAGCTAAAGTATTATTATAAATGGCACCACGGCTCAGTGGCGTGAAAGCCTTAGAATAGCGCTTCCGTTCGCGGGCGGAAATCCCCACGTGCTGGTAATTTCACGGGCACTGCCGCCCTTCAAACTGAAAAGATATATGTATGTATACTTTGCGCGATATCGTTCAAAGCTAGGAAGTCGATACATGGAGTTATTTTTATATCTTTGATCTTTGAAAAGTAATAATACTTTTCATTCATCATCATCATTATCAGCCTGAAGAAGCCCACTGCTGGGCATAGGCCTCCCCTACACATTTCCAGGAAGAACGATTCCGAGCCCTTTCCATCCATCGACTTCCCGCGATCTTAACAATGTCGTCGGTCCATCTGGTGGGTGGGCGCCCTACGCTTCGTCTTCCGGTTCGTGGTCGCCATTCAAGAACCTTTATTCTCCAACGGTTGTCAGTTCTTCGAGCTATATGGCCTGCCCATTGCCACTTCAACTTACTAACTCTACGAGCTATGTCAGTGACCATGGTTCTTCTACGGATATCCTCATTTTTGATTCTATAACGTTGTGAAACTCCCAGCATAGCTCTCTCCATAGCTCGAATACTTATATTTACACATAATTACTGGCGCGTGAGGCTGAATGTTTGTATACCTCCAGTTGATGGACGCAGGGCAGTGCATCGTAGGACACGTTGCTGACTTTGGCTTTGTTATAGGCGATGTTGTGGACCATACATGCTTGTTACATCAGCTAGTTACTATAAAAAAGTAAATTACACTTAAACAAATATTTTCAAATTGTATAAAATACATAAAAAACAGTTGAACTATCTGCAGACCATCTCAAACGATCTATAGCTCAACTGATTCAAATCAGTACCAGACGGAAGCGTCCCCAAGACGCTGGCGGCATTGCCACGCTGAAAAGCAATGTGCAAATGTATTATACTGTGTGTGTGACGTTTCAACGTAGGATTTATTCAGTCAACACTCACATAGACTCAAAACCAGACGCAAAGACAGAGCCAGACAGAGCTTGTGGTAAGCCTACAGCATTGAGTAAAGAGATTTGTGGTAAGTATCAAATTAGGCATTTCGAGATGTTTTCTTCACACTCCGAATGAAGATGGAAAATAATCCCAGCCTTCATTTTAACATTGTATTCGAGAACAAGGACCTATTTTCTTACAAAACTGGATAAGGCTATTCATTTAAGCAACATAACCAGACTTTATTAACGAGCATTGAAGCCCAGCGTTGCCCAGGAATTCGATTATTCTAGATCATTCTGGAATATTCAAGTACATTATGTTCTAGAACATTTTGGAAAAATCTCAAATTTGTAGCAAAATCATTATGTGATAGAAAAGGGTAGACATAGAAAAGTCCCTACGTGTTAGAAAAGGATAGGCATAGATTTCGAAACTTTTGCCTCCCATAACCACCAATTTCTATCTTTTCCGTCCAAACTCCCCTACTCACAGCAGAAGACCGAGGAGTATCGTCCACCACAACGGGGAGTAGATCCTACTTGGCGGTGATAGAGAAAACCCTGGACATACGTTGCTTTTTAATATATTTTTTTAATAGATCAGGTGGCACACCTTATGTTATTAACATCTATAAGCTCCTTAACGTACTCCCTATAGTATCTAAACATCTCTTTATTAAATTGTTTACCTAAGCTTTTAAATTTACGGACGTGAAAATACTTGTTCTGAATATTTTTGATGATGTCACTAGTAAACCATTTAGGATACACGTATCTCGCAGAAAACTGCAAATTCTTTTTAACTGGCACACCTTCAGTAAAACAGTTATTTAGTTTATCGTAAAAAATATCCGTAGCTACGTCGATATCTTGCTGCTTGTAGATATCCGAAAAATCGGTATCGCTAATAGATTTGTACAGCATATGGAAATCTGCTTTACGAAAGTTCCACTCTGGTGCGGGATGCGGACGGTCGTGCGTTGAGCCAGCAGCAGAGATTGATGGTGCAACCAAACGCCCGCGGGTTAAAATAAGATCAATTTAAAGAGAAGGGTGGTATGATAGATAGATAGGCACTAACGCCTCAGCCGCTAATGTGACAGCTAATGACTCTGCTTTTACTACACTCAACACCAAATCCAAAGTACTGCCGTCATATTCATTGACAATGTTGTTGTGCTGGCACAAATCACATACTTCACAAAATAAGTCAAATTGAGTTTTTACATTTACACTACACGAATTTAGATTAAAGTCACCAATTATAATTATTTCCATGTCTGAATACTTACATATAACATTCTCTATACAATTTAATACATCAATATACTGGTCATCTTTGTAGCTAGGTGGTAGGTATACAACACAACATAAAAACTTCATAGTTTTGTGGGTTACACTAACAACTAATAATTCCATTTCATCTGCTAGGCCATCAATATCAGTGATAGGTCGCAGAATGAAATCACTACGAGCAGCTAGGAGCACCCCTCCCCATCCTTTATCACCTGCGCGATCTCTTCTTACCACACTAAAGCCGGGGGGAAAAAGCTCTGCGTCGTAAACTGAACTAGTCAATGATGTCTCAGTTATGGCAATTAAGTCTAACATGCACATGCTAACATTCTTATAAAATACCGATGTTTTTGATCGCAAACCACGTACATTTTGATAGTAGATTGATAGTTCTACGATTGTCCCGCCGTCGCTTGTTTCCATTCGCCTTTGCCACGAAAAAGCTGTTTCCACGGCTTTATACAAATATCCTGTGCCCAGTTTCTTGGAGACAAAATGTTGTCCGACCACTTCAGTGGAACACTTAACTTGAAAGACGCGTAGTTTCCACGGGACTTAAGAGTCTGGGCTGTGCATGTATCACCACCACAGATTGTTTTCAAATGATCAAGAACCATAGTTTCTGTGGTTCCTTGCTTAACATAGAATAAGTGCAGGTATTGGATTTTTTCTGAGGCCTCGAGAATGGTTGAGCCTGGCGCAGCAATACCTCGCGATACATGAGAGGTGGATAGACGACTCTGCCTCCGTTTTACTTCAGTCCAACTGTCCTCTAAGCTGTCATTGATGTCGTCAGAGCTGGGAACAGGTAGTGATGGCTGATTAACAAACAGTGGTGCGTTAAGTAATGGTAACGCTGAGTCTGGCGAGGACGCTTGTTGCGAAGGCTCCGGCAAAACCGTTACTCCTTTTTCTTGGCTTTTCATCTTAGGTTTCTGTGGGGCAGCAGGTCGCTTTTTCGTCTTTGGGGTCGGGTCAAGCTTCAGCGAGGCCGAAGTCGCGATCGAAGTCCCGGAGCAAATGTTTTCGGCCACAATTACAGTTGTTGCTGGTACGACTGAGGGCGACGGGCGACTGGGCGTCTTTTTATATGACGTGGAGGCTGTGGGCTCTCGGACAACACATGTTGACCGTGCTAGGTCTTGAACAACATTTGACATTTGGGAAGGGGTTGGGCAACCATTGACAATTTTTCCTGGAACTGAATCGCTAGGCTTAGTTGTTGCCGTCAGGGGCACCAAACACCCAGCAGCAGCACGGTTTACTTTATCTTCCAAGGTCGCCATCCGGTAAAATACCACTTAACATCAGGTGGGCCAAATGCTTATTCCATCAGCTAGTTCTTCTCTTCTTATATTTATAAGCTTAGCTCTTGTCGGGGTTTTGATGCAGTTTTCTCCAAATAAGTCTTTCGAATGCGGCCTCCTTGACTTCCTTATACGACATGACAGCGACTTTTTCTTTTATCTGGCTCATGTTACTAATTCTTGGCCTTCCTCTTCCCCGTTTCCCTTCAACCTTTCCTTCAATGATGTTCTTTATGTAGCTGTCATGTCGTAGAAGATGTCCAAACATTGTTCAAACAAGAGGAGGGCGTTACTGGCTGCGACACAGTTTATACTTCTGCAGTCAGTATCGTTTACACTTGTTTTTGTATAACCTTGTACCTTGAGTCCAAATAAATATATTTTGATTTTTTGATTTTTTTTTTTTTTTGATTGTTCCTCTTCGATTTTGTATCGTCACAAAACTAAACAAATAAATAAACTAACTAAACAAATAAATAAATAAACCACAACTCATTGTAACTAAATAAATAAATATTATGGACAATTCACACAACACTACCCAGCCCCAAACTAAGCAGAGATTGTAATATGGAAACCAGATAGCTGATATAATACTTGAATAACATTTTTTTTTGTAAATACTTAGAATACAATATAACACCCAGACAGAGAACAAACATTTATGTTCACCACACAAATATTTGTTCTCGGTGGGGATCGAACCCACGACCTACGGCGCAGAAGGCAGGGCTACTACCAACTGAGCTAGAGGCCAAGTTTACATCAGATAGTTATTTTTAAAAATTAAAGCTTTTCTAGTTGTCTTAGGTCTGTTGTGTACAGAACGTGCTTAGCAGGTGTGTGTAATAGCTACAAGTACTTTAAAGTCTGTGATATTCTTCGCCATTAATATTATCATTGCTATTTCTAAGCTCAGATCACAAGAATGTTGGGAAATTGTTGCTTTGTGTTTGGAAACTTTATTATCAAAATGGCTAAGATAAATTCATACTAACGTATTATAAATAAATTAAAAAAACTTTTTATTTGATACATTTTTCTATAGGGGTTAGTAACACGGCAAAATAACGGAATTAGGTTCTAAGTTCTTTTGTTACTAAGTACGTTTTGTAATCATGCTGCTACCGTTCTAAGTTCTTTTGTTACTAAGTACGTTTTGTAATCATGCTGCTACCCGCAATTTAGAAAAAACAATTATTATTTTAAAAAATCTAAGGCAGTTCAGAAACAGTGCTTCAGTCTTATGACACATACACATTTTTTTCATTGCAAAATGTAATTGGCGGTAATTTCATTTGAGGTAAGTAATTTAAAATAAAAACTGTTCAGGAACCTAGATAAATACTATACAAATACAATAATTACAATAGTATAGTGAAAATCTGCTTAAATTAGTAATCATTTTGGTATTACGTTTGTATGAAAACTCGTCTTCCGCGGGCCCCTTAATCGAACGAGTTTATTTTTAGTTCATCTAACACTACCTACTGTCTTACGACATTTAAAAGTTATTTTTGTGTAAAAAAAGACATTTT
The DNA here is from genome assembly GCA_947578465.1 of Thera obeliscata. Taxonomy (NCBI): domain Eukaryota; kingdom Metazoa; phylum Arthropoda; class Insecta; order Lepidoptera; family Geometridae; genus Thera; species Thera obeliscata. Next base: position 7,294,848 of record OX387923.1, on the reverse strand, counting down.
TACTTTGACTTTGAAAAATTTCGAGCCACATTATTTAAAACATAACCTAAATTATTCGTGGAACAAAATAATTTCACATTCAACGGAATCTGTTCAAAACATCTGAAATCAAGTGCCGTATCCTCAATGCAAAGCGAAAACACAGACCCTGTCAAAAACAAGCGATTTTCAACCCTATTTCTATAGAAATACAGGGTAACAATGCAAGGTTTAACAGAACAAATTGTTGCTAAGATATTTTAAGACTTAGTATAGTCAAAATAAGGGTTAGAAAGGTGTTCAGTTGAATCTCATCTTAAAACAGTTGCATTGCAAGTTGGAATTTGAAGTGTTTTAAGAAGAACAGAGATTGCTGTTACAAAATGAAATTGAATATTTACCAAACTGTTATTTAAATAGTAGTTTCTTTTTATAAGGACTTTTGCTAACATTTTTATTTTATCCACTAATAATTGATGACTTCTCAGCTCAGTTGATAGTAGCTCTGCCTTCTGCGCCGTAGGTTGTGGGTTCGATCTTCAACGAGAACAAAGTAAACTATCTGTGTGGTGAACACAGTTGTTTGTTCTCTGTCTGAGCATATTAGGTGGATATTGTATTCTAAGTACCTACCTGGTCTATGTATTTACAGAAGAAAAACATATAAGTATTAGATCGGTTCAGCATCAGGTGCCTAATTCTCGGGCCGACCGAGATTTCCAATGTCCCCCATTGGCATTGCACAACCCCGCACTTTTTCTACGTATTCCGTAGCTGTCGAGGCTTCTACGATGAGGTCGTTGAAGAAATACTCAAGGAAATCATCCATTCTCTCTTCGAAAAGAAGCAATAAAATAAAATTGCAAAATGATCTGAGATGAGCCGAGAATTAGGCTCTAGTTGTATGCTACGGTGAGGAGAAATATAATATTGTGACGTCACACTCGGTCAGTTTCGTTCGGAAACTATCGGCTGGTTTTCGGTTCAGGGTTCAAAAATATTTTTATATTTAAAATTATTTTCTTAATTTTAGCAAATTTTTTATAAAATATTTTTTTGTTTTAATTTTTTTTTGACAATCCACACAACACTATCTAAAAATAAAAAACAAAAATAATCTAAATATAGTTTTGTATGAAAATATGAGTACCTATGATCTTTTCATTAATCCAAAAAAAAAAGATTCAAAAGGCCAAATTATAAAATCACATATTGAAACTTCTGTGTTGAAACCCCCAAAAGTATCACAATCCAATTGCTCTAAAAGATATTAACAAAATCCCAGAATTATTTAAAATTATCTAATAAATGTGTAATCGGGGCAGTAGGCCTACCACAAGCTCTGTCTGGCTCTGGTTTTGAGTCTGTGTTACCAGTGCATTATACAACATTATACAAGGTTGCCTGGTAGAGATCGCTGTTAGCGATAAGGCCGCCCATTGTTTTACTGTGAATATTTATTTTTTAGCTAAATAACTGTATTCCTATATGTGTCATAGTTATCAATAAAGAGTTATCTATCATACTGTGTGTGACGTTTCGACGTAGGATTTGTTTAGTCAACACTCACACAGACTCAAAACCAGAGCCAGAGACAGAGCCAGACAGAGCTTATGGTAGGCCTACAGAAAGCCTATACGATAGGCTAATTAAATTTAATTACGGTAGCTGGCAGGATATGAACCTTAAGTGACGTCATTACCCGCTTTTACATGACATCATATCCGGAATTAGTTTGGACTGGATTTGGGGTTCCTTTGAAGTTTTTCCTTGAGTTCAAATAATAATAATTAAATTGGCTGATGTTTTACAAACTAAGAAATTTATGACTTAATTCAGCCTTATTTTATAAAAAAGAAATGATTTTTTTCTGATAATTTTCGATTTTTTTCTGTTTTTTAATTTCAAATAGAGTAGATAGCTTATAGAGCTTAGTAGAGCTATGGGAACCAGATAGCTGATATAAAACGTTTATACATTTTCTAGTAATTACATGCTTATTATTATTATTATGAGCCTGTGGTGTCCCACTGCAGGGCCAAGGCCTCCCCTTCCTTCTCTCCAGTCGTCTCTATTTAGTTAAATACATACTTAGAATACAATATAACACCCAGACAGAGAACAAACATCTGCGTTCATCACACAAATATTTGTATTCGGTGGGGATCGAACCCACGGCCTACGGCGCAGCAGAGCTGTTACCAACTGAGCTGAGAGGCTAGTCCTCTTAAGGTATAAAATTTGGAGGATAGATTCCTGATGTATAGAGGTGCACTAAAAAAGGGATACCCGAAACTCAACCGCGAAAAGGGTGCAGAAAGGGGTGGTTGAAGTTTGTATGAAAAAAGCTTAAATCGAACGAAGTTGAGCTAGATTCCACTATTTATTTATTTAATGGTTAAAGGTACTGACAGACGAGCTCAAAAAAAACATGCTAATAAGCTTGCTTAAAATTAGCATGCTCTGCAAACTGTTCACATTTGCCAGAAATAAGCATGCTTGTTTTAAAGCATACTTCTAAATTAGGCAAACATAATAATAAATAAACATGTTCAGACGTGCTCGGATCATGCCCCCCCCTACCCGCGCCTCAGGTAGCGTATTAAGAACTCAACATATTTGAGCACACTCTAAATAAGCATGCTCATTACATTACACACGTGCTACTAATGAGCACTTGCTCAATAAAAGCATGCTTTTGTGCTAGTAATGAGCAGCTGTCCGTACCTTAAGCCAAGTCCAGCTGTACAATTTCCTGCCCTAAGAGGATTGTGCTCGAAACTAGACGGTCCTAATTCTGGACAACCAATTAGAACAAGTTCAGACTTGTTATTGCAATTTGATTTATTTGCTCCTTAATTTATTTTTAAGCAGTAAGAGATTTATATCTACAGGGTTTTACTAAGGGGGGGATTGCGTATACTTTGTTGCAATCAAAACCTAGACGCATTTGTCAGTTTTGACATTATTTGGTGCTAGGATTGCAATAAAATACGAATTAAAACAAACGTTTTTCATATATTTTAGCCAAGTATTAGATATTCAGCGAGCTGCCAATGCCCCTGGCGATATATAAATAATCTACAACAGATGCAAACTGCCTGTTTACTTTTTACTGTTAAATGTATTTGTGTAAATGAATGAGTAGGTATTAAAATAGGGTCGCGACTCGTGGTCCCACTAATTTGACCCACTGGTGGGACAGTGTGTCGATTTAATGGGCTCGTGGTCCCACTGTTTGGTGGGACCATCAGTCAACGTAATGCAGTCGCTCGTGGTCCCACTGATTTGGTCATAAGGGCTAGCTACACAAATATATTTGGTGTAGTCTCAGTAGTCCGGTTACAGTCAAGTCAACCGTGCGGACTTCTGAGTCGTCGAGCGACTCAGAATCAGGAATTCGATGGCCGATCGAGGATCAACTCAGGAATTTAATATTAAATTATTTTATTTTATTATTAAAGTTTTTTTTTTTTTAGAATTAATGAAAAAATCAGAAAATAGTGTAAATAATTGCTGCTAACTTGAAGGACGCGCGACACTAACAGGTACAACGTACATCTCAAGTGGCCAGTACCTACCTACCTGAACTCACTTTAATTCAAGTATTTAAGGCCTGCGCACACCTAGGCCGCTGGCGAACGCGATCAGTGAAACGCTGTCAAATATCGCTGTCAAATTTGACAGCTGATCGCCGACGCCAGCGGCCTAGGTGTGCGCAGGCCTTTAGGCCTTTAGGCTCAAATTTTGCGGGCAGCGGGGCGGCGGCGGCGGCGGCGCGGGAGCGGCAGGATCTTATGCGTCAAATCAAATGGACCCCCCCCCCCCCCGCCCCGCCCCGCTGCCCGCAAAATTCAAGGCAGAGGCCTTACTCTACGTATAAACTTGATGCAGTGGGGCCACGAACCTACGATTTTAACTATGACTGGTAGTCCCACTAAGCAGTGGGACCACGAACCCATGATTTCAGGGATAGTGGGACCACGAGTAATAGTGGTACAATCCCAGTGGGACCACGAGTCACGACCCTTAAAATATTGCAACTTTTTAAACTTTTCTGTCTTGTGAGAGACCATTACAAAACGATTTAGAAATACAAAAAAAAATGGTTTTAATTGAAACAAACTGCAAGCTTGCTTTTATAAGCTTTTATAACCCTCTTATTCCCATCTGTAGGCCTACCAGAATCTCTGTCTGGCTCTGTGTCTGGCTCTGGCTTTGAGTCTGTGTGAGTGCTGTCTAAATAAATACTACGTTGAAACGACACACACACACAGTATGATACACTAGTGAGCACTCACACAGACTCAAAACCAGAGCCAGAGACAGAGCCAGACAGAGCTCGTGGTAGGCCTACTGCCAATTCAGCACAGCCCTGCGAAACCGAAGCTGTCATTTGACATTTAAAATAACTTTTAATGTTTCTTCACACCCGTAAAAAGAAAAATAATTTCCCGGACCGTTTTCCTCTCATTCTTAATATTCCGGTAATTTTCTTTTGTCTTTAGGATTTTCCTCAAGATTTCATAAAACAATTTGTTTTTACTAAATACCGCCCGCAGCTTCGCTCGCGTGTTAGCGGTTTTTTTAGGGTTTGCTATCACCTTGGGACTTTAAGCCCGTCACACACGTAGCTATAACATAATAATATATTAATATGTCGCTACTACTACATAAAGTAGGATAAGGGAAAGAAAATGATAATGAATAACTTCTCTCTATAGACATTATATCTTATCTTATACCTTTAAACGAGAAAATATTGTATATATATATTTTAGGATCTCGGAAACTGCACCAATGATTTTCACGAAATTTAGTATACAGGGGTTTTCGGGAGCGATAAATTGATCTAGCTAGGATTCATTTTAAGAAAATGATTATTTCGCTCCGAGTTCAATAATTAAAAATAAACTGAATATGCGACTGCTCCTGCCATCTATTGACAATTGTGAGCAACTAACTGCAAGCATATCCAGCAGATGGCGTTGTTCAGTAAGAATAAACCATTATAGATAAATAATATGACTCTTATGATTTCATAAAAATACAAATTTACGAAAAAATTCCGAGCGAAGCTCGGTTACCAACTGCTAGTTCTAATACAAATAAATACGCTTTGGAAGACCACCGCTACAAGATTTCTTAAGCTGTTTTCTTTTAGAAATGTATTCATGCCAGTACCACGCGAGGGATCCAGCAAGCAAGACCTGTAGGGCTACCACAAGCTCTGTCTGGCTCTGTCTCTGGCTCTGCTTTTGAGTCTGTGTGCGTGCTCACCAGTGTATTATGCTGAGTGTGTGACGTAGGATTTATTTAGACAGCACTCACACAGACTCAATACCAGAGCCAGAGACAGAGCCAGACAGAGCTTGTGGTAGGGCTACTGTAGGGTGATTGCGTATTGCGCCATTTATGAATCCATTTATAAAATATATCTGTAAGGTAATATTTCCAGAAGGTCTCTTAGAAATTTTATCAAAATCTATAAATAATATATGCATAGAAAACGGGTATTTATCGCGATTACCTTTATTATACCCGTTTTTTTTTCAAATATCCGTTTTGATAAAAACCCGTTTTTCCATAATGCATAACAATCGCCCTAATTTAAATTTTTTATCAAAATCGTTAGATCCATTGTACATCCACCACTGTTTACAGTTATTATGTTGCTATCAAAAGTTGATAGCAACAGAATTACACAATCTCTGACTACTGTACACGAAGTCCCAATGCATTTACGACATTTCGTTCCCAAATGTTGTTTTCGTTGCCTACATGTCTCTCTCTTTTGCATGGAAAAATGATGAGACAACATCTCTAAATACGTAACGTATTTTTGCTGTCTCATCTTTTCTCCAAACAAAAGAGAGAGACACGAAACGTAAATAAGTAAACGTAGGCGATACGAAAACAACATTTGGTAACGAAATGTGGTAGCAAAACTCGGACTTCGGGTACTGAAGCGTGCTTTATCTATAAAATAGCCCACAACTCTATGCAACTCATGAGCACATTAGACGCAGTGCTTTTGTGTGCTCCACAATAGCCTTCAACTGCAAACTTTTTTAGCATTTTTATAACGAAAACAAAACCCATTGTGTTCGGTCCTGAGTGAAAATTTCACGCTTTTTTTAAAGCTTTTTCAGCTGATAATAGTTTTGTTTGAGGCTGTATTGTTTGATAGGGTATTGAACTCATAAGGTGAGCTACGAGAACAAATAACTGTTTATACCTTTTGTTAGAAGATGAAGGAAAATGGTGAAAATTTATGATTTTTCATCCGAAAATCGGCTTAATTTTACACCCTATTTAATTCAATATTTTTATTTCAGAATGTCATAGAATCTTAAAATTCTAAAACGTGTGTAGAGTCTGTTTAGAAAGAGAGCCGTCGTGGCCAAATTGTGAACTAACGTTTCGATTTTTATATGGCAGCTCATCCCTTTCTTTCTGTCAGCATTTTGCATCATAAAAATTAAATAAAGGAATAGTACACTAGTTGTGATAGGATCAAAACGCAACAGACGCGCTATTGTATTGCCCACTAAACAAAAAAGGTAATTAAGCACAGCAGCGCCCTCATATCCTACGACGGCTCTCTTTCTGAAAAGACTCTACGAAAGAAGCCTCTCCGAGGCGCACTTAAAATCTTTTCACCACATTTTGCAAGAACTATTGACTCGATAAGAAGAAGAAGACGTAGAGGCTACTTAGTAAGGTAAACAGCATACAAGTAGGTATATAGATCTTAATGGAGCAATATAATATTAACGCGCTACTCCAAAACGTAACTGTAATTACGACGGAAGGAAGCAAACAGACCAACTAATCTAACTTGGATCGCTTTGCTGTTGCCTCCGCTTGGAGGATAAGGCATGGTTCACACTACACCAGAAGGCCAACTACAAGTTATATCTGGCTCTGTCTGTCTGGCTCTGTCTGCCTAAACCTACCACAAGTTCTGTAGGCCAACCACAAGTTCTATCTGGCTCTGTCTGTCTGGCTCTAGTTTTGAGTCTGTGTGAGTGTTGACTAAATAAATCCTACGTCTAAACGTCACACACACAGTATAATACACAGGTGAGCACTCACACCGAGGCCACATTCGAAAGAGATTTGCAATTAATTGGAGAAAACTGCATCAAAACTCCGACAAGAGCTAAGCTCGTAAATTAAAGAAGAAGATATGCGTAAAAATCAAATCCTGCTAGGTCCTCTAGCCCCGCCTTGTAGGCCTACCACAAGCTCTGTCTAGCTCTGTTACTGGCTCTAATTTTGAGTTGCAGTGAGTGTTGACTATTAATTAAATCCTACTACGTCAAAACGTCACACACACAGTATTATACACTGATGGGCACTCACACAGACTCAAAACCAAAGCTAGAGACTTATGGTAGGCTTAGAGCTTAATTTATATGTAGGGATTTATCTATATTTTATGAAACAACGAATTATTTACCATGATTAATTTTTTTGACGTGACAACGTCTTATAATTCGAAGGAGCGGCGGCTGCACGCACGAAAAAACATGACTCATACTACTTCGCTCTGAGGCTTGAAGTGCAAGCGAGAGCGCAGAACGAGCAACAAAGAGGCACGCACGGCCTCCGCGTTCGGCAGCGTTCGACATCTGTCTCTCTTCTACTTGAGTGAGCGATGCGTCCGCGTGGACAGCTGTATGACGTTAGCACGTTCAACTATCGTCAGTAAACCGACTTTACAGACAACCGATTTTTTTTGAGTTGACTTCCGATATAAAAATGATAGTTTCAACAGCTATATTTTTCCATATGTTTTTTTCAGTCTATTCTAAACGCACCCCTATCTTCCATCCCCCTCTATCGCTACGTGAGTTTTGATAACTCCAACGAGTAATCATCCCATTGCAAATGAGAAAACTATTGGCGCGAAAATAAATTAACGAAGCGATTAATAGGAACCGCTAGTTTCCTCGCTAGGATTATATCAGTTTACTGATTAATCCTTCTTCTTTAAATTAAAATTAAAATAAATTATTGCACTTATGTGTTGTTAGATACAGGTACAGTAGACTTGTTTTAAAATCTGTAAGACTTATACTGCTGAAACTTGGTAAGTAGATGTATTCTGTAGGCCTATACCATGAGCTCTGTCTGGCTCTGTCTCTGTCTCTGGTTTTGAGTCTGTGTGAGTGCCCACCAGTGTATTATACTGTGTTTGACGTTTTGACGTAGGATTTATTCAGTCAACACTCATACAGACTCATTACCGGAGCCAGAGACAGAGCCAGACAGAGCTTGTGGTAGGCCCAAAGAAAACAAACCATAGGTACGATAGACGACTTAGCTTCAGGTTCTCTTGTTATAAAACTAGATGGTTATGACTTTGACAGAATTTACAAAAATGATAGTCGTTAATTTTTGTAGCGAAAATGGGTAAGTTCTCTGGTTCTATTTCTTAATCATCGGTCTTCTTCTTATCGAGTCACTGGTACCTTCAAACTTCAAACCAGTACGGTAAAATGTAAATGTGAAAAAAGTGCGCCTTGGAGAGGCCCTTTCATGCACTCGACAGATAATTATGTTTTCAAACTTTTTAAATTCTACGACATGCTCGTTGACACGATGTTTTCCTTCACCGTTTGAGAATAATTTGCATCAAATAAATTGGTATTATATCGGAATTAGTAAGTAAGTCTGCAAGAACCAAGATTTTGAGCTAGTGAACACAAAATCAACTCATTCCTTTTGAGCTACGAAGCTACACACAAACAAACAAACAAACTTACACACATTAGACATTGAATAACAATTTTAGAGAGGCGCTCAAGAAACTAAACCTTGCACTTAAACAATCAACTTTTTCATTTAGTTTTTACACTAAACTTAGTTATGTCGTGATAAAAATTAAATGTTCTACGGAACAGCGAAACTCAAACACAGGTATTTCCTCACTTAAAAGAGAGTCCCAAACCCATACCTTAGACTAAATTTACAGAAGTAAATACCTACGTGAAGTAAATAGGTACGTTATTAGGGTTGTAAATAATCAAGCTTGCCAATCAATCAATCAAAATAGTCTTTATTCAGTTCAATTCCAAGAAACACTTTGAAAAGTCTTAATGCTAGGTGAGTCTAGGTGCCAGTTCCACGCGACCAAGCCGACGCATGAACAGGCAACAAACTACGGCTCGGTTCCTACCGTTTTTTTATCAATGTTAATGCAAAGCTTTCCATCACTTCAGGAGGTAGATGCTCCTGCGTAGAGCCATGTAGCGGCAAATCCTCGTGGACGAACCTCAAAGAGCGACTGCAGACATCAGCCTACGACAGGAAAGCGAACAGAGACTGCAAATGTGTCAGAAGTCGACCTAGGTGCTTGAGGATACGGCGCGGAAGACGAAGAGAGAAGAAAGTAACTGTAAGTTTCTATTTTACTCAAGAGGTTAAAATACTCCTTACCTTAGAGCATAGACGACAGTAGACGATATTATCATAAATACCTATTTTTTTTTTTAATTTTCAAGACAAGTGTGAACAGGTGGATTATGGCTAAGCATGCTCCATCTTAGGCTGCATCCTCACTTTCCATCAAATGTGATGGCAGCCAAATGCTTAGCTATCTATTACCTGTAAAAAAAAAAAAAATACCTCTAAAAATATTGCAATCAATGGAATAGAAGACTCAATAAGAACAATTTGGTTTTTTTGCTTTTTTCCAAAGCCCAGAAATGCCCAAGGTGTTTAGGAAGATCTCCCCTCAAATCAAGATGGTGGCTTAACGCACTCCTAAAATTCAGTTTTCATTTTGAATATACACTCCCAATTTTCGAAAGGATAGCGACATACCTAAGCCTCAAATTATTATGGGTTAATTCTACCACAAGCTCTGTCTCTGGTTTAGAGTCTGTGTAAGTGCTAACCAGTATGTTATACTGTGCGTGTGACGTTTTGACGTAAAATTTAGTCCAAACTCACACAGACTCAAAACCAGAGCCAGCCAGAGCTGGTAGGCTTACAGGATAATCAACTTGCAAAAAAGTTCTCCTACATGTCTGTCTGTTTGTAACTTGGTGTTGTCCAGTTTTCAGGCTGTACGTGTCAACCTGAACCCCCACTGGCACCACCACCGTCGTACCCCCCACAGCCTTCTTCCCCTCGCATGGAATCACCAAGAGTTTGCCGCTTCACTGTAGATGCATACTTTTCATAGAAACTATTTTGATTTTGTAAATAAAAATCATTGGAGTAATAGATTTTTAACTCCCAAAAGAACAATGGGTAGATTTTTTTTTTGGGTTGAGTCATAAAGGCACTCAAAGACTTGTGTGCATGTCTGTTTGCCTGTCGGTATCAGCAGTATTTTAAAGCTATTTACTCAAGAGATGCTGCTGCCATTTCCTGGTTTGTTTTCTCTTACGACAGGGGTGCTCAAACTTATAGTGTCGGCGATCGACCAGATAATATTTTGAAAGCAAGGGATATAAGGTACATAGGTCATCAGCAATGCTATTCAGCGTGGCAATGCCACCAGCGTCTTGAGGACACTTCCGTCAAGCACTGATTTGGATCAGTTGAGCTATCTCTAGATGATCATGCGATCGCACTACATTATTATCCACGTATTTCCAGAAATTCTACTTTGTGCCTATATTAAGTATATTGCTGGCGATCGACTCGAAAAGCTTTCGCGATCGACTGGTCGACGGCGATCGACCGTTTGAGCACCCCTGTCTTACGACATCCATACGAACGAAATACGATGATAGATATTTTATATTTCGTGTTTTGAAAAAGGAACACGCCAAAAAACGGTTGGAACCAAACCGTAGTTTGTTGCCTATTCTTCTAAGCTCAGTCACGTGGAACTGGTACTTAGTTTCAAAGTGATTCTTGTGATACAATTAAATAAACATTTTTTGATTTGATACCCTGTACCAAAACTAAAGGTCATGAATAATAATGACTAGATCCAAAGGTCTACTTCGTACCCTCATTTCGCTAAGTACACCAAAACTCAACTGTCAGCAAGTACTTAGTACTGCCTACATCAAAGTCAAACTCCCAGAAATACATTGGAAACTACAAGACAAACTGAAACAAGCAATTAAACTATATCCTCGGCAGATTAATTATTTGTTTGCCCAACTAACGGAACGGGATTCCAAGCGGTACTACTGGTATGCGAGTTATATATATCTATATTATAAACCCACTTATCTATACTAATATTATAAATTGAAGAGTTGGGTTGAACGCGCTAATCTTGGGAACTGCTAATCCAAATATGAATATTTTTGTGTTGGATAGTTCATTTATCGAGGAAGGCTATCTAACATCACGCTACGACTAATAGGAACAGCATCAATGCAAACTTTTATATAAATTCTAGATTTTGACAAAATGTTCCAGAATATAATGCTCCTAAACGTTCTAGAATGTTCTTTAACATTCCCTAATGCCCAGGCAACGCCGGGCTTTGCTGCTAGTTTATATTATACACCCACTTATATCACTTATACTTTTCTATAAATTCTAGATTTTATCAAAATGTTCTAAAATTGAATGCTCCTAAATGTTCTAGAATGTTTTTTAACATTCCCTAATGCCCAGGCAACGCCGGGCTTTGCTGCTAGTTTATAATATCACTTATACTTTTCTATAAATTCTAGATTTTATCAAAATGTTCTAAAATTGAATGCTCCTAAATGTTCTAGAATGTTTTTTAACATTTCCTAATGCCCAGACAGCGCCGGGCTTTGCTGCTAGTCTATATTATATACCCACTTATATCACATGGACTTTTCTATAAATTCTAGATTTTGTCAAAATGTTCTAAAATAGAATGCTCCTAAACGTTCTAGAATGTTCTTTAACATTCCCTTATGCCCGGGCAACGCCGGGTTTTCTGCTAGTCTATATTATACACCCACTTATATCACATATAAGTGGGTGTATAATATAGACAGATAAATACAGACTTCCTAAGTATTTAGACAAGGGTACTGGTACGCGTTAAATTAATAATTTAGCTCGTTTACGTTCGAAATAGCTCGTAGAGTTAGCAAGTTGAAGTGGCAATAGGCAGGTCAAAATTGAAGAACCGACAACCGTTGGGGCATAAAGGTTCTCGAATGGCAACCACGAACTGGAAGCAAAAACGTAGAAGTGTATTATGTGATATCTTGAAGTGATCGAAAATGTTTTCAATGGTTTGGAAAAACGTCCAGCATTTTTTTTCAAAGCAACAGCCGACTTTTTTGAGTTCTGTTGCGTATAAAAATTTCGGTGGCATTTTAACCAACATTACTTGAGGTCTCAGCTCAAAGTGTTAGCAGTTGGAATGAAAGTGTATTATGTGATATTCTGATTTGATCGAAAATGTATCCGATTGTTTTGAAAAATAACGACCGCCATTTCTTTTCAAAGCCAATTAGGACCAACTTGTAAGTGACTGACTCGACTTTACTAAAAACTATTTCATTTATGTAGTATATTTTCACTTGACACTGGCAAAATTGATCCTAAATGGACAGATGCCATTAATTAAGAAGAAGAAGAAGAGAATTCGTGGTAGAACCTGCCATACAATTCCAACTTGGTATTAGTACAGTTAGGAAGTTGTTGCGGTTGCGAAAGTGTTCCGGTACAGTCGAACTATGTCAAACTATAAATTGAACAATATTGGAATTGGTTTTGGATTTTAGAGTTTGCAGCCCTAATAGGGCACTGATGGTAGCAGCCCTGCCTTCCGGTTGTCGTGGTTTCAAATCAAGTTGTGCCCCAATGATTTCTTCTGTCTAAATCTCTAAATACTGTGCTATGCACTCTCAAACGGTGAAAGAAAACATTTTGAGAAAACCGGAATGACGTCATCATCATCATTACTATTGTCCGGTAGCGCTGTAAGAATCGTCAGACGATCACCAGCAATTAAGGCCTGCGCACACCCAGGTCGCTGGCGATAGGGATCAGTGAAACGCTGTCAAATTTGACAGCGTTTCTCCGACGCCAGCGACCTAGGTGTGCAGACCTTTAGTCCATTGGAAAACAAAACATCATCACTACCAACCTATATCATTCCACTGCTGGACGTAGGTCTCTCCCAAGACGTGCCACTGAGCCCGGTCTTCGGCTCTTCTCCTCCAGTGCTTGTCAGCTACATTTCGCAGATCGTCGCCCCACCTTGCCGGAGGGCGTCCTATGGCCTGCGCACACCTAGGTCACTGGCGATGGCAATCAATGTCAGCGATATTTGCAGCGTTTCATTGATCGCCATCGCCAGCGACTTAGGTGTGAGCAGGCCTTTATAGTATAGTTTTATCTGACGGATAAAAATTGTAGATTGAAAAATTAGTCCTAACTCCTAAGTGGATTCAGTGAAGAATCTTTGAGCCAACTCGAACAAGACATAATTTAGTTCTTGTGAATTCTTGGCAAGTCGCATACTGTATTTAGTCAATTGGTAAATGAATAAAAATATAAGTTATGTTTACTTATACAAATTGAACTAAAGTTGGAAAACCATTTAGATTTATTTTTAGACCATTGTGTGTAAGTATTTTGAAGCATAGTGTGCTGTCTTTGAAACTTTTGCTTTTGTATTATTGCATACGTCTGGCTAAGTTGGAGTGGTACCACACTAGAACTTCACTGCTATTATTATTTATGTTTATAAAAGGATCATACATAAAAAAGCAGCCAAGTGCGAGTTGGACTCGCCCATGAGTAGCAACAAGTAACATAATATAAAGGTTCTTGTAGTTCGTCGAAAGGTAAATTGCGGTTTACGATTTATGACGTATAAAAAAAAAAACTACTGACTCGATATCGTTCAAACCAAATATCGTTGAAAGTTTGCATAGCAATGTACAACATATTTTTTTTAGTTTTATCATTCTCTTATTTTAGAAGTTAGAGGGGGGGGGGACCTCTCGCGCAAACTATTCAGTTTAGAAAAAAACGATATGAGAAACCTCAACATCATTTTTGAAGACCTATTCATAGATACTCCACACGTATGGGTTTGATGAAAAAAAACTTTTTGAGTTTCAGTTTCAAGTATGGGACCCCCAAAAAATATAGTTTTTTTTCTATTTTTGTGTAAAAATGTTAATGCGGTTCACAGAATACATCTACTCGCCAAGTTTCATCAGTCTAGCTCTTTACGGTTTCGGAGAAAAATGGCTGTGACATACGGACGGACAGACAGACGCACTGTCGGTCTGCGGGTAGCCGCATCATATTGCGCATAGAAATGAATATTGTGTACATAATTGTGCTTGCGGTCAGCCGGACGGCTAGCCGCATTGCGGGTAACCGCATAGTTCGTATGTAGCCTGAGGGCAGGAAGAAAAATACTTTTTTTGTTTTACAAGTATAAAAACTTCTATAAAAACGCGAGCACATAACACAGTAGGCCTACCACAAGCTCTGTCTGGCTCTGTCTCTGGCTGTGGTTTTGAGTCTGTGTGTGTTCTGACCAGTGTATTATATTGTGTGTGTGACGTTTCCACGTAGGATTTATTTAGTCAGCACTCACACAGACGCAAAACTAGAGCCAGAGACAGAGCCAGACAGAGCTTGTGGTAGATAAAGTCAAGCCCCTGAATCACCTTAACCCCACCTGTCTCTCAATATATCAGGAAAATGACTTCGCAAAACAAAAAGCTCTTGCAGAAGTTTATCAAACCTACATTTTTTCCGTCCCATGTGACTTGGGTTAGTGGTGCGTGAAATTGAACTCTAGAATCGATGACCTTATTTGCAAAGGTGGGGAGATGTATGTTGCTACACATTTCTACTCTCATTCGTATACAGTTTTCGTTTCACGAAAAGTTAATATTTGTAGTCACAGGACTTAAAAGATCATCACAGGGTGTCAGCTTTTCCTGTTTTTTTTAAATACTCATAACTCGAAAGTTACATGTCAAATATATTTTTTAATATTTTTCTGATAGCTGTCATGACTTGGCTCATCGCCTGTTTTCGGCTGGGCGTTGACTTATGGGACACCCTGTGTATAGTTTTCAGTAGCCACCCGCTTGTTTAACCCGACTTCAAATAAAATAAGAGGAAGTTTTCAATTCCGATATAATTTTTATTTCAATGTTTCACGCGTAATTTCGTAAATTAATGAACCGAAAAAAAAATTGTTTGTCTAAATGGTAATACTTCCAGATTAGCCCATAGAAAAGCAAAATCGGTTCATCACGACAAGCAGACCGAAGTCGGTTCCTCATGGGTTTTAAACTTCACGGAACCTTTTTTTCCCCTTCGGTGAAGGAAAACATTGTTAAAACCAGCATGTCGTAGAACCTCCTAAATCAAGTACCTACACGAAAGGATTTGTGACACGAACAGAAGAAAAAAAAGAAGTATAAATAGTATGTTATTAAACAAACGAATGTTTGCCGTTTTCTTGTGGTCCTAGAAGGACCATATTATGAGAACAGAGAAAACTGGTCTCCCTAAAACATGGTCCTATTAGTAGGACAAAATGGTAGAACCACGAGGGAGACCAATTTTCTCTGAAAAGGTTCAAATGGTAAAACTGCTATTATATTAGATCTTTGTTCTTTGTCGCCAACTTATCCTATTTACCTTTATTAATCATACTTAAATACGCTGTTTATATATTTTATCGGTACACAAACGTAAGACTGTAATTCTTAAAAATAGGTGAACGTCTTTATAAAAATAAATATTGTGAACAAACTACACAACCCAAATATAATAAATATAAATATATAGCCCCAAATTAAACAGAGCTTGTACTATTGAAACCAGAAAGTTGATTTAAATTATTATATACTTTTTTTAAATATACTCGTAATACAATATAACACTCAGGCAGAGAAAAAAAAATCCACCACACAAATATTTATTCTGTGTGGGGATGGAACCTACTGTCCAAAGAAGAAGAAAATAAGAATAGAATACTTATTACTTTCTTGTACTTTGTTGTTAAAGATTACAAAAATAACAAAATAAGAATAAACTTAAAAAAAACTAGAAGCGTAACGCGGGTTAATTAGTTTGAATATAATATTAGCCCGCGTTTTCCATCTTTCGCGCGTTCGCAATGCGTAGACGACGAGCTCGCCTAAGGTTTCGCATGTGGCAGCCAGATGGGATGCAGTGCGCGTCGGCAGGTAGCGGCTATGGGCCAATCCCGTGGACTCACGTAGGGACCCGTAGCCGGACAAGCCAAGCTTTCGCCGCGGACGCAGGCAGTCGGTCAGAGGAACGCACGCAATGCTAACTTGAGCGTTCATGCTTCCTCCGCTATCCGCTCCCGCCCTATTGTTTATTGTCTCGTGTTAATTCTTTTGTTTGTGTCTGTAACTGTTCCTTTTATTATTAAACCTGATTACAAACTGTTAACGTGGTGTTTTGCGCGATTCTTGGAGTCCCGAACCTTCCCTCTCGGTGCAGAGAGGGAAACCATCGTTATAGAAGTACAATGGGCGATATTATAGTTAAGAGCGATCTCTTTCTGACAACGTATTGATGGAAAGAGCAAATGATGCTAAAATGATGCTAGGTATAATAAATCGTCCACATCAGATGCAAATACCAGCTTCTCCGTTTTATTACGGCCGTTTTAACTAGAACTTAACATCATTTGCCCATACGTGTGGAACAAAGTTTTCTTATAAAATAGTTGGGATGCGAGCTCGTTCGACCGAAAAATTGGAATAAAGTTCGAACAAAGGATCAAGACTGGTTGAAGCGAAAGTTTTTATGGAGTTTAGTAACTCTATTTAGATACTTTTGCGCGATGTTTTCTAAATATTTACGCTATAAGCTGCCCGGGGGGGGGATATGGATATTATGTCGGTCAAAATTTACCTACACACTCAAACCTAAAGTAGAAATTAATGCGTGCATGCGTCAGCAAAGTATAAAACACTGGTGAGCACTCACACCGACTCAAAACCAGAGCCAGACAGAGCTTGTAGCCTACAGGTAGGTAAATTTGTAGATAAATTCGTCTAATATTTTGTTTAAGCAGATAATCGAAACAATCAATATCTTGTAGGTACTATCTAGCAGTAAAGTAAGAATGCAGCCTCAGGTGGAGCATGCTAAGCCATAAACCACCTGTTCACTCCTCTTATTAATTCCTAAATTGAAACGTTCCGGAAATACCGATGCTGGTAAAGAACTAAACAAAAAAAACAGCCAAGTGCGAGTCGGACTCGCCCATGAAGGGTTCCGTAGCATCAAGTAACATAATTATAAAGGTTCTTGAGTTCGTCGAAAGGTAAATTGCGATTTACGATTTATGACGTATAAAAAAAAACTACTGACTAGATATCGTTGAAAGTTTGCATAGTAATGTACAACATGTATTTTTTTTGGTCTTATCTTTCTCTTATTTTAGAAGTTAGAGGGGGGGGGGATCAACTTTTTTCCACTTTGGAAGTGTCTCTCGCGCAAACTGTTAAGTTTAGAAAAAAACGATATTAGAAACCTCAACATCATTTTTGAAGACCTATTCATAGATACCCCACACGTATGGGTTCGATGAAAAAAATTTTTTTGAGTTTCAGTTTCAAGTATAGGGACCCCCAAAATTTATAGTTTTTTTTCTATTTTTGTGTAAAATTCTTAATGCGGTTCACAGAATACATCTACTCGCCAAGTTTCATCAGTCTAGCTCTTACGGTTTCGGAGAAAAATGGCTGTGACATACGGACGGACAGACAGACAGACAGATAGACAGACATGACGAATCTATAAGGGTTCCGTTTTTGCCATTTGGCTACGGAACCCTAAAAACCACTTCTCCTTGCCCTTTATGTGGTCGGCACAACATGTACTCCTCTTCCATTCTCCTCTATCAGTCGTCATCTCTGTATTCACTTCTTTCTTATCCATGTCTTTCACACTGTTCATCCATCTTTTCTTTGTCCTACCTCTACCCACATATCCGTCTATATTCATACTCATCACTCTCATAATCACATGACTTTCATCCCTCCTTAAATAGAAGAACCATCTCATCGGACGATAACTAATAAGTAGGTACATGTTGTTAATTTAAATACCTACCTAAGATTTACCTTTATTGTTAGCACGCCAACGACATTCTCTACCTTAGAGATAATGCTTACCTTTTTGTAAATGAGTTTTAAGTTTTTGTAAAAAGTGAAATAAAACCAAAAATAGTATTCTAACATTTATTAAATTTCATTTAATTGAAATTTTATTTCTCTACGTGAATCGAGGATTCACAATTTATACAAGTTACAATATTAATTTAAAAATAAACATTAAATAATCAGTCTTTTTGAAGATAATTTCAATTTTGACTACCTACTTTAATATATCTATAACAATTGTACCCATTTTATAAGAATCCCTACTTTATTTTGTTTGTAAGTAATTGTTTTTTTTTGTAAATGCGATATTTAATTTAGTTTTATAATAATTTAGCATTTTCTAAGAATTATATCTGAAAATTATGTAGTTTTACTTTTCCGTTATATTATGTAGACATCATAAAAATAAATATTATAAAAAGACATAATATTTGTATTTTTGAATGTTTGTTACGAAAAAATATTTTACCATTAAAATACTACGCTACCCCTGAGTAATTATTTAATGCTCGTCTTCGGGTGTAATTTTGAAAAAAGAAGGTCGAAAATGTAATGTCACTGTCTTTGAATTTTTCCACCCAAGCGACGCCGGGGCATTTCGCAAGTCTATACTAATATTATAAAGAGGAAAGATTTGTACCTATTTTTGTATGTTTGTATGTTTGTAATGAATAAAACAGTACGAACAGAATGAATACAAAAAGTACTGGGCCGATTTAAAAAATTCTTTCACCAATAGAATGCTACATTCTTCCTATTTGACATAGGCTACATTTCATTTTGAAAAAAATTAGGGATCCTTGGTAAAATTTGAACAATGTAACCGAAGGTGTAGAAAAATGAGTCTTAAAATGTCTTTCGTCGAATGCGCTGCCGAAACTATTAGCGATAGAACAAAATAATGTACAACAATATTGTCTACCCCGTGCGAAGCCGGGACGGGCTGCTAGTATTCTAATAAAATGAGTACAAATTGACCGTTAAAAAAGTTTTTTTAACATCTACGATCCGAAAGATTACTTGTAAATTACAATATGACTTGATAACAATACAATAATATACAAAATGGTATCAAATCGACAAAACTAATTGATTTGATATAATTTTTGATATTACTTTGGCACTATTTAACGTCGTATCGTATCATCAAAAGGGCAAGTTCAAGTGCATTTACAATATTTCGTCTACCAAATGTTATTTTCGTGTAAGCAAGTGTCTCTCTCTTTTGTATGAAAAATTGATGAGATAACAACTCTAACTACGTAACTTATTTTTGCTGACTCATCTTTTTTCCATAAAATAGAGAGAGACAAATAGGCGAAACGAAAATCAAATGTTGTTTTGTGTGAGCACGTGTCTCTCTCTTTTGTATCGAAAATTTATGAGACAACAACTCGTGTTGATCTTATTTACGTCACGTATTTTTGCTGTCTCATCTTTTCTCCATGCAATAGAGCAAAAAGAAAACAACATTTCGTACAAAATGTTGTACCTAAATGAAGGGGGACTTGCCTTTCAGATAAAAAAAACCATCATGATAAATAAAACCTTAATACGTATATATGTATACAAATTAATTGATTTACTTACCAAAATGATTTACCCATTATTGTAAAATTGAGATCAAAACTTAGAATTAGCTATTATTTTAGATAAAATCAGTAAAATGATATGAACACAACCATTGGATAAATAGACTGTACATTTTTTTATAACTAAACACACAGCTACCTGTGATGTGGTACTCTGCAGGCTTCTGAAACAAAAACAGCAGGTACAGTGGCGGTATGAAAATGTTCGTCAGTTTTCAACTTGATTCGTTCAACGCATCACGAGCACATATTACCTTTTGAAACTGAATAGACAGAATACACCGATAAGTTAACGTCACAAATTATGTCAAAATGTGTTCATGATCAAGGCACTGGTGCAAGCGAAAACCGACTCTAAGGTGACGAACATTTTCATACCGCGACTGTACATTTAACTTTTAAATTCTTAAAGAAAAAAAACATTTATTTACACAATCTTCTTCTAACCGTGTCACTGGTTTTTAAAAACCAAGTGTGGTGAAAGGATTTTTAGTGCGCCTCAAAGAGGCCCATTCCGCGCACTTGGCGCATATTTTCGAACTTTTTAGGTTCTACGACATGCCGGTTTCCTCGCGATGTTTTCCTTCACCGTTTGAGAGCACTGGTGTACATATATTTTTGGGCAGAAAAAGTCATTGGTTGGCTGAATTTGAACCCACGACCGTAGGATCGGAAGGCGGGGCCGCTTCCACTAGGCAACCAGCGCTCTCATTAACACAATTAAACAAATGTTTACAAATTATACAATATACACAAGTCAGTAGTCAAGAAGAAGAAATTGCAGACCGCAACAAACGATCTAGAGATAGCTCAACTGATCCAAATCAGTATCAGATGGAAGCGTCCCAAAGACGCTATGCTGGGGGCATTACCACGCTGAATAGCAAGTGAACATAATAATTTAACTGACTTATGATGACTGACGACATCGGAAAAATCACGGGAATTGTACGCAGATGGACAGACAGAGACCAAAAATTTTGTGTGTTTTTATTAAATACTAGCAGTTGGTAACCGAGCTTCGCTCGGATTTTTTTTCGTTAATTTGTATTTTTAGGAAATCATAAGAGTCATAATTATTATCATCTTTACTGGTTTATTATTTATATATGATTGCAGTTAGTTGCTCACAATCGTCAATAGATGGCAGGAGTAGTCACATATTCAGTTTATGTTTAATTATTGAACTCGTAAAGAAATAATCGTTTTCTTAAAATGAATCCTAGCTAGATCAATTTGTCGCCCCCGAAAACCCCTGTATACTAAATTTCGTGAAAATCGTTGGTGCAGTTTCCGAGATCCTAAATATATATATACATATATATATATATACAAGATTTTCTCGTTTAAAGGTTTAGGATAACTTACTTCTTGGTGCACTTTTCAAAGTAGTAGTCCTTGATACGCAATCACTCTCTTCTGACTCTGATCTCATTTGAAAGCTCGTTTCTGTAAGCAAACAAAATCAATGCGTTTTTTATTTTAACTAAACTAGATTCAGCTTTTTCTGAGAGTTTTAGTTTCGGCAGCAAAATAAATAAAAACTAAGTTCATCTTCTTAGTTTGACTTTTTTTACCTAATGGAACAAGTATATGGCCCACCTGATACTAAATAGTAACTGTTGCCTCTAACAAAGAACTACCTCGCAGGTCACGCGCGTTAAACGTGCCTTACGCTACACTGCTCTGCGTCCATCAACTTGAGTTATACAGCTGTTCAGCCTCACGTGCCAGTAATGTCACCGGCACCCACACCCTTCAAACCGAAACACAGCAATGCTGCTTCACGGCAGAGATAGGCATGGTGGTAATGATGAAATGCTTTGGTGATGGTGACCTCTTAACATCATCTTTAACCCCCAAAATTTACAGTTTTTTTTTCTATTTTGTGTAAAAATCTTAATGCGGTCTTCACAGAATACTCGCCAAGTTTCATCAGTCTAGCTCTTACGGTTTTGGAGAAAAATGGCTGTGACATACGGACGGACAGACAGACAGACAGACAGACAGACAGACATGACGAATCCATAAGGGTTCCGTTTTTGCCATTTGGCTACGGAACCCTAAAAAGGAGGTTAATCAAAAAACCGGAGTTGATACATATGAGTTCAAGACTTAATCACTCAACAGCTAATAACATTCCAAGTACTAAATCATAACTATTTAACACTAAACTTACATGGCCTTACTTACAAGCGTTCCTTAGGTTTGACGTACTGCTTAAAGTTCGCCCTGTCTCTGTTTGACATTACCGGATGGTAAGAGATGACAGTTGCTTAAACACTGATTATCTTTTGAAAAACGCTTGTAAGTAATGGGGACATTCTATAGAAAGGCCGCGAGTTTTCGTCATCGCGATCTAGGATTGTTACATTTTTACTAGCGCCCTCTAGTTCTGACTCTAGTAAGTTTAACAGGGCCATTTGCTTGTTCCATCAGCTAGTTGTAAACTTACCACTGTCGTATCTTGGCTTGCTGTTCCCTGGCATGTGTATTCGACTCGGCACCTCTTGGTTGTCCACGTGACCGAAAGTGCGGAAACCGATGGCAAACTGCGCGTATGGACTTATCTCGTATAACTCTGCAAAGAGAAACAAATTATCTAAAAAAAAATATATAAAAATGTGGACAACCCACACAATCTAGCCTCAAATAAAGTAGAGCTAGTACTATGGAAACGAGATAGGTGATATGTATAAAACTTGTTTATTTTTTTTAAATACATACTCAGTATCACTATATTCAGAAACAGAGTCTCAGTCGAGCCTCAAGCATAGATTTATGTCATTTCTAAATGGAGAACTGTCAAGAAATCTATGCTTGAGGCTTGACTCAGACCCAAGCACTGTTTCTGAATACGAGCCTTAGGCCCGTATTCCGAAACAGCGCTTGAGTCTGAGTCGAGCCTCAAGCATAGATTTTATGACAGTTCTCCATTGAAAAGTGTCAAAAATCTATGCTTGAGGCTTGACTCAGACCCAAGCACTGTTTCTGAATACGAGCCTTAGAATTCAATATAACACTCAGGTTTAGTGTGTATACAGGGTGGTTTTTTGAGAAGGGCGGTGATGGCCAAGTCCAAAACCACGAGAGTTAGGGAAAAGTCAAGTGAAAGGAGGGAGCGGAGCCCTCGATTTATAAGCAAACAACAACTGCATATTTTCTTTGGGTCAATTTTACAGACTGTAATTTTTTTTTAAATAATTCGAGTTCATTTCCGTCAAAAGTAAAAGTTTTTGATAAAAATAAATATGCCGTTTTTTCTTATAATGAGCATGACTCTTTTCACGAGTTTTCCCTAACTCTCATGGTTTCGGACTCATAAACAGATGTACGAAAGGCGGTCTTATCACCCATTACATATGAATGTACTTATGTTCTCACCATGTTTGTTCTCAGCAGTAAGATGTACAGGCGTGCTGTAAACTCTGTTGTTCATTTCGTTCGGCGCGCCTTGAGGAGTGTTGGCGGTGACATTACTTCGTTCGGACTTGCATTCAGCTGTCAGAGAGTTCCTGTACTCTGTCAGGTGTTGGTGGCTGGAATAATGGAAATGGCCGTCAAATAAATAATTTTATACCATACCCCCTCTAAAAAGCTTATTTTATTCACTGGAAACAGTGAATAAAAAGCTCTTTTAATCACTGTTTTGGTGTTTGAATTTGGAACACACGAATAAGGTCAACGTCCATCTCAATACTTTACAACCTACTTGCGTCATAAATACTCTCGATTTGATTGGTCGAAATTTTTGACAAGGAGTTTAGGATTGGATTAAAAACTGTTTTGTGTTCTTTGTTGTCATTGTCATTCATAAGTAAATTGGCGCTATTTTGAATACTGTCCTTAGTAAGTTATGCAGCAAAAAGTTCGATAATAGTAAATCGATTGAAAATGCATTCTAGGAATGAAAAAGATGTGCTGAGTTGTTTGTTGTTCAATTGAGTTGTTGAGTTCATGAAAGAGAAGTAGGTATAGTAGAAAACTTGCATTGTTACCTGAGTGTTGAAAGTCACGTTTTTTAAGTCCCTCAAGCTCCATTGGCGCCCTCGCTACGCTCTGGCGCCAAACCCGTCTCGGGACTCAAAAAACGTGACTTTCAACACTCAGGTAACAATGTACTATTTAATGGTCTTTATAAGTGCGCCGCAATATAATCGCCGCGCACTTTTTGAATTTGGAACATTAGTGTTTGGCGCCAATCCCATAACATTTTGACGTCACAAATATGGCGATTGGCGAACAATGGTGGTGCGTTTGTGTTCACGTGGTTATTTTTTAAATTTTATGAATTTTCAATTGCTTACAACAAATTCAAATATTTTTTTAAATAGTTTTTGCATCGAATATCATTAAGATTTAAGATAATCTTAAAAAAATAAGAAAACTGAATAAGTACTTTTTTTAGATTCAACAGACCATTTTGCTAAGAGAGATAGCTTCTCTGATGTCTTCCTTGTTAGGGTTCCGTAGCCAAATGGCAAAAACGGAACCCTTATAGATTCGTCATGTCTGTCTGTCTGTCTGTCTGTCCGACTGTGTCACAGCCATTTTTCTCCGAAACCATAAGAGCTACACTGATGAAACTTGGTGAGTAGATGTATTCTGTAAACCGCATTAAGATTTTTACACAAAAATAGAAAAAAACTATAAATTTTGGGGGTCCCCATACTTCAAACTGCAACTCAAAAAAAAAATTTTCGTCGAACCCATACGTGTGGGGTATCTATGAATAGGTCTTCAAAAATGATGTTGAGGTTTCTAATTTCGTTTTTTTCTAAACTGAATAGTTTGCGCGAGAGACACTTCCAAAGTTGAACAAAGTTGTTCCCCCCCTCTCTAACTTCTAAAATAAGGGAATGATAAAACTAAAAAAAATATAATATGTTGTACATTACTATGCAAACTTTCAACGATATTTGGTTTGAACGAGATCTAGCCAGTAGTTTTTTTTTTATACGTCATAAATCGTAAACCGCCTTTCCTACCTTTCGACGAACTACAAGAACCTGTTTCCTGTTTATTTTCTGTATATTATGTTACTTGATGCTACGGAACCCTTCATGGGCGAGTCCGACTCGCACTTGGCTGCTTTTTTTTTGTTTAAGTGCATACACGAAGAGATGTAAAAGTGAATACTTAGTTTTTAAATTCGTCTCGTCCTCATACTTACTTGTGCCTCTTGATGAGTATGTAGACGCAGGTGAAGGAACAGATCATGAGAAGAATGGAACTGCAGATGATGACCAGCATATTGATGTCGAAGAACTCGGAAGGTGGACCGATGGACTCTGGAAGCAAAAAATGTTGGACTATTAACTAAATGCTTTTGTGTGGCTTATATTTTGAGAAATAAACGATAAATATCTTCAAGGCAAGAGTGAATAGGTGTCTTCTAGACCATCCTGCTCCATCGTCGGCTACATCGTCACTTACCACCACATGTAAAAAAAAAAAAAAAATTGTGCCCAAATTAAGCAGACCCCGTACTATGGGAAGTAAAGTAAAGTAAATATGCCTTTGCATCTATTGTAGATGATTTATATAGCGTCAGGGGCAACTGGCTATTACTCAAGCCCTACCTGCGAGATGCTATAGTGCCTGGGACAGGGTTATAGATGGAATAGGCCTAGCACCTATACCATCCTGACAGCTTAGTCGGGATAATCCCCAGGAAAGACATAGTCTATACGTGCAGAGCTGACTAAGCCGCGGGTTTCCTCATTAAGGCAACCAGATGGCTGATATAAAACTTACATATAATATTTGTAAATACATATTATGTACAATATAACACCCACACAGAGACCAAACATCAGTCTTCACCACACAAAATATTTGTTCTCGGTGGGGATGGAACCCATGACCTACGGCGCAGAAGGCAAAGCTACTACCAACTGAGCTGAGAGGCCAGTCCAATTGAAAACTTACTTCCTAGTAAAGTGGTGGTCGCATAGTTGAACAGCGTGTTGGTAGCTCCAGCAGAATTCTCTGCAGATACTCTGATCTGATACCACTGTGCTGGAGTGAGAGATGCTATGACGAATGAGTTCGGCTGGTTCAGGGTTGAGGATAGGTAGCTGTTCCATAGCTGATCTATTTGTGGCTGGAGACAAAAATGTTACTTAATACTTGTAATATTTAAGGATCGAAATGATTTTTTGATATGCAGTGGTAGTTTACCAGTCAGAAAGTTACAGGCTTATTTTTATCCCAAAAAACTGCACTGTTCCTATGGAATTGCATGCAGAAATCATATTTCTAAAGGGTTTTTTCCCCTTCCAGTTGCTCAAGAGGAAATAACATAAAAATGTACCTTTCAAACCTGGCTAACACTACGGGGCACAGCTAGTTAGTAGTAAACGAACTTTATATGAAATTGGAAATCGACTCATCATCATCAACCTGAAGAAGTCCACTGCTGAAGAAGTGACATAGGCCTCCCTTACAAATTTCCAGGAAGAACGATTCTGAGCCCTTTCCATCCATCGACTTGCCGCGGGCGCCCTACGTTTTGTCTTCCGGTTCGTGGTGGAAATTTAATCAAGAATCTACTCTTAGATACTCACAAGTCTGTTTTCTGCCTTCCTCCAGACTTTATTCCCAAATTCCCTGTAGTCCACATCGAACCGTGTGATCTCACATCCATTGTCATCCCAACCGCTGAGCTGAATGTAGATGTGACTCGCGTTACTCCAGAACCACTCCGTCGTGGTTGGGGGTATTGGAGCTGGAAGGAGTGCAAAGAATATTGAAAGCTAATCTGATTGACTAACTGACTTGATGAGGGCGATATCAGGCAATGCATATTCAGTGTTTGCCTTCACTTTTATAATGCGGTCAGCCAAAGAGTAGAACTCATTGCTGGCGTCTGTCCACCCGCCTCCTTTACACATTTCTAGGAAAAACAATTCTGAGCCCTTTCCATCCACTGATTTCCCGCAATCTTAACAATGTCGTCGGTCCATCTAGTGGGTTGGCGCCCTACGTTTCGTCTTCCAGTTCGTGGTCGCCATGGTCACATTTATTCTCAACGGTTGTCGTTTCTTCGAGCTATATGACCTGCCCATTGCCACTTCAACCTACTTATTCTACGAGCTATATCAGTGACCTTGATTCTTCTACGGATATCCTCATTTCTGATTCTATCACGTAGTGAAACTCCCAGCATAGCTCTCTCCATAGCTTGTTACGCGACTTTGAGCTAGCGATCACGTCTCAGTTCCGTAAGTCATCAAGGGCAACCGCACTGGTTAAAGACTCGCCTTGAAGGTCTGTGATATCCGCAACAGGCACTCACCACCTCCTAAAGTAGTAGCATCCACATACGCCGGTTGTGAAAACCCCACGCTATTTGCCGCCGTCATTTTCAAAGAGTACTTGGTCCCGCATTTTAAGCCTTGAAGTGTGTACTCCTGGCTCTCTTGTAGCGAAGTCCCCTTATTGGACCAGGAGTCTTGCCAAGAGCCACTGGTTTCTTTCCAAGTTAGATTGTAACCTGGAAGAAAAATTAAAATTGACCATATCCAGTTTCAATTTGGGAAAGTCAAAAGCAATTTTTTTTAGACAACAAAGCATACAAACAAGAACACAGCCCATTTGATGGGAAGCGATTACTGTAGCCTATGGACGTCTGCAATACCACACCGCATCACAAGCGCGTTGCCGATCCGTTGAAACTTTTAAAAAGCCCTTTTTGAAGAACCCTATGCTATAGTCCTTAGGGAAAACCTCAGCACATCATTCATCAGATTTCTCAGATCTTTCCACAGCCTGAATGTTCACGGGAGTCCCTCTGAAACCGAACAGTGCGTGACCACCCAGGCTCCAAGGTGTGAGGATGAACTCTCTGCCTATGGAGAGCAGTGATCCACGTGATTTAAAGTGCTAATTAAATCAAATGCATCACTTTGAATCATCCTAAAGTTATCTAGCTGCCTGTTCAAGAAGTCAAGTTTAGAGTTCAGAACAGTATACTTTATAATCACTGTGTCAGTATTCAGTACATTTATTTTCTTAGGATCTTAGGACTAGTTTTTGAATCAAAATATAATTTACCTTGTAAGGGTGTTCGAATGTAGTAGAAACGTCGATAAGGTCGATAAGCTGCGGTAACCGCTTCCCATCAGGTGGCTCGTATGCTTGTTTGTCAACTTTTGGTATAAAAAAAAGGGTGTTAAATAAAATAAAAACTTACTGATCTTTGCAACTTTTCCATTCCTCCTTGGCACGTCCCATTGCAGATGTAAAGCGTTCTTGTGTGATGTCACCCTCACGATTGGTGGTTCAGGGGTAGGCAGGACTAACACTTCGTAGGAGACTGAATCAGAGCCGTAGAGGTTCTTGGCTAGGCAGGTGTAGTTACCACTTAGGGATTGGTCTATGTCTGAAAGATAATAATTACATAGGTTAAAACAGTGCTTTCTGGTATATTATACCAGTAAGCCTACCCAAGCTCTGTCTTTGGCTCTGGTTATGAGTCTGTGTGCGTGCTCACCAGTGTGATAAACTGGGTGTTTGACGTATCGGCGTAGGAGTGTCTGTGTGAGCGCTCACCGGTGTATTATGCTGATATGAGTGTGTGACGTTTCGACGTAGGATTTATTTAGACAGCCTTCACACAGACTCAAGACCTGAACCAGAGACAGAGCCAGACAGAGCAGCTTAGGAGTGAGTCAAAGGATAGAACTGTCAGGAAGCTTTTGTGGTAGCTTGATTTGTCTGGTTGTTGATCCAGTCAAACCTCGTCTGCCCATTTTTATTACATGACGGTGGTAGGGATTTTGGGGTATTTATATTCTTCTTATCGTACCACTGGTTCTTTCGAACCAAGCGTGGTGATGTTAAGATTGTTAAACGGCAACTGAAATTGATGTTTGACTGAATGTTTTACTGTCACTCACTATTGATCAGCAGACTGTCATCATGGTTCCTCGTGAACCGCGGATGGTGAGTGATGATGTTGTGCTTGTGGTACCACACTGTTCTAGGTGGTGGCACTCCCACGCATTGGCAGACTAGGAGAAGGGAGCTACCCACGCCGACAGATACTGTTCCTCCGAGAGACGCTACTCCAGCAACCACTGAAAAATATAAGCAATGTGATAGATTTCTGCCGTGCAGCAGCATTGCTGTGTTTCGGTTTGAAGGGTGTGGGTGCCGGTGAAATTACTGGCACGTGAGGCTGAACATCTGTATGCCTCAGGTTGATGGACGCAAGGAAGTGCATAGTAGGGCAAGTTCCTGACAAGAGGCAATGCTTTGTTATAGGTAATGGGTACCACTAAATATGAGGTGTCTTAGTTATACTTGTTCTATCAGCTAGTTGTATAAAAAAAATCGGTTGTCTGTAAAGTCGGTTTACTGACGATAGTTGAACGTGACAACGTCCTACAGCTGTCCACGCGGACGCATCGCTCACTCAAGTATGAGAGAGACAGATGTCGAACGCTGCCGAACGCGTAGGCCGATTGTGCCTCTTTGTCGCTCGTTCCGCGCTCTTGCTTGCACTTCAAGCCTTATATGAAACGCCTCAGAGCGAGGTAACGCCGCTTGAGTCATGTTTTTTTGTGTGTGCAGCCGGCTCCATCGAATTATAAGACGTTGTCACGTCAAAAAAATGTGCGTGGAGTTCCTTCGCGCGGAAGAAGTGATACTTCGTAATGTGGAAATGAAAATAAGAAATGTCTGTTTCTTTATATTCCCCCTCCCCAGGAGCGTTGAACGATTAACGCAACCTTGTCGGAAGTCGCATTAGAAGTTTCACTCCAAAAACTATAAGGTCTGTATTCCGAAACAGTGCTTGAGTCTGAGTCGAGCCTCAAGCATAAACTTTTGACACTTTTCAATGGAGAACTGTCATAAAACTTATGCATTATTTCGGAATAAGGACCTACCGGTCTACTCTTGAACGCGATTCCGATCCCAATAGGACAATACCCCTATGGGTATTGTCCTATTGGGATCGGAATCGCGTTCAATCGAATCGTTGGTTTCTGTTAAAAATCCTTCAAAACTTAAGATTGAGATCGGTATCTATCCCAATAGCCGACCTAAGTCGGCTCAATCTCTAATAGCCCCTTCCCACTGGTGCGTGATATAGCGCACCAGCCCGCACCAGCACGCACGACACACCATGGGAACGGTCTCGTGCGCCGAGGTGCGCGGTAGCACAGGAGCATTTTCTGTGTGAGTTGCCGTGCGTCGTCGTCCGCGGTGCGGGCTGGTGCGTGATATCACGCACCGTAGGAAGGCAGCATAAGACTTACCCCGATCAGTAAGGCTGGCAGTGGCGGTAGTTGACTGCGCCCCCTCCCCTGCCGCCGTATGCGCTCGCACCCACACCTCGTACTGCCTCCCCGTCAGGCCTGACAGCGGGAAGCTCAGCTGCCGTGACTCTGTAGACTCCACGCGGTAGCTTTGCGCTGTGTTTGTACTGAAATCAGAAAAATTATAAATAAACATACTTAGTAGACAATTCACATAACATTATCTAGCCCCAAATTAAGCAGAGCTTGCACTATGGGAACCAGATACCTGTAGGCTTACTACAAGCTCAGTCTGGCTCTGGTTTTGAGTCTGTGTGAGTGCTCGCCTTATTTAGTGTTTATTTATTTATTATTATTTGTTTTGTGAGCCAACCTTGCATACTTTATAAGTTTGTACCTACTAACAATATGGATCAAGTTATCTGAACTAAAATAATATTTAATTTAATTTTAATTTAATATTATACTGTGGAGTGTGTAACAAAGAACTCTGTATTCACAAAGAAGTGAATACAGAAATGACGGCTGATAGAGGAGAATGGAAGAGAACATGTTGTGCCGACCCCACTTATAGCGGAATAAGGACAGGTAAAGAAAAATAATTCTGATGAGTAAAGATACGAGTTTCTTAACACATACCTATTTAGACTCACAAATGTTCAAAAGTAACTTCTACCATGAGGGTTTCTGCAGTAGACCTCACCTTGACATAGGCTTCACATAAACGTTGTAGTGTGTTATTTCTCCATTAGGTTGGTTTGGTTTCCTCCAACTAATGAGTAGAGAAGCTGATGATGACACCAACACTTTTATTGCCGCTGGTGGACCAGGCACTGAAAATTAACGTTTTACATATCAAGCCTAGAATAAATGCAGTTTTTTATTGATTTTACAGTGTTTACTACACATAAGGAAATCGCAAAGATTTTATGAATAAGAACTGTTCAATTCCTAAGCTATGATCAAGTAGCCATAACCCTTAGATGGGCAAAGTATAACAAATGTTACTTTGGCGCACGCTCGGTCTTTCAAATTATCATCAGCCTAAATAAAGTTCCCATTGGAATCGAGGGCGGAAAAGTCGAAATAGCAAGTTCCAGGCGATGGACAGGTCGTATAGCTCGTAAAAGTGACAGGTGTTCGTAGCTTAAGGTTCTTGAAAGACGAAGCACAGGGTGCTCCTGGCCGGTAATGTATAGCATATGTATGTATGTACCTGTTAGAGGCACCCTGTACTCTTCAAGAACCATAAACTTTCATTCAATAGCTGTAGGTTCTACAGGCTATACGACCTTCCCATCGCCTGGAACTTGCTATTTCGGACTTTTCAGTATACCACAATACATAAAAACACACATTATTCAATAGTCCAGCAGCGGATCAGTTTTCGTAACTTACCATCTTGTAAAGTGGTACACACAATAGGA
This sequence comes from Thera obeliscata, assembly GCA_947578465.1. Classification (NCBI taxonomy): domain Eukaryota; kingdom Metazoa; phylum Arthropoda; class Insecta; order Lepidoptera; family Geometridae; genus Thera; species Thera obeliscata. Next base: position 7,263,487 of record OX387923.1, on the reverse strand, counting down.
TATGAGAACGGCCCAGGACCATAGTTGGAGAAACCAGCGACCTTGATGGTATAGTTGGAGTATTTGAGCAGTGATTGAAGGTAGACTTCAGTGTGAGGTGAGCTTAGATTTTGAAAAGGCCCATCTGAAACAAACAAACAGATTGCAGAGTGTGCGAGTTTGATCAAAAGAGTTAAATTAAAAAAAAGCTCCTAATGAAAAAACTAAAAAGTTAAAAATAAATTATAGTTTTAAAAACTAAAAAAAACGCTTTTATAACTAATTGAACTAAAAAGTTAAAAATAAAACTAATAATCAATTGAAAAATTTATATTATTGTACATAATTATTTTTTTTACTTTTTAGTTTTTTTTTTCATATTACTGCATTGTCATCGACCTTTGACGGGTGTGCAAAGTTTGAATCAAATCTGATCGTTCCTGATCGTTCAAAGTAGGACAAAATCGAGCTCAAAAAGGTCGGTTACATACATACATACATACACCCACCCTTACATACATACATACAGGTCAAGCTAATAAAAGCGTTATAAAAAGCCACACATTCCAGTTCAATTTCATTCATTTGACACAGTTGTGTACTTTATTACTGTCCTGTCAAGGCTCAAATTTGGAGTGACTTGATTCAGTTTTTTTAAATTAATTGTCAAATAAATACATGAGTTACCCCCCAGTAGGCCTACCACAAGCTCTGTCTAATTCTGACTCTGGCTCTGGTTTTGAGTATGTGATACATCCTACGTCGTAACGTCACACACACAGTATATACACTGGTGAGCACTCACAAAGACTCAAAACCAGAGACAGAGCTTGTGAGAGGCCTGCAGTTCCTCATGAGTTCTTCAAAGTAACGCCTAAATCAATTAAGTATCGTGTATATATATATATATATAGATGCTTAAAACAAACCTTCAGTACAATAATATACGGAGTAACCAAGTAGAGAGGTTCCTTGCGAGCTGATTGGCTGCCACGATACCCTCAATGACGTAGAAGACACTCCTCGGCATTCCACAGCCAATGGTGGCTGTTCCGGAGCTTAAAATTTAACAAATAAGTCTAATCAAATACTCTACGACACATTCATACACCTGTTCATAGTTATTATGATCATCATAAGCCTGAAGAAGTCCACTGCTGGACATAGGCCTCCCATACACATTTCCAGGAAAAACGATTCTGAGCCCTTTCCGTCCATCGACTTCCCGCGATCTTAACAGTGTCGTCGGTCCATCTGGTGGGTATGCTATTGATAGTGGTGGTTGAGTTTATATAGGCCCCTGTCATCGCTTACCGACCACAAGATTTAACAGCCACATACAAATACCAATAAGCCATCTAGCAAGCTACGTCACACGCGCTTCAACTTCAACTAGTCTGAACAGTGAACAAGTCCACTGCTGGACATTATTATTATCATAATCTCAGCCCGGTATCACCCACTGCTGGGTATAGGCCTCCATCATCTTTTGCCAGCTTCCTCTGTACTGCGCGTCTCTTGTCCAGGTGTGTCCTGTGACCTTTACGATATCGTCAACCCATCGCGCTTGTGGACGCCTAGATTTCTTCAGATTTTGGCCACTATTCGGTCAAGGCCTTACTCCACCGACCATCAATTCATATTTTATTTTCTGCTGGACAGGCCGTGTGCATTTCCAAAAGATGATCCTAAGACCTGGATAGGTCTGACCTCCCGAACATTTCAATGGCTTCAAATTAAGTGTTTAAAAATACCTCCTTCTCTGGTAGTTTGATAAACTGGAATCGAAAATGGTCCATTACCAGCTGAGTTGAAGGCACTTATTGATATCGCGTATCTGAAAAACAAGGCGGATTTACGTAGGGCACGTTCCTAAGCGTATTTTACGAGGCATTGCTTTGTTATTGGCAATGGTTACCACTTAATATCAGGTGGGCCATATGTTTGTTCTATCAGCTAGTTAAATATATAAAAAAACAGCAATTTTCTCGAGGAAGATTCCATTCGTTCAATTTCTTCCAAATTCAAGTGCATTATGCTTACCTAACATTTTTCATCAGCCCACTAAGTAAAGTCTCTTGTTTTCCCTTCCTTGACATCACTTTCACCATCTTGGTTTGGGTGTCATTAGGCACTGAAAGAACAACAAAATTCTATTACTTATGAACCTAAAGAACTTAAGGATTATAAAAGCTTTTGAAGCTATCATGGTTGTAAACACTATTTTATGAACAACGGATTTTTATTAATAGTAGTGTCGAAACCAATAAAAGATTACAAAAGAGGGTAGATCGATTTTTCTGCCAATAAAATTTCTTTTAGTCGTGGACTTCAATCCAACCGTGATCATGGTGCATGCAACTGTGCCGAAATATCGGCAGTCAAAGCTCACAGAATGTTATCATGGTAAATATCACAGAAAAGCAAAAACGCTTTTGCTTTATTCTGTGTTAAATATCCCATTGTTCTTCAAAATTGTATTAGAAAAGCTCTCAAGCGGTGATGGAAAACATCATAAAAGAGTTAGTTAGTATTCCATTACGAATGATGAGTAGTAGTAACAATTACATACTAATGCCAAGTAAGGGTGTGTGGCACTTTACATCAGGGGCCTAATTCTCGGGCCGATCTCGATCATTTTGCAATTTTATCTTATTGCTTCTTTTCGAAGAGAGAATGGCAGATTTCCTTGAGTAATTCATCAACGACCTCATCGTAGAAGCCTCGACAGCTACGATATACGGAAAACGTAGAAAAAGTGCGGGTTTGTGAAAAGAAGCAATAAAATAAAATTGCAAAATGATTGAGATCGGCCCGAGAATAAGGGAGCCCCCAGGTGAGCCATATGCTTGTTTCATCTGCTAGATGTATGATTACCTGGTTCACCCCCACTTTTAGGAACTGCCTTGACATGGTATCCTTGCAAAGCTCCATTGTGGCTGTCCCTGGGTGGTTGGAGCCAGAATACCATCAGCTCCCCAGGGTTGTCAGTCTGCTGGACTTGTATGCCTAGTGGCGACGATGATGGTGCTGAAATTTTACAAATATTAATTTAATTATCATAATCATTATCAGCCTGAAGAAGTCCACGGCTAAACATAGGCCTCCCCTACACATTTCCAGGAAGAATGATTCTGAGCCCTTTCCATCCACCGACTTCCTGCGATCTTAACAATAACGTCGGTCCATCTGGTGGGTGGGCGCTCTACGTTTCGTCTTCCGGATCGTGGTCACCATTCTAGAACCTTTATTCCCCAACGGCTCTTCGAGCTATATGGCCTGCCCATTGCCACTTCAACAATGATCTGAGAGCTATGTCGGTGACCTTGGTTTCGGATATCCTCATTTCTGATTCTATCACGTAGTGAAACTCCCAGCATAGCTCTCTCCATAGCTCGTTGCGCGACTTTGAGCTTGTGCACGAGGCCAATAGTTAGCGACCACGTCTCAATTCCATAAGTCATCACTGGCAACACGCACTGATTATAGACTTTTAGTTAGATTAAGTTAATGTGTGCAAAAAACAGGGTACAAGTGGTTTAGGTTTCCTCAACCCACAGAGTTGTAGCATAAGTAAATTGGTGGTGGATATAGTTGCCGGGAACTGTGATGTGAAGCGGCCACTAAGTGCCGGGAAAAATAGTAAGTACACTTTTGTTCCTTAGTTTTTTCTACAAAAAGGCGCACAGCGTACTCTTGACTGCCTGTCTGCTTGTCCAGCTTGTTTAATGTTGTGTCCAGATGCTGTAAACTGCATCCCTTATTATTACATGAAGTGGGATAAGGACAGAAAGATGATGCCGTACCTTCTTGCTGTGTAGTAAAATGCACTGGTAGCGTGAAGGAGCTCAGATCCACTTGGTTCCCAGAAGCAATCCGTACTCTATAGTCCACTGCTGGTTGTAGGTCGCGAAGCTCGGAACTTTGACGCAGCTCGTTGTTTAGTCTAAAATAAAATGTCGTATTTTTTTACTAACTCATTCTTTGTCTATACTAATATTATAAAGAGGAAAGATTTGTACCTATTTTTGTATGTTTGTAATGGATAGGCTCAAAAAGTACTGGGCCGATTTAAAAAATTCTTTCACCAATAGAATGCTACATTCTTCCAATTTGACATAGACTACATTTCATTTTGAAAAAAATTAGGAATCCTTGGTAAAATTTGAACAATGTAACCGAAGGTGTAGAAAAATGAGTCTTAAAATGTTTTTCGTCGAATGCGCTGCCGAAACTATTAGCGATAGAACAAAATAATGTACAACAATATTGTCTACCCCGTGCGAAGCCGGGACGGGCTGCTAGTTGTTCAATAAACAGACAAAAAAACCCATAGAAGTAGAAATGCTATTTTTGCTTCGCACTGGTACGCCTCTTTTTAAGCAGGAAAAGTGAAGAAGTGTTTTTTTAGTTTTTTCTCATTCAAATTTCTAGCAGAGATGCTTACTTACTAGCAGAGATAAAGTCATGATAAAAATGAATAACCTATTTGAATTGCTACCAATCAAACTGCTTACTAGGTACCTCCACTTATGAGGGATCTACCGATGTGTATTGCTGTGAATAATAATTATCTGAAATTCTGAAAACAGGCCTAAGAAGGCTTTGTATCTTCTAACTATCTAAATAAGAGGGTTACGGGAATAAACAAAACAACTGACCGTGTAATATTGATGACACTAAGAAGCCTTTGTGAGTAAGGGGGTCTTCTTCTTATCGTGTCAGTGATTCTTTCGAACCAATTGTGGTGTAAGGGTTTAAGGGGGTTCGGCAAGTTTATAATGCGCACTTGATGTGCGGGCAGGTTTTTCCGCAAGTAGGCCGCTGGTGGGCCCTTTTTGCGCGACCCTTGACACGTGTTGCTCGAACTTTTTTAGGTTCTACAACACGCCGGTTTCCTCACGATGTTTTCCTGTACCGTTTTGAGAGTACTGGCATAGTGCACATAAATTTTTCGATAGAAAAACTCATTGGTACACGAGTGTGGTTGAACCCACGACCTTCGGATCGGAAGGCGGGGCCACTACCACTAGACCATCAGTGCTCTTCCCGGTTTAAGGGGTTTATTGACAACTAGCTGACACCCGCGACTTCGTCCGCGTGGTTAGTTTAAAGTCATAGTTTGAGTTCGTTTAAAAGAAACTATTTTATGGTGGAAAGCGGACAACTATTGATATGTTTTCACTGTTTTTTGCTTATATTTTGAGAGTTATTTTTCGTGAATTTGCCTTAGTGGCTAAGTTGGGTTATGTATGCGTTGGTTTTACATGACCAAGTTCTGGTTACCTTAGTTTTGAGTTTGCATTCAAAACTATATAAAGTGTGTTTGAAAGATGGTAACTGCTGTTGTAGCCGATTTTTTTCAGCTGTGTTTAGTTTTGGTATGATAGGTGCTTCCCGCGATTTTGTCTTGGTGGTTATCATCGGTTTTTTTGTAAACATTTGTGTGTATTAAAACCTGGTGACAAATGCTGCGGTAGCTGAATTTTTTTAAATGTTTTTTTGCGTATTTTGTAAAGCTCTTTTTCGTGATTTTGTTTAAGTGGCTAATTTGGGCTATCGTATTCGTTGGTGTTTAATTGAATCTTGTTTTTTTAGTTTGATATGATCAAATGCAAGTTACCATCGTTTTGAGCTTGTACTTTAGAGTGTATTTGAATTTGAAGGTGAGTGCTGTTGCAGCCGTTTTTTTTCAGCGGTGTTTAGTTTAAGTATTATAGATGATTCCCGCGATTTTGTCTTGGTGGTTATCATCGGTTTTTTAGTAAACATTTGTGTGTATTAAAACCTGGTGACAAATGCTGCGGTAGCTGAAAATTTTTTAATGTTTTTTTTTGCGTATTTTGTAAAGCTATTTTTTGTGATTTTATGTTATATTAGTGGCTTATTTGGGGTTTCGTATACATGTTGGTGTATAATCGAATCTGAATTTTTAATTTGACATGACCAACTGCTGGTTACCATAGTTTTGAGCATGTACTTTAGAGTGTATTTGAATTTGAAGGCGAGTTCTGTTGTAGCTGTTTTTTTTCAGCGGTGTTTACTTTAAGTATGATAGATGATTCCCGCAATTTTGTCTTGGTGGTTATCATCGGTTTTTTTGTAAACATTTGTGTGTATTAAAACCTGGTGACAAATGCTGCGGTAGCTGAAATTTTTTTAATGTTTTTTTTTGCGTATTTTGTAAAGCTATTTTTTGTGATTTTATGTTATATTAGTGGCTTATTTGGGGTTTCGTATACATGTTGGTGTATAATCGAATCTGAATTTTTAATTTGACATGACCAACTGCTGGTTACCATAGTTTTGAGCATGTACTTTGGAGTGTATTTGAATTTGAAGGCGAGTTCTGTTGTAGCTGTTTTTTTTCAGCGGTGTTTAGTTTAAGTATGATAGATGATTCCCGCAATTTTGTCTTGGTGGTTATCATCGGTTTTTTTGTAAACATTTGTGTGTATTAAAACCTGGTGACAAATGCTGCGGTAGCTGAAAATTTTTTAATGTTTTTTTTTGCGTATTTTGTAAAGTTATTTTTTGTGATTTTATGTTATATTAGTGGCTAATTTGGGGTTTCGTATGTGTATAATCGAATCACATTTTTAATTTGACATGACCAACTGCTGGTTACCATAGTTTTGAGCATGTACTTTAGAGTGTATTTGAATTTGAAGACACGTGCTGTTGTACCCGATTTTTTTCGGCGGTGTTTAGTTTAAGTATGATAGATGATTCCCGCAATTTTGTCTAAGTGGTTATCATTGGTTTTTTTGTAAACCTTTGTGTGTATTCAAACCTGGTGACAGATGCTGCGGTAGCTGAAAAATTTTTAATGGTTTTTTTTGCGTATTTTGTAAAGCAATTTCTTGTGATTTTATGTTATATTAGTGGCTAATTTAGGGTTTCGTCTGCGTGTTGGTGTATAATCGAATCAGATTTTTTTAATTTGACATGACCAGCTTGTTACCATAGTTTTGAGCATGTACTTTAGCCGTTTTTTGAAGCGGTGCGGTGTTTAGTTTCGGTACGATAGGTGTTTTCCGCGATTTTGTCTTAGTGGTTACGGTGGGGTTAATGTAAACTTTTGTGTGTATTCAAATTTGGTGACAAATGCTGCGGTAGCAGATTTTTTTTTTAAACTGTTTTTTTGCGTATTTTGTAAAGCAATTTTTTGTGAATTTTCATGAAACTTTTTTCCTTTTTTTTCTTCTTTTAGGTAAATAATTTTCCAATTTTCTTTCTTAATGCACCTTTGCTCTATAAGAGCAACACATCTTCCAAGTTTCATGCTTCTAGGACTAATGGTTTAGGCTGTGCGTTGATTTTTCTTTAAACCATTTTTCCCCTTTTTCTCCTCTTCGGGAAATAATTTTCCGATTTCCTTTCTCAGTACATCTCTACGTTATAAGAGGAACATACCCTCCAAGTTTCATGCTTCTAGGACTAACGGTTTAGGCTGTGCGTTGATTGTCAGTCAGTCAGTCAGTCAGTCAGTCAGTAACGAAAGAGTTTTATATATTTAGATAAACAAAACTGACCGTGTTATATTGATGACCTTAGCACTATCCCACATAAGGAACTCATTGGCCGTATACTGCATGGCGTAGTACTGCACGTGAGAACTGGTGTCCCGCCAGGACAGCTTGGCTTTGTTGCTGGTCACTGAGTCTAGTTGCAGGTCGTGGGGTGGGGTTGGTGGTTCTGTAAGAAGATAAGTACCTAATGGTTAACTATGTAATTTATAAGAATTTGTCCGTGCTACAACACGAATAAAAAATTACAATATGCGAATAAAAACATCAACGCGTACTAATTTGGTTTAGCGCCATCTGTTGGTTGCAGCCAGAACCATTTTTGTTTTAAAACCATTGACATAGCTTCTATTTAGGCATTATGGAAAGTTCAGTGTGGCAGTGAATGGGTTAGATGCTACTCTCAGAACATTTTTATTGTTCTGAGATGCTCTTCTTAAATTTAAGAGCTTAGCTCTTGTCGGGGTTTTCTCCAATTAAGTCTTTCGAATGCGGCCTCCTTGGCTTCCTTATACGACATGACAATTACTTTTTCTTTTATCTGGCTCATGTCACTTATTCTTGGCCTTCCTCTTCCCCGTTTTCCTTCAACCTTCAATGATGTTCTTTAAGTAGCAGTCATGTCATGTCATGTCATTTCTAAGTATTGTACTTAATTTTTAATGGGTCAGCAACGCGCTTTTGATTCCTCTGCTATTGCAGGCGTCCATTAGGCAATCGTATAAACGTATAATGTAGGGAACGGGGTGGTAATACACACCATCGCGGATGTCAGTGCAGATCTTATTTATAGCCTTCCCTTCGGACCTCTGAGGAGTTCAGACGTATTCAAATTGAGCCCCCGTCTTTTTAAATAATATATTTATAAATCAAAATTCAACAAAAAAATCGAAGACAAAAAATAGGGCCACATAAACCACAAAGAGGTCTCCGGCTGCTGTACTACACCGGGAGCAAACGCACACAAGGCGAGTTTCTACAACGTGAGTGTTACATTCACATAACACCCAACTCAACACAGCCGTAGTGCACCCGTAAGCAACGCTTCACACAAATGCATGCGCACGTGCATCGACAGACGTCCTATTGCTTGGCGCACGCACACAGCTTACTTCACGTAAGATACGTATAGACGCCCACACCAACACGGTGAACTTGTGTGCCCACTGAACGCGCTCCTTTGTTTGTGGGTGTGCCAAGACCTTCTTGCGCTGGACATAGCCGTGCTATTGCTCGCAGCTGCCAGTTTTAGAAGACCTCTCGGCTAATTTCTGTATCCCTTTGCAATTTCTGCTGCCCTGGTACGTAAACAGCGAATAAGATTAATATGCCGCAAACACAACCCCCACCGTCACCTACACCGGACACTATCCAACATTGTAATTCGGAACCCGACCTGACTCAAGCATCTAAGTCTAGATCAGTAGGAGTTGAGTTGCGTCGCCAGCCAAAACGAAAACTCGCCTTGGATGGAACGGATTCCCAACTGCAAACGTTTACGTCAGAAATGCGTATTATGTTTTCCAATTTTAAGGATGAACAAAATAAAAAGTTCGAAGCTCTCTGCACTACTATGGAGGACCTCAAGACCGCGTTTGAGTTTACGACACAAAAATATGACTCAGCTATTGAGCAGATTAGCAAACTGGAACAAGAACGTGTTTTGGACCGTAGATATATTAAATCATTAGAGAGCCGGCTCGAAGCGTACGAGTGCCATGCTCGGGCGTCCTGCTTGGAAATAAGAAACATTCCAAGCACTCAGCCAGAACCTAAAGAGGGTCTTCTAAAGACTGTCTTAACTACAACAAGTGCCTTGAACATCCAGGTGGAGAAATCGGACATCAAAGACGTCTACCGAATCTCCACAACGAAAGATGCATCAAGTAGAACTATTATTGTAGATTTTGTTAGCACGCTCATGAAGGAAAGGGTTCTTAACCAGTATAAGAAGCACAACAAAGATAAAAGGCAGCTATCTACAGAGCACATTAAAATAAGTGGCCCAGCTAAGCCAATATTTATATCCGAAAACCTTTCGGCTTACATGAAGAGAGTGTTTTTTCTAGCTCGGGATTTCAAAAAATCTAACAACTTCGGATTTTGCTGGGTCAAAAATGGTAAGGTCTACCTGCGGCAGAAGGAAGGGTCTCCCCTGATCCGTATAAGCCACGAGGCCGATTTGATTGACCTCAAGCCCACAATGGCATGACTTTGCTCATCTACTAAAGTCATCTTAGTGTTTGTCTACCTATCTACTTTTAGTCTGTATGATTTGCTTGAATTAGTGGTGCAAGCTCTTATTTTTACTGTCATGTTTAGAATAGCAACTATTTTATTTTTTAAAAATCTCGATTGTAAAATTGCTAAAAACTTTACACACATCTTCACATCCACCACACGCTCACATTCTTACACACACCCATCCTTCATAACACACATCGCGTCCATGACAATACATCGGAATACTCAGTACTCCTGTCCGTATATCAAACCCCATTATGGATGATGTAAACTCAATTAGTAATGAAATCCAGGACTTTTCAGTCTCGGAATCGTACGCATGTGACCCGGAGGATTGTAAATTGCATTTAAAGAATACCTCTCGAAATATCTTACATGTAAACATTCGTAGCATTAGTAAAAACTTTTGTGAACTGGAGCTATTGTTAAGTAGAATCAAAATCGCCTGCGATATTATTGTATTGTCCGAATGCTGGTTGAGTAAAGCTCCCAATACTCCACTCCTTGACGGGTATGTCTCATATAAGACTACTTTCACAAACCAGAACGATGGAATAGTGGTTTATGTAAAGGAAAACCTTGAACACTCTGTGGAAGAGCCTGTTTGAGCCTACGGTTATTGTTCCTATTTGCTGAGGAAGTAGCCAGGGACGTCTTCAATTATTATTCGTTTGTAGATATTTAACAAATTTATTACTTCTTGAAAACGATGACAAAGTATATTTTAAAAAATGTGTGCGTTGCAAAAAATAACGGAGACAACGAATGAATTGAAGTTGAAGCGCGAACGAGTGAGGTGAAGTTCTTCATCTTCGTTTGACATGATGTTTGACGTTTGACAGTGGCAGCTTGGTCATTAGACATCGCATGGTGCTGTCACTGTCATCGTTGATGACGTCGTCGGTCGCTAGATGGCGCTAGCGGTAGGTAGCTTCCTGAACATACCGGGCGCCTTGGAAGTACCAGGTATAAACGCTTCCAACATGAAGGACTCGATGGAATTCTGTGCTACTTATTAGCTCGACGTCTCTGGCAACAGCGGGCAGATTTTTGGAAAGGCCCGACGGATGATCCCTGTAGCCGTGCGTATCTCTGCTACTCTTGCTTGCTTGTCGTCGCCAGGGAACAGACGGGTTATTCGGCCCAACTTCCACTTGAAGGGGGGAAGATTTTCTTCTTTTATAAGTACCAAGCTGTCTAGGGTGAGGTCTTCACTGTTGACTTTCCACTTCGTGCGCTGCTGAAGCTCGGACACGTACTCTTTAGACCAACGTTGCCAAAAGTGTTGTCTGAGTTGTTCCACTCGATCGTAGCGTCCCAGTCGCGTAGACGTGACCGCCGTAATATTCTCACAAGCAGGGGCTGTCAACGGTCGGCCGATCAGGAAGTGCGCCGGAGTCAACGGAAGGAAATCGCTTGTATCTGAGGACAGAGGGGACAAAGGACGGGAATTCAGGACGGCTTCAATTTGCGTTAACACCGTGCCAAATTCCTCGTACGTTAGTTTTGCATTGCCTAACACCCGCCTTAGATGGTACTTACAGGACTTGACTCCTGCCTCCCATAACCCGCCAAAATGAGGACTATACGGGGGAATAAAGGTTAAACGAATTTGATTATTGTTAGTGAAATTAGAAATATCATTGGAATTTTCAAAAACAGCAGATAGTTCCTTTTCAGCACCAACGAAATTTTTTCCATTGTCTGAAAAAATCTGATAAGGCTTGCCGCGACGTGATATAAAACGCTTCAACGCTAAGAGGTAATCCTGTGTTGTCAAACTGCCAACCAACTCTAAATGCACCGCTCGAGTGGTGAAACAAATAAATAAGCAAATGTACGCCTTTATTAATTGAGCACCTCTGCCTTTACGGTTCAATATGAGCAAGGGCCCAGCATAGTCCACGCCACATCTCATGAAGGGAAAACTTGGTTCCAAACGCTCTGCTGGCAAATTTCCCATGATAGGGTTCAATGTTTTTCCTTTCATGCGTGTGCATGTAACGCAATTATGGACTATTTGCCTGGCTAGATTCCGGGCACCTAGCACCCACCACCTTTCACGCATGGAATAGACGAGAAGCTGCGGTCCTGCATGAAGTAATCGTTTATGTTCATATTCACATAACAACTTAGTGAAACGATGTTTACCACAGAGCAGCACAGGATGTTTTTTCTCAAAGCTAAAGGTAGTCGCATTACACACTCTACCACCAACGCGAATAATGTTATGCTGATCTAAGAATATGTTCAGACCAGCAGTTTTGTTAACGAGCTTACTATCTTTAAAGTTCAATGGTAAACTATTTTTAAGACTGTAATACTCAGTCGAAAATGATTTATTTTGCACTACGCGTGTCAACATTATAAGCGAGCGCTCAAGCTCCTCCACGGATAGCAAACCGGTTTTGGAGTCTAGGCTACAGCCGGGCACGGCTGCTTGTGTGTTATGAACAAATCGTAATAAATATGCGGCTGAGCGTTGTAATCGGATAAATGATGAAAACCGTTCAAAGTCAAACAAATGAGTTGATTGAATTGCAACTAAACTCGCCGAGTGTGATTTAATTTCAGGCAAATCGGTAGATGGCAGCGGGTTTTCATAGTGTTTCGGCCAATTTATATAAGGTTCTTGTAAAAAGGTCGGACCACCCCACCAGTGATTATCGCTGTCATATGTTAGTGAATCTACACTTGCACCCCTCGTAATGAGGTCGGCAGGATTTTCCGTACCTTTTACGTGCCGCCAAATCGTATCGTCGGTTAGTTCATTAATTTGTACGACCCTATTTTGTACAAACGTTTTAAGTAAGTGTGGAGACATATGGAGCCAAGCTTGCACTATTGTCGAATCAGTCCAGAAATAAACTTTATCATAAGTTAACCGCAACGATTCCTTTATCTTATTATATAGCTTAGCACCTACCAATGCACCGCACAGTTCGAGGCGAGGAATACTGACTGCCTTTATTGGAGCTAATTTGCTTTTAGCACACAATAAATGTACGGAGATAGGAGCCGAATGCTCACAGTTATTTAAACAAGATCGAATATAGGCACATGCACCGTATGCATTTTGAGAAGCGTCTGTAAATATATGAAGTTCAAAGTATTGAGCGTCTGTGGACGTTACGTACCGAGGTATTCTAATATTGTGTAAATTTTGGAGATTGGATATAAACCTACGCCAAGTACTTGCAATGCTATCTGGAACTTCTTGGTCCCAATCTAATTTGTGCAGCCACAAGCTTTGTAATAGCGATTTTGCTGTTATCACAACGGGAGCTAATAATCCTAGCGGGTCATAGACCTGTGAAATTACTGACAACATTATCCGTTTTGTGAGAACTGACTCATTCTGCGTGAATTGTGTAACGAAGTGCAATTCATCACTTTCAGAGGACCAGCCTAACCCTAAAGTTTTGGATAAATGATGTTCTCCTATGTTTAGATCTTTTGTGCGTTCAGGATTAATTTTATGATTGAATGTCCATTTATGCAATGGAAAGCAACCGTTATGTAAAACTTTTGTTATTTTATTACACAAATCGATCAACGCATCGCTATTATTATTACCTAAAATTAAATCATCCACGTAAAAATCAAAATTGATGGTCTTCGCTACAAGCTCATCATCACATTCCTGCGCTAATTGCTTCAAGCATCGTATACTAAGGAAAGGAGCTGACGCGGTTCCATACGTAACGGTTTTTAACGAATACAATTGCAAAGGCAACTGACTATTTTCTCTCCACATGATTAATTGTAAATTACGTTGACTAGGTTGAACCAGAATTTGCCTATAGAAACTTTGAATATCTGCGCAAGCGACATATTTATACTGTCTAAAACGAAGTAAAATAGAAAATATACTATTTTGTAGTGGTGGGCCGATGTGTTGAATATCATTTAAGGATTTGTTAGTTGTGGTTTTTGCACTTGCATCGAAAACAACCCTTAACTTGGTTGTAAGACTATTTTCACGGTAGACGCCGTGATGCGGTAGAACGTAATATGGTTTACCTGAGTTGATTACCTTTTCCGATACTGGAGACATATGACCTTGGGCTTCATAGTCTCGCATAAAATCGCAGTATAATTCTTTATATTGAGGTGAACGCTCTAGTTTTCTTTCTAAGGCCATAAAACGATTTTTTGCCATGGTGAATGAGTCACCCAATGAATCAGCTGATTCCTTCAACGGAATGCAAACAGAGAACCTACCGTGTTCGTCACGATTTGTGGTTTCGGTGAATAAAGTTTCACAATACCGATCATCTTTTGACATAGCAGAAGGCAAGTCGGTTAATTCTTCCAATTCCCAAAATTTGCGTAATTGAGAATCTATATGAACCAAATTACATTGAACCCGGTCAACGTGATACGAGTTACTATGACGAATAGGGCCAGATATTATCCACCCGATTTGAGAATCGTGCAGATATGGACCGGTACTGAGCTTTATTTTGGCCTCTTTAAGTAGGTCCCAAAATATATCTGCACCCAGCAGCATATCAATATCGGACGAGATGTTAAATGTAGGATCTGCGAGTGCGATATGACTAGGTATAAGTATACCTTCGCAGTTAACGTCTAACGAAGGCAACTTTGATGTTATACTTGGGAGAACCAAACATTGGATTTCCGTACGGAAATCACTTACTTTTGAACGAATAACTGTTTTACAGGTGTGAGTACTATGTGAAACGCTCTGTCCCACACCGGAAATACGAATAGTGGACTGTATAGTTTGTAATTGTAAACGATTAATTAACGATTGAGTAATAAAGCAGTTTTGACTTCCACTGTCAAGAAGTGCTCTAACGGTATGTAAATGATTATTTGAGTCAGGTATATCTATGAGCGCTGTGGATAACAACACCGGCTGTACTGCAGCGTGGCTAGTAAGTACGTTGCGCTCGGTGCCTACTTGCGTATCAGCTGATTTGAGCATGTCAGCTATCGGGAGCGCGGTGTGCGTAGACGCGTCCGTACCTAAACTTTGACTTGAATGACCATTCGTGTGAAGTAACGTATTATGTTTGGCTTGACATAATTTGCATGGGCCAAACGAACATTCATGCAAAGAATGACCATCCGAACGAACGCAATTTTGACATAAGTTTTTTACCTTGACAACTGAACACCTTTCTTGTACAGACATGTTTAAAAACCTTGCACACGCATACAAATAATGATCGTCCCCGCAAAGGACACACACACGCATCTGTTTAATTTTATCTGAATTTATTTTCTGTGAGGCGTACGAATACGTTTGCCATTGCGGGTTCGAATTTGAGTTACCCTGCCTGAGTTTATTTTGCTGATTTGAGTTTGATTTACTAGGTTGAGATGAATCCATATTATGCTTGCTGGTATTTGATTTAATCATCTCCAACATATCAGCCCGGTTTCTGAGGAAAACAATAAGGTCGTCTAACTTTATCCTATTATTCATATCGGTTGTGATATCACCTTTCTTCGTCTCCCACTCGCGTTCTGTGGACGGGTCAAGCTTTGACACAACTAGATAAATAATGAGTGTGTCCCATGCATCCGTTGGTTCATTCAGCGACTGAAGGGCACGTAGGTTGCGTAACGTCGAATCGATTAGCTGCCTAATCTGTGCAGGTGACTCAGACTGAAGCGGCTGAGTGTCAAATAAAGATTTGACATGGTTTCGAACTAGTAAACGATTATTATGGAACCGGCTTTCTAGTAAATCCCAAGCGTGAGCATAGTTAGGTGCAGTAAATTCTAATGAACCGATAACCTGAAGCGCCGTACCGCTAAGTGACGATTTAAGATAATGAAACTTTTGTATCGCGTCTAAATCTTGACGGGTATGAATCATTGTAAGATATGAATTCCTATATTCGAGCCATTGATCATAAGAACCGTCGAAAGCAGGTAATTTTATTTCTGGCAGTTTAATCGACACAGGTCTACTTAAGGAACCAAAGGGCATTACTTGACTTTGATCACTTGAGTTTGATACACACTTCGCGGCAGCCATCAAAGAAAAATACTGAGCCTCGAACGCTTCTCTGTATTGTTCTTGAGATGGAAGTTCACATTCTGGAGACAACTGTTCAATCTCATCTTGAATGTCATTGAATTTTTCAAATATAACTGCTTGACTTTGCATACGTAAATCGATTTCAGCAATGAGGGTTGCATTTAAATATTCATTCTCTGCTTTAAATTTGATAATAAACTTTTCAAATACAGTTAACCTGCCTTTGATCGTTCCTCGTTGCTTTTTGAGCTCAGCGAGGCGGCTTTCAACTACTATAATAGCTTGTAACCGGGGAGATACGGGCCTATCTACTCTGATTTTGACAGGTTCAAGAGCTGGTTGAAAAACCTCTCCGTCGATCATTTTGGCAGGTTACAAAGGCAAAAGTACTTACAGTTTCCTTTTCAGTACTGGTTCAGGCGACGTGAGGCACACAGTGACGCACAGCTGAAATTTGGAAACGGAAAAATTAACGCAAACTGTCGGACTGGGAGAGGTAAGGATGGGTGAGATGGCCAGACCGTTTATCGACGCTGCTCCAACTCCTCTTCTCCTCTTGCGGATGATCCAGGACTCCAACGGGATTCTGGATTGACGTGGCTATAGCTGTCCGTTTCTTTATCCGGCTCGAAGGACCAATGTTTGAGCCTACGGTTATTGTTCCTATTTGCTGAGGAAGTAGCCAGGGACGTCTTCAATTATTATTCGTTTGTTTAAGATATTTAACAAATTTATTACTTCTTGAAAACGATGACAAAGTATATTTTAAAAAATGTGTGCGTTGCAAAAAATAACGGAGACAACGAATGAATTGAAGTTGAAGCGCGAACGAGTGAGGTGAAGTTCTTCATCTTCGTTTGACATGACGTTTGACGTTTGACAGTGGCAGCTTGGTCATTAGACATCGCATGGTGCTGTCACTGTCATCGTTGATGACGTCGTCGGTCGCTAGATGGCGCTAGCGGTAGGTAGCTTCCTGAACAGAGCCGAACATCAAAGAGGCAAACTGTCTTACAGTTAAATGTAAAAACGATATTGCCATTGTTGCAGTCTATCGTCCACCATCTTATAAAAATTGTAGTACCTTTATTAACAGTATCACTGCCTACCTAGAATCCCTCAGAGCGATAAGAACGGTTGCTCTTATTGGTGACATTAATATAAATATTAGTCCTAATAACACTGACCCAAATACTGAAGACTATCTGGATGCCCTTGCTTTTCAAGGGCTACTTCCAGCCCATCTTTTAGCTACCCGTAATCAAAACTGCTTGGATCACGCTATGCTTAAAACTGACAGAAACGCCACAGCACTTGTTTTGAAATCTACGATAACAGACCATTATCCTGTGGTTCTGTCATGCGATCTTTTTATTAAATATGTGGGCTTATCTAAGCAGCGCTCCAAAATCAATGAGGATGCCGTCGTTACTGAGCTTAATAATACCGATTTTGCAACTATCTTAGCATCTGAAGATCCAGATCAAGCAGCAGCAACCCTTGTTGAATTAATCTCATCAAAAATAAAAATGCACACAACAGTCACTAATATTCCATCAAAAAAAAGAGCACTTAAACCTTGGATTACCCCTGGTCTCCTCAAATGTATAAGAAATAGAGATAAACTGTACAAAAAACTTAAAAAGGATCCTGTAAATGAGATTAAGGCTACGACATATAAGAGGTATAGAAATTTTTGCAACAATTTGTTAAAGAAACTAAAGCGTGAGTACGAAAGAAATGAGTTTGAAAAGGCCAAAAGTAGTCCCAAAGCCACCTGGGATGTTATAAAAAAAATAACAAGTACTAAAGTCATCAAGCAAAAGCCACTTGAACTACTAGGACTGTCGGATACCGCCCGAAGCTCCGTCAATCTGGTAAATTCATATTTTGCTAACATTGGGATAAAATTAGCTTCCAAAATCCAAAGAGAATCTTGGCATACTTCGGCCCCTATCCTGTCGTATGTCAGTAGGCCAGGCCCTGGCTACCTTCAAAATTCACACATTTGCGCACCGGCGAGCTCCTGGCCGATCGCATGCCTCTCAGGGCTCTCAGTATTTGTACGAAATTAACGGCATTAACCTATAGCTGCACTTCTCTAACCTAGTCACTGGCTTCGTTGAAGAATAGAGACAGGTAGCAAATGTTCGTGAAAATACGGCCAATCGAGACAACGTTCCAAAGTTCATTTTATTTATGCGCACTTTCGCGGCCGGTCATCGTGTAACAAGTTTGTGTTTTGTTGCTGGTTTACAGGGTAAAAAGTGAATTATTTTGTTGTTGGTGCTATTGTAACGATGAACAGGTAAGTTTTTAATGTTTTTACATTCAATTGGTTTCGGTTTTGATAAGTTTTCATTCAAAACCTTGCTAATTTCATCAGCCACCTAATTTTTTTCTGCGAAGTTCTCCAACAAAATCTCTTTGTTTAGACTTAAAATCTAACTGTCCTTACTAAAAAACCAGTGGAATAGGTCAACAATACATATTTTTATGTTATTTAAGTGTTACATTGTTAGAATGTAATTAGGTTTCTTCAAAATAGTGAAATAAATACTAGCATTCCATACATGAGCCAGGAGCGGGCCGTTCCGCTGTCATTTTTTTTCTGCGAAGTTCTCCAACAAAATCTCTTTGTTTAGACTTAAAATCTAACTGTCCTTACTAAAAAATCAGTGGAATAGGTCAACAATACATATTTTTATGTTATTTAAGTGTTATATTGTTAGAATGTAATTAGGTTTCTTCAAAATAGTGAAATAAATACTAGCATTCCATACATGAGCCAGGAGCTGGCCGTTCGAGAAATCCTTTGCACTGTTATCATAGAAAATTGCAAGTTTTTGATTGTTGAATTTCTAAATGTTTTTGTATGGTAATAGGTTATTTTTTTATCATGAATCTTTTGTAAATATATTCATGTTTTTGGATATCAATGTTTTTGTCTAACTCATTGAACCTACTTTGTACTACATCACATAAATTCCAAGTGTGTATTTCCATCCGTTTTCTAAATCTTTGACTTCGAGTAGCGAAGTGTACATTTGTAAACAAGTAATAATTAATATTCAATTAGTTAGAATATTTCAAGCTGATTTCAAAGAGGTATAATTACTACAGAGTGATAGTAGAAAAATAAAAGAGAATCATCATTCATTTACAAAGCGGCATGCGCGGCCGACCTCTAACGAAAGTAGTGCGCACATCCGCCATTTTTCGCAAATCGTGGTGCGCAGATGAGGGGCTATGTAAATCCAACATGTAACCATTTGAACTCCATGGGACTCCTGGACGTAGCCACTGATGAAGTGCTTAGAATTATAGTGGGTCTCAAATCAAACACTGCAATGGGTTGGGATGGTATACCTTGTTCTATCATAAAAGCCGCAAAAAATACTCTAGCACCTGTTATCACTTATGTGATTAATTTATGCTTCTCCCACAGTATTGTCCCACTGGTTTTTAAAAAGGCACTCGTACACCCTATCTTTAAGTCTGGTGACAGAGGCAGTGTCGATAACTATAGGCCAATTTCTGTTTTAACTACTTTGTCCAAAATTTTCGAAAAATGTTTAAATTTTAGGCTCATCAATTATCTAAACAAATACAATCTCCTAGCTGATAACCAGTATGGTTTCAGGCGAGGTAGATCAACTGAAGATGCTGTTCTCAACCTTACCGACCATGTTGCCAAAAATATTGACTCAAAAATGAAAACAATTGGTGTTTTCCTAGATTTATCAAAGGCCTTCGACACCGTCTCTGTCCCCTTGCTTATTAACAAAATGGAGGCCTTGGGAATAAGGGGCCACGTTCTAGATATTTTTCGTAATTATCTAACCAATAGATCGCAGCGTGTTGTCATCGACAACGTTGTCAGTGCAGATGAATACCTTGTATATGGGGTGCCACAAGGTAGTGTCTTGGGTCCTACTCTATTCCTTTTATACGTTAATGACCTTTGTAAACTTTCACTCACAAACTGTAGGATTCTTGCATATGCTGACGATACTGCTCTGTTAGTCACTGGGAAAACCTGGAATGAGGCTAGGGTCCATGCGGAGAGTGCGTTGCGCACTGTGTCTGTCTGGCTCTCTAACAACCTATTGACCCTCAACGTAAAAAAAACTAACTTCATTACGCTAGCACCAACCACCTCATCACAACCTTCCACCGAGTTTACTATCAAGTCACACACTTGCAACGCAACCCTTTCTCTGCTCACTGGATGTAAATGCACTCCTATAGAACGTACTGAATGTACTAAGTACCTAGGTGTTTTAATAGACGGCACACTCAACTGGAAGCCCCATATTTATTTCACAGCAAATAAAGCACGTAAATTAATATATATTTTTAAAAAGCTCAGGTCAACTGCTGATTATAGCACCCTCCGCACTGTATATTTTGCATTGGTCCAATCAGTTGTTTCTTATTGCATTGCTGCGTGGGGAGGCGCACCAAAGACCACGCTCATCCGATTGGAAAGAGCACAACGAGCGCTTCTGAAAGTGATACATATGAAGCCAATGCTCTTCCCCACAGAAAAACTGTATTCACTGAGTGGTGTGCTGTCCATACGTAAAATATTCATACTGAACATAACCTTGCGTGTGCATTGCACTCAGATTCATGCAACCACGCCTGCAACCACAAGCCGGCGAATAAAAAATGTTTTCACCAACAGACCGTGCCGAACCGTGCTTGCCTTTCGGAACTTTGTCTTCCTTAGCCCCACTGTTTATAACAGAATAAACAAACTAATTAATATTCGTGAAGAACCTTATCAAAAATGTAAAAAACTTATAAAAATGTGGCTATATCACCTCAACTACGATGACACCGAAGATATTATAAAAATAAAAAAATAAATCATTTTATCCTTTTTTTTATATTCGCTGTGTTTTCTAATCAAAATAAAAGTATGTATTTGTAAATCATTGACGCGCGCCCACAAACACCACACACATTTCCTCTCACCCTCATCATACACACACTAACACACCCTCACACACCCATGCACACCCCGGGGTAGGCTTCCCTCTGTGCTAACCAGACTCTCAAGAGACTGGGAGAATCATGGAGGCCTACCCCCAACGCGCTCACATACCACACACACACACACCATCATAATACACACACCTACATATGGAGTTCTCCTGAACTACCTTGCCTTTTCACAGACTGGTTTTCAGGAGAACTCTTATCTCTTCACGCACTCATACAACACAACACACTCTCACCGTCTCACAAAAATGCCGTACACTTCACCTAAAGTACTCGTATTCATTAGCAATTTTTGCCTAGCATCCGTTTTCTTTTCTGTTATAATTTAATTTTAGATAAAATGTTGAAACTCTTGTTTTAGCTTTTAGTTTTAAGTTCTTGCATTTGTAATAACAAATACCTGTACTGTATTAGAGTAGTGAACGCCTGTCTCCCTTTTGCCGAAGGTTGGGTGCTGGAAGCTGCGACACAGTTTTTACTTTTGTAGTTTTCAGCGTTCACTTCAATATTTTATGCGCCTGTACAAGTTCACCAATAAATAAATTTATTATTATTATTATTATTATTTATTTCCTCAACTCAAATTGGAGTTATGCTATATCATAGTAACCGCTTTCCATCGAGTTGACCGTTTGCTTGTCTGTCTACTTTGTAGAATAAAATCCAAAGGTGTTGCGTTATTCTAAATCTTATACCTATTGACAGCACTAGCCATCTCATAAAAAGTGGAACAACAAGGATGGCTGTAAAATTGCAGGCATATCAATACCACTTACCCAGAATATCCAAATATACACTGAAAACAGCAACTCCATATGGGTTGCTAGCACGACACTCGTAGCTACCTCCATCCCTTGTCTCGACATAGTTTATGTTGATGACGCTGTTCAGTCCGTTGTGTGTCATCGTTTCAGATATTGATACCCTGTAAATGAAACCTTGTTGAGTTGAACTAGCTTCTGCCTATTGCTTTGCTTGTCAGTCAAGTTTAAATATTATACATATCTGGAAATATGTATAAAGGGTGTATCCAAAATATTGGTAGGTACACATAATCTTGTGAGCTTTTTGTTCAGCAACACCAAATTTTGTTATTATATGTCATTAATAAAAATTTTATCGTGCTATAACACGAATAAAAGTTTACAATAATTTATGAGAATGATAAACATCAACGCGCACTAATTTGGTTTAGCGCCATCTGTTGGATGCAGCCAGAACTAAATTACAAAGAAAGGAGCGTGGCCTGTGGGAAACCATGAAAAATTAGCTTTCAGCTACTTTGCATGTCCATTTAGTTATAGCAGTAGATAAGAGATGGTACTATTACCAATTCTGCAATGTGTATTGATCAAAAAGCGTTCTTAAGCCTATCAGTAGATTCATTTGAATTACTATAGAAAGTTGTAAGGAACCTTCTACAATACTGAGTTACTGAAAGCAGTGGTGGTCAGAATTACTTACGAACCAGGGCAGCGTGGCCTTGTTCCGATGGCAACCTTTTTACGATGATAGTTTTTAACCAACTTCAAATAAAACCAGAATTTGAATTTGAATTTTTGAAATAAAAAAAGTGTTGTTTTCTGCTTAACGCGCTCATGAGCAGATTAAAAAAATATATCTGCAAGGCAAATACTTCCTGACTATAGCCGTTTTGTTTATATTGTTTTATTTTTGTTACCTCTGACATAATATTTTATGAAGTTTTGCAAGTTCATATTGGCTATCGGTAAAAACCCTTAGCAGACAGAATCCTTACCTAGCCGTTGTAAAATCGATTGGTTTTCCGTTGAGAGCCCACTTTATCCGAATAGGGTTGTCGCCCAACGGTCGACAGGTAAATGTGACTGGCAACCCTATTTTGGTAGTGACGTTTGATCCCACAGACTCAAAATGCACTGGCTCTAAAATAGAACATCGTTAGAAAATTACGGTTTTTTTAAATCAAAAAGCAGTATTTTGCTAGATAGAAAGAGAAACATTTTATTAAGCACATCACACTAAAATCTTAAATGCTACAAATACAATAAGTTTTACATTACATATAAGGAATTCTAACGAAGACGTTTATACAGGGTGTTATGCAACCACTCGCAAAATTACAAGTAGGTACCTATGTAAGCCTCTTAGCTTTTGAGTTATGGAGCTGTCCTAAGTAGTTTAAAAGGGTTCGTGTTAATAGATAAATAATATACTATACAACACACTGCCGATATATTGTAATAAAGCTCCTTATGAAGACAAGCACTAAACAGTTAAGATAGCAATTTCACAAAGATTTTAGTAATGTCCCAAAAGTTAAGAGCCCAGCGGGTTGTGAATTCCTTAAGTGTAGTAAACACTATAAAATCAATAAAAATATGGCAATTACAATCATCATCAGTAAGCAATTTGAATATCATGTAAAATACCGTGTCGATTTGGGTTATGTTTCGGTTAGTATCGTTAGTATTGTGACACCCTGTATACAAAGCATATTATTACAAAATGTTTATTTTTATGAAAGCAGCACTAAGTTAACTTACTATTGACACTGATCCACACATTCTTATTCAAAGCATCTCCCACTCCATTCTCAACGTTACAAGCGTACATGCCCTCATCAGAGAGAGACACCACCTCAATGATGAGAGTTCCATTGGAATAGCTCATGACTCCTCCACCAGCCAAGTCCAGGACTGGTCTCCATATACCGAGGGTAGCTGGAATGTCAATCAAATAATGTCTTAGCCTCTCTCATTCAAAATCCTTGACAAAAGGTTTCTACGGCTTGCTAAAATATTCATGCTACTGTCGCAGTCATGTCATTAAAAAGATATGGTCTTTTAATTTATTAGAGTGCTCATCTACCAATTTATGAAAGGGCTGAAAACTAATCTAATAGAACTATAAGCACTAAGTTATCACTTGTTTTTCAAATTGTATTATTTTAAATAACTTAAACTTGAATGTAAACTTACCATCTCTCTTCATCCAGTGTATTTGAGGAGTAGGATATCCATTTGCATTGCAATAAACTACTCCTCTCTGTCCTAATAGTAATGACGTGTTCAATGGTTCCTCTATCCATTTTGGTGCCACTAAAAATATAAAATAAATAAACAATAATTTATATTTTGAACTTCAACGTTTCATGTTTTGCTAGACTTGTACAAAGCTTTTGATAGACTCACCACTGATATACAGATCGGCTGTCTGGTTCACCTTCCCAACATGATTCGTGGCTATGCAAGTATATTTACCACAATGCTCCAATGACACGCGTTTTATAATGAGTACACTGAATAACTCTGAACTTCTTTCTGTAATCTGTAAAATAAATTGGGTTACCACAAGGGTCTATGTTGGAACCGATTTTAAATTTTGTGTTCAAGAATATTTTAAGATCGAGAAAACTGATTGTGATTGCTACAAAATAAATTAAATGGCTTACTTTTAAGCTGCCAGGTATCTTCTTCCCATCCTTCAACCAAGAAAAGTAGATTGGTGGATCACCACCGACAATATTGCATGTAATTTGAACTATCTGTCCTTCTTTCAATCCTGTTCCCACACGAAGTTCGTCAAGCTCTGGCGATTCAACGACTTGAATTTCAAAAGATCTGAAAGTAAACAATCCAATTTAACTTAGTTATTTGTATGACTGATTTGAGCAGATTTATTTTTGTTCGAGAACATTGTAGTCATTGTATTCTTTGTATTACCTTCGAGCCATTTCTCCAGAAGGACTATAAACGATACACGTATAACTTTCCCCACTCTCTTCTTTCAGTACTTTAGCTATCCGTAGAACTCCATCTTCTCCCGGCTCGAAGATCTGCCGTTTTCTTCTCCTCTTCATGGCCTTCATGCTTGTATTGTTGGATGACCGTTTGTATCGGTTATGTTGAGGGAATACTGAACTGATGATTTTCTTTGATTTATGCTCCCATTCTAATTTGCTAAAAACAAACACTTATTATACTCAAACTTATTACTACATCAATTTATTTGTCTAGCTTTCTTAGAAATTATTTACCTTTTGGTTTTAAAAGCGAAATCAAACTGTCGGCTCCAGCTTTCGAAGACCTTACAGCAAAAGTTGAATGCAAACAATATTTTTTTTACGCAGAAATTATGATAGAAAAGAAATCTGTAGTACCTGATAGGATATCCATAGAAAGGACATCTCAATTTCAACGATTCTCCACTTTGCACTTTAATTGGTGGCAGCGTTCTTATGTATGGCGGACCTAAAATATTACAATTAAAATTTCAGTATCGTAATATCTACGACCACAATAATTATAGTAAGAGACTTATAAATCGAAAGCTACCATTTTTGTGCTAGAGTTTGTGCTTAGTCTAACCAAGAATTATCAATGATAATAGTATAGGATCCCGCTATAGAAGGACCTTCACCGAGCTGGTTATTTAATGAAACGTATTTTATATTTAATTAAACATGCCAATAAATATATTCTAAATGGGTTGCCTATCAAATTTCAGTCCAGGATAATTATGATTAATTAATAATTAAAAAACTAAATTGTTTTTTTAACTTTCCACCGGTTTGTTTAATAGAAAAATTCTATACCAATAAATAAATATAAATAAATATATATTGTGGACAATTAAATAGATATTGTGGACAATTCACACAACACTACCCAGCCCCAAACTAAGCAGAGCTTGTAATATGGGAACCGGATAGCTGATATAATACTTGAATACATTTTTTTTTGTAAATACATACTTAGAATACAATATAACACCCAGACAGAGAACAAACATCTATGTTAACCACACAAATATTTGATCTCGGTGGGGATCGAACCCACGACCTACGGCGCAGAAGGCAGAGCTACTACCAACTGAGCTAGAGGCCAGTCAAAGTCAATCGAAAGTATAGACCCCATAGAATATGCAAACGTTAGGTTGCCTATTTTTTTCCGGTCACAACTTTCGGGTAGCCAGGTATAAACAGGTAAATCGATACTAGCATTTTGCAACGGTATGTTTATTGAATAAAAATACTGGGGTATATACTTTCGATTGGTATAGAATTTGTTTAATAAACAAACCAGTGGAAAGTAATTTTTTTTTTTTTATTATTAATTAATCATAATTATCCTGGACTGAAATTTGATAGGCAACCCATATAGAATATAATTATTGGCATGTTTAATTATATATAAAATACGTTTCATTAAATAACCAGCTCGGTGAAGGTCCTTCTATAGCGGGATCTTAGGCCCAGATTCATAGACTAAACTTTGACTTTACTTTGATGGAAAGTTCAACTTTCAACCAAAAATATACTTCATAGTTCTGTCAAGCTCTTCTTTATTCAAATGTTGAAGGTAAACTCGATAAACAAAGCATACTTTGCGAAGACTCCTTTGCTGTAAAGCAAAGTGCGGTCTATGAATCTGGGCCTCAGACTATAACGGACGTCTTATGAAAGACAACGCTTTCAGAAAACTTAAGCTTATATGAAAGAAAGAAAGAAAGAAAGAAAGAAAGAAAGAAAACGTATTTATTTATGACGGCACACGGTAGACAAAAGAAACACGAACATTTTAGACAAATAACAAAAGAAAACGCATATTAACATAACATAAGAAGTGAGGTGATGGAAGAATACATAGTAATACATTGAAATGGTGTCTCTCAATCCCCCGCGATGACGTCACAAAATGGTATCCAACTCAGCTTGATGTTGTGTTTGGTGTAGGCAACACAACGCTGATCTTCCGTTGGATCCAAGTGGGTACGTCACGGCATTTAATTTTTAGAACAAAGCATTGTGAAAAAATTTAATTAGTTAATAAATAAGTGCTTAAACAGTAAGACTATGAACATCAGATACACATTAAGTACCCGCTGTAAGTATGGTATGAGTTCAGCTATTTCAAAGTCAACATTCCTTTGCCGAAAGATCGTTACCGTAGAGGTGCTACGAGTTCGTAGATAGTGCTACGAATTTGTAGAAGCTTTCGCTCTACGTTCATAATTATTATATCAGTAATATCAAGAATATTTTGATATGCGCTATATAAACTCATGCTTAGAGGGTACCTCTGGCTACCCCCTCAAGTATTAACTAAACATCCCCATGTCATCACTGCCATACGAGTATTATATGTGTTCCTGTACTTTTTTTGTTTTTATACTACCCACCCGATGTTCAGTGGAACCTCACAAGTCACAAGCCAGGTAAACTAATACCCATAATAAGGCCGACCCGCGTTTCAAAATTAGTTTTCGCCGTGTTTTATTTATTTTGATGTTGATTCTCACCAAAAACATCAATCCTCGCAGTATGTCCTACAGCCTGTTCAACAGCCGCATTGAAATCGCCGTTGAAAGCCAAGCACGAGTACAACCCTCCATCTTCAACCCTCGATCGTGATATGTTCAGTTGTGACACCACCCCTACTCCTGAGGGTGTCATCATTTGACCTAGGGTATACCTGTGAGAAAAATGACATAGATTATGACAGGTTTAATTGCTCCGCCCTGCCTTCTGCGTCAAAGACCGTGAGTTCAGTTCCCGCCCATAACAAAAAAAACGGTAGGAACCAAGCCGTAGTTTGTTGCCTGTTCTTCTAAGCTTGGTCGCGTGGAATTGGCACCTATGCTCATCTAGCTTTAAGACGTTTCAAAGTGATCGTTGGTAGTGGTTGTGGTCTCGGTCAATGTCAATGTGTTCTGAATCAATGAGCCGAGGTAATAGAAGTAAGAGCAGACTGGTAGGGATACACCATCTAAGGCAATTGGGATAAAATTGGATGGAAATAATTAAAATACTATGGTAAATTAAAATAATTTGACTAAAAAAATAGGGCATCAGTACTCTGGGAGTAAAAGAGAGTGAAAAAAACAAATATGAAACAGTCAGCATACCTCGGGTCTGTGTTAGCCGATATGACAACTCCATCTCTCTCCCAAAGGAACCTTGGTGGTCTGTCAGCAGTCGCTGTACACTGCAGACTTATCTGAAAATTATAATTCCAATAATGGACGCCGGAACTATTGAACGGATCTTGATGAAATTTGGCATAGAGATAAATTATAGTCTTCTATTACGAAGCATCTTTTTGAGTCTGTTCAGAAAGAGAACCTTCGTGGGATATGAGGGCGCAGCTGTGCTTAATCACCTTTTATGTTAAGTGGGCAATACAATAGCGCGTCTGTTGCGTTTTGATCCTATCACAACTAGTGTACAATTCCTTTATTAAATTTTTATGATGCAAAATGCTGACAGAAAGAAAGGGATGAGCTGCCATATAAAAATCGAAACGTTAGTTCACAATTTGGCCACGACGGCTCTCTTTCTGAACAGACTCTACCAATTTTAATTTTAAATGCTTACATCTTCTCCGGGAGTAACAATCTTTTCACTAAAATGGTTTGTAATAAGAATATTCATGTTTCCCAAGTCTCGTTTGGCTCTCATCACGAAACTGACACCTGAAACAAAAAAAAACAATCAGGGTAATTTCAACCAAACTTAATACTTGTGTGGGACCTTTTAGTAAATACATACTTAGAATACAATATAACACCCAGACAGAGAAAAAATATCTGTGTTCATCTCACTAGTATTTATTCTAGGTGGGGATCGAACCCACGACCTACGGCGCAGAAGGCAGATCTACTATCAACTGAGCTTAAAGGACAGTTATTTTTTTTTAAATTTAAAATAATAATTGGTATGCTATCGTTGTTTGCTCTAAAAATGTAGGACAATCTCCAATAACTTGTTAGCCTTAATTAGCTAGACTGTAATATTTTTAGAGAAAATTAAAAACAGCGCAAAATATTATGGAAAAATGTTATCCATAATTATGTAAGAGCCTAATTAAGTTTCAAATTAAAGTTAAGAGACAGACTGCCGTTAATTACCTATCACTCGCATACTTTGACCTTTAGAAAGATATAAAATCACTAAGCCTATTTATCGCATAATAGCCCCTTCCCACCGGTCTGTGATATCACGTACGGAGGCGGATCAGCTCGCACGACACACCATGGGAACGGTCTCGTGCGCCGAGGTGCGCGGTAGCAGCAGGAGCCCTTTCTGTGTGCGTTGCCGTGCGTCGTCGTCGGCTGTGCGTGATGATCTGCAGAACCACGCACCGTAGGAAGGCAGCATTAGCCTATTTATCGCATAACACTTACCATATCCCTTTTCTATGAAAAACCCGTCTCTTCCTATTGTTTTTAGTTTCTTGTGTGATGCGGCTCTGTAAAAAAAAATCAAAAATTATCATCGTCAGCCTTTACTTTTTTAACCGACTTCAAATAAAAAAGGAAATGTTATCATTTCGGTTGTATTTTTTTTTATGTTTGTTATGGCATAACTTCGTCATTTATAAAACAATTTGAAAAAATAAGTTTTTATCAAAATCAGTTAAGCAGTTTGGCCATGAAGTCGGTTTTCCCAATTTTTTTAAATTTATATTGTTTTTAAATACAAATGCTATTCAAATATTCAAACAGAGAACAATCATCTCTACTAAATGTTTGTTCTCGATGGGGGTCGAACCCGCTGCCTAAAGACTACTAAAAACTGAGTTGTACTATAACATGATAATTTTCTTGTCGTGTCATTAGTTCTATAGAACGAGTGTGGTGAAAGGATTCAGAATGCATCTAAGAGGCTCCTTTCTCAAAACACCGTATAATGAACACTTTTCCATACAAACAGGTCACGTAACAATCTCGCTAACCATCGGTTAAGTTAACCATGCATACATTAAGCTGAGATTAATGAAATTACCGCGGCGGCCGTGTCTGTGCATAATGTTCTATTTGAATTTATGACTTACGTCGAGCCCAGAGTTATGGCACGTGTTCGTTACAGTTTCAGTACACACTGAAATATGGTGGAGTCATTGGACAATGTAAAGCAACGTTCTTAGTGGTCACCTATAGCGAGGACCTTCCTCTCCTTTAACTTTAAAAGCCTACGCAGACCGGGACGGTATGGCAAGGGATTTTGCCGTCAGTCAGCGCTCATTAGCAACTTAGATACCGTGGCAGCATTACAGTGCATTGCTACGGAGTGCCACGCCGCCTCACTCCGCGGTATGTCAAAACGAGCACTGGAGTCCGTGGCATGCCGTTGCCGTGCCCGTAGCGCGTCTTTCAATGCCGTGCAATGAAATCACTTCCGATGCTTTAAAATAATGCCACGGCAAAATTTTAAATCTTTTTAGCATTTTATGTCGTAAAATTTTATAGCATTTTAAGTCGTACAACATCAAGAAAAACGTTTAAAAACTCCTCCAGGGTAGGCAACCCAACAACAGCACCCTTGGTATTGTTGGGTGTCTATGGGTGACGGTGACCGCTTACTATCAAGTGGGCCGTAAGCTCGCTAGTCTATCTTTCACAAAACCACTGCTATACTCCAAACCCTTTCTTATACATTTCCAGGAAGAATGTTTCTTGCCCTTCCCATCAACTTAGAATAGTGTAAAATGATCACAATTTGTAGTAATTCAAAGCGGTATTGTATCAAATGATTTATTTACAATTTGCAACAAAGCACACTCATAACTTAGAGCGGCATTCACGTCGTAAATTCATATTGATTATGCGCGAACATGGCCGCTGCGGCATTCCAATAATCTCTGTATAAACCTCTTCACTATCATATATTTTGTAATGTTACGAGCGGGGGTCTGACTGAAAAAATCTGTTAAATCTAAAAAAGTCTTCAATTTTCTTATTTATTTCAAAACTTTATCATAAATTATAATTGATCTTCGATGCGATAAACTATTGAAAATAATATTTTAATTTGTTTGTTTGAAAATTTGAAAAATAATCATGTGAACAAACGCACCACCATTGGTCGCCATATTTGTGACGTCATAATAATATAGGATTGGCTCTGTATCAGCATCAAATTGTATGCTACGATGAGGAGAAATCAAGCATTGTGACGTCACACTCAGTCGGTTTCGTTCGGAAACTATCGGCGCGTTCGGAAACTTATCGGTTCAGGGTACAAATAATAATTTTATATTTAAAATAATTTCTTAATTATAGCAAATAAAAATAAACTAAAATAGTTTTGTTTAAAAACATTAGCATGATCTTTTTATTTAACCCAAAAGAAAACGATAAAAAAAACAATTAGAGTCGTTTTTTACACAATTTACTTTTTTTCTTTAACACTACGTAAACGCTAGGTTACACTACTTAGCAAACAAAAATCTCACCCTTGGCAATGTAGCATAAAACTCATAATGTTCAAAAAACAAAGATTTTTTACTAAAGAAAGAAGTGTTACTTACTTCTGGATTATGTGCTACGTGTGCAAAAAATAGGCTCACGAGAATTGTACTGACAGACAGTCAACACCGTTGGGTTTTCAATAATGATCGTTTCGTTAGTAGGTAATGTTAGTTCGTAATTACCCCACTTGGCAAAAAATATAAATGTTGGCTAGAGAATTAGTTAATAGTAAGTAAACTGTAAATAAATAAAATACAAATTCTATGATCAAATTCCACTGAAGTTTTCCCTTAGGTGTTCGTATTTCCCCCATTTTCTACCACCTAGTATATAAAACAGGGTTTAAAAACCTGAGATTTTATGTTGATTATGCATATTTTTTTTACACAAACAAATTATGCAAGTGGAAACTGGAGTCATCAACATTACATGATCGTAAGAGACTTATATGCATCCTCAGAGATACACCTCGAGTCCGTAAAGTTGCGCTGAGACTCGTAAACTAAATTAGGTAAGTTCGTATGTGGCCGTGGCCACCACTGGTGTCAAAGTTTTTAGGTCACTAAAAGGGATAGCTTAACGAACAGTGGTAAAGTAAGTTAGGTCACTTTATTACCCCTCGCACGCTCGAGATTCTATTGCAGAATAATTGTCTGCTCTTGTTTTTATATTTACATCATACATCCTCTGTAAGTAGGATTTACTGTTGTGCAAAGAGGCTGTGTAAGTAAGCGTTCGCTGCTCAATGCATTGTAAATGCGTTCCATTTTCAAATCACTCTCCGTCAGACTATGCCTGTTATGTTATAGTAGGTTAAAGTCTTAGACAATTTAGATCAGGACCTGCCTTGCATGGATCTTCCCCTCTGCCAAAAGGTACAAGACTAATGAATCTGACATATCTAGCACGTTTATAAAAACCACTTCGTAATCGATCTTTATCAGTGTCAGTATCGGTATCGCGGTGAAAGGACCTCTTCTAAAAATGCCAACATGTGCAGTTGCAGTGTGTAATAGGAAGTCATACACATCAAGCTTGTAAAAGGATGGTGTAACATTTCATATGTAATTATTTTTTTGCATAGTTAATGCTTTTTTCTATTAAAATAATGTAAAATTGTTGTGCGGCGTTTAGCTCTAGAACATCGATTCAGTATACGATTATACGAAAAAGATCGAATCGCCTCGAGTTTCCTGCCGTCAATTATCCGCATTTAATTTTCAACCTTATCACAAAATGAAATAGACTATAATTGCGAAATAATCTCTAATTGCCAAGCAATTTTAGTCACTAGCAAAAATTTAAAACTGTAACGAGACTACCTATGACGTACCTATGAACTCCCCACGAGACTACTTGGCATTTCAAAAATGAATTTTTGACCTTACATATTTAGATATTAAGTCGATTTGGCTTTGAATTTTTCCAGACCTGACAGGCCCGAGACATCAAAACCCCGCCCTCCGGTAGCGAGACTAGTGATAGAGGTGGATAAATGTTTACACACAGTTTTTTATCGATATCGATAAAAGCACGGGTGTTCTAGCGAGTAGATTTATCTTAGCTTTCTGATTGATGGTGGGTTCAAATCCAGTCGTGCACCAACGGATTGTGTTGAAGTTGTAACGTGTTATTTTATACATAACATTACGTAGCCTACATGTTTAATTTAACAATGTAGCTGTTGAACAATTTAGGAACTTAAAAAACTTTTAACTTTATACCTTGTGGAAAAACCAGCCCGCACATCAAGTGCGGGTGATAAAATTTGCCAATTTGCGTATTCGGACATCCAAAAGCATAGCATTTGACACAAATTTAGTTCCAAACATTTATTCATCCCACCTTTTATAAGATGGATAGTTTTTGTGACCTTTTACCTTGAGAAACTAACGTAGTCATCATAGAATTTCATGTTATTTTTGAAAGAACTTTTAGAACACCTTTATGACGGTGTATACGAGTTTCCAGCTTATTCGCTCTTATTCTGAGGTTGACCCCATATTGGTTCTAAAATGATAAGTTTATTTAGGCCAAATAAAAACATCGATATCTTTGATTTTAAGCTCAGAAAATTTATCAATCTCTATGAAAGTGTCAGTTTTGAGTAGTAATGCTGCCAACTTAATCAAGATGTAGTTTGTCGAGATTTGGGGTAAAAATAGGTTCTTAGTGCAAGTAATGAGTAACATACAATAAAGGATTTGTCCCTCATGGCATCAGAGCTGGCTGTAGTTTTAGTGTTGTCCAGTCCAGATCAATTGAACGAAATGAACTAGTCTGCCTGTGATATTCATTCATTAACAATTGTACATTTGTGTCTGAAAAATAGTACCATAATAAGCAAAAATAATATGAGTCATATCATAAATTAAATAATTATCAAAGAAATTGTTATCAAATAATACTAGCAATGTCACACCATATTTATAAAATCATCAGTAGAATAAAAACACCCTTTCAACAAAAGCTGCTTTAGTCTAGTTTTGAATAAATATAGTTAGAATGAAATTAAGTATACAGGGGTTTTCGGGGACGATAAAACGATCTAGCTAGGATTCATTTTTAGAAAATGTCTCCATAATCGTAAAGTAAATAATCAACTTTATCATAAAATCATAACTCCTAGCGCCATCTGTTGATTAAGTCATGAGTTAATGGGACAGAGAACGCCATCTACTGACGAGTAGTGGAGTTTATTATTATGTCGGTAAGATCGAAAAATATTAATATTTAATCAGTATGTAAGTAATTCGTATTTAAATATAATTCACAACAACAGTTTACCAATCAAAAAATACCCAGCGAAGCTCGGGCACCAACTGCTAGTAATTTTTATATTGTTTGTCTTGAACATAAATATCCGACGACCATTAGTGCCATGAAATCTAAAATAATATTCAGAATGAATATTTTAATAAATAAATCTTACTGACTTCGGAAGCCTTACATTCTTTCATACTTAACATAGGGTAAAATAAAATGATGATACGGCATCACTGTTGTGGTTCTCTGTATTTTGAATGTGTGTCACCTGTATATACAGTAAACTTGAACTAGTGTTAAAGATTTGTATTTGTGTGCGTTCATAACAACACAAATAATTGTTGTGTGTGTTACGATCGTTTGAATGTGTGTCGCTTTCGTTTCAGTGTGTGCTTTCCTCGTCCCCCTCAAAATATGGCAGAAAAATTTGTTAGGCT
Organism: Thera obeliscata; assembly: GCA_947578465.1. NCBI lineage: Eukaryota > Metazoa > Arthropoda > Insecta > Lepidoptera > Geometridae > Thera > Thera obeliscata. Next base: position 7,229,270 of record OX387923.1, on the reverse strand, counting down.
GAATAGATGCAAGGCAAGTCCTAGGTTAAAGTTTACCACATATCAAGCTATGCAAACCTCCTTGGTGAAACAAACTACTTTCTTATAAAATGATAAAAAAACTTTTTACTAAAAAAATAATAAGCAACACAGATGTACGCATTATTTAAACAAATACCGGTGCAAATCTCAGTTGAGTTATTGAAGTTATGTTGCTATTGGACTAAGAAAAATGAATTTTTGCCTTGTATCATGACCGTCGAAAGAGTAAAATTTTGCGATAAAATTTTATAATCAAAACACTAGCACACCATATTATTTACAAAAACTATTATTAAAAACCAATATTTGAAAATAATAATTAAATGGAGCTTACTTTGCTGCTTGTTTTATTTTTTTAGCATCTGGATGACCTGAAACAAAGTAAAACCCAATTGAAATTAATTTTATCAAATATTTTTAGTAAAAGAACCAATTTTAATTAAAAAACTAAGGCGAAATAAATAAAAATGAAGAAAACTACTCATAACAATAACTGAACGATGAGGTAGAGAAAAAGTTAATTAAAAAATAACTCTACTAAAAATACATCGCATTTTGTACTCAGTCTATTTTATGAACATGAGGGTAGTTTATAGTGACTCACTAAAAGTCTTTTGTCACTGTCACTTTCATGTCATAAAATAGAGATGGCAACAGACTTGATGGTCAGATTCATTTTCTGTCATTTTGGGAAGTCACATAGATTTTTCATTTTAATTGTTTTTCTGGTGTTATTTTGAGTTCTGTTGTGTAATTTTGGTGGTATTTTAACCGACATTACTTGAGGGCTTAGCACAAAGTGAGCAGATGGTATGATATCCTGATTTGAACATAAGAGTTTCCGATGGTTTTGAAGAAAACTGCCATCTTTTCTGTCAAAATGACTGTTAAAGGATCACTAAGGACTCTTGGATTGGAAGGCAAATGTCCCACCATTAGACTACCTGGGTGCCTTAGGCCAAATCCGCCACTGACTAAAAGCCAGTATAGATAGTACAATCCACGAAGGCGCGCCCCACTATTCGCGTTCGTGAATTGCACTATCTATACCAACAGTTCTAAACTATTGAAACTCGCAATTTCTGCAAAGCGCAAAAAAAAAAACATAAAATTATAAGCCCCAGGAAAAACCAGTTCAAAACAATTTAAACACCGATCGCGTAGTTCCCAACCGGTTTAGTTTAAGAGTGCACTGAAACTCTGCAATGCACTACAAACTTCTCTTGGCTCTAGAAAGTTCCACCACTAATCTATATCGAAGTTTCGTAATAAACCAAACCAATTCTAACTTTAAATCCAGGAGTGTAAGCTGTATTTTACTTGGATACAGTTATGCATAGTGAGTCCAAGCGCCATTTTCAGTTTTTTGGGAAATTACATAAACGCGTTTTTATTGGTAAAAGATTTGCATTTGCATCGTCAGAAAGTAAATCTATGTACATCGAAGCTTATATTTGTAATTTAACATGTTACAAGAAAAAAACACAAAAAAAGTTTTTATTTTGGAATATATCGTTAAAAATGCACTTGGACTCCTAATAAATATGATTTTCTCATTTAGCAAAACGAGTCCAAGAGACAAAATAATTATTTATTCTGGAAGATTAGCTTTAAGTGCACGTGGAAACGAATTAATATGATGTACTCATTTTGCAAACTGAGTATAAGTATAACATAAAAATGTTTCCTGGACTATTTTTCTATCGTTTAATAAAAAACCCTTGAATTTCCGTATTTACTCAGCATCTTATAGATGTTACAGAGGATTGATAAAAGTAAATAAAAAACTATTAAAAATATATTAAAAATATATTTAATAAACAATAATAATTTAAAACAAGATAAGGACTATCTCAGATATATCTTCAGCTTTCAGACAGACAGAAAAATGATTGATGATATTATTGGTCAACACCAACCCCAAACCCAGAACATATCGGGTAGGATGTAGGATGGAGTAGGTAAATCTACTCTTCTTCAATAAGTTCCGGATCAAAAACCTAAATGGCCATCAACACCTTCAACAACAATATCATCTTCAATCGTGTCATCAGAAATCAAATCTTTGTCAAATGCTATAGCGTCGTTTGGGATATTATGAAACAGTGATTTTAAATCTTTTAGTTTTTTCTCTGAAACATTTTGTCCTTTCCTACCCTTTCTTTTCTTTACATAAATTTATAAGCTTTCTTCCTCTTCTACTGCTCCTGCCTTGACATAATGAGGCAATGGATGATTTTAGGTTTCCTTTATCTGGTTTATTCTTAACCAATTATTATTGACCAGAATTGACCTTCTCGCCCACTGTTATCTTTTTTCTGTTGACAATAGCTTTTTCCTTTTCTTCAGTATTTGTGATTCTTTGTTCTGCAGCTTGCCATAACTTTCTTGTAGTCTTGTGGAGTATAAAGTAATAATTGCAGTTTCAGAAATATAGGGTACTTTTCGAGGAGAGATCATCAGGTCTATTTTTATACTTTTTTGCTATATTGTACGCCCGAAATAGGTAAGCTGTTGGAACATAATTACTTTTAAGATCTTTTATACACAGTTTTACAATAAAATATTTTAATCTTTATCTTTATACGTGTATTCTGGCCTTTATTTTTTTTATTCTGTTCTCCGCAACAATTAAGTTGACCAAAGAATTAAGTTTTTGACTTTGGTAAACTAGTATAATATGTGCTTCCTTAAACATGACTTGGGTTCTTCTGCCAGCCTCTCCTTCCACCCAAACAAAGATTACGTTCAGAAGTTACAAACAACTGTCGCGTAGACTACTGATGCGTAACACTACGTCGTTTGGACTAGTAATGTTTAATGGAAATGTGCTTTTTCATCATAAAATTTGGTTGTTAGTTTTAAATTGGTTGTTGGACTTGTATTGCATTTCAAAATACTTAGTTTGCTATAGAAGGCGCTTGGACTGGGTATCAAAAAATACCACTTAGAGTGAAGCTGGCTGCAAGAGTGTTTTTTCTATGGCTTAATTATGCCCTAGTGATTACGAAAATGCAAAAAAATCAAAAAATGAAATTTGGCGCTTGGACTCCTTATGCATAACTGTATCCACTTTGAACTCAAGCACAGAAGTTTGATGCAAATACTTCTCTCGTCTTTCAAGCGATGGTTTTTAAAAATATGAAGTTTAGGTATCCTTTACAATTTACTGGTTCCCGTTTCTCGATTTAATTAAAATTTCAGCGGAAACCTATTTGCTGGTGCAGACTTCCTTTGCGTTAAGTTTATTGGTTTTGGTCATTCCTATAGAAGGTATACATACATACAGGGTTATTCATAATTAGCTGCAAATACATAGGAATTAGGTTCAACAAATAAAATAAAAAATATTTATAAAATGATTTTTTTTAAGTTTTGTTATGAAAATCCCGAGAAAATCGATAAAGAATATCCTTGGAATCATTGGCGTCTGACCTATTTTGACCTTTGATCCGCGCCCGCGCGCCGAGAGCGACACTCTGCGTTCAGTCACCGTCTGGGTGGGTCATCGTCCTGTTCTCCAAGGCAATCATTATGCAATAGCCGTAAAGAAATAAAAAAAATCATACAAAAACTTAAATCAAAACTTAAAAAAAATCATTTCATAAATATTTTTTATTTTATTTGTTGAACCTAATTCCTGAGTATTTGGAGCTAATAATGAATAACCCTGTATATATAAAACATTTCCCTTCTTCTTTTCAATCTTCTTCAAACGAGCGTAGTACTCATCAGTGTATTACTGTGTGAGTGACGTTTCAATGTAAGATTTATTTATTCAACACTCACAGACTCAAAACCAGAGCCAGAGATAGAGCCAGACAGAGCTTGTGGTAGGCCTACGGAAAAAATATATATTTTGAATTTCAATATTATCCTTGACCTCCAAATACAATCTTGTTTATAATAATAATACGTATTGTATAGAATTTTGGCAAAATTGTATAACTTGACCTCACGACACAAAAAATCTTTTGCTCGAAATTCGAGAAGCATGTTCAAAACTTCCGCGTAATTTACGACAAAACTCAACTCAGACTGAACAAGTTTTGTACACTGCTGGACAATTTAACTTGGATCATTTATTATGTTTATGCTATTTTGATAGCAACATTACGCAGTTGGTTCACGTTTTGGTATTTGTTGGTTTATTTATTTCGAGTACCAATATTTTCGATATGAAAATTTTATAAAAAATATGCATCTTGCAGTGTCTTGCCGCTTTTGGTACGAAATCTCAATTAAATGAATCCATTATTTTTCTTAAATTTTAAGAGCTTAGCTCTTGTCGGGAATTTGATGCAGCGTTCCCCCAATTGAGTCTGTCGAATGCGGCCTCCTTGGCTTTCTTATACGACATGACAGCAATCTTCTCTTCTGTATCTATGTCACTCACGCAACTATTCTTGACCTTCTTCTTTCACGCTTTCAATCAACCTTTCCTTTAATTATGTTCTTAATGTCTGCTGTCATGTCGATTTTATACCGTTTTAGGTATAACTCTCTTTTCCATTACTCGCCCTAAGACCTCTTTGTCCGTATTTTTTCGATTCAGCTAATTTTTTCCATCCTTCTAGAAGCCAGAACTCTTCAATCAATTGGCTAATTGAGTTAAAACTTGTATACCATACAAAGCTAGTGAATGATAGTCAAAGATAGGCCAAACAGTGAATCTGGACAGAAATACTTTCTCAAAGTAGATAAAACACAATGCGTGATGGTGGCAATTTTTTTTCTGATTACCATCTACTAACTTAACTTTTTGGAGCATTTGGATCGCATCACGAGATCTCAGTTCGAGGCGAACTACTAGTTATTAATAAAAAAAAATGAATCACCATGTCTCTAATTTTGCACTGAAGTGTACCAAAGTTGCTGTAGTTACCGCAAAACACGACGTAAGGGAGGAACTAAATTCCAACTTTGAACGACATCCGACTAAGTTTAGGATTTTACGCTCAACATGTTTTATTTATTTATCAACTCTGTTTCGTAAAAGATTATAATACTTACTCAAGTATTCACAAAATAAACAAACAACAGTTGAGCTATCTGCAGACCGCTACAAACGATCTAGAGATAGCTCAACTGATCCAAATCACTGACGCATCAGTACCAGACGGAAGCTTCCCCAAGACGCTGTCGGCATTGCCACGCTGAATAGCAATGCTAATGCGCTGCGTCAGATACTCACCAGCCCTTGGATCACGCATCGCTTCGATCAGTCGCCTAGACAACATTTTGAAGTCCCGCAAGGCCTTGGTTCCTCACGGACCCATATATCTGTCCACGCGGAAGCATCACTCACTCAAGTAGGAGAGAGACAGATGTCGAACGCTGCCGAACGCGGAGGCCGTGCGTGTCTCTTTGTCGCTCGTTCCGCGCTCTCGCTTGCACTTCAAGCCTTAAATGGAACGCCTCAGAGCGAGGTAAAGCCACATGAGTATTTGTTTCGTGCGTGCAGAATTATAAGACGTTGTCACGTCAAAAATGTTAGTCCTTGTTTTTGTCAAGCCTATAATAGATTGAAAATTTACCCCTTCATTTAAAATAGTATCAGAAAACACTATAATACAATCACAAATAATACAATGCCATGCAATTACAAAATTATAGGAGTTGGAAAAGACAAGATCCTTCTGTTCGGTCGACTGGGTGATTTTTGTAATAAAAATTAAAACGAAAGACGTGTGCACTGGTTGACGTATATTGAGAGAGAGATGGGGTGAATGAACCCATATTACATCACAGATTAAAACTAAACAAACTTAATGTTTCCAACATATTCCACCGCAAGAAGCAAAGACTACTTACTAATGTTAAATATTACAAATAAATTGTTGTATGGAAACAGTATTTTATTTTAACGGTACCTAAGTAATAACTAATAGCTTATTTTGCATAATATGTATAAGATAGCTAAAGAATGGACTGTATGTATTTAAATAGGATATTATGATTAGAACTATCATTTATCAAGGCACCTACCATTACACATTGCTTTAAACCTAAGTTGGTGAACACATAGAACATTACTGAGTGACTCAAAAATGACATGCTAGTGACTGTATTCACATTTTAAAGAAGTGGGAGATATGCAACTCATGGCCTTAATTACATTCAAAGTGTAACTATGGAATAAATCATATATCTCTTTTACATAGTTTTTGATTAACCTTAGGTAGGCATTTAAAAATTTATAAATTATATTTTAATCTATAGGTAGAATACAAATTTTCGTTATGGAAGTTTTATGAACATTGCCATTGGATTTCTTAACTTCTAAAGCTCTAACGAGACCATCAGAACCTTCAAATACTCTGGTCACCCTAGCCATAGGCCAGGTCATGGGCGGAGTATCTAACTCTCGCAGAATGACCAGAGCACCTACTTTTACATTTGGTGTACTGTCCTTCCATTTAGGACGATGCTGCAATACATTCAAATATTGTTTTGACCAATATCTCCAAAATTGCTGTTTCAAGGCCGTGCATCTACGCCAAAAACTAAGCCCATTGTCTGGCAGGTTTGTGATATCTTGCTCAGGAATACAATTCAGAGGAGCGCCAGTTAGAAAATGACCCGGCGTTAGGTATGACAGGTCCTCAATATCAGATGACATTGGAGTTATTGGTCTCGAGTTTAAGATACCTTCAATTTGAACTAATACAGTGTTGAGTTCTTCATAGGTGAGAACATGAGAGCCTAGTACTCTTTTCAAATGATACTTTACACTTTTTACAGCAGATTCCCAGAGTCCAGCAAACACAGGTGAATAACTAGGAATGAAATTGAACTTTATACCTAACTTTGATGTCATATTTTGAACCTGTGTTTGATGACTTTTAGAATTGTTAAATTTATAAAGTTCTGATAGCTGGGTATTGGCTGCCTTGAAGGTGCCTGCATTATCACAATAAACATCTGATGGGACATTACGCCTTGCAATAAAGCGCTTGAAGCTTGACAAAAAAGTTTCTGTTTCTAAATTAGATACTAATTCTATGTGTATAGCCTTGGTAACAAAACATACATAAACACAGATATAGCCCTTAGTTGTAACAACATTTCTTAATCTAGATTGCTTAATCATAATTGGCCCTGCAAAATCAATGCCTACTTTCATGAAACATCTGTGAACATTGACCCTGTCAGCAGGCAATGACCCCATCAGCTGTTTTGCAGTTACACCCTTGTGCCTAAAGCAAATTGTACATTTGTATATAAATTTTTTAACTAACCTTAAACCATTGACGAGCCAATAGCGTTGATGAAGGCTACATAATACAAGCTTTTGACCCGCATGAAACAATTTCAAATGCTCATTTTGAATAATAAGATGAGTTACGGAAGACTCTTTTGGCAAAATGATTTGGTGTCTTTGGCTGTATGGTAAGGACGAGTGCTGCAACCTACCACCTACTCGCAGGACACCCTTAGCATCGATAAAGGGATTCAGGGATTTAAGATAGGATGCCGCTTGCTTACCTGCTTGCAACAAAGCTAGATCATGGTGAAAATATATTCCTTGATCATTTTTGATAAATAAATGTAGTGCCTGACTTGCCTCTGCATACCTTACAAAGTTGTCTTTTACCTTGGTTGACCCTGGCCTTACATTCTTACAAAATCTTAAAATATAGGAAAGAATATTTACTGCTTTGTTTATATCAGAATATTTTTCTAATAGTGAACTGAGAAATGACTGTGGTTTGTCTTGTGTCGCTGCACACACAAGTTCGCTTTTCATGGTACCTTTGACCTCTGGCAAGTCCCGAGGTATATCATAACTACAATTCTTGTCAAAGTTGAAGTCTGTATTACAGAAAAAGGATGGTCCACACCACCACAGCTGGTTACATTGCAGCTCAGTAGGAGGAATACCTCTACTTAGACAATCAGCTGGGTTTTGGTCAGTTTTTATGTATGCCCATTGATATGCTCTTGAATATTCATTTATCATTTTTACTCTGTTTGCAACATACGCATTTAACAATGTTGGATCAGTCTTTTGCCAAGCCAATACTACTTGTGAATCACTAAACAATTTTACACTATGAATTGTCACCTTTTTGCTTAGTGTATCATGCACTCTCATACTTAATTTTGCTAATAGCAGTGCAGCATTCAATTCTAGGCGCGGGACTGACAACTTACTTGATTTTGGTGCAATTCTTGATTTTGAACAGAGCAAAGACATTGTAATTTTTTCTTGTTTGTCAGTGACTCTCAAATAAATCGCACAACCAAAGGCTGTGATTGATGCGTCTGCAAAACCTACTATTTGAATGATTTTACTATTTTCTGGACAAACGTTTCTTGGAACTATAACAGGCGCCAGCTGTTGCAAATCATTGTAGAACTGTAACCATTCCTTTTGCAAAACAGGTGTGGGCATGGAGTCCCAATTTACATTTGATTGCCATAGCTTCTGCATTATTATCTTGGCTTGGACAAAGACTGGCCCTGCAATACCTAATGGGTCATAGAACTGACTTACATAACTCAGTATTTGTCTTTTTGTCTTAGGAATTTCATTAGAGAGAGGACATTCGATCTTGAAGGAATCTGTTTGAATATCAAACTTTAAACCTAAGGTTTTGATGTCCCTGCTTAGTTCCAAATCTCCAAAGCTCTGTTGTTGCTCTGGAATGTCTTTCAGAATTGACTTGTGATTGGCTGACCATTTGTGCAACTCAAAACTTCCCTTACTTAGTAAATCAACTAGTTGTGATTTAGTTGAAATGATGCTTGGTAAGCTATCACTTGTATGTAATACATCGTCTACATAAGTTGAGTTTAACAATGCAGGAGCAGCTAATGGGTATTGCTTCCCAAATCTTGTAGCTAACTCAAGTAAACATCTTGTTGCTAGCCAGGATGAACTTTTAAGACCATAGCTAACAGTAGATAATTGAATACATTTGATTTCTTCATCTGGGCTGTCCCTCCAAAGTATATTTTGCAAGGGTTTCTGTTCATTAACTAAGTTAATATTGCGGAACATGCGCCTTATATCGCAAACGAAGAAATATCTATGAAGTCTGAACAACAATAGGATGTCAAACAACTCTTGTTGGACTATGGGTCCGTTCAACATCAGGTCGTTCAAAGAAACCTTGTTACTGGTCTTCATAGAACCATCGAACACAGTTCGTAGTTTTGTGGTTATTGCATCTTGCTTTATTACGGCATGATGAGCAAAAAAGTATACTGGATCTTTGGAAAGATCATAGAGAGAAATGTCTACATAGCAGGCATGGCCTAATTCAATGAACTCGTGAATAAAGCTTTTGTACTCCCTATATAATTGAGCATCTTTTTGCAATTTTTTCTCAAGATTATAGAATCTTTTTAGTGCTAGACTAAGAGAGTCTCCTAGTACATTGTTCATGTCACAAAGTGGTAGCTTAAGGGGCATTGAAACTTCAAAACGATTGTTTTCTAACTTGACAGTATCCGTGAAATATTTCTCACAGTATTGCTGTTCAGACGAATGTTCCGCAAATATTTCAGGGACTTTTTCAGTTTGCCAAAATTTTGATATTGTGCTACTTATATCGGTTTCGCATTCCTGGCAGAAAAGAGCAACAGCTGAGCTTTGTATGGAAGGGCTAGGGACACCACCTGCTACTATGTAACCAAACTGCGTATGGACGAATCTTGGTTGTGCAGCGTCACATTCTTCCCCACCTCCCATCAGCTGGTCATCCCATGGCAACAGCGTCTGGAAAAACACATCAGCACCAAGTAAGATATCTATATCGCTTGTGACATGAAAGGAGTCATCGGCTAACATTATATTTTTGGGCACTCTTATTTTTGAGAAATCAACGGTGCATTGAGGTAACCTAGAGGTTATCTGATCCACTACTAGTAGATTGGCCTTAACCTTATATGGGTAAACGCATGAAAAGACATCCAACTGCATCGCATGTCGAATTGTTTTTTCAGTATTGGCTATGCCTATCACTTCAGTATGATTGGGCAGTAGCGGTTTACCTATCACCTTTGCAATGTCATAAGTGATAAAGGATGATTGGCTAGCGGAGTCTAGCAATGCTTTGACAATGATTTCTTGGCCGCTTCTTGAAATGAGCTTGACCTTTGCCGTTGGCAAGAGAACTTGGGTCTTTGAGCTCAAATTATTTGCACCTACGTTGGCTACATATTTACCTACTTGTTCCTCACAATAGTTTTCTTGTTCAGACTCTGTGTGAAGCAAGGTATTGTGGTTTGATTTGCATTTTTGACATTTAAAATGATATCTGCACTTGCTTGTGTGTGAATTTAAACATATCTTACATAACTTTTTACTTTGGACAAACTCTAACCTCTCCTTTGTTGAAGACAACATGAAATTGGGGCATGAAAATATTTTGTGATTTAACTTACCACAGAAGAGGCACTTGACTTCTCTTACATTTACCACATTGGACACCTTCCCTGTAGAGCCAGTTGACTTGTTGCAGGTCATCATTGCCTCCTTACCGACTTCACTATTTTCTAAGGCAAGGGCGCGGCCCTCTAGAAATTGTATAAGCATATTATAGGTTGGTTGCAGGCATGGCAGAGTATAGTTTTGGTTTAAGGCAAGGTGGTATGCATTGGCAGTGGCTGGATCTAGCTTCCTTACAAGCAGGCATACAAGAAAACTATCCCATTGATCAATGGGCTCACCTATGTTTTGAAGGGCAGCAAGATGCTGTTTCGTATTTGATATAAGTGAGCGCAATGATATCGCGCTAGCTTTGTTGGTTGGAGTAAAATCCAACAAGGCACACAAATGTTCGTTGATGATTTTAAATTTGTTATCATAGCGTTCAGACAGTATTTTTCTAGCCTCCCTATAGCTCGCTCCCAAAATAGGAAGATTTTTAACTAGATCGTAAGCTTCTCCTTTGAGAAACCCTCTCAGGTAAAAGAATTTCTGAATATCAGTGAGATTTTTGTCTTTGTCGATAAATGCATTGAATAATTCGATGAATGGCCTGTAATCTACATACTTTCCCTCGAAGGGTTGAATATTAACCTGAGGTAGCTTTAATTTGCTTGTTGAACAGTGCGCAGAAGCATCAACCTGGGTCTTTTGTGCATGTGCAGAGATGAGCGTGCGCAAGGCTGCTAAGCACTCATAATAGCAGCTTTCAGTTGCTTCGGGGTCCTCAGTAGCATTAATGTCGCCTAGCTCAAGATTTATGTTCTCATACTCACCAAAGACCGCAATGCATTTTTCCTCGAGCAAAACAAGCATTTGCATTGATGCGTCGAGAAGCCTTCCGCTATCGATTTTATTTTGAATCCTTGTGAGGGATCCTTTAAGGATCCCTTTCCGAGCTATCACCTTTTTCTCATCTTTTGTATACTCGGGTTCAGCAGATACAGACTTAACAGACATTTTTTACACTCAAAATTATAAAATACAAAAGTCGAAAGATTCACACAAAATGGCGCAAGGGCAAAGTTGCAAATAAAGAAACCGCGTGGTGATTTTCTTCTTTCTTGCTTGCTCCCTCCAATAATTGAAACGTGAAGTTTGCAGCGATGCATGGAATGAATGGTCGAGTGACGTCACGTTGTTATTTTTCCGCAATGTTGGTCCTTTCAAAAATTGATTCGCCTGGTTGGTTGAATAACCACACAACAAAAACACGCCGTCCAATGGCATTCCGGAACTGCTTGTTGGTACGTACGTCACTGTCAACTTGACAGCGGCGCTACGAATTGACGTCCCGTTAATTGAAGCAGCACCTTCGGTCTTGGCCTTGGGAATTGGCAAGTGTTTGGGTCTCACTCACCCACGGCGAACTTCCGACCTTACTTGATAATATGATGAAATTGATGACGTTGATATTGCACTCTGGAACTTGCAAAATTGCTACAGCTACACTCGCCTCGCTTTTCGCACCCGTCGTAAATCCTTTAATAACTTGTGCCGATTCGCTTCTCCGTCGAAGGACCATATGGAAAAGACAAGATCCTTCTGTTCGGTCGACTGGGTGATTTTTGTAATAAAAATTAAAACGAAAGACGTGTGCACTGGTTGACGTATATTGAGAGAGAGATGGGGTGAATGAACCCATATTACATCACAGATTAAAACTAAACAAACTTAATGTTTCCAACAGGAGTCACCATCCGATTCTGAATCTAAACACCACGCAATAAAGCTCTTTTTAAACTGCAAATGAATTTGAAGTGATGCTAAATACAAGTTTTGATTCACGTTTAAATATGAAGAGCTCGGAAAATGCGGTTTTTAAACAAGTGAGGAAAATTAACTGAAGTATTATTAAGTTCAGCGGGGAATGTTTTTAAGCTCATATTTCTCGTATTATTTTGAGAATTAATTTATTTTGCTGAATTAAAAATTCTCTGACTATTTTTGTTATAAGAAGGAAGATTTAGATGGTCCACCTGTAAGACCTACCATGAGCTCTGTCTGGCTTTGTCTCTGGCTCTGGTTTTGAGTCTGTGTGAGTGCTCACTAGTCCATTATACTGTGTGTGTGACATTTTGACGTAGGATTTATTTAGTCAACACTCACACAGACTAAAAACCAGAACCAGAGACATAGCCAGGCAGAGCTCATGGTAGGCCTACTGTTGTTGAGTGGTATCCTATGGCAATTGCATCTTGACCAAGCTTGTTTGAAAGAGATCGTTTTAGGTGATAAGACCGCTAGTAGTGTTCTGTATTTTTATTTTTTTCTGTAGTTATTAACTTTTTTTCAATACAAATCTCTTAAACATATGTTTTATGACTCAACTCAATGGAAAGGTGTCATATTTGCTTGCTTTGACTCAATTGTTTTTGCATAAAAAAACTGATTGAAAATTCAACTCAAAAGCCTTAACTTCTCACGAACCGAAATTTTACTAGCTTGTTATAACAAAACAGCCGTCTCTAATACAAAAATAAATAATAATCCCGAATAAGCATCAATTATTTTGTACTTACCAAAATGGCTGTGCCCTTCGGAATTCCACCGAGGCTCGTTCCCCTTCTGAAGACCGCTGGAAATGAAAGATCGTGTTAATTTGGGATGGTGCTAATTAGGGATTGTGATATTGTTGTTGATCTAAATTGCTTTTTCTCAAACATGCTGGGAAATTTGAGGATTATTTTGACAACCTTCTTCGAGAAAAATCTTCTGGCCAAATATATGCGAGCAGCGGCCGGCAAAAGTTGTATGAAAATCCATTTTTCTGACGTGCTTAGCCCAGATTATATATTACCTCTGTCGTGTAATTTAAAAATAGAACGATCTTTAATTCCGAAATAAGGCAAACCAAGGAGGTATCTTCAAAAGTTTGTATTTAAATTTCGAACTGGCTTGCAAAACTATTTGCTCTTTATTGAAAAAAAAGAAATGATTACGTTCAACGTGATTATGAACATAAAAAGCCCTCATAGCCGAAATTAGATAGAATTTTAAACACGTTAAAAAGTGACTGAATAAAAAGTAGTTTTTTTTTACTTGACAACTCTAGAAGAAAGGTAATTAATGATTTAAGAAATATATTCCAACTGACCTACATTCTATTTATTGTTACTTAAATCACCGATAAAAACAAGGAGAAATGTAAAAATCTTGAAACCCAGTTCGTTGAAAAATGTAAAAACGTCGAACGAACTCCAGTACAGTTGAATAAAAAAGCGCTTATCAGCTGTTCCAGAGATGGCTTCGTTTTTATTGGCTTTAAAGTTTTATGTCGCTGAATGTACCGCTAAAGTTGCGGGCGCAATGAGAAAATTTTAGAAAATACTAAAAGACGTTTTATCTTTTAAAGTATAATGGTTATGTTCATTTCCTCGGATGAAAATTTTGAGTTAGTGTATAAAATAGTAATCGTATGTACTAGCTGCGCCCCGCGATTGAAGTTAAAATAAACCCATCCCACGAAAACCATACATTTTACCGGGATGGTAAAATGGGTGATTTGGAAAAAGTAGCCTATGTGCCAAATAGTAATCTATCTTTGTGCCAAATTTCATTAGCGTTAATAATACTTATAAACATTTTTTTGTAATTAATACTTTAAATACAATATAACATTCGTGGGGATCCAACCTAGAGATGGCAACAGACTTAGCGGCCTTCTTACTAAACGACTGCTATGGCCACTACAAATTTGGAAACTGGTGCAAAGATTTACCTAGCTTTTAAGAGATTTCTAGTTTGTGTGGATTTCCTATTTTCTTTTTGTCAGATGTCAGTGATTTATTTAATTAATACTATTCCATTGACCAAGTGCTACCATAATGTGATTGCCAAAGTTGTATTTAACATGTGCACGTGTGCTATTTCTATTTAATATACAGATATAAATTGGAACCTAATATTAGTTTTATTAGGTATAAATAAATAAATAGACATTTCAAAGTGGTCCTTACTACTTTCAATGCATCAAAAAGTGACGCTTTGTAACGCAATTTAAGAACCGAACTTAGTAACGCAATTTAAAAATCGAATCGCTTCAATACAGCGATACAGAGAATCTCCAGAGATACAGAGTATTCTCCATTGATTGGCAATCAATACCCAGTGTGCCAACGTCTTAAATGTTTACGAGTAACACCGACAAAGTAACAACACAGTAAACCGGTGAAACGTTAAATTGAGAGGGATATTAAACAGTCGTAAGATAGGTGTCGATCTGATAGTACTTTATAGGCGTTATCTACGTGTGTGAAGTTTTTACGTGTGATCACAAAAAAAGTATATTGACGTGACAACGTCTTATAATTCGATGGAGCCGGCTGCACGCACGAAAAAAATTGACTCATGCGGCGTTACCTCACTCGGAGGCGTTACATTTAAGGCTTGAAGTGCAAGCGAGAGCGCGGAACGAGAGACAAAGAGGCACAATCAGCCTCCGCGTTCGGCAGCGTTCGACATCTGTCTCTCTCCTACTTGAGTGAACGATGCGTCTGCGTGGACAGCAGCTGTATGACGTTGTTACGTTCAACTATCGTCAGTAAACCGACTTTACAGACAACCGATTTTTTTTAATACAACTAGCTGATGGAAGAAGCAAATGGCCCACCTGATGTTAAGTGGCAACCATCGCCTATAGTATAGCATTGCCTCATAGGTCACGAACGTGCCGTACATGAGTGATGAGTATGGATGTGGATGGATATGTGAGCAGAGGTAGACCAAAGAAAGCATGGATGAACTGTGTGAAAGATGACATGGATAGGAGAGGGGTGAATGCAGAGATGACGGCTGACAGAGGGGAATGGAGGAGGAAGACATGTTGTGCCGACCACACATAAAGTGGAATAAAGACAGGAAGAAGGAGATGATAAACTTACTTGTTAAATTGTTTGAATATGAATCTATGCTCTTGATCTTCATCATTGTAAATGATAGTTAGTGCCGCATCTGAAACAAACAAAAACATGATTTAGTAAAAGCTACATTGTAATCAAATCAAATTCAAACATGTATTTATTCAGTATAACAAGGAAGAAAACAAAAGTGTAAAGCGTTGGGAAATAAAGGTTCTCAAATGGCGACCATAAACCGGAAGATGAAGCGTAGGGCGCCCACCCACCAGATGGACCGACATTGTTAAGATCGCGGGAAGTTGGTTGATGGAAAGGGCTCAGAATCGTTCTACCTGGAAATGTGATGGGGAGCCCAGCAGTGGACTTCTTCAGGCTGATGATGATGATGGTACGCACTAAACCTAACTTTGACTACTTTTAAGACCTTGACATTATCGTTAAATCTGTTTTACCAAGCTTATTAATTTAAAATAAAGTAACAAACTATGTACATTATAATGCCTGAAAATTCTCAATCTATAATAATATATATGTATCAACTACTGTGTATAAGCCTCGGCCTACCTCCATGTTGCTTTACCCTATTCACAGGGTCCATGTGATACTGACTTACACCTAAGAACTATGTATGTACCTAAACTAAACCATGTTTATGCAATAAATGTATTGGGTATTGAGTATTGAGTATGATAATCACAAGGATCACTTTCATACGTCTTAAAGTTAGGTGAGCCTAGGTGCCAGTTCCACGCAACCAAGCCTAGAAGAACAGGCAACAAACTACGGCTTGGTTCCTACCGTTTAATAAAAACTAACCGGTCTTTGGCACTGGGCGTGGGTTCGATCCCGCACAGGAACAAACATTTTGTGTGGTGAACATTGATGCTTAAACTCTGTCTAATCTATTTTATTGTAGTCTAAGTATGCATTTAAAAAGCTTATCCTCATTTGATTCTCATTGTACAGGCTCTGCTGAGTTTGAGGCTGTAATAAAAGGTTTTTGGCTTCGCGGTTAACCCGCAGGTTGGTCTTATCCTCATTAAAACAAAGGTTTTTAAACATTAATATTTTACTAATTATTTCATGCCCATAGTACTAGTTTGGGGCTTATCCACATTAAAACAAAGGCTTTAAACATCAATATTCTAATAGTTATTTCGTGCCCATAGTACTAGCTTTGCTTAGTTTTGAGCTAGATGGCGCTGTGTAAAACAACCACCAATTTATATTATTTGCCTATTTGTGCCTATTTGTTAGACAGTCAATGCCAACCTCGTAAGAATGACTGCCATTCTGTTCTCTCAAAGCTCCCTATTAAGTCAAAGCTACCTTTATTGTGTACAAAATAACTTAACATATTAATGGTTGCACAGCTAAGTTATAAAAAGCTGGTAAACTTATTTTTTTTGTATTTTTAGCAGGTGATCTTGCGGGGCATTTTTGGAGAGGCCATCCAACATCTGGTGGGCTATAATGCTTGTACCATCGCTGGTGGCTACGTACCTACTATATAAAAATGGTAAAAGCTTATAGATTTCTCAATTATTTCAAATAGTTTAAAGTGGAAAGAAATAACTTAACGACTTAATAATGAACAAAATTAAATGCAATAGCTAATCTCTCTCATACAGACAACCGTTGATCGAGGTAGCCAGAAGCCCTTTTTAGGGTTCCGTAGCCAAATGGCAAAAATGGAACCCTTATAGATTCGTCATGTCTGTCTGTCTGTCTGTCTGTCCGTCCGTATGTCACAGCCATTTTTCTCCGAAACTGTAAGAGCTAGACTGATGAAACTTGGCGAGTAGATGTATTCTGTGAACCGCATTAAGATTTTTATACAACAATAGAAAAAAAGCTATAAATTTTGGGGGTCCCCATACTTGAAACTGAAACTCAAAAATTTTTTTTTCATCGATTCCATACGTGTGTGTTATCTATGAATAGGTCTTTAAAAATGATGTTGAGGTTTGTAATATCGTTTTTTTTCTAAACTGAATAGTTTGCGCGAGAGACACTTCCAAAGTGGAAAAAAGTTGGTCCCCCCCCTTCTAACTTCTAAAATAAGAGAATGATAAAACTAAAACAAATATATGTTGTACATTACTACGCAAACTTTCAACGATATTTGGTTTGAACGAGATTTAGTCAGTAGTTTTTTTTTTATACGTCATAAATCGTAAACCGCAATTTACCTTTCGACGAAGTACAAAAACCTTTATATTGTGTTACTTGATGCTACGGAACCCTTCATGGGCGAGTCCGACTCGCACTTGGCTGCTTTTTTATCCTATTTTTGAGGAAGTGCAGTCGAGATTGCGCAAAAATCATTTTTGAGCAATCTCGACTCTTCGCTCGCTCGCTTCAAGACTAAACCAGCTATCCTCTTTCAGCTACAGTAACAACCTGTTCAAGTGTAAAGCAATTAAAGTTTGTAGAACATAAAATAAATTACACATTTACAGTCTAACATTAAACGAACGAGTCCCTTAAAAAGTCAAATTGTTTTGACTGACTCGTTTGAAAGTTTGCATCGCAAAATTTGGGTATATAATGTGAAGTGATTTACCCACCTACTCGATGAACCGACGACATTGTTTAAGTGGTATGTCGGCGGATGATGGCTCATCGTGCTTCCTGGAAATGTATCGGGGAGGCCTATGCCCAGCAGTGGAGTTTTTGACACGTTTTGACAGTGGTAGAAGGATGTGTTCAAATTTATGCGGTGCCCATAGATTTTTGTTCTCTGCCTGGGTGTTATATTATATTTTAAGCATGTTACTAAAGGTAACCTAAGGCTATGGGAACCAAGTAGCTGATATAATACTTAAATACATTTTTTTTTAAATACGTACATACTTTGAATACAATATAACACTCAGACTGAGAACAAACATCTGCGTTCACCACACAAATATTTATCGGAGGGGATCGAACCCACGACCTATGGCGCAGAAAGCAGAGCTACTACCAACTGAGCTGAAAAGCCAGTCCTATATTATGTCAACTATATGGTTCCCAATAGTTCCCATAGTACAGGCTCTGCTTAAATTAGGGCTAGGTAGTGTTGTTTGGATTGTCCTCAATATTTTAGAAGGTTTACTTTATACCGTTTCAAACTACCACTAAAGAGCGCCAATAAAAATATTGCTATGATATTTGACAGTATTTCACTGATCGCCACCGTAGAATGCTTAAATGTGCACAAGGCTCGACACAAAATGGCGGTACAAATTCAAAATCCAGGTCAAAGTTACATCGTTCTATACAACTTGTTAGCTCTGGAGGGGAATGAAATTTTCAGTATGAATTTCAGCTTTCGAATGAATGGAGCCTCATTATAGGACTGTACAACCCGCAAATTGCAATTTATTGTGCTGAAATAACGTAAATTTGGGTGTGGGCGAATGCTCGTCCGTATCCGATTTCGTTTTTGGTTTTAATTGACGTGGTTTTATTTGGTTATGCTTGTGTAGTACGTTTTTATGAGTTAAGTGTCGAAACAGTATACTTGTTTTAAGGAAAACATCAGTGAGGAAAGCAGTTAGTATTTAACCAGTCATCATCATCATCATCAGCCTGAAGAAGTTCACTGCTAGACATAGGCCTCCCCAACACATTTCCAGGAAGAACGATTCAGAGCCCTTTCCATCCACCTTACTTACCGTGATCTTAACAATGTCGTCGGTCCATCTGGTATCTAATACAAAACAACGGTAGGAAACAAGCCGTAGTTTACTGCTTGTTCTTCTAGGCTTGGTCACGTGGAACTGGCACCTAGACTCACCTAGTTTTAAGACGTTTCAAAATGATTTGTTTGTTACTGAAATAATATATCTTTGAGTTTGAGTTTAATATGTGCCAAATCTAATACTTGGATGTACCTAAGACTACCCTTAGACATACAACAACAAAGAAAAAAAAATCTAATTTAGTAATGTATTTAAGATGGTTTGACCATGTAGAGAGAGTAGATGAAAGGAGATTACAAAACAAATGCATCAGGCGAGTGTGAATGGAACTGCTGTAAGGGGAAGACTTCGGCGCATGTATTTCGATCAGATCGCAGACGTTTTATAGAAAAGCCAGGTCAGGAGTACTCTAAACCAACGAGTATGAAGAATATTATGAGAGTAAATGAAGCGAGAGGTAGGCCGACTAAGCTGTTAGGATGGTATATAGGTGCTGGGCAAGCCTATTTCATCTAAAATCCTGTCCCAGGCACTATAGCGTCCCGTAAGCAGGGACATGAGTAATCACCAGTTGCCCCTGACGCTATATAAATCATCTACAATAGACGCAAAGGCCTGTTTACTTAATTATGTATGTAGTTAAATATCTGAGAGAATATATATGCCAATCCTGGGATTGAAGGCATGGCGATATTTCAATTTTAATTTTATTCAGCTCTTTTCAACCACTGTAGGAGAATAATATGTATCGTCAAAAAGTCTTTTAAAATCGACCTTTCCTAAACCCACCTGCTGTATCATTAAGGCCGTAAACTACGCCAGTTATCAGGTGAACAAAACTTGAGATCCTAACGACTTGTGCGGGTGTAATTAGGGCGGCGCACATCAGCTGTAAGATACAACGGCTAATGGACTAGAAACGCACATTAGGGTGGGTAAGAGAGGTCGCACACTGGATGATTGACAAATAAAATAAAATAAAGAAACTAGAAAGAAAGAAAATACATTTACACAGTACGAACAGCGTAACAATAAGATGTAACCATCGCTTATAACAAAACATTCCCTCGTAAGTCACACACGTCACGAACATGCCCTACGTTGCACTGCCCTGCGTCCATCAACTTGAGGCATACAAATGTTCAGCCTCACGTGTCAGTAATGTCACCGGCACCCACATCCTTCAAACCGAAACACAGCGATGCTGCTTCACGGGAGAAATAGGCATGGTGGTAGTACGCACCCGGACGAGACACACAAAGAGCTCTACTACTACTAATACCCCTACAGTAGGCCTAACACAAGCTCTAAGCGGCTCTATCTCTGGCTCTGGTTTTGAGTCTACGTTAGTAAAAATAAATAACATAAATGTGAGCATAATTGCAATAACAAATGTGTCAAAAATAAGTAAAGTGCTCACCAGTGTTTATACTGTGTGTGTGATATTTCGACATAGGATTTATTTAGTCAACACTCACACAGACTCAAAACCAGAGCCAGAGCCAGACAGAGCTTGTGGTAGGCCTACAGTAAACTACATCCCTTTCACAAAATGAGGTAAACCGTCTAACGGGGTGAAACAGGATATTTAAAAGAAATAAGACAAAGGAGGTTAACTCGTAGAGGAAACCAGGTTATTTGATACTATGTTGTTAAGAAAGCACTGGTTTAGTGGTAGCAAACCAACCTTCCAATCCTAAGGTTGCGGATTCTACCTTGTGCCTACTATAGGATTTTTAGTTCTGTGTGCAATATGGTGAAGGAAAACATCGTGAGGAATTTATAGTTCCGTGTTTATACGTATCATGAGATAAAAAGTGGCCTTGACTAAGACTGACTAAGATGACGCCACTAGACGCTCAAGTGGTTATGAAGAAGAGAAATGGTTCAGCTGTTAAACTACAGATGGCGTTTAACAGTAGGCCCACCACAAGCTCTATCTGGTTCTGGCTCTGGCTCTGGTTTTGAGTCAGTGTGAGTGTCAAAATAAATCCTAAGTCGAAACGTTACACACAGTATAAGTATAGTCTTTTAGTAGGTACTATTAGATCTCTTTGTGAAGGGCTCGTCCGGGGAAGTACTACCACCATGCCTATTTCTGACCGTGAAGCAGCATTGCTGTGTTTCGGTTTGAAGGGTGTGGGTGCCGGTGTAATTACTGGCACGTGTGGCTGAATATCTGTAAGCCTCCAGTTAATGCACGCAGAACAGTGCATCGTAAGGCACGTTCCTGACGTGCGTGACCTACGAGGCATTGCTTTGTTATAGGCGATGGTTACCACCTAACATCAGGTGGGCCATATGCTTGTTCCATCACCTAGTTACATAAAAAAAAACACAGTATAATACACTGGTGAGCACTCACACAGACTCAAAACCAAAGACAGAGCTTGTGGCCTTCAGGTCTTTTACCTTTTTTACTTTTTATTGTTTTTTTGTCTAAGGATAATTACCTCGTGTGTGTCTCTCCGAATGCAACGCTCGCCACAAACGATCTTCAGCTATACATTAGATATAATATATAACTGTCTGCAGAACAATACCACAGTAGTGTACTATTAAATGGTGTTTTAGGACAATAAACGTTAACAATAGAAATACCCTAACCTCAAAGGTATATATAATATATTTAAATATTTTACACAATCCACTCAACACTATCTAACCCCAAACTAAGCAGAGCTTGTATGATGGGAATCAGATAGTTGATATAATACTTAAATACATTTTTTTTGTAAATACATACTTAGAATACAATATAACACCCAGACAGAGAACAAACATAACCACACAAATATTCGTTCTCGGTGGGGATCGAACCCACGACCTACGGTGCAGAACGTCAAAAACACACGTTTAATTACAATGTTATGAAAAATTTTAAGGTTGGCCTCTTTGCCTACTAGTAAAAGTTACGAATTGTATACTTGTATTCTAGTGGTCTGTATACAGGAAAATGTAAACATTCTGTGTACTGTATACATAATTAATCAATTTAATCCTATACCCAAGCAAACTTGTATCAAACAAGACGCGATAAGATCTTAATTTGTATTTGTTAATCAAGAGTAAGATAGGCTCGTCTAAAACCACCCCTACCAAAAAGTAAAGCCTCAATTTTGTATAAGCATAGCGATAAGCAAAGCGGGCTCCAGTTTTTATACCTACTCGGTAATATTGCTTCTTGAAAAATAACATACGGCATCAAATCTCCACTGCTCTCTTTTATATGTGTATTTCAGGAATATAATAAGCATAAATAATGATAATATTAAAGGTATAAACAATACAGTCTTGAAAATAACTGCTGAACACAGGGTTAATTTACTTTCTATGACCAAAAAAAAAGCTATGCTCAATTTTGTTATTACTGTTTAAATAATGTAGCAAATCTCGTAATTTCTTTTGCGTTTGTTGTAAATACGTGATGTAAAAGATGCAGCCGAAACCAGTGTAAGCCAGAATCAACTGGAATTAACTAGAATTAACTGGATTGAACAAGATTGTGAGTAAAATTGCTGGCGAAGATTCGGCCGCAATTTCGGTCTTTTGTTACGTCACGCGGAGTAAGGTGAAGATGGATAAGGTATTCTGGAAGTATTTTGGAGATCCTTTGGCTTAGCAAAGTAGGTAAATGATTCAAAAGTCTCTCTCTGTCGGCTTGATAACCAGCGCATATGCCTTGTCAGGCAGCAAAAAGCTTATTTGGGGCTTATTTGGCATATTTCATCTACCATTATTTATTGTAGTTTGTGAGTTTCCTACCTATGTATGTGTGTCAAATAAATGTATTTTCTTTTTTTATTCTGTCATCATTTACTCAATAAACTTTTTTTTTATTTATATATATAAATCTTTCGTGTCACAATTTGGAACGCGATAAACTCCGAAACTACTGAACGGATTTCGATAAAATTTTGCAACTGCCTATAACATGGTCGGACTTAAAAGATAGGATAGTTTATATTCAATATTTAGGTGTTATTAATTTATAAGGGGCAAAAGTTTCGAAATCTATGTCTATCCTTTTCTAACACGTAGGGACTTCTCTATGTCTATCCTATTCTATCACTTATGGATTTTTCTGAAAATTCTTGACTTTGACGAGAACAGAATGCACATAGACGCTCTAGAATGTTATTTATGGTTCTCGAATGAGAACTGTGCAAATGACTGAACAATGGAATAATCAAATTTAAAGTTGGTTAGCATCCGGAATGCTCCCACCCAAACGTTAGTAATCCAGAATTATCTAGAATACTCAAATATACCAAGGTACCCATGCAAACGGTTCGATTTTCGTTTTTTGGTTTTCCCGAACTTATTACTTCTTCTCGAAAATCACTCCGCGGTTTGGGAACATTCGGACGGCGCGCTCTTATTATTATGTAGGAAACGCACAGGGCTGTCACAACACGTCTCGCCGGTTAGCCGCGCCCCGGGTCGCGCGAAATAATTAATATATTTTTTCAACGATCAATGACTTCTAAACAACCTGATTCATCCCTGACTTACTCGCTAAAGGAAAATGTGGAACACACTTAAAAAATCGGGTGATGACTCCCGGACTAATTAGTTGATTTACAACCATTTCTAAAAATAACATTAGCATGGTTGATACCTACAATGCTTACCTACCCTACCTGGTAAGTGAGTATTACATCACATACTCACGTCATGAAGAAGTAGTTCGAAAACACGTGTTGACAACCCTAGCGTTACAAGTGCAACAGAGTTGCGTGTTAGAAAGAGAAGCGCGATGTAGTTTTATTACAGGTTGGTGCGAGCGGAATTGTGCTTTATTTTGTTGTAGCAACGGTTGCTTTTGATCTCAACACTTCCGCAGAAATTGGTAGGTATACATTATATTCAAGAATTTTCGATTGCCGGCAGTAAGTACTGGAAAGTTTGATTGTTGTAGGTATAAAAGCAGGAACTCGGGGAATAGCGTCATTTCCATTCTGGTATCCATAGAACAAAGATCGGAGAGAGAATCAAAGTGAACAAAGTGAAGTGTTTTCCGACCGATGCGATGGCGGGACGACATAATGGGAATAACGGGTGCAACTTGGACGGCTAGCTCAAAATAGGAGAAATTGGAGAAGGATAGCCTTTGCCCTCAAGTGGGCGTCCCAAGACATTACACCAATAGTATAATAATAATAGTAATAGGTATGGGTACAAAAACTATGAATGAATATAACTATGTAACAAAAATTGTCTTTGGAATTAAAATGGCTTAGTAAAAAATAAAATATTCGTTTTTTATTGATCTATGTCTATTTTTGTCTATCCTTTTTTAACATGTAGGGACTTTTATTTGTCTATCCTTTTCTATAACGCAAGTTTTTTTCTATAAATTTAAGATTTGGTTAAAATGTTCTAGGAAATACTGCTCATAAACGTTCTAGAATGTTATTTCATTATCATCATCAATTTATATCAGTCCACTGTCGGACGTAGGTCTTTTTCAAGATTTGCCACTGAGCCCGGTCTGCGGCTTATGAACGGCAATGTTCTTTAACTTTCTGGAATGCATTTCAAACCATTGTGCTGATTTCAAAAATTATTTACTATTGAAAAGCTATATTCACCTTGAGTAACATAGGCTATAAGTATTTTAAAAAAATGTCCACCCGTGCGAAGCCGGGACAGGCAGCTAGTAGTTCTATAAATAAATATCGATTTTGGATAAAGTTGGTTAATAAAAAACCAGGCTCAAACTATTTTATTTTCAGATTCTAGAACTATTTTATTTTAAAATATTTTTTACTGATGTTGCCACATCCATTGTAAGCTCTGTCTATGTTACGTCTGTAGGTGGTGGGGGGCTTGTTTCCATCTCGCATTTCAATTATCAGATATGGTCGCTGTTTCTACATTTTTGTTAATAAATAAATTCTCACCTTGATGGAAACTCGTAGAAAGTGTTACATTATTATTTAGAGACAGTAAGCAAACTCAAACTCAATAAACTTTTATTCAATACGATACATGAATCACTTTGAAACGTCTTAAAGCTAGGTGAGTCTAGGTGCCAGCTCCACGCGACCAAGCCTAGAAGAACAGGCAACAAACTACGGCTAAGAAAAGTGACACACATTCTTAGTACCTACCTAATACTTATTTTATAAAAATAAGCTAAAGCAAAATTGCTCATTGCTCGTTTTGCTCATTGCAAATTGCATACTTGGCTAGATTGTAATATTATTAGGGTACCACAAAGATGTAGTACACTAATTTAGTAAGAAAAAAAAAACATATTCTTTTGCCCGTAACATTTTTTGGGAAAACCGAAATTGAGCCCTCTCCATCTACTGACTTTCCACTTTTTATAATGCCATCGTTCTATTTGGGACGTCCAATACAATTAACAAGTGCAAATGTTATTTAGCGTGGCAATCCTGTACTGATTTGGATCAGTTGAGCTATCTCTAGATCGTTTGTAACGGTCTGTGGATAGCTGAAAATAAAAAATACACAAGAAACAGTGTGTATTTTTTATGTTTTGGAAATATGTATTGTGTTTAATTTTAAGTTAATTTGTGTAGATAAATGAAGCATAACATTAAAAAAATACAATCCACACGACCCTATGCAGCCCTAAATTAAACAGAGCTTGTACTATAGGAACCAGATAGCTGATATAGTTCATGCATTTCACGAAGACGCGTCAATTAGAGCATTTTGGCTCTTATTACAACCAGATAAATATCACTGGATGCGTCTTCGTGAAACGCATGAACTATATATTACCTAGACACATTTTTCTTGTTAAATACATACTTAGAATACAATTTAACACCCAGACTGAGAACAAACATCTATGTTCACCACACAAATATTTATTCTCAGTATTGAACCCACGACCTACGGCGCAGAAGCCAGAACTACTACCAACTGAGCTGAGAGCTAGTCAATTTATCTATTTCCTATTTTTAGACTGAATCTTCTCAAAAATCGATATTTAATTAGTAAATCATCATATTAAGGTATCGCATTTGCCGTATTTGCCTACGCTCGTATCCGCCCAATCCAATATGGTGGCATTTCTGTTACCTGTCACATTACCCATCCACTCGCGATATTACGTGGGCAATTTAAAAATGTGATATGATGGAGGTATACCCACTTATTTGAAGGTATGACACGAGTAAAACTCTTAAGCCTAGTAGTAGTAGATCTCTCTATAAGTACTAAATACTATGCCTTTTTCTGCCGTGAAGCAGCATTGCTGTGTTTCGGTTTGAAGGTTACCACGATCGCAGGGGGATTTGCGCAAAAAAATCTGTGAAAGAGGCTGACAAGACTGTTCTTGTTCTATTCATCATCATCATCATCATTTCAGCCCGGTATCACCCACTGCTGGGTATAGGCCTCCTTCATTTTCTGCCAGCCTCCTCTGTCCTGTGCGTCTCTTGTCCAGGTGTTTCCCGCGACCCTTACGATGTCGTCGACCCATCGCGCTTTCGGACGCCCCAAATTTCTTCAGCCTGACTTCGGCCACCATTCGGTCAAGGCTTTACTCCACCGGCCATCACCACGTCTAGACAGGTGAAAAAAAAAAAATTATAACTTCGTCATTTATGAGCCGATTTTTAAAAAATATTTCATCTGAAATTTAATCTTCTTCTTCTTATCGTGCCACTGATTCTTTCGAACCAAGTGTGGTGAAAGGATTATAAGTGCGCCTCAAAGAGGCTCTTTTCGTGCGCTTGACACATACTTTCGAACTTTTTAGGTTCTACGATATGCCGGTTTCCTCACGATGTTTTCCTTCACCGTTTGAGAGCACTGGTATAGTGTACATACATTTTTGGGCAGAAAACTCATTGGTTCATGACTGGATTTGAGGCCACGACCTTAGAATTGGAAGACAGGCCGCTACCACTAGGCTACCAGCGCTCTCTGAATTTTTATACGATACTGTCATTAAAATTGTTTAACAGTTTGGGTACAAAGTCGGATTTCAAGTTTTTTAAACTTATATTTTTTTCTATTTTAAACTGTCTACCAGTCAATCACAAGCTCTGTCTAAATAAATCCTACGACGAAACGTCACACACACAGTATAATACACTGGTGAGCACTCACACAGACTCAAAACCGTGTGTGAGCGCTAAAGTTAAGTAGTTTTTAAGTGTTTTTTCTAAGTAGGTATTCAATTGTGTTTGTTATGTGTTCTGTGTAAATATTTTTATGTTTTTACTAGATAACGTAAACGATAAGTAGTATCTGTAAAGTTATATCTAGGTTAATGATAATAAATAAATAATAAAACCAGAGCCGGAGGCAGACAGAGCTTGTGGTAGGCCTACAGTGTGCACTGGCTTTTAGTATGTACTTACTAGCACTCCACTAACTAGCTTTTCAAAAGGAATCATCTCTAGATAGATGGTATGAAGCACGCATCATTAGCTTAATGACTGAGCTAATGTGATGGTTTTGCTATACTTGGCTGCAAGAAAAAATAGGAATGGGTGTTTGGCCTTTGTGTCAGTAGTACCATTGATTTGTACCATGATTTGAAGTGACGCAACTTTGTATCCTTAGTTCCATTAATGTACTAGTGACAATTATTTAGGATCAGTAGAACCATAATATGGATGGGATGGATGTAGATGGATATGTGAGCAGAGGTAGACCAAGGAAAACATGAATGAACTGTGTGAAAGATGACATGGATAAGAGAGGAGTGAATGCAGAGATGACGGCTGACATAAGGGAATGGAGGAGGAAGACATGTTGTTGAGGGATAAGGGCAGGAAGAAGAAGAAGAAGTAGTACCATGATAATATAGATGTATGAAAACTTCTTAATAGGCTAGCAGCGCATCAGTATCATCTCTGGTGCTGCAGGTGCCTATGTGCAACGGTGACTGCTTTCCTTCAGGTGGCCCGTCTTTTTTTTGTTCCAATCGTACAAGCTCTGCCTAGTTTGAGGATAGAAGGTGTTGTATGAATTTTCCATTATATTTAATAACGGTTTAATGTTCTACAGATTCAGGCAGAGGTTTTATAGTACATTGTTACCTGAGTGTTGAAAGTCACGTTTCTTGAGTCCCGAGACGGGTTTGGCGCCAGAGCGTAGCGAGGGCGCCAATGGAGCTTGAGGGACTTAAAAGACTTTCACCCGAGGTAAACACTGTGCTTTTCATTACGAATACAAGGAAAGTAAAAATAAAAACATGAAAAAAAAAATTGTGAAAATGAAGATTGAATTGGCGCCATCCCGGTTTTTTTTTTCTTTTTCTCTGGCGGGCCTTCGGCTTCGGTTCGACAGCATTATTCAGCCATTATTTTCATTCTCATAATTCAAAAAATGGTAAATTGATGCTCAAATCTACGAGTATGTTATTTTAAATAAAAAGTTGAAGCTATATATTAATCAAGTAATTTAGAAGATATATTATTTATTTAATACCATCTTTATGTTATTTAAATTTAAATTTTACATTGCGCTCTAACTAGACTTTTTAAACTTCTTACCGTTGCAATGGGTTTCCAACCTACTTGCTGAATAAAAAGTTGGAATTTAGTTCAACGACCTCCTTGCAGTTAGAAAGACTAGAAAGTTGGAACATGGTTGAATAAAATAGAACTTGTTTTTTTTTTATAATTTGACAGCTGTCAGTAGAAAG
This sequence comes from Thera obeliscata, assembly GCA_947578465.1. Classification (NCBI taxonomy): domain Eukaryota; kingdom Metazoa; phylum Arthropoda; class Insecta; order Lepidoptera; family Geometridae; genus Thera; species Thera obeliscata. Next base: position 7,200,623 of record OX387923.1, on the reverse strand, counting down.
CGATTCTCCCTAGGGCTGAAAGTTTTACTTTCAATTAGGCCCTTCAGGCAACTTCAGACCTACTTTCAGAGTATGAGTAATGAAAAATTATTTTTCGATTCATATTTAAAACAAACACCCCCGAATCATCCCAAATGTTTATCATATTTGAAAATCAAACCCACAACCTATAGTGCAGGCAGAGCTACGTACAACTGAGCAAAATTAAATAATGGTGGACATTCCACACAACACTGTCTAGCCCCAAATTAAGCAGAGCTTGTAATAAGGGAACCAGATAGCTGATATAATACTGATATACATTTAATTTTTGCAAGTACATGCTTAGAATACAATATAGCACCCGGACAGAGAACAAACATCTATTTTAACAACACAAATGTTTGTTTTCAGTGGAGATTGAACCCACGACCTACGGCGCAGAAGGCAGAGCTACAACCAACTGAGTTAATAGACCAGTTAAAATTATCTGTATTTCCTAATTTTTATCCACTGTTTTTCAGCCAGTTTTCAAAACAAATACTTAGTTAAATCAGGAATTCACTGTATTCTTGAATAAAATGTTACTTATGCAGATTCAGAGCAAAGGAGAATGCATGCAAAAGCGAATTCCGTGAAGAAGGCTTTGACGGTAAAGGTAGGTTCATACTAGCGTGAATTTATGGAATTGCGAAGATCATATTCTTGTTAGGTCTCATTTGAGACCAACCAGAAATCACAATGTAATATTTTCATTTCTGTAGGCCTATTACAAGCTCGGTCTGGCTCTGGTTTTGAGTCTGTGTGAGTGTTCACCGGATTATTATAATATGTGTGTGACGTTTTGACGTAGGACTTATTTAGTCAGCACTCACACAGACTCAAAACCAGAGCCAGTGATAGAGACAGAGAAAGCTTGTGGCCTACTGTTTCGTTCTAATTTTGAAGCTTGGCGTGTGTTGTTTTTAAAACGATTGCTTTATTTGTTTCTTATAATTTTGTTTTATTAATTTTAATATGTTGTACAATAATATGCATACCTTATATTGAACATTATCAATAATAAAAAATAAAAAAAAACCAAAAAAATGTTTTCATTATAAACTAGTGGCCGCCCGCGGCTTCGCTCGCCCGTTCCCGTAACACCCCGTTCCCGTTGCTTTTTCGGGATAAAAAGTATCCTATGTCCTTCTCCCGGTTCTAAGCTACCTTCCCACTAATTTTCTGCCAAATCGGTTCCGCCGTTCTTGAGTTATAAATTGTGTAACTAACACGACTTTCTTTTATAAATATAGATATATAGATGTTTCATAAGGTATAAATATGGACTACTCACTAGGTATAGGTAGCTCACGAGAGGGGTACGGGTATTACGAAAACACCGTCTGTACAATGCACCTTCTTTATTCAAACTATTTAATTTCACCTATGCTAAACCTATAAACGCAACGATAGCGCGATCCAGAAATCGTACACCTTTAGGCGCGCCATCTAGTTGTGAAATAATACATTATTCAACAAACGAGCGTTAAGGGGGGACTTACGAATACCAACGGTTTTTGGGTACCATTTATGGAACCAGGAATCATTACTATAGATAAAACATGGTATAAAATAAAAGATGATGTGTTCATCTATAGTGATAGCCAATAAAAAATGGGCAGTCCTATACAACATTTTCACATGAATACGTTTTTACCATAACAAAAATCGCAAGAAAACGCAAAAATCAGTAAGAAAACATTGACGCGTACAATGTACACCTAGCCTTAAACTACCACAATTCTTGAGGCTTCAATGACAAAGGAGCAAAAAAAAACACTTTCTTTTATCCCTCTGCGATGAAAGGTTATTTTTAAATCGTGTTATTTTGCAATTCAATACGATTGCATAAGTTTCTTCAGTCGATACAATATTACGTAACTTGCGAATGGCTAGCATTCAATTATTGTAACAGCTAGTTGCATAAAAAAAATCAGTTGTCTGTAAAGTCGGTTTACTGACAATAGCTGAACGTGACGACGTCATACAGCTGTCCACGCGGACGCATCGCTCACTCAAGTAGGAGAGGACAGATTTCGAACGCTGCCGAACGCGGAGGCCGTGCGTGCCTCTTTGTCGCTCGTTCCACGCTCTCGCTTACACTTCAAGCCTTAAATGAAACGCCTCTGAGCGAGGTAACGCCGCATGAGTCATGTTTTTTTGTGCGTGCAGCTGGCTCCATCGAATTATAAGACGTTGTCACGACAAAAACTTGAATCCTATTCTTAAGGCTTGCGCACATTTAAGCGATGGCGATAACGATCGAAACGCTGTCATATTTGACGGCTTTTCACTGATCGCTATTGCAGAACGCTTAGATGCGCAAGGCTTTAGAGAATCGACTCAGACTTAAGAGTGGGTCGTGCGAAAATTGTAGACTATACATTTGAGATTAATTCGAATTTAAGTGTGTTAAAAAAATATGGTTAATGTATAGTCTACAATAAGTCCTTTTGCGATTTTTAAAATGTCACTTAATTATTTAGTTATGAATTTTTAAAAACAAATCTCAAATTTTCGCACGACCTACTCTTAATTACAGTTTCGGAATACGGGCCTTAGAATACAATATAACATTAAGACAGAGAACAAATATTACCACACAAATATTTGTTCTTGGTGGGTATCGAACCCACGCCCTCTAACACAGAAGGCAGAGCTACTACCAACAGAGCTGTCTGAAAAAGTATTAATACAATACTATCATTTCCCAGTAGCTCCTCTGAAACCAAATACAGAAACTTTTACGAAATTCTATTATTTCTCTCAATAATATTGAATGACGTGATTACTGAAATTGGGGTTTTGCAATGGTTTATGATAAGCCTTAGCCTGAGTGTTATAAGGTTCAAATTTGCATAGTATTAGTGCCGTCATCTATTTTAATGTGGTGACTAAAGTTATAAATGTTTACAATACCGCACATTGCTTGTGTAGTGGAAAATATCTTTACATACACACTTGTCCTTTGATGGGCACTTTACTGGAACTTCTTTTTTTTTTTAAACTAACTGATGGAACAAGCTTATGGCTCACGTAATGTTAAGTGGTAACCATCGCCTATAGCAAATTGCCTTCGTAGGTCACGCACATCAGGAACGTGCCCTACGATACTCTTCCCTGCGTCCATCAACTTGAGGCATACATATGTTCAGCCTCACGTGCCAGTAATGTCACCGGCACCCACACCCTTCAAACCGAAACACAGCAATGCTGCTTCACGGCAGAAATAGGCATGGTGGTAGTACGCACCCGGACGAGCCACACACAAAGAGCTCTACTACTACTAATGCACTGCTATTTTTATTTGGTAGAAGGACCAAACTTTTCTACTGTTTTCTCACGATGTTTTCCTTCACCGTTTGACCTTTGTGTGTTTCTCTCGCTAAGTACTAACAACGGGAAAGTGGTTTCTACACTAAAACAATAATTATTTTCGTCTGTTTGGTAGTTTTAGTGGAACTGGATACTTACTAACCTTTTCTATTTTTAGGTTAGAAAGGGTATTTTTTTGCTACAAGAAAACAAATACATTTTAAGTAGAGTTCGGGTAACAAATACCTTGGACATAATTTATCAACAATACATATTTTCAACATGTATTGTATTTTAAGCAAAAATTTTTTTGTCTTTTTTCCACTATATAGCTCTAGAGATATCGACCGTTCTGGGATCAAATGTCGTAACAGCCAACTCATTGAGATGAGTTGGCTTTTACGACATTTGATCCCAGAAGGGTCGATATAAGAAGATTATGACAGAAAATATTAAAAAAAAACACGTATTTTATTGCATGTTGAAAAAAGGGACATTAGAATTTTTTGTAATACAAAATTAAAAAGTATAGAATTATATTTTACACCAGATTCCACGAAAGTACTTAGAAAACTAACAAACCTCTATTCAAACGTCTGTATCACCTTTTTTACAATGTGGATATTTATATCACAAATATATTATTCAAAGATCAAACTTTCCAATTTCACATTTTTACTTTATTTCCTTAAACTTTGCGCTTTCGTGGCAACCGAGTGGCAACCAGTAAAACCGTAGTAAAACGTTATCATTGCTGTCATATTTGACAGCGAAGAAATAAACGCAAAGCTAGAAGATTTGTAAAGAAAACCAACAAACACATCAATGAATTTAGTTAATACAATACGTCAATACGTCAAAGTCAAACACAAAGGCACGTTCGTAGCTTTTTCGCAGCACTCGTAGCTCTTTCGTAGCTCTCGTAGCGCTTGCTACGAGTCCGTGCGGTAGCTAACTTTGCGAGAAAAAGTTAGTAATAGAAAAAGTTAGTCGTGTGTTGTGGAGTTAGTTCACAATAGACTTAAATCGGCTATGAAGTTTTATTTGAATGAAAGCTGTTGTGCTGTGAGTTTTACAGGAGTTTTATTTAAAAGTTGCTTACAAACGATGTTGAGCACTAAGTTTTTTTAGACTCAGTCAGATTGTGACGACGTTTTGTTCCCAGTAGTTCGGAAAACAGTTCTGTTGATCGATTTACTCGATATTTTCCCCCTAGATCAGTTACGAAAAAAGCATAGCCTAGTAATAGAACTACTATAGTCACCGCGTTACCAACTGAGTCATACCATAATCATTTTACTATGTCTATTTTGCTTTCACTTGTGGGTATTATGGAGCCGCAATGATGTGCGTAAGATATCGAAATATAAATAAATAATAAATAAATATTTTGGACAATTCACACAACACTATCTAGCCTCAAATTAAGCAGAGCTTGTGTTATGGGAACCAGATAGCTGATATAATACTCACATACATTTTTTTTTGTAAATACATACTTTGAATACAATATAACACCCAGACAGAGACAAACATCTGTGTTCACCACACAAATATTTGTTCTCGGTGGGGATCGAACCCACGACCTACGGCGCAGAAGGTAGAGGTACTACCAACCGAGCTGAGAGGCCAATCAAAGTATTGATATGCTCATAAGCGTATATCGATAAGAATTAAATCAGATGGAAACATAGTAGTATTTGGGGCCCTGAAAAGGACCGATTGACGACTCAGTTGGTAACGCGGTGACTACAGGATATATTTCGATCCAACTTAAAAACTACAAAATGATTCTAATAATCGATAAAAATCTGATTATTTTCTGATTAAAACTTTTATAAATAATGACATAAACTAGGAATGAATGACCTATCAAGCTAGGCTACGCGTTTTTATTATCATACTGAAATTCCTTCAAAATACCCTACTAAAATTCCATGAAATATCAATTACTACGTTCCACTTCCCATAAACAGAAAGTAATTGGACGCTGTGTACATGTATATTTGTACACTCGATCGATTTATTAGTATACGTCAAACACATAACGCGTTCTAATTGGATAGCGCAGTTGGGTATCAAATCACAAGCTTATGACTGTGAGCACCTAAGCCTCATGCAATTAGGAAATGGGAAATATTGACTGGCCTCTCAGCTCAGTTGGTAGTGTAAAGTATTCATAACAGCAGGAGGACACAGTGAAAGACAAGTTTCATGCATAGACTGACTTTATTCCATTCCACCCTCAACCTCCAATATCATACATCGCTACCCACATCTCTCTTCTTAAAATAAATAAAACATTATACCTACGTACCTATTCTTTTCTTTGTTTTTGTTATTGAGATACTTTGAGTTACATTGAAATTATTATAGGTAAAAAACTTGAAACTCAGTGTACATAGATTAGGTAATCTAAATATTGAACAGTTTACTTACAGATACCGTTAGATAATAATTACTTAAACTAAGTATACATTTTTACCTACATACTATTTTTTTTTTTTTTTTTTTTTTTTTATTAGAAAAACGTACATTTGCATTTATTATTATACATTAGATAGGTGATAGACAGAAAATTTACCTACTTAACACAGATTTTAGGCAAGCCTGTAAAGTAGATATTTTTAGTTTATTTTATTTTAACAGTCACAAGAATATTAGAAATTATTTAGCTTGATAATAATAATTATGATAATTAGCATAACTTACAAGCAATTATTATATTAGGACATTCTTTTTTTTTTTTTTACATTTATTTTTATTTAAGTATACCTACATATATTTTTTTTTTATTTTATTTATTTGTTATTATTACTATTTATTACATTATTATTACTAGTAATGTTTACATAAATTTATAATATAGGTAAACACACTGACATGCAATTCACACTTGGGGCATTGTAATATGCGCTACACCTAACCGTGAAACCGGTTTTACACAACACGCAATTTGAAATGTTTCACTGTTTTAACTAATTGGATAAGTTGTTATGTTCGTTGTTCCGTTGTAGATAGTTCAGGAAAATCCCCACCGATCAGGAGGTCTCACTGTCCTGCCAAATCGAGTAACATAAAGATTAGAATAAGGAGCAGCAGCGGCGGAGGCGGAAGAGTTCGTGGTACCTGAGTGGTGTGGCGCACTGGAGCTGGCGGGCATGGACTGAATGACGTCATCGAAATCATATGATTCATTCATGGGGCTCTGTTCTTGTCGCAACGGACTATCTAGGGTGATCTGTCTACGATTTCGTCTAATCACTGCACCAGATGTACATAGCCTAAGTGTGTATGACCTTAGCCCTGACAGTGCAATAATAACACCGTTTATCCATTTCCCGTTAATGCGTACTTTGATTTTGTCACCAACTACGAACGGTTTTAAATTCTTACTACCTTTATCAAAATATTTCTTTTGTGTCGATTGTCGTAGCTGTAGTTCCCTACTCACATCAGCGGGACGGTGAATGTTAGGTTCGAGTAGCCTCGGGGGACACGGAACTATACTACGGTATTTTCTACTATTTAGTAACTCGGCGGGAGAAGGCAAAGTTTCACTAATTGGCGTGTTGAGGAACTCCAATAGTGCAAGTCTAAAGTCAGAACCATCATAACGTATTTTTTTATACATGTTCTTAACAGTCTGGATGGCCCGCTCGACTTGACCATTGGACTGAGGGTACCTTGGGGAAGACGTTTTATGTTGGAATTTCCACTCACGGCTAAATTCTTGAAACAGTCTACTTGAAAATTCAGGACCATTATCTGACATGACTACGTCTGGAAGACCCTGCCTGCTGAAGATGTTCTTTAATTTACTTATAATATGTTCAGAAGTTAAGTTAGTTAACTGTTCCACTTCTACAAATTTACTAAAATAGTCAATTACAAGTAGATAAGATTTTCCGGCGCTATGAAAAACATCAGCACCTACTTTAGACCACGCACGGTGTGGTACCTCATGTGGAATCAATGGCTGCTTACTATTTTCTTTGCGATGCGTAAGACATGCTTGGCAGTGCGATAACATATCCTGTATTTGCGAGTTCATGTTTGGCCAATACATAATTTCTCTAGCCCTTAACTTCGTCTTCGCTGCACCTAAATGACCGATATGTATTTTTTTTAGCATATCCCTACGCATACATTTAGGTATGACAATCCTTTCACCTTTCCACACCAAGTCATACTCAACAGTTAATTCATCCCTACAATCCCAATACGCTTTTATTATATCTGCCAAATTACTTTTGTCTACTGGCCACCCATTTTTTATTATCCTGATTAATTCTCGCATTTCTTCATCTGTCGAGGTATGTTTTTGCAGTTCTATAAAATGTGTGTCCGATAAGGAGTTGCTAGTAGCTATGGCACATACCTGCGCCCGCACGTCTAGGTCGTCGCGCGGCTCGCTTACAGAGCCGCTGCTCGGGGCGACCGCCCGGGACAGAGTGTCCGCTATATATAGGTACCTACCTGGCTTGTATACGAGCGTAAACGTGTAAGGCTGCAATCTTATCAACATTCTTTGTAATCTAGCCGGCGCTCCCGCTAAGGGCTTATTTATAATACTAACAAGAGGTTTGTGGTCTGTCTCAATTGTTATATCACTTCTACCGTAGATGTATGTATAAAACTTCTCGCAAGCAAAAACACATGCATACAACTCTTTTTCAATCTGTGCATACGCTTGTTCTGTTTTTGTCAACGACTTCGAAGCAAAACATACTGGCAATCCGTTTTGCAGTAAACATGCCCCTAAACCATGCTTACTTGCATCTACCGACAAGGTCACCGGTTTATCTAAGCTATAGTACTGCAAGACTGGGGGATTAGTCATGCATTTTTTAAGTTCTTCTAAACAATTGTTATGATTTTCGTCCCAGTGCCACGCAATATCTTTTTTTAAGAGCTCGCGTAAAATTCGAGTTTTATCCGATAAGTTTGGTATAAAACTTCCCACGTATGTAACTAATCCTAAAAATCGTTCTAAATCCTTGGCATTTTCTGGTTTTGGCATATCTAATATCGGTAATATGTGTGCATTATCAGGTCGAATACCATTTTGGGTAATTATATGCCCTAAGTACCTTATTTCTGTTAATCCTATTTTGCATTTTTCTCTATTTAACTTGACGTTAATCTGCTTACATCTCTCTAAAACTTGACGTAATCGTTTGTCATGTTCCAGCTTTGACGGGGCGTAAACCAATAAATCATCTACGAATAATTCTACACCCTGTATATCATCAAAACATTCAAAAAGTCGCTTGTGAAATACTTCTGATGCCGACGAAATTCCAAAAGGCATCCTTAAGAATTTGAATCTACCAAATATCGTATTAAATGTACATAAATCAGTGGAATCGCTATGTAATCTTGTTTGCCAAAATGATTGTTTACAGTCGAGTGTACTAAAGTACTTGGCTCCCGAGAGCTTGCAGGTTATTTCATCCAAAGTAGGTAATTTAAAATGTTCACGTTTTATGTATTTATTTAAATCTCGCGGATCCAAGCAAATTCTTATGTCCCCACTAGGTTTTTTAACTACAGTCATGCTATTAACCCAGTCTGTGGGCCCTTCTACCTTTTCAATAACTTTTAACTGTAACATTTCATCCAACTTCCGCTTGACATCATCACGAAGCGCCACCGGCAGCTTGCGCGGTGCGTGCACTACCGGTTGTGCATCACTAGTCAATTGTATTCTGTATTCCCCCGGCAAACATCCCATTCCCTCACATACTTCCGGATATTCATCTAAAATGCTATTCGAATTATTTTGTATAGAAAAAATACGCCTGACAAGGTTAATTTCAGCACAAGATTTTTTTCCTAAAACTGGTGGAGAATCGACATCTACAATGATAAATTTAGTTATATACGGTTTATTTTTATAATTAACTTTTAATTGACACTTGCCTAAGACATTTAAATTCTCGCCTGAATAACTAATTAATCTAGTGCCTGTTGGTAAAAGATCGCTCTGTTGAACTCCCGTTTGCGACAAAAACTTCAATGGTAAAACGTTCACGTCAGCTCCAGTGTCCAACTTGAAACGAATGTTGTTATTATTGATTTGTAAATCTACCAACCACTCATCACTGATGCTTGCAATATGGCTCATGCTACATACCTGATCTGTGGAGTTATCCTGAACTGTATACACACGGCAGACCCTTGCAAAATGATTTAACTTGTTGCACTTTGCACATCTTAGTCCATAGGCCGGACACTGGAACTTTTCATGGGTCCTTCCACAATAATTACACGGATTTCCTCTACCGCGTGACTGTTCTTGGAATGTTGCTCCTCGCGTGCTAGCTGCGTTCTGTCGAGGAGTGGGCGCAGGCGCTCGTGCTCCCTGACTCACTCGATTAGCGCCGCTCGCTGCCGCGGCCTGCCGGCTAGGCCCGGCCGCGAGTGCCTGCTGTCCCGTCCAAGCCTGCTGGCGCTGCCCACCAGCTCGGCGCGTGCCACATCGGCACGGTGCACGGTCTTCACGTCGAACCCAGTGCACATCACATACTGGTTCATCATGTTCCTCTATTGCATGAATTGTACTAGCCTCGGTTTGTTCGGTTTTTACTGTACTCGCCTGTGCCCGCGATATTTCAGCGACTGTACATATATCTAATGTTTTCTGGAGTGTCAAATCAGGAACCCTTAATAATCTCTCCCTCAATGTATCCTCTCTTAGGCCGCATATCATTCTGTCCTTGATCAGATCGTCCTTCAGTTTATCAAACTCACATGAGGCCGCAAGCTTATTCAAATCGAACGCGTATTGGTCGACAGTCTCATATTCCTGTTGATTCCGCGTAAAAAACTTGTGGCGTTCTATAGTTAAGTTTTTTTTCGGAGTGAAGAAGTCATCAAACTTCTTTAGCAACGATTCGACAGTAGTAGTAACTTCTTCTGTAAACTGCTCATACACCTCTCGGCACTTCTCACCGATGACATGAAGCAAAATACTTGTCTGTACCTCCCGGTCTTTTTTTTCCAATTGACATGCTTTATAATAAATCATAAACGACTTCTTCCATTTTATCCATTCTCTGCATAAATTTCCAGACGTAACATTTGTCAAGTCCTTTTCGAAGCAAAATGGCGGTGGTGGCTGTAGCATTGAATCCATATTTGCGGTGAAATTTTAGCACTTCGGTTTATTTCACTCACTGTTCCACATCAACTTCGTAATATTTGCACTATTTCCAACTAATTCCCGAGTTTTGGTACCGGCTGCGCCATGTAAAGTATTCATAACAGCAGGAGGACACAGTGAAAGACAAGTTTCATGCATAGACTGACTTTATTCCATTCCACCCTCAACCTCCAATATCATACATCGCTACCCACAGGTAGTAGCTCTGCCTTCTGCGACGTAGGTCGTTGGTTCGATCCCCACCGAGAACAAAATTTGTGTGCGTAATACAGAAGTTTGTTCTCTGTCTGTGTGTTATATTGTATTTATTGAACTCGGAAAGAAATATTCATTTTCTTAAAATGAATCCTAGCTAGATCAATTTATCGCCCCCGAAAACCCCTGTATACTAAATTTCGTGAAAATCGTTGGTGCAGTTTCCGAGATCCTAAATATATATATATATATTATACAAGATTTTCTCGTTTAAAGGTATAAGATTTACAAAAAAATATAAGTAATAAATCACTATTTTAGAAAGCCTCAACCAAAAGATAACTCCATCAGCTCTACTGTTAGATCTGAGTAAGGCGTTTGACTTTGTAGATCATAAGATTTTATTAGCCAAATTAAGCAAACATGGAGTGAGAGGTCCTGCTGAAAACTGGTTTTGCTCCTATTTGGGAAATAGAAAGCAGTTTACCAGAGTAACTAAATTGAATAATAGAACTTTGGAAAACTTTGACTCCGATGTAAGGATCAATCCTAGTGGTGTTCCGCAGGGTAGTATTTTAGGACCGCTATTGTTTCTTTTATATATTAATGACTTGCCACAAGTAATTGACCATGACTGTATTATGTTTGCTGATGATACAACTGTAATAATTAAATGCAATGACATAAATAGCTATGAACATGTGATAAATAAAGTTCTAAACAATATTATTTCTTGGCTTGACATAAATAAACTTAAACTTAATGTTTCAAAAACAAAAATAATTACTTTTAAAACTTATAATAAGCAACCTTTAACTCTAAATGTCCTGGTTGATGGACAAGCCATTGAGCAGGTGTCGGAGTCCAAATTTCTAGGAATTACGATTGACGAACATCTGTCTTGGAAATGTCATGTGCATAACATATGTGTCAAAATTAATAGGTTTGTGTTTGCTCTCACTAAGCTAAAAAATTGTACGTCCAGACAGACAGCTTTAATGGTATATCATGCCTATATATGCTCAGTTATTCGATATGGCATTGTAGTTTGGGGTAATTCCACTGATATACTGAGAGTCTTTGTGGCCCAAAAGAAATGTATTCGTGCAGTATTTGGTTTGAGATGGACTGAATCCTGTAAACCAATATTTAGAGGTCAAAAACTTTTAACAGTCCCATGCTTGTACATATACGAAGTTGCAAAATTTATAAAACAAAATGGCAATCTGTTTGAAACCAATTTTTTTTTTTTTTTTTTTTTTTTTTTTTTTTTACACAACACTACCCAGCCCCAAACTAAGCAGAGCTTGTAATATGGGAACCAGATAGCTGATATAATACTTGAATACATTTTTTTTTTTTTTTGTAAATACATACTTAGAATACAATATAACACCCAGACAGAGAACAAACATTCATGTTCACCACACAAATATTTGTTCTCGGTGGGGATCGAACCCACGACCTACGGCGCAGAAGGCAGAGCTACTACCAACTGAGCTAGAGGCCAGTCAATTGCAACTCAAACAAGAGAGTTGCAACAATTGTTCAGCTTAAAATGCCAGTGCCTAAGCTGGAAACATTTAGGAAAAATTGTGTTTACATGGCCCCTCTGATTTATAACTCCTTACCAAAAAACATAATTGATCTCCCTTATAATAAGTTTTGTGCTGAGTTGAAAAATTGGTTATTAGAAGAAAGCTTTTACACTATTGCAGAATTTCTAAAAAAGGGTTCGTGTCGTTTTTACAACTATTAAAACTTCCCAGATAATGTACCTAATATTTGAAACAATTTGACATGTCGACTTCTTATTACTATTTTTGTATAGATTTAAGTACTTAATTAATTTTGATTTGACATGCCTACAATTATATTTTTGACAATTTTAATATTATAATAATGTATGTAACTTCCCTAAAATTTAATTTTAGCACACCGAAATGGTAATAGTAGATTGTTATACAAGGGCAGTAAGTGAGCTTTTGCAGAACAAGATCCTTTTTGGCGCCCGTGCGAGCGCAGCTCGCAAAGGGCGCTAATGGATCGAGTGTACCCGAGATATTTAGATGCCCGAGCGAGCAAAGCGAGCGAGGGTAAATATAGTTCGAGGGTGCAATAGCTACTTATGACCGAGGTAAGCATTCTACTTTACATCATTCATGCGAGGTAAATTTTTAACTAGCTGATGGAACAAACATATGGCCCACCTGATGTTAAGTGGTAACCATTGCCTATAGCAAAGCATTGCCTCGTAGGTCAAGCACGTCAGGAACGTGCCCTACAATGCACTGCCCTACGACCATCAACTTGAGGCATACGGATGTTCAGCCTCACGTGATAGTGATTTCACCGGTACCCATACCCTTCAACTCGAAACACAGCAATGCTGCTATTCGACAGAAATAGGCTTACAATACAACACTAACACAACATTTATACGGGTATGACGAAATGTAATTTTAATTTGAGAAAAATAAAATTACAATAATAATATAAGTATTATTATAATTATACTATTAATTTTATTAAAATTAATAGTAAAATATTTGTACCGGTAGATATCTGCTAAAACAGTCGTAGACGCACACTTATGCACACATCTGTGAGCTACTATATCTTTACAGTAAAAAGTTTTCATATCATTTTGTAAGAAAAGAGATTGTTTCACCAAGGAGGTTTGCATAGCTCTTGAACTGTAATGAACCATCACCAAGGAGGTTTGCATAGCTCTTGAACTTTAATGAACCATTACGTATCAAGCATAGTGTGACGGTAAAAGTGATTTGAAAATGGAACGCATTTACAATGCACTGGGCTGCACACGCCTACTTTCACAGCCTCTTTGTGCTAAAGTAAATCCTATTTACTGAGCATGTATGATGTAAAAATATTATGTGATACACTAATACACTTTTGACATCTATGTATACTTTCCCATACCATGTTTTTAGGCAAATAAACGAATATGCGCCCTCGCTACGCTCTGGCGCCAAACCCGTCTCGGGACTCAGAAAACGTGACTTTCAACACTGGGGTAACAATGTATTAAATAATGATTTATGTTTATTTTATAAAAAGTAGTATTTTAATATATAAAAGTAAAAAGGCCTTTGCATCTATTGTAGATGATTTATATAACGTCAGGGGCAACTGGTGATCACTCAAAGAGGTTGTTGGTATCTATGAGCGACGGTGACCAAATAACATCAAGTGGGTCGAAGGTCGTTTGTCTATCTTTTACAAAACAAAAAAGTGACTATAGTATCCTCATTTTTAATGAGTATTTGGTACTCCATGATGTGATAAAAGTGAAGCTGTACTGTACATCTGTATGCCTCAAGCTGATGGACACAGGGCAGTGCATCGTAGAGCACGTTCCTGGCGTGCGTGACCTACGGCAATGCTTTGTTATAGGCGATGGTTACCACTTAACATCAATAGCCCTACCATGAGCTCTGTCTGGCTATAGTTTTGAGTCTGAGTGAGTGTTGACTAAATAAATCCTACGTCAAAACGCATTCTCACCAGTGCATTATACGTCACACACAGTATAATGCACTGGTGAGCACTCACACAGACTCAAAACCAGAACCAGAGACAGAGCTCATGGTAGGCCTATACAGGTGGGCTATTGTCTTATCAGCTAGTTATATAAATAAAAAAAAACCCTGCCGCAAACTTTCAGCGAATGACTCTTCTTTTTCTTATCGTGTCACTGATTCTTTCGAACCTAGTGTGGTGAAAGGATTTTAAGTGCACCCCAATGAGGCTCCTTTCGTGCACTTAGAAAAATTTTGTAGTAATAGATTTCTTAAAAAAATATCTTTCTAAACGCTACCATTTCCAACTTGTGCCCTACGAGCATAGAGCACAAAGCCGTATAAAACAGTAATTAGTATTCGTTAATTGAACTTCAGTAACACATCGCCACTGATTATATCTTTTGTTCTTTGGACGAAATTGCAAAATCGTATCAGCTATTGTTGGTGGATAGCACCGGCAGCCTAGTGGTAGTGATACACACCTTCCGAACATAAGGTCGTGGGTTCAAAGCTAGTTGTGAACAATGAGTTTTTCTGTCTAAAAATGTATGTGCACTATGCCAGTACTCTCAAACGGTAAAGAAAAACATTAGGAGTAATTTTTAGGTTCTACATGGGCACAAATAAAGCCTCCAAAGTTGCGTATGATGTGTAAAAATATAGCTCCATTGTTTCGTTTGGTACATTTTGTAAATAGATGTAGGTATTAATAATAAATTTATTTGTAAATAAATGGTAGGTATTTTACCGCTTCTTTATTGTATATTCTATAAAATTATTTCAATTCTACTTTACTGGCGATCATAAAAACGTGTTCCGAATTTAATTACAGCCATGTTGAATTATTGAACAGTGGAAACAGTGTTCTACACGAGTACTCGTACATTGAACAGAAGATAAACTTCAAAGATTTACTAAATTTTACTATGTACTATAATGATCACAGCACAAATGTGTTAGGGTTATGAATATTATCTGTAAAATACTTTTTGTTAATTCTTATTAATTTTAGTGTTTGTTTGAATTTTATATTAATAAATATAATGATTACACTTCCTGCGGAAGTGTCTTGGTTTTTACCATGCTAAAAACAAAGAGGGCGACACTGGCTCGTAAGGCGGGTAGGGTAGGGATAGTTGGCGACTGGGGCGTCAAGCAAGCGTCATCGCCATTCGAGTACTAGCTTTCGACCTGAGTGGCTGTGTGGTTTAATACGCTAATTTTATGTAAAAGTGATGTACTAAAGAGCTAGTGATTGTGGCATTGGTGTTTTGAAAATTATTATCGGACCATCCCTTAAAAATGGGATTGGGCTGGCCACGTCTGCCACATGTCTGACGATCTTTGGGCTAAAACCACAGCTGATTGCAGAACATAGAAATGTAACATTAGAACATGTTAGAATATTAGAATGTAACATGTAGAAATGTGGCAATTCGGTCGTAGAAGATGCCTCGATTGCTGCAATATTATTAGGAGGTCTTACTTCAAAATATGAGCCTCTAATAATGGCACTAGAAAACAGCAGTGTGGATGTGACGACTGATCTGTGATGATGACGAAAACATGGAAGCTTGTTGATCGGCCGGATAAGAAGGTGATACCATGCAAATGGGTATTTAAGGTCAAGATGGATGCTCATGGAAACATAATAAAGTATAAGGCAAGACTAGTAGCCAAAGGTTTCAAACAGGTTGAGGGTGTTGATTATAATGAAACGTTTGCTCCAGTGGTACGTCATTCGTCACTCCGTACATTGTTTGCATTAGCTGCAGAAATGGACCTAAAAATGAGACACTTGGACGTTGACACTGCTTTCCTCAACGGAGATCTTGAAGAGGAAGTTTATATGGAACAACCTCAAGGTTTTGTGAAGAAAGGTCAGGAAAGTCAAGTTTGTCTGTTGAAAAAATCCTTATACGGGCTAAAACAGGCACCACGAGCATGGAACAAGATGGATAAAACTTTGCTGAAATTAGGTTTTGATAAAACTCTTTCGGAACCATGCGTTTATAAGAAACTTTTTGGTAAAGAGTTGGTTATAGTGGCAGTTTATGTTGGTGATCTCATTGTCTTTTGCCAGAGTGACATGACATTTGACATTGTCAAGCATGATCTTGGAAAATATTTTCCATGAAAGACCTTGGAGAATTGAAATATTATCTTGGACTGAATATCGATAGTAGTGATAATGGTGAAATAAAGGAAGACGGAAAAAAATCTTGAAGGCTGTACAGATGCGGATTGGGCGAACTGTGGTATCGATCGTGGGTCTTGTACGGGATACTCTGTATTTTACGTTGGCTGGAGGACCTGTAACGTGGCAGGCTAAAAAGCAACAAACAGTAGCTCTGTCATCTACTGAGGCTGAGTACATGGCACTCACGGCGGCGGCCGGGGAGGCATGTTGCCTCAAATGGTTTATTTTCGAAGTAACTGGTAAGACTAACACTGTTACTATGTTCAGCGATGGTCAGAGTGCACAGAGTTTGGTGCACGGCCCGGTCCACCGCGAGCGGACTAAGCATATTGATACTAAATATCATTTTATCAGAGAAAAATGGTATCTGACGGAATTATATGTGTAAAATTTGTCAGATCGAACGTCAATTTTGCTGACATGCTAACTAAGCCACTGAGGCGCATTCTACATGAAGGGTGTCTGGAAGGTTTAGGGTTGGTTTAGCTTTGGGACGTTTTAGATTTTATCTTTGAGAATGTGATATTTTTTTTTAGAGAGTTTTTATTGAGGGCGGATGTTGTTATACCTATTTTATAGAATCATTAAATACTCTCTTTAAGATGGAACAACGATTTGAATTTTGAAATGTATGTTATTTTTTGTTGTACGTCTTATTGATCACTCAAAATAAAATTCTCACACCATGTACATGTTTTTACTGTAGAATTACAACAGAATCGCTGTCAAATCGTTGTCAGATTTGAGATTTGGCAGCGATATTTGACAGCGTTTCACTGTTTGCTACCGCCAGCGAACTAGGTGTGCGCAGGCCATTACAAAATGCAAAATATACGATGCTCGGAAGTTTATAGCTCAATTGTGCTCTAACCACAAGACAAATTTGGATGTTTTCAGCACATATTGCCCTTTTTTTATACGACTTCCTGATGAAATAAGCACATGGCCCACCTCAAGTTAAGTGGTAACTATCACCTATTACAAAGCGTTGTCTCATAGGACACGCACATCAGCAATGTGCCTTACGATGCACTGCCCAGCGTCCATCCACTTCAGGCGTACAAATGTTCAACCTCACGTGCCAGTAATTTCACCGGCACCCACACCCTTCAAACCAATACACAGCGATGCTGCTTCACGGTAGAAATAGGCATGTTGGTAGTAAGCCCCGGACGAGCCACACACAAAGATTTTACGAGCTCGTAAGTAGTAAAGTATCTACTAATTATGAGCTGCCTTTCTGCTTGCAATTTACTCGTGCGTTTAAATTATTGAACAGCCGAAAACAGTATTTCATTCTGGGTACAGTAATCATTGAATTTTACGCACGAAGTGCCAATACTTATTTACATGTAGCAATAATTCATGTTAAATTGTTCAACCATTTAGGTTTACGCATTACATATTTTATTAATTGTTATTCAAATAATATTCAACAATTTGTGACAAATGTAATATTTGAATTAACTCAGACTGCTCCTTTAGCCACCCTCAAAAAAAATTCGAATATGTAGAAGTAGAGCTTTTTATGTGTGTCTCGTCCGGGCGTACAACCACCATGCCTATTCCTGCCGTGAAGCAACATCGCTGTGTTCCGGTTTGAAGGATGTGGGTGCCGGCGTAATTACTGGCACGTGAGTTTGAACAGCTGTATGCCTCAAGTTGATGGAGCATGGTAGGACATGTTCCTGACGTGCATGGCCTACGAGGCAATCCTTTGGGCAATGGTTATCACTCAAATCAGGTGGGCCACGTGCAGGCTTGTTCCACCAGCTTGTTATATAAAAAAATATACTAAGATAGCCTTGCAATCAATATCGTGAGACTATTTCATTATGCTTTTTAACTATTTGAATATTTTTTTTTAAAACACGTTTAAGGTTCACTAACAGAAGTCTACTCAACATCATCATTAGGTCGTGGGTTCGATCACTAACTAGATTACAAATATAGAACCGTTTTTCCCCCGAAGGGTAAAAAACGGATATTTAGGTTTCTGCCGAAGCTTGAACCAGGGTTGAGATTACTACCTATGTAACTCAGTCATTTATAGGTTTATATCGATAATAGCGCCATCTATGTTGTGAAAGTGGAACTAACGGAAGCTACGAGGACAGCGCGTGGCTGCTCTTTCTTCAGTACCTACCTACCTATAGCCGGCAAGGCCTTTAGGTCTGGTTCAAGCTTCGGCAGAAACCTAAATATCCGTTTTTTACCCTTCGGGGGAAAAACGGTTCTATTTAGGTGTTCGTGCCTCTGCTTGAACCAGGGTTGAGACGTGTTTAACCTCTGCCGGCGCTGTCCCAGGCGTACTGTGACATGGTGTATGCGCTCCAGGGTTAATAAAAATTTGTTCATATTTTTCTGCATAATAATTATATTAAATATCCTTATAATTAGTAAGCAACATAAAGTAATTCTTGATCTTTTCATTGAATCAGCTTCAACCTTTTATAATCAGATAGTTATTATTACTAGTTATACAGGGGAAAAACAACATGATACGTTGTTTGTTGTAGAAGTTGATGTTGTTGATTTAACATCTCTTAAGTAATGATTAAAAAATGTGTGTTTAGATTTCCAATTTCCTCTTCTTAGAACCTCATCAATATCCATTTTTTGATGTGTCCAGTTGTCAGTTGCAACACCTGCCCTTATACTTCCGGCTGTTGATGATATTCCTGCTTCTTTAAAAAGGGTATTTATCCACCCCGCAATCACCGCTCGCGATGCTTCTTTCACGTTTCCTCTCGTCGTGATGAACAGGCTTTTTATCTGCTTTGACTTTCGACGATTCTCAGATAGTAAAATTACTTGTTTTACCCAGTGTATCAGATTAAATCTATGTTTAGGGTGGCTTTTGAGACACCATCCTGACTGTCTATGCGTGGCGTTATCTGTTTTAGACCCATATCTTGGCCAAAATACCATTTTGTTATCATGTTCTTCAAAGAGATCTGATTTTAAGCTTAACAATGTGAGGTCGTGTACCCTTCTACCTGATGCCAATAAGAGTAAAACGCTCGTGTGACGGGATACTGCAAACAAGCTTCCATTATCAAAGTTATAAGCTTCTAGGAATCCTATTAAGTCATTTACTGTCCAAGAAAGCGATCTTTTTACTTTTGGTTTAGAGGATAGGATTCCTTTGAGTGCATGAGTTACTATTGGATGTGAGCTCAATCCTGCGCTATGACGAGGGTTTGTAAATGTTGCTACCACGGACTTATGGACCAAGATAGTTTTTGGGGCCAGTTTTACCACTTCATGTAAATAGCAGAGGAATCTTGCTAACTCTGATGGTTGGGGTTCATCGCTTTTAACTTTTTCTTGTGATGCCCATTTAAGCCATCTTTGCCATGCTGGGCGATAGGTTTTTAATGTAGATGACCTCCAAGAGGCTTGTAACAACTTCACTTCGTGATCTTTCCAGCCTAAAATTTCTCTGGCCCAGCCCGTACCTTCCAAACCAACAAATTGAGTTGGTCTACCTTCGCTGGTGGTTGGTTTGTCTGGAGGTCTACTAGATTGAATGGAAGGTTGGGGATTTCCCACGGTGGTTGAGTGGCGCGCCTCTTTATTTCTGGCATCCAGAAAGCCTTGCACCAGTTTGGGGCTACTAGTAGATAGGTCCCTGTTGATGTTTGAAGATGATACAGAACTCTCGGTATGAGAGCTGGCGGAGGAAATATCCACCCTAGGTTGTACTGCCATGATTTGCTGAACGCGTCGGTGTATTGGCTCATCTTGTCGGCGGCGTCTTCGCTTACGTACTTCGGTAATACTGCTGACCGACTGGAGGCGAATAAGTCTACTTCTGGCTTGCCCATCACGTGGAAAATCTGTTCGACTATTTGGGGTTTCAAGTGCCACTCTGGTAGTTGTTTTGTTCTGGACAGACTGTCTGCCAGACCATTGTATGGCCCTGGAATGTAGCGAGCAATTAGGTTGCAGTCGTGTTGTCTGCATAAATGCAGGATGCATTTCGTTGTTTCTAATAGTCTTATGGACTTTGTACCTCCTTGTTTTGTTACATATGCAGCCGCAGTTCGATTGTCCGTCTGCCAGGTTATCACTTTTTGCTGTATTTGTCTTCCTAGACATTTTAAAGTTTCGTAAAGAGCCCACAGTTCTTTTTGGTTGCAGTGCCATTGGCGTTGAGAGCATGTCCATCTTCCCCAGAATTTTTGGCTGTTTGCTATGGCTCCCCATCCGGAATCGGCAGCATCCGTAGTTATGAACCAGGTTGGGTTTGCTTGATGAATTACCGTGTTCTTGTGGGCATTTTCTATCCACCAGTTTAACTCTTCCAAACTTGCTTCTGTCATCGGGAGTTTTTTGTGCGGCTTTAGTTTTAGCAACTTGTTGGATTCGATCTGTAGTCGTCGGCAGTGTAGTCTTCCTAGGGGCACTACAAATGAGGCAAAATTCAATTTTCCCAAGATGACTTTTGCGTCGTGCCAGCTCCAATATTCTTTCTGCAGAAACGTCTGGCTCATGGATACTACCTGCTTTACCTTTGTGTCTGAAAGCATCTTTCGGTTTCTGTCGGTATCCCAGGTTATTCCTAAATATTCTAGGCATTTCGATGGCTCTGTTACGGATTTTCTCTTGTTCACCGACCATCCCAGCTCTTCCAGTTTGTTGATTACCAATATTGTTTGTTCCCTTAGAGTTTTTGGATCTTGATTCACGATCAAAAAATCGTCCAGGTAAACTACAACTTTTACATCCAACGTCTGTCGAAACCAGTGTGCTAGCCAACTTGTTACCTTTGCGAAGGCTGACGGAGCGCTTGCTAGCCCGAACGGTAGGCAAGTCATCTCGTAGATAACCCCTTCGTAAACTAAGGATAGAAATCTGCGATGTGTTTGTACTACTGGTACGTGATAATAGGCTTGTGAGATATCCACTTTTGTCATGAAGACCTTTGGACTTAGGACCGTTGGGATCCGGCAATGGTTCAACAGTCTGAATTTTGGTGCATGTACGAAACGGTTCAATCTTTTTAAGTTGAATATTGGTCTGTAAGTTCCATCGGGTTTTTCTCTTAAAAACATTGTCGACAGGAATCCTGTTTCGTGAGAGCTTAGTTGAATTGCCTTCCAATTCAACATTCTTTTGATTTCGTTCTTCATTCCTTCGGAAGGTCGTGTTTCGAATGATTGTCTGCGATTCGCTAACTTTATCATTAAAGGTTTTTTCAAAAAGGGCATTCTGTAGCCTGATATTATGTTTATTATTGTTTGAGGGGCACCTATCGACAACCATTTTTCTCGGTGAAATAACAGTTGACCGGCTTTGAAAATTTCTGAGTCATGACCTTTTGGCATTTTTCCATCTGTTATTCTGCCCCTTGGCATTTTTATCTTGTTTGTCGTTGTTGGTGTGTTGTGCCCTTTTGTTACCTGAACCATAGGAGGGGTTATAGTTCCTATTGAATTTGATAGATTCCTTCTTAAAATCTCCTTTTTTGTTCTTATAATCGGGTTTGTAGGCCGTTTTTGAAGTTGGGTGAAAGGTCTTCTTGAAAGGAAAAAACTTTTGTATTCCTCCTTGATCTTTTACAACTTGGGTTAGCTCAGGTTCTTGGAACAGATGGCAGTCTGAAGGTGGTATGCTGTGAAGGATTTCGTGCAATGCCTTATTTTTCACTTTATATGTGTCTCTTCTTTGTTGGATGACTTCACCTCTTCGACCACATACATACTGAAGCAAAGCATCAGAATTCTTACGGAATTTGGAGTTATTGCCTAAAAATTCCTGCCCCACCCTTTGTTTGACCTCTTGTGGTAGCTTGTCACAAAGTTCTTCAAATATCTGTCTTTGCTGAAGTAAACCATTGGTAATGGCTCCCAAAATAAGATCCGTCTTTTCTAAAATGGCAACAGATGTCCAACTTGGGGTGACTCCAGCGAACAAGTTGTTAACCTTCAAAGCCGAGAACGTTGGAGTAGCTTGAAACTGCTTCTGTACCTCGGAGTACCGAATGTATTTCCAGTTGTCAGTTCCCAAACGTTGGCATTCCATTCCTTGTTTTGCTAATACGGGATCAGCTTTGGAAAACTTTGGCTCAGTTTCCGTAGTGAAAGGTTTGAAATCAAAAGCTGTTGAGCTGTCTTTTGTAGCTTTGGTTGCTTTGATTGCTTCCAAACGACGTTGAGCACTAGCAATTTCATTTTCTACGACTCTTTCAGCGTCATCCGTGTATTCCACAAAATCTGCTTCACTGGTATCGTTTTCCCAGTTGACCATCGGAGAGCGACTACAATCTGCTTGTACTTCGTCGTCTTGAGTACTATCAGCCATCGAATGTATGGAGGCATTTAAATCTGCTGGTTTGATTGCGTTCTCACATAACTTCTTCATATTACTGTTTGTATCGGACTGCATTTCGAGAATTTTATTAAACATCTCCATTTGTTTTTGCATGACAGCCTCTAAGAAATGGCTGTTACTATGATCCACGGATCTCGCCACATCCTGGCGTTTTGATGGAGGAGACGTCCCTCTTTCTTCACTTCGCCGCTTGGTAGCCGACATAGTCCGATTATCTGGATCCGAGAAGAGATCGCTTGTTGCCTTTCTGGACCTTGATGACCTTGAAAGGGGGGTGCTACTCGCGCATTGTGCTTCATAGTTTTCACCGCTCATGATTTTTGACGTTTTCTCACGATTCGTGAGTTTGCCTCGCGTCCTTAGTTCTCGGACGGTAGCCATAAATTCATGGTAAGAGGGTTCATGAACTTTTGCTGCGATTGTGTGAGGTGAATAAATCAGCGCTCTCCCTAGCGGCCAGTTAATAAGTACTTTTCGAAGGTACCGATAGGCTCTTTCAGACAGATCTTTGGCTTCTGGGTAAAAGGCACGCACTAGATCAGTGGTTGGTATTGCAAACCTAAGCTTGCTGTCCATAGCCGACGAAATTTCTTTGCCAAATAAATCTTCATAAGATTGATTGGTCACTTTCCAGTCTTCCCATTCGCAGGGGTAATTCTGTTGAATCGAACGGACAATAGCTTTGAAAGCGGTTGCTTCCTCTTCAT
The DNA here is from genome assembly GCA_947578465.1 of Thera obeliscata. Taxonomy (NCBI): domain Eukaryota; kingdom Metazoa; phylum Arthropoda; class Insecta; order Lepidoptera; family Geometridae; genus Thera; species Thera obeliscata. The sequence goes on along the minus strand of OX387923.1, from coordinate 7,177,133 downwards.
CTTCTGGCACTAACAAGGCCAGGTTTTTCATTGTCAAGGCTGATGTGCTCGCCATAATCTGCAAACCGTCAATAACCCCATTAGTTAAGACGACAATTAGGTGTCATTTGCTACATGCGGTAGGACTACTAAGTAGGTAGTCATAAAATAATTCCACCCGGGGCGGTAGGACGACAGACACAATCTAATATACCAACTGAGGGTAGCGTTTTAGCGAGACGACATGTGTTTTTGGGACGACATGTACTATGTTCGGTAAGACGACATGCGTTTGGTGAATCGTCATGTTTTCGGTGAGACGACATGCGTTTCCATACGACATGCGCTTTGTAAGACGACGACGACGTGGCTGTAAGCACACTTGTGACGGCTTATGTTGCTACCAAGAGCGACCGCGTCTCGTCACTGGGCCTAGGGCGCCGAGCGGAATTATTGTCGTCGAAGAAGAAAATCATTTTAAACTTACCGAATTTTTTGTTTCAATATTATTTTTCCTTTTAGCACTTGTTTTCCGACTGAGTTACAAAAGCGTACTGAAGAAAGAGCAGCCACGCGCTGTCCTCGTAGCTTCCGTTAGTTCCACTTTCACAACATAGATGGCGCTATTATCGATATAAACCTATAAATGACTGAGTTACATAGGTAGTAATCTCAACCCTGGTTCAAGCAGAGGCACGAACACCTAAATTTGCGTGTTAAACACAGATTTTTATTCTCTGGCTGGGTGTTATATTGTATTCTAAGTACATATGTATTGACAAGAAAAAATGTTGAAGACCCGCAAGGCTTTAAAAAAATTAAAACTATTGAAAAAAAATTGTTAGAAAAAACACGTCGTAGAACTTAATAAACTAAAATATTGCATGCACAAAAAGATCTTTGTGTTAAATTCTTTCACCGCACTGGGTTGCGATTAGTGACACACACAAAAAAGAGTTCACTGCCCTAGCTGTTCTTAAAAACTGTGCCATTGCATAATTTATTTATTATTCTCGGTAACAAAAATAATTAAATTTTGGAAAGCACCCCAGCCGGTAATACGGTGCATAATTGAGTTTTGTGACAGAGTGTGAATAGCAATTAAGTTAAAATAACTTGAAAAACCCAACTTATTTACAAACTGACAAATCAACAAGTGAACATTGCGGTAGCAAACTATAAGAACATACTTTACAGAATTGTGTTCTTCCTCCTCTCGGTCAGTCGGAAATTTAATTTAACACCCAGACAGAGAACTAAAACTATCTCCTCATACTTCTTTGCTACTAAGTTTTTTAAGGGTACGTAATTAATCACACTTAACATCTACATATATTATGTATAGTGGTGGCATGAAAATGTTCGTCGATTTTCAACTTGATTTGTTCAACGTATCACGATCACATACTACCTTTTGAAACTGAATAGACAGAATACACCGATAAGTTAACGTCACAAATTATGTCAAAATGTGTTCATGATCAAGGCACTGGTGCAAGCGAAAACAGACTCTACGAACGTTGACGAACATTTTCATACCGCGACGTTTTTTTTTTCTTCTTATCGTGTCACTGGCTCTTTTGAAACCAGTGTGGTGAAAGGTTGTTACGTGTGCCTCAGAAGAGGCTTCTTTTATACACTCGACATGTTTTTCGAGGCATAGTGCACATACATTTTAGGACAGAAAAACTCATTGATACACGACAAGATTTGAACCAACAATATTTAATGTTTGTTTTGTGTGGTGATCGAACCCACGCCCTTCACACAGAAAGCAGAGCTACCACCAGTTGAGCTGTAAAAGCTGTGTACTATCGCGTTAATGCCTATAGTTACTAACTTTCTATATACTTACTAAAGCACGAAATGGCTGCGTCTTCGGGTTGCCAAAAGAATCGAATATTTATTATATTACATTTATCAACATTTAAGTTTTATTTTTCGTAAACTATCACGATTATAAAGAGCGCGCGGAGAGATCTTAGAATAATTCTTGCTGGAAGTGTCTGGGGAAGGCCTTTGTCCAGCAGTGGGCTTTAGGCTGGTTAAGGTGATATTCATAGTAAGCTTATAGAACAGCTTTTGTTTATAACTTTTTTCTTTATCTTTCTAGAAAAGTTGTTTATTTTTCCTTCAATAAGATACTTTACTTACGATATTGTGAAGGAAAAATAAACAACTTTTTACTTTTTCTTTTTACTAGATTTTATTAGCTTTTGTTTTTTTTATTCTATAACTACCTATATTTAAATTCTAAAATGTACCATGCTTCAAGCAAATACATTATATCACTTAATTTATTTCATGATATTGTTTTTTGTTTTATTATAATTCAGTCTAAGCTTTAGCTGTGGATTTAAAGGTAAAATTTAATGTCGAATTCACGTCACGTTTAATACCGACACCGTTTTCATCCGTCATGTCGAATTTGTGTTTAATTTACTGGGAGTTTTGGCACGTGACGTCATTATGACGCATTACACTCGGGATTGTCTAGAAGCAAAATTATGACGCTATCCAAAAATATTATTGTTCTTTCTCTTTTTTGTTTAGATAAGACTGCCCATAACTCGCAATATTTATACCTACCCTCTAGTATTTTTTTTGTGCTATATAAATGTATATTCTATTCAAATAAACTGTAAATTCGTTTGGAGACACGAACTATAAATTCGTTTAAAGATGCATTTAATACAAGAAAGTCTAATTTTTATCCCGACAAAACGCACGGTTTCTATTAGGATAACATACAAGAACCTTGTTTTTATAGAATGTTTCCCATCCAGTTGCTAGAGTACTTAATCGCGGGGCGCAGCTTGTTTAATTATTTTTGTCTGAAGAGTGACAACCCTATACAAGGTATCATTACGCTATCTCGAACGGAGGAACGAGAAAGGTTTCCTGCCATTAGAAGAACGGCAAACATTTAACGTGTGGTTCTGTCTATGTGGAGTTTCAAAGAAGAATGTTACCTTTTAGATAAAAAGATATGCATCAAAAGAGAACCAAGGCGTAAAGTTTCTTGAATAAAAAATATTTCACTAAAACAATAAATTTAATATTTTTTATTTGCAACTGCATATTGTTATTACAACAATGGCATGTTGTTGCAATAACGATTGTATAGGCAATATATATTGCACATCGACTTTTCTGCTTTTCTGCTATCTCTTTCTGACGCACACTATGCTATAAGAAGCCGAAATTAGCCAATGTGCAATATTGTTCCATGATATTACACACCACACTATCTAGCCCCAAACTTAGCAGAGCTTTAAAGAAGGAGTAGGCTTGCTCAGCACCACACAGCTTAGTCGGCCTAATCCACAGGAAAGACATGGTCAATACGTGCGGAGCTGAATAAACCGCGGGATTCCACACGATGTTTTCCTTCACCATTTGAGAGTACTAGCATAGCCATTAAGAATAACGCGAAAATTTATTCTACAATTCTAATGAAGCAAGCATAAGACCCGTCAGCTGATAAGTAACCATTGCCTATAATAAGGCATTGCCTCGTAGGTCACGCACGTCAGGAACGTGTCCTACGATGCACCTGTGTCCATCAACATGAGGCATACAGATAGACAAACAAACACAATATAATCTGATTACGAAAAGTAAAAAGGAATTCTAAAATGTTTTCAATAAAATTAACCAAATCAAATATTTGTAAGCTCGCCCGATTTCCGAATTCCGATAGCCAGAGCTTTAAAACGCCTTGGAAGCGAAAACTCCGTACAATTGAATATTCAACTAACGTTAGGGGTAGTGCAGACTGCGGATAATGGCGGACATAACCATTTCGTTGCGGAAGAGAAATACACACAGTTGAAAACCAAATGAACACAAGATATAGTGTAAGTAAAATAGTTTTTATTCATGAAATTACGAGAAGCACTTTAAAACGGGTATACACGTACCGTACACTGAAAGCGCGCTGTGTGTGGCAATACATTACGCCTATCAATCTAGTTTCAAGCTGTCAGTTTTAAATTTTACAATCATATGTAACGTTGCCATTTTAATAAGCTATGGCTTTATTATATTCCGTGATCAGGATCAGGTTGTCATCTGTCGCTGTCATTTCAAGGAGTGTCAAAGTATTTCGCGCGCTGGGAGGATTCAACCACAAAAAGAGATAGAGATTATGGTGGCGATAAAAAAGTAAAAGCTTATTGTGGAAGATTGTGATGAAATAATACCATTCTGTGAACAGTAGAGAGTTTATATTGAAGATGACACCATTGAGAAAAAGGCTCTTTTACACATAATAATGATAAATTAGACAATAATAAACATGATGAATAATAAAAACTTGGTGTCCCGTAGATCATCAAAAGTAAAGATGTTGGTAAGTAATAGTTTGATATAGTATGTTTTATTTTGCATTCAGCCAAGATCTTGAAGAGTCGCGGGTCGAGTGCGGACTGCCTGCGCCCGCTTGGTTTTCACGTATTTACGCAGAAAATACAGTGTTTGAAAAGTACGGTATGTGGACCGTACAGGTTTTTTTTTGTAGTAATGGTATCCCTACAAATTCTGAACACAAGCATGAACAGGTTCCACTGGTAGTTGTACTTCTCCGAAAAAAGATTAACTAGTTTACCTACTCACTGTTTAAATAAGTATTTTCGATATTCATTCCACTGCATAATAATCAAATGATCTCTCAAACCGGTATCCAACCACGCCACGTAGGTATTCACAATTTCGCCACGTTTCTGCCATTTTGCCACCATTTCGCCATTTTGCAGCTAAATTGCCATACTCTTGTGAACTCAGCTTAAATAACTATCTGGATCGATTGGTTTAAAATATGCAAGGGCAATAAGCGCTGAATGAAATAACTCGGGAGTTACTAAACTGCACGTTAGGGATTTACTGACCTATTTCATAAGATACTAGCGGCCTGTCCCGGCTTCGCACGGGTGGACATTTCTTTTTTAAACACACAACTACAGCCTATGTTACTCAGGGTGAATATAGCTTTCCAATGGTGAAATAATTTTTGAAATCGGCACATTCGTTTTTGAGTTTATTCATTACAAACATACACATAAAATTACAAATCTTTCGTCCTTATAATAATTATAAGTATAGAAATACTAGCGGAACAAAAAAACCTGATGTCTAAGTTGGGTTTCACTGCTAATTTAAACCGATTTCAAATAACAAAGGAGTAGGTTCTCATTTCTATTGTATTTATTTTAATGTTTGTTACCCCATAACTTAGTAATTTATAAACCGATGTGAAAAAAAATATTTGAAAGGATTGGTCCCACAAAAATGTTATCAAAACCAGGTCAGCAGTTTGGCCATGAAGCCCATGAGTTGACAGACTTTTCTATTCTATAGATTAGAAAAAAATATTGAGACTGGCTTTATGAAAACATCCACCCTTATTTGCATGAATTAAACAATTGCACAGTACTCCCAGGACTGACAGCAAACAACACTGTAAACGTCACAAAGTCCAAAACAAACAGCAAACATGGCTACCCTTATCTCTTTATTCTTACCCACTCCAGACCACCGGTTATCAAAAACCACAAAGCTATGGTGACCATGAAACGAGACAAAGTGATTCGCCCGAAGCTATTTGCCCCATTACGCCGATAGAGGGCGGGGTGGCTCATACATTTTGTAAGGTTGTAGGGTGAACAACATGTTACGGGTTTTTGAGGATTTCTTGTAACTCTGTAAAAATATCTAGATTGAACAATAAATTGGTGTGTAGGTGGGTTTTCTTATATTTTATAGGTGAACGTTTGACCAATGGCGATTTTCTTAAAATTTTAACTACAATTTTATCTACTTGTTTTCATATGGCTCTCATATTAGACCACGTTTCACTAATTGTCACCGCAGAACGCTTAGCAAGGCTCTAAGGCGCAAGGCTTTAGGTATCAGCATTTCACTTTTTTTCTAGGGAAAGTGAAATGCTTTTTACTAATATACAGAGAGACATAAAAAAAAACATATTATTATACCTACCACACCTCGCCATCTAGCCTCATAGTAAGCAAAGCTTTTTCTCAACAGAAGTAGAATAACTGTTATGTTTTTGTTTGCCACGTTTAGAAATTAAACCAACCAACTATAGGTAACTACTTGACTGTGAGGCCAGTTTATTTGTCAGGCTATGGACGAGCATTGCCATTTTTTCCAATAGGTATATTTAATAAAAATATTAATATATGATTGTAAGTGATTATCAATAAAATGTTTATACCTGTTTATACCATTCCTACCGCGATAGTTGGTCACCCTATTCCCGCCTACCAAAGCCCCATCACTACCCTTATCAGAGCGGACCGGAAACTGTTTCTTTTTGTTTCAGCTACATTTCAAAGATTATTTAAGGGGAAATGACGAGGAAGATGAAATAAAAATTAATAGGAAATGCTTACTGAAAATATGATGGTTATGGCCTGGCCATTTCAATATAACAGCTAACTGAGAGGGTTAAATTGAAAAATAGCCATTAGAGTACATACATCTCAATAGCTGAATTTGCACCCTTTGTTCTGAAATCTTTATTTTAAATTAAATTATATTAATTTTTAGAGCATGTAACGAGCCATTAAAGGTTTTTTTCAACTTTTATTTATTTAAAGGCGATAGCACAGCGATATAATCATTGCTATCATGTTATCGCAGATCGCTGTGTTATCGCCTTAATGTGTCCGGGCCTTAAGTAATAAACATACACTCGTCCGCAAAATAAAGGGTCACCATTTAACTTCAAATTACTTTAAAAAAGGTTGAATTAAGGGTTGCATATAACCCGTATATCCTCTTTTGGTTTAATTTTAAAAGCAGTTGTGTTATCTTGATTATTTCTTCATTTTAAATTAAAATGACATTTATTTACACAAAGAAAATTACAATTAAAAAAATATGTACAAAATACAAAAGAAATAGTTGAGCTATCTGCAGACCGGTACAAACGATCACGAGATAGCTCAACTGATCCAAATCAGTGCCAGACGGAAGCGTCTCCAAGACGCTGGCGGCATTACCACGCTGAATAGCAATGCTTATGCGCTGCACCAGATACCCCCAGAACTTGAATCACACGTCGTCGTCGCTTCGATCAGCAGTCAAATTGTGTAAGGCTGACCCACACATTCATTTTCTTCTTGGGTTTGAATGTATTGACACTGTTGACACAATTTTGACAGCCATAACCATAACCATATGAAGTTCATGGTAGGCCAGCAGACCTAGACTTTGAAGACCTCGGTTATTTAATTATTTCTTGAATATATTTTCAAAGATTATTATTTATATTTGTGTTGCGCGAGTGTAGACAAACTACTTTTAAATCGATAACTTTAGTACTGTGTTTCGGTTTGAAGGGTGTGGATGCCGGTGTAATTACTGGCACGTGAGGCTGAACATCTGTATGCCTCAAGTTGATGGACGCAGGGCAGTGCATCATAGGGCACGTTCCTGACGTGCGTGACCTACGAGGCTGGGCCATATGCTTGTTCCATCAGCTATTTGTATAAAACGAAAACCTCTCATGAAATCCATGATGATCCAGGTCCTATTCTATACATATTTATGATCAGGAGTTCATGCAGAATCGGTAACATAAACCACTGCACCATCAGTAGAGCTACCACAACCTCTGTCTGACTCTGTCTCTGGCTCTGTTTTGAGTCTGTTTGAGTGCTCACCAGTGTCCTGTGTGTGTGACGTTTCGACGTAGGATTTATTTAGTCAGCACTCACACAGACTCAAAACCAGATACAGAGTCATGACGTTTCGACGTAGGATTTATTTAGCCAACACTCACACAGACTCAAAACCATAGCCAAAGATAGAGCCAGACAGAGCTTGTGTTAGGCCTACTAGTCTGCCAACTGCTTAGTATTCCTCGCTTGTATTCTAGCCGTGTAAAGTTTAAACACTAAGTTTTGAATAATTTCCTATGCACGATTCAACCAGGGCTGTTTCACTTTGACCTGAAAATTATAGTAAGCTAGCAGCGAAGCCTGACGTTGCCCGGGTTATTCCAGAATGTAAAGAACATTCTAGAACGCTTAGGAACATTCTACTCTAGAATACTGCAAAATGTTGAATCTTTAGAAAAAGACTTAGGTGATAGAAAAGGATGGACAAAGAAAATCTAATCAAAGTGTATTTATTCAGTAGGATTACAAGAATCACTTCGAAACGTCTTAAAGCTAGGTGAGTCTAGGTGCCAGTTCCACGTGACCAAGCCTAGAAGAACAGGCAACAAACTACGGCTCGGTTCCTACCGTTGTTTTATATTATCTTTTTACAAATCAAAAGCTTTTACAAGCAAAAGCTAATAGTAGCAAAGCCTGGCATTGCCCGGGTCATTCCAGAATGTTAAAGAACATTCTAGAACGCTTAGGAGCATTCTATTCTAAAACACTGGGATTTTTTTTGTAACTTGCTGATGGAACTTGCATAATTATGGCCCACCTGATGTTAAGTGATAACCATTGCCTATAACAAAGCATTCCCTCGTAGGGCACGTTCCTGACGTGCATGCACTTCCCTGCGTCCATCAACTTGAGGCAGATGTTCAGTCTCACGTGCTAGTTATTTCACCGGCACCCACACCCTTCAAACCAAAACACAGCAATTCTGCTTCACGACATAATTTTTCTTGTAAAATGTTGAATCTTTAGAGCCTTATGGGATAGAAAAGGATGGACAACGAAAATTCCCAATGTATTGGAAAAGGATAGACATAGATTTCGAAATTTTTGCCGCCGACCCCACTAGATCGAACCCACGATCTACAGCGCAGAAGGCAGAGCTATTACCACCTGAGCTGAGAGGCTAGTCTAATATTAAAACTAATCGCTTCCGCCATTGCCACCGCAGATCGCCTAGATGTGGCCAAGGCTTTAGTTCAAGTAACAAGTTACCTTATAAATATTGATGAGTCTGGGCGTCGCAGCCTCCAGTGTCCTGTAAACTCTACAGTTTATCCTGAAGACCAAAAAACGGGCACGAAAAGAAATTGAATTTTGATCACAATTTTAATTTTTCACGGTTTCATTATCTAGTTGTATTAAAAATAAATTGTTCATACATTTTTCAGGAAGGTGACAAATATTGCATAGAAGTATTAAGTATTATATTATATACTCGTAGGTATGAATTTTGATCAAAATTTTAATTTTTCATGGTTTAGCTAGTATTAGAGTCTGTTCAGAAAGAGAACCGTCGTGGGATTGGAGGGCGCTGCTGTGCTTAATCACCTTTTTTGTTTAGTGGGCAATACAATAGCGCGTCTGTTGCATTTTGATCCTATCACAACTAGTGTACTATTCCTTTATTTAATTTTTATGATGCAAAATGCTTACAGAAAGAAAGGGATGAGCTGCCATATAAAAATCCAAACGCTAGTTCTCTATTTGTCCACGACGGTTCTCTTTCTGAACAGACTCTATCTAATTGTATAAAAAACAAAATGTATAAGTATACATTTTTCAGGAAGACGACAAGTATTGGCTATAAGTATTATAAATATTGTATAAGTACTGCCTTCACAGCTCAGTTGGTAGTAGCTCTGCCTTCTGCGCTGGAGGGCGTGGGTTCGATCCCCACTGAGAACAAATATTTTTTTGTGGTGAACACAGATGTATGTTCTCTGTCTGGGTGTTATTTAAATTCTAAGTATGTATTTACAAAAAAAAATGTATAAGTAATATCAGATATATGGTTCTCATAGTACAAGTTCTGTTTAGTTAGGGGCTAGATAAAGTTGTGTAGATTGTCTGCAATTTTTATCTAATGCCCCAAATAGTAAGTTACTATTACGACCATTCTTTTCTATAAAAGGCCCAAAGTGCCCAAAGATGCCTGAAGGTTAAATCGAGTGCACAGATGTGTGGATCAGTAGGCCTACCACAAGCTCTGCCTGGCTCTGGTTTTGAATCTGTGTGAGTGATGATATTTTTTTTTTTTTTTTTTATGAAATCGGTGTGCGGTGCCTGACGCCCGCCTATCGCCGATCGTATCGCCCACCTCTGCCACCATTTTGTATGGAGAAACCTAGCGGATTCTTCAAGAAGCATGAATAGCGATTGCGAGACGGTGACGTGTCCACGTCAGCTGGTGTACGATTGGTTCCCGACATACTGGTGAGCACTCACACAGACTCAAAATCAGATCCAGAGACAGAGCCAGACAGAGCTTGTGGTCGGCTTACAGGGCACTCATATGGCCAGTGGGTTTTAATTATACGGGCTATTTAGTAGAACCTTCTGGCCATGTGGCTTTTAGGGTGCTTTTATCTCAAGAACTCAGATAATCGATGGACCGACGACATTAATAATCTTCAAGTCGATGATGGTGAATATCTTTACCTTTATGTTTTAATGTTCGTGTATTGTTACTTTACCGTTTCAATGCACTGTCTCAGTACACAGCTTATAGTCATCATCATCATCCGCCTGAAGAAGTCCACAGCTGGACATAGGCCTCCCCTACACATTTCCAGGAAGAACGATTCTGAGCCCTTACCATCCATCGACTTTCCATCTTAACAATGTCGTCGGTTCTTCTGGTGGGTGGGCGCCCTACGTTTCATCTTCCGGTTCGTGGTCGCCATTCGAGAAGCTTTATTCCCCAACGGTTGTTGGTTTATGTATAGGGATAATAAGGGAATGTATAGGAGAGGCCTGTATCAACCTATGTCGCATGATAAAAGTGGAGCCAAAACGCCAAGTGCGAATGGGTGGTATACTCACGTGGTATGGGTGGTAAGTTAATGGGCCGTGCGTCTGTTAGTCCTATGGTAGAAAGGAGATGGCAGTATGAGATCTAGAAGCTAGAAACTATGCAGCTGTTTTGTTTATGAAATGTATAGATAATAATATACCTTCAGGCATCATAATACAGGGTGCAAAAAGACTCCGTTGAACACACGACCTTACGATCGGAAGGAGGCTGATACCACTAGGCCACCAGTGCTCTCACAGTTACTCTATCTGAGAGATTGAACAGTTCCAAATTGATTCTATAGAAATTTCATCAAAATTAATAATAATAGGTAATTAATAAAAAAAGGTTTACAAAGTTGTCTATAGTAAAACTAAGTCTAGATAGGTAAAACTAAGTGCACAATTAATTTTATAGTAGTTTGCAACTAAACCTTTGTAATATAGTCTAAAGACATTGACTCCTCGCTCTAACTAAGTGAGAACTTGTATGTAGACGCGAGGGATCTCTGCTTCGGCTGATCACAATTATAGTTTGGCGACAATGACGTATGATGTATTGTATATAGTGCAATGCAGTGTAGTACAATAAACCACCCAGTTAATAAATAGTCCCAGTTAGTCAATAAATTGGTTCAGCGGTTTGGCCATGAACTCAAGTTTTTTAAACTCATCGATCAAAATGCAATGATCTATGACTAATAGAACTCGGCTATGATTTAAAGAGTACTTTTCTTACACCCTGCCTGTTTTCCTCAATTTCCTTAGAACTCGATACCCTCGTGTTATGATAATCGCTGAACTCGAACCTGCACCGAACTTGTTGAACAAACTTCCTGCGCAAACATGTTTTTTCTCAGAATGTTCTTATATTTCTACAAAGTTTTCTTGTTTAGTTTGTTGTCTACGCAGAGTTTAAAAGTATTTATTTTTACCAAAAACATTTTTTTTGCCTACTGAAATATTATGGCCCACCTGATGATGGGAGGTAACCAATAACGCATAGGTACCGAGGAGGTTCATCGGTTCTATTTTATATATTTTGTCAATTTATTCGTATAGTTTATTCATTTTTCCATAAAAATCGGTTAAAGTAGGCTTAACTAATTTTAGCAAGGTACCTAACCTACCCATCTACCATAATACCACAGAATATAAAATAAAACTTGTTTTTTTAGTAAAAAATTGCATCTACATAATTCGAAGATTTTTTTACAACTCTAATTTTCTTTTATTATTCCTATCCTACTCCAGTTATTTACAACCATTTACTGAAAAACCTTTATAATAAATCACAAGTCAAAGTCAAATATATTCAATTCAATAACTCAATAATCTAAATATATAAAACTCTTTCGTTACTGACTGACTGACTGACTAACTGACTCACTGACTGACTGACAATCAACGCACAGCCTAAACCGTTAGTCCTAGAAGCATGAAACTTGGAGGGTATGTTCCTCTTATAGCGTAGAGGTGTACTAAGAAAGGAAATTGGAAAATTCTTTCCCGAAGAGGAGAAAAAGGGGAAAAAAGGTTTAAAGAAAAATCAACACACAGCCTAAACCATTAGTCCTAGAAGCATGAAACTTGGAAGATGTGTTCCTCTTATAGAGCAAAGGTGCACTAAGAAAGAAAATAGGAAAATTATTTCCCTAAAAGAAGAAAAAAAATCTACTACCACAGCTTCTGTCACCAAATTTGAATACACACAAAAGTTTACATAAACCCCACCATAACCACTAAGACAAAATCGCGGAAAACACCTATCATACCGAAACTAAACACCGCACCGCTTCAAAAAATGGCTAAAGAACATGCTCAAAACTATGGTAACCAGCTGGTCATGTCAAATTAAAAAAATCTGATTCGATTATACACCAACACGCATACGAAACCCTAAATTAGCCACTAATACAACATAAAATCACAAAAAATTGCTTTACAAAATACGCAAAAAATTTCAGCTACCGCAGCATTTGTCACCAGGTTTTAATACACACAAATGTTTACAAAAAAACCGATGATAACCACCAAGACAAAATTGCGGGAATCATCTATCATACTTAAACTAAACACCGCTGAAAAAAAAACAGCTACAACAGAACTCGCCTTCAAATTCAAATACACTCTAAAGTACAGGCTCAAAACTATGGTAACTTGCATTTGATCATGTCAAACTAAAAAAACCAGATTCGATCATACACCAACGAATACGATAGCCCAAATTAGCCACTAAAACAAATCACGAAAACGAGCTTTACAAAATACGCAAAAAAAAACATTAAAAAATTTTCAGCTACCGCAGCATCTGTCACCAGGTTTGAATACACACAAAGGTTTACAAAAAAACCGATGATAACCACCAAGACAAAATTGCGGGAATCATCTATCATACTTAAACTAAACACCGCTGAAAAAAAACAGCTACAACAGAACTCGCCTTCAAATTCAAATACACTCTAAAGTACAAGCTCAAAACTATGGTAACTTGCATTTGATCATGTCAAACTAAAATAACCAGATTCGATCATACACCAACGAATACGATAGCCCAAATTAGCCACTAAAACTGTATTTGTTATTTATATGAATTTATGTTAATGTAATGCATAGTATAGTAAGTTAAGTATGGATTGATCTATCTGAAATAAATGAATTAATAATAATAAAAACAAATCACGAAAACGAGCTTTACAAAATACGCAAAAAAAAAAAAAAAAAAAAATTTCAGCTACCACAGCATCTGTCACCAGGTTTGAATACACACAAAGGTTTACTATAAAACCAAAGATAACCACTTAGACAAAATTGCGGGAATTATCTATCATACTTAAACTAAACACCTCTGAAAGAAATCGGCTACAACAGCACTCGCCTTCAAATTCAAAGACACTCTAAAGTACATGCTCAAAACTATGGTAACCAGCAGTTGGTCATGTCAAATTAAAAATTCAAATTCGATTATACACCAACATGCATACGAAATCCCAAATTAGCCACTAATATAACATAAAATCACAAAAAATAGCTTTACAAAATACGCAAAAAAAACATTAAAAAATTTTCTGCTACCGCAGCATTTGTCACCAGGTTTTAATACACACAAATGTTTACAAAAAAACCGATGATAACCACCAAGACAAAATCGCGGGAATCATCTATCGTACTTAAACTAAACACCGCTGAAAAAAAACGGCTACAACAGCACTCACCTTCAAATTCAAATACACTCTAAAGTACAAGCTCAAAACGATGGTAACTTGCATTTGATCATGTCAAACTAAAAAAACAAGATTCAATTATACACCAACGAATACGATAGCCCAAATTAGCCACTAAAACAAAATCACGAAAAAGAGCTTTACAAAATACGCAAAAAAAACATTTAAAAAATTCTGCTACCGCAGCATGTGTCACCAGGTTTGAATACACACAAAGGTTTACAAAAAACCCCATGATAACCACTAAGACAAAATCGCGGGAAGCACCTATCATACCAAAACTAAACACAGCTGAAGAAAATCGGCTACAACAGCATTTACCATCTTTCGAACACACTTTATATAGTTTTGAATGCAAACTCAAAACTAAGGTAACCAGCACTTGGTCATGTAAAACCAACGCATTCATAACCCAACTTAGCCACTAAGGCAAATTCACGAAAAATAACTCTCAAAAAATACGCAAAAAACAGTGAAAACATATCAATAGTTGTCCGCTTTCCACCATAAAATAGTTTCTTTTAAACGAACTCAAACTATGACTTTATACTAACCACGCGGACGAAGTCGCGGGTGACAGCTAGTTTATTATATTTTTGTAACAGCCGCAAGATATTTGCGTCCAGTTACTGAAAAAACTATTAATATTAGGATTGTCCACTAATATTTAGTATATAAGTATTATAACGATATAGGCTACAACAAAACAATAATATACTTTCCCAAAACGCAACGATAGCGCGTTCTAGGAACGTTACATTTTTAGCAGCGCCATCTAGTTCTGAAATGGGTAAACTTCAGTCTTACAACGAAGGATAGATTATGCTGTGTCTAACCTATTTACTTCTACTTGTCCGAGAAGCAACACTATCTTTTATAAGCCCAAGGGAAATCCCAGAAATGCTTACTATTTTATGAATAAGATACCAAATACATAACTACATTGAAATGCCACGTATGGGGTTTGTGCTCAATAATTTAGCCATTTAGCCATGGGGGAATAAAGACGACGAGACATCTTTTTAAAAACTAGATATAGCGATAGCATAGCCATAGCTATCTATAGTAATAGCAAATTTGACCGACTTCAAAAAAACAGGGGGTTCTCAATTCGATTGTGTTTTTTATTTGTCCTAAAATTATTTTTTATTAAAATGTTATACAGTTAGAATAATCCCATGGCAATTTCATCAAAATTGGTTGGCCAAGAAGTGAAATTCTCAAGTTTTTTAAACTTATATTATTTGCTTTAGCGTAATGAAGATCAACTTTTAAATTTCAAACAAAAGCTTCTAAGCTTATTCTAATAAGCTTCCGTTAGAAAGCTCGTCCTATTTACGTCACATTTACTGAACAAAACTGGTCTCCGAACATGAATACTGTTAGTTAGCTTCATTAGGGCTTTTGTGTGGTCCAGGATGACCTAGATTCAGAACTTTTGGAGTAAATTCAATTTCGGTTCTCGATAGATTCGGCGACGAGATTTTCGGACTGTTTTATTGTGAAACGCGCAGCTGTTTCTGACAAATTGTTGAACTAAATCCTAACAAAAGTTGGTTAAAACTGGTTCATTAAAACTTGAAAAACCGACATAGATATTCAACTTCTAAGTAACTTGGATGAAATTTTTATAGGACCAATATTAAAGAAATTGGCTCTTAGATGACGAAGTTACTCGATAACATTAAAAAAACAGATTTATTTACACAAAGAAACTTATATAAAGTTAATACAAATTTACAAAATACACAAGAATGACACTTTCACCCGAAAACTGAAAGTTTTGTTCATTTTATGGTCACGGGTTTAAATCCCGCTTGGCGACATCATAAAAATCTTTGAATATCTGAAAATTAATATGTTTGGATTGGTGCCATAGAAGTATCATCAAAATCAGCTTAGACTTTTTTATGGTTTTTGAAAACTTATAACAACTCTTCTATAGCACTTTTATTTCCTATTTTATGATAATAAAATGCAACAGGATTTAATATGGTGTAATCACCACGACCAAACGTATTACATTTCAGCCAATACGAAAATGTGATTCGTAGAATTTCGAGCCTTATCCCCCGACCGAGCATGAATAGGGCTAGTTACCAGTTGGAGTTCATTAGGCTATATTGTGCAGGGTTGACCTATATTTCAAGATGCGAGCAGGCTTTTGGGGGTTGGTATTTCAAACCTTATTCATGTTATAATGTTATTTACTTTTATATTTACAGTCACGAGCTAATTTTCAAAAAGAAACTTTTAAATATAGCTATCATAGATTATAATAAAAGTATTACCTACATTTATGGCCTTACTTATAAAAATATGTCAAAAGATAAACAGTGCTTAAACTAATGCCATCTCTTACCACTGAGCAATGACAAACAGTGACAGGGCTAACTTTAAGCAATGTTTTAATTTAAATTGCGTTTATAAGTATGGCTGTTAAATATAAACTAGTGGAATACCGCGCCGTCTTCGTTCGTATTAAGCTTTTTTCATACAAACTTAAACGCCCCCATCACAACTTCAGGGGTTGAATTTTCAAAAAAATCCTTTCATAGTGTACCTACATTAAACTTTTCATAAAGAACACACCTTTCAATGTTTAATTCACTGGAACTATAATTTACGCAGTGCGTTATTTTACGAAGTCTAACATCAAAACCGAAACAGCAACGGCTTGGCAGTTGAAAGAGGCATGGTAGCATAACCGGACGATAAACCCATAACTGAATACCTAACGTCATGATGGTTACCATAATCCAGATCCGGGAACCAATTTCCATTTTTTCCCAGCATTTATGCAGTTTTGAAAAAACTCCGGGAAAATTGCAGTTTCCACCAGTTTTGACTTGGACGTTCGTTAGCAGTCCTTTGTTGGTATTAGGGTTGTCAAATCTGGCCGGACAAGGCTGGAAATCCTTGACGTTTTGAGCTAGGTTGGCGCGGGCTTGCTTTTATGCGGAGGCGATTGGCCGGTTCGGAATAGACCATTAATATTGTACATACGGACTATATCAAAGTGTCTGGATAAACAAAATGTGGTATGTATTAAAAAAACAGTGTCACTCCGGGAATAAAAGTGATGACTTGAACAATTAGGTACCTACGTGTGTATGTACCTCTCTGGCTGCCTGCGAGCGGACAGACTCCGGCTTTTATCGAAGTTTGTCGATCTTTGCCGAAATAAGTCTCAGCTACGTGACAGTGTCACGGTAACAGTGACGCGCGTTCATAGGTTTTGAAGCTTTCACTATACTGGTATTGGAGGCATCCATAGTCTACGATAACCGCTTCCCATCAGGTGGGACGCATGCTTGATTGTCTAAAGAATAAATCAGGCTTGTTTATTTTTTTCTACGTCTTAAAATAATATTACGGCGTCGTAGAGGAAGACCCCGGAGAAGATGGCGGGACGATCTCGATTCTCATATGAACGACTGGAGCATTGTAGCCAAAGATCGAGAGGTGTGGAAGAAGGGGAGGGAGGCCTTTGCCCTGCAGTGGGACGACCCAGGCTAAAAATAAAATAAAAATAATATAATAACATCAAACTTTATTTATTTTGCAACTACAATATCAAATAACAACAAAAAGTACTCACAATTATTGAAAATAATTGCATACATACAATTTTAATTGTTAAGTAATCAGATTATATCTGACAACCCTATTCAAAACCAAAGCCTTACCGGGGTAAAATTTCGGTGAGTTCAGCCTTACGAGGTATAACTTTATTATAGTTCACCTTTATTTAAAGTTGAGCCTGCCAGTCTGCGGTAGGCAAAAGTTGGCGAGTGGTTTTTGCTCGGCATTAAAATTTATTTAGCTATGATATCATAATTCTTACTGTTTTTATTTGCTCGTAGCTTAGTTTATTTCTCGTTTGTGATCACTTTGCTTGTTTTATGTTAAACAATATACTAGCTTGCAATGGTTTGTAGATAAATAAATAAATATTTTGGATAATCCACACAACACTGTCTAGTTTTATGAACAACGGGATATTAACCATGATTTAATTTTGTGACTTTTGACTTTGAGGGAATCAAAACTCATACATTGTTAAAAATCATGATAGTTTCAAAAGTTATAACACTCTCTAGCCCCAAATTAAGCAGAGCTTTTAACTACATACTTTGGACTAGATAGATAATATAAAAATATATTTTTTTTCTTTAAATAGCTACGTATTATAATTTAATCCCACCGAGATCTAAATATATTTAGAATACGACATAGCACCCAGACAGAGAACAAACATCTACGTTCACAACAAATATTTGTTTTATACTAGGAATGTATAGAGGATGACAACATGTATTATAACATATTATGTTGTTAGAAACTGTAAGAAAATTCCTACAGGTTTCAAAGAAAATGTGTTTTTCACTTTGTTGTCTGAGCGTAAGAAAATAACTCAGCTACCGGCGTATTTTTCCGAGCACATTATTATAATGAAAAGAATATGACATGTCTGTAAAGTATTGCGCACATCGCACATCTAAGCGTACTGCGGTGGTGATCAGTGACACGTTGTCAAGTATCGCTGTCATATTGGACAGCGTTTCTCTAATTGCCACCGAACTTGAGGGTTTAGCTCAAAGTGTTAGCAGTTGGAATTAAAGTGTATTATGTGATATTTTTATTTGATCGAAAATGTTTCAGATGGTTATTGGAAAAAACGGCCATCTTTTTTCCAATGCCAAATATGGTAGGGCCGACCTGTGATTGACGACTGACGACTTGACGGAAAAGTATTTTATCTATGTAATATATTATCATCATTGTCTTTACATAAACAAAGAGAAGAAGAAGAGGTTATTTAATTATGAAAATCTATATTTGACTGGCCTCTCAGCTCAGTTGGTAGTAGCTCTGCCTTCTGCTGTAGGTCGTGGGTTCGATCCCCACCGAGAACAAATATTTGCGTGGTGAACACAGCTGTTGTTCTCTGTCTGGGTGTTGTATTGTATGCTAAGTATGCATGTACAAAAAAAAAGTGTATAAGTATTGTATCTGCTATCTGGTCCATAGTATAAGCTCTGTTTAATTTGGGGCTAGATATATATATAAAAATGAATTTTTATATCTCTTGGTTACGCCGGTAACGGCTAAGCCGATTTGGCTGATCATTGGTGGGGAGTTAGCTTAGAACCAAAAGACGGACATAAAATACATTTTATCCCGAAAAAGTAACGGGAACGTGGCGTAATGGGAACGGGGCGAGCGAAGCCGCGGGCGGCTGCTTATATAATATAAATTAGGATAGGTTAGTATGGTAAGGTATAGTAAGATAGGTAAGTATAAGTAAAAATAAGGCAGTAACATAATTCTTATTAAGTTCTAATTAACTTTCTGGGCCATTGTTGGTATTCATTACACAAAAGTATGAAATTTTCGCCTGAATTTAATAAAACCTGAAAAAGTTTTCGCTCCCAAAACTTCCTTTATCGCGTAAAATACCAATATCGAGTAAACCACAGGTTTAATAACAAAATGAAGCTAAATTTTCTCTATATTTTTGATCATAAATTCTTCTTACAGGCTGAATTGTGTTTCTATAATACTCTTCAGCCATAATAAGCTTCGCTTGATCATTGATCAAGCGAAGCGAGCGAAAGTTTTTCTAATATACATATTCAGATGTATTTTGTGCACTACCCGCTCACAATTCAATGTTCAAATTACACAAAGGTTATCTGGAAGAGAATTCTCTTTTGCATTAAGTTTGCCTAAAGAGAAAGAAGAAAGAAAGAAAAAGAAAGAAGACAGAAAGAAGTAAGAAAGAAGAAAGAAAGAAGACATTAAGAAGGCAGAAAGATAGAAAGACAGAAGAAAGAAAGAGGAAGGAATAAGGAAAAAACGACGAAATAAAAAAGGAAAATATATCTATTTGTAGACGCTTAGTGCACGATATACATGCATAGGTACAGGAGCAAGCAATTTAAAAAAAAAACTTACACGCATGGTTACGCATCAGACTTTGAACTAAAGTGGAACGAATCGCGTATCAACAATTTATACAAATAGTTGGCTGATTATTCGAGTATTATAAGTTAAATCAGCCAAGGGTTCTGTATCGGGGTTCAAAAGGTAGAAAGGAAAGTTATGCCAATTATATTAAAGTGGAGAGAAAAGGCTTTGTTCAAAACTGTTCATTATTTCAAAAGATTATGTATTTTTTATCGTATATAAGACAATCCCCACAACACTATCGAGCCCCAAACTAAGCAGAGCTTGTTCTATGCGAACCAGATAGCTGATACATCACATCATATTATTTTATTTCCATCAGTTTGTTATTATAATTGAACTATAGCTAAAATAACAAAAAAAAACATAAAATTAAATAAAACCAAAACTATTTAAAACTACACCTTAAAAATCTAGTAAATGTCCATGAGGCATGGTGCCAAGAACGCTGGCTGCATTCCTACGTTGAATATAGATATTCTCTGTGCACAGCATCTCAAAAAAATCGATCTAAATCTATAATAAATTATAGTTAATAAACTAAAAAAAACGCTTTTATAACTAATTGAAATAAAACTTTACCTACTAATCAATTGAAAAATGTAATTTATATAATTTATTTTTACTTTTTAGTTTTTTTTTCATTTTTTTCATATTATTGCATTGTCATCGACCTTTGACAGGTGCGTGCAAAGTTTGAATCAAATCTGATCGTTCAAAGTAGGACAAAATCGAGCTCAAAGGGGTCGGTTACCTACAAACTTACAAACTTAGGTACATACAGGTGAAGCTAATAAAAGCGTTATAAAAAACGGTTTAAATTCTTATTCTACTTGTAGATATAAACTTTTTCTGTTGCCAGTACATCGGTGAAAATGATACACACCTAATTTTCTATTACGAGTGCAAAGTGGGGTAACTTTACCCGGTGCAAAGTTACCCTGTTCTAACTTAGCCACAGCGTTCCTAATGAAGTGTGGCAAGTTGGCAATTACCCCAGCTCGGCTATCTGATACTTAGAATAAACGCCAGCTTTGTCACTTTTGTTCGATGTTGTTTTGTACATGTGACTTTACCTTTTTAATAAAGGCTGGTTTACACTTTGATTAGTGTGAGTGCAGGTGATTAGTGCGAGTACAAGTGTGTAGTGCGAGTACAAGTGTGTAGTGCGAGTAGTGTCCAATTCACTGCGAGTGTCTTCGGTCCACTTTACCAATTTTTACAACAACAAGCGTCCGACGCTACACACTAAACGCTAAACACTCCTGTCCAGACGTGTTTTGTGGCAGGCACGCTGCGAGTGAGGGGGAAGGGAGGGCGCGCGGGATGGCTACTCGCAGTCCACTCGCAAAAAAATAGAACACGCTTCTATTCACTTTACTACACAGCCCACTAATCACTTGCACTAATCAGTCGCTGTCCACACCTAGTCACTAAGCACCTGCACTAATCACCTGCACTCGCACTAATCAAAGTGTACACCAGCCTTGCTATGACTTTACTGTAGTCTGTGATCAGATAATATGTCATCTGTCATATCAAGGAGTGTCAACGTATTTCGCGCGCGGTGAGGAGTCAAGGAGAAGAAGGGAGAGATATAAAAAAATGAAGACGATGCATGTTTTAGATTTAGATGTTTCTAAATCAAGTCCTTGCCATTGGACAGATTTTGATAAAATTTGAAGCAACTATAGATTGTTAACTGGATTAAAATTATGCTTTATGTACTTTTTTTCCGAAATAATAACATTAACGGAAAAAAAATCCCACGCAAGTGAAGCCGCGGACACTTGCTATTTTTAAATATAAAAAAAACGTACTGTATTTTTATTACAATCATTTCCAGTTCGTACTTTATTTAAAATGTTTATATTTTCTTTCTGTTAGAAGAGTGGTTTTTGTTTATTTTGATAGAAAAGAAAAATAGGTACTAAGTTTGAAACTTGTACAAATTTAACAGTGTTTATCTGAGACTCTTGTTGTACATTTCACGGTAAACAAAAGTCCTTAGTTTCAATAAATGTATTCTAAAAAGTACTACGTTCCCGAATTTGTTTATTTTTTGGTTCTTGTTCCAAACAGTGTCGCACAATTCCATTTTGCCGAACAAAAATAAAACTTAAAACTATCCGCGGCGATTGAAACAATCGAAAACACCTGAGCGTGTAAAAATAACGGACAAAAGGTTTGCACTAAATAAATTCACCGACTACGGTGAATGGAAGCAAATACATTAATTCACTTTATATAAGACAACGGTGTAGGAAAACATCGCGAGGAAACCGGCACGTCGTAGAACGTAGAGTTCAAAAGTGTCAAGTTGAACTGTGTTCTCTGGCTGGGTGTCATATTGTATTCTAAGTATATTTACAAAAAAATGTAGATATTAGTTTCAGCTATCTGGTTCCATCCCACATCATAAGCTTTGCTTAGTTTGGGGCTAGATAGTGTTGTGTGGATTGTCTATAATATATATTTTGTTGCTTGTTCTTATACTAAAAAATTAAAAAAAATATCTTATACTAAAATCATAAATAAACAGGCCTTTACATCTATGATTTATAATATAATATATAATAGCGTCAGGGGCAACTGGTGTATACTCTTGCCCTTACTTACGTGACGCTATAGTGCCTGGGATATAGATTTAGATGGAATAGGTTTGCCCAGCACCTATACCATCCTGACAGCTTAGTCGGCCTAATCCACAGGAAAGACGTGGTCAATACGTGCGGAGCTGACTAAGCCGCGGGTTCCCTTCACGGTTTGAGAAGACTAGCATTGTGTACATATTAGATGCTTGTCCCTAAACATTTAAAAGGGCTAATTTCAAGCAATGTTTTTGCAACGTTTTAATTATGAAAGCACGAGTCCATTTTTCATGAGAGAATGATGAAATGATGACAATGAATTCTGGAAATTCAAAAGATATTTTGGATTTTCGTGACTCTTTTGTTTCGGGTTAATGAGACCCTTTGTTACTGCGTCTGCGCTGTTTGTATTGTCTTTTAATGTATTTTTAACCCTTTTAAAATGAGGGGTATTATAAGTTTGTTTTAATAGGCTGGCTTCACAGCTTAGTTCGTAATAACTACGCTAGAAGTGCTGAGCACGAGCGGAACCAAGCACAACTTCTTATCGTGTCACTGGTTCTTTCGAACCAAGTGTGGTGAAAGGATTTTAAAAGCGTCAAAGAGGCCCCTTTCTCTTTTTTTTCCTGTCCTTACCAAGCACTTATTTGTGTAGTGTGGGCCGATTAACAAGCCTTCAAGTGCGAACGAGCGCGCTTCGAGCGTTCGGTTCGTATTTCTTCTGTAAATATTCTTTATTCTAGTTTAAAACTTATGTAATATTTTAACCTACATTCTAATGCAGTTGAATAAACAAGTTTCATTAGTTTAGTTTTAGATAAAAACACATCAAAATTGGCTCTTATATTAACTCTTAGATAGATAGGTAGAAATTAAGTCTTATAAGTTACTTAATCCAAAAGTAAGCAATGACTTACATGCATTGAGAATTGCAACAGCAACGAGGAGTTTCCAAATGGGTCTCATTCTTCTATAACTGAAACAAAGTAAATTAACATTAAATTTGTATCCCATTACAAATTGCAGGCAGGTATTTTCAGGACATTTGGTAGGCCTACCACAAGCTGCTCTCTCTGGCTCTGGTTTTAAGTCAATGTGAGTGATGACTAAATAAATCCTACTTCGAAACGTCACACATAGTAAAATACACTGGTGATCACTCACACAGACTTAAAACCAGAGCCAGACAGAGCTTGTGGTTGGTAGTTATACTGGTCACACTTCAGACGCTAGACCAAATCTAGAATGGCCGCTTTTTAACTACTTATTACACGGACATACACAAATATCACTTTGTACAAGCGCGTCTGTGTGCGGTTCCTAACACAGATGCTACATAAAATTAAATGTCGTTGCGTACACGCACCGCGCGAGTGTTGCGTGTTTTGTACTAATATCAGATTAATGTGAAAATTTGAAACATTAATGAGGTGTGGAAGCCTCGTGCACTGTTACGCACGTGGTCTGTAAGTTTGATTCCCATAATACTGCGCTCTTGATGGTTTGACTTTTCACGATCAAAATGTTAATAAGCTTTGATTAAAATGTACTTACATGGATAATTATAAATTCTGTTGTAAAAACATTTCCAGCAAAAAAATCAATAGACTGCTATAAAAAGGGAGGCCATAAGACTGTATTGAATACTGACGCATAGAAGTGACACTTCATACTGGCCATCTCATGGGATTACAGAGTGACAACACAGTAGTACACACTGTAGTAGTGCATATTGATAAGTATGACAACAAAACAGTAGTCATACATATCAATTTAAATATATGGTAATACTCATAAAAATAATGGTAATACTCATAAATATTATAAGAATAACAGTGCTTAAATGATTAAATTGTGTCTATTAGTTTGGCTGTTAATCATTATTTAAAGTTAGTCCTGTCACTGTTTGTCACTGTTTGTCACTACCCAGTGGTGAGAGATGGCAATATTTTAAGCACTGTTTATCTATTGACATACATATTTTGATGAGTAAGGCCATTAGATTAGAATTTTAAGCAAGTTATTCTGGTCGTAACTTTTCTAACGGTAATTTTTTTTATTTTAGAAAAAAAATTGAAATTTTAATAGGGTGTCCTATCCTCTAGCTCTTGATGCGCCTTTTGTAATGATAAGAAAGAAAGAAAGAAAATTTGGTTATTCAGGAAGTATTTAATACTGCTTGAATAAACGTTGTCGTCTTTAATACGATAGTTAGAGGGTAGGAATGAATAGAGAATATGATTCAAGCTTTGTTAGATCACCCTAACAACGATCAAGTAAATTCACGGGAGTTTCATTTCTATGCATTTATTATTTTCTACGTTGCATAAATAGTATAAAATATCCGGGCGGCGATCAAAGGATTTACCCTCTATAGTGCCTGCCTTATGTACGATCGAGTACATAGTGTTAAAGGAATTACATACTGTGTGTATGTACAAATTGTACAAGCTCAGCTGAGCGAATCGGTTCGATGCTGGGCTTAAAAATACTCCGAAATTGAACTTACTGTTTCTTCTGGTATATAATTGTATTGACCTACTTTTTAACCGACTTCAAATAAAAAAGAAGGAGGTTCTCAATCCGGTTGCATTATTTCGTCATTTATGAGCCGGTTTGTGTGGTGTGTTTTTTTACTTATATTGTTTTTATACAACTAGCTGATGGAACAAGCTTATATATGGCCCACCTGATGTTAAGTGGTAAACAACTTATTAAAAAAACAATGTATAAATGAACGTAGGTTGTTATTATTATTATGTGCCCTCCGGGTCCCACTGCTGGGCAAAGACCTCCCCCTATTTCCTGCAGACATCGCGATCCTGGGCTACGCTTGTCCAGTCTGTCAGGAAACCATCAAGCTCGTCTCGCCATCTCCGTTTTGGTCTGCCGCGTCGCCTTCTCGCTGGGTCAGGATGCCAATCGGTGGCTATCCTTGCCCACAGCTCATCTGGCATACACGAAACATGACCAGCCCAGTTCCACTTCAGCTTCGTGGCTTTCGAAGCTATATCTGCGATTTGTGTTAGTGAGCGCAGTTCTGTGTTACGGATTCTATCCAGTCGTTTGAAGCCTGGAATACTGCGCTCCATCGCATTTGGCCAAGGTAGATGTAGTCTTCCACGTAAAGCAATTCTTCCCCGTCTACTTCAACTCTGGTTTTAACGCTATTGGTCATGAGCTTGGTTTTCGACCTATTCATCTTAAGTCCAACCTCAAGGCGTGCCATGCTAAGGTCTTCAAGCATCACTTGTAGCTCTGAAAAGGATGTTGAAAATAGGACAATGTCATCGGCGAACGTCGGTTGATTGTTCTGTTTTATACAAACATACTTTTTACCTTATTATTTCTTGTGATTTCCAAATCAAATCAAGCGCCGAAGTTTTAATCAAAATATTTTCACTTCCCGTAGAGGCCTTCGAATAGAGTAATGAACAAGGGTGATAGATCATAGAAGAAGTATGAACATTATTTGTAGCTAATAAAACTGATTACTTATTTACCTGATCTCAAAATCTGAACTACTTGAGTGAGCGATGCGACAGCTGTATGACGCGACGTTTTTTTCTTTGAATCGATTCAGTTGATATTTTGGTTTTACTGCTGGTTCTACTACTCTGAGCATTTTGCATCTCATCTGAAAACGTTACCGTTTCGACGTAACGCGTAATTGATTGTATATTCGTCGATTTCCCAAAACGAAGCTTTCAATTTCAATGAGATTGTTTTGAGATTTGACTGCCTTCACAGCTCAGTAGCTCTGCGCTGGAGGGCGCGGGTTCGATCTCCACCGGGGACTATTATTTTTGTGGTGAACGCAGATGTTTGTTCTCTGTCTGGGTGTTATATTGTATTCTATGAATGTATTTACAAAAAAAAAGTATACAAGTATTATATCAGCTATCTGGTTCCCATAGTCTCATAGCTCTGCATAGTCTGGGTGTAGATAGTGTTGTGGGGATTGTCCATATTATTTATTTATTTTTAGTTTGCGATTGACCTCTTTCTTCTGTTGTGAATTTGGATCTCCGTTTGGTTCCATTTTTAACACCAATACCGTAATTATACAGGGTCTATCAAAACGCGTGTTTATGTGTTCCTTATACTTCTTTTTTACTTCTTGCTGATGGAAAAAGCAGATTGCCCATTTCAAGTAACTATCAACTATAACAAATAATGCTTTGTTGTTGTGGTTGCTTAGAAGGCAATCGCCTCGTAAGCCACGCCATTTAGGAACGTGCCCTACCATCATTCCTCATCCTCCTGCGTCCATCAACTTGAACTGTGGTCTTAGATTGTAATTTTTTTATATCTATTTTTAGTATAGCAGCTCCAAAACTGATAAGCCCGCAAGTCAAATGAAATAAATAACATAAAAAACGTTTTCTCAATTGAATTCCCTACAAAATCCTCTGATAACTTCTAAACTATCGTAAAAACAAAATATTTTCTATAGATGCTCCATCCCAATTTCAATTCCATTACTCAAAGAAAACCCTGTAAATTTATTCATAGGTCGATCGCTTCCGAAGATAAGAAAGAACGCCGAAGACAGTTGGTTCACAACTCCAAGTTTTAAATAACGATTGAAATTTTTGAAGTGAAAACTTCTTTAGCGGCGTTGAGCACTTTCTGTAATGGGTATAAAATCTTAAACTTGCGTCAGGATCACGTGACCTGATTCGCGTCAGGATCACGTGACCTGATTCGCGTCAGGATCACGTGACCTGATTCGCGTCAGGATCACGTGACCGTACGACACGTGCGGTTCGTGCATCTATTAATGATAAAAAGTGATGAAGAAATAGCGAAAGAAAATGAGTGAGTACTTTATAAATATACTAGATGAAAATTTAATAAGTTTTAATACGAGCGGCAAGTTTTCACTTCTGCCGGCACTCCCGGAGTGCAACCCGTCTTTTTTTTTTTTTTGACATTATCAAATTTGGTGTACAGCAGTGACACATACCAGCAAAGTACCTCTTTTTTTAATTTATTTACCGGGTAAAAATAAATACATCATTTTGTAAAAAAAACACTTACATTGAATGACGAATGATAGCATCGATAATTCTTTATTGCTGACATTTTGAGACGCGCTCGTCGTAAGCTACGAGCGCGTCCCAAATGTCTCAAAATGTAGTGAATAAACAAGAAATAAATTATAGTTTAAAAAACTAAAAAAAAACGCTTTTATAACTAATTGAACTAAAAAGTTAAAAATAAAACTGTAATAATCAATTGAAAATTTATCTTATTGTACAAAAAGCGTGGGGTGCTTCTTATAATAACTTCAGATATAATAAACTATTGATAAAATATTTACAACAATCAAAATCAAGCCCCCCACGCTTTTTGTACAATAAGATAAATTTTCAATTGATTATTACAGTTTTATTTTTAACTTTTTAGTTCAATTAGTTATAAAAGCGTTTTTTTTTAGTTTTTTAAACTATAATTTATTTTATACTTTTTAGTTTTTTTTTTTTCATGTATTTTTTTTTCATATTATTGCATTGTCATCGACCTTTGACAGATGTGCACAGTTTGAATCAAATCTGATCGTTCAAAGTAGGTTTTTTTTTTAATTTATTTTTATTTCTTTTCATTTTTTTTTTCATATTATTACATTGTCATTGACCTTTGACAGGTGTGCAAAGTTTGAATCAAATCTGATCGTTCAAAGTAGGTTTTTTTAAAAAAAAAATATTTCTTTTAATTTTTTTTTTCATATTATTGCATTGTCATCGACCTTTGACAAGTGTGCAAAGTTTGAATCAAATCGGATCGTTCAAAGTAGGACAAAATCGAGCTCAAAGGGGTCGGTTACATACATACATACATACATACATACATACATACAGGTGAAGCTAATAAAAGCGTTATAATAAAAAAACTACATATTATAATATTAATGTTACTGCTCTGTGTATCTGTGTGTAGGTATTACTTGAAAAATTTGAACAACGGAGATGAAGACTGACGGAGCCAAATGAAAGCAGAGAAAAAGTGTGCCGACCCCACGTAAGGGTAAGAAGATTTCGCTTTCCATGATCTGTTAGTTACTATCAAAGTTTATCTTGCTTGAAGGTACGGCTACACCTAAGCGATAGGTGACAGCTATACAGGTATCGCTGTCAATTATCGTAGCTGATCGCCCAGAGGTGGCCGAGGCCATTAAATCTAATGTCAGATGTCAAAATAATGGACGCGGCTCTGTCATTTTTATGCTTATTCAGTTAGTGCTTTGCTTACTTTGTTTGGTGAAATCTCTCCTTAAAGTGAGCTAGCTGTTCAGTTTTTCTAAATAAAACTTCCTTTATTACCATGTTTACTGAAACGTTTTCTGTTTATGCCTATAACGATAACGCGGTGCGGCGCCGTAACGTTGTAAAAACGTGAGATGCCGATAAAACGGACCCTTATTACGTAACTTAACACGACCGGTGATAAGCTTGAATGGGCAATCATTGCTGTCAAACGCTCTTTTTAGATCGAGCAAGCGAGAATTTCTCAAATGTACGGAACTTCCTTTTTTTGCATTATTATAATAGATAGATAGATAGATTAATACTTTATTGTACACAAAAGAATACATTTAAAAGAACCATTACAAATAAAGGTACAATGGGCGGCCTTATCACCAAGAGCGATCTCTTCCAGACATAATCAGCGCGAAGAAGTCCACTGCTAGTCTTAATCCTCCCTTATACATTTCTAGAATTAATTATTTTATGGCTTCACCAACCGCCGACAAACTTAAAAACA
The DNA here is from genome assembly GCA_947578465.1 of Thera obeliscata. NCBI lineage: Eukaryota > Metazoa > Arthropoda > Insecta > Lepidoptera > Geometridae > Thera > Thera obeliscata. The sequence goes on along the minus strand of OX387923.1, from coordinate 7,147,883 downwards.
AATAAATAAAGTCGTATTTTTTGCTAACACTGTATAACCATTAGATATAAGATTTTTTTGTGGATGTCTGTAGTGAAAAAAGATATAGGCAATAACAAGATTGACCCAAAATAGACATCTTTGGAGAAGAACGATTAGGAGAGCCAACCCCAAATAAAAATGGGATAGGGCTCGAAGAAGAAAGATTTTAGTAAAAAAAAATGATACGAGGATGCCATTTATAACTTTCAGCCGCCATTTTATAAGAAATCCGGGGCTGAGCGCAGTAACGTTGTAAAAACGTGAGATAATACTGATAAAAATTTATTAGGGTCTGAAACATGTGTGAGACCCAAACCGAAATCAGGAAATTGGCAATTGGCGATGTGACATTTTATTTATATAAATATATGTCTAACCAATAGTATTTTTTATGATAAAGTTGTAACTGAAGAAAAAGATAGCTCACTAGAAGCTGTGCCGTTACTTCTTATACAAAAAGTTTTCAAACCGTTTTTTTGATAGATAGTCTTCTTTCATTAAAATGTTCCATCTACAATATTCAAGGTACCTTCCGTCCATGTGCCATATTCGTCGGAAGCCCTGTATATTATTGTGATGTGATGTGATAAATAGTGCCATTTTAATACGTTTTTGCTCGATTAGAAACTACTCCGACATAGAGGACAATGACCTCATTTTCTTCATATAAAAAGCGACATACTAGCTAACGCTCTTACTTGCCAGTAATGACACTGCGAATAGACTTATATTATTTTTTAAAAGTGCTTTGCGTCACTTCAATATAACTAATTTCTCTCAGCTCTCAGCTCTGTTGGTATAGTAGCTCTGCTTTCTGCGCCGTAGATCGTGGGTGCCATCCCCACCAAGAACAAATATTTATGTGGTGATCAGAGATGTTTGTTCTCTGTCTGGGTGTTGTATTGTATTCCAAGTATTTATTTACAAAAAAAATGTATATGCAATAAATCAGCTATCTGGTACCCATAGAACAAGCTCTGCTTAGATTGGGGCTAGATGTGTGGATTGTCCTTAATATTTATTTATTTTATTTATTTATTATGTTACACTGTATAATATTTATTAATATTGACAAAGACACTTTCCGGTCGGTTTAACTAAAGCTTTGTACGGTTGAAATGTCATATTTTCAGCCTGAATAATTAGACGGCTGATAATTAATAATTCTCGACTTGTAAAATATGATTCCATTACTTGGAATTATGCGCGGAAATTGAAATATCTTGTTTGAAGACGAAGCTGGAAAATAAATTAAAATATAAAACATGAGAGTTCTTTGAACCATCCGCTGACATATAAAAAGTTATGTTTAGAGACGTGAGTGGGTGTGTTTGTTTCCACACACCCATAACTCAAAAATCAAAAGTGTATTTATTCAGAGGATTGCAAGGATCACTTTGAAACGTCTAATAGCTAGGTGAGTCTAGGTGCTAGTCCTACTGCTCAAATGAGAAAATAAATAAATGCAATAGGTATATATTTTTTTTATATTAACAGAGTCTGAAAATTAAAGTTTACAAAAGTTGGGCTATTATTAATAATTTTGTTAAATATTTTATTGAAAATAAAGTATTTTTCTTACATAAAAGTTAGATTACTGCCAAAGTTTTCTTTTCCGTGTCGACGCTAGGAATCAACAAACATCTTCACCCACGTCACAATATGACAACTGACAAACCAACAAATTGGGTTCCAAAATAATAATGTGACAGGTTCCATTTTAGGGAACGGAAGCTTCCGTTTGTATTTTTTCTAAAAAATAGGAGCCAGTGCTCAGTCAAGCGGGTGTTTTGGTATGAACGCACAAAAATACTAGAGTCCGCAAATGTTTACTTCATTAAGAGGGAATCACACAGGCGACTCTCCATACAAACGTAGTCCCCTATTTCCTCCCTGGATAATGCCACTAGAGTAACCATTTTGTCTCATAAAATCCAGATCTGCTTTAGACGTGCTCGTATGTTTTCTTTTTTTTCAGAAACTTATTGATAAAGAAAATATGACCCTCATATGATTTATATGAAATATGAATTGTTGATGATATTTTCTATAACAATAAGTTTCTGAAAAAAAGGAAAACATACGAGCACGTATATAGCAGATCTGGATTTTATGAGACAAAATGGTTAATCTAGAGGCATTATCCAGGGAAGAAATAGGGGACTACGTTTGTATGGAGAGTCGCCTGTGTGATTCCCTCTTCAAGGGTGACAGTCGGAAGATAATGTAATAAATAATAATATTCCACTAACACTCAATCTACACGGGTATTTATCGCGTTAATTATCTTCTTTTATTTATTTTCCCGATAAGGTAAAATTAACGCGATAGATACCCGTGGATTAGATTAAGTATGGGTTATGATCGCGAAAGTTTTATAAGTCCCACTAATATTATAAAAATGCGAAAGTTTGTATGGATGGTTGTATGTTTGTTGCTCAATAACGCCAGAACGGGTAAATGGATCTAGATAAAATTTGGCACAAAGATGGATTATAGTCTGCACATAGGATACTTTTTACCCCAAAAAAGTAATAGGAACGGGGCGGGGGTTGACTCATTTCGGAAGACGCAACGAAGGACGACGATTTTTTGGTGGTGTAGGTTTGCACAGCAACTGTACCATCCTCTCATTTTAGTCGGCCGAATCCACAGGAAAGTTGTGGTCAGTACGTGCGGAACTGACTAAGCCGCGGGCTTCCTCACTATGTTTTCCTTCACCATTTGAAAGCACTGGCATAGCGCACATACATTTTAATAGGCAAAACGCACGACTGGATATGAACCTGTTACCTTACGGATAAATAAATAAAAATTGCGGACAATTCTCGCAACAATATCTAGCCCCAAACTAAGCAACCAGATAGGTGATCTAAGATATTTTTTTGTAAATACATTCTTAGGTTACAATCTAACATGCAGACAGAGAACAAACACTGCGTTCACCCACACAAATATTTGTTCTCAATGGGGATCGAACCCACGACCTACGACGTATATGGCAGAGCTACTACAACTGAGATGAGAGGCCAGTCAAGGGCGTTCCCACTAGACCACCATTGCTCAGAAACACATCGTGGTTGTTAGATGGATAAGTAACTGGATCCAAGGTCTTCAAAACTTTAAGGTAATCCCTGTGAGGCCGCGCGTGGGACTTCAACCATTAGTTTGGAACAAGATTTAGTAAGAAGATAATGCTGTGACGGTGAGAGGTGTTAGCAACAGTTTTTGAAGTTATCGATCGCTAACGAAAAGAAAAACAGGAAACAGGTGTCTTAATGTCTAATGCTGCCTTCCTTACGGTGCGTGGTTCTGTAGATCATCACGCACCGCCGACGACGACGCACGGCAACGCACACAGAAAAGGCTCCTGTGCTACCGCGCACCTCGGCGCACGAGACCGTTCCCATGGTGTGTCGTGCGAGCTGATCCGCCTCCGTGCGCGATATCATACACTGGTGGGAAGGGGCTATAAGTCAACTCGTAATCGACATCGGATCGACTTCATTTTTGGATTCGTTTTCCGTCATTTTGGGAAATCAGCTTTTTCATTTTAATTGGTTTTCTGGTGTTATTTTGAGTTTTGCTGTGTAATTACGGTGGTATTTTAACCAACATTACTTTAGGTCTTAGCTCAAAGTGTTAGCAGTTGGAATTAAAGTGTATTATGTGATATTCTGATTTGATCGAAAATGTTTCAGATGGTTTTGGAAAAAACGGCCATCTTTTTTTCCAAAGCCAATAAGGGTAGGGCCGACTTGTGACTGACGACTTGACAAAAAAGTATTTTATCTATGTAATTTATCATCACTAAACTCATTAAACTACTCGACACTGGCAAAATTGATTCGAAATGGACAGATGCCATTCATTAAGAAGAAGAAGAAGAAGTTTATTCCCGGATATCAAAAAATTGAAGCAATGGCAGTTGGCCTACCCTAAGCTCTGTCTGGCTCTGTTTCTGTTTCTGGTTTTGAGTCCATGTGAGTGTTGAGTCAGGATTTATTTAGTCAACACTGTTGACTAAATAAATCCTACGTCAAAACGTCACACACACAGTATAATGCACCGGTGAGCACTCACACAAACTCCGAACCAGAGCCAAAGACAGAGCCAGACAGAGCTCATGGTAGGCCTATACATGCCTATAGACGCTATCACACATACACTACTAGGTTACTTAAAATAACGGAAAAACATAGCTCTTTCAAGAATCAAACAACTTTAATACCTACAATCTTTGCCAAGGACATTAGACAGTGCCGTCTTTGGGGAAATTAACGGATGGCAGAGGATGAGGGTTATGATTCATGGTTTCTTTGAGGGTAAGAGGATAGAAGACCTTCATTATTATTTATGTCGTAAAAAGAATCAAATAGAAAAGATGGTACGTGAAGCTAAACATATCATCATCATCATCAGCCTGAAGAAGTCCACTGCTGGACATAGGCCTCCCCTACACATTTCCTGGAAGAACGATACTGAGCCCTTTCCATCCACCGACTTCCAGCGATCTTAACAATGTCGTCAGTCCATCTGGTGGGTGGATGCCCAACGTTTCGTCTTCCGGTTCGTGGTCGCCATTCGAGAACCTTTATTCCCCAACGGTTGTCGGTTCTTCGAGCATAAACACAGAACATATACACATTATACATATTTAAACATATGTATGCCTCAAATTGATGGACGCAAGGCAGTGCATCGTAGGGCACGTTCTTGATTTACGAGACAATGTTAGTTAAGGCGATGGTTACCACTTAACATCAGGCGGGCCCTATGCTAGTGAAATCAAAAATATTTTTTATAAAATAAAAAGATGGTTCCTTATAATTATAAGGAACCATCTTTTAATCAATTGATAGGCTATAGGTTTGTTACTGTTTGTCTAACTTTTGTGGAAATGGCATCAAATAAAAAAAATATAACCTAATAAGTCCTTGTAAACAAATCAAAGATTAACTAAAAAGATTTCCGTAAATACAGTTAGTTACGGCTATAAATTCCATTTTCAGTCCAAAAACAAACCAATAACAATTAAAAAGAAACAAAGTTGCCAACTTAATAATTTCTTGTTACGGAACGGAAGTCGAATTTCCTTCATGAATAATATCTTTCGTGCTTCCACTCAGAGATATATTGAACCAACTATAGAAGAAAAAAATAGCAAAAAACACCACTGCACTGATTTGGATCAGTTGAGCTATCTCTAGATCGTTTTTAACGCTCTGCAGATAGCCCATTTCTTTTATGTGTATTTTGTACATTTTATAAATATATTGTTTAATATTGTAAGTTTCTTTTTCTAAATATATTAGTTGTTTGATGGACTAACACCTGTATTTAAAAAGTTCTTTCATAAAAATAAGCTCAAATATCTCCGGACCCGACTTCTGAAAAATCAAGGTCTCAAAAGTATAAGCCAAAAAATATCTCATTACATTTTTTTTGGATAGTTATTATATACCTACTGTTTAGACTTGAAGCAAAAAAACTACACGACATTCTTGAATACTAGAGAAAATGCTGTCAGTACCCATCAAATCTTCTCAAGAGTAGACTATGTTCATACCTTACAAGTATGAACAAAACGAACAGACTATATCTTATTACTCTTTTTCTACATAATGCCTTTGGTCGGTAGAAATTGGCCGACCCTTCCGGTACCCAGACTCATTAATAATTGCTACGTGGATAATCTAGCTTTCATGCCTATTCTAGTAGCTATAAAGACTAAGAAACAACCAGTGGCTAAGAACCAAGCGAGAGAGTAGGCCTACTACAAGCTCTGTCTGGCTCTGTCTCTGACTCTGGTTTTTGAGTCAAAATCAGAGCTTATCGTGTCACTATTTGACGAACCAGTGTGGTGAAGGATTTTAAGAGGGCATCACACAGGCGACTCTCCATACAAACGTAGTCCCCTATTTCCTCCTTGGATAATGCCTCTAGAGTAACCATTTTGTCTCATAAAATCCAGATCTGCTTTATACGTGCTCATATTATGTTTTCCTTTTTTTCAGAAACTTATTGATAAAGAAAATATGACCTTCATATGATTTATATGAAATATGAATTGGAGGTGATATTTTCTTTATCAATAAGTTTCTGAAAAAAAAGGAAAACATACTAGCACGTATAGTATAGCAGATCTGGATTTTATGAGACAAAATGGTTACTCTAGAGGCATTATCCAGGGAGGAAATAGGGGACTACGTTTGTATGGAGAGTCGCCTGTGTGATTCCCTCTTAAGTGCGCCTCAAAGAGGCCTTCGAGCACTTGACATTAGTTTTCAAACACGACAATCCGGTTTCCTCACGACGTTTATTTTCACCGTTTGAGAGTACTGTAGGTCTACCACAACCTCTGTCTGGCTCTGGTTTTGAGTCTGTGTTTTTTGTGCATTGCATCTCTACAATCTCAACGCGCTACGAGCTATGAAGAGCGAGCTATGAAGTTATGAAGTTAGCAAGTTGAAGTGGCAATGGGCACGTCGTATAGCCTGAAGGACCGACAACCGTTGGGGAATAGATGTTCTCGAATGGAAACCACGAACCGGAAGACAAAACGTAGGGCACCCACCCTCCAGATGAACCGACGACATTGTTAAGATCGCGGGAAGTCGATGGATGGAAAGGGCTCAAAATCGTTCTTCCTGGAAATGTGTAGGGGAGGCCTATGCCCAGTGGGTTACTTCAGGCTGATGATGATGATAATGCCATCTCAACCAGTCAACCCCTATTTTCATTTCAATCGAAGTGAGCTATTAAAACGTGCCCTATTTTACACAATGCAATGGGTTATTAAACCTCTAATGGGTGCTTACAAATCATTAAAACTCTACATAACACATGTCACTATTTCTCATTCCAAGGGGGCGATATTGGTACAATAGGCCTAGCACAAGCTCTGTCTTGCTCTGTCTCTGGCTCTGATTTTGAGTCTTTGTGAGTGCTCACCAGTGTACTCCACTCCAAATATTGCTATGCCCTGAACATTAGGGCCTATTATGTATTTACCATTTTTAACTCTAAGACCTCACCATGTAACATAATAATTGCAATAAATAATATGAGTATGAGTACTGCGTGTGTGACGTTTCGACGTACAGTTTATTGATCGAGTGAGCGAAGCGAACGAAGGTTTTTCTACTGGTCGATCAATTCATTTGCGTTTTCTTTTTTTTTTTTCTTGAAATAAATTAAGGAGGTACTCAGTTGTCATAAAGTGGTGAAAGCTATCTGGTCTGATGATGGAGCCAAGGTCTTTCCATCGGAACACTTCAATCAATTGGCCAATTGAGTTAAAACTTGTTTACCATACAAAGTTAGTGAGTCAGAGGCAAAGCCAAAAAGTGAATCTTGACAGAAATACTGTCTCAAATTAGATAAAGCACAATGCGTGATGGTGCCTATTTTTTTTCTGATTACCATCTAGAAGTACTTAACTTTTCGGAGCATTTGGATCGCATCACGAGATCTCAGTTCGGGGCGAACTATAATCATTTTTTTATATTTTTTTTACATCCATTATTAGAGAATGGAGTTGTTTTATATTTTAACATTTTACATATTTTTTTTACATCATATAATAGGGAATGAACTCGCTTTATAAAAGTACAGTGCGTATAATGTACATGTTGATAATATAGCGCCCGCAACGTTGTATTTAGAACAGGGTCGCAAAATCATAAAATACTTGACATTCCTAAGCGTATTCACGTCACGTTCCCTCCGAAAACAATTTTGATAGACCGTCGCTGGCGTTGATAGCGCCCTCATCATTTGGTACAGGCAGCGTCAAAAATAAACTAGCTGCCTATCCCGGCTTTACACGGGTGGAAATTTACCCCCTTACTCACAAGGGTGAAACCCTTGTGAGTAAGGGGGTAAATTTTCGATTTATCGCCTATCGCCTATCGATTTATCGCCTTCGAAAACCCCTGTATACTAAATTTTGTGAAGTCGTTGGCGCAGTTTCCGAGATTCTGATTCATACAAGATTTTCTCGTTTAAAGATCAAAATAGCAATATAGTTATTATACAATGCTGTTTTGTATCAAAATAGCTTTTACAATTTTTAACTTTTTTTTTAATTAACTTTTATCCAAATAACGCAAACGGAGTATCATAAAACAGTAGGTTAGTATCAATAAAATTTATTTAAAAAAATCTATTCTTTTAAATGACATAAAATAAATAACTTTTGATTTTGATATTAATTAAGCTCTTTTTTATTATTTTAACCGAATTTAAGTCAGCTCCTAACAATTTGAAGTAGAATAACGTAAATCATTTCATAATTCTGAAAAGGTCATAAATTGATGATGCCGATTGTACAGTCGGTGGCATAAAGGACATGCGGGCGTCGGGTTTTTATCATACAAACGTATTTTTAAACCATAATTCGTTTTATGACTACATTTTATTAAGCGATCATAAAATCAACGTTCTTATGTGTGCTTGACTGCCCTCTCAGCTCAGTTGGTAGTAGCTCTGCCTTCTGCGCCGTAGGTCGTAGGTTCGATCCCCACCGAGATCAATTTTTTGTGTGGTGAACTTATAGGTTTTGTTCTCTGTCTGAGTGTTGTATGGTATTCTAAGTACGTATTTACAAAAAATAATGTATTAAAGTATTATATCAGCTATTTGGTTTCCCTAATAAATAATAGATAAATATTGCAGACAATCCACACAACATTATCTAGCCCCAAACTAAGCAGAGCTTGTACTATGGGAACCAGATAGCTGATAATAATACATTGATGCATTTTTTTTGTAAATAGGTACATACTTATAAAACAATATAACACCCCGACAGAGAACAAACATCTTCACCACACAAATATTTGTTCTCAGTGGGGATCGAACCCACGGCCTACGGCGCTGAAGGCAGGGTTACTACCAACTGACCCGTGACACCTGTCAAGTTAGTATAATAATGGGTGGTTAAATATAATATTGCTGTTTTTTACTGTCAAAGGATGAAATTAACTATAATTTGTATTAAACACAAAAGCTCACCAAAATTTATGTAATATTTATTTATGAAGAGGAAACAGCCCCTATGAAACTCAGAGGGTTAAAACACCCTCAAGCAATACAATAAAATAGAAACAAACTTACCGGAAAAAAATCCCAACACTTCACAAAAAGCGGAGCAACATCTCTGGCACAAAACGAAAAGTTTTAAAAACAAAACTGCGATAAAAACGGTCAGTGAGTTTCACTACCTACGTAACACGTCCGCCCTCTACGGAAGACGGGGAGTAACTGAGGGAGGGTAGGGTTGGGTTGTGGTAACGCTGCAAAAGATAGCAATGTTCCGAGTTTCAAATTTCGAGGGTAGTGATTGTTCATGGGGTTAGCGGAATAAAGGTTTTTCAGGAAAGTTTAATTGAAAATCCTAGGGAAACTGTTTTTATTGTGCTTGGTATAATTTTTTTCTGAGGCCCGTATTCAGTAACAGTAGGTACTTGAGTCTGAGTCAAGATGCAAGCAACGATTTTTGAAAATTTTCAATGGAGAACTGTCAAAAAATTTATGCTTGAGGATTGACTCAAACTTAAGCACTAATTCTAAGCATTGTTAGTCAAGATAGTGGCCTTTTTTTGCTACTAAATTTTCCTTCAAATCATACTTGCTCTAATTATGCTTTAAATGTTGGCGTTTTCAGAATTCGCAATTTCCATATGAGGAAGCTGGAGATATTATGCACATAAAAAAAATTCTAACTAAACTAAAACTAGAAGTTTTAAACATAAACAAAATTTATTACAAGATGAAATTGTGGAATTATCTTGTCTTAAGGCTAAACCTAAACTATAGACTTTACTTTCTAAAGATTGTTTAAGTACAAACAAGAAATGCTATTTACGGGGCAGTTTTAATGTAAACTATATTAGGTACCTACTTAGTAGTTACAAATCTTACCCGTCATGCTAGATTTAAATCTGTGATCTAGAAAAAGAAGAACTAGCTAAAACTTCCTGCCCGCTTCGCTTATGACTAAGCCCACTTTCTTACAACACGTGACCAATCGCGTTTTGCGGGCGGTGATTGAATTATGAATTTAGGGGACAATTTATAACCACTTTTTGATTTATATTGAATTCAAAATTTGAAGTTATTACCTTGTGGAGTGAGGGAGGGTTTTCAATAGCTCAAATTAGACGAGCTAAGGGTACGTACTAGGTACTACTTCACTGACTGGGCCTTGTTTAATAAAGCTGACAATTTTGACATATAATGTCAAAAGGCGACAAAATTGTGGAATTGTCGCGCTTATAGGCTATTAATAAAAGTGACAAATAAATATATATTGTGGACAATTCACACAACACTACCCAGCCCCAAACTAAGCAGAGCTTGTAATATGGGAACCGGATAGCTGATATAATACTTGAATGCATATTTTTTTGTAAATACATACTTAGAATACAATATAACACCCAGACAGAGAACAAACATTGATGTTCACCACACAAATATTTGTTCTCGGTGGGGATCGAACCCACGACCTACGGCGCAGAAGGCAGAGCTACTACCAACTGAGCTAGAGGCCAGTCAAAATATGTCACAAAAGCGCGACAATTCCACAATTTTGTCGCTTTTTGACATTTATGTCGAATTGTCAGCACATAAAGCTACTAGGTTGTCGGTTCTCTGGTAATTAAGAAATGTGTGAAAATACAAAGAAACCTCGCAAGTAGACTGATTTGTAATTCATGGATTCATTACCAACTTGCGACCAAACTTAAATTGACTTCTCTTGTACTTATCACCATTTTACTTTTACATTCGCGACACGTACTTGTCAAGCAACTTCCAGCCTTATTACCATAGAACTAAGGACTAATGGGCTAGTTTGTTGAAAAGTTTCAGACTGGACTTAAGTTTGTTTTAAGAAGTAATCAATAATACTATTAGATGTTCGATAAGTGATGACAGTTTTAATTGAAAAATCTAACTTGATGAGAATTAACGTAAAATCCTACCATCCTTTCACCACACTGGTTTAAAATAACAATCAATTTAATCAATCAAATATGTATTTATTCAGTAGTATCACAAGGATCACTTCGAAACGCGTCGTAAAGCTGTCTTCTAGGTGCCAGTAGTTCCACGCGACCAACAGGCCTAGAAGAAAATGGCAACAAACTACGGCTCAGCACAGTAAGATAACGAAGAAAAAGAACGTTCTCCGTAGCTAACTTAGATGGGTGACAGCTCGAGGCCCGTAAAATAAAATACAAACACTCAGAAGATATGAAAAAACAAGTGTATCACATAAGTGTTAAAAGGGGGTGGACCAACTTTTTACCACTTTGGAAGCGTCTCTTGCGCAAACCTTTCAGTTTAGAAAAAAACTATATTAGTAACCTCAACATCATTTTTGAAGACCTATTCATAGATACCCCACACGTATGGGTTTGATGAAAAAAGTTTTTTGAATTTCAGTTCTAAGTATACGCCAAAATTTCTTGTTTTTTTTTCTACTTTTGTATAAAAATCTTATTGCGGTTAACTCCGATAGTTTCGGAGAAAAATGGCTGTGACATACGGACGGACAGACAGACAGACAAGACGAATCTTTATGGGTTCCGTTTTTGCCATTTAGCTACGAAACCCTAAAAAAAGTCTATTTATTCAGTAGGATTGCAAGAATCACAGGTGCCAGCCGTGACCAAGCCTATTTCTGCCGTGAAGCAGCATTGCTGTGTATCGGTTTGAAGGGTGTGGGTGCCGGTGAAATTACTGGCACGTGAGGCTGAACATCTGTATGCCTCAAGTTGATGGATACAGGTTTAATATCAGGATGAGCTACGTACAAAACAAAAACAAAAAATACCCAGTGGAAAAGCTCGACAAAATTGAATCACTGTTGACGGAACCCAGACATAACAAGCTTAAGCCTCCCCGTACCTGAGGTTAATTAATGAGACGGACGACCCCTAGTCTGCTAAACTGTTGGTGTATTTTTGCCTATTAAGGCCACAAGTCATGTCAAACGGACTGGTTGAGAAGCTAATTTACGAGATAATTTAGCAATTATGGACAAAATAGCTAAAAGCTCAGTTTGTAGTAGAGCTTGTATTTTGGGAACCAGATAGCTGGTACTTATGTACCTTTTTGACGTGACAACGTCTTATAATTCGATGGAGCCGGCTGCACGCACGAAAAAACATGACTCATGCGGCGTTACCTCGTTCTGAGGCGTTCCATTTAAGGCTTGAAGTGCAAGCGAGAGCGCGGAACGAGCGACAAAGAGGCACAATCGGCCTCCGCGTTCGGCAGCGTTCGACATCTGTCTCTCTCCTACTTGAGTGAGCGTGGACTTCTGTACTGTAAGGGCGCTTGTATACGCTAAGAAAAAACGCCGGGCCTACCCAAGAATTCGTGTCGTAACAAGAAAATTACTGTGTACACAGCTCGCAGCGGTGCACGAAAAAAATCTTATCTGCGCAAGACAAGAATTTTGTCTTTTCCACACACGAAAACGCAACAACGTTCGCCGCGTCGTGTCTTGCGCAGATAAGATTTTTTTCGTGCACCGCTGCGAACAGTGTACACAGTTATTTTCTAGTTACGACACGAATTCTTGGGTAGACCCGGCGTTTTTTCTTAGCGTGTACAAGCGCCCTAAGACGTTGTCACGTTCAACTATCGTCTGTAACCCGACTTTACAGACAACCGATTTTTTTTTTGTAAATACATACATAATAAAATATTACACAAAATTAAGCACAACATTAAGCAGAACTTGTATTTTGGGAACCAGATGGCTGATATAGTAAGATATAATAAGTACCTACTTATTTTTTTTATAAATATATCCTTTAGAGTACAATATACAAAATTCAAATCGAATTGATCAGTTTGATCAATTCGATTCGCCTACGTGTCTCTTTCTTTTGTACGGAGAAAAAATGAGACAACAACAGTACGTTACATAAAAACTATTGAAACGAGTTGTTGTCTCATCATTTCTCCATACAAAAGAAAGAGACTAGGCGAAAAGAATCGTTAAAACTAGTAAAATTCATACTACAGGTATTGGACATACATGTCCTAGGTACAATCAAGTTAAACATAACATAATTTTAAGGTATAAACACACTGATGAGTATTTGCAGAGCAACCACAATAAAGCGGTGTTTACACATGCGATGCGAGTTAGATAAATATTTGATTTGCTAGAGATGAGATTTAACTCTGCTCTCGAATTATGAGCGTCTGGTTCAGTTATATAGTAAGGGCGGGTGCACACAAGGCGAATTTTAGTTCCCGCTTAGGTTTTTTTTTTAACACAACTCTATCTAACCCCGAACCTTAGTTTGGGGTTACATGGTGTTGTTCAGAGCTTGAACTATGGGAACCAGATAGCAGATATTATATAATACTTATAATTCTTTTTTTTTTGTAAATATATGTAGGTACTTAGAATACAATATGACACCCAGACAGAGAATAAACATCGGTGTTCACCACACAAATATTTGTAGAATGAAAATGTTCGTCGATTTTCGACTTGATTTGTTCAACGTATCGATCACATACTATACCTTTTGAAACTGAATAGACCGAATACACCGATAGGTTAACGTCACAAATTATGTCAAAATGTGTTCATGATCAAGGCACTGGTGCAAGCGAAAACCAACTCTTAGGTGACGAACATTTTCATACCGTGACTGTACATTATGCACAATGCAAATAATATTAAAAACTTGCACTAATGTGAACATGGCTTTAGACATACAAAAATACGTATTTTCATTATAAACCGTGTGTACTCAGCCTTACCTAAAAGCAGACGAAACATATTACATTTTCAATCGTACGAGATCGGGATATGTTCAATCTTGATATTCGTCTTGTTAATTTAAATTGCAATCGAGATGAACCTACAAATCCAATCAAAATGAGAGCTCTAGAAATACTTGAGCTGTAGGTTTTCTTAAAACAAACAAATAAAGAAAATAAATCCGTATTTAGTTATTGTTAATGGGCACAAATTTCCCTTAGTGCCCTTATATTGTACGTCCGGAAAAGACAAACTGTAAAAACTGTACCTAGCCATAGACATTAAGATCCTTTCTGTACAACAGATAGAATAGAATATAACTTTATTGTACACCATAAATTATAAGGAAGGTATTCTAAAAGAATACTTAAAAACTAGAGGTACAAGGGGCGGTCTTATCGCTTAAACAAAAATTTATAGGTACGCAATAAATAAATAAATATCTTTGAACAATTCACACAACACTATCTAGCCCCAAATTAAGAGTGGGTCGTGCGAAAATTTGAGATTTAAAAAAAAAAATCATAACTAAATAACTAAGTGACATTTTAAAAATCGCAAAAGGACTAATTGTAGACTATACATTTGAGATAAATTCGAATTTAAGTGTGTTAAAAAAATATACTATTTAACATGACATTCTATTTAACGCTGACATACGATTTTCATTAGCGTTAAATAGAATGTCATGTTAAATAGTATATTTTTTTACAATTACAATTAGTCCTTTTGCGATTTTTAAAATGTCACTTAGTTATTTAGTTATGATTTTTTTTTTTTAAATCTCAAATTTTCGCACGACCCGCTCAAGCAGAGCTTGTGAATATTTCTGATTTCTGATTCGTAAATTGAAGCTAGCGCAACGAAAACATAGCAATGTTGCAATGGTGCAACATTGCTATGAAAATTTTAAAGGCAAAAACACAAAGATCATAGAATCAGTTTTGATTGTTATTATGTTCACTTATTTCTCAAATTTTTAACCGGAAATGCTTCAGGAGTTTGAGGATTTACATTGCTAAAAAACGATTTCTAGATTTAGAGAAGTAGTAAACAGCAAGAAAGTTATTGAACCAATTTCCAACTTTTTATTCAGCAAGGAGGTTGGAAACCCATTACAACGGTAAGAAGTTTAAAAAGTCTAATTAGTTTTTATTTTTACTTTTCTGGTATTCGTAATGAAGAACACAGTGTTTACCTCGGGTGAAAGACTTATTTAAGTCCCTCGAACCCTTCTCGGGGCTTAAATTTGTTACTTTCAATCCTCGGGTAACAATGTTCTATTATCCAACTGTTTATCTGAGACCAAGCCGATTTTTAGGAACCAGCGAGTTTATAATCGCCAAATGACGAGTAGAGTTGACTGGCCTCTAGCTCAGTTGGTAGTAGCTCTGCCTTCTGCGCCATAGGTCGTGGGTTCGATCCCCACCGAGAACAAATATTTGTGTGGTGAACATAAATGTTTGTTCTCTGTCTGGGTGTTATATTGTATTCTAAGTATGTATTTACAAAAAAAAATGTATTCAAGTATTATATCAGCTATCTGGTTCCCATATTACAAGCTCTGCTTAGTTTGGGGCTGGGTAGTGTTGTGTGAATTGTCCACAATATTTATTTATTTATTTTAGAGTATTTTTGAAAACTGTACCTTAAGGTGCGTTTCTACTGGTTCCACAAATCCAGTAATATGACGACAAGAAAACTCAATTTAACTTTTCAAACTTGCAAATCAAATTCATGAATTACTAATCTAAGTTAACGCAAACTTGCATTCGGAAAAATATTTTATTTCATCTTTTTTGATGAGAAAATACAGAATTTGAACCTTGTTGGTAGTAGCTCTGCCTTCTACGCCGTTGGTCGTGAGTTTGATCCCCACCAAGAACAAACATTTGGGTGGTGAACCAGATGTTTGTTCTCCTTATTAAGTATGTATTTACAAAAAAATACCTTTATATTACGTCGTTTAAATGCTTCATCATTTCTCTTTCGCCTCATCTTTCACACAGTCCTTCTTTTTTTTTTTATAATATAGACAATCCACACAACCCTATCTAGCCCCAAACTAACCAAAGCTTGTACAATGGGAACCAGATAGCTGATATAATAATTATATACATTTTTTTTGTAAATACATACTAAGGATACAATATAACACCCAATATAAGGAGAGAACAAACACCTGCGTTCACCACACAAATATTTGTTCTCGGTGGGGACCGAACCCACGTCCTCCAGCTCAGAAGGCAGAGCTACTACCAACTGAGCTGAGAAGAGAACAATGTGTAGGGGAGGCCTATGTCCAGCAGTGAACTTCTTCAGGCTGATGATGATGATGATGACTTTCACCACACTTAGTTCAAAAGACACAATAAGAAGAAGAAGATAAGGTAAATGAGATTAATAAACACGAAAAACTCAAGCTATATTATTCACCGGCATAACCTGATTCAATAAAGCCTTAAATAGGAAGTTAACTTATTCACTACTAACTATAAGTTGCTTCTGCCTGTCTGTCTGTCACTTTACCATCCCCATTTCCTGTATCGTGGGAGGCGCTCCAAATCTGACGCACGTATCTTTAGTTATTCACTCATCTTTTCCTCAACCCATTTACTATGAACCAAGACATTTTTTGTTCGTTCTTTTAGGCTTCGCCGCGTGGAACATGGCATCTAGATCACATTTGAAAGTAATCCTTGCGAATCAAGTGAATAAAAGATAAAATAATTATAAGTTTAAAAAACTTGAGAAACCGACTGTAATCATTGTAAAACGGCTAAACCGATTTTAATCAAATTTGTTTGGGACAATCTGGACGTAAGAATAACCTATCAATTAAAAAAATAATTTTACAAATCGGCTCACAAATGACGAAGTTATGCGGTAACAAACATTAAAAAAAAAACAACCGAATTGAGAACCTCCTCCTTTTTGATTGGAAGTCGGTTAAAAAAGGAAAAAAAGAGGCAATAGCTTTGATAAAGGCGATGGTTTGGCGATTGGCCTCGTACACAAGCTCAAAGTCGCGCAACGAGCTATGGAGAGAGCTATGTATGTTGGGAGTTTCACTACGTGATAGAATCAGAAATGAGGATATCCGTAGAAGAACCAAGGTCACCGACATAGCTCGTGGAATTAGTAAGTTGAAGTGGCAATGGGCAGGTCATATTATTATAGCTCGAAGAACCGACAACCGTTGGGGAATAAAGGTTCTCGAATGGCGATCACGAACCGGAAGATGAAACGTATAAGGGCTACTCAGCAGACGGACCGACGATATTGTTAAGATCGCAGGAATTTGATGGATGGAAAGGGCTCAGAATCGTTTTTCCTGGAAATTTGTAGGGGACGCCTATGCCCACCTTCTTCAGGCTGATAATGATGCTGATGATGAGGCGATGGTTACCACTTAACATCAGGTGGGCCATATCATTGTTCCATCAGCTATAAAAAAACTCTATAAAACTTTGTAAAATATGCTAACCTAACCTAACCCCAAGTTTCTCGACTGAGAATACCGGGGTAAGAGTAAGATTCTAAGTGTCAGCTATTCAGTTCAATTGACAACTTGTATTGATATTGAAATCCGTTGGGAATAGACAAGTTTCCCGATCCAAGATACCCTCAGAAGTGGCACCATTTTATTATGAGGCCCTGATCTAAAAAGGTATTAAAAGTTTGAAGCTTAGGTCTGTTTTTAGGGTTCCGTAGCCAAATGGCAAAAACGGAACCCTTATAGATTCGTCATGTCTGTCTGTCTATCCGTCCGTATGTTACAGCCATTTTTCTCCGAAACTAAGAGCTAGACTGATGAAACTTGGCGAGTATATGTATTCTGTAAACCGCATTAAGATTTTTATACGAAAGTAGAAAAAAAACAAAAAATAGTTCAAGCTCTTCTTAGTTTGGGGCTGTTTGGGGTATTTATTTATTTATCACCATCATATAGACGATCTGAGAGAAGATGTGTGCAAAACTTAGACCATTTTTGCTATAAATTGTCTAAGGTGCAAAACTAACAAACTTTGACAGCACTTTGACAGCGAAACACTGATCGCCATTGCAGGTGATCTAGATGTACGCAAAGCTTAGTTAGTCTCCGCAACACAACTAAAACTAACTACAACTTAAGTAAATTGGTATTTAAGTTCTGCGTTTTGTTATCTTTAGAACCGTCGTAATAATAAACAGTCTAGCACTTACGACTGCTTGTTGTTACAGTCAGTACTGAAATTCAGGATAAACATGAAACAACCTACCTTTTGCTAGAATAAGAACTTCTTCTTGTCGTGTCACTAGTTCTTTAGAAACAGTGTGGTGAAAGGATTTTAAGTGCGCCTCAAAGAAGCTCCTTTCGTGCAGTATAAATAAATAAATAAATATTGTCGACAACCCACACAACACTATCCAGCCCCAAACTAAGCAGAGCTTGTACTATGGGAACCAGATAGCTGATATAATACTTATATAGTTTTTTTTTTGTAAATACATACTTAGAATACACACCCAGATAGAAAACAAACATCGGTGTTCACCACACAAATATTTGTTCACGGTGGGGATCGAACCCACGACCGACGGCGCAGAAGAGCTACTACCAACTGAGCTGAAAGGCCAGTAATAAAGAATGGATTTAACGGAGCTTTAATTCTTTGTTTCGGTGAAGGAAAACATCGTGAGGAAACCCATGGTTTAGTCAACTCCGCACGTATTGAGCATGTCTTTCCTGTGGACTAAGCCGACTAAGCTGACAGGATGGTATAGGTGCTGGGCAAGCCTGTTCCATCTAAAATCCTGTCTCGGGCACTATAGCGTCCCGCAAGAGGGCTTGAGTAACAGTTGCCCCTGACGCTATATAAATTACCTACAAAAGATGCAAAGGCCCGTTTTCTTTTTCTTTAATCCTTCGTTAGTAACTAACCTAAGTCCAGTGGCTGGATCAAATATTTGAAGCCTTGGGTATGGTCATTGGGCTCGCCTGAACCTTACTTTGAGGAACAATTTTTTTTTTATGAGCAATTTCAGATATTGCCTAAAATCTAAGTTTGCCAGTAACACCTGCAAAGTACCGTCCGCAAACCAAGAGGGATGTAAAACAATGGTTATTTGTTCTCTGTGCCCAAGTTTTCATCCCTTACACAATATAGCTCTTACCTCGTTCGTTCGCTCATTCATTCAACCCCCTTAGCGGCGGGCTGTTAGAACCTTTACGATGAATGAGGGTGCGTTAGTTTCAGATTAAGCATTATTTATAAAAAAAAATGTTATTCGAATGTTATAACTTAATTATACAGTAATATTTTAATGCAAAACAATAAATGTTATATTAAATAGTATGGATTTAAATTAACTAAAACCAATGAATTAATATACTATATCCTAGATATGTCAAAATTCACTAATGCTATAATTATCACCAAGAAACAAGCAAAAAGACACGTTTGTAGTATCGAAGCCCCCTTGAATATTTATTTTATTCTATTTTTTAGTATTTTTTGTTCTAGCGGCAGCAGAAATACATCACCTGAGAAAATTTCAATTGTCTAACTATCACGGTTCATGTGATATAAACCTGGTAACAGACGGACTGACAGACAGACAGCAGTGTTAGTAAGCCCCATTTCCGTACCCGAAGAGTTAACCGAGACCCTTCTCGCTCTATCCTTTATTACGGAACGGAACCCTAAAAACAATCTACAAAACACTGTCTTAAGACTCGAACACACCTATAGTTCGCTGGCGGTAGCGATCAGTGAAACGCTGTCAAATATCGCTGTCAGATTTGAGATTTGACAGCGATATTTGACAGTGTTTCACTGATCGCTACCGCCAGCGAACTAGGTGTGCGCAGGCCTTTAATATTTGCTAAAATAATAAACAGTCGTACCGTTATAAAGCGAATGGTCCCTCCCGATGCATTAAGAGATATCAAAGATGAAACAATGGCTCATTGTCCGACAGCCACTGTACAACGCGATTGGATCATTTATATCCAAGATACTTACTGATATAGATCGTTCATAGAGATGGCATGGTTTTTATATACAACTAGTTGATGGAGAAATCATAAGTGGTAACCATTGCCTATAAAAAAACATTGCCTCCGAGGACACGCAGTCAGAAACGTGCCCTACGATGCACTGCCCTGCGTCCATCAACTTGGCATACAGATGTTCAGATTGTTCAGCCTAACGTGCCAGTGATGTCACCGGCACCCACACCCTTCAAACCGAAACAGCAATTTAGCTTCACGGCATAAATAGATTAGGTACTTTATAGATTAAATGATTGTTATTATTTACTTTCACAATTTTAAAACTTATTTTTCAAATCTATTACATGTAAAATTGATAAGTGTATTGATGTAATAGAAAAACGTATTGGTGCAAGACTGGATTTGAACACACGATCACGAGTCTCGAGCTCTGTTTAAAACCATGGTATGGTCCTAGTTTACAATATAGAGACCGTTCTGTTTCGCTGACAGTTGCCATCTTTTGTTTCACAATTTTCGACAGTGGCGCCCTCTGAACTAAAGAGGTAAATTGGTACGATGACCTGTCTGTAGCTTTAATAGGTCTGTGTTTGTATCTTTAATCACCGCTAGTTACCAGAGGGGGGGGGGGGGATATCTAGTGAATCCGTAGTAGGGTCCGAATGGTGTAATTATACCTAGTTGTGAATAGGGCTGACTTTGAAGTACGCACAATGTAAGGGTATATAAGTGTAGTGTACACAATACCCTTACAAGGTAAATTATGTATTGATTCAACTGGTTATAAGGTCTGACGCTGTTAAATTTACATGAATATTAGGGCAATAAATATACTGAATACTGAAAATATAACTACATAACATCTTTTTATACTGTATAATAATTATAGTAGTTAGTGGTGGTAGTAGGACGAATTTAAAACAAGTTAAAGCAAATAGCATGAAAACACGTTGCTCAATTATTTCTACTAGGAGTTCAACTAAATGTTTTTACAATCTCTTTTATTATCTTTACATATTCCGAATTTATTTACAGCCATAAGCCTTTTTAACTGCACGATAGAGTTGAAAATGGTAAAGCTTTCGCGCTCAACTATCAACGAAATCCCAGTTAAACCTATCCCATTGAAGAATAATAGATACTAGAGTATAGATCTGAAACTCTCCTGTTCTACACACGCGAGTCAAATCAGTTTCATTTTTAACCCACGACATAAAATTATAGTTTAAAAAACTAAAAAAAACGCTTTTATAACTAATTGAACTAAAAATTAAAAATAAAACTGTGATAATCTTTTGAAAGATTTATATTATTGTACAACTTGTTGTATTAACTTTTTAGTTCAATTAGTTATAAAAGCGTTTTTTTTTAGTTTTTTAAACTACAATTTATTTCTATTTTTATGAAACGACGGGATATTTACCATGATTAAATTTTTCTGAATTGACTTCCTGGTTGAGATGGTGCATGCAACTGTGCCGAAATATCGGAAGTCAACTCAGAAAAATTTAATCATGGTAAATTTCCCGTCGTTTCATAAAAATAGTGTTAAAAACCATGATAGTTTCAAAAGTTATATAATTTATTTATTTTTTTCATATATATATACCTATATATTTTTTCATATTATTGCATTGTCATCGACCTTTGACAGGTGTGCAAAGTTTGAACCAAATCTGATCGTTCAAAGTAGGACAAAATCGAGCTCAAAGGGGTCGGTTACATACATACATACAAGCAAACTTACATACAGGTGAAGCTAATAAAAGCGTTATAAAAAGGGGGTGTTATAAGCTTGAGCCTTGAGGCCATATTTATGTGTGTGTCTGTCTGAGTATGTCAGTCAGTGATGGCCTCGTTGCTCTGAAACGAATGCTCCGATTGAAATGCGGTAATGCATTAGAAGCTGAAAGTTCCCAGGTTTTTCGTAGCTATGTCTGGCAAAAACCCATGTAGATTTTAAATTCTTGACGGCAGAATAGGCATGTTGGTATTTCGTTCCTGGACGAGCCCTTCAAAGAGCCACGAGAAGAGTTTCACTTCTGTAACAATTTGATATTATTAACTCACTCTTACTGCAAAGTGGTAACAATTTGGATAAAAGCTTTCCAGCGTTTGTTTCAACTAAATTCTGAATACCCTCTTATTTGGAATTAATATCTATGGCAGAGATTTGTCTCTGACTAGCTTCTATTATATTGAAAGGGTAATGCTTCAAAAATGTTTGCCAAAAGAATAAATTTCAACATCATTTTTCGAAGCTTTGTCAGTTTCTCTGAGGATTAGACCGATTAGAACGATTTACTTATCTTCTTATGTCTTATTGGTTATATCTTACAAGTGTGGTGAAAGGATTTTACGTGCGCTTCAGAGAGGTTCCTTTCGTGTATTTGACACGTGGTAGTAGCAGTAGAGCTCTTTGTGTGTGGCTCGTCCGGGGCGTACCACCATGCCTATTTCTGCCGTGAAGCAGCATTGCTGTGTTTTGGTTTGAAGGGAAATCACTGGCACGTGAGGCTGAACATCTGTATGCCTCAAGTTGATGGACGCAGAGCAGCGCATCGTAGGCCACATTCCATGACCTACGAGGCAATGCTTTGTTATAAGCGATGGTTGCCAATTGACATTATGCTTGTTCCATCAACTTGATAGTGCAATCCACGAAGGCGCGCCCCACTATTCCTCTTAACCGTTTATAGTATATGTGTGTGCAAGCATCCGTCAATGCTTGAGTGTTATCGGTACACACTAATTACCTATGAGTGCACACGCACACTTCAATGAATAGACTACGGTTCGCGACTGCCGCTCGGAGCAAACTCCCCGCACCCCGCGAGGGGCGCGTCTTCGTGAATTGCACTATCTATAAATCGTTGTAAAAAAATTGTCTAAGAAAAAAACACACTATTCTTTTGTTATTTTCTTGAGCGAGAAAATAGTTGATAGCTTATCGCTCGCTCGCTAGCAGTCGGACAAACTCGTCGATCAGCCGGAAGCAGCAAACGCTTATCAGCATCTGTCGAACATTCTAGACTATCTAGACTCTTTGAGTGGGAGCGAACATTTACCTATAGGATTAAGATAGGATTTCTATAGAATATTCTAGTAACTCTGGCATTTCAAACGGTTGACCCTAGGGAGGGATTACAGGATTTACAGGCTCACCGTTTTATTTTATCAACTAAATACATTTTACAACAAAATCCAATGGTGGCCGCGTGCTCAAAATATTCTACAAATAACCAAATGCTCTACAGATTTAGGTATAAGACCAAAAATACCTTTTCCTAATTCTCAATAGCTGTTGTTTTTATAACGCTTTTATTAGCTTCACCTGTATGTATGTAACCGACCTCTTTGAGCTCGATTTTCTCCTACTTTGAACGGTCAGATTTGATTCAAACTTTGCACACCTGTCAAAGGTCGATGACAATGCAATAATATGAAAAAAAAAACTAAAAAGTAAAAAAAAAATTAAAGTTTAAAAAACTAAAAAAAAAACGCTTTTAACTAATTGAACTAAAAAGTTAAAAATAAAACTGTAATAATCAATTGAAAACTTTATATTATTGTACAAAAAGCGTGATGGGGTGCTTGATTTTGATAGTTGTAAATATTTTATCAATAGTTCATTATACAGGGTTATTCATTATTAGCTGCAAATACTCAGGAATTAGGTTCAACAAATAAAATAAAAAATATATATGATTTTTTTTTTTATTTATTTTGATTTAAGTTTTTGACGTGATAACGTCTTATAAATCGATGGAGCCGGCTGCACGCACGAAAAAACATGACTCATGCGTCGTTACGTCGTTTCGTCGTTCCATTTACCTGAGCCCGAGCCCGGGTCGGGTAATGGGTAAGGGTAAATGAGGGTAAAAGTAAATGAGGGTAAGGGTAAATGAGGGTCCGGAGGGGGTCCGAGAGTTCGAGTCCGAGTCCAGGTCCGCGAGTCCGCGAGTATTTTCTTATGACGTTATCACGTTCAACTATCGTCAGTAAACCGACATTACAGACAACCGTTTTTGTATCAAAATTTTATTTTTATTAATTTCTTTACGGCTATTGCATAATGATTGCCATGGAGAACAGGACGATGACCCACCCAGGCGGTGACTGAACGCAGAGTGTCGCTCACGGCGCGCGGGCGCGGATCAAAGGTCAAAATAAGTCAGGCGCCAATGATTCCTTTATCGATTTTCTCGGGATTTTCATAACAAAACTTAAAAAAAATCATTTCATAAATATTTTTTATTTTATTTGTTGAACCTAATTCCTGAGTATTTGCAGTTAATAATGAATAACCCTGTATATGAAGTTATTATAAAAAGCACCCCACGCTTTTTTGTACAATAATATAAATTTTTCAATTGATCATTAAAGTTTTATTTTTAACTTTTTAGTTCAATTAGTTATAAAAGCGTTTTTTTTTTTTAGTTTTTTAAACTATATTTTTTTTGTATCTAAAATGTATTATGTTATTTTTAGTAGAAGATAAACAGCAAAGTTAAACGTAAGTGAGTATAGTGTAATTTTTAAGATTTTTCTCTTCCACTTTGTAAGTTTTTTCGAAAGGAGCCTTATTGCGGCTCACTTAAAATCCTTTCACCACATTGCAATTGGCTCAAAAAAACTAGTGACACGACAAGAAGAAGAGGAAGTTTGATCGTGCCTCTGACTACTCCTCTAATCCTACTTAATACCAAAAGATATGAGAAAATGTCAAACGTGCCTGGAAATATGGAATAGCAAGTTAGAACATATTTTATTTTCTCTCTCATTACATTAAAAAAACATTGCCCTCCTGAGCAGTCGGATAAAAATGGATTCGAATCGAAAAATTAATACCTCGCAAAAATACTCGCAGATAAAATGAAAAGAAAATAACTGTAGTAATTGTAAATTGCGTTGGAGCCCACTGCATCCCGGCTTTGAGGATTAGCTCTAGATTTTATATTTTAAGGCAGACCTGGCATCCAACCATCTCTGTCTGGCTCTGTCTCTGGCTCTGCTTTTGAGTATGTGTGAGTGTTGACTAAATTAATCCTACGTCAAAACGTCGGACACAGTATAATACACTGGTGAGGACACAGTATAATACACTGGTGAGCTCTCACCAGATCACCAGACTCAAAACCAGATCCAGAGACAGAGTGACCTTATGATCGGAAGGCTGTACCACTAGACCACCAGTGCTGTGTCAGAACGCTTAGATGTGCGCAAAGCTTCATCATCAGCCTAAAGAAGTCCACTGGACATAGGAAGAACGATTCTGAGCTCCTTCCATCCACCGACTTCCCGCGATCCTAACGTCCGTCGGTCCATCTTTTTATTCTTATCATGGTTTTTTTTTTTTTTTCTAGACCTCACGACACAGGGAATCCTATATAGTGTGATGCCTTAGGGCTCATATTATATGAAAGTCAATTCATTACAGTAGTCTATTGTTCTTGTAGGCGTTAACTTCTTTTTAACCAACTTCCAATTAAAAAGGAGGAGGTTCTCAATTCGGTTGTATTTTTTTTTTATGTTTGTTACCGCATCACTTCGTCATTTGTAAGCCGATTTGAAAAAATATTTTTTTATCTGAAAGGTACTGCTTCCAGATTGGTCCCATTTATTTTTATTAAAATCGATGTTGCCATTTTTTTTTAAATATTTTTTTTAATGTTTGTAACTGCATGCCTCCGTCATTTATGAACCGATTTAGAAAATTATTTTTTTATTCTTACGTCCAGATTGTCTCAAACAAATTTGATTAAAATCGGTTTAGCCGTTTGACAATGAAGTCGGTTTCTCAAGTTTTTTAAACTTATAATTATTAGTTCAAATGTATTTAGGCTTAACCTACCTATGTGAGATAGGTACCTACTAATTTATTATAACAACTATTGTAGTCCATGGGCTTACTGAATAAATACATTTCATTTCATTTCATTTCATCTGGTGGGCGGCTACCCTATACCACAGATAAGATAATACTATACTAGTACCTATACGTTTCGCTTTACTTGCATAGATAGGCTTTACTTATGTGCATACATAAGCGAAGAGGGTATGATAATACCTATAGAATAAAATGTGAAAATGTCTAGCGTTTGAGACTAGCAATTCACGTCAGGTTCAACATATCCCCACGTTTAAAGATCTTGTTCCAGTGCAATATAAAGGGCGAACACGGCTAACATTAGACACGCGGCTAAGTCGCGCGACTTGTCTATTGATGCTTTGTCTTTACCGACATAAATAAATAGGAGAACCTCCGTCCTTTAAGAACCAATTTAGTAAATTTCTATCAATACACACCATACAAACCAAAGTCTACTTTTAATTAATTTACGAACGTATGAGAACCAAATTTAACGACATACTCAGTAGCTTTTTTTTATACAACTATATAGCTGATGGAACAAGCATATGGCCCACCTGATGTTGAGTGGTAGCCATCACCTATAACAAAGCATTGCCTTGCGGGTCATGCACGCCAGGAGCGTACCCTACGATGCACTGCACGTCCATCAACTGGAGGTATACAGATATTCAACATCACGTACCAGTAATGTCACCGGCACCCACACCCTTCAAACCGAAACACAGCAAGGCTGCTTCACGGCAGAAATAGGCATGGTGGTAGTACGCACCCGGACGAGGCACACACAAAGAGCTAAGCGACATTACTTATTGATTTTATAGTGTTAACTACACCTAAGGAAATTACAAAGATTGTTATAATGTCCCAAAGGTTAAGAGCCGAGCGGGATTTAAGCCCGCGACCTTCCCCTTGGTACGGGGCTGCGCCGACCGCTGCGCCATCGGATCCTAATCGACGAATGACTCAAGGACTGTTCGGCACTAACGCGACCGTGGCTCTATTGCGACTAAGCGGCATTGTTCAGAACCCTACCTTAAGCGTGAGTTTGTACTACTACATGTTCTGTGGTGTACCCTAAAGGTGTAAATCAGTAGATTTAGAATCTGGGGCACGTCCGTGGATAGACTTTAGTTTCGCGCGTGACCAGACTGGCGCAAAGATTCGAGGTGCTGAAAAGTTTATCTGATTCTGTTTATGAATAGGGACGTTATGGAGTGAATAAGAGGCATCCGTTATTAACTGGTTTTTTTTATATAACTAGTTGATGAAAGAAGCATATGGCCCACTTGATGCTAAGTGAAAGAAAGAAAAATAGTATATTATGTAACTAGTGAATAAAAGACTGATTTAAATCGAGGGCCGTAGATGAATCACAAGCAAGTGAATCACGACCGTAGGGAGTGATTCATAATTTCAAGTGTTAGAATCCTAAACGACGCCAGTGATTCATGGCCCTCGATATAAATCCGTTTTATTCAAGAGTTGCATACTATATTTTATACCAAGACTTCGAGAAAAAGAAAGATTTAAGCGAAAAGGGATTAAAAACTATGAACTTTGTTTATACTATTCTTAAATGACATAAAACAAATAATTTTTGATTTTGTTTAATTTGTAAAAAAAGAAGGATAAATAAATTTAAGTTTTCTACTAAAACAGTATATTATAATCCAACGCTAAACTCCTTGTCAAAAATTCATATCCATAGTATTTATGGCGCAAGAAGGTTTTAAGGTATTGAGATGGACGTTGGCCTTATTAGTGTGTTCCAAATTCAAACACCAAAACAGTGATTAAAAGGGCTTTTTATTCACTGTATGGCATAAACGTTTATTTGTCACACCTCCAATGGTTTAAATACTAATAATTATAAGTTTAAAAAACTTGAGAAACCGACTTCATTGTCAAACGGCTAAACCGATATTAATCAAATTTGATTGGGACAATCTGGACGTAAAAATAACCTTCCAAATAAAAAAAATATTTTCTAAATCGGTTCATAAATGACGGAGGCATGCAATAACAAACATTAAAAAAAATATTTAAAAAAAAATGGCTACACCGATTTTAATAAAATTAAAATGGGACCAATCTGGAAGCAGTACCTTTCAGATAAAAAAATAATTTCAAATCGGCTCCCAAATGACGAAGTTATGCGGAAACACCATAAAAAAAAAAAAAACAACCGAATTGAGAACCTCCTCCTTTTTGATTGGAAGTCGTTTAAAAATAAGGAACTCACATATCAGTAACAAAAACAGAAAACAAATATAAAATGGAACTAAAAGTGGTAACCATCACCTATAGGTCACGCTCGTCAGGATCAGGAGCGTGCCCTACGATGCCCTGCCCTGCGTCCATCAACTTGAGGTACAAAGATGTCTGACACTTATTTGTTACAGTAACTGCGTTAAAACTGTCATGGCGGCGCCGTTTGGTATTCACCACTACCAAAAAGTCAACCACTATTGAACATTTTTGTACAACGTACTTGTTTATTAATTTGTGAATTTAGTATTTTATTGGTAATCTTCATTATTTACCTCATTTTTCATACAAGTGTACATTGACCGGCGCATTTTGAAACATCCAATTTAATTTTCCTAAACTGCTAGTATAGTATTATCTTATCTGTGCCTAAACTAAGTACTTACTTACCAAATTTTGCATAATTATGCTAATATGTAGATAATTATACCTGTTTTAATTAGTTTACTTTAACTTTATAAAGATAATATTCCTGTTTTGTACCTACCTACTTACTTTTTATCAAATAGCTACCTTACCTTACATAATTTGCTCACATTATTGTAGATTCAAATTGGTTAATCTATAGAATACATCGAATATTGTAATTGTGAGTCAACATAAAAATAAAAAATAATAGTCGCAATGTAAAACTATAATAAACAGTAAAACGGTGAAAAGAATTAAAAAATGAAATTATTTTTACATGAAAAGATTAAATTTTGTTTACGCAGTTATGTTAAAAAAAATAACGAATTGATAACCTCCTCCATTTTTATTAGGAGTCGGATTAAAAATAAGTAATATTAAATGTAACAATGCTATTATAAAGAATACACGTACATGTAAGTAATAATTATTTGCATTGTTTTAAAACAAGCAGCAACAATAAATTACTACAGAAGACCATTCTCGTATTCTTTTCTTACGTTAATTTTATAAAACTTTAAAATTAATTGCAATGGTTATAATAATAATGAATCATTGTAGGGTTACTTAAGGTTAATATATAAACCCCAAAAAACTTGAGAAACCGACAAAGATTTTTTCAATTAAATGACGAATTAAAATAAAACTTAACATTAGAAACAAAAAACCTAATATTTTTTTTGGTGAAAACGATTTATTCAGTGTCATAGTTTTTGTGGATTCATTAAATTGCAAGCAATTCTGCAAAGTGACATTGGTTTTGCTGAGATTATAAAAATAAAAAATAAAACAGTTTCTAGTACACACTTTTCAAATAAAAAGAGTTATATAAACTGCTTTCTCGAGCTTCGATTATGGTCGACTTCCACTTGGCTGAATGATAACGATCCACGTTCACATCTGCGTAAACAATATTTTTATACCTATTGTAGTCATAATAAAAGAAAAATCAAATTGATATTCATATAAACAAACAACGACAACCTCACGTTTCAGTAAAATCAAGTTCAAAAAAATTCTAACATCAATAATTTAGTCTTTTATTATGCATGTCTTGTAAGTGCATACTATGAAATTTTAAGTTTTGTATTAGACAATTTGTTCTGGTCATCGGACAAGAAATGGATTCATTAACCCCTTTCGCAAAGCAGGTAAGTAGTATTTTTAAGCTTACAATATGTACAATTTTGTGATAGTAAAGGATAGACCAAACAAAAAAATCACTGAGTGAAAGATGACATTTGACTAGGTAAAAAGTGAGCAATGAGACGAATGCTAAAAGAAGATGGATGAAGATGACTTTTTGTGGTGTGGTGACCCAATGAAGCCAGAATGATTGTAGTTATGAATGGTCGTAAATTAGATGATAACCAAAAAAAGATGGATAAATTATGAAAGATGGCAGACGAGAGGAATTACCACCATAGCTATAGATTAAAGTAGAAGAGCATGAGAGCAGAAAAATCGTAAGTGATTACAAAGGAAAGGCAGACTAAACAAGATAACTGTTTAAAATAACTAATGGCATGGCACAATAAGAAGAGAGAGAGTGAGAAAGAAAGAAAGAAACATGAGGTAGAAGAAAGAAAGAATTGAGATTACATGATAGCAAGGCACAATTCTCAAGAGAGTGAAAAAGTAGAAAACTTATTTTAAAGACCCCACTGGTTGTGTGCACGAGAGCAGGAAGATGATGAAGAGTGCTCACGATGCTGCGTTATTCACGTGGCTTTTTACTTTTGGCTAAGCTAGGCTAGGATTTTAGTCGGTTGGCCGCGGTAGAATCCAATCGGGACCCCGTGACTCTGTCAAGTTCCGATGCAGCATCGGACCATTCGTCAGGTGAGGAGTGGTTCGATGATGCACTGGCACTGAGGTGAGTGAAGGAACATCAGTGGGTTTTTAATCAGTATGCTGTCAGTATGATAGAGAGTCTGACATACCCTCATAGTCTTCCCCCAAGTAGGAGGCATGCGGAAAGCATTTTCCCACGTAAAAAATAAGATTTTTCGGAAATTGAAATAACTTATTCCAGAAAGATTTTTCTTATCTAAAATGACACCTTTTTTATCAGACACGGAGTCAATTCTTCTAGAAATTAAACTTTTTGTTCTGGCTTAACTGATGTTTTGGATACACAATGACATGCTTATCACAATGTTCATTATTTCCAGATCCTTATAGCAGGAGCACCACAGTTGGCTGCTATCTCGGTTGGAGGTGTGGTTGGGTACCCCAACGTATTGTTGGAACAGTTAAAAAGCAATGAAAGTTCCATACTCGTGGACTTGAATATTGCGACTTGGATCGGTAAGCTAGCTAGTCGTTCTTGATCGACTAGTTCCAATATCAACAATATAGTAAGAATCTACAAAGTCTTTGAGAAAGGCTTTCTCTGGAGTTCTTACCACCTATTTCTGCTGCTAGAGTAGAGCCGCTAAGATTAGGGCCACATTACTTAACACCACGTCTCAGAGATGAACGCAGTGCAGTCACACAAGGCTAGTAGGCATCTAATAAATTATGGTTTAAAAAACTAAAAAAAAAACGCTTTTTTTTCATATTATTGCATTGTCATCGACCTTTGACAGATGTGCAAAGTTTGAATCAAATCTGATCGTTCAAAGTAGGACAAAATCGAGCTCAAAGAGGACGGTTACATACACACATACATACATACAGGTGAAGCTAATAAAATCGTTATAAAAAGAGATATCCAAAGAACTGAACATCAGCTCAAAACCATTTTTTTTGGATCTGCCATATTTTTCACTGCGTTCTTTGACTTTCAATGATTTTTAGAATGGTTAAGTAAAAATAAGTTAATTTAAAACAATTTTTTTCATATTGCTGCTGGTTTTTTTTTAAAGTGGACTGGTTCCACTTGAATTGTATTACATATTTAGTAGACTATTTGATAACTTGTGTAAGCTTTGTTTGTTTTTTCAGGATCAACTCACGGTATAGCTGGTATCCCAAGCATACTTATGCCTGCGTTTATGCAGTGGCGTGGTAGAAAACCTGCCTTTATCATTAGCTGTCTTATCATTATTACTGGCTGGGTCATCACCTTTCTCGCAGAATCCACAACCACCATCCTCACCGCTGAGGCAATCCATGGCCTTGGAACCAACAGCATTATCATCGTCAGCTTTTTCACTATCAGCGAAATGGTTGACCCAAAGTTTAGGCTGATATCCATGTCTTTTTATGGCGTCAACCACAGTTTGGGAATCGCTCTGGTTAGCATTATGGGTAGGTACCTGCATTGGAAGACGGTGGGGTATATTATGATTGTACCGATACTAATTGCACTGGTTTTAAGCTTTGTCTGGCCAGAGTCTCCTTCATGGCTGGCTTTTATCGGAGACTATGAGAAGTGTCAGGATTCTTTTCTCTGGCTGAGAGGTTCTAGTGATGAGTCTAAGGCGGAATTGAAAAGTCTGATTGACTCTAAAAAATTCGGGAGCAAAATTAAACTATCCTGGACAGAAAAGTTGAGAAAAATAATAAGGAAAGATTTCTACATCCCTAGTATGCATACCTTTTTCTGTTTGAGTTTGTTTTACTGTAGCGGTACTATGGTTTTGCTTATCTACGCAATGAATATGATTAGAACGGCTACCAAAAGTGAATCTGCTACATTTTACGGCATGATATCTATAGACATTGTTCTCTATATAGGGTGTTTGTGCAATGTTGTTCTTCTGAAGATATTTAATAACAAACCGGTACTTTTATTTAGTAGTTTTGGTTCAGCTTTGTGTCTGTTTATGGCGGCTCTAGTTTCATATTTACAAACTGTAGGTATTTTATCTAGTACTTCGTGGTTATGTTTATACTTTTTAGTAGCTTTCATGCTAGTTAACTCTTCAGGGGTAGGCATAATGTCATTCACATTGGCTGCGGAGTTGATGCCAGTAAAACACAGAGACTTGGGAGGTGCATTATTTGTCATTTTAACATGTGTGCTACATTTTCTGTCTTTGAAAGCGTCTCCCTACTTGTTTTTGTACTTAGGTCTATGGGGTACACTTCTGGGTTTTGCATTTAATGCAACATTCTGCTCGTTGTATATTTGGAGGTGGGTGCCTGAAACTAAAAATAGGAGTTTGCTGGAAATTGAACATTACTATAATAATGGATATTATAAGATTAAGTTGGACTTAGATAATGAAGAGCTAAAAGAGCTACGGCCTGGTAAATGTATTCACCAGGCAGGTAGAACATAATTTATAGGTAATTATGGGCTACAACAGACAGAGACATGACACCTGGCGAATAAAAAAAATTAAGCATATAACGTAATTTTCAATTAGATTAATTAGATTTTAATCAGTATTATTACAATATATTTGCATTTAAGTCAAATGTAGGAAAACAAGATTGTAAATAAATAAATGTTTTGTTTTTTGTATTATTTTTCTTATGTTTTCTAAGTAAGCAGAGTTTGAATTTTCTGTAAGTAGATTTGACAATAAATTTGTTACACAGTCAGGGAGCATATTATGGCTCAATCGATGCCAAGGGGCAATCATCGCCTATACGAGTATAACAACTCTTTACTGCTTTGGTCGCGCACATCAGGAACGTGACTTTCGATACACTGACCTGCGTCCATCTACTTCAGAAACACAGATATTCAGCCACACTACCAGTAATTTCACCTACCCACACCCTTCAAACCGCAACACAGCGATGCTGCTTCACGGCAGAAGTATGCATGGTAGTAGTACGCACCTGGACTGCTGAACTGCTGACTGAAATAGACAGGATCTAGGCCTTGCGCACACCTATTAAGCGTTTGCGGCGGCGATCAATGAGGCGCTGTCAAATCTAACAGCGATATTTGGCAAGATTTTCTGATCGACACCGCAGAACGCTCATCATCCACACTTGGTGTGCGGACTGGTTTCCGCAAATAGACCTTGTTCGAACTTTTTTCGTTTCTACGACACGCTAGTTTCCTCACGATGTTCTCCTTCACTATTTGACAGAACTGGCATAGTGCAATTAAATTTTTGGACATAAAACTCATTGGTACAGTGTGATATAGCTCAAGTTACCTAAAAACAAAGAAAAATGACGCTTACCGTAAGGACATAAGAGCAAGCAGTGTATAGTCTGATGCGTATCCTTGTGTATAGAAAAATCATTTTTTATAAATTCTAAATAAAAAATATAATTTCAACTGACTGAATTTGAGCTCACGACCTTATGATCCTTATGATCAGAAGGCGGGCCGCTACCACTAGACCATCAGTGCTGTATCAGAAAGCTTAGATGTGCGCAAAACTTTACTTCATCATCAGCCTGAAGAAGTCCACTGGACATAGACCCCCTTCACATTTCCACATAAAATAAAATAGCGGCCAAGTGCGAGTCGGACTCGCCCATGAAGGGTTCCGTAGCAGCAGGTAACATAATAATAAAAGTTCTTGTAGTTCATCGAAAGGTAAATTGCGGTTTACGACCTTGAGAAGACGACTTTATGGCCAAAGAACAAACTTAAAAAAAAACAACGAATCCAAAACTTTTTTGTTTGAAGTTAGTTAAAAGAGGTTAAAACAATTTATTCTACTGCCATAGTTTTTGTGGATGTAAGCTATTCTACAAAGTGATATTAGTTTTTACTGTGTAAATATAAAATTATAATTATAATAATTAAATAATTAAGGTACACAGAAATAAAAATAGTTATTTGTAACAAAAACTGCATTCTCGAGCTTCGATTATGGTCGACTCCCACTTGGCTGATTGATAACGATCCACGTTCACATCTGCGTAAACAATATTTTTATTCCTATTGTAGTCAAATCAATAAGAAAAATCTAAATTATATTCATTCAAATAAATAACGACAAACACGTTTGAGTTAAATTAAGTTAAAAGAAAGTTCTGATGTCAATAATTTGTCTTTTATTTTATTACATGTCTTGAAAGTGCATACTAAGAAATTTTAAGTTTAAGTTTTGAAATGGATTTATTAACCCCTTTTGCAAAGCAGGTAAGTAGTATTTCTAAGCTTACATGTATAAGGAGAGATAGACCAAACAAAAAACAGAAGAAAAATGACATTATAAGTAAGTAAGGACACTGAGACGAATGATCGAAGAAAATGGATGAAGATGACTTTTTGTGGTTACCCAATGAAGGCAGAATGATTGTAGTTATGACTGGTCGTAAATAAGATGATAAACAAAATAAGATGGATAGTTTCAGTTTCAGTTTATTATTTCAATAACAATTTTAGAATCGTGTTTGAAAAACTTATAAACAACAGTAGCAATAAATACATAATAATCCAAACACAGTAAAAACAAAAAAAAATAAAATAAAATTAAATTAATACATGTCAAAATTAAGCAATTAACACCATTTTATCAGACTACGAGTCAATTCCACTAGAAATTACGCTTTTTTCTGACTTTTCTGATGTTTTGGATACACAATATGCTTACGAGTATCACAATGTTCATTATTTCCAGATCCTTATAGCAGGAGCACCACAGTTGGCTGCCATATCGGTTGGAGGTGTGGTTGGGTACCCCAACGTATTGTTGGAACAGTTGAAAAGCAATGAAAGTTCCATACTCGTGGACTTGAATATTGCGACTTGGATCGGTAAGTTAGCTAGTCGTTCTTGATCAATAATTAGTTCAAATATCAACAATGTAGTAAGAATCTACAAAGTCTTTGTGAAAGGCTTCCTCTGGAGGATTCTTACTACCTATTTCAGCTGCTAGAAAGGATGCCGGTAAGATTAGGGCCACATTACTTATCACCACGTCTCAGAGATGAACGCATTGCAGTCACAAAAGGCTAGGCATCTAGGAAACGATAACCAAAGGACTGAACATCAGCTCAAAATCATTTTTTTGGATCTGCCATATTCACTGCATTCATTGACTTTCGATAATTTTTAGAACTGTTACGTAAAAATAAGTTTATTTAATCATTTTTTTTATATTGCTGTTGGAGTTTTTTTTAAAGTCAACTGGTTCCACTTGAATTGTATTATTAAGTAGACTATTTGATAAGTTGTGTAAGCTTTCTTTTTTTTTCAGGATCAACTCACGGTATAGCTGGTATCCCAAGCATACTTATGCCTGCGTTTATGCAGTGGCGTGGAAGAAAGCCCGCCTTTATAATTAGCTGTCTTATCATCATTACTGGCTGGGTCATCACCTTTCTTGCAGAATCCACAACCACCATCCTCATCGCTGAGGCAATCCATGGCCTTGGAACCAACAGCATTACCATTGTCAGCTTTTTCACTATCAGCGAAATGGTTGACCCAAAGTTTAGGCTCATATCCATGTCTTTTTATGGCATCAACCACAGTTTGGGAATCGCTCTGGTTAGCATTATCGGTAGGTACCTGCATTGGAAAACGGTGGGGTATATTATGATTGTGCCCATACTAGTTGCACTGGTTTTAAGCTTTGTCTGGCCAGAGTCTCCTTCATGGCTGGCTTTTATCGGAGACTATGAGAAGTGTCAGAATTCCTTTCTCTGGCTGAGAGGATCTAGCGATGAGTCTAAGGCGGAATTGAAAAGTCTGATCGACTCCCAAAAATTCGGGAGCAAAATTAAACTGTCCTGGAGAGAAAAGTTGAGAAAAGTAATAAGGAAAGATTTCTACATCCCTAGTATGCATACATTTTTCTGTTTGAGTTTGTTTTACTGCAGTGGTACTATGGTTTTGCTTATTTACGCAATGACTATGATTAGAACGGCTACCAAAAGTGAATCTGCTACCTTTTACGGCATGATATCTATAGACATTATTCTTTATCTAGGGTGTTTGTGCAATGGTGTTCTTCTGAAGATGTTTAATAACAAACCAGTACTTTTATTTAGTAGTTTTGGTTCAGCTTTATGTCTGTTTATGGCGTCTCTAGTTTCATATTTACAAACTGTAGGTATTTTATCTAGTACTTCGTGGTTATGTTTATACTTTTTAGTAGCTTTCATACTAGTTAACTCTTTAGGGTTAGGCATAATGTCATTCACATTAGCTGCGGAGTTGATGCCAGTAAAACACAGAGACTTGGGAGGTGCATTATTTGTCATTTTAACATGTCTGCTACATTTTCTGTCTTTGAAAGTGTCTCCTTACTTGTTTTTGTACTTGGGTCTTTGGGGTACACTTTTGGGTTTTGCATTTAATGCAACATTCTGCTCGTTGTATATTTGGAGGTGGGTGCCTGAAACTAAAAATAGGAGTTTGCTGGAAATTGAAGATTACTATAATAATGGATATTTTAAGATTAAGTTGGACTTAGATAATGAAGAGCTAAAAGAGCTACGGCCTGGTAAATGTATTCACCAGGCAAGTAGTACATAATTTATAGGTAATTATTAAATAATTAAAAAAAAATGTAATTACATACTTACTTAGAATACAATATAACGCCCAAAGAGAGAGAACAAACATTTACGTTCATCAAAGAAATATTTATTGTTCTCTGTGGTGATTGAAACCACGGCTATCGGTGCAGAAGGCAGGGCTATACTACCAACTGAGACATAACGCCTGTCGAATAAACAAAAAATGCGTGTAACGTAATTTTCAATACGATAAATTAGATTTTAATCAGTATTATTACAATATATTTGCATATACGTAAAATGTAGGTATACAAGATTTAAATTTGTGTTATTTTTTTTACAAAGTTGTACTGTCAACGACATTAGTAGATTAACTTTTAAAGTACTCAGAGTTTGAATTTTCTGAAACCAACTCACATTTTTATCAAAATTTTGAACTTAATTTGAAGATTTGCCTTGAATAACTTTAAACCCAGAGAAAATGGTAATTGAATTACTTGAATCTGAATCGTTACTTTTATCATCACTGAATGTAACAGTTTGAGTTATAAAGCAATTTAAAACTCAAACTGTTATGGATAATATAATCCTGAAATACTTTGGCTACATTGCCCGCAGAAATACCGATTGTATCGAGAGACTGATTATAACAGGCAAAGTAGAAGGCAAAAGACCTAGAGGCCGAAGCCCTAAGCGTTGGTCAGACCAGGTATCTGAGCAGCTGGAAATGCCGATGCATCAGGCGCTCCATCAGGCCACCGACCGCTCCAAATGGAGAGATATTGTACACAGAACGGGAAAGGGTCACAATCCTCAACAATGAGGGACCTACTATGGAGGAGGAGGTTATGGATTATGGAGAATTGCATGTTTTGGGATTGGAATTGCATGACGATAATTACTAATTTATGAGGTAGTGGCATTGTCCAAACACAGTAAGAACAATAGTTGCCTATTTACTGAAAATTCCGGTTTCGCGGCAAATAATGACGATTGCTATTTCAGTTTAAAACAAGGATATGCAAGAATAGCAATCCTTCATTTTTTTAACTTGTGTTATTTTTTTTAAATAAATACTGATGAAATAATACGCGAGACTTTAATTTTTGTACTTGAAATAATTTGTTTGTAGGAAAAATATAAAAATGACAACGTAATGGCACAATGAACTTAGTAGAGGAGTGGGGGCCGTTAGGGGAGAGAGCAAGACAACCCAATGTTGCATCTTTCACTTCCAACAAATACATACAACACTATCTAGCCCCAAACAAAGCAGAACTTGTGCTATGGGAACCAGATATATCTAATAAACCTAATACGTCCATACATTTGTTTGTAAAGACATACTTAAAATACGATATAACACCCAGGCAGCTGGCAGATCAGGCAGAGCTACTACCAACTGAGTTGTGAAGGCTGTCTTTCTGTATTTTATTATACGAATGATTTCTAAGCAAAAATAATGTTATAAATAAAAGGAGGAATAACATACTGATAGCCGGTTTTCGAAGGGATGACATCACTAAGAGCGGACGAGCACGGGCACCGCAAGCGCGCAAAGGATGGAAAAAAAATTGGTTGTCTGTAAGTCGGTTTACTGACGATAGTTGAACTTGACAACGTCATACAGCTGTCCACGCGGACGCATCGCTCACTCAAGTAGGAGAGAGACAGATGTCGAACGCTGCCGAACGCGGAGGCCGTGCGTGCCTCTTTTCACTCGTTCCACGCTCTCGCTTGCACTTCAAGCCTTAAATGGAACACCTCAGAGCGAGGTAACGTCGATGAGTCATGCGACGTTCATCATCATTTTTCGTACGTGCAGCCAGCTCCATCGAATTATAAGACGTTGTCACGTCAAAAATGACGATGAAATGATGATGATGAGAGACGATGGAGGAGAAAACAATGGCATTTATTCTTTCCGGGCTGAGGAGTTATTTTATCAGTTGGTGAATATTTAATATTAGGCTGGCAGAAAATGAAGGAGGCCTATGCCCAGCAGTGGGTGATACCGGGCTGAAATGATGATGATGATGGTGAATATTTGAAGTATTTTTTGTCTTTTACAATACATACATACAACAATAAGGTTTGATTTTGTAAAAGTACCTCAATAATTTAAATTCTGAAAAAATATTTCACCTATTAGAAAAGGCCAAGCAAGTAACACGAACGCTTTGTAACACCTAATAATTTTAGTGGAATAGCTTATCGTTTCCATATATATATTAGTTCATCTCGCCACGAGAGGGCGCCTTGTTGAATAACTTTGTACGTGGCTCCGTTTATAATTAATCTTTTTAAATAGATAAAACGAATCTACCAGTGATATTACAGTGGAAAAAGTTTAATAAAGCAGAAATACTACGTTATAAACAGTTAAAGTTGTGTAGTGATCTTTCAATACGCATACTTTTGATTACTTTGTTGGTTAGCTCGTGACGTGTACTGAAGCTCCACAAAGGATTAGAAGAGACGAAATTTATCTATTAAAGTGGTTAATCCGTCTAATTTTATAAATAAGCGTTATCAGTGCTTTTATTGAAATTGTGTGCTGTGAATCAAACAATAGATTGCAACGTCATTACCAACGGCAATGAAGTGCCTACCTAGTTATCTGGGCATAACTAACGTACTACGAGACGCTGACAAAGGTTTGAATTACTTAACAAATAAACCCACGAAAAATGAATTGCTGCAATAATAGTACATTGCCATCATTTGAAAACGTACTTATGTGCTATATATAGCTATTGATAACAATGAGTTCATTGACCCACGCTACGTAGTATACAGGTGTGACCGGGATCGAAAGGCGACACGAAAAGAGGACGGAGGTGGGGTCCTTTAGACTTCACGACGTGCTTTAGACTCACTTCACGACGTGCTAATCGAGCCTGATATTTTAAATGTATATATTGTCGGCGACTATAATCTTCCAGACATAGCATGGATAACAACTTCTTTGCCTAGTGGTGGTATGGTGTGCACTGGATCCTCACCCATATGCCTGAGACTGCAACAGCTCATGTCAACACTAGATGCTCATCAATTTCATAATGTACCTAATAGTAATGGTGGGATTCTAGATTTATTTATTTCTAACACCTTATGCACAGTGGTTACTGTGACAGATCCGTTACTGCCCGCTGTTCCTCACCATACACCTTACAGCGTTAATGCTCCTATAAGCCTTACCATCCATGCTATGAAAAGAAAGCCAATGACAAAATTCAATTTTCGAAAAGCTAATTACGAACTTATCAACAAAGACATTGATGAAACGAACTGGTCTCAACTGCTTGATCACCTATCGGCTGAGGAAGCGCTGGATGTTTTTTATAACATGCTCAATGACCTAATAAAACCCCACATTCCTATGGCTAAACCTCGATCATTTGACTTCCCCGTCTGGTTCTCACCGCAATTAATTAAATTATTTAAAAGAAAACAACAACTTTGGATTAAATGGAAAAAGTTTAATAATATTAGGGACTATAACAAATTTTCTGAACATAGGGCTACATCTAAAGAGAAGTGCAAATCATGTTATGCATTATACATTAAATCCGTGGAAGATAATATTACTTCTAACATAAAGCACTTCTGGTCTTACGTTTCTAATCGCAGAAGTAAATCTGGAGTCCCATCCGTAATGCGATACCAGAATCGGAAGTCTAATGATCCAGATGAAATTTGCAACATGTTCTCAGACTTCTTCTTGTCGGTCTTCAAGCCAGCATCGCAGACGCTCAGTTCATGGAGTCAGCCACCTCAATCCTCTACTAATTCTGATAACTTAATCACTAGCTTATACATCGATGAATCCAATCTGCTTAAAGAACTCAAACAACTTGACCCCTCAAAGGGAGCTGGTCCTGATGGGTTTCCATCCTCATTATTTTAATACACGGCAAACAGTATTCAACGACCACTCCTCATTATTTATAATAAGTGTCTAGATCAGGGCGTGTTTCCTAAAGTTTGGAAACGAGCAAATATCACACCTGTACACAAAGGCGGTTCGAAGCAAGACATTGAGCAATATCGGCCCATCTCAATCTTATCAACCTTGTCAAAGCTTTTTGAAAGACTGGTGCACAATCAGATCTACCCATTTCTGCATAACTCCATAATCCCGGAACAACATGGCTTTGTCAAGCGTAGATCTACTACCTCTAATCTTCTTATCTTTGCGAACTACCTTTTTGAAAACCTTGATAGAGGTGTGCAGGTTGACGCGGTATACACAGACTTCAAAAAAGCCTTTGACAAGGTTGATCATGAAATTCTGCTTAATAAAATTGCTTACAATGGTATACAAGGAAATCTTTTGCGGTGGTTTTCGTCTTACGTACATAATCGAACTCAGAAGGTAGTCGTTAATGGCTTTCAATCAAATACAATACATGTCACGTCAGGGGTACCACAGGGCTCAATCCTGGGTCCACTTTTATTTGTCCTGTATATAAACGACATTAACACATGTTTCAGGAATTCTAATTTTGTTATGTACGCGGACGACTTAAAAGCCTTTAAATCAATTAAGACCCTAGAAGACTGCCAGCTTTTTCAAGAGGACCTAGACAGACTGACGACATACTGTGTTGGCAACAAGCTACACTTAAGTTTACCCAAATGTAACTACATACATTTTACAAAAAAATTTAATACAATTGACCTTAAATATAAATTATGCGATACTTCGCTAGGAAACTTATTATCTGTGAGGGATTTGGGAGTGATTCTTGATTCTAAGCTTCATTTGGACCAGCATGTTGAGAAAATAGTGAGCAAGGCATTCCAAATGTATGGGTTTGTGATGAGATCATCAACCGAATTTAAAAGTCCCAATACCTATTTGTACTTATACAAAACACTTATTCGCTCGCAATTAGAATATGCTGTCCCTGTCTGGAACCCCTTCTATCAGAAATACACTGACGAGATCGAAAGAGTCCAGCGTAAGTTTCTTCGTTCTGTGCACTATAGGTGTTATGGGACGCGCTTGTCGTATTCACAATTGTTGGTGAAGTTCAAACTTCTTACCCTAAAGGCAAGGCGTACATATCTGGAATCAACAGTTCTGTACGATATTGTTTACAACCATTTTGACGCTATTAGTCTAACAAGTAAGCTATGCTACGCTGTGCCCCGGACTGTTCATAGGCGTGAAGTTCGTGCGGGTACCCTTTTTGCCATAAATACTTGTCGGACTAATTCCGGACTACGTTGCCCCGTGCGTCGAATGGTTGAGTCGTATAATTCTACTTTTATAAATATTGACATTTTCGCATGCTCAAAATGGAATTATAAGAAGTGTGTAATTCAACATTTAATTTTGTCCAATTATAATGCTGATTCTGTACCTATATAATGTAATACCTAATTCAATTTCAATTCTTTATTTCAATGTATTCTATATTTCTAATGCCTCAAGTGGCGCAATTATAATAAATTCAATCAATTTAACTTGAGGATAACGCAGTGGGCTGCAATATTATTAGTCAAGTAAGTAGGTAGAATAATACCTACTCTTAAGCTAATTTAGTTTATTTTTATGTTGTAGCTGTTTGTTGTCCCTGAATAAATAAAATAAAATAAAAATAAAATAGTTTATATCCTTGTTTCCTTACTCAATGGACTGCAAACCGATGATTAATGGTTATTCATTTTCCACGATTTTGTGTTTCTATTTTGAATTGCATTGTTTTATTGTGGCTTTGGGTAATACTTGATGGTAGATATTCCTGATGCAAAAAAACTACATACGCTGGGAAGACGACATTAGGGAAAATGGCTCCATTACTGCTACAAATCGGGAAGAGTCTTTAAAGGAGGCCTTTATTATGAAAAAATACAACTTTGATCCAAACAAGTTTTCACAAAAAAAAATTGCTATTAAAAATAGCAGGTAACTAACTTGTTTGGATGGAAATGTAGCTAGCGCGAAGTTTTATTAGTAGAGCTCTTTGTGTGTGTCTCGTCCGGGTGCGTACTACCACCATGCCTATTTCTGCCGTGAAGCAGCATCGCTGTGTTATGGTTTGAAGGGTGTGGGTGTCGCTGAATTTACTGGCACGTGAGGCTGAACATCTGTATACTTCAAGTTGATGGACGCAAACAGTGCACCGTATAGGGCACGTTTCTCACTTTCGTGGCCTACGAGAAAATGCATTGTTTAATAGGCGATGGCACCCACTTAACATCAGATGGGCATTATGGTTGTTCCATCAGCTTTTTGTATAAAAAAATTGTTTCACTGTTCTCAGCGTCTTTATAGAATCCTAAGCCTTGAATAGCTATTTCTCAGCACACATAAGTCCGTATTTTAAGCGAGAATTGAATTCACATTGGAACCGCCTCTGAATTCAGAAGCGCTGCTTATTCGATTTGTTAGCGCGAGATTTCAGTTTGCAAGTCTTACAGATCTCAGTTTTGAATGAAAAGTTGTGTAAAATATTTTAGTGAAAGCCTAGGCCTTCCGTATTTTATACCACGTTAAAGCAACCCTATAAAATATTCATATCACTTTCATGTAAATAAGAATAAAAGTTCAAAAAAACCTGTGAAACTACTTTATGGTCAAACTATTGAACCAATTTTGATGAAATTTCTATGGGACCGATCTGGAACATTTCAGATATTGTTTTAAAATCGTTTCATAAATGAAATTATGCCATAACAAATATAAAAAAACACAACCTTCCTTCCTTTTTTATTTGAAGTTGGTTAAAAAGAGATGGCAACAGACGATGAATTAACAAGACTCATACATAATGTGAGACTTAAACATGCCTAACATATGATACTAATATACATACATGAGAATCGCACATGACCACATATGAGACTCAAACATGCCCACATAATATGAGACTCACAAATGACCAAATATGAGACTCGCACATGTCTACATATCATGAGATTCACACATGATCTTTTATGAGAATTACAAATGATCACTTAATGAGACTTACACATGATCACGTATGAACTTTTATCGCAGCTGATGAACGCAGGGCTGTGCATCGTAGGGCACGAACCTAACCAGAGTGACCTGCGAAACAAGCTTTTTGACGTGACAACGTCTTATAATTCGATGGAGCCGGCTGCACGCACGAAAAAACATGACTCATGCGGCGTTACCTCGCTCTGAGGCTTTCCATTTAAGGCTTGAAGTGAAAGAGAGCGCGGAACGAGCGACAAAGAGGCACGCACGGCCTCCGCGTTCGGCAGCGTTCGACATCTGTCTCTCTCCTACTTGAGTGAGCGATGCGTCCGCGTGGACAGCTGTATGACGATGTCACGTTCAACTATCGTCAGTAAACCGACTTTACAGACAACCGATTTTCTATAGATTATGGATGCCTACCACTTCAACATCAGCAATTTTTAGTCCCAAGACGAGTTGCTACTATTCAATGGGGAGCTCCAACTTAAAGAACGAAATTGAGTTAAATTCTATCGATTATTTGAGTGGAAATTACCTCCTCTAATATTATAAAGGGAGTGAGTTTTTGTTCCATAGAGGTTGGAAATCCACACTACTCAG
This sequence comes from Thera obeliscata, assembly GCA_947578465.1. Classification (NCBI taxonomy): domain Eukaryota; kingdom Metazoa; phylum Arthropoda; class Insecta; order Lepidoptera; family Geometridae; genus Thera; species Thera obeliscata. The sequence continues at coordinate 7,103,620 of OX387923.1, read as the reverse complement.
TTAGGAGTCTCCCAAATCTCTGGTTTGTTGCCAACCATATCCAAAGCGATAAAATGGATTTACCTAGATAAAATTTGGCATCTAGCTTTCAAATGTAAAAAAGTTCCTTCAGGGTAGGCAACGCAATAACAGCCCTTGGTGTTGTTGGTGTCTAGAGTGACGGTGACCGCTTACCATCAGGTGGGCCGTAAGCCTGTTTGTCTAGCATTAGGATAAAAACATTTGTTGAGAGCACTACCATTACTCAATTATGTGTTTCAATTAAAAAACCGATCGAGGGATTTTAACCCCCGACCTTACGATCAGGAGGCGTGGAAACTCCCACTAGACTACCGGTGTTCTTCTTTATATTCCCAAAGAAAAAACGTCTAACAGCCGCAGGCAGTATCTTGCAAAACCAGAAATTTGCACCCCAAAGAGTTGCTTGCGTAGTGTATACATACTCAAACTACACACAAACAGATCTAGACTCAATGATGCATCCTTTTATAATCATTCGTCTCGCTCTAACGCTTGCTCAAATGCACGTGAGAGACAGAGATAATAGTCATAATCTGTCAACAAGTGCACGCTAATTGCACACTCGGGTAGCGCGCGGTGACCATAATTTGTGTATTGTTCAGGATATTATAGTAATTCTTATCATCTCATATTAATAATTAAATTGGCGGGTCTTATTTCATAATTAAGATTTATGAATAGAGACACTAAGGAAAAAATAGAAAGAGATGAAGAGGTGACTAAAATTCTGCACGAAAATATCGGCAACATTAATAGATGCTAAAAAAATTGCATAGGTATCCGAAAATCACAGATTTTTTTGTTGTCAAGCTGCCTCGGAAACACTAAAGGCCTGCAAAAATCTAGACAATGGCGATGGCAATCAGTTGAAACGCTGTCAAATATGACTCTCTCTCGAGCCTCCTTCCACCACTCCTCTCAATAGGTTTTGATATCGTCCCGCCAACGTTTTCTCGGCCGGTCACGTGGCTGACGCCTGTCAGGGACCCAAGGTGTGCTGACGGTCGCCCACCTATCGGGAAGCATCCGGCTGACGTGCACTGCCCAATCTCACTTCAGCCAACCTTAAATCGTAGCTTTAAATTAATAAATGGTCAATGATACGTCTATTGGTTATCGTGGGAAGTTAGGTTCTTCACAATTGCCCGGTCACTGATTTTACGGTTGCTGTCAAGTCGGTAGGAGGCCGGGTATGCAATGTACTCTCCTCAGAATCGTAGGTGTAGAGCCAATTTTTTTGGTAGCCGAGGTATTATGAGTCCGTGTTCGTGAAAGGAGCCGAAGGTCATACGAAGGTGACGTTCAAATATCCTTAGGCAAGCATGCAAGCATACTGCAACGTTGAATGTTTTTATCTTTTTTTTTCCAAAATTATGCTCACTTTAGCGCTAACTATCTCCGTGAATGCGCCTCGTTAATTAGACGGATAGACGGTGTATTAGGGATTCAAGTGTTGTTTACAGAGGTTGCTTCGCGTAGTAGCTTTGCATAGTTTTAAATGTTTTTTACCAGTTTTTAATAGGAATACTTTGAATGAGGAACATGTTTGTATTGTACAATTTTGCGTTCATTACTTTTGTTCTTTTTTTTTTAATCATTGTTTGAAAATGAGGGGTTGAGCAAATTCTTGTAATTATAATCTGCTTGTATAAGGTTAGATTTCACCATGCTCTGTTAGTAACTAACAAGGGATTAACGGACCGTTAAATGTAATCTTCGTTTAGTATAATCACATTAATTGACATCTAAGATAGATTTAACAGCTTTACCTTACGATGAAGGAAAACATCGTGAGGAAACCGGCATATCCTAGAGCCTAAAAAGTTTGAAAACATGTGTCAAGTGCACGAAAAGAGCCTCTTTGAGGCGCTCTTAAAATTCTTTCACCACACTTGGTTCGAAACAATCAGTGACACCACTAATAATATGATGACTAAATAATATATAGGAAGTACGTATCAGAGGTAGTTTGCTGTCATCGATTTCCAATAAAAATATATTTAACCAGCTGACACCCGCGACTTCGTCCGCGTGGTTAGTTTAAAGTCATAGTTTGAGTTCGTTTAAAAGAAACTATTTTATGGTGGAAAGCGGACAACTATTGATATGTTTTCACTGTTTTTTGCTTATATTTTGAGAGTTATTTTTCGTGAATTTGCCTTAGTGGCTAAGTTGGGTTATGTATGCGTTGGTTTTACATGACCAAGTTCTGGTTACCTTAGTTTTGAGTTTGCATTCAAAACTATATAAAGTGTGTTCGAAAGATGGTAAATGCTGTTGTAGCCGATTTTCTTCAGCTGTGTTTAGTTTTGGTATGATAGGTGCTTCCCGCGATTTTGTCTTAGTGGTTATCATGGGGTTTTTTGTAAACCTTTGTGTGTATTCAAACCTGGTGACACATGCTGCGGTAGCAGAATTTTTTAAATGTTTTTTTTGCGTATTTTGTAAAGCTCTTTTTCGTGATTTTGTTTTAGTGGCTAATTTGGGCTATCGTATTCGTTGGTGTATAATTGCATCTTGTTTTTTTAGTTTGACATGATCAAATGCAAGTTACCATCGTTTTGAGCTTGTACTTTAGAGTGTATTTGAATTTGAAGGTGAGTGCTGTTGTAGCCGTTTTTTTTCAGCGGTGTTTAGTTTAAGTACGATAGATGATTCCCGCGATTTTGTCTTGGTGGTTATCATCGGTTTTTTTGTAAACATTTGTGTGTATTAAAACCTGGTGACAAATGCTGCGGTAGCAGAAAATTTTTTAATGTTTTTTTTGCGTATTTTGTAAAGCTATTTTTTGTGATTTTATGTTATATTAGTGGCTTATTTGGGGTTTCGTATACATGTTGGTGTATAATCGAATCTGAATTTTTAATTTGACATGACCAACTGCTGGTTACCATAGTTTTGAGCATGTACTTTAGAGTGTATTTGAATTTGAAGGCGAGTTCTGTTGTAGCTGTTTTTTTTCAGCGGTGTTTAGTTTAAGTATGATAGATGATTCCCGCAATTTTGTCTTGGTGGTTATCATCGGTTTTTTTGTAAACATTTGTGTGTATTAAAACCTGGTGACAAATGCTGCGGTAGCTGAAATTTTTTTAATGTTTTTTTTTGCGTATTTTGTAAAGCTATTTTTTGTGATTTTATGTTATATTAGTGGCTTATTTGGGGTTTCGTATACATGTTGGTGTATAATCGAATCTGAATTTTTAATTTGACATGACCAACTGCTGGTTACCATAGTTTTGAGCATGTACTTTAGAGTGTATTTGAATTTGAAGGCGAGTTCTGTTGTAGCTGTTTTTTTTCAGCGGTGTTTAGTTTAAGTATGATAGATGATTCCCGCAATTTTGTCTTGGTGGTTATCATCGGTTTTTTTGTAAACATTTGTGTGTATTAAAACCTGGTGACAAATGCTGCGGTAGCTGAAAATTTTTTAATGTTTTTTTTTGCGTATTTTGTAAAGTTATTTTTTGTGATTTTATGTTATATTAGTGGCTAATTTGGGGTTTCGTATGTGTATAATCGAATCACATTTTTAATTTGACATGACCAACTGCTGGTTACCATAGTTTTGAGCATGTACTTTAGAGTGTATTTGAATTTGAAGACACGTGCTGTTGTACCCGATTTTTTTCGGCGGTGTTTAGTTTAAGTATGATAGATGATTCCCGCAATTTTGTCTAAGTGGTTATCATTGGTTTTTTTGTAAACCTTTGTGTGTATTCAAACCTGGTGACAGATGCTGCGGTAGCTGAAAAATTTTTAATGGTTTTTTTTGCGTATTTTGTAAAGCAATTTCTTGTGATTTTATGTTATATTAGTGGCTAATTTAGGGTTTCGTCTGCGTGTTGGTGTATAATCGAATCAGATTTTTTTAATTTGACATGACCAGCTTGTTACCATAGTTTTGAGCATGTACTTTAGCCGTTTTTTGAAGCGGTGCGGTGTTTAGTTTCGGTACGATAGGTGTTTTCCGCGATTTTGTCTTAGTGGTTACGGTGGGGTTAATGTAAACTTTTGTGTGTATTCAAATTTGGTGACAAATGCTGCGGTAGCAGATTTTTTTTTTAACTGTTTTTTTGCGTATTTTGTAAGGAATTTTTTGTGAATTTTCATGAAACTTTTTTCCTTTTTTTTCTTCTTTTAGGTAAATAATTTTCCAATTTTCTTTCTTAATGCACCTTTGCTCTATAAGAGCAACACATCTTCCAAGTTTCATGCTTCTAGGACTAATGGTTTAGGCTGTGCGTTGATTTTTCTTTAAACCATTTTTCCCCTTTTTCTCCTCTTCGGGAAATAATTTTCCGATTTCCTTTCTTAGTACATCTCTACGTTATAAGAGGAACATACCCTCCAAGTTTCATGCTTCTAGGACTAACGGTTTAGGCTGTGCGTTGATTGTCAGTCAGTCAGTCAGTCAGTCAGTCAGTAACGAAAGAGTTTTATATATTTAGATAAATACATATTTTGTCGTATATTAATGATATTAAGGCTATATATGAGTAAATTGCCTCTAGTTCATCACTTGATGGGATTTTCGGATTATGTATGAGGAACGGCTCAAGGCTTTGAGTTCCCAAGAATTTGCTACCGCATTTTAACGTCAGCACCAATACATACGAGTAGACGTTTTAAAAAGTACTTTAAATTAAATAAATAAATATTGTGGACGCACCGCATTATTACTATCTGGCCTCTAGCTCAGTTGGTAGGAGCTCTGTCTTGATATGTGGTGACTATCATAATTTCATTTATTCATTCATTAACAATTATACATTTTGTGACTGAAAAAAGTACATAATAAGCAATAATAAGATAATATAGGAGAATACTATAGACCACAGACAAGCAAAAACGCTTTTGCTCTATAGACGTTGTCAACAAATGCTTTTAAGATTATATTAAAAAAATCCGTTGTCTGTAAAGTCGGTTTACTGACGATAGTTGAACGTGACGCCGTCATACAGCTGATGTCCACGCGGACGTATCGCTCACTCAAGTAGGAGAGAGACAGATGTCAAACGCTGCCGAACGTGGAGGCCGATTGTGCCTCTTTGTCGCTCGTTTCGCGCTCTCGCTTGCACTTCAAGCCTTAAATGGAACGCTTCAAAGCGAGGTAGCGCTGCATGAGTCATGTTTTTTCGTGCGTGCATCCGGTTCCATCGAATTATAAGACGTTGTCTCGTCAAAAATCGCTTTGTGAGAACTCACGATCCAAGAGTTCCGTATACCCATTACCCAGAAATCTTATGATATTGTTTTCTCAAATTTTACACGGACGTGCTACACTATTAATAACAACCATCATTATGACGGTCACCGTTTATATAAGAATCAATACGTATCCTAAACTTGTTTTGAATATTAACTAGTGAATATTAAACAGGGGTCGAGAACCAAACATTGATGTATTGATGTTCACTAAATTGAGCACCCCAAATTCACATACATTATCTTGACCACACAATATGTATTCCTATATAATCTTACACCAGAGGTTATTAGTTTTACGAGCATTAAGGCCTACGCAGACCAGTAGACCCACAGAATAATGTAAGAAAAGTGTTTTTTTTTTATGTAAAAGATAGACAAACGAGCTTACGGCCCACCTGATGGTAAGCGGTCACCGTCGCCCATAGAAACCAACAACACCAAGGGTGCTGTTGTTGCGTTGCCTACCCTGGATTTGCTGTTCTGTGATTAGGCCTACCACAAGCTCTGTTTGGCTCAGTCCATGGCTCTGGTTTTGAGTCTGTGTAAGTGTGACGCAATAAATCTTACGTCGAAACGTCACACACATAGTATAAAACACTAGTGAGCACTCACACAGACTCAAAACCAGAGCCAGATAGAGCTTGTGGTATTATGTATAGGCCTACGGAACGGCATGGCAAGGGATTTTGCCGTCAGTAGAACTCAACTTTTTAACTTTTGGGTAGAATTGCTACGATAAATGTGACGTTTTTACCCAGAAGATTTTTCTGAAATAAGTTCAAGGATTACACATTTTTACAAAAGATGCCCAGTAGGCCTACCATGAGCCCTGTCTGGCTCTGTCTCTGGTTCTGGTTTTGAGTCTGAGAAGATTTTTCAGAAATCAGTTACATAATTACATATTATTTTTACAAAAGATGTCCACTTCAAACATCATCATCATCAGCCTGAGAAGTCCACTGCAGGACCTATGTCCAAGAATCGTTCTTCCTGGAAATGTGTAGGGGAGGTCTATACCTCCCCTACACATTTCCAGGAAGAACGATTCTGAACTCTTTCCATACACCGATTTCCCGCGGTCTTAACAATGGCGTCGTCCATCTGGTGGGTACGTTTCGTCTTCCGGTTCGTGGTCGCTATTCGAGAACCTTTATTACCCAACGGTTGTCGGTTTTTCGAGCTATATGACCTGCCCATTGCCACTTCAACTTACTAATTCTAAGAGCTATGCAACAACACACACTACTTTTCAAACATACTAGCTAATCACTAATAAGAGATTCAACAACAGTAGCTTTCTATCCTGTTCTAAGGAAATTATTAATCCGTATGCACTCCAACATAAAAGTATAATAGGGTGTGTTGGGGGTCGGACGAGAGATTTTGTATCCCGACCTCGAGCGCTTCTCTTCGAACTGTGGGCCTACCATGAGCTCTGTCTGGCTTTGTCTCTGGCTCTGATGTGTGTGTCAGTGCATTATTACTGCGTGTGTGACGTTTTGACGTATGGATCTATTTAAACATAAATTAAGTAGAACAATAAATATATAGTACTAATCCGCTAATCTAATCTAAGTAAGCTAATTTAATGGTGACTTGTGTGTGCACCCCACGCCGCGAAGGCTTCTTATAGCCCAGTTGTAAGACTAAGCTGGTTTTAAACAGCCCGTACAGACAAGTGGCAAACAGACGCAATGGCCCAGTTGTAAGACTAATGCTGGTTTTAAGCAGCCCGTACAGACAAGTGGCAAAAATACTTAATAGCCCAGTTGAAAGACTAAGCTGGTTTTAAACAGCCCGTACAGACAAGTGGCAAACAGACTCAACAGCCCAGTTGTAAGACTAATGCTGGTTTTAAACAGCCCGTACAGACAAGTGGCAAAAAATACTCAATAGCCCAGTTGTAAGACTAAGCTGGTTTTAAACAGCCCGTACAGACAAGTGGCAAACAGACTCAACAGCCCAGTTGTAAGACTAAGCTGGTTTTAAACAGCCCGTACAGACAAGTGGCAAATACAAAGCGAAATAAGGTACACACAACAATTATACCACAAGAAATAAATCTTAATAAGTTTTTTATTTCTTGTGGTATAATTGTTGTGGCCATTGCGTCTGTTTGCCACTTGTCTGTACGGGCTGTTTAAAACCAGCTTAGTCTTACAACTGGGCTATAAGAAGTCTTCGCGGCGTGGGGTGCACAGATTAAATTAGCTTACTTAGATTAGATTAGCGGATTAGTACTATATATTTATTGTTCTACTTAATTGAATTCCGCAAAGTCACGCCTGAATCTATTAATTATTGGATCTATTTAGTCAACACTCACACAGACTCAAAACCAAAACCAGAGAAAGAGCCAGACAGAGCTCATGGTAGGCCTTCTTCTTCTTAAATTTAAGAGCTTAGCTCTTGTCGGGGTTTTGATGCAGTTTTCTCCAATTAAGTCTTTCGAATGCGGCCTCCTTGACTTCCTTATACGACATGACAGCGAATTTTTCTTTTATCTGGCTCATGTAACTAATTCTTGGCCTTCCTCTTCCCCGTTTCCCTTCAACCTTTCCTTCAATGATGTTCTTTATGTAGCTGTCATGTCGTAGAAGATGTCCAAACATTTTTCCTCTTCGATTTTGTATTGTCTCAAGTATAACTCTCTTCTCCTTTACTCGCTCTAAGACCTCGTTGTTCGTAACTTTTTCAGTCCAACTAATTTTCTCCATCCTCCGCCAGCACCACATTTCGAAAGCTTCCAGTCGTTCTCTATCCCGTTGCGTCAATGTCCATGTCTCACATCACAGCCATATAAAGCTAAGCTCCATACATAACTTTTTATAAATTTCTTTTTAATGTGTTTTGCTATTCTGGATGTAAATATACAGGGTTATTCATAATTAACTGCAAATACTCAGGAATTAGGTTCAACAAATAAAATAAAACATATTTATGAAATGATTTTATTTAAATTTTGATTTAAGTTTTTGTATCAAAATTTTATTTTTATTATTTTTTTTACGGCTATTGCATAATGATTGCCATGGAGAACAGGACGATGACCCACCCAGGCGGTGACTGAACGCAGAGTGTCGCTCACGGCGCGCGGGCGCAGATCAAAGGTCAAAATAGGTCAGGCGCCAATGATTCCAAAGGATATTCTTTATCGATTTTCTCGGGATTTTCATAACAAAACTTAAAAAAAATCATTTTATAAATATTTTTTATTTTATTTGTTGAACCTAATTCCTGAGTATTTGCAGCTAATTATGAATAACCCTGTATATTTCTTATTGTGAAATGCTTGTTTAGCTATAGCTATTCGAGATTTAATATCAGGTGTACATCTGGAGTCTCCGGTTATTAGGCTTCCTAGATATTTAAAGCTGTTTACATTTTGAATTGTGTCATTTTGTATTGTAATTGTGTTTGGTGAAGTTACTTAATGCTTAGAAGTTGTAAGGATTTTGGTTTTATTGCAATTAATCTTTATGGTAGGCCTATTGCGAGTAAATATTTATGCTAGGGATATAATACATCTACTACCTTTAACTACCGTTATACTCGTTTTTATACTATCCGGTATAGTTTAAATCTATTAAGCCAATAAAAACTTTGGCTTTACAAATAGAACTAAGTACTCAAAATCAATCCAGCTCAACTTGAAACTAAGAGTACTCAGCTCTGGGAACTGGCTTGAAATCTCCTGGTAATTGCTACAAGCTACTGTCACAGTGCTATACTGAACAACTGGTTAAGTTGTTGGTTAGCCGTCACCCAAATTCTCATTCGTTCTTTTGAGTTTTTTTGATAAATATTGCTAAATTTAATTAAGAAAAATATAGTAGTGCGTAGTGATGAGAGAGAGAAAGGTATGCTAAGATGCTTTGGACATGTGGAGAGAATGGATGAAAGGAGATAAACAAAACCATTGCATCAGGCGAATGTGAATGGAACTGCTGGAAGGGATAGACCTAGGCGCATGTATCTCGATCAGATCGTAGACGTTTTAGAGAAAAGCCAAGTTAGGAGTACCCTAAACTGACGAGCATGTATGAAGAATGTTATGCGAGTGAATGAAGCGAAAGAGGTGTGTCAGGATCGTAGCAAGTGGAAATCCGTGATCTCTTCCTACCCCCATGGGAATGAAGCGTGATTTTATGTATGTATGTATGTATTAAGAAAAAACTGGCTGTTTGAGACTGCCTCAAGTCGATGGACGCAGAGTAGTGCATCTTAGGGCACGTTCCTGACGCGTTGACCTATGAACCAATGCTTTGTTATAGTCGATGGTTACCACTTAACATTAGGTGGGCCATATGCTTGTTCTATCAACTAGCTGTATAAAAAAACCGCTGTTAGAAAAATACAATCTAAATTTTATCTTTTGAAATTTTCCGTATTATACAAAAATAACACAGAAAATTAAGAATGTCAAAGAATATAAAATTACGCAAAAAATATGAATACTAGCTTATTATAATTAATGTCACGAATCAAAATTGTCACATAAATAATCATCAATAGAAAAGTAAGCTTTTTGTAAAAGCATACTTTTAACTCTGTTTTTGAAGACTGTGTCTATTTTGAGAATGTTTCTGTGTAATTCAGAGGGCTCTGTTCACAAGAGATGACTCAGTTGTTTTAAAACTCACTGTGGTACTTCTTAGTTTCTGCCGCGTTGGGGATTGGCACTCCACTAGTGGCAACTACACGGCAATCTGTAACTTGGAGTTTGGAAATGTTTATACTAACCTAACCAATACTACCAAATGACTCAGTTGTCTTCAAACTCACTGTGGTACTTCTTAGTTTCTGCCGCGTTGGGGATTGGCACTCCACTAGTGGCAACTACACGGCAATCTGTAACTTGGAGTTTGGAAATGTTTGTGCTAACTATGGAATAGAATATGAAGATTTGCTATTTCTATATGAATACTAGTTTCATCGTATTGTAAAGATTAAAGGACCTTTTCGAGCGAATGTGGCTGTGTTAGCTTGTAAATTAATAGCTGTGTAGCACTGACGAAATTTCATGTTTTAGCTCCATACAAAAGTTTTCTTTTATTACCATCAAAAGAAGGCGGTTGCAGAATGGTGCAAATGCAACCAAAAACTTGAGTCAAATTGTCAAGTATTTCATTAGTCATCTGTGAAACTGAGCCTTTGCCCCTCCAATATGCATTATTAAACTAAAAGCAATTTTGAGGTTTAAATGAAAACTTCGAGTAAATTTTCTTTTTATTTCACCCTATATTGGTAACCAATAAACCCAGATAGGGTACTCCAAAACAATGTAAAATTTACAACCTAAACGAATGGCAACAAAGTAAATCAAATCCTATTCTATAGACAATAAAATAGGTTTCAGCATAAAACTTTTTATCTGGATTGAATGTCTCATTCAATTCAGATAAAAGGTTTCGAATGCAGACGTCTTTGCAGAACTTGATAATATATCGCGGGAAATCTGTAATCCGGGGAAGCACTAAAATTTTATTCAATCGCTTGGAAAAGTAGAAAAGAATAAAGTAAGTAAGTAATAAATAACCTTGAAAAACAACTTATAGTCTTATAAATGATTGGTTTTTCAGCGATAATAAATTTGAGGAGATTTTATTCAAGCAGAAGTAGAGCTCTTCGAGAAGGTTCAGTTTATTCGAATATTACTTAAAATAAATAATACAATTAGTCGGGAAATGATAAAGGTAATCGCGATAAACACCCGTTTCTTCTACGAGTATAATAATATATGCATAACGATCGCGTTAATTTAAAAAGTGCTTTAATTTATAAGGGCTAGTCCACGTACTACCACCATGCCTATTTCTGCGGTAAAGCAACATTGCTGTGTTTCGGTTTGAAGGGTATGGGTGCCGGTGAAATTAATGGCACTTCAGGCTAATCATCAACGGAGGGCAGTACATCGTAACCTGCAAAAGTCACCAGTGTACTCGTAATTACACTGTGCTATGTGTGTGACGATTCGACGTAGGATTTATTTAGTCAACGCTCTAACAGATTCAAAACCAGAGCCAGAGACAAAGCCAGACAAACCTTGTTTGCTCTACACTGAGCAAAGTAACTAGCAGGTACTTAAATCTGTAGGCCTACCATGAGCTCTGTCTGGCTCTGTCTCTGGTTCTGGTTTTGAGTCTGTGTGAGTGTTGACTAAATAAATCCTACGTCGAAACGTCACACACATAGTATAATACACTGGTGAGCACACAGACTCAAAAGCAGAGACAGACAGAGCTCATGGTAGGCCTACTGTAAGGTAAACGAAAGCCAACTTCAAGCTCAAAGGATTTGACGCGTGACTCGATCGTGCGACGCAGTTACGACGCTTGAGAGCCGTCTCATTAGTTGCATGCGGTACGCGTCTTGCTGTGTGGCAGTACGAAGAGTCTTTGAGGCGCACTTAATATCCTTTCACCACACTGGTTTGAAATATCCAGTGACACGATAAGAAGAAGTGTAACGATTTCTTTTATCATTCTCTGTTACAAAAAGAAGAAAGGTTTTTGAAATGTTTTTGGAGTTTACTCCTGAAGAATCGGTTTTTTGATATAAGGCGCCCGGTATGAGAAAAATGTGGAGAGTAAAATCTACTGAACGAATGACCTTGTAGCGTTTTTGGTGCGCAATCTATCTTGCGCAACTTTCTAATTTGGTGTGAGCAGTGCAGCTAGATCGTGGGTAGTGTGTACCCTTACTTTGCCTTTAAGGAGTAAACTCCAGTCGTGCGTCGGAGCTGACACACACAATTTTTTTTGTCTAATAAATAATAATAATAATAATAATAATAATAATATCGTTTATTTCAGACAACATAAAATGCACACATTACAAAAATGAAACATCTTAGGTCCATAGTTAATAAATACCTTAGAGACTAACATACATAAAATAAAATAAAATTACTAATTAAAATCAAATTATAGGGGCTTTTTTCGTTAGCGCACCCCTAAAGCGACGATAGACGATTCCTGGCGGCCAGAAATCCGAATTGAGAAACATGTCCCCATGCTTCGCAGGCACTTGGAGCACGTACGATTTGAAGGCCGTGTCTCTCACTCCGGATGGCTCTAGCCGCTGCAGATGTAGCTGTATTGGTGGCGGGTCCTTAATCCAAAAACGGATCCTCTCCTTTACGTAGCGAAAGACCTCATCACCTGAAGTATTCGGGTCCAATCTTGAGAGGTAAAGGAGGATGGTCGGGTCCACAGCACGCAGGGTGGCTTCGGATGCTATGACGCTCGCGGTACCACGTTTATTTCGTGACGGTTTCGCTTTTTTCTCCACCAGGGTGAAACCATCTTTATCGACTTTCTTTGATGTATCTACGGGGATCTTCGTTTCTGCCTTCTGCCTCAAAACAGCGCAAGGCACTGGAGATGGTTGAGGCTGGCCGGACGCTTGCGCATAACTTTTCTTCTTCGCCGGTTGACGAGCTGGCGGAGTAGGAAGAGATGGTTTCTTCAAAGGCTGCGGTGTTGGCACGGTCGGGGCAATCGGGCGGTCAATAACCTGCACATCGGTGTCACATGTCGCGCTGCTGACGGGTGACGTTTGGGATCGGGTGACACCACGCTGCACACATACGTTACGTGCTGACGCGGGCGAAATCACTGCTTCGGTATTTTTATTGCACAATTCTTCGACTTGCGTCTTCAATTCGGTGATAATTTTCTCCGAATTGTCCAACTTGGTCTTTAGATCTGTGACATCGGTCCTTATCAGCATGATGTCCTTAAGCAACCTCGTAACATCGACATGGTCAAAGGTCACGGGGGGCAGCTTGTGGAGGTCTCGTGCTACGTAGGTGGGCACATCATCCGGGTCGGTTTCTAAGAATACCTTGAAAATGTCCTGCAGGTCCTTCTTGCCGCGGCCATCTCTCTGCCTAGTTATTAAGCGGATAGAGGTCACGGCTGTGTCGGCAAGCACCCTCTTCGCTTCCAGAATCTGGTCCTCGGTGAAGCTGGACACAAGAATTTGTTCCAGAGAAACCTGGTCCATAACGTCCAGTTTTTGTTGAACGAAAGCCAGGAATTCCTGCACCAGGATAGTGTCGGAGCGCTTGGGTGATTGGGCCATTGCGAATTAAATTTCGCAAACTCGCGGAAATTAAGTGGGTCAACTCACGAGCAACCTCAACATAATGACCGCTCTGTACGGTGTCAGCGACGCGAGTGCCTAAAACTTCAACAACTTTAACTAACATTTTGTTTGTTTCCGGTATAGTTCTGTTGATAGGAATATTTTATTTTTAGTTCTGTAACAAAAAAAAAGCACTCTCTAATACAGAAGTACTAACTGGTTTATTGGTTTCTTCTGTGGTTTGACCAATGTTTATAAAAAATGAGTTTCAAGAAGACGAGAGCTAACTCTTACTTATCAGTAAAATTTAGGTTTTTGAAAGTGAAATTATTAGGAACATGGGTTTTTTATGTTAATCCTTGAAAAAAAATTATTTAGTCTAAATAGTTTTGTACAAAAAAATCAGTTTCAGTTTGAGAAAATGGTGAAAATAAAATTGGAGATTTCTAAAAATAATTCTCCGAAGTGTCTTGGGGAGGCAAAGGTGCCATGTTAGACATCGATCACTGTAATCCCATTGGTATGTATGAAAGATATAAAGCCAGGTAATGAATTATAAACAAGTTTATGTACTAACTTTAATTAGTAACTGTAGTTAGTTTAACTAGGATTAGTGGGGGCTTCTGTTTGTGGTTAAAGCGGAGAAGACTGAGAGACGGAAGTATCTTTTTTAATGCTTTTTTAAAGGCTATGGTTACCACTTAACATCAGGTGGGACATACGCTTGTTCCATCAGCAAGTTGTATAAAAAACACATTAATGTTGACGTGACAACGTCTTATAATGCGATGGAGCAGGCTGCACGCACGGAAAAACATGACTCATGCGGCGTTACCTCGCTCTGAGGCGTTCCATTTAAGGCTTGAAGAGCGTGGAACGAGCGACAAAGAGGCACAATCGGCCAACGCGTTCGGCAGCGTTCGACATCTGTCTCTCTCCTACTTGAGTGAGCGATGCGTCCGCGTGGACAGCTGTATGACGTTGTCACGTTCAACTATCGTCAGTAAACCGACTTTACAGACAACCGATTTTTTTTACTAACTCTAAGAAGGAGGCTGATGGTAGTGCATTGTAGGTCACGTTTCTGACGTGTGTGATCTAGAAGGCAATGCTTTGTTTAAGGCTATGGGTACCACTTAACGTCCGGTGGGCAATATGCTTGTTCCATCAGCTATATAGTTATAAAAGGATATTATATTTATGTTCTTCTTTTTTTGTATCATGGAACCAGTATATTGCCCACCTGATGTTAAGTAATAACCATCGCCACATCGTAAAGCATGTTTGTTTGTTTCACCATCATATTAATTTCAACACATTTTTATGCAAATTAATTATTTTATCATTATCTTTGTTCACCACACCAAGTACCTAGAGTTTATTTTCTCAGAAGATGGATACCAGTAGGCCTACCATGAGCTCTGTCTGGCTTTGTCTCTGGCTCTGGTTTTGAGTCTGTGAGTGCTCACCAGTGCATTATACTGTGTGTGACGTTTTGTCATAGGATTTATTTCGTCAACACTCACACAGACACAATACCAGAACCAGAGACAGAGCCAGACAGAGCTCATGAGACAGGACAAACAATTAAAATCCTCGTGCTAGCTATTTCCAAATGTAAGTAATTTGAAACAAACCCCAACAGAATTGCAGTAATCCTTCTTACTAAGTTTCGACGTTGTCATAATTTGACTAGGGATTGTTACGCCTGGAATCGCCGTTTTTTATCAGCGTCGACGATTATTGGGTTTGGTAAGTAATTTGAGCTTGACTGGTCTCTAAGCTCAGTTGGGAGTAGCTCTGCTTTCTGCGCTGTAGGTCGGGGGTTCGATTCTCACCGAGAACCAATATTTGTGTGGTGAAAAAACATGTGTTTGTACATTGTCTGGGTGTTATATTGTATTTTAAGTAGGTATTTACAAAAAAATGTATTAGTTTTTTTAGTTAGACTGTTATATCATTTTTTATTATTAAGAGTATTATAGAGGGAGACTTTTGCTCAGAAGTGGGACAGTGGGGAAAAAAAATAGTAAGTATTATATCAGCTATGTGTTTCCCATAGTACAAGCTCTGCTTAAGTTGGGGCTAGATAGTGTTGTGTGGATTGTCCACAATATTTATTTGTATTTTATCTGATTTATTTAGGTTACAGCTTCACTGCAGTAACATCAGGATGTGCCAGTAATGAAAAAAGCAGGAAACGTAGCCACTCCAATTTTTTTACATATCACCTTAACTTAGTTTGGGGCTAAATGGCTCTATGTGGAATGTCCAATATTCAATTTTATATTCTTATCCAGTTGTACCAGCTCAAAGTTATCCCATCTTGTCTAGCAAGGCCACACTGGCGCTGAAAAATGACTATAATTAATTCTGAAAAATTAAAACCTTAACGATACCCCTACCGAATCATCTTCTGTTTCTGAGTACTACTGATTGCCTCTGTCTTGGCTTGATCGTGACAATCTTCTACTTTTTTGCCAAACTTGAGCAAATCTGGAAGTGGAATTTTCGAAAATTCCAGAAACCAGAATTATACCTACTCTTAAACTAATTTATTTATGTTGTAGCTGTTTGTTGTCCCTGAATATATAAATAAAATAAACCTCGAACATAGATTTTCCGTAGTCTTCCTCGAAATTTAGGGAAGAGATTTTTTATGAGCTGATAGATAAGTAAAGTGGTTGTCATCGCCTATAATAAAGCATTGCCTCGTAGGTCACGCACGTCAGGAACGTGCCCTACGTAGCACTGCCTTGCGTCTATCAACTGTTGTTATGCCTCACCCACACACCCTTCAAACCGTAACAGCAACGCTCCTTGGCGGCAGAAATAGTCAGTAATAGGCAGTAATATGGTAACAGTACTTCCCCAGACGAGCCCTTCACAAAGAGCTCTACTACTACTGAAGAAGCTGTGGCCTGAAGGAGGCCAGGAACTAAAAGAGGTTTCTCTCTTTTACAAAGAGGTCTAAAACTGGGAATCAGTCAGTCAAAGAAAGAAGGCCAGAAACTCAAAGAGGATTCTATCTTTTACAAAGAAGTCTCTACTGGGAATCAGTCAGTCAAACAGTAAAAAATTATTTTTTTATACGTAGAAAACGACTCATTAGTCAAAGCTGAAATTATCTTTCAGATTTAGCAATCTGTTTATGAGAAACGAGACGCTTTTGAGTGAAATAAAGAGAAATTGCAGCGTTCGTAGTCTTTCAGTGAAAGATGGTGGTAGTTTTTTTTAAAGTGCTCTGCAATCTTTTGAGGACGGAAATATCTAGATAGATAAAAAGTACCTCGATAGCAGAAATACATAAATGCATGAAAATTATAAATAA
The DNA here is from genome assembly GCA_947578465.1 of Thera obeliscata. Taxonomy (NCBI): domain Eukaryota; kingdom Metazoa; phylum Arthropoda; class Insecta; order Lepidoptera; family Geometridae; genus Thera; species Thera obeliscata. Next base: position 7,086,969 of record OX387923.1, on the reverse strand, counting down.
CTAGCTGTGCCCGCGACTTCGTCCGCGTGATATAGTGTCTATGGGTAGCATTTTTAATTTGCAGCGGAAGAAAACAGTAATTAAATAACAACGTCATATTCGCGTGCACGTGACACAGTCGTCTGCCCTCTTACTAAACTTAGACATATGGCGTCGTACTACGCCACACTTTCATCCCCCCCGCATTCCTCTCCGAACTCCCCCCACACTCCCCCCATTCTCCTCAACACCACCCCACATTCCCCCCGCACTCCCCCCAGACTCCCCTCCACAATCCCCCTGTACTCCCCCCGCACCTCCCCTCCACACTCCCCCCTGTACTCCCCTCCACACTCCCCCCGCACCTCCCCTCCACACATCCCCCCTCGCTCCTCCCCTCCACACTCCCCTATGTACTCCCCTCCACACTCCCCCTGCACCTCCCCTTCACACTCCCCCTGTACTCCCCTCCACACCCCCCTGTACTCCCCTCCACACTCCCCCCAAACCTCCCCTCCACACTCCCCCTGTACTCCTCTCCACACTCCCCCCTGTACTCCCCTCCACACTCCCCCTGTTTTCTCCTCCACACTCCCCCCACACCTCCCCTCCACACTCTCCCCGCACCTCCCCTCCACACTCCCCCCGCACCTCCCCTTCACACTCCTCCTGTTTTCCCCTCCACACTCCCCCCTGTACTCCCCTCCACACTCCCCCCGAACCTCCCCTCCACACTCCCCCTGTACTCCCCTCCACACTCCCCCCTGTACTCCCCTCCACACTCCCCCTGTTTTCTCCTCCACACTCCCACCGCACCTCCCCTCCACACTCCCCCCGCACCTCCCCTCCACACTCCCCCCGCACCTCCCCTCCAACTCCCCCCTGTACTCCCCTCCACACTCCCCCCTGTACTCCCCCCGGCACCTCCCCTCCACACTCCCCCTGTACTCCCCTCCACACTCCCCCCTGTACTCCCCTCCACACTCCCCCCTGTACTCCCCTCCCTCTACCTCCCCAGCACAAACTTTGAATGTCATATTTTTTTATATCAAATCAACAGACTAAAAAATAAGTTTTAAGTTTCTAGCTCTAAAAATGACGATACTTCCATACAACTTTCAACCCCTATTTTCAACCCCTTACAACCCCTTTTTTCGCAATAAAAAGCCTAATATGTTCCCAGCTTAAATATCGATCTTTTCAATCCATCGACGCTTATGACTATCTGCCACTGGCAACACTGGTCGGCAATCAGTCAGTCATAAGGACTTGGCGAAAAGACTTTGCATCCCCGCCAGCACAAAAAAAAAGTCAGTCAGTCACCTACACAAACAGAAATTTCTCGATCGAAAGCCGTCGCAATTGTACAAAAAAGTGTAATTCTCATGAAAAATGGTGTTTTCAATAAGTGTTTTGCAATAATAAGTTGCCTAAATGTCATTTCTAATGATTTAACCTATCTGTGTACCAAATTTCATTGCAATTGGTGATTGGTGATCGTCGGAGTGTTTTGGTGTCAGAGTGAGACAGAAACATCAATGTGATGCTCTTTATAACGTTTTAAAAGGTTTGTAAACCTTTTTTCACAATAAAAAGTAGCCTATGTCCTTCCTTAGGCCCTCAACTATCTGTGTACCAAATTTCATTTCAATCGGTTCAGTAGTTTTTGCGTGAAAGCCACACAGACAGACAGAGTTACAAACGCATTTATAATATTAGTATGTCTTTAGAGACGTAAAAACTTATGCATTGGAGTCAATGGAAACGATTTGACCAACTTATTAGTTAATTGAGATATTCAAAGAAAATAGTGAAAATTTGCTATTTCCATTCACTTTTAGTAAAACATTTATTTGCAAAGATTGATCCTTATCAGCAACAGAATCTTTTGGTTCAATAATACAGGGTGTAATTTTTGTTGAAAAATAGTTCGGGATTATTTGCGCCAAAAGTAAGAAATTAAAAAAATATATAAATAAGTATGTATGCATTATTGTTTTCTTACAAATCGAGAGCATGACTCCTTTCATGACTTTTCTCTAACTCTCCAATGACTTACCAATGAGTTTTTTCTGACCAAAAACGTAATTGTGCACTATGCCAGTACGCTCAAACGGTGAAGGAAAACATCAAACAAAGGAAAATATGGTTCTCGGTGGCGATCGAACCCACGACCTGCAGCGCAGAAGGCAGAGCTACTACCAACTAAGCTGAGACCAGTCGAGTTGCAAAACAAATAGACCGATGATCGCTATGCTAATGCTGTATCGTTTACCATGAAACTTCCCTAATGGTTACAGCCAGGTTCTTTCAGTAATCAGTATTTGCGATTCAAATGAGTCTATTGACTTGCAAAGTGTGTTTGTTTGTAATGACTCTCTCTTCCTTAAATGGGAGTTATTGGTTGGGTATAATTATGACTACTGACTACGCCCGTAGAGGTATTAGGGGGTTTTAAGTTTCTTTCCAGTTTTTCTGGAATTCATACATACATACATAAAATCACGCCTCAGGGGTTTCAAGTTTCTTGCAAGTTTTGGGGCGAAAACAGGTTGTGAGAGGACCCTTTTAAAAAACGGGGAGTGAAGATTTAATGGAGTTAGAAATGCAGTATGAAAAAATATTTATATTATATAAAATATAGAAATGAATTAAGAAAAAGCTTTAGAAAGTACGATATGCGAGTAATTAAAAGACATAGACAATTTTTTATTACTAAATAAGCACACATAAACCACTAAAAAACCAGTTAAAGAGAAGTACGCCGAAAAATATACATATTCTTTCAAAATTCCTCAAAAACCCATTCCAATTTCAAACCAACTCCGCCAAAGCCAAAAGGAGGTTATAACAGAAAATGCAATTCCACAGACCCAGCAAAAATACGAAACAGATTACAAATTACGAAGAGTTAGTACCGCGGATGAGAAAAAGTTGAAAAACGTCGAGCTAGGAATCGAGTCAGTGGAATCGAGTTAAAATGAGGGAGCGGTTAGAATCTGTAGGGTGATTTTCAGTTTTGTTGCAATAAATTTTAACCTATTTCTATTTGAAACTGGTAGTAATTTACTTCTTCTATAGTTGCTAACAATCTTTGATTACAATGAATGTTTGTATAGATAGATAATTGATTAGAGCTCGTCGTGGTTCTAACTTAATTAAAAACATTTTCTAAGACGGATTAAACGAAAGAACGGTATGAATCATACGATTCTTGTCTGTTCTGGTAAGCTTGGTCATAGAATTAGCAAGATTAACCCATTTTGCAAAACTCATTCTTATGATTAATATTACGTCACTTCATTCTTCAGATATATGTTTAATTAACAGGTAGTTCTTTAAACCTACAAGGCAGTTCGCACGAATTTAAAAGTTGATAATCGATTCTAGGATCGATTTCCGCTCTTTTTTTTTTGTCTATGGTATAGTTCACTCCACTTGCTACCCTACCCTGCGTTCAACTTCATTCTTTTTTCGTGCGAGGCAGCTTGCGCACGCTCGCTCCCTTTAATATTTTTAAAATCAACTTCCCTTCAACAAAGTAAAGTGCAGTGATGTCCAAAAGAAGTTACGAAGAAAAAATGGAACGTTATAATTATAAAATAAGAAGACTGGAAGAAAAACAAAATAAGAAACGCCAACGAATTATTTATTCGTCGGATTCGTCAGAAGAAGATTCGGGTAAGTCGAAAATCCATACTTTTTATAAGTGCAGCTAAAGTTATAAAATATTTGATATGATATTAACCTGGAGGTTGACCGTGAGTTAACACGATGGTACTTAATTTAACCTAGAGGTTGTCCGTGAGGCAACACAATGGTAATTTAACCTGGAGGTTGTCCGAGAGGCAACACGATGGTATTCTAACCGGGACGTTGACCTCGAGTTAACACGATGGTACATTTATTCTCAAATAGTGCTTAGGTACATAATTAGCGCACATTACTTCATAACTAGTGCTAGCTTATACAAAGCCGTTGCCCACTAAACACCTTCACAAAAAAAAAAATATTTGCAAACTACCCTCAAAAAAAAAAAAACACATAAAAACCGTTGTTTTATTTTTATTTTAGAAAAAGAACTCCTACCTACCCATGCCGAACCAACACCAATGACGTCATCACAGGTGGTTTTGCAAGAAGATCCTGAAAAGGAACAGGAAAGCTTGGACAATGCCGAGGAATCAAACCTGACTCTCGATTTGGATCCTGACGTTTTATTGGCTCTTGGAGATCCAATAGAAGACTTACCCAAGTTTGGGGATCATATTCACGGAAAACTGGCTCTTCTGTGGCTCCCAATACTCCGAAAAGGGCTAGATAAGGAAGCCAAAGAAAAACTCATGAAACAGTTCCAGATACCGGAGAACTGCAGTCTCTTACAAGCTCCCAAGCTCAACCCCGAAATAGCAGCCACTACTACGGATATTGCTAGAGGAAGAGATAAGAAAATCGAAGCCTTTCAGCAACAGCTAGGTCTAGGCATTACAGCTCTGAACAGAGGGCTATCGTTGCTCCTAGAAAATGATAAGGAGAGAATGAAGGCTATTAAGTTCCTGAGCGACAGTTCTCGCATCCTTTGCGACCTTCACCACGTCGAGACCGAGGTTAGGAAAAACTATGTGAAGCCGGTTCTTGATAAATCTTTCTTGAATTTAATTCAAGAAGAAGAACGGGACGATACGCTATTTGGACAAAAGCTTTCCGATAAAATTAAAGCTTCAAAAGCAATTGAAAAGCAGAGCCTGCATATCAAAAAGACTGCCCCAGTAAAGCCTCCTGCGACAGCCAACCAGCCAACCACCAGTCGTACGCGGTTCCAGGGAAACTGGTCTGGCCCTCCTCGCTACACGACGAGCAGAGGAGGGCGAGGTGGCTTCAGGAGGACTGCTCCAGCCAACCGCCGGGTACCCCAAGCGTCTACGCCGAGGCAATCAACTCAGCCCCAGAGCCAGACCAAACCGCGTGCTCCAGCCCAGCAATAAAGGTACACGCTGGTCGAATCCAGAAATTTTACTCTTGTTGGCTAAAGATAACTTCGAACTCCTTGGTACTTAGCTGGATTATGGAAGGGTATTCTATACCATTTTGTAGTAATGTTTGGCAAAACCATATTCCCCGTAATATTTTGACACATAATGAAAAGACAGATATGATAGGAGCAATTAACAAATTATTGGGCTTAGGAGCAGTATCAGTCTGCAGTCGCTCTCCAGGCGACTTTATTTCCAGCATTTTTCTGGCTGCAAAACCCAACGGTGGCAAGCGTTTTATCTTAAACTTAAAGTCCCTTAACAAATTCATTGAAAGTTTCCACTTTAAGGTGGAGGACCATAGAACGGCTACCAAAATGATCGCAAAAAACGGATTCTTAGCTACCATAGACCTCAAAGAGGCCTATTTATTGATACCGATTTATGAGGCACACAAGAAATATCTACGTTTCATTTATGAGGACACAGTTTACCAATTTAACGCAATGCCCTACGGATTATGTACAGCTCCCAGAGTCTTCACAAAGATTATGAAAGAAGTGATAAGCTTCTTAAGGCAGAGAGGTCACAAATCTGTTATATATCTAGATGATATTTTATGCATAGGTGACACATTCGATGAATGTTACACCAATATCAATAGTACACTAGAATTACTTAAATGTCTAGGGTTTATAATTAACTTTGAGAAGAGTGTGCTAACACCTCAACGTACTTGCAAATTTTTAGGTTTCATGTTAAATTCTGCCGATTTGTCCCTGTCATTGCCCTCAGATAAGAGAAGCAATATTGAAAAATTAATCAAAAAATTTTCTCGATTGCCCTCTTGTACAATTAGGGAATGTTCTCAGCTCATTGGGGTTCTGGTTTCAGCCTGCCCAGCAGTTAAGTACGGATGGCTCTATACCAAGACCTTAGAAAGACAAAAGTATTTGGCTCTCCAAAAATATGTTAATTATGAAACTAAAATTAAACTACCGGAAATTATTTTACCGGATTTGGTATGGTGGAATAAACACATCTATTCAACATCTAACCCCATGAGACCTGACAAAAATTTTTTGCTTGAAATATTCTCAGACGCTTCTAGAACGGGTTGGGGGGCATATTGTTGTGGCAAACGTGTTAATGGGGGTTGGAAAGAAGAAGAACTTTCCTTCCACATAAACTTATTAGAACTGCTTGCCATTTTTATGGGCCTAAAATGTTTTGCTCGTGACGCATCTAATTGTAGCATTCTATTGCGTGTTGATAACACCACAGCTATAAGTTATATTAATCGCATGGGGGGAATCCAATTCCCACATCTTAACGAGCTCGCTAAGACAATCTGGCAATGGTGCGAGAAGCGAAATATATGGCTTTTTGCATCATATATAAATACGAAAGAAAATGTCGAAGCGGACGAAGAATCCCGCAAAATAAACATTGACACAGAGTGGGAACTATCAGACTGGGCTTTCCAAATGATAGTTCACAGACTGGGTCGGCCAGATATAGACCTTTTCGCTTCACGCACCAATGCTAAGTGTGATATATACGTTTCTTGGAAGCAAGACCCAGACGCGTTAACGGTAGACGCGTTCACAATAAATTGGCGTCTTCGCCGTTTTTACGCATTCCCACCGTTCTCGCTCATTCTGAAATGCATAAGGAAAATCATTAGTGATAAAGCCACTGGTATCTTGGTTTTCCCATACTGGACTGGCCAGCCCTGGTTCCCTCTCCTCAAGAAGTTATTAGTTTCAGAAATTATATTCTTCAAGCCTAACAGAGATCTTCTGCATTCGCATTTCAGATCACAGCATCCGTTGCACAGGAACCTTACCCTGGGAGTCGCGAGGCTCTCCGGATTGCTTTTACACGACGAAACATCCCATCAGTAGCATTAGATTTAATGTTATCCTCTGTATCAGTAAGTACTCTTAAGCAGTACAGTACTTCATACAAACTTTGGTGGCAATTTTGTCATTGCAATAGCATAAATAAGTTTAATCCTCAGCTAGCTGATATTCTAACATTCTTATCGGAACAATTTAATTTAGGAGGTTCTTACGGTACCATTAATACTCACCGTTCAGCATTATCATTGCTTCTGGGTGGTAATATAGGATCTGACGATAGCGTCAAACGTTTGCTTAAGGGTATATACAAACAGAAGCCCAATGTACCCAGATACGTAGGCACTTGGGATCCCCAGATAGTACTGAACTATGTTGCTAATTGGTATCCTAATAAGGATTTAGCTTTAGAAAAAATTAGCAAAAAATTATGCGTTTTACTGGCCTTGTCGATGTGAGTGTGTTTAGTGCTCACAGCACGCGACACGCTTCTACATCAGCAGCGGCTTCCGCGGGGGTTTCCATCGATTTGATAAGAAAGACAGCTGGTTGGTCCAGCTCCTCTCAAACCTTCGCTAAGTTTTATAATCGTCCGGTATTGGATGAAGGAATCTTTGCCCGATCAGTTTTCTCCTTAGCTAACGACAGCTAGAATCAATAATGGTTATTGTATCTAATAGTTAAATTTATGTTGTTGATTACTTTTCATAAGTACTTATAAGTTTGTTTTCATTTTTTTATCAGGAAATGTGTTCGTTTTTATTTTTGTTATGAAAATTACAATTTATTATCTACAACTAGTTGTTTATTTATCTACATAAAGAACCTACTCTGAACATCTACCTGTTAATTAAACATATATCTGAAGAATGAAGTGACGTAATATTAATAGATGATCAAACGAACTTCTGGGTGAAGTTCGATCACTATTATATAAGTCACTTCATTCGAAGATATAAAATCACCCTCCCAGAAGTATGCCCTAATCCCTATAAATTATAATTTTATCTCTAAAGAAATGAAGTTGAACGCAGGGTAGGGTAGCAAGTGGAGTGAACTATACCATAGACAAAAAAAAAAGAGCGGAAATCGATCCTAGAATCGATTATCAACTTTTAAATTCGTGCGAACTGCCTTGTAGGTTTAAAGAACTACCTGTTAATTAAACATATATCTTCGAATGAAGTGACTTATATAATAGTGATCGAACTTCACCCAGAAGTTCGTTTGATCATCTATTTTAGTATCCTTTAAGCTTTTAAAATTGTTGTTTATTCATTGTTTTTATGGATAGAAACCAATTGCAACAAGATTAAGAAGTAATCTGACTATTTAAATATAGAATTTGCTATCACACACACCAACGTCGTTTGATGACGTAGAACGACGTGGATCAACATGAATCGATTGATTGCAGTATTGCATCGCTGACTGTTGTTGATAACGGATGACAAAAATAATAATCGATCAATCATCGATACTAAGTGCTTATGACATTTCTTCAAATCTTAAGTTAAGACATCAAAAACAATTATATATTAAGAAAAAAAGTAATTTTATACTTGCAATATAAATATAATTCTGTAACATAGACTTTTAAAAAATTCCTTGCTTATGGGATTCCAACTTCCTTGGTATAGTATAGACCAAGGAGGTTGGAAACCCATAAACAACTTCAGGGTCAACTTGAACTAGATGATACTGGACATGCTCCACCATTATTTATAAACATTTGTTAATTTCGTAATTTGCTGTAGAATATAATTTTTAAAAGAATCTGTCCCAGCAAAACATGCAGATCTACGAAAAAAATGTCTGTAATTTACGCAATTGTCCTAATGGGGCCAAACTATGATAATGTATGAGCTAAGAATTTAGCACCAAAAGCAGTCCACAAAACGAGCAGCATTTTTTGGCACATTTTACCTAACAGTTAAATAAATAAATAAACGTTTATTGCCTCGTTATAAGCCTAGAATTAAATTTTTATACTTAACATAAACTAAAGATACGAGCACAAAGGGTGTAAATTCAGCTTTCGCTGGAAGTACATCCAGCACTGAAGTTATAATAGGTATGTTAGTTGAATTGGTATTGAAATCACCGCATCTAAGCTATGCGTTTTACTTCTATTTGAATTGGCACGTCCACCGACCCTCAATAGGCAAACTTAGGTAAGAAACAGGCAGCAAGGTCAGCAGTTGATAAAAAAGTTGTGACGCTAAATCTCCTTTCACCACACTGTTTCTAAAGATCTACTCACGGTAAGATTATGTAACTTAAATTCATCGTTTCTGAAACTTTGGTACCTAACTATCAAATCGTGTGGTGAACAAACGTCTGTGTTCACTACACAAATATTTTATTCTCGATGGGGATCGAACCCACGCCCTCCAGCGCAGGAGGCCGAGCTACTACCAACTGAGCTATGAAGGCAGTCAAAACTTTATGCTGCACGCCATCTTTGTTGTGAACGATACAGCCGACGTGATATACCGCGAGTAATCTTGTCCGCGCATTTTGTTTAATATTGAATTTCGTTGCATTTATGTCCACTTTTTATTTTAATAAATAACATCCAGTGACTGTTTGCAGTCTTCCTAGGCTCCTAAAACCCAAGTAGCCAGCCGGGTAACGTTAAAAAAGGTTTTACTTGCATGTTTTAGGTAAGCACCGACAACCAGCTTTCTGTGTAACTTCGTTCTATACCAAACTCAGGTTTAATTGCCTACGGGTATTGTGAATGCTTTAATCAGAGCTCATTGGATATTGATCAATCCATGATGCTCATTTTACATTGTTAATTGAAAATGTTGTTTACCTACATTTTGCGTTCATAAATTGCAATTTTGTGAGCTAACCTCAAAATACTGCGAAATCAAAATCAACCACAAAATTCGGCTTTAAGTTTAATTATTCGATAACCCGGTCCATTATTATTATACTGCGAATAGTATTTTTCATGTTTCAGTCAAATCAGCCGATTTGAACCAAATCGTTGACCAGAAACAACTCCTCTGATAAACAAAACCCTATATTTCAAATCTTGCTCGGCAAAGCGGCATATTTTTGAAAAAAGAACGCTTTAAAAAAGAAAAATAACGAGATTGCACGAAGCGTAGCCGTATCTGTCTAAAAAGTCCGCACTTACAAAAAGAGATAAATAAAATGTTTGAAAAATTGTTGCTGTCTCACTCAGATTAGGTATCTTCTATCTCTTTCTTCCTTACAAGGCAAGGGTTACAAGGGTTTTAGGTCAAAAGTGTGTTCTGTAGGTTCTAGTAGTAGCAGAGCTCTTTGTGAAGGAAACGTCCGGGAAAGTAGGTACTACCACCATGCCTATTTTATAACGCTTTTATTAGCTTCACCTGTATGTATGTATGTAACCGACCCCTTTGAGCTCGATTTTGTCCTACTTTGAACGATCAGATTTGATTCAAACTTTGCACACCTGTCAAGGTCGATGACAATGCAATAATATGAAAAAAAAAAAAAAATGAGTAAAAAATAAATTATAGTTCAAAAAACTAAAAAAAACGCTTTTATAACTAATTGAACTAAAAAGTTAAGAATAAAACTGTAATAATCAATTGAAAAATTTATATTATTGTACAAAAAGCGTGGGGGGCTTGATTTTGATTGTTGTAAATATTTTATCAATAGTTTATTTTATCTGAAGTTATTATAAAAAGCACCCCACGTTTTTTGTACAATAATATAAATTTTTCAATTGCTTATTACAGTTTTATTTATAACTTTTTAGTTCAATTAGTTATAAAAGCGTTTTTTTTAGTTTTTTAAACTATAATTTATTTGCCGCGAAGCAGCAGCGAAGGTGCCGGTGAATTTACTGGCACGTGAGGATGTATATCTGTATGCTTCAAGTGAATGGACACTAGTAAGGCACGTTCCTGACGTGCGTAACCTACGAGGTAATGCTTTGATTATAGGCTATGGTTACCACTTAACATTAGGCGAGCCATAAGATTGTTCCATCAGCCAGTTGTACAAAAAAATGCTGGTACCTGTTTATACATAAAATATCTAACTTAATAAATGTTCTTCATACTTCTAAATGTACAGTTTGAACCAAATCAAAGCAAAGCTTGTACAACTATAAGTAAATGAACGAAGTATTAGGAGAGTGTCGACGGCAGCTTTACTCAATTTACGTCGACTCAATTGCGAGCAATTACTCGCCGCCTCTATGTTGTCCATGGTTTGTATTTGGAATTGGAACACAAAACTTGAACGTGCAACTAAAATTTATTTTTAAGCTACTCCAGTAGAATCCGGATATACCTTCAAGGGACCAGCGAGATTTGGTCGTACTATACGTTCGTACGTTTGGTTTGTACTAAGGTCCTACTACGTTATTAACAGTTAATATTCGCCCAAAGACTCATTTGTAAAAATTACAATTTGGCATACCCTACAAATGTTTGATTTACCTCGCATGAATTATGTATACTTAGTTGAATGCTTACCTCGGTTGTAAGTAGCCTATATTCAGCCTCGCTCGCTTTGCTTGCTCGACCGTCTAAATATTTCGGGTGCACTCGATCCATTAGCGACCTTTGGTTGTTGCGCTCGCTCCGCATCGTAAAATCATCTTGTTCGCACTAGCTCACTTGCTGCCCTTGTGTAACAATCTACTATTTATATGGATCGATTTTTTTCTCATTCGGCTTGCTGATTCAAGAAGTTGGCAGGCCACTTGTTGGTAGTTATAACAAAGTATGGCAGAAAAACATTTTTTTTTATGTAAACTTTTTGTAATTCGATTTTGTACAAACTAAAACATTCACGCATTCAATTTTAAACACAACTTATTTGATTTTACTCTCGGAAAGCTCTAACAGCCAAGAACACATCATCCACAAAGGTCTTCGGCCTTTCGAAGGCTGCAAAGTGGCCTCCGTATTGGGCTGTCGTAACTCCCACCAGCGTTGGGTACTTCCACCGAAGAATGAAGTCTGGATGACGGATAATATCATGCTTGAGGCTTAGAACCCATGTTGGAACTGGCGTTGGTATCCTGGAAAAAAGATTGAAGTACTACGTATTGTCGTGGGTCGTAGATGGATGAGGGTAGCCCAAGATCGTGGTAAATGCAAGAGCAAAAAAATGGGGTGATCAATGAAACGCTGTCAAATATGACAGCAATATTGGGACAGGTAAAGGAAAACACTGTAGGTACCCGCGGTTTTGTCAGCTCCGCACGTATTGACCATGTCTTTCCTGTGGATTAGGCCGACTAAACTGCTACTGCCGGATGGTATAGGTGCTGGGCAAGCCTATTCCATCTAAAACCATATTCCAGGCACTATAGCGTCCCGTAAGTAGGGGCATGAGTAAACGCCAGTGCCCCTGACGCTATATAAATCATTTAAAATAAACGCAAAGGCCTGTTTACTTTTTCAAAGGTGAATAATTGTTCCACGCGCAAGTGGTCTAAAAAGCCCGGACCTCTACAAAAATACGTACTTGGCCATGATCTGTTCCACCTCGTAATCATCAGCAGTCTCCTTAAACAGCCTAATAGCGGTAGTAATACTTCTAGAAGTCCAGTAAAGCATGATGTTATCAATCAGTTTCTCCATGCTGTAGTATTTATCCAGGCCGCCGTCTAAGCGGCGTTTGTTGCTTGGATTGGTGAAGATCATAAGACGGTCGAGGATGTAGCTGGCCAGACCTACTGGAGAATCTGTTAGGGCTATACCTGGAAAAGGAATTTGGTGTAAAAATATAGATCTGGACATCTAGACGCACGGACCAGTGCCACTCCTTCATGGTAAATATTCCACTTCGACTCCACTTTTATAGGACGAACTGTCAAGGAGTGGAACTTTCTTCCGGCGTCAGTATTTCCAGAACGTTATAATTTAGGAATTTTTAAGACAAGAGTGAACAGGTGGATTATGGTTAAGCATGTTCCATCTTAGGCTGCATCTTCACTTTCCATCAAGTGTGTTGTTTTTATAAAAAAACGCATAAAAGCATCTTATCAGCTATCTGGTTCCCGTACTAACTCAATTTAAGGCTAGATAGTGTTGCGTGGATTTTCCACTTTATTTATACTTATTTATTTTATAAAATATGGACTCACTAATGCCCACCATGGAATATGCAACAATAATCTGGATCTCTAAGTCTAAAATGACATCTCTTTTCCTTAGTCTTCTTTATCAAGAAAAATAACCTTGTGTCAGAATCAATAAATCTACACTAATATTATAAAGAGGAAAGATTTGTACCTATTTTTGTATGTTTGTAATGAATAGGCTCAAGAAGTACTGGGCCGATTTAAAAAATTATTTCACCAATAGAATGCTACATTCTTCCAATTTGACATAGGCTACATTTCATTTTGAAAAAAATTAGGGATCCTTGGTAAAATTTGAACAATGTAACCGAAGGTGTAGAAAAATGAGTCTTAAAATGTCTTTCGTCGAATGCGCTGCCGAAACTATTAGCGATAGAACAAAATAATGTACAACAATATTGTCTACCCCGTGCGAAGCCGGGACGGGCTGCTAGTATAATATATTCTTCATCAAACTTACCAATAGTATCAGGTTTAGTAGCCTGCAGATGCAAATACCCAGACTCCTCCAAGAAAGATTTGATTTTATCCAACACAGGATACATCCTATCTACGTCATCACCAGCCATCCAGCTTGGCCAAATACCACCCAGGATCCAAGCCACAAAGGAATATTTGGAGAAGTTAGCTGGCAAATTGGTGTGGAAGCCTAGGATCTCCTTGGGGAAGAGTGTGGCCATGTGTGAGCCAACAAGATGGCCGAAATCTCCGCCTTGGACGTAGAAGGTCTTATGGCCGAGTCGGTGCATCAGGTTTCGCATGATGACTGCTATTTTGAGAGGGGTTAGGCCTGGTCGGGTTGCTCCCTGCAAAGATTTAATAGAGTTCTTTTTTAATTAACTAGGTAATTAGGAACCAGTAGGCCTACCACAAGTTCTGTCTCTGGTTTTGAGTCAGTGTGAGTGTTGACTAAATCAATCCTACGTCGAAACATCATACACACAGTTTAATACACTGGTGAGCACTTACACAGACTCAAACCCAGAGTCAAAGACAGAACCCACAAAATTAAACAGTCTTGGTTGACTACATACATGCATTTGTTGAATTGACGTCTTTGATACCATCTCAGCAATTAGTCATATTTGGTCAACAATTTCAAGAATGTGACCCCAGCAACTAAAAGCTTGTGGCCACAGCAAACTGTACAACTAAAAACAGAGTTACCTTACCTGAGAAAAGATAAAACCAGGCAGACTTGGGACTATGACTTCAAATACGAAGTTGTATCCTTTCTTCGCGGCAATCAGACGAGGAATGGCCTCATAGAACTCTCTGATGGAGCCAGGCCATCCGTGGAGGAGAAGCAAAGGAACCACCTGTAAGATGGATAAAAACACCGTCCAACGTCCAACCGTGTCAACTCCATTTAGCATACCATGAGCTGATGAAACATCATCAGCTCATGGTATGCTAAATGGAGTTGGCAGAACATGATAGCTTCTTCCCATCCCTTCGGCAAATTCATCACCCGCACTTTGTGTGCGGACTGGTTTCCGCAAGTAGGCAGCTGGCGGGCCCTTTTTGCGTGACGCTTGACACGTGTTGCTTGAACTCTTTTTTTTAGGTTCTACAACACGCCGTTTTCCTCAAGATGTTTTCCTTCACCGTTTTGAGAGTACTGGCATAGTGCACATAATTTTTTCGACAGGAAAACACGACTGGATTTGAACCCACAACCTTAGGATCGGAAGGCGAGGCCGCTACCACTACACCATCAGTGCTCTCTTAAATGTCTTAATCCTATCCCTTTTATCACAATAGCATTATCATCATCATCAGCCTGAAGAAGTCCACTGCTGGACTTAAGCTTCCCCTACACATTCCAGGAAGAACGATTGTGAATCATATCACTCACCATCATCATCATTCTATTTCCATTATCATTCTATTAAAAAACCATGAGTATGGAATTATAATGGAATTCCAGTGCAATCACTATTAGCTAATTTGTTGGTTTGATTTCTAGTTATACCGCTTCCGGAGCAACTGAATAGATTAGCAATTGGACAGAGTATAGTCATGAAAAAAAATGCAAATAACTACTTCACCATCCATCATTTATCAGGAAATAGGAATTACATTTCTTGCATTAAGCCTCCGCTATACTCTGGTCTAAAAACAAAACACGACCGGAAAGTTGGAAAAATTTAAAATAAAGATGGCGTTGCCTGACCTGAGCTGTGAATTCATGTATTTGATACCAACTATTACTTATTCTGTGCTTGGGTCTGACATTTGTCACGACATTACAATGTGTTGACTAGAATACGCTTCGTTAGACAAAAGCACAGACAGATATTCAGTAAATAAATATAACCCAATTGTTATGTTAGCTGATTCCCGTCGCAGAGTTTCCATTGCATATTTTTCATCCAGGATTGGTGATAACAATGGCAAGCTGTGCGGATTTTTTAAACTACCACGAACGCTACATTTTAAATCTAACTTATATAGTAGTGTAGTAGTAGTAGTCTAATTTATATAGTATAACAAGCAAATAGCCCCAGATTTAATAAAAGAAACCTTCAACCAAGAAGAGATTTTCCTCATATTATGCAAAACCAGAGTGAGTTGCAAGTTCATAAATGTCGGTAGTCGGTGAATGAACACTTGTATTTTTTAAAGGTAAAAAACGAAACCCTTATAAATTCGTCATGTCTGTCTGTCTGTCCATCCGTATGTCACAGTCACTTTTTTTCAAAAAAATGAAATGAAAAGAAATAATTTATTTGCTTGAAGTATGGTACTTACAAAACTGTAAAAGCTATATGTACTGATGAAACTTGGTAAATAGATGTATTCTGTAAACCGCATTAAGATTTTTATACTTAGAACTGACACTCAAAAAATATTTTTTCATAAAACTTATGAGTTTTCTTAACATTAAGTAAAAGATTATTAAACCAGTTAAGTATTTACGACAGAGATGCGTTAACGTCATCGTAATTAGCCTTCTATCTATCGACTTTAAAAATTAATGAGGTATCGTCAGCAAATAGTACTGTTTCACATAGTTTTTTAACCAAAAAAGGAAGGTTATTTATTTATTTATCGAACCTTGTGGCACCCCTATGTCAATAACTGACCCAAAAGATCTCTCACCGCCCACATCAAATTTAAGGATTCTATCAGTCAAGTACGATTGTAATAAGTCAATGGAGCGATTTAGAATACCGTAATGTTTAAGTTAAGATATTAAGAGGGTGACGGACGCAGCTCGCAACTTCAATTCGAGGCGCGGGCAAAAATTGCTCCGAATATAGCTATCTCTATTCATTTGATGCGGGCGCCACGGAATATATAATAGTAGTATACACACACAGGCGCTCGTGTGACGCGCTACTTCTATACGTGAATCCAACCATAGTGCCGCGCTTGTGCGTGTGCGTCAGCCACTGATAACTTTTTTTATGCATTGCCTAATTTCGTCAACGTTACTAACACCCGTTTTCACTAAACCTAGGCGACGCCTAAATCGGATGCCTAAATATTAACGGGCCGACGTACACAGCTCGCAACTTCAATTCGAGGCGTGAGCAAAAACTGCTCCGAATATAGCTATCTCTATTCATTTGATGCGGGCGCCACGGAATATATAATAGTAGTATACACACACAGGCGCTCGTGTGACGCGCTACTTCTATACGTGAATCCAACCATAGTGCCGCGCTTGTGCGTGTGCGTCAGCCACTGATAACGATTTTTATGCATTGCCTAATTTCGTCAACGTTACTAAGCGTCAGATAGGCTAGTGGCTAGGGCGTGCGGATTCACACTGAGAGGACGAGGTGGGCGGGAGTTCAAATCTGGTCAAAGAGAGTTGACTTTTTGCACCCTACAATTTTATGTTTTTATTTTTTGTGGCTGCATTACCTGACTAACCCTCTAAGCTTATTGCTTGCTTGTTTCGCTTTTCTAGTATTCAATAAGCAAGGATTGGTCATGCTCTGAATGCAAGAATAAAGTGAAAAAAAAAACAACATTCCTGAACCGATAAAGAACCTTCAGAGTAGCTATTTACGCACTTAGAAAAGACACCAGGAAATTCTCTAACATGATACGAGTGAGTTTATTCATCAGGTAGGGTTTGTGCGGGTTCTGGACCAAATTGAAGAAGAGTAAAGAGAACCATTGACTCCGAGTTGAGTTGAGAGAGCCATTGACCCCGGCGCGGAGCGATGGAGTTGTGGTTGATGACGTTCCAGTAGAGGATGATGGGTGGGAGTCCGCTCAACATCAGGTGTGGTGTGGTTTGCTTGACCTCATTGGCCTAGTGGTTGGAGGGTGCGGGTTCAAAATCAGTGATAACGTTACAGTAATAGATGATGGGTGGGGTCCGCTCTACGTCAGGTGGGGTGTGGTTCGCCAGACCTCATCGGCTTAGCGGTTGGGGAGCGTGGGTTCAAAACCAGTCATGACGTTACAGTTGAAGATCATGGGTGGAGGTCCGCTCAACATCAGGTGGGGTGTGGTTCGCCAGACCTCATCGATCACACACACACAGCAATAAAAAACACGCAAAGTGGCTCACTTACCAAAGTACAGAAAGTCTAATAATGTGACTGCATTTAAAAATATACTTTATTCGTTGAGCAATTAGGTTGCTTTTATTCTGCTTATTTACATTCGCAAAACCAACGATTGCGAACATCGACCTACAATTACATGGACCTCGGCTTTCGCACAAAACTCGCGAAAAAAGTGTACCAAGCTAACCTACTATAGGTGGATACTTATATAATGATTATAAACAAACTGAAAAAAAAATTATTTATGTCTTATCACAATTACTATATAGAACTCAATTTTGATTGCATGAAGCAACTTCTAGTGAACGTTACAGAAATTTTTCCAAGTCTTTTTATCAATATTTCCACCAGACGTTGAGCAGTACTCTGTTTATTGAGCTCCAGTTATATAAAGAAAAACTATTTTGTTAAAGTATTTCTCAGTCTTTTTATCAATATTTCCACCGGACGTTGAGTGGTAGCAATTTTTTGAGCTCCAAATAAATAAAGTTTTTTTTTTAATTTCTTAGTCGTTTTATCAATATTTCCACCTGACGTTGAGCTGTAGTTTATTTCTTGAGCTCCAGAAAAATAAAACAGAAATATGTTGTTCAAATTTTTACAAGTCTTTTTATCAATATTTCTACCTGACGTTGAGTGGTATCAGTTTTTTTAAGCCCCAGATAAATAAAGAATAAAAATATTTTGTAGCCATTTTTCTTAGTCCTTTTATCAATATTTCCACCTGACGTTGAGCGGTAGTCGGGTGTTTGAGATTCAGATAAATAAAGAAAAAAAATATTTTGCTGAAATTTTTCCAAGTCTTTTTATCAATATTTCCACCTGACGTTGAGTGGTAGCAGTTTTTTTAAGCCCCAGATAAATAAAGACTAAAAATATTTTGTGGCAATTTTTCTTAGTCCTTTCATCAATCTTTCCACCTGACGTTGAGCGGTAGTCGGTTTTTTGAGATCCAGATAAATAAAGAAAAAAAATATTTTGCTGAAATTTTTCCAAGTCTTTTTATCAATATTTCCACCAGACGTTGAGCGGTACTCTGTTTATTGAGCTCCAGTTATATAAAAAAAAAACCATTTTGTTCAAGTATTTCTCAGTCCTTTTATCAATATTTCCACCGGACGTTGAGTGGTAGCAGTTTTTTGAACTACAAATAAATAAAGAAAAAAAATAATTTGTTGTAATTTTTCTTAGACCTTTTATCAATACTTCATATACAGGGTGGAGTTTTGTAATGCCACCTGGAGGGAAAGTACTCTTAATACTGCAGATAGAAAATTTTACTCACAGGAAACATTCCTTTATTTTTGAATAGAAAGCAAACTGCATTCAAAGTTTTTCGAAAATTCTCTCACACCCGGGAATTGAACCGGCTAAAATCTGAAAAATTATACCTTGTACTTTTATTGCATCGATCGTTAGTCAATTATAAGGATGAAATCTCTCTAACAAACATGATAAATTAAATGAAAGAAAAACCAGGAAATCTTAAATTAATTTAATTATTTACAAAAAATAGTTAACTAACTAGTTACTTGAAATTAGTTGCTTGAAATGGGCTCCATTCTCTTGGATACACAAATTTATTCTTTTAACGAATTCATTTCTTTAAAAGAATAAATTTATTCCTTTCAAAAAAAAAAATTAATTTAAAAATTATTTTATTTTTAATTTTAGAAATTGCTTTCTATCCAAAAATAAAGGAATGTTTCCTTTGAGTAAAATTTTCTATCTGCAGTATTAAGAGTACTTTCCCTCCAGGTGGCATTACAAAATTCCACCCTGTATAGAAATTAATGGTTCATAATTTGTTTTAGTCGAAATGTTGGCTTTTTTCGAAATTTCGGCAGACTTTTTGACCTAGTGCTGCACCTTGATTTCGTTTACCCAACCTACAACCTACCTAGGTACTTAGTATTTCCCATCTTCACTTAGTACCCTTCCTAAACTAACAATTATCAAATATCTAAGCATTATGTTTTATGCCAGTGTAGGTATTTAACTAGTCCGAAGTCCGAGCGATTCACACACACAACCGAAGTGTCCCGTGTGCTTCAAGCGTTTCCTCCCCCTGCACCCCGCCACCCGCACCGTGCGTGCGCGATAGCAATAGTAGCCGTTCGAAAATGCCATGAATTTGATCGTGTTCCGTAATACCAAAAATGATGACTGAAAACTTTTTGTATTCTTCACATAGTATTGTTATTCTGTAACTAGACAATATAAACTAGGTTCCTTAACAAAAAACACGTAAGATATTGTTGTTTTTAGTACGAAACCAATAGGTAGAAAACTTGATAAGTTTAGCATAAAAATGTGCAAAATGCGATTGGTGTTTATTTCATTTTAGGTAAGTATTTATTATTATTTATTAGGTAAGTAATTTGAAATAAAAACTGTTGAGGAACCTAGATAAATACTATTAAAATACAATTATTACAATAATATAGTGTAAATCTGTCTAAATTAGAAATCATTTTGGTATTCCGTTTGTATGAAAATTTTCCATACGTCAGCCCCTTAACTAGTTTTTTCGTGTGCGCGAGCTGCAAGCAGCTCGCGTGTCGGTGTGCTACTCCCAGTTTTACATTACACTTGCACTTGTAAAACCCCAAAAAGTAGTAAAGAAAGTCCTAAGTAACCCTAAAAGTCGATCAGTGAATCAAGTTCCTCAGTGTAGTAAAACCCCAATCAAAGTCCTAAAGAACCCTAAAATTGTTTACATAATCAAGGTCCTAAGCGAAGTAAAATTCCAATTAAAGGCCTAAGGAACCCTAAAAGTTGTTTATTTTATCAAGTTCCTCAATGTAGTAAAACCCCAATCAAAGTCCAAAGGAACCCTAAAAATGTTAACATTATCAAGCTCCTAAGTGTAGTTGAAACTCCAATCAAAGTCCTAAGGAACCCTAAAAGTCGAACACTTAATCAAATTGCTCAATGTAGTAAGACCCCAATCAAAACCTTATACGGAACCCTAAATTGTACGTCAAGCCAAAACCCTTAACGGGTCGAAACCGCTGGAAGGAACCCAAACGTTGACTACCGGGTCGCGTGCATCGCGAGCTGCAAGCAGCTCGCGTCCTCAATGCGTTCCCACAGGGGCGGAACCCTAAACCAAGTGAAGATCCAATCAAACACCTTAAAAAACCTAAAATTCAATCTCCAATCATAGTCCTCAGTCGAATGAACCGTTTGAACGACCTTAATCGGACGATTTTTGCAAAACCGGAAGTGGCACAGCCACCATTTTGAATTTTGAACTGTCAGTCTAGTGAACATTTTTTCACACCCCTAAGACACCCTAAATTTCAGTAGGAGGGGGTTCTAAATTTCCCTAAATTTCAGTAGGGTGGGCGTGGTCGCGTGGCGGCTCGCTTCGCTCGCCGCAACGTTCCCCCCGGGTTCAGGAGGAGGGGGTTCTGGGGGCTTGAGGGGGGGGTCACAGCACGGCTCGCTTCGCTCGCCGCGACCCTCCCCCCGGGTTCAGGAGGAGGGGGTTCTGGGGGGCTTAGGGGGGGGGGGGGTCACAGCAAGCTCGCTTTGCTCGCCGCACTGTTCCCCATGGTTGCATGGCGGCTCGCTTCGCTCGCCGCAATGCTCCACTCGAAAAAAAGGGTCAAAAATAATAAAGGGGTCTAGAGGGGGGAGGGGGGCAAAATTTATTTTGCTTTCAAAATAATCTCACCTTCCCTGCATGACCCAAAAAAAAAAGTCTTGCAAGTCACTCCGCTTGGAAGATACGAAAGGGGGGGGTGAAAAAAGGGGCAAGAGGGGGGTGTTTTTTTTGTTTTTTCAATTCAGGAAGAAACCCTCTATACGAAACCCCAATCAAAAACCCCCTATCTCGACGGCATCCGGTAGCACTCACAAAAGGGGGGGTCCTGGGGGGCAAGGGGGGCAATTTTTTTTGTACAATAACATTCTTATCTTTTTTCTTCTCTTTCGTCTTCTCCCTTTTAATCTTTTTTTTTCTGAAAAGTAATATTTCATCAAAATCGGCTTAGCCGTTTTGTTTTATTGTTTGTTACTGCATACCTTCGTCATTTAATTTTATGATCCAATTTAGTAATTTTTTCTTTTATCTAAAAGGTTATACTTCCAGATCTGTATGTAAATCTAGTAAGTATAACTTAGTGCATAGAATTCATGCCTATGGAAATAAATAATAATAATAATAATAATAATGCTGGACAATTCACACAACATGATCTAGCCCCAAGCTAAGCAAAGCTTGTGTTATGGGTGCTAGATAACTGATATACATAATACAATACATTACATGCATAGATAATTTTCATTTCAATTCATAAATGAATTGAAATGGAAATTATTTATGGGTGGCTTTAAGCTTTGCACTCATTTAGGCCTTCGGTGCTCATTGCGGTGGAGATCAGTGAAGCATTGTGAAATAACACTGTCTATTCGACTTATATTATTGTATTTTATCGGCATTTAAAAATATTAGGTATACCAAAGAGTTTCGACAACCCCAACTGACTCTTCAAAGTTCTGTCAAACGCAAAATCTTGGGAAACTCCTTGCTGCGTGTATAGAAATAGGCACATGTATTTTGGTATTTGGGTATTTGAGCGCACCGTGCATGAAGCCTTTGACAGAAAGTTCCAGAATTCGGGACATTACAGACACCTCCAGATTTAAAAGACGGCAATCAAAAATACTCAAAACCCATGATATTATTGTTATGACTGGGCTCTCAGCTCATTTATTAGTAGCTCTGCCTTCTGCGCCATAGGTCGTGGGTTCGATCCCCACCGAGAACAAATATTTGTGTGGTGATCATAGATATTTGTTCTCCATCTGGATGTTATATTGTTTTCCAAGTACCTATGTATTTACAAACAAAATGTATTTAAGTATTACATCAGCTATCTGGTTCCCATAATACTAACTCTGCTTAGTTTAGGGCTAGATAGTGTAGTGTAGATTGTCCATAATATATATATATATATATACTTCCTTTTCATTGTAATGGGCTCCCAAACTCTTTGCAAAATCGACACTATTTTTATAAAGGCCTAAAATCGGCTACTAGTTTTTGAGTCTTCTTCTTGTCATGTCAATAGAAAATTAAAGCTGGTGTGGTGGATTATGAATGTGCCTCAAAAGTTTTGCTACTTCACGTTGGTTTCATTTATTGTTTTCCTTCACCGTTAGAGTGTACTGACATAGTGCACATAGGTTTTTTGGCAGATAAACTAATTTGTGCATGACGGGGTTTGAACACACGCCTTTAGAATCAAAAAGCGGGTCGCTACGACAATATAACCGGTGCTAAGCAACCAGAGCGCCCCTCCACCTAATGGACCGATGACATTCTAAAGATCGTGGGAAATCGGCAAATTGTTTTTTCATGGAAATGTATAAAGGAGGATATCTAGCAGTGGACTTCTACTTACTGATGATGATGACGGAAAGCACTGGGTAGATAGGAAGATAGCTACTTATGCAACTACAAAAATGGAGGTATTTAACAAAAGCATTGCGCTTCGCTGGTCACGCACGATAGGAACGTGCCCTAGAATGTACTAGATAAGTTATATGCTACATAAAATATATACTTCTACAGGCTGATGATGATGTGAATACAGGTTATCGATCATAATGTATGATGAAGATGGTATTATGTCATTTCGTTATACTGTGACAATTTGTTTTATGTTACACTGTGGCAAATTTATAGTACCAGTAGTAGCTATGATTTAATCTAGGGTATATTTTACGTAGTCAGAGATGAAATGTCATGTCGCGAAATTTGACATAGACCTCTCCTCGTCGGCCGCGCGGGCTGTACTGAGAGAAGTAGCTAGGAAATCCTACCTATATATATTTTTGAAAATTTCATTTTTTTATAAAAACTACGGCAACTAAGAAAAGTGCAATAACATCAGGTTTTTACGTATTTATTTAGGTATACGGGAACAAAACTTTCATTGCAATGGCTCTAACAGCAACGGAAAAAAACCATTTCAAATCCAAAAAAAATTGAGAGTTTTTGGCAAACTTTGCGTTCAATTTTATCGAACCCAGTGAGTTTAAGAGAATTTCTAGCCTAATCATAATTTTTTTACACCATTTAATTGTTATATTTTACAAAAAAATTAAATGGATTCGTCCATACAACGAAAAAAAATGCTACTTTACATTTTCGGTTTCACCTGATGTAGGCCCTTAAGTGAAGAATAAATTTACTTACCTGAACATTTTTATTCACAACGTTAGGTTTCACATGGATGTAGTGTATATCCAGACCCTGAACATTGGTCAGGAAGTGGTCAAACTTGTTCAAAAACTTGGTCCGATCTTTGAAACTGTACGAAAAGATCCATTCAGTGAAGAACTCCGTAAATCCTTCAGAGTTGACGCCATAGGACCATCCAGTCTCGTTGAAGCTCTTTGGTTTGATCTCAACTCGGCGGTAGTACTCAAAGAGGAGGCGGATTTCTTCTTGCATCTATAACATGAATTAATATTGAATGAAGATATGACCAAAATCCATTGAAAAAACAGTTGAGCTTAAAATTCGGCAGATTCATCATCCACACTTGGGGTGCGGACTGGTTTTCTGCAAGTAGGCTGGTGGGCCTTTTTGCGTGACACTTGACACGTGTTGTTCGAACTTTTTTAAGTTCTACGACACGCCCGTTTCTTCACGATGTTTTTCTTCGCCGTTTTGAGAGTACTAGCATAGTGCACATACATTTTTAGACGGAAAAACTCATTGGTATACGACTGGATTTGAAGCCACGACCTAAGAATCGGAAGGCGGCCCGCATCAACTAGACCACCAGTGCTCTCTACAACAGGGGGTGATCATTCCTACCCATAAATATCAATAACTTTTTCTATAGAACCAACACTGTGAACGCAAAAAAGTGCATATTCAAATTTGATACCTTGGGTTAAATGTATCAAAACTTTTTTTTTAATACAACTAGCTGATGGACCAAGAATAACAAGGCAAACAAAGCATTGCCTTGTAGATCACGCACGTCAGGAACGTGCCCTACGATACACTGCCCTGCGACCATCAACTTGAGGCACACAGATGTTCAGCCTCACGTGCCAGTAGGTAATTTCACCAGCACCCATACACCTTTCAAACCGAAACACAGAAATGCTGCTTTACGGCAGAAATAGACATGGTGGTATAGGTACTTACAGAATCAGTGAAAACAATCCTATAAGGTCTGATAGACGTGTCTTCCACGGCCACATCTCTTGGACCCCAGTTCTCATTCAGATCTACCGACGGTAGCTCAGGAATGTGTGTGATGCAGGAGTACACGTGAAATGCTGCTATAGATACCAGAATGGAGAATATTGTTGATGTTATAAGGATGATCTGAAACAGACACAAAACAAATTAAAAGTGGAAGAATAATAAAGTTTTGTCCTTAGCAAACGGGTCTCGATTCAAAGACTTTGCTTCTTCTTCTTGTCGTGTCACTTGTTCTCTCGAACCAGTGTGGTGAAAGGATTTTAAATGCTTGCATGGCCTATTTGCTTATTATTATTTTATTTATATGTTATTTGATTTAAAAAAATGTATTGAGATGCCGATAGGCCGAAGTAATACAAGTTAAAAAATATATTATTTACTTTAAAAAAAAGTATTGAGATGCTTGTGAAATTGCATGTCAAAATCGCGTAATGTCGATGGAAAAAGAAGTCACTTGTTATTTTAATATGCATAATTTATGTACTTGATATCTAATTATTCGTGAAGGGATGCCTTTATGGATCAATTAAATTAGTTGTTAAGCTGCTGAAAAAAGAAAAAGAAGGCTTAAAACTTTTCTTCCTGGACCCTAAAGACCCTTGCGCACATCTAATTGTTCTGCGGGGCGATCAGTGAAGGCCTGCGCACACCTAGGCCACTGGCGTCGGTGATCAGTGAAACGCTGTCAAACTTGACAGCGATATTTGACAGCATTTCACTGATCGGGTGAGAATATGTTCGGTGGACTTTTCAAACTAATGATGATACTTTGAGCAATTGTGTGAATTTAAACAATACTCACAACATGTTAAACAATACTTACATTCCAAAAACTGAAAAACTTTTTGCTATCCGTCACGTTTAATTTTTTATTACACTTTTTCACTTTCGCACTTTTGACATCTGGTGGCGGTTTTTTAGCCATTTTGAAGAATTTATTTTACTTTCTAAATTACAAATACGTGTCCTTTCTTAGCCACAATCGTACTATCTGCGTGTTTATCAACGAATGTAGGTACGATTAATATTACTATCAATACTTTATGTAATTTTTAATCCTCTGATAACGAATACCCAGGTAATTTTATCACTTAATATGAATGAAAATATTTAACTCTAATATACTTCAAATTACCGGCACTAGAAATGTTGTTAGATCTGCGATGTGTAGCATTTTGCGCCTGACATTTTCTGACCCCCTAAACTACCATTACCAAAAAATCATATGTCAATTCTTTGCTCTATGAAAAATTAAAACAAATGTATCCCATGAGATAAAAAGCTTATGTGCTATTCCAAATTATATTCCATCTCAGTGCCAAATTTCATCCAGATCCGTTTAACTGTTTTGGCGTGATTGAGTAACAAACATCTATCCAAATTTAACACACCTAGTTCGCTGGCGGTAGCGATCAGTGAAACGCTGTCAAATATCGCTGTCAGATTTGAGATTTGACAGCGTTTCACTGATCGCGTTCGCCAGCGGCCAAGGTGTGTGCAGGCCTTTATAATATTAGTTGGATTTTCTAGCGTGAAATCCTCTTGTCAGTACACGAATTTCTTAAATCCAAATGTGAACTGAAAGCTCTTACAAATTCCGGAAACGCCAGCAAAGATTAATGAGTGTCGCAACAGACAGATCGACTGACAATCTGATAGAACTCATTGGTATGCAGCCTTCTTCGTTCCCTCGACTTTTGGAATACGAAAACCGATATTTACGGTATTAGAACGAAGATCTGTATTGGATTTTGCATTTTAACCAAATAAACTTCACTGTTTTGATCAACAGGCATGGTAGATAGATAAATAAATAGATAACATGTGGTGAAAGGATTTTAAGTGCGCCTCAAAGAGGATCCTTAAAAACCATTGAAAATGGCAAAAGTTTTAGTTAGTTAGTTGTTGTTGTTACCTACTAATTCGTTCAATGTGTTTGTGGATTAAATGAATAAGTTTTGTTTCTTTTCTTTCTTTCTCAAAAGATGGTTCCCAGATTTTAAATTCAAAAACAATCATCGAAATCTCTCTCAAACTTTTTATCAAGTTCCGAACTCGTTAAAATGTACAATCCCGTTAGATTTCATTATTTGAAGCCGCAAAATTTCCGATAACTTAAGCTACGGTTTCTAAAGAAGTTTCAACGTCATATAACGTTCAATTATAGTCAAAAGTCATGTATTTATTCAGTAGTATCACAAGGATCACTTTGAAACGTCTTATAGCTAAGTGAGTCTAGGCGCCAGTTCCACGCGACCAAGCTTAGATGAAAGCAAACACGGCTTGGTTCCTACCGTTTTGTTTTGTACTTTCTTTTTACAAAACAATAAAAATAATAATAGCAGTGAAGTTCCAGTGGTGTGCCACTCCACTTACACTTAGTAAGCTCTACTAACTTCTGCCGACTTCACATCATCGATGATAAAAACTCAAATATCGTTTTCAGCATTACATATTATAAGATCAAAATAAAATATCCGCCGTTTTTGTGTATGGCCTCTGCTTTTTAGAAAATTAAGGCTTCGCCGCGGAAAACTTTACTTGTTAAGGCCTAGCCTTGGGCGATGATATGGACGGTTAAAGAAACTGGTAGACATTTTGTTATTGTAAGAAAAGATCTGATCTTCAAATTATTATAGCGCCTATAAAAAGGAACTAGCAAAGTATGTATAAAACATTTTTTTATAATCAAAAGTAAGTAGCGTAATTTTCAAAAGTTTAAAGAGGTTTTCCCCTACACACCATAAATAGCTTTAAGAAAAATGTTAAAAAACTCCTCCGTGGCAGGCAACGCAACGAAAGCACCCTTAGTGGTATTGGTGTGGGTGGACCGCTTATCATCAGGTGGGCCGTAAGCTTGCTTGTCCATCTTAGCCATAAAAAACTTTTTTGAAATGAAAGCTGGTTCAATTCACGCTGAGAGACATACAGACTTTAAAATCAATAGGCATTGAACAGCAATGGGTATTTTTTTGGTCGCTGACTGTACATCCAAACTCTGCATTAATTTGATGACCATGTATGTCAAGAGCATCAGAAGTAGCGCGATGCGTCTTTTGCTACAAGCTCGAGAAAGCCAGATATTACATGTAAGACCTAAGGGAGGGGTAGGGTGACCACACTATAGTATACTGTATGAGAAACTATCACTCATGAAACTTCATCATAGGCCGAAAAAAGTCCACGGCTGGGCATAGTCTTCCAAGCTAGTAGAAAGAGTCTCTTTCTACTAGCTCTCTTTTGAGTCTTTCACAGAGAGTTCTACCTAACTAAGGTAGAACTCTTTGTGAAAGACTCATCCGGGGAAGTATTACCACCATGCCTAATTCTGCCGTGAAGCAGCATAGCTGTTTTGGTTTGAAGGGTGTGGGTGCCGGTGAAATTAGCACGTGGGGCTGAACATCTGTATTCCTCAAGTTGATGGACGCAGGGTATTGCATCGTGGGGCACGTTCCTGACGTGCGTGACCTGTGAGGCATTGTTATAGGTGGGTGAAAGGAGAAGAAGCTTAACGCGCAAATAATTTCACCGGTAATGCCTTGGATTATGAAGAGTCTTTGAAAATTTTTGTCATCGTAAGCCTTGCTTTAAACCGCTGTATACTATAGACCGTATAGCTAAAGTTTACTTTTTAGTATTTTGTCCTCTCTTAAACAAAATCACAGACACCCCAGTAGCCTTTGAAGGCGCCTGCACTACCGCAGAAAATGTACGACCCAGAAACTGTTATCTCCACGTAAGTACGCCGCAGCCTTACTTTGTACCGCGTCTTGGATAAGAAATGTTTACGAGAAAACGCTGTAGGAGTTTATGAGTTTTTGTGCTTGGTTTGTATAGTGGCAAGTTATCTGATCAGTCGAGAAACCGAGGAACGTAATGAGAGTTGTATGACCTACTTATTACTCACTCTGGGCATCAATGCGGTTAGCATGAGAGTCTTATGCCATGTATATTTCTAACAGATAACTCAAATCAAATTTAGATCATGTGTCAATTTTATTTTTTTGACAGCACTGTTGGTCTAGTGGTAGTGGCCCCGCCTTCTGATCCAAAGGTCGTGGGTTCAAATCCACTCGTGTACCAATGAGTTTTCTGACGAAAAATGTATGTGCACTATGCCAGTACTCTCAAAACGGTGAAGGAAAACATCGTGAGGAGACCGGCGTGTTGTAGAACCTATAAAAGTTCGAGCAACACGTGTCAAGGGTCACGCAAAAAGGGCCTACCAGCGGCCTACTTGCGGAAAAACCTGCCCGCACATCAAGTGCGCATGATAAACTTGCCGATGCCAATGTGTCAAATTTCAGACGTAAAATAGAAAGGGCTCAGCACCGTTTTCTCTGGAAACATATGCCTAAATCCAGCAGTGGGCTTTTTTTAAGAGCAGGCTGGTGTAGCCATCATCATGATCAGACTTCTTCAGGTTGATGATGGTGATAACATAGTTAAAAAATGGTTTTAATTTTGTCTAGGCGACTGATCGAAGCGATGCGTGACCTAAGGGCTGGTGGGTTTCTAGTGCAGCGCGGGTATTCTATTCAGCGTGGGAATGCCACAAGCGTCTTGGGGACGCTTCCGTCTGTTACTGATTTAGATCAGTTGTGCTATCTCTAGATCATTTGTAACGGTCTGCAGATAGCTCAACTGTTTCTTCAAAATTAAATGCTTGCATTAATTTTATGTTTCTTTGAATCATCTCAAATTTTGGCAAGGAACTGTTTGTATTTCCAATATTTTCTCGTCTTCTGGATTGATTATTGCAATCTATTCGTTGCAAGCAAAACCAAATTCATTGGAAAATTTCAATTTTTTCATTAGCATTTTCAGTAATATTCATTAAAATGAGAAGCCCTACAAATATGAATTTGCAAACATTGTATATTATTGTCATTGGATATTGTGTGGAAAATTAGATGTGCACGCGTTAGCGCGTGTAATTTCACAACTGAGCGACAATTTGTGACGTCACAGGCAGACATTTTGCACACTGACGTAAAGGGGAATGGAAGGGAATTCAGGAAGGCGTCCTGTGACGTCAACATTAAAAAAAAACATGAAAATCAAGCGCGAATCGGCTCAAAAGATATCTTAAGTCAGCCACTATCAGTCTTATTGGTTTTTTCTTTTTTTTTGTTTATTTGAAGGGCTTAGGTGCTTAGCGACCATATTTACTGCTCTATCATAAATTCATAACACACTAAGAAGGATTCTTCTTCAATTACGGTCAATTTATTTTTAAAATTCAAACTTACAGTTACTTAATAACGTAAAAAAATCAGTTCCACAAATTCAAACGTATAATTCACAAAATTATAGAACCATCTCAGTACCAGCTCAGAATCTTTCTTTCTGGAAATGTGTACGGGAGGCCTATGTCCAGCAGTGGACTTCTTCAGGCTGATGATGATGATGATGATCTCAGTACTTATCAAAATAATCTTTTATCTTCCATTTTCAAATTTTATTTTGTCAAGTGCTTTTATGTTCTGAGCCACATCCACCAAACCGGATCCTTGTTCATATTGTGTTGGTTGAATTCCACACATAATTATTTCTGGCCGCAACGCAATATGTTCCCAAACTGTGGATGACAATTAACGCATGAAATGGGTCAAAAACTAAGAGTAATATTTTAATAAAGCACTCGTACTTGTGGCCGACATTGCTCGTAGAATTAAGTTGAAGTGGCAATGGGCAGGTCATATTATTATTGCTCGTAGAACCGACAACCATTCTGGAATAAAGGTTCTCGAATGGTGACCACGAGCCGGAAGATAAAACGTAGGGTGCCCACCCACCAGATAGACCGACGACATTGTTAGATCGTGGGAAGTCGATGGATAAGGGCATAGTATCGTTCTTCCTGGAAATATGTAGGGGAGACCAATGTCTAGATAGACCTAGACAGTGTTGTGTGGATTGTCCACAATGTATTTATTTTGATACTTAGTTCATACGTAGGTACTCTGTATATGGTTTGTTACTACTTTAAGATTCTGCTTCCTGAATATAGGCCAGAGTAGGCTGTATAATTCATATTTGATCGCGATAACGACAAAAGCACAATTTATGGGCTCATAAGCTAAATTACCTTGTTCTTTGGCCATTTGCAATTTAATCGGTTTTAAAGTAATGGAGGTAATCGCAATTTAGATGGAAACAATGTTTTTTTCTTATCGTTTTATTTGTTCCTTCGAACTGATGTGCTAAAAAGATTTTAATTGTGTCCCAAAAAGGCTTCTTTCGTGTACTTAGGTGATGGTTGTGGGTACCTATTAGGCTATTCATAAAAAGATACTATAAAAAACAATTCACAAACATCATACTTCCACCATGATGACCAAACCTATGCATAGTAAATTAACCTGGCAACTTTCCCGCCGAAACTCCCGACAAAATGGCGGCAACACAAAATGGCGTTCGCGCCTTATCTCTGACACGAAACATGACGTATCGCGGAATATACTCCAAAACGGTCTACGTGAGAAAAATGACTGCGTTTATGTGATGTAAAACGGTTGAATTGTGCGGGATTTTTAAAATTTTATGATAAAGCTGCAACAAAAAGTTATTGTTGCTTTTATGGCTATTTGTTCTGTCTTTTGTTTTTTGAAAAGTCACATCAGCACAAAAATTATACTTACACAATGATCATAATAAGGATTAGAAAGCAAGTTCGTAGAACTACTGGCCAGTTGATTGAGATTTATGTAACGCCCAAGGCCTCTATCAAGGCACCAATAAACCTAAGTATATAGTGTTGACTTCAAGCAATAAGGTAATAAAGTCTTTTGGTATATAAAACCATAAGGTAAAGTAACTACATTTTATTTTGAACCTGTGACAAATAAAAAATCTACTATGCCTACCACATCTATAGGCGATGGCGATTAGCTGAAACGCTGTCAAATATGACATCGATATTTGAGAGGGTTTCAATTGATCGCCATCGCTATCGCCTAAATGTGCACATGCCTTCACTAAAATTCATAATCTTGAAAATGGTTTCAACTTTATAACTACAAAATTCTCCAATATCCTATTTTATCCAAAGTTATAAACATGCAAATTTAAGATTGGCATAAAATATCTTGTTCGTTTAAACATCGCGTACCAATCCGTACATTTATTATTCATCGGAAAAGCACAAATAGAGTCTGAGCATATCGAGAGGAATCGAGACGGTTTCAATCGATGATGTTTTAAATAACAGATATGCGATTACGCGCTTTATAAAAGCTAGTAACCTTTTTAGTGAAAAAAAGCAGCCAAGTGCGAGTCGGACTCGCCCATGAAGGGTTCCGTAGCATCAAGTAACATAAATAAAGGTTCTTGTAGTTCGTCGAAAGGTAAATGAGGGTTTACGATTTATGACGTCTATAAAAAAAACTACTGACTAGATCTCGTTCAAACCAAATATCGTTGGAAGATTGCATAGCAATGTACAACATATATTTTTTTTAGTTTCATCATTCTCTTATTTTAGAAGTTAGAGGGGGGGGGACCAACTTTTTTACACTTTGGAAGTGTCTCTTGCGCAAACTATTCAGTTAAAAAAAAAGCAGCCAAGTGCGAGTCGGACTCGCCCATGAAGGGTTCCGTAGCATCAAGTAACATAATATACAGAAAATAAACAGGAAACAGGTTCTTGTAGTTCTTCGAAAGGTAAATTGCGGTTTACGATTTATGACGTATAAAAAAAAAACTACGGGCTAGATCTCGTTCAAACCAAATATCGTCGAAAGTTTGCATAGTAATGTACAACATATATTTTTTTTAGTTTTATCATTCTCTTATTTTAGAAGTTAGAGGGGGGGGGACCAACTTTTTTCAACTTTGGAAGTGTCTCTCGCGCAAACTATTCAGTTTAGAAAAAAACGATATTAGAAACCTCAACATCATTTTTGAAGACCTATTCATAAATACGTATGGGTTCGACGAAAAAAAATTTTTTGAGTTGCAGTTTGAAGTATGGGGACCCCCAAAATTTATAGTTTTTTTTCTATTTTTGTGTAAAAATCTTAATGCGGTTTACAGAATACATCTACTCACCAAGTTTCATCAGTGTAGCTTTTATGGTTTCGGAGAAAAATGGCTGTGACACGGTCGGACAGACAGACAGACAGACAGACAGACAGACAGACAGACATGACGAATCTATAAGGGTTCCGTTTTTGCCATTTGGCTACGGAACCCTAAAAAACTATATTAGAAACCTCAACATCATTTTTGAAGACCTATTCATAAATACCCCACACGTATGGGTTTGATGAAAATTTTTTTGAGTTTCAGTTTCAAGTATACCCCCAAAATTTATAGCTTTTTTTCTATTTTTGTGAAAAATCTTAATGCGGTTCACAGAATACATCTACTCACCAAGTTTCATCAGTCTAGCTATTACGGTTTCGGAGAAAAATGGCTGTGACATACGGACGGACAGACAGACAGACAGACATGACGAATCTATAAGGGTTCCGTTTTTGCCATTTGGCTACGGAACCTTAAAAAGGTGATCAGCAGCAATAAATGATAATACAAGTTTCAAAAACTTGAGTCATGGTCAATCTGTTGGACTGATTTTGATGAAATTTCTATGGGACCAATTTGGTAGTATCCTTTCAGTTATAAAAATATTTTTTAAATGATTTTTTTTATAAAATAGTAGTAGCGGCAGTGTGGCAGTTTTAACAGAAATTATGTCAATACAAAAACAGTAATTAGGAGAAAAAAAATAAAACGTTAATTAAATTATGCATTAATAGGCTACAACGATAACTCTTGAAAGTAAGTTCCAAGCCATTCAAAAAGAACAGGCAACAATATATTACTTACCGTCAAAATAGAATAGAAGAAGAAAATGCCAAAAAGAAGAAAATAAATGAAGAAGACACATCCTAGCAATAAATATCAATGGTCTGCGCATATCTGGAGGAATCGGAAGATGGTTAAATCGCATTCGATTCGACAAGACAAGCGAGCGCCTAATCTACATAATGCTGACGGCTTGAGGGATGGGTTAGGTGGACAAGCGATAGCGATTTTTAAACACCGAAGCGCAAATAAACGCTTTCTGCGTGTCAGGCAACAAAGATACTTGCAGCCCAGATAATTAAAAAGATGCAGTGCGATAAATTAGAGCACCGGCTTGGTCCGAAGAGTTCTTGAATGTAGGCCCACATACTAAAGAGCGCAGAGAAGAATAATTCTCCTACCCACTCTTCATCAAGAAATTACGACAAATTGGTGCCTCAGAAGATCGGTCGCTCAAAATAGTACGAGAGAGGACAAAGAACAAGGACAAGGAGGGAGGGAGGGAGGTGTTATGATTTATTTATTTATGAGATTGTGGCCAAAGACTGGTCTATATCATATAAAAAAAAATGTCACAGTTAAACTGGCTTTTTCATCTATTATAGATGATTTATAAAACTTCAGAGGCAACTGGTGTTTACTCATGCCACCTCGTAGGCTATACCTAGTGCCTGAGTCAGGATTTTAGATGTAGTAGGATTGCCCAGCACCTATACTATCCTGACAGCTAATTCAGCCTCCACAGGCACAGGAAAGACATGGTCAATACGAGTGGAGCTGATTAAGACGAGGGTTTTCTCACGATATTTTTCTTCACCATTTGAGAGCACTAGCATTGTTTACATAGATTTTTCAAACAGAAAGATCCATACGCACACGAATGGATCCGAACCCGCGATCGTAGGATCGGAAGGCAGGGTAGTAGTAGTACTACCACTAGACCACCAGTGCTCTATATGTCACAGATCGTGTGCCTTTTTTTGAATGAATGAATGAATTATTTAATGAATGATTTATTTATTTTGCGAAACCAGAACTTGCACTATTCATAACAGCTAGAATTCTAATTACTAAATTTCTATGTAAGCCTGTGTATAACATATTGGACTCTGACTCAGCATAATGCTGGTTGGTTTGCAACCAACGCTGGTCTTCCGTCAGAGCCGGTTGGTGATGCCACGGACAATTTACCCACTAAGACCAAATTACAGTAGAGTACATAAAAACTACTTTAAAAAAAACTATGAAAAAACTAACTAAAACTAACAAATAATGAAAGCTATACATAATATAGGGTGTCATTAATAATCCTGGCGTAGCGTTGGACTAGTTAATCCGTGTTTTGTCTCATTTGCTCGAGTTGACAATTGCATGTCAATGTAAGAGACAAAACACGGATTAACTAGTCCAACGCTACGCCAGGATTATTAATAACACCCACAATGTTTATAATTTTTATGTTTACCCAGCTGAATTGATAAAATGCGGTTCAATAGAACTGTCTGCCGCTAACCGCTATTGCTCTATTAGTGTAGCCACACCCCAAACCACATAGTCCCGTAATTCCTATAATGGAGGTAGATTCTTGAGACGTCTCAGTGAGTTGTAACAGATTTTGTCTTCAATTATCGATTTTCCTAAAGAATCTTTTCATAAAATGTGGTGGAAGTAATTGCGATTTGAATAATCGAGTTACAATTTAGAATGTTTTGGGAAAGAATGAGTGGTGAATTAATTCTATTGAATTTTGGACAGAATTGGGCATTGTGTAACTAGTCGATTTTTTCAAAGATTTGGGTGCGTGCTTATGTTGCGGCTACTTCTTGGTTATTAATTTGTACTTGACTGAGTAGTAGTGAGTTGGGGAATAAAGGTTCTCGAATGGCGACCACGAACCGGAAGACGAAAAGTAGGGCGCCCACCCACCAGATGGACTGACGACATTGTTAAGATCGCAGGAAGTCGGTGAATGGAAAGGGCTCAGAATCATTCTTCCTGGAAATGTGTAGGGGAGGCCTATGTCCAGCAGTGGACTTCTTCAGGCTGATGATGATGATGATGACTAGCCTGAGTGCAAACGGTCATCATCATCCACAGCCTGACTTCACCCACTGCTGGGTATAGGCCACCATTTCCTTTCCTTTTTTTCATGTTTTCCTTTTTTTCAGAAACTTATTGATAAGCTTCTGAAAAAAAGGAAAACATAATAAGAGCACGTATATAGCAGATCTGGATTTTATGAGAAAAAATGGTTACTCTAGAGGCATTATCCAGGAAGGAAATAGGGGACTACGTTTGTATGGAGAGTCGCCTGTGTGATGCCCTCTTAACGGGAGTAAATTACCTACACGCAATGAAGTTTTCTAAAAATTAGGTTTAAGAACCAAAACTCATAATATAAAATGCAAATAGTATTATTATACAGACTAAAACGATACGTTCAAACTTATTTCACCAAAACAATAGTGCTATAAGTACACAACAAACACACAAAGTACTCCTCAACACGCAAACTACATTCAAAAACACCGTATAATTAAAACCACGGCTTCCCCACTCGATATTGAACCGTACTACTCGGTAACAAGGTGCAAATGTCAAGAGCAGACAGGCATTGATGACAGGAGGTTAATTGGAGGGCGCATTGAAGCCGTAATGACGTCATCGATCGCTCAAAGGCTTTTTTATCTGAAAGGATTTTGCGATTCCAAACTTTGCAAGTTTAAAACCTTACGAAATAGAAAAATAAATTGCATTGTAATTGTTTCGGGCGTTTCCATACCCTGGCCTCTCAGCTCAGTTGGCCTTTTGTGCCATAGGCCGTGGGTTCGATTCTCACCGTGAACAAATATTTTTGTGGTGAAGATGAAAATTTAAATTTAAATTTAAAAAGTTTTCTAAACTTCACTTGTTTAAAGAGAATCTTCAGTTTAGCCGTAACGAACATTTATCCGTGTGTTTTCGCAGTGTTTTCCTTCACCATTTGAGTAGCATAACATTACTCCAACCTAGCTTGAAGTTTAAGTATGCACCACGGCACTAACCAAGTAAAAAGCAAGTAAGCGTACTCTAACTTTGTACTCTGAAATTTTAATTTCATAGCCTGAAGTTTGAAAATGTGGGAAACGTAGCAGGATTTACTCACATGTGGTTTAATCAATTAATCACACAGCCATGGTGTTTTATTCTGTTTAAGGGTTGGTGGGTAAATGAGTGCCTTTAAGTAAATATGCCAGCGTCTCCATCTGTCACTGATTTGGATCAGTTGAGCTATCTCTAAATTTTTGTAACGATCTGCAGATAGCTCAACTGTTTCCTGTGAATTTTGTATATTAAGTTAGTAAAAAAATATTAATGAAAATTATTATTATATTCTTTTATACTTATGAATATATGAGAATACAATATAATAACACCCAGACAGAGAACAAACATCTGTGATCACCACAAAAATGGTTAGTTCTCGGTGGGGATCGAACCCACGACCTACGGCGCAGAAGACAGAGCATAAACCAACTGAGCGTAGAGGTCAGTCATCTGCTATTTATAATTATTATGTATTGTGATATATAGCATACCGCCTACCAAGCATGGTTACCATGGCAACCGTACCAATAATGGGGGAGGCCAATTTCCAGCAATGTATTAATTAGGCCGATGAAGACAATTTAAATGGAAGTACCTAAGTATTTCGTATCTTCGAAATAAATTATTTTCAGCCTCGTTTTATGAATCTTTCCTAACAAAAACAAATCTGAAGTAACAGTATCATGTTTTGGAAAGTATCAAGTTCTGTTTGCCGATAAATTACGAAGTTTTCAAAACTTTTTGAATATCATTAAATTTAACGAACACGCCATCTTAGTAATCAGTTCGGGGGAAATGTAATATTTGTTATTCTGGACTTGAGAAAACAAGCTTTTTGAAAATATGTTTTGGATTCAAGCTAATTTTGGTTCATCATTACCATCTTCACCATCTGCTAGATAGGCCTCCCTCATTTTACGTCATGTGCCACGACCCTGTGCTAGTCTAACCTAATTTGATTAGAAACGAATCCTAGGAAATAAGTTCCTTGTGCCTATCTACTAACATAATAATAATTAATCTCGTCTGAAATAATTATGTTTATTTTATTTTTAGTGCTTACTTAGTAAAAGTCACGCGAGCTGATGGAACAAGCATATGGCCCATCTGATGTTAAGTGGTAACCATCACCTATAACAAAGCATTGCCTCGTAGGTCACGCACGTCAGGAACGAGCCCTACGATGCAGTGCCATGTGCCCATCAACTCGAGGCATACAGATGTTCAGCTTCGCGTGCCAGTAGTCACCGGTACCCACACCCTTCAAACTGAAATACAATAATGCTGCTTCACGACAGCAATAAGCATAGTGGTAGTATGCACCCGGTCGAGCCACACTCAAAGTGCTCTACTACTACTAGTTCTTAGTTTCTTTCTTCTTCTTTCTTAGTTCTTAAAAAAAATGTCCAACAACGTTTCAGACAAAAAGGTGTCAACTGTGTAAAACATGAATTTGTAATGTCGTAAACATAACACGAACGCCGTTTTGTTACAGATTTACAGCGCACAGAACGGTCTAAGTTAGTGAATAACGGCCCAAGTTACAATCATTAAGCATTCGCTTACTGAATTTGTATTCATATTGATAATGTACCGGTCTAGTTAACTGGCTTGTTTCGTGTTTCAGATATATAACGGAAATACGGAAAGTTTCTGACAATAGATTTCCTTAGTTATTTAGTTTTTTTTTTTTGTAATTACGAGAGCGAGGTCTAATGGTAAACCCGCCTTTCAATTCTGCGGTCGTGGATTTGACTTTGATATAGATTTTAGTTTCGAAAAATTTCTGTACACTAACGCTAGTGCTCGACGGTGAAGGAGAACATCATGAGGAAACCCACGGCTTACTCAGCTCCGCAAGTATTGACCATGTGTTTCTTGTGGATTAAGATGACTAAGCTGTCAGGATGTAATAGGTGCTGGGCAGGCCTATTCCATCTTAAATCCTGTCCCAGTAATTAGGGGCATGAAAGAGAAAAGATTTGTACCTATTTTTGTATGTTTGTATGTTTGTAATGAATAGGCTCAAAAAGTACTGGGCCGATTTAAAAAAATATTTCACCAATAGAATGCTACATTCTTCCAATTTGACATAGGCTACATTTCATTTTGAAAAAAAATTAGGGATCCTTGGTAAAATTTGAACAATGTAACCGAAGGTGTAAAAAAATGAGTCTTAAAATGTCTTTCGTCGAATGCGCTGCCGAAACTATTAGCGATAGAACTAAATAATGTACAACAATATTGTCTACCCCGTGCGAAGCCGGGACGGGCTGCTAGTAAATCATATTTCGCTACGAGTTAGAAGCTACAAAAAATACTAGCGAACAGACAGTAATCCAATAGACAAGTCCACAAAAGCGTCACCAGATTCGGGGCGAAATCGAATCAATCGCGCATCGCTCCGTGGGAATGGTAAATAAACTCGGTGTGGCTCGCTGATTCGATCCCCGTGTGAGCGCGCGTGAGCTGAATACTGTTAGGCAGCGGTGCTCAAACTTTAGGTGGGTTCTACGTTATACTGTCATACTGTCAGCGAGTGAAAACTGTGAATACAGTTGAGCCGGTGGCCGGTCTGAGCCGTTTGGCTAATGATTGATGGAAATTTTGTATAACGGCTTGACTTCAAACCCACCAAGATTCACGAGCTGTAATAGTGTACACAAGGATACACATCACTACACACAATACTATACCCTGTTCGTTCCTATGTCTTTGTGGTAAGCGTCCTTTTTCTTTATTTTTAAGTAACTTGAGCTTTCTATACGTGACACTTATGTGAGCTTTGCTGTTAGAAAATTATGTCCGACAATTTATGTGAGAAAACCGGCATGTCGTAGAACCTAGAGTTTGAAAACATGTGTCATACGTCATGCAAAAAGGGCCCTTTATATAGAGGCCTACTTGCGGAAATCAGTCCGCGCACCAAGTGGGGATCAAAAAATTTTGTCAAGAGTTTTCGTGTTGAAAAATTGATGAATATAACTGACTGAGATACTGGTTCGAGTTCAGCACTGTTTCTATTTGTTCCTGCAGAACTGTTTTTTAAATATTTGGCATGTTCTTTAAAGGTGTGGTTCACTGATTTGAGCGCGTGTGAGCAGAATACTGCCAGTCAGTAGCGCTCAAACTATACATGGGTTCAAGAACGCTGTCATAATAGCGCAAACTGTCAGCAAGGATAGTACACGGCAAAGGTGAAAGTTAACGTCAGACTCTGCTCTGCTGAAGTAAAATCACTAAAGCGATCGAGTAAATCGATGTGAGTTGTCAATTTTTGTAAGAAAAATTTGAAAATGGAACGCTGATTCAGCGATCACTCAATCGAGCCGTGTTACCCTGCCGGTCTACTCTGACGGAATTCCGATAGAAAAACCATAGGATTTCTGTCACAATTCCGTCAAAACTTAAGATTGGGATCGGAATCGCGTTAGAGGGTAGACCGGCTGGTCTATTTTCAAATATTCAGAATCGCGAGAGCGTCTAAGTTTGAGAAACTTTGAAGATACGTGCGACGTGACACCCGTGACGTGACATCGTGACACCAACTTTCAAATGAGGCTGACAAACATTGAGTGACGCAAATTACAGCCTTACAGCTAAGCATGTCTCGCAAGTCTCTGAACATCATGATTTGGTCTCAAGTTTGACATTCACTTTGAGAGTTTTTGGTTGCTTTATGAATAAGATCCCTTCGTCGGTTACTAACCTAGATATGTTACTAACTTATATGGTATATTCCCAATTCTACATAGATTTCCGTTACAGATTCTGACGACGAAAAATAAGACTAACGTAAATTTTTAATACCTTTTTCTATCATTGTATATTAATTTGTTTACAATCTGCATGATTATATCATATCGGCCCGCTTTTACTATATTGCAACACCCTTACAGGGTAAATTATGTATTGATTTAAAACTAGTTCTAGGATCTGACACTGTTAAATTTACATGTATAATAAGGCAATAAATATACTGAATATTGAGACAGTATAAAAGTCGCGTATATGTTGGTATACAAAGCTAAATAAACAATACAATACAATACAAAGAATTTATTTCAGTAAACTTAATGTATTAAACTTACAATTTTCATGGGTTTGAGACTCTCTTTTAAAAATGGAAATACCTGTGTTAGAGTCTCGCTCTTCCGTAGTACATTCTATGACTAAGTATAGTAAGATTGGAACGAATCTAAAAATTAAAGCTAGATTTAGCTAAATTTAAATAAATAAGTATGATTAAATTATGATAAGTGTAAGTAAAAATCAAAGAAGAGAGTTTACCATTAAAATTGGAACTAAGAGTAAACACAACATAG
Organism: Thera obeliscata; assembly: GCA_947578465.1. Classification (NCBI taxonomy): domain Eukaryota; kingdom Metazoa; phylum Arthropoda; class Insecta; order Lepidoptera; family Geometridae; genus Thera; species Thera obeliscata. The sequence continues at coordinate 7,046,057 of OX387923.1, read as the reverse complement.
CCCACATGCCTACAAAGACTGTTCATGACGTTGCAATGCATTTTGATATTGCGGTAATTGAGAGAGTAAACAGCTACAGCTTGTTCGAAAACAGCTGGTATACCTTATTTTGTAGCTAAATGTTGATTGGTTTTTTATTGGCCTTGTCTATATACATAATATAATATTATAAAGAGGAAAGATTTGTATTTTTGTATGTTTGTAATGAATAAACTCAAAAACTAATGTGCCGATTTTAAAAATTCGTAGGGAGCTACGTGGCTCGAGTTTCGTAACTAGAGAATGCTACGGCTGCTACGCCGCCACTATAATTATGATCACTCGAGGATCCTCACGGTTCACAATTCTTTAACTTGAACTGTATCACCGCTAAAATTCATAGAAATAAGAGCTCCTGTTAACTGGTCTCACAGCTTAGTTGGTAGTAGTATTTACGATGCTTTCTACGCTGCAAGTTTGATCACCACCGAGAATAAAGCGTTTATTGTGAGATGAACGCAGAAGTTTTTTGGCAAATCTTCAGCAGCTTTTTAGTTTTTTTTATACAAATAGCTGATGGAACAAGCAATGGCTCGCCTGATGTTAAGAGCATTGCCTCTACAGTCACGGACGTCAGGAACGTGCCCTACGTTGCACTGCCCTGCGTCAATCAACTTGAGGCATACAGATATTCAGCCTCACGTGCCAGTAATTTCACCGGCACCCACACCCTTCAAACCGAAACACAGCAATGCTGCTTCACGGCAGAAATAATCACACTTGGGATAAATAACCGCGTAACGTGCGTTGGAGCGACAAAGTGCGCTCAGTAACTTTACGCACTTTGGTTATCCGCATCTGCAACTCGGCCTCGACCAAACGATGACCGGATTAGGAGTGAGGCATATATATCGGAACAGGTAAAAATAACAGGTATTTTAAAACAACAGCTTGGAACTGTTGTCTAAACCACTGAGAACCTGTTCCAGTTCCATTCCACAACAGCCCGAATCTGCCGAAACATGCGTCTCTTTATTCTAGCTTATGGAGATTACTTTTGTTAGAAGGAGACGCCACGCACGGAACATGTGAGGCATATATGCCTCACATGTTCCGTGCGTGTTATCTGTTCCGTCCGCGTGCGTGCGTGCGTGTTATCTGTTCCGATATATATATCGGAACAGATAACAAAATAACAGGTGTTTTAAAATAACAGCTTGGAACTGTTGTCTAAACCAACCAATGAGAGCCTGTTCCCTGCCTGTTCCAGTTCCAGTTCCATTCCACAACAGCCCGAATCTGCCGAAACATGCGTCTCTTTATTCTAGCTTATGGAGATTACTTTTGTTAGAAGGAGACGCCACGCACGGAACATGCTCTTCTCTATTCTAGCTTACGCATCTTACCTTTGTTAGAACGAGATAGCCTGTTACAAGCAGAGAACAGGTGTTGCGTTCGGAAAATACTATGTTGCATGCAACACAACCAGCTGTTATTTTGGAACAGGTTTTTGGAACTGTTGTTTTACTGGAACTGGAACAGGCGGAACAGGTTTCTTATTTTACCTGTTCCAACCCACTCCTAGACCGGATTCGGCGCATAGCAGGCTGCCCGAGCTCTTTCTGGACCAGTTTGCGCTGGCATCCATTGTATGATTTCCACAGGAAATATATTACGATCATGCTGATAACTGCTATCACTATTAGCAACATCGTGTGTAGATTCTCCACACGTCCTCCAATACTTTTCAGTATTGAATCGCCACCAGCCGCAGCGTTTTGGAAGACTTCCTCCTCCTCGACAGTAGCCCGACACATTTTTATTTATTATTAATATTATTATTTTTTAAACTTTTATTATTTCACTAAACCATCCCAACGCGCTCTATCCCACGCACGCTGGGCATGGCAAGGTCGCCATGTGGTGCCGGGGATGAGGGGGTGAAGTATAAAATGAAACACGTGTTGACAGGTAGCGCGTCGTATATTGACTAATTGCATTCTCTTACATAGATACTAACATAGTTACTAGTACATCACCACACAGACTCCTCCGTGAGCGAAGCCATCCATGCCGCGGAGGACAGAACCAAATGGAGGAACATAGCGCAGACTAGGGTCCTGCACAAAGGTCACGACCCTCAACAGTGAGGATACCGATGCAAGGAGGAGGAGGAAGGATAAATAAATTATACGGACAACCCACACAACACTATCTAGCCCCAAACTAAGCAGAGCTTGTGCTACGGGAACCAGTAAGCCTATGAGCTCTGGCTCTGTCTCTGGTTCTGGTTTTGAGTCTGTGTGAGTGTTGACTAAATAAATCCTACGTCAAAACGTCACACACAGTATACACTCACACAGATTAAAAAACCCGAGCCAGACAGAGCGCATGGTAGGCCTACAGATTGCTGATATAATTAATGAATACTTTTTTTTTATTTACTAGGCTACTACTTTATTTTACTAGGTATTTGAAGAGTTTCTTTAAGGTTGTTCGATTCCGATACAAACTGAATTTACACAACTATGGGCAAACAAAGTATAAATGTACACTGAAATAGCTATAATAGAATTTCACAGTGGTCTTTATTGCAAACCAGTTATATAAAGTTGGAGAAAACTGTAGGGTAACAGAAGTAGTAATAAAAAACCAAAAAAGTAATTTTTTCGTCATTCTTTTTCTGAAGCCCCGCCTGCCACGACCAACGGCTGACACTCCAACTTTATAGTATAACTGGCCGGTAATAAGGACCACTGTAAAAGCCTATTACAGCTATTTCAGTGTACATTAATACTTTATTCGCCCATAGTTGTGTAAATTAAGTTTGTATGGAAATCATTTTATGAATGAGGTAGCTATTTCGCAAGTTCTGGTACATCAACCACACAGCCTACCTACTAATATGACCTATAGGTGTTGTGGCTATAGTGCATTTACCTCCGTGGCCTAGTTTGCGAGAATTTCCAACAAGCTGAAATTAACCAAAGTTAAACATAGTTAGCAGTTAATTTGAAAAGCTTGTAAAGCAAAATTAAACAATTTACTTATTTATTAGCTCGGTTTTAAACGGGTTTACCTGGTGTTTTATGGTTTAGTTTGCCATTATCAGAGTGAAGGAAAACATCGTAAGGGAACCCATGTTTTAGTCAGCTGGCCTACCATGAGCTTCGTATGGTTATGGCTATGGCTGTCAAATTGTGTATAGATAGGCTGACCCACACATTCATTTACTTCTTGGGTTTGAATGTGTTGACAATGTTGAAACAATTTTGACAGCCGTAACCATAACCATATGAAGCTCATGGTAGGCCAGCAGCTTTGCACGTATTGACCATGTCTTTCCTGTGGATTAGGCTGACTAAGTCAGGATGGTATAGGTGCTGAGGAAGCCTATTCCATCTAAAATCCTGTCCCAGGCACTATGGCGTCCCGTAATGTAGGGCTTGAGTAACCACCAGTTGCCCCTGACGTTATAATAAATCAATTAATTTCAATTTTTTAGGTCCCACGTCTCACTTGACGCTGGTCATAAGGTCTGTTGTGCATACTGTACTAAAAGATCTAAGGAGATATCTACTTTGGGGGGATTCTCTTAGGGGATCTATCTAAGGGCGCTTGTACACGCTAAGAAAATTTGCCGTTCCTGCGGCAGACAAGACAAATTCTTCGTGTAGACGACAAGAATTTTGTCTTTTCCACACACAAAAACGCAACAACGTTCGCCGCGTCGTGTCTTGCGCAGATAAGATTTTTTTCGTGCACCGCTGCGAGCAGTGTACACAGTTATTTTCTAGTTACGACACGAATTCTTGGGTAGACCCGTCGTTTTTTCTTAGCGTGTACAAGCGCCCTAAGAGTTTGTAATGCTGTTTTTCATTGCTCATACTCTGAAAGTAGGTCTGAAGTTGCCTGAGGGGCCTAATTGAAAATAATACTTTCAGCCCTAGGGAGGATCGCTTTCTATTTTATTCAACCATGTTCCAACTTTCTAAAGTCTTTCTAACTGCAAGGAGGTCATTGAACTAAATTCCAACTTTTTATTCAGGAATGAGGTTGAAAACCCATTACAACGGTAAGAAGTTTAAAAAGTCTAATAAGTCCGCGATGTAAAATTTATATTTAAATAACATAAAGATAGTATTAAATAAAGAATATATTTTCTAAATGACTTTATTATTATTTAGCTTAAACTATTTCTTTAAAATAACATAGATTTGAGCAAAACATTTACCATTTTTTAAATTATTTAAATGAAAATAATGGCTGAATAATGCTGAAGGCCCGTGCCCAGCCGAAGGCCCGCCAGAGAAAAAAAAGCGGGAAGGCGGCAATTCAATCTTCATTTTCACAATTTTTTCAATCATGTTTTTATTTTTACTTTCCTTGCATTCGTAATGAAAACGTATGTTTACCTCGGATGAAAGACTTTTTAAGTCCCTCAAGCTCCATTGGCGCCCTCGCTATGCTCTGGCGCCAAACCCGTCTCGGGACTCAAAAAAAGTGACTTTCAACCCTCAAGTAACAATATACTATTGTGTGATGTGAGGATCTACGAATCTCCTATGAATAGTTAATACGCTTCCGTCTGGCACTGATTTGGATCAGTTGAGCTATCTCTAGATCGTTTGTAACGATCTGCAGATAGCTCAACTGTTTCTTGTGTATTTTGTACATTTTGTAAATATTTGTTTAATTGTAAGTTTCTTTGTGTAAATAAATTAACATAGTTAAACATTGTTAGATTATACCGACTAGATTCCTCGACAGAAGAGCAATTGCACTTTCTGGGGGCTATCTCGGGCCAATCTCGATCATTTTCAATATTATTTTATTGCTTCTTTTCGAAGAGAGAATGGATGATTTCCTTTAGTAATTCATCAACGACCTCATCGTAAAAGCCTCGACAGCTACGATATACGGAAAACGTAGAAAAAATGCGGGGTTGTGAAAAGAAGCAATAAAATAAAATTGCAAAATGATCGAGATCGGCCCGAGAATTAGGCCCCTGGTTACTGTTTAGGTCACCCAAGTTTTGGTTCAAACCAATTTGTGTTGAAAAGATTTTAAGTGCGCCTCATTGAGGCTTTTTTCGGCACATTTATAAATGTTTTTCGAACTTTTCAATAACTTTTCAAAACAAAAGTATCAAACCTTTTTTGAAGCTAGAAACACATGCAGCCAGCGTTTCCAAATGTATATTTTTGAATTGTTTATTGAAAACTGCAGATATAGGTCATACTTAAGAACGCAATTTAAATTTAATTTTTGCTTAAAGTTAGCGCTGTCACTGTTTGTCATATGCAGTGGTAAGAGATGGCTATAGTTTAATTAAGCACTGTTTATCTTTGGACATATCTTTATGAGTAAGGCCATTAGATTTTTCACTATAGGCTCAAACAGTGGTGGCTTTATAGAGGAAGCCTACCATCTTATGAACATGTCCCAACTTGTACAAAGTAATACGTTGTTAAAAGGTGTCCAACCCCCAGAGAAATTATACGGATAACCACTCAACTACAAACTACGGTAGTATGTGTTGCTTTGAAGGCAGTACTCGATTCTAGTTCCTTGCGAATGTTTAGAACACAACAAAGTTGAAAGTTGAGATGTAACTTTGCAGTCTAGGGCGTCTTTTCCAATAATACTATAAGAAGGAACAGGTGACTAAAATTAAAAGTTATGCAAGAAGTTTTGAGCCTTGATAATTATAGTAAACAAATAAATTATAAAAATCATTTTGATGATTTTGATTTTGATATAAAATACCTACTTATTGAAAAACTTATAACCGCACTAGTTGCCCCTACGGTTTTCGGAAGGTCCCCTTGATTTAAATCTCTTCCTTTTTTAAAAACTGTTATAGATATCCCAAATTTTAAAATCAAACATGAAACAAAACAAACTAAAATTCGATACTTTATAGCCGCCTTTTTATTTGACGTCCTTTTTGGCGCTCAAAGCCGCAAAACCAACAATTTAAAATATAATATAATATTCAACAGGGAACCCATTTCAGATTGTAACCAGTCAATAAACGAGAGCCTGTCAAGTGAAGATTCAGTTCAGCAGCGATCACGAAGCAATTTTCAATATCTAGCACGTGACTCCGGTCGCCATATTGGATTTTAAAAAGCGATTTTGTGTTTATAAAAGGTTTGAGTTTGATGCCGTTAGCACGTAGGTAAATCTTTTATTAATGCTTTTAAGTAATCTTAAAAGTTATAGTAGGTAATAGAGGGAAAATAAGTTCTTCTTCTTCTTAATTATAACATCTGTCCAATTTAGGATCAATTTTTCCAGTGTCGAGTGAGGATATATTACATAAATAAAATAGTTTTTAGTCAAGTCAAGACAGTCAATAGACAAGTCGGCCCAAATTGGCTTTGAAAACAAATGGTGGTCGTTTTTTTCAAAACCATCAGAAACATCTTCGATCAAATCAGAATAACACATAACTAATACACTTTCATTCCAACTGTTATCACTTTTAGCTGAGGCCACAAGTAATGTTGGTTAAAATACCACCGAAATTACACAGCAGAACTCAAAATAACACTAGAAAACCAATTAAAATGAAAAAATTATGTGACTTCCCAAAATGACGAATCCCGGAAAAGTAAGTTACCTTACTCAGAAAAATCTCTTTCCACCTTCTTCATCCCTATCTTTTCCAATGAAATCGGTCTTTTATGTGCCCGTTCTATCCTTGGTCTTCTGATGCAGGTTCTTTTAGCCAGGGTTGGTCGCGTAGAGCTGGCACCTAAGACTCACCTAGCTTTAAGACGTTTCAAAGTGATTCTTGCAATCCAACTGAATAAATGCACTTAATTTTGGTTGCTGGTCCTTATAAGCTATACAGGGTTATTCATTATTAGCTACACAAACTGGCAGGGCCTAATTTTTGGGTCGTGAATATTTGTTTGGCCGAATCAATTTAATTCCTAAACTGATTTAAGTTTTTGTATCAAAATTTTATTTTTATTTATTTCTTTTCGGCTATTGCATAATGATTGCCACGGAGAACAGGACGATGACTTACCCAGGCGGTGACTGAACGCAGAGTGTCGCTCACGGCACGGGGGCGCGGATCAAAGGTCAAAAAAGGTCAGGCGCCAATGATTTCAAAGGATATTCTTTATCGATTTTCTCAGGATTTTCATAACAAAACTTTAAAAAATAATTTCATAAATATTTTTTATTTTATTTGTTGAGCCTAATTCCTGAGTATTTGCAGCTAATAATGAATAACCCTGTATGTATCATGCTATGTTTTCAATATGTTGAGCAATTTCAACATAATAATCCAAGACTCCAAGACAGAACTAATATTAAATTCCTTACCTAACTCTGGACGAATATTAACACGCTCAAATTTAACCCGAATCCGTCAATCTTGTGGTATACCGCCCTGGGCGCATATTATCTTCCGAATAACCATCCCTAGGGTAGAATCTACCCTAGGGATGGTATCGTTAGTATCCACACGCTATTTCATCTCTAAGGATCACAATAAACGTGTTTACTATTGATATAGGGTGTAAAATACCCTTATAAAAAAACTTAATGGCTGAATTAAGCCTTGTACACGTCTAGGGTATCACATAACAGAAGTGTAATGCTGTCAAAGTTCGCAGCAGGACCATTTTGAAAATACCCGTATATTTTTATTCAGATGAAGAATTAAAAATAATAATGCCTATGTAAAGTTTATTAACCGACTTCAAATAAAAAAGGAAGGAGTTCAATTCAGTATTTTTGGATTTTTAGATCTTATAACTTCGTCATTAATGCAACGATTTGAAAAAAAAATCTGAAAGGTTGATCCAGATTGGTCTGGTAGAAATTTAATCAAAATCGGTTCAGCAGTTTGACCGAAGTCTGTTTTTCAAGTTTTTTAAACTTCTCTTGTTTTTGTTATAAAGAGCTAAATGCCGCTCTATAAAATGTAATAAAGTGTACACGTAGTTTCACGTCATGTGCCCAACCTCGCCATAAAGGGATTCGCTCCGTATTCTCTGCCACCTATTTTATGTTGTACAGGGCTTGTGAAATGTAGCGTTCGCAAATCAGTCAAGATTATTAAAAGAAAGAAATGATTTATTCTGTCGGTTTTATTTGCATTTTTCATTATGGCACTATTATTACCTTAGTGGAATTGTTATTCGAATAAAACGTTCAACGAATCGAGTTTTTTTGCGTTTTTAAAAGCCTTCGGTTATCAAGCAGGTAAGTAGTTGACTGTAACGTCAAACCTGTAGATGGAGCCACGGTCGCGTTAGTGCCGAACAGTTCCTAAGAGTTATTCGTCGAGTATGATTAGGATCCGATGGCGCAGCGGTCAGCGCAGCCCCGTACGAAGGGGAAGGTCGCGGTTTTGAAATCCCGCTCGCTTTTGGGACATTATAAAAATCTTTGTGATAGGTATCCTTAAGTGTAGTAAACACTATAAAATCAATAAAAAGTCACAGATATTGAGTTTGACTGACTCTCAGCTGTGTTGGTAAATCTGCCTTCTGCGCTATAGGTCGTGGGTTCGATCCCCACAGAGAACAAAGATTATGAGGCGAACACATATTTGTTCCATCCGTCAATTTTTTTTCAGTATTTGCCCTGATGGCCATCGCTTTACTGTGACACTACCCTGAAAGTAACGATGATTCTAGTAACAGACTGTACATTTAAAAAAGCGGCCAAGTGCGAATTGGGCTCGCACATCAAGGGTTTCGCAGCAGTAAGTAACATAATACAAAAAGAGTTTCAGTTCTAAGTATGCGGAACCCCCAATTTTTTTGTTTTTTTCTATTTTAGTGTGAAAATCTTAATGCAGTTCACAGAATACATCTACTTACCAAGTTCCAACAATATAAGTTCTTATAATTTCGGAAAAAATTGTCTGTGATATACGGACGGACAGACACACAGACATGACGAATCCATAAGGGTTCCGTTTTTTGCTATTTGGCTATGGAACCCTAAAAACTCACTTGTTTGTCTATCTGTACTACATCGTCAACTTGACGCGCCGACTGTACGAGTAAAGATGCAGTAACAGAGTAGTTTGTACTCAGAAACTTCGGACATTTTGCTCGGTTAAAGTTGAACTCAAGTTTGGATGTCTTGATTTATTTTGTTCTTTCCAAGTGTAATCTAAAGTGGGATGGAAAGAGATTGCGTAGAAAAGTTTAAATCTGATGTTACGAAAGAGCATTGTAGCAAAGTTACATATACAAATAAAGTTACATAAACAGTTACATAATGTAGAAAAATGTGGTGTAAAAATACGAAATTCTGTAAAGCACACATCTAAACATTCTGCGATGACGATCAGTGAAACGCTGTCAAATATGACCACTGTCATATTTGACAGCGTTTCACTGATCGTCAAATATCACTATTATTCTGAGTTCTTACATCTTTTTCTCGTTGACTACAAAACAAGTTAAGCACATTTGGCCTTGCTTATAAAAATATGTCAAAAGATAAACAGTGGTTAAACTATTGCCATCTCTTACCACTGGGTAATGACAAACAGTGACAGGGCTAACTTTAAGCAATGATTAAATTTAAATTGCGTTTATAAGTAAGGCTGTTAGTGTAGATACAACAATAACTGTACACAAGCTAATTTAAATATAATTAAGTATAATTAGGAACTTCTGCATGTGTCCTTATTTTTAATAACATGATTTTATATTTGTATTGAATTGCTAGATTTTGAATAAAGCTTATCTTATTTTATCGTAGCCCCGATTTGGTATGGAAAAATGATGAGCGCCCGTGGCGGGATTGCGAGAAAAAATGTTTTTACGAACGTTCGGCACCTTACTCTTCGGCAGGTGTCGCTACACTATAATTATAAGTTTAAAAAACTAGAGAAACCGACTTCATTGCCAAACGGCTAAACTGATTTTAATGAAATTTGTTTGGGACAAACTGGAAGTAAGAAATAAAAAAATAATTTTCTAAATCGGTTCATAAATGACGGAGGCATGCAGTTACAAACATTAAACAAGCAGTAACTTTCAGATTTTTTTTTTTTTCAAATCGGCTCACAAATGACGAAGTTATGCGGTAACAAACAATAAAAAAAAAAAAACAACCGAATTGAGAACCTCCTCCTTTTTGATTGGAAGTCGGTTAAAAATGGGCTTAAATTTTCGCTTTTTGTTGCTTAACATGGTAGCTACTACCATATCAAGCAGCAAAAAGCTGAGTCAGGGCCTATTTGACATAATAATCTTTTTAACCATCCAGCACAGGACGGGACTGGTGGGACCCAGTTTTCTTGAGTAGGTATAGTGTGTTCTGTGCCCAGTTCTGTTTGTATTATTACCTTCTTAGGTAGCCTGCCTGCTTTCAGTTGTCCGTTCTGTGTTTTATTTTTCTTACTTAAGTCAAATAAATATATTTTCTTTCTTTCTTTTAAATTGGCTTACACGGACGTCCGTGAACACAGTACAATAAGAATCTGAGAATAGGAGTGAGCTGTGGAGCTTGTCAGTCTTTGCTAATCTTATCACTCTGTTATCTCTACATTAAACTACTCTATGTCACAGCATCCGTCATGAAGGGTCGCTTATCTGCCAGCAGCGAATCGGTGCACATGACGAAATATGAATTTCACGCAGAAAACGCGAAACACGACAGAAATGCGCATTTTATTCAAGCAATTACTTATAAGGTAAGATTTGTAACCTAGATTTTTTTTTTCTTTAACGAGTTTTTTATTATTTCATTTATTTATGTGACTTATGGATTAGGCCTACCACAAGCTCTGACTCTGCCTCTGGTTTTAAGTCTGTGTGAGTGCTCACCAGTGTATTGGATTTATTTAGTCAATACTCACACTGATTCAAAACCAGAGCCAGAGACAGAGCCAGACAGAGCTTGAGGCTTATTCTGAGTTTTCAACATCATTTTGTCGTTAGCCTAACGCAAATAACTTAGTTCCTTAGCGTACGACAAAATTATATTAAAAGTCAGCATAAGAATTAAAAGTTAGCATAGACTACGTGATAGAATCAGATATGAGGATATCCGTAGAAGAACCAAGGTCAAGTAGAGTTAGTAAGTTCAATGGCGACCACGAACCGGAAGACGAAGCGTAGGGCGCCCACCCACGACATTGTTAAGATCGCGGGAAGTCGATGGATGGAAAGAGCTCAGAATCGTTATTTCTGGAAATGTGTAGGGGAGGCCTATATCCAGCATTGGACTTCTTCAGGTTGATGATGATGATGATGATGATAAGCCTAGAATTGTATTTTTCTTATAAAAAACACAAATTTGGTTTATTTTTCCACCTTGTTTCTTAAAAATGTCCTACACCTCAGTCCACCCACCTCAGTCCACCCACCGCAACCATGGATCCTCCAAGACCGCAACAGAAAACTATAGAACAAGTTTGAAATTAAATATTACGTTCTGCAAGTGCACTTCAGCTAATTGTATGATTTTTAAACGAAACTTTGAAATGACTTTAGTTTAAGTAATGCTGTAAAATATTGCATACTTTATGCAAAAAGGCTTGAACTTTTATTGCTTTGAACAAGTTTGAACTTTACTTTTGCACTGAAAAGAGGTAGTGCCTTTGTAAAACACTGTTCATTTTTACACTCTATAATATTTTTATACGACCCTCTCAATACTCAAAATAAGAAGTACTAGTAAGATTCTTGGAACTAAGGTATATACAGGGTTATTCATTATTAGCAGCAAATACTGAGGAATTAGGTTCAACAAATCAAATAAAAAATAATTATGTAATGATATTTAAAAGTTTTCTTATGAAAATCCAGAGAAAATCGATAAAGAATATCCTTTGGAATCATTTGCGCCTAATTACCTATTTTGACCTTTGATCCGCGCCCGCGCGCCGCCGCGCCGTGAGCGACACTCGGCGTTCAGTCACCGCCTGGGTGGGTCATCGTCATGTTCTCCGTGGCAATCATTATGCAATAGCCGTAAATAAATTAATAAAAATAAAATTTTGATATAAAAACTTAAATCAGTTTATGAATTAAATTGATTCGGCCAAACAAATTCACGACTCAAAAATTAGTCCCTGTCAGTTTGTGTAGCTAATAATGAATAACCCTGTATATGTAACCAGCCTACTTATAGGTATATTACTGACTAGCCCCTTTACAGCTAAAATTACTTCTTTCCATATTTTGTAAATGACGAGATACTAACACTCAGCAATACTATTTATTATTAATGTTTGTGTTTGCTTTAGTTAATGAATAAATAAATTTCATTTCATTTCATTTAAGTAGCTGATGTAACGAGAGTGTGGCCCACCTAATGTTAAGTGGTATCCAGCACCTATAACAAAATATTGCCTTCTAGGTTGCGCACGTCATGAACGTGTCTTATGTATGATGCACTGCCCTGTGTCCATCAACTTGAGGCATACAGACGCTCAGCCTCACGTGCCAGGCAAGTTGGCAAGTTTTATCATGCGCACTTGATGTGCGGGCAGGTTTTTCCGCAAGTAGGCCGCTGGTGGGCCCTTTTTGCGTGACCCTTGACACGTGTTGCTCGAACTTTTTTAGGTTCTACAACACGCCGGTTTCCTCACGATGTTTTCCTTCACCGTTTTGAGAGTACTGGCATAGTGCACATAAATTTTTCGACAGAAAAACTCATTGGTTCACGAGTGGATTTGAACCCACGACCTTCGGATCGGAAGACGGGGCCACTACCACTAGACCACCAGTGCTCTCCTCACGTGCCAGGAAGTTTTTAACCGATTTCAAATAAAAAAAAAAGATTCTCAATTCAGTTGTTTATCTTGAATGTTTATCATCGAATAAGTTCGTCATAATTTGTGAGCTAAGTTTTTTTTTTTATCTGGAAGGTTATACTTCCAAATAAGTCCCTTATACATCATCAAAAACAGCTCAGGAGCTTGGCTATGAAGTCGGGACTTCATCTTGTTTATTTAACTATAGTCTTTGTGTCTTCCAGCTGGGCCGAGGTTTCCTTCAAAAATCTTCCACTGGTCCCAGTCTTTTAGCAGACTTTTACCAACCTAGCCGGCGACACACACACAGGCGACTCTCCATACAAACGTAGTCCCCTATTTCCTGCCTGGATAATGCCTCTAGAGTAACCATTTTTTCTCATAAAATCCAAATCTGCTATATACGTGCTCGTATGTTTTCCTTTTTTTCAGAAACTTATTGATAAAGAAAATATCAGAATTGGAGGTGATATTTTCTTTATCAATAAGTTTCTAGGAAATAGGGGACTACGTTTGTATGGAGAGTCGCCTGTGTGATGCCCTCTTAACGAGAGATAAAATATTTAAAACTACCCGCGAACTCGCATTTTTGAAGCTCACTGACTCGAACTCCATTCACTAGGAAGCTATTTCGTGTTTCCGCGCCACTGCACCACTGCGCTATGTGATCCGATAATTCGTACAAAGAATGGAGGGAAAAGAAGCAATGAAAGCATTGAAAAACCTGGCTAAAAGACTTTGATTCACTGAGGGGAGTTTTTTTTTCTTTTTAAAGCGTTCATTCGTGGTCCTAATCGATTGATTAAGTCTTCTTTTTTTTGTCGTGTCGCTTTCTTTTTTGCGGTCACGAATAATTCTTTCTAATAGAAAAAGTGCTGCCACCTTCAACTTTATAAAAAAGTATGACGATCACAGTGGCAAGAACGACTAATTTGAAAGTTATGAGCCTGTTGTGCCCACTGCAGGGCAAAAACCTCCCTTCCTCCTATCTATAACAATATTTTTATTTAGGTACTAGTGGCCGCCCGCGGCTTCGCTCGCCCGTTCCCGTAACACCCCGTTCCCGTTGCTTTTTCGGGATAAAAAGTATCCTATGTCCTTCTCCTGGTTCTAAGCTACCTCCATACCAAATACCTCCATAAAAAAATTTCAGCCAAATCTGTTCAGCCGTTCTTGAGTTATAAGTGGAGTAACTAACACGAATTTCTTTTATATACAGGGTGGAATTTTGTAATGCCACCTGGAGGGAAAGTACTCCAGTAGAAAATTTTACTCAAAGGAAACATTCTTTTATTTTTGAATAGAAAGCAAACTGCATTCAAAGATTTTCAAAAATTCTCTTCTCCCACACCCGGGAATCAAACCGGCTAAAATCAGGTATACACTTTCCCTCCAGGTGGCATTACAAAATTCCACCCTGTTTATATAGATTTCGTTTTAGAAAGGCAAAAATTAATTTGTAATAATAAGTGACAAATGTGACAGTTGTTCACGCAAGACTAACTAACCCCAAATGAAGCAGAGATTATACGAGTTCTATTTTTATATTATTTTAAAAATAATAAAAAAAATATGAAAAAAAACACTTGAGTGCTATTTCTTCAAAAAAATAACAAAATATTCATAGAATCCAGTAGCAAATTTTGTCCCCAAGCTCAACAAATCACCTTACCCTTCATAAAATCTGTCTGTCACCACTCCCACACACAAAGTGAAAAACCTTATTTTCCGTTAAACTGCTGGGCGACAACCCTAAGCTTTCTTTTACACTGAGTCTGATAAATTGCACCGGAACTAATGTACCGTGTAAATCCTGTATTGCCACACCCTGTTTTTGAATAGCTGGGTCATTTATGTTGTTTTTAACCGGATTTCGACGGGACCGGAACCGGAATTTTCAAATTAAAAAGAAGGAGGGTCTCAATTTGCTTGTATTTTATTATGTTTGTTGCTATAACAAACATTAAAAAAACTTCGTAATTTATGAGCCGATTTGAAAAAACCTTTTTTATCTGTATAGAAATATTTCCAGGTTGGTCTCATTGATTTAATAGTTTGGCTATGAAGTCAGTTTCTCAAGTTTTATAAACTTATATTATTTACCTGGTCAAGATTTTATTAATTGAGCTTTTTGAAGTGACTAACTGCTAAATAAATAGTACTTATTTAAAGTTAAAACAGACATTGACCTTATTCTCTTTTTTACCTTGAAACCTTTATTACATTGACCCTAAATATATTTTGCTACCACTTCACACAAAACAAAAATGTCAGGTATGTCTAGACACTATTTGAGTCTACGTATTGTTCACAGAACTAGTGGTGAGCCTACTTCTATTGTCAAGCTGTCAAATTTTTGTATAATGCTTCTTCTTTTTATGTGTCATGTCTTTAATTGACAATAAACAGAACTTTGCCCTGCAGTGGGACGACCCAGGCTAAAAATAAATAAGTAAATAACAAACTTTTTTGTATTTAAGTAGAGTCTGTTCAGAAAAAGAACCGTCGTCGTGGGATATGAGGGCGCAGCTGTGCTTAACTACCTTTTTTGTCTAGTGGGCAATACAATAGCGCGTCTGTTGCGTTTTGATCCTATCACAACTAGTGTACTATTCCTTTATTTAGTTTTTATGATGCAAAATGCTGACAAAAAGAAAGGGATGAGCTGCCATATAAAAATCGAAACCTTAGTTCACAATATAGCCACGACGGCTCTCTTTCTGAACAGACTCTAGTTCCAAACTTTTTTGGAGTGAACCAGCCGCTATTTTTTTTAGCTGGTATTGTTTTGCACGATCTTCTGTTTTCATCGACTACGGAAATTCCCGGAGAAGTTTGTTGTTTAAAACTATTTATTGGTAGATTGTTCAACATTTTCGCATAGTATTATTTATTTATTTGTTATTTCAAATAATTATTATTCTTCGCAGGTTTATTTTAGTAATAATGGTTTAGGATATTTACTCTTCTGAGTGTTAATCAATTAGATTAGATTAACAAATTACAAAAATATTAATAAGCATGTTACCACTAGCTATAGTTTAGTGAGCAATGAAATCCGGTTACGTAGAAGCACTAATGAGTGCTTCTAGGTAACCCGGTTTCGTAACTAGCCAGTTCAGTTACAAAGGTTCAGTTCTACCACTAGGCCAACAGTGCACTCGAGCAGAATGACAGTTTGGCGAGCACTGCAATGATAAAGTGAAGATTAAAAAAATTGTAACAACAGACCTCAAGGCCAAACTTGAACCGATTTTCATGAAATCTAGAAGCATAACCTTTTAGATAAAAATTTAAAACCGCACAGTCGCGCCTACGATTTTCGGAAGGTCCTCTCGATTTCTCTGGTATGCCATCATCAACCCCTGATTTCCTTCTTTCTAAAAAAAAAGTTTCTCAACGACGAAGTTCTCCACGAACAAACATATAAAAAGCATATACGGCCGACTTGAGAAAACTCCTCCTTTTTGAAGTCGGTTAAAAATCTAATCTTCTCTTAAATGACGAAGTTATGCGATATCAAAATTGAGAATACTCCTTTTTTATTTGAAATCGGTTAAAATGATGATGTGCACAATTCCTCAGAACACAATCCATTTTACAAGCAGCAGGGCACCAACAGAGGAGGAAAACAAACTATCATGGTTTTTAACACTATTTTTATGAAACAACGGCATATTTTACCATGAATAAATTTTGTTGAGTTGACTTCCGATATTTCGGCACAGTTGCATGCACCATGATCACGGTTCAACTGAAGTCAGTCTGAAGTGAATATCGGAAGTCAACTCAACAAAATTGAATCATAGATAGATAGATAGATAGAAAATTCTTTAATGCACTAAAACAAAAAAAAAATTGCATTGTACATAGGCGAACTTAATGCTAGAGAGCATTCTCTTCCAGTTAATTTTTGTGTAATTCGGACATTCTTAGCGAAAATCATGGTGAATATCCCGTTGTTTCATAAAAATAGAGAAGGAAAAGTCTCTCCAACAAAAACAGTTACAAATAGGTCAAATCAATAGTTTCCTCTTAATTCCCCAACCAATACTTATACAAGCGGACCTAACAAAATAATCCAAATTGTCTTACCCTGTCACGGCTGGCACGTCCATGTTTATCCCTTCTAATCCTGCTGGAGGAAAGCAGGGGAACTACATGAGTTTCATTATTTTTAATTTAACATTTTAACTTAAAAACATAATTTATCCCTTCTCTGCTTAGTTTGGAGCTAGTGTTGTGTGGGTTGTCCACAATTTACCTATTTATTATTATTTTATGTAACTAGCTGATGGAACAAGCTAATGGCCCACCTGATGTTAATGGTATTATTACCATCGCCTATAACAAAGCAATGCCTCATAGGTCACGCACGTCAGGAACGTGCCCTACGATGCACTGCCCTGCGTCCATCAACTGGAGGCATACAGATTCAGCCTCACGTGCCAGTAATTTCACCGGCTCCCCAAACTGAAACACAGCAATGCTGCTTCACGGCAAAAATAGGCATGGTGGTAGTACGCACTCGGACGAGCCACACACAAAGAGTTCTACTACTAATGTTTTTTTGAGAAAATAGTATTTTTTATAATGGAATTATTTGATTACCACATAGACCGCAATAGGTTGTTATAATAATATCTGGACATAGTAACAATAATAATACGAGCCGCTTGGAATAATTATCCTAAATTCCATTACTGTGGTCTCGTATCGCATCACCGATAGTATCAGACACTAACCATGTTATGTCGTGATTAACGTATACGATGTGTGGGTGAATTATATACAGGGTGCTTTTTTTTACTTATCTTGTGTTCTTTTTATACAACTAACTAGCAAACCCGGCGAACTCAGGTTTCGCCACCAGATGTTGGTTTATCCTGAATTTTTCCTGAATTTTCTTTGCTATAAACCTCACGGAGCCCGAGACTTTTCCAACGAATGCAAAACCGTGGAAATCGGTTAGTGCGTTCTGGAGTTATAGCGTCAGGAAGGAAAACCCGAATTATTTTTATATAGTATGATGTTAGGGTAATTAATAGATTTAATTCTCTCCCTGAGCAAGTTTTCTCTTTAATCTCCTCAATAAAGGAGGTAGAAGTAAACTGAAAAGTCAGCATGTTTCTTTAACATGTCTTCTTTTTTCCAGCCGTTTACCGAGAACCATCGCCTATAACAAAGCAAGCCATGAGGCACCTCAAATTGTTACTCCCAGCTTTCCTCTGTGATACCGCAGTGCGGCTGTACGTCTAATTAACTTGTATTACTGTATGACATGATAACTCGCTTTATGATTATGTTGTACCGTACGCCAACTTAATTAATGTAACAGTAACTGTTGTTGTATCTGTAGTACTCTAGAGGAGGAGTAAAATAAATGATTGCGCCTTGGAAACGTTATGAGCAATAGAAAATGTTTTCATAGCTCCTTGGAAACTCTATGAGCAACAGAAAATGTTTTGTTTTTATCTTGTCTCTTTATCTCGTCCCACTACTGGACAAAGATCTCATACTCATTATCATCATCAGTCTGACGAAGTCCACTGCTGGACAAAGGCCTCCCCTACACATTTCCAGGAAGAACGATTCTGAGCTCTTTCCATCCACCGATCTTAACAATGTCGTCGGGTCGGTCCATCTGGTGGGTACTCCTACTTTTCGTCTTCCAGTTCGCGGTCGCCATTCGAGAATATAAAGCTGCAGCCCGCACATAAAGTGCGGATGATATAAATTTGCCGAAATGAGGTCAATGGTGAATACATAACAGGCCCTTAACTTTAAGGCATAGCAATATGTAGAGAGGAAGCGGGCCGAATTTTGAAAAAATAAATAAATATATCTCACAAGCACTACTAATCGTTTTCATTCTCAGTCATCATGACAAAGTGTCTCTTTTGAGAAAGAGTGGTGGAAGATTGAAAACAACCATTTAATTGAAATAGATACACGCACACAAAAGACAACTCTATCATTTTGCTAGTTGGATTACTCTAGGGTCTTGTTTGCTTTTGAGGATAGACGAATTATTGTAAAATAAAAAACTAAGACGGCCCACTTAATGGTAAGCGGTCACCTTCGCACATAGACACCAACAACAAGGGTGCTGTCGTTGGGAGGAGTTTGAAGCTATTCATGTTGTACTTAAGGGGGGTTTCCTTAATGAAAGTCCATGTCTCAGCCACCGTAAGTCAGTGGTAATTGATCAAAGAGACGGGTTTTCAGGCACTATGAAATGCTAGTGGTACTATATAGCTGTTGCAAACGGTTTTTTTATACAACTACCTGATAGAATAAGCATAAGGCCAACTTGATCTTAACTAGTAACCGTCGCCTATAACAAAGCATTGCCTCGTAAGTCACGCACGTCAAAAACGTGCCCTACGATGGACTTCCCTGCGTCTATCAACTTGAGGCATAAAGATGTTCAGCCTCACGTGCCAGTAATTTCACCGGCACCCACATCCTTCAAACCAAAACGACTTTTCTATTTTTTATTGTATGGTGGTGGTTTGAATAAACAAATTTTCTTTCTTTCTTTCTTTCTTTCTTTCAAAACACAGTAATAGGCACGACATAAATAAGCAAGGTAGTACTTCCCCAGACGAGCCCTTCACAAAGAGCTCTACCACTACTAGACTTTATTACTGCTATGACTTACCAACTTTACTGCTCGAGCAGTCCGTGTAAAAAGGCTTTAGATATTCGATATACGTAATAGTATTAGCTAAGCAAGTGACAAAACACCCGCATTATTAGTAGATAATTTATGTAAATGCATTGGACATGATATCATATATTTGCGTCATGATTTTGTTTTCTATCTATGAAACGGGTTTATGAAATACAAGGCTATATGAATAGACTTGACACACTGATAAAAAAATAAATATATTATATCATCCAAACAACACTATCTAGCCCCAAGTTTAAGCAGAGCTTAATATAGGATAGGAATTATAACTAAAAATATAATATTTAAATACCTTCTTTTTTGGCAATTCATATTCAGAATACAATATAACACACAGAAAGAGGATAAACATCTACGCACAAATATTTGTTCTTTGTAGGGAACGAACCCACGACCTAACACAGAGAGCAGAGCTAGTGTACCAATTGAGCTAAGATGCCAGTCGAAAGCCCAGGCTAAAAACAAATGTATTTAGTCTGAGAGAAAAGGAGGAATGATGATACCTTTCCATCCATCAAATTCCCGCGATCTTATCAACGTCGTCGGTCCATCTGATGTATTTGATAATATTCAGTATCTTTTTTGGCTTAGCATGTAATTTCCATTAGGTGGCCCGTCTGCTCGTCTGCCAGCTAAAAAAAAAATAAAAATAATAAAAAGCAGAGAGAGGTTAAAAATCTACGCACAAATATTTGTTCTCCGTGGGGAACGAACCCACGACCTAACACAAAAGGCAGAGCTACTACCAACGGAGCTAAGAGGCCAGTCAAAAGCCAGACCATATTTAACCTGATAGGAAAAGAGGAATTATTATGATCCCTTTCCATCCGCCGACTTTCCGCGATCTTAACAATGTCTTTGGTCCATCTGTATATTCAGTTATCTTTATTGCCTTATTAGTAAGTTGAACATTGTCTGATCATAGTACTATGATAGCTGTTTTTAGAGTCAGTACGGAATGAGTATATCAGGGAAGTCTGAAAGAAGCAAGTGACAGAAAAATTAAGGAGCAACAGGAAGCGTGATACGGGCATGTCTTGAGGAGGGATGAAAGTCATGTGACTAGGATAGTGATGAGTATGGATGTAGATGGATATTTTTTTGATTTTTTTTATTTATCTTCTAAAGAATACATAATCTAATTATTATAAACCACTAAGAACCACTAAGGTTTGTGGGGAAATGCTACTAGAGAGTCAAAGTCGATATAGCTTATAAATAAGTATAGAAAAAAATCTAATTAACAAAAACTAGGTAAGTAATAAGTATTTAGTTATTGGTAGCTTTAGAAGTGAGATTTTAATTTAGACTTAATATTGTTTGAATTGATATGTAGAGGTAGGCCAAAGAAAAGATGGATGAACAGTGTGGAAGATGACATGGATAAGAAAGAAGTGAATACAGAGATGACGGCTGATAGAGGAGAATGTGTTGTGCCGACCCCACATAAAGTGGGATAAGGGCAGGAAGAATCCTACCCTTATCCCACGTTATGTGTAAGAAGATATTCTAACCCACAATTTACAGAGCCTAAGCAAAGCTATGAGCAAATCTACAGGAAGAGCTTATCTTATTTTTATCTTTTCGGAAGTAACGCTTTGTGTGGTTAGAGATTTTACAGTTTTGTTTATTTTATTTTGGCAACTGTCATCAAGGACTTTTATTTTTAGCAAAACCTACATCGGAACGAGGAAATCACTTGATAAATATTTATTTTATATTGTATATCCTTTTAACCATTTATGATCTACGGCACCAATGCACCCACAGATGGGAATAGATAGCAGCACAACATCAGGTGGGTGACCAGCCTGTCCAATCCCCTATTTAACCGACTTCAAATAGAAAGGAGAAGGTTCTCAATCCAGTTTTTTTTATGTTTGTTATCGCATAACTTTGAAAAAACATCGCTTTAAAAAACTAATCGGCTCATAGTGTACTACCGTATAAGAGCAGATTTTTTTTACAGTTTATAAGCAAGTTGGTCCATTAGGTGCATGGGTGGGCGTCCTATATACGTTTCGTCTTCAAGTTTATGGTCACCATTCGAGAAAGAGCTCTCACTTAGGATAGGAGGGAATCACACAGGCGACTCTCCATACAAACGTAGTCCCCTATTTCCTCCCTGGATAATGCCTCTAGAGTAACCATTTTATCTCTTATAATCCAGATCTGCTATACGTGCTCGTATGTTTTCCTTTTTTGCAGAAACTTATTGATAGAGAAAATATCACCTCCAATTTATATTTCATATAAATCATATTAGGGTCATATTTTCTTTATCAATAAATTTCTGCAAAAAAGGAAAACATACGAGCACGTATATAGCAGATCTGGATTATAAGAGACAAAATGGTTACTCTAGAGGCATTATCCAGGGAGGAAATAGGGGACTACGTTTGTATGGAGAGTCGCCTGTGTGGTTCCCTCTTAAAACCGCTGTAATTTTCGAGTATGTTATTTAGCTATACCTACCATTTACCCCAAACTATTTCCTCTAACTATACTATTTATGAACTATAAACCATCTAGGTCACTGCACATAATTGCATTACGTGTGAAGTGAGATATTAGATTTGAATTGTAATTAGGTTTCAAGCGATATCCAAAATTATTGTCCAAACTAATCTGAGCTGAATACAGCCTATAAATAATACCTCTATCTAATGTTATCAGCAATTTTTTTTTTGTAGACAATTCACACAACACTGTTTAGCCCCAAACTAAGCAGAGCTTGTACTATGGGAACCAGATAGCTGATTATAATACTTAAATACTTTTTTTTTGTTAATACATACATAGAATACAATATAACACCCAGACAGAGAACAAACAGTTATGTTCACCACACAAATATTTGTTCTCGGTGGGGATCGAACCCACGACCTACGGCGCAGAAGGCAGAGCTACTACCAACTGAGCTAGAGGCCAGTCGTCGTCAGTTTTTGTTAATACAGACATAGAATACAATATAACACCCAGACAGAGAACAAACGTCTAAGTTCACCACACAAATACATATTATGAGAGAACTACAGAGATCTATTGGTATATAGCAGCCCGCCTTCTGATCTTGAGGTCGTGGGTTTGAATCCGGTCGTGCACCAAGAACCTGCTGCTGCAGAACAACGCCTGTTAAAGTTCATACAAGCTGTATTATAATTATAGTTACCATCATCATCATCAGCCTGCAAAAATCCACTGCTCGAGACCCTATATCATGTCAAGGAAGAACGACTCTGAGCCACTGACTTCCAGCGATTTTAACAATGTAGTCGGTCTATCGGGTTGGTGGGTGTCCTACGCTGATCGAAGTGCCGCCACCGTGTGATTCAAGGGCTGGTAGTAGCATTGCTATTCAGCGTGGCAATACCGCTAGCGTCTTGGGGACGCTTCCGTCTGGCACTGATTTGTATCATTTGATATCTTTAGATCGTTTGCAGATAGCTCAACTGTTTCATGTGTATTTTGCACGTTTTGTAAATATTAATTGTAAGTTTCTTTAAAATAAATATAAAACTATTCTAATTATAATAATTTGTGTAATTATAAAGATATAAATTATCTAACTGTCAACGCTGTTATAAATGCGGTGACATTGACTTTAAACAGTTATTTTCTTGAGAATAGCAAGGTCACTATTAAAATTAAATATCACACAACGCCGTAAGATATAATCACTTCTTTTATACACATCATCATTATTAAGACCAAGGCGGATTGGATACCGTATTACGAAAGCTAAAAGTACTATACTTCTGCGCTCAAAGTTAAAAATCTATTTTTTTTTGACGTGACAACGTCTTATAATTCGATGGAGCCGGCTGCACGCACGAAAAAATATGATTCATGCGGCGTTACCTCGCTCTGAGGCGTTCCATTTAAGGCTTGAAGTGTAAGTGAGAGCGCGGAACGAGCGACAAAGAGGCACAATCGGCCTCCGCGTTCGGCAGCGTTCGACATTGTGTATTTTCTTATGACGTTGTTTACTTTTTGTCAACTTTACAGAAAAACGACTTTTTTTTAACCTTTTTTGTTCCACTGCTGGGCAAAGGTCTCGCCCAAACGCTTCCAGTTATCTCTCTCTTGAGCCTCCTCCCACCATCTCATCTCAAAGGTGTCGTTATTATCGTCCCGCCAACGTTTCCTCTCAGGGACCCAAGGTGTACTGATTGATGGTCAAAATCAAGGTCAAGTAGCCCCAAAATTAAACATAGCTTGTACTATATGGGAACCAGATAGCAGCATTAGGTAGATATAGTAATAGTATTTACATACTTATATTTTTTTGTAAATACGTACTGAGAATACAATATAACACCCAGACAGAGAACAAACATCTGCGTTCACCCACAAATATTTGTGCTCGGAGGGGATAGAGCACGACCTACGGCGCAGAAGGCAGAGCTACTATTACCAACTGAGCTGAGAGGGCAGCCAATTATGTAGAATAAACATATTTTTATTATTTTTTGGGTAGTTGCCTTACCTACTTAGAGTTTTTTGTTCTAGTTCTTCAAATCGATAAAATTTCGATAAAAAAAACATGTCCGGTTTTACCAAACTATCTATTATTTTTCAATTCTTCATAAAATTTCAAGCGTTTTGTTCAATAATTAACTAATAAATCATTTTTTTACACACATTTGGATACAATATAAAATTTATTTCTATCAGTTAAATTCTAGCGCATCAAATGATATACAAGACTAATCTGTCTAAATCAGAAGTGATACACCTTTGGCACAATAAATTGAACAGGCCTTCCAGCTCAGTTGGTAGTAACTCTGACTTCTGTGCTTTAAGTTGTGGGTTTGATATCCACCGTGAATAAATATTATTATTCGTCTTCAATACTCATATCTCCAAATTTTATCACATTTTCAAGTTTTTTGTGCATGCATTGCATTAGAAAATGATTGAAAATACCATCTTTTTCATCAGCCGCGTAATAGTACAAGCTTTGTTTAGTTTAGGCCTAGGTGGCGCTTTTTAGGGTTCCGTAGCCAAATGGCAAAAACGGAACCCTTATAGATTCGTCATGTCTGTCTGTCTGTCTGTCTGTCTGTCTGTCTGTCTGTCTGTCTGTCCGTCCGTATGTCACAGCCATTTTTCTCCGAAACCGTAAGAGCTAGACTGATGAAACTTGGCAAGTAGATGTATTCTATGAACCGCATTAAGATTTTGACACTTAAAACTGAAACTCAAAAATTTCTTTTTCATCGGACCCATTCGTGTGGGGTATCTATGAATAGGTCTTCAAAAATGATGTTGAGGTTTCTAATATAGTTTTTTTCTAAACTGAATAGTTTGCGCGAGAGACACTTCCAAAGTGAAAAAAAGTTGGTCCCCCCCCCTCTAACTTCTAAAATAAGCGAATGATAAAACTAAAAATAATATATGATGTACATTACTATGCAAACTTTCAACGATATTTGGTTTGAACGAGATCGAGTAAGTAGTTTTTTTTTTATACGTCATAAATCGTAAACCGCAATTTACCTTTCGACGAACTACAAAAACCTTTATATTATGTTACTTGATGCTACGGAACCCTTCATGGGCGAGTCCAACTCGCACTTGGCTGCTTGCACTTTTTATCTTAGCAGCGTCTGCTTATAAAATATTTTTTTACAATAACAACAAAACATACCTTTCTACGCTTTAGCAAATACTCCAAGGCCAATACCTGCAGAGATGACCAAGCCGCAGGTTTCCGCACGATGTTTTCCTTCACCGTTTGAGATACCTTTATGCGCTTAGTTTTTCGATTAGTAAAATCCATAGATACAAGACCATGGATTCGAACCCGTGGCGAATCAAAAGGCAGGGTTGCACCTTTAGTACGTTCCAAGTAATGTAGGTGAGTGAGTAGTGGGGTTATGGTGAGTAGGTTGACCAGCCCGGCCCTGACCAGTGAAAGTCGCATCAAATTTCGATATCTTTGTTTCTCATAAAGACGGTGATCATAAAAAACGGCTTCTTTCCTCAATCCATCAGTAAATATGACATTGGATCTATGTAAACGGGAATCTTTTATATAATAGATTACAGTTGAAACCTATCAACATAAATAACCGGCACAAAACGTTCTTTAGCCAGTTAAAACAAACGCACTGAGAAGAACACACGCGGGTTAAAACTGTGCTAAAATGTTGAAGGTTTTTGTGTCTGTGTTTGTGTTTGTCGGTTGCACGTTCGCAGCGCCGACTGTAGACTTTACTCCCATAAACGAGTTCTCAATCAAATTGTTGGATCATACGTATAGTTATCAAGAAAACTTTGGGAAAAGCAATTTAGCCATCTCACCAGTGTCAGTCTGGAGTCTTTTCTCCTTGTTAGCTGAAGGATCTTCGGGTCAAACGTTCGGTGAGCTGGTTCAAGAACTGAAACTGCCAACAGATCTTCATCAGACGCAAGCATTGCATTTAGCAACGAATAATCTCCTCAAAAGCGACTTCCAGGATGTAGTTTTAAAAGGACAATCGGCTATGTTCTCAGATTGTACTCTACAAATTCACCCGGAGTTTTGCAAGGCAGCGATTTCGTACAGCACAGATGTTTATGCCGTAGACCCGACAAATACAACAAAACTGGCCCAAGATATCAACTACTACGTCTGTCTAGCTACAGAAGGAAGGATCACAAACGCAGTGCAAGAGCAGAATTTAGAAAATCTACGCCTAATCCTAGTAGATGCTTTGTACTTCAAAGCTAATTGGACACACCCATTCGACCCTGAGGAAACCAAAGAAGAATCTTTCTACGATAACCAAGGAAAGAAAATAGGGTTAGTCAACATGATGCATCAGAAAGCTCCTCATAACTTCGGAGATGCCAATGAAATCGAGGCCACAGTTTTAGAGATGACGTATGGGAAAAATGAAGAGTTTTCAATGCTGTTTCTCTTACCATTCGATGGAGTATCTATAAAGAGGCTTTTGTCAAACTTAGTATCCCAACCATTTTCCTGGATCGACCACATCAGATCTGAAGGAGACAATCCGGAAATAGACGTGTACATTCCTCGGTTCAAAGTCACTTCAAAATCTGACTTAATCCCACCTCTACAGTACTCTGGAATTCAAACGATCTTTGATCCTGTGAAGGCGGAGTTACCCGGGGTATCCGACAGTCCCCTATTTATATCCTCAGTGGTCCAAAACGTTGATATAGAAGTGACAGAAACAGGGACTGTAGCGGCTTCGTCGACTATAGTGGGACTGGAAGATAGAATCTTAGGGCAAAGGTTCGAAGCGAATAAAGACTTTATATACATGATCTTAGAGAAGAGATCAAATCTAATAATATTCGCTGGTACGTATGTAGTGCCATCTGTGATTTAGACACGTAAGTATATTGTAATTACTTAGATATCGAATTTAAGAGATCATTGTTAGATCTTTCTACGTTTTGAAAAAAGCGAAAATAATGAGCAGGACTCTGCTGTTGCCTATTCAGTGATCAAAAGGTACATTATAAAAGGGTTAAAAGACAAAACATTGTATTTTTAACAGACTACAAGCGGACTAAAGAGTATTTAGTTGATAAAAGTTATCTATCCTAAAAATGTTACATGAACGCCATATCAAAATACTAATAAGGTGTGTAAGAAATTCTGGTATTGATAAAACATGTAAATAGGTTAAATCTGAACAACCATAGATAAAGTAAAGTATAAGTTTAAATAAAATCCTTTCACCACACTTGGTTCGAAAGGATCAGTAGCACGATAAGAAGAAAAAGATCGAAGTTCACGGCAGTGTGTGCGGATGTATGCAAAACCCTATGCTAAAACTGATCGCCATTGCTGATCGCCTAGATGTGCGCATGCGGGGTACCAAATAGGTAAATGAGTGCTAATTTTGTTTTAAAATGCTTTTCCTTCTAATAAGTGCACTGACCTGAAAATACCTAGGACCCGTATTATTGTTGGTTTTGCTTAGCAACACAATGTGGTATGTGGTTTGAAGCATTATGTATTAAGGCTCAAATACAATCAGTAAGAAATGTGTTTACTAAAATATTTGATGACTCTTATTTAATTTTGACTGGCCTCTCAGTTCAGCTGGCCTACCATGAGCTTCATATGGTTATGGTTATGGCTGTCAAAATTGTGACAACAGTGTCAACACATTCAAACCCAAGAAGAAAATGAATGTGTGGGTCAGCCTATCTATACACAATTTGACAGCCATAGCCATAACCATTTATTTATTTATTTATTTATTTATTCATTCACTTATAATAACATTACAGATTGAATCCAATGCGTTATCTAAGGCTTAAAACTTAATAGATATCACCATATGGAGCTCGTGGTAGCCCTGCAGTTGGTATTAGTAGCTCTTCTGCGCCGTATAGGTCTTTGGTTTGATCCCCACCAAGAACAAATACTTATGTGGTGAACACAGATGATTGTTCTCTGACTGGGTGTTATTATTGTATTCTAAGTAGGTATGTATAAGAAAAAACATTTATCACAACACTCTCAGGTCACAAATTAATCAGAGCTTGTACTATGGGAACCAGATAGCTGATAAATACATATTTTTTTGTAAATACAAACATCTGCGTTCACCCCACAAATAATTGTTTTATTTCCATTTTATAAAACGTTTAAGTGTTCGTTTTAATATGCCAACTTGCGTACAAGGATTTCCTTTTGTAATAAAACACTACGATCACTGCCTACTTTGTTTGTTTTCTTTTTTTATTGTCTGTTTAAAAAAAATCGTTTGTTTTTCTATGGGAATCTTGCAGACTTTTGCCGTTGTATGTACGAGCAGTTTGTTAATATATATATATTTTTTTTTATTGAATTTATTGCACTTATGTTGTTGTATACAAGTGATACAGTGAGCTAGATTCAATCATAAACACTGTTATGGGAAAATTAAAATATTATTTATTATTAAGTATTATTTATTTTTGACAAACAAAAATGACGCTTACCACAAGAACATAAGAGCTAGCAGTGTATAGTCTGATGCTTAAATATCCTCAGCAGGCCTACAAATAGTCCAGCAATGGACTTCTTCTGGAAGATTATGAGAAGACATCATACTACCTTGACTTATTGAAGGTACATTACTATTAAAATGTGTTTTTGTTCCCACAACTTGTAAAACGTTTTTACAACGTTAATGCCTTCCTGTAGGCCTACCACAAGCTCTGTCTGGCTCTGTCTCTGGCTCTGTCTCTCACACAGACTCAAAACTCGAGCCAGAGACAGGAATACCAGTGTATGATACTGTGTATGTGACGTTTTGACGTAGGATTTATTTAATCAACACTCGCACTAAAAACCAGAGCCAGACAGAGCTTGTCGTAGGCCTGCAGTACCCTCCAAAACCATCAAATTATAAGTTTTATCCAAACACATTCAATTGAACATCGTTTTTCTCACGGCAAATTAAATAATTAAATTCTATGACATCACATACAAAAAGTTATTCGTGACTATAAACTCAAATTTTAAATCGCTTGTCCGGTTTATAGTTACCGTCGTTTATGTTTTTTTAACTCTAGTTTTTGGCGTGAAAACGTCTTATATCTCGATGGAGCCGGCTGCACGCACGAAACAATATGACTCATGCAGCGTTACCTCGCTCTGAGGCGTTCCATTTAAGGCTTGAAGTGCAAGCGAGAGCGCGGAACGAGCGACAAAGTAGCACAATTCGGCCTCCGCGTTCGGCAGCGTTCGACATCTGTCTCTCTCCTTCTTGAGTGAGCGATGCGTCCGCGTGGACAGCTGTATGACGTTGTCACGTTCAACTATCGTCAGTAAACCGACTTTACAGGCAACAGATTTTTTTTTTACCTTTTTATAAGCCGTATACCCGATCGGTATTCTTAGGGCAGTAATCCACTGTGACCTTTAAAGAGAGGCATCGCTGGTACGAGACAAAGGCGGTGTAGTGATACAGTCGTTCTCGTATCGTATATATCTTTGGTTATATCTATCGGTATCTTTGCTACTGGATCTATGATGCCACTGTATCAAGTGATATTAGGGAAAGGAAAGATAGATCTACAATTTTCTATTGATCTAGGATCTAACTATCGTTAGGCTGCATCCCATTTAAACCCATTGACACCACCCTGTAGTTTTAAGGCAACTAATCAGTAACAAAATAAGTTTAAAATTGTTTATGTCATTCATTGGCATTGCCAATTGAGTATTAGAGATGACGATAACATTTTGCAAACATACCCTAGGCCGCATTCGAAAGACTCAATTGGAGAAAGCTGCATCAAAACCCCGACAAGAGCTAAGCTCTTAAATTTAAGAAGAAGAAGACCCTAAAGCTGTACCAATGCTGTACCAGTTGGCTCCGTACCGTCAACAACTGGATCGTGACACAAAAAAAATCCAAACAGGATATAGTGAGGGTTTGTGACGCGGAACACGATGTAATACAATAAAAATAAATCGCGTAAAATATAAAAAAGCGGCCAAGTGCGAGTCGGACTCGCCCATGAAGGGTTCCGTAGCATCAAGTAACATAATTATAAAGGTTCTTGTAGTTCGTCGAAAGGTAAATTGCGGTTTACTATTTATGACGTATAAAAAAAAACTACTGGCTAGATCTCGTTCAAACCAAATATCGTTGAAAGTTTGCATAGTAATGTACAACATATATTTTTTTTAGTTTTATCATTCTCTTATTTTAAAAGTCAGAGGGGGGGGACCAACTTTTTTCCACTTTGGAAGTGTCTCTCGCGCAAACTATTCAGTTTAGAAAAAATCGATATTAGAAACCTCAACATCATTTTTGAAGACCTATCTTTAGATACCCTACACGTATGGGTTCGATGAATGAAAAAAAAAATTGAGTTTCAGTTTCAAGTATGGGGTCCCCCAAAATTTATAGTTTTTTTTTCTATTTTTCTGTAAAAACCTTAATGCGATTCACAGAACACATCTACTCACCAAGTTTCATCAGTCTAGCTTTTATAGTTTCGGAGAAAAATGGCTGTGACACGGCCGGACAGACAGACAGACAGACAGACAGACATGACGAATCTATAAGGGTTCCGTTTTTGCCATTTGGCTACGGAACCCTAAAAATGGGCTAGCGACTATAGGTAGAAGAGTCCCGCGCACCCGATACTAATGGAGGTTTTGCTGGCATTTGTATCCATATCGCAATGGTTTCTTTACTATCACCAGGGTCGGACCTACCATTTTTTGAATGTTTCTATTTCATTTCTCTATAATTGTATGAACGAACTATCTGATCTAAGTTTTACAATGAGGTCGCTATTAGAGCTGGACCGAGCCTGCGCGGGATTCCTATATATCCTGGTTGCCGCAAGCCCCGGAAGCCAGGCCCGTGGGGGCGCAGGCTGGGGCCCGGGCGGTAAATGCCATTTCCACTGTATGGCCAGCCCGACGCTGACTATCACAAAGTTTCCGTGTGCCACGGTCATTACTTGATTGTTTGTGATACTAGGCAGGTTATTACAAAAATTATACTTGGGTTTTAGCCGCTTATTTTTCCAAGCTTGTTCTACGGTATAACCATGCACTTACCTCTATACCTGCTAAAATAAAAATAAATATAGATCAAGGCTTTGATTTTTATGACCTCTGTAGCAAGGCGGACATGATTGCAAAGCACCTGTGTGGAATATCATTGAGCCCAATTCATTAAAACATAACAAGCATGACCTCTTTGGGGTCGACGACATCGTAAAGGTCAGCGTGGAGGCTGGCAGAAGATGAAGGCCTAATACCCAGCAGGGGGTGATACTGGGCTGAGATGATGATGATGAGAGCGCACAACTCATCAGTTGGTAGTAGCTCTGCCTTCTGCGCAGCGCAGGAAGGCATGGGTTTGATCCCCGCCGAGAACAAATGCTTATAGGTATACTTTTGTGGATGTTTGTTCTCAGTCTGGGTGTTTTATTGTATTCCAAGTTATCCCTTTAAGTATCCCTCCTATCCTCTAAGTATCCCTTAAAAAAGTGCATTATAATGTTAGACCGTACATGGCAGCATTTCACACACACACACACCGAACTTTGCGTATTGTGTTATTAACACTGTATTTTTTATTGTTTTATGTCTTGTCGTGCATAGTTTGTATAAATAAACGATTTTCTTCTTCTTCTTCTTATTAAAATACATCCTACTAATATTATAGGCGCGAAAGTTTGTAAGTACGAGTATGGATGGATGGATGTTTGTTACTCAATAACTCTAGAACGACTGAACGGATTTGGATGAAAATTAGTGGAGAGGTAGCTTAAATCCAGGAGACGGACATTGGATACTTTTTATTCCGAAAAATTTACGGGAAAAAGGCCTAACGGGAACGGGGCGAGCGAAGCCGCGGGCGCCCGCTTGCATAATGTAAAAAAAAGCTATTAAGTGAAGGGCTCGCCCGCCTCGCTAGTCTTTCTAACCAATGTGGTGAAAGGATTGTGTACTCAAAGTCAAGTATAAAACAAACTTGAACTTGAAAATAATTATTATGGATTCTAAAACGGATGTGAGTTTTCGCCTAATACCTAGATAACCGTGTTTTTGCACAAAACCAGTTAGATAGGTATAATTAATTTAATTACAAGCAAAACCCGGCGATTTTTAATCGCAATAATCTGCCCAGTAGGTCTACCACAAGCTTGGTCTGGCTCTGGTTTTGAGTCTGTGTGAGTGTTGGCTAAATAAATACTAAATCTAAACGGCACACACACAGTATAAAACAATGATGAGCTCTGTCTCTGGCTCTGCTTTTGCTCTCAAAATCAGAGCCAGAGACAGAGCCAGACAGAGCTTGTGGTAGACCTACAGTATTTGAATCAATAAAACATTTTTGCTAGAGACTATAATATTAAAAATAACTATATGTATAACTAACGGCCTGTCCCGGCTTCGCACGGGTTGACATTTATTTTTTAAACACTTAAATACAGCCTATATTTACTAAACCAGATAGCTGATATAACACATTATTATACATTTTTTTTACAAATGTCTTAAAAGTTTTTTTTGTTTTTTATTTTAAGCTTTGGTGTCAATGTATTCTGGCCGACTAAAGCATGAAACGAATGATGATGATCAGTGAATCGCTGATCGCCATCGCCAGCGACCTAGGTCTGTTTATTTTATTTTTTGCTCTTTTTAAAGGGTCTCTCCACACATGAGTAATTTTATATCAGAAATGGATCAGACTTAAATGTCAGTTGTCCAACGAGCCTTATAGAACAGAGGCTCCCAACCTTTTTTTTCTCATAGACCACTCGCAAAATTTTACTGGTTCCGGTGAACCCCTGTCCTGCAGCAAAATTTTTACTATAGTCCCAGTCGATAAAAAATAGATATAAGATCCAACTAACGTTTGCGTTGCGGTTGAGTTACGACCACGAATTAAAAGTTTCCGAAAAAAGTTTTTACACGTAACAGTCGCTAAGCATCCTAATACTGTCTGCCCTCATTGATAGGTTGTGTAGGGCCAACATTTTAGTTCTTCACTATTGAAACCGGATAAATTTTAGTGGACCCCGCTTACGAATCGTGAACCCCCATTTGTTTGTCACGGTTTCGTAGATCCCCGTCTAGTCTACCGCGGACCCTGGGGGTCCACCTGGACCACGTTGGGAATCAATGCTCTAGACTAGATCGAAACAAGGTGTAGGATTCGTTTTCTGTCATTTTGGGATGTCACATAGCTTTTTCATTTTAATTGCTTTCTGGTGCTATTTTAAGTGCCGTTTTGTAATTGAGGTGGTATTTAAGCAACATTACTTGAGGTCCTAACACAAAGTGTGAGCAGTTGGAATGAAAGTGTGATATTCTGTTGAAGTTGAGTTGTGAACTGATATAAACATACTGATATACTAGATATAAATTTAATAACTGTTATTGAATTTCATTGTGTTTTTAGTTGTGATCTTTAGTTCCACAGTTTTGTAACGGTAACGCCCTCTTGTCTGACGTGGTATTTTTCTTTATGCCATGCATTGTTTTATATAAATATTTTTTTTTTCCAACCTATATCGTCCCACTGCTGGGCAAAGGTCTCCCCCAAATCCTTCCAACTGTCTCTATCCATTGCTATATCCCACCATCCTCGCTCAAAAGCGTCGAGATCGTGCCTCCAACGCTTTCTTGGCCGACTCCGACCCAGCCTTTCCTCTGGTTGCCACGGTGTTATCGATTCGTCCATTTATCGGGATGCATTCTACTGACATGGCCCGCCCAGTCCCACTTGAGCTGGGCCGTTTTTTCATATTTTTAATAGAAAAAAAATCTGGTAACGATAATCCGAACCCACGACCTTACAATAAGAAGATGGGATCACTTCCACTAGACTGTGCAGTTCTATCGATCTTAGGAGGAAAATAACAATAAATCATCCCATGGCCGTGATGGCCAACAGGAAACTATGAGAAACGTGTAATAACTATTCATTGATGGTTGTGTGAATGTGTTATATTACCTAGATTGCACGTCCCAGTCTTCAAAACGACCAGTATCAAGAGCGTACATTTATCTTAGTACGTATTTACACTACACCGTTACAAACTACAGATACACGTCTATGTGTTATAATACCTAGATTGCACGTCCCAGTCTTAAAAACGGCCAGTTTAATAGTAATAGCATAAATGTACTTATTTACACTACACCACTACATACGATCTACAGATAGCTCAATTGTTTTCTTGTGTATTTTTTACATTTTGTGAATATTTTGTCTAATTATATGTGCATTGTGCATTATGCTCTTATTTAGCTAGCTGATCCAAATCAGTGGCAGAAGGAAGCGTCCCAAGACGCTACTGGCACCATTGCCACGCTGAATAGCCGCCAATTACTTTGCACCTGATACCCACCAGCCCTTGGGTCACGCATCGCTTCAATCAGTCGCCTACACAACAGTTTGAAAAGCAAAAAGGCATCGGTTCCCAACGGACCCAGAATCTCCAAGAGGAGCAAATATGTAGGTTCTGTCAAGACCTTCATATTTTCGCCTTTTGGGAACCTCGGAACGTGCAGGCCGCCAACTTGAGGTGTTCAATACGTGCTGAATAAGCCATGGGTTTCCTCACGATGTTTTCCTTCACCGTTTAAAGCACTAGCATTGTGTTCATACATTTTCCGAACAGAATAATCCATAGGTGCACAACTGGATTCGAACTTGCGACCTTAGAATCGGAAGGTGAGGTTATTACCACTAGGCCTCTGGTTAAGTGCACTCGATACTTTTCGATTGGAAAGCATAGTAAACGTGCCTTTTTTTTTGCGCTGTATCTAGGAATATACATCTATGGTTATACATATGAAATCGTACCCATAAAGTCAAGTTAGATGCCTAGGATGGGATGACCAATCACCAATAAATTAACTTTATAGTATTTTTATAGCAATGATTTATTTATAAGTATTATAAATCAAATTACGTTATAATGTCAGGATCACTTTGGAACGTCTTCAACAAGGTCAAAAACAGTAAGCCTACCACAAGCTCTGTCTGACTCGGTCTCTGATTCTGGTTTTCAGCCTGTGTGAGTGTTGACTGTTGTTGTCGATGTGAGTTGTCAATTTTTGTCTGAAAAATTTGAAAATGGAACGCGGATTCAGTGATCACTCGACGATCACTCAATCGAACCGTATTGCTGGAATTGACGCCCTGTACACTGGTGAGCACTCACATAGACTCAAAACTACAGTCGAGACAGAACCAGACAGAGCTTGTGGTAGGCCTCATGGCATGGTACTTAGATAATAATTATAGTGATTGAGTAGAAGGCAAATTACTCGGAATAAGTGAGCTTATCGACTGAGTTTATGGTTTTTGAGTTTTTGTCGATGGCAAATATTTATTCCATTGTAATTCCTATGAAGAAGAGTTGAGTCTGTTCAGAAAGAGAGCCGTCGTGGGATTGGAGGGCGCTGCTATGCTTAATCACCTTTTTTGTTTAGTGGGCAACACAATAGCGCGTCTGTTGCGTTTTGATCCTATCACAACTAGTGTTATATTCCTTTAATTATTTTTTATGATGCAACATGCTGACAGAAAGAAAGGGATGAGCTGCCATATAAATATCGAAACGTTAGTTCTCAATTTGGCCATGACGGCTCTCTTTCTGAACCTATATTTTTGTATAGAATCGTACTTCAACTGCGACGGGGTACATTCTTCTTCTTATCGTATCACTGATTCTTTCGAACCAAGTGTGGTGAAAGGAATTTAAGTTCGCCTCAAAGAGGCTCCTTTCGTGCACTTGACATATATTTACGAACTATTGTTCTACGATATGCCGGTTTCCTCACGATGTTTTCCTATACATATACGGGGTACATGTACTTACACTTTTTTCCCCTACGATGCACTGTCCTGCGTCCATCAGCTTGAGGCATACAGATGTTCAAACTCTCGTGTCAGTAATTTCCCCGGCACCCTTCAAACCGAAACACAGCAATACAAATGCTGATAAGTGTGTATACATCAGCAAAATGAGAGTTGCGAATTGTATGCAAATGCAGACTGCAAATACAGTTAGTACCTAATTCGATTATTCGTAGCTAGGTGAGTGTGGGTTCGAATCCCACGGCAGGAGTAAGTTATCGTTCTTGAAACCAAGTCAATCTGGAACACGATGTCGTACAATGTCACAATGAACCCATATTTTGCGATGTAGGTGAGCAATAGCGTCTTGATCCCAATCGCAGTTAGCGTGTGTAATGTGCAAACGCATCTATTGCATTTAGTACATTAACGCAGCTTAGTGTCGCCGCATACGGACCACACGCGAGCCACAAACACCGCCACGAGAAGCTAGAAGCGATCACAAAGGAAGCTGAAACGCGCGATAGCCACTTGTAACTGACAAACACTTGCGGTTGGTGGCTGCTACTTATTTTAATTCATGTGCGCAGTATCTTATTGGACTCTGACGGAGAAGGATTAAATTACGCTGCTTCTGATATCTGATGCGTTTAGTGGCCGGTGCGGGCCACAAGAAGCGAGCAGCGACGATTTGCAGCGTGTGGTGGCTATCAGCGTCCGCCGTGTGCGGCGTCCTTAAAAATGTATGAAAACTACAGCAAATATGCCGGTGGCGACGTTTTGTGGTTGTGGCCGGAACTTAGACACACCGTTGATGCGTCATCTAATAAAATGTGGTGCTGTCGTCTAAATCTAATTCTAATTTAGTTGAGGGAATAAGATTTGTGATGGGGAAACAGGCAACAGAAAATGAGAAACATGGAATACAGGTAAGTAATGCAATTAGAGCAGGAGGAATAAAGGTATGCAGAAACAGAAAAAAATCATTGAGTGAGACTTAAAGTTACATTTTTTAATTGAGTTTTTACCTACAACAAAAGAGTACTTACCACATAACGCACATAACCCTATTCCTATAAAACTGTAAACTGTCTACGATTGCATTGCTATCTGCTATCTCTCTCTATCAGCCTTATTACAAAACCGTGGGAATCTCCGTTAGTATAGTAATCAGTAATCACACCGTAATCATGGGTATGGGTAGGCTTAGGACGATTATCAACTTTGAACTAGTTTACGATTACCTAACTGTAGTTTTTAAGTTAGGTGGAACCTGTGGAATTATTTTTAATTCTGACGGTGTGGTGGCGTATCTTTTGTTGCAATAAAAACCTTAGTTGCATCTGTCAGTTTTGACATTATGCTTTGATTGCAATAAAAAACGAATTGAATCAAAGCTTATCTTTGTCAAGAAACGATTTCAGCAAGACTGAATGTTGACGTAATAAACATGAGATAGCGAATAGGAATTTCGCTTTGTAAAACTGGAATGGCAACAGATACAGGCCGAAAAATGACGGCGACAAGACATGAGACCATCTGTATAATTCTGGTGCAATCAAAAGCTTAACTAACGAATAAATTATACTAACAAGGAATCTTGTTGCCATAGTTTCGACCACTGTTGCCTTAATAGTTTTGCAAAACGAAGTTCCTTCGCTGTGTCATATTTATTACGTCAACATTCAATCTTGTTGCAATCGTTCCTTGTCAAAGATAAGTTTTGATTCAATTAGTTTTTTATTGCAATTGAAGCTCAAAATCATGTCAAAATTGACAGATGAGACTAGGTTTAGATTGCAACAAAAGATACGCAATCACCCTACAGATTACAACCTTGTTGCATCGTTCATTGTCACAGTTGGTTTCAATTGCAATCCGCTTTTGATTGTAATCGAAGCCACTGCGTGATCGCAAATTGACAGTTGCAATTAGGTTTTGATTGAAACAAACAGCAACATTGCAACAAAAGTTAGCTGATCGACCTACAGGAGTAGTCTATACCTAGTGTTAACCGATTTTGGGAATAGGACATCCCTAATCGGACCGAGCAACGAGACACATCACTAGTGGAGAGGAGGAAGATGGTGTCGTAATGCAGAGTTGTATTGATTTGCCGTGTAATACTAAAGTAAAATAGTTCTAGCTATATTCAATGAAAAGTTCTCGCCCTAATACTTATGTACTCAGGGAAATTCACCAAACTTGGCGGTAAGGCTATGCAATGCCGGAGTTCGTAAAATCTAATGTAATAGGAAGGAAGACATAAATTGAGATGAATGAAGGTCGAATAGAGAAAGGAAAGCCCTAATTTGCCTTTGTACATGTACTTTTTGGAGTAGGTACAACAATACCTACAATAAACAATGGATTTCCTATAAAGACAAAGATGGTTAAAGAGGTGTGTTCACCAAAACTTAACCACTGGTTATACTTTAGCAAATATTCTCTCTGATGCATATTGAGCCACTACTAAAAGAAAATACTAGAAGAAACTAGAAAGAAACAAGCTCAGAACAGTAGCCAAAAAATACTTTGGCTATTTTATCAACAAAAGAAAAGCTTGAATTATCATTGCTATTTTCGGTTTGAAAGGTGGGTGCCGGTGAAATTACTGGCACGTGAGGCTGAAAATCTGTATGCCTCAAGTTGATGGACGCAGGGCAGTGCATCGTAGGGCACGTTAGTAACGCGCGTGCTCTACGAGACAATGCTTTTTCATAGGCGATGTGGTTACCATATAACGTGAGGTGGGCCACATGCTTGTTCAGCTATTGTTTAAAAAATGGTGAACTTGTGGTATTAGGCAATACAGGACAATAAAATGATCATTTAAATGTTATCAAATGAATTCATTTTGTGTTGTTGGTTTGGGGTTTTCCACTCGGTATATTATATTAATGATTCAGTATTCTGTGGTACAATGTATAAAATAAAACTAGTAAGTATCTACAACTACTACTAGGTACTAGTTATGTTGACCTTCAAAAAAATGTACCTACGGTACGTGACGTGCATATTATGTATTTCACAACACAACCTATTTTTATGATAAAAAAATAAAATTAAAAAAATCTAGTTACCAACTACTTACCACCACAAAAAAAGAAACAAAAAATAATATCTGAGAACTCTTAACTACTTTTGTTATAGCGCCATCTATGTATTTTACAGCAAACTAACTTGAGCATTAAAAAGGTTTATGCTAGAAGAGTTTATACGTATAAACGTAGCTTCTGGTGCACTTTAGTGGTTCAAATTACTGCCAATAGATGGTGTTAAAACGTATGTTACATCTATCCTTGTGCCATAGATTGTAATTTTTGTACTTGCCTAAGACTTCTCTTGGTGCTACGTTTGGTATAGGCTATTTTTCTATGATTCTATATTCTGATGATCTTTTATCACCCCCAGGTCAGGTCAGGTCAGGTTTTTTTTTCTGTTGCTTCGTAGGAAGCTTCTCGTCACCTGGTAGGTACCTACTGTACGAGTGTACGAACCTCTAGATACCTATTACCTATTCATTGTTAGTATGTCTTTACGCAGTAAGTTCCTCTAAAGGTAATTCCTACATATCGTAACATCTTGAATCACCCTGGATTATTTATTTTGTCGTGATCATCCTCACGACTTCCTCACGACGCCCTCACGATCAACATGGATTGTGCGTAATCTTCAAGAGAATTGGGTTTTCCCTGTAGGCATAAAGTGGCCTGCTTATGTACTTTGTGTACTTAATGCATTTCAATGCTAACTATGTTTAAAAAAGCAACTTTAGTCACTTTAAAAAGATGTTTGTGAATCACTTAGCTGGTTTTGGTATTATGAATGACGCACGTTGTGTTTGGGTTGGTTCGGGAACGGACGTATGAATACGGTTGTAGACAATAGAATAAATAAAATACTCCACATCGGTTTCCCGGCTTTGTAGAGCGCTATCTCTTTCTGACGCACACTACGCCCTATGACGCCGAAATTAGCCGATGTGCAATATTTGTTTTCAGGATCGTTGCCTAAGACCTAAGACTAAGCAAGGCAAGGTGCCCACGGTATCTATACCAGCTTGAAGTTAGTAGTTTTGTGGAAAACTTTTTACGATCGCAAGGCACCAGCTGCCAAGTTTAGTTAATATCACCAAGCATAAACAATATTTTAATAAGCTTTCAGCATTTCCTGACCCTGTTATTAATCAGCTTTTGAAAATCACCGTTGAAATAAATGGACAAGTGCGAGCGCGAGATCGAGTTTTGAGGGTTCCGAACAGAGGCAGCTTATTTTATTACCAAAAAACCACAAACCCGTAAAACAATTTGGGGGCTATAAAATCGATTGATTGTTCCATTAATTTGTACCCGGTTGGTTGTTGTAGACTTGTAGTAGAGTTCTTTTTGACACACACCAAATAGCTGATGGAACAAGCAAAGTGATTATTCTATTAGCCAGTTGCATGCGAAAGTGCATTGCAGCGAGTAGGTAGATAGGTACGCTGCAGCATACGAGTAGGTACTACCCAAAGTCACTACATTATCATGAGCCGTTGTCTTATCAGTGTTTAAAACTTGAATAATAAAGACCTAACTTTCTCAAGCTTTCTTTTCTCTTACTCGTGCGAGTGGGTAAACCCCAGATGATTTAATGTTATCTCCGTTAGCTGCAGATACGCCCCTATAGTTGTTTAATCGATTGCCTGTCGTCTAATGAGGTCGTGGAGTGGACGACCTTTGTGATGCATTTGGCGACTGGGAAACCAGAGGGTCAATGCGGGCTTGCTCGGCTTGATCTGTTAATATTTGTTTTATAACTAAGGGGGTTTTCTGAGAACAAGAAGTAGCGATTGCAGTCACAGTGGTAAGTAACCACTGAGACTGTAATCACTAAATCGTCTTTGACGGCTGTGGCAGTCAACAATCGACCAGCAAGACATGACACAGTGGTAATGACAGCGATGCGAACCTATCATAACTTTGTAATTTGGACCAAGTCATTATTTTGTTTTGTATTATTATGTATGTTCATCCAAACAAACTCTGACTTGAATAGTTCAAGGTCAATGATAATGAACTTCCTAATATAAAAACGCAAAGCAATAAAAAAAATGCAGCAAACCGAATTATAATAGGTAGGTATGTGAGAAAAATAAGTAAGTAGGTACATTGTTTGCAACCTTGGGAGTGGACTGGACAATGCAAAATGTGGAATGCTATTGTACAATTTAAATACTTGCACGATACTTTTAAAACGATGAAGATGTTGCTGTTAAGGTAACAATGACCATCACCGAGCCGTTGGTTGGACCGATGACATTGTAAAGATCGCGGGAAGTCGGTGGATGGGGAAGCTCAATCGTTCATAATGGAAAATGTATTGGGGAGGCCTATGTCCTACAGTGGACTACTTCAGAATTATGATAATGATGAGCATCTGGCCCGTACATGTTGTTTTTTATACAGCTGTTGGAACAAGCATAATTATGGCCATCGCCACCGTCTTTATCAAAGCATTGTCTCATTGGTATTCATAGTTTTCGACTGCTGGCGAAAAGACTCACTGTTTTCCCTTTTAAATCCAAATCTTACGCTCTTTACGAAGTGTAAATAATCAAAGCTACTCTAATGCTTATTAACAAAATTCCATGAAGCATATCACGATAAAGTAAGTCATCAAGGGGTGACGAATACTTATCAGGA
Source organism: Thera obeliscata (assembly GCA_947578465.1). Lineage (NCBI taxonomy): Eukaryota > Metazoa > Arthropoda > Insecta > Lepidoptera > Geometridae > Thera > Thera obeliscata. The sequence goes on along the minus strand of OX387923.1, from coordinate 7,004,639 downwards.
GGAAACGATGACTGAGGTGTACTGTATACCGATTAGCAGGTTATTCCAGTACTTACCTGTGTTAATAAACAATACAAAGAATTTGCTTTACGATCAATTATCACCGAATGTTTAATTGCGCAGATCGTATAATTGAAGAACTAATAATAAACTGACTTAAAAATAGTCTAGATATTAGAAGGATGGACTGTGTGAAAGAGGATAAAAAGTAAGAAAGAAGTGAGCGATCATCGAGATAAAGATATACATTTATGACTATAAAAACTTATAGCATAAAAGAAAGTCGTGTTAGTTAGGTACACTATTTATAACTCAAGAACGGCTGAATCGATTTGGCTGAAATTTGGTAGGAGGAGGATACTTTTTATCCCGAAAAAGTAACGGAAACGATACGAGCGAAGCCACGTGTGCCCGCTAATTAAAAAGGAACTTTTATATACCTGAGGTAGGTAATTATGTGTGACCTAGCTTAGCCTTAAAATTATAGGTAGGTACATACCTAGAAATTAAATATACACTAGGCACTTACAAGAATCTCAATTGACGTCGGTTTTATTGTTTCTCATAGAGCACGATAAGACAGTTTCCTTGAGGCAAAACCACTGAAGTCATCTTATTGGTCTAGTCCAGTAAAATTTAATAACATACCAAATTATATGACACAATTATTTAAACATATCTACCTAACGTTGGTACTGGGCACAGAGCAGCAAACACGCTTTTGCTTAGAAAAAAAATATTGAATAACCGCAAACAATATTTCTGTTTCATTTTTTATTCACTTACATAACTATTTAAATGGAAGGACTATTTAAAGAATTATGTTAGATTTTGAAGCAATATAGGTACCTCCTCAACATGAGAAATACCGGTTATAAAGCTTCTCGCTCCTCGAGAACCTAAATGTCAAACCTGATGCCTTACTTGGAACAAATAAGAATGAATTTGCAGTGGCAAACGCACTAACTGTAAATACGTATAAATTAACCACAGTCTCGTTGTGTATCGTTATTACTCAGTACATCAAGAGGCACGGTCGAGGGCACAATGAAATCTATCGGCTTGTGTCTGTTTTTGATCGGTTCGTGTTTTTGTGCGGTGGACTTTACCGAAAGGCCACGGAACTTTAGCATCGAGTTGCTACATTACACCCAGGAGGAAACCGGCGGTCATGTTGTGATATCTCCATTTGGAATATGGACGCTGATGACGGGCGTCTCGCTGGGAGCGACGGGCAACAGCTACAACCAACTAGCCAGAGCTTTCATCCTCCCCAGGAACCAAAATATGTTGATCGCAGGATACAAAGATCTTACTGCTAAGGTCTTGCAACCACCTTCTTCGAGTGGTGTCAGCATGATAAGCAAAAACTATGTGTTTCTGGACGAAGACTTCACAGTCAATCCCGCCTTCAAAAATGCGCTCCAGAACGACTTTTCAGCGGCAATCAAAACTCTGGACTTCGACGATCCTGGCTCTGCAAAAATTGCTAACTCTTACATTGAAAATTCTGGAGGAAGAGTCGCAAATGTGCTTCGTTCTGATGACTTTAGAGAGTCAAGGATGATTGTAACCAATGTCATTTCATTCAAAGGACTTTGGTCTTCACCGTTTAACAAATCAGACACTCAGCTCGAGCCTTTCTACAATGAAGATAAGTTAGTGGTTGGCAGTGTTAATATGATGTACCAAAAAGGGCTGTTCCCTTTCGCAAATATGAAGAAATTGAAGGCTTTTGTGGTGGAGTTACCTTACGGCACTGGAGGGAAATATTCCATGCTCTTTGTCCTGCCATACGCAAATGTGAAAATCTCTGAAATGTACAGTAACTTTGCTACTGTTTCTTTGAAGGACATATTCGACAAGTTAAGAGCAGACGAAGATGCGTATGGATTGGACGACGTTGACGTCAAGATCCCCAGATTTCATATCAGTACTAACGTTGTTATGAACAAGCCGTTGAACAAGATGGGGGTTTACGATATCTTTCAGCCAGATCTTGCTAGCTTCCAGCGTGTGACAATGCAGAACATATTCGTATCAGCTATCGTTCATAAAGCTGATATAGAGGTCACGGAATCAGGAACGATTGCGTCAGCTGTCAGTACGGCTACTTTTTCAGACAGAATCTCGGCGCCTTCTTTCTACTGCAACAGACCATTCGTATACTTTGTGATGGAGAAATCTACGACAACAGTGATTTTCAGTGGTATTTATTCTCAACCTAATGTCTACTAGAACCTTTTTCATCAATACTCCAGAGAGGGTTTGCTAGGGAACAATGTTTGGTCCTATTACTCTAGTAATCGTCTTTGAACCCAGTCATGCGAAGACGACAATTACAAGAAAATAACTAGGTAGGTTTGTAATAATAATTTTATTGTAAGTGATCATCTTGTAGGAAGTTCTTCTAAAGGTAGGTACTATTATGTGAAGTGACTGACTATTAAACAAGAATTTTGTAATTAACAAAGAAACCTGTTTACTTTTTTGGCCTCGCTATCTGTCTAATTGGTTAGATATTATTAGTAGATCTTAGTTAGATCCTAATTATAGCACACAGTTTAGACTTCAAAACAATCGTCGGTTAGGTAGGTAGGTACTTATACATTATATTTTTTCTACTAGGTGATGATAAGTGAGTAAGAAGCAACTACCTACCTGCCTAATCTATGGCAAGTTGGTTTCTTCAACAATGTGTCTAAGTCAATTTTCCTCGTTTTTGCATGGTCCATCATAACACTGGTTTGTGTTTTATATCTTTAGAGACTAACATTTTGAAGATCTTACTACTCAAAAAATCAAAGAAATCATGATACTGAAATTGAAAATATACTTTGTCACTGACCGTACATACCTACATAATCGTATTTAATATAGGTAGGTAGGTTAATAATTAGGTAGGTACCTAACCTGTGGGTTGTAAAAAATATCCCAAATAGCCACAAGATACAAATTATCTTACCACGCGAATGAAGTCGCAGGTTATAGCTAATATAGTTTAATAAAGGCACGAGTAATGCACATTGGTAGAACCATTAATACCTACCTACCGTATGACGTAGGCATATAACATTAGGAAAACCCAGAACTTAGGCCGTCGCGCGTCGTGTAGGCTCTATAAATAAATATAGTAAGTATGTAGGGTCAATATTGGCCTAAACTAAGTCAAAATTCTAAATTTTACCCAATGGAACAAGCATTGGCCCACGGTGGTAACCAATGCATTGCCTGGCAGGTCACGCACGTGCCAAACGATGCACTGCCCTTCATTCATCTCAAGGAATATAATACTCTCTACGAGAGATTCATCTACTTGAGGGAAACTATAAATTACTGGCGCATGCACGTGCGGCTCCCCCCGAAGGTCACTTCGAACTTCGAACCAAACAATTTACATTAGCGTTGTTTGTTTCGCAGTTCGACGATTCAGGCCGTACGTTATCGCCCCCCGTTTTTTACATTGAGGAACCCTAAAAAGAGCGATCTACGCTACCTACTCCTTTCTACCTATATCTCCAAAAGCAAAGAATAGCAATACCAAGGATGTTATTCCTGTTCCCTGAGCAATACTTTAATGACAATAAATGACAATTGACATCAACGATTGACATTGACTTTCCGTCAAAATAAAGAAATAAAGTGACGGAAAAGAAGAAGTTTTCACTTCGTTTCCTACAGTGTGACCAGATTCTGTATTTTAATACTTTTTCGGTATTTTTATCTATATTTTCGAAGATCAGTATTTTTGTGGACACTTTTATGACTGTTATTTAATATACACCACTATTTTGTTACAACCAAAAAAAAAAAATGCCGATTGGCTGCTGATACTGAACACATCCACGAAAAAAAAAAATTTTTGTGACATATAAAAAATATTTTTATATAACCAAAATTTTTAGTCAAATATTGAGAAATGATTCAACAAGCTAAATACCAAGCGGAACCGAACAGCGTAATTTTTTTTTCTCTCTAGTACTACGTAACTAAAGTGTCCATAATTTTATGCAGGATTTCTGAAAATTTTAACATTTAATAACTTTGTCATTTTATCGAAACTAAAAATTCTGATTGCACATTCTTAATGTTCTACCCCTACTACATTACCCTTTTTTTTGGTAGTTACAAAATAGTGGTGCTTAAGTGAAACCCCCCGTGACCTGGTAACCCAAGCAGACTAAGCAGACTACGGCTGTTGAACATAGCCAAACCGTTTAGAAAGCAAATTAAATTACGTGATAAAAACCCGTGGAATAGATTCAGTACAAAACTATATGAAAATTAGGTTATCAGTGGTGGTTTTTCACATTTTAATTGTTAAAAGTCATGGACTGATAAACGTATATTTGAAAGATACGGTAATCCAGCTAAAGGAACAGTAAAAATCTTTCTGACAAGAAAATAACTGGCAATATTTTGGATGAAACCAAGCAAAATTATAAGAAATGAAGAATAATAAAATAAATAAAACGGGTTTTAGAGTATCAGTATTTTTTTATTCGTAATTTACCCTGTATTAGTTTTTTTTTAGGTATTTTCATATTTAATCTGGTCATACTGGTTTCGTGTTTGTTTTGGTTGGTTTTTGGGAATTGGTTGAACTGACTGAAGAAAAAAGGGGATTTACCGGGTTTTCTTTATGCTTGCAGCTTGAACTTTTCAGTACACGTAATATAGGCATTTATATTAGACTTACCTTATCAATAGTTTTAACGTGGCTCTGGCTATACGCATAATTTAGTGCCGAAGTTGTATTGCGAACGAAACCCGGCGTTGAAGCAAGGGCGGATCCAGGGGGGGGGTCATGGGGGTCATGACCCCCCCCTGAGCTGGTTCCAGGACTTAGGTGGACCACTAAATTGTAGACCTACATAATGATTTTGTATTATAATATGTATATTTTGTCACCATACAGATTTTATGTAACTACAAACCTTCAATATTTTATTATTTTAATCTAAATATATGAAACTCTTACGCTACTGACTGACTGACAATCAACGCACAGCCTAGGCCGTTAGTCCTAGAAGCATGAAACTTGGAGGGTGTATTCCTTTTATAGTGTAGAGGTTCACTAAGAAAGGAAATTGGAAAATTATTTCGCTAAAAGGAGAAAAAGGGGAAAAATAGTTTTAAGAAAAATGATGATTGTAAAAATCAAAGCAAAGTTAGAAGCATGAAATTTGGACAATAATACATAATTACAATTATGTAAATAATTAATTTAGTGTGAAAAAAAACAGGAAATTCTTGCAGTTGGTCATGTCAAACTAAACAAACCAGATTCGATTATACACCAACGCATACAAAACCCAACTTAGCAAAATAGCTTTACAAAATACCTACGCAAAAAAACTGTAAAAAAAAATCTGCTACCGCAGCATCTGCCACCAGATTTAAATAAATACAAAGGTTTAAAAAAACCTATGTAAACCACTAAGACAAATCGCGGTTTTTCTATGCGTTGGCGTACAATCGAATCTGTTTTTTTGGTTTAACATGACCAACTGCTAGTTACCTTAGTTAATTTCGTTTAAGAGGAACACACCCTTCAAATTTCATGCTTCTAGGACTAACGGCTCAGGCTGTGCGTTGATTGTCAGTCAGTCAGTCGACAGTGAGTAACGTAAGAGTTTTAAAATAATATTTAGACTAGTTATACAGGGTGGCCGGAACATTGAAGTCCAAAAACAAAATATTGGTGCCTCGTATCGTGGGGTATCTGAATCACCCCTATGTATGTTCCGCGATTTTGTTTAGTTTTCGAGTTATGAATTTTTATCTGAACTTACGGGAAATTTCGACACGACCAACTTAAAAATTTAAAAAAAAATGAAGAAGACGTTTTAGTATTTTTTTTTATGCAACTGAATCCTCATGAGTTGTACTTTTATGCCTAAAGCAATTAGCTTTGTTACTTTGATGAAAGTTATGAAAATGATGATCCAAAGTGAGTAATTTACGTTCGGTGAATTATGACTCTTTTCAACTTTAAATTAAAAATGTAAACAGGTGATTTCATGGTTCCTAAGTAGCTTTAAATAAAAGCAGCCAAGTGCGAGTCGGACTCGCCCATGAACTCTCAGACTCCTCAGACTCCCTCCGCGACCTCCGTTCAGTGCGGACGTGTGTAGCGCGAGCTCTTAGTTCTTTCAACAATTTGTAACAATAAAGTCTAAAATCCAGTGATTTATTCCGTCTGTGTGTGAGCGAGAATCAGAGTGAAAAAGCCAACCCTATAAATCAAGCCTCAGTTGCGTTGCGCGTACTCAAGGACGGCCAATTGAAGGTCGCACTACTACTAAAGCGCTGCAAGGACCCGCCCCTAATATCTACGTGTGCGTGTGCGCAGGTGACGTCCTACCTACTACCAAACTTTGCCGTCGGAACATTTTAGGCCTACTTTTTTGTCAAGTGCAAGAATAAAATGTCCGTTCCACGTTCTCCTCCACCGGAGCCCTCAAACTATCGCCTGAGAACCCCTCCGGTAATCCATCATAGCTCGGACTCTGCATTGAACACTACCTCGGGTGCCGAAGCTACCCAGAAATTCTCTAAACGCCGTAAACATACGTTTGATGATTTTCCATCACAATCAGATGATTCAAATGACATAAGGCTAATGATCACCGAATTAAAAACTCAGCAGGAAGAAAAATTTGAAGCCTTATGCAGTGCCATGAGCACTATTATCAACCAGAATCAGGATATACAAAAATCGGTGGACTTTATGACTGGTCAATACGAAGGTTTGTTGACAAAAGTAGCTGGCTTAGAGAGCGACAACTTGGAATATAAAAACCGGGTCTCGACTTTAGAAAATAAGATTGAATTACTGGAAAAACAAGCTTGCAGTTCCATGATCGAAATCAGGAATATTCCTAAGCAGTCTAATGAGAATAAGCAGTTGATAACTAGCATTGTCCAGAGCGTAGGTGTATCCCTGGGCCTGGACACCCCTATCCAGGCCTCGGAAATAAAAAATATTTACCGTTCCAAGCATGAGGCTTTAGTGGTTGACTTCACCTCAACCACCAGAAAGGAATCAATGGTTGCTGAGTACAAGAAGTTAAAGAAAACAAGATTGGAGAATAAACAACCTCTTCTCAACACAGCTCAGATCAAGCTACCGGGGCTTCCTCAACCTATCTTCATCTCTGAATACCTAACTTTCAAAGCTCGGCGTGTTTTCTACCTGGCGCGTGAATGTGTCAAGGACAAGAAGCTGACTTCGGCGTGGACCTCATTTGGGAAGGTCTTGGTAAAAAAAGAGGCAGACTCGACACCTGTCCGGGTTGAAGAAGAAGAAGAATTGCTTAAATTGACAAAGTGACTAGTCGTATTGTTTTTCTCATCAGTCTTTTATTACTGTTACTATGTTATTATGGTACTTTGTATTTACATAATTGTTTTACTTGCTAGTTATTTACTTATTCTTATACTACACACTACACTACACAATTTATTCACACCAGCACACACTCAACTTACAGCCAAACTCGACACTAATCATCTAATGACGGTGCATATTACACACGGACCTAAGTATTACTCCCGTAACCAAGTTGTCGTTACATCTAGGTTATTTATTATTGACAAGCTATCTTTAAACCTATTCCGGGCCCCGAGTTGCCTTCTAACCAACCTACTCCACGAATACCCCAACTACGGCGATGCCAAAAGAGGGGACCCCATGCGTATTTTAGATAATGGTTAAAATAAGTGTTGAGCCCATCAACTTGGGCCTGGACTCGTTATCGATAGCAAAAACCATAAAGTGTGACATCGAAGAGGTAAAAAGTCACATTCATTTCAGTAATCCAAATAACTCACTAAAAATTTTATCTCAAAATATTAGGAGCGTGAACTGTAACATTCATAATTTTACCACTCTTGTTCTCAGATCTAACCTTGACTGGGACATTATGGTCCTTACAGAGTGTTGGCTACCCAAAGCTAAGTCAACACCTCAAGTCGCTGGCTACAACCATGTCACCACAACTAAACACAGAACACAGAATGAAGGAGTGGTGGTTTACTATAGAAACAATCTTAGAGTAGTGACCGAGGAATTGCAAATCAATGATGCTAACGCCCTGCTTTTAAAAGTCAACAAGGATACTTGTATTTTTGGTATTTACCGTCCCCCAAATGTGACTGACACAATTCATTTCACGAACTCTATTGATCTTCAGCTGTCTAAGCTAAGCTCTTTTAAAAACATAGTTCTATGTGGTGATATCAATATAGATATAATACCTAATTCAACTGACAAGCGTGCTCACGAGTACCTTAACTGCCTTGCTAGCCACTGTTTATTGCCAGGCCACACACTCCCTACACATGGCCGTACCTGCCTCGACCACATGATGGCTAAAACAAAACAGGAGGCCCTCTGTTTTGTTACTGAAACATCCATAACAGATCATGAATGTGTAGCCCTTGTCCTTAACTTAAACTCCCAGTTGTATCACTGTGCTAAGTCTTCATCTCACATCAACTACGAATCCCTCGACAAAGCAGTTGCAAATATTAACTTCCGAGAAATTCTATCATGCGATAACGTGAACACAGCTACAGATAGGCTAATCGACTGTCTTGGTTCTGCTATTAAAAACAACTCAAGAGTGTCAAAGGTTCCAAGGCGAAAAGAGATCTTCAAACCTTGGATAACCAAGGGACTATTGCGCTGTATGAGAAACAGAGATAGTTTATACAAAAAATTGAAAAAAGATTCAGATAATGAGGTGCTTAAGACTACGTATAAACGATATAGAAACTTTTGTGCCGCTCAGTTGAAAAAAGCTAAGAAACACTACGAAAGACAGGAAATAGAGAACTCGAAAGACAATAAGAAAAAATTGTGGGAAGTAATAAGAAATGTTGGTGGTTTGAATCAAAAGGCAGATCATTCATCTTGCTTGTTGGCACCAGAAAATCAGTGTAGTAGCGTAAACGAGGTTAATAAGTTTTTTGTTAATGTAGGACGTAAGCTTGCAGAGAATTCCTGTGGAAATAGACCCTTCAATGTAACGATAAGTTTAGATAATAATCACGCAACAGTATTATCATCCTGCAACTCTCTTGTCCTCCTACCGGTGGATGAGGATGAAATTTTACGCCTAATCAACGGCCTAAAAGACAGCTGTGCAATGGGGTTAGACCAAATTTCTAGTAAAATCATCAAGAGGTATTCCCACTTTATTACGAGCCCCATCGCCCACATCTGCAATCTATCCTTGACTACTGGTGTCTTTCCCCACGCATTTAAAACTGCACTTATTAAACCTATCTACAAGGCGGGAGATAGAGACTGTGTTAATAACTTTAGGCCAATATCAATTCTACCAGCTCTCTCTAAAATTCTGGAACGCGTGTTAAACAATCGCCTAGTAAAGTTTTTGGAGTCCAGCAACCTGCTTTCATCATCTCAATTTGGTTTTAGGTCAGGAAAATCGACAAATGATGCCGTCCATTTCCTTGTTAATTCAATTGTTACAAGCCTAGACGAAAGGAAAAAATGCCTGACAATATTCCTTGACTTGGCTAAGGCATTCGATACAGTCTCTATCCCCCACCTACTTTACAAGCTTGAAAGGATTGGTGTCCGCGGTCTTCCTCTGGATCTATTTCGAAGCTACTTGAGTGAGAGATCTCAGCGGGTCAAAATTGAACAATGGCTCAGCGACGAACTTCGTATAAACTACGGGGTCCCACAAGGGAGTATTCTCGGCCCGACTCTTTTCCTCGTCTACATAAACGATCTCTGTAACATGCGTTTTCAAAATGGCTCAATACTTACGTTTGCAGACGACACGATACTTTTCTTCAGCGGGGATACCTGGGAGCATGTATTTACAGAAGCAAATAGGGGTATGAAAGAGGTATGTCTGTGGCTCAAGAAGAACATCCTAACTCTCAATGTCTCGAAAACAAAATATATTGCTTTTGCTCAAAGGACTAACCTGCTTCCTCCTCCTTCCTTGACCATCACAGCCCATGCGTGCAACTCTGTGAGCTTACCTTGCTCCTGTCCCACCCTTGAGAGAGCCGTTTCCCTAAAGTATTTAGGCATCACCATAGACCAAACACTAAGCTTCAAACCTCACATCGATATTCTTGTTTCGCGGCTGCGTAAACTTATCTTCATCTTTAAAACATTAAAAAACATTGCAGGCCGCCGAATCATTAAAATTGTCTACTTTGCCATGTGCCAATCCATAATAGATTATTGCATTACCTCATGGGGAGGTGCTGCTAAAACCCATATGATCGATGTAGAAAGAGCTCAAAGGGCAATACTGAAGGTGGGCTCAGGTCTTCCTTGGCGCTACCCTACCACGGATCTATATTTGGATTGGAGTGTTCTTACAGTCAGACAATCTTTCGTTCTACAACTTGTTCTTAAGCAACACTCTCTTCTTGAATATGATCCAATGCTTGCATGGGAAAAGCGGAGAAGAGGAAATGTTTGTGCCCCCGTTAACTTTCGTACAAAAATTACCCAAAGGTTCCTTTGTTTTCTTGGCCCTTATTTATATAATAAACTTAACAAAACTCTTGAAATATATCCACTCACAAAAGCAAAAAGTAAAAAAACAGTTCTCGAATGGCTAAAAACTATGACCTACGATGAAACAGAAAAGCTCCTAATCCCCACTAAATAAGCCTTATCCCTGTCTCCACATCCACCTATTACCATTCCCAACTAGAATATGCACGCATTTCCACCCACATCATCCACTTACATCACACAAACACAGTCACGTCACACACCCTATCTACACTCATACACACACACACCGACACCCAACACAACACTACACACCCTTTCACTACACACTCACGCACACATCACATTTTTTATGTATACTTATTTATATTTAGCTGCAGATACCTATTGTTAATTGTCTTAACTCTTAAGTACCTAATCAGCGGAGTGGGGTCCTGGTGTCCTGTAGCACAGGTTTAACTAAAACCTATTTCAGGCACCAGTCTCTCGCAAAACAGATCTACTTATGTAAGGGCAACTATAATAAGGCTACTTATATTAATATTATTATACCTTACATGTACATTAATCTTAGTCTTTATGAGAGAAAATAAATGCATTTTATTATTATTATTTTATTATTAAGGGTTCCGTAGCATCAAGTAACATAATCTAAAGGTTCTTGTTGTTCATCGAAAGGTAAATTGCGGTTTAAGATTTATGACGTATAAAAAAAAACTACTGACTAGATCTCGTTCAAACCAAATATCGTTGGAAGTTTGCATAGTAATGTACATCATATATTTTTTTTAGTATTATCATTCTCTTATTTTAGAAGTTAGAGGGGGGGGGGGGGCAACTTTTTCCACTTTGGAAGTGTCTCTCGCGCAAACTATTCAGTTTAGAAAAAAACGATATTAGAAACCTCAACATCATTTTTGAAGACTTATTCATAGATACCGCACACGTATGGGTTCAATGAAAAAAATTTGTTGAGTTTCAGTTTCAAGTATATTTTTGTGTAAAAATCTTAATGCGGTTCACAGAATACATCTACTTGCCAAGTGTCATCAGTCTAGCTCTTACGGTTTCGGAAAAAAATGGCTGTGACATACGGACGGATAGACAGGGATGACGAATCTACATATAAGCGCGGAACTTACATGGGGATGATTCGGATACCCCACGCCACGATACGAGGGACCAAAATTTTTATTTTGGACGTCAATGTTCCGGCCACCCTGTATATTTAGATAAAATAGGCTGCCTCATTCCGTGCGTGATAGTGCTTTTCTAGATGTCTTCAAGAGAAGATGGCAATATATACGAAGTTATTATGTGTTAAGTTTTTCAAGTGTACCTACAGTAAAGAATAAATATTTTTAAGTACAGTACTTACGTACATTAATAAAATACCTACTTTTTACTTGTATCTATTATCAAAATTAAATTATAAGTTCTTGACTTGACCACGACTATGTGACCCCCTCCTGGCGCCAAAGCTGGATCCGCCCTTGCGTTGAAGTTTTTGAAAGAATGTTTGCCACGAAATACATCGCGTTACGGTCAAGAAACTTAAATTTCCTATTACAAAATACCCCAGCAAGCTGTGTTAGTTTGAGGCTTCAGGAATACAGCAGTAAGTAATATTTTTTTACCTATAACCTATAAAAAAGCTGGGGTACTAAATAAATTGCTTACATACTTGGTGTCATGTCACATGCTTCACAAGTTATGGGAATTCATTTATTCTACCACACGTAGAAAGAAAGCAAGAAATCAGAGCTAACCAATTTGAATCTTGCTTGTCTTTAATTAGTTATTACATCATCCTCTAAAAGAAAGATCATGGCAAAGGCAGTAAAAAGTGTTTTTCATCTGCTTAGTGGAACCAACTCCTGGACATAAGCCTTCCCTTTTAATTTCTAAGTAGTTTTAGGTTGTCTTCATTCATTGATTACCAACAACCTTTGCGATTTTGTGATAATTTCATTGACACGCAACTTAAACTATGTTATCAATATATCAGGACTGAAATGTATGATGGCATCTGAAAGCCAATCTCTAATTGATTTACAGTCTTCACCGCTCAGTTTGTAATAGCTCTACCGTCTGTACTGTTAGGCTGTGGGTTTGCTGCCACTGAGAAAATTAGTGCAAAAATTTATAGGTACAAAAGCTAACATTCTATAAGAGTCTGTTCAGAAAGAGAGCCGTCGTGGCCAAATTGTGAATGTTTTGATTTTGATATGGCAGCTCATCCCTTTCTTTCTGTCAGCATTTTGCATCATAAAAATTAAATAAAGGTATAGTACACTAGTTGTGATAGGATCAAAACGCAACAGATGCATTATTGTATTACCCCACTAAACAAAAAAGGTAATTAAGCACAGCAGCACCCTCCAATCCCACGAGGGCTCTCTTTCTGAACAGACTCTATGAATATTTGTGAACTTTAGAACACAGATGTTTGTTCTCTCTCTTGGTGTTTTATTTCATTCTTATTCATTTATTATTTCAGGCAAAGCCAACTGCATATACAACAATGGAAGCCAGCAGAGAAATAAAACAGGGTTTAAGGTTTTTCCGTTGTACGCATTACATAGAAAATGGTACTCAAAAGAATTGCCCGATGCTGTGGAGAATAGTGATATAGGTAAGGTAACAATAGTTCTAAAACTCACTCTATCAGGTGTAATGGCAGTATAATGCTTAGCTATCTATATTACAAAAAAATAAATAGAATAGAGCCATTCTCAAAATAGCTCATAAATATAAAGTTCAATATTTACTTTGTCCCTCATAAGTAGTTGCATTTGTTTGTGGGTTTGATTCCCACCAAGGACAAACTATGTGAGGAATATAGATGGGGTGTTTTGTATCTGAGTGTTATATTAGGGGAATATCTATAATACTAACTTAGTTTGGGGCTAGATGTGTATTGTTAATGTTGTCAAAATCCATGCTGTCTAAGGACAGTCAGAGCCAAGTCCAAGCTATTTTTTCGTCATCCACTTAAAGAAGTCCACTGCTTAATATTTATTGAGTTAAAACAAAGATTTCCTTACCTTAATTTTAAAAATTGATAATTTAATATTTCAGAACTAACAAAAATCAAAGCTCTCTTTCCTGCACCCAGAATGACCCTAAACAACTTACTAGCCAAGACCCCAGAGAAAGTATTTGATGTCTACTACAAACAACATGTGGCTCCTAAAGGGGTCAAGAAAAAAGGTCCTCAGAATCTTGATTGGACCTGCACTTATGCATTCGTTTGGCCGGAGAATATTAAGTTTGAATCGTAAGTTTAGCTAAAAGAAGAAGAAATGTTTCAAAGTGATAAGTGAAGGGAAACATTGTGAGAAAACTGGCATGTTGTAGAGCCCATAGAGCCTAAAAAACATGGGTGCACAAAAAATAGCCTCTTTGAGGTGAATTTTTCAATCATAGTAATAATCATTTATTTTGAAGAATGAAGAAACCCAAGTCTAAAAATTAATCCCCATAGTTGGGATGCAAAACTGTAGGTTCATGTTCATGCTATTTAAGTTTAGAAACAACATAAACAAGTACCTAACTGAATAATTCCAGTCTAAGTTCGGCAAGTTTATCATGCGCACTTGATGTGCGGGCAGGTTTTTCCGCAAGTAGGCCGCTGGTGGGCCCTTTTTGCATGACCCTTGACACGTGTTGCTCGAACTTTTTTAGGTTCTACAACACGCCGGTTTCCTCACGATGTTTTCCTTCACCGTTTTGAGAGTACTGGCATAGTGCACATAAATTTTTCGACAGAAAAACTCATTCCATTCTACTAATGCTATCAACTAACTAAAGTCTCCGACGTAGCTCGTAGTATTAGTTAAAGTTGCAATGGGCAGGTATGGGCAGGCATCATAGCTCGAAGAACCGACAACCGCTGGGGAATATAGGTTTTAGAATGGCGACTACGAACCGGAAGACGAAGCGTAGGCCGCCCATCCACCAGATGGACCGCCGACATTGTTAAGGTCGCGGGAAGTCGATGGATGGAAAGGGCTCAGAATCGTTCTTCCTGGAAATGTGTAGGGGAGGCCTATGTCCAGCAGTGGACTTCTTCAGGCTGATAATAATCATGATGAATAATCATTAAATGTCATATCAATAGAAATCCTTTCACCACACTGGTTCGAAAGAACTAATGACGTGGAAATAAGAATGTCTATAGCTAGTCAAAGACACGTTTTTTTTCCAGCACAGCACTATCAAAACGTCAAGCGGGTGAAACGGCAGCCACTCAAGCCCTGCATTGGCTGATAGTGAACAAACGAATCGACAACAAGGGACACCCTATATACGATAGAAAAGTCATAAACGAAGTGAAAAGCACTTTGAATGATCCTATCTTTGTGAGGATCAGTGAGAACTCTTTGGAGAGGGTCGGGAGGATATGGGGAGATTATGAGAATGGGATAAGTAAGTTTGTGATGAATTTCTTCCTCTGGCGCGGTAGATTCTCCCAGGTACCAATACTTTGAAGATGTGTGACGATGCTCCGGTAATAAGTGTAAAAACTCTTCATTCGATCATATCAATACTTCGAAACTAATATTATAAAGAGGAAAGATTTGTATTTTTGTGTGTATAAAACTACTGTGCCGATTTCAATAATTCTTTGGAAACCTACATTCACCCTGAGTAACATAGGCTATATTAAAAAGTTTTAAAAAATGAACCTTCACCCGTGCTTCAAGCCGGCACAGGCAGCTAGTAGCTTATTATTTCTCAAAATTACTTTTATGAGCCTAATAGAATTGCGATAGCAAATTAGCTTTGTGATTATTGCTATAAGCGATTGCCAAGGGGTCTGCAATCTTTCTAAGCTACTCTGGTCTAGTGATAGTAACCCAGCCTTCCGATCCTAAGGTCGTGGGCTCAAATCAGCTCCTGCACTGGCGGCATGTCGTAGACGCTACAAAAACCAAATGAATTATCTAGGATGTATATAATCGAAGTGATTTTTGTATTGAAATTAACTTTTAGTCTTCGGTTCCAGGAGAAATCTACGAAAGAACAGCCAAAGAAGCTCAGCACAGAGTGATAACAGCGCCGGTGCAGCTTATGAAGGATTCTACTATTGATGACGGTATGATATGATTGGCCTCTCAGCTCAGTTGATGACTGACTTCTAAGCTCAGTTGATGACTGACTTCTCAGCTCAATTGATGACTGACTTCTCAGTTGATGACTGACATCTAAGCTCAGTTGATGACTGACTTCTCAACTCAGTTGATGACTGACTTCTCAACTCAGTTGATGACTGACTTCTCAGTTGATGACTGACTTCTAAGCTCAGTTTATGACTGACTTCTCAGCTCAGTTGATGACTGACATCTAAGCTCAGTTGATGACTGACATCTAAGCTCAGTTGATGACTGACTTCTCAGCTCAGTTGATGACTGACTTCTAAGCTCAGTTGATGACTGACTTCTCAGCTCAGTTGATGACTGACTTCTAAGCTCAGTTGATGACTGACTTCTCAGCTCAGTTGATGACTGACATCTAAGCTCAGTTGATGACTGACTTCTAAGCTCAGTTGATGACTGACTTCTAAGCTCAGTTGATGACTGACTTCTTAGCTCAGTTGGTAGAAGCTCTTCCTTCTGCGTCGTAGATCGTGGGTTCGATCCTCACCAAGAACAAATATTTGTGTGGATTTCTTCTTCTATCGTGTCAATGGTACACACTAGACAAGTCTTGAGTAGTATTTTGGCACCTTGATGATTGGCAGCATCACTATTTACACTTAGACTATTTTTGATTTGTAAAAGGATCATATAAAAAAACGGTAGGAACCGAGCCGTAGTTTGTTGCCTGTTCTTCTAGGCTTGGTCGCGTGGAACTGGCACCTAGACTCACCTAGCTTTAAGACGTTTCAAACTGATTCTTGTATCGTATTGAATAAACGCTTATTGAATCTTGAATCATCCATTGTGCAGATGTTAAGGCACAAGGGACATAAAGATGTGTGGTGAACACAAATTTTGGTTCTCGGTCTGGGTGGTTTATTGTATTTTAAAGTATGTATTTACAAAAAAAATTATACAAGTATTATATCTGCTACCTAGCTCCCATAATACAAGCTCTGCTTAATTTGGGGCTAGATAGTGTGGTGTGAATTGTCTACACTACAGTATTTATTTATATTGAAGCCAAACTAATGAAAACTAGAATATTTTGTGCATGTTTTGCACAGCGCCATCTAGTTTCAAATTAAGCAAATCTTTTACAAAGAGAACCAGATACGTTTACTAGTGTGAACAATTTGTATTTTGTTGTGCGTTCTCCTTCTTTTGTATGGAGAAATAATGAGACAATGAGACTCGTTTCGATCGTTTCTATATTATACGTAGCGTATTGTTGTTGTCTCATTCTTTTATTCATACAAAAGAGAGACACAATAAGCAAATCGAATTGTTCAAACTGATCGAGTAAATATGACTTGCCCTTCTGATAGAACAAATTAAATTCATATTCTCAATTCATTTCAAATCAATTTCTTCGTTCAAAAACACATGAAGCATTGAAGAAATGAATAATTGTATTTTTTCATGTTACAGATGAAATCTCTGAAGGAGAAAATGATCAAAATGACGACTTAGCAATGAATTCAGGTACTTCTTTTTTTTTTTTTACAACTAGCTGAACAAGCATATGGTCCACCTGATGTTAAGTGGTAAATCCATCTTGTTACAAAGCATTGCCTCGTAAGTCACGCACGTTAGGAACGTGCTCTACGATGCACTGTCCTGCGTCCATCAACTTGAGACATACAGATGTTCAGCCTCACGTGCCAGTAATGTCACCGGCACCCACACCCTTCAAACCAAAACACGGCGATGCTGCTTCACGGCAGCAATAGGCATGGTGGTAGTACGCACCCCCACGAGATACACACAAAGAGCTCTGCTACGATTCAGGGTTTTTAGGTCAGCGTAGTAGATCTTTGGGTAGAGGTAGGCCAAAGAAAAGATGGATGAACAGTGTGAATGATGACATGGATAAGAAAGAAATGAATACAGAGATACAGCTGATAGAGGAGAATGGAAAAGATCATGTTGTGCCGACCCCACATAAAGTGGGATAAGAGCAGGAAGAAGAAGAAGGCCTAACTCTATATTATTTCTAGAACAAGCTGGCCCAGTCCATCCAGTGTACGGCCGGGTGATAAGACCGCCTTCGCAAACGACACTGAACAAACGAAGCGAAGCATTGAAGCGATCAATTGAACACTACAACGAATCACGCATAAGTCTGCCTATTGATGATTATGAGTGAGTATTCATTATTTAGGGTATTAGATAAGATTAGCTTTATTCAAAACTCGCTAGTTTTGAATAAAGCTAATCTAATCCCCGTGCGAAAGCTGAGGCGGATCGATAGTGTGATAGAAAAGGATGAACATAGAAAAGTCCCTACGTGTTAGAAAAGGATAGTCATAGATTTTTGCAACATTTTGTATTGATGCTGGTTCTATTGGTCGTAACGTATGTATAGCCTATAGCCTTCCTCGATAAATGGACACAACAATATTTTTTCAATTCGGAATAGCAGTTCCCGAGATTAGCGCGTTCAACCAAACAAACTCTTCAGCTTTATAATATTAGTATAGATAAAGCAATTCAATAGGTAGGTACAATAAAAACATTAACATTAAGCCGATGTGCTTTTGTTTCGCCGATGATATTCGGTTCAGCCACGAGCTCCGCGACCTCCCGATTCTTCCTCACCCTCCAGGATCTTCGCGTTGGACTGGGCCCAGGATTTTTCGCAGTACCCTTCGCTCTGCGACCAGAAGCTTGTGTTCTTCCTTCTGGGTCAGTGTCCAAGGCTCAAATCCATACATCAAGATCGGCCGAATAACCGCAACGCTAGACTTACGTGCCGCTAATAGTTATAGAGCTCTTTATACTTTATAAAGTACAAACGTCACTTACGTCAGAATAAAGGCCTGCGCACACCTAGGCCGCTGGCGTCGGCGATCAGTGAAACGCTGTTAAATTTGACAGCGATATTTGACAGCGTTTCACTGATCGCTACCGCCAGCGAACTAGGTGTGCGCAGGCCTTTATTCTGACGTAAGTGACGTTTGTACTTTTACTTTCGAACAGCTGACGACTATATCTACGTCACAGCTGTTTGAAAGTTTCGTTTCGATTCCTTTCGTTTTCACTATGCCTTTCGCTTTCAATCGCGTCTTGTGACGTTTGCCTCAAGGCCTGCTCGCACCTAGGTCGCTGGCGATGGCGATCAGTGAAAAGCTATCAAAGACAGTGATATCTGACAGCGTTTCATTGATCTCGCCATCGCCAGCAGGATTGCGCAGGCCTTTACGTATTTATTTACGTCATCACACGTTTTTTCTAACCTTTGGAAAATTTACTGGATCAAAAACGTCTATATGTCCTGTTTTAGTTTTGTTTGTTTAAAAACACGGAACAATCTACGGGTTTTCCGATTCAAATATTTCCGAAGGTTTAAAAGTAGATCAACAGAAGTTGTGGGTACAGTAGTGACGTAGGTATTGGTAAATACGTACTAAATGTCATGATACATCGCAAATCGAAAGGAATGACTAAGGGGTAAAGGCCTGCGCACACCTAGTTCGCTGGCGATAGCGATTAATGAAACGCTGTCAAATATCGCTGTCAAATTTGACAGCGTTTTACTGATCGCGTACGCCAGCGACCTAGGCCTTAAAAACAGACATTCAAATCTGAGTATCAATAATATATTTTATGTAATAATAATGTACCTACACAGTATTTAAAAATAGTAAGCACAGACATTGCAAACAGACAGATCACGTGACTATGACGTATTTTGCATCATCATTCCCCTACCAACGAAATCGAGAGTCAAGTTAAACGTCACAGTGACGTTTCTAACTTTCGATCACTCTCGCTTCCAACTTTCGCGTTGCATTGTGGGTCAGATGAGTGTGGATGTAGAGCATTCGGCCTCTATGTGGGTCGCGATTGAGTTTCACTCGCGGAGAAACGAAACACGAAAGTAGAGCACTTCTCGATTCTCGTGCGTTAAGACAATTTCTTGACTCTTTGGTTCTATAATGCGGCCGAATGGAATAAAGAAACGAATCTTGAAAGTGGAGCAGCAATGTTTTCAAAGCAAAGTTGTGAAATTGTTAGTTTTAAATTGTGGTTGATGCAAATAAAAATAACTGGCACCAAACTTTTGGACATACCAAAGCATTGAATAAAATTTATTAAGAAAGCTGTTTAATTTCTTTCTCACTTTGAGTGTCTGTGATAGTCCTAAAATAAAATTTGTTTACCCCCTTTCAGGTTAATTAGGGATATTAAAATTTAGGTTATTGCCTCTCTATTGTTAGTTTATAATTTATTTATTTTCAGCCTATCGTGTCATAATTATGTGTTGCAGGGCAAAGTATAATAATAAAATAAAATAAAAAGTGGTTTGTAATGTATCCAATAAAATATTTCAAATACAGAAAAATCCTTTGTCCTATTTAAAGCTACATTAGAATATCAAACCCAAACAAATCAAAAAGATTCAACTCTAATCCTATCCCAACAGGCAGCAAATCACATCAGCGCTGAACGAATCCAGGGTGACGTTGGTAGTTGGCGCAGCCGGATGCGGTAAATCCACCCGCGTTCCAGCAGTGATACTGAAAGCGAGCGGTGTAAATGCAGCCATTGTGGTCTCAGAACCGAGACGAGTGGCTGCTATTGGATTGGCTGAGAGAGTTGCCAGTGAATTGGGAGAAGAGGTAACTTCTAAAAAGATTTGAATCCCTTTATTGGTAAAGGAAGGAAAATTTAAAAATGTTTGGACATCTTCTACGACATGACAGCTACATAAAGAACATCATTGAAGAAAAGTTTGAAGGAAAACGGCCAAGAATAATTTACATGAGCCAGATACAAAAAAAATCGCCATCGTCATGTCGTTTAAGGAAGTCAAGGAGGCCGCATTCGAAAGACTTAATTGGAGAAAACTGCATCAAAACCCCGACAAGAGAGAAGATTAGAATAAAACAAAAAAATCTTTATTGCGCACCTGCCAAGCCAACTAACAATATGAAAACAAGTGAAAATATTATTATTCAAAATATAATTATGTAAATGGATGGAGTCTTATCGTTGAAGAGCGGTCTCTTCCAGACACCTTTGGATGAAGATACTCGTTGCCAGCGTCCATTTTTCCGAATACCTATAATTTGGACGTTTTCAAAAAAAGAGTGAATAGGTATCTTCTAGGTCAGCGCGCTACACCGTCGATCGCATCATCACTTAACATCAGGTGGTTTTGCGGTCAAACGTTAGCCTATAAATTGTAAAAAAAAGAGAAGCAAAAAAAACGCAAAAACGATTTTTTTTCTTAACTTTTTTTGTAATAGTGGCAGGGATATCTTAAATCATATTTCTTGATCATGTTC
Organism: Thera obeliscata; assembly: GCA_947578465.1. Taxonomy (NCBI): domain Eukaryota; kingdom Metazoa; phylum Arthropoda; class Insecta; order Lepidoptera; family Geometridae; genus Thera; species Thera obeliscata. The sequence continues at coordinate 6,983,685 of OX387923.1, read as the reverse complement.
GCATGGATTGCTGAATTGATTGAAGTGAAGTCGTTTGGGGCAGTTAAAACAAAATCTTGGCGCAGCCAGTTCGGATTGGATTATAAATTAAGTATGAAATTGTGGTCATCCAACTATATTATTTCTTATATTTCAGGTGGGTCTATCTATAGGCTACCAAGTGAGGCTAAACTCGAAACCTCCAAAGCCTCCCTCTGGTTCAGTACTATTCTGTACATCCGGAGTACTACTAAACAGACTGCAAACTAATCCAGGTAAATGATCTATGATTTTGGTTAGGTATCGTTTTGGCGTTATCATCACCATCATTATAAGCCTGAAGTAGTCCACTGCTGGACATAGGCCTCCCGGACATAGGACATTTCCAGGAAGAACGATTCTGAGCCCTTTCCATCCACCGACTTCCCGCGATCTTGACAATGTCGTCGGCATTATGCTTTAGCCCTTTCCATCCACCGACTTCCCGCGATCTTGACAATGTCGTCGGCATTATGCTTTAGCTAAATTTGACGTAGAATTTGACTTTTTTGAAAATAAAAAAAATATTTTCTCAGGACGAGAAAATATTTTTTTATTTCTCTTTTCCCGTCTGACTTGAGAGGATATTTACTGTGACTAAGGATAAAAGGATCAAACGAATAAACAGTAGGAACCAAGCTGTAGTTTATTGCCAGTTCTTCTAGGCTTGGTCTTTTTTATCTCAAAAAATTAAAGGGAGCGGGGCGAGCAAAGCCGCGGGCGGCTGCATGTAAATATGTATTTGTTTTTGAGTCGTAAACATGATTTTTTATAACATTTTTTTATAATTTTTCAGGGCTAATAGGCTGTTCACATGCGGTTATAGACGAGGCGCATGAAAGAGATGTCAATACGGACATAATCATGCTGTTGCTGAAGCGTGCTTTAGATATAAACCCCGATCTGAAGATCGTTGTAATGAGCGCTACTCTAGATACAGAGGTTTTTACAAGGTATTGTTTGATTAATTAATTATTAAGGGCTCAGAATCGTTCTTCCTGGAAAAGTGTAGGGGAGGCCTATGTCCAGCAGTGGACTTCTTCAGGCTGATAATGATGATGATGATGATGAATTAATTACTAATTGTATTGTATTCGAGTATGTATTTACAAAAAAATTATATAGGCATTATATCAGTATATTTGACTGGCCTCTCAGCTCAGTTGGTAGTAGTTCTGCCTTCTGCGCTGTAGGCCATGGGTTCGATCCCCATCGAGAAAAAATATATGTGTGGTGAATAAAGGTGTTTGTTTTCTGTCTGGGTGTTGTATTGTATTCTAAGTATTTACAAAAAAAATAATATAAGTATTTTATCAGCTATATGGCTCCCATAGTACAAGCTCTGCTTAATTTGGGGCTAGATAGTGCTGTGTGAATTGTCCGCAATATTTATTTTTATTTGGTATTAGATACGGCACAAATTCCTGACGTTCCTGACGTGCGTGACTTACGAGGCAATGCTTTGTTATATGCGATGGTTACCACTTGACATCAGGTGGGTCATCTGCTTGTTCCATCAGCTAGTTGTATAAAAAAACACTATCTAGCCCCAAATTAAGCAGAGCTTGTACTATGGGAACTAGATCGCTGATAAAATACTTACATATTTTTTACCGCTGATCTCTCATACTTAAATATTTTTTTAAATACATACTAGAATACAATATAACACCCAGACAGAGAACAAACATCTGTGTTCACCAAACAAATATTTGTTCTCGGTGGGGATCGAACCCACGACCTACAGCTCAGTAGGCTGAGCTCTTTGAGATTTTTGAGTTTGAGTTTATGATTTTTTTTTATATTTTCAGATATTTTGATTCATGTGCTGTCGTGGAAGTGCCAGGGCGATATTATCCTGTACAAATATCATATTTAGAAGATATACAGAGGAAATACAATATTCGACTGCCGAACACATTGGCGAGTTGTAAGAAAGAAGATGGAAGGCCACAGCTCAATATTGCCGAGGTAAATACATACACACATCAACATTGAATTTAGTATAAGTAAATGTTTTAATTGTAAAAATAAAGTCCCTTAAAATTTGCATGCCAATACTTTGGTGAAATATGTGAAACTGATAAACATAAGATAACAACTAACTCCTAACCATATTTCAAGCAAATAAACATTTCATTTCATATCATTTCATTTCATTGTCCAGGGATATTCAGCTTTTGTTGATTTTTTACAAAAACTGATATAATTTCTTTGAAACTAAACTAGGTAGGTATGGCAATTATTTTTATTTTGTGTTGTTTATTAATAATAAATAAATAAAATACTCTTATTATAAAAAACTGTTTATTATGTATATATATATTTTTTTATAATATAACAAAAAAACCTAAAACTAATTAAAACTAAACCTTAAAAATCTAACAAAAGTGGGTGTCCAAAAAAAATTAAGGTAGGGACAAAATCTCGAAAAATGAGATTACCAATTCGAAATAGGTAGACAATGCTGATGAGTGTATTTGGCGTGCCTCTGACTACCTTTAGACATTTTTAATTAAACTTTGATTCTTGAAGACGAATCCAACTCGGATGGGCAACGTTTGGGCACAGCGTTGAGCATTACGTGATTATCTTGTCAAAGATACCGCAAAGCTTCAAGATGAAATCCTGATCATGGGTTCGAATCCCGTTTTAGGTATTTTTCATTTATGACTATTGAAAAAAACTACGGAATTCGTATTAAGACGTGTTTTCGTATTTACTGCTGGCCTCTCAGCTCAGTTGGTCTATCTGCCTTCCATGGTCGTGGGTTCGATCCCCACCGCGAACAAATATTTGTGTGTTGGGCACAGATTTTGTTCTCTGTCCGGGTGTTATATTGTACGTATGCTTATTACGTATTTGCAAAAAAAAAAAAAAGTATTATAATAATATCAGCTATCTGGTTCATATCGTTTAAGCCCTGCTTACTTTGGGGCTGGACAGTATTGCGTAGATTGTCCACAATATTTATCATTATTTTATTTTACTAGTTTGAAAGAAGTAGTAAAACTACAAGGAGAAATTAATATGTATTTGTAATTCCATTTTAGATAGTGGAAACAATAAAAGCAGTGGACAAACACGAACCAGAAGGTGCTATACTAGTGTTCCTCCCGGGTTGGGCTGAGATCAAACAAGCTAAGCAACAGCTGGACGAGTATTACGGACGGACAGGGTTACACTTGATATTGCCGGTACATTCTAGGTAAAACAAACAATCATAGAAAATTTAAACAAGAAATAAATAAAATAAATTAAAATTATTTTAGTTAACATATCATGGACAGAACGAAACATCGACAAACATCAATATAATTGTATATTATACTAGTGACCCGCCCCGGCTTTGCACGGGTGCAAATGTAAATGCTGATACTAAATATACCCACCTACTACAGAATGCCCTTATAAACAACGTTTACAGCTTTTAATAGGCAAACCTTTAAATTTATCATGTTACTCTACAGAATTATGCATGTATTATACATATAAACATTCCTCTTGAATCACTTACTACTTCACTTCTATTAAAAAACCCCTTTAAAATCCTTTGCGTAGTTTTAAAGATCTAGTGATGTGTTTCGTTGCCCGGTCTCACTAATGATGTCCTATTACTAAAACCGGCTATAAGCCTGCTATAAGACTACTTTAAGACCACTTCAAGACTAGTTCAAGACTACTTGAAGACTCGTTCAAGAGTACTTTAAGACAAATTCTAGACTACTTTAAGATTTTTTAAAACTACTTCAAGACAACTTTAAGACTAGTTCAAGATTAGATCAAGACTACTTAAAGTCTCGTTCAAGACTACTTTTAGACAAGTTCAAGACTACTTAAAGACTAATTTAGGATTAGTTCAAGATTTTTTAAGACTAGTTCAAGACTACTTCATGACTTTTTCAGACTAATTTAAGACTACTTTCAAATTGATCCAATTAAATGGGTTGTTCCAGGTTATCAACCGCAGATCAATCCAAAATGTTTGCAAACCCACCGCCGGGCATCCGTAAGATAGTTCTAGCCACCAACGTGGCCGAGACATCGGTCACTATACATGACGTCATCTATGTCATAGACACAGGCGCGCATAGAGAGAACACTATCAAACATGGCACTGGTAAGTTTTTTTCATATCATACAATCCGTCCGTCTGTTTAGTCCGTCGACGCATAGGTATAGCAAAAAACAGACATGACACAACTATTGAAACTATCATGGTTTTTTTTTGTATTAGTGTGCATACTAGTTTTAAAAATAAAGTATCCAAATATACGATTACGATCTAGCCATAATGTAGGCTAATTTAATGCTGACTTAAATTTCGAAATTGTTATTCTAAATATGTGTCCATAAGCATGTTTCTTGAAGTCTGCTGTTGTGTGCATAATATGTAGCACTAAGTTTACACTTACACTACAGTACACTATTGTATTTACCTACACAACACTAACTTTCCTCTCGAGCTTTCAAAGTTAAATCATGGTTTTTAATGCAATATTTATGAACAACGGCTCTAGTAGTAGTAGAGCTCTTTGTGTGTGTCTCGTCCGGGTGCGTACTACCACCCAAAAACTACTCCAAATATTGCTATGCTCTAAAGATAAGGGCCTGTTATGTATTCACCATTTTTTACTTTAAGACCTCACCATGTAACATAATAATTGCAATAAATAATATGAGTATGAGTACCACCATGCCTATTTTTGCCGTGAAGCAGCATTGCTGTGATTCGGTTTGAAGGGTGTGGGTGCCGGTGACATTACTGGCACGTGAGGCTGAACATCTTTATGCCTCAAGTTGATGGACGCAGGACCAGTTTATCGTAGGGCACGTTCCTGTCGTGCGTGACCTACGAGGCAATACTTTATGACTTGAAATGGAGTCAGGTACGATAAAACTATTGCGTCTAGAATCCCAGTCTACCGCAAGTAAAATGTGTAGAATCTGTTTAGAAAGAGAGCCGTCGTGGCCAAATTATGAACTATAACGTTTCGATTTTTATATGGCAGCTCATCCCTTTCTTTCTGTCAGCATTTTGCATCATAAAAATTAAATAAAGGAATAGTACACTAGTTGTGATAGGATCAAAACGCAACAGTCGCGCTATTGTATTGCCACTAAACAAAAAAGGTGATTAAGCACAGCAGCGCCCTCTAATCCCACGACGGGTCTCTTTCTGAACAGACTCTTATAATTTGATTTACTTTCAGGCACAGCGAGTTTAGAAACGGTGTGGGTGTCGTTAGCTGCCGCCAAGCAACGATGTGGCCGCGCCGGGAGAGTACAACCAGGTATATACTAAACATGTAGACAAGTGTTATATACGGTTCAGTGAGTAGGCCGTGGGTTCGAATCCTACCGAGAACAAATGTTTGTTCTCTGTGTGGGAGTGGTTTTTTGAGAAGGGCGGTGATGCTGATGACTAATTCCGAAACCATGAGAGTTAGGGAAAAGTTGTGAAAGAGTCATGCTCTCGATTTATAAGAAAACAATAGTTTGTTTGTTTTTGTTCAAAAATATATTATATTATATATTTCACAAAAACCTCCTTGCTTATTGTACTATAAGTATATATTTTCAAATCGATAATCGCTCGCTTACCTATTAGTCAAAACGTAGGATACCCACCTAGAAATGTATAGGGGAGGCCTATGTTCAGCAACGGACTTCTATATAGGCTGTTGATAGAGAAGTCCTAGGACTCTTGTCTGAGGAAATCATAGGGCACGCTCGTATATAAACGTGTTTTTATACGACTAGCTGATGGAACAAGCATATGGCCCACCTGATGTTAAGTGGTAACCATCGCCTGTTGAAGCAATGCCTCGTAGGTCACCCACGTCAGGAACTTGCCCTACGATGCACTGTCCTGCGTCCATCAACTTGAGGCATACAGATATTCAGCCTCACGTGCCAGTAATGTCACCGGCACCCACACCCTTCAAACCGAAACAGCAATGCTGCTTCACGACAGAAATAGGCATGGTGGTTTAGTTTAGTTTATTGCAAAGAATCTTAAGTATCATTACAGAGATATCCAATACGTCACTTAGAGCTAAAAATATATAAAATTTACATAAGTATGTAGGAGACCTTTTATGTAGGTCAAAATCTAGAAAAATCTAGAAAATAATAACAAGAGATCAAAAATGTCCCATGATAGATAGGTACTAACTCACGTATAGATAAACCAGTCTAAAAATGCACGCCCCTCCACCACGTTTTCTTGAAGTTGGCTCACAGCAAAGTACTTCAAAATCATCTTTGTGATGTAGGTAATAAAGAACATTTTACTTTGACTGACTGAAGTAGTAGGACGTGCAGTTTAAGATTGGACGATCTCTACTTATATTAAGCCATAAATTATAACTGCTAGAATTCTGCTGTTTGGTGGTAGTACTTACTGTAAAAAAAGTCAAGTAAAGCAATGTTGAAATTATTATTTTCCAGGTAACTGCTTTCGACTGTACACAAAGGAAAAGGAGGCTGAATTCGAGCCGTATTCCACACCAGAAATACTCAGGTTAATTAGCATTTCTCACTGCCTTCTCAGCTCAGTTGGTATAACTAGCGGCACATAACTTGAGCGGTGAGCGATACGCGCTGCGCATGCCTCGTAGTGTGCCATGTCGCGCACACTGGATGTGTGGATGTGTGCAGAGTGTCCTATTGGTACAGAGAGCGGAGTGCGTCTGGAGAGCCAATCAGCACTACGCACGCCCGCCCTTCATACCGCTAGCCCCCCTCAGGTACCTTATTTTTGACTTCTGCGCAATAACGGTCACCGCTAGAGTTATGTGCCGCTACCTATAGTAGCTCTGCCTTCTGCGCCGTAGGTCGTGGGTTTGATCCCCACCCGGAAAAAACATTTGTGTGGTTAACGCGATGTTTGTTCTCTGTCTGGGTGTTATATTGTATTCGAAGTATTTACATAAATTAAATTCATATATTTTTGTTCCTACAGAGTGCCGCTAGAACAGACGGTATTGGATTGTAAAGCCTACGCCCCCGATGATAAGACTCAAGTTTTCTTATCGCAGCTCCCAGAACCGCCGAGTGAAAAGGCAGTGAAATTCGCAGTCAATGATCTTATTGATATTGGTAAGTTTAAGTTTTTCAAATTCAAAATATACTTTTCTTCTTCTTAATGAATGGCATCTGTCCATTTTGGATCAATTTTGCCTGTGTGAGAGTGAGGATATATTACATAGATAAAATACTTTTTAGTTAAGTCGAGTCAGTCATAGACAAGTCGGCCCTAATTGGCTTTGAAAAAACATGGAGGCCGGTCTTTTAAAAACCATCAGAAACGTTTTCGATCAAATCAGGATCACATAATACACTTTCCTTGGGTTCATTCCCCACCGAGAACAAATGTTGTCGGTGGGGATCGAACCCACGACCTACGGCGCGAAGGACTTCTACAGGCTGATGATGATGAAGAGTGCTAACAAGTTTCCTTACATTTTCAGGTGCTTTAACCCCTAAAGAGCAACTAACCCGTCTGGGTAAGGCTCTATCATCACTCCAGCTGTCCCCACGCGTGGGATTAGCGCTGGTCCACGCTTCAATAGTGGGCACCGCGCTTGCTGTGAGCAATATCGCCGCGCATCTAGACATAGAAGTGTTTTTGAATGCTGCTGATAGAAGAGATGGTATGTATCCAATTTATATTTATATTAAACTTGAGAAACCGATTTCATGTCCAAACTGTTAAACCGATTTTAATGAAATTTCAATGAGACCAATCTGAAAGTATTACCTATCAGATAAAAAAACACAGATGTATAATAGAAGAAGGCCACTGCTGGACATAGGCCTCCCCTACACATTTCCAGGAAGAACGATTCTGAGCCCTTTCATCCACCGACTTCCGGCGATCTTAACAATGTCGTCAGCCCATCTGGTGGGTGGGCGCCCTACGCTTCGTTTTCCGATTTGTGGCCGCCATTCGAGAACCTTAAGGGCGCTTGTACACGCTAAGAAAAAACGCCGGGCCTACCCAAGAATTCGTGTCGTAACAAGAAAATTACTGTGTACACGGCTCGCAGCGGTGCACGAAAAAAATCTTATCTGCGCAAGACAAGAATTTTGTCTTTTCCACACACGAAAACGCAACAACGTTCGCCGCGTCGTGTCTTGCGCAGATAAGATTTTTTTCGTGCACCGCTGCGAGCAGTGTACACAGTTATTTTCTAGTTACGACAAGAATTCTTGGGTAGACCCGGCATTTTTTCTTAGCGTGTACAAGCGCCCTAACTCCCCAACGGTTGTCAGCTCAGAATAATTGTTAATGAATGAAATATTTATAGCTTTTTATTATTCCAGAAATTCGTGAAATCAAACGCAAGTTCAGCGCTACTTCAGACCACGCCGCGTTAAACTGGCTCCAGCAAGAGTTTGAAGAAAGATCACGAAACTCGAACCAGCGCGGGATCGATAACTGGTGTCAGAACTATCAGCTTCATAGAGAACGACTTGGATTTGTGCAATGTAAGTCTTATTTTTATGAAACAACGGGATATTTACCATGATTAAATTTTGAGGAGTTGACTTCCGATATTTCGGCACAGTTGCATGCACCATGATCACGGTTGAACTGAAGTCCACGAGTAAAAGAAATGTTATTGGCAGATAAAACGATCTACCCTCTTTCGCACTCTTTTATTGGTTTTGAGACTACTATTCAAAAGTTATAATGTAAGTCTTCTTCTCATTCGCTTCACTCTTGTCAGAGCGGTAGTGGTCATCATGAATATCTTATGATTTATTTTTATCAGGGGCTCACCTCACCTCACGATATCTCGCCACTTCCTTGTGTTTCCACTTCTTTGTATTCTCCACTTGTCTCTGAACCACGAGGCGCTCAATCGAGTCAGTGTCCAAAGTACTTTAGAATGCGACATTATACTAAGCTGGACAGACGCTGTTTGATATTTAGTTCTTGGAGTATCGAAACATTGGTGCGAAATTCGAGTCCGGTTAATGTACGCACTGTTAAAACGATGCCACTTTTTTTCCACTGGAAAATTGTAAAGGCATTTTTACTGGAAAATTGTACACTGTTGCAGATTAATATTTCGATTATTATTATTTTTATCTAGCGATGGATAATTGTACTAAACAGGCAGCCCCTTTGAGGTTATTGGGAAAAAAACATTCTCTGGCACTTCGGCGCTCGCCTTGTGCGTAATTTTTATGTTCTAACATAACGAAAAATTTATGTGCATATTGCACATAAATTTTTCGACAGAAAAACTCATTGGCACGACTGGATTTGAACCCACGACCTTCGGATCGGAAGGCGGGGCCGCTACCACTAGACCACCAGTGCTCTCAAGTTTAGGAGGTTTATTTGAATATCTTTTGAAAAATATGACTTGAATTTTATTTTTATAGCCCTCTCAAGCCTATACCTCAGCAAGCTGCTTAAAACCGGTCTCGTAGAACCGAACCTAGAACTGGATGAAATGAACCGGTTCTCGAACATCGACGAACTGAGTATCGCCAGCTTGTTATCAGGCGTCAATGGATTGTTGCTGACAAGGCGGCATGTGCGGACTAAAGGGAAAATGAGAACGGTTACTGGTGTGTTTTCAAGGTACCTATTTTATTTTATTTAAAAAAAATGAAACCTTACAGCTACAAAAATGGGTGGTAGTGGCTAAGTTTATTGTACACCAAAGTGAAAGATTACAAATAACAAAATAAGAATATTTAAAAAACTAGAGGTACGATGGGCGGTCTTTTCGCTAAGAGCAATCTCTTCCAGACAGGGATTTAATTCAATAAGCTTACTTTATTAGGTTGTTCTAGTGTTATTTTGAGGTATGTTATATAACTTCGGTGGTATTTTAACCAACATTACTTGAGGTCTTAGCTCAAAGTGTTAGCAGATGGAATAAAAGTGTGATATGACTGGCCTCTCAACTCAGTTGGTAGTAGCTCTGCCTTCTGAGCCGTAGATCGTGGGTTCGATCCCCACTGAGAACAAATATTTGTGTGGTGAACACAGATGTTTGTTCTCTGTCTAGGTGTTATATTGTATTCTAAGTATGTATTTATAAAAAAATGTATACAATATGGGAACCAGATAGCTATTATCTGGTTCCCATAGTACAAGCTCTGCTTAGTTTGGGGTTAGATAGTGTTGTGTGGATTGCATGTAATATTTATAATATTTAATATTTATATGTGATATCCTAAACCGACGAGCATGTATGAAGAATGTTATGAGAGTGAATGAAGCGAAAGAGGTGTGTCAGGATCGTAGCAAGTGGAAATCCGTGATCTCTGCCTACCCCCATGAGAATGAGGCGTGATTTTATGTATGTATGTGATATCCTGATTTGAACGAAAATGTTTCCGATGGTTTTGAAGAAAAATGCCACCATTTTCTTCAAAGCCAATGACGGCTGACTTGTCATTGACTGACTTGACTAAAAACTATTATTTATGTAATATATCCTCACCCAATTTATTAAGAAAAAGAAGAAAATCATAATGAAACACTTCCTTTTTTTCACAGTACGGGCGGAAAGGCGCACATTGCCTCTGAAAGTGTAAATCATGCGATATCAAAAAAAAGCAAGAGTTGCCTACTCGCGCACACGGGAGGGCGCCACTCGATAGAGAGACGTGCCTTGCTGGTGTACCGGAGTAGTGCCCTCACACCACACTTGCCACTGCTGTTTTGTAGAGGGGATATTGTCAAAAAAGATGTAAGTTTAAAATAAATTTATTTTATTTTAAATCCACGATTGATCAGTTTTTGTTTTTAAGTGCACGAAAGGAGACGCCTCTTTGAGGCGCACTTAAAAACCTTTCACCACACTTGGTTCGAAAGAATCAGTGATACGATGAGAAAAAGAATATTTTTTCTAAACTATTAGCCGATGGAACAAGCACCTAATGTTAAGTGGTAACCATCGCCTATAACAAAGCATTGCCTCGTAAGCAAGTTCGGCAAGTTTATCATGCGCACTTGATGTGCGGGCAGGTTTTTCCGCAAGTAGGCCGCTGGTGGGCCCTTTTTGCGTGACCCTTGACACGTGTTTCTCGAACTTTTTTAGGTCATACCGTTTTGAGAGTACTGGCATAGTGCACATACATTTTTCGGCAGAAAATCTCATTGGTACACGAGTGGATTTGAACCCACGACCTTCGGATCGGAAGGCGGGGCCACTACCACTAGACCACCAGTGCTCCTATTGCCTCGTAGGTCACGCACATCAAGAACGTACCCTACGATGCACTGCTCTGCGTCCAGATAGAGGCATACAGATGTTCAGCCTCACGTGCTAGTAATTTCGGCACTATTGTGTATCTATAATATACAGGGTTATTCATTATTAGCTGCAAATACTCAGGAATTAGGTTCAACAAATAGAATAAAAAATATTTATGAAATTATTATTTTTAAATTTGATAAAAAAAAATTCAAGTTTTTGTATCAAAATTTTATTTTTATTGATTTCTTTACGGCTATTGCATAATGATTGCCATGGAGAACAGGACGATGACCCACCCAGGCGGTGACTGAACGCAGAGTGTTGCTCACGGCGCGCGGGCGCGGATCAAAGGTCAAAATAGGTCAGGCGTCAATGATTCCTTTATCGATTTTCTCGGGATTTTCATAACAAAACTTAAAAAAAATCATTTCATAAATATTTTTTATTTTATTTGTTGAACCTAATTCCTGAGTATTTGCAGCTAATAATGAATAACCCTGTATACCTACTTACCATGGAAACGGGTGCTTGAATTTCTACAGAGAAAAAACATCTGTGTTTACCACACAAATATTTGTTCTCGGTGGGGATCGAACCCACGACCTACGGCGCAGAAGGCAGACCTACCAACTGAGCTGTGTTGACAGTGTACTAGACATGTTATTTAATCAACACTAAACCAGTTATAACTTGTCAAAAGTCGTTGAAAGTTTTTTCCTGTTTGTAACGTAAACAAAGTATCACAAAATATTCCACACAATAATAATATTTTTTTCCTTTACACAGTCGTTGACCTCTAAAGGGCCGATTTCACAGATAAATAAAATATAATCGACCAATCAAATAGTTGACAGTTGTTTATCTCAATACTGTTTGACTGGTATCTCAGCTAAGTTGGTAGTAGCTAAGTTGGTCGTGGGTTCGATCCCCGCTGAGAACAAATATTTGTGTTTATAAAAACCCTTATCATCATCAGCCTATATCAATTCATTTCATTTATTGATTACTCACATGTGCATAAAATAGATAGCATTCGTTCTTAAAGTAGCTTAGGTCAGTACATGCACCCTGTTGGGCACTGCAATATTATAGCAGGTTTATAATACAATTAACAGTTAACAAATCGTTAGTCATTAACTCATTATACATAAGTCAAAAAGAATGTCAAAAGAGTTTACAAAATCTATATGTTAGTTACTCCACTTATAACTCAAGAACGGCGGAACCGATTTGGCAGAAAATTAGTGGGGAGGTAGCTTAGAATCGGGAGAAGGACATAGGATACTTTTTATCCCGAAAAAGCAACGGGAACGGCGTGTTACGGGAACGGGCGAGCGAAGCCGCGGGCGGCCACTAGTTAATTATAAATACCGATCACAAATGTATCACATTTATCAGTCCACTGCTGGACGTAGGTCTCTCCCAAGACGCACCACTGAGCCCAGTCTTTGGTTGTAGTATAGTGCTTTTCAGCTAAATTTCGTAGATCGTCGCCCCATCTTGCCGGAGGGCGTCCTACACTACGCTTACCTTCTTCTTCTTCCTGCCCTTATCCCACTTTAAATGGGGTTGGCACAAGATGTTCTCTTCCATTCTCCTCTATCAGCCGTCATCTCTGTATCCACTTCTTTTCTTATCCATGTCATCCTTAACACTGTTCATCCATCTTTTCTTTGGCCTACCTCTACCCAAACATCTACTACGCTGACCTAAAAACCCTGAATCGTAGCAGAGCTCTTTGTGTGTATCTCGTGGGGGTGCGTACTACCACCATGCTTATTTCTGCCGTGAAGCAGCATCGCTGTGTTTCGGTTTGAAGGGTGTGGGTGCCGGTGACATTACTGGCACGTGAGGCTGAACATCTGTATGTCTCAAGTTGATGGACGCAGGGCAGTGCCTCGTAGGGCACTTTCCTAACATGCGTGGCCTACGAGGCAATGCTTCGTTATAGGCGATGGTAAAAATAAAATACAACCTAATCCAAAAAATAACAAATCATATTTTTTTTTGTTGCAGGGCTGTGATGAAGAATCTACAATACTATCACTGCCGAGACATAGATTAGACATCCATGTACCTGCTAGGTAAGTCAACCCCTGGGGGAATAAGAACATTACTGCAGCGGCTAGCAAAAGAGGCATTGTAACTGTAAATGGGACCCCATACAATTTCCTACAATGCCTAGTTGTGGCCAAGGCCTGTACCTATAGGGTCTTATTAATAATCCTGGCGTAGCGTTGGACTAGTTAATCCGTGTTTTGTCACATTTGCTCGAGTTGACAATTGCATGTCAATGCAAGAGACAAAACACGAATTAACTAGTCCAACGCTACGCCAGGATTATTAATAACACCCATAGTGCTTTTCTTAAATAATGCAAGGAAATTAAAACTAAGTAGTAAGTACTAAATAGATATTTTATTATCCGAAAAGACTGTGTCTGAGTAGAATTTGAGCTCCGCAACCTTCCCCTTGGTACGGGAATGCGCTGTACAACTGCTGTTTCGGATCATAAAATCACTCTTATACGAATCTCATAAGTAAACAGGCCTTTTGCATCTATTGTAGATGATTTATATTAGCGTCAGGGGCAACTGTTGTTTACTCATGCCTCTACTTACGGGACGCTATAGGGACAGGATTTGGATTGCCCAGCACTCCAGCACCTATACCATCCTGACAGCTTAGTCGGCCTATTCCACAGGAAAGACATGGTCAATACGTGCGGAGCTCACTAAGCCATGGGTTTCCTCACAAATGTTTTCCTTTACCGTTTGAGAGTACATTGTGTACATACATTTTTCGAACGGAAAAATCCATATGTACACGACTGGATTCGAACCCCCGGCCGTAGGAAGGGGTTACTACCACTAAACCACCAGTGCTCTCATAGGGATCTCATCCTACTACTCATAATATAAACGCGAAAGTTTGTAAGATAAGTATGGATGGATGTATGGATCGATGGATGTTTGTTACTCTTTCACGTTAAAACTACTGAATGGATTTTAATGAAACTTTACAATAATTTAGCTTATACATCAGAATAACACATTAGCTACAATTTATAAAGATATTGTAACTTATAACGGATGTAAGTAACGGGAACGAGGCGAGCGAAGCTGCGGGCGGCCGCTAGTAACTAATAAATAAATATTGTGGACAATTCACATGGCACTAAATAGCCCCAAATTAAGCAGAGATAGTACTATGGGAACCAGACAGCTTTTATAATACTTCATAAATTTTTTGTTGTAAAATACATACTTAGAATACAATATAACACACAGACAGAGAACAAACAAGAGTGTTCACCACACAAATATTTGTTCTCGGTGGGGATCGAACCCACGACCTACGGCCTAGAAGGCAGAGCTACTACCAACTGAGCTGAGAGGCCAGTCAATATCAATGTGTTTTTTTTGTTTCAGCCAATCAGAAGCCATCCTCAAATCCAGAGAAATGCTCTGGAGAACAATACAGTATTACATAGACAGAGATATTAGAAGTCTAGACTATGAAGAGTACACTACAATATCTAGATTCAAAGCTAGGCTAATCAAAGCACTAGGTAGGATTCTAGTTGAAGGCCAACAAGAGAGTACCAAAAAAAGTAATTTAATTGAAAATAAACGATAAGTTATCAATTGTTTTTTATTCCAAACTTTCCTTCGACAGGATAGGCTCAGGATATAGAGATATGGAAGTCTGTAAATAAACAATATTTTTGGACAATCCACACAACACTATCTAGCAAATTAGACAGACTACTACTATGTATAGGAAGCGGCACATAACTCTAGCGCTGATCGTTATTGCACAGAAGTCAAAAATAGGGTAGGTACCTGATGGGGGCTAGCGGTATAAAGGGCGGGCGTGCGTAGCGCTGACTGCGCTGATCTCCAGTCGCACTTCGCTCTCTGTACCAATAGGACACTCTGCACACATCCAATCCATACATCCAGTGTGCGCGACATTTATTTATTTATTTTTATTTCTTAGGAAAACAAACAGTAGGGGAAGGTGGGGCAAAATGGGATACTTAAGCAAAAAAAAATTATGTACACGAAAGCAATGATATTTTTAATAAAATTTTTAATTAGAAACAATCATTATACTCTTATTCATTGTTTTAATTTGTAATTTTAGGCTTAATCAACTAGTTTTCTTAATTATGAGGAACTAATCACCAAGTGTCAAATTTCCCATTTTACCCCATGGTCGGGGCAAAACAGGAAACGCTAAGGGGCAAAATGAAGATACAGTTTTGTCATGCAAACATTGTACACAAATGTGGGCCTCGTCATCATCTTCGTCTACTCCGGCGCAGGAATTGTGTGCCCAACCCGCACAAGAGCTAAACGCAACCCAACCCTCATCTGTCTGCGAATACAAATAACCACCATATATGCAAGCACTGTCATCTTCGTCTTCTTCCGATGAACTAGTAAATGTGACTTCCCTTGCTTTTGTTTCTAAGCCTTTTTTTTATTATTTGGTTTTGATATTTTTCTTTGGTCATTTTTCTTCTTTGGTGCAGGAAAGTAAGGAAAATAAGAAAATTTTCCTTACTTTCCTTGATGAGATACCATCCCATTGTGCCCCATTCATTTTGCCCCAAACACTACCTCTTTCAAATAGGTCGCCCATTTCAAACCTCAATAGAAATCATCAAAAACAAATTTGAATCTGAATAGGTTAATACCACTCCCAATGACTTATGGTGTAAAAGTGAATGCAGGTCATGTACTTACCTCACTACACAAGAGTATATTTTATGAAAACAGATAACAAAACTCTCAAAAACTGTTTTGGTTAGCCACGACATAAAAACACGCACCGACACGTTCCGCTTACTCTGACTCACGTGCGGCAACTGAACAACGAATGAATGGCACCGCTGTCGACTCGTATACGCGTGTGTGCCATGCACACAAGCTAACTTCCCGTTATGCCCCGAGCTTCATTTTGCCCCACCCTCCCCTACTTATATTCTAATTGATAATTTAAAAAGACAACTATGGACCATTAATCAGTTTTCGCATAGAGAGACTATTAGAGCTTACTTATTGATTTACATGAGAAAGATGACAAAATTAGATATAATGTAACGAGAGACTACGGTAGACAAACTAAATTTTGAAGAAATTACTTTAAAAAAAAAAACAGAAAAAACAAAAAGTACAATAAAAAAAACAAACCTAGGGAACCTGGGAAGTCTCTCCGAACCAGCGTTTTGACAAGATGTTTTTAACTCTTGGTGGTTTGGAAGCAAACAGATCTAGTTCGGGGACGTCAACCAAGCCATTGAACGTAATTACTGCTCGACTAAAGAAAGTGTTTTGCCTATACTTTGTTGAACAAGAGGGTATTTCAAGGTGAGTTGGAAGTCTAACTGATCTGTTTGGAATTTTCAAATTAATATTTTGTAAGAGTTGAGGAGAATCTATTTTACTCTGCGCTATTTTGCTCAGGAAAACAATATCTGATATTTTACGTCTATCTTGCAATGGCAAAATATGCTGTCTTCTACATCTTTTATCATAATCATCATCATAACATTTACACTTAAACTGCAAAAATCTCAAGAACCTACGTTGGATTGACTCAATTCGTTTAATATGAACATCGTATTGCGGACTCCATACCTGCGAACAATACTCGAGGATGCTACGAACATAGGTACAGTATAATATTTTGATAGCCTTGATACTGGAAAACTGAGAACTAACTCTCATGATAAATCCTAAGGCCTTGTTAGCTTTGTTAGTAATGCTATCGATGTGTTTGTCATAAGCCAACTTAGAGTCCTGCAAAACACCAAGATCGCGTATCTCGTTGACTGCCTTAAGCGGACTACCCTTGATCATGTAGTTGTATTTAGCGGGTTTAGATTTCCTGGTAAATGTGATTGAAAAACATTTTGAGACATTGAGATCCAGTTTATTCTGTATGCAATAAAGTTCAAATCTATTTAGATCATCCTGTAACAGATAGCAATCATCGATACTATTTATCTGTTTAAAAACTTTCATATCATCTGCGTAAAGGAGAAATTTAGAATATAAAAAAACAAGAACTGATATCGTTTAGAAAAATTATGAAAAGTAGGGGCCCAAGCAAAGAGCCTTGAGGCACGCCAGAAGGAACATTAACCCAAGCAGAAGAAGAAGAAGAAAAACCGTTAACTACCACAGCCTGTGACCTGTTCCTTATGTACGAAGAGAACCATCTAAACAAATTGCCATGTATGCCAGCACTCAAAAGCTTTTGCAAGAGCATTTGGTGATCTATACGATCGAAAGCTTTACTATAATCACTGTATATAGCATCCACTTGTCCTCCAGAGTCCATACCTTTTGAAACATCATCAGTAAATGATAGTAAGTTAGACGTAGTAGAGCGGTTTTTTATGAATCCGTGTTGTTCCGGGATAAAGCAAGCTGATAGGGTAGAGTATACTTGAGCATATACTAGCTTCTCAAAGATTTTAGCAAAAATACACAATTTAGAAATTGGTCGGTAGTTTTTTACTTCGTTCCTATTTCCAGCTTTATGAATAGGGGAGATAAATGCCGATTTCCAGATTTTAGGTACAATGCCCTCCCTGATAGATCGTTTAAATAAGATTGTTAATGGCTTGGTTAAGCTATCCGCACACTTCACTATGAATAAGGGGGGAACGTGATCAGGTCCACCTCCCTTGGACACATCGAGAGATTTAAGTAGCTTAAAAACTGAGGACGAATCTATTTCGATATCTCCGATTGCACATGGGTAGTTGTAGGACGTATGACCTACGTCGCTCGGTAGATTAGAGCCACTCTGGGAAGAATGTGTGCACGGCAAGAATGTCGATTGGAAATATTCTGAGAAAAGGTTGCATATATCTTCCCCAGAGTCGGCCGATCGCCCTTCATAAACTAAAGTAGATGGGAGACAATTGTTACCCTTTTTTAAAGATTTAACATAAGACCAAAATAATTTAGGTGCTTTAATAATCGATTCCTCGGTATTTTCTATGAAAGTTTTATAACAAGTTTCTTCGAGGGCTTTAGCTCTTTTTCTGAGCAAAGAAAACGACTCGTAGTCAGAAGTATTGCCATATGTATAATATTTCCTAAGATATTTGAATTTTTCCTTAAGTATTTTTTTAAGAGGGGCATTGTACCATGGGGGGAAAGAAGATGATTTAATAAATTTTTGAGGAATGAATTTATCACGAATTTCATAAATAGAAGCATAAAAAAAATCAAGAGCGTCTTCTAGTGACTTATCATTAAGTGCTACATTCCAGTTAATATCGTTTAGGTAGGTGTTAATGCCTTCATAGTCTCCTGAGTGGTAAACATATTTAGTTCTAGGGTTTTGATTGAGAGGCTCACTACCTTCACAATCGAGAGTAACTACTAGGGGCCTATGATGAAAATCTTCCGGGACTAAAGGAAAACTACATTCAGAAACAGAGACTTCAACGTTGCTCAATACATAATCAAGAATAGTGTCATTTGTATTACGATAAATATTGAATTGATGTAGATTATATACTGACAATGTATCAAAAAAATAAATCTGACTATCCCCCGCTATGCCTGAAGCTTGGAGAGTACCTTGATTAATTAACCAATCTACATTACTCATATTGAAATCGCCTAATAATATAAAAGTGTCATTGGGACAAGAATTCATAATAAAACTCAATTTGTCTGAATAATTAGTTAACTGTGTATTAAATGAGTTACCTAGATTTCCGCTACAAAGGTACAGGGAACAGATGTGGATTTTGTTTAAAGTCCGGTCTTTATTTCTTGTGGTCACGGTTCACCACACGGGCCGATCGACTGCAACCAAATCCCGACGTACGGCTATAAAAACTCCTCCGCCAAACCTTTCCTGAGTTGCCTCGTAATTTCTGTCCCGCCTCCATACGACGTACCTATCATCGATAAACTCACTGTTAAATATACCATCTAGCAGCCAGCTCTCTGTGACCACAATTATGTCATATGAGTTCAAACTTATATTACGCTTCATCAAATGTGTTTTCGTACGCAGTCCTCGAGTATTTTGGTAATAAATGTTCAGTTTAGTAGCCATCATTAAGCCTGAGCAGGTAAAAAACTCGTGCGAAACTGTGTTGGAATAAAAAAACAGTGAGAGTCCAAAATATAGCAAAGTGATGGTAATTATCATTATATCTAGCTAATGATGATTCAAAGATTGAGAGTATAGAATAGAGTTCAAAGATTGAGATTGAGAGTATAGAAGATCGATTAATTGAATAAAAAATGTAAAATGTATTGAGCAATAGCAAAGTGAATACTAAATCAATATCCAAACAGATGTAATGTATTAGGTAAAATAGGGTATCAACAAAAAACTTCCCAGCAAAATCAGTAATGTGAGCAATCAAACAAAATAAGAAATAAGTGCAATAATGCGCGCAAGCGAATATGAGCACTATGCAATGAGCGCTAGCGTGCGCAAGCCGCATACGCAAAGCAGTACTTACGGTCAACTGGCTGGCAGCGTCCGCGCACAGCGCGTAATGAGCCACGAGAACAATAGAATAGTCCGGAGAACAAAAGACACTGGTTTTGCATGCGGTTCTCAAACTAACCAGGCAAATAAAGTTAACTAAATAAAATAAAATAAGAATCTTAGACACTTCACTGGAGTATTTATATGATCCTTGCGAGGTCCTTCTCGTTCTTGATAAAAAATATTGGAGAAGTGTCAGACTTCCTTGCCATAATCTTGCAATGCTTGACCCAAATGTATTGAAAGTTGTTTTCCTTGGCCAAGGCACGCGCCTTACTCAGCAGGTTCTTGTTGTGCTGCGTGAGATGGTCATTCACATAGAATACTCCTCCTGTAGTAAATCCAAGCTTATCCAAATTAAGCTGCTTGCTCTGGCGAGCTGACGACACGAAGTCTTCTTTGGTATACCTGTTGTTAAATGATATGACAATTGGTTTTTCAGCATTAGGCACTCTAGTAGGAATGCGCGCTATGTAGTTGATTTCTTCTTTCTTGATGGTCATAGCACTAATGCTACCAATCTTCTCTGCAATTTCATAGAGATTCTCATTATTCTTCAGAGGTATCCCACGTATCTCAACATTGTTCGCGCGAGCCCACTGGTCGCGATCTTGAAGTTCCTGATTCAATCTCATTACTTCAGCTTTTAGAGTGGGAATGTCATCGATCACCTTCTCGACTTTGGAGACCCGACTTTCAAGGAGCTTCACTGATCCTGAGAAGTTCCCGATTAGCTCATGCGCCATATCCAATGAGTCCCGCAGGGTGCCAAGCTCTGATTTAATGGATTTGACATCATTTACTAGCGTCGCCAATGGTGCTAGCTGGAAGACAATATTGTTAAGTTGCTCCTGCATTCTATCAAGCTGGCTGGGCAGTGGAGAGGAGGCTGGTCTAGAGGGTGATGCACTGGACTTGCATTGAGGACAGCGCCAGGTATTCTTCCTATCACCCAGCCTGCGATATCCGGTTTCGGTGATCCCCGAACACGGGAAGTCGTAGTGGCGTTTGCAAGCACTACAAACCGTGCCGTCCGTATGTTGAGAATCGCAACTTGCACAGGTGAACATCGCGAAAAACTTTGAGATACGCTGGATTTTTTTTAATAACAAGTAAGCGTGCGCTACTGTCGAGCGTTAGCGAGTGAATGATGACATGGCACCCTACAACGCATGCGCAGCTTTATCCCCTCCGCGTATCACTCAGCGCTAAAGTTATGTACCGCTAGTTATGCTTAGAATACAATATAACACCCAGACAGAGAACAGACAGCTTTGTAGTAAAAAACTCAAATATCATGGGAGATTTTTTAGTTTTTTCTCTCTGTGAATGTCTTTTGCAATGCTGCCACACTAAAGTAAAAATTAGGAATTTTATCCTCCATTCCTAAGCAGCTGACTGTACTTTTTAGTGACAAAGGCAACTATGATAGGAATCTAGTAATAATGTCCATGTGATCAAATATAACCAAGAAATTTCCTGTTAGGCTCGGTGACTGTGAACAGATTACAATGCGGTTTTCATTGTTCTGTTTGTTAAGGGGCAGACTATCGCCAATGA
This sequence comes from Thera obeliscata, assembly GCA_947578465.1. Lineage (NCBI taxonomy): Eukaryota > Metazoa > Arthropoda > Insecta > Lepidoptera > Geometridae > Thera > Thera obeliscata. Next base: position 6,962,332 of record OX387923.1, on the reverse strand, counting down.
CCTTCTCGCTCGTAATAACATTTTAAGACTTGAAATCACTGAAACTATTCAAGGAAAATCGCAATTAGTACTTATAAAGATGCGTTCAGCGAAAAATATAAAATTAATCCTAGTAGCTAAAGTTTTCCTAGCAAGTTTGCTTTTTGTATAAAAACTCTAGTAAGTAAACTCTTTTGTCTTCGATGGTAGTCTGCCCCTTAAGACGCAACGAGGAAACAACCAACGTCTGAACAGCTTTGGTAATTCCAAAGATTTCGAAACAGCCTTGTTGCTTGTATGAGTTCGACGTCTCTAAACTTTTTGTAAGTTTGTAGGTAGGTCTTCTTAACATGTCACTAGTTCTTTCAAACCAGTGCGGTGAAAGGATTTAAGTGCTCCTCAGGGAGGTCCCTTTCATGCACTCGTTAAGTAGGTAGAGTCTGTTCAGAAAGAGAGCCGTCGTGGCCAAATTGTGAACTAACGTTTCGATTTTTATATGGCAGCTCATCCCTTTATTTCTATCAGCATTTTGCATCATAAAAATTAAAAAAAGGAATAGTTGTGATAGGATCAAAACGCAACAGACGCGCTATTGTATTGCCCACTAAACAAAAAAGGTAATTAAGCACAGCAGCGCCCTCCAATCCCACGACGGCTCTCTTTCTGAACAGACTACATGTTTTACTACCGATTTTTTTAGATTGTTATGTAAGTACCTAGGTATACCTATGTCTGTGTTTATTTGGTCGTTATGTAATGTACCTACACGTGGGTACGTGATACCACATAAGGAAAATGTTACTTGATTATTATGTTCTATTAACGACAGTGATAGGTTTAAAATTTCGTCACCGCAAAACCGAAACGTGGTGTAATTTCTATACTTAATTGATTTTGTAGTGTTGTGTAATAAAATTCCCCCTCAATCAGCATGGTTAGGTGGTTCCCATACAGTGAAAGGAGAGTCATTGCATGGCGTGGTAGTTGATTATTAATATGGTAAACTTAGTACCTACAACTAATTATAATTTTCCAATAATAACAATTAGGTAACTATCCCCTAATCACCGTGACAGGTACCTACAAGCCTACAACAAAACAATTGTTGATTCCTTTTCGCTCCTTTCGAAGCATGCTATAGTATGTATGTACAAAGACCATACCGCCTAGTTTGCGCCTCGCCTTACGTTTTGTTTTTTCCCTTTTAAAATTTACGTCTTTCGTCAGGCCGCCATGATGGATCCACAGGTACAACAAGATAGATGTTACTAGTGGTGTGCCGGTTCGATTATGTATCCAATCGAATTAATCGATATCGAGGCCCTAAGTACCTACTGAACTCCTTATTGTATGTAAGAAGATATAGATAGTATAGGTATCTTACAAAATTAGTTTAAACAACAAATAAAGTAAAATGAGTATTTTTAATTTAGAACCAGAGATTACTTAAATAAACAAATCTATAAAAAAAACTACAATAACAATTATTTTGTCTGTGGTTTCACTCAATATAAACTAGGTAATTATAAACTTTGTTGTTATTATAGTTATGCATAATTATATGGAAAAAACGGGTGTTTATCGCGATTACCTTTATTATTTCCCGACGTTTCAACCGTGTTACAACAGCCGTGGTCGCGGGGAGACTGGAGTTCATTGGAGTTACTGTCGAGAAGCGGAGGCAGTTGCAACTACCCTCACTTGGTCTTCAGAATTAGATATGTCCACGTTCATATTACGACACACCACACTAACTGTATCTACACACTGCGCCTATCCATATAATTATGCTTAACGATCGCGTTAATTTAAAAAGTGCTATTATAATTATGAACCTCATCTCATGAGTTTTTGAGATATCTGTTATAATTAATAGGTATTTATACAAATTAACTATCAGCACTAATTATCACATTAATTAAACTCTCTCGTCTCGTCGTCTTGGGGACGTTTCCGCAAGGAATATAATACTCTCTACGAGAGCGTTTCCGTCTGGTACTGATTTGGATCAGTTGAGCTATCTAGATCGTTTGTAACGGTCTGCAGATAGCTCAGCTGTTTCTCGTGTATTTTGTAAATATTTGTTTAATTGTAAGTTTATTTAAATACTTACTTGAAAAATATTGATAAAACTTAATTAATATATAGATAACTAATTGGGCTGCCATCAAACAAAGACTAAAGAGTATTTGATTAGCGATTACTCAATAATTGTTTTTTTATTTCTTTTGAAAAATCTAAAATTATAGAGTATTTTCACTATTTAAAAGTGATCCTTGTGATATAACTGAATATATTTTTTATTATACCTACTTACAGTTTTTTTTAATTAATGTATTATGCTGGTCCAGACTAAACAAACGCAAGTCTAAGCATGATACCTAGTTCATTTGCATAATCTGTGCACACACACACTATGGTACAGTCAGACAAAAAAAGTCAGTGATAAAATAAAAAGATGTAGCTAACTGGTAAAGTTCCAATACATATTTCTTTTTTTTGTTACTCTGGTTTATATTATTGTAAAAAAACAGTTGTTTATTGCTTGATTAGCAAGCAATAAACAAGTCTGCTCACTTTTAATAATATAATTAACTTACTCATTTCTTTGGTAAATCCAGGAAAATGGATCTTAATTGAAATTGTAAATATAGGTAGGTACTTCTGCTGCTAACTGTACCAATAAACTCTTAGTCATACTTATGAACGCAATTTAATCATTGCTTAAAGTTAGCTCTGTCACTGTTTGTCATTACGCAGTGGTAAGAGATGGCAATAGTTTAAGCACTGTTTATCTTTGGACTTATTTTTATGAGTAAGGCCATTTGAGCTTTGCTTTGCTTAAAAAACACAAATCTAGACACAGTAGGTAGATATTTATTACGTATCTACTGCAGTACTTCAAAACATGACTTCACAAACATATTAATTAGTCGACTAGGCTACAGGAAATTATTAAAAGTTTTCCTCTAACTCGCAATAATAATGTTAAAATAAAAAAACCTGTTATTTCAATACTAATTATTTACAAATTTCAAGCAATCAATAAATTACTCATTGTAACTAAATGAGACTTATTAGGAAAATAGATTATTTTAAGTGATGATGATCTTCCTACCTACCCATTAAACTAGGTACTTGGTCATACAGAATGCATGAGTAGGTAGGTTTAACATAGTGATAAAATACATATTTATTTTGTACCATACAAGGCAATGACAAACATGAAATTAGTCGGAAGAATATTGTTTCTAAAGAATATAAGTACCTACTTACTGTAATCGTTTTAACTATTTAGCTTTGCTCTTATCTGGCCAGAATGGGTACATAATTTGTATGATATTTGAAAAACTCTGGAAGTGCAGGCAGAAGTGAAAACAAAAAAAAATCCCCCCACCCCTCCTACAGCGAGTTCATTGGGGTTTCACTTCAAAAAATGCTCAAGGCCGCGTAAATACGTTTTCACTTAAAAAAAAATTTTTTGACAAATAGTATAATTTGTGACTTTTGTGTTGACTGTACCTTGTTACCTACTCATAAAGAAACAAGAGAATCTTTTTTTCCGTGAGCTATTTATAAAGTGGATGTCTTTACAAAACCAGTTTACATTAATAATAAATTAAAATACTGTAGGTACCTATAGTAATCAAAATGATTGACCCTTGTTAACAAATACAAAATAAATATTGGGGGACTTAGGAAACCTGGTGACCAGTGTGGCAGCCCAACAACATAGTGAATTCCAATAATTGCAATGTTTGAGAAACACAACGAGGATAAACTAGGGTTTTTCCACTTCGAACAAGTTTCAAAACAATGATAAACTCGCTCGGTATCAACTATAATGAACCTTATGGTCGAAGCAAACTGAAGGTTTTATACATTGACTTATTATATAAAACAATTCTAATAAACATATCACATTTATTAATTTAAAATACCCTAGTACAGCGAGGGCTGTCTGTAAAATCCTCCGAATACAATTGTATTAGTTGTTTTTTCTACAATCATGTATGTGAATGGTCGGTTGGCTTCGAACCGTACAACACCTATCCTATTACTAAACTCGGCTACAGTAACTGCTGATGCAACAGTACCATCTTCTGTTACCTCTATTTCAGCTTTATGCACAAGTTTAGATACATATAAAGGTTTACGAGACATATGTGGTAGGAACGCCTTTCTAGAATCAAATAAGTCAACAATACCCATCTTCTGCTTTAAAACTTCTGTCAAATCGAAATCTGATCTGATTTTGAAACGCGGCAGGAAGCAATCAACTTCATCTTCTGCAAATTCTTCTTTTGAACGTCTTAATTCTTCAAAGAATGTATCTAGAGGTACTTTCTGGAAGTTTGAAAACATGCTCTCTAATGATACACCATAGTTGGGTAACATAATGAGCATGGATAGCCGGTTCTCTTTCCCATACGGCATTTCAATGACTCTAGCTTGCAGCATCTTGATATTAGCAAATGGATATGCGCCACGGTTGTACATCATGTTAACCTCACCTATCTCGGTTCCATTGCTGTCAAAGAAGGGCTGTTTACTTGTAGATGTGGCGTTGAACGGAATAGCCCACTGCCCTTTGAAGTATAGTGCACTGGCCAGCACCATGGGAGTATCTTGTAGATTGCTGGCTTCAACTATAGATGGAATGCGTCCGTGAGTGAAGTTTGAAATCACCCCGTTCAGATGACCGGCAGTCACCTCTGGGTTGGAGAAACTAAGAGCTACAACGTCTGTGTCATAGAATGTTTTGGAGTCATTTTTAAACTCGGCTAAGAGCAGCTGTAGCTTGTCCACAAATATGCCGTTGAACTTTGCTAGCTCTACAGTGGATTGGGAGTCTGTCTGGTTGACAACAAGCCACCGAGCCATCTCAACAAAATTTTTCCTGTTAGCATTTTTATTTCCTGATAATCGCAACGAATCTTGAATTTGCGTCTTTGTGTCTCCTGAGGCTCCTTCTGCAATCACTGCAAGGGCTGTCCAAACAGTGATGGGAGAAATTATCATATTCTGCCCAGGAGCTTGCAGAGTCGATGTGTGGTAAAGAAACTCAATGGAAAAGTTACCAATTTTTTCCGTGAGGGAATTTCTGACTCGTGTCACGTTTGTATCAGACTCAGATTCGCTAACTGGCAAACTAGCACTTTGAGACTGGGTATAGCACGCCGCCAAACAAAACAAAAGAGGCACCGGATTCAACATTTTGCTGGAATCCCGCTAGATCACTGTTCACAGAGCACAATAAACTGAAGCACAAATCTGTTCACGTTGACTTCACAGAATGAAAAAACATCTTGTGTGGCGAGATGCGGTCACTTGAGTTAATTTTGTGGTTTGATCTGAAACCGGTTAGCTTAGCATTGGCTGGTATGGTATGGTCAGTATAATCATTCAAGGCGCGCCGCGTAGGTAATGTCAAAAGCCAGATCACCTACTTTTGTGTTAGTAGGTATTTATTTTATAAACTTCGCCCAAAATTAAATGCTGTGATGTACGTAACTATGTACCTACGTCCTTAGTGCACCGCACTCAATGCACAAATATATTATTATTGTATTAATTCCACTTTTATACTATACTATAATATAATAACAAGTGAGTGGACGGCGCAGCGCTTTGTAAATAAAGATTATTATCCTACCTACCTCTCTGGGTACCTACACACTAACCTTCCTTCCTCAATACCTCAATAAATAAATAACCCAGTATTAATGTAAGTACTCTGTGAAACCGACAAACAGAACAGCTCCTGCTCGTCAGTGTGGTGTGACCAGATTCAGTATTTTAATACTTTTTCGGTATTTTAGAGCGATTTTTTCTAACATCAGTGTTTGAGTATATAATATTTTGGATGAATTCGATAAAAACCACCATGTTACCTTGCCCTCAAGGTTGTGATCATGATGAGCTAACCCAATAAAAACCAGCACGTTACCCATAACGTGCTGGTTTTTATTCGGTTAGCTGGCTGCAGTAGTCTCATCATAGTAGTCTGTGAGTAGTCTCGCTAGAGGCATTCTAAAGGTGAAATTTATCGATTACTCCCCACAAAAGCAATAATAATCGCCAATCTCCTCAGTGTTGCCAGAGGCAGATAATCAAATATAACATGGAACAGCTCAAAAAGTAACATTTTCACGAGAAAAGTAATATCATAAATTATGTAGTAAACGATTATAATACCTTCTCACTTTATAGGTAACACATAAACTAAAAAAAAATAATCCTGTCACATTATTCCCATTCCATTCATTTTTTTTGTATTGAGTCGTGCGTGTAACATGGAGGTAGCATGAGAGGGTCAAAAGTAACGTAAAATGTTACAAAAGTACAATTCTGGAACCGTTGCATCTCCTTCACCACTTGCTCCCCACTCCCCAGCCACAGTCTCTCATTCATTCCCCACTCCAGCCACCACAGTTGACAGCAAGAACGGACGGAACATTATTATACTGACGGAGTTGACAGGGCCTGGGTTTATCACACCACCGCCAATACTATTTCGTTACAAATCAACAACATGAACAACGTTTGCAAGACATTATGCCTCACTGTGTCGTGGACCTACTTGCCCAATTCCATTCAAGAATCTTGTTGCATTCTTGCGATCAGCTAGTGACCAGGTTTTTATTAGGTGCTCATGCACCGCATAATGTAAAAATCCTTGTCTGGCATCTATTGTGATGATTATGAATACCCAAATAAAACATTCATAAAAGTCGGTATTCTTTATGTATATTTGCCGTTGGTGAGTATAAATTTCGGTATTTTTTTGAGCTACCTAGGTGTTTTTGTAAAACTTAATCTGGTCACACAGGCGCACGCTCGGTCGGTTTGTACTCTATCTAATCTAACGTTGCGTGTGTGCTGTGTGCCGTGCATGCAGTGGTGTGGTGTTGGTACGATTCAGTAATTCAGTATAATATACTTTATAATTAAATATTATTTTATATTATAAAAATTACTCTGTGCTGTGGTGGTGGTAAGGGTAATCGGTTGGTCGTCCGCTTTGTTGGTCATTGATTTTGGCTTTTCGTATTTGCCAAAAAAATATTTGTTGTAGGTACGTTCTACAGAATAGCTATCTACATTTCTATTAACTAGTAGGTACACAAGGATTTTTTAACTTCGTAGTTTAGAAATTCTGGTAATTATATACGGCATGCGTGTGCGTGGTCACCATTTAGTTATAATAGTTAATGACAGTGACAGTATATAAACATTTGAGCGCTTCCACTTCCAGGCACAAGTCGGCACAATACAATGCGCATCTAGTCGCAGTAGCCAAAAAAGAAGAAGTGAAGTGAAGTGCCTACGCTTCGGAGTTCAGGATTGCCAACTCTTTTGATGGACATTACCCGAGAACGAGAACTGGCCTGCATTGTCAAAATGGAGAAGTTGCTTTTATTATTTGTCTTTGAATTAGGTACCTATTTCTAAAGTAGTCGCGGCAAATAATCGCAAAAGGTAATAGGTACAGGAATCTAGAATGCCTCTGTAAAGTGCGATTCTTAAAAGATCTAGTCCTGCGCATAGATGGCGCTATTTAAAACTAAATAGGTTACTTACCTACCACCAGCTGAACTATCACGCACTAAACTCTTGAATTGTAATTCTTTGGAAGCCGAAAAAATAAAAGTTTTATGTAGGCATTTCTTTATAATTCACATGTATTACTTGATTAGGTATATTTTTACATTTTAATATATAAATAGATAATGTACTTAAACCTACTTATTTTAAACCACCAAATAAACTACTCTACTGTTAAGCTGTAGGTAAACTTGGCGCGCCTGAAGTTAGCCGTTTGGTGAATCTCTCTTAAATAATAAAATAAAATAACTTCAAGCGTGCCCAAATTATGCTTGTGGAACTGTACAAAGCCTTACAAATTATTTATAAAACTAAGTACCTAGGTACCTACTACAGGCAGTTAGTACTTACATAATTTTTTACCTAATTACGGCACATTTTGTACCTACGTAGGTACCTACTTACCAACATAAGGGTACCTACGTTGATACTTATGCTACCAGCATTTTAAGCTTGACCTTATTTACCAATGTTTAATTAAGTATGTAGTTTAACAACAAAGGCCATTATTTTTGTTATACAAAAAAGGGTGCTTCTCCTATGTTAAATGATGCCTATTGCACACAATATAGACTGGTAATGTGAGATGACAATTAGGAAACACCGATCCATTTTCTCAAAGCCTGCGCAAGATAACTTTGAGCGTTAAATATGACTCAAAATGTAAAAAAACTGACTTGAAATAAACTCCGAATAATAAATATGGACTTGCATCAAACAAATAATTTTAATGGGAAGATTTTATTTCCAATCCATTTTTCTATTAAAAAAAAAACAAAGTTATCTTGCGCGGACTCTAGTACCTAAATATTAATCGATTATAATATGGATAGGTCAGGTAATTAAACTTGTATTCATTTATGCAGTGTAATTTATAAATTAGCATTATTAGCATTATGTTATTTATGTTACTTCTTACTTCTTAAATTAGGTTATTTACAATATTTGCAATTTTGCACAAATTTTTGGTAAGAGTTGGTAACATTGCTGAACAATTTTTACCGATAAATAAGTTGTAGTAGGGACTTTTTACTTTGTGAAGCTAGCCGAAAGTTTTTTTTATTATAATTTATTCTTTATCTGTCTCTATGTATGTATGAACAATGTACATGGTAACTGTATGTTTTCAACTAACTTCTACGATGACTAAATACCACTAGGTACCAAAATGAAGGTAATCTACGTACGCTTTATTATACAGAGGAAAGATTTAGATTTTTTTATGTACATAAGCAAAAACTGGTTGAACCCTGAGTAACATATTAGGCTGTAATACAAGCGACCGGCCCCGGCTTTACACGGGTAAAATTTAGAAAAAAAGCTATGAAAAATGTGAAGTGGTTATTATTTAAAATTTTCCACCAGTGCAAAGCCGAAGAATAAATTATAAACCACTAAATTCAAGGTGCTCCAGAACAGCTAAGACTTATAAGTAGGCATAAAGGCAGGTCATGTACCTACCTACCTACCTTAAAACATAGCATATAGATAATATCGTTGGGTAAAATTAAATCTAGAAAAAAAGTATCGAATAGTTGAAATCTAGGTGACCTACTGTAAACACTAATGATATTTAATATCCCGAAAGTAGTGTAAAACATATTGAATCAAAAAAATGCCGCTAGATGGCGTTGGGCGTTGTAATAAAATAAAATATTACTCTATATTAGACAATCCACACAAATTGTGAGCAATCTCTGTCAATATTTACACATTGTGTTTAGTTTTAGGATTATAGGTAGGTATACTTAGTAGTAGGCAACAAATATTGCACATCGGCTAATTTCGGCTTCATAAAATATATAGGTATAGAGCGTAGTAGGTATGCGTAAGAACAATACCGTCTTTACCATAAGGGCACATGGGGCCCGTGCCCAGGGCCCCCATTCTCAGGGGGCCCCGAAGGACCGACAATTTCTTTAACACATTCATTCTCAAAACCTTTTTGTCGGGCACATACATTTTTTTCAAAATATTACGCCATTATATCCTACTGTATTTGATTACCTATAATAAATGGTCATAATATGTGTACTTAGCAAAAAAATGTTATTACTTATAATTAGCTTTTATTACTTTCCAAAAGGGCCCAAAATTATTGTGTGCCCAAGGGCCCCAGCCTAGTTTAAGACGGCCTTGCGTAAGAAAGAGATAGCTCTCTACGAAAGCAGAAAAGCCGATGTGCAATATTTATTGCCTACAACCATACCTGCCTACCTATTTTAGTACCTATGCCTACATCTGGAGCCCTTTGTTACCATATTGCCAATTAATTTTTATACATATCAGCTAACACTTTTTCCATTGGCGTATGCCCAATAGTCTTACTAAAATACTCTTTTTCCAAATGCTGTGGAGGAACCAGCCGAAGTAAAGGCAGTAGTAGAAGTAGACGGCCGAATCTAGCGGGCGCTGCTCCGTGGGCTGCGCGGGAGTGTGACATGAGCATTACTTGAGCTTGGTCTTGGAGATTCTCGATCTGGAGGGGGTCTTTTAGGCCGCGGGTTTCTGTAAAAAATATGCATGATTTAGCATGAGGGTACTTATGAAAACAAGCCGTGAAAAAAAAAGAAGTCGGAGAAGTTTAAAAAGAAAAAAAGCAAGAGAAAAGAAAGGAGGTAAAGAGACTGACCAAGATTTGAAGAATTCTGGTCTATAAGTAGGTAAAGGCAAAATGCCAGATAGGGATAAACAGAAGAAAGGGAAGATACTATGGTCGTGTGGGTACTGCCTCGGGAGTTTATAAATAAAATCCACTCACTGTTTATGAGGTTATAATATCGTCCACAAGATTCAGAAGGCACAGAGGATTATAAAAGACGCAAGCACAAGCACCAGTATAACGTTCTAAAGCGATAGTACGGAAGGTATATAAGGCGAAAGCAGAAGCTTATGTAAATAAGCAAGCACACGGTTCGCGACAACTGATTAGCGGAGCAAAGGGACGAGCGTCCCGCGTCGTGGTTAAGCTGTGACTGATTTGACCGCAGCGCGGCACTGACGCTGCGTATGCGCACCGAGCGCAGTATATAATAGCTATGTGCTCGCGCGGCACTAGGGATGAGGTAGTGTCGATAAATATACGTAAAAATAATATTATGAATTTATGTTGTGAACCTGTGTAACTAATATATGAGATAAAGTGGATGTGTGGCAAAGTCACCTACACCACCCCCCACCAGAGCCCGTCAAGGGCGATAATAATCAGGAAATCTGACTTGACGGCCAGAACGAGTAACATAATTTTGTGGAACTGCGGGTGGAGGTTCGTCATTCTGAACAGAGAGTATGAACGCTGGCTTCAGCCTATCTATAGAAACAGTGGTCTCTCTGTTGTTAACAAGAATTTTAAAAACTTTATGTCCTCTAGTGAGGACTTTGTGAGGACCAGAGTAAGCCGGGGTAAGAGAACCTCTTGAAGTGTCATCTCGAAGGAAGACGTGATCACAGGTTTCAAGATCCTTATGAACAAATACTCTGGCTTTACCATGACGTGAAGCAGGAATGGGTCGTATCTTCTCGGCAAAATTTCGAATTCTAGCTGAAAATTCAGATAAGTCCGTTGTACCACTAACCACTGGCTCAAAGAACTCACCGGGAAGCCTTAGGGGCTCGCCGTAAACAAGTTCTGCTGAAGAAGCTTGTAAATCTTCTTTGAAGGCAGAGCGTACACCTAACAAAACCCATGGTAGCGATTCTGTCCACCTATCATTCGCATGGCAAACTATAGCCGCTTTAAGTTGTCGGTGGAACCGTTCAACTAAGCCATTGCAAGCCGGGTGGTAGGCTGTTGTCCTTTTATGCACAAATCCGGCTATCTTCGACAGGCTTTCAAATAGGGACGACTCAAACTGTCGACCACGGTCTGTCGTTATGTCTGTTGGACAACCGAATCTGGCAATCCAGGTTGACAGCAAGGCTTTGGCAACGGTCTCGGCTGTGATATCTGCTATCGGTACTACTTCCGGCCAACGAGTAAATCGATCAACTGCCGTTAAGCAATACCGATAGCCTTGGGAAAGAGGAAGAGGACCTATTAGATCAATATGGATCTGCTTAAACCTAGCACGTGGAAGATTATAGGTACCAAGCGGGGAAGTCACGTGACGGTTGACTTTTGCCCGTTGGCACGGTAAACATGAACGCGCCCAATCCCTACAGTCTTTTCTCACACCTGGCCAGACAAAACGCTCGGATACCAATTTGGCCGACGCATTAGAACCAGGGTGACTCAAAGAATGAAGGCTGTCAAAAACTTGCTTCCGGAGAAAGTTCGGAACATAAGGCCTGGAAGTCGAGGTACTGACGTCACAGTACAGTGGAACTTGACTTCCGGGGACATTTAGTTTTTGAAGCTTCAGAGAGGAACCTTTAGTCAAAAGTTCTTGAAGTTCTGGGTCAGAGGCTTGGTTTTGGGCTATTGTCTCGAAGCTAACAGGTACTCCCAGTTCTTCAATCCGCGACAAGGTATCGGCAACCACATTATCCTTGCCGGATATGTGCCGGATGTCGGTTGTGAACTGGGAAATAAAGTCAAGGTGTCTATATTGCCTAGGCGTGCAGTTGTTTTTCCTTTCATGGAATGCAAAACTGATAGGCTTATGGTCAGTATAGACAATAAAATGACGAGCTTCGAGCATGTGCCTAAAATACTTAATGGCCTCATAAATACTAAGCAATTCCCTGTCATAAGTGGAATACTTAATTTGCGCGGGACTTAGCTTACGGGAGAAAAACGCAAGCGGTTCCCATGCATTATCCCTGCACTGCTGCAGAACTGCTCCGATGGCTTTGTCGGACGCGTCTGTAACCACAGCAAGTTCTGCAGAACAGTCTGGGTGAGCTAGCAATGCCGCGTTATACAAGCTCTCTTTACAGGCTTGAAACGCTGCAAGGGTGTCTCCAGCAAGGGTGATTGGCTGCGATCCTTTCACCGAACCTGTTAACAATGCGTGCAGCGGGGCTTGTATCAGGGCTGCTCGAGGAAGAAATCTCCTGTAAAAATTGAGCATACCTAAGAAGCCTCGTAGTTGCCGCACGTTTGTAGGAGGAGGGAACTCCTTCACAGCCTGCACTTTCAAGTCTAAGGGTCTGCATCCACTTGCTGAGATGAGATACCCTAGAAAGGTTACTTCTGCTACCCCTAGGACACATTTAGATGTATTGACCAACATACCGTACTGCTGCAACCTTTTGAAAACCTCGCGCAAATGCTCCTCATGCTCCGATTCGCTCCTAGAGTAGATGAGAAAATCGTCAAGATACGAATAGACGAAATCGAGCCCTCTGGTTAACTCGTCCACGAACCGCTGGAACGTCTGGCCAGCATTTCTAAGACCAAACGTCATGTATGGGAATTCGAATAACCCGAATGGTGTGGTGATGGCGGTCTTCGGAATGTCCTCGGGACTGACAGGTATCTGATTATAAGCCTTCTCTAAATCTAGCGTACTAAAAACTTTGCAGCCTGCAATGCTGTGCGTAAAGTCGTGAATATGCTTAATCGGATATATGTCAGGCACCGTACGGGCGTTCAAGCTACGGTAATCACCGCAGGGACGCCATCCGTTATTCTTCTTCGGGGCTAAATGAAGGGGAGACGACCAAGGACTTTCTGACGGTCTAGCTGTACCATTGGCCAGCATAGACTGAAACTCTTTTTGTGCGATCTTTAGTTTATCGGGGGCTAAGCGACGAGGTGGGAGAGAAACTGGGGGGCCTGGTGTCGTGCGGATGTGATGAACTGTGTTGTGTGGTGCAGTGTTATGTCTACCAGCTGGTCGTGTTATATCGGGAAACTCATCAAGAATTTTATGATAGCGGGTCTCACCAGTCACAACTTTTACAGATGACACGTTTTCACAAATGGCTACGGTGGCAATAGATGAAATAGAAGTTAAATTATCTATTAAGCGCTTATTGCGGCAGTCTACAATTAGGTTATAAAAATTTAGAAAATCTACACCTATTATTGGTTTAGTTACATCGGCTACTACGAAACGCCATATAAAAGACCTACGTAAGCCAAAATCTAAATCTAAATTAAGGTAACCGTAAGTAGCAATATCAGAGCCATTAGCTGCACTTAAACTATAGTTCGTTCGCGCACGACGAAAAGGTAACGCCGACCGGGGGTAGACACAGAGGTCGCTTCCAGTATCGACCAGGAACTGCGTCTTCGTAGATCGGTCGGTGACAAACAGGCGACCAGTGGATGGCGAAGGGCAATCGTCAGCCGCCATTAGCGACTGCCCTTTGAGTTTACCGACTCGAAGTCACATGGGCGGACGCAGTTACTGGCCTGTTCTCCGTACTTGCCGTGGTACCAACACAGCGGAAACTTGCGGTAGTTGGATTGCGATCGCTGGCGCTGCCTTGATGGAGTGGTTTTTCTGCCTCGGGATGAACGGGACTGGGATCGGCTGTTCCTGTTCGCCGCCAAGTTCTGGAACTGCTTGCGAAGCTCAGCTACTTCCTTAGTCAGGTCGCTCAGTAGGGAGGCCGGGACGTTACTCACGGAGGCTACTTTCGGCGATGGAGAAGCAAGATCGTTCACTCTGTCGGCCAGGTCAGCTAGGTCATCCAGTGAAGTTGTGATTGGCTGACCGGCGAGAACGGCTTGAACACCGTGCGGGAGTCGACTGGTCCAAATGGTTTTAAGAAAATCTTCGGGTACTCCCGTGCCTGCGAGTCCTTTGAGGTGGCGGAGAAACTGAGAAGGTTTGCGATCTCCGAGCTCCTCGTGCATCAACAGCTGCTTGATCTTCTTCTCATTCGACGCGCTGAGTCTCTTGATAAGCTCGGTCTTGAGCTTTTCATACTTCTGTGTAGCGGGAGGGTCGACTATGATGTCCTTAACTTCCCGGGAGTGCTGGTTGTCGAGGTGAGCAATGACGTAATTAAATTTCGTGGAGTCGCTCGAAATTCCAGACATCGCAAATTGACCCTCGACCTGGGCAAACCATATCTCCGGTTCTTCAGCCCAGAACGGTGGCACTCTAACGCCAACTTTAAAAACATGTCCTTGATTCATCGACGTTGTCCCATCACTATTTTCGGACAATGTACATGGGTCGACGACTGCATCTCTAAATTCCTTTTCCATGCTCGTTTATGGGGTCACCAGTATGGTCGTGTGGGTACTGCCTCGGGAGTATATAAATAAAATCCACTCACTGTTTATGAGGTTATAATATCGTCCACAAGATTCAGAAGGCACAGAGGATTATAAAAGACGCAAGCACAAGCACCAGTATAACGTTCTAAAGCGATAGTACGGAAGGTATATAAGGCGAAAGCAGAAGCTTATGTAAATAAGCAAGCACACGGTTCGCGACAACTGATTAGCGGAGCAAAGGGACGAGCGTCCCGCGTCGTGGTTAAGCTGTGACTGATTTGACCGCAGCGCGGCACTGACGCTGCGTATGCGCACCGAGCGCAGTATATAATAGCTATGTGCTCGCGCGGCACTAGGGATGAGGTAGTGTCGATAAATATACGTAAAAATAATATTATGAATTTATGTTGTGAACCTGTGTAACTAATATATGAGATAAAGTGGATGTGTGGCAAAGTCACCTACAATACCTAAAGAGTAAGAAAGATAAGTTAAGCTTTGCTAAAGAAGAACATAGCAGGATCCGGTTTTTAAAAAAGTGCCTAATAAATCGTAAACTCAAAAGAGAAGAAAAGGAACATAAACACTAAAAAAGGAAAACAGTGAGAATTAAAAGATAACTCACAGGGCAGAGAACGTACTAGTAACTAGAGAACATAAGGGGGAGAACGTAAGGAAAGCGAAAAGTCCTAAAGTAAGAAAGGGACGAAAACTATAAGACCAAGTCAATTGGCTTTATTTGTGTTTTATCGGTTTACTTTGCCTGTGTAGTTAATAAATAAAAAGTCTAAGTCTTACTTACCAGATTTGAATAGCACGATAGCTTTCATGCAGGCGAACTCAGCCGGATCGACAAGCACAGCGCGATACCGCGCCAGCACTTCGCGGAGGCGACGTAGTGTTGCTGAGTTTATGCCGTTCTCTGAAAACAACGGTAGATTATAGCTCTTCTTTTGTGAATGGCTGGTGCAGAGAAGTGCTAAGTACGACGAAGAGTAGTGTTAGTCCATTGAAATGTTAGTTTATGTTGTATTTTTTCTGTTGTTGTTGGGTGACGTAAAATAAATACTTAAATAACTTTTGATTTGATTCAATTACTACCAAGTGAAAAACATCGTGAGGAAACTGAGATATCGTAGAACTATAAAAGTTCGACATGTTACAGCACAAGTAAGCCTCTACAATCCTTTCGCCACACTAGGTACCTACATACTGCCTCACTGCCAAGTTTGGTGAAGACCACTGAGCATAGACAACTCCTGATTTCAACCAATCAGCTTTTTTTCAAGGCTTACAGTCAATTGTTTGTGATTACAAGGAGTTGTCTATAATTGGTGATTTTTTTTTTAAAAACGAAATAAAAGATACAATACAGTCCAAGAGAATGAAAGAAGGGTACCTATATCAATATGAAAATGATACCTTGATCAGTTTGCTCCGTACCAAAGAGAGTAGCGCAGGCGGCGTCTAACGGCAAACACCATTGTATGGCATTCAGTAAGAACAGCTCTGACCAGGCTTCTTCTAGGAGAATCACCTGGAAAGTAAACAAGTATTTACATCTTTTCATGGTATTGCGCATGCGAATGGGCAACCTTTAGCAATCGTATGACCACCTCATGATACAGCAGCCTTTCCAAGATGGCCGACTCGGGCTAGACAGTCATGCAATACTTTGCTGTTTGATTATTTAGACATCTACAAGTGAGTTTTATTGATAAATCACAAGTAAACCACAATATCTTGGTGTTATTAAAATCAACCTCCCACCGACTCGCTGTTTGCTATGTTTCCATGCGTGCCGTGCAGCCCGGCAGGCTGCCTGGCAGGCTGCCTGGCGGGCTGCGTGGCATGCAGCCCGTCCCGGGCCGGCGAATATTCAAGCTGTTTACATGCATGCCGTGCAGCCCGGCGAGCTGCCTGGCGAGCTGCGCGGCATGCAACCAGTGTTACCAGGTACACGGTAATTACCGTAGATGCACGGTATTTTTGGCTTAAACACGGTATACGGTAATGTTTCACTACCGTGTCATTTTCTACGGTATTTTTAATTATGAATTACCTTGACAGTCAATATGTAAATAATTACGAAGTAGGTATTCCCCGATCATCAAAATACGTCTAAATGTAAAAGTATGCCCTTTGCCCTGCCCACTAGTTAAACAATTAGTGTATATGAAAATTGCTTGTATAATAAATGAATGAATGAATCGCTTTCTCGCAACTCTCACCGTACTCTTTTTTCTTCGATAGTTTTGTTGGTGTTTGATGTTTGGCAAGTGCGCAGTGCATTATTCAATGAAACAATACTTTTAATTTCGTTCGACACAACGTACCTACACAAAAATGGGTAGTGATAGTGACACTGATAGCTACGAGACAGATAGACAGACAGACAGTGAAGTCTTAGTAACTATATTAACTATACTAATAGTATTATCAAAAGTGGATCTAAATGAATATTTTTTGCCTTTATTATGTTTAAAGATGTTCATCTTATCATAGACTAAATCAGATTCTAAAAATCTGTATAAAAGTAGGGTAAAATCTGTAATCTGTAATACTACCCTAAATTCTGTATAAATACAGATAAATCTGTATAGTTGGCAACACCAATTTGGCCCGCGCGCGTGTAAACAGTCACCGGGCGCCCGCACATTCATCAAAAAACCGACACTCGCCCGGTTCGCGGCATTCACGTTCACGGGCGCGTTTACGGGCTCGGGCGTACCGTTTCCACGCGCGTGAATGTGAATGTGCACGTTGAATGTCGAGTTGAACGCACGCGTGGAAACGTGGCATTAGACATTTTTAAATGTAATTTATGGAATTTAGGCTAAGTTTTGCGCGCGGTAACTTAAATGCTGAAAGAACCTTGCATCACCAACTCCTATAATATTACCTTCGTAAAATGGGAGAGCATAGGGAGTAATAGTAGATTCTTACACGAGGGCAATAAGTAAGCTATTGCGAACAAGATCTTAATTGGCACCATAGTGTGAGCGCAGCTCGCAAAGGGTGCTAATGGATCGAGTGCATCCAAGATATTTAGACACCTGAGCGAGGAAAGCGAGTGAGGGTTTAGTTTTTTGATCTCCGTATATTTTGTGTGGAAGATGTTTGCTAAATAATAAGATATATTTTTGAATGTGTTCTTTTAATTAAACATAAAACGAATAATTATTACAGTTAGTTAGCGTGACCGCACTAGGAGAGAGTGTTACAGTGAGTGTACCGATAGACTGTCTTACGGTAGAGTATCAAATTTGTCACGCGGTCACGTATTTATAAGCTTTAATAACATAAACAATATGAATGTAGCTTTGTTTACAATGGGTAACGCTACATCTACATCCCACATAAAAAAAAAATATAACATAATTTTACAAGTAGGTATATAAAATAAAAATTTAAAGTTTGTAAACTTGTTACAAATACAAACTAACTTGATTATAGTTAAACATTAAAAAAAATATCTCATAAAAAGATTCCTACTAATAATATTAATACTTAAAGTGATATAGAGTTCATGGTAATTATAGCGTACACTGTGGCTAATGTTTTGATAAACAAAAGGTCTCTTTTTAGAACAAAAATACTTAAACGCGCACTGCACTTTTGTTATTGTTAATCACTGTTTATACTATACTTGAACACTGCCGTTTTGTTGACTGCCGCCGATGTCAAGTGGTTACATGGCACCCCTGCTGAGTACGTTACGCGGCTGGCGTAAGGTGCTGACAGTTGAAGTGTACAGTAGCTGTAAATAGGCCAGTCCCTTTGTTCCCAAGTGCGTGAATGAGTAGTCCTGAATGATCTTTGTTTATGACCGTGATATTGTTCGCTGTTGGTAATAGTGAGCACTTGATAAGCTAGAGTCAAATATCGAACCGAACAGTCTTTTTAACCGTTCGACCGGATCTCGTTATGACTGGAGCTGTTGTTCTCACATCAGATTTCGGCGGACCCATTTCATCAGGTAGCCGAGGTGTTTTATTTGGGTTACTTAGTGGCATTGTTGTTTCAACAAGTGTCGGGCTCTGAGAAACTATTGTTTCTGGGGTCGCGTTGCTAGGTGTGTAGTTAATAGCGTAAGCTGGTTTGAGCCTATCTAGCGAAATAACGACATTTCGAGAACCTATTTGAACTGTATAGCATTTAGGGTTCCGTTCTATTACTTTAAAGGGTCCCTCATACGGTGGAGTTAATGATTTTTTCACTTCTCTTCTAACAAAGACGTAGTCCGTAGTTGCAAGATCCTTATGTATAAAAGTTTTTCTATGATCCGATTGCTTTCTTGCACTTGATTGTATTGTAGCCAATGTTTCCATTAAATTACGTGTATACTCAGCATCATTAATATTTGCTTCTGATGGTACGAAAAAATCTCCTGGTAGACGGATAGGCATTCCAAAGGTCATTTGCGCTGGGCTAAATCCTATGTCCTCTTTTATAGTTGATCTAAGACCTAAAAGTACCATAGGTAGCTCTCTCACCCATTGATTAGAGTTGTCGCAGCGTGACATGATGGATGCTTTAAGTGTGCGATGCATGCGCTCTACTTGTCCGTTTGCTTTAGGATTGTATGCTGTAGTGTGGATTTTTTCTATGCCTAGTCTTTTTGTTAATTGTGTAAAAAGTTGAGATTCGAACTGTCTACCTTGATCAGTTGTTATTTTTACTGGACAGCCAAATCTTGAAATCCAATGCTCTACAAACTTATTTGCTATTGTTTCGGCTGTGATATCCTTAATGGGTATGACTTCAGGCCATTTAGTGAAACGATCTATGATGGTGAGGCAATATGTGAAGTCTTCTGAGGGTATCAATGGTCCGATAATATCAATATGAACATGAGTAAATCGATTTGAATTTTCAAACTCTCCAAGTGGTGTAATTGTGTGTCTTTGGACTTTACATTTTTGACACTTTATGCATTTTTGTACAAATTTAGCGACATCGTGGTTCATGCCGGGCCAAAAATAACGTTGTGTAATAAGGCGTCTTGTTGCAGTTACTCCTGCGTGACTTAGTCCATGAGTACATAAGAGAGCTTGTTCTCGGAATGTTGTAGGTAGGTATAAACGAGCTTGCGATGTTGATATTTCAAATATTAGTTCTCGTTCCGAGTATGGCATGATAATCGATTTAAATTGTAAATTATTTTTATTTCTTAACTCCTGTAACTCTGCATCTTCGATCTGGCTCTGGTACAGCAGCTCATAATCGAAGATATCAGGTAAATGGATTTCCTCTATTCTTGATAAGAAATCAGCAGCAGCATTCATTTCTCCTTTTATGTACTTTATTTCATTACAAAATTGCGCGATAAAATCAAGTTGACGTAAGCGTCTTGGTGAATCGGATTTCGACTCTTTTTTTGTTAAGGCGAAAGTAAGAGGTTTATGGTCGGTCACTACTGTAACATTTCGTCCTTCTATGATATAACGAAAATGCCTAATACCCATGAAGATCGCTAAAAGTTCTCTGTCGTAGGTACTGTATTTAGTTTGAGCTGTAGTGAGTTTTTTTGAATAAAAACCTAGTGGTTGAAATTCGCCGTTGATTGATTGGTGTAGTGCGGCTCCCATGCAGCTGTCTGAAGCATCAGTCATTAGCACCAAACTTGCTGCTGAATCTGGATGGGCTAGTAGTACCGCTTCGCTTACTAATTGTTTACATTTGTTGAACGCGTCTGTGGCTTCTGGTGTCCACATGATTTTAGTTTTATCGTTCTTCTTAGAATTGTGTAAGTATTTTTCTAACACAGATTGTACTTCGGCTGCTTTAGGAATACTGCTTCTGTAAAAGTTGATGAGTCCAAGAAATCGTCTTAGTTCCTGGATAGTTTCGGGTTGCGAATAGTCTGTTATGGCATTTACCTTTTCTTGGTTCGGTTTGATGCCATTGCAGCTGACGTGGTAGCCGAGGAATAGTAGTTCCTTTTTGCCAAACTCACATTTTCCGCTGTTTATTGTTATGCCGAATTGATTTAGTCGTTTGAATATTTCATCAAGATCTTTCAAATGCGTTTCCTCATTTTCGGAAGCGACTAATATATCGTCTAAATAGCAGAAAGTATTTCTTGTGTCTTTCATGACGTTGTTTATGAAGCGTTGAAAGCTTTGCGCCCCATTGCGTAAACCATAATTCATCTTTAAGAATTCAAATAATCCGAAGGGGGTTATTACTGCTGATTTAGGAATGTCCTCCGGTGCGATGGGTATGTGGTGGTATGCGCGTCGTATGTCAATTTTAGACATGATTGTTTTATCCCTTAAAATGTATGTGAAATCCATTAATCTTGGTATTGGATATCTATCGGGTTCAGTTATTGCATTTAATCGACGATAATCGCCGCACGGACGTAATTCTCCGTTTTTTTTATTGACGACGTGTAGTGCATTTGCCCACGGGCTAGTAGATGGTCTACATATACCCAACTCCATCATTCGTTCAAATTCTGCTTTTACTGCTTTGTATTTGGCTGGATTTAAGGGTCGCGCTTTCTCATATACGGGTGCGCCATTTGTGCAAATATAGTGTTGCACATTGTGTTTGGGAATCGATTTGAATGATTCTAGTTTAGTTATATCGGGATACCGCAACAGTAGTGTATGGTATTTATCTGTGGTATTGACGACTTTTATGGTAGGGAAATTATCCGAAATAGCTTGTATATTCTTGGAAATGTTGGTCAGCTTATCTATTAGTTTTCTGCCGTGTAGGTCAACTAATAGTTGATTTTTGGCTAGGAAATCTGCTCCGATGATTGACCGTTGTACGTCTGCTAGTATGAATGTCCAACGCATTGGGCGCCGTAGGCCAAGATCTAGAGTTAATGTTTTCACTCCATATGTTGATATTGGCGTTCCATTCGCAGCATATAGTGTATAGTCGTCTGGTTGTTGGTTTGGGCGTTTTTTGCACGCAAGTACGGATACGTCGGCACCGGTATCAATTAAAAAACGGTAGCCGTACTTATAATCCGTAACACTGAGGCGATATGTGTGATCGGCAACTAAACTCGCCGCATTAGTAGCCTGTTCTAGTTTAACGACCTTTTCTTGCAACATTGGTCGTGACCACATTTGGTGGCTTTATCTTCATGTATAAAATGGTAGTAGCATTTGAAGTCGCTGTCACCAGGAACAGCAGTTTGATTCTGATATTTGATGAAATTACCTCTACCGCGTGAATGTGATCTGCTTGTGCTACGAGTATTACGCTCCTTTGATCGACCGCCTTCTCGCCGCTCGTTATCTATTTGGTTGAATTTATTTTTCAAAGCGGTTAATTCGAGCGTTAATTTTTTTAGCTGCTCTGTCACAGACGTCGATGATGATGATGATGGTGTTTGGAGTTGAAACACATCTGCAGGTCTCATTGTTTCTATAATTTTATCGGCAATACTGGCCGCCTGCTCAAGGTCAACCGTGTCGCATGCAGTGATTACGGGCCGTACACTTTGTGGTAGTCTGTTCATCCATAATATTTTGAGAGTAGATTCTGGTACTTTATTGCGACCTAACTCGCGCATCCGCCGCAGTAGTTGCGAAGGTTTTTGGTCGCCGAGTTCGATTTCCGTCAGCAGATTTTGGAGCTGCTTGGTCTCCGACTCTTCGTAAGCTGATATGAGGCGGGCCTTTATACAGTCATACTTATGGTCTGTGGGTGGGTTCTCTAAAATGTCGCTTACTTGCGCTAACTCGTCCCTACCCAGCTTAGCTATAACTAACTGAAACTTGTGCAAGTCACCTGCTTTCTGTGGCGCGACTATGGCATCGAATTGGTGGAACCAGAGTCGCGGCTGGTTGGTCCAGAAGGTGGATATCCTGGAGCTGATGGTGACAGCAGTGATGAGGCTGTCGGTGGATGGCTGCGCCTGCGCTGCGTACGCCGCGCCCTCCGGTCCAGGCTCCATGTTAAGCTCGATGTGATCGGAGGTGGTAGTCATTGTAAAACTACTACTTGGCACAAACCACTGAATTTAATTTAAAATAGTCACTTGCACTTTCACGTTTAATTAGTACACTTTTACTGGTTATCACATAATACGTGAATTTAAACCAGAAAAAATGATCACGTCGGGGTCACCAATTTAGCTTTTTGATCTCCGTATATTTTGTGTGGAAGATGTTTGCTAAATAATAAGATATATTTTTGAATGTGTTCTTTTAATTAAACATAAAACGAATAATTATTACAGTTAGTTAGCGTGACCGCACTGGGAGAGAGTGTTACAGTGAGTGTACCGATAGACTGTCTTACGGTAGAGTATCAAATTTGTCACGCGGTCACGTATTTATAAGCTTTAATAACATAAACAATATGAATGTAGCTTTGTTTACAATGGGTAACGCTACAAGGGCAAATGGATAAAGAGGTAGGTAGATAAGGGAAAGCTGTATTCACCTGATCTCTGAACGCCAGGCTGGCGAATGATGGCAGGTTCTTCGCCCATTTCACAGCCATGAACAGAAGTCTGGCCGCCGTCTCAGCAGCGCTCTCTACTCCCAAGGGTCTGGACAAATAAAATAAATATTGTGGACAATCCACTCAACACTATCTAGCCCCAAATTAAGCAGAGCTTGTACCTACCATGGGAAACAGATTAGAATACTTACACAATGTAATACCCAGACAGAAAAAAAACATCTGATTCTGTGTTCACCCAACAAATATTTGTTCTCGGTGGGGATCGAACCCACGTACTACGGCGCAGAAGGCAGAGCTGCTACCAACTGAGTTGAGAGGCCAAACGATTTTTACTACTATATGAGCTAAGGCAGAACGTATGAATCTAGTTATGCCTAAGTGTAGAAGTAGACTTAAGAAAAGATGGATAGATTGAGTATTGAGGTGACGGATGATAAAGAAAAAACTGTTGTGATAAACCCACATGAAGCGGCCTAAGAGCTTTTTTGAGGCGCAATTAAACTCTTTTGACACGAAAAGAAGCCAAAAAAGATGATGAAAAAATAAAGAATGAGCCCAGGCAGATCATCAATCGTTGTTACCTACATCTGAAGCGTTCTGCAGTGGCGATCAGTGAAATGCTATCAAATGTGAAAGCGATATTTGACAGCGTTTCACTAGTCACTGCAGAACACTTAGATATGAGCAAGGCTTTAGATACCTACAGATTCAGAATTTTAAAATCATGAAAATGGATGAAGAAGGGTTATATTAAACACTGGCTCTAAATGGATGACTAAGTATTCGATGATCTTCTTACCTATAAGAAGCGCAGTTCTGAGGGTAGTTGGTGAGAGCAGAGGGTGGGGAGTAGGATGTAGAATCCTCCTCATTGGTCACGTCAATGCTGTCATCTGTGGAGGACACACCATCATTATCATTCAACTATTACCCTACACGTAGTTAAAGCGAAGACAACCGTCTCGCTTCACCCTTGAAAAGATATAAAATCACTGAACTAATTTATCAAAATACGAAAGCCACAATTTTGTGTGCAATCTTTGCAGACAGTTTGGCAATTAATTGAAAAGTGATTTTGATTGTAGGTGAGTTTATTTAGTTGCTTTGCTTAAAAGTCTGCTAAATTAAATGATTGTCGTTTAAACGTCCCTCTTTAGAATAGAGTGAGGCTTCTCAGAATAGACGATTTGAATCCATTGTCATAGTTTCCCGGTAGAATTTTGTTTTTTATGGTTTCCCGGTACTCAGAATCGTCATTACCTTTTCCCCCTAAATTATCCTGTTTAACTCACCATCGCTGTCAGAATGGGTATTACCCTCGGCATCGTGCGAGGAGTCAGGTGGCGGGTGTGGTGGCATTGAGGGGTAGTGTGGTGATAGGAGCGGGTAACGCGCTGGGGATAGCGCCATGGCGAGTGACACTGGAGGCCTGTAACAAGAAAACGTTCGAAAGTTTTTATAATGTCCTAAAAGTTAAGAGCCGTGCGGGATTTGAACCACTACCTTCCCCTTGGTACGGGGCTGCGCCATCGGATCCTAATCACACTCGACGAATAACTCTTAGGGACTGTTCGGCACTAACGCGACCGTGGCTCTATCTACAGGTTTGACGTCACAGTCAAATACTTACCAGCTCAATAACCGAAGTAGCATTCGGTTGAATCGACGAGAAATGTCACCTAGCTTTTTCATAACTTTTTATTGATTTTATACTCGTAGTGTTAGTTTACACTTATGGAAATCACAAAGATTTGTATAGTGTCCCAAAAGTTAAGAGCCGAGTGGAATTTGAACCCACGACCTTCCCCTTGGTATATACGGTGCTGCGCTGACTGTTTTTGGGACATTATAAAAATCTTTGTGATTTCCAGAAGTGTAGTACCTAAACACTATAAAATGAATAAAACGATCGAAAATATTTAGACGTCACTGCTAAAAATATTGGTCCTAGAAAAATCCATACTTGGTGAGCGGACTATTAGTTTCCGCAAATAGGCCGCTGCTGGTGGGCTCTATTGCGTGACGCTTGACACGTATTTCGGAAATTTTTAGGTTTTATATACGACATCCCGGTTTCCTGACGGTGTTTTCTTTCAACGTTTGAGAGTACTGGCATGTGCACATACATTTATGGACAGAAAACTCCTAGGCGCACGAGGAAATTTGAACTCATAACCTTAGGATCGAATGGTTGGGCTACTAGACCACCAGTGCTCTTAAAAAACTATCCATAGGGTGGAATCAGCGGCGGAAAACCTCATTGAAGTTCTTTGACATCTACGTTCACCACACAAGTATTTCTCGGTGGGGATCGAACCTATGGCCTACGGCGCTGAAGGCAATGTTAACCAACTGAGCCATGACGCCTGTCAAGTTATAAAGGGAGGTAGACGACAAAAATACTCCTCCATTTCTATCA
This sequence comes from Thera obeliscata, assembly GCA_947578465.1. NCBI lineage: Eukaryota > Metazoa > Arthropoda > Insecta > Lepidoptera > Geometridae > Thera > Thera obeliscata. The sequence goes on along the minus strand of OX387923.1, from coordinate 6,936,770 downwards.
TAATCATTATTCAAATATCACCCCTCCATTATTCAACGCAATAAAACAAGGGAGGGTATGAAATTCAAATTCTCCAATCACAGATAGTGGTTTGTGTTGTATTGCTTCGTTTGTATGAAATATGAAATAAGTTTATGGTATTTTTTATGGGACTATTGAGTAAAGAGCTTTATTAGAAAGTGGGAAAACAAATTTAACTGTGCATCCTACCTATAGTACCGACCTTTTAACCGGCTTCAAATAAAGAAGGTGGTTCAGAATTCGGTTGTATTTTTTTTTATGTTTGACATCGGCCATCATTTCCATACAAATTAATTTTACCATTTATGGGCGATGAGAGTATGATTGTAAGTAGGTACACTGAAATAAATGTGGTTGGCTTTCATGTTGGTCTTTACTTCATGGTGCACCTATAATATTCGACAGAAAAATTCATTGGTACCGGATTTGAGCCCACAACCTTAAAAATCGGAAAGCAGGGCTTCAATTTCAGTTTCTTTATTCATTAAAGTAATCCTAAAAAGCTAAAATCGTATTCAAATACTAAAATTGATAATAATAACGAAGCAACAATCAATTTAAAATTAAATAATGTGAATTAAAATTGCAAACAACAATTAATTTATTACTATTCTATATGCTACCACTAGGCCACCAGTGTTCTCTTTTAATTATTGACTGCCTTCACAGCTCAGTTGGTAGTAGCTCTGCCTTCTGCGCTTGAGGGCGTGGGTTCGATCCCCACCGAGAACAAATATTTGTGTGGCGAACATAGATGTTTGTTCTCTGTCTGGGTGTTATATTGTATTCTATGTATGTATTTACAAAAAAAAATATTCAAGTATTATATCAGCTATCTGGTTCCCATAGTACAAGCTCTGCTTAGTTTGGGGCTAGATAGTGTTGTGTGGATTGTCCGCATTATTTATTTATTTATTATTATTGGGTATGATTTATTTATTATCATGCATCGTTACTTGCAATTTTTCCCTCACGTCAATTTACGGAAACACCTAAGATAATTTAGATGAAGTATTAGGCCTTACCCAGAACTTACTAGAACCTACAACATTATTCATTATTCATTAACAAAAAACTCATTAAGTGCGAGACCAAAATAGAAACAAGTATTTTTCCTTAAAATATACGGAGTAAAGATTAAGCTATGGCCTCACATTGGGCTTGATGCTCGAAGTGTGTGTTAACAACACACTGTTAATACACACTGTTAAATATGCGAAAGTTTGTAAGTATGGATGGATGGATGGATATAGGTAACTCTAGAACGACTGAACGGATTTGGATGAAATTTGGCACAGACACACATAGATTATGGTCTGGAATAGCACATAGGCTTTATATTTCGGTAAAATGTATGGTTCCCGTAGGATAGCTTTGTTTTTAATCATAATGTATAAGAGAAAGTCGTGTTTATATTATAACTCAAGAACGGCTGAGCAGATTTGGCTGAAAATTGGTGGAGAGGTAACATAAATCCAGGAGACGGACATTGGATACTTTTTATTCTGGAAAATTAACGGGAACGATACGTAACGGGAACGGAGCGAGTGAATCCATGGGCGGCCGCTAGTATGATAATAAAAATAAGAATAAATTTTTTTGAGCACGCTTTAGCGCTACCACGAAGGCGAAACCGCAAGTACTTATAAATGTATTCATTAAATTATTATTTCATAAAATACCTATTTAGCAAATTCCTTAAAAAGGCACATCTCTGATGAATCCCTAAATAAAGTAAGGGTCATTGTTATGACGTCAAGCCAACCATGGCCCAACTCATCAAAGGTTGGCGTGTCAGTCACTCAAGTGAGGCAACCCGTGAGGCGGAACATTGATCATGTGGATGACTAGGCTAGTATTGACTTTAGATGACTGAAGCTAGTGTGGTGGAAAGTTAGTGAGCGAATTGAAAGCTCAAGACCAGAAGGCCTATGATGAGCTCTGTCTGGCTCTGTCTCTAGCTCTGGTTTTGAGTCTGTGTTAGTGCTCACCGTGCATTATTCTGTGTGTGTGACGTTTTGACGTAGGATTTATTTAGTCAACACTCACACAGACTCAAATCCAAAACCAGAGACAGAGCCAGACAGAGCTCATGGTAGGCCTACAGTTCAAGCTAAGACGGCTCAAAGTAAAAATAAGTTTAAAAAACTTGAGAAGATGACTTCATGGCCGAACCTCATGAAATTTCTAGGGACCAATGTGGAAATAGTGTAAAAGTTTTTAGATAAAAAATAAGTGATTAAATCGGCTCTTAAAAGAAATTAGGCAAGAGCAAAAAAAAAACTGATTTATTGTGAACCTACTACTTTTTTGAAAAGATTGATATACCTAAAGGTTTTTTTTTCACAAGGGTAGTATTTATTTACACGAATAAACTTACAATTAAACAAATAAGTATTTACAAATTGTACAAAATACACAAGAAACAGTTGAGCTCTATCTGCATACAGTTACAAACGATCTAGAGATAAGCTCAACTGATCAAAATCAGTACCAGACGGCTGCGTCCCCAAGATGCTGTTGGCATTGCCACGCTGAATAGCAAGGCAAGGTGTTTATCACGCAACCAAGCTTAGCAATGGCACGTCTTGGGAGAGATCCAGCAGTGGACTGTTATAGATTGATGATGATGAAGCGTCAATCGTACCTAAAAGGCTATAGTAGCTGGCTTAGGCATAGCCTTTGTTTTTATGTTTCACTAGCGACGGCCCGCGGCTTCGCTCGCCCCTTTCCCGGTCCCGTTACTTTTTCGGGATAAAAAGTATCCTATGTCCTTCTCCTGGTTCTAAGCTACCTCCCCACTAATTTTCTGCCAAATCGGTTCCGCCGTTCTTGAGTTATAAATAGTGTAACTAACACGACTTTCTTTTATAAATATAGATATATTACTGACTGTACCTGTCATGTTATTTCTTTGTGTGAATAAATAATTTGTAAGTTTTTGTAATCGTTTTAATGATCCAATACTTAAATGTTTCCAGATTAAAGATCTTAGGATTTGTGACTCGTCGTTGTTTATACACTAGGCGCATTTTTAATATCGTACCTATGTATTACAAAAACTTAGGAGGGTTGCTTATGATACATTCAAACGGGGTACTGAGGATACTTTTGAGAGAAATCCAGTTCTACCTACATCAATTTGACATACCTACTTCTGAGCAAGCGTTCATCGAGCTCTTATTCTTCTTCTGTTTCACGGACTTATTTAAGTACTTTCGGAATTCCATTCGGTTATATTGCAAGTATGTATTATCGAATTTCCGACACGGGTAACTACAGTCAATCATTCCTATGAATACTTAAATATCGATTAATCATCGTGCTATGACCTATACCAATAACTGTATGAAAACACCAAATAAATTAATTATTTGACAAAAGGGAATCCCGTGAGAAATACGAACTCACTTTCCTCTTTTATTTGGGGGTATGACAGCCAATGACATCAGTCTACTGCGGGGCGTGTTACCCAAAAATATCCTTAGCTAGCGGATCGCCCCGGATTCGCACGGGTGTAATTTAGAAAAAAAGAAGTGCACTATATATTTTGGAACCAAGACGTAGCTTGTTGTCTGTCCTTCTAGGCTTGGTCACGTGGAACTGACATCTAGCTTTAAGACGTTTCATAGTGATCCTTGCGATTCTACTGAATAAATAAACTTTGGATTTGATTTGATTTTGAATTTTTCCACCCATGCCGGGCGGGCTCGCTGCACTACGCGGCGGCCCTTATTTTACATTCCAAAAACATTCACATTTCTAAGATCGATTCTGAGATCTTTCCATCCACCGACTTCCCGCGATCTTAACAATGTCGTTGGTTCATCTGGTGGGTAGGCGCCCTATGTGTCATCTTCCGGTTCGTGGTCGCCATTCCCAGTGGTTGTCGGTTCTTCGAGCTATATGACCTGCCCACTTCAACTTACTAATTCTACGAGCTATGTCGGTGACCTTGGTTCTTCTACGGATATCCTCATTTCTGATTCTATCACGCAGTGAAACTCCCAGCATAGCTCTCTCCCTAGAGCTCGTTGCGCGACTTTGAGCTTGAGTACAAGCGTGTAATTATATTATCAATTATCCTTCAACATCTGTGCGTAATGTGTAAATCGATAATCGATGAGTCCCTTTCAAAAACACCGTTCCGGGAAATTATTGCCACGTGCGTTTTGACAGAATTTAACATAAATTTACCCAAAATGTATAAATAACATGACGCGTAGTTTTAGTAGGAATGACAAAGCAAAAATTTGTAGTTCTACGTAAGTAAGTACAAATTACAATACTCATGTACCTTTTATTGGTTAGGGTAAAACCAGCACTTATAGTAAGTACCTACTCAATATTTTTTTACGCCTCAGGGTATGGGTAGGCTAAAGTCGTATAGGACCATACTACCGCGTCTTTGATAACGTTAGTATGTATTATAAACCACTATTTTGTAATTACAAAAAAAAAATGCCGATATTGGCTGCTGTTACTGAACACATCCACGAAAAAAAAATCAAGCCCTAAAAAAATATCCCTAAATAACAAAAATTTTTAGTCAAATATTAAGAAATGATTCAACAAGCAAAAATTATTACATTCATAAACGCTAAATACCAAGCGGAACCGAACAGCGTAAATTTGTTTCTCTCTAGTACTACGTAACGAATATGTCCATAATTTTAAGCAGGATTTCTGAAAATTTTAACATTCAATAACTTTGTCATTTTATCGAAACTAGAAATTCGATTGCACATTCATAATGTTCTACCCCTATTACATTACCCTATTTTTTTAGGTAGTTACAAAATAGTGGTGTATTTCAGTAGGGAACTTCTAAATGGGCTGAAGTATTTGAGCTGTAAATATTATGGCAACACATTTTCCGGCAATCCAAAACCGTGTGGCTTTAGAGCCGAGTCACGCTTGAAAGATCTTCGGGTATTGCATAGTCTATAGCAGTTGGTAATGTTGGCGGGCAATGTGAGCTAGGTAGGTACATAATTATTCCAAAAACCCGTTTAGGAACCTTTTAGACCTCAGCTTTAGGTTACCTTTTAGTAGGGTAAACCGACAGTCGTTGGACACCATACTATTATTGGACACCTACAATTTACACGTCAATAATAAGATATCGTTTGAAAAAATGCGCCATCAGTCGATTCCAATAGGGACTGTTGACATTTGTTATTGTAATAGTCCTTAGTGAGTATCACAGATGGCAGCAGTAAAAACACAAAAAAATATTTTCCGGTCGGACATCGTGGCAGGTGGAATTATAGCATAAAAATTAAAAAAATCATAAGGATAAAGGTTTGGTTCCAGAGTGATATCAGCGGGTCTGAAGTATTTATGCTTCTAGCTATTGGTGGAGCGGTAAGACTATTGCTTAAGCTGTTTATTTCTATGGTTTTAAATAAAAAGGTGTGCTGTTTTGAGGTTCTTTTGCACTGTCCAATGACTATAATTTTTTTTAAACAAAAATCTAATATTGGACACTGTCCAATAACTATATTTTTTTTCAATAAGAAGTTTTAACCATTTTGACACTTCTAATATGTTGGCCATTTGGTTGATAAAAGCGTATTCATATTTTAAGCTTTGTCGGTGGCTTATTTCAGTTATTGGACGGCTGTCCAATGACTGTCATAATAATATTAAGACAGTCATTGGACAGCCGTCCAATATATTATTATAATCCAATAAAATTTCTGTTGCAGATAAGTCTTCAAATGATTTGAATTTAGCACTGAAGTAGCTAGAAGAACCAGATAAACCAAAGATACGCGAAATAGCTCAAAAATACGGTGTGCCAAAAATTCGCTGCCTAAGACCCCTGAAAGAATGAATAAAAGAAATGGTACCTAACAAAGTTTTTATATTTGATAAATACGGTATAAGTTTCTTGATTAAAGTTCGTTATTTTTAATACTGTGTTTTATTAGACTTCCCTTAAACACTCTATTGTGACGAATGCAACACATTTCGAAGAAAAAAGGTATTTTTATAATCTGTCCAATAACTATATATCCCTTGTCCAATAATTTAAAAAAATGTCCAATGACTATGATTTCAACAACTTTTTTTTAAACTCACTTAAAATATAAATAGCCTTTTAGATTATGTATTTTTGAATATTTACATGTTAGTGCATATATTCTAGAATTAGAATCTCATAAAATTACCTAAAAAATGTATAAACTTTTTACAAATATTTGAATCTTGCAAAAATTGATCGTTAGCTGTCCAATAACTGTCGGTTTACCCTATTATCTTATCTGTGCTTTTACTTAGATTTACTAGCTCTAAGCTAGAGAGCACCGGATGTGGTCTAGTGGTAGCGGCCCCGTCTTCCGATCCTAAAGGTTGTGGGTTCAAATCCAGTAATGTACCAATGAGATTTTCTGTCCAAAAATGTATGCATTATATGCCAGATACTCTCAAACGGTGAAGGAAAACATCGTAAGGAAACTGGCATGTCGTAAAACCTAAAAGTTTGACAACATGGTGTCAAGTGTTATGTTAAATATAATATATTTCTTTCTTTCTTTCTAAGTGCACGCAAAGGGCCTCTTTCAGGTGCACTACAAATCCTTCCACCCCACTGGTTCGCAAGAATTAACTATATAGTATAGGATCCCTAGAAGAAGGACCTTCACCGAGCTGGTTATTTAATGAAACTTATTTTATATTTAATTAAACATGCCAATAAATATATTCTATATGGGTTGCCTATCAAATTTCAGTCCAGGATATGATTAATTAATAATTAAAAACAATATAATGTTTTTTTTAACTTTCCACCGGTTTGTTTATTAGACAAATTCTATACCAATCGAAAGTATAGACCCCATAGAATATGCAAACGTTAGGTTGCCTATTTTTTTCCGGTCACAACTCTCGGGTAGCCAGGTATAAACAGGAAAATCGATACTAGCATTTTGCACCGGTATGTTTATTGAATAAAAATACTGGGGTCTATACTTTCGATTGGTATAGAATTTGTTTAATAAACAAACCAGTGGAAAGTTTAAATTTTTTTTTTTAATTATTAATTAATCATAATTATCCTGGACTGAAATTTGATAGGCAACCCATATAGAATATATTTATTGGCATGTTTAATTATATATAAAATACGTTTCATTAAATAACCAGCTCGGTGAAGGTCCTTCTTCTAGGGATCTTAGACTAATAGTGACACGACAATAAGAAGATCCTAACGACACTTTTTTTTTTTGTGAAAATGCTAATGTCACAAAAGCGATTCTACTTATCCACCTCGGTAGCCCGTTTGACTCCTCGCTTGGAAGATTTTCCTTTGTCAAATGCGAATGCAGCGATTTGGAAGGACGTGTGTTTGCGTTGCGAATGTTCCTACTTTGAATCCAGCTTGAGAGATATTATGCTGGTTCCAAGTAGGTACACTCTGCAGTGCGCGAAAGTAATCTCTTTGAGGCGCACAATTCTAACACCGCACTACTTTGAAAGAGCTAGAGACATGACAAAGAGAAGGTAAAAATAAGGTAAGGTAAGTAATTACCTATACCAAATGTTAGGCTTCTAGAAAAAAAAACTATACCTTTCCACCATAGGACTAGCAGACCCCCGGCCCATTACCACCCATACCAGGTGAGTGTACCACCCATTCGCATCAAGCGTTTTGGCTCCAATTTTATCACGCGAACATCCAAGAAGTAAAACTCACTGCAGTCGTCTGTTTTTCCTGACCTACAGTACAGGGCGTGCCACGGATATGCCACATGAAGGAAAAGTACCTTGAATATTGTAGATGGAACATTTTACTGAAGACATTATTTTAATTTAAAAAACAATTTAAACAGCATTCATAGATATTTAAATAAATATACGGTTGAACCGGGAAACAAACCCGTTATTATACTCGAAAAAAATAAACATACCTGTAGCTTTATCATACCAATCGAACGGCTTCATCATAAGGATTATTTTTTGTTAAATAACATAGTATCAATTATTTATCAAAATGCTATAAATGAGAAAAATAAAAAAAAACTATGAATGCAGTTTAAATTGTTTTCAAAATTCAAACAATGTTTTCTTTCAGTAAAATGTTCTATCTACAATATTCAAGATACTTTTCCTACATGTCGCATGTCCGTGGGACGCCCTGTATACAATCTGGGCCAGTGAATAGGTGTCTTCTACGTCTGTACTGTCCTGCTACGTTGTCGGCTACATCGTCGTTTACCATTACGTGAAGGATAGTCAATAAAATATTTTAAAAAAAAATACTTCAGGAAGGGCCACTAGCTACCAAACTTACCCGAACACTCCAACAGCGACCGCAGCCTCTCTTAGCGCTCTCTCTTGGTCCATATCCCGGAGGGTCTCAGGGCGGATGGTGGCAGTGTTCCGGGGCTGTCGCTCGTTCTGCACAGCTGTAACAATGATTGCTGGATAGTACATTATAATCTGTAGCCAACGTTTTTATAATAGACTAGTGACCCGTTAAACTCTAAGGTCGGCGTAGTAGAGGAAGACCCTGGAGAAGATGGCGGGACGATCTCGATTGTCTTATGAACGACTGGTCCACTGTAGCCAAAGATCTAGAGGTGTGGAACAAGGGGAGCGAGGCGTTTGCCCTGCAGTGGGACGACCTAGGCTAAAATAAAATAAATAAAATAGTGACCCGCTCGCGTGGTGTTGAAATATTCAGAACTTTTATTTTATTTGTTACAGAAACACAATTAAACAAATATTTACAAAATTTACAAAATACACAAGAACCAGTTGAGCTATCTGCTGAATACAAAAATTAAAGAAAACGTTGGAACGTGAGTTTTCTATACTTTTCCTAATGTTCACCATCTTTTTAAATAAGGTAAAAGTCTTTTAAAATTAGCATTTGGTAAACCAATAGAAAAAACTAAACAGGCATATGCATCTATTGTATAGTATAGATGATTATATTTAGCGTCAGGGGTAACTCATGCCCCTACTTGCAGGACGCTGTCGTGCCTGGGACAGGATTTTAGATGGTATAGGTAAACCCTAAGTTGGTTAGACACCAGCTGTTCCATAGTGTTCCAAAGGAAATTGAAAAGGTGAACCTTCAACACTTGTCAGTGGAAAATACAGCGGAATCTATCTTAGCTGTGACATGTATGATCGATGATAACGACCACGGACAACCTTACACAACCTTATTTTAAACTTTGTTTGTAACTAAACATAATATTCACAGACTACATTCACATAATAACAACACTAGAAATAGGAGGTAAGAATGAATACGTGTCTTCAAGACCATCGTGCTCCATCGTCGGCTACATTGTCGCTTACTATCAGGTGGGATTGTAGCCAAAGAATGATCTCTAACAAGCAAAGAAAACTTTATATTTCCAAATTCCGTCTGCAGATAATAAATGGTTTATGGATTCTGTAATACTTAATCTTTCGGGAAATGCGAATGAGAAAAAAGTTTTTTTTTTTTATATCAAGAACGATTAAAATGTGATTTTACCACGGAAAAGCACACGGCATTTATCACAAACCCGCCCTAGGCAATAAAAGTAAAATGTTTCTATACTATCTATAAAATTGACATAAAAATGTCACATACGGATTCCCTGATTATACAACAACAGCGACAGCGACACGTAGTGCGACAGACACTGAGAGAGCAGTCGAGTTTGCCTGGCTGAAATCAGCGATGCTCGGCTGATTCGGGACTCATTTTTTAGGGTTCCGTAGCCAAATGGCAAAAACGGAATCCTTACAGATTCGTCATGTCTGTCTCTCTGTCTGTCTGTCCGTCCGTATGTCACAGCCATTTTTCTGCGAAACTATAAAAGTTACTGATGAAACTTGGTAAACAGATGTATTCTGTGAATGGATTTTATCACAGAAAAATAGAAAAAAAACAATAAATTTTGGGGTTTTTAGAAAATTTAAAATTTTTTTCATCAAACCCGATTTCAGAAAATGTGTCAAGTGCCCGAAAGGAGCATTTTTGAAGCGCACTTAAAATCCTTTCACCACACTTGATTCGCAAGCACCAGTGACATTGTAAGAAGAAGAAGATTGCACAGTTTATTTTATTTATTTATTCACAAAACTTAAAACTAATGTACAAAAATAAGCATTTTTTACCTGCCAACTTTATGGCGTAGAGAATGGCGTTGGCGTGCTTAGATAAAAAGGAAAGCTTAGATATTAAAATTAAAATGCACCTAATTATTAGTTAAGGCCCAATGGGATCTGCTTCAGAAAATGCTCATGTTTATTACACCTTAAAAGCTGACTTATTGGAAGCCTTTTTGATGCCAATAGGGAGCGCATTCCAAAGACTACAGTTTCCTTATTGCAAACCTGTCACATCATACGTAATCAGGGGGCGGTTTCCACCCCCACCCCTACTGTTAGATATTCTGCGTCCGAGGGCAGAAGGCTTTGGTCGGGTTTTATTGCTTTACCCCCGAGTCTCGACAGACATCTTTTACGTCGTGAATCTTTTATGCTGGGTCTCGAACGCAAGCGGAACAGAGTCCTATGGCGTAGTTCATTTTACATTTTAGAATTTCACAAAGGAAAGTATTTAGTTTTTATAATTATGTACCGAACGCCTTTATCGCCAAACTTTTAAACCGTTTTCGATAAAATTTCTTTGATAAAAAAAGGATTTTCAAATCGCGAACAGACATAAAAAAAAAACACAACCGAATTGAGAACCTTTTTTATTTGAAGTCGGTTAAAAATTTCATTTTGATTCGAATTACATTTTGGAGGAACTATGTGCAATTTACACACAATATTACATATTGATTGCAATAATGATATGCCTTCAGTGGTTTTATATGCCAGCACTCTCAAACGGTGAAGAAAAACATCGTGAGGAAACCGGCATGTCTTAGAACCTAAAAAGTTCGAAAACAGAAAAACTTAAAATCCTTTCACCACACTAATTTGAACCAGAGACACGATGAGAAGAAGAAGAAGTAGTTTTATATCTTGAAATGTGCGAGCGAGCAGCTGATTGACAGTTGTCAGCTACGTTGTAAAAGACACTTGGACACCCATCCAAATAGCGACATAGCAGAACGTTGCTTATACAACGTGTATCAAAATATGTGTACTATCCTGAAGGGGGGTGAATTTCCACCCCCCGGGGAACAACTTTTGTTCAACGACTTTTCGAACTTCGATTGGTATCTCTGAAAAAAACTGCAACGAAGTTTCAACATTAACAGCTGACTTTATACAAAGTGACAACCCTAAACTCAGCTACAGAGGTAGTAGGTAGTAGTAGTAGACCTACAGAGGTAGTAGGTCAAGGGGTCAAGGGGTTACAAGGATAGGGTTGTCAATTTATTTAGGCATTATGAAATTAAATATTTTTGTATGGGAAACTGAAAATAGGAATTTTTAATTATCTCCCCTCCACAACTGATCACCATTGTGGTCTGAAACCCCCCACCTTCGCATAGTACACATATTTAGATACACCTTGTATAGCTTAGTCGATCGCTCGCCAAAAGTGTCGTGGTAAACTTAAAGATCCAATATTATTTCTATGCTTCCAGAATTATCAACCCTAAATCCTGTAACTTTAACTGAAAATCCATACACTAACCCCCCCTCCCCCCACTATAAATCAAATGGCCCCTCCCACAGACCGCAGCCATCTTTGAGGTCTCACTTCCGCTGTGAGACGGAGAATAGTTTTGCTGTAGTGCGAGGGAGATAGTTGTATGTTTGTCGGTGACTTTTGACTTGGAAGTGTGAAAAAGCTTTGGAAGCTCACAGATACGTAAGATGAAGAATGGTACTTTTTTGCGTTAGCTGGAAATGGTTTTTGTAGATTTTAAAATTACTTTTATCGTGTCACTGGTTCTTACGAACCAAGTGTGGTGAAAGGATTTTAAGTGCGTCTTAAAGAGGCGAGAGTAAAAATTACTAAAATACATCATAATATATTTTTAGTTTTTTTTTAAATTTCGCGATCATAACACAATAATCTGAAACTTACACGGAAAATTACACGGGTATTTATCGCGTACTTTATTTTATTTATTTTCCCGACGTTGCGGCTATTATTAAATTATATATCATTTTATTTCAGATAAATTGATCCATAGCTAAAATAACGGTAGACAGAAGTATTTAATACAAACGTCCTAACATTAGTTTTGGTAAAAAACGCATTTTAAAAATGTAATAAGAATGTGTAGAAGTGTAACTCGTTAATTCAACAAAACTTAGGGATCATAATTGGAAAATAAAATCAAGAGGATCAGGTGCGGGTCCCATCTGCTCGACAACCTTAAACCCATTAATTCATAACGGAACCTACAAACATCACCTCTCTCCTTCACTCTCAAACAAACCCGTATATCCCCCTCCCGCTCAGCACGACTTCTGTCCAAATGATTTGGGTTTAATGGTTATTGATCTTCGTACCCGGGGTTCAATCGATTGTGTGCTTTACAATATCAAAAATAAAGTTTAGAACAGCGCGGCAAAAGCTTTCGCCATTCGAAAATACGACCTAAAGCCTTTTGAATTTGAGTTCACGGACTTAAAAGTTAGAAACGTTCGAAATTCTGAATTCGGGCTGCATTTACCAGCTTTACTATTTCGAACTTTAGCACTTTGCGATAAGGGTTAGCTTTGAATGGTAGGGGCTTGTGACTTTATGGTTGTCCGGAGACATTAATACAGGGTTGGATTTAGGGGTTTAAGCGCGGATTAAAATCGCATTAATCAGTGTCAAAGTGTAGCTTTAACTCCGGCATAAACAGTTAAGTGTTAGGGAACAGGTTCTGTGTACATTCGGTGACATAACATTGTAATCATAATTTCATAATTGCCAACAGCATCCTGCAGGTCCTGACAGGTATGAAATAATTAATTATAATAAAAAAAAACTATTTTTCGAAAATACTAGTAAAAAAACACCCTTAAAACTCATGACTGGTGACCCTCAGGCACGGTATATATTTTGCATCTCATTCATAATGATAATGACACAGCGACTTGATAAAAGTGTTTTGTCATTGTCACTTACAGGTCGACGAATAGAGATGGCAACAGACTTAACGGTTTGCTAAGCAAAATTACTGTTTCAGTATAGTCATAAGGCTTTAGCTTTAAAAAACATCAGTTGAGCAAGTCTAGATCGTTTGTAACGATAGCTCAACTGTTTCTTGTGTATTTTGTAAATATTTGTTTAATTGTTAACAAAACATCTATCATTTAGTAACACAGAAGTTGAAATAAAATCTGCCCAGTTTCGAACAAGTTTGTTTAAGTGTTTGAACAATTAATTGTTAATGATTATTAATCTAAAAGGCATTCATAATGATGACCCTTTAGCAGTGATTTAGCTTAGCAGGCCGCAAAGTCTGTTGCCATCTCTATTTGTTGACATAGAAGTGACAGTGTCAAGACACTTTTAGCGAGCCGTTAAAAAGTATCAGGCATTATGAATGATAAGATCAATCTGTGGGGCAGACATTTTTCTATAGCAGTACATACAATTTAGTAGGTATGTTTATTACACCAATACTAAAAGCCAGACGAATGACAATGAGAGTCACAAAAAATAACATCACCTTAACACTTCTCAACATGACATTACCACTTAAGTCCAAGCATTTATGTATTCGAATGTACGAGCTTAGTGCGTAGTCTCTACTCTCTACATTACCATTTCATTTTACAAATGGATTCTTCATGCTATGCTTTCTACTCTCTTCTTCATAAATTTTATTATAATACATAGTCTTGCGACATCTAAGTATTCTGCGGTGGCGATCAGTGAATCGCTGTCAAAGCTAAAAAAACTTGTACATAGTACAAGATCTGCTTAGTTTGGGGCTAGATAGTGTGGTGTGGATGGTCCACAGTATTTTTTTTGACGTGACAACGTCTTATAATTCGATGGAACCGGCTGGACGCACGTAAAAACATGACTCATGTGGCGTTACCTCGCTCTGAGGCGTTCCATTTAAGGCTTGAAGTGTGTGGGATGTGTTGTTATGCTATGTTTACCGGTATCCTGTATGTTGGTAGGTAGGTAGTAGCGTAAATAACATCCACACTTTAAATGCACAACCAATGTTTATTGCACTATAAACTAAGTTAAACAGATACGAGAGCAATTAACACAAGCACACAGTACAGAGTTGGAAGGAAGATAAGTAGGTAAGCACAGTAGTTATATCGAAAGCCAAAAGCAGCGCGGGCGCAGGCAAGCGACGCGAGTAGCGCGTCTCGTGGGCAAGGCTCGACTGGCGATGACGACACAGTGGTGGATCACGTGTGCCGGGCGTGCGTGCTAAGGAATGCGGCAGGCGGCCGCCGACCGCTGCAATACTATGGGTTTCACCCGGGTTTGTTTGTGACGTGTATTAATTATTACGATATGATAATAATATGTAAAATATTGTATTGTATAAAATATGTAGGGGAATCCCTACATCACTCCCTTCCAGAGACCATGCCTATGGTCGATAATAGTCGGGAAAATGAACTCGTCTTCCTGAGCGTGTTGTTCGGGTAGGGTTAGATGGTTGTGGTATGGTTTGAGGTTGAGGAGTTATAGGTTGTTGCAAGTATGGGGACGAGGTTGCATCATCAGACAGTATGTAGGCTGGTTTTAGACGGTCTACAGATACCGTGAAGTTTTTGCCTTTTATTAAAATTTTAAAGTATTTTTCACTTCTTTTTATTACTTCGTGAGGCCCGGTGTAAGCAGGTTGAAGTGAACCACGTAGAGAGTCTTCCCTGAGGAAAACGTGGCTACACGTGGCTAAATCTTTATAAACGAAGACTTTTTTGGTGGAGTGATGTTGTGTTGCTACGGGTCGTAAGTTTTCGGCAAAAGATTTTAGACGAGCTGAGAAGTCAGTAATGTCAGTGGTTTGGCTTGTTCTACTTTCATCAAAAAATTCACCTGGAAGCCGAAGTGGCTCTCCGTACAGCAGCTCAGCGCATGAGGATTGGAGGTCCTCCTTGAAAGCGCTTCTTATGCCGAGTAAAACAAGTGGTAAGGTTTCGGTCCAATTTAAGTCAGCATGGCAAGTTATGGCCGATTTCAGCTGCCGGTGAAATCGCTCGACCAAGCCATTGCATTGAGGGTGGTATGCGGTTGTTCTTCGATGCTGAAAACCAATAGACTTCGATAGCTGTTGAAATAATGCTGACTCAAATTGCCTGCCTTGGTCAGTTACTATGTCAGTAGGGCAACCGAATCGGGACACCCACATGGAAATGAGTGCTTTAGCCACCGATTCTGCCGTTATGTCGGCCAAGGGGACCGCTTCTGGCCATCGCGTGAACCGGTCCACAGCTGTCAAACAGTAACGGTAGTCATTCGATGGGGGCAATGGTCCAATCAAGTCTATATGTACGTACTTGAAGCGTGCGGGAGGTAAGTCAAAGGTACCCAAAGGCGAAGAAACGTGGCGAGTTACCTTCGAGCGCTGACAGGTAAGGCATGCTTTGGACCATTCTCGGCACTCTTTACGCATAAGAGGCCAGACAAAGCGTTGGGCAACCAGTCTGACACTGGCTTTGGTGCCCGGATGACTGAGTGAGTGAAGAGAGTTAAAAATTTTCTGGCGAAGGGCTTTAGGTACAAATGGTCTGGGTGTCGGTGTGCTGACGTCGCAGTACAACTCTGTGTGACTTCCAGGTAATTTTTGTTTATTCAGGCTAAGAGAAGATTCGCCTTGTAAGTATTCTACTAACTCTGGGTCTGTAGCTTGACACTGGGCTAGGACTTCTAGATCAACCGGAGCCTGTAGTTCTTCGATGCGTGAGAGTGTGTCAGCAACGACGTTGTTGCTACCCGAAATATGCTGGATATCAGTGGTGAACTGCGCAATAAGATCGAGGTGTCTGTACTGACGAGGTGAACAACTATTCTTCCGTTCGTGGAATGCGTAGCAGAGTGGTTTGTGGTCAGTATAGACGGTGAAGTGGGTTGCCTCAAGCATAAAGCGAAAATATTTAATACTCTCGTAGATCGCTAAAAGTTCACGATCGTACGGCGAGTATTTTATTTGCGAAGGGCTCAGTTTGCGAGAGAAAAACGCCAGGGGCTGCCAGGACCCATCCTTGCACTGCTGTAAGACTGCACCTATTGCTGTATCTGAGGCATCAGTGACAAGTCCTAACTTGGCCTGGGAGTCAGGGTGCGCCAGAAGGGTGGCAGTACAAAGGCTCTGTTTGCAAGCCTCGAAGGCTTTGAGTGCAGCACCTTGTATATCTACTGGGTGTGAAGCTTTGACAGACCCAGTTAGTAAGGCATTTAGAGGGGCTTGAATTTGAGCAGCCTTGGGTATGAACCGTCTGTAAAAATTAATCATGCCCAGAAAACGACGAAGTTCTCGAACTGTCTTTGGTGTGGGAAATTCTGAAATTGCTTTTACCTTGTCCTCCAGAGGTTTGGTGCCTTTTTCAGAGATGCTGTAGCCCAGAAAAGTTACCTCGGGTACTCCGAAGACACACTTTGCTGTGTTGACGAGTACACCATAGTCTTTCATGCGGGTAAAGATTTGGTTCAAGTGGTCTTCGTGTTGTTTCTGCGTCCTGGAAAATACTAGAAAATCATCCAGATAAGGGTACACGAAATCGAGACCACGAGTCATCTCGTCCACGAATCTTTGAAAGGTTTGCCCAGCATTTCGAAGCCCAAATGTCATAGATGGAAATTCGTACAGTCCGAAAGGTGTAGTAATTGCTGTTTTAGGAATATCTTCTACGGCAACCGGAATCTGGTTGTAAGCTTTAACCAGATCTATTGTTGAGAAAAATTTACAACCGGATAAGCAATGAGAAAAGTCGTGGATGTGGCGAATTGGGTATTTGTCAGGAATAGTTCTGGCATTGAGCAACCTGTAATCACCACACGGACGCCAGCTGTTGTCTTTTTTAGGTGCAAGATGGAGAGGAGAGGACCAAGGACTGTCAGATGGACGTGCTGTTCCATTAGCTAGCATCGCATCAAACTCCCGTTTGGCTATTTTGTGTTTGTCTGGGGCCAACCTGCGGGGGGAACATGACACTGGGGGACCTGGCGTAGTTCTAATGTGGTGTTGTGTGTGGTGTTTGGTGATACCCGGAGTTCCAGCTGGTCGTGTAATTTCCGGATATTTAGCTAGAATCGCATGGTAACTGTCGTCGCCGCCAGTAGAGACCTTGACACTTAAAACTAGGCCATCTGATTCAGCGGCAGCGGCTACAGTGCTAATATTGGTTATACCATCGATAAGTCTTTGGTTACTGACGTCCACAATAAGATGGTAGTGTGAGAGAAAATCTACCCCAATAATGGCCTTGGTAACGTCAGCAATAACGAAGCGCCAAGGGAAAGCACGACGTAATCCTAAATTTAAATTAAGCGTCATGTAACCGAAGGTGTCGATGGCGGAACCATTAGCAGCACTTAATTGATATGACGTCTTACTGCGACGCTCATGTAAGGCAGATTTAGGATAAACACAAATGTCACTACCAGTGTCCACTAAAAACTGTTCCTTAGAGTCACGATCAGTGATGAATAAGCGACCTGTTGAGTTCCGGCAATCGTTAGTCGCCATTACTGACTGCCCAGAGCGTTTCCCGCTTTGTAGTCACACGGTTTTAGGCATTTTCGAGCCTGTGAACCGTAGGTGGAGTGGTACCAACAGACTGGGAATCTTCTGTAACACGAGTCAGACCTGCGTGACGGTGAGCGGTTGCGGTTTCCTTGACCTCGTTCTCTGGAGCGTGACCTGTTGTTTCCCTGGACCGTGAGGGCGCTGACTTGCCTAGTGAGCTCAGCGACCTGTTGAGTCAACTTGTCGATTGGCGATAATGATGATGACGTTGATGTTGCGGCGACTTCGCGCGAGGATGATGATGAGGTGATGTCATTAATCCGGTCGGCCAGCTCAGCTAATGCTTCTAGAGAGAGCGAGGTCTGAGATGCGACAATCGGCTGTATTCCCGTAGGGAGTCGGCTGGTCCAAACCGTTTTTATGAAGTCCTCCGGTACCTGTGGTCCAGCTAAATGTTGCAGGTGTCGAAGAAATTGCGAAGGCTTGCGGCTGCCTAGCTCTTCATGCATTAACAGCTGCTTTACTTTATTTTCCCGGGACACTGATAGTCTCTTGATCAGTTCTGCTTTTAACCGGTCATAATCTGGAGGACCAACTAGAATGTCCTCGACCTCAATCGCGTATTGTCTGTCCAAGCTTCCCAGGATGTGATAGAACTTTGTTGAATTGTCAGTAACCTTGTAGATTGCAAACTGTCCTTCTATCTGGGCGAACCAAATCGCCGGTTTTTCTGGCCAGAATGGTGGAATCTTTATGTGGTGTGCAGAAGGAGTCGGCGAGCTTATGCTGGGGGCTGAAGCTGCGACAGGTGTAGCCATCTTTACAACAGGCCTGCGTGGCCTTGCGTTTACATTCTGCGAGACCGCCGACTTTGCAGAGTCACTTTCGCTTCCACTGTGTTCACTGTGCATTTTTTTTTGCATATATATATTTTATTTGACGTGAACAAACTCGAAGGTCACCAGTTGTGGGATGTGTTGTTATGCTATGTTTACCGGTATCCTGTATGTTGGTAGGTAGGTAGTAGCGTAAATAACATCCACACTTTAAATGCACAACCAATGTTTATTGCACTATAAACTAAGTTAAACAGATACGAGAGCAATTAACACAAGCACACAGTACAGAGTTGGAAGGAAGATAAGTAGGTAAGCACAGTAGTTATATCGAAAGCCAAAAGCAGCGCGGGCGCAGGCAAGCGACGCGAGTAGCGCGTCTCGTGGGCAAGGCTCGACTGGCGATGACGACACAGTGGTGGATCACGTGTGCCGGGCGTGCGTGCTAAGGAATGCGGCAGGCGGCCGCCGACCGCTGCAATACTATGGGTTTCACCCGGGTTTGTTTGTGACGTGTATTAATTATTACGATATGATAATAATATGTAAAATATTGTATTGTATAAAATATGTAGGGGAATCCCTACAAAGTGCAAGCGAGAGCGCGGAACAGCGACAAAGAGGCATAATCGGCCTCCGCGTTCGGCAGCGTTCGACATCTGTCTCTCTCCTACTTGAGTGAGCGATGCGTCCGCGTGGACAGCTGTATGTATGACGTTGTCACGTTCAACTATCAAGATCGTCAGTAAACCGACTTTACAGACAGCCGATTTTTTTATAAATTTATTGTTTTAGATGAGGTTAGTTAGATGAAGGTAGCCCAAGATCGTGGTGGCAAGAACAAAGAGAGGTCTCTTCCCAGCAGTGCGTTAAGTCGGGCTGCGGATGATGATGATGATGATCATGAATAATTTTTAAACATACCAACCACGGTTTCTACTTATTTTTCCCACAAACGAATAAGCATAGCCTTAAGCCGAATCTAATAAGGCCACACCCGCTCCATAATGAGCGAAGGAATCCCGCAAACATGCAATTAGCAAAAACTACAAAGCGACAACCCTGGGGCGTTCACACTTCACATTCAAATGAGCACCCCTAACTGGGTTTTGTATCTAAAGCGACTTGGGATACATTTAGGTATGTTGCGGGTTTGATTCCCACAAAGGAAAAACAATCGTTTGAAAGCCACAATGCAATGCGCTTAGATGTTTGTTTTTTGTCTGCAAGAGTATTTTAGGACTAGTCTAGAAATTTACCTACATAAAAAATTAGACAAGTTATCTTCCATTAACATGCATTTGAAAATATGAAATACTTTAATTTGTTTTAATCTTTGATAAAATCTTCACGACTGACAGAGGGGAATGGAGGAGGAAGACATGTTGTGTCGACCTCACATAAACTGGGATATGGGCAGTAAGAAGAAGCAGATTTGATAAAATCTTCAACTAAAACTGAGAAAAGAATGACTTTCTTATCAAAATAGTTTATTTTTTCATCGAAGAGCCAAAAAGCTGCATTATCTGAACAAAACTCAATCAAAAACAGCACAACTCGAATCAAACTCAACATCCATTCCCAAAATTACCATTACGAAGCGAACAATGAACCGCTGATCCAATTTGGCAGAACGAAAGTGTCAAAAAGATTGTAGCAAAGGAAGTAATGAGGGCGTGGAGTCGAACCCTGCGGCACGCCACAGGCACGCCTTTATACAGAGTGCTGTTTTTACGAATGTTTATTTTGTTTAGTTTTTTTGGAAAGATTACTACTGTTTTTCATATACTTACTGATGAAACAGGCTTAAGTGTTAATAATAATGTCAAGTAAATAAGAGTCATAAGGCATGCTCAGGTCGATCTAATAGCTATATTGTGTTCAGTGTTTGAGAGCATTATTTTGTCAATATGCAACCCTTTTTTATGAATTTATAAGTGAGTTTTAAGAACAATGTGGCCGAACGATTGCAGTATTCGGCGCAAACAAAGACGACAAAGTGATTACGAAGCACTGGGCTAAGGCTCTGTGCTCTCTTTATGTTTATTATTAAGTAAGTACATAGCTTAGTATTAAGTGTGTTAAGGCTGCAATACCTTCTTGTGAAAGCTGAAATTAATACCTAGTTTTACTGGCCTCAGTTGGTAGTAGATCTGCCTTCTGCGCCGTAGGCCGTGGATTCAATCCCGTGAGTTTGTTCTCTGTCTGGGTGTTATATTATATTCTAAGTATGTATTTACAAAAAAACTGTGCAAGTATTATATCAGCTATCTCGTTCCCATAACTCAGGGCTAAATAGTGCTGTGTGGATTATCCGCAATATTTCTTATTATTTATTTTTAAAAGTATATTTACGTATGTTATGGATGCTATATCTTCTGTGTGAAAGCTGAAATACATGCCTAGATTTACTATTTGTTACTCTCACTAGTTTTTCTCGCCTCTTTTTGACTGTTAAAATATATTCGTATCACGATCACCCTGTATACCTCTACCGTGCCTTTGTAGCTTTGAGTTCGCATCTCTTTTGTGAAAAGGAACGTAATTCGGTTACTTTGAGATGTCGCGAGACAACTTAATTATTCGATGCTCGTCTGGCTCACCTTGTCAGCCTGCGGGTTCTGCATAGGATTTTTAGAGTTCTGTGAGTTTTACTTTAGAAATGTGGAGTTATGTTGTTTTTTCAGTTTTTTACGAAGCAAAAAAGCAGTTACTCATCAAATTGAGTGTAGACCTTAAAAAAATTGAGAAATCGATTTCAACCGATTTTGATAAAATTTATATGGGACCAATCTGGAAGCCTACCAAACAGATAAAAAAACAATTAAAAAAAATTAGCTATTCCTAGATCGTTTGTTTGCAGATAGCTCAAATGTTCCTTGTGTATTTTGTACATTTTGTAAATATTCTGGAAAGAGACCATTGTTTAGAAAAAAAATCCCTAACAGAAGATTCCCAAGACTTAAAAATACTCATTCAACTGAAACAAATCAAAACATTAAACTAACAAACGTATGCACGGCTTATTCTTTTTATTTTTTGGGTACCGTAAGCCATAATTTGTATACGGAGCGGTTTACGCCACGCGCCACCAGAGCGCGCCACGTGTCTCTAAAAGGGTTGTAAACCCTTGTACTTTGAATATTTAACATTGTTAAAAGTGATAACTATGTCTGGTTGAATACGCGTCTCTGACGAAGAAGATTTGAAACTTTGTTTGGTATCTGACAAAAAAAAAAAGTCAATTGAAATCTTGCGATTAGGTAGACACAACTTTGAGAGAGAGCTAAACCGGAGAATACAGCTGGGCTGGGCTGCGTTTGGGAAACTCCGTCAGGTTTTCTCGTCGTCGATTCTACAATGTCTGAAGACGAAAGTCTTCATCCAGTGCGTCCTACCTGTAGTGATTTATGCTGCCGAAACGTGGACACTAACAGTAGGGTTAGTCCACAAACTGAAAGTCGCTCAGCGAGCTATGAAGAGGGCTATGCTCGAAGTCTCTCAGAAGGATAAAATCACGAACGAGGTTATCCGACAGAGAACCAGGGAAGTCGACATAGCTCAAAGGGTTAGTAAGCTGAGCTGGCAGTGGGTCATGTTTGCCGTAGAACAGACAATCGTTGGAGCAAACGAATATTGGAGATGGAGACCGCGTTTAGGTAAGCGTAGTGTAGGACGCTCTCCGGCAAGATGGGGCGTCAATCTGCGAAATGTAGCTGGCAAGCACTGGAGGAGAAGAGCCAGACCGGGCTCAGTGGTGCGTCTTGGGGAGAGACTTACAGCAGTGGACTGATATAGGTTGATGATGACGATGACAGTGGTAGAGCTTGTGTGTAGCAAGTCCGGGGAAGTACTACCACCATGCTTATTTTAACCGTAAAGCAGCATCGCTGTGTTTTAGTTTGAAGGGTACCGGTTGGACGCAGGGTAGTATACCATACGGCACGTTCCAGAAGTGCGTGACCTGAGAACAATGCTTTGCTTTGCTAAAGGTATGCTTTATCATCAGCGTATTGCCCACCTAATGTTATGTTGATTTTTTTATGTATTTTGGTTTCGGTACAAGTACATAAATATAATACGTGGCTAGTCATATTTTTATCAGTTTCTCTTCATGCCATAATTTCACAAAGTATACCTACCACTTAAGTCAAAAGAATTACCCTTGGCTTGAACAACTAAACCCTACCCTAAAACAACCCTGCTAGAGTATATATTAACACAAGCAGTCTTTAGAATAGGGTTGTCGGTTCGATTCCCTCCCGCCTAATTGCATTCGTGAGGCAGGCCAAATATTGCAGATCTGTTGGTCTACCGGGATTTGACATGTTTTGATATGTTCATTATGTTTTATTGTGGGAAAAATTAGACGTGGGAATATCAGTTTTTTTTCTTATAGTACATACACAGGTTATAGATTACTGAAGTTGGAGACCTTTACAAAGAGCTATCTACTACTACTTCTAGCATTAACGTTTACTTACTATTATAGCATTTTATGCTGAGTGACGGCCTTTTTTTGTCACTGCTTTTTAGGGTTCCGTAGCTTAATGTCAAAAACAGAACCCTGATAGATTCGTCATGTCTGTCTGAGTCTGTCATGTATGAGATCTAGTAAGTAGTTTTTTTTTAATACGTCATAAATCGTAAACCACAATTTACCTTTCGACAAACTTGCTGCTACGGAACCCTTCACGACGATGGAAGCGAGTCCAACTCGCACTTGGTCGCTTTTTTTTCTATGTCTTGTCTTTAGGTATGTATTGCTTTTATCATTCAACTCAAACGCCTACGCTTATAGTAAGAGCAACACTGTGGTGTTGGTGAATAGACAGCAGCATCTCATATATGAGGAAGCTTTTACCTAAATATGAGAAAGTCGAGCATAGGACTTATTCAATGAGAGCAATAAAAAAAAACTAATGTCTAAATAGTTGTCAAAACCTACAACAGGCAAGAAAAACGTACTCACCATCTTTGTTCATCCCCATGGTTAAGCATTTCTTCAAACGACACGCTTGGCACTGGTTCCTATGAGCCTTGTCTACCACGCACCTTCCTGTGCCTGCTTGACACCTGAGAACAAAATTTAATCGTAAGAAAACTAGACATTTTCTACGACACGACACAACGAACATAATTGAAGAAGAGGTTGAAGAAAAGCGAGGAAGATCAGCCAAGGATCAGTTACGTGAACCCTAGGAAGACCGATATTAAAATGACCTTGCTGAGTAAGATCAAAGATAGGTCGCTGTAATTTCGTATGAGGAAGTCAAGAAGGCTGCATTCGAAAGAGGAGAACTGAAGGACGGAGAGGAGGAGGAGAGAGAAGAAGAAGGGAAAGAAGACTCAATTGGAGGAAACTGTATCAAAGCCCAGACAAGAGCATAGCTGTTAAATTTAAGAAGAAAACCATGAGAAATCCCAACAGTGAAATACATGAGTCAATTGAAAGAATAAAATATCAACGATCATTTAAGTATCAGTGTAATAAATAATCAGATCTTTGCATCTGTTGAGTGTCTGGGTCAAAGTTTATCTTATTTAAGGGATTATTTATTCCCTGAATAAGATTTTAAATGGAGTCCAGCACCTATACTAAGCCGGGGGTTTTCTAACGATAGTGTCTCTATTGGCATGTTTTTTCAAATAGATTATCCCATAGGCACACTACTGGACTCAAACCTACGTTACCATTAAACCACCAGTCTATAAACCATGTGTATTTTATACCCACCGTTATTTCTGAAACCAAATCTAATTCATTTAGCGAAGGATTAGATGCCACGACCCGAATGGTAGTTGTAATAACTTTGAGTGATTTCGCTTTTGTGGTCAAGGAATTACTTATACTAAGCAAATATATATACCTAACTAATTCTTTTTGATAAATACAGGATTAAGGTCATCAACTTCTTAGAGACACGTTTATAAGTGATTTCCAAAGTTATCAAAACTCTTTTGTGCTTGGCTCTTTCGATACCTATTATATTTGAAGTAGGATGATTCAGACCAATTTTTTTATATTGCCGATGGAATTAACTGCACAAAAGGGCAAGTCTTACTTCATTTACAAAAATTCGTCTACGAAATGTTGTCGTTCGTGTTTTCGTTTCGCGTAGTCGTCTCTTTTTATTGTATGGAAAAAAGATGGAATAGAAAAAATACTTGACGTAGAAACGATCAAACGACTGGTTGTCTCATCAAAAAAGAGACACGTGCTCACACGAAAACAACATTTGGTAGACGAAATGTAATAGCAAAACTCCGACTTCGGGTACAGTACTCGTCACCCACCAAGCTTTTAGAAATCCTCACTTCGTTTGACAAGAAACATCATAGTATTTCCAATTTTCCACAAATATCACCGTATTGGCATTCCATAGAACCCTACCATCCCTTACACAGATTAAAGATATTTCATTACCGATAATCTCCACAATAATAGGCTTACGGCGAAACGTTGACATTTGTTGAAGGGACTCAACAGTAGCGGGCCCAACGTAGGTCCTTGTTGCACGCTCGTTAGCGTTTGAATGGTAATGCTTGAACATCATCAGATGTGAGCATTTTTGTGGTAAATTAATTGATTTGATCGCCATAGCATTGCCAAACTTAGATAAGTATTACAAGATACATGTTTTTGCAAATAATAATGAACAAAAGACGTTGCATCCAACGCGTCACTATTTTCGGAGATCGCTTTTATGCTGTTGTAAAAAATATGCAACTTATACGTGTAAACAAGGCACTGCAAACTCAATTTTGATAAAATGTATATGGGACCTATATGGAAAAATAACCTGTCATATAAAAAAATAATTTTCAAATCCGCATATAAATGACGAAGCTATGCGATAAAAATCATCAACAACAAAAAAAATACCTCCTCCTTTTATATTTGAAGTCGTTTAAAAAAGAGAATCGGAAAAAAATACAAAACCACTTGTAAAATCGCTAAAAAGATAGCGTAAAATCAATTTGCCAAACATAAAGACGATACACATGTCACACTTGATCATCTATCATAAGGGTGCGTACATTAATAACATTAGGGTGTGGAATTAATTGAAAGGAGCCAAGGGCTTAGGGCCAAATGTTAAACAGTTTCTAATGCTACCCTCATTTTTTATGGTTATGCCAAAGTGACATTTCATTGGTATTTACTTAAAACAAATAAATATTATAGACAATCCAAACAACACTATCGAGCCCCAAACTAATTTGATGAATAAAATACTTAAGTTCAATAAATCAGTGTATATTTCTTTAATTCTTAGTGCTTTCAACCTCACCGTACGATACGAGCGAATGGAATAATGGCCGCCGTCACCAATCACTTTTTCTACCACCAAAGTCTCGATAGTTCCGTTTTTTACCAGTATCCGTGATTGGCGCCACCGGCACACTGTTCCGTTCATCAACTTAGAATCTTACAATTACATATTTACATTTATCGACTAACACATATTTAGTGGACCAATTACACAATGATTAAATAATCAAAGAGTTTATATTATTATGATACGTAGTGTTTATCTGTATGCATACTCAATTGAATGTAAAAAATACTCTAAACGAATGGTGCTACCATATCTAGAACTTACAAACCTACCAAAAGGCTTTGTGTTGCCTACACCTGTGTGCATAATACGAAACCTTTCGTTTTGAATATCACAAATCATAACATTCGGCCATCTGAACCGGTGCAACGTCTCGGTGCGCAAATGAATTTAATTCGAATAATCTCTTAGTAAGCAAAGTAGATTTGTTAATAAGCAATCGCATGAGATAATTAAAACAATGAGAACAAAATTGAATGCAACTTAATAATTTTCGATATCAATACTTACAAAGACAATGTCTTACATAACCATGATGAATTTTAATATTACAACTATGCAAATATTTTTCGTACATTCACAACTTAAACTAATTTCGATATTTATATACCTTAACTAAACAAAAGTTTACTTTAACTCTTACCATAACATTCGGCCGTTTGATTTTAAAGTATAGTTATAGGTAATCATAACATTCCGTCGTTCATTGACAACCGATATAATTCATGAGTACCTACGTAATTAAACAAAATTAAACAAATGTAAGTCTAGACTTATAACTACTTACAAATTGTTGGTTAACAATCATCATCAGTCTTACTCTCATTTGACATCACCGAATGATAATTCAAATCGAGACCTTCAATTTAGTCTTCCTTGTTAGTACTTAACTTATTCATTCATGCATTGTTAAATTTAACTCCAAACAAGAGTTCAAAAGGTGTTTTCTTTGGCATTGCGTTAACTGTCAAAGTCAAAGTAAATTTATTGCTTGAAATACATGTCGAAAAGATGTTCAAATAAAATGGGTAATGTCCAATAAATGAAAATAATTAGATTAATTAAGAAAATTAAAAATAAAAACATATGCAGTGATTCAGGGCAAAAAAAATAGAAAATAGTAATAGTACTACAAAAGTCAGAGAGGTACATAATTAATATTAAATTAGGTTAGTATACAACAAAGTTAACTATAAAAAAGCTTCGTCAATTTATGAGTAAGACCTGCGTCTGTTTTATTTATAATTTTACAACATCTAAATATTTAAAGCCCTCATCTTAAGATTCTGATGGTATGAGTAGGTCATCCATGTAGGCTAGAGCTGAAGTGAACCTACGTGACCCAAGAACTGTGTTGATCATTTCCTGAAAAATCGCTGGTGCATAAAATTACAGTGTATCTTTGTCTTTTACCACCATCACATATTCAGGTAGTACAGTAAAATTTCGACCTACGAGCAAAGACGTATGCAAATACGCATCATTTACTACTAAAATTTCTATCCGAGCTTCAATGTTGTCTAATCTAACATTGATTAGTACTCTGGTATCAGATAATCAGATTAATTTGCAATCACTGCCAAAATCCACATATGCCTACAATAACGTATTGTTAACTGAAATAGTTTTGTAAAACTTTTGATTCGATACTTCGATATTAGGCTATATTAACCCTTGTTCATTCGAGCAAATCTTTAAAGTTTTCCCCATACAAGCAACGTTTATTCTTGCAGTATCATACCATAGTTCCCTTCACAAGGAAAAGATTTTCGCAATTTGACTTGCCATTCATCCCAAAAATAAGTGAGAGTGGCAAGTGACTCATACACACATATTTTTAGCAAATCCACATGTCTTTTGCAAGGAAAAGTGTATTGTTTGCTTTTCGTTCCATCCATAGATAGTCGAACATTCATTCACCTTCTTCAGCCATGTTCCACATTTTATGACTTATAGTTGGGATCAAACTCCGGAATAACATTTAACTGCTGATTCAAATCAAATCAAAATAGTCTTTATTCAGTTGAATTTCAAGAATCACTTTGAAACGTCTCAAAGCCAGGTGAATCCAGGCGCCAGCTCCACGCGACCAAGCCTAGAAGAACAGGCAACAAACCACGGCTCGGCTCTTACCGCCCGTTTACATGATCCCTTTACAAATCAAAAACAATAGCAGTGAAGTTCCAGTGTAGTGCCACTTCACCTAGTCAGACGCATGCAATGCAACAATACAAAAGCAAAAGTTTCAAAGACAACACACGCCACGCCTCAAAGCTATACAAAAGTATCTACACAGCACATAAAAATTAGATACGAAAATAGTAGGTACAGACACTGCAAATCGACATGCTAGCCTCCCATGAGAAGAGTGACCGGGACACCGGGCCACGCAGTTTCATCACTTATATAGCCATCCAGAGCATAGCACGCCTTCCTTATCAAATCATTCTCAACATAGACTTCAAACTTCCGAATAGGAAGCCTAGTTGCATCCTCCGGAAGTTTATTACAGAAGCGTACAGATTAGCACTGAAGATTATTTCGCAGAGAAGCAATAATTTTGAGAAGATCATTAGAAGTCAAACCTTGTGTGGAAACTGACTGTACATTACCAGATTCATCTCATCTCATCTCATCTCATCTCATCTCATCTCATCTCATCTCATCTCATCTCATCTCATCTCATCTCATCTCATCTTATTTCACATGCTTCGAGTGAATGCAAAGATCTACATTTCAATTTAATTTATGATTCAACATCTGCATGCCTAATTTTAAACTAAAGACATTTATATGCCTCAAGTGTTTGATATATAAAACACCTACATTTTTCAATTTACTTTAGGACTGAAGACATCTACATGCTTCGAGTGAATGAAATATCAAAGATCTACATATTTCAATTCCATTTATGATTGAAGACATCTGCATGCCTGAATTTAAAATAAAGACATTTATATGCCTCAAGTGTTTGATATAAATAAAACACCTACATGTTCCAATTTACTTTAGGACCGAAGACATCTACATGCTTCGAGTGAATGAAATATCAAAGATCTACATATTTCAATTCCATTTATGATTGAAGACATCTGCATGCCTGAATTTAAAATAAAGACATTTACATGCCTCAAGTGTTTGATATAAATAAAACACCTACATGTTCCAATTTACTTTAGGACTGAAGACATCTACATGCTTCGAGTGAATGAAATATCAAAGATCTACATATTTCAATTTAATTTATGATTGAAGACATCTGCATGCCTGAATTTAAACTAAAGACATTTACATGCCTCAAGTGTTTGATATAAATAAAACACCTACATGTTTCAATTTACTTCAGGACTGAAGACATCATGCTTCGAGTGAATGAAATATCAAAGATCTACATATTTCAATTTCATTTATGATTGAAGACATCTGCATGCCTGAATTTAAACTAAAGACATTTACATGCCTCAAGTGTTTGATATAAATAAAACACCTACATGTTCCAATTTACTTTAGGACCGAAGACATCTACATGCTTCGAGTGAATGAAATATCAAAGATCTACATATTTCAATTCCATTTATGATTGAAGACATCTGCATGCCTGAATTTAAAATAAAGACATTTACATGCCTCAAGTGTTTGATATAAATAAAACACCTACATGTTCCAATTTACTTTAGGACTGAAGACATCTACATGCTTCGAGTGAATGAAATATCAAAGATCTACATATTTCAATTTAATTTATGATTGAAGACATCTGCATGCCTGAATTTAAACTAAAGACATTTACATGCCTCAAGTGTTTCATATAAATAAAACACCTACATGTTTCAATTTACTTTAGGACTGAAGACATCTACATGCTTCGAGTGAATGAAATATCAAAGATCGACATATTTCAATTAATTTATGATTGAAGACATCTGCATGCCTGAATTTTAACTGACGACATTTACATGCATAAAGTGTTTGATATATAAAACACCTACATGTTTCAATTAAACATTATAATAATTGAAGACATCAATATGTCTGAATTGAAACTGAAGACACCTACATGCCTCAAGTATTAGAAATATAATACACCTACATGTTTCCATTTAATTTATAACTAAGGACATCTACGTGCCTCAAGATAATGAATTATTCATATTATTGATTTTTTTTTTCAATGTCAAAACACTTATAAAATATGTTTCAATTAAACATTATAATAATTGAAGACATTTACATGCCTGAATTGAAACTGAAGACACCTACATGCTTCAAGTATAAGAAATATAATACACCTACATGTTTTCATTTAATTTATAACTAAGGACATCTACATGCCTCGAGAGAATAAATTATTCATATTATTCATTTTTTTTCAATGTCAAAACACCTACATGTTTCAATTAAACATTATAATAA
Organism: Thera obeliscata; assembly: GCA_947578465.1. Lineage (NCBI taxonomy): Eukaryota > Metazoa > Arthropoda > Insecta > Lepidoptera > Geometridae > Thera > Thera obeliscata. The sequence goes on along the minus strand of OX387923.1, from coordinate 6,906,578 downwards.
TTGAAGACATCAATATGTCTGAATTGAAACTGAAGACACCTACATGCCTCAAGTATTAGAAATATAATACACCTACATGTTTCCATTTAATTTATAACTAAAGACATCTACGTGCCTCAAGAGAATGAATTATTCATATTATTGTTTTTTTTTTTTTTCAATGTCAAAACACTTATATGTTCCAATTAAACATTATAATAGTTGAAGACATTTACATGCCTGAATTGAAACTGAAGACACCTACATGCCTCAAGTATTAGAAATATAATACACTTACATGTTTCCATTTAATTTATAACTGAGGACACCTACATGCCTCGAGAATAAATTATTCATATTAAAGATTTTCTTCAATGTCAAAACACCTACATGTTTCAACTAAACATTATAATAATTGAAGACACCTACATGCTTCAAGTATTAGAAATATAATACACTTTCATGTTTCCATTTAATTTATAACTGAGGACACCTACATGCCTCAAGAGAATGAATTATTCATATTATAGATTTTCTTCAATGTCAAAACACCTACATGTTTCAACTAAACATTATAATAATTGAAGACACCTACATGCTTCAAGTATTATAACTGAGGACACCTACATGCCTCAAGAGAATAAATTATTCATATTATAGATTTTCTTCAATGTCAAAACACCTACATGTTTCAACTAAACATTATAATAATTGAAGACACCTACATGCTTCAAGTATTAGAAATATAATGCACTTTCATGTTTCTATTTAATTTATAACTGAGGACACCTACATGCCTCAAGAGAATAAATTATTCATATTATAGATTTTCTTCAATGTCAAAACACCTACATGTTTCAACTAAACATTATAATAATTGAAGACACCTACATGCTTCAAGTATAAGAAATATAATACACTTTCATGTTTCTATTTAATTTATAACTGAGGACACCTACATGCCTCAAGAATAAATTATTCATATTAAAGATTTTCTTCAATGTCAAAACACCTACATGTTTCAACTAAACATTATAATAATTGAAGACACCTACATGCTTCAAGTATTAGAAATATAATACACTTTCATGTTTCCATTTAATTTATAACTGAGGACACCTACATGCCTCAAGAGAATAAATTATTCATATTATAGTTTTTTTTCAATGTCAAAACACCTACATGTTTCAACTAAACATTATAATAATTGAAGACACCTACATGCTTTAAGTATTAGAAATATAATACACTTTCATGTTTCCATTTAATTTATAACTGAGGACACCTACATGCCTCAAGAGAATAAATTATTCATATTATAGATTTTCTAATTTAATTTAATTTAATTTAATTTAATTTAATTTAATTTAATTTAATTTAATTTAATTAATTTAATTTAATTTAATTTAATTTAATTTAATTTAATTTAATTTAATTTAATTTAATTTAATTTAATTTAATTTAATTTAATTTAATTTAATTTAATTTAATTTAATTTAATTTAATTTAATTTAATTTAATTTAATTTAATTTAATTTAATTTAATTTAATTTAATTTAATTTAATTTAATTTAATTTAATTTAATTTAATTTAATTTAATTTAATTTAATTTAATTTAATTTAATTTAATTTAATTTAATTTAATTTAATTTAATTTAATTTAATTTAATTTAATTTAATTTAATTTAATTTAATTTAATTTAATTTAATTTAATTTAATTCAATTCAATTCAATTCAATTCAATTCAATTCAATTCAATTCAATTCAATTCAATTCAATTCAATTCAATTCAATTCAATTCAATTCAATTCAATTCAATTCAATTCAATTCAATTCAATTCAATTCAATTCAATTCAATTCAATTCAATTCAATTCAATTCAATTTAATTTAATTTAATTTAATTTAATTTAATTTAATTTAATTTAATTTAATTTAATTTAATTTAATTTCATTTAATTTCATTTCATTTCATTTCATTTCATTTCATTTAATTTCATTTAATTTAATTTCATTTCATTTCATTTCATTTCATTTCATTTCATTTCATTTCATTTCATTTCATTTCATTTCATTTCATTTCATTTCATTTCATTTCATTTCATTTCATTTCATTTCATTTCATTTCATTTCATTTCATTTCATTTCATTTCATTTCATTTCATTTCATTTCATTTCATTTCATTTCATTTCATTTCATTTCATTTCATTTCATTTCATTTCATTTCATTTCATTTCATTTCATTTCATTATAATTTCATTATTTTAATTTAATTTAATTTAATTTAATTTAATTTAATTTAATTTAATTTAATTTAATTTAATTTAATTTAATTTAATTTAATTTAATTTAATTTAATTTAATTTAATTTAATTTAATTTAATTTAATTTAATTTAATTTAATTTAATTTAATTTAATTTAATTTAATTTAATTTAATTTAATTTAATTTAATTTAATTTAATTTAATTTAATTTAATTTAATTTAATTTAATTTAATTTAATTTAATTTAATTTAATTTAATTTAATTTAATTTAATTTAATTTAATTTAATTTAATTTAATTTAATTTAATTTAATTTAATTTAATTTAATTTAATTTAATTTAATTTAATTTAATTTAATTTAATTTAATTTAATTTAATTTAATTTAATTTAATTTAATTTAATTTAATTTAATTTAATTTAATTTAATTTAATTTAATTTAATTTAATTTAATTTAATTTAATTTAATTTAATTTAATTTAATTTCGTTTCATTTCGTTTCATTTCGTTTCATTTCGTTTCATTTCGTTTAATTTCGTTTAATTTCGTTTAATTTCATTTCATTTTATTTCATTTCATTTCATTTTATTTCATATAATTTCATTTAACTTCATTTCATTTCATTTCATTTTTGATTCATTTTAATTCATTTTGATTCATTTTGATTCACATTGATTATTTTGAGTCTTTTGATTCTAACTGTATCAGTTCAGATTTATAAACAGGAATAGCTCAAGCACTGATAAGCTCAAGTACTACGTCGATTCTATGTCGATTCATTTCATACAAAATGAAAATGACACTGCCAAATACAACAAATATTAGACGAGTCTATTCTTGCTTTTTGCTTGTAAGGACTACCAAAAATAACCGAGCATGTGCATTGTGATTGTGCATTGTGTGGAATTGCCACTGATTTTCTTCGTGCTATGATTTTAATCTTGAATAACAAGAGATATGAGCCATAAAATATAGTCTGGGCAAAAGAAATTGATCGAGTTAAAGCAGTTTTTCACAACTACCCTCAACACATATTTTCAAAGAATTATGGTTACAATTTTTTTTGATATGTTTAATTATTATAAATTTACTTCAATTATGGCTCGACACAAAAACATATTTTTCATCGCCATACAACGAGAAAAACAAATAAAAAATTATGTTTCATAGTAGATAACTATTGTGTAGTACTTACATTTCAACCGTTGTCACCCACGAAATTATGTAGGCGCAGATTACCACCACTTCTGATTTTTGATGAATAAAATACTTAAGTTCAATAAATCAGTGTATATTTCTTTAATTCTTAGTGCTTTCAACCTCACCGTACGATACGAGCGAATGGAATAATGGCCGCCGTCACCAATCACTTTTTCTACCACCAAAGTCTCGATAGTTCCGTTTTTTACCAGTATCCGTGATTGGCGCCACCGGCACACTGTTCCGTTCATCAACTTAGAATCTTACAATTACATATTTACATTTATCGACTAACACATATTTAGTGGACCAATTACACAATGATTAAATAATCAAAGAGTTTATATTATTATGATACGTAGTGTTTATCTGTATGCATACTCAATTGAATGTAAAAAATACTCTAAACGAATGGTGCTACCATATCTAGAACTTACAAACCTACCAAAAGGCTTTGTGTTGCCTACACCTGTGTGCATAATACGAAACCTTTCGTTTTGAATATCACAAATCATAACACTAAGGAGCTTATAATATGGGAACCAGATAGCTGATATAATACATTTTTTTTTATTCATACTTAGAATACAATATAACACCCAGACAGAGAACAAACATCTTTGTTCACTGCACAAACATTTGTTCTCGGTTGGGATCGAACCCACGACCTACGGTTCAGAAGGCAGAGTTAGTACCAATTGAGCTGAGAGGCCAGTCTTATACGTTTGCAAATAGCTGAAGATAGTAATGTTTTTGGAGATTTTTTGGACTAGCTAGTTTTATGGAGCCAAGATCATCTGTGCAGTGGAACTCTTGGACAAATGTACTTTTTAGAAGAGGAAGAAGGGGAATTTTTGTGTTTGCGTCTTTTGTATGGAGAAACGATAAGCAATATTGGATATCCTGACAACAAGTTGCAGAAAGTCGGAGTTTCTTAAAAATGGTGGTCTGAAAGTCGAATTTGTACATTTTGACTTTTGACTCCGGTTGTTCATTTACACTATTCCAGTCACTAGGAGGAACACAATTAGAGAGAAAATCTAAAGGAATTATTTCTCTTTTCTCACAAGTTAAAACTTTTGGGACATTATTAAACTCTTTGTGATTTTCTTAAGTGTATGTAAACACTATAAAATTAATAAAAATCAGATAGAAAAGGCTCTGAATCTCGTCACAACCATTACCTACAAAGATTTGTAAAAATCAGTACTTTTTTTAAATAAAAGAATTAATAAAGACACAAAAAGCGTTAATTAAATTCGCATCTGATTTGAATACCCCACAGTTAGGAGCGTCAAGACGGGGCGGTTTCATTGATAAGCATAGCGATTACTGATCGAGTAAAAAATGCAACCGAATTAAGAACATCAACTATCCTTTTTATTTAGAGACGGTTAAAACGGAGTATTTACTGTTTGTTTTATTTAAGTACAATTAAGCTTTAATGAACAATTAATAAACATGTTAGTGGCTTAACTAATGTACCTAAATAAAACTCTTTGTAGGAAAAAACTTACAAAATACATTTTGTAGATAAATATCTAAAAAAACTTTTCATCTGATCAATTATTGTCTAAACATGTTTTCATCTTTTTATTTTATTTTCTTAAAGCCTTGATGTGCGCTAAGCTTAAAATCGCTAGTTTTTTGTACGTTTGACGGCTATGAACGATTTAGCGTTTTCAATCGCTTTCTCTTCCACCAAACCCGCACCATAGGCCACAGATGCAAGTAAAAATTAGAAATGTGTTGGAGTTCAGGATTAAGTGGATCCAAGAGACCCCTCTTCTTTTGTCATTTCTGCGTCGCTTTATCTTTGGCATATGAGGCTATTGTGTTTTTGATGTAGTTTTGAAGCAAGGATTACGGGATTTGCGGGTTGTGATTTGATTTTTTGATGCCGTTTTGATTCTTGTTTGTTTTGATTGATTTGACCATCCGCGAATCTGAAGTAAAGTTTAGCTATAAGATTCGATTGTCCAACTATGCTCACTTATTTAAGAAAACCAGTCAGCTCCGCACGAGGGTTTTTTTTATGTTTTATAATGTAACTTCGTTTTATAAAGGCCTTTTTGAAATAAAAACTTTTTATTTTCAAGCTTCCATTGGTCCCATTGAAATTTCTCATCAAAATCGGTTTGATAGTTTTTAAATAAATTAATCAATATTGTAAACAATTCACACAACACTATCTAGCCCCAAACTAAGCAGAGCTTGTACTATGGGAAACAGATAGCTGATCAAACGTTTTGGTCATGATGCCGGTATCTATTTTTCAACTTATTATATTATTACGATACGGCTACAATTTTGTAGTTATCTTTGGGAACGCCAGACTACAAAAACTATTTGTACAAAGTAATTAGAGCAAGATGTTCTGTCAATATATAATTACAAAAGAGAGTACACTCGGTCACAAGTGCAACACATTTTAAGTTATTGAGTGCACCGGTCTTTACTAAGGTACACTTGAGTCAATAAGTCTAGTGATATTCATAACTGTTTCTTTGAAAAGGATGTCTGACTTTTAAATAAATAAAGTAAATGGGCCTTTGCATTGTTATAAGTCTGGCACAACTTTTTGACGTGACAACGCCTTTTAATTCGATGGAGCCGGCCGGCTGCGTGCAGCCGCTGCACGCACGAAAAAACATGACTCATGCGGCGTTACCTCGCTCTGAGGCGTTCCATTTAAGGCTTGAAGTGCAAGCGAGAGCGCGGAATGAGGCACAATCGGCCTCCGCGTTCGGCAGCGTTCGACATCTGTCTCTCTCCTACTTGAGTGAGCGATGCGTCTGCGTGGCCAGCTGTATGACGTTGTTACCTTCAACGTAAAGTCGGTGTACTGTCGATCAGTACACCGACTTTACAGACAACCGATTTTTTTTTACCATGCCCCTTTCTGTAACGCTATAGTGCCTGGGATAGATGGAGTAGGCTTGCCAAGCACCTATACCATCCTGACAGCTAAGACGTCCTTATCCACAGGGAAGACTGACTAAGCCCCGGGGGTTTCCTAACGATGTTTTCCTTCATCGTTTGAGAGTACTAACATTGTGCAAATATACATTTTTGAAGAGAAAATTCATAGGAGCACGACCGGATTCGAACCCATTACCTTAGGATTGGAAGGCGGGGGTGCTACCACTAGACCACTAATGTTTACTAGTTAAACAAATAAATGCGTTGTGAATTTTCACAACGTTGGCCAGCTCCTAAAAAGACTGGAGAGAAAGAGAGAGAGACTAAAACTGAATTTGAACCCACGACCCTCGGATCAGAAAGCGGGGCCACTGCAACTAGGCTACTAGTGCCCGTTATTTGACTAAAAATTGACGATGACACACAAAATAACAAGAAAAAGATGATTAAAAAAACTGTTGACTTAATCTATTTAACTGCTAGCAAATATTAAACAGTGGCGAAACAGTTTCACTTATTATAACTCATACAGTCAGTCAATACAAGCTACTTATCCTATCCATTTGTTTAAACATGATCTAATTTACTACAAACTTTTAAATGCAGCTGAAAAACCCACGTTTTGAACCGAAAATATACCTTTGGAGTGTAAAAAAAGTTGGCGTTCAGAAATCTACAAGTATGAGTCGTTGCGTCAATTTTTAATGGTCGTTTTATTGTTTGTAATGAAACAAAAACCTAGTTTTGGATTATGAAAGTATTATTGACTCCAACCAGTCATCATCAACATCATCCTGAAGAAGTCCACTGCTCAACATAGTCTCTCATTTTAGCTTAGAGGGTTGAAGCTATATGAAGATTACATTAAAGTGCTCATGCTAAGTCTTTTTAATTTATGGCAACAGTCGATTTTGTATCTATTTTGCCAGTGTGGGCATAATATTACTAAAATAGTTTTTAATCAAGTCAAGTCAGTCAATAGACAAGTAATTGGCTTTGAAAAAAATGGTGGTTGTTTTTTCAAATATTTATGATCAAATCAGAATCTAACACTTTGAGCTAGGACCTCAAGTAATGTTGCCATCTCCATAACATGTTAACACAAAAGTGACAGTGACAACAGCAGCAAGCCGCCAAAAAGTGCCAAGCACATAATGCCTGACACTTTGTCAGTGAGGGGGGTTCTATCACATAATACAAAGTTTATCTTGCGATATTCTGAAGCAGTCGAAAAATATTCTTATGGTTTTGAAAAAAACAGCCACCATTTGTTTCATAGCCAATTAAGGCTGACTTGTTTATTGACTGACTTGACTTGACTAAAAACTATTTTATTTATGTTATATATCCTCACATGACACTGGCAAAATTGGTCCGAAATGAACAGATACCATTAATTAAGAGGGAATCACACAGGCGACTCTACTTTCAGAAACTTATTGATAAAGAAAATATCACCTCCGATTCATATTTCATATAAATCATATGAGGGTCATATTTTCTTTATAAATAAGTTTCTGAAAAAAAAGAAAACATACGAGCACGTATATAGCAGATCTGGATTTTATGAGACAAAATGGTTACTCTAGAGGCATTATCCAGGGAGGAAATAGGGGACTACGTTTGTATGGAGAGACGCCTGTGTGATTCCCTCTGATGAATGAGGGCGAAGAAATACCTGTAGATAAGTTTCCTCCTGACAGATCGCTTGAAGAACCCACTGCAGCCGTTACACGCGAGGATGCCGTAGTGCTTGCCAGAGCTTGTGTCTCCGCAGACCACGCACACCAGGCCTGGAACAAAAGATTGCAAGTAAAGACCAAGTCTAGAAGAACAAAGTCAAAGTGAAATATGTATTTATTCAATAGTAGGTGAGTCTGGTGCCAGTTCCACGCGACCAAGCCGACGCAAGAACAGGACGCAACAAACTACGGCTCGGTTCCTAACCGTTTTTTTATATGATCCTTTTACAAATCAAAAATAATGTAAAATAATAGCAGAGAAGTTCCAGTTTGGTGCCACTTCACTTAGTCAGACGTATGCAATGCAATAACACAAAATCAAAAGTTTCAAATACGCTTCACTTCAAAGTAATATTACAGTATCTACACAGCATATAAAAATAAGATACGAAAATAGTATGTACAGACGCACAGTATTATTCAGTAATTTATTCAATAGTAGCACAAGCATCTCTTTGAAAGGTCTTCAAGCTAGGTGCCAGTTCTACGCGACCAAGCCTAGAAGAACAGGCAACAAACTAACTACAGCTCGGTTCCTAACGTTTTTTGTATGATCCTTTTACTAAACAAAAATAATAACAAGAGCAGGCAACTACCTTTAAGAAATATATTTACTTATGACTTACCTAAGTGTCCTGGCTTCTTCAGCGGTGGATCCGGCAGCCAAGGTCGCAATGCTGGCGGGGCCAGTGCCGCTGCCACCAGCGCAGCTGAAGTGGGTGGCGACCAGCGGACCAGGGAGTTGTCATCGCCTGAGGATTAAAACATATTAGAACTGTTTGTTGTTACTATACATAATGTATAGACGATTTATATAGCGTCAGTGGTAAGGTTTTTACTTATGTCCCTACTTGCGAGATGCTATAGTGCCTGGGACAGGATTACTTAATTGCATAAAAAATAGGTTGATTGCTTGGACGACGTAAATATATTAGCGGCGCAGCGCATTTGTTTTAGCAACTTGGATCGGTCGAGCCATCTCTCGATCGTTTGTTACCTACGGTCTACAGGTAGCTAAACTGTTTCTTATGTATTTTGTAAATTTTGAAAATACTTGTAATAATTTTAAGTTTCTATGCGTGAATAAAATAAATAGGTCAAAAAAAAACTATGATGCTGTGTGAAACTATACCACTTTATCAACCCACAAACTATAGCTATATGAGTATCAAGTACGATCGTACAAAATTAAATCAACTTAAATACTCCATTTGATCGTCTGCTAGTAATAACTTAATTGATTCGGTACTTTAATAACCCCATGAACTAAACACCTTTATTACCAGCAGTCTAAGGTTCCAAATTCCGTGGCAGAATTTGAATGGGGTGTTCGCACCCCAAAACTCGGAAAGTGGAAATCTATTTAGGAAAGGGTGTGATTTGCAATGGTTATTTTATTAGCTTGGAGATTTTAGATTAAATGATTCGGGGGTTAAGTAAGTGATAAGTTATTGGTATTGATTTTCTGTAGAGCCGACATCCGCTACCACAAACTCTGTCTACTCTGTCTCTGGTTTTGAGTATATGTGAGTGTTGACTAAATAAATCCTACGTCGAAACGTAACACACACTGTACAATACACTGGTACTCACAGACTCAAAACCAGAGCCAGAGACAGAGCTTATGGTACTGGTGGTTTAATGGTAGCAGCTCTGCCTTCCGATTCTAAGGTCGTGAGATCAAATGCACGATTGGAGTTTTCTGCCCAAAAAAATATAATATGCACTATGCCAATAGATACTCTCAGACGGTGAAGGAAAACATCGTGAGGAAACCGGCATGTCATAGAACCTACAAAGTTCGATTGTGTCAAGCGTCACGCAAAAAGTGCTCTGCGGATACCAGTTCGCCTCACCAAGAGCGCCTCACAAAGAGTTTGCAGATTTTTTTCTGGTACTGCAAAGGTTCTCAATAGTGATCAACGAACCGGAAAATAAAGCGTAGGTGAGTTCTTCATAATATTTTTACAGTTCTTAGAACCGATCATCAAATAGTCGTCTGTAACTCGATTTTAATGTGACGAAACAAGACTTTGATGAACCTCTCAAAAAATGCAAAGACATCAAAAAATGCATATTGTTCTAGATCTAACTAGACTATAAATCTCATTATTACCCTTAATTTGCACCCCTAACTCACAACAAAAGTGCCCCAAATCGGCTCGTCACTTTGAATCACAGTTAATTGTTGAACAATAACAAGAATGGTTCTTATTTATCTACCTTCTTTATTGAATGTCTGTTGCAGTCACTAGCGTGTGGTGCGAGGCATAGAGCTACAAAATGTAGAACTGACATATTCAATAACTCTCATTCATAGCTTAGCAAGCCGGTAAATCTATTGCCATCTCTATTCGTGCTCATGAAAGAGAGTGTGACATGAGACTAATAATGAGCCGCAAAAAATATTAGGCATTACACCAAAAAAATATTTGTTAAAGATTATGAAATATTTCTTATTGCAATCAGTTTCAATCAGCTTCTGTTTGAAACTGATGAATTTGACGTCATAAATTGCATGAATTTGTTAGATACATAAAATAACAAAGATGCTTAGAAAGTTTGATTGCTCGTGTTTCTATCATTCGATAATCACAAAACGATCAAATTAAATAAAAACCGTCCGAGGCCGTCATGACGTCAATATTGGCCAAAGATTCCTGTAGCCACCAGGTGGTTGTCACAAGTTTTTGGCGTCAGAGACGTCAAATTGACGTCGTCTCCATCGTGAGATTTTTTCGATCAAACCGCGCATAAATAATATCGGTCGGTCGGCAAATTTAATCGAAGAGCAAAAACTCATTTCATAGCTATCTTCTATCATTTGTTATTCTTACGTAAAAGCTCTTCCGGATTTAATTGTATGTTATTGTTGTCAGTTCTACATGTTCTGAGCTCTACAAAGATTCACGTCAGACACAGCGCACAGTGGGTACGATATTCGATTGTGTACAAATCGAATTATACTCGTTATTCACTCACTCTGTTGTTCGCTGTTGTTCATTAGCGCAGGCGTGCCTTTGACTGTCTTCATCTACTCTGTTATGCTAGCCTAGTACTTTTTTCATTTTCAGTGAAACTTTTTTCCTTTATTGCCTCCTCTACGTTATTATGCTAGCCTAGTACTTTTTTCATTCATAGTAGAGCTTTATTTTGCAACTGGATGGCTAGAAAAAAGCTTGAATATAAATTATATGAAGACTTTTTCAAGTATAGAATCAAAATTGGTGAACAAATAACTGAAAATATTACTGAAAAATACTGACAAACTAACGTCGATCTTGAGCAACCACACAGTTATTAGAGGATTGTATGGAAATATAAGAAAGATTTCATTAAAATTGGTGAACAATTAACTGAAAATATTACTGAAAATGACTGACAAACTAACGTCGATATTGAGCAACCACACAGTTTTATTGGATTGTATGGAAATAAACGAAAGATTTCGAGAAATATGAGGATAGGAATAACTTTATATGAGAGTCCACTTCGTCATCATCATCTCCAGAGCAAAGCAGAGTGATAGGAAGAGCATTCAGTTATAGAGCCTACCTTTTATCATCATAATTTCTGGTCAATATAATTATCACCCACCTGCTGGTGGCCTCCTTCATTTTCTGCCAACCTCTTTTGTCCAGCGCATCTCTTTTCCCGCTTTTATCGGCACTCGATTCTAATCCTTATCTTTATTTGATTGGAATTTAATCAAAAATCAGTCAAAAACTAAAGTTTCTTCTTCCTTCCACTTCATGTGGGGTCGCCATAAACATGCAATTTCTATAGTGGCATTGGAAATGAATTCTGCAGTAACCCAGCAGGGTAATGTCTAGTTCTTTAAAATTTATTGACCCGTTGCGCTTCATAAAAAAATCGGTTGTCTGTAAAGTCGGTTTACTGACGATAGAACGTTACAACATCATAAGAAAATACTGATAGAATGGTTGCATTTTTCAAAAGAAAATTTTGATTTTTTTTGAGATAATTTTGTTTGATAGATATAGAGAAGGAGATAAATGGAAGTCACAATTGCCGAACGAGGAGGCTGATTGTGCTTCTTTGTCGCTTGTTCTGCGCTCTCGCTTGCACTTTAAGCCTTAAATGGAACGCCTCAGAGCGAGGTAACGCCGCATGATGTCGTGTTTTTTCGAGCGTGCAACCGGCTCCATCGAGTTATAAGATGTTGTCACGTCAAAAAATATAATTATCATTTCACCGAGTTCTACTTTGTCGATGGTTTGCCAAATTTTCCCTAAAATCAAGCCGCGTTGGATCGCGTCCCGCAATATGTGAGCAATACAAAATCAATACGTTCATTGGTCCCCGGGGCCGCACATGAGGTCGGATTAAACCTAACCGTATAATTTGATGGTTCGCTTTGCCAAACGGTTTTTTATTTACGAGAGATGGATACAAAAATTAGAGTTCCGTTTTTGAAAGAAAGAAAAGATTTAATTATTTACTAGCTGTTACACGCGACTTCGTTCGCGTACATAGTTTAAGTTCGTTTAAAAGAAACTGTATCTTGTGACGGTCGTTTTTTTTATAACTCATTCTTCTGTATAATTCACTCAGATCACTTTGAAACGTCTAAAGGTTAGTCAGTATTTTTAGTATATCTAAAGACCGAATTTTATGCAGAAACAATGCTTGAAATGGGGAAAAGGGGAAACTACTAGAAAGACCTTAGACGATAATATCACTGTCAAATTACACTGATTACCGCCGTAGAACGTTTAGATGTGCGCAAGTCATAAAGGCCTTCGCATATCCATGCAATGGCGATGCCGATCAGCTGAAACGCTGTCAAATATGACAGCGATATTTGACAGCATTTCACTGATCGCCACCTAGGTGAGTCTAGGAGCCTGTTCCACGCGACTATATAGAAAGAGTCATGTCGCATATCCAGTAGTTCACTTCTTCAAACCTATGACGCTGACGGTATAAGTAAGCGGCTAGCCATCAAAGTAAACCACAGCAAAAGGACCTTTCCCCAAGTACAGTAAGCTCGGATCAGGCCGGGACCTTAGGACGGAAATTAATCAGGGCGGCTCAAGAGCTCCCGCGTCAAAAGAAAACCAAATAAAAAGGCAAGCGACAAAGTTTCCTTGTTGCGACCCCGAATAGAAGTGGGGTGGAGGCGATGTTGAGACTAAATTGATTTAACGTTTCATATTATTTTTAAAGTGGAAACTTCTTAAGGTGAGTGTGAGTATTTTTGAGATGGAAAAAGACCAATGAGTCGTCATCGTCACGCGTCACACATTCCGCGTCAATTAATGTTCATCGTCATTCTGTTGGCATTCACAGTGGAGTGCCAAGTTTTTTTTTAAATGCACAGTTTTATTTCTTCATCATCACCATTCACCATGTTTTGATTCAAGCATTCCAATTTCTTATCCAAAGTTTTCCAGCATTTTTAGTAAATCTAAAGACTGCCTTTTATGCAGAAACAATGCTTCAGTCTGATTTTATTGAAAGATTGTTTTTGGCAATGATGGGGAAAAGGGGAAACCACTAGAAAGATAACAACCTTTTTCTTTTGGACTCATTTCTTTTTAACCAATATGAAGCTACCTCAATAGCCCTATTTGTTTCCTCGTTCAAGTTCTCCAAAGTGCATTTTCCAATGTAAGAAATGCTTCTTAACCAAACAACAAAAAAAAAATTGTTTTCACAATCAGCGCTCCACAGTTTTTCTTATTCGCAGTAAGTGCCGTACTCCAGCACAAACAAACATTGATTTATCTTGATACCCGGGATTTTCTCCCCCCTCTACTCACCCCCACTGACTTCCAATTTCCTGGAAGAAGTTTTTATGTGTCTTATAAAATTTTCTTTTATGTCTTTCTGTGTCTGGTGAATGTGTTTTGACGTAAATTGTATTATCTTAATTTACGGAGGTAGGTAGGTACTTCAAAAAGACGCATGTGCGCACTTTTGCGATGTAGGGTGGTTTGCTCTGAGGAAACAAATTGAAACCAAAGTGATTTTATATAGATTTCGAGCACCTAGCTAGAAGAACTATGATCTATGAAGTGGTTTGTAGATAATATATTTAGAATTTGGTTTTATCCTTAGGAAAGACATGAGCTGACTTAACCGCAGGTTACCTCATAATGTTTTCCTTTGCCATTTGAAAACACTGCATGTAAACATGACTTGTCTGATAAAATATAGTCAAATGCTTAATAAATCCAATGGAGATTTCATTGGATTTATTAAATATTCGAGTACCAGGATAAACTTTAAATATACACGTTTCATAACAAGAAAATTAGTTTAATAGCGAATAAAATCAGCAACATCCATTGTGCCATAATTCAAATTTAAATAACGAACACAGAGGTAATAAAAACTCAATATTCAAATAACGAACGCATTACGTCAGTACGAGAATGAAATTTCAAAGAGCCAACTCGAATCGCGATTGGCTGTTTTGTATTCAGAACGCGGGCTGACCGGGTAAAGTGGCAAATCATGGAGAGGCTGAAAATCAGTCAAATAGACCCCCGAGTTACTGGCTGTATGGGGTAGAATACTGATGCGTTGCTTCGCTTTTATGATAAAAAAGTGATTTACCTTTCGAATGTAGAAATGGCAACGGTGAAAATGAGGCAATGGCTTTTGGTCTTCTTCTTATTATTTAAGAGCAATGCTCTAGTCAGGGTAATGTAATTTGTTGCTAAAATCTTATCAGTACAAAAATAATTTTGTATTTAACTTAGCTAGTCCGAAAATATATATATTCTTAAGAAAACAAACCGTGTCCTTTATCGTTTTTTTCCAAAAATGTACTTCATTTACGAGTTACATAATTAAGTAAGTAAGTATATTCAAAATTAATCTTCTTTTACAGAATTTATATTTATTGTTGTGTGCTTTGTTTGTGGAATTGTATAAAAAATATGAAGTATACCACAAAATTTGTAGAACGATCTACGATTAACAGTTGCTACGGCTGCTACGCCGTAGAACAAAGCGTAAAATGAAAACATTAGGAATAATCAGGAATCAGTAGGTATGTTACTCATCAATATTTAAAGGGTCAATATTATCTTTCATATTTTGGTTTATTTCATAAACAAACAAAGTTATCTATATAAGTTCTTGAATGTATTGCTATTTTCAAAAGGTGGCTTTATTTTTGCCGGCGAATACGGTTTAGATTACCGCCCGTCGGATAGAGACGACTTTGCGACCAAACGATCGACCGACGGTAAAAACGATACGTATACTGACAAGAAGCACTCGAAAAAAAGCATTGAATAAAACCTCAAGGATCACTGTGAAACCCCTCATATGGTAAACAAAACAGGCACCACAGTTTGACGTATCCAAACCTAAGATTATCAAGCAGCAAAATTACTGCTTGGTTCCTCACCATTTTTTCTTTTGTCGATCACAATTTAATGAAGCTCCAGTGCGGGCTAATCAATGAATTATATAATTTTGACAGTTGTTTACCTTTTTTTTTAAGCTAAAGAGAAGGCTGGGAAGCGTGAACTGAACAAGCAGATGGTCCACCTGATGTTGAATGGTTACCTCTGTCTTAAACAATTCACCTCACAGATTACGTTCATTGAAGACTATGAAATAAGCGTTTCCTATTATCCCACTGCTGGAAAAAAAAATAAAAACTTACTCGTGATTCGCGAGTCTTGGTGATCTTGTGTCAGCTGCAAGGGACTTTGGGCTATTTCCATTTTTTTCACGATAAAAATGTCTTTTTTGCACTGAAAGTTCACTATTTATCCATAGACAATCGGGTTTATTTTTTCAGCTGTTAATAAAATTGTTGAATTTAATAGATACATTAATAATTACTACCAATTTAATACATTAAAATATACAGATGTTTTAAATAAATAAACAATAGGTACTATGTGTATGTACGTACTGCTCTAAGTATATATTGTTTCAGCAATTAACAAGTTGATTATTGAATTAATAATAGTTGTTAATTGATTCAGGTGTTTTATTTTTATTTAGGTATTCTTCGATTTATCTGTATTAACCAATTAGAATCCTTTATTGAGATATACAAAAAATACAGTTTATAAGTACCTTACTTACATACTTTCAAAATATTCAAATTTTAAAAAGAAAAAATCCAGGACAATAGTTTTAACCCTTATCAACCATAAAAAAAAACATAAAGTATGTAACAACTCAATAACCTCACTTTTTGACAAATGACAGATGACTTCGTTTTTTTTTATCCGCGCGGCTAAAACCTGCACTCGTAATGCCGGCTAGGGAACTTTTGACGCGTCGTCGCTTGCCAAGAGCCGTGAGCTTGCAAAGGCGTGGCTAGCCCCGCCTCATTGCTTCCCGTGATGTGGAATGGGGCTCCGATTTTGGGTCAGCTGTTAAGCGTTCGTTTTAAGCTTTAATTTGTGGCATTACGTCGACCCGCCATTTAAAATAATGAGGCCGTAGATTTAAGCTCTGAATTGAACACTTCGCTTTTCCAATTACCGCTCAATGGTTGGTCGTTTTGTAAATGGCTGGATTTCTAAGTCTGGATGTAAATGTCTCTAAATCTCTCAATTGGTTGTATACAACTATCTAATTCTACCATTGATTTTTATGATTTTGCACTTATAGTTTACTCAACAAAATGAGTTTCTGAAGTCTATAAATTTAATTGTACCAACTTACCTGCTTATAAATTTTCGTCTAAATATTTCAGTAACATACTAAATATTGCTCTTTAGTTATACACACATATAAAATCCCTTAATTTTATTAGACTTTTTTAAAAGCCATTAGAAGGGTCAAGGTTAAGGAGTGGGCAGCTAAGCTGAAACAAAAGCGTAGGTATTCCCCGTATTCCCAACCGTCAAAACTCATAATTTGACATTTGACGTCACCCAATAAGAATTTCCTACGTTAGGGGCGGGGCATCAAAATGATATTCCCGCGAAAAGCGCCATCAAACAGGAAAAGTCAACAATTTCCCGCGTCCCTGTCGACCAATCACAGCTTCTGGTGGATAGAATGACATTTGATTTGAGCTGTTGAGGTTAGGTATTGTAAGGTTTTATGTATTGTAATATATTATCCACGCCCTTAGTCAATACGACGTTACAGCAGAAGTATCTAAGTATCACCTTATTCATCATACCTGTTAGTGATAAAGTGTAATTGATAGAACAATGAAGAATGTTTAATATTCTTCTCGCTTGAAACTTTTATTAGTAATACCATAACCAACTTTTATATCAATGAAAAAAAGAATGTACTTATCAATTTTAGAAATCTAAAATAATTCTCAAGGTTGTGTTTCATAAGTTCCTTAATTCAATGGTTATATTAAATCACACATGTTTACTTCAAACTTTCTTGCCATTTTGCCAAGCAGGAATGAAGACAGAACTCATTGGCAAAAATATCTCACGTAACACAACAATCTTTTCTCGAAATTCTAAATTTAAATTCCGCTCACGCAATATCCAAGGAACCCCAAAAACTACCCACAAGTCAATCGCCAAACTCCGTTCTGTGAAACGACTTTCCACCCGACCCCACCACCCACTCACCCCTATTTCCACCCCCACTTGCCCCCGAATTACCGCTCACCCCCCCAGACCGCGGTCTACAGTGACAGTTCAATAAAGCACGGCGACCAATCCAGGCAAACGTCGCACAGTATAAGCCAATAGGATTAACTCTGCTTTGTCTCTTTCTCACGTCGACAGGTATGGGTAATTCCATCCCGTTTCGTCTTACGGGCTACGGATTCTTGATTCAATTGCGATTGAATTCTTTATTTGAATTTTCTTTTGTTTTCCGGTGCGTACGAGCAAAAGTTTTTCTTTTTTTAACGATGTTTGACCAACCAAAAAAAAGCCTAGAATAATACGTAAAATAGCAGTCATTGGCTAGTCGTTTTAAAATTAACACAGGTATTTAATCATTATTAATTGTAAAAGCTTCGAAAAATTTGATAAACAAAAAATCTAAACGTCAGAGTATTCAGTACTTATACCTATTTATTGCCTTAATACGCATGTAAATTTAACATTGTCAGACTCAATGACTAGTTTTTTAATCAATACATAATTTACTCTGTAAAGGTGTTGTAATAGTAGAAGCGGTTAGCGGACCGAAATTAATAATCATGCAGATTGTGAGCAGGTTGAAAAAAAATGATAAAAAGTTTACCTACTTACCTATTTATAATTAACGTAAGAAAAATATGAATTCATATAAAAATAAATATGAGATTAATAAAAGATAATAAAAATTACATTTTATAAGAAACTAGAATTTTTTTTAATGAACTCTGTTTTCCACCTGTAGGTATTACAGGTAGAAAACAGAGTTCAGATCACCGACCGCAGGCAATGTGCCCAAAAGGCTGGCAACGTTACCTCTTTGAATAAAAGATTATAAGAATTAATTAATATAAGATAGTGCAGAAAAGTAGATAACGAACGATAACGTGCTCCACCTTAGGCTGCATTTTCACTCCCCATCAGGTGTGATGACAGTCAAATGTTTAGTTAAAAACAATAAAAAAAATGAATTATTTTTGGCACAATGTTTCGTTAAAGAAGCCATCAGTAATAGTTGCTGTCTCCAAAGCTTGGTTGTCTCAGTATTTGTCTTTTTAGATATGTAGCGTAGTCTTTCCCAAGGACCTATCGATGTTTACGATATCAAATCCTCGCAGGTAGGTATATCCATTCCGCTTCTAACATGCCTTCAGAACCATTAGGTGTCATCACCAGAATAATGGACACAGCGTACTTAAACATTATAACTAGTGAGTTATTGTCAAAATTCCGTAATTCCGGCTAAACTAGTCCGGTTTTTTGTCCGGCCGTTTTATGTAAATACATCCGTGCAGTTGTGCTAATATACCTACCCTAAATAAAAAAAAAATACAGCTTGCCATATCTTAACCGCTAACAGACTGAAACGCCCATGCAGGTTTGATTCCTGTGTCCGGATTTATTGTCATAATGGACGCAGAACAAGTGCATCATAGGGCAAGTTCCTGACGTACGTGACCTACGAGGCAACGCTTAGTTATAAGCGCTGGTTACCACTTAACATCAGGTGGGCCATAGCTTGTTCCATCAGATAATTGTATAAAAAACAAAAACTAAACAGAGATTGTGCTTAGGAACCTAATTCTTGAGTATTTTTTTGTGAATTTATTGTACTCTTCTTAAAATTTATTAACACCCAGACCAGGCCTCTTTCACTCCATGTACTTGCGTGCGATAAGTACCTACCGGCCGCCGGGCAGTCGACTGCCTATTTCTCAGTGGGTTGCCGACAGCCGCGCGGAGCGTTCGTACGCGAGGAAATATTTTGTGTTACCGGACTTGTAGCCCGATACGTTGTTTGTTTTGTTACTTACTAATTTAACATGGAAACTAATAATAAAAATTCCCACAAGAATACCTACTTAAATTATTTATACGATTCAGAATATTTTCCACAATTAAGTTTAATAACCGAGAATTTCGCCAAGGCAAAAAATTTATTAAACATTACATCAAAATAAAACATTTGTAAGTTACCTATGTATAATTTCTTGATAATTAAAAAATAAAACATGTTAAAACAGAAGAAATTCTTTTTCTTTCAATTATAAAGTTTACTGCAAATACCTACTGACATATATATCGAAAGAGGCAGCCCTGACAATCTACGCTGAGCACGTGGCGGCGCGCACCTACAGACCAAAGTCAACTTTATGTTCGTAAGCTTTGGTTCATTTTGGCTTGCAACGTCTAGCTACTAGAGGGAGTAGGTTATTATAGCAGTAGGTATTGTCATTTTTCCTTGGAGTGATTTATCTGTTACGTAGTAACTTTATTAATCTGTGCCCAGACAGAGAACAAACATCTACGTTCACCACACAAACATTTGCTCTCAGTGGGGATCAAACCCACGACCTTCAGTATAGATGGTAGAGATACTAATAACTGGAGCTGTGAGTTTCGGATTTCAATATTGCAATAGCCAAATACTCCACGTGAGGCAACCCTAAATATAACATTGGATAATGAGCACAGTAGGTGGCGCCCTCATGCGGGAAGTGTCAAAAACAGATAGCGTTGGTCTGTTTTATATTTTTGATGATTAAGTTGTACTTTGCTGAATACACATTACAATATTCACTAACTTCCCCCGATTTAGGAATAGTTGTCGGTCTATAGGCCACCTTCGCTTTGTCTTCCGGTTCGTGGTCGAGAACATTTGCCTACATAGACCAGAGTCGGTTCTATAAGCAAACACACTCCCAGTTTTACTCGTGCCTTACTGGCTAGAAATTAAATCAGAGTCTACGAAAATTCGTAGCTTGTCGTAACCGTTGTCTACAGCAGCGTAGGCGTTTTGCTACGCGAAATGAAAACAAAATCAATGCATTGAAAATCTAATAAATTATAGTTTAAAAAACTAAAAAAAAACGCTTTTATAACTAATTGAACTAAAAAGTTAAAATAAAACTGTAATAATCAATTAAAAATTTATATTCTTGTAAAAAAGCGTGGGGTGCTTTTTATAATAACTTCAGATAATAATAAACTATTGATAAAATATTTACCTACAACAATCAAAATCAAGCCCCCCACGCTTTTTGTACAATAATATAAATTTTTAATTGATTATTACAGTTTTATTTTTAACTTTTTAGTTCAATTAGTTATAAAAGCGTTTTTTTTTAGTTTTTTAAACTATAATTTATTTTTTACTCTTTAGTTTTTTTTTTTTCATGTATTTTTTTTTCATATTATTGCATTGTCATCGACCTTTGACAGATGTGCAAAGTTTGAATCAAATCTGATCGTTCAAAGTAGGTTTTTTTTTTTTAAATTATTTTTATTTCTTTACATTTTTTTTTCATATTATTGCATTGTCATCGACCTTTGACAGGTGTGCAAAGTTTGAATCAAATCTGATCGTTCAAAGTAGGTTTTTTAAAAAAAAAAAATTCTTTTCATTTTTTTTATTTTTTTTTTCATATTATTGCATTGTCATCGAGCTTTGACAGGTGTGCAAAGTTTGAATCAAATCTGATCGTTCAAAGTAGGACAAAATCGAGCTCAAAGGGGTCGGTTACATACATACATACATACATACAGGTGAAGCTAATAAAAGCGTTATAAAAATATGGATGTTTGTTACTCAATAACGCCAGAACGTTTTTTAGCCAACTACGAATAAAAAAGAGGAGGTCCTCAATTGAGTTGTATTTTTTTCCAATGTGTGTTATCGCTAAATTTCGTCACTTGCCGATTTAATTTTTTTTTTTTTATCTTTAAAGAAGTATTTCCAGATTGGTCCCATTGAAATTTCATTAAAAATCGGTTTAGCCGTGTTGTTTTAATGTATGGTATTGCATACCTCTTTAATTTTAAATTAAATTATATCTTTTCATTTGATTGGTAATAGCCAGATTGAAATTTCAACAATATTTTGTTTAATAAAAAAATATCTTTTGTTCTTATTAAAACTTCTTGGCCACTGGTCTGAGTGATGGCTAGAATATTGTCAATGTTTTTGACGTACTCCTGACTATCCTGATAGTCTTCCGTTTTTGAGTAGACAAGTAGGTAATTTTCTAAGCTGTTTGGATTAGATATACATTTCTGTCACTAGATCTACCTATATACCTACACCTTGCACAAAGGTAAATACAAATCCAATCCAATCCACTAATCTCGCTACAGTGTACCTACTCGTCCGAGCTGTGGGTACACCCTAGCTCATAATGCAATTGCATTCACACAAAGCGACTGGCAAAGGGATTCATGTCACACCTCACTACAAACTGTAATTACATTGCATTGAGGCAGATATCGTATTAATTGAGGTGAGGTGAATTCGAATCGAATCGAGTAAGTATATAATATAGACACAGCCATGTGCACTATGTAATGAGGTCGGAATCTCATGGGGCCTCTACACATTTGCCCATGCTGGGCCAGGCTCCGCCAATGCACAATTGTAGACCACGATCACTTGGTGTTCACACATTGGCGCATGGCTCATTGCTGCCTGGCAAACCAATTGCGACGGACGTCGAAGTAATTACGGCTGCGGCTATTTACTTTGAACGATCAGATTTGATTAAAACTTTGCACACCTGTCAAAGGTCGATGACAATGCAATAATATGAAAAAAAATATATATGGTATAAAAAACTAATAAAAACCGCTTTTATAACTAATTGAACTAAAAAGTTAAAAATAAAACTGTAATAATCAATTGAAAAATTTATATTATTGTACAAAAAGCGTGGGGGGCTTGATTTTGATTGTTGTAAATATTTTATCAATAGTTTATTATATCTGAAGTTATTATAAAAAGCACCCTACGCTTTTTTGTACAATAATATAAATTTTTCAATTGATTATTACAGTTTTATTTTTAACTTTTTAGTTCAATTAGTTATAAAAGCGTTTTTTTTTAGTTTTTAAACTATAATTTATTCTATACTGTTTACAAGTATTACAGAACGCAACAAAAAAGTGTTCTATCCCGGTCAGCGGCCGGTGACGAACTGAACATTGGCCGATTGTGTAAACACCACAGGCCAGGCTACGCCACGATTCCTTTGAAGTGTGCCCAAAAAACCGACAACTCCCCGATTGCGCGCCATGCTTGCCGCCAACATACACCAATACCCGCCAATGTCCGCCAACATACACCAATACCCCCTGTACACATTGGCGTTGGCCTGTAGTGGGCCAGCATGGGCAAATGTGTAGAGGCCCCTCAACCTTCTTGGTTGGTAGTACCTACTTTCTTACAATAACTACGCTCACAGAAAAGCAAAAACGCTTTTGCTAACGACTTCGCTTATTGATCTAGTACTGTAAAATCGTAAATTTGTCTGAAAATTGTTATGAGCCATGTGCAAAGCCAATGTTGCAGAATTACGTGCAAGCACAGACAGAGCCAACATAAAAGCGAAAAACAGTACCTGTATGATTACAATGCAAGCTGGGATTAATTAGGTATAAATAAGCGCCCTCTTTGATCAAATTGCGTACTAAATTATAAAGACTGACACTGACATCTAGTTGCAAAAAGGTGTAACTGTTCCAAACTTGGCAAACAGTTTACTTTTTGGTTTTGTAGAGACTGATTAGATGGCGCTCATATCAAAATAAAAATCTTTAGGGCTGCCATAAATAAATAAAAAAGTCTACTACACATTTTATTCAATTTCTTCCATTGATGCCGAAAATAAAATTATGCTTTCAAATGCTTTTATTTTTATTTTGTGCATATTTTTGCCAATAAAAATAAAAATATTTAATTTTTAGTTAAATGTGAAATAGTGTTAAATGGTTTGTTGGGCTGTCGTTCTGGTAGAAAAAAAAAATAAGTAAAAATTTGAAAAGGCGGGAAATTGCAAAATAAAACACCTTTTCGCAAAAGTATATTTAATAATAGAGACCAGTTAAAAACCATGCACAATGTAAGTTTTTCGTAAGTTTTATTTATTATTTTTTCTACAGATTGGATGTTTTCAATATGGTTGTAATTTGGTGCGACAGCAACACTGCCGCGAGCAAGCACGTATAATTTTATACACATGTAGGTCAATGAAAAAATGGCTTAGCACCGAAGTTAAGTCGTATGTATCGTGGCAAAAAAGAAATTATAGTTTAAATGGCCTTCAGTGATCTGTGTCACATAGGTAATGCGTATCAAACCATCGAAAATGAAACAGATCAGGTGAGTGCAGTGTAATGTGTGTTGTTGTGAACCACTATTCCGATGGGTGTTGTAAATGTCTTGACCTGTCAACTCTTTCCAAAATCCGGGTGGTAAAACAAGAAATAGCTGATAAAAGTGCACCGTTACTCTTTTACCAAGTTCGTGATGCTGCTTCAGTGTGTGGGGACCTCTACTGTGTCGGCAAATTAAAGTTTGGTGTTCCCATATTTTCCTCCAAGAAGAGGAGAGATGTCACAGAATGCACAAATATTTTTAGAATTTTGTAGTTTGTGCGTTGGAGGACACAATACCAAAGTATCATTCCCAGTTTAACAATTTCTACTGTACTTATTATGCCTAAAACCTATTAGATTCCTATTGGGATTGTTTATCTGTAATGGAGCAATATGCTTACATTTAGATGTTTACTAGTCTAATGTCCTTCATTTTGAACTCTTCAATAACAAGTTAGTTGAGGACTGTAAGTGTGGGTGTAACACTACCAAACTTATATTTACCGAGTAAAAATTTGCAGGCGGGTATTTATAATTAATATTAAGGACCATCGGTCCATCAATAATAATGTTTGGTTAATTTTCATTATTTATAAGGTTGCAACAAACCACTTCCTGCAATTTTATAAACCAAAAACTGTAATTGATGTTCTAAGAAATAACAAAATACACTGTTCTATTTACAACTTGTTCTCACCAAACAAGGACCTCTATTCACAGGAGTGTGGTTGTAAACATAACCTAAAGATTTTATTCAGTTTTTGCAGTAAATATCTATTGCAATGCTGCAACACTACTATGATTACAATTTCTTTACAATTGACTGGCCTCTCATATCAATTGGTAGTAGCTCTGCCTTCTGCACTGTAGGTTGTGGGTTCGATCCCCAAACTTTTTGAGAACAAATATTTGTGTGGTGAATGATGTTTGTTCTCTGTCTAGGTGTTGTATTGTATTCTAAGTATTTAAAAAAATATACGAATACCTACTTAAGTATCCAAATATTTGTGCGGTGAACACAGATGTTTTTTCTCTGTCTGGGTGTTATATTGTATTCTAAGTATACCTATATTTACAAAAAAAATTAGGTATATAGGTCAGCTATCTGGTCACCTTAGTAAAAGCTCTGCTTAATTTGGGGCTAGAGTGTTGTGGAGGTTGCGTGGTGGCCTATACCTCAACAATGGGCGATACCGGGCTGGGATGACGATGATGATGAACATAATATTAATTCAAATGAAGTTTAGTATAGTGTTTATAAATATGCAATTTTATCAATATATGCAATTTTCTATACAAATTTTATTTATTAATTCTGCAGTTGTCTGGTTGCCCTTCTAACCCACAAACATTGCGAAACAACAATGTCTAAAGTGAATGTAAATTCAGCTATTTGTCATGTACCTACTTACTTACATTATTTACTTACTTTATGACAAACAATGTATTGAAAGCTGTGCTAGGTACCTTGATACAAAGCAGAAAATACAATACATAAGTTCATAATAGTTACATAATAGTTTTTTAGGGGTCCATACCTAAAGGCTAAAATGGGCCCCTATTTCTAACTTCCATCTGTCACCAGACTGTATCTTGAAATTTTCACAAATGATGTATTGATGATACAGAGAACAGATTGATACAGAGAACAACATCTGTGTTCACACAAATATTTGTTCTCGGTGGCGATCGAACCCACGACCTATGGTGTAGAAGGCAGAGACTCCCAACTAAGCTGAGAGGCCAGTCAATGTTGTCGGTCTATCGGATGGGCGTTGTTTAGTTTAGGACATTGATTCCCAACGTGGCCCAGGTGGACCCCCACGGGTCCACAGTAGACTCGAGGGGGGTCTACGATGGCGTGACAAAAAAATGGGGGTCACAATTCGTAAGCGGGGGTCCACGAAAATGTATCTGGTTTCGATAGTGAAGAAATAAAATGTTGACTTGACTTCACCTATAAATGTAGGCAGATAATATTATATTAAGAAGTTACGCGACTGAAACTTGTAAAAACTCCTTTTTCAAAAACTGTTAATTCGTGGTAGGAACTCAGCCACAACGTAAATGACCATACTTAGATCTGATCTCCATATTTTTTGTCGAATGGGAATATAGTAAAAAAGTAGCTGCAGGGCAGGGGGATCACCGGAACCAGCAAAATTTGGAAAGTGGTCTATGATAAAAAAAGGTTGGGAACTTCTGGTTTAGGACATCGAAATATTTTGCATGACCTGTATTTTTGTTTCAGTCGGAAAACATTATGGATGACTCTTTTGTACGAGACCTTATTGTCAATTTGCTGGAAGAGGGCCCCTCCTCTGACAGCAGCAGGTAAATATGCATAAAGTATACGGTAAATATACATAGGTATAACTAGCGGCACATAACTTTAGCGCTGAGCGATACGCGGAGGGAATAGCTGCGCATGCGTCGTAGTGTGCCATGTCGCGTGTGTGTGGATGTGTGCAGAGTGTCCTATTGGTACAGAGAGCGGAGTGCGACTGGAGAGCCAATCAGCGCGCACCTACGCACGCCCGCCCTTCATACTGCTAGCCACCTTCAGCTACCTTATTTTCGACTTCTGAAAAACTTCGACCAAATGCATTCCCTCAGAACATGGAAACGGCTGCATGGATTTCTATTAGAAAGGCTTCTTATAGTGTCACTGGTTCTCTCAAACCAATGTGGTGAAAGGAATTCAAGTGCTTCTCAGAAAGGCCCCTTTTGTGCACTCGACCGAACTTTTTAGATTCTGCGACGCGCCGGTTTTCTCACGATGTTTTCCTTCACCGTTTGAGAGACCTACTGGCATAGTGCAAATACATTTTTCTACAGAAAAACTCATTGATAGGTACATGAATGAATTTGAACCCATGACATGAAAAAAACATTGTCAAATCGGAGCAACGAGGTTACAGTTCATATACCAGTTTCCTTCAATTTTTGACTGAACTAGCTGGAGCCAAGAAATAGGGGATTCGATTTTCATATAAATTTTTGAGAACAAGTACCTATTTGCAGATCATGTGACAGACCGACGAATCCATCATGATCTGTAAATATTTGTTGCATACTAATTCCAATTTATGCAAACGAAATTTTAAACCAAGAATTTTAAATTTCAGCTCCATACCACCACCGGAAAATACCTTAAACATACCACCGAACCAGTATAGAGACACAACCTCGTTACTACCACCTTACAACTACCCAACCTCACTGAATTTCAACATGAATGACCAAAACTTCAACTATAACATACCATTACCTAATGGTGTACAAAACGGTTTTGGGAATGGGTACTACCCTGAAAATGACGTCAACGCGTTACTGGGAGTTGATTTACCCGATACGACTGACACCGTTTCACCTGAACAGCTAAATTTGCTCAGATTAGCTGCTCAGGAAATCGGTGGAGCCCAGTTCCAAAGCCCGAACGGCTACAACTTCTTTGAACCGAGCCAAAGAAATTCCCTGCCAGAGACAAACATGTTCTCAAACAACAATTTCAATAGACCGACGAGTCTTAACCTAGACATGAATTTCAATAACTTTGATGGTTCGTACAACCAGAGGTTTCCGAACAATTTCAAGGAGAACCAAGATCCTTCGGAGATACTCTCATACCTCACTCAGATAAACATGTCTCTAGACAGAAACAGAGATGAGAATGGAATCAACAGCATAGATTTCAACAAGCTGCCAGACATCAACGGTCACTATGAGGAATTGAAAGCTGCTGAGGAGAGAAACAAACAGAATTTCTTTAACCGTAACTACCAGCAACCGAACCGAACCGAACCCAACCATTTCTTCGACAACATGATGCAGGAACGTCCACCTCCGAACTTTGACTTTTCAAACCAGCCCCCGGTTACAAACTTCAAACCGAACAACACCAATGGTTTTCACCAAAACGAGTTCATGCAACGGAATATGAACCAGATGCCCTTTCCTAATGAGCAGAGGAGTAACTTCGAGAATGTAGGCAGAGATAATATGCAGCAGATGGCTTTGATGAGACAGCAAGAGTTGGCAAGACAGATGAGTTTATTTATGAGGAACCGACCGCCGCCTAACCAACTTAATGTGGACGTATCATATCTGCATGATAATAACCATTTCAATCTTGGTAAGTGACATTAATATTATTTCTTAAGAGGGAATCACACAGGCGACTCTCCATACAAACGTAGTCCCCTATTTCCTCCCTGGATTATGTCTCTAGATGCCTATGTGTCTAGTTGCCTCTAGAGCAGGGATTCCCAAACTATTTTGGACAAGTGACCCCTTTTCCAAAATGAACGGTTACCTCAGACCCCCATGGCCAAATTACCTACTTTTAAGATTAACCCCCTTATTCACAATGGTCCGCTAACTTAAAACAGCTGCTACAGTGTGTTATTTTTGCATAGGTCTCTCTCGACTTAGGTCAATAGAAGAAGACAGAGTGAAAATTAGCAATGCTTTAGTTTAGCAGACTATTATGAATAAGGGGGCTTATCTTTAGTTTTTTCCTATTGATAGAAAATAGCTAGGTACTTAGGTACCAATTGGAAAACTTTGCACTTGGTTAAGTGAGTAAAGTTGACTTCATTTTCTCATCAAAATTTAACAAAATAAACATACGTTGTACGAATTTGAGACTTTACATTACTACAACAATGCTATTTCCTACAAAAATATTAATTAAACACAACATAAACAATACAGTACCTATACCTACCTGTCTTGAAACTTTGAAATAAGAACTTGTGTTAATTTAATAGGGGCCGATTTTTTTACCTCGTCGACCCCCAAAATTAGTTTTCGTTTATGTCGACCCCTTGGAAACCAATATCGACCCCAAGGGGTCGATATCGACCACTTTGGGAATCCCTGCTCTAGAGTAACCATTTTGTTACATAAAATCCAGATCTATATACATGCTTGTATGTTTTCCTTTTTTTCAGAAACTTATTGTTAAAGAAAATATGACCATCATATGATTTATATGACATATGAATTGGAGGTGATATTTTCTTTATCAATAAGTTTCTGAAAAAAAGGAAAACATACGAGCACATACATAGCAGATCTGGATTTTTTGATACAAAATGGTTACTCTAGACTAGAGGCATTATCCAGGGAGGAAATAGGGGACTACGTTTGTATGGAGAGTCGCCTGTGTGATTCCCTCTTAAGTTTCCACGTTTTTCATCTCTCGCTAAGCAAGAAGTACCTTACCTAAGTATACGTTTTTCGCGGGCTTTTGGCCAAACGAAAAAACATTGACGATTTAATCGATGATAACTTGCTAACAATTGGGCAAGTGTTTAGTTTGACAGCCTTTTAGAATACAAGGCTGTCGTTACTAATTAGTATTATCATGTGACCTCTGGGTCCCACTGCTGGGTGAAGGCCTAACCTTCCAAACATCACGATCCTGGGTTACGGTTGTCCAGTCCGTAAGTGGCATTAAATGATATTTGTTATAAATATTGTGGAAAATCCACACAGCACTATCTAGCCCTTACGATACTACTAGCTTTTACGATGGGAAAAAACAATTTAGGTAGACAGACAATCATTTATCTGCTTCTTATCACACAACATGCAATACATGAATATAAGTAATGGTTCCCATAGTACAAGCTCGGGTTAGGCTGGGGCTAGATAGTGTTGTGTAGATTATTCCCAATATTTTTTTTATTTATCCTAAGCTAGTTGGTCCCAATGCCACCAAAATTTAATATGAAGCTCTTCAAGGTTTTAAGACAGTGTTGCAACAATTTATTTGCCCAGGTCTCGGCGCGTTATTAGGACCAAGCCCGCCACATCCGCCGCCAGTGCTGCCATCTCCCGGCATCGACATTCCGCTGTTAGCACCTTTCTACGCTATGAGGAATATTCGGTAAGTTTTATCTTTCTAGTTTTCGTACCTACAAACTATTTATAGGAAAACTTGGATCGAAAATATTTTTTTGCTGAACTGTTGAACAGTGTCATAGTATCTTCTTATCGTGTCACTGGTTTTTTCAAAACAGTGTGGTGAAAGGATCTCCTTTCGTGCACTGTCGTGTAGCTATAATAGCTGCGGTACTATTATTCCACGGAATTTGATTGTTTTCCATTTTTCATAAACACATTCAGTAATTTATATGTATAGTTATCTTCAAAAACGTTTTATGACGGTTGTGAGACTCTAATTGTGTCTTTAAAAGAGGTCACTCATAATTTTCCAAGAACTGCAAGTTACGTTAAGTAGGTAAATTATCCTATTATTATTTTTAAGAATCCATCTGGATAATGGCTCTTTGTGAAGTAAAACTGTTAACCCTATGACCTGGCAACATTGTTAGAAGTCTTTGTACGTTCTATCAGTTCGTAGAATCATTTCATAGTTTGTTCTGTCTCTAATGAATTTGGTTGTATTTGTAGTCACGCACTTTGTTATAAACTCTTTATACGGGGACTTACTTATTTATCACTCATCAGCTCGTCATTTTGAAGTCCCTGCTGGATATAGGCTTCCCCTACACATTTCCAGGAAGAACGATTCTGAGCCCTTTCCATCCATCGACTTCCCGCGATCTTCACAATGTCGTTGTTTCAGCAAAAAAAAGATTTTTGATAAAATAAATATGCAGTTATTTTAGACATACGACCCTAACTCTTGTGATTTCGGACTTGGCCATAACCGCCCTCAAAAAACCATCCTGTATACCTACCATAATTATGTAAACAGTAAATATCGCCTTTGTCAATAGTGTCCATAACTAACAGTACCGTTGTTCCCAGTAACGCGGCCACATCATCCGGCGTCCTCCACGCCCGACTCGACATGTGCTACGAGCAATGGCGTCAGTTAGAGCGAGAGAGGAAGCGCACAGAAGCGCGTCTCGCTCTCGCTTACCCCGGGCGAGCTGTCAGCTCCTCTAACTCTATCCCCGTGCCGCGACTGCCGCCCTGTCCTACCAGAGTGGACCGGCTTACTGTGGACATGCTCCGAGAGCATACCAAGGTGAGTGCAATGCAACCAGTTGAAACTTAATGGCATCTGTCCATTTTGAATCAATTTTGTCAGTGTAAAATAGATTTTAGTCAAATCAGTCAATAGACATGTCGGCCCTGAAAAAAAATGGTGGTAGGCTTTGAAAAAAAATCGTGGCTGGTTTTACAAAACCATCAGAAACATTTTCGATCAAATCAGAATATCATTTATCACACTTTCATTCCAACTGCTAACACTTTGAGCTAAGTTTGAGCTTCGTTTCAAAGTGATCCTTGGGATACAACTGAATAAATATATCCTTGACTGAAGACATCAAGTAATGTTGGTTAAAATACTACCGCCTAATAAACTAATAACGCCAGAAAAACAGTTAAAATGTAAAAGCTATGTGACTTCCCAAATTGACAGAAAACGAATCGAAACTCAGTTGATCGGTATAATTATTATGTCAAACAAGGTATAGTTATTCGCTATCACATGTTTATTACATCAACATTCAGTTTGTCGCAATCGTTCCTTGTCATAGATATCGAATCTCAAAATAATGTCAAAAATTGGCAAATGGCACTAAATTTTTATTGCAACAAAAGATAAATCAGCTACGATAGATGCAAAGGCCTGTTTACTTCATTTACCTGATGCACCTGTTTTGCTATAAATAATTTTAACTTTCAGGTTTTAACCCTAATGGGCAAGATGGAGACTCTCCGAGCGAGTGTCAGCATCGCACAGAACAAGAAAATAAATAAACCTGAAGAAAACAAGATAACAGTATTGAAGCGAGGACAAGACAATATCCCGGATAAGGAGGCTGATGCGTTC
This sequence comes from Thera obeliscata, assembly GCA_947578465.1. Taxonomy (NCBI): domain Eukaryota; kingdom Metazoa; phylum Arthropoda; class Insecta; order Lepidoptera; family Geometridae; genus Thera; species Thera obeliscata. The sequence goes on along the minus strand of OX387923.1, from coordinate 6,874,936 downwards.
CAGCCGGCTACGTGGAGAGACGATGTTAACAACCTCTCTGAAATGTAAGTTATTATTACTATTAGCCCGAATCATCCCATTGTTGGGCAATGGCCTCCCCCCAGTCCCTCTCATCAGCGTCCATCTTGTGCCACCAGTTGCCAGTACCTCTCAAAGGCGTCCATCTTGTGCCACCAGTTGCCAGTACCTCTCAAAGGCGTCCATCTTGAGCCACCAGTTGCCAGTCTCTGTCAAAGGCGTTCATCTTGTGCCACCAGTTGCCCGTCCCTCTCAAAAGCGTCCATCTTGTGCCACCAGTTGCCAGTCCCTCTCAAAACCGTCCATCTTGTGCCACCAGTTGCCAGTCTCTGTCAAAGGCGTTCATCTTGTGCCACCAGTTGCGGCGTTCATCTTGTGCACCAGTTGCCAGCCCCACTTAAAGGCGTCCATCTTGTGCCACCAGTTGCCCGTCCCTCTCAAAGGCCTCCATCTTGTGCCACCAGTTGCCCGTCCCCTCAAAGGCCTCCATCTTGTGCCACCAGTTGCCAGTCTCTCTTAAAGGCGTCCATCTTGAGTTCGAATATAATTATTTTATCTATATTTCAGAGCACCGCACAAGGAGGTGGAGAATGCGATGTTAAACTGGCGCACAGCGGTAACCAATGTACAGGCGGCTAGGAAACGGGAGATGCATCCCAACCATCACAATCCGAGAGGCAACGCCAATGATCGTAAGTTACCATGCACCCCTTACAGTTCAATTGGTAGATAAATAGAAACATAATATCTTTTGAAACTATCATGGTTTTGAACATAAAAATAATAGAAGTAACCAATGAATAGTAGTGTCGAAACCAATAAAAGAGTGTGAAAGAGGGTAGATCGATTTGTCTGCCAATAACAATCCTTTTACTCGTGGACTTCAGTTAAACCGTGATCATAGTGCATGCAAATGTGCTGAAATATCAGGAGTCAAAACTCACAGAATGTAATCATGGTAAATATCCCGTTGTTCATAAAAATAGAGATAGAAACATGTATTCAGCCACTACAAAAGCACACTTAAATCACAGAAAAAAACTAGCAAATTCGGCTTTTAATAGTGCCTAAGTCTATAGTCTAGTCCTATCGGCTTTTAAAGTCTCGCTTGAAGTCTCCTGTCACTTTCATGTCAACAAATAGAGATGGCAATAGACTTAGCGGTATGTTAAGCGTAAAAGACCATAATGAATATGAAGGTTAATATTTACATAAGAAGGTAGTCGCTCTGCCTTCTGCGCTGCAGGCCGTGGGTTCGATCCCCACACAGAACCGAGATTTTAAGACCAAAAGTTTCTTGCGTCGGCTTGGACCAAGCTAGCTAGCGAACTAGAGCCAAATTCGATGATTCGTCATTTCAGTACTCACTTCATTCCTGCTCATGTCATCTTGTCGCAGTCCATCCATTATTTCTTTGGAATTATAAAAAAAAATTGTCTTTACAGCAATAATGCAGCTAGCAGATGCCGTGAAAAACCTGTGCGTGTCGGCTCGTAGAGCGAGATGCGCGATGTGGTGCGATCTCACTCTAACCGTCGCGCTCGCGCCGCCGCCTTACGAGGACAAGCCACAGGTAATACATTGTGTTTTTGAGCTGGGCCGAAACATACATACAGAATACAGGTTTAACTAATAACAATTTAGTCTTTAGGATTTAATTTGAAAAGTTAAAAAGGGCCAATATAAACAAGTTTCCAAAGAAAAGACGCCAAACGTAACCGATAGAATTTAGTCTCAATTTTGAATGTACAGTCCTAGTGACCCCCTTTAATGCCCGGGATATGAGGCTAGTTTTTTAAGAAGCTACAGTTCTGTTTACACGAAGCTAGAACTGCTAGCTTATTATCACTATCTTGTTATCCTGGTTTGAATAACTAGCCTCGTTTATCCCGGGGATAAAGGATAGCTAAATTACATTTGGGGCTACAGTTATTGCATGGTAAAATACATGAATAACATAATATTAATGCAGATCGACTCAATGACTTGGTTATTATTTCATTGGATTGGATGTAACAATTAATCCAAATTTTATAAAATGCTTTCTCATACTTTAACAGATGTGCTTGTGTCTGGATGTTATACTATATTTATGATTAACTAATTAATTTATTATATTATTACAGGTTGAAACAGTGGCAAATACACCGCAGACTACACCGGTAAAGCAGGCAACACCTGATACCTCGGCCAATAACGGGGCAGCTAAACCCACTGGCAGCGATACAAAGGAGGTAAGCGCATTGCATGATATCTGAATAGCATAGCTGCGCCCCGCGGTGTTACCCGCTATTAAAAAGAACTAGTACTTTACCACTATGGTCTATGATAAGTTCCTCCTCTGTAGCAATTGGGAAAACCCCTTTAATAAACTCGGTTCCTGTACCTATGTTATCCCATGTATCCTACTACATATATTTAAAAAAATTGCCTGTCATTTTCTGACCCCTAAAACAAATAAAAACTATTGTAACAATACGGCTCAATCGGTTTTGATGAAATTTCTATGGGACGGATCCATAAAATGATGACGATATTATGCCAGAACAAACATTATAGATAGATAAAGGATTTTTTTAGGGTGCAAATGTAATAGAAGTGACAGTTAAATAATGTTACCTATCATATGAAAGTAATTTGTTTGGACATTCCAAAACAGTTTATATTTTTTTCTAGGACTCTTAGTTTTGGTCATACAAAAAAAAGGTAAAATTAGGATAACCAACGATCCGAGAGCTCCCATTTCTAAGAATTTCGTTGACATCAAGGTTTTTCTACTGGTCGGTTAATTTGAATGCTTTTTCTTATTTTTTTTTTCTTGAATTAAATTAAGGATTTAATTAAGCAGTTGTCATAAAATGGGAAAAAGTGACCTGTTCTGATGATGGAGCCAAGGTCTGTCCAACGGAACTCTTCAATCAATTGGCTAATAAAACTCGTTTACCATACAAAGTTAGTTAGGGATAGTCAAAGGCAAGGCCAACCAGTGAATCTGGACAGAAATACTTTCTCAATATAGATAAAACACAATGCGTGATGGTGGCACATTTTTTTCTGATTACCATCTACCTTTGTGGATTGCATCACGAGATCTCAGTTCGGGGCGAACTACTAGTTTTATTTGAAGTCGGTTTGAAATAAGGAGAAGCTTCAATTTGTTAACCTTCTTTTTTCACAGGACAAACCTGCAGAAACAACAGTTACTCCAGCTGCCACCGCCAAGCCAGCTCAAACAAAACTAACGGACAAGGAAAAACGCGAACGCCGTCAAGCAAACTACAAGAAACATCTGCAGAGGAACGACTTCTACCGAAACCAGAGGTACGACACTCGGTTTATGCAGAACCGACACCCGTATCACTATCTGGCTACTGGGCCTATTAATTAAATGTATAGATAGCGGCTCATAACTATAGCGCTGACCGTTATTGCGCAGAAGTCAAAAATAAGGTACCTGAGGGGGGCTAGCGGAATGAAGGGCGGGCGTGCGTAGCGCTGATTGGCTCTCTAGTCGCACTCCGCTCTCTGTACCAATAGGACACTCTGCACACATCCACGCATCCAGTGTGCGTGACATGCGCACACTACGACGCATGCGCAGCTAGCCCCTCCGCGTATCGCTCAGCGCTAGAGTTATGTGCCGCTAGTTATAACTCGTTGTTACTAAATACCTATGTTCATGCCTAACCTGTAGGCCTAACACAAGCTCTGTCTGGCTCTGGTTTTGAGTCTGTGTGAGTACTCACTTACACTCACTCACAAATCAGTGTATTATACTGTGTGTGACGTTTCGACGTAGGATATATTTAGTCAACACTCACACAGACTCAAAACCAGAGCCAAATACAGAGCTAGATATAGCTTGTGTTAGGCCTACTGGTACCTGATACAGATTGATCGATTTGTTATTGAATTTATAGTATTTACTACACACTTCAAATCACAAAGATTTTTATAATGTCCCAAAAGTTATTCGAGCAAGATTTAAACCCGCGACTTTCCCCTTGGAGCATGGCTGCGCTGACCGCTGCGCCATCGGATCCTAATCACACTCGACGAATAACTTACCGCCTTTCGGCTCTCAACTTTTAGGACATTATAAAAACCTATGTGTTTGATAAACGACGTTTTATCAAGAAGTTATCTCAAATTTTATACATTGATGTATAAAATCTGCATCAGTGCTTAGGCCCCTCATACGCATAGCGATAGAAGGTTTCTTAAAGTTTTGTATGATGTGTAAGATATGAACCGAATTAATTTCTTCTCAAGTCATCAGGTAAATTATTTTAGGTAAGTTTTTTGTTCCTCTATGAGACAATATAGCTATTAAAACAAATTTTCACTATTATAATTTCGCTTTCTATGGTTAGGCATGAACTTAAGAGCTGTCGAAGCTCGCAGACGGTACTTTAATCCTCTTACCACACTGGTTTTATCTTGTCATAGGCTATGATAGGAAGCGATCAGAAAATCCAGTGTAATTAGAAATGCGTTAAAATGTATAGAAGGTTAAATGTATAGAAGGTTATGGGGCTTAGATGTATACATGCGGGTAATACTTTAAATAAAATAACTTTATGAGGCTAAGATTGGTCAGAAGATTAACAAAAGATGTACAAAAGCGACATATCCAAATAATAATGTATAACTAAGGAAGCTTCCTTTTATTTAGACAAAAATAATGGTCACTAAAGTTGCACCAAAAAGTTGATCTTAAACTTTTCGCTAAAGTTGACTAAACTTAGCTCAAGTTAGCTAAAATTACCGTTTGCTAAATTGGCTAAAAATATAGTTCGCTAAATTCGCTTAAAAGCTAAAGTTAGTCTAAACCTTAGTTATAAAGTATTACCAGTGTGTATACAAATCTAAATTAGATATTAGAACTCATTGTGTTTAGTGTGTTAAGATTTTTTCATAATGATATCGGAAAAACAACTGAGTTCTATAGAAAATTCTGAGCAAAAATGTTTTCTAGACAATTCAGTTGTTTGAATTCGATACGAAAAATGGTAGCTAACGAAATATGTATCGAATAGCGTTCCGAACCTATGCTTCCGTAATAGAAGTTTCCAAACTAGTAGAATAGTGCAATAAATACGTCCTTACAGCATCCTTTTTCTTAGTTTGACTCGATCAATTTGGACAACTTGTTTTACCTATGTGTCCATTTGTATGGAGAAATGATGGGAGTAAACTGTTTTCGATCGATTCTACGTAACGTGTTGTCTCATCATTTCTTCAAAAGAAAGAGACAGGCGAAACGAATCGTTCAAAATGATCGAGTGAAACTCAAAATGAGGGTGCAAAAGTCATTGGATTACCAAATGGGATTTATATGCGACAGTAATGCCAGCACATATCTAGCTCATAGCGAGCTGAACTCAATTTTAAATGTGCTCATTAGAGATATAGATAATTTGATGGGAAGTGGCAATCTGCACTGTCATATCATAAAATTACATTCACTTTTCTATTCAAATGCATTTAAGATGGCAACACATTTTTATCACACTGACAATTAGATGTTGCCATTCAAAAGTGAATTTATGTAATCTGGAAGCAGGTAAAGAGACCACGTAATATAAAAGAAAAATAATATAACAAAGTATAACTCGATGTTTAGTCTAGATTTTAAATGTCTTTTGTGACATAAAATGCATTATTTATTAATCGTGCTTCGCTGGTAATGTTATGAAGTATTAGGAGATGTTTTCGTTTGGCTAGTTTGAAATTACTTGCCAAATTGACCTCTTGTTTGGTGTGAACGAAATAGATCCTATACATAAAATTTAATGAAGTAAAATGCCTGCTTTTTTGTATGGCAGAGCTTTTAATGGGGTAATTGCAACACTGTATGGCACAAAGATATGAGCATTTTAAAAATAATATTAATAGATGTTTAGGAATAAGGCAGCTGATATAACTCTGACTTTAGAATTATATAAATGAATTTTTAATCAATTTTTTGACTAATTTCAAAATTCTATTTATTCTACCTCCAATTTACATTATTAGAATGGACTGATAACCAGCTTCTAGTCATTTCACTACAATAGTCGTATTATTGACTGATAAGCATTTGTAACCCATATTCGCAAATGATCGGAAAGTTTCCTAAGTGATAAAAGTGTGAAACGAGGTAAGCCTGATTTTAAATCGCTTCCGAGCTTTGGAATATGGGATACTGGTATTTCATTCACACCAAAACAAAAAAACCCTTCAATGTGATGTTTCTACGTTAAACATAGTTGAAACTATTTTTATCATTCGTGCTAACAAAGTATATGAAATGAAGTTTAAAACTATTAGGTGTTTAAGTGTAATTTGTTTATTTAACATGTGGAATTTGTAGTTAATAAGTGCTTTACCGTGGAATTGATTGTTCGAGGTTTACGTCGTTTAAGGTTGGAATTCGAAAAGCAAGCGGGTTGCGGGCTAAATGCATTGAATGTTATCATATTAGGTATAGTAAATTATTTTATAGGTAAATTCCTAAATTGAATGACACTATCTATTGCATGATAGAAATCCATAAATTGAATGTCTCTATCAATTTTATTGTATGATAGAAATCCACAAATGGAATGCCGCTATCAGTTGAATGTTAGAAATAAATTATAGTTAATACTTATACCAATCGCTAGTTGGTACTTCTTTAATGGCTTTTTGTGAAAAATCCATCAATTGAATGTCAATAATTCAATTGCTCATTGGTGAAAAATCATTTGCATCTTTTGTCCTAAATCGAGTGTTTGATTGTTTTGTTACGAACGTGTTTTTCTTATGATTAGATTAAAAGCTCGCCCTGCTATGCTAATTTTGATAGGATTGTGGTTTTGGTCAATTCTTATTTAAGTGCATATTTATTAGTGTTGCGATTCAGAATAGTAACCAGTAATCGCACGTGTTATTTAGTAAATTTTCGCCAAAATGAATTGATTGTGAAAGTTGGTCCCACTTAGATTAAATATTTTAATAGTCATATTTTGCATGACATTGCCAAAATGATCCATTTGCTTGCTTAGTTTTACGATTGTCTAAAAGAGCCTTATTACCCAAATGCCCAGGAAGGAGGGTAATGTTTTTGTACTAAATGAAGCAGTTTCATTCTATTATTAAACTAGAATGTGCTCCCATTGCACAAATATTTTCTGTCTATTATAGACAAACTTAAAACTATTCTGGAATTCTTCCATTTACGTTCATATTAGGTTGTAAGAGTAAATGTTTTTTTTTCCTTCTAAATGTTTTCTAGATCATTTTTTTCTGAAATAAAGTAGTTCCACAGATATATTTTTCGAAACATGAAGTATCTACCTTCATTGGTGATTTAAAAGTTTATAAATCAGTAGAGTTAGACTTTTCTTTACTGTACCCCAAGTCCCACTGCAATTACAACATTTCGTTACCAAATGTTGTTTTCGTTTCGCCTATTTGTCTCTGTCTATTGTATGGAGAAAAGATGAGACAACAACTCTAACTACGTAATGTATTTTTGCCGTCTCATATTTTCTCCATACAATAGATAGAGAGAAATAGGCGAAACGAAAACAACATTTGGTAACGAAATGTGGTTGCCAAACTCCGACTTAGGGTACTGAAGTATGCAAGCATCTTAACTACTCACTCTTTTTTTTTCTTGCACTATTTAAATTAACTTGTCTTTTACAAATCTCTTTGATTGCTATGATTGTCGTACATTTTAGCAAAATTACCACGCCAGTTTGAAAGTAACTTGTTAGCTAACAGTTCAAAAAATGGGCCCGTTCGTACTCTAAAATCGGACAAATTACTTTTAGGAGGTTAGTGCCTTTCCAAAATGTGTGCATGCATTTTTAACCCTATGCAATTTTCATGTACAAAATATACTGATACGTAGATCGTTTATTTTTAATTTTTTAAGTTCTGCGTTATGCATTTCAGATTGTTATTGTTTTTTTATTTATGTTAGCATAATGAATGAATTTTGTCAGGTTTGGTTTGAAGATGGCACACAGGTCTGTTCACAAATATATATTTTTTATCCTTATCAAAATTCACTTTAAATTGAGTAAAGGCATTTTCTATCTACAGATCAATTCTATCCGTCAGGTAAAACTATATATCTCTTTTTAGGCTTGTCAAAAACAAAGACTGCCATTTTTTTAATAGTTAAAAAGCTTAATTTCAAAATTTGTCTAAATTAGTTATTTATATTTATTTATGTATGTCAAAATTGGCCCTAAAACTAAAATTTTCAGACGGCTGTTTTGTGATTGAAATGTTCAACCAATCCTGCATAAAACGCTTTCATTGTTTAGATTGAAATGCGTAGTACAATCAACTTTAGAAAACATAGCATAAGAAAACTATTTTATTAACGTTAGCACAATAATTTATAGCTAGGTATAGTTAGTTAATTATTTCTACGTTACATAACTATTTACACAGGTTTTACTTCAAGTGCTTTCCCACGAATTTAAAATAAGTGGATTTAGCAGTTTTTTAGAAAGCGCAATTGACTGATTGAAGTAGATTATCAATCTATTCATTGTTAAATTCATTAAAATGAAATTATACTCACTCAAATTGTACTCTAATTTAAATAATTTATTTAGGTGAATTTGAATTCACTCAAAATTTATTTAGGTGAATTTGAATTCACTCTAAATTTATTTAGAGTGAATTCAAATTCACCTAAATAAATTACTCATACTATTACACTCTAAATAAATTTAGAGTGAATTCAAATTCACCTAAATAAATTATTACATTACAGATTCAATTTAGAAATTACATTACAGATTCATAAATCGAATGCGAGTTAAACATTATAATGGTTTTTTTTACTCATCATGATAGCAGTATAAGATGCAAAAGCTTATTGTGAAAAAACGACGTATTTTAAATTAGGCTACTATTTACTCATGTAAATTGAATTAAGTGTAAAATTCATGCCACTTCCACTTATTTATTTTTTCGTGGCGTTTCCGATGTTGCCATATTTTTGTAACTACCTCAGATTTGCTATCTTGCAGCTTGTGAAATATTCGCGCAAAACCAAGGTACTTTTGAGAATTGTTACTTGCTTAAATCAATTTTAGACTAGCAATGGCTAAAGATTATTTTTTACTTGGTTACAATTGGACTTAGATGAATTTATTTACAAATATTTATATAAATGAATTTACTTTCAAATGAATTATTTGTTTAAAATTGACTGTTCGCGAGCGGTTTTGTTAGACGTCTTGTCAAACCCCATTGACTTCAAGCGAAACTTTTGAACTTTGCATCAAAATATTTTTATTTTAAAATTATAACGAAGTTATATAGTTGTATATTTACAGGTTATATTCTACAAATTCAACGTTTTATCTTGAAAAAGTGTTTCGTTATAAAACTACCCGATATTTTTTCTTTATACGAAATGAATTTATTTATCTAAAGTGCCAATAGCTTCTTCGATTATGATGCTAAGATTGGGGCATTGCTTTGATTAAACAATTTTTACCCGTGAAGAAAGTTTCTTATGATTTAGTAAATAATATAGGGTCTTAAAAACGATGGTAAAGTTGAGTTTGATTAAATTCTAAGTCATTTTTAACTTCAAAAAATATTTTAATACCATTCCGTGGTAAGGCGATTGAGGTCTGTATTTTTGGGGAGTGCATAATCTTTATAACGTTTTAGTAAGAAGGAATGGTAAAACGGTTCGGAGTGAGTTTTAAATGCTCAAATTATGTAGGAAACATTAGGATGGTAAATTGGAGGGTTCTTATAAACTGGCCTATCACAAACGAACGGTATACAAAACGTATATCCTCTTAAAGTTTGAAGGCTGTGAGTTAGAATAGTATTAGAATGTTGCAATGCATGTCCCAATCGCAAAATTAAAGCCTAAAATTTATTTAGCTCAAATATTGTTCCTTCCGTCCACATTAATGGAATTTTCATATTGTATAAGCTTTTTTTTCAATGCATTTCTACCCCCAGTTTTGACCCCATGCTTTGTAATACTTAATCTATATCATTTTGTCCTAACTCTAAGATTTAATTTTTCCTATAAGGTTAAAAGCTATTTATGATTTCTGATTTTCTATGACCAACGCTTAACCAGCATATCTCTAAGAATATTGTGTGATATTACCTAATATTTAAAAATGTCCTTAACTTAGTCCTAAAACGTGAAATATCTAAAAAATACCAAAACTATTATTCAGTACTTAATTTAACGCCAACTTTTTGAACGCTTACTACGAATATGATAAAATGTAAGTGAATATTTATTCTAAAATTTCCTTAAATGGTATAAAGTTCGTCCTTTAGCCAAATGAGGGCCGCGATTCGCTATCTTAAATCTAGCTACGCAAAGTATACTTTAGTAAGGTGCTAGGGAAATAATGTCTCAGGAACGCTAAGTTAATGTGGATTTAGGTAGCGAACTCCGCCAAAAACGTTGCTTAGAAAACTCGAGCGTCGTTTCCATAGCTTGTATCCCTCTCAAATGAAACGACCTCGGTATCCAAGCATCGTTTAATCAAAGTCCAATATTGCAAATTATTTAGGTATGAAAGAAAACTTTACGAACGCTAGAAAATTTGTAGTTAGTGAAATGCATGAAAAAAATATCAATGTTGAATTTATTTATGTTATGTTTATGATGTAATCGATGTTTAGAGATTTTAGTGGAATTAGACCGTATATTTTCACAGATATTTTATATCGGGGCCCTGTTTCGATGCAAACAGTTATGGCCTATGATGTTGCAACTGTTAGATTAATATATCCGTAACTTATTTTTGCTCCTAAAATCCTGAATGTACAAAATATATGCGACGCACCACCCCTAGAGAATCCGCTAGCTATTGTGTTAGGGTGTGTAGTTGTTGGTCGGATACCATGTAGCAAGACTGGACACTTAGAAAGAAAAGTGGCTCTCGTTATTATAAACTGTGAATAGCTTCGTGATGTTACAAACAGTTGTGTACCTCTAAATTATAAATCACGAAAGTTTTTGTTTATTTTGATATCATAATGTTCCTCTGTACTTATAACAATATTATGCTTCAGTGTTTCGATAATTTATGAATGTGGATCAATATTAGAGCTTTATCGAATTTGATAATAATTTACGGATGTCTATTTATAAAAAAAAATATAACTGTACTACAAAAAAATATGTGTTAGATATTCAAATCACTGTTAGATATTCTCGCAAAGATCAGTGTATCGTAGTTGGTTTTTTATCTCTTTTAAACGATGCTAGTGTGTAGATGTCATTGATATGTCCACCGCTTGGTGGGGTTAGGTTAGTTATAGATACAGTCCTAAAGCTTCTAGAACGAATCTAATAGGTGTTGACAGAAACCATGCATGGTTCAAAAGAATCCTCGTTTAGAACTAACTATTATTATTTATAGCATAATAATTGGTGTGTCCATTTAGGTTGATAAGATGGGGGTGACGGGATAGTTTATACGGATGATGTTATAACTTAGGAAGCATTAACACCATTTTGGGCGCCAACAGCATTATGTATGCACAAAATACTCTAACTATAAAGTTTTAATCACTTTTTGATACCATGTCGTTCCGTGTTAGAGCTACGGGAATGTTGTTTTATTAAGTTGCAAATAGTATTTTAGTGGAATGAGTGTGGACAATAAAGGTGGTCGTCCTGATAGTTTCTATGTGATATTCGAGCCAGTGGCCTGAGCTCAAGGTCTGCCACCACTCGTTTTAAACTCTACTAGATTCCTAAGTTTTAATGCTTCTACGAGGTTTTGCCGTTACAAAGACGGATTTGTTTGTACTATCGGATATTTAGTGGATTTAATATATTTTGAGCCATTGTTTAGTGTGCATAGTGTACTAATATTTTTGCTACTCGCCAATACGCGTATGGTTAGTCCTGTCCAGTTGGTAGGAATGGCATAATGAATTTTATACGAACCGAATCTGGTTTTTGTATTCAGTGACTCGAAAGAAAAGTTTAGTAAAGATAAAGGATTTATTTTGCCAGTTCCTCTTAAATGTAAGTGAGAATTTCTAAAAATATTTTTATAGTTGTAAGTGTTGGTAAATTAATTTTTACATAGGTACTGCTGTAAGTACACAAGTATTATAAACCTGGTGTTTCTCTCATTGTTAATATTGTTTTCGGAATTGATATGTACCGTTGGATTTGTTATAGCTTATACGTAATATCGAATAAATAGTTTTTATTTGTGGTGCTAATCACACATTTTTGTCGACACCAATTTAATGTATCTTGTACCGTTTAAGTTTTAAGTGACAGTGTTTATCGTAACTTTATTGTAACAATGTAACCGGACGAATGTGTAATGATCGTTTGAACGAATCACATTTTATGTAATAACTGCTAGTTTTTGCAATCTCACTACATTAGTCTCTACTGAAGGGAGATTGAATAAAAGTGTATTTAATCAGCAAGCCAGCTTTTAAAAAGTACTTGTTGTCAGATAAGGTTATAAAGCCTCTTTGGTAGCTTGCAGTATTTATACATCAGTCTATTTCTGTTAATTTTACTTAAAAGCATTTCTCTCTAAACACTGCCACTTTGTCAGCCCATAACGTGTTAACTGCATTGTTTTGAAAATCATTGTATCTTGTTATTTCTTTTTGTAATGCTTTCTAGGCAAAACACTGTGTTTGATGTAATAGATAGATGTTTGATAATCGCTAGTCCTTATCTCAGTGTAAAACTTTTGATCTGTCCGTTAAAAAGAGGTTTTTTATGATACTTACCTTTGAATGTAAAAGAAAGTTTTCGCTACTTACCGTTATGTATGATACAAGGTGGATTTACATTATATAAAACGGAATGTCAATGAGGTAATCTAAAACAACTAAAAACAGTAGGCTGATTGCGTATATTTTGTTGCAATCAAGATCTAGTCGCATCTGTCAGTTTTGACATTATTTTGAGTCTCGATTAATAAAAAACGAATTGAAACAAAACTAATCTTTGCCAAGGAACGGTTGAACCAAGACTGAATGTTGACGTAAACATGAGATAAATAGGAAATTCGCTGTGTGAAACTAGTATGGCAACAGATAGTGGTCGAAAAATGATGACAACAAGCGGTGTGATCGCTGTTTCTTGTTATTATCATTTATTTGTTAGTATCAAACTTTTGATTGCAACAGAATTACACAATCATCCAGCGGATGATTTAGCCTTCTGCTAGATCTGTCGCTTGCATAAAAAGTATAATCCACGGTTTATATGAATTTGGTGTGTTCCTAAGTAAATGATGGCAATTTCAACTTGGATATTTTGGCCTTTTGCTGACTCATTTCTGTCTAAAAAGTACATTAACCTAAAATATGTTAAAGCAATGGTTACCAGCTGACAATTCGACATATCTGCCAAAAAGTGTCAATTTTGTCACTTTGTGACATATATGTCAAATTGTCCTCTTTATTAAACAGGGCCCAGAAAGGGTGGCATTTGAATCAAAACCATGGAATTCTATTTCAATACATACTATAACATGTTGTAAATGTGTGCCATCTATTACGAACACACAAATCTTGGTGAGTAGTGAAACAAATTCTGAACTAATCTGTCTGTGGTGATTATCGAATTTTACGAGCTTATGTATTTGTAAACTTATCCCGGAGTGCGAACGGGTTGTAGGCATGCTTAATGTTGGTAATGCACGTCCCATTTTATTTTTAGTACATACCCTCAACTCTTAATATTTACAAAGTACAATCAGTTTTTGAATCGGTTTTATCGACCAAATTACAAGAACGAATCATGAAATTCGTCGATGTTATCTTCAGAAAAAAATACGCAATTAAAATTAAATGAACGTATCACGATCTCTAACTTGAAAATAGTATTTTAATACAATTTCTGAATATTGCTTTGTACATTTTTATAAATATCGAGCTTCGCAACAATAGAATATTTTTGTATTTTTATAGTCACAAGGCGTGCATTATCGAACGGGCGCATAATTACATGAAAGTAATGAAAATGTTAAAGAAGCTAAAAAGTTTATCGCCCAGAGGAAGAATAATATACCGACAGCGTGTCGAAATTATTAACATTAAAGTACTCCCACCGCATAAGTATACAAATAAAGTTAAAATTAGAACGTTTCTTACTGTCTGTCAGTGACATAAAGTTTGCTAAAACTAACTTACTCACTTGATTAACTTTAGACCTTTTCTAAACGGCAACTAGGCGCGTTCTGTGGTATGTTTCTCCTCTGAGGTATATTGTTAGATGCCAAGTAAACATTTGCATTGGACCAAGGATTATTGTAAGTGTAGCTATCACCCACAATGCTGATACCGGTAGCATTTTTTAAATAGAATGGTGGCTTTGGGGCCCATGAATGGGTCATGTAAAAATAAAATTTGACATAAGTTCTCGCTAAAGCGTGGTTTTGGTTTGGATAAATCACGTTTTGGCGAAAATTAATGTCAATTTTTTTATCGTTCGTTACTCCACTTGGGCCCGTAGCAGCCTTACCGCAAAGTTTGGTGAAGTTCCCGAGCAAAGACAGCTCTCAAATCTTTTTCAAGGCCTGCATCCGATTGGTTGGCATCAAAAGTTGTCATTGCTTTGTGAACTTTCAAAATTGGTGGTAAGACTGCTGGTTTGTGTAAGGTGCAACGAACGCTTCCTCAATTATTTTCGTAACCTTTTTTGCTCGTACAGGTTTCCCCGTGGATATCTTGCGTGACGGACGATCACGTTATTGCTAGTTCAAAAAAATAATACAATTGCTGTAGGTTATGTTTGCTGCACCTTTTACAAAACTTCCACCTTATAAAATGTAAAAAATAGATGTCTTCTTTAGGAAAGTGTATACCAATTATCTTTGTGATTTTCTGTATTTTAGACAGGGACTGTTACCGATACCTATTTTAAAATGTTTGATACCAAAGTAATGTCAAAACTACCGATGTCTCAGCGATGTTACCAGCTTTATCGCTTACGACCAGTAAATCGTAAAGTAACGATAAAATATAACATCATCCAATCGGCATTCTCTTTTGCTTGATAAGCAACACTACCGATTGCATCGTTATAAGTTTTCGGTATTTTAAACATTATTTTGATATAATCGCTAATTTTACGGTTATATCGGTTCCTGGTTTTAGATATTGCGGCATGGTGACAAAGAACAGACTGATTTGTTAGGCAGGTTTAATGATTGGATGGTTATGGCAGGTCACCTCGCAATTATTCTGCTTTGTGCAGTATTACGGGAGTTGTGTGTGTGAAATTTTAAAATGGTTTAAAAACTTTAGTCAATAAGTTGGCAACATTTTTATTTTATTAGTTCTGTCAAATTAATAAATTGTCCAAATTACGTAGATGCGATCTCTAAAATAAATTAATGAATTCGGTTTAAATTATTTGGCTATGGCACCTGAGTGTACTTTACTGAGGTACCCTCAAAACAGTAAAGTTACCTTCCATGGAAGTTCACACTAAATTACGCACACAACTACCCTCAAAAAAATAATATAGCTAATTAAACCATTAGTCGTATCGGTGTTTTGAGTCTAGTTCACAATTTAATATTTATTAGTACCTATATCGCCAACTGTCTTGTTCAAATGTTATGAAATAAGTGAGTGTTAAATGTCGTACACTATCGAAGAGTCTTGGCTCAAAACGTTGTCTAGAACTTAGCACGACTAAATATTTATTACTGTTGGAGTAAACGTTTTCTAAAATTAAGCAATGTCTAATTTAGCCATGTATAGCTTAGCCATGTCTAATTTGGCCATGTCTAATTTGGCCATGGGTAATTTAGCCATGTCTAATTTAGCAATGTGTAATTTAGCCATGTGTAATTTTAAATAATCTCATGGTCCTTAAGTTTTGGCGACGTCTTGTGGTAAGGCGTTTAGTTTCAACATTCTGTAGTATGAGCTAGATGCAGTGTTTATTTTTTTCTTACTAATGTTTTGTTACTGTTTTGGCACTGTATTAATTACCTTCTGACAAAAATATATAATGAAATAAAGTTGCTGAAGTTTTATTTCAATCCATTTTATTATAATTCAAAGTTAGTGAGAATATAATAGTAAGTATAGAATAGAAGTAAAAGTGGTTATAAAAAGTAACAGTAGGTAACGTAGGTAAACTATTATTTGACTATTTCGTTAAGGTTCAGAACTTCCATAATAATCGCTGAGTTTTCTTTATAGTTACCTATCTCTAGTCTTAGGGGCTATCGGGCATCATGCTATGAATATAATAGTAGGTACTGATTTTCGGTTATTTTCCAAGTTCTACTATTGATCATTCTGTACCAACAGTTTATTTGCTTTGAAAATAGGCGCTTCGGAAAGTTGTATCCCTATTTTACGTAAGTTTTTATATTTTGTATGATATCTCTCTAAATCTCTAAATTAAATATATTATTAGGTTATTTCTGGTTATTTCCCATTGATTCTGAAGTAGGTACTGATAATCTTCCTCCAAGTTCTGAAGGTATCTGTCAAAGTCATGCTGACTGATGTCAAGTCAAAATGAAATTTGACAGTCAGCTGATTCTACTAAAAAACGATTGGCGAACGTAACCTAAAAAATAAGTTTTAACAAATGTAAAATTACGAAAATAAACTGTAAAATGACTGGGAGACTAATTATCCGGTCAATACTAAGTCGTGTAACATCAGTGCCGTCGTTAAAATACGTTAATTCACCAAATAATCGCCCCCTTGTGAGTTTACTTCAGGTTGAACGCAAAAGTTTTAGTAGCAAAGTGAAAGAGGATTTAGAAGAGAAAAAACACTGTAATATCGGGACTATTGGGCATGTAGACCATGGGAAAACTACATTGACTGCAGCTATAACCAAGATATTGGCTAAGGATGGACTGGCGAACTTTGTTTCGTACGACGAAATCGATAAAGCGCCGGAAGAAAAAGCAAGAGGTATGTCTGCTTCTCATTGCTAACAAACATTTCAAGTACTTTAAACCTACCCAGAAAGATAACAGGATTATTTTTTAACCCACGCCCTTGCAGCTGACAAACAAAAGCATTGGGTACTGGAATGTGCCTACATCGGTTATGAACCCAACCTGAGTTGTGTGGTTAAAGAGTTATCTGTCTTAGCTTAATGCTACATACACCCGGCTACAATACAGCCACTATTCATGTTACGATTGCCATCACGCTCCGTAGACATTTACCCCTTTTTTTGTACAAAAAAAGTGCTCATCGCAAGACAGCATTTTTTACCAGCCATTGCACTGCTTTTCAGCCCAACGCACAACCTCCATGACACAGAATACAGTAGAATGTTATTGTTTGTCGCCAGTTTTACATTTTCATTGTGTTAAACTGGCGACATTGTGTTATTTAAAATATAGACTGGCTTTATTTAAAATATAGACCGGAATAGCATGCAAACTCGGATGTGGCTAGCATGCTTTAACGGCTCATATTTAGGCTAGTTGAAGAGTAATAGGTAAAGACAAAGGGCATCATGGAGCTGATATGGTTGCAAACCGATCAAAGTTCCTTATAGCTAGATAAAAAAAATATGCTATATAAATAATTTATTTTGAGTCGACTTTAAATTAAAAGGTACAGTTCAACTAAAATGACATGATGGCAAAAAAGGTAAACCACTCAGCATTTGCTGCAAGAGCACAGTAGCCCTTGCAGCGCTGGCAGAAAGGAGGGTGTAAAAAAGTATTTCTTTGTTTAAAATTGTCGCTTCACTTCTTATTGGGAAAGTAATTATTGCAACAAGAATTTTTCATTTTAAGACTTCCAAAAATACTGGCAAATTGGAATTAATTAATTCATTTATTCATAAACAATTATTAATTGTATTTGAAATAATCTTAAAACTAACAGCGAAAATGGAGAAAGGACCACATGTTCATGCATTTTGGCGCCACTTTTCCGTTCTACCATGTTCTGTGCTCCATATCGTCAGTAACCGACTTTACAGACAACCAATTTTTTTTTCATAGCAAATCATAGCAACCATTCTATGAATAAAACAATAGACTCTGAATTCCAGGAATAACCATAAACGCGGCACATGTCGGCTATAGCACTAAACTACGACACTACGCACACACAGACTGTCCCGGACACGCAGACTTCATCCGGAACATGATATCAGGAGCTTCGCAGATGGATGCAGCTATTCTTGGTAGGTACAAAACATATCTATTAAAAAAAAAATTCGGACAATCCACACAGCACTATCTAGCCCCAAACTAAGGAGAGCTTGTACTATGGAAACCAGATAGCTGATATAATACTTAAATACTTTTTTTTTTGGTAAATACATTACATAGATAGAATACCCAGGCAAAGAACAAATATCTATGTTCACCACACAAATATTTGTTCTCGGTGGGGATCACGAAACCGCGCCGAGAAAGAGATGGAATATAGTCAAATCTACGCGTTAGAACATGTTGTTTCGCTAGTGATCCACATCTCAAGGACAAGACATGACAAAATTTCTGCAGCACCCCTAGCTGTAATGGTTCCGCAGCGAAAGTGAGCATAAGAAAGAAGTGAATACAGAAATGACGGCTAGTAGAGAATGGAAGAGAAAATGTTGTGCCGACCCCACATAAAGTTTAGACTAAGTTATAAGATTTAATGTTCTAGATCTAATTTAATCCTTGCCCTTAAAACATTCCAATCCATTATGAAGTTTCATGTGGATTGGAACGTTTTAGCTAAACAGCATGTGAGAAATAAATAAATACAAATAAAGTGAGTGAGTAAGGGCAGGAAGAAAAAGAAGGGCCTAATTTTTTTATTAATTCCAGTGGTAGCAGCAAATGATGGACCCATGCCACAGACAAGAGAACACTTACTATTAGCGAAACAAGTTGGAATAAGGCACATACTTGTGTACATAAACAAAGCAGATATAGTTGATGATGAAGTAAGTAAATATTGCCATAAATAATAGGTATCCACTGATTAAAGTCTTTTGGTGGTGAGATGGACCCGACGACATTAGTAGTAGAGCTCTTTGTGAAGGGCTCGTCCGAGAAAGTACTACCACCATGCCTATTTCTGCCGTGAAGCAGCATTGCTGTGTTTCGGTTTGAAAGGTGTGGGTGCCGTATTCCTCAAGTTGATGGACGCAGGGCAGTGCATCGTAGGGCACGTGGCTGACGTGCGTGACCTACAAAGCAATGCTTTGTTATAGGCGATGGTTACCACTTAACATCAGGTGGACCACATGCGGGTCCCAAAACCATCCCCATCATCCGCACTTGGTGTGCGGACTGGTTTCCGCAAGTAGGCCGCTGGCGGGCCCTTTTTGCGTGACGCTTGACACGTGTTGTTCGAACTTTTTTAGGTTCTACGACACGCTGGTTTCCTCACGATGTTTTCCTTCACTGTATGAAAGTACTGGCATAGTGCACAGACATTTTTCGAAAGTAAAACTCATTGGAATAGTTTTATTAAATTTTTATGTGTATTCAACTTTAAAGTAAACAATGTGCCTACTTGCCTGTTTTCTTTAACGTGCTTGCATGCTGGGTTTTTTTGGCGAAGTGTGTGAATCTGAATTTGCCTATATTTAAGATCTTAAATGCTTCAAGCAAATAAATTATTTCATTTCATTTTGGTACACGACTGGATTAGAACCCACGACCTTAGGAATTAATTTGAGACTAGTCAATCGCGATAAGATGTATTTTAATAGTCTTATCAATTTCAGTTACTAGAATTAGTGGAAATAGAAATGCGAGAGTTAATAACAGATTTTGGATACGACGGTAACTCTGTTCCTATGATCTGTGGGTCCGCACTGAAGGCTTTGGAAGGAGACGAATCAGAATTTGGTAAGGTTTGGTAAAAAAAACAAAAAAAAAGATAATAACTACCCACTTAAATACTGGCCCTTCACTGCTATTATTATTATTTTTGATTTGTAAAAGGATCATACAAAAAAACGGTAGGAACCAAGCCGTTTGTTGCCTGCTCTTCTAGGCTTGGTCGCGTGGAACTGGCACCAAGGCCGAGATTCATAGTCGTGACTTTGCTTTACAGCAAAGGAGTCTTCGCAAAGTAAGCTTTGTTTATCGAAGTTTACCTTCAACATTTTGAATAAAGAAGAGCTTGACAGAACTATGAAATATATTTTTGGTTGAAAGTTGAACTTTCCATCAAAGTAAAGTCAAAGTTCGGTCTATGAATCTCAGGCCTAGACTCACCTAGCTTTAAAACGTTTCAAAGTGATCCTTGTGCTACCACTGAATAAAGGCGTCTTTGACTTTGAAATATATTTTTTTGTACCACTTGCTGACGGAAAAATTTAAAAACTATTTTTCTTTTTTAGGGGCGCCATCAATAAGAAAACTCCTAGATGCAATAGACAATTACATCCCCCCCATAGTTCGAGACATCCAATCCCCTTTTCTAATGCCCATAGACAATGCGTTTACAGTCCCCGGAAGAGGAACTGTTGTCGTTGGAACCATAAAAAGGGGGGTTATGAAGAGAAATGCTGAAGCGGATTTGATGGGGTTCGGATACAATATAAAAACTACGCTATCAGATATACAGATTTTTAAGAAGAGTGTACCTGAAGTAAGTACTGAAATATAAATTACAGGGAATAAAAATGAAAAAAAAAATCGATGATACTGAAGGCATTGTTTTTTTTAAATTCAACTAGCTGGTTAAACCAGCATATGGCCCACCGGATGTTAAGTGGTAACTATCGCCTATAACGGTGAGCACAGATATTTGTTATCTGTTTGGGTGTTATATTGTATTCTAAGTATGTATTTACAAAAAAAAAGTATTATATCAGCTATCTGGTTCACATAGTACAAGCTCTGCTTGGGCGTTTTGGGCTAGATAGTGTGATGGGTATTGTCCAAAATATTTATTTATTTATTATTTTGCTCCAGGCCTTAGCTGGCGACAATGTGGGCGTTCTACTCCGCGGTATGAAAATGCGTTCCGTTGAAACTGGTATGCTACTATGCGCGTCCAAGACTTGTCAACTCTCTAACCACTATAGAGCCGAGATATACTTCCTGACGAGAAGCGAGGGGGGCAGGAAGAAACCAGTGTTTTCGAAATACTCGCAGCAGATGTTCAGTGGGACGTGGAATATCGCTTGTAGGATTGATTTGGGTGAGTTAAATAAACCACATCAGGTGGACCACATGCGGGTCCCAAAACCATCCCCATCATCCGCACTTGGTGTGCGGACTGGTTTCCGCAAGTAGGCCGCTGGCGGGCCCTTTTTGCGTGACGCTTGACACATGTTGCTCGAACTTTTTTAGGTTCTACGACACGCCGGTTTCCTCACGATGTTTTCCTTCACCGTTTTTAGACATAGTGCACCTACATTTTTTGACACAAAAAGTCATTGGTACACGACTGGGTTTTAACCCACGACCTTCGGATCGGAAGGCGGGGCCGCTACCACTAGACCACCAGTGCTCTCCAACTTCTGGTCTTAAAAGCCACTTTTCTTCCTCAGATCCTTCAACCCACATGATGATGCCTGGTGACCACGGGACTGTATACCTAACCCTGCTGGAAGGTATGGTGATGACACGCGGACAACCTTTCACTATAAGAGAGAATAACGTAACAGTTGCCACGGGAATAGTCACTGATACCTTAACGACGGTCGATGTGCCGAAGGGGAAGTTGGGGAAAGTTGTGTTGAGTTTTGATCAGTAAATAATGTAAATAGGTTTAGTGAATAATAATAAATTTGTACATATTTATACTGTTTTTCAATGTACATCCCACTAATTACAAATGCGAAAGTTTGGATGGATGGATGTTTGTTACTCGATAACGCCAGAACGGCTGAATGAATCTGGATTAAATTCGGCACAGAGATAGATTATAGTCTGGAACATAGACTAGTTCGGCAAGTTTATCATGCGCACTTGATGTGCGGGCAGGTTTTTCCGCAAGTAGGCCGCTGGTGGGCCTTTTTTGCGTGACCCTTGACACGTGCTGCTCGAATTTTTTTAGGTTCCACCGGCGTGTTGTAACACGCCGGTTTCCTCACGATGTTTTCCTTCACCGTTTTGAGAGTACTGGCATAGTGCACATCAATTTTTCGACAGAAAAACTCATTGGTACACGAGTGGATTTGAACCCACGAACTTCGGATCGGAAGGCGGGGGGGGCCACTACCACTAGACCACCAGTGCTCTACGAATATAGACTACTTTTTATTCCGGTAAAATGTATGGTTCCCGTCGGATGGATTTGTTTTAATTATTTAAAGAGCAAAGGATCGTCATTTTTTGTGCATAGTTTAGGGGTCAGAAAATGACAGGCATATTTTTATCTCGGAAAAATGCACGGTTTCTTTGGGATAGCATTCAGGAACCGTGTTTATATCAAGTTGCTACAAGGATGAACATTATTATAGACGAAGGTACAGTAGGTAGGTACTCTAGGAAAAGTGCGTACTACCTACCTACATATTATTTTAATCGCGGGTAACACCGCGTGGCGCAGCGAGTGCTTAAAATATGAGTGGCAATTTGTGGATGTACCTCTGACTACCTCTCTTGACATCCTCAAATAATCTTGTGTTGGAGAATAATGTAACAGTTGCCACAGGAAGAAGTCTACTGGACATAGGCCTCCTCTATACATTTCCAGCAAGAACGGTTCTGAACCTTCCACCATTGTTGACTTCTTATAACCAAACTGCTAAACCGATTTTAATGAAATTAATTAGTTGCCTCTTCACATAAAATAACTTTTAAAATCGGTTTATAAATGACAAAGTTATGAGATAAAAACAACAGCCGAATTGAAAACCTACTTTTTTGATGTCAGTTAAAAAGTTACTAAGGTTTTAGGATGGGTAGGTACACAGATTAAGGATAGATATTCTAATAAGATTAAAAAACATCAAATTATATTCATGTAACAAACATTTTATTAACTACAATGTCATACAATAACATGATAAAACTAGAAATATACAATTTTAAACTAATAGTACTAAACGGAACTGACGCGAATTTGGCCTCCTCAACCCTTTTCAAAATGCAGATTTCAAAAAATACTAACCTTATTCAATAGATGATACTTAGATAGATTTTACTATAATAATACAAGTCAGAAGTATCTTTACAAGTGCATTGGACTATGCACAGACGGCTACATATCAGACTACACACCCATAACTACGCCCATACAATACCTACAGATGATTGAAGGAAAGAGACGGCGCGTTAGTGGGGCGAATTAAATACCATATTTTTTAGAATCAAGATCATACTACTGCAATGTTTTCCGTGCGAGAAGGTCGCGTACTACCTTCCGAGATACAGTTTTTTAAACTAGTTCGGTTTGTATTGCAAATCCGAATTAACCACAGACAATTTTGCTAAATGTGACGATTCATATTTATACTGTTACCCTCAATACTGAATAGGTAACTAAAAAATTTACCCCTGGCAACGTTAAACTTCAATAATAGTTTGTGTAAAAAGATTTTTGCAAATAAATCTTATCTTTGTATCAAAAAGGTAATTTGTCAAACAGGATAGTTTGAGACGTAACCGTCTGTTTTTCTTGAATAAAATATTTTTCACCCATTTAATTTGCATAAGGTTGATATTTACTAATCAGTAGAAAATAATATAGAGCGGACCAGTTTTTCAGAGGCCATATTATATTAAAGCCATATTAAAAACAAAATATCTGTACAGTAGAAAAACGAACCAACCAAGTTCGAAATTATTATAAACCATGCATTCTTCCTTGTAAAATTACGTATCTTAATCAATCGCTTTTAGCGAATTATTCAATTTCCCTGGCCAAATAAGTACTTAAAAATTATAATAAATAATATAATAATAATTTGTAGTGACATTTCTACATTTTAACATTATTGAATTCTACACATAAACATGATTAATTTTATTATTATGTTTATTACATTTACGAATATCATAAGTTTGCAAAAAATATGAGCCAAACGATTTTCAAGAAATTCGCTGGTAATACGATTTTAAAATCATAGTATAATATTCGTAAATGTAACAACATATTTATTGTAGTACTAGTAGACACTAATAGGTAAATATGAAGACGATGCATTATTTCAAAAAGTCAAAATCAAATTTCAAAAACACTTCTTATTTATATTGCAGATTAGAGATAAATATTAATACACAGCACTATCTAGCCCCAAATTAAGCAGAGCTTTTACTTTGGAAACTAGAGAGCTGATATAATACAAATACACATTTTTATAGAAATACATTCATAGAATACAATATAACATCCAGACAGAGAACAAACATCTTTCACCACACAAATATTTGTTCTCAATAGGGATCGAACCCACGACCTACGGCGCAGAATGCAGGGCTAACAATCACACCAACAGAGCTGAGAGGCTAGTCAAGTTCATGGTTATAATTATAAATTCCTACAAATATTTTTATTTCATGTTTATAACTCAAACACAACTTTTGACAACTGAAGAATGAAAAATGAAACTGTAGATGGAACAATACTTGATGCTACGTGGTAACCATGGCTTATACCAAACCATTGCATCGTAGGGCACGTCATGCATTCAAACTCAAACTCAATAAACTTTTATTCATTTCAATTACAAGAATCACTTTGAATTTACATTAAATAAATAAATATTTTTGGACAATTCACACAACACTATCTAGGCCCAAATTAAGCAGAGCTTGTGTTATGGGAACCAGATAGCTGATATAATACTTACATACATTTTTTTTTGTTAATACATACTTAGTATACCTACAATATAACACCCAGACAGAGAACAAACATCTGCGTTCACCACACAAATATTTGTTCTCAGTGGGGATCGAACCCACGACCTCAGCGCAGAAGGCAGAGGTACTACCAACCGAGCTGAGAGGCCAGTCATTGCCAGCATCCATCAACTTAGGGCATAAAAATTGGATAATTTTGGTCAATACTCATCATTTTCTTGTCCCCACTTTACGTGTGGTCGGCACAAAAGGTTTTCGTTCTCCACTCTCCTCTATTAGCCGTTATTTCAGCAGTCACTCCTTTCTTACCCATGTCATCCTTCACAAAATCCATCCATCTTTTCTTTGGTCTACCTCTACTTCTATATCCATCCACATTAATATATACTCTTCTCGTTACATGACATTCTTCCTTCCGCATGACATGCCCGTGTTAACTTAATGCTCCTGATCTTTTCAGTCACTGGCGCCACTTTCAAACTGCCCCTTTTTATAACGCTTTTATTAGCTTCACCTGTATGTATGTATGTAACCGACCTCTTTGAGCTCGATTTTGTCCTACTTTGAACGATCAGATTTGATTCAAACTTTGCACACCTGTCAAAGGTCGATGACAATGCAATAATATGAAAAAAAAAACTAAAAAAAATGAAAAAAAAAATTACTGTTTAAAAAACTAAAAAAAACGCTTTTATAACTAATTGAACTAAAAAGTTAAAAATAAAACTGTAATAATCAATTGAAAAATTTATATTATTGTACAAAAAGCGTGGGGGGCTTGATTTTGATTGTTGTAAATATTTTATCAATAGTTTATTATATCTGAAGTTATTATAAAAAGCACCCCAGGCTTTTTGTACAATAATATAAATTTTTCAATTGATTATTACAGTTTTATTTTTAACTTTTTAGTTCAATTAGTTATAAAAGCGTTTTTTTTTAGTTTTTTAAGCTATAATTTATTTTATATAAATAGCTAAGCATTTGTCTGCCATCACACCTGATGGAAAGTGAGGATACAGCCAAAGATGGAGCATGCTTAGCCATAATCCACCTGTTCACTCTTGTCTTAAAAAATCCTAAATTATAACGTTCCGGAAATACTGACGTAGAGAGTTTCATTCATTGGCACTTCGTACAATAAAAGTTGAATTAAAAAGCTTTGTACGAGAATGTGGAATATCTACCATGTTATTGTACACACCGTTATTACGATGCCAGTTAAGCCACATGCACACTGGAGCAATTCAAACATCATTTGCTTTTTTGTTCTGTACTATACTTATACCTTGTCCTTGATACTTTATAGGGCGGATTCGACTAGGATAGGTTAGGTTAAGTTAGAACATAAAAATAACGCACAAGGCGAGCGAGCAGAGCGAGCGCTACATTTTCTGACACTGCCGCAGTAGCGGCCGCCGCCGCTACCGCGGCAGTAATGTAATGTTTTTTTCCCAATACCCTTAAAGGGGCTGTCTTGTTTAGTACAATAATCCATCGCTAGATAAAAAAAACTAAATAATCATCTGCGACAGTGTACATGGGCCTTAACAATTTCCCAGTAGAAATAAGTGGCATCGTTTTAACAGTTTGTACCTACATTAACTGGCCGTACATTAACCGGACCTATCCGTGCGTCTAGAAGTCCGGAGGTAAAAGGATATACACATCATATTTTATCCATTCTCGTTCCTATATCCATCTCAACATTCGCATCTCCGCTGTATCTACTCTTCTTTCACAAATATGATGAAATTCTATAGATTTTTAATTAGTTGGTTAGAGCGGGACGAAGAATGTGGTCCTCTCACGTCACTAAGCTGCGCAGTACTAATTTTTCATACAAATATTCATACTGCGCAGGTCTTGGTCAGACTTGTAAAATATTAAACCTGTACTCTAAAGTTCTAACAGCAACGGAAGTTGATCGACTATTTCTTAATGTGCCATTGTTCTTTTGAACCAATGCGGTGAAAGGGTTTTATGTGCACCAGAGGCTCCTTTCGTACACTTGACACTAACTGTTTGAAAAACAAACACCAGTTCCAATTTTATAAAACATGTTTTTAGACAAATGTTAGTCGTGTCCAAATATAGCTATGATCTACGGCCAAGTTTTGGTCATAAGTAGTCTTAGTTATTCAAGATTTAAATAATCAAACGTTAATCAATTTGCGTTGCTGTCTGTACCTTCCTACTTTTATATTCTACACAATTCGATTATAATTATAATACACTTTTTTTTTAAGTTTGGCCATTTTTCAGATATTTATGGGGCATAATTATCAAACGTCTAAATTCCTGTAAACTGAAGGTTCCTACAATATTTAGATAGATATGAATTAGTTATGCTTCATAAAAATTTGCTAAAGCGCGCACATATAAGCGCTCTGCTATGGTGATCAGTGAAACGCTGTTAAACATGACAGCGTTTCACTGATCGCCATCGCTTTCGCCTAGATGTGCGCGAGCCCTAAGAGATACACAAATCCATCCTAATACGTAGCTCGCGACAAGTTTGCGATATGTTTAAAAATGCAATCACTAAATTAATAAATATTCGTTTACATAGTTCATCGCAAGCCTAGCTAGACCTACTAGCGCTAAACTAAGCAAATATTACCAATAACTTGTTAAGTATATCAGATATTTAATAACAATAAATCTTGCTAACATCTTATTGTGATATGATATCAAAATGCAACATAATTCAAATCCTACTCGGATTGAATAAGGAATATTAAGTTTGGCCAAGGATTTAGCTAATAAACGAAGCATTATAAACATTCATAATTATAAGTTTCAATTTGATCATAAGCAAGTTATAGATTCGCCATCGTCTAGCTGCCAACTTCCTGATTGCGTAACTCACGACAGGTTTGCGACATGCGTAAAGCTCGTCATACACGTAGCTATAACATATACATTGTATTATTGATATTATAGCTAATATATATATTTCTATGACGCCACCAACTTATACCGTAATATATATTATAGCTACGTGTGTGACGGGCTTTAAGCAATCATTGATATCAAAGGATAGGTTACTATAAACATCGTTCATACCCGTAACTTGCTTACTATAAATAATACTAGGTACTTGTAGGCCGATTACAGATTGGGCGTTTTTTCCGCGCGTTCATTTCGTATCGCCCGAAAACGCTAGTCATTATGACACCTTGTACGAGAAAAGTCATTTTTTTATACAATTAGCTAAAGGAACAAGCCTATGGGCTATCTAATGTTAAGTGGTGACCATCACCTGTTACAAAGCATTGCCTCGTAGGTCACGCACGTCAGCAAAGTGCCCTACGATGCACTGCCCTGCGTCCATCAACTTGAGGCATACAGATATTCAGCCTCACGTGCCAGTAATTTCACCCACACCCTTCAAACCGAAACACAGCAATGCTGCTTCACGGCAGCAAAGGAGCATGGTGAATATCCCGTTCCTTACAAATATTTGTGATTTATTAAACAAGCGTGCACATTAAAATTAAGCACGGATAACACAAGCGTCAAAATCCGCGCTTATTCGCGCCGAAAAAACGCCACAACTGTTAGTCAACCCTTACAAATAAGATTTCAAATAAATACCAACACTTTCCACTCGCAAGAGTCCAATTTGCCATACCGGCCATAACATTTCACTTCACAGTCAAAATAACACAGAGTCTGAATCTTAGATCAATCACAAACTAAAATGTATAACCTCTCATTCATAGTTCCTGATACTTTTCAGGAGTTCGCTAGAATATTCTTGACACTGACACAATGGAAAAGACTTAGTGGCCATCTAAATTATATTCCAGACAAATTCGACGCAGAATGTTTGTAAACAAACCTGTAGTACTTAACCTAAAAATCACTTTCTTGTCGATATTTGCACAGATTTTATCTTGCTCGTCCATTTTAAGATCTTATTTACGATGTTTAATGCTCACATTTCCTCCTTAAGGCTTTAATTTTGTGCAAGTCAGGGCCTAATATTTATTTTTGTAAAAGGATCATACAAAAAAACTGTAGGAACCAAGCCATAGTTTGTTGCCTGTTCTTCTAAAGTTGTTCGCGTGGAACTGGCACCTAGACTCATTTAAGACGTTTCAAACTAATACTTGTGATAAAACTACAAAAACTGTTTTGCCTTTAACATTAAATAGTTAAACGACAAACAAGATGTTAATTAAAAATCTATTCAATCATAATCAAAGTTTTTTTACAATATCCCAAAAGTTAAAAGCCGAGCTGGATTTGAACCCACAACGTTCGCCTAGGTTTGGGCGGCGCTGACCGCTTCACCATCAGATCCTAATTACACTCGACGAATAACTCTTAGGGACTGTTTAGACGGGACTAAAGCGACCATGGCGCTGGGCTCTAACTTTTGTGAAAAACCTTTGTGATTTTTTTAAGTGTAGTGTTCTATAAAATCAATAAAAAATAGTGTAAATACTTTTTGGACTATGTTGAATTGTCTAGTGTACTGTTATCCGTATTAACAAAAGCGAAACAATGACATCTTTTCCCAACAGCCCAAAATTAGAAGAAATCGTTTAGTTGACAAACATCGAATTTGACTGGCTTATACTTTTGTGTTGACTAATATGAATGAGTTTAGTCTACATCGTATAAGGCGTCGTGTCACCCCTTCAGTATCCTGTAATGAAGGGTGAACTCCACGTTAGACTTCCAGATGAAATGGCGAACGGTTCGCAAGTCCATGTTTGGATCTAGTACCTGGAAAAATGAGAAAAATGGTATAAGTGATATTTTTGAGAGCACTGGACCTCAATTCTAGACCAGTGACTTTTTTGACACGGTAGATAAATATCACAAGAACTTTCAAATTCACTAAAGAAACTGACAGTTCTTGTGATATAGACAAAAATGTCAAAAAAGTCACTGGTCTAGAATTGAGCCTCTGGTGGCCTGGTGGTAGCGGCCCCGCCTTCCGATCCTAAGGTCAAATCCAGTCGTGTGCCAGTGAGTTTTTCTTTCGAAAAATTTATGTGCACTTAGCCAGGACTCTCAAACGGTGAAGGAAAACATTGTGAGGAAACCGGGCATGTCGTAGAACCTTAAGTTCGAAAACATGTGTCTAGTGCGCCTCGTTTCGGTTAATTCCAAGCATTTTCATAATTATTCACTTTTTAAACCTTTTCTGGACTTCCACAAATAATTGAAGACTAAACACATACCTGATCCGAACACAGCAGTTCCACCTTCTCATCAGCTCCGTCCGTGCTATCCTCGTCCTTGGTGCTTCCTTTAGTGCTGCCGGCAGTTCCATTGCCATCACCGCCGCCTATTATCTTCTCTACCACGTGTTCTGCCACTTTACGACATTGGATGAAGTCATTCGCTACAAGTCGGTCCTGGAAGATACAGAAGCGGAAATTAAAACTGACAGCTTTAAATATAAAATCTGACACAAGTTAATTGTACCATAACTAAAAAACCCACATTAAGAACATGGAAACAGCTGCATGGATTTCTTCCACAGGTTAAGCCAAATCGTCCCACTGCTGGGCAAAATCCTCCCCCAAAGACTTCCAGATCTCCCTATGACGAGCCACCTCATAGGTAAGACTGTTTAAAAAAAACAATTTCATTCAAATCAAATATAATTGCTTTATTTGCTTGAAATAGGCGTGACAGGGTGTTGCAATTTCCTAAAAAAGCATATTTCGCTACATAAAACTGATAGCATGCAAAAATAACAACATATCGGAGCATTTGTTGAAAGCTAAGATGTTAAAGACAAAATTAGTTTATTCAGTTGTATCACAAAGATCACTTTGAAACGTTTTACAGCTAGGTGAGTCTAGGTGCCAATTCCACGCAAAAGACAGTCTAGGTGCCAATTCCACGCAACAAAGACAGTCTAGGTCAATTCCACGCGACACAGACAGTGTAGGTGCCAATTCCACGCAATATACAGTCTAGGTGCCAATTCCACGCAAAAGACAGTCTAGGTGCCAATTCCACGCAAAAGACAGTCTAGGTGCCAATTCCACGCAAAAGACAGTCTAGGTGCCAATTCCACGCAACAAAGACAGTCTAGGTCAATTCCACGCAACACAGACAGTCTAGGTGCCAATTCCACGCAAAAGACAGTCTAGGTGCCAATTCCACGCAACAAAGACAGTCTAGGCTAGGTCAATTCCACGCGACACAGACAGTGTAGGTGCCAATTCCACGCAATATACAGTCTAGGTGCCAATTCCACGCAAAAGACAGTCTAGGTGCCAATTCTACGCAAAAGACAGTCTAGGTGCCAATTCCACGCAACAAAGACAGTCTAGGTCAATTCCACGCAACAAAGACAGTCTAGGTCAATTCCACGCAACATACAGTCTTGGTGCTGATAATATAAGCTTAACAATCTAACAAAATATTATGCTATCACGTCATGTATTCGTTTGTTGTCTGGCCTCAAAGTTAAGTCGGCAGTAGCTCTGCTTATTACGCTTTAGGCCGCGGGTTCGATCATAGAGAACATACCAGTTGTGTGATGAACATAATGTACATGTATTTAATAAAATATCTAGTAAAACAAGCATACAAATATAAATAAGGATAGTTTAGGGATAGACAGTGATATGTAAAAGACTAAGCATATAGGGTGGTTAATTTGAACTGCAAATGAGAGGTTAGTCTATAAATAAAAATAAATGATTACAACATTTCGCCTATTTGTCTCTCTCTATTGTATGAAGAAAAGATAAGACAGCAAAAATACGTTACGTAGAAACGATCGAAACGAGTTGATGTCTCATCAATTTTCTATACAAAAGAGAGACACGTGCTCACATGAAAACAACATTTGGTAGCAAAACTCCGACTTCGAGTACGGGTCCTTCCGTAAGAAAAAGAATTGCAAAAAATCTAGATAATTGTAACATCACTACGATAAAAAATGGCGTTACCATTAATGTTACCTTTTTCGTTCGATCCAGCTTGCTCTGGCAGCTTATATGCGGCAGTAAGTAGAACGGTAGCTTGTGTAACTTTGGCGACACCATTTCTATGGCTACGTCCACCACCCACGACGGCACAGTCTCGACTAACAAATTCCCTTCCGTTTCGCCGCCTGCGTCCCCCACCTAGATATATACAGACTACTTTGAAATGAATAAATAGTCTTAAATAATAATTCTTATTATGGATAAGTCCACTGTTTGCCATAGGACTGGCCTCTTAGCTCAGTTCTTCTGCACCGTAGGTCGTGGGTTCGATCCCAACCGAGAACAAATATTTGTGTGGTGAACGCAGATGTTTGTTCTCGGCAAATTTTTATCATCCGCACTTGATGTGCGTGCTGGTTTTCCGCAAGTAGGCCGCTGGTGGGCCCTTTTTGCGTGACCCTTGACACGTGTTGCTCGAACTTTTTTAGGTTCTACGACACGCCGGTTTCCTCACGATGTTTTCCTTCACCGTTTTGAGAGTACTGGCATAGTGCACGTAAATTTTTCGACAGAAAAACTCATTGGTACACGACTGCGACTGGATTTGAACCCACGACCTTCAGATCGGAAAGCGGGGCCGTTACCACTAGACCACCAGTGCTCTCTAAACTCCAAGGCATACAGCGTAGGAAATTAGGAACCTTATTTCTATGAAGCTAAAACACCCAGCCAAAAATAGGAAAACCGTCA
Source organism: Thera obeliscata (assembly GCA_947578465.1). Taxonomy (NCBI): domain Eukaryota; kingdom Metazoa; phylum Arthropoda; class Insecta; order Lepidoptera; family Geometridae; genus Thera; species Thera obeliscata. The sequence goes on along the minus strand of OX387923.1, from coordinate 6,842,520 downwards.
TACCTGTAGCCTATACAAAGTCCTGCCTCCAATCTCGCTGAAGATAAGTGGTGTATGCAGAGGAACACTGAAGAAGTTGTTAGCTATCACCTTCTGGCCGGCCTCGTTGACTCGGTTCGCATGGTTCCAGTGTTCCAGCAATGCTTGGAGTAGCAGAGCTCCGAAGTTGACCTGAAAACATCATTTGAAGTAATAAGAAGAAGAGAAGAAGAAGTGACAATATTAACACCATACTTGGGGCCTTGAGACATAATTTTTTGGGATATTATGTGAGTCGTATAATATCAAAGGCGGCAATCTGTCAAATTTATAAAAGACTTATTGGTATGGCAATTTAGGGAATTTCAAATAATGCAACAAATTTTCCTCAAACTGTATCAAATTTATGGCAAAATGTCGTTCAAAATGGACTTTAAAAAATCAACATTAGTTTCAAATATGGCAAACTTTGTTAGTTCCCGGCTTACATTATAAACAAATTGAAATCACCTTTAGTATTAAACCGTTTTCCCGACCGAAATTTTAATGGGACCAATCTGGAAGTATAACCTTCCCAATGAAAAAATATTTTTTCAAATTGGCCCTTATTATAATGTACCTATTACAAAATTTATGTATAACAAATATAAAAAAAGCCTAGCTCCATATTAAGCAGATCTTGAAAATTTTGATGAAATCCTTAAATGCTAACCTTTTGATCTGTCTCCGTAGTTAATCCAGCTTCCTTAGCACTAACCCATGCAGTCAAACAGTCAGTTTCATCCTGTCCTAAGTGTATCGTTATCATCCCCGTCTTCAAGTCTATATTAAACCAATTTGGTACGAAAACCATCTTGAATCTCTTCTTGATCTCCTCTTCGAAATCCACTTCTCCAAGATCCTCGACTTTGATCGCTTTGAGCACATCAAATACTGCAACGTGATTGGCCGTATCTTTTGTTACGACGTGACGCTTGTCGTTTAAGACTGCATAGTGTTTGATAGCTGGTCCTCCGGGAATGTGGTGGGTTGGTTGCGTTTGGTATACATTTGTAGTGTTGTAAGTGTTCTGTAAGGGTTCCGAGGATAGCAAGTTTAGTGGTGGTAGCTTCCAGCATCTGATATCAGAATCTGATGTAGCCACCCACACGCCTTGCTGATCGGCTGTGAAGCAAAGTTTGAGGATTGGCGCTGTTTCCTCGCAGACAATCATAAAGTTATCAGGGTTCCGAAGCTCTGTTATAATGACTAGGCGATCCCGGCCTCCCGATATGATATGAGTGAAGTTCTCTGTCGCCATGAGAGCCCAAACTGCCTCAGTATGGACTCTTATTGTTGATACACACCGTTGTTGAGACAATGACCACAACTTTATGGTTCCATCGGAACTTCCCGATACACACTGAGTGCCATCTCGACTGATGACTAAAGCCTTAACGTTGTCGGAATGTCCTTTAAGTTTCATTAATCTAGAGCAGTTTCTTGGGTCCCAAACTCGAAGAACTTTCTCTGTCGAGCCGCTAACAAGGACGGTACCTGGAGAGTTCATAGCTAAGCTGTAAATTGACTCCTTGTTGCCAACTAGGCTTGATGTTGTGACAGTATTGTTGCTAGCAGTAAGAGCAGTCAAAGTGTTCACATCCCAGAGGAATATAGACTTGTCCAGCCCCGCGCTAGCCACTTGCTCCTTATCCTTGGCATAGGCAAGAGTTCGCACGTAGTCCTTGTGAGTTCTTAGAGTTGACATGCAGAATCCTTTGGGCGCGTTCCATACCTTTACAGTGGTGTCGGACGAAGCGCTAATAAGGTTTTTCCCGCCGCAGCAGAGTACTATATCGTTCACCCAATCAGTGTGGTGCTCCATACTCTGTATGTATCGATCTTGAACGCCGTTTGCGGTATTCCAAACGCGAATAATTCCATCTCGTCCGGCAGAAAACAACCTCCCCTGAATCGGGTCCAGTTGCAGCGAACTAACGCCATTTCTATGCCGGCGTTCTTCCTCATCACGTATCACGAAAGACACCTGAGTTTTCTTTCGCATGTTGGTGGCCATTTTACGACATTTTAGTTAGAAAATCAATTATTTCCATTAATAATGCACGACCGAAAACTGCACCAATCGATCGATACGCGAAGCAGTGCTGCCACCTTACTTTTTGAAAAAAGTCAACTTTTTTTTTTCAATAAGTGCTCGTGCACCTGAGGAGAGCCACATAGAGGTTGTAAATATTATAGGTAAATACCATGACTTTCTTGTGGAATAAGCTGCCTTTATAAGGTTTTATGTGTTGGGCAAGCATAATCCATCTAAAACCCTGTCCCAGGCCCTTTAGCGTCGCGTAAGTAAGGCATCATAAATCATCAGTTGCCCCTGACGTTTTTTACAACATCTACACTAAATGTAAAGCCATATTTACATAACATTACTATAATTAGTTTCTGCTTAGTTTGGGGCTGGGTAGTGTTGTGTGAATTGTCCGCAATATTTATTTATTTATTTATTTATTTAATTATGTACATAACCTAACGTTAGGAGTTTTCGAATATTTCAACCATAACATAAATTATTATTAGTACAAATTTATCTTCAAACTAATTGAGGAAATCATGGCCTGATCCAGGCAAATAAATTAAACAAAAAAAAAATACGGGTTGCACTCCGGGAGTGCCGGCAGAAGTGAAAACTTGATTATTAACGTAGAAACCCTAAAAGTTGTTTATTTTATCAAGTTCCTCAATGTAGTAAAACCCCAATCAAAGTCCTAAGGAACCCTAAAAATTTTAGCATTATCAAGCTCCTAAGTGTAGTTGAAATTCCAATCAAAGTGCTAAGGAACCCTAAAATTGTTTACATAATCAAGGTCCTAAGTGTAGTTGAAAGTCCAATTAAAGGCCTAAGGAACCCTAAAAGTTGTTTATTTTATCAAGTTCCTCAATGTAGTAAAACCCCAATCAAAGTCCTAAGGAACCCTAAAAATTTTAGCATTATCAAGCTCCTAAGTGTAGTTGAAATTCCAATCAAAGTCCTAAGGAACCCTAAAAATGTTAACATTATCAAGCTCCTAAGTGTAGTTGAAACTCCAATCAAAGTCCTAAGGAACCCTAAAAGTTGACCACTTAATCAAATTCCTCAATGTAGTAAAACCCCAATCAAAGTCCTAAGGAACCCTAAAAATTTTAACATTATCAAGCTTCTAAGTGTAGTTGAAACTCCAATCAAAGTCCTAAGGAACCCTAAAAGTCGACCATTTAATCAAATTCCTCAATATAGTATAACCCCAATCAAAACCCTATACGGAACCCTAAATTTTACGTAAAGCCAAATCCTCAACGGGTCGGAACCGCTAGAAGGGACCTTGTCGCGCGACCTACAAGTAGGTCCTAAATGAAGTAAAACGGCAGACATAGGAGGAGGGGGTTCTGGGGGGCTAAGGGGGGTCACAGCACGGCTCGCTTCGCTCGCCGCGCTGTTCCCCGTGGTCGCGTGGCGGCTCGCTTCGCTCGCCGCGACGCTCCCCCCGGGTTCAGGAAGAGGGGGTTCTGGGGGGCTTAGGGGGGGTCACAGCACGGCTCGCTTCGCTCGCCACGCTGTTCCCCGTGATCGCGTGGCGGCTCGCTTCGCTCGCCGCGACGCTTCCCCCGGGTTTCGGAGGAGGGGGTTCTGGGGGGCTTGGGGGGAGTCACAGCACGGCTCGCTTCGCTCGCCGCGCTGTTCCCATGGTCGCATGGCGGCTCGCTTCGCTCGCCGCAATGCTCCACTCGAAAAATAAATACAGTAGATCTATAAAATCATGTACCAATGACCACTACTACCTGCCGCGGGCGGCCGCTAGTTCATAAAATCTATAATAGGTATGTACCTATACCTACTACAGTCACGAAAAACGCCTTGGTATGCTTGCTACTAACTATTATCTATTCTGTGACGTTACCGTGTCATAGTAACTACTAGCGTATCTGTAGCGTCTTACGCTTTTTTTCGATTTTTATTATGAACTCTACGTTGTAGTCTTAGGGTACATTTCTGCAAAAAATCCGTCCTACGCTTTTTCGATCAGGGTCACGTGATCCTGACGCGAGTTTAAGATTTTATCCCCATTCAGAAAGTGCTCAACGCCGCTAAAGAAGTTTTCACTTCAAAAATATGCGTTCAAACCCTTTAAAAAGTACTACATTTAGCGTAAAGAGGGTTAAGATGGCAACACTTTATGAGTGAGTTGAGGCTGAGGCAAGTAAAATAGATAGATACAGTTACAGAAGTAAGAGAAAGAGAGAGAGAACAAACGATAACACCTGACATGTCAACTTGACGGACGTAATGACATTGGCAGATAAACAAATTTTAAAATAATTCTACTTTTCAGAATGAGATTATTAGATAATTTAAAAAGAAATCCCTAATTGAAACTCTTTTGACTTCCTGCCATAGCAGCATGCAACCTTCATTAAAAAAATCAAGCAAGATGGCGCCACTCATAAGGTTTTGTTTTTCTATTCGACGATAGATGGCGTTGATCTCAAATTGAGCAAATGGGGCAGATCATTATAATTTAGGTATAATTTAGGTTTTTCGTTAGATTGGCGATTGGTTTAAGGTGAATAAATATTTTATGAATAATAGGTATACCCGAGTATACCTACTCAAAAATATGAAGTCGGCTTTATTTACAATTTGTAGGCTTGCATTTGACCGCAATCTCACCTGATGTTAAGGAATGATGCAGTCAACGGTGTAGCACGCGTATACCTAGAAGATACCTGTTTACTCTTGTCTTGGGTTTCATTCAGTATTTTGCTCCTTAATTACTATAGGTATTAAGGAGCAAAATACTACTTTTAGGTAGTCCGTTACGCTGGAGCAGCTCTGTCGTTAGTCGGGTGACCGAGAAGCTGGACAACATACCTCCTGATCGCAGGCATCATAATATGTCTGCAACTGACTGTCCAGCTGACAATAGCTCTTGTTGGTTACCGCCTACGGACTTGGACCCGTGTGAGCCATGGTGGTCGGGGCCTACATGGTTGTCAATGTCGATTCCCTCGGATAGTTGGTCACAGTCATCCAGATGTGATGATGAGTATGCCTTGGAGGAGAGGATGCCAAGCCTTGCCACGGCTAATAACGCCGCTCTTATCGATAGCCTTCTCAATCGTTTTGCGTCCTACAGAAAGTTTTGCCCTTTCTTGGATGAACGTGGTATGGTGAGGGTGGGCGGTCGTTGCCTCCTTTGCCAGCTTGGCTGTGATCAGCAGCATCCTTTTCTGTTTCTCCCTCGAACCCGTCGACTCACCTCGCTAATAGTCAATGACTACTTCCGTAAATTTTGGCACCCGAGACTGCAACTGCTACAGAATATGCTCACTCGCGAGTTTTGGGTTTTGTCACCAAAGCGGGCAATTCGGTCCGCGATTCTGTCACACATGCGTTGTCTCCGGGTGCACCTTCGGCTAGGTATCCCTCGTCGAATGCGGGAACTTCCGGTTTTTCGAACAAATCAGCTGAAGTCCTTGTCGCTTGCTTCAGTTGACTTTGCCGGCCCATTTGACATTTCGTTGGGATATAGCCAAGGTAATCGCACGTACAATCGGTACGTTTGCCTTTTCGTATGCACTGCCACGATGACAGTGCACTTGGAGCTTGTTTCGGAGTTCTCATTGGAGGCCTATTTAGCCTATCTTAGGCGGTTAATAATTCGGAAAGATTGTTACTTTCGGTTGGTGTCCGATCGAGGCAGGACCTTCGTTGTGACCGGTGGCCTGTTGAATGGTTTGATGTCTTTAGCTACACAAGCTGAGCAAGTGGAGTTCGTTGTGCACCCCCCAGGCAGCCGCCATTCGTCGGGCTTCGCTGAGGCTGGTGGCAGATCAACAGAAGCTCACCTTGCTCGTATTGTGGTTCGACAGCTTCTGACGTACAAATTCAAAACGCTGCTGGCACCGAGCGAGGCTCTGCTGTCCCTCTTGAATGTGGACCCAAACGACCTATCAGTTTTAATCTCCAGTCATTATTCAACTGCATGCCTAGTGGATTTCTGGATCGTTTCGTTTTCGTTAGTTTCCCTGAGGTCGCGTTAGAGGTTTATCTAGCCTCCCTTATGCCTGCAGGCGCCTTTTTTCGTTACGCCTGTCGGTTTTATTTGTTGCTTTTTTCGTTGTTTAGTATAATTTTGTTATCGTTTCGTTTTGTTTCGAATTTTATTGACGTCATAACATCAGCTTAGCGCTAAATTGGCTTAGTGTTTTAGCACATTTTATTATTAATTTTTTGTAATCTCCATGATTTTGTCGTTGTCATTGGTTTTATGATAACTTGGTTAAAATACTGTGTATTTTGGTGGTCGGAATGTTCAGTTTTGGCAACATTATTTCGCCATCATTAGCCTATTCGGATGCACTCTTGTCAATGTCACGTTTGTTCAACATGTCGAAATGTCAAAATGTTTAAGAAACTGCAAGTAATAGCTATGGGACCCTATGATTGGTCAATGCATTTCAGCAATTATGACGTTAGTAAAATTAACGGTAAATTTAAAGTAGTAGTCGTTCTCGTAGTCTCGTATCGTTAACACTTCACAAAGTTCACAAATTCATTTAATTATTTTCGTATCGAATATTGCCTAATCGGCAATTACTCCAGTCGCGAGTTATTTCTCTGTTATTCGCGCACGTCACAAGTTTTTACCCTAGTGGCCCCTGAAGCCCCCTGCAGAACCCTGGATTGTACCGGCCGCCCTTGCAAGCACCTGACGGAGGAAGAGGACGACCTGGCCAGTGACTCTGACACCACCAGAACCTTGCAGGTGCTCTGGCAGGAGTGCATTGAATGTCCTATCCGGGGCCTAGAGGTAAGTCAGTAGGGCCCAGTTACCACTATCGGTGCTATTAACTTGTGACTCTCTTTCTCGTGTCGATTCCATTGTTTAAATTCGCCTAATAATAATACAGTCCACTTAACCGTACAATAATACTTCCTTTTTATATAAGAAAAAAATGATAAAAGCCAAGTAGGTAACAGATAGAGCCTACACCAACCTAATTAATCGCGTTAAGGCATGCGTGAAGATCCGAACGGTCGCAGAAACAATTAGGTATAGCCAACTTGGTTTTCCTTGAGGGGAATTTGAGGGAATTTTATAAAGGTTTTCCTCGAAGCTCAATGTAAGTCTTAATTATTTATGTAGTAGAGTCAATATTGCTGTAACGCAAGTCTGTGCTACGCCGTAGCACTATATATAACAGGCTCTACGAAAATAAATGACATGGTTCGCATGCTGTATTGTCAATTTTATTATAGGAACGATTTTATTATTTAAAACTTTATTATCAGAAGGGCATTTACAACATCGTCTACCAAATGTTGTTTTCGTGTGAGCACGTGCCTCTCTCTTTTGTATGGAAAAATGATGAGACAACAACTCGTTTCTACGTAACGTATTTTTGCTGTCTCATCTTTTCTCAATACAATAGAGAGAGAGACAAATAGGCGAGAAGAAAACAGCTTGCCCTTCTGAAGGGCAAGTCCTACTGAAGGACATTTGGTAGACGAAATGTGGTAGCAAAGTCTGACTTCGGGTACAGGTGATTTAATCTAAGCTAATAAGTTAGAACCTATAGCTAAGATAAAAGTACCTATTTACCTATTGTACAAATTTGCAAACAAAAAATGTTAGGTAATTAGCAAAAAAATACATGCATTGCTTTGTAAAACATTTCAATGCTAAATAACAGAAATTTAATTACTATTTAGTACCTGCTTTTAGCTGTTGTATAGTGATCTTAATATTTTTTGTATTTTTCTAAGAAAAAATCAAATAAGTTCTATTCCATTCTTCAAACAGGCAAAGGTTCATGGAAACCTTAGCTTTGTTTATGTAGAGGGAAACTGAAGTAATAAGCTTCACGACTGAATAGAATTCGAGACAGAATGGGATAGTTTGCCTTATCCGCGTACCTTCACTTTGAAGCGATAAGGCTCTGTTTACAAGATCAGAAAAAAATGGTTGTCTGTAAAGTCGGTTTACTGACGATAGTTGAACGTAACAACGTCATACAGCTGTCCACGCGGACGCATCGCTTACTCAAGTAGGAGAGGAATAGATGTCGAACGCTGCCGTACGTGGAGGCCGATTGTGCCTCTTTGTCGCTCGTTCCGCGCTCTCGCTTGCACTTCAAGCCTTAAATGGAATGTCTCAGAGCGAGGTAACGCCGTATGACGTCATGTTTTTTCGTGCGTGCAGCCGGCTCCATCGAATTATAAGACGTTTTTACGTCAAAAACATCTGTCTGTACTAATAACCCCTGGTTTGCCCCTTGCACACATGAGAATAAAAAGTTCGATTTGTCCCCTGTAACGAGGGGACAGATTCAACTTTTACGATTTAAAAAGTTGTATTTGTCCATCTGCTATAGGGATAGCTAACTTTTTAGTCCCATGTGATCCCTTAGGAGGGCAGAAGAGTGGGAATCAGAATAATCCTGCGATTTAAAAAAACGTAAAAAAGGACTGGAAATACCTATTCTTTCAATCATATAAAAATCACTTGCATATAAGCAATGCTAGCTCAATTTCCCCATTCATGTTTGTGATCGGAAAATGTATTTCCAAACTTTTTTTGTTAATGTTTTCCACCATCAACCACGCGCAAAGTAAGCTCGCGTGCGTGCACTCTAGAGTCTAGCTTGAACAACCAAACTTTTTACAGAGAATCTTGATTCTCTGTAAAAAGTTTGGTTGTTCTATCTGATGCGATATTCTAATGCGATCTATTTGACATTATTTCTTGACATAATGTCAAATAGATCGCATCCTCTTTTCTTTTTAAGAAATACATTGCCAGTGTAGTCATGTCCTTCCATCGGTATTTAAGTAACGATGCTACCGCGGTCGACTGATTCCGGGGTAACAAACGATTTCATCTATTGTGCAGTTTCCAGTACTCTAGCACTATTTTCTTACCCTATTGAAACGCAAGCATTTTGAATTTACTTACCCCTCATTCCGACACGCTAAAAGTCTCTTTTCACTGTCACTTTTATGCAACAAATAAAGATGGCAAAACAGACTTAGCAGCTTGCTAAACTTATAGCGTTGGCGATCAGCTGAAACGCTATCAAATATCGCTGTCATATTTGACCCTCTGCTGATCGCCATCGCCATCGCCTAGATGTGCGCAGGCTTTAAATGTGTAATAGAATCTTTATAAATGAGAGCCCACTGGACATTAGTAAGTCTCTTCTTTAGGTACTCGTATATTTTAAGAAACTGGCTTGCCAAACACTTCGCATAACTTGGGAAGCGGCTCGGTGACCGAGTATAATAAAATTGGGCTCAGAAGATGCTACCCAGCATCTGGTGCTTCTTAGCAGTCTTTCCTTTTGTCTCACTCGTTTATTCGAACCCAGTATGTCGAGAGAATTCTAAGTGCACCTTAAAGAGGCTCTTTTCTTGCAATAAACATGTTTTCGAACTAGGTATTTCAGCTGGTGGATAATGAAGGGGTTCTTATGATTAGCTCTTAATATTATACAGCTACTGGTTTTATACTTGTGCTAAGCGCACAGGTTACCTAATGAAAGTTGAAATAAGGAATTAATCTTAGACTGCCCGGAATCAATCTTTTTCTTCCGATGTTTTTCTTCACAGTATGGGACATTATTGGTACCTGCCTTATGTCTAAGGGGGCCTATGCTGGAAAGCAAAACAACCTTACTACCGATGTGACATAGATTATTAAGTACTTTTTATTTTGTAATACTAATTTTAAGATTGTTAATAAAGGCTATTGCAATTGAAATTGAAATTATGTCTAAGGGAGGCCAAATTCAAGCACTAGACTTCTAATAGTCATGATGCTGATAAAACTATGCAGCTTCTTAAAATAAGCTAGAAAAACGAATGGAATCTACTCTATTTGGTATGCAAATAGTATCAGGAAATCCCTGTGAAGGTAAACTTGCTTATTCGCCCGAATAAATCCTAAGGTTGTATTGTTTGGCAAATGGTTTGTGAGTAGAGTTGAGGCAAATACGGCTTTTTATGCAAAAATACAGCTTTTTAGAGAGAGAGAGCATACTGAGAGAGAAAGAGAGATATTTCACCGACAACTACCGTACTTATGTAGGTACGTACAAAGGGTCCGGTTAATGTACGTCCAGTTATTGTACAGCATGTTATTGTACACCATGTTAAAACGAAACCTTTTTTCGTTTTTTGGATTCGTTTTAACCTGCCGTACAATAACTGGCTGCGAATTAACTGGGTGCACAAAATTGTCACGTGATGTTATTGTACAGCATGTTAATTGGATGCCATTAGGGCCCGTGCACACTGAGGCAATTCAATTATTTCTTATTTTTTGTAGGCAATTGATACTGCTCCATAAGAATAGCCCCTTTGGGGTAAATGTAAAAAAACATTTTCTGGCACTGCGGCGGCCGCTGCCGCGGCACGCTCGCTTTGCTCGCTCGCCTTGTGCGTTATTTATAATATATGTTCTAACATAACCTAACCTAACCAAGTCAGATCCGCCCTATAAAGTCCCAAGGACAAGTACAAGTATCCGCTGCCTGAACAAAACAGCAAAAAACAATATTGAATTGCTACAGTGTGCACGAGGCTTAACTGGCATCGTAATAACGGTGCGTACAATAACAACACGTGACGACATTGTACAGCATGTTATTTCGCGACCTTTTATTGTACGCCCCGTTAATCCAAACCCTGGCATCGTAATAACGGTGTGTACATTAACCTGCTGTACACTATCATGCTGTGCAATAACGGGTCGTACATTATTGCTTCCCCGTACAAATCATGTCTAATGAAGATTTATCTTTTGACTAAGGAGGTTGGAAACCCATTACAATGAAGAGGAAATGTCATTGATTTGACTAGGATGCACGGGTCCTATTAATGTACGTCCAATACACCCCGTTAAAACGAATCCACTTTTTACACTTTCATATTGTTAAAGCCCGCATGTGCACTGTAACAGTTCAATAGTTCAATAATCTTTACAAAGGATAATTATTGTTCTACAGTTCTACAACAACTAGACAATAACCGGCACGATAACTATTTAAAACTTAATCGTACCTACTTACCTTAAAACCTCGGCCTGCCTCCATGTTTGCTATACCTACCCTATACAGGGTCTATGTGATACCTACTTACACCTAAAAACTATGTATGTACAAACTAAACCATGTGTAAAGCAATAAATGTATTGAGTATTGAGATAATAGTCCCTTCAGGGTTTTATAAAAATCATTTTCTGGCACTCTCGCTTCGCTCGCCTTGTGCGTAATTTTATGCAATAACCTAACCTATCCAAGACGGATCCGCCATAAAAAATCTCAAGGACAAGTACAACAATGTATCCGGAAAAGATTTGTTCTGAAAGCGAGTTCTACCAATTATACCAATTATAATTTTCAATTACATTAATAGAAAAAGTAAGTTGGTTAATTTTTACATGTAGTTGGAATACTTAATACAGTAGGAATTTAAAACAATAAAAAATCTTTAAAAAAGTCGGAATCTATTTTCTATTAACATTCTCTAGTGTGGACGGTAGCGAGTATAGTTACCGCCATAGAATATAACATAACATTCTATGGCGGTAACTATACTCGCTACCGTATAAAAAAAACGCATGAGTTGTCTTTGTATTTCATAGAGAAATGGTTCTGACATTCTTTGAAGTCTGGTTAAAGTATATTGGTATCAGATTTGTTCAGAAAAATGATTTTATTCCGATTGAATAATTTTATAGACTCAATCAATCATGCCTGGTTTAATCATGGTCATGATCATGATCATCATCAAACTATGTTATTCAACTTAATAGAGTAGGAGTAGAGTGTCTCTCTCTTTTGACCTAATCCTGTTTACGATTTTTGTTTTCATACTGGCGCTGGAAATAAAGTCCTTTTGCCAGGGTAATTTTTCTTTTTTCTTATATTACCAGCTAGCTTCTTCAGATCGTGGACTACATCTTGTCAGATGGCTATTATCATACTCACATAAAAAAAAATTAAAATCTAACTTTCCTACGCCGTAGCAGGCGTAGCAGTGTCGTAGCCTAGGTCGTAGCATGTATTTTGAAAGTCAAAAAAGAACGTACAAGTTCTTATAAGAGTTTAGATTGAAATCATCTGCGATTAAAATCGACTGTAGTGCGTAACCAATTCAATTAACTAAACTTTACTCAAAGACTTCGATAACTATTAATTTGTCTAGTTTAGACGATTAAGTCTTCATATTGTTTAATTTGTTTTGATTTAATTTTAATTTGATGTAACCATTTATGTTTGGAATAACTCCAAAACTTATGATCAAAATATTTAGTGATTTTATATTTATTAATTGTTGATTGGTGAAAGCCGTCGCTATTATTCATAATATTATACTTTTATAGGCAAGCGCTTGACCACAATCTCACCTTATTTATACCGGAATCCGGAACATACCGAAATAAAAGAAATTTTCATTAGGCCGAAACCTAATCTGTCCATTCGGGTGACGGAGGCAATCTCAGGCGTCATAACACTCATAAACTTACGACAGCTGTTCATGACAGCTATTACGACAGGCCTTACAGCTCAGTTGGCAGTAGGCCTCCAGCGCGTATTATATTGTGACCGACCCTGGTGACGTAATCCATGATAAAATAAAACAGAAATATATCGGGTTTTTATCTTTTATCTGTCATATTGGGAAGTCAGTCATAGCTTGTTTATTTCAACTGTTTTTCTGGTGTTATTTTGAGTTCTGTTGTATAGTTTTGGCGGTATTTTATCTTAGTTTAACATGTTTGAATTGATCCAGTGTGCATGTGGCTTAACTGGCATTGTAATAACGGGGTGTACAATAACATGATGTACATAATCGCTTCCGGTCTAAAATAGAAGCGGAAATATTTTTATTTGACGGATGACTTAACTCTGTGAAACCTGCGGCTTGTGAGGGCTGGTGTTAAACCAACCAGCTGTGACCATGACTGAGTCCGACATCATTCTCCGATCAATCAAACTATGTAAACTCATTGAGATACTGCGTACTAGAGAATTTATTCGGAACAAAAGTCTTTTCCATTTTTAACAAGTTACTAGCAGTTGGTGCCCGAGCTTCGCTCGGTATTTTTTTTTTGGTAAACTGTTGTTGTGCTGTTGTGATATTTAAATACGAATTAAATATTAATATTTTTCGATCTTACTGACATAATAATAAACTCCACTACTCGTCAATAGATGGCGTTCTCTGTCCCACTAACTCATGACTTAATCAACAGATGGCGCTAGGAGTTATGATTTTATGATAAAGTTGATTATTTACTTTACGATTACGGGGACATTTTCTAAAAATGAATCCTAGCTAGATCGTTTTACAGCGTTTTACGTGGTTAGATCGTCTAACCAAGCCAAATATATGCAGCATTAGATTCCTTCTAATATATGCTTTCGTTTTACTCAAGTTTTTACTGACGAAAGTGCGTGTTATCACATTGAATGCCTAGCTTCATGTGAGTGAGAGTACGCCAGTTGACCTACCCGCTGTGTTCGACTATGCCATTTAGAGATGTGCCGTCTATACATTGACGAGTCGATGTGTAAACTTTGTTTTCCGTTTAGTTCGACTAAGTATGTAATCGATGTTGTCAATCAAAATATTCATATTCATCTAATCATTGCTACATTGTTTTTTATGTCATATGGGATAATAATGTCTAGAGAGGACATCGTGTTTAAACATCTGTCTCGCTTGTTTGTTTCAACTAATTTGGTAGTACTGTAGGTATGTATCAGAAAATATGAGGTTCTTTTTTCAAACTCAATACCAATTTGACAAAAAGCAATGAGATATTTTTTTTTAAAAGTACCAATTCACTCCAGCACAAGATCCGAGCAAGCTATGCTGAGCGTGACGTAGGCTTACCCCACTGCCCCAAAAGGAGAGTGATGTTTTCGACTGTTGTGCCAGTTTATCAATATGCCACTGGGCACTTTGGAATATTCAAATAATGCGGCGAAAATTACATTAATTGCCCATTTGTATGTTAATTGCGCATTCCGTGCCCAAATTATATTATTTCTGTAGGTAAATTTCGAATAGTAATTTTTACTACCGGTTAATTACTTCTTATTTATTTTGTATGTTTGTGGGTTAATTTAAATTACTCAGCTAATTGATCGAGCAAGCGAAGCGAGTGATGATTTTTCTAACATTTTCAAATTTTTTTTGCATGTAGTTTTTGTTTGTTATAAATAAATAAATAGAACTGGTTTATCATCTATGAGTAAGTAATCACAATCTTTCGATTGTGGGTTCAATATTTGCAATCAAAAACCTATCAAACCTCCTTTCTCTCTCACTCCTTCACATCCTCTAAAAAAACCTTTTTTTCTTTCCATTTGTTAGTCCATTTTATATTGCAGGTAGACTACGTCGTACGCCCATTGTATGTTATTTAATAACACTGTTACTGTAATGTATCCTTGCAATAAAGTGTTACCTATCTATCTATCTATCTACTACTACACTATCTGCTTTTTGAAGTTTCGTCGTATCTATCGTAAACCCGTACATAAAAACAGAACCTTCCCCGGAATTAATCAATTCAGCTGAAATTAGTGTACCGAAACGAAAGATGATATGCTTAGTAGGCAACTAAGGTCGTTTTCACTCGGAAATCGATTCCGATTATCGAACATCTCGATTGGAATAAGTAATCGATTTTCACACCTGAGTGAGTTTTTTTATCTTGGGTCGTCTTTCGCTATTACTTTAAGTTATTTCTATCGCTCTATCTAAATCTGCACTAATAGTATTATAAAGAGGAAAGATTTGTCTTTTTGTAGGTACGAGTATAAAACTAAAACCGGCTGAAACATGGATTTCTCTTGTTTGCGCTGTTTAGCGGGATTCCTTTCGTGACGTGGATAAATACGAAGACTTGGATTCTTGATATACAGGGTTATTCATTATTAGCTGCAAATACTCAGGAATTAGGTTCAACAAATAAAATAAAAAATATTTATGAAATGATTTTTTTTAAGTTTTGTTATGAAAATCCCGAGAAAAACCGATAAAGGAATCATTGGCGCCTGACCTATTTTGACCTTTGATCCGCGCCCGCGCGCCGTGAGTGACACTCTGCGTTCAGTCACTGCCTGGGTGGGTCATCGTCCTGTTCTCCGTGGCAATCATTATGCAATAGCCATAAAGAAATTAATAAAAATAAAATTTTGATACAAAAACTTGAAAAAATTTTTGATCAAATTTAAAAAAAATAATTACATAAATATTTTTTATTCTATTTGTTGAACCTTATTCCTGAGTATTTGCAGTTAATAATGAATAACCCTGTATTGCGCATAATATTGAATTAAAAAGTACAAATTACAGAGTTCTATGTGCGGTTAGCTTAGCGGTTAAAAGTTGTAGGTGGAGTGACAGACTGGGGTCGCTGTCAAAAATATTTGAAAATTGGATTTGACGTATAATGTCAAATCCAATTTAGCAACCTAGCAAGTTTTCCTAAAATTACAAAAAAAAATAAACCAAAGATTTTTATGATGTCCCAAAAAATAAAAGCAGAGCGGGATTTGAACCCGCGACTAAATATCTTTGTGATTTCCTTAAGTGTAGTTAACACTATAAAAACAAAAAAAAAACAAGTCATTGAATTTTTACATCCGTGCAAAAATGGGGCGGATCACTAGTTTTAATATAATTTGGCGTTTTCATTCAATGGTTTGGTACTTGGATTTTATTGAATGACTTAATCCAAGTCTATTTCGACATTAAGTTGAAGCAGCTCTTTCAGATACAAAGGTTTAGGAAGCTTGTGATTCTATTCATTAAAATATACAATGAAAAATTTTAAGAGGTCAACCTGAAGTAACCTGCTTAGAAAAATAAAAATGTTGGTGCGCACCAAAAAGTTCTCAACAAAACCGGTTGTGTAAGCTGGGCGTATGCGTACCAATGTGCATAACAATGTGCTTGTTTCTATAATCTTCTTTGTTGGTCACTGGTCACTGGTTCATAAAAATAAAGAAAATATTTACTTCATCCCATGTATTCGAAAAGAGGCTCTTTGTTCCTCGATAAATTCGTGCAAAATAGGTCATATCGGCATACTTAAATGATGAAAAGCCTTTTGAATTTGGAATACTATTAAATTAAAAAGTTTGAGCATAATTACGATATCAAGGAGGTTGGAAACCCATTAACAATAAGTTTAAAAAGTATATGGAAAATACGCAGTGTCTAAAATAATCGATACAAATTTGGAACGCACCTAGTAACAGTGACGAAATGAATTTTGAATTTGGAATACTATTCAATTATAAAATTTGAGCACAATGACGACACCAAGGAGGTTAGAAGCCCATAGACAATGAGTTTAAAAAGTCTATGGAAAAAACGCACTGTCAAAAATAATCGATACAAATTTCGAACGCACTTATTAACACGAAATGACTTTTGAATTTGAAATACTATGAAATAAAAAGTTTGAGCACAATGAGCACCAAGCAGGTTGGAAACCCATACAATCAGTTTAATAAGTTTCTGGAAAATTCGCACTTTTTAAAATAATCGATACAAATTTCGAACGAACATGCCATCGCTACATAAAGTAGTGCCAACATAATATCTCTCAGGTTGGCACAATTTACCCTGAAACCGTTGATCGCCGAGAGCTATAAATTAATTCGGACCATAAAGCCAACACACCAACGCTTAATTCAATTAATGAACCGAAATATAGAACTTGTGCCCATTTTGGAACGTTTTTGCGCAATTAATGTGGAGAAGAGTGCATTTTACAAATTTGCGAAATGCTAGAAAATAATGACTGAAAAGTGGCGTTTATCATTTATTCTAGTGGATAATAGTAATGGGAGACGCTAAAATGAAGTTTTACGACGTGATAAAAGAAATAGCTGCCATGTGATATACGAAATAGGTATTAAGAATGGACTAAAGATAAGAAATTGAGTTTATTATAATAGGGTATGGTAAGCATTTAAACATATTTATTAGCATGGTGATATATTAATAATGTATAGGTAAGTATGGTGTTTATAGGGTTCCGTAGCCAAATGGCAAAAACGGAACCTTTATAGATTCATCATGATTGTCTGTTTTTCAGTCTGTCTCACAGCCACCTTTCAGCAAAAGATGGCACTAAAATTTGATTGTAAAAAAAAATCAAATCGACTCGTCCTATAAATGAATCCAAGCTAGATCGATTAATAGCCCCTGAAGACCCCTGTGTACAAAATATCATGAAAATCGTTGCAGCCGTTTCCGAGAAATTTTATTGTAAGATTAGTTTATTAAAGATTATTATATAAAATATGTTATAAAATATCTAACAGCCTACTTACAGGTATTCAATGGATAGATTTCCCCTTATTACTACTTACTGGAACTTTGTCCAATGCATCATGCCCCAGATGTCTCGTACGTATAAGTAACATTTATCGTATCTCAAACTTGTTTCTTACCAATCGCATCACAGTTCGCTACCAATTGGAAACATTCAATTGTGTTCTTTTAGAAAGTTGGTAGTATCGAGTATCGAACTTAGTCGATACTTCACTAGCTTCAAATAGAATACAGGTAAGTAAAAGTAGATAGTTTCCAACTCTCACAAGTTTAAACGAAATAAATAAAACATACGATAGCCAAACATCCAGTGGACTAATAGATTAGTTTGTTGTTGACACAAGAAATATAAAAGTAAAAAAGAGAGAAAGAAAGAAAGAAAGAAAATTTATTTATTTGACATAACACAGCTACACAGAACGGAACATTACATTACAACCTACTAAAATAAGCACAAAAAAATAAAAAATAAAAAATTGTAACACAAATAATAAAGTAGAAGTAATTGTATTCTATTCTTCGCTATTGTAACCATTAACTATAAGGTTACTCACGTAAAGAACCTACCTTACGATGCACAGCCTAAGGGTCCGTTCACACAGATCGGCTCGGAGAGCATCGGCGCGCATTATTCTTTTGACGCAGACCGGATCGTATACGTTTGGAGTTGGTCGGAGAGGAGCCGCCAACTATTTCACATAGACCGGCTGGAAGCGTTTTAGTATTAGTAGAGCTCCTTGTGAAGGGCTCGTCCGAGGAAGTACTGGTAGTACTTCCTCATGCCTTTTTCTGCCGTGAAGCAGCATCGCTGTGTTTCGGTTTGAAGGGCATGGGTGCTGGTGTAATTACTGGCACGTGAAGTGAAACATCTGTAAGAATCAAGTTGATGGACGCAGGGCAGTGCATCGTAGGGCACGTTCCAGACGTGCGTGACCTACAAGGCAATGCTTTGCAAGGCGATGCAAGGCGATGGTTACCGCTTAACATCAGGTGGGCCATATGCTTGTTCCATCAGCTAGTAGTATAAAAAAAAAGAAAAAAAAAGTGATCTGAAAGCCGATGCACTCGCAGCCGACGAGAAATGGACGCGATCGGAGCCGATCAGCTCCTCTTATTATTTCACACCAAGCGCGTTCAAGCGTTCTTGATGACAAAAGCAGTGCAGATGCAAAAATAAACCTTACTAAAAATACTAACATTATTTTTAAAGAATTTGCACTAAAGATTAATTGCAATAAAACCAAAATCCTTAAAACTTCTAAGCATCAAGTAACTTCACCAAACACAATTACAATACAAAATGACACAATTCAAAATGTAAACAGCTTTAAATATCTAGGAAGCCTAATAACCGCAGACTCCAGATGTACACCTGATATTAAATCTTGAATAGCTATAGCTAAACAAGCATTTCACAATAAGAAATATATATTTACATCCAGTATGTATAGCAAAACACATTAAAAAGAAATTTATAAAAAGTTATGCATGGAGCTTAGCTTTATATGGCTGTGAGACATGGACATTGACGCAACGGATTGTTTTCAACGTGATAAGAATATGATCTCCTCTCCGAGCCGGTCTGTGTGAACGGACCCTAAGCCTCCATCAACTTGAAGCATCTCTTCTTCTTTTTATCCCAGTTTATGTGGGGTTATTATGTTGTGTTTATAATATGGGTTTTCATGTGGGTTTTTGTAGGCACACCATGTTCTCCTCTATCAGCCGTCACCTCTGTATTCACTTCTTTCTTATCCATGTCATCTTTCACACTGTTCATTCATCTTTTCTTTGGCCTACCTCTACCCAAATATCCATCTATATTCATACTCATCACTCTCCTAGTCACATGACATCTCTTCTTTTTTGAAGACAGAAGAGCTCCTCAAATTTTCTTTCAACTCACAGGCATATTGAAAAAAAACGAACGAATTTTCTATTTGAAGTCTGTTAAAAAAAACTTAATGTTACTGTCGTGTCACTCTGGTCTCTTAGGCCATTGTGGTGAAAGGACTTAGGTATTCGATATGGAATTATATGGTAAAAATTGTAAGCTAAGTAGTAATCTTGTAGAAAAACTGTTCTTGGCTAAAAAGAGCTTTCTGCTTCATAAGATTAAAAATCGATGCCGCCAGTTGGCCGTTCTGTCTGAAGCTAACTCGATTGCATTGTCTTCTTCTCGCTACGACCAATGTGTGGAAAATGTAGTAGCACAACCATTAAATAAGAATATTATAATTATTGACGACAACGCGTGACCCGCGGGCTGGTGGGTATCTGGCGCAGCGCATTAACATTGCTATTCAGCGTGCAGGCAATGCCGCCAGCGTCTTGGAAACGCTTCCTTCTGGTACTGATTTGGATCAGTTGAGCTATCTCTAGATCGTTTGTAACGGACTGCAGATAGCTTAACTGTTTCTTGTGTGTGTTTGTACATTTAGAATGATTACCTAGGTAGATCTTGCACACAGCATAAAAAACAGTGAAACGAAAAGAAATAGTAAGAAGAACTTACTTCTATTTATCGTTTCACTGGTTTTTTCAAACCAGTGTGGTGAAAGAACTTTAAGTGAGTGTGAGTTTATGCGCCTTTAAGAGGCTCAGAAATCAGAAATATTTATTGCATAACTGTGGTACAGAAAAGATCATGTTTTTGAGTTTTAAGATTCTACGACATGCCGCCGGTTTCCTCACGAACTTTTCCTTCACCGTTTGAGAGTACCGGCAGAATGCACAGACCAGCATAGCCACAGCATAGACAGCATACTTAAACCAGCTTGGCTAGACTGGTTTACCTCGCAGGGACTGATCCCAATCAGCTGTTAAGCTCCTGAGTCTCGAACATCACCGTAAAGTAGCCAGTCTATCGGTATTTTACAGGATACATTTTGGAGAGTGTGCGATGGAACTTCACAATTTAGTTCCCCCATCCCCCATAAAATAATTATTATCGGACTACTAGAAGCACGGAAATGCGACATATCCATACATGCTTGATGTTCCAACTGTCCGCACCGCTTTGCTTCAACTTTTATGTTGCGGACAGCCAAGGAGTGGAATTCCTTGTCTGTTTTTTCGGACACTTATAACTTGGATGTTTTTAAGAGAAGAGTGAACAGGTATCTTCTAGGTAAGTGTGCTACACCGTCAACCGCATCATCACTTAAGAGCAGGTGAGCGGGCGATTATATAAAAAAAAAAGTTACTATACTGTAATCTCGCTACTATGGTACCTTTTCATTTGAAGCCTGTCAGAAGTTAGTGCTGCACTTCCGAGGATGAGCCTGAACAGTGAAGTTAGTCGACAGTTCAACATTTTGATTGCTCCATCTTGAAATGGTGCCGATATTGCATTGAATCAAGAATTCGATTTCCGGAGAATTAGTTATTCTGTGGTTCAATTATTAATTAAAGGTTTGAGGTCTTGTAGAACCAAAAGTTCTCAAATGGCGACCACGAACCGAAAGACAAAGGTAAAAAAATTTTAAAGACATCATAGCTCGGGTAAAACTGGAGTCCAGGCTCCATCATGAGACGTAAGTTCGAGCAGGCTTCACCATCATCAGCCTCAAGAATTCTACTGTTGTTTACGGGCCTTCTCTATAAATTTCCATTTTCATTTCATTTATTCACTAACAATCCTTTTACAAATCGTGTTTGAATGTTTACTATAAAGTAACATGCTACAAAAAAAACATTTAAATACAGTCATCAAATAAAATAAATACACATAAATCCAGGAAGAACGATTCTGAGCTTTTTCCATCCACTGACTTTCCGCAATCATAAAAATACGTTTAGTGGTCGCTATTCGAGAAGCTTCGATTCTACGATACCTAAAAACGCTCAAAATAAACCTGAAGGTTTGAGACTCTCGTTCTTGAAATGTTGAAAACAATGATGGTAGGTGGTAACCATCACATAATAACAAAGTATTCACTGACAGGCCACGCTAGTACGTGCCCTACGACTAGAAGAACAGGCAACAAACTACGGCTCGGTTCCCACTGTTTTTTTATATAATCCTTTTACAAATCAAAAATAGTCTTAAATAATAGCAGTGAAGTTCCAGCGTGGTGCCACTTCACTTATTCAGACGTCTCTGTTTGATGCAGTCCCCACTCTGTATAGACACAATTTTCTCTGTCGGTCTAAGTCTGATTTGTGAAGGTACAGTGCTGTGTGTCTTCCCCTCGAGTTGGTGTATATTTGGCGTATATGATAAAACATGGCCGACAATGGTTCTCAATCTTTCGTAAATTTCCCCAATGGTGCGAGGAAATAAAAGGTATTTGGTATTTACAGTGTTTTTTGTAATTACAAAAAAAATGTTTGTCTGTAAAGTCGGTTTACTGACGATAGTTGAACGTGACAACGTCATACAGCTGTCCAAGCGGACGTATCACTCACTCAAGTAGGAGAGAGACAGATGTCGAACGCTGCCGAACGCGGAGGCCGTGCGTGCCTCTTTTTCGCTCGTTCCGCGCTCTCGCTTGCATTTCAAGCCTTAAATGGAACGCCTCAGAGCGAGGTAACTCCGCATGAGTCATGTTTTTGCGTGCGTGCAGTTGGCTCCATCGAATTATAAGACGTTGTCACGTCAAAACTTGCAAAAATATTAAAAGATTTAAAAACATTCTTTGTAATAGTGCGATGTCGTTCTTTTGAAATAGTGCAATGTAAGGGTTGTGATTGCACCTCAAACTAGCTCCTTTCATACTTTTGACACGTGTTTATTTCCAGTAGAAACATAGTTTGTGTTTTTGGAAATCTACACAGTAGCCTCAAATAGAAATTTCTCTAAATATTTTTTTTATTTTACCATCTGCTTGAACAGTCTTATGGCCCATCTAATGTTAAGTGGTAACCATGGACTAAACAAAGTATTGCTTCGCAGGTCACGCATCAGGAACGTGCCCTGCATCCATCAACTTGGCATACATTTCACGTGGCAGTAATTTCATCTACTTTATCAAAAACAATAGAACTATTAATATTTCTTCTGTGATTAAACCCCCTCAGATCACTAAGTACCACTAGAAATTATTAATTTTCTTACCTCGGTAAAGGACTGAATTTGAGAACCACAGGGCTTATAGGGGGGTTATACCGCCATATTTGACTCGGGGGGATTAAAAGCTAATTTTCAGGCAAACTGCTGGTTTTCATGTAGTTTTGGTCAGTTGGTTTAGTGCAAAATTGTGTTGGGATTGTTAGAATGTATTTTAAACCACGGAAGAGTTATATTACCAAGTGGGAGCTCCAGTGGTGTTTTGGGGAAATTGCTGCTGTTGAATAAAAAAAGAAACCACGGTTAAAGTAAAACTTTTTTCAGATAGACATGTAACAAAAAATTTATCATCAGCTTTAATAATTTTATCAGCATTTGTTCTACTCATATTTTTGCTTCAAATTTTTGAGTGAAACAACTGTCAATTAAATATATTAATTGTGGATTAGCTATCCGTAAAACCTGGTAAAACTAGCCCTAATAATTGGTCTTAGCATCCTGTAAATAAAAAAGTAAAGTAAACAGGCCTTTGCATCTATTAATCAATCTGTATCTTTTCAAACTGTACAGAAAGAAATCAAATCGTTCTTATATGACAAACTTATGCGATGGCAAACATAAAATTATTTGTCATACACGAGTGCAAAGTTACTTTTTAACAGCGTGCTCAATTTTGAGAACCGAGGAAGCGAAGGATTCTTAAATTGAATAACAAGTTCAAAAACTTGAATCCTGAGCGCTAGCGAAGGAATCAAAAGACGAGCACGAGGTAAAAAATCTTTGCACTCAAGTGCAACACATAACTTTTCATCCCACCTCAGAGCGGAGATTACTAAATGCACACCAAGAAGGTTCCGATTCCAAGTTTTAAAATAGTTGTATGATAAATTCGGCACCATAGAGGTAGAAGTAAATAGGTTAATTGATGTTCTGAATTCACAAACTTAGTGCACACGATGTTCTTTTAAATTCAATTTCACTTTATCCTCTGCAAAAATACACAAAATGAAAAAAATAACCGAATTAAGAACGTAAGATCTTTATATTTGAAGTCGATTAAAAATAGACGCAGAGGCGTTTACTTTTTCTTATTGGTGGTGTCAGGCAAGGAATAAAGAGGGTAAGTGAGAATATTCGTTCACTGGGCTATTCAACGTCAAACTCTGTTTATGATTACATAGCCCAGTATCAGGTCAGATGCAATGAAACATAGAAAACGTGACCGGACAGGATCGGATAGTCGGAGAGGAAGCGGGTATATCGCGATGGACCCATGAATAAATTATCAGTGTCGGTGATACGGGCTCTGAGTGGTTGAGAACTGTTCAGTGAAGCTTCGAATATTTTATTAGGCTAGATAGAGTTTCAAGATGAAGCATTAGCATGGCTTTTTGTAGTAGTAGAGCTTTTTGTGAAGGGCTCGTCCGGGGAACTACTACCACCATGCCTATTTCTGCCGTGAAGCAGCATTGCTATCTTTCGGTTTGAAGGGTGTGGGTGCCGGTAAAATTACTGGCACGTGAGGCTGAACATGCTAAGCCGAATATGATTAATTAAATTTCTATAGGACTACTCTGCAAGATAAACTGCAAGATAAACTTTCCAGATTTTACAGATGATAAAAATAATTGAAATCGTCTCATAAACGACGAAGATATAAAAAAACATTTAAAAAATACATCTGAATTGAGAACCTCTTTTTTTATTTCAAGTCGTTTAAAAATGATCTACCTACCTCCATTTGCATAGTACCTACTCAGCCTAACAAACACTCGATTGTGTTATCGATACTCAAAGTGAAATCGATTTTGAACACAATAGAGTTGATAATAAATGAATGTTTTCACCCCCTAGTCGTTTAACTACGCTTTTGCGGAGGAAAATATTTTTAAAACGTGTGAAACCTCAATTTTCCGGGATACAGTCATTCTATTTTTCATTTCATTTCATTTATTTATTGCTCATTATGTGCATAAAATAAATGGCATTCGTTCTTAAAGTAGCTTAGGTCCATGGTCCATGTACTAGGACCCTGTTGGCCACTGCAATGTCATGGCAGGTTTATAATACAATTAAAAGTTAACAATAGATTTATAGATAGAATAAGTTAGTTCATTATACAGTAGTCAAAAGTAACGTCAAGGGAGTTAGGAATAAATACATTCATCCCTTAAATCGAAACTCGGAAATGCCAGCAACATTGATCACAAGCAGAAGTAGATACCTAATTATTTTTCTAACTAAAGGCTTACGGTCTAAGTCATTTCTTATCCAACCCCAGTAATAAACTAACTTGGTTGTCTAGCTAGGAAAACGGCCACTCAGACCGGGTTGGTAAAGCTAGCTGTCCACTAATGCGTAAGGTATACAATATACATAAAGTAAACAGTCCTTTGAATCTATTGTGGGCTAAGTTTACACTAACTTTACGGGACGCTAAAATGCTTAGCCAGATTTAATTCGACTGACCTCTCAGCTCAATTGTTAGTTCTGTCTTCTGCGCCGTTAGATCGTGGGTTCGATCTCCAACGATAACAAATATTTGTGTGGTTAACACAGATGTTTGCTATCAGTCTGGGTGTTATATGTATTCTAAGTATGTATTTACAATCAAAAAGTATAATTATTACAATATGAGCTATCTGTTTCCATAGTACAAGCTCTGCTTAGTTTGGGGCTAGATATTGTTGTATGGATTGTCTACAGTATATGTTTATTTATTTGCTATTTGATTTCATTATTTTTTCCTTTTCACTTCTGTCGGCACTCCCGGCGTGCCACTGTTTTTTTATAAAACATCATTTACTCTCATAATAATCTTCATACATGCTCGACGCTTTAGGGTACTCTTAACTTGTGCACGTTACCGCTTCAGCAGATGCTAGGTTTTAGAGCCTGGCTATTCAGTATAGCTTGGCATAATAAATCTACTTTAGTTTATGCCTCCCTACCATACTTTGTTTTTATGTGGTTCTAGACAAATATTATGTTATGGAATTCCTGTTTTGTACTTTCCTGTTTCTTAATAATCAATCCATAAATCCTATAAAAATTCTAAACTTTAATTATTTCGATTGGTTTTTCAAAACTGATTGAATTTTAAAAAATGTTTAAAAGACGCGTTTCTATTATAGAGTTTTCAAAGAAATTGGGACAAAAAAAATATTAAACTCAAGTAAAATAATTTTGTAAACGAATAAAACAATGACAGAAACAAGTATTTTAGCGAAAAAACAAAATAAAAAATAATTGAACGTAGTTGGTTGCGAAACTGGATTTCGTACAAGCACTAAAGGGATTTATTTGCATACCGTTGACGAACATAATAAACTCAACTAATCTAATACAAGTTTATTTATTTCGAGTAAAATAAATAAACTTGAATTAGATAAAAAGAACCTATAAAATTTAAACAAAAAAAACTTATAAATACCACAGTCCACAATACTACTTCGCAAACAATGCACAGACTATACAAACGTGACTACACACACACAATAAAATCAGAAAGACACGACATTCATACAAATATACACCTAGAATACCAATATTTGTTCCGAGCACGCATTTTCCTTCGCCCCGAGCTAGGGCTGTCACAGTTTAGAAAAATAACTAGGAAAATATCTAATACAGATTTACGACGCATTCTATAAAAAATAAACGATGGTTTACCTCTTTTTAAAACAACGTTATTACACGAATTATTTCTAAAAAAACTATAGTTGCAGTAACAAATATCTAAAGCTTAAATTTGTATTTTCTTTATTATTTGTATAAATAAAAATAAGCAAAGCTATGGCAACTGGAATAGGTATTGAATTTATTATATTTTATAATATTTTTTTCTGTTATTACTAAAAATGAAGAAGTTCAAGGTTTGCATGCAACCTTCACAACTTTTTTGAGTTTTATGTTTGGCAGTTTTGTATTATGTCCGATTATAGAAGGCACAACATAATTTGCTTTTTTTTAGTTAAACAGAAAATGCGACAAAAATAGTCTTTCGTATATAGACAATTTATGCTTATAGTTTTTGTTAATTAGGTGTTAATTAGGCTTACAGTGGGTTGCAATATTATTAGTCATTTCATTTCAATTTCATTTCGTTTCAATTATATACCTACTCTTAAACTAATTTAGATTATTTTTATGTTGTAGCTATTTGTTGTCTCTGAATAAATAAAATAGTTTCGGTAAAATCCGAAACTATTTTATTTATTCAGCGACACACGAGCAAAGCCGCAGACAAAAGCTTAATATTTTAAAATATAAATCTATCAAAAGTCCAATAGCCAATAACTATCAATAACTAAATTGGATCGCACGATCGCGCAGTAAACTAATTTGCAAATAAAACATCGGTGAAAAATATCAGCTATCGAACTTTGCATTCAAAGTTTTTACTATCATCGTTGGTATGAAATTCATAAATCATTGTATAAATTCTTTTCACACAAAAACAAACCCGACCGATGTAATGTTATAAAAATATTCTTAAATTTGGACAATACCTAATAGTAGATAGTTACACAAGGGCAATAGCTACTACAAGCGAGGTAAGCACTCATTATGCGAGGTAATTAAAACGTTTTATAAAACTATGACAAAATGAAATTTTTATCATAGAAAAATAATTATTTATGAAAATTAATAGTAAAATATTTGCACCGGTATCTATTAGAATAGTCACAGACGTAATGCACCCATCTGTGTGCATCTACTTTTTTTTCAGCAAAAAGTTTCTTAACGTTTTTATGAAAAGAGAGATTGTATCACCAAGGAGTTTGCACAGCTCGTTATGTAATCAAACTGTAACATAGTCAAGTTTAGTGTGATGGTAAAGTGATTTAAAAATGAAACGTATTTACAATGCATTGAGTGGCAAATGACTACTTACACCGCTTCCTTGCACAGCAGTAAAGCTTACATAAGAGCATGTATATGATGTAAAGAATATTATGAAATCGACTGCATGGATTTTACATTAAAAAAAGCCTAAAAACCATATTAGAGCTATCACCATCCAACAACCACATTCAAATCTGCTCCAATTTGTTGTTTAGTTTTAAAAGTACGTGTCCACAGACAAATAGACTCAAACTTATGTCAGTCATAGGTTTAAAAATAGAATGCTTTGATTCAACTTTACAATACCCGCAAAGATGAAAGTTCCTTTTTCAAATTGATATTAAAAACGTGCTTATTGTCAACCCTATCCAAACACACGGAAAGCAGAATACGAATAGTGTGATCGTGCTAAAAAGATCGTTTAAAAACTAAGGAAATCTATGAATTATTTATTTTACGATGCAACCGCACCGCACACCAGTCGTGGTTAGGTACATCAACCCTATATGCCCGCACACTTCTTACAATAATCACCCTATGGATACACACTTATAATTTATCTGTAGGTCTACCACAAGCTCTGTCTGGCTCTGTCTCTGGCTCTGGGTTTGAGTCTGTTTAAGTGCTGATGCTGATCAGAGCACACAGACTCAAAACCAGAGCCAGAGACAGAGCCAGACAGAGGTTGTGGTAAGCCTTCTATGATACCTTTGACTTGTACTCGTCACGCTGTCATAGAAAAATATGGCAATTTTTTTTTATTATTTGATTTACACGATGAAGATCAAATACCTATGTTGGCATAATCGGCCGTAAAAGTAAATGAGCTTGAAAGAATGAAAAACTATGATAGGTTTGTTTGTTTTTTGCGGGAGTTGGCCTTAATTGATTTAAAATTAGCATAAAAGATACATTTATTTACACAAAGAATCTTACATTTAAACCAATATTTTCAAAAAAAGAAATAATAATAAATAAAAATTTAAAAAAAAAGTGTTGTGTATTCCACACAAACACATTTATATAATATATATTTAGTAAAAGTGATTTTTGTTTTACTTAAAAGGTGAACGAGTTCTTAATACTGAGGGCTGATTTCAAAAGATCGTAGATTTGTTTTAACAGAAGAATGCTTTTAAAGTTTTTGTTCTGAGTAAGGTGATGACTATAATATCCTCAGAACATCGAAACGGTTGCTTTAATTTATACCAAACATGGCTAAAGGCCAAGAACAATCTCGGAGCTATCAGCCCAATAAAAAAAAGCAGCCAAGTGCGAGTCGGGCTCGCCCATGAAGGGTCCCGTAGCAGCAAGTAACATAATATAAAAGTTCTTGTAGTTCGTCGTAAGGTAGGTAAATTGCGGTTTACGATTTATGACGTATACAAAAAAACTACTTACTACATCCCGTTCAAACTAATTTTAAACAGACAGTGCTTGAAAAATGGATGCGTGTGAACTTAGCAGATCATTGTCCAGCAGATCAAAAAAAAAAGTGAGTTCTATTCGCATGCAGCATAGTTCTACAGTTCCTGATACTTTTCAGGAATAGTTCTGGCCTGAAAACCTGAAAAAAAAACAATTGAAAATATGCTCTGCCAACTTCCCGTAGCAGATCATTTTTCACCAATAAAATAAAAAAAAATATTTTCATGTGCCTAAAGCTCTGCTCTACAGTTCCTGATACTTTTCAGAAATAGTTCTGGCCTGAAAACCTGAAAAAAGTGATTTGAACAAAAAATATTAATATTTTTTTTATGGTTTTAAACAGTTTGCAAGAGCTAGAACTCTTTCGTCTCTCATAGATCCATACTAGAGCTACTACCTAGAACTTGAATCAAGTCTGGAACTCACGCAAAAAAACCAGCAGAGCAGGGTTGAAAGTTTAAAATATTTTTTTTATAGTGTTAAGGGGTTTGTAGAAAATAGCACTCTCACGTTTATCATAGGTCCTTATAAGCCCTATAACCTACAAATTGAATCAAGTCTGGAACTCACGCAAAACGTTCAGCAGAGCAGGGTTGAAAGTTTAAAATATTTTTTTTATAGTGTTAAGGGGCTCGTAAAAACTAGCACTCTCGCGTTTATCATAGGTCCTTAAAAGCCCTATAACCTACAAATTGAATCAAATCTGGAACTCACGCAAAACAACCAGCAGAGCAGGGTTGAAAGTTTAAAATATTTTTTTATAGTGTTAAGAGGTTCGTAGAAACTAGCACTCTCGCGTTTATCATAGGTCCTTATAAGCCCTATAACCTACAAATTGAATCACGTCTGGAACTCACGCAAAACGTTCAGCAGAGCAGGGTTGAAAGTTTAAAATATTTTTTTTATAGTGTTAAGGGGTTCGTAGAAACTAGCACTCTCGCGTTTATCATAGGTCCTTATAAGTCCTATAACCTACAAATTGAATCACGTCTGGAACTCACGCAAAACGTTCAGCAGAGCAGGGTTGAAAGTTTAAAATATTTTTTTTATATTGTTAAGGGGTTCGTAGAAACTAGCACTCTCAAGTTTATCATAGGTCCTTATAAGCCCTATAACCTACAAATTGAATCACGTCTGGAACTCACGCAAAACGTTCAGCAGAGCAGGGTTGAAAGTTTAAAATATTTTTTTTATAGTGTTAAGGGGTTCGTAGAAACTAGCACTCTCGCGTTTATCATAGGTCCTTATAAGCCCTATAACCTACAAATTGAATCACGTCTGGAACTCACGCAAAACGTTCAGCAGAGCAGGGTTGAAAGTTTAAAATATTTTTTTTATATTGTTAAGGGGTTCGTAGAAACTAGCACTCTCAAGTTTATCATAGGTCCTTATAAGCCCTATAACTTACAAATTGAATTACGTCTGGAACTCACGCAAACCGTTCAGCAGAGCAGGGTTGAAAGTTTAAAATATTTTTTTTATAGTGTTAAGGGGTTCGTAGAAACAAGCACTCTCGCGTTTATCATAGGTCCTTATAAGCCCTATAACCTACAAATTGAATCAAGTCTGGAACTCACGCAAACCGTTCAGCAGAGCAGGGTTGAAAGTTTAAAATATTTTTTTTATAGTGTTAAGGGGTTCGTAAAAACTAGCACTCTCGCGTTTATCATAGGTCCTTATAAGCCCTATAACCTACAAATTGAATTAAGTCTGGAACTCACGCAAAAAAACCAGCAGAGCAGGGTTGAAAGTTTAAAATATTTTTTTTATAGTGTTAAGGGGTTTGTAGAAACTAGCACTTTCGCGTTTATCATAGGTCCTTATAAGCCCTATAACCTACAAATTGAATCAAGTCTGGAACTCACGCAAAACGTTCAGCAGAGCAGGGTTGAAAGTTTAAAATATTTTTTTTATAGTGTTAAGGGGTTCGTAAAAACTAGCACTCTCGCGTTTATCATAGGTCCTTAAAAGCCCTATAACCTACAAATTGAATTAAATCTGGAACTCACGCAAAACGACCAGCAGAGCAGGGTTGAAAGTTAAAAATATTTTTTTTATAGTGTTAAGGGGTTCGTAGAAACTAGCACTCTCGCGTTTATCATAGGTCCTTATAAGCCCTATAACCTACAAATTGAATCAAGTCTGGAACTCACGCAAAACGTTCAGCAGATCAGGGTTGAAAGTTTAAAATATTTTTTTTATAGTGTTAAGGGGTTCGTAAAAACTAGCACTCTCGCGTTTATAAAAGGTCCTTAAAAGCCCTATAACCTACAAATTGAATTAAATCTGGAACTCACGCAAAACGACCAGCAGAGCAGGGTTGAAAGTTAAAAATATTTTTTTTATAGTGTTAAGGGGTTCGTAGAAACTAGCACTCTCGCGTTTATCATAGGTCCTTATAAGCCCTATAACCTACAAATTGAATCAAGTCTGGAACTCACGCAAAACGTTCAGCAGAGCAGGGTTGAAAGTTTAAAATATTTTTTTTATAGTGTTAAGGGGTTCGTAAAAACTAGCACTCTCGCGTTTATAATAGGTCCTTAAAAGCCCTATAACCTACAAATTGAATAAAATCTGGAACTCACGCAAAACGACCAGCAGAGCAGGGTTGAAAGTTAAAAATATTTTTTTTATAGTGTTAAGGGGTTCGTAAAAACTAGCACTCTCGCGTTTATAATAGGTCCTTAAAAGCCCTATAACCTACAAATTGAATCAAGTCTGGAACTCACGCAAAACGTTCAGCAGAGCAGGGTTGAAAGTTTAAAATATTTTTTTTATAGTGTTAAGGGGTTCGTAAAAACTAGCACTCTCGCGTTTATAATAGGTCCTTAAAAGCCCTATAACCTACAAATTGAATTAAATCTGGAACTCACGCAAAACGACCAGCAGAGCAGGGTTGAAAGTTAAAAATATTTTTTTTATAGTGTTAAGGGGTTCGTAGAAACTAGCACTCTCAAGTTTATCATAGGTCCTTATAAGCCCTATAACCTACAAATTGAATCACGTCTGGAACTCACGCAAAACGTTCAGCAGAGCAGGGTTGAAAGTTTAAAATATTTTTTTTATATTGTTAAGGGGTTCGTAGAAACTAGCACTCTCGCGTTTATCATAGGTCCTTATAAGCCCTATAACCTACAAATTGAATTAAATCTGGAACTCACGCAAAACGACCAGCAGAGCAGGGTTGAAAGTTTAAAATATTTTTTTTATAGTGTTAAGGGGTTCGTAGAAACTAGCACTCTCGCGTTTATCATAGGTCCTTATAAGCCCTATAACCTACAAATTGAATCACTTCTGGAACTCACGCAAAACGACCAGCAGAGCAGGGTTAATAGTTTAAAATATTTTTTTTATAGTGTTAAGTTAAGTTTTTAAAGTGTTTTTATTTGTGTTTTTTTATACTGAGTTCTAGTTTTTTGGCGTGAGTTCCAGGCTTGATTCAAATATAAGGTTATAGGGCTTATAAGGACCTATGATAAACGCGAGAGTGCTAGTTTTTACGAATCCCTTAACACTATAAAAAAAATATTTTAAACTTTCAACCCTGCTCTGCTGAACGGTTTGCGTGAGTTCCAGACGAAATTCAATTTGTAAGTTATAGGGCTTATAAGGACCTATGATAAACGCGAGAGTGCTAGTTTCTACGAACCCCTTTACATTATAAAAAAAATATTTTAAACTTTCAACCCTGCTCTGCTGAACGTTTTGCGTGAGTTCCAGACGTGATTCAATTTGTAGGTTATAGGGCTTATAAGGACCTATGATAAACGCGAGAGTGCTAGTTTCTACGAACCCCTTAACACTATAAAAAAAATATTTTAAACTTTCAACCCTGCTCTGCTGGTTTTTTTGCGTGAGTTCCAGACTTAATTCAATTTGTAGGTTATAGGGCTTATAAGGACCTATGATAAACGCGAGAGTGCTAGTTTTTACGAACCCCTAAACACTATAAAAAAAATATTTTAAACTTTCAACCCTGCTCTGCTGAACGTTTTGCGTGAGTTCCAGACGTAATTCAATTTGTATAATATAGGGCTTATAAGGACCTATGATAAACGCGAGAGTGCTAGTTTTTACGAACCCCTAAACACTATAAAAAAAATATTTTAAACTTTCAACCCTGCTCTGCTGAACGTTTTGCGTGAGTTCCAGACGTGATTCAATTTGTAGGTTATAGGGCTTATAATTACCTATGATAAACGCGAGAGTGCTAGTTTTTACGAACCCCTAAACACTATAAAAAAAATATTTTAAACTTTCAACCCTGCTCTGCTGAACGTTTTGCGTGAGTTCCAGACTTAATTCAATTTGTAGGTTATAGGGCTTATAAGGACCTATGATAAACGCGAGAGTGCTAGTTTTTACGAACCGCTAAACACTATAAAAAAAATATTTTAAACTTTCAACCCTGCTCTGCTGAACGTTTTGCGTGAGTTCCAGACGTAATTCAATTTGTATAATATAGGGCTTATAAGGACCTATGATAAACGCGAGAGTGCTAGTTTCTACGAACCCCTTAACACTATAAAAAAAATATTTTAAACTTTCAACCCTGCTCTGCTGGTTTTTTTGCGTGAGTTCCAGACTTAATTCAATTTGTAGGTTATAGGGCTTATAAGGACCTATGATAAACGCGAGAGTGCTAGTTTTTACGAACCCCTAAACACTATAAAAAAAATATTTTAAACTTTCAACCCTGCTCTGCTGAACGTTTTGCGTGAGTTCCAGACTTAATTCAATTTGTAGGTTATAGGGCTTATAAGGACCTATGATAAACGCGAGAGTGCTAGTTTTTACGAACCCCTTAACACTATAAAAAAAATATTTTAAACTTTCAACCCTGCTCTGCTGAACGTTTTGCGTGAGTTCCAGACGTAATTCAATTTGTATAATATAGGGCTTATAAGGACCTATGATAAACGCGAGAGTGCTAGTTTCTACGAACCCCTTAACACTATAAAAAAAATATTTTAAACTTTCAACCCTGCTCTGCTGGTTTTTTTGCGTGAGTTCCAGACTTAATTCAATTTGTAGGTTATAGGGCTTATAAGGACCTATGATAAACGCGAGAGTGCTAGTTTTTACGAACCCCTAAACACTATAAAAAAAATATTATAAACTTTCAACCCTGCTCTGCTGAACGTTTTGCGTGAGTTCCAGACGTGATTCAATTTGTAGGTTATAGGGCTTATAAGGACCTATGATAAACGCGAGAGTGCTAGTTTTTACGAACCCCTAAACACTATAAAAAAAATATTTTAAACTTTCAACCCTGCTCTGCTGAACGTTTTGCGTGAGTTCCAGACGTGATTCAATTTGTAGGTTATAGGGCTTATAAGGACCTATGATAAACTTGAGAGTGCTAGTTTCTACGAACCCCTTAACAATATAAAAAAAATATTTTAAACTTTCAACCCTGCTCTGCTGAACGTTTTGCGTGAGTTCCAGACGTGATTCAATTTGTAGGTTATAGGGCTTATAAGGACCTATGATAAACTTGAGAGTGCTAGTTTCTACGAACCCCTTAACACTATAAAAAAAATATTTTTAACTTTCAACCCTGCTCTGCTGGTCGTTTTGCGTGAGTTCCAGATTTAATTCAATTTGTAGGTTATAGGGCTTTTAAGGACCTATTATAAACGCGAGAGTGCTAGTTTTTACGAACCCCTTAACACTATAAAAAAAATATTTTAAACTTTCAACCCTGCTCTGCTGAACGTTTTGCGTGAGTTCCAGACTTGATTCAATTTGTAGGTTATAGGGCTTATAAGGAACTATGATAAACGCGAGAGTGCTAGTTTCTGCGAACCCCTTAACACTATAAAAAAAATAATTTAAACTTTCAACCCTGCTCTGCTGGTTTTTTTGCGTGAGTTCCAGACTTAATTCAATTTGTTGGGTATAGGGCTTATAAGGACCTATGATAAACTTGAGAGTGCTAGTTTCTACGAACCCCTTATCACTATAAAAAAAATATTTTAAACTTTCAACCCTGCTCTGCTGAACGGTTTGCGTGAGTTCCAGACGTAATTCAATTTGTAAGTTATAGGGCTTATAAGGACCTATGATATACGCGAGAGTGCTAGTTTCTACGAACCCCTTAACACTATAAAAAAAAATATTTTAAACTTTCAACCCTGCTCTGCTGAACGTTTTGCGTGAGTTCCAGACGTGATTCAATTTGTAGGTTATAGGGCTTATAAGGACCTATGATAAACTTGAGAGTGCTAGTTTCTACGAACCCCTTAACACTATAAAAAAAATATTTTTAACTTTCAACCCTGCTCTGCTGGTCGTTTTGCGTGAGTTCCAGATTTAATTCAATTTGTAGGTTATAGGGCTTTTAAGGACCTATTATAAACGCGAGAGTGCTAGTTTTAACGAACCCCTTAACACTATAAAAAAAATATTTTAAACTTTCAACCCTGCTCTGCTGAACGTTTTGCGTGAGTTCCAGACTTGATTCAATTTGTAGGTTATAGGGCTTATAAGGAACTATGATAAACGCGAGAGTGCTAGTTTCTACGAACCCCTTAACATTATAAAAAAAATATTTTAAACTTTCAACCCTGCTCTGCTGAACGTTTTGCGTGAGTTCCAGACTTAATTCAATTTGTAGGTTATAGGGCTTATAAGGACCTATGATAAATGCGAGAGTGCTAGTTTTTACGAACCCCTAAACACTATAAAAAAAATATTTTAAACTTTCAACCCTGCTCTGCTGAACGTCTTGCGTGAGTTCCAGACGTAATTCAATTTGTATAATATAGGGCTTATAAGGACCTATGATAAACGCGAGAGTGCTAGTTTCTACGAACCCCTTAACACTATAAAAAAATATTTTAAACTTTCAACCCTGCTCTGCTGAACGTTTTGCGTGAGTTCCAGACGTGATTCAATTTGTAGGTTATAGGGCTTATAATTACCTATGATAAACGCGAGAGTGCTAGTTTCTACGAACCCCTTAACACTATAAAAAAATATTTTAAACTTTCAACCCTGCTCTGCTGGTTTTTTTGCGTGAGTTCTAGACTTAATTCAATTTGTAGGTTATAGGGCTTTTAAGGACCTATGATAAACGCGAGAGTGCTAGTTTTTACGAACCCCTTAACACTATAAAAAAAATATTTTAAACTTTCAACCCTGCTCTGCTGAACGTTTTGCGTGAGTTCCAGACTTGATTCAATTTGTAGGTTATAGGGCTTATAAGGAACTATGATAAACGCGAGAGTGCTAGTTTCTGCGAACCCCTTAACACTATAAAAAAAATAATTTAAACTTTCAACCCTGCTCTGCTGGTTTTTTTGCGTGAGTTCCAGACTTAATTCAATTTGTTGGGTATAGGGCTTATAAGGACCTATGATAAACTTGAGAGTGCTAGTTTCTACGAACCCCTTATCACTATAAAAAAAATATTTTAAACTTTCAACCCTGCTCTGCTGAACGGTTTGCGTGAGTTCCAGACGTAATTCAATTTGTAAGTTA
Source organism: Thera obeliscata (assembly GCA_947578465.1). Taxonomy (NCBI): domain Eukaryota; kingdom Metazoa; phylum Arthropoda; class Insecta; order Lepidoptera; family Geometridae; genus Thera; species Thera obeliscata. The sequence goes on along the minus strand of OX387923.1, from coordinate 6,806,368 downwards.
TAGGGCTTATAAGGACCTATGATATACGCGAGAGTGCTAGTTTCTACGAACCCCTTAACACTATAAAAAAAAATATTTTAAACTTTCAACCCTGCTCTGCTGAACGTTTTGCGTGAGTTCCAGACGTGATTCAATTTGTAGGTTATAGGGCTTATAAGGACCTATGATAAACGCGAGAGTGCTAGTTTCTACGAACCCCTTAACACTATAAAAAAAATATTTTAAACTTTCAACCCTGCTCTGCTGAACGGTTTGCGTGAGTTCCAGACGTAATTCAATTTGTAAGTTATAGGGCTTATAAGGACCTATGATAAACTTGAGAGTGCTAGTTTCTACGAACCCCTTAACAATATAAAAAAAATATTTTAAACTTTCAACCCTGCTCTGCTGAACGTTTTGCGTGAGTTCCAGACGTGATTCAATTTGTAGGTTATAGGGCTTATAAGGACCTATGATAAACGCGAGAGTGCTAGTTTCTACGAACCCCTTAACACTATAAAAAAAATATTTTAAACTTTCAACCCTGCTCTGCTGAACGTTTTGCGTGAGTTCCAGACGTGATTCAATTTGTAGGTTATAGGGCTTATAAGGACCTATGATAAACGCGAGAGTGCTAGTTTCTACGAACCTCTTAACACTATAAAAAAATATTTTAAACTTTCAACCCTGCTCTGCTCGTTGTTTTGCGTGAGTTCCAGATTTGATTCAATTTGTAGGTTATAGGGCTTTTAAGGACCTATGATAAACGCGAGAGTGCTAGTTTTTACGAGCCCCTTAACACTATAAAAAAAATATTTTAAACTTTCAACCCTGCTCTGCTGAACGTTTTGCGTGAGTTCCAGACTTGATTCAATTTGTAGGTTATAGGGCTTATAAGGACCTATGATAAACGCGAGAGTGCTATTTTCTACAAACCCCTTAACACTATAAAAAAAATATTTTAAACTTTCAACCCTGCTCTGCTGGTTTTTTTGCGTGAGTTCCAGACTTGATTCAAGTTCTAGGTAGTAGCTCTAGTATGGATCTATGAGAGACGAAAGAGTTCTAGCTCTTGCAAACTGTTTAAAACCATAAAAAAAATATTAATATTTTTTGTTCAAATCACTTTTTTCAGGTTTTCAGGCCAGAACTATTTCTGAAAAGTATCAGGAACTGTAGAGCAGAGCTTTAGGCACATGAAAATATTTTTTTTTATTTTATTGGTGAAAAATGATCTGCTACGGGAAGTTGGCAGAGCATATTTTCAATTGTTTTTTTTTCAGGTTTTCAGGCCAGAACTATTCCTGAAAAGCATCAGGAACTGTAGAACTATGCTGCATGCGAATAGAACTCACTTTTTTTTTTGATCTGCTGGACAATGATCTGCTAAGTTCACACGCATGAAAAATGGGAACCAGACATAGGTGATTATAATACTTGAATACATTTTGTTTATAAATACATACTAACAATACGCCCAGACAGAGAGCAAACACCTGCGTTCACCACACCAATATTTGGTCTCGTTGGGGATTGAACCCACGGCCTAGTAAATAAGAGGGATATTGGGTTAGCAAGCAGGTTAGGCCGATAATTTTATTTTCTATTTTGACCCCAAACTTCTCGTATTATGGCTTTGTCCATCCATCATTCTATTTTGAGCGACCGTGTAAATAACCTGTAGCCCTAGCATGAGCTCTGTCTGGCTCTGTCACTGCTATTATTTTTGATTTGTAAAAGGATCACATAAAAAAACGGTAGGAACCGAGCCTTAGTTTGTTGCCTGTTCTTCTAGGGTGGTCGCGTGGAACTGGCACTTAGACTCACCTAGCTTTAAAACGTTTCAAAGTGATTCTTGTTATTGTATTGAATACAATTTTATTGAGTTTGAGTTCTGGTTTTAAGTCTGTGTGAGTGTTGCCTAAATAAATCCAACGTCAAAACGTCACGCACACAGTATAATGCACTGGTGAGCACTCACACAGACTCAAAACCAGAACCAGAGACAGAGCCAGACAGAGCTCATGGTAGGCCTACTGGCTTTTGCACGTATGTAGGTTCGACCGCCATGATGCACGCTGACCTCTTTTGATAGAAAATTGATTGATGCTGTGCCCGTATCTAAGAAAAACAGGAACAAATTCTTTTTTATCACGTTTGCAACTGAAAACTGTTTCAAAAAGCGTTGAGGAGCTCTAAAACGACTGAACGGATTTGGATTAAATTTGGCACAGATTTAGATTATGGTCTGGAATAGCACATCAGCTACTTTTAATTCCGAAAAATAAACGAGAACGCGGCGAGAGAAGCCGCGGGTGGCCACTAGTAAATAAATAAGTTGAAATCACTTTGAAACGTCTAAAATCTAGGTGAGTCTAGGTGCCAGTTCCATTTTCCCAAGCCTAGAAGAACAGGCAGCAAGTTACGGCTTGGATCCTACATAAATATTGTTGTCAATCTACACCACACTATCTAGCCCCAAATTAGGCAAGCTGGTTCTATGGGAACCAGATAGCTGATTATAATACTTATATATATATTTTTATTTTAATACATGCTTAGAATACAATAACAATTCACCACACAAATATTTGTTTTCGGTGGGGATCGAACCCACGACCTACAGCGCTTATGGCAGAGCGACTACATGAGCTGAGAGGTCTGTCATGATGATGACAAGTCTGTCAGTATCCTAAGATGTCAAATAATTTTCTATAAAAAAATTAAAAAATAAGTTATTATAATGATCAACAGAAAACAAATTCGTAATTTTAAAAATGTGTAAAACATAAAACATTATTTGAAACAATTCATTTTTTCAAGCTTAGTATACCTACTTAGTCATAATATAATGTACTACGGAAGAGCGAGACTCTCTAACACAGGTACTTCCATACTTAAAAGAGAGTCTCAAACCCATGAAATGTACCATAGATTAAGTTTAACGAAATAAATTATTTGTATTGTATTTTGTAATTCATGAAACATGAATAAAACATAAACAGAAAACAATCCCTGATTTTCTTATTTCCCATCCCGAAAAACATCACAGCTCAAAACTAGGACAAAACTGAAAAGTTTGACGCTCCGTTACATTCCGCATTTGAAATTCCCCCTCCATCCATAGTTGTATAATTTATGTACCTACTTAAAGAAATTTAAGACATCTGGCTATAAAAGTTGCGAAAGAAAAAAAGAATACAGGGATAATTTCTGGTACAAAACTTGTTCAATAAATCTAAGAAGCAACCGTCCGTGATAAGTTCTGAAAATACTCTCTAGAGGGCAGCGCGGGGGTGCTACGCACAGTCGTAGAACCTCCCTCGTAGCTGCGCGACGTAGCTTACTACGAAACCCGTGAATCACACGCTACGTAATAACAAAGTGCTACAGATTAATTATCTGTACCATAAAAACTAACTTTAGTACTGGCCAGTGAGAGTGTTTTTTTCTTTTTGTGTGACTGAAAGGTGTTCGAAGTTTGAAGTGGAAAGTTCGAAACTTGAACGTGGTTTGAAGTGTTTTTGTGAAGTTGTTTGTGATTTTAGTTAACTCAGTGCAAGAATAATTTAGTTGGTAAGTTTGAATATTATCACTAACTTATATTAGAATATACAATTAATATAGAAATTAACATAGCAAATTAATAGTTAGTGAAGTTGCAGTGGGTTTCGAGAGTTTTATTAAAAAAATATTGAAACTAGGAATACGATAAAAACTAAAAAATACATAGTTGCATAACTTATAAAATTAAGGTGAAAATATTAATTATGAGAGAAGAACGCATAATTTTACACTGAAATTAATGTTACATAGCTTTTATGATCTTTATTTACGCAAAAACTAAATTAAATATAAAAAAACTTTAGATTAACAGTAATAATAATAAAAAAACTAATAATTAATATTTTATAGAATAGTTATGGCGTCTGTAATAATAAATGTGATTAAATATCAAATATTTTTGGACATTCCACACAACGCTATCTAGCTCCAAACTAGTCAAAGCTTGTACAATGGAAACAAAACAAAACCTATATGAATAAAAAAAGTCGTGTTTTTACACTATTTAGAACTCAAGAGCGGCTGATCCGATTTGACTGAACATTGGTGAGGCTTAGAACCAGGAAACGGACATAGGAGAGATGAACTTTTTATCCCAAAAAAGTTACGGGAACGGGGCGAGCAAAGCCACGGAAGGCCGCTTGTTATTTATTAAAATTAAAATGTTACTAGCTCAACCGTTTTAATAAGATCTTAAAAAATAAAAGTCCATAACAAACAAAATATAGTTAACAAAGGTTAGCTGGAAGAAAATGCTCTAAATTATTAAATTCGCATGTACAGTAGTATAAAGCTCAGTTACATAAAACAAAGAAAAATGACGCTTACTGCAAGGACATAAGAGCTAGCAGTGTATAGTCTGATGCGTATCCTTGTGTTGTTGTGTTGTGTAGTCCAGTCCATCCCAAGGTTGTCTGGGAGAGATCGCTCTTAGTGATAAGACCGCCCATCGTATGCCACTTTGATGTTTTTCGGTATTCCCTTGTTAATTTTATGTGGTGTGCAATAAAGAATTTTCTATTTATCTATCTATTCTCCCTTGCTTGTCCTTGTTATTTCGTAATGAACATTGGAGTTTCATTATTATTTCGCAAAAAGGATCTACTAAAACTCATTAGGAACTAAGCTCTATAAGCTCAGTCGAGTGGAACTATCATTAATTCACCTAGTTTGTAGGACTACTTAGTTCTTCTGATTTCATTAAATACTTTTTCGATAAGTTGTATTAGCACAATGAAGTAAAATAAGATAATTATTTCATTTCCAACAGAATATACATAATTTACAAAAACTATTATTATAAAACATAATAGAATTAAAAACTACATTTTAAAAGAACAATGGTCTATAAAATAAATAATTTAAAAAATAAAAAGAATTCTAATCAAATCAAATCAAAAGTCATTTATTTTATTAACCGACTTCAAATAAACAAGGAGGAGGTAAGTAAGTACTCAATACGGTTGTATTTTTTTTAATGATTTTAATCGCGTATCATTGTCATTTATGAACCGGCTTAAAAAAAGTCTGGAAGGTTCTTCCAGATTAGTGTCATTGACATTGTATCAAAATCGGTTTAGTAGTTTTCGGTTTCTCAAGTTTTTTTACTTTACTTGTGTTACATAAGAATATTATTATAGTAGAATCCGATTATTACGACTCCGCTTATAACGGCTAACCGCGTATAGCAACGAACATGCAACGACAAAGTTGGTTTCATATGTCTAATAATATTATGGTAAATCATATTCTTTTTGTGTAACGAATATCAATCAAAACGTATAACAACTCAAAAACAATTAATTGTAGTAACAATGGTTACTTTATAGCTCTAATCTTTTAAAATTACCTAACATAACAACAAATTATGACAACAATAAAAAAGAAACAATGTCATAAAAATTATCTGTCATTACAGCCATACTTAAAAACGCAATTTAAACTTAAAGTTTACTCTGTCACTGTTTGTCATTACCTGGTAAGAGTGTGGTGGCATTGTGGCATTAGTTTAAGCACTGTTTATCTTTTGGCATAAGTATATTTTTATAAGTAAGGCCAAACCCTCTCTATGAATCCAGTTGCGTAGGTGTATTTATAATTCGTCTATAATTACGAAAAAAAATTATGAATCTGATCGAAGCGACGCACGCGTGACTGTGCTATCTAGCGCAGCACGGTTAGCATTGCTATTCAGCGTGGCAATGCCGCCAGTGTCTTGGGGACGCTTCCGTCTGGTACTGATTTGGATCAGTTGAGCTATCTCTAGATCGTTTGTAACGGTCTGCAGATAGCTCAGCTGTTTCTTGTGTATTTTGTAAATATTTGTTTAATTGTAAGTTTCTTTGTAGAATATATTATGTAAAAATATCGCAACTCCTCATAACTTCCCTATTCCGGGTTTGAAAATAATCTGGTGAATTATCTTGGAGTGTTTTTACAAAGTTGAAACGAATGATCGGACTTTCTGCAAGTTTTTAACGAGTTTGCAAGAAAAGTCAGGTTTCAAGCAACGCTTAAAAGTGAACAACTTAGAACAACTTGAGTTTTAAGTTACGTTACGACTCTAATGTTCGTGATTTGGCCAAGCACGAGTCTTGCACAATGGGATTTTACGACCTCATTCAAAATCCCTCTAATTTTTTTAACTATACTACATTTTTGCAGCGGCCAGCAATGCCTAGTTGTGACCAAGGTTTGTATACTCGTAGTAGGTCAAATAATAAGAGAAAATAAAACTAAGAAGTACTACTTGAACTCATTTTGTCAGATAAAATAACGACAAACAAATAATAACGCAAATTTTTCCCTCGTTGAAGTGTTCAGTTCGTTTTTCAATAAACAACATTTTATTTTGCAATCCCGTTCCATATTTAAATAAAACCTTTGATAAGTAACCTCCTTGTTTGTTATGTATCTGAGTAAAAGATCGTTCCATTTTTAAATTATACGATAAACACGACAGTAGGTAATGGATTTTCATACAACTTTTGTCGGCCCCTGCTCGCATGTATTTGGCCAGTACAGGAATTTCGATTTATCTCGAAGAAGTTTGCCAAAGTAATGCTCAAATTTCAGAGTAAGTTTGAGAAAAAGATATTCTTGTCTCTGTCACTTTCATGTTAACAAAGAGATGGCCATTTTTGCTCTGCTTGAGTGCTGGAGAACTAATACGATTAAGCACTGAAGGCTTAAGATACAGACTCTTGGTATAAGCCTTGTTTTCCCTCATCGTTTTTTTACATCATGAGGAAACTCGATGACGTAATCGAGTCCGGACGTATTGACATGCCTTTCCTGTGGATAAGGCTAACTGGCTCTCAGTTAGCTTGATAAAATGATGATAAGTCTATCCTATCCATTTTATTTATTTATTGTGTTCGTGAAGCCACCAACGGGTTTCGTCTGAAAAATAGCGTTGTGTTCCATCTCTGGATGGTTCGCAGCATCGAGCTGAGACGAGGCCTGTTTGTGGCACCCCCCACATGAAGGACCATTCTCTGCACCTTCTTTATTTTTTAGTTCCTTTTTTTTTTTTTCTGTTTTTGTTACTGCTGTCCCTTAGTTTTAGCACTAAAATGTTCTCCATTGGAGGTGTGCAAATAAACGTGTTTTCTTTCTTCTTCTTTCTTATAAGTGTTATGTTTTGCTACTGTTCTTTAATGCTAAAACTTATGCTGTTGCTATGTCCTTCAGGTGCTAAAATACTGCTATCCCTTAGTTTTAGCACTAAAATGTTCTCCATTGGAGGTGTGGCAAATAAACGTTTTTTCTTTCTTCTTCTTTCTTATAAGTGTTGTGTTTTGCTACTGTTCTTTAATACTAAAACTTATGCTGTTGCTATGTCCTTCAGGTGCTAAAATACTGCTATCCCTTAGTTTTAGCACTAAAATGTTCTCCATTGGAGGTGTGGCAAACAAACGTTTTTTCTTTCTTCTTCTTTCTTATAAGTGTTGTGTTTTGCTACTGTTCTTTAATACTAAAACTTATGCTGTTGCTATGTCCTTCAGGTGCTAAAATACTGCTGTCCCTTAGTTTTAGCACTAAAATGTTCTCCATTGGAGGTGTGGCAAATAAACGTTTTTTCTTTCTTCTTCTTTCATATAAGTGTTATGTTTTGCTACTGTTCTTTAATACTAAAACTTATGTTTTTGCTATGTCCTTCTGGTGCTAAAATAAGTAATAAGTTTTCGAGTGGTTGAGATTTCAAAATTTCATAGCGTCTCGACCGGGGAAGTTCTACTACCATGCCTATTTCTGCAGCCAAGTAGTACTACTTTGGTTCGGTTTGTAGGACTTGGGTGCCAGTGAAATTACACGAGAGGCTTAAGATATTTATGCCTCAGGTTGTTGGACGCATGGCAATGCATCGTATAGGGCACGTTTTTGCCGTACATGACCTTCGAGGCAATAATTGTTACCACTTATCAACAGATGGGCCATATTATGATTGTTCCATCAACTAGTTGTTTAAAAAATAAGAGTTTAAAATAGTTTACTTACAGGCACCTATAGGCCTTACAGGACCCTTATCTGATAGGTATATGACCTGCCTGTAATGAAGGATTTTATTCGGCTCTTGATCTGCTGGCCTACCATGAGCTTCATATGGTTACGGTTATGGCTGTCAACACATTCAAACCCAAGAAGAAAATGAATGTTTGGGTCAATCTATCTATACACAATTTGACAGCCATAGCCATAACCAAATGGAGCTCGTGGTAGCCCTGCTGATAGTCTCATGTGAGACTGGAGGGTCGGGTGCCGAATGAAAGACATGTAATCTATGTACCTACCTACTTGTTTGTTATGCTGCTTTTACATACTATAGCATAGCTTGTAAGTTTACTAACACAAATGGACCACAAAGTTGCCTGACCAATAAATAATAAAAATATAGAAACATGAAAGCTTAGAAAAAATAATTACAGAATGTCGATAACATTTAAAATGATGAAGTATTTATGTCTGAGTCTAATTCATAACTACATTTCTTTTTCTCCCTGTCCTTATCCCACTTTATGTGGGGTCGGCACAACATGTCTTCCTCCTCCATTCCCCTCTGTCAGCCGTCATCTCTGCATTCACTCCTCTCTTATCCATATCATCTTTCACACAATTTATCCATGTTTTCTTTGGTCTACCTCTGCTCATATATCCATCCACATCCATACTGACCACTCTCCTGCAAAAAAAAAATATATTTTAAGTGTCTTGACCCTATATTAATGATTAGGACAGCCGCTTCTGATACAAGAAAATGTTTATATTTATTTACACAAAGAAACTTACAATTAAACAAATATTTACAAAATGTACAAAATCCACACCATCCACATCCATACTGACCACTCAAAACACAACAACACACAGTTGACAAACAGTTGAGCTATCTGCAGACCGTTACAAACTATCTACAGATAGCTCAACTGATCCAAATCAGTACCAGACGGAAGCGTCCCCAAGAAATGTTTTCAATTAATACGATTCAAAATGCCTTTATTTACTAAGTGCCCGCAATTTTATTCACGTGAGGTAATTTTATTTCAGATTTCAATTTATCGTTGCTCCCTTAATAAATAGAATTTGAGTATTAATTTCGTTCCTGGAATATTAAGTTTCATTACGAAATTAATCTTCCTTAGATTAATAAGCAGTCGAGATTATGAGTTTTTTTATACTAAAATTTAATTTATTTATTTTTTTTCTAAAGCAATACTCAACCCAATTTGTAAGAACTATTCAGAATTTTGTGAAGCCCAGCTAAAATGTCCGAATATTAAAATATTTTTCTATGGACAAATACCTTCCAGCAAGGTGGGCAACGATCTGCGAAATGTATAGCTGGCAAGCACTGGAGGAGAAGAGCCGAAGACTGGGCTCAGTCTTGGGAGATTCCAACATCCAGCAGTGGACTGATATAGGTATACCTATGACCTATGATGATGAGAAAATATTATTACTGAAAATTTATATACTTTATTGTGTAATAGGATTTTTTTATAGATATTTTTTTATATACTAGGATGTTAGACCAAGGTTGCCTGGTATAGATCGATGTTCAATTTATTTAAATAATTGATAAGGCTGCCTATTGTATTACTATGAATGCTTATTTTAAGCTTAAAACTACATCCTGTTTACGTAGTGTGTCATAGTCTATATCTATATTCTATACTAATATTATAAAGAGGAAAGATTTTTTTTGTGTGTGTATCTTTGTAATGAATAAACTCAAAAACTACTGAGCCGATTTCAAAAATTCTTTCACCATTGGAAAGGTACACTCACCCTGAGTAACATAATATTTATGTGTTTAAAAATGAATGTCCACCCGTGCGAAGCCGGGACAGGCTGCTAGTAATTAATAAAGAGTTATCTATCTATCAATATCTATCCAACTTGAACTCTCAAACTCAATAAAACTTTATTCAATACAATTGCAAGAATCACTTTGAAACGTCCTAAAACTAGGCGAGTCTAGGTGGCAGTTCCACGTGACCAAGCCTAGAAGAACAGGCAACAAACTACGGCTCGGTTCCTACCGTTTTTTTTATATGATCCTTTTACAAATAAAAAAAAATCTAACAACGTATTCATATTAAATTTGGCTCACACCTACATATTTTAGGCATTGAATAAATATTTGTACCACGTAATTAAGGTTAATATAACCGCTCATAATTGAGTTTGAGTTAGCAATTCAAAGGTTTAGGATATATTATTACATTTAGGATATATCTTCCTTAACCCACGCGTTGTACTGTTTACACATTACCGGGATGTGTCCGTACCGATTTTAAGTTTGATGTAAAAGTAAAAAGGCCTTTGCATCTTTTGTAGATGATTATATTATATTAGCGCCAGGGGCAACTCGCACTCGCCTTCCGATTCTTAGGTCCTGGGTTCAAATCCAGTCGTGTACTAATGAGTTTTTCTGTCCAAAAATTTATGTACACTATACCAGTACTCTCAAACGGTGAAGGAAAACATCGTGAGGAAACCGGCATGTCGTAAAACCTAAATAGTTCGAAAATATGTGTCAAGTGCACGAAAGGAGCCTCTTTGAGGCGCACTTAGAATCCTTTCACCACACTTGGTTTAAAAGAACCAGTGACACGATAAGAAGAAGGGGCAACTGGTGTTTACTCATGTTCCTACCTTTTTTTTTATAGTTACGTTACGCGGGACGTTATAGTGCCTGGGACAGGATTTTAGATGGAATAGGCTTGCCCAGCACCTGACAGCTTGCGTCGTACATCAAGTTTGATGAATATTAAGCTAAAGGTTCTTCGTAAATAATAGGCTAAGGCAGACACAATGATTGAGTTTTGCCTCAAGCATAGATTTTTTAATAATCTTTTCTTGAAGGGCTTGAGGCTGGACTCAGACTCAAGCATTGTTTCTGCACACGACCCAAGGCCCAAAGATCCAAAAATGTATGCTTCACATACATTTTTTGACAGTTCTCCATTGAAAAGTATTAAAAATCTGTGCTTGAGGTGATTAGGGACTATACAGGGTTATTCATTACTACACAAACTGACAGGGCCTAATTTTTGGGTCGTGAATATTGGTTTGGCCGAATCAATTTAATTCCTAAACTGATTTAAGTTTTTATATCAAAATTTTATTTTCATTAATTTATTTACGGCTATTGCATAATGATTGCCACGGAGAACAGGACAATGACCCACCCAGGCGGTGACTGAACGTAGAGTATCGCTCACGGCGTGCGGGCGCGGATCAAAGGTCAAAATAGGTCAGGCGCCAATGATTCCAAAGGATATTCTTTATCGATTTTCTCGGGATTTCCATAACAAAACTTTAAAAAATCATTTCATAAATATTTTTTTATATATTTGTTGAACCTAATTCCTGAGTATTTGCAGCTAATTATGAATAACCCTGTATTCTAAGGATGACTTTCTTTTTCTTCCTGCCCTTATCCCACTTCATGCGGGGTCGGCACAGCATGTCTTCCTCCTCTGTTCCCCTCTGTCAGCCGTCGTCTCTGCATTCACTCCTTTCTTATCCATGTCACCTTTCACACAGTTCATCCATGTTTTTTGGTCTACCTCTGCTCACATGTCCATCCACATCCATTCATATTCTAAATATGACTTACTACTAGTAAAATAGGGTTCTAATTCATTTGAAAGCACGGCTCGCCCACAGCCCTGTAAATCCTTTGTTATCTATAAATAATCTAATGTTATTTCTGTTCTGAATTAACAATTTTCAATTTGTAACCTTATCTATGTAGGCGGTATTGTATTACGTTGATGTAAGTTTGCCGATTTCAATAGCGAACCTGTAAGCCTACCACAAGCTCTGTCTGGTTCTGTTTCTGGTTGAAAGGATCCTTTTTGAGACGCACTTAAGCACTTGGCTTAGAGCACTGGTGGTCTAGTGGTAGCGGTCCCGCTCTCCGATCCGAAGGTCGTGGGTTCGAATCCACTCGTGTACCAATGAGTTTTTCTGTCGAAAAATTTATTTGCACTATGCCAGTACTCTCGAAACGGTGAAGGAAAACATCGTGAGGAAACCGGCGTGTTGTAGAACCTAAAAAAGTTCGAGCAACACGTGTCAAGGGTCACGCAAAAAGGGCCCACCAGCGGCCTACTTGCGGAAAAACCTGCCCGCACTTCAAGTGCGCATGATAAAACTTGCGGAGACGCACTTAAACTCCTTTCACCACGCCAGTTCAAAAGAACGAGTGACACGATAAAAAAAAACTGCCTATGATGATGATGATGACTCGACTTTCATTATGTATTCAAAAGGTGTAAGTGCAATGAATACGGGTTACCAACTCAGACCCTAACAACCTCAAACTAGGGACTTTAAATTAATATACATGTTGGCCAAACCCCTATTATAATTATACCGAATATGAATGTATTAGAAATGGCGTTGATACCACAATTAAGTAAAGTAAGTGTTTACTCATGCCCCTACTTACGGGACGCTATAGTGCCTGAGACAGGGTTTAGGATGGAATAGGATTGCCCAGCACCTATACCATCCTCATAGCTTAGTCGACCTAATCCACAGGAAAGACATGGTCAATACGTGTGAAGCTGACAAAGGCGCGGGTACTTTTTTTCTCCGTTTGAGAACACTATAATTGTGTACATTTCTTTCTCGCCATAAATAAAATCTATCAAAAAATTGTTTGTCTTATAGCGCTTGTTTTTGCCTTTCTTTTATAAATATAAGAAGATAGATATATTCTTATTATAAATATTAAACTTTAAATATTTCTGCCTACTCTGTTTTAAATTGGATGTCATCTGCCAACGGGCGTTACTGGCTGCGACACAGATTTATACTTCTGGAGTCAGTATCGATTGCACTTTGTGTTATGATTTGTGATATTCAAAACGAAAGGTTTCGTATTATGCACACAGGTGTAGGCAACACAAAGCCTTTTGGTAGGTTTGTAAGTTCTAGATATGGTAGCACCATTCGTTTAGAGTATTTTTTACATTCAATTGAGTATGCATACAGATAAACACTACGTATCATAATAATATAAACTCTTTGATTATTTAATCATTGTGTAATTGGTCCACTAAATATGTGTTAGTCGATAAATGTAAATATGTAATTGTAAGATTCTAAGTTGATGAACGGAACAGTGTGCCGGTGGCGCCAATCACGGATACTGGTAAAAAACGGAACTATCGAGACTTTGGTGGTAGAAAAAGTGATTGGTGACGGCGGCCATTATTCCATTCGCTCGTATCGTACGGTGAGGTTGAAAGCACTAAGAATTAAAGAAATATACACTGATTTATTGAACTTAAGTATTTTATTCATCAAAAATCAGAAGTGGTGGTAATCTGCGCCTACATAATTTCGTGGGTGACAACGGTTGAAATGTAAGTACTACACAATAGTTATCTACTATGAAACATAATTTTTTATTTGTTTTTCTCGTTGTATGGCGATGAAAAATATGTTTTTGTGTCGAGCCATAATTGAAGTAAATTTATAATAATTAAACATATCAAAAAAAATTGTAACCATAATTCTTTGAAAATATGTGTTGAGGGTAGTTGTGAAAAACTGCTTTAACTCGATCAATTTCTTTTGCCCAGACTATATTTTATGGTTCATATCTCTTGTTATTCAAGATTAAAATCATAGCACGAAGAAAATCAGTGGCAATTCCACACAATGCACAATCACAATGCACATGCTCGGTTATTTTTGGTAGTCCTTACAAGCAAAAAGCAAGAATAGACTCGTCTAATATTTGTTGTATTTGGCAGTGTCATTTTCATTTTGTATGAAATGAATCGACATAGAATCGACGTAGTACTTGAGCTTATCAGTGCTTGAGCTATTCCTGTTTATAAATCTGAACTGATACAGTTAGAATCAAAAGACTCAAAATAATCAATGTGAATCAAAATGAATCAAAATGAATTAAAATGAATCATAAATGAAATTGAAATATGTAGATCTTTGATATTTCATTCACTCGAAGCATGATGTCTTCAGTCCTGAAGTAAATTGAAACATGTAGGTGTTTTATTTATATCAAACACTTGAGGCATGTAAATGTCTTTAGTTTAAATTCAGGCATGCAGATGTCTTCAATCATAAATTAAATTGAAATATGTAGATCTTTGATATTTCATTCACTCGAAGCATGTAGATGTCTTCAGTCCTAAAGTAAATTGGAACATGTAGGTGTTTTATTTATATCAAACACTTGAGGCATGTAAATGTCTTTATTTTAAATTCAGGCATGCAGATGTCTTCAATCATAAATGGAATTGAAATATGTAGATCTTTGATATTTCATTCACTCGAAGCATGTAGATGTCTTCGGTCCTAAAGTAAATTGGAACATGTAGGTGTTTTATTTATATCAAACACTTGAGGCATATAAATGTCTTTATTTTAAATTCAGGCATGCAGATGTCTTCAATCATAAATGGAATTGAAATATGTAGATCTTTGATATTTCATTCACTCGAAGCATGTAGATGTCTTCAGTCCTAAAGTAAATTGAAAAATGTAGGTGTTTTATATATCAAACACTTGAGGCATATAAATGTCTTTAGTTTAAAATTAGGCATGCAGATGTTGAATCATAAATTAAATTGAAATGTAGATCTTTGCATTCACTCGAAGCATGTGAAATAAGATGAGATGAGATGAGATGAGATGAGATGAGATGAGATGAGATGAGATGAGATGAGATGAGATGAGATGAGATGAGATGAGATGAGATGAGATGAGATGAGATGAGATGAGATGAGATGAGATGAGATGAGATGAGATGAGATGAGATGAGATGAGATGAGATGAGATGAGATGAGATGAGATGAGATGAGATGAGATGAGATGAGATGAGATGAGATGAGATGAGATGAGATGAGATGAGATGAGATGAGATGAGATGAGATGAATCTGGTAATGTACAGTCAGTTTCCACACAAGGTTTGACTTCTAATGATCTTCTCAAAATTATTGCTTCTCTGCGAAATAATCTTCAGTGCTAATCTGTACGCTTCTGTAATAAACTTCCGGAGGATGCAACTAGGCTTCCTATTCGGAAGTTTGAAGTCTATGTTGAGAATGATTTGATAAGGAAGGCGTGCTATGCTCTGGATGGCTATATAAGTGATGAAACTGCGTGGCCCGGTGTCCCGGTCACTCTTCTCATGGGAGGCTAGCATGTCGATTTGCAGTGTCTGTACCTACTATTTTCGTATCTAATTTTTATGTGCTGTGTAGATACTTTTGTATAGCTTTGAGGCGTGGCGTGTGTTGTCTTTGAAACTTTTGCTTTTGTATTGTTGCATTGCATGCGTCTGACTAGGTGAAGTGGCACTACACTGGAACTTCACTGCTATTGTTTTTGATTTGTAAAGGGATCATGTAAACGGGCGGTAAGAGCCGAGCCGTGGTTTGTTGCCTGTTCTTCTAGGCTTGGTCGCGTGGAGCTGGCGCCTGGATTCACCTGGCTTTGAGACGTTTCAAAGTGATTCTTGAAATTCAACTGAATAAAGACTATTTTGATTTGATTTGAATCAGCAGTTAAATGTTATTCCGGAGTTTGATCCCAACTATAAGTCATAAAATGTGGAACATGGCTGAAGAAGGTGAATGAATGTTCGACTATCTATGGATGGAACGAAAAGCAAACAATACACTTTTCCTTGCAAAAGACATGTGGATTTGCTAAAAATATGTGTGTATGAGTCACTTGCCACTCTCACTTATTCTTGGGATGAATGGCAGGTCAAATTGCGAAAATCTTTTCCTTGTGAAGGGAACTATGGTATGATACTGCAAGAATAAACGTTGCTTGTATGGGGAAAACTTTAAAGATTTGCTCGAATGAACAAGGGTTAATATAGCCTAATATCGAAGTATCGAATCAAAAGTTTTACAAAACTATTTCAGTTAACAATACGTTATTGTAGGCATATGTGGATTTTGGCAGTGATTGCAAATTAATCTGATTATCTGATACCAGAGTACTAATCAATGTTAGATTAGACAACATTGAAGCTCGGATAGAAATTTTAGTAGTAAATGATGCGTATTTGCATACGTCTTTGCTCGTAGGTCGAAATTTTACTGTACTACCTGAATATGTGATGGTGGTAAAAGACAAAGATACACTGTAATTTTATGCACCAGCGATTTTTCAGGAAATGATCAACACAGTTCTTGGATCACGTAGGTTCACTTCAGCTCTAGCCTACATGGATGACCTACTCATACCATCAGAATCTTAAGATGAGGGCTTTAAATATTTAGATGTTGTAAAATTATAAATAAAACAGACGCAGGTCTTACTCATAAATTGACGAAGCTTTTTTATAGTTAACTTTGTTGTATACTAACCTAATTTAATATTAATTATGTACCTCTCTGACTTTTGTAGTACTATTACTATTTTCTATTTTTTTTGCCCTGAATCACTGCATATGTTTTTATTTTTAATTTTCTTAATTAATCTAATTATTTTCATTTATTGGACATTACCCATTTTATTTGAACATCTTTTCGACATGTATTTCAAGCAATAAATTTACTTTGACTTTGACAGTTAACGCAATGCCAAAGAAAACACCTTTTGAACTCTTGTTTGGAGTTAAATTTAACAATGCATGAATGAATAAGTTAAGTACTAACAAGGAAGACTAAATTGAAGGTCTCGATTTGAATTATCATTCGGTGATGTCAAATGAGAGTAAGACTGATGATGATTGTTAACCAACAATTTGTAAGTAGTTATAAGTCTAGACTTACATTTGTTTAATTTTGTTTAATTACGTAGGTACTCATGAATTATATCGGTTGTCAATGAACGACGGAATGTTATGATTACCTATAACTATACTTTAAAATCAAACGGCCGAATGTTATGGTAAGAGTTAAAGTAAACTTTTGTTTAGTTAAGGTATATAAATATCGAAATTAGTTTAAGTTGTGAATGTACGAAAAATATTTGTATAGTTGTAATATTAAAATTCATCATGGTTATGTAAGACATTGTCTTTGTAAGTATTGATATCGAAAATTATTAAGTTGCATTCAATTTTGTTCTCATTGTTTTAATTATCTCATGCGATTGCTTATTAACAAATCTACTTTGCTTACTAAGAGATTATTCGAATTAAATTCATTTGCGCACCGAGACGTTGCACCGGTTCAGATGGCCGAATGTTATGATTTGTGATATTCAAAACGAAAGGTTTCGTATTATGCACACAGGTGTAGGCAACACAAAGCCTTTTGGTAGGTTTGTAAGTTCTAGATATGGTAGCACCATTCGTTTAGAGTATTTTTTACATTCAATTGAGTATGCATACAGATAAACACTACGTATCATAATAATATAAACTCTTTGATTATTTAATCATTGTGTAATTGGTCCACTAAATATGTGTTAGTCGATAAATGTAAATATGTAATTGTAAGATTCTAAGTTGATGAACGGAACAGTGTGCCGGTGGCGCCAATCACGGATACTGGTAAAAAACGGAACTATCGAGACTTTGGTGGTAGAAAAAGTGATTGGTGACGGCGGCCATTATTCCATTCGCTCGTATCGTACGGTGAGGTTGAAAGCACTAAGAATTAAAGAAATATACACTGATTTATTGAACTTAAGTATTTTATTCATCAAATTTGTAATTGCATAACCTTGTACCTTATTTCCAAATAAATATATATTTGAATATAAATATATTGTAAGTGCTAAAAAAGCCTCGGTCTTTGTCTTCATAAAGTGACCTGAATTGATTGCACTCGAGCGTGATAGAGTAGAAATAGAATAGGGTGATTGCGTGGTTGTTTGATTGTTTTCCATCACCGTTTCAGAGAAGTAGAGAGGGTTAAAATAAACAGTGGCGCGATAATCACGCAAAAACCTTACCGACCGATGTCTAATGTGGGTATCATGAATCATTAGGTACGAGCTTGCCAGGAGAGATACATAACAAGCTATAGAACCAGTGGTTATCTGATAAAATACTAATTTTCTTATGCTTATTAATTATTTTTATTCTAAATTATTTTTTGCTAGCTTCACTCGCCTCGTTCCCGTAACATTTTTGGAATAAAAAGAATCTTTAGTCCTTCTCCCGGTTTTACGCTACCTCCCAACCAATTTTCAGAAAATCCGTTAAGAAAAGTGTAACACGACTTTCTTTTATTAAATGTAGATTTCTGACTGGTCTCTCAGCTCTGTTGGTAGTAGCTCTGCCTTCTTTCTTCTGTTGTAGTGTGCCGTAGGTCGTGGGTTCGATCCCCACTGAGAACAAATATTTGTGTGGTGAACGCAGATGTTTGTTTTCTGTCTGGGTGTCATATTGTATTCTTAGTATGTATTTACAAAAAAAATGTATTCAAGTATTTTATCAGTTATCTGGTTCTCATCATACAAGCTCTGCTTAGTTTGGGGCTTGACGTGCTGTATGACTTCCGTAATATTTATTATTACGACTGGCCTATATTTATTGACTGGCCTCTAGCTCAGTTGGTAGTAGCTCTGCCTTCTGCGCCGTAGGTCGTGGGTTAGATCCCCACCGAGAACAAATATTTGTGTGGTTTGTTTTCTGTCTGGGTGTTATATTGTATTCTAAGTATGTATTTACAAATAAAAAAATGTATTCAAGTATTGTATCAGCTATCCGGTTCCCATATTACAAGCTCTGCTTAGTTTGGGGCTGGGTAGTGTTGTGTGAATTGTCCACAATATTTATTATTATTATTATTATTTTTAATAATGCCAAATAGTTCTACAATAAAATATTTTGGTTTTCGTGGTAAAATTATTTCATCAGTGATCCTTGTCCAATTGAATAAATTTCTTTAGTTTTTGACTGTTCCGTGTCCAAATATTCTATACACTTTTAAATGTAATAAAACCCGGAAAACGCTGATTAAACGTTGGAGGAACGATATCGACTTCTTTGAGAGGAGATGGTGGGAGTAGGCTTGAGAGCTATATGACTAGAAGTCTTTGGGGGAGACCTTTGCCCAGCTGTGGGACAAAAAAAAAGTTGAATAATTATGTTATCAGTGTTTCTTCATTATTATTATTCTTAAGAAAAGGTTCGTCACTTTATAATACGGCTAAAACAATGAACCGTTTGTTAAATTGTGCGTTAAATTTGGGTTTTTGCTTGTCCTTTTCTTGGGTTATTGTTACTTTTCTTTGTAAATATATCCCGCGTAATGTCTTTGTAAATAGATTTATTGTTCCCACATCGTATAATGTCGATTAAGGACAGCTTAGTACTTATTTTAGAAATAAATTGTATTCTTTGGAAGAATATTGTAACTGAATTCAAATACAACCTGTTCTAATTTTTTTGAATACAACTAGCATCATGTCGTGAAATCAACCAGTAATTAACATTTTTGTACAATACACTTGTTTACTATTTTGTAAAATTATTATTTTAGTGGTAATCTTCATTATTTGCCGCATTATTTCATGCAGTTTTTTTTATTTTTTCAGTGTACGTTGAACTGGCACTTTTTGAAACATCTCGTTTAAATTCCATACTTTCAAATCAGATTACTGAAACAATATGATAATAAAAAACTTTTTGGATTTTGTAATCTAAAGGTACGGCCACATTTAGTACCGTAATTCGATTGCCAATTGAGTTGAAACAGTGAATTGAATGTTCATTGACAATTCAAATTAATGATCAACGTCCACCACCTAACTATACGTACAGTGTGCCTAACACAAGCTCTGCTTGACTCTATCTCTGGCTCTGGTTTTGTTGTGTGAGTGCTGTCTAAATAAATCCTACGTCAAAACGTCACGCACACAGTATAAAGGCCTGCGCACATCTAGGCGATGGCGATGGCGATCAGCGGAAACGCTGCAAAATATGACCGCGATATTTGACAGCGTTTTAGCTGATCGCCATCGCCTAGATGTGCGCAAGCCTTAATACATTGGTGAGCACTCACACAGACTCAAAACCAGATCCAGGGACAGAGCCAGACAGAGCTTGTGGTAGGCCTACTGTTGGTAATTGTCATTAGTATCTATTGGTGATAGGGTTAGCGCAAACCAGTCAGCACGGCAGAGGAATTCGTATCTGCCAATGTATTAATTAGTAGTGTAGAGCTCAAAACGCCGGTGTAACAACCTTGACTCCTTTAACAACGACTGGGTCGGGAAGAGGGGAGAAAAGTGGAGGAGACCTTTGCCCAGCAATGTTAACAGTAAGGTTAATAAAAAAAAAGCAGACAAGTGCGAGTTGGACTCGCCCATTAAGGGTTCCGTAGCAACAAGTAACATAATATAAAAGTTATTGTAGTTTCTCGAAAGGTACATTGCGGTTTACGATTAATGACGTATTAAAAAAAATCTACTAACTAGATTTCGTTCAAACCAAATATCGTTGGAAGTTTGCATGGTAATGTACCTACATCAAATATATTTTTTAGTTTTATCATACTCTTATTTTAGAAGTTAGAGGGGGGGACCAACGTTTTACCACTTTGGAAGAGTCTCTCGCAAAAACTATTAAGTTAAGAAAAAAACAATACAAGAAACCTCGGCATCATTTTTGAAGACCATAGACACCCCACACGTATGAGTTTGATGAAAAAAAAATTTTTGAGTTTCAGTTTCAAGTATGCCCCCCAATTTTTTTGTTTTTTTTTTCTACTTTTGTGTAAAAATCTTAATGCGGTTTACAGAATAGGTACATCTAATCGCCAAGTTTTATCAGCCTAGCTCTTATAGTTGCGGAGAAAAATGGCTGTGACATACGGACGGACAGACAGACAGACAGACATGACGAATCTATAAGGGTTCCGTTTTTGCCATTTGGCTACGGAACCCTAAAAAGACTCGTCTGGGAAAATGCCACTATGCCTATTTCTGCCGTCAAGCAGCATTTTGTTTCGGTTTGAAGGGTGTGGGTGCCGGTAAAATTACTGGCACGTGAAGTTGAACATCTGTATGCCTCCAGTTGATGGACGCAGGGTAGTCCATCGTAGAGCATGTTCCTGACGTGCGTGACCTACGAGGCATTGCTTTGTTATAGGCGATGGTTACCACTTATCATCAGGTGATTTTTTTACTATATTCTTGTTCCACCTAATTACATAAAAAAGTGTACTTGTGTCAATTTTTAGAAAATTCCCATAATATTAAAATTGTGTACCAATAAATTTTTTCTCTGTTATCCAACAGCTAACAAACTTATATTTTCAAGCGAAAATGATATATTTTACTCCGATCGAGTTGTCAGATATCGTTGCAATCGCCGTCAATGCCGGGTAACTTTACCAAACTCTCAGTTAAACCAACCGTATTTTGGTCAGAGAGGAGAAATGTCAAGCGGATTACTGAGAAGTATTTTTAAGCGTTCTAAAGTAACCTTTTTAAGGATTTAATGTCATTTTTGGCATCGATTTTTTTCAGGAATATTGCAACAAATAGTCTTTTTCTTCCTGCCATTACATTGCCTACTTTATGTGGGGTCGGCACAACATGTCTTCCTCCTCCATTCCCTTCTGTCAGCCGTCATTTCTGCATTCATTCCTCTCTTATCCATGCATCTTTCACACAGTTTGTACATGTTTTCTTTACTACCATTGGTCACATATCCATCCACATCCATACTCATCACTCTCCTAGTCACAGAATATTAGTCATGTCATATTGTACCAAATTGTAGTCATAATTAAATAATTATTGGTTTTGTATGTTTCAGTATTTTTTTAACATACTAATTGTTGGTTTTGGCATATTTTTTATTGTTATAAAGGCGTTATGGGGTGGGGTGCGTTATTATAACGCACCCTTCAAAGTGTGGAAGCGCTCAGGTAAAAGTGCTTTTTGCTTTTCTTACTATTTGCGAGCCATTAATATGATGTTTATAAGAACGCAAGAGAGGTTTTCTTATAATATTTGAATAATTATTTAATTTTATTCGAATTTTATAGGTACGCCGATTGAAAACCAATAGGTTTAGACCTTTTTTGCAACCGTTGTTACAATTCAAATTTAATTTCAATTATTTCTTTATTCAATGAAGAGAAAGAAAGAAAACTTATTTATTTGACCTACACACATTGAGCACATTAGTGGGTAACAAAAAGAACTTAAAACTAACAGGGAAATAGGTATTTATAGTAAATAAAAATAAAATATGTACCTAAGCTTTTGGACAGGTAGTTAGATAGGATCACTTTAAAACGTCTTAAAGCTAAGTGAGTACTATCAATACATCAGTGTAATACGTGTAGTCAATCACGTAAGCTTTATTGCATTGAGAGCTCGTTTTAATAGTCAATTTAAATCAGGACACGCTGGTAGTTATTTAACTTTATTGATCTGTTAGGAACAAGCAAACTCCATGTTTTACGCACCTATCTATTTTCGAATCCAAAACCTTACCCAAAACTTAATTTTGGAATTCCATTAGGAAATCCAAACGTGTCATAGAAGTTTTCTATTCAAACTAAAAAAATTCTTTAGATCAAGGATCACTTTGAAACATCTTAAAACTAAGTGAGTTTAGGTGCCTAGAAGAAGGCAACAAACTACAGCTTGGTTTCTAACATAAAGTAATATAAGTTCGGAAAATTTATTATCACAATGCTTTCAAACAGTGAAGGAAAACATCGTGAAGAAACCCATGGCTTAGTCAGCTCTGCACGTATTGACCATGTCTATCCTGTGGATTAGGCTGACTAAGCTGTCAGGTATAGGTGTTGGCCAAGCCTATCCATCTAAAATTCTTTCCCAGGCACTATAGCGTCCCGTAAGTAGGGCTTGAGTAATCACCAGTTGTCCACGACGCTATATAAATCATCTAAAATAGATGCAAAGGCCTGTTTTTTTACAGTTGTCTACCAAAGCGTGACACATTTGTACCAGCTTAAATGAATATAACTGTATGCTTGCTGATGCCGATGGCAATCAGCTGAAACGCTGTTAAATATCGCTGTGATATTTGACAGCGTTTCAGCTGGTCGCCATCGCTATGGCCTAGATGTGCGTAGGCCTTTACACCCGGTTTGGATGACACTGACATGACAGGAGCTACGAGCAAGCTTAACATTTGTTGCAACGCTTTTGTGGATACTAGCCTTAAATCTCTTTGGAATGATGTGAGGGATATGGGGTTAGTGGACACGCCCACGGTATAACCCACATAAATAAACAAACATAATCCTAAACTTTGTTTATGTAGGTAGTATAATAAACTTTAGATAGGAAAATTTGTGATTGCGATTTTCATAAATACGTTCAGTAATTTATTTAATTTTTGATTTGGAGTTTTAATTTAGAGAATATGAAATCTGCAAGCGAGAAGTTGTTAAAGTTTTAATTGACACTGTTAAAATGAATATAAAATAATATAGAACCGTTAAAAAAACGACCGACGATAGTTTTTCAAATTCTGTGTTTTTGACGTGACAACGTCTTATAATTTGATGGAGCCGGCTGCACGCACATAAAAACATGACTCCTGCGGCGTTACCTCGCTCTGAGGCGTTCCATTTAAGGCTTGAAGGGCAAACGAGAGCGCGGATCGAGCGACATAGAGGCACAATCGGCCTCCGCGTTCGGCAGCGCTCGACATCTGTGTATTTTCTTATGACGTTGTCACGTTCAACTATCGTCAGTAAACCGACTTTACATACAACCGATTTTTTTTTCATACAACTAGCTAATGGAACAAGCATATGACCCACCCAATGTTAAGTAGTAACCTTCGCAATTAACAAAGCATTGGCTCGTAGGTCACGCATTTCAGGAACGTGCACTACGATGCACTGCCCTGCGTCCATCAACTTGAGGCATATGTTCAGCCTCACGTGTCAGTAATTTCACCGGCACCCACACCCTTCAAACCGAAACACAGCAATACTGCTTCACAACAGAAATACACACAAAAAGCTCTACAGTTACCACTATGAGGTATCAATGTCTCAATGTATTTTTAGAGGTAAAATAGTAAGCGAGAATTGTTCAATAAAATATTGTAAGAGGAATCTCAGTATTCTGGACCATAGAACCACGTAAAGGTAAACAAACGCACAAAGGAATGCTATTATTCTGTTTTTAAAAAGCTTCCCTATATTTTCAAAGGTGTTTTCGAGCAAAATGTGAGCGTTCTCTAGTTTTCGATCATATTATTCCGAAACGCCGTGTGTTTCTAATGGAATGTCATTG
Organism: Thera obeliscata; assembly: GCA_947578465.1. NCBI lineage: Eukaryota > Metazoa > Arthropoda > Insecta > Lepidoptera > Geometridae > Thera > Thera obeliscata. The sequence goes on along the minus strand of OX387923.1, from coordinate 6,782,127 downwards.
AATTTTGAATGGACAATCGACAAATCAAATCGAACACGATTTAAATTAAGAATGACCTTCTTTTGTTTTACTAGTGGGTTTTCATGGAGCCTACACCCGTTTTTGGATGCCCAATAGGAGTGTTAGGCTCAGAAACAGTGCTTGAGTTTGAGTCGAGCCTCAAGCATAGAGATGTGACACTTTTCAAGCATAATATTGTCACTTTTCAATAATGGAGAACTGTCAAAAAAGTTAGTATGGAAGTTTTATGAATATTAATAATTATGTCAAATTAGTAATAAGCACCTACTCTACTTTTGGTAACAAATGGCTTATTTATTTAGTGGTTTTTTATTGATCTTTCTTTTAGAATGCGCCGCTAAAAACCACTTCCTAGACTTCTTTTCTTTTTTTAAGGTGACGAGTGTTTTACTTTGGAAATTATCATGGTTTTTAATAATAACTTTTTTTATGAAAAACTTGACTTTTTTGTTTGAGTTTTACTTTGGGAGTCAAAACTTTAAAAAATAAATCATGGTAAAAATCCCGTTGTTCATAAAAAACTATCTTCATGAACTATCATAATGTCAAAATATGATGAAAAAAAAGTTTTTCTTGGATACGTTATCACAACGTTGTTGCGTCAATTCTTTTGTAACGTAAGTGTTACTAAATTTACATTCCAAATAGGAACTTATCGAGCATCAAATCCTTTCACCACAATAGTTAAAAAAAAGAATCAGTGACACGACAAGAAGAAGAAGAATCATTGCGTGCAATATGTGTGACAGTAGTTTTCCGAGCGAACTCTTTCACAAAAACTGTTAAAGTTTGAGCATTTTACACTCGAAAAAACTATAAACTCTAAAAAAGGTTTTTTGTTTCCAGACCCCAAACGTTTTTCGAGCGGTCAACGAAGCCCCTAAAATATTTGGCTATCGGAAATCTCGGATATCCAACCGCATTTCGTTCAACCCAAAACTTTGTCATGGTAATACATTTTATTTTATGTCGGTATATTCCATCATATAAGTTCTGTGTCATATCCACATTGGTAAAATGTACCTATTTATAAGCAGTGGTCGGAATTGTGTTGCTTGCTTATTGAGTCGTAAAAGGCTGGCCGGTCGTAAAGTGACATAGTCCCTTCTGTGGCCGTTTCGTTTTAGAGGGTAGTTCTTTGAAAATATGCTTATTTCTACACCAATTTATGTAAGTTTCCTAGACTTTTCGTCATTGGATTTTATGATGGGAATATCTTTCATATTGTAAACGTATTGAGCGATGTAATCTTTTTTTATGTTTATCAAAGCTTATTTACCATAAAATACTATGCTCGTTTTACCAATGCAGGTCATAAAAAAAACTTTAGCGCTGCCAAATCTTATTCATAATACGATGATTACTAGTAGTACTAATATTGGAAACTAAAACTTTTTTATACAACCAGCTGATGGAACTAGTATATGATCCACCTGATGTTAAGTGGTAACCGTTGCATATAACAAAGCATTGATCAATATTCGCTCAGAGTGTCACTGTTTGTTTTGTATTAAGCCTTGCGGACGTTCTTCTTCTTCTTCTACTTCTTCTTCTGATTTGATGTAATCTGTCCATTTTGAATCAATTTTGTCAGTGTCGAGAGAGGATATTATATTACATAAATCAAATAGTTTTCAGTAAAGTCAGTCAATAGACAAGGGCCGTCATTGGCATTGAAGGAAACGCTGTCAAATAATTATGACAGCATTTTTTGACAGCTTTTCACTGATCACCACCGCAGAACAATCAGATGTGTGCAAGGCTTAATTGTCAAATGTCTATAGCACTGATAAATTTTGACAGATTTTTAGATTTATTTTTAGATCATTAAAAAATCAAAACTCAAAAGGCTCTTAATATTCTATTACCAAATTGACCCTTTCCACGAAATCCAGTTTTTTATGGAGACAGTAAATTTATTGGATCAGTTTTTAGTGTTTTGGTCTCGTCGATAGATGGGCGATAAACTTCGCGCGGTGAGGTTTTTCTGGCTGTGAAATTCTAAGCAAAATTCTCAAACGAAAGTTTTGATCAGATTTAGTTTTGATAATGAATATAAAGTTGGTGAATTATTTATCTGAACATAGTGAAAATGGGATTTAAATTAAGTTGGTAACCAATTTAACGAGATAGTAGCCATTTGAGTATAAAAATTAAGTTTAAATTACACTACTTTTTTCCAAATATTATTTCATGTCCATAGCTAATTATTATATTATTGACGTGACAACGTCTTTTAATTCGATGGAGCCAGCTGCACGCACGAAAAAACATGACTCATGCAGCGTTACCTCGCTCTGAGGCTTTCCATATAAGGCTTGAAGTGCAAGCGAGAACGCGGAACGAGCGACAAAGAGGCACAATCGGCCTCCGCGTTCGGCAGCGTTCGACATCTGTGTATTTTCTTATGACGTTGTCACGTTCAACCATCGTCAGTAAACCGACTTTACAGACAACTGATTTTTTTTGCAAATATTATTGCATCTCCATAACTAATTATTATATTATTTCTTTATTTTTATAGTGATAAGTATAGGGTCTGGATGGATATGTGAGCAGAAGTAGCCTAAATAAAACATGGATAAACTGTGTGAATGATGACATGGATAAGAGGGGAGTGAATGCAAAGATGGCGGCTGACAGTGGGGAATGTAGGAAGAAGACATATGCCGTGCCGACATAAAGTGGGATAAGGACAGGAAGAACAAGAATTAATTATTACACATTTAAGCGTTCTGTCGTGGCGATCAGTGAAACGCTGTCATATTTGCAGCGTAATAGCCCCTTCCCACTGGTGTGTGATATCGCGCACGGAGGTGGATCAGCTCGCACGTAACACCATGGGAACGGTCTTGTGCGCCGAGGTGCGCGGTAGCACAGGAGCCCTTTCTGTGTACGTTGCCGTGCGTCGTCGTCGGCTGTGCGTGATGATCTGCAGAACCACACACCGTAGGAAGGCAGCATTACACTGATTGCCACCGTATAATGCTTAAATGAGCGCAAAGCTTAAAAAATATTTAAACAATTTTTCCAGAATTAAACTTAAATCGTTCAACATCCGACTTCCCACACTGCCGGTCGCATTCTCAAGTCGAATGCCTCCACAAGAATGCTTGAACGAGCCCGTAAGTTCCCGGTCCCATTCTTGCAAACTATAAAATTTAAATAAATTGCGAGAACCGTCCTGTTGACCTACCACAAGCTCTATCTGGTTCTGGTTTTGAGTCTGTGTGAGTGCTCAGTGTGCTCACCAGTGATACTGTGTGTGTGACGTTTCGTCGTAGGATTTATTTAGACAACACTCACACAGACTCAAAACCAGAGCCAGAGACAGAGCCAGACAGAGCTTGTGGTAGGCCTACTGTCGCCATATTTATTTCCGTAAATCAAAGACACTTATCACTGGTCTCTAGAAATACGAGTATTTGCAAAAGGAAAATGGAAATTGTGAATTTTAAAATGAAATTGGAATATAAAAGGTGTCATAGGTACGCCTCGAAATAATATCTCAAAGCGTATTTAACACTTTATCACATCGCATCGACAATACTAGGTATGTATCATCATCATCATTTATAGGTAGCGGCACATAACTTGAGCCGGTGACCGTTATTGCGCAGAAGTCAAAAATAAGGTACCTGAGGGGGGCTAGCGGAATGAAGGGCGGGCGTGCGTAGCGCTGATTGGCTCTCCAGTCGCACACCGCTCTCTGTACCAATAGGACACTCTGCACACATCCAGTGTGCGTGACATGGACGCATGCGCAGCGCGTATCGCTCATCGCTCAAGTTATGTGCCGCTAGTTATACTTGCCTTTACTCTAGACTTTGACACAGTCCATCAATCTTTTCTTTGGTTTACCTTTTTTTTTATAACCACCATTCACATTCTTAACTAACAATTTACTTCAGTACTATGAAAAATCGACTTCATGGCCAAACTACCGAACCGATTTCGATATTTAATCTTGTTTGGGACAAATCTGGAATGTATACCATAATAAACCATCTCATATTACCTTACAGATATATATTTTTTGACGTGACAGCGTCTTATAATTCAATGGAGCCGGCTGCACGCACGAAAAAACATGACTCATGCGGCGTTACCTCCCGGCCTCCGCGTTCGGCAGCGTCCGACATCTGTCTTTCTCTTAATTGAGTTAGCGATGCGTCCGCGTGGACAGCTGTATGACGTTGTCACGTTCAACTATCTTCAGTAAACCGACTTTACAGACAACCGATTTTTTTAAAAGAGTTGCATGATTTAACTGAGCATAAAACTATAGGTAGATTAACGCAAACGAAGTCTAATACAATTCAATTAATAGATCACCTGTAATTGTACTTAGGCATACGCTTTCTTACTTTTAGAAGTTTTCATTATGACATCAGCCTGGAGAAGTCCACCCGCTAGATAAATTTTTTCCTCGCTTACATTTCCAAGAAGAACGATTCAGAGCCCCTCTCTATCCAACGATTTCTCGCGATCTTTACAATGTATTGTTCCATTATGTGTGAAGTTTATTAGGGTTACTGTAGCCAGTCAATAAATCCACTCTTTCAATGGAACACTCACACATGGTTTTATCTTGTTATATCTCACGGTTTTATCTGACTGGCTTCTCAGCTCAGTTGGTCGTAGCTCTGCCCTCTACGCCGTAGGTCGTGGGTTCGATCCCCACCGAGAACAAATATTTGTGTGGTGAATAGATGTTTGTTCACTGTCTGGGTGTGATATTGTATTCTTAGTGTGTTTTAAATAAATGTATTTAAGTATTATATCAGCTATCTGGATCCCATAGTACAAGCTCGGCTTAATTTGGAGCTAGTTAGAGTTGTGTGGTTTGTCCGCAATTTTTTTTATATCTTAGGTACCACCAATGAGTGCACTGGTGGCCTAGTGGACCTTGCCTTCCAATCTTAATGCCTAGAATACACGAGGCTAGTTTTTCAAGCCAGAATAGCAAGGTAGAGATAGTAAGCTAGCAAACTAGCATTTCAGCTTCGTGTAAACAGAACTGCTATGAAAAACGAAGCTAGTTCTGTTTGGCTAATAGATGTCTGGAAGGCACTTTTAGCAGCAAAAGTGTATTTTAAGCATGATCAAAGCCAAAGTCAAGAATTTATTTAGTCAATGGTATCACAAGGATGTCTTTGAAACGTCTTTAAACTAGGTGAGTCTTGGTGCTAGTTCCACGCGACCAAGCCTACAAGAACAGGCAACAAACTATATACGGCTTGGTTCCTGCCGTTTTTTGTATGATCCTTTTACAAAACAAAAATAATACCTAATAGCAGTGAAGTTCCAGTGATTCTTTTATGAGTAAAACAGCGGATGTATCTTCAGAATTGTTTCTATATAGTATAGGATCCCGCTATAGAAGGACCTTCACCGAGCTGGTTATTTAATGAAACGTATTTTATATTTAATTAAACATGCCAATAAATATATTCTATATGGGTTGCCTATCAAATTTCAGTCCAGGATATGATTAATTAATAATTAAAAAACTAAATTGTTTTTTTAACTTTCCACCGGTTCGTTTATTAGACAAATTTTATACCAATCGAAAGTATAGACCCCATAGAATATGCAAACGTTAGGTTGCCTATTTTTTTCCGGTCACAACTCTCGGGTAGCCAGGTATAAACAGGTAAATCGATACTAGCATTTTGCACCGGTATGTTTATTGAATAAAAATACTATACTTTCGATTGATATAGAATTTGTTTATTATACAAACCAGTGGAAAGTTTTTTTTTTTTTTTTTAACTTTTAATTAACCATAATTATCCTGGACTGAAATTTGATAGGCAACCCATATAGAATATATTTATTGGCATGTTTAATTATACATAAAATACGTTTCATTAAATAACCAGCTCGGTGAAGGTCCTTCTATAGCGGGATTTTAGACTAATAGTATTTCACAGTTACATAGAGATTTTTCGAGACACAAAAACGAGCCGTCATTGCTAGCAAGAAAGTTAGGTTATCAAAAAAATACCACACCGGCCGGCCGGCGCTATGCTTATTCTTGTTTTTTTCCACAATGTTACAGATAATAAATATTTGGCATCACCTACACCCAGATTAGAAAAAAACCAACACGAGAGCAGCATAGGGGTGATAAAATGTCTCTCAAACGGTACATCAAAGCTCAAATAAGATGAATAATATAGGCGCAAACGCGTCCCCTTTTCCCGACATGGTGTAACAGGCAATGCCTGGAAATCAGTGAGCCCTGAAATTTTGGAGGCGTTCTCTCTCGGTTGGGTATGTTCGGTATTCCGCACAAGCGTAGCTCAGAGACAAAGAGCTTGTACACTTTAATCTTCCTCCAAGTCGAGTGCAGATACCGTCATGCATTTTTTTCTTGAGTTGTAAAAGCAATGGAAGCATTTATGAACCATATCCCGACAGCATAAAAGTACTTAATTTTTGTCTGACAGTGATTCAGAAAATTGAATCAAAACCGACTTCATGGCCAAATTGTTCAACTAATTTTAATAAAATTTCTATGGGACCAATCTGAACTAGGTTATAAGTTCAGATTGGTATAAGTATATAAAATATTTTTTCAAATCAGTTCGTAAATGACGAAGTTATGCGATAACAAACATAAAAAAAATACAACCGAATTGAGAAATGCTTCCTAATTTTTTATTGAAAGTCAGTAAAACAATCGGAAAATATTTTCCACCCGTTTTTTAATCAACCCAGCTTTTCTCTCAAAGCTGTGCATGTCTCCACGAGGCACCGTGCCAGTATGTCGTAGAATGCGGTCCTTCATATTTAATTTGGGAGAAACATTTAATAACGTAGGATAGTTCAGGCGTTATTAAACTCATGAGTTATCAAAGTTGAAATTGGCTGCGTGCATATTTGAGACTAAAGCTCATAAAGGTAGGGTAAATACTGATTAATTGTATTTCAAAACGTATTAGCAAGAGCAGGTAACTTTGATGGTATTGCTTCAGTGAAACACTGTTTATCAAATTAAACACTGTTTTGATACCAAAACTTGTTATTAAAATTGTACCTATACGGCCACACGCGGATTCGGGATAAAAATGTTTCTTAGGTGCTGATTTTGAACTTTTTTTTTTATTCTATTAGCTGACAGAAGCATATGGTCCCCTGATGTTAAGAGATAATTATCGCCTAAAAAAAAGCCTGCCTCATAGGTCACGCACGTCAGGAACGTGCCCTACGGTCCACTGCCTTGCGTCAACTTGAGGCATATAGATTTTCAGCCTCACGTGCCAGTAATGTCACCGGCACCCACACCCTTCAAACCGAAACACAGCAATGCTGCTTCACGGCAGAGATAGGCATGCTGGTAGTACTTCCCCAGACGAGCCCTTCACAAAGAGGTTGACTGCCTTCACAGCTCAGTTGGTAGTAGCTCTGCCTTCTGCGCTTGAGGGCGTGGGTTCGATTCCCACCGAGAACAAATATTTGTGTGGCGAATGTAGATGTTTGTTCTCTGTCTGGGTGTTATATTGTATTCTATGTATGTATTTACAAAAAAATATTTAAGTACTAGCGGCCTGTCCCGGCTTCGCACGGGTGGTCATTTAATTTTTAATCACATAAAAATAGCCTATGCTTCTCAGGGTGAATGTAGCTTTCCAATGGTGAAATAATTTTTGAAATCGGCAGATTAGTTTTTGAGTTTATTCATTACAAACATACACACAAAAATACAAATCTAATATAAGTATAGAAGTAATAGTACATTGTTACCTGAGTGTTTTTTGAGTCCCGAGACGGGTTTGAAGCTATATATTAATAAAGTAATTTAGAAGATATATAATTTATTTAATACTATCTTTATGTTATTTAAATTTAAATTTTACATTGCGCTCTAATTAGACTTTTTAAACTTCTTACCGTTGTAATGGGTTTCCAACCTACTTGCTGAATAAAAAGTTGGAATTTGGTTCACCAACCTCTTTGCAGTTAGAAAGACTTTAGAAAGTTGGAACATGGTTGAATAAAATAGAACTTGTTTTTTTTTATAATTTGACAGCTATCAGTAGAAAGCGATTCTCCCTAGGGCTGAAAGTATTACTTTCAATTAGGCCCCTCAGGCAACTTCAGACCTACTTTCAGAGTATGAGCAATGAAAAGATATACCTATATTTGTTATTAGAAATTTTATATAAGATTGTTTATATATTTTATTTTTGATATCATAGATTATATCTAGATAGATTTTTATATTAGACTAGCTGTGCCCGCGACTTCGTCCGCCTGGAATAGTGATTGGGTAGCATTTATAACTTCCAACGAAAAAAATCGGTATTCGAGTGCATGTGGCACAGTCAGGGTCGGGCAGACGCCGGGTAAGCACAGTTAGGCATATTTTCCCCCCATTTTTTTCTTGTCGCAAGCTTAAATAAAACATTTGAATAAACCTTACATATTTCCATGCAAACTTTCAAGAATAGTCTTATTGTTATTTTACACCCTTTGTAATACATTAATTTGTGGGGAAGTAGAAAAGAAGACAGCCGCGACTGATACACACAGTGTGCACAGTCGAACGGGACCTGGCTTGCCAGAGGTTACGTCCGCGGCTTAAGGCGAAAACATATTAGGCGGACGCGTCCGACGGACGCGGCTGACAGCCGCGACTGATAGATATCTAGATAATGAATGTACACTGAAGTGTGCAAACTATCGGATGCGTCCGACGTCCGCGGCTTACATCCGATAGTTTGCACACTTCAGTGTACATTCATTAGCTAGATATCTTCAGTCGCGGCTGTCAGCCGCGTCCGTCGGACGCGTCCGCCTAATATGTCCCCAGCTTAAATATCGATCTTTTCAATCCATCGACACTTAGGACTATCTGCCACTGGCAACACTGGTCGGCAATCAGTCAGTCATAAGGACTTGGCGAAAAGACTTTGCATCCCCGCCAGCACAAAAAAAAGTCAGTCAGTCACCTAAACAAACAGAAATTTCTCGATCGAAAGCCGTCGCAATTGTACAAAAAAGTGTAATTCTCATGAAAAATGGTGTTTTCAATAAGTGGTTTGCAATAATACGTTGCATAAATGTCCTTTCTAATGATTTAACCTATCTGTGTACCAAATTTCATTGCAATTGGTGATTGGTGATCGTCGGAGTGTTTTGGTGTCAGAGTGAGACAGAAACATCAATGTGATGCTCTTTATAACGTTTTAAAAGGTTTGTAAACCATTTTTTACAATAAAAATTAGCCTATGTCCTTCCTCAGACCCTGAACTATCTGTGTACCAAATTTCATTTCAATAGGTTTGGTAGTTTTGGCGTGAAAGCCAGACAGAAGGACAGACAGACAGACAAACAGACAGAGTTACAAACGCATTTATAATATTAGTATGGATTATATCAGCTATCTGGTTCCCATAGTACAGGCTCTGCTTAGTTTGGGGCTAGATAGTGTTGTGCGGATTGTCCGCATTATTTATTTATTTATTTACTCTTAAAACTATATTTTTCTATGTTTTATTACAATCAGCATAATAGTGAGAGCACCAAACTTAGTATTTATTCATTGTTAGTTAAAGTAAGGATAGGAAGACATTTAAAAAACCAAAACAGAAAAAGTGTTATTTTTTTGAGCCTAACCCTTTTACAAAAGTATCCAGCAAAATCTTTTTTAAACGGTTTAACTCCCTTTTTTGTTTCCGGAAACACTTATCCTGATTGTCAGGTATCAATCACAATCAATCGCAAACAGAACGAACAAAACTGTAATCTTTTTACAATTCAAATAAACGTGTTGAGCATAATTTTCCAATTGTAAAAACCATTTTCTCCCCGAAAAAGTAATTCAACAATAAAATCTGCGAAAACTCGCATTCCTTCGCCACATCAACGAAATTGAAAAGTTTATCTGGAATAAGGAAAATCTACTTTTTGCGAAATTCTATTCAATTCATTTAATTATGTTTGAAGCCTCAAAAATTGTATGTGTAACTTTAAGCTTAAGAAAACTTTCCACTAAAGCTCGACGAGTGAAAGAAAGGTATTTTATTTAAGTATATAGGTATTATGTTAATTTTTAACTTACTGACACTTCGTTCTTAATTCTATTGATACCAATAAAATAACAGAAAAAAATACTACCTTATTTCCAAATGCTTGCCGTTTTTTATTCTTGAAAAAAAAGAGATGAGTACGTAAATAATTAGCACTTGTATTTGTGGCTGAAAAAATACTCTACTCATATATTTTATCGAGATTAACAAGGCATCAAGAAAACACCGGAACATTATAAATATTTCAAATATAGCTTTAATTTGGGATTCCTTTTTAACGGGATTTTATTCTAAGGATTTAACTTATGCGATAACAGAATACAATTTCTTTGCACGTCCAGGAAGATTGGTAGATAATGCTTTTAGCATAAAGTCCTCCTTGCAGAGCATTGTTTGTTTGAAAGTATTTAAATAATTATAATAACACTGGTCCAGAAAACTTAAAACATTATTTTCCTTAGATTATCTATATCTATAAAAGAAAGTCATGTCGTGTTAGTTACACTATTTAAACTCAAGAACGGCGGAACCGATTTGGCAGAAAACTAGTGGGGAGGTAGCTTAAAATATTTTTTATCCCTAAAAAGCAACGGAAACGGGGTGTTACGGGAACGGGCGAGCGAAGCCGCGGTCGGCCACTAGTATATGCATAACTTAAAGATGTATTAGCTAGCGTGAAATGTCTGTGTTGTGTATGTAAATTTAAAATGTTTTGTGTGTACTCTGTGTAGTTAAGTATAGTTAGTATGTTAGTATTTAGGCAAGCCCGACATCGACACCTCAGTTTATTCGTACTGCTTTAGTAGGCTTCTGCCTTTATCCTCAGAAACCTCTTCAGTAGATGTTTGCCTCCGTTCTGGCGTATTGAATCATGGATCTTGACCTAATTAACAAACATTGTTTTCGGGTACGGCCGCTGACATAATAGTCTTGTTCTAAATAATTAGGTATTTTTTGACGTGATAACGTCTTGCTTGCTTGATAACGATGCAGCTGGCTGCACGCACGAAAAAACATGACTCATGCAGCGTTACCTCGCTCTGAAGCGTTCCATTTAAGCCTTAAAGTGCAAACGAGAGCGCGGAACGAGCGACAAAGAGGCACAATCGGTCTCCATCAGCGTTCGACATCTGCCTCTCTCCTACTTGAGTGAGCGATGCGTCCGCGTGGACAGCTGTATGATGCTGTCACGTTCAACTATCGTCAGTAAACCGACTTTACAGACAACAGATTTTTTTAACATAAATAAACCAGAAAATCAAAGGTTTTCAATAAATCTGCCAGAAAGTAAACAATGCCTTATATTTTAACATTAAAAAAGATGTGACGTGGACTTTAAAAAGAAAATCTAAAGCCCCAAAAAGCTTTGTTTAATAAACAAAGCTTTTTGAAGTCACTATTTAATTAGTTAATTTTATTCTCATGCTGACAAGAATGTACAAGATACGGAATGAGTATATCAGAGGAAGTCTGAAAGTAGCACCGAAGACATAAAAATTGGGGAGCAACAGGCTGGCTAGTACGGGCAAGACGGGCATGTCATGAGGAGGGATGAAAGTCATGTGACTAGGAGAGTGAGTATGAATGAAGATTGATATATGGGTAGAGGTAGGCCAAAGAAAAGATGGATGAACAGTGTGAAAGATGACATGGATAAGAAAGAAGTGAATACAGAGATGACGACTGATAGAGAAGGATGGAAGAGGAAACCATATTGTGCCGATCCCACATAAAGTGGGACAAGGGCGGGAAAAATGAATAAATAAATATTGTAGACAATCTACACAACACTATCTAGCCCCAAACTAAGCAGAACTTGTACTATGGGAACCAGATAGCTGATATAATACTTATATATATATTTTTTTGTTACTACATACTTAGAATACAATATAACACCCAGACAGAGAACAAACATTTATGTTCACCACACAAATATTTGTTCTCGGTGGGGATCGAACCCACGACCTACGGCGCAGAAGGCAGAGCTAGAGGCCAGTCTAGAAAAAGAAGAAGAAGAGAAGAGACCTGTATCATTTGCACATTATTTTGTCATAAAAAATATTATTTAAGTAAACCCACATTACACTATCTCATTACGACGCGACCTCATTTATTTTACTTTGCAGAAATACAACACAATATTCGTGGAAAAGAATTTAAATCCCTTTCAAAGTCATATATTTTGTCGTAAAAATTATGAACTTCTGTGTACGTATATACTTTCCACTTTTCTTTTTGTCTCTTCTGTGGACAAATAAAACTCTGGCCGTTATGACTTTTTGTTTTAACTGTACAAGGGTTTCTTTTATTTTGCGAAATTGCCGTGAAAAAATATGTTCGCTATTTCGGGAAGTTGTTTTAGTTTTTATTTTATTGAAACTGGTTATTACAAGTATTTGTCGTGAAACTGTTTTATTTGGGCTATGCAAATTATTTTTTGTTTCTTATTATTTACTCTATTTTTTCAAGTGTTGAGGAAAATTCCGTAATCAAGTTAGAACGTTTATTAGAGTTAGGAAAGATTTACATTTTTGAATTTTCCATTCACGGGAAGAACGAGTGAAGCTTGAATAGACTCATTCTATGTTCAATCAAGGTTCACCACAGACTAACTAATCACATCTCAATAGGTGCTAATGGACCATGGTTACGCCGACCTCAATGAAGTGGGATTAAAGTTAGGAAGATGATGACGTGTTAAGACGTGGACCCACTGCTGTGCAAGGAGAGACTACGCAACGATTGGAAATATTTATACCTTTCAGTCGAAAAAAGAATTTTTAAAATTAGCTCATAAATGACGATTTTATGTTATAGCAAACATAAAAATACAACCGAATGAAGCACCTTCTCCTTTTTTATTTGAAGTCGGTTATAAAACAACATGCAAACAAGGTACATGCTATTATTTATTTATATATATTCCGCTTGTATTTTATACAGTCGACCTACATCATTGATGACATTGAATTATGGTTAGGGTAGCTTTTGGGAAAATCCTTTCTGTAGTAATAATTTTATGTATGTTTCTTGAGGGGTTTTGCTTTATAGGTATTGGATAAATAAATATTGTGGACATCAACACAATACTAGCCCCAAACTTAGCACAGCTTTTTCTTATCGTGTCACTGATTCTTGCGAACCAAGTGTGGTGAAAGGATTTTAAGTGCGCCGCAAAGAGTCTTCTTTTTTTGCACTTGACATTTATTTTAGCAGAGCTTTTACGATGGGAATCAGATAGCTACTATTCGGCTTGAATATGGCGTCTCAACTCAGTTGGTTTTCTTAGGTCTTAGTTTGGGGCTAGATAGTGTTGTGGAGATTGTATATTAATATTTATTTATTTAGTCTTCAAAATGTTTTCTAGGCAACTGATTGAAGCGACGCGTGACGCTTGGCTGGTGGGTATCTAGCGCAGCTGATAGAACAAGCATATGGCCCGCTCACCTGATGTTAAGTGGTAACCATCGCCTATAACAAAGCGTTGCCTCGTAAGATCACGCACGTCAGGAACGTGCCCTACGATGCACTGCCCTGCGTCCATCAACTTGAGGCATACATATCAGCCTCACGTGTCAGTAATTTCCCTGACACCCACACCCTTCAAACCGAAAAACAGCAATGCTGCTTCACGTAGTACGCACCCGGACGAGCCACACACAAAGAGCTCTACAACTATATTTCCGCCATTTGTCACCCGCAGAGTTGTCTTACGTGGACTCTACAATTGATGGTCAATAGCTTGGTATTGACAAATGTCCGAACAAGGAGTTGAATTCACTGGTAAAATCAACACTGTATGTAGGTTACAATTGGTTGGTTTTGTATTGGATCGATAACTCAAATATTTGTGGATTTCTGACGTCAATAGGTTACCGTAATCGTTAGGTTACTCAACATAATGGCGTGTTTATATTTGAATTACTTTAACTTATTCGTTTTAGAAACCTACTTTTAAACTTACGCGATCACAAAACAGAGGGTATAACAAACTTCATCCTACAGTGTTTTGCATGAGGACTCAGTCAGAATCTAATAATCACACCTACGTAGGTAGATAGTGCTTTGTAGTAATAATGCAAGCAACACTCGCCACGGCAACATCTGCTTGAAACAATTAGTACCCACATCCTGTGATCCCAGAATACAACGTACACTCAGCGGCAAGAGCGCTGGTAGTCTAGTGGTCGGCCCCGCCTTCCAGCCCTAAGGTCGTGGGTTCCAGTGATTTTTTCTGCCCAAAAATCTATCTACACTATGCCAGTGCTTTCAAACGGTGGAGGAAAACATCGTGAGGAAATCGGCATGTCGTAGAACATAAACAGTTTGAAAATATGTGTTAAGTGCACGAAAAGAGCCTTAAAATCCTTTCACCACACTTGGTTTGAAAGAACCAGTCAGTGATACGATAAGAAGAAGAAGCGGTGGACTTACACTGTCTTCTCATCGTGTCACTGGTTTTTAGGAGGCCTAAGTCCAGCAGTGGACTTCTTCAGGCTTATGATGATGATGAACTTTCGCATTTATTAGTGAGAAAGATAGAATAGGATTGTGTCACAAATACTCGCATCTTCTTCTTTTTCTTAATTAATTATCAGACATTTGTCAATTTCTATTAATTTTGCTTATTAAATAGTTTCAATAGACATTGTCATGTCGGCTGTCATTGGCTTTTTAAGAAAATGGTGACTTATTTTTCTTCGAAACCATCGGTAACATTTCCGTCCAAAGTAGGATATCACTTTCATTCTAATTGCTCACACTTTGAACTAAGACCTCAAGTAATGTTGGTTAAAATACCACCAAAATTACATAAAGAACAAAACTCAACAACAAACAAAACTGTAAAACAATTATAACAAAAAGATAAGTGACTTTCCAAAATGACAAAAAACTAATCCTAAATAATTATGACTTTAATTTTAAGGAAGAAAACGGGTATTTATCACGCACTCGGTACAGTCACATTCATAGCCAATTTAGGCTATGAATGTGACTGTACCGAGTATGACGTAAATAAATTATAGTTCTAACTATGTTTGGTTGCCGGAGAGACCACAATTTGCAACATTGCACCCAGGTCTATCCAAACCACACAAGCAGTGGCGTAGCTACCGGGGCTAGACGGGGCAGTGCCCCGGGGCCCCTAAGTTCAGGGGCCCCTCGTACTTACAAATTTGGATTACGTCGAATTTCAGTTTCAGTCATCTTCTTATCGTGACACTGGTTCTTTTGAACCAAGTGTGGTGAAAGGATTTTAAGTGCGCCTCAAAGAGGCTGCTTTCGTGCACTTGACACATATTTCCAAACTTTTTAGGTTCTACGACATGTTGAATTCCTCACAATGTTTTCTTTCACCGTTTGAGAGCACTGGCATATTGCTCTCAAATGGAACTAGACTCACGACCTTAGGATCGGAAGGTGGGGCCGCTACCACTTGGCCACCAGCGCACTAATATTAGTTTCAGTCGTCAGCTAGACACAAGTTCGGGGGTCGGTGAACGTCTAGGTATATCGCTCATGTCTAGTTTAAGTTATTTTAAGAAAAAAAAATTGTCTGGAAGAAATCCTTGCGTGCGATAAGACTGATTGTAGGATTTGGTAATATGCATTTTTTATATAATTTATTTAGTCCTCTATAAAGTTTTATTATATAATTCGGACCACGACAAATAATACGGAAGAAACGATTTGAAATAGTTTTGTTGGGGCCCTAGTTTGGGCCCTAGCTGGGCCTTTGTTTAGGCCTTTGGTTACCTAGCTACGCCACTGCACACAAGACGGGGCACATTGTACGTAGGTGCTAATTTATTTATTTATGACGTAGTTTGTAACGTAGTTTGTAGATGTGTTGAAGGTAATAGAAAAAGGGTGTATATCAGTGGGACAAGAGAAGCTTAAAAAACTTGAGAAACCGACTGCATGGCCAGGCCAATATGCTAAACTGATTTTGATGAAATTTGACGTGCGTCAAAGCGACATCCATACCTTGTTGATGTTCCAACTGTCGGCACCAAGCGCTTTGCTTTAATTTTTATGTTGCTGACAGCCAAAGAATGGAATTCCGATACAACTTGGACGTTTTTAAGACAAGAGTGAAACACCATCGGGCGCATCATCACTTATCAGCAGATGAGATTGCGGTCAAGCGCAAGCCTTAAAGTGTTAAAAAAAGCGTCAGACGTGCGTGTCCTAGAGTCTGTTCAGAAAGAGAGCCGTCGTGGCCAAATTGAGAAATAACGTTTCGATTTTTATATGGCAGCTCATCCCTTTCTTTCTGTCAGCATTTTGCATCATAAAAATTAAATAAAGGAATAGTACACTGGTTGTGATAGGATCAAAACGCAACAGACGCGCTATTGTATTGCCCACTAAACAAAAAAGGTAATTAAGCACAGCAGCGCCCTCCAATCCCACGACGGTTCTCTTTCTGAACAGACTCTACCAGATAATGCTTTGTTATAGGCGATGGTTACCATGTAACATCAGGTGGATGACTAAATGAAAATAAAATACCACGTATTTTGAACATACTCGACCTTAATTTCCTCAATAAGTCTGCAAACTGATATAGCGCGGTGACCAAGAAATAATCAAAGCCACGACAAACGAAACTTTGCACTAGTTTCCATGTCAGTGGATGTAGTTTGGCAGTTCTAATTTACACACGCCTATCTAGCAATCACGGCTTGTAGCACCAGTTTTTAACCGAGGCTAGTGAACCACTGGCCACAGCCACCGGTGGCCAGTTACGTGGCGATTGGCCACCACTGGAAAAATTTAGATTTAGATTTACATATTGCTAAAATGCATTATCATCTTCCTGCCCTTAACCCACGCTAAGTGGGGTCGGCACAACAGGTTTTCTTCCTCCACTCACCTCTATCATTTGTTATCTCAGTGCTCACTCTTTTCCGACTCATGTCATCCTTGACGCAGTCCATCCATTTGTTATTTTATTGCCAAAATGCACAAACATTATTTACATAGCATATGTCTATCTATTAAGAGAGTACATGTACCCTGCAAGGCGTAATAAGTTCACTACTTATTAAAATGTTAATGCAAGTATGATTCACATTACTTAATTATTATTTTTTTTACTCATTTTTTTCTGTCATTTATTTATTTATTCACAAACTTATGAAAAAATAACATTACCAACTTAAATAAATAAATTAAAATAACCTACACAGTTAGCTTAATTATTATTTTTTGTTTCTTAGTAATATTAGTTTTCTTTCTCTCGTGTCTTGCTTTGTTTCTGTGTTATCTGCTTTTGTTTCACATAATTCATAGAAATCTTAATTCTTGTACTTTGCCTCCCCTTTAGCCTCCCGCAATACCGGCTTGTCCTAGTGCGGGGAACCCCAGTAATTTAAATAAACCTTTGTATGTTCTTTGGTAAAACAATAATTTTGTATTATAGAGTCCTTATAAAAAAGGAAACCTATGAAAAAAGGAAACGCTAGTAAGCTCTATGTCGTAAGTCAAAGAAGGTTGGCGGTGGCCTAACGGCCAAAAAAAAACTCTATCGATGCGGGCGCCAAACCAGTGCTCAACTCCAACGTCGCTTCAGCTGCCTGTCACTCCATTCAACCCGACACCCAATTATCCTCAAATACAAATTAACAGTAGAGCATAAAGGAGCCTTCAGACGATGCGCTATTATTATAGCTTCTTCTTCATATCGTTTCACCGATTCTTTCAAACCAGTGCGGTGAAATGATTTCAAGCGTGCCTCAGAGAGGTTTTTTTTTCACTAACACGTGTAGGTATCTCATAACTTAAGACTTTAGATTTATGACTTCAAAGTTTAGGGAGCTAGTAAAATTATATCTTATTATTTGTACTATGGGAGCCAGATAGGTTATAAAGTATTTTTTTTTAATTAAACAGTGGTTAAATAGTTATTTCAGAATATAGATAAGTTTGTAAAACTTTGTTTAACATATTATTAATAAAGCTTTTCTTCTTTTATTTTGCGTGATGTTTATGCTATAATTATAGGTGTGGTGGTAAGTAGAGGCGTGAGTAATTATCAGTATTCCCTGATGCTATAGAAATCATCTAAAATAGATGCAAAGACCGACGACTCTATAAGTAAGTTCGGAGTCTAAATTGGCCTCAATTTTGCGGTAGTATTAATATTGTCATTTTATCGAGAATCAAAGCTACACAATACGACAATAACTACAAACCCTGCATGATTCAAAGATTATTAGGCGACCCGACCCGAGTTTATCTAAATGAGATCTACAGACACAATTTCATACGAGTGATGTGTTAAATTGAGTGTCGTAACATCACAAAATTACTACAGATGTATACTAATTCTTTTTCTTATTCTTCCTGCCCTTATCCCACTTTATGTGGGGTCGGCACAACATGTCTTCCTCCTCCATTCCCCTCTGTCAGCCGTCATCTCTGCATCCTAAAAAATACTTATAATGCATTTATTTACAAGGTAAATTACAATGAGTACAAATTATAAAATTAAATAAATTATGTAAACTGTAACAGGAAACAGTTGAACTATGAAAAGAGCGAAGAGTAACCAGTTTGACAGCCAATCTATAGGCACTTTCTTCTTCCTGCCCTAATCCCACTTTATGTGGGATCGGTAGAACATAATTTTGCATCCTGGGTGAAATATCTGTTAGCATAAGAATAAAAATAGAGATATCTGCTTCCATCACTCTCACTCACTTTTTGTTGAATCATTTTTTTTGGTATAAAATGTTAAATTTTAAATTCTTAACCACTTACTTTTAAATAGTTTCCCACGTTTTCAATATGCATGTTGAGTTCACTGCTTTTAGAAACTGCGCCAAATTAATTGTTGTTATTGAAATATTTAAGAAATTTATGAACCTTATATTAAAATAAATTATAGTTTAAAAACTATAATAGATAAATTATAGTTTTTTTTTTCTTTTTTTTTTTCATATTATTGCATTGTCATCGACTTTTGACAGGTGTGCAAAGTTTTAATCAAATCTGATCGTTCAAAGTAGGACAAAATCGAGCTCAAAGGGGTCGGTTACATACAAGCAAGCTTACATACAAGCAAACTTACATACAGGTGAAGCTAATAAAAGCGTTATAAAAACACTTGTCATAAAAAAAGTCATGACCTCAAAACCTACCTGGGTCACTGGCGATGGTGATCAGTGAAATGCTGTCATATTTGACAGTGATATTTGACAGCGTTTCACTGATCACTGACGCCAGCGGCCTAGTGTGCGCAGGCCTTTAAACACGCACAAACGTTTGCTCAAATCTAAACTAAAACCGACAGCGTTCGTTAAAAATTTCAAATCCCGTGAGCGTTCCACTGGCCATTGTTCAGAAGCGCTGAGTTGTCAAACGATCTCCTGAGATTAATCCATTTCAAAAAGTTACTGGCAGAAAATCATCGCCGCCTAATTCTTTTACCAACAAAGATAAAATTAGAAAATTTATGTTTTTACACTGGTTCAGTGCACATTTATTGCTCACTGCTAATGAAAAAAAAAATTTTTGAAGTGAAAACTTCTTTAGCGGCGTTGAGCACTTTCTGTAATGGGTATAAAATCTTAAACTCGCGTCAGCGCGTCAGGATCACGTGACCTGATCGAAAAAGCGTAAGACGGATGGAGAGGACGTTGCCGTTCCGCTCGACTGACCGCGCCGTACCCGGTGTGCGACGTTGCCGCTTCGCTCGCCGGCCGGCACTGTTGCTACGATGGGGGCGGGGCGGCGCGTGCGGTTCGTGCATCTATTAATGATAAAAGTGATGAAGAAATAGCGAAAGAAAATGAGTGAGTACTTTATAAATATACTAGATGAAAATTTAATAAGTTTTAATACGAGCGGCAAGTTTTCACTTCTGCCGGCACTCCCGGAGTGCAACCCGTCTTTTTTTTTTTTTTTTTGAGTTTTTTCTTGAGATATTGCATTTAATTTTGACTGGCCTCTCAGCTCAGTGGGTAGTAGCTCTGCTTTTTGCGCCGTAAGTCGTGGGTTCGATCCCCACCGAGAACAAATATTTGTGTGGTAAACACAGATGTTGGTTCTCTGTCTGGGTGTTATATTGTATTCTAAGTATGTATTTACAAAAAAAAATGTTTATACATATGTATTGTATTAGCTATCTGGTTCCCATAGTACAAGCTCTGCTTAGTTTGGGGCTAGATAATGTTGTGTGGATTGTCTACAATATTTATTTTTTTATAATTTTTACCCTCAGTAGGCCTACCATTAGCTCTGTCTGGCTTTGCCTCTGCCTATGGTTTTGAGTCTGTGTGAGGGAGAGTTTACGACTTTTCTTTCAAGAAAAGTTGAAAAACTACGACTTGGTTCCTATCCTATAATAAATGAAATAAATTACTCGTAATTCGATCTTAGGAATGCAAAGGGACATTATTTGCAAGTTACCAATTAAATGTAACCCATTTATTTATGTACTAACCCGGATCAGCCAGTTCGTAACCGAGTATTTCGAGTAATTATTGTCCTCTGTCTTGTGCGAAGATAAATAGCTTCTGTGTGTAATGACCCGAGTTATGGCAATTTATGTGTGTTTACGGGTTATTTTTATTTTGTTTGCTATTTTGTAAGGATTATTTTTGTTACGTGAAAATATTGTAGCGTTATTTGCGTAATTTCAAGATCCTGTTTTTCCTTTCGGTCGGTGATCTGTACTCTGTTTTCTACCTGTAATACCTACAGGTGGAAAATAGAGTTCATTATAGAAAATTATAGTTTCTTTGAAAATGTATTTTTTTTATTTTTGTAATTTCATGTTTTTCTAATATAAAGTTTAGGTGTTTTTTCTTCTTTTTAATTCCCAGCATACTTCTTCTTATCGTATCACAGATTTAAAATAAGGGATTTTAGTTGGTGAAATAATTTTAAGTGCGCCTTTAAAAGGCTCTTTTCGTGCACTTGACACAAAAAAAATCTTTCGATAGAAATGTTTCAAGTTTTCTTTCATGTAAAAATATAAAAAAGTGAAAAATTGCATTCTTTTTTAGTAAAACATTTATTTGCAAAGATTGATCCTGATGCAAAAGTAAAAGATTTTTGATAAAAATAAATACGCAGTCATTGATTTCTTATAAATCGAGGGCATAGATAGATAGATAGAAAATTATTTATTGCACAAAATTAAAAATTACTGTACACAGGCGAACTTAATGATATATAGCATTATCTACCAGCTAACCTTTGGGTAATAGGGAGATAGGTTGGGTAGTGCACATATAAGATGAGGGCTTACGTAAATACTAAACTAAAAATAAACACACAGTTTATGACTCCTTTCACGACTTTTCTCTAACTCTCGTGGTTATAACAGTGGCTATACTGTATTTACATAACTAGAAACTTACCACAACGTAGATTGCAAGGGTTGGGCAATAGGCATAGAATAAGAATATAGGACCAAAGCCGTAATATGATACTATCTCGCTACGCAATACCAGTTGGCCTGCCACAAGCTCTGTCTGGCTCTGGTTTTGAGTCTGTGTGAATGTTTAGTAAATAAATCCTACGTCGAAACATCACACACATTATAATACACTGGTGAGCACTCACACAGACTCACAGGCCTACCACAAGCTCTGTCTGGCTCTGGTTTTGAGTCTGTGTGAGTGTTGACTAAATAAATCCTACGTCGAAACATCACACACACATTTTAATACACTGGTGAGCACTCACAAAAACCAAAGCCTGAGACAGAGCCAGACAGAGCTTGTGGTAGGCCTACAGAACGTCCCAAAGGGATTTCAGTAAAATAGTCTTCCATTCACGTTCCGTAATATCAACAACAGTATTAAAATCAACCCTGGAACCTCAAGCAATTTTCAACTCTATCTTAAAGAAATAGGTATGAAAATAGAGAAAACATCCAAAGTCAACCAAAAACCTCCAAATCTGATAGCTTTTGAGTGCAAATAAAACCGGTTATTGGGCCGATGTCTAGTTTGAGCTAGTTTGGACCGGATCTTGCTGGTTTGTGGCAACACAGAGGCTTTATTGATCGTATTTAGGTTTCATGTAGGAAAACACAACACATACATACCTGCTAACAGTAGGAAGTTCAGTTTACTATAGGTATAGGTATAATGTACACCCTATGTACACTCTATTACCGAAGAACTAAACAATAACCCTTGTTATTGTCATCGAATAACAATAGTTATTTGTTATACAAGAGTGCAAAGCTGCTTTTTAACAACGTGCTCAATTTTGATGACTGAGCAAGCGCAGGATTCTAAAGTTTAACCACGAGCGTAGCGAGTGGTTTAAAAGTTAGAATCCTAAGCGTTGGCGAAGGAATCTGTAAGATATTAGCTAGGATATAAAGGAAACTGCAAGGATGTCTGGTACGAGTGCTCAGTATATTCCAACTGTCAGAACTAGAACTACCCACCACCAATACAATATACAAATCTACCCACAACTATTCTTATACACTACACTCCTCTACACTTAATTTGGACAACAAATCTTATATTGAAAAGTACAAAACACAATTCGGTACCTAGTACATTTTAACAAAACTATTGATTGTAATTCGGCTTATTTTGTCGACATTTACGAATAGGCCGCGACCGCGGCAGGTTGTTAGGTGACTGGTCCGGGGGAGGTTCAACGGGCTTCGGTTCCTCCGGGCAAGTAGTAATGATGACCTGTGACGGTGACTGATCCGACTCATCCTTTGTTCGCTGAAGGCTATTACTAATCGGATTTATAACTGGCTCATCCGCTACATCCCCCCCTTCACCCCTATCTACATCAGAATCTGAGAAGACAATGGAACTCCTAGTCCTACGCTTTATCTGGTCAATGTGTCGATGAACCTGATTCCCCCCTTCGCCTATAACCTTAAAGTTGGAAGAACCTACTTTAGAATCCACTGTTCCCGGTATCCACTTTTCTCCCTTGAGATACTGTCGGTACCACACTTCGTCTCCGGTATCAACCGTGCGCTCGCCGCCGGCGCCACCCGCGTATTCGACCTGTCGTCGCTGCACGCGGCTCATTCGCGACTCCAAATCGGGCTTCAAAGCATCTAAACGAGTTCTCATTGGCCTACCTAACATTAGCATGGCGGGACTTTGACCCGTAGACGCATGTTCGGTATTTCGGTAGAACAATAAAAATGTATGCAATGCTTCACTTATGTTTTTATTTTCAAAATCAGCCTTTTTGATAACTCGTTTTAATGTTTTGACTGCGTTTTCCGCGGCCCCGTTTGATGCGGGATGATAAGGCGCCGAAAACGTATGTACTATTCCGTCAGCCTTGATAAACGCTGCAAACTCGCTGCCCGTAAAGGGTGGCCCATTATCCGTAACTATCTGTTTAGGTATGCCCCACCTACTCCACAGTTCTCTCAACTTTGGAATAACATTAGCCGACGCCGTACTTGGCACACAAAAAATCTCCAGCCATTTAGACATGGCGTCTACAACTACTAAGTATGTTTTACCAAAGATAGGTCCTAAAAAATCAAGGTGGAGCCTCGACCAGGGGCGGCGCGGCCAGGGCCAAGGTCGCGGCGCCTGCCGTGGCGGCGCGTCCGCCTGCGCCGCGCACGTCGCACAGGCGCGACACATGCTTTCGATGGCTTCATCGATGCCTGCCCACCACACATAACTCCGTGCTAACGCTTTAGATTTCACGATTCCCATGTGGGGTTCATGTAGCATTTCCAAGACCCTCCGCCGGCACCTATCTGGAATTATCAACCGGTGACCCCACATAACACAACCTAGCTCTTCGTACAGCTCATTTCGTCTATTATAATACGGCTGTAGTCCTATGATTTCGCATTCAGACGGCCAACCATTCCTAATAAAACTTAGCACCCTACTCGTGATTGGGTCTTTAGCAGTGCAGCTTTTAATTTCATTATAATCTAATAGCATCGCTTCTTGAGCATGATGTAAATGTGTTTGTTCAGGTAGCGAGTAAGAAACCGGTTTCTTATCGGGCAACGGTAAGCGAGACAAGCCGTCCGCACTGTTATCGTCTGTTCTTACATACTCAATATCATAGGTATACGCAGATAATATAATCGCCCATCTTTGCATCCTACTCGCCGTCATGGTAGGAATGCCAGTATTGGGACCGAAAATAGACACTAAAGGTTTGTGGTCGGTCCGAAGTGTAAATCGCCTACCGAAAACATATTGGTGAAACTTTTTCATACAAAATATGATAGCTAAGGCTTCTCTATGGATCTGGGAATAATTTTTCTCAGCACTAGTGAGAGTGCGCGAAACGAACGCCACCGGCCGCTCCGGCCCCTCAGCATCGCTTCCACTCGGCTGCGACAAGACGCCCCCGACCCCGCACGGACTCGCGTCGCACGTCATTACTAACGGCCTGTTTGGATCATAATGTGCGAGAACCTTTGAACTTACTAAGTCTTT
This sequence comes from Thera obeliscata, assembly GCA_947578465.1. NCBI lineage: Eukaryota > Metazoa > Arthropoda > Insecta > Lepidoptera > Geometridae > Thera > Thera obeliscata. The sequence continues at coordinate 6,757,637 of OX387923.1, read as the reverse complement.
CTTAATACCTCTAAATACTTGTTCACATTCCCCCGTCCAGTTCCATTCTGTACCTTTTTTTTAAAGATTATACAATGGCACTAACTTCAGACTTAAGTTATTTACAAACTTTGCAAAGAAATTAGCAAGACCTAAAAATGACCTTAATTCCGATACACTTTGTGGTGTGGGAATCTTAGTCACCGCTTCTATCTTTGAAGGATCCACCTTAATACCGTCCTTCGATAAAATGTAACCTAGGTAAGATACCTCCTGCACTAAAAATACGCATTTTGACTTTTTAAGTCTTAACCCACTGTCTACTAGTCGTCTAAAAACCATTTCTAACGCTTTGAGATGTTCCCTTTTTGAATGGCCGCCTATTATAATGTCATCAATGAATACTGCCACATTCGGTATATCTTTCATTAACGTAGTCATGATACGTTGAAATATGCCCGGACTAGAAGACAATCCAAATACTAATCTATTATACCTAAACAGACCCCTATGACTATTTATGACAGTATATTTTTTTGATTCGTCTAACTCGATTTGATTATACGACTGCGATAGATCAATTTTACTAAAAAATTGAGCCCCATTTAATGATACGAGCACGTCATCTATTCTCGGAAGAGGAAACCTATCGACCAATAAAGCGGGATTTAGAGTACCTTTGTAGTCTACACAGATCCTGAGTGTACCATCCGATTTATTAACGGGAACAAGCGGCGAGACCCAGTCAGAGCAGTCAACAGGTTCGATGATGCCGGCGCACAGCATGGCGTCCAGCTCGGCGTCGACGCGCTCGCGCAGCGCGAACGGCAGCGGCCGCGCGCGGTGGAACACCGGCGCCGCGCCCGAGCGTACCCTCAAGGTCGCCTTACCTCCCGTGAACCTCCCCAGGCTACCATCGAACAGCTGCTTATACCTATCCAACAGAATACAAATCCCATCATTTATGAGAACATTTTTGGAGTTATCACTGGCCATATTAAAACACTCAAGATTCGGAATTCCTATGTTCAATTCCGTAAGCCACTGTCTACCTAAAAGAGAAGTGGTTCCTCCTTCGATCACAAAAAGTTCTAATTCTTTTGTCCTGTCTTGATATTCAATCGTCGGCTTAATAAAACCTAATGGTCTGATTTTCGATCCATCATAAAATGTTAAACATAATTTGTGAGGCTGAATGGGTATATGATTAAAATATGAATCGTAAGTACTTTTACTAATGCATGATATAGGCGTTCCGGTATCTACTTCCATAGGTATAACTTTGTTATTGATTTTTATAGCCAAACTCACCGCCTTATAGTCTCTCAAACACAATTGATGTAGATACACTTCATCTCCGGAGTCTTCCTGCGACTCCGCCCCATCATCAGCCGCCTGGCCGTAATGGAAGCCCCGACCGCGTACGCCCGGACGCACAGCTCCATTAGCTCCAGTGGAACCTTCGTTTGGGCACACTCGTCGTAAATGACCAGGTCGCTTGCACCGACTGCACACGTAGTCACGAAATCGACAGTCTCTAATGGCGTGACCCGTCGCTCCGCAGCCCGTACAGTTCCCCCGCGTCTCGCTGCGCTGCGCCGACCTCTGCTGTGAGTCGCCGTGCCGAGCGCCGGCGCTGCCTCCGCGCGCCAGCCAGGCTCGGCCTGAGCGCGGCTCCCGCGCTTTCAACGCGTGCATGTCCACACTTCCCGCGGATACCTGCTGGCTCTTATCTTCTACCGCAGCTGCATCGCGCTCCGCTGCTTCTAGTGATATCGCCAGTTTTACCGCCTTTACATACGTTAGACTGTCATCCTCCGCGAACAACCGTTGCCTGATGACGTCACTTTTCAATCCGCACACAAATTGATCCCGCAAATTGTCTTCTAAAGTTTCTTTGAATTTGCAATTCCGCGCCAGCTTTTTCAACTCTGCTATATAGTCACCAGCATTCTCGTCTACTCGCTGCCTCCTCTGACGAAATCTGTAGCGTTCCGCGAGCAAAGACGGGGTAGGTTGAAGATGATTACGCAACATGTCCTTTGCCGCAATGTAGGTCAACTCCGCTGGTTTTTTCGGACTTGCAAGGTTCATCAGCAACTCGTAAGCCTCGTCCCCCATCAACGAGATCAACGTAGGCATTTGTAACTCCTCCTTGATTCCATTCGCTTGAAAATACATGTCAAGTCGGTCCACGTACGACTGCCACGATCCCGTTTTCACGTTAAACTCACGAATTTTACCGATAGACATTGTTCGTGATTACGGTTCAGTTACTGCATGCACAAAATAGAATTTAACTCGTTCGCCAATGTAAGATATTAGCTAGGATATAAAGGAAACTGCAAGGATGTCTGGTACGAGTGCTCAGTATATTCCAACTGTCAGAACTAGAACTACCCACCACCAATACAATATACAAATCTACCCACAACTATTCTTATACACTACAGAATCAAAAGAGCACAAGGTGAAAAACCTTTGCACTCGAGTGCAACACGTAACTTTTCATCCCACCTCAGCGATTAAATGCAAAAAAGAACATGGCGCGACTAAAAGTAACACACCAAGAAGGTTCCGATTAACAAAATTTAAATAGGTTGTATGATAAATTCGGCACCATGCAGGTAGAAGTAAATAGGTTTAATGGTGTTTTGAATTCACAAATACACCAAGAAGGTTACGAGTGCGAGTTTTTAACAAAATAAAAAAGGTTGTTTGATAAGTTCGGCACCATGGAGGTAAAAGTAAATAGGTTGTGTATTCACAAACTTATTGAACACGATATTCTAAATTCAAATTTACTTTATCCGCTAGCGGATAAGAACGGCTTTTCCAGTCAGAAATTAAACAGCAAAAACACACTTTCAGAGCTGGTGGGATAAACAATCAATTTAAAAAAACTTGAGAAACTGATTTCATGACCAAATTGCTGAATCGATTTCTAGGAAATTTCTATGGGACCAATCTAGAATACCTTTCAAATAAAAACATATTTTTTCAAATCGGCTTTTTAACAACGCAGTTCAGCGATAACAAACATTAGAAAAAAACAAACCTGAATTGAGAATCCTTTTTTATTTGACGTCGGTTAAAAAGAAAGGAACATTCGATAGGACTGTGAACTCTTTCTTATTAAAACAATTTTTGAGTTTATTCGACGTGAAAAATAACAGCTAGCAAACTGAAAGACTGCATCCGGCAAATATTTTCATGGCCAATATTTATGCTGGCCAGACCTGTAAGCCTACCATGAGCTCTGTCTGGCTCTGTCTCTGGTTCTGGTTTTGAGTCTGTGTGAGCGCTCACCAGTGCATTATACTGTGTGTGTGACGTTTTGACGTAGGATTTGTTTAGTCAACACTCACACAGACTCAAAACCAGGACCAGAGAAAGAACCAGACAGAGCTTGTGGTAGGCCTACTGTTTCAGTAATGCTCAACGTTTGCATGTGAAACGTTACATGCATAGAAGTTTCAGGCATGCTTAACGCATGAAAAAACATTTTTATTTCTACACAGCCTGAATAGAAATATTTTTCTAAGTTAGTTTTTATAGAAAGTCATTTCAATATTGCTATTTATTTCAATATGCAAGTGATAAATAAATCTTTGCTTTTTGATGTTCAAAATACACTTTTTCATTAAACTTTATGCATATTTTTATATTTTATGCTTGTAAAGGTCTAGAAATTGTTAAGGTTCACAATTTCTTGGTTTATTTTGTTAACTTTGTAAATATTTGTTTAATTGTAAGTTTATTTGTGTAACTAAATGCTTTTTAGAAAAGTCTGTAGTGTAATATACTTTATAAAATAGGCAGGGTGAGACTTTTGGAATCGCCCTCTGAGGGCAAAATCTAAAGTATTAAGGTAACAAAAAAGTTGGGGAATACCCTAAACATTTTTATCCAATACAGCTTATTGTATTACATCTTCACTTTTTTTTAAGTTTTATTGCCTCTGTTTGTTTCCCAAATAAAACAAAATAAAACTAAATATTATTTAAAAAAATGTAAACAGGCTTTTGCATCTATTGTAGATGATTTATATAACGTCAGGGGCAACTGGTGATCACTCATGCCCCTACTTACGGGACGCTATAGTGCCTGGGACAGGATTTTAGATGGAATAGGCTTGCCCAGCACCTATACCATCCTGACAGCTTAGTCGGCCTAAACCACAGGAAAGACATGCTCAATACGCGGAGCACTTAATATTATTTATTATTTCGCATTATATCTCATTATCTAATATTAATTGAATTAAATATAAAGCTTCAATCTTATCTAGACTGAAGCAAACAAACGATAATTTAAGTTTAAAAAACTTGAGAAACCGACTTCATTGTCAAACGGCTAAGCCGATTTTAATCAAATTAAAATGGGACCAATCTGGAAACAGTACCTTTCAGATAAAAAAATAATTTTTCAAATCGGCTCACAAATGACGAAGTTATGCGGTAACAAACATAAAAAAAAAATAAAAAAAAATAAACATACAACCGAATTGAGAACCTCCTCCTTTTTGATTGGAAGTCGGTTAAAAAATAATTTTACTCCTCACAACTTTTTAAATAAATAGTTTTTCATTCCGATAGCAACGAAAACACATATTCGAAAATTCTATTAAAGAACAAACGACAAAGTTCTGCGCAGATCCTAATAATCATGACTGAGCGAATCTAAAGAAGAACTATTAATTTATGTTATGTTCACAAGCCCCTCAAGCGTATGTGCCTTATCACATGTATAAGGAACTTGTACGACCGCGCGCAATGAGCGAGAGGAAAGTGTGTCATTCAATTCAATTGCTTTATATTCATTAAAAATTATTAATTAATCGTATTTTTAATCATCTTAATACTAACACAAAAATATTATTAAATAAAATTCAGCGAAAAAAGAAAAAAGTTATAAAATAAAAAAAAAACCGCTAATAAAATTATTAATTGCCATACACTCCTTCATCTTCTTATCGTGCCACTGGTTTCTTAGTACCAAGTGTGGTGAAAGAATTTTAAGTGCGCCGGAAGGAGGCTCCATTCGTGCACAAACCCCGTAAACTGAAAACCTTTTAAACTTAGCCTTCATACTTTCCTTTAGAGCACGCCACGAAAAACAAAATTTATGTGTATACGTTGTTTAACGTTTTCTGTACAATTCAAATATTTTCTATTGCATCAAGAGAACAATACAAATTATACAATAGAATCTTGAGCTTGAGCGAGGGGCTCTAATTATCTTTGTGAGTGACTCACTCGCCTGTAACGAACACTTTGGCTTTTCACTCTTCTACGACAGTGTCGTGAGCCAAGTATCGGAAAGTATCACTGAAATATTATTAGCAGGAGATAAATTATGTACTTAGTAGATTATCTTACTGAGCCAAATGTACAAAGAAACGTAATTAAGCTTGCAAGTTTATTTTTGACGTGACAACGTCTTATAATTCGATGGAGGCGTTACCTCGCTCTGAGGCGTTCCATTTAAGGCCTGAAGTGCAAGCGAGAGCGCGGAACGAGCGACAAAGAGGCACTAACGGCCTCCGCGTTCGGCAGCGTTCGACATCTGTCTCTCTCCTACTTGAGTGAGCGATGCGTCCGCGTGGACAGCTGCTATAAAATAATACATTTACATGTTTCCGTCAAGTATGAAGTGCAGGGAAAAGTGAATGTGGTGTCAATTGTTTAAAGCAACGATAATTGCGGCCTAAGACGTTGTCACGTTCAACTATCGTCAGTAAACCGACTTTACAGACAACCGATTTTTTATTCCCCAAGAACGTCATGAAAATCCCCGGCCATGTCTAAAAAATAAAGGTATAAAAAAAAAGGTTCTCGAATGGCGGCCAGGAACCGGAAGACGAAACGTATGGTTCTGTATGGTCATCTGGTATGGCACCCACCAGATGACCGACGACATTGTTAAAATCGCGGGACGTCGGTCGATGAAAGGAAAGGGCTCAGAATCGTTCTTCCTGGAAATGTGTAGGGCAGGCCTATGCTCAGCGTTGGACATCTTCAGACTGATAATGATGATGATGATGTACACAGAAATGTAAATAAGCTTGCAAATGTAGTTTTTTTACGGAGAATATCATGAAAAACCCGTCCGTGCTTAAAAAAAGTTGTATAAAAAAGGTCTGGGTTTCCCCATGATGGTTTTCCTCACCCAAAATTATGTGTAAAGGCATACCGGAAATAAAAATAACACAAAGGACACGTACTCAGCAGTTCCAAATAAAATACCGCAAGTCACGTTCTATTTAGTTGAAAAGTGGCAGTAAAAAGGACTTTTATTTACGAATCTTTGTACTGTAATGCTGGCGATACAGAAAGCGGTTAAATTCGTTTGTTATACGTTTTGTTTGCTCTTATTTTTGACGTGACAGCGTCTTATAATTCGATGGAGCCGGCTGCACGCACGAAAAAACCTGACTCGTGCGGCGTTACCTCGCTCGGAGGCGTTCCATTTAAGGTGCAAGAGAGAGCGCGGTACAAGCGACAACGAGGCACAATCGACCTCCGCGTTCGGCAGCGTTCGACATCTGTCTCCCTCCTACTTGAGTGAGCGATGCGTCTGCGTGGACAGCTGTATGACGTTGTCACGTTCAACTATCGTCAGTAAATCAACTTTACAGACAACCGATTTTTATTATACAAGTAAGTTTACAAGCAAGCATACGGCCCACCTGATGGGATGCATTTACCGTAGCCTATGGACGCCTGCAATACCACATAGCATTTCCATTAAATTGGAAATGCTGGCGACTGGGTTGTCAAATGCCATCGCCATTCGAGTACGAGCTTTCGATCTGAGTGTGAGTACGCTAATTTTATGTAAAAGTGTTACTAAAGAGCTAGTGAAGAGACATTGGTTTTGGCTATTATTATCATCCACCCCTTATATATGTTAACCCGAGAAGGGGGGGGGGGAAAGTAACTGAAAACGTAAACGAAATAACGCTAAAGCTATTTCTCTTTCGTCAACTAAATAAATAATTGGTCGGTGGCACTGTAAAACCATTTGTATGGAATTCTCACTGGACGTAATTATCCCGCGCCGTGTGGCAAAGCCTTTACAAATGAGCTGGAGTTTTATTAACACTTTGGTTTGTAAGGTCGAGTTTGTATTGAAGTTTTTGTGAATAACAGCGTGAAAGAACTTGCAATAAGCAACCCCTTAAGAACCTTTTAAAACACTTTTAGTGCAACTAAAATGTTGATAAAATATAAGTGTTTTGGGCCATGCTTAGAAAAGTGGAACGCTTTAATATCGAAAAGGTTTTACACAGTATATAAATGGGATAGAGTGGATTCTTCTTCTTGCCATGTCACTAGTTCTTTTGAACTAGCGTGGTGAAAGGATTTTAAGTGGGTCTCATAAAGGCTCCTTTCGGAGACTTCATTCATGTTTTTAAAGTTTTTAGTTTCTAAAATAGTTTTTTTTATACAAATATCTGATGGAACAAGCATATGGCCCACCTGATGGTAAGTGGTAACCATCATCTATAACAAAGCATTGCCTCGTAGGTCACGCACGTCAGTAACTTGCCCTATACGATGCACTTTCCTGCGTCCATCAAAAATTAAAAAGTCCGTTTTCTACTGATGTATAAAAAAAAAAAATATTGTGGACAATTCACACAACACTACCCAGCCCCAAACTAGTATGTATGTTTGTTAGTACCTATGGCATGCGCATTGATTTTTGCGCACTCATTACTGCAGAACCAGATTTGAACCTATGATCTTAGGATGCAAGATGCAAAACCAATAGTCCACGAGTGCTCTGCTAATCTATCCGAAGAAGTTATTTTCAATTCCAGTAACCCTTCTTAGCTAAAAGTACTGAAAGCTGAAATCGTTTCAGTAAAATCTGAATTTTCACGCCCCAGTTTTTCGCAAACGGAAATAAATACGATTACGTAGATACGCCAAATGTCTGTATTTAGAGTAGAGTCGCCGTTAAATTGGACGCAGAGCCACACTTAGGCTAATGAGTCGAAACGAGTTAGATTTCCTTTAATAAATTACCAAAAAGTACCTTTATATGTTAGTATTTATTTATTTACAGAGTTTAGTACATTTTCGATCAAAAACCTAAGTTGGATTTATCTAATCTCGATCTCGATATTATCAATGATTATAAAAATAAGTAGGACTGTAGGCCTACCATGAGCTCTGCCTGGCTTTGTCTCTGGCTCTGGTTTTGAGTCTGTGTGAGTGCTATAGACTGTGTGTGTAACGTTTTGTCGTAGGATTTATTTAGACAGCACTCACACAGACTCAAAACCACAGCCAGATATATAGAGCTAGACAAAGCTTGTGGTAAGCCTCCTGTTCGTACACAGACTTACTTTAAATCATATTTATTTTATTCTTTATTTAATTGAATTAACATATACATTGACAAATTATCTCGAGAAACCCTTGATAATCACAACTAGTGTTCTCCCAAAGGTGCTGAGTATTCTCTCTCTACTTCAAAGGTTTTAACTAATTAAGGGATATGTACTTTACACGATTATACCATCTAAAAATACAGGGTGTATAACATTTTATATTTTCAGGTAAATAAAACCATCTTATCTCATTCTGTTAACATTCCACGCTGATTGGATTCAATTTATTAAAAAAATCGGTTGTCTGTAAAGTCGGTTGAACGTGACAACGTCATACGCGGACGCATCGCTCACTTAAGTAGGAGAGAGACAGATGTCGAACGCTGCCGAACGCGGAGGCCGATTGTGCCTCTTTGTCGCTCGTTCCGCAGTCTCGCTTGCACTTCAAGCCATAAATGGAACGACTCAAAGCGAGGTAACGCCGCATGTTTTTTCGTGCGTGCAGCCGGCTCCATCGAATTATAAGACGTCACGTCAAAACAGACAATAAATATGAAAATAATAAAATATAAAATCAATCTGTAATGGTAGCTATGCCCTAGAGATCACAGTTTACGAGTATTAATTCGCTCCGAGAGGAGTGAGCTGCGATTTGTAAAATGTACGTTGCACGATTCAAAATGGAAACTCATATACTCGTAACTAGTGAATATCCAAGCAGTGATTCGTAACTTATTCATATTAAAAACTTCGCTGAAGGCTCCATAATATTTATCATCATCCGGTCTTTTACAACTCGCTCTCGGGAATGCCAGGTAAGGGCCTCGGGTATGTTACCCATCACCCTGACTTTTATTCGCAGACACAATGTGCCTTCCTTTGCTGGTGGCTTCTAAGGCTTTTCGTTGGCCAAGATCGTAGCGTGCGTGCACTGATTTGCCTCGTTTTCTTATTTTTTTTCCTGGACGTGCGCGTCTGGGGAAATAACGTTATTACGATATGGGTAACTCATATCGTAGGCTAAGTGACGCCTGTCAAATTCAAATTTGTTGCCAAACTGTTAGAAAAGTCAACTTTCTGACAGTTTGACGTTTTGACAAGTTATATTACTTTTTCAGTTTTAATTGACGTCGTCTATCACACACAATCTGTTGCGTGTAAAGATCAGCGTCGGTTCCGTAATTGGTTACGATAATTATTTAAGGGAAAAAACGGCCCGAAAGAGATTTTTACTATGTACAGACTGCAGTGTGTTATTTTCTATTATACTTTTTTTAAATCATATTTTATTTTATCTATTATGTTTGAACACGTATTTTTGACACCCTGTATAACCTAAAACAAGATAAACCATACCAGTCGAGGACAACACGCGGATCCATTTCAAAGACTTAGCAATTAATTTACACAGAATTATATCGTCTCAAGTGAGCTTATTCGGTGAATGTATATAATCATTACAAGAGCTTAAGTTTCTCATAATAAGGCTATTTAAATTCATTAAAGGGAAAACAGTATTTTCTGCTAACATTTATTTACACAAAGAATCTTGCAAGTATTATATACACAAGAAACAGTTAAACCATCTGCAGACTGTTACAAACGATCTAGAAATATCTCAAGTGATCCAAATCAGTGCCTGACGGAAGCGTCCTCAAGACGCTGGCGGCATTGCCACGCTGAATAGCAATGCTAATGCGCTGCGCCAGATATCCATCAGCTACTAAAATTCTACTAAGATTTTATTGTATTTTCGTAATGTCTATGTGAAGTTGACAAACGATTAAATAAATGGATATAAACATAATGTACATACATAAATAAAGCATCTCTAAAATAGACTGAACCAAAAAGAATTTAATTTCCCCATGGATTTTAGTATGGGGAAATTAAATTCTTCTAAAGAGAGATATTTTTTTCCATTTTGTATTATCATTAGAAAATTGCGATGATATAATAGGCGAATATAAATTGTGGTTTTAACTAAAAATACACTACAGCCTGTAAATAAACGCAGCTTGGGAAGTCCACTGGACATAAGCCTCCCCTACGTTTCTTCTTATGGTGATGCTCTTTTTGTGCACTTGACACATATTTCGAGCTTTTTACGTTCTACGATATGCCGGTTTCCTCACGATGTTTTCCTTCACCGTTTGAAAGCACTGGCATAGTGTACATACATTTTTGGGCAGAAAAACTCATTGACTGGATTTAAACACACGACCTAAGGATCGGAAGGCGGGCCGCTATTCCTAGGCCACCAGCGAAAATGGCGCTCAATATATATATATATATAAGACTTGCACACAACAATACTTCAAGCAAAAAAAAACATTTCATTTCATATCTCTACAGTGTCGTCATTCCATCGAGTGGGGATGATAACGACTTGATATCACTGAAATAGGTACCCAACGAATACAAATTACGTGATGTGCCTTTTCATATTTTTGTCTTACGTCTCACAAGATTAATAGCTACAATATCCTCCAAAAAACAGTAAATAATAATAATAAATATTGTGGACAATTCACACAACACTACCCAGCCCCAAACTAAGCAGAGCTTGTAGGAACTAAGCCGTAAATTTCTAGTCTGTCCTAGGCTAGGTCACGTGGAACTGGCGTCTAGATTCACATGTTTTATGTGTTACGTTTCTGTGTTGCTGTATTTTATTGAATATGAGGCTAAAAAATCTGTTGTCTGTAAAGTCGGTTTACTGACGATAGTTGAACGTGACAACGTCATACAGCTGTCCACGCGGACGCATTGCTCACTCAAGTGGGAGAGAGACAGATGTCAAACGCTACCAAACGTGGAAGCCAATTGTGCCTCTTTGTGGCTCGTTGCGCGCTCTCGCTTGCACTCCAAGCATGGAACGCCTCAGAGCGAGGTAACGCCGCATAAGTCATGTTTTTTCGTGCGTGCAGCCGGCTCCATCGAATTATAAGACGTTGTCACGTCAAAAAAGTAAACCGGCCTTTGCATGTATTGTAGATGATTTATGTATAGCTTCAGGGGCAACTCTTGATTACACAAGCGTATAGATTACTTAATTTAACCACTATTGAACAACATTTTATACCATATTTTTTGTTCTGGCGTTATTGAGTAACAAACGTCTATCCATCTAAACTTTCACATCTAAAATATTAGTGGAATTAAATCCTGTGTTCGTTTAGTCTGGTTTCAGCATAAGGTCAGAATAATTGACCTTTGCTGGGGACTTGAAAAGTTTATAACCAACTAAGTTATAGTTAAGTTACAGTTAAGTTATAGTTAAGTTATAGTTACGCAAGTCGATGCAATCAGGAAGGTATTGTTCTGTTCTAGTCTTGGTTTAGGGTTGTCAGTGGTAAATTGGGGTGTTGGGTATTTAAGGGTGTATTGTCACTAGACGAGACCCGTGACTTTGTAAACTATTTATTATAAATCACCTTCAAAGCTGTAATAAGATAAATAAATAAATAATGCAGACAACCCACACAACACTATCTAGCCCCAAACTAAGCAAAGCTTGTACTATGGGAATCAGATAGCTGATAATACTTAAATACTTTTTTTTTGTAAATACATACATAGAATACAATGAGATGATAAGATGAGAGAGATTCAGAGATATAACTAACTAGCGGCCGCCCGTGGCTTCGCTCGCCTCGTTTCCGTTACTTTTGACGTGACAACGTCTTATAATTCGATGGAGCCGGCTGCACGCACGAAAAAACATTACTCATCCGGCGTTACCTCTCTACGAGGCGTTCCTTTTAAAGCTTGAAGTGCAAGCGAGAGCGCGGAACGAGCGACAAAAAGGCACGCACGGCCTCCACGGTCGGCAGCGTTCGACATCTGTGTCTCTCTCCTACTTGAGTGAGCGATGCGTCCGCGTGGACAGCTGTATGACGTTGTCACGATCAACTATCGTCAGTAAACCGACTTTATAGACAACCGATTTTTTTCGGAATAAAAAGTATCCTCTGCCCGTCTCCTGGCTCTAAGCTACCTCCCCACCATTTTCAGCCAAATCCACCATTTCAAGCTATTCACGCGTCATGGCTTGACCAAGGGAAATAAGGATTCATTTTTATAATAAGTCAGTAGGCCTACCACAAGCTCTGTCTGGCTCTGTCTCTGGCTCTAGTTTTGAGTCTGCGTGAGTGCTCACCAGTGTATTATACTGTGTGTGTGACGTTTCGACGTACTCGTAGTATTTATTTAGTCAACACTCATACAGAGGCAGAGACAGAGCCAGACAGAGCTTGTGGTAAACTAACAGATTGTTATAATTATGGCAAGGTAAATAAATAGATTTAAAACACGTTAGGACAGAGGCTGCTATTCATAAAACTAGGCCAAAACTTGTTCCACTTACTGTTTTGTCATTACCAGTACTAGCCACGCTAAGCTGACGTAACTTGGATGATAGCCAATGAACTTTACCATCCTATGTAATAGCCAAGTGTGGGTTATCTCAAATTGTCGGCACGTGTTCCAAGCGCTTTAAAGTTGGGAGAAAAGGAATGTGATGTTCGATAAAAAAGTAGAGAAATATCTGTGAAAGTTTGAGTTCGTTTGGGTTCTGAACCTTTTTCTGTAGCCTTCCAATGAACCGACAAACTCTTTCACCATTTTTTTCTAAGGTGAGAACTATTTGTGAAAGTTTGAGTTCGTACTCTTCAGTGATTACAGCTACAACTTTGTTTTACTTTAATACACCGCAAACAATACAACTATTCCAGACGCCATCTTACTTTTTCTTCTTCTTTCTACTCTAGGGATGTTTCCTGGTGCTTGATCCGATTTGAAATGTCCTATTCCCAAAACCGGTTTACAGTTCAAACTTTTTCCTGCCGCCTTCCAACGAACCGACAAACTCATTCGCCATTTTTTTCTCGCTTATTTTCAATATTAAAACAATTTTGTAATAGCACAACTTTTACGTATTTATTTTTAATTTAAGACGCTGAAAACAGTGAAATAATTTCTGGATCGCACACTTTGATCTTTTGAAGGATATAAAAACTTAATTTTGTTTAGGTGACTGATCGAAGCGACGCGTGACCCAAGAGCTGGTCGGTGGGTATCTGGCGCAGCCGTTATAAGCATTGCTATTCAGAGTGGCAATGCCGCCAGCGTCTTGGGGACGCTTCCGTCTGGCACTGATTTGGATCAGTTGAGCTATCTCTAGATCGTTTGTAACGATCTGCAGATAGCTCAACTGTTTCTTGTGTATTTTGTACATTTAGTAAATATTTTGTTTAATTGTAAGTTTCTTTGTGTAAATAATTTGCATTACTTATCTGAATTACAACTTAGTATGTCGCAAGCAATCATCTTGCAATCTGATTGTTTAGCAAAAGAAGTACCTACATATACGGTTTTCTTTGCCTTAATTTTTATTGTGTCTAGACTAGAGAACACAGAGCTTAATAGAAATGGCTTTGCTAGTCGTGATTAGTGGCGTTCGTTAGATTCGTTTTAATATTCGGGAGTAACATTTTTTCTTGCAATACTTACTTCCCATGAAGTAGGGTTAGCTAGTAGTACTTTTTTTAATTTATTAACAATTTTAAAATGAATTCATGATCTTGTAGAAAATAGCATTAAAAAACTACTACTAGGTTTGTGCTTATGCTATCACGAGCGCGCCTATTAGATGTAACAATAAAGAATTATTTATTAGTTAATACATAAACTAAAGGAACAAGTTATTTATATAAAAATATTACTGTTATTACTTATTTTTAACACAAATCATCATTCTCTTGTCCTTGTCCCACTTTATGTAGGGTCGGCACAACAGGTTTTCGTTCTCCACTCTCCTCTATTAGCCGTCATTTCAACAGTCACTCCTTTCTTACTCATGTCATCCTTCACACAATCCATCCATCTTTTCTTTGGCCTACCTCTACTTCTATAACCATCCACATTCATATTTAGCACTCTTCTCGTTACATGACATTCTTCCCTTCGCATGACATGCCCATGCTAACCTATTGCTTCTCATCTTTTCAGTCACTGGCGCCACTTTAACTGCCCCTAATATACTCATTCCTTATCTTATCCATTCTAGTCACTCCACACATCCATCATATTTTAACACAAATGATTTTGAATTTATTTTTAATATTTGTTGGTGCTTAAATGTTACAAAAAAAGGTAGACAGAGTATTGATAAGCCGAGGGACAATAAAACCGGTTGTTCGCTTACTTAGGACAGTATAGTTTTTGGGAAAATTCAAAGTAATCCCAGTAATAAAACTACCCGTATTTTATCACAATAGTTGAAAGGGTTGGTGTGAAAAACAGACCCGAAACATACCTCTCGATAAAAAGCTGTTTATACGATATCATAAAAACAATAATACCGTACCGATAAAAAATGTGAAACGAGTAAAAAATACAGAAAAGGCCCTTATAGGTCCATATCAGGGATTCATTCATTTCCTTTACGTCAACGATTTTTATCTTGACTTCTCAAGACTAGGGAAAAATGCGAAGATATGTCTGCCTTTTTGGGGTCCCTTCTTGCTGGTAGAAAATCGTATCTGATCAATTGTCAAAATTTTTGCACCGTACAATTTCTTTATAAAGTTGTTGATATTTCCAAACATAGAATATTCTTTTGAATAAGGCAATGTTTAAGATGGCATCTACAATGTGACAGATAGCTCAGTAGGCCTACCACAAGCTCTTTCTGGCTCTGTCTCTGGCTCTGGTTTTGAGTCTGTGTGAGTGCTCACCCGTGCATTATACTGTGTGTGTGACGTTTTGACGTAGGATTTATTTAGTCAACACTCACACAGACTCAAAACCAGAACCAGAGACAGAGCCAGACAGCTCATGGTAGGCCTACTGATCAATTGTCATAAAAATGTTTGCACAGTACAATTTTTTTATAGAGTTTTTAAGAAATATTTCCAAACATGGAATATTCTTTTGAATAAGGCATTGTTTAAGATGGCATCTACAATGTGTCAGATAGCTCAAGTTGATGGACGAGAGGCAGTGCATTGTAGGGCACGTTCCTGACGTGCTTGGCCTACGAGACAATGTTTTGCTATAGGCGTTGGCTACCACCTAACATCAGGCGGGCCGTATTCTTGTTTCATCACCTAGTTTTAAAAAAAAAAAAAACTAAAAAAAAAATATACGGAACCCGCTAGAATAAGGCCTAATGCACACGCGCTGCTCGTCACGGACCATTATTCAGGGAGGACACTCGACAGCTCGCGACGTTGATAAATACATTTTGTTATCATCGCGATGTCTCGGGAATTATGTATTAATAACAAATAAATTAAGATAGAATTTCGAAGCAGCCCGTTTGAAAAAAGTATTTTTTATTTATTGCGATGGATTTTTCTTTTACGGAGAAATTTGATGAATTTTCGGAACGTTCTGGAATATTTACTTGACCTGATTCTATTAGTTTATTCAAATTTCACAAACGTGATAGCAAATCCGTCAAAATCATTTAATAGCAAACAAGATCTCGTACTTAATTTATTAGTTTTTGTACGAACTTTTTATGAATCAAAACAGTGTAACCGTTAACCGTTTTGCCACTATAATTATACAATATTTTTTATAATAATAAACTTGAATTCGAGAAATTGAACATTAATTTAAAAAAAAAAATTGACTAAACTCTCAGCTCAGCTGGTAGTAGCTCCGTGTTGTCATATCTTCTCATCTTATCCTATGTCACATTATGTATAGTCGCGGAATGAAAATGTTCGTCGATTTTCAACTTGATTTGTTCAACGTATCACGATCACATACTACCTTTTGGAACTGAATAGACGGAATACAACGATAAGTTAACGTCACAAATTATGTCAAAATGTGTCCATGATCAAGGCACTGGTGCAAGCAAAAACCGACTCTAAGGTGTCGAACATTTTCATACCGCGACTGTACAACGCACACTTAAGAAACTTGTACTTGAGAAACTGTGTGTGTTTCAACACTGTGTGACGTAGACTCATCAGCGAAGGCTGCTCGTCTATAATGGCTTAACTTATAAGCGTTACTTAGGTTTTACACGATGCTTAAAATTTACACTGTCTTGTCACTGTTTGTTTATACCCGATGGTAAGAGATGGAACTTGCTTAAACACCAATTATCTTTTGAAAAACGCTTACAAGTAAGGGGTTAAATTAATAATAATAAAATTTGAGATTTGGAGGGTGTTTTCTTTGCTTGGGGCTAGATAGTGTTGTGTAGATTGTCCACAATAATTTTATATTTATTATTATTTTATAGTTATTGAAACCATAGGAGTGTTTCAATAACTAGCAACACGAGTACAATGATCAATCAAACATTTCATGCCGTGGTTACTAGCTAACAATGTTATGTACAGTCAACTACAAATATGAAGAAACACTGTTTGATAAAACTTTTGAAACTATCATGGTTTTTAACACTATTTTTATGAAACAACGGACTTCAGACTTTTTTCAGTGGACTTCAGTTCAACTGTGATCATGGTGCATGCAACTGTGCTGAAATATCGGAAGTCAACTCATCAAAATTTCATCATGGTAAATATCCCGTTGTTTCATAAAAATACTGTTTGATAAATCGACATTTAAATATCTAAAAATAAAATCCGCGTACAACTTTTTTTCAAATATTATATTTTGGTCATTTGTATTTGGTTTTTGCATTTATTAATACTATTACTACTAGCTCGAATTGTCCCACTGTTGGGCAAAGGTCTCATGAGCTCGTCCCACCATCTCATGCGAGGTTTATACCGCGACACTGCTAAATGCACATTTTAACATTTAGCGCATTTTACATTTTGCATTTAGACATCTGAAAATATTTATTATGAGTTTTAACTGCAGAGTAAATTATCGATTAAGATAAACAAGGATTACAATCAGATGAGAAGTTTTAAGCTTGATTGAGAAGCTTTTTTACTCACCACACCATAATTTATAACATTTAATTTCCAGTAGCGATCGGAAAATAGAAACTCAACCAACCTAAGAAGGACCACCAGTTTCATGGATGAGAACTTAGTTGATGGATGCACTTCTGTTTTATAAATCATTCAGTCACGATCGACGTGCATTAAATAATTTTTAATATTTTTTAATGTATCCAAGTATTATATCAGCTATCTGGTTCCCATATTACAAGCTCTGCTTAGTTTGGGGCTGGGTAGTGTTGTGTGAATTGTTCAGAATATTTATTTATTTATTTATTTAAATTGAACTGTGTTGCTAACTGTACATTTGTACATTTCACTCGTGGTCAAGCTGTTATAATAATCGTATTTGTAACTTAAATAATCGGTTTAGTGAATGCCAAACATGACTGATCGCTCGGAATATATTGTTTTGTTTACAGAACGGCAATTGTTATGATTTATGTGTTTGACCGAAGGTACATTTTATGTTATTTTGTTTTGTTTTATGTGTTTATTCGATAGGTGATTTATCAACGTATGAATTATGATACACGCCCTCCAAAAGTTACCTAATACTCAATACTCAATATATTTATTGCATACACATGGTATATTTTAGGTACATACATAGTTCTTAGTTGTAAGTCAGTATCAAATGGACCCTGTGTGTAGGGTAAAGCAACATGAAGGTAGGCCGAGGTTTAAAGACAGGTAGGTAGGCATACATTATATTAGGTATAGATTAAGAATTTCCAGGCATTATAATAAAGATAGTCTGTTACTTTATTTTTAATTTATAAACTTGGTAGAATAGATCAGATTAGAGAGGTCAGTAGGCCTACCACAAGCTCTGTCTGGCTCTGTCTTTGGCTCTGGTTTTGAGTCTGTGTGAGTGTTCACCAGTGTATTATACTGTGTGTGTGACGTTTCGACGTAGGATTTATATAGTCAACACTCACATAGACTCAAAACCAGAGCCAGACAGAGCTTGTGGCCTACCACAAGCTCTGTCTGGCTCTGTCTCCCGCTCTGGTTTTGTCTGGTTTGTCAATCTACAGATTTACATATATTACTTACTTTTCTATACTTCTTAATTAATATTATAAATATTTGATTACCAATAAAGCTACAAAAACATCTAACGAAGCGTTAAGACCGACACCGTTAACAGTAATTGTACAATTAACTCTTAATAAAAAAAACTCGAACGATAAAAACAATTTCAATTACCCACCGCGGGAAAAAGTTTCAGAATTTTTTACCGCTTTTTGATGATAATTGTGCTGAAAGTTATTTTGCTAATTTCCTTTTAAATTAAGCTCATTTCTACCTTTTTACTGATTTCAATTTAAAAAAAAGTCTGTAAAGTTGGTTTACTGACGACAGTTGAACGTGACAACGTCATACAGCTGTCCACGCGGACGCATCGCTCACTCAAGTAGGAGAGAGAGAGATGTCGAACGCTGCCGATTGTGCCTCTATGTCGCTCGTTCCGCGCTCTCGCTTGCACTTCAAGCCTTAAATGGAACGCCTCAGAGCGAGGTAACGCCGCATGACGTTATGTTTCTCGTGCGTGCAGCCAGCTCCATCGAATTATAAGACGTTGTCACGTCAAAAAGAGGTTTTCAATTCTGATGGTTTTTTATGTTTGTTAAAGGATTCAAAAAAGAAAGAGCTCTATTTCTACTAATGGATTTTCTTTCTATAATCATTATCACAACCCGCCTTTTCTATTCCAACTAATTAAATTACTGTTGCACCGAGAAAGATGTTTTAAAATGATCCTTGTGATTAAAGTGAATAAATACTATTTTCCTTTGACATTGTTGCCTTGCATTAAGTGCTTTCCACTTCATCTTTTGCTTTTTGCAAATTAAATTAAACTGAAGAGTGAAACAAATTGAAGTCTCTTGAATTGGCGCTGAAAAGTCGGCACTAGGCGGTCTGTGCCAAAACTGAAAAACTGATCAATTATTTCAGCAATGTAGCAACTTATCATCAATGAAAACTGAAGGCCTACCATGGGCTCTGTCTGTTTTGTCTCTGGTTCTGGTTTTGAGTCTGTGTGAGTGTTGACTAAATAAATCCTACGTCAATACGTCACACACACAGTATAATGCACTGGTGAGCCACTCACCCAGACTCAAAACCAGAACCAGAGACAGAGCCAGACAGAGCTCAAGAGAGGCCTACTGTTAGTCTGCCAACAATGACAGAAAAAAAAATAATATTTTTAGTTAGCGATACTTTACGAGCTTAGCTACCGCTGGCTGGTCAAATTTTTGGCTACGCTAAAACTTACTGGTTGGTCAAAAAGCTGTCTAGAATTTGAAGATTTGACAAAATTTCTAGGCATTATGAATTTCAGGCTGATTGCTTTCAATCATAGTGAAATAGTGTGGTACTCATATCAGACATTTAGAGATTCAGTTGTAATGAACCGGAGATAGCTAAACGCATGTCTCCCCACCTTGCCGGAGGGCGTCTTACGTTTACTTAAACGCGGTCTCCACTCTAGTATTCGTTTGCTCCAAATTCTCGCGGAATAAAATTCATATTTCTTTATTCCGCCTGCACTGACAGTCCTATAAGCATTTCGTTCTAAATCCCTGAGGATCAGAGCATATTGCGTCAGCTAGCTCGTATAAGTTTATTAGAACATTTCGTTTATGAAATGTACACTCAAAACTTATTTATGCTTTTGCTGATGTAACAAGCAAATGGCTCGCCTCTCAGCTCAGTAGGCATATCACAAGTTCTGTCTGGATCTGTCTCTGGCTCTGGTTTTGAGTCTGTGTAAGTGCTGACTAAATAAATTTTACGTCGAAACGTCACACACTGATGAGTACTCAAAACAGAGCTTGTGGTAGACCTGCAGTTGTTAGTAGTTCTGCTTTTTGCGCCGTAAGATGAAGATACAAACTCACTTCTCACTTCCCTCAAGAAGCTCATAAACCTGTTCAAAACTCTGAAGCCTACCTTAGCAGAACACCATATCTTTTATGAGTAAAAAATCCTGACCATTAAATCACGAGAAACCTGGACACTGTTGCCGTTTTAGCATTTTTAGTGCTAAATTTAGCATATTTCATGACTCTTTAGCATATAAATTTTGCATTTAGCATATTGCATATTTTGGCATTTCAAATCAAACGTCAATGTCAAAAGATTATTTAATAGAGACCGACCAGATACATTATTTTTTATCTATGGTTTTCATTGAGGTATGGCAACTCTCTGGATCAGGGACTTCCCTGAAATTAGTTTCTGATTGTTTTTACGTAACGAACGTTTCGCGTCCGAACCCCACTTGACTCTTGAATAAATTCATTCAATGTGATTTGTGAATGTGAAGTGAAAGTATGCCTCCTAAATTTAGGCAACATTATCGCGAAAAATGGGAGAAGATAGGCGAGTTTAAGGATTGGCTTTTGGATGGATTTTGCTAACATTTGGTGCTTAGCGATACTTTAGAGCCTAGAATAACATGTTAGGCTACTGTTCTACCAAAAAATTGTACACAGAAATGTTAATAACAAAATTAGCATTTTAGCATGTTTTTTAGCATTTTTAAATACTAAAATAGCATTTTTTAGCATTATTTGGAGCAAGTTCTAGCATTTTCTCAAAATAAAAAACGGCAACACTGAACCTGGATAGTCACTCGAACATGCCATTCATACGAAACTAGAATTCTGAAAGTCTCGGTGTCACAATGGGCGCCGTGCAATTGCATTCAAGAGGCCATCGCGAGTCTATACGATCTTTTATTAGATTCCCGGGATATTGGAATTGAGGCCGTAACGAGAAGGCTTTAGTCGGCGGGATTTGCTGATGCTGGCTCGCTCGATTTAGATCAATTACGCTAAGCTATGATCAGCGCGCTGGCGCAAGATAGTAGTAGACGGTCATCGTCAAAAATTCGGCAAGTTTTTATCATGCGCACTTGATGTGCGGCTGGTTTTTCCGCAAGTAGGCCGCTGGTGGGCCCTTTTTGCGTGACCCTTGACACGTGTTGCTCGAACTTTTTTAGGTTCTACGACACGCCGGTTTCCTCACGATGTTTTCCTTCACCGTTTTGAGAGTACTGGCATAGTGCACATAAATTTTTCGACAGAAAAACTCATTGGTACACGACTGGATTTGAACCCACGACCTTCGGATCGGAAGGCGGAGCCGCTACCACTAGACCGGACTACATGACAGCTACATAAAGAACATCATTGAAGGAAAGGTTGAAGGGAAACGGGAAAGAGGAAGGCCAAGAATTAGTTACATGAGCCAGATAAAAGAAAAAGTCGCTGTCATGTCGTATAAGGAAGTCAAGGAGGCCGCATTCGAAAGACTTAATTGGAGAAAACTGCATCAAAACTCCGACAAGAGCTAAGCTCTTAAATTTAAGAAGAAGAGAGCTCATAATGGTGTCTGTGTAACTGTATAATAAGTACATAACTTAAAAACAACATAAGGTACAGTGGGAATACAATTTAAAAAGACTTGGAGTTGCACCGTTCAAAGTATTTACAAAGCAAGTGCTCGGAAGGCCTCGTTCAGTGAAGCATTTTATCTAGGTCAGTCTATAGTCATATCTGTAGGCCTACCACAAGCTCTATCTGGCTCTGTCTCTGGCTCTGGTTTTGAATCTGTGTGAGTGCTCATCAGTGTATTACTAGTTGGTAACCGAGCTTCGCTCGGAGTTTTTTTACGTTATTTGTATTTTTAAGAAATCATAAGAAGCATATTATATTATCTTTACTGGTTTATTCTTACTGAGCAACGCCATCTGCTGGACATGCTTGCAGTTAGTTGCTCACAATCGTCAATAGATGGCAGGAGCAGTCACATATTCAGTTTATATTTTTAGTTTTTTTTTTTAACGAACAGACTCATTTTCTGAAAATGAATCCTAGCTAGATCGATTTATCGCCCCCAAAACCCTCTGTATACTTAATTTCATGAAAATCGTTGGCTCAGTTTCCGAGTTCCTAAATATATATATATACAGGGTTATTCATTATTAGCTGCAAATACTCAGGAATTAGATTCAACAAATAAAATAAAAAATATTTATGAAATGATTTTTTTTAAGTTTTGTTATGAAAATCCCGAGAAAATCGATAAAGGAATCATTGGTGCCTGACCTATTTTGACCTTTGATCCGCGCCCGCGCGCCGTGAGTGACACTCTGCGTTCAGTCACCGCCTGGGTGGGTCATCGTCCTGTTCTCCGTGGCAATCAATAAGCAATAGCCGTAAATAAATTAATAAAAATAAAATTTTGATACAAAAACTTGAAAAAATTTTTGATCAAATTTAATAAAAATAATTTCATAAATATTTTTTATTCTATTTGTTGAACCTAATTCCTGAGTATTTGCAGTTAATAATGAATAACCCTGTATATTATATACAAGATTTTCTCGTTTAAAGGTATAAGATACTGTGTGTGTGTGACGTTTCGACGTAGAATTTATTAAGTCAACACTCACATAGACTCAAAACCATAGCCAGATAGAGCTTGTGGTAGGCCTTACTGGAGTAGGCTTTCGACAAGTATAGAATATACAGTCTAGGGCATTGCCCCTACTATAATTAATTAGTTCCCCCAACATTAGCTTGTCTCAACGACCCCACCACTTAAATCAGAGGAGGGCGAAATCTATACACATATAATTATAAGTTTAAAAAACTTGAGAAACCGACTTCATTGCCAAACGGCTAAATCGATTTTAATGAAATTTGTTTGGGACAATCTGGACGTAAGAATAACCTTCCAAATAAAATAAAAAAATTATAAATCGGTTCATAAATGACGGAGGCATGCAGTTACAAACACTAAAAAAAATATTTAAAAAAAAATGGCAACACCGTTTTCAATAAAATTAAAATCGAACCAATCTGGAATCAGTACGATTTGAAAAATTATTTAAAAAAATAATTTTTCAAATCGGCTCACAAATGACGAAGTTAAGCGGTAACAAACATAAAAAAAAATAAAAAATACAACCGAATTCAGAACCTCCTCCTTTTTATTGGAAGTCGGTTAAAAAGAAAGTCGTATTAGTATTTATAACTCAAGAATGGCTGAATCAAATGATGACACGTATAAATGGTTACCACTTAACATCAGGTGGGCCATATGCTTGTTCCATCAGCTAGTTACATAAAAAAAAAAAAAATGATGTTTTGTGGACAAATAATAGTAAAATCCTCAATAATTATAAGTTTAAAAAACTAGAGAAACCGACTTCATTACCAACCGGCTAAACCGATTTTAATTAAATTTGTTTGGGACAATGTGGACGTAAGATTATCCTTCTAAATAAAAAAATAATTTTCTAAATCGGTTCCTTTCAGATAATTTTTTTTTTCAAATCGGCTCACAAATGTCGAAGTTATGCGGTAACAAACATTAAAAATAAAAATAAAAAAAAACATAAAAAAATATAAATAAATACAACCGAATTGAGAACCTCCTCCTTTTTGATTGGAAGTCGGTTAAAAAATACGGGTTTATTTCAGTACAACTCTTTTGTTTCTCGTCTGCACTAGCAGACTAGAAAAAGTTGAACAAATGGTTTGAAGTTTATTGCGCTCCCACAAATTGAAGCTCTCAAGTTTTTTGATTGCGCGGATTGCTCTGTTGGGAATAAATGCTTTCACTTTTTACGGATCAAATCATTTGTGCAGTAGTGTACAGTCAGTTGAACTAGAATCTACTTCAATTAGTAGAACAGCTTTTAGTTTGTGGTTTGTCTGGGGAAGTATACTACCACTATGTTTATTGACTACAGGGTAAACGAGACTGGATTGGCCCATTCTCATTTCTTTGTATTGTATTAAATAGCAGAACTAATAAGTACTCATAGGTTAAGGATAGGCGTTGAGATTGCAACACAGTTGTATAACTTTCGCAGATTCATCGTTTAGCTTGTTCTGAATGAAAACATTTTTAATTTAATTCAAGACAAATGGTTGAAAGTTACGGTGGGCGATGGCGATCAGTGAACGCTGTCAAATATGACAGCGATATTTGGCAGCGTTTCACTGATTGCCATCGCGCTAGATGTGTGCAGGCCCTTGATAATAATTTAATAGAAAGGATTTCTGAATTAAAAGTAATAATATAATAAACACTTTTCTGAGTCTGCCCCGCCCCGTAAATGTCCATCACAATTTTCATTTCAAATACATTATAGCTTGACAAATTGTATATATTGTGCAGCCGACTGTACAAAGGTACTCTGTGAGAGTATCAGTCGAGGTATAATCCAATTGACTGGCCTGGCTTTTACAAATCTAAGAGCACTAATGGATGGATACTAGGCTTTAGTATCCATCCTCAAACAGTAAATTTTAAGGGTGAGTCATAATTTTCATCATCCTGAAGAATACTCAATACTCAATACATTTATTGCCTAAACATGGTTTAGTTTAGGTACATACATAGTTGTTAGGTGTAAGTCAGTATGACATGGACCCTGTGTATAGGGTAAAGCAACATGGAGGTAGGCCGAGGCTTATGCACAGTAGTTGGTACGTATTTATTATTATACTTAGATTGAGAATTTCCAGGCATTATAATGTAGATAGTTTGTTACTTAATTTTAAATAAAGAAACATACAATTAAACAAATATTTACAAAATGTACAAAATACACAAGAAACAGTTGAGCTATCTGCAGATCGTTACAAACGATCTAGAGATAGCTCAACTGATCCAAATCAGTGCAATTTTAAATTAATAAGCTTGGTAGAACAGATTAAACGGTAATGTCAAGGTGGTCTTAAAGTTAGGTCTTAAAAGTATTCAAAGTTAGGATTAAGGTTTTAGGTTTAAGAAGTTCACTGCTGGACGTCCATCTCCCATAAGCTTACATTTCCAGGAAGAACGACTCTGAGACGTGTCTGTTCACAGACGTCCCATGGTTTAGCTGATGGAAAAAGCGTATGGCCCAACTGATTTTAAATGGTTACCATGGCTTGTGCCACAAACCAAAAAGCAATGCCTCGCACATCAGAAAAAGTGCCCTTTGATGCGCTGCCCTGCGTCCATCAACTTGAGGCTTACGATGTTCAGCCTCACGTGCCAGTAATTTCACCGGCACCCACACCCTTCAAACCGAAACACAACGCTGCTTGGCAGCAGAAATTGGCTTTGTGGTAGTACTTCCTTGTTATAAGCACTATAGTGTTTGCACAATTGCTAGTCCCCTTCGGAGGTATGTGGTGAGAAGGAGACAAATCTCTAGTTTCCTCCGCAGTTGTCAATGAGTGATAATCGGGCTGATGGTATGCTCCTCTTCTCGCTGCTCGCATACCGCAGGAGGTTACTAGCAGTTGTGCAAACACTATAGTGCTTGTAACTGTGTAGTATTAAAACGGTCGGTCTTCGGGTCAAGTGTAGGTACTTACTCCATCTTACGATAAGGCCGCCTAGGCTGAGAGGGTGGTTAGGCCGAGGCAAGCTTCACTAAATTAGGTTCCAGGCATCAGCATCCCTTCAATAATAAATAGATTGCACAATTTTTCTTAAAGCTGTAAAAAGTAATATAAGGACAAATGGAGGCTCTTCAGCGATAAGACCGCTCATAATACATACCTAATGTTAAAATTTTAGTTACTTGTTTCTCTATTGATATTAGTTGTAGGTAAGGTGTGCAATAAAGGATTATCTTTTCTAATCTTGATGGTTAAAAATGCTTTCAAAACAGGTTTTTTTCACAGTTTTCACTGTAAAAAAACCTGTTTTGAAAGCATTTTTGAAACAAACAAAACATGAAAAACTTTAATCCAAAAGCCCAGAGGCAATAGAAAAATGATAAAATACTGGAAATTGCTTTTTTTGGCTTTTTTCGTTTCGGCTCCAAATAACTTTTTAATAGAACGAAGAATTTTTTGCCTACCTGGGGCAATAAAAACTGTATTTTTTGGCATTTTTTGTTTGGACTCACAATATATTTTTAATATTACAAAGATTTTCGGGCAATAATCGAAAAATGTACACACATAAAATCACGCCTCATTCCCATGGCAGAGATCACGGATTTCCACTTGCTACGATCCTGACACACCTCTTTCGCTTCATTCACTCGCTTAGCTTTCTTTAAACATGCTCTTCGGTTTATGGTTTAGGGAAAAATTATACTAACTTTTTATTTAGCTATTTTTTAATCCTATAAGTAGTCGTTACCTGCAAAAAATTTTGGGTAACGACAGAGAGGGTCAGACAACCTGGATTTGCCCGTTAACGTCGCACATCACCAAGCTAAAGAAAAGAGCAAGTGGAGGGAAACCGCACGAAAGGTTCTTGCAAAAAGTCAGATCCTCAGCACTAAGGGACCGAAGGAGGAAGAGTAATGCCCACGACGTTATTATTTTTAAGATGAGTATAGTGAAGAGTATAGTGGCGGAATGAAAATGTTTGTCGATTTTCAACTTGATTTGTTCAACGTATCACGATCACATACTACCTTTTGAAACTGAATAGACTGAATACACCGATAAGTTAACGTCACAAATTATGTCAAAATGTGTTCATGATCAAGGCACTGGTGCAAGCGAAAACCAACTCTAAGGTGACGAACATTTTCATACCGCGACTGTGCATGGTGACTATCGCCTATAACAAAGCATTGCCTTACGTCACGCATGTCAGGTACGTGCCTAACGATGCACTGCCCACTGCCCTGCGTCGATCAACTCGTCTTCATCATCATCATCATCAACCTATTGCAGTCCACTGCTGGACATAGGTCTCTCCCATGGCGCGCTACTGAGCCCGGTCTTTGGCTCTTCTCACCCAGTTGCTGGCCGCCACACTGCGCAAGTCGTCGCTCCATCTAGTCTGAGGGCGTCAAGGCCGAAATACAGCAACGCTGCTTTGATTGCTGTAATAAGCATGGTGGTAATGCTTCCATGAATGCAGATTATATGCAGCGATGTCAAAAAACCCTTCCAATTCCGTCTGGCATTACAAAATATATACTAAATGTTATACTAAAAAGCCCCAAACATCCCATAGTCTGATAGTGCCAAACCTCATAGCCAAAACACCTTGGATAATGACAGTAGATATACAAATAATTTATTGAAATAAAGTGCTTACTTATCTGCGGAACCAACAGTGACCGGGTATCCGAATCGTATTTACAAAACTAGCACATGTAGGCCTACCACAAGCTCTGTCTGGCTCTGTCTCTGGCTATGGTTTTGAGTATGTGTTAGTGTTGACTAAATAAATGCTACGTCGAAACTTCACAGACACAGCATAATTGATGTATCAGCGGGTAGGTAGAGCTAAGAAAAAAAACAATTAACCGTTCTAGTGCAATGCTGTTTTATTACTGTCACACAGATAAGTGACAGGTATAGATGATGCAGTGTAGGTACATACATACAGGTTAGAGAAGGCACAGGTAATTATTGCTACGTTCATACACATCAATAATGCAATGGTGAGCACTCACACAGGCTCAAAACCAGAGACAGAGCCAGACAGAGCTTGTGGTAGGTCTACAGATGCATTAATAATAATTGATATCGTAACATAACCGCATTTGTGCGTCGTGGCGGTTTGTCGGTTCGTTCGGATGATTTGTGGACTATTTTCAGCCTTTTGTTTAAGGATTTGTCAATTTTTATTTAGAACCTTTTTTTGACTGGTCTCTCAGCTTGGTAGTATGCTTTGCCTTCTGCACCGTAGGTCATGGGTTTGATCCGCATCGAGAACAAATATTTGTGTGGTATAAACATGTTTGTTTTCTGTATCTGTATTTCTATTCATATCTGTATTAATAAAATATTTAATGGTATTATTAATGGGTTTGTGGTATAATTAAATATTGTCCAAATTAAACAGAGCCATATAGCTGATATATAATACTGATATACATTTTTTTTTGTAAATACATACTTAGAATACAATAGAACACCCAGGCAGAGAGCAAACATCTACGTTCACCACACAAATATTTGTCTCGGTGATGAAGATCTTTGGTTAATTTTGAAACCTGCCGAACAAAACCAAACCAAAAACGCTCCGCTTGTTAGTAATGTGTACATTAATTACAGCTTTTGACATTATGCTAATTACGGATACATAAATCAATTAAAATGATTAATGTTTTTGAACTGCATTAAAATTAACTTTATTGATAAACGATTCGTGAATAAATAAAGCACAATTAATTAGTATTTATAAATGAATGGGGAAATACTTGTGACAGTTTATTCCTATTGTCAAATTTTAAACAGGAAATATCACTGACTATAGGATTCGTTTTCTGTCATTTTAGGAAATTACATGGCTTTTTCATTTTAATTGTTTTTTGGTGTTATTTTGAGTTCTGTTGTGTAATTTCGGTGGTATTTTAACGAACATTACTTGAGGTCTTCGCACAAAATGTGTGTGTGTGTGTCTCCTGGTAATAAGGTACCTCTCCACCAAATTTTTTTGCCAAATCGGTTCAGCCGTTCTTGAGCTATATATAAATAGTGTAGGTAACTAGCACGACTTTCTTTTATAAATATCTTCAATCTTCTTCTTTCTATCTTCTATATAATTATATAAATAATAAATTGGTTGTCTGTAAAGTCGGTTTACTGTCGATAGTTGAACGTGACAACGTCATACAGCTGTCCACGCGGACGCATCGCTCTTTCAAGTAGGAGAGAGTCAGGTTTCGAACGCTGCCGAACGCGGAGGCCGATTATGCCTCTTTGACGCTCGTTCCGCGTTCTCGCTTGCACTTCAAGCCTTAAATGGAACGCCTCATAGTGAGTTAACGCCGCGTGAGTCATGTTTCTTCGTGCGTGCAGCCGGCTCCATCGAATTATAAGACGTTGTCACGTCAACATGTTATGTTGGTTTGTGTACGCTTATAAAACTCTAAAAGTTTTGCACCGATCGGGCTGAAATTTTAGCATGTTATATAATCCGCATCACGGATTGGTTTTTTCAATCACAATGTGCCATAGCAAAGCATGGTAGGGAACAGATAGTTATGTATAGATATATTTTCTTACAATTAAAATTATAATTAAGTACCTATATATATTTTCTTAAAATTCCCCAAAAGATATGATTATTCCTATTCAACGATGAGTCAGTGGACGATAAAGTACGTGCACGTACTCATAATATTACAAACGAACTTGAAAATAAAAGTATAAAGAAAATCACACAGCATTAATCTCCAAGTACGGTACATTACCCCTCAAATCTTTTAGTAGCAAGTACTCAAGATTCTTTGTGAATGTTTTGACGTGACAACGCCTTATAATTCGATGGAGCTGGCTGCACGCACGAAAAAACATGACTCATGTGGCGTTACCTCGCTCTGAGGCGTTCCATTTAAGACTTGAAGTGCAAGCGACAGCGCGGAACGAGCGACAGAGAAGCACAATCGGCCTCCGCGTTCGGCAGCGTTCGACATCTGTCTCTCTCCTACTTGAGTGAGCGATGCGTCCGCGTGGACAGCTGTATGATGTTGTCACGTTCAACTATCCTCAGTAAACCGACTTTACAGACAGCCGATTTTTTAGAGTCACGAGGTCTAACATCCAAATAAATAACATCCAAATAAGTAATAAATAAATAAACATTGTAGACAATCCACACAACACTATCTAGCTCCAAATTAAGCCGAGCTTGTACGATGGAAACCAGATTAGCTGATATAGCTGGCAAGCACTGGAGGAGAAGAGCCGAATACTGGGCTCAATGGCGCGTCTTGAGAGAGACCTGCATCCAGCAGTGGACTGCTATTGGTTTACAAGCTTCTTTACAGCTATAATTATTTTCATTACTGTTTTTTTTTTCTTAAATTATTTTTTTTTCTTTTAATGACTATTTACTACAATACTATTTATTATAAATGTTTAGGTTACTTTAGTAAAAAATAAATACATTTCAATAAGATGATCTATTATTGCAAAATAAATAATTAAATTGAATAAAATGCGCTTCAACATTTATTTAAAAGGAGATATATAAGTTAACGTGTAATTCAAAGCTAAATTACTTTGAATTAATAAGTACAAATTTGTTCTTGCCTAGAACCCAGTAATGTTAAAGATAAGATGTTACTTCAAAGACTTCATAATCGTTGGAAGCTTGAGAAAAATAATAAAATAATTTCTGTTATGTTCAAGAAGAGCGGTTTTTAATTGGGTAAAGTGGCAATAAAATACAGGAAAATACAAAAGGGTAATGCGTTATAGACACTTGATGTTAAGTGGTAACCAGCTATGAAAACATTGACTCTTAGGCCACGCACGTCAGGAAATGTGCATGTCTCCAGCTTCCTCATATGGAAATTGCGAATTCTGAAAACATGCTCTACGGTACACTGCCCTTCGTCCATCAATTTCGGGCATACAAATGTTTAGCCTCACGTGCAGGTAATTTCACCGGAACCAACACCCTTCAAACCGAAACATATAAATAAATATGAAAAATAAATATGGTGGTAGTACTTTCCCGGATACGAGCCACACACAAAGAGCTGTACTACTACAACTTGAGGGATATTAAGTGTTAAGCCTCATGTGTAATTTTACACAGACAAAGCCACAGGCTAGCTAGTAAGTTATAAAAACAGTACGAGTAATCAAATACCTTTGTTTATTTCATCCACATTTCAAACATGTTCTAAATGTAATAAACGTTCGTTTGAAACAAATAAGTCTGGATTTCAAAATAATGGTTCAAAGTCTGATAACAATCCGGTATCTAGTTAGAGCATTTATTTTATTGTTTTAAAAAGAATCGGATTTACTCATTGTTATACTCAATCGCTTTTATATTTTATCATTATTATCGTTATATCTACAAAACGATTCTCAAGAAAATCTTTTTGAAAATTGTGTTTAAGACCTAGGTATCTTGTTCGCTTATTATTTCGTCCAGCAAAATTCTCAATTTGTTCTGAATAAGTCTCTCTTATATTTTATTCTTCTCCCCCGACTTTTTTTTGACTAGACAGTTGGTAGTAGATCTGCCTTCTGCGCGAAGTCCCCATTTAACCTTATTTCGGCTTTACGGGTGGTTTCGTAACACCCTGTATTGTGTGAGAGCGTATCAAGAGCCTCCATGATTTTATAAAAACACTGTATTTTCCTTTGCAAAAAATCCAATATCTCTATGACAGTTTGATCCTCTTACAATCACGTCACCAATCCACGGTACTTCATTATAAGGATCCTTATTAAATTGTTATTAAATCGGATGGAAGAATAAAGGGTCTTGTTTAGAAATCATAGCTTGCCAAGCTGTTTTAGGCTCTATTCCTTTCGTATCATAAAATTATTCTGCTCTTGTAGTATAGGATCCCTAGAAGAAGGACCTTCACCGAGCTGGTTATTTAATGAAACGTATTTTATATTTAATTAAACATGCCAATAAATATTCTATATGGGTTGCCTATCAAATTTCAGTCCAGGATATGATTAATTAATAATTTAAAAAAATATAATGTTTTTTTAACTTTCCGCCGGTTTGTTTATTAGACAAATTGTATACCAATCGAAAGTATAGACCCCATAGAATATGCAAACGTTAGGTTGCTTATTTTTTTCCGGTCACAACTCTCGGGTAGCCAGGTATAAACAGGAAAATCGATACTAGCATTTTGCACCGGTATGTTTATTGAATAAAAATACTGGGGTCTATACTTTCGATTGGTATAGAATTTTTTTAATAAACAAACCAGTGGAAAGTTTAATTTTTTTTTTTTAATTATTAATTAATCATAATTATCCTGGACTGAAATTTGATAGGCAACCCATATAGAATATATTTATTGGCATGTTTAATTATATATAAAATACGTTTTATTAAATAACCAGCTCGGTGAAGGTCCTTCTTCTAGGGATCTTAGACTATTGTGTAATACAATGATTTTTGTTGTTATACTGACAAAGAAGGTTTGGCTGCGTGAGATGGGCAAGTTTTGGGCTGTAAATTTGTATGCAACCCGTAGTTTTTGTGTACGTGTATATAGATACAGTCATCATCAAAACAGATTGGCAATTCTGGTTAGTAAAGTCCAAATATTTCGTATACCAGCTCACTTTCGATTGAAGTGATGAGTTTTTTTTGAAGATCTGCTTTGAGTTATAGCTAAATTTTTATTTGAAAACCGATGGTGCAATTTATTTGTCTCTTCTTAATCCTGAGAAAGGGGATTGGCAAATTCATCATCCGCACTTGGTGTGCGGGCTGGTTTCCGCAAGTAGGCCGCTGGCGGACACGTGACGCTTGTCACGTGTTGTTCGAACTTTTTAGGTTCTACGACACGCCAGTTTCCCACGATGTTTTCCTTCACCGTTTGGGAATACCAGCATAGTGCACATACATTTTTCGACTAAAAAACTCACTTATACACGACTGTATTTGAAATCACGACCTTAGGATTGGAAGGCGGGGCCGCTACCACTAGACCACCAGTGCTCTGCCAGAGAAAAAGAGAATTTACTAATTTAGAACTAGACATTGCCAATCTACTATTGATGCTGACTGTACATATATACAATCACGCTTGTTTCCTAATGGGAAGGCAGAGAGTACGAGTTTTTACCTACTTTATTTATTCCTGACAATAATAACCTCTCTTTTACTTGACTCACGCTCATAATCTCTCTTAATACTCTTGACCTGGCTTTTAGACTAGTTAGAAAATAAAAAATACTTTTATTTTGCATTATAAAAGAATACTTTTAGTAAAGCACAATGCAACCATCGGGGTTTGATGAATTTTTTTGTTTCGAGTTTTAGTTCAAAGATTAGGGACCCCCTAAGTTTATTGTTTTTTTTATATTTTTGCGTGAAAATCTTAATGCAATTCACAGAATACATCTACTTACCAGGTTTCATCAGTATAGCGCTTACAGTTTCAGAGAAAAAGTGGCTGTGACATACGGACGGACAGACATACATGACGAATCTTTTTGGGTTCTGTTTGGCTACGGAACCTTATAAAAACAGGCACAATATCAGATTCCTAAGCCAAAGGAATGTCATATTGTACGTGTTAAAGTATAAGCTCGTGGCCCGCATTTAATTAATCGGCCTTTTTCTAAAACGGTTGCGTATCTCTGCCCCAGACATAATATCAAACAAATTTGTTTGTTCGTACATTTTCGTATGAAAATATGTAAAAAAATGTGTAATGTAACGTGGTTAGACCGGCTTAATGAGAATTGCGGAGGAATTGTTTATTCAGAATTTTTTAAATAACAAATGTGAGGTAAATTTTACCTGTCTAATTTGACAGCGCTGGGTTTTCTTTAAGTTTTTCAGTCTAACAATTGATGCATAGTACTCTCAAACGTTGAAGAAAAAAATCGTAAGGCAACCGGCATGTAGAACCTAAAAAGTTCGAAAATATGTGTCAAGTGCACGAAAGAAACCTCTTTGAGGCACACTCAAAATCCTTTCGCCACACTGGTTTTAAGGAACTAGTGGCACGACGGTCACATTCATAATGGTAAGACAGTCATTTAGCTAAAAAATAGGTGATCTAGATGTGCCTAAGACTTTTTGACGTGACAACGTCGTAAAATTCGATGGAGCCGGCTGCACGCACAAAAAAACATGACTCATGCGGCGTTACCTCGCTCTGAGGCATTCCATTTAAGTCTTGAAATGCAAGCGAGAGCGCGGAACGAGCGACAAAGAGGCACAATCTGCCTCCGCGTTTGGCAGCGTCCGACATCTGTCTCTCTCCTACTTGAGTGAGCGATGCGTCCGTGTGGACAGCAGTATGACGTTGTTACGTTCAACTATCGTCAGTAAACCGACTTTACAAACAACCGGTTTTTTGTTTTTTTTACACAGATTTTAACAGTTAAGAATATAAAATTGTTACGTAAATCAATAAAATCGGGCAAGCACTGGAGGAGAAGAGCCGAAGACCGGGCTCACTGTCACGTCTTGGGAGAGTCCTACGCCCAACAGTGGACTGACATAGCTTGATGATGAGTAAGTCAATCAAATCTGTATTAACATCTTACGCAAATTAACCCCAATCTTCAAACAAAGGATCAGACAAAGAGAATTTGCTTCAAAATTATGGGGTTACTCTATATACCGCAATTGTTTACTTTCCTTTTCGTTATAATAGGGTTTCTCAAAGTCCAGTGTCAACTAAAGTGTTGAATAAAGGCCAGTCTTTTTCTATCTTATTTAATCTGGTTCCAGTGTGGTGAAAGGATTTTAATTACGCCTCAGAAAGACTCCTTTCCTGCACTCGGCACAATCATGTATTAAACACATTACGTTTTTTTATTTACGTATTATATCATCTGGTTCCCATCATACAAACTCTGCTTAGTTTGGGGCTTGATAGTGTTGTGTGAATTGTCCATAATATTAATTTTTTTATTATTTTTTTATTACGTTTTTGAACTTTTTCGATTCTAACAATATGCCGGTTTCCTAACGATCTTTTCTTCACATTTTCAAAGTGCTGGCATAGGATTGAACCACGGACCACAATATGAACCCGCGGCCTTAGAATCGGAAGGCGGGGCCGGCACTAAACAAGGTCCTTTAATTTAAGGCGGGTGAAGACATACGCTAGTGTTTTAAGTTGCTGATGTGGTTTTTGTAGTTAATCTGTCTATTGCAAATTTGCACGTCCGTTCTATACGCGGTATTATTTTATGTTCTTTATCTATACTCAACAAACATGGCTACTGCGGTCGCCAGACTTAAAGTAAGGTCGGGCTTTTTACTCCACTTAACCTTTGTAATCTGGAAGGTGGAATAATGTAGAGAACAATAGCCTTAGCACAAGTTTATCGGGGTTTTGAAGCCAAGTTTTATGTTTGAATTGCTTGGAATCCCAAAATTTACTCCATTTTGCAAGATTTATTTCACTTATTTTTATGAATAATGGGATATTTACCATGATTTGTAAGTTTTTACTCCGATATTTCAGCAAAATTGCATGTACAATCATGGGTTTGATCTGACTTTTAGATGAGACTTTTTTTTAGATTTACCTAAAAAAGCTAAAGTTACTTTCACAAAGAACGCAATTTTTTTTTTTGTTGATGGTACACAAGCAATGGTCTACCTTTTACACTGACCGATTGCCTCACTTATTCATAGAATCGTTTTTCAATGTTTAAAAAACAAAGTCTTTAGCAATGACATGTTTTTTACAGATTTTTTAATTTACTTTAAAAAAAAAGATAAGCTTCAATAATGTAAGAAACTGTTTTCATAACCAAACTGCTAAGCCTTATTGAAACGTATTTTCAATAAGGGTTCAATCTGAAAATATTGTTTTTCAGATAAAAAATAATTTTTCAAGTCGGTTTTATAAATAACGGAGTCATGCGGTAACAAATATAAAAAAAATCAAGCTAACTTTAACTTTCCACTTTTTTGTAAGTCGGTTAAATATAAGTTATGTGGCTTTTTTTTTATGCAACTAGCTGATGGAACAAGCATATGTCCCACCCGATGTTAAGTTGTGCTCAAGTTTCGGTCGCAGGTCAGAAATGCAAACGATTCGAGGTACGCAAATACTCACGTAATCCTATGGCTTTTACGGTAAAGACAAGAACCCTTGTAGGGATGGCGCAGAGTCGATGTTTTTGACTATTTTTGACGTGACAACGTCTTATAATTCGATGGAGCCGGCTGCACGCATGAAAAAACATGACTCATGCGGCATTACCTCGCTCTGAAGCGTTCCATTTAACCCTCGGCATACAAGGTGAAAAAAAATCCTCACCCATACAATGTGGGGTTAAATTAACCCAAAAAGAAATTGTCTCTACTGTGTGTGTGCACCAAGCATAATAGTTTTCAATGTGTTTTTTGTATTAAGTACATCATATAGATTATGAATAAAATACCAAAATGAATCAAATCAAACTTTTATTATAAAAAAACTTAAAAATCACATACTCCCTTCGTGATTCCAACAAAATGGTATTAATTCAAAAGAAAAAATCATCAAAAATATATCATCAAATTAACACAATTATTTTACGTATTTAATAAAACTAGATGATATTTGCTTTATAATAATAATCACAATTAGCACTTTATGGCTATTGGAGCGAGATAATTCGTTATGTAAATAAGTACAATTTTGGCACATCAAATTTCTTACATATCGCGGTACTACATTTGAATCATCCATTCAGAATTTTCCTATCTTTGTTTCTTGGGCAGAAAGCACCCCTTTGAGGCCTTCCTGGTCACTTTTGTGGTGGCCCTGGAACTTCTTCATGCAGCATTTCATGAACGCGTCTTCTTATACCTCGTTTGTAGTACGTGGATTTTCCTAATATAAAACGTATAGTAGAAATAAAAAAATATGTAGTAATAATGAATATATACCTATCATAAAAATAAAAAAGTATAAATAATACACTAATTGTGAGTGAAAAGAAGTAGGCACAAACTTTTTATACACGTCCCGTACAACGTGGGGTTAAAAACGCCCGGGAACCACTTTGCGTGCGTGCACTCACGATGCTGGTGCGCACAGCACGGATCCAACGCTGCGATTCGACGCAGCAATATTTAATCTCCAGCTACTAAAAAAGTCAAGTTATTTGATTGCGTTTTAATACAAAATCAGCGCAATTTAAAAGTGCTGGGGTTAAAATAACCCCTTGTATGCCAAGGGTTAAGGCTTGACGTGCAAGCGAGAGTGCGGAACGAGCGACAAAGAGGCAAAATCGGCCTCCGCGTTCGGCAGCGTTCGACATCTGTCTCTCTCCTACTTGAGTGAGCGGGGCGTCCGCGCGGACAGCTGTATGACGTTGTCACGTTCAACTATCGTCAGTAAACCGACTTTACAGACAACCGATTTTTTTTTATCAATGTTTTGACTATTTAAGCAACATGCTGATAAAATCGGGTGTTATAATGCATAATAAAATGTATTTATAAAAAAAATGTATGTAATAATTATTATTGTATCAGCTACCTTGCTCCCATACAAGCTCTGCTTTATTCGGGGCTTGGTAGTGTGGTGTGCTACGTCCACAAAATAATAAGAGTTAAACAAATTGAGAAACCGACTTCATAACAAAACTGCTGAAACAGTTTTGATGAAATTTTTATGGAACCGTTCTGGAAGAAAAAAATAACAAAAAAAATAACAAAAAAACAAAAAAAAAAGAAAAACATTAAAAAAAAAATAAAAAAATTCAAATCGGTTCATAAAAGACGAAGCTATGCGATTACAAACATAAAAAAAAAACAATAAGATTAAGAATCTACTCCATTATTATTTAAATGAAAAAAAAAAACACTTATTGTATAAGACTTTGATTGTATGTGGTTTTTTTGGGAATTGATTAAAAAATGGTTGGATCATGCTGGAAGTCTAAAGCAAATTAATATATGCTTGCCTTTAAGGGTTAACACGATAGCAGTGTAATATTTGAATAATTTAAATATTTCAAGACTTGCTTAGCTCTATTTTTATGCAGAAAATGCTTCCAACTTTTCCCTTTACAATTTTATTTTAAACTTCGTTATAGAAACTAGATCTTGAGTAATTTCAACTCTTTCTTGTTGAACGAATTAAAATATGATAGAACAAAATATATTTTTAGGTATAATGACATGTTGGTCGTTGCTCTCCAAATGAAGAGTTTATCTATGTAATTTAATTGAAGAGTATAT
Organism: Thera obeliscata; assembly: GCA_947578465.1. Lineage (NCBI taxonomy): Eukaryota > Metazoa > Arthropoda > Insecta > Lepidoptera > Geometridae > Thera > Thera obeliscata. The sequence continues at coordinate 6,719,729 of OX387923.1, read as the reverse complement.
CTATGTATGTATTTACATGAGAATATAAAAGATTATCCTTTTAGTTTTGTCACGGGAGACCAGCGATAGTGGCGCTCGCTACTATAGCATATTATGCTGAGTGACGGCCAATTTTTTTGTCATTTTTTCTTGCATAATACAACCGACAACTGACGTAATAGGATAGGATCACGTGTTACCGACAACCGTTGGGGAATAAAGGTTCTCGAATGGCGACCACGAAATGGAAGACGAAAAGTAGGGCGCCCACCCACCTGATGGACCGACGACATTGTTAAGATCGCAGGAAGTCGGTGGATGGAAAGGGCTCAGATTCGTTTTTCCTGGAAATGTGTAAGGTCCAGCAGTGGACTTCTTCAGGCTGATGATGATGATGATGACTTGTATAATCTTTGTGTACTATTGTTGTTGTGTGGCATCAAAATAACTTTTGATTTTATTTGATTTCATTTAGTTGTACAACAAAGCAATATTGTTTTCTAATAACCTCCCTCCTTGCCGATGTATCCTCACTGCTGAGGGTCGTGACCTTTGTGAAGGACCCTAGTCTGCACTATGTTCCTCCATCGGGTTCTGTCCTTTGCGGCATGGATGGCTTTTTTTACTTTATTCTATTATAATTCTCACATAAATTCAATTTTTCAGCACACCGGATTTCAAGCCAATAAAAAAATCTTCATGATTTCCTCTGTTATTTGTTTGTATACTTAACACCAAAAAAGTAATAAAACGATGGAGTCACGTTCCATCGATAATTATTTTTATTGTTATATCCTTCGATCCCAACACTTTACATAAATTCGTACCTTTTTTGTAGAGTAGATAAACTGTCAGTGAGCTGATTTAGGAAATGTGCTTTCAAAGTAGCAAATAATACGACCTAGATGTGTAACTCCAAGTTTTTTTTTATACAACTAACTGATGGAACAAAGGCCTTAAGCTTGTTCCGTCAGCTAGTTACACCTGTTGTTACGTAGTAACCATAGCCATAAAGCATTGCCTCGTAGATCACGTACGTCAAGGACATGCCCAACGATGCACTAACTGCGTCCATCAGCTTGACGCAGATATTCAGCCGCACGTGCCAGTAATTTCACCGATTCTCACGCCCTTCAATCTGAAATACAGCAATGCTGCTTCACGGCAGAAATAGGCATAGTGGTAGGACTTCTTAGGGCCTTTCACTAATAGTTTAACTACTCAAAGCGAAAGAAGTATATTATTTTTACTTGTCGCTGACAGTACTAAAGTCATCATTTACCAATGCGTAAAAAGTGTGTAAGACAGTTCAAAGTGATACTTGTGGTACAACTGAAAAAACAAATTTTGACTTCAACTTTGATAGAGATTTATTTATTGAAAGTTTGAGTGAGAAATAATGGTTAGCATCACTTTTTTTTCTTCTTTTAGAACACCCGCGTGCCATTTTACGGACAATTTTGCCAGAAAAAAAAGTTAAGTTTGGAATACGAGTTACATATCGATACGCTCTTTTTTAGTCTTCGTGGAAGACGTTGAAATTCCAGAATTGGATTAATGTCTGGGGCGTTGACGTAAATCTAGAGGCCTTTGGTAGAACATCCTCAACATTCTTAAGTCTTGTGTTGTGTTTTGGCTGTCACTTTGAGAAGGGGAGTATAATATCAGCCTCGTGGGAGCTTAAACTAGCCGATTGGAGTCTAGAAAATAAAGCTGGCTTTCAAAAAAATAATTCTTCTCAAAAGAATTTATCAAAATTTTATTATTGACGTGACTATGTCTTATAATTCGATGAAGACTGCTGCACGCACGAAAAAACATGTCACATGTGGCGTTACCTCACCTGAGGCGTTCCATTTAAGGCTTGAAGTGCAAGCGAGAGCGCGGAACGAGTGACAAAGTGGCACAATCGGCCTCCGCGTTAGGCAGCGTTTGACATTTGTCTCTCTCTTGAGTGAGCGATGCGTCCGCGTGGACAGCTGTATGACGTTGTCACGTTCAACTATCGTCAGTAAACCGACTTTACAGACAACAGATTTTATCTATACCTAATTGTATATTACCAACATAGTTCTAAGTTATTTTGTCTTGTTATTTACCCTTAGGGATCAAGGTCTGAAATAAAAATATTTTATTTTTATTTATTTTTTAAAAACATACCTTAAAACAATAATGAAATTGCTCGAGTGATTAGTACTAAATTGATGAGAGCTTTGTTTAAGCCCTGTGCACATTTTAATCTAGAAAGATCTTGTTGATTTGTGTTTGAAATATTGTTTTATTTTATTTTAATTATTTAGTCGTTAATAATTTTGTTAATTAGTGTAATTGGAATATTCTATCGCGTTCTAATCAATTCAATAAATATAATAAATATATAATACATAAATCTTAAATAAAAGTCTGTAAAGTCGGTTTACTGGCGATAGTTGAATGTGACAACGTCATACAGCTGTCCACGCGGACTTATCGCTCACTCAAGTAGGAGAGAGACAGATGACGAACGCTACCGAACGCGGAGGCCGATTGTGCCTCTTTGTCGCTCATTCCGTGCTCTCGCTTGGACTTCAAGCCTTAAATGGAACGCCTCAGAGTGAGGTAACGCCGCATGAGTCATTTTTTTTTGGGTATGCAGACGGCTCCATCGAATTATAAGACGTTGTCACGTCAAAAGCAGATCACAGATAAAAAGGGGAAAAAAAACTTACAGAGTTAATAAAATACAACAGAATAAAATACTAAAGTATGATGCATTAATTGGACAGCAAATTCATGTATCATACTTAGCATTCATTTTAAAACCCCCAAACATTTATCTCTCTAAAGCTTCATACACATTATTTATGCCTAGGTACTTTATTAAATACAATCCCGAAAACAGTATGACGGGTTTAATTTTATTTGCTATCATAATAAATTGGAATATATTACTTCGGCCCGTAGGCCTACCATGAGCTATGTCTGGCTATGTATCTGGTTCTGGTTTTGAGTCTGTGTGAGTGTTGACTAAATAAATCCTACGTCAAAACGTCACACACCACAGTATAATGCACTAATGAGCACTCACACAGACTCAAAACCAGAGCCAGAGACAGAGCCAGACAGAGCTCATGGTAGGCCTACAGACTTAAATAGGATTTTTTCGTAACGTCCATTTTCATATTAAAATAGAGGTATTTTGGCTTCGCTATTTCGTAACAAATTGGCTTGGAAGTGATTGGTGTATTGTAGCAAAAATATGAAAAATATCATAAATATTTTTGTAGCAATCAACGTTGCCTTACATAAACAAACCTTGTTAATTATAATCAGTGTCTAAATTACTGTATTAAACAGGCGTCACGGCTCAAACCCCTGCCTTCTACGCTGAAGGCCGTGGGTTCGATCGACACCGAGAGCACATATTTGTGTGGTTAACGTAGATATTTGTTCTCTGTCTGGGTGTTATATTAAATTGAAAGCATGTATTTACAAAAAAAAATATAAGAATTATATCAGCTATATCTGGTTTCCATCGTACAAGCTCTGCTTAGTTTGGGGCTGGATAGTGTTGTGTGGATTGCCATCAATATTTTTTACTTATCATATTGTTTGATGACAGTCATCTCCGTAACGGCTGAATGGATTGAAATTAATCTTGGGAAATTCATAGTTCATGACTTGGAATAGTGCATAGGCTGCTTTTTATTCAGAGAGGTACTCATGCCAGTGAAACCGCAAGCGTGTGCTAGTAATCATACAAATTAAAAGCTAACCTATGAGATTTAATTTGACATCGAAAACTCACCACCATTCCTTTATTATTCAAATCTACGAAAAAAATTTTTTACCTCAAAGTAATCGGGATGACGAAAACCATCCATCTATATCTATACTATTTATACTTCTATACGTTTGTACTTCTATACTTATAATAATATTATAAAAGTAATAAAAAGGAGCAAAGAAGGAAAGATTTGTATTTTGTGTTTTTGTGTGTATGTTTGTAATGAATAATCTCCAAAAAGACTGTGCCGACTTCCAAAATTCTTTAACAATTAGAAAGATACATTCACCTTGAGTAACATAGGTTATATTTATGTGTTTAAAAAATAAATGTTTACCCATACGAAGCCGGGACAGTCCGCTAGTAAAAATTATTCTATTTCTTCAAGCACACCAACTTACAAAGATTACCAAAGCCATTACTTACACAGATAGTCCCTTACCCAATTCATAACACAATACAAAAACATCCCAATTCCATTTCATTGTAATACTTCCGTTCCGTACCACATTTCGCGCTCTTTGTCTGCATTATATCAAAACACTGCGTAAAATGGAACGCACTTTCAGAGCCAACAGCCATTCAAGTTTAACTTTAAAAAAAAACTAAACGAGCTTTTGTGGTATAGTTTTGGCGACCGTCCAGTTATGTGCTCTATTCTAGATAATTCATGCAGTGGACAATCTTTTGTTTGAAAAAACGGGTTAGTTGTAAATTAGGTAGGTATGTTATCGCGTGTTTATGTATAAAAAATAGCGAGGCCTGTGACCTCAGTTGAAATGTGATACCTTTCCTTATCACTCCTACAGGTAAATGAAAAATAAAAAGTAAATCATAATTATACCGATATTTTATTCTCCAAGTTGCCAATTCTTATACAGTAGTATATTTTACCTAACTGATTTTATTTTCGTATTGTGAAGGACATTGTCTACTTTATTTAGTAAACTTTGACTCTGAATAAACATAAATAGCGACAATAGTAATATTAATAGTGAGTCATGTTATAACATAAATAAAGACAGACTAAACATTGCTTTACTTTGACAAAGTTTGACCTTTCTTATGCTTAAATAAGTATGTATTAAGGCCTACGCACACCTAGGCTGCTGGCGAACGCGATCAGTGAAACGCTGTAAAATTTGACAAGCGATATTTGACAGCGTTTCTTTGATCGCGTTCTCCAGCGGCCTATGTGTGCGCAGGCTTTTAAGGAAGGCATAAAGGGAAGCAATAATGTATGGCTACCGCAGTGCCAGAAAATGTATTTTTTTTTAATAACTACAAAGAGGCTCGTCACATCGCGTGACGCCTTTGTACACCCAGTTAATTTACAGCCTGTTTTGTACGGCAGATTAAAACAAATAAAAAAAAAGAATAAAAGGTTTCAATTTAATTGGGTGTACAATTAAATGTTGTGCAATAACTGGACGTAGGTACATTAACAAGTTTTCTGCCACAAAACTTGCAGAAGAAGTATCAAAGCAAAAGATTATTTTTCAACAAAGAATTAAAAAGAAAAGTTATGAGAACCCCTACAATATAAAAGTTCTTTCTTCACTCTAAGTTATTTGTTCAGTGCTTCTGGAACTGTAAAACGTTTCGTTCTACGCAGAACAATATACCACTTGAAAACTAGAAGCTTTCGTATACCATTGATATTATTCATGAAGGCTTTTCAAGGTTTGTCGGACAATTGAAAGGGTTCTGTCCTAAGCTTTTGTGGTGTTGAGTACCTAGCTTTCAGGGTTTTACTCTACTGAACGATAAATCATGGTTCATATTGACATTTAGAATTTTTTTCAAGTGTATACCTAGATAGCTTGTTCCTATATTATTATGCCCTCAATGTTCTCATCATTCAGAAAGTCGGTAAACCGTAAGAAAATTGTATTTGCTTTTTATAAAGACCATGTGCTTACTGTGACCCTTACGGGTTTCGTTTGATTGTTACGGCCCAGTTTGGTTCAACAAGTCTCCGGGGTCTGATCTCATAAAAGCCATAAAAAAATATTTCCACTGACATTTTGTAGATTGAAAATGGAGAATATTTACAAACAAAGATGAGTAGGCAAAGATTGTATATGCCTATTTTAGTGGTATAGAAATTCCTTGTGAGTAGGTCACTCAGCCAGCGGCTATCATTTCCCTCTATTACCGTGTTTCGTAACTAGCAACGTAGAAGAATTTTAATCCTTGTCCTTGTAATCCAGTTACAAACTAAAAAAAGTTCTGTCATTCAGTTCTTTGTTCATAACCAGGTTATGATTTGAGAAGTAAAATCCGTCATACAGTTCTCACGCAGACAAATAACTTTTACAGACTGAACTAATAATGAGGCAATCGTTTTATTAAAAACAGACCATCAGTGTTCTTAAATGTTTGTTCCTAGTATTAGTAAGAGAATCCATTAATTTAATCTAAAAGAACAAGTAAATAAAGCAAAAATCAAGTTTATTTTTCTACTCACTCTGTTCTACTTAACTTAAGCGGCGATTAGTAATTAGGCTAAGCTTGTAATCGTTCTCTTAGACTGGATAAGTTTACAGGTTGTATAATCAGCTGGTTCACTCCATGAAAAGTTTATACGGCACATAAACCAATAATCACAATTTTATAGAGACCTTAAAAAACAGAGGGCCTGCTATAACATAGGGAGCTAAGTAAACCACTGGGTATCTTTTAAAACGAGCATTGTATTTTTTAAAATAACAAAAATATTTACGTCTCGCTCACTAAAACAATTTTTTGTTACCAAGACTTAAAACTATTGTGGTAACGTTATTCCCTATATTATGTTTGATTGGAAGATAATTTTGCTGTCTATAAAAACGCCTATTTTACAATTGAGTATGTAAACTACTCAAAATATATATTTTTTTTATACATCTTGTCTATGGCTATAAGAGCGCCTTCTAACAATCGAGTATGTCATTGTAAGGTATGCAAAAGACATTTTTTTAAACAACTTGTCTAAGTACAAATGACCGACCAACGCTACTTTTAACAAAGCCTTCGCAAAATCTTTTCAAAATCGAAATCGATACAGGTGTACGCAAACGCTCACAACATTATGCACAATATCTACAAAATTGTGTTCCAAACTCAAAAATAGATACTTAGATAGAAAATAAATTGCATACCATATAAAACTAACACAGGAATACAGAAAGACAGTGGAATATAATAAATTAAATAGTCTTAAATTCCTTGGTAGATTTGTGAACCTGCAAACTGATGACTGGTTTATAAACAGGCCTGCTACAATAAAATATTCAATACTCAATTTATTAATATTGTATACGCATGGTTTAATTTGGGTACATAGTTCCAGAGGCTAGACTTGGTCGCGTGGAACTGGCACCTAGACTCACCTAGCTTTAAGACGTTCAAAGTGATCCTTACGATCCTACTGAATAAAATACAGTTGATTTTGGGCCGAGAAAATCTTACGATAGGGTGACGTCAATCTCAGCCAAAACTACGTGGATGTCACAAGTATTATGTCTATTGTGAGATTTTCTCGGTCAAACCGAGCATATAGACTCTCTGGTTAACACCCAAGTCACGCACGTTAGAAAAACTCATTGCTTTGCCAAGAAATATCTTTTACTCACTGTACAAGGTCGAAGTTATAAAAAGTGTAAATGTGTCAGCCAACCTCTGATTTTACTATCATAAGATGTAAAGACTCCGTGTGGTTTTACTGCTGAAGCTTTATTAACGAGATTTTTAGGGCGGTACGGGATGATAATAGGGGTTAAATTAAGGAAGAAAAGAACATTCCACCCTTAATGAACGCAGCCTCGCATTTAGAACGATAACTGTTAGCAAATGTGACAGCTGTTCTGATAAGTAGGGGTAGAATGGCTGCAATCTTATGCCAGTGGCGCCCCCATCAACCCGGGTTATTGTGTAATTCTGTTGCTTTAAAAAAGAAAAGAAAAGAACAGTAATCACGTAAATGATGGCAACAAGATATTATTGGCATCATTTTTCGACCGCTGTTGCTATACTAATTTTACAAGGTGAAGTTCTTATATATATTTGCTATTTCATCTTTATTAAACAAACATCAAACTCTAAACTGCAGCGCCCCTAGGGGTACATGTACTTACACTTAATACCTACTGTACTATTTTACGATCTTGTGTACATGAAAGCAATAGATAAATAAAAATACACTACGTCTGGTTGCAATCGTCGTTTTCACACGCACATAAATGCCAAATCGCCCAAGTTGTTTGTAAAATCTTCGTTCGCTTCGCTCACTCGATCAATAATAGCAGTGAAGTTCCAGTGTGGTGCCATTTCACATGTGTGTTCACCATACAAATATTAATTTGTACTCGGTAGGCATCAAACCTAAGACCTACGGCGCAGAAGGCATTAAGCAAAGCACAACCCACCCAGGAATAAAAATGTTTTTCCACGTTATTTTATATATTAGAAAACCTACAGTTTTCTCATAGCTACGTTCTTCGTAAGCGCCTAAGCGAGCTTTATTAAACACGTGCCTCCAGTCTCAGAGCTTATATTGAGCAAGTATTGCTTTATTTCAAACATAGTGTCTGGCATCTCAGCTTAGTTGGTGATCGTGGGTTCAATCCCCACCGAGAACAAATATTTGTGTGGTGAGCGCAGATGTTTGGTCTCTGTCTGGGTGTTATATTGTATTAAATGTAGGTATTTACAAAAAAAAGTAATGAACAAAAACTAAGCACAGTAACATACCATCTGAGATAAAATATTATGGATATCATTTTTCCAACAAAGATCTAACTTTTTCATTGAACTTTGGTTGAGTAAAATTGTTTCACATTCAAACTTTACTATGGTCGAAGTTATTTTGAGTCATAAAAAAAAGGTGACACTTACGATTCTAATAAAATAAGATTTAATATGTAAACTAACTCCATATTTGAAAAGAAAAGTTCAAGTGATATTGTTAGCAACAAAAGAATAGCCGTAGACCCTGCGTAGCACATGTGCTACGAAAGCGTAGACTTTAGCTACACTTCAGCAGTTTTGATTCTTGCCTGTGTTGTGGGTTTTTCACTAATAGTACAGGACTGCAAAGCTAATCTGAAAATCTTTTTTTCACTTGAATCACAAGGGTCATTTTGAAACGTCTTAAAGCAATGCATAAGTTTTTTTTACAATCCTCCCAACACTACATACATACATACATAAAATCACGCCTTATTCCCATGAGGGTAGGCAGAGATCACGGATTTCCACTTGCTACGATCCTGACACACTTCTTCCCAACACTATCTAGCCCCAAACTAAACAACGCTTGTACTATGGAAATCAGATATTTGATATGATACTTAAATACTTTTTTTTGTTAATACATAATTAGAAAACAAATATTTTACATAGGTACTTAGATTACAGAAAAATACGGCCATATTTTAACCCAAAACTAAAGATACCTCGAATAATGTAGGGGATGCCTATGTCCAGCAGTGGACTTCTTTAGGCTGATAATGATGATGATGATTATAGACAATCCACACAGCACTATCTAGCCTGAGAACACAAATATTTGTTCTCGGTGGGAATAGAACCCAGAAGGCTACTACCAACTGTTGGCCTACCACAAGCTTTGACTGGCTCTGTCTCTGGCTTTAGTTTTGAGTCTGTGTGAGCGTTCACCAGCGTATCATACTGTGTGTGTCACGTTTCGACGTAAGTAGGATTTATTTAGTCAACACTCACACAGACTCAAAACCAGAGCCGGAGACAGAGCCAGGCCGATCTTGCGGTAAGCCTACTGATCTGAGAGGCCAGTCAAAATAAAAGTTGAAGCAAATCGTTTGGTGCGGACAGTTGGTACTTCAATCAAGAAACAATAGTCACCGAACAATTCCTACAAGTAATTCCTCCCCTTTCATCCAGTTAAATCCCAATTAGCATGAGATCGAACCCAACTCAATCTCCAGGTACTTGCAATTCCATCTTCCGTCAATCCTTTCATTGTCCCTGACACAGAATAGGTAAATGTCACAGTAGTTTTACTATCACTTCTATCTAGAAACATCGCATTATCAATTGCATCAGCATTTTTAAATTAATGCGGTCATTATGCATAATTATAATGGAAAAAAGCAGCCAAGTGCGAGTCGGACTCGCCCATGAAGAGTTCCGTAGCATCAAGTAACATAATATAAAGGTTCTTGTAGTTCGTCGAAAGGTAAATTGCGGTTTACGATTTATAACGTATAAAAAAAAACTACTGGCTAGATCTCGTTCAAACCAAATACCAAAAAACCAAATAAATTTTTAGTTTTATCATTCCCTTATTTTAGAAGTTAGAGGGGGGGACCAATTTTTTTCAACTTTGGAAGTGTCTCTCGCGCAAACTATGCAGTTTAGAAAAAAAACGATATTAGAAACCTCAACATCATTTTTGAAGACCTATTCATAGATACCCCCCCACACGTATGGGTTAGATGAAAAAATTTTTTTTGAGTTTCAGTTTGAAGTATGGGGACCCCCAAAATTTATAGTTTTTTTTCTATTTTTGTGTAAAAATCTTAATGCGGTTTACAGAATACATCTACTCGCCAAGTTTCATCATTTCGTCGCCAAGACAGACAGACAGACAGACATGACGAATCTATAAGGGTTCCGTTTTTGCCATTTGGCTACGGAACCCTAAAAACGGGTATTTATCGCGATTACGTTTATTATTTCTTGACGTTAACGCGATTACGTTTATTCACCTTTATTATTACACGTCGGGTAATAATAAAGGTGAAAACGTAATCGCGTTCGACCGTGTTACAACAGCTGTGGTCGCGGGCAGACTTTCCCCCGCCCACCGTCCCTCTCGTTATCGTCGTTCTCGTCTGCTGGCGATCACAGCTGTTGTAACACGGTCGAAACGTCAGGAAATAATAAAGGTAATTGCGATAAATACCCGATTCTTCCATAATTATGCATAATGATCGTTAATTTAAAAAGTGCTCAACTTATGCTTGCGAATTTTTAGGTCATAATGAATCAGCTCAATTTTCATTGAGCTGATTCAAAGTGACACAAGCAGTAGTGAGTGGAATTGAGGACCGGCAGTTAATCAAAAACAATGCGTACCAAGTTAATTGTGCCCAAATTTACGAGAGCTCTTGTTTGCGTGATTGTACGTACAGTCGGCAAAATTTAGTAAATGCGACAGCCAACAGCCGTCAAGGATCTAATAAAAAAAATCTGTCGTCTGTAAAGTCGGTTTACTGACGATAGTTGAACGTGACAATGCATACAGCTGTCCACGCGGACGCATCGCTTACTCAAGTAGGAGAGAAACAGATGTCGAACGCTGCCGAACGCGGGGTTAAATTGTGCCTCTTTGTCGCTCGTTCCGCGCTCTTGCTTGCACTAAAAGCCTCAGAGCAAGGTAACGCCGCATGAGTCATGTTTTTACGTGCGTGCAGCCGGCTCCATTGAATTAATTATAAGACGTTGTCACGTCAAAAACGGTAGGAACCGAGCCGTAGTTTGTTGCCACTTCTTCTAGGCTTGGTCGCGTGAAACTGGCACCTAGACTCACCTAGCTTTAATGCCACGTTTCCACGCGTGCGTTCAACTCGACATTCAACGTGCACATTCACATTCACGCGCGTGGAAACGGTACGCCCGAGCCCGTAAACGCGCCCGTGAACGTGAATGCCGCGAACCGGGCGAAATTGGTGTTGCCAATTATACAGATTTATCTGTATTTATACAGAATTTAGGGTAGTATTACAGATTACAGATTTTACCCTACTTTTATACAGATTTTTGGAATCTGATTTAGTCTATGATAAGATGAACATCTTTAAACATAATAAAGGCAAAAAATATTCATTTAGATCCACTTTTGATAATACTATTAGCATAGTTAATATAGTTACTAAGACTTCACTGTCTGTCCGTCTGACTGTCTGTCTGTCTATCTGTCCGTCTGTCCCCAGATATTTTGCTTTGGCACGTGGCAACACTGGTGGGCAGTCAGTCTCTCTCGCGCTTTCGTGACGAGTGGACGTTGCTAAAAAAAGTCGCTACGATCGGAGATTACTGTTGAGGTTGCATCAGTTAGAATAAAACCTCTGTGACTGTTGCTAAGACAACGAGTCAATTATTGTTTGAGAAATGTCTTCATGTTTAGTTAGGTTACAAAGTCTTAATCACCGAGTACTCTTCTATATTGGTCGTAATAATTACAACATGGTCGATTGGTATAACGAGACAATTTTGACGTTCCTGGAACATTACCAGGAACAAGAATTATTATGGAACCCCGAGAAAGCGATTCATTCATTCATTTATTATACAAGCAATTTTCATATATGTTGGATTAAGATCTCTTTAGTTATAATTTATTAAAAGAAAATGTTGTTTATAATTTGACATGCTTTACTTCAACTAAATATTTTTTATACTGCACACGTTTTATTTTATTTGACTATTCTTTTGTGATTCTCACAAGGGTTATGGGCCCAGGATATGTTTAATAAGTAAACGGAGAGCGAGGGAATCAGAAAAAAATGGCAACGGGTAGTGTAAGGATCGATTTGTTGAATAAATCAAATTACGATAGTTGGGTCGTACATGCAGAGGCTCTCCTGGTAAAGAGCGATGCATGGGGCTATGTGACCGGCTTGCTACCCAAGCCAGTTGATTCGGAGGCTGCACGGTTGTGGACGTCAAATGACTCAAAAGCAAAAGCAGACCTCATATTATCGATGAGTGCGAGTGAGTTGCGACACGTAAGAGGGTGCGCAACCTCGAAGGAAGTTTGGGACAAGTTGAAGTCAATTTACGCTTCAAAGGGACCAGCCAGGAAGGCAACCCTGCTGAAGCAGTTAACTATGGCGAAGTCTGAGCAAGATGATGACGTCGAAGAGCATGTCATGAAATACTTTGATATTAAAGATAAATTGAATGCTATTAATGTGGAAATTCATAATGACCTTTTCTCCATTATGTTATTATACAGCTTGCCTGCAAGTTTTGAAAACTTCAGATGCGCAATTGAATCTCGGGATGCGATTCCAGACCCAGAAGCTTTGAAGATAAAGATATTGGAGGAAAGTTGCTCAAGACATCAACCAAAGACGGACAGAGCTATGATTGCGAAGGGAAAGTCGGAAAATAAGAAAAGCGCGGAAAAACCAAAGGGTTTTATGTTCAAATGCTTCAAATGCCATAAACTAGGCCACAAAGCATCTGAATGTCCTAAGAAAGGAGATGTGAAGTGTGTGTCAAATGAGTGTGATGGTGATATACATAGGACTGTTTTTGATTCTAGTTTTGAAAATTTTAACTGTGTTTCAGGTGAATGTAGAGCTGTTCACAGTGGAAAGGAAAACTGGATCTTAGATAGTGGGTGTACGTCACACTTATGTAACGATGCGAGTAAGTTTGTAAATGGCATGATACCTACAACTGGTATATTAAATTTGGCATCAAATTCCACTACAAATGTGCAAGGTAAGGGTGTCGTCACGTTGTCTGCATGTAAAGATGAGCTTAGAACAGTAGTCTCATTGTCAGACACGCTATATGTTCCGGATTTGCGAAGTAACTTGATCTCAGTGGCTAAAATTACAGATAAGGGTTCCGTAGTAACTTTTAGTCAGAATAAAGCTGTAGTTACAAATAGTCAAGGTGAAGTTCAGTTTGTCGCGGATCGTTCAGGGAGCTTATACTATGTTAGAGAGAAAACTGAGTCTGTATCTGTGGCATCGAATAGTGATGCGTGGCTGTGGCATGAGCGTTTAGGTCATCTTAATGCGAAAGATCTATCAAAGGTGTTAATCCATTCCGGCGTTAAGAGTGGAGCAATAGACAGCCGCGAATTTCACGATTGCGATATTTGTATGAAAGGAAAAATGAGCGCGTTGCCTTTTCACAGAACAAGTGGACCGTGCGATGATATTTTAAAAATCGTTTATTCCGACGTAGTAGGCCCTATACAAACTGAAGCGATAGGAGGCGCAAAATATTTTGTTACTTTTATTGACGACAGCACACGCTGGTGCGAAGTGTTCTTGATGACTAAAAAGAATGATGTGCTTACAAACTTTGTAACATATAAAAGTTTTGTGGAAAAACTAACCAGAAAAAAAATTAAATATTTACAAACGGATAACGGAGGTGAATTCTGTAACCGAGATTTCGATGTATTTTTGAAAAATGAGGGAGTATCAAGGCGACTGACCGCTCCTCGAACTCCGCAACAAAATGGAGTTGCAGAGAGGATGAACAGAACCCTCGTAGAAATGGCAAGGTGTATGTTGATATCGTCCGGATTGTCACCAGGTTTCTGGGCTGATGCTGTAGTAACGGCGTGCCACGTGAGGAACCGATGTCCATCGAGTACTCTTGGTGGACAAATCCCGTACGAGAAGTGGTATGGAAAACCAGTCCAGCTACACTACTTTCAGAAGTTCGGCTGCAAAGTACATGTTTTGGATAAAGAACAAAAACGTAAGTTTGCCGCTCGAAGTGTGGAAGGTGTTTTTGTTGGATACCCTAGGAACGCTAAAGGTTATAGAGTCTGGATTCCTCAAGATAAGAAAGTAGTCATATCACGAGATGTTCGCTTTCATGAACATGAAACTTCTACGAAAAATCTCGAAATTGATCCGTTCAAAACTGATCAACCTCATACAGGCATTAAGGTGGATGAACCTATATTTATTGAGGAGCCAAAGGTTGCGGAAATAGAAATTATTTCAAAAAGGTACCCTGAAAATCAATCAAATGATATGGGACCAGATGGAGAACATCCAATAATTTCACCTGAACCATCGATAGAATCGAGGATGGATGCTGGCCCATCTCACCGTGGATCTGGTAGTGGTGATATTGGCATACGATCCGTTGAAGAGGATCCTACGCATCAAGAAGAGGTTCAAGAACGAGTCGTGAAACGAGGACCTGGAAGACCACGTATGGACAGAAGTGGCGTAGGTCGTCCTAAAAAGGTTTACCGAATGGTAGAGGTTGAACCGGACATTCAAACAGTTGAAGAAACTGATGAATTCGCAGACTGTGATGATTTTGTAGGTGCAGCAGAGTTTAGTTTGAAGGAAGTTCTAGCAGGAAACGAAAGATATGGATGGGAGCAAGCCATCATGTCGGAAGTTAAGAGTTTACTGAAAAATGAGACATGGGATATTGTAAAGAAACCTGCACATCGTACTGTCGTTGGTTGTCGTTATGTGCTAACAACAAAAGTAAATATTGACAAAACGGAGAAAAAGAAGGCAAGACTTGTGGCGCAAGGTTTTAGTCAGCGGTATGGTGTTGATTATCATAATACCTTTTCTCCAGTTGCAAGACTTGATACTGTCAGATTATTAACAGCACTTGCGGTTGAACTAGATATGGAAATCCATCAATTGGATGTTTCAACAGCATATCTGAACGGTTTTCTTGATGAAGAAATATACATGAAGATACCTCAGCTGTTGAAAGACTGTCTGCAGAAGCTAGTCAATTCAGAAGATGAGAATTTTGCATTGAAGGTCAAAGCGAAAAAGATGTTGGAAGATCTTGAAGCAGGAGGTGATGTTTGTCGTTTAAAAAAATCTTTATATGGTTTGAAACAAGCTGGACGTCAATGGAACATATTGTTGGACGAAAAGCTGAGAAAAATGAAGTTGAAATCTACTGTGAATGAACCATGTCTTTATTTTAAAGACATTGATGAAAATGGTACGAAGATGTTTGTTGTGATCTACGTTGATGATATTCTCGTTGCGTGTAGTCAAAGAGGATGTATTGAAAACTTCAAACGGGAATTGTCCAAAGAGTTTGAGTTGAAAGACTTTGGACTGGCAAGTTATGTTTTGGGCATTGACATTGTCAAAAAGGGAAACGTCATTAAATTGTCACAACAAAGGTATGTCAACGATTTGTTGAAAAAATTTAACATGGAAGATTGCAAAGAAACTGTTTCCACTCCAATGGAAGTCGGACAGAAGTTTGGTGTTGAAAATGGAGAGGAATGTGGAAAGGATGATGCAGAGTGGCCATACCGTGAGTTGATAGGAAGTCTTCTGTATCTGGCCACGGGCACCAGACCAGACATAGCAAATTCAGTAGTCAGGTTGGCACAGTTCACGAATACTCCAAATATAACATGCTGGAAAGCAGCAAAACGGCTGTTGCGATATTTGAAAAGAACGCAAGAATATGGACTTGTGTTCAAGAAAACTGAAAAATCTGTTGTAGGTTTCTCTGATGCAGATTGGGGAAACTGTCTCTTGGATAGATGCTCATATTCTGGGTATGCATTTATTTTAGGAGGTGCATGCATATCGTGGAAAAGTCAAAAACAGAAAAGCGTTGCGACTTCTACATGCGAGGCAGAGTATGTCAGTCTTTCTCAAGCGATGAAAGAAGCAGTCTATCTGCATAGTTTGCTCACTGAAATCAAGTTACACAGGTACGCAAAGATTTCTTTATATGCAGATAATCAGGGTGCTATTTCTTTAGCGAAAGATCCAGTTTTTCATTCTCGATGCAAGCATATTGATATAAGATGTCATTTTATACGGAATGTGTTAAAATGTAATACTGATAGTGTTGAAATACGTTCCTACGAACAATATGTTGGCGGATGTGCTAACGAAATCCCTGCCGAAGCAGGCTCACTATTTGTGTGTATCAGGGTTGGGGTTAGAAGCGTTTTCTTTTATTAATTAAGGGGGTGTGTTGGATTAAGATCTCTTTAGTTATAATTTATTAAAAGAAAATGTTGTTTATAATTTGACATGCTTTACTTCAACTAAATATATTTTATACTGCACACGTTTTATATTATTTGACTATCCTTTTGTGATTCTCACAATATACACTAATTGTTTAACTAGTGGGCAGGGCAAAGGGCATACTTTTACATTTAGACGTATTTTGATGATCGGGGAATACCTACTTCGTAATTATTTACATATTGACTGTCAAGGTAATTCATAATTAAAAATACCGTAGAAAATGACACGGTAGTGAAACATTACCGTATACCGTGTTTAAGCCAAAAATACCGTGCATCTACGGTAATTACCGTGTACCTGGTAACACTGGTTGCATGCCGCGCAGCTCGCCGGGCTGCACGGCATGCATGTAAACAGCTTGAATGTTCGCCGGCCCGGGACGGGCTGCATGCCACGCAGCCCGCCAGGCAGCCTGCCAGGCAGCCTGCCGGGCTGCACGGCACGCATGGAAACATAGCATTAGACGTTTCTAAAATCCTTGTAAATACACCTGATTAAAGACATGTTTGATATGATTTGATTGAAAACTAATGTTGACATAAACTGCCGATATTAACGTAGTTTTAGCCAAGTTCGTTTGTGTTGATATAGTAAAAACTTATCGCCATGGCAGGCGATTTAGATGTACGCAAGGCTTTAGGTAAATCTGATCAAGGTTGTCTAATAGAGACATACATAGGTACTTTAATCTGACGGATTTTATTATTCTGAGTTAGTAAAATATACCTCTAATAAAAATAAAACCGCAAATTGAAAAAACCTGGAGGTTTTTATTCATTTTTCCATATTACACTTTTCATCCTTTATTTTCCTGTAGATTTTATTTAAAAGGGAAAATAAAATTACAGAACAAATATTTTTAAAACTTACATTTATTTTGAACATACGAAAACAGTTAAGCTTCTTATCTACAGACCAAACAGAGTAAATACAATACGAGAAATTTTATTTTCAGAAAAGATCCAATTTGCTAGTAGCACACAGAAATAAATTCTTAAATAACTAGTTAATGGCAATGACAACTATTTATTACATAATACAAATATTAACTACTGATATAAAAAGCTAATATTTATTTTGTTAAATTAAGTTTGTATGAGTGCTGCTTGTTTGATAGGAAATTTCAAAGTTAGTAAATGTTTGTCAAGTTTGGCCATCTTTGTACGCAGCGTTGTGCCAAAAAGCCCAAGAATATAAATTAATTATTTATAACAACTATAAAACTCTACCAACTTCTCTCATCGACTGTACCGCCCGGGTTACGTAGGCCGTTACACCAACCCATTAGACGTCAAAATGTTTGTAATCGCTACGGGACCCACGCTTATATCCTAGATACTGTGTAAATGCGTCTTTGAGGTTAGTTCAAGGTTTGTTACGTCATTACCCTTGATTACGTAACTTGCGACAGGGTTGCGATAAGCGTACATTGTTCTTGATAGTACCGTGTAAATGTATCTTTGGGGTTAGGTCAGTTTGTTTGACTTACCCCTTGATTAGAGCGCTGGTAGCAGCCCCGCCTTCCGATTCAAATTCCGGTCGTGAGTTCAAATCCAATGAGTTTTCTGCCCTAAAATTTATGTAAACAATTATATGCCAGTGCTCTCAAACGGTGAAGGAAAACATCGTGAGGAAACCGGCATATCGTAGAAACTAAAAAGTTCGAAAATATGTGTCAAGTGCGCGAAAGGAGCCTCTTTGAGGCGCACTTTAAATCCTTTCACCACACTTGGTTCGAATGAATCAGTGACACGATAAGAAGAAGACCCCTTGATTACGTAACTTGCGACAGGGTTGCGATAAGCGTACATTGTTCTTGATATTACCGTGGCAGTGGATATGCATCTTTGAGGTTAGTTCCAGGTTATTACGTCATCTCGTTTACGTAAGTTGCGATAGGATCGCGATAAGCGTAAATTGTTCTAATACTGTGTAAATGTATCTTTGAGGTTAGTTTTTGGTTTCTGGATTGCGTACTTACTCAACTTCTGTCAAAAAAACGTGATACTTAGTAAAATCTCTTTGATCACCACCGTATTAAGGCCTGCGCACATCTACGCGATGGCGATGGCGATCAGCTGAAACGCTGCTGTCATATTTGACAGCGTTTCAGCGGATCGCCATCGCGTAGATGTGCGCAGGCCTTTAAAGCTAGGTGGTACGACTTAATAAAGAACTTTTTAATTTTAATTTAAATTCAATTTCAATTTGTGTGACGTGACTATATTAAAATTATTAAATCTAGACGATTTTATTAACACTTGACTAATTATCGAAAAACTAAATCTAATAACTATCTAAAAGCTAATTTTCATAATATCATTAAAACCGCAAAAAGAACGATCGAAACCTCTAGAATAAATGAAATGTTTGAAATTAATATTAGAATAATTTGTAGACTGGCTAGCTAGTAAGGTATTCTATACCCATACCTAACTAACAACTAGAATACCTAAATAGCAACCTGTAGGCCTACCACAAGCTCTGTCTGGCTCTGTCTCTGGTTTTGAGTCTGTGTGAATGCTCACCAGTGTGTGTGTGTGACGTTTCGACGTAGGATTTATTTAGTCAGCACTCGCACACACACTATATCTGTAAAACTAGATCAGATAGTTCGTTCATACAATTATTGTAGAGTAATTAAAATTAAATATTATTTTATTTCAGATAACTTGATCTGAAATAAAATAATATTTAATTTTAATGTATGAATGTTGAATGTAAGTAACGAAATTGAAATATTCGAAAATAGGTTGCCTCCGGCCTCCGGGCTTGTGGTCAGCCACCCGGGCCCTTCCGGTTCAGTCCAACCCCGGTGTCCTCTCATGGGTCTGAAAAATATGAAAAAAGATTGGGTGAATATTTATAAACTTTTTCTTTAACTTTTGTCTAAAATGTGTATTGTTAACTACTAAATAGTGTTTCCACGTTAAACATTTTTTACATTCTATTTTTTTTTATCTATACGGTCTTACGCTGTCATTCTACCGCTTGTAATCGATTGGACACAGTTCGTGTTATTTAACTGCACGTCCCACTACTTCAGTCAGACAAAGTAAATTGTTCTTTATCACTTACACCACAAGGATCATTTTGAAGTACTTTGTTGTGAGTCAACGTCAAGAAAACGTGGTGGAGGGGCGTGCATTTTTAGACTGGTTTACTTAGTTAACTCTTTGGTTACCATGACACACTAGGTAAGTAGGGTATAGTTTTAGCTTAAAAATAAACAGTATAGTAATACAACGTGCGCCATTATCGCTAACAACGATCTCTACCAGGCAAGCAAGCTACATTAGAACCGTTTCTAGCGTTTATCGAACGATTTAATGTGACCCTTGTGATTTTCGATTAGACTGAAATACTGCGAAGTCCAGACTATTGTGTATTGTTAGCAAGTAAAGGTTGGTTTGTCCATGGAAATAAACCAGTAGTGGTGGCGAAAACCCTTTGTTCCTACAAATACAAAA
Organism: Thera obeliscata; assembly: GCA_947578465.1. Taxonomy (NCBI): domain Eukaryota; kingdom Metazoa; phylum Arthropoda; class Insecta; order Lepidoptera; family Geometridae; genus Thera; species Thera obeliscata. Next base: position 6,699,744 of record OX387923.1, on the reverse strand, counting down.
GAAGACCTAATACTCAGTTACCTAACAAATATTGAATAACCGAATATCAACAAAACTAAAATGAAATTAAATAAAGTGTATTCGCTTGAAGTATGGTCAATATTTCATATCTTCTTATTAATTATGTAGGTATTCATCTATGACAAAGAAAATTCAATTCGATTTAATTGTACTTTTAAGCACGCTATTTTTAATAAGTGGCACGTGAGGCAGTGCATCGTAGGGCACGTTCCAGACGTACGTGTCCTATGAGGCAATGCTTTGTTATAGGCGTAGTTACCACTTATCATCAGGTGGGCCATAATGCTTGTTCCATCAGCTAGTTGTTTTTAAAAAGCCTATACTTTTTTGCAAATTATAAACAAGCGGGCTTGTAGCCCACCTGATGGTAAGCGGTCATGGTCATCATTTAGCTTATTTGATTTTCATTGTTACAACATAGAATAAAAAGAATTATGTCTTTTTATTCTCCGTTGCATCAATTATTTCGTATAAAATGTGACATAAATAAAGAATTCTTGATTTGATTTACTTTGAATCACAAGGATTGTAAATTATTAATCTTTATTTCAGATAATTATTAAATCCATACTGGTTCATTAAAACAACATAAATTCATACTATAAATAAATACAATTCTGATGTAATAAATACCTAATTCAAATTCAATTAACGTTATTTTTTATTGGGTTTGTCGTACCCACATTCTTTATACCCAGACGCGAGCTGATTATAAAGGTTGCCAAAATAACTGATACAATCTTCAATATTATTAACGGAACTTTGTCTATACCAATGACGACCTTTTTCCACGCTATATTATACAAAATGAAAAGTGCGTAATGAATGAATTTCGTTTCGTTCCTTTCGTTAATTCATTTTCTCATGCGATGCAATAAATGATTAATAATTAAAACATTAAAATAAATGAACTACTTTACTGGGATTCATCAGCTACTTTAAATACAGAATTTAACGCTATTGTAAGGAGGTGTAATTGTAGGACGTGATGGTCTCTAGCATAAAAAAAGAACACTTTCCATGAATGGAGTAACATGGGATGATCAACTCAAGCACACCTACTCCATTTAACCCCAGTCGATCACTGACTCAACTCCAATTGAGCCATTTGCTGACTCAATCTCACTCTCGAGTCACTAACTCCATCTGAGTCAACACTATCACTTCTTCCCGATTTGCATCAGACGCAAGACGCCAGCTGAGCCAATCGCTGACTCACTTTATGTCACGAACTCTATCTGACTCTCTGATGTGATCTGATCGCTTTGTTTCTAGTTGCCTCGGTGGCAAGACTCAAAGGACTAAAAATAAGTCACTTACTGACTCAAAAATGACTTCCGTTCCCCAAGACACTTTTAAAATGACTGGCAAAGGAAAATAACTAGCTTTACAAAAAAAAATCGGTTGTCTGTAAAGTCGGCTTACTGACGATAGTTGAACGTAACAACGTCATACAGTTGTCCACGCGGACGCATCGCTCACTCAAGAAGGAGAGAGACAGATGTCGAACGCTGCCCTTGATGGAACGCCTCAGAGCAAGGTAACACCGCATGAGTCATGTTTTTTCGGTCATGCAGCCGGCTCCATCGAATTATAAGATGTTGTCACGTCAAAAACAGTGAGTGCGTCTCAGTCTTTGCACTCTCAGACTCTCGTAAGAATCAAACCTGCGTCTATCCTCATCACAACCGGACAGTTTCCTACCAGATAGGCTGGCCATAATAATTTAAAGCCAATTGCTTCACACGTTCACAGTAACAACATACAACACTCCAGGGACAGATAACGAATAATATATTTTGGGAGTTTTCGTTATGGCGTTTACGCAGTGCGGCATTCAGAGAGATTTTTGAGAGTTTTACCGGAAGTTTTGTGGTATTCTAAATTTAAACTTTGCTGGTCGTTTGGTGGTAATGTAATGATATATTTTTAAGCGTAAGTACTGTCAAGGTAGCTCACATTTATTTAATCTCTGCGTTGCCATTGGTTGTTTTTTTTTAAGTCTTCTATCATAGTACGTCGTGATATACCTTTGCTTGTGCGGAAAGTACCTAATAAAGTTGATGAAACATTTTTTTTGAATATTGTAGACAGACCACCTGACACTGTCTAGCCCCAAACTAAGCAGAGCTTGTACTATGGGAACCAGATAGCTGATATAACTCAGAATTAATTTTTTTGTAAATACATACCTACTTAGAATAGACCCAGATGGAGAACAAACATCTGTGTTCACCACACAAATATTTTTTATCGGTGGGGATCGAAACCACGACCTATGGCACAGAAAGCAGAAGAAAAGCGAGAGAGACCAACTGGCCTCTTAGGTTAAAAGCAAAATTGTTTTAGATATGATTTAATTAGACACGACACGTCTATCAAATTTGGGCCACGAGCACAGACTGACGGGACCATTCCTGTAAGGTCCCTAATACCCTCAAAGAATAATAACAAGACCCTCAGTTCAGCATTTTACTCAATCAAAATAACAAACACATTTTTTTTTACTACCTATTTTTATAGCAACATGCATTCTGTTCGCATGAGCTATCCTTAGGTTAGAATGTTAAACGGGCATAAAAAAGAGGAGTTTCTCAATTCAGTTCTATTCTTTTTTTTTTCAAAACGGATAAACCGATTTGATTTATTTTGTTTATTTATCTGTCACTTTTTATTTTTTAGTAATAGTGTACGCTATGTTTATAACCTACTCCAATAGTATTACAATCAAGCCATAATTCAGGTTAATAGGTAATTTGTCACTGGCCTACATTTCTAAAGTAAACTACAACTAAGAATGTGTCCACGGACACTTTTTTTACTGTTTCTATTATGATGACGACACTTTGTTTTTGTGTTCGTAATAGCACACTTTGCACTTTTACTATGGATATGAACAATTATTTAAGGCTACACTAGTTCAAACGGTTTCGTTCTTTTAAGGCCTGCGCACACCTAGGTCGCTGGGGTCCGCGATCTTTGAAACACTGTCGAATTTGTCAGTGATATTTGACAGCGTTTCAAAGTCTTCTTTCTGTCACTGACATTTTTTTAAGTGAATTGTCTAAATAATTATAGTGTAGGTACTACCGTGTGGGCAACTACACGGTTTTATCGCCCAACTTTGTTGACTAACTGTCTGGAAACTTTAGCAAATTTGAATACATATTGCGGGTGTGCGAGTACGCTTGAAGTTTTGTTGTAATTAAGTACGACTAGTTTTGTTCATATATTTAAATTTTTGTTTCAGGTTTTTGACCTTGGAGATTTAAATGGTGTGTTTGAATTCATAATTATCTAAATTTAAGAAGGCTTAAAAAATCCAATCTTCATAGCAAAACTGCAAAAAAAATTATGCTTAAGGCTAGACTCAGACTTAGGCATTGTTTCTGCATACAGACTATATTTTTTAAAATTTCGTACTTGCGCTGGAGACAATGTACTTTTGCCAAGTCTTTTTTTGTTTCACTTCATTTAGTCACCCCATGTATTGTTTTGTCAGGGCAAACCCACATACATACCAACTTATAAAAAATAGGTTTTTATTTTACTGTATTTATTTGTAGCGTATTTCCTAACAAAACAGTCGCTTAAATACGAGTCCACATCGGACTGTCCGAATTAATTAAGTGTCCTCATTACGCATGCGAACCTTGATTTGTCCACATAATACAGTGATATTTGGACACTTTCCAACGTAAGGGTACGTGGGGTCGAGACGTGGTCGTTTTGATAGCAAGTAGCGGACCAAACATGTATTTTATTGTATGATACTTCCTCGCCGTGCTCTGATTTCAATGTTCGAGTAAGTGATACCAATGAAATGTATGAGAAATGTTTGATTTTGTACGTTTAGTAAAAAAAATGGTACTACAAAGTTATAAAACAGTCTAACACTGCGTAGGGTTATGGCACGGCTAGGAAGCAGCCTGCCTGACCGCGCCACCGTTGACAAATTTAGCTGGTGGCGTGGCCAATAAGTATACCACACATTTTATTCATATCACATTCCTGTACGTTATTTCGGCAAGGTAGAGAGGTTCTTTAGGTAACTGAGAGACTTGATGACTGACGTACTTGATTAGACTGCAGACCATACTTCATCTATATTATTTTGCTGGAGTATTAAGATGACATCACGAGAAGTGATGTTTAATACTGATAGGTAGTATTTTCATCAACCTAATCTTGCCCAGCTCAGCCCAGGGTTAAAATAGTCCATTGAAAAAATGCAGATCTCTTCTGCGCTCTTCTGGGAAGATTGGTGTGTTAAACTAAAAGTAAATCGTTAATCGCTAGCACACTAGCTCAACAACGTACTATTTCGCCCGCAGCGAAAATATTATTTGATACGGGATCCGCCCAAAACATTGTTTCTGGGTTTTTATTTAATGAATACTGAAAGTATGTGTTTATACTGTTCCTTTTACAATTTCGCTTTCATTGCGTGTAAGATGAAACAACGTTTAATATTGTAAACGATGCGTTGTTTTGTTTCAGACAGAATTTTCCCTACGCATTTTTTGATGTTTTTTTATCCGCTTCATAAATGTTTTTCTTGTTTATGTGCTTTTATTAACATGTTTTCAAATTATGTTTCTCACAATACATTTTATTTTGTACGTGTTACAAAATAAAACTTTACACCATACATACCCAGTAAGTAGGTTTTATTGCTGTGCAAAGAGGCTGTGTGTATGTGCAAAAAGGCGGGCTACTCAATGCATTGTAAATGTGTTCCATTTTCAAATCAGTTTACCGTCACACTATGCTTGATATGATAGAGTTCATTACAGTTCAAGCTATGCAAACCTCCTTGGCGAAACAATCTGTTTTCTGATAAAATTATAAGAAAACTGTTTTCTGAAAAAAAACATTATATGCATACAGATTTGTGCATTAATGTGCGTCTGCGACTATTTTAGCAGATACCGGTGCAAATATTTTACTATTTTATTTAATAAATAATTATTTTTCTTTGACAAAAACTCCATTTGGTCATACTTATGTTATAATGTTTTACTTACCTCGCATGAATGATGTAAAGTAGAATGCTTACTCATTTGTAAGAAGCTATTGCACAAAATCATCCATAGTGCATGATAGGGTCGAACACACTGCCCTTTAATCAAAAGGTCGACTCGTTCCCACTATGCAGCGGTGGCTGATAACGTTCAAAATGTAAATGCGGCCTAAATACAGCCCATTTGCTGTCATTCGTGGGTGTCAGCAAACTAAGAAGAATTTGATTTGTTTGCGGATAAATGGACGATATTTTCGGATTGCCTGAAGATCTATGAGCGTATCTGGGAATGATTGGACTGTAATTGAATTATTTTTCCAGCCGAAGAAGATTGAGACTGGACTCTCAGCTCAGTTGGTAGTAGCTCTGCCTTCTGCGCCGTACGTCGTGGGTTCGACCCCCACCGAGAACAAATATTTGTAAGGTGAACACAGATGTTTGTTCTCTGTCTGGGTGTTATATTGTATTCTATGTATGTCTTTACAAAAAAAATGAATGTAAGTATTATAATGATATCAGCTATCTTGTTCCCATAGTACAAGCTCTGCTTAGTTTGGGTATAGATAGTATTGTGTGGATTGTCCACATTATTTATGATTATTATATTTTTGACTAGAGCTAATTTTTTAAAACAGTTTATAGGTATTTGTTTCGAGGATCAATACTCACCCTCTCTCAAAGACTTGGCAAGGCATTTCTTGGTTCAATTGGTAAGAATTTGGTTATCTCCTCTAGTAAAATTATTGACGTGAGTTTCTGTTCATTTCAGACAAAGGTCTGTCAACCCTTTTTTCTCTGCAAACTTCTTTGGTCAGCATAGTTTTTTTTTTTTAATTTAAACCATATCGATTCCTGTTTAGTGACAGAAATAGGTCCACCGTTTTAGTACTTTGGATGATATCCAATAACAGCTGGGCTATTGTGCAATTCTTTTGCAGTCAAAATTTTGATACTAACAAACAAATGATCAGCAATAATATCTTATTGCCATCAGTTTTTTTTTTTAATAAATTTAACCTTTTAACAATTTGTTTTTTATTGTAAAGCTCAAAATAATATCAAAACTGACAGATGAGTCTAGGTTTTGATTGCCGCATAAGGTAGGTCACACACATAGGTCAATGACCCCGGTTGGGGTTCATAAACATAATGTTTTCTCCCCAGAAAGTAACATGACTAAGTGAAGAACCATGTACTGCCTAATGCTTTCTGGTGATAAGCGACTATCTTGTATAAGGTTTTTAGGCTAAATAAAGGTTTTAAGGTTTATAATTAAACCAAGTTTACAATAGCTACTACTGGCCTTACAAAGTTGTAATTTATGATTTTGTTAATTAATTAGAACGGTTGCGATATAATGCCACACTAATTAATACAAAAATCTATGCGAAAGATCAAAAAAATGGTCAAAAAAAATATGCACAATAGAAGATTGAAATTACAAATTAATATTCAGCAACAACTAAAAATAAAATAACCTAAGTTTATACATGAAAATTAAGTTTAATACTAAATTAATGACAAATGCATACTCACCCTTGCATCATTATTTTTCAAGGCCTGCGCGATCAGCTGAAACGCTGTCAAAAATCGCTGTCATATTGTGATAGCGTTTTAGCTAATCGCCATCGTCTTTAACCCTCGGCATACAAGGTGAAAAAAAATCCTCACCCATACAACGTGGGGTTAAATTAACCCAAAAAGAAATTGTCTCTACTGTGTGTGTGCACCAAGCATAATCGTTTTCAATGTGTTTTTTGTATTAAGTACATCATAAAGTTAATGAATAAAATACCAAAATGAATCAAATCAAACTTTTATTATAAAAAAACTTAAAAATCACATACTCCCTTCGTGATTCCAACAAAATGGTATTAGTTCAAAAGAAAAAATCATCAAAAATATATCATCAAATTAACACAATTATTTTACGTATTTAATAAAACTAGATGATATTGGCTTTATAATAATAATCACAATTAGCACGTTATGGCTATTGGAGCGAGATAATTCGTTATATAAATCAGTACAATTTTGGCACATCAAATTTCTTACATATCGCGGTTCTACATTTGAATCAACCATTCAGAATCTTCCTATCTTTGTTTCTTGGGCAGAAAGCACACCTTTGAGGCCTTCTTGGTCACTTTTGTGGTGGTCCTGGAACTTCTTCTTGCAGCATTTCATGAACGCGTCTTCTTATACCTCGTTTGTAGTATGTGGATTGTCTTTTCCTAATGTAAAATGTATAGTACAAATAAAAAAATATGTAGTAGTAATAATGAATATAGTATCTGTACGTAAAATAAAAATAAAAAAGTATAAATAATACACTAATTGTGAGTGAAAATAACGTGAAAACACAGAAGTAGGCACAAACTTATATTATAATACACGTCCCGTACAACGTGGGGTTAAAAACGCCCGGGAACCACTTTGCGTGCGTGCACTCACGATGCTGGTGTGCACAGCACGGATTCAACGCTGCGATTCGACGCGGCAATAATTAATCTCCAGCTACTAAAAAAGTCAAGTTATTTGATTGCGCTTTAATACAAAATCAGCGCAATTTAAAAGTGCTGGGGTTAAAATAACCCCACCTTGTATGCCAAGGGTTAAATGTGCGCAGGCCTTTAAATGAAAAAACTATGTGACTTCCCAAAATGATAGAAAACTAATCCCCTATTGCTTGTAAGTGAGGGGGTACAAGTTTGCCCCCCTAAAAGGATTGAAGTTAGTCTGGAAGAAGCTACGCGAATGAAGTCGCGCGGGATTCACTCATCATCATCATCATCATCAGCCTGAAGTAGTCCACTGCTGGACATACCAGGCCTCCCCTACACATTCCCAGGAAGAACGATTCTGAGCTCTTTCCATCCACCGACTTAACAATGTCGGTCCACCTGGTGGGTGGGTGCTCTACTTTTCGTCATCCGGTTCATGGCACTATGCGGTTACCCGCAATGCGGCTAGCCGTCCGGCTGTCCGCAAGCATAATTATGTACGTAAGATTCATTTATATGCGCACTGCGATGCGTCTACCCGCAAACCGTTCCGGTCGCTCGAGCTGCGGCTGCGGCCCGAGTGACGCCCACCCGGATGGTTGCTATACGCACTGTGCGGGTCAGTCTGCGGCTGCCGCATTGCGGGTACCCGCATAGTGCGTATGTACCCTTATTCCCCAACGGCAACGGGATTCACTAGCAACTGTATAAATACTGGTGACCCAGTGGTAAGGTAGTATTTTAGTATTAGGTCGTGGTCCAAACGTGTAATTAGTGCTAATCATTATTTTTATGACATTATCCTCCCTTCAACTCAGCTATTATAATTAAGAGTATACTTTTGCTATTAGGAAGTTGAGTGGTTTTCTGTAAAGATCAAACGGATAGAAGTTATTATGGGTGATTTATTTTATATGGATATGGATAAAAACCTATTAGAGACTTCATAATCAGTCATATTAGCAACAAACCATTTTGAGAAACTTTTTAATAGGTAAAATTGAGATAATAAAAGTAAATAGTGATAATTGGCTATTTCTATTAATTTTTAGTGCAACATTTATTTACAAAAATTGACCCTTATCAGCAACAGAATCCATTGGTTCAATAATGCAATCCGTAATTTTTTTTGAAAAATCAGTCGGATCCATTTCCGCCTAAAGTAAAAGATTTTTGAAAAAAATCGGTTGTCTGTAAAGTCGGTTTACTGACGATAGTTGAACGTGACAACGTCATACAGCTGTCCACGCAGGCGCATCGCTCACTCAAGTAGGAAAGAGACATGTCGAACGCTGCCGAACGCGGAGGTGCCGATTGTGCCTCTTTGTCGCTCGTTCCGCGCTCTCGCTTGCACTTCAAGCCTTAAATGGAACGCCTCATAGCGAGGTAACGCCGCATGAGTCATGTTTTTTCGTGCGTGCAGCCGGCTCCATCGAATTATAAGACGTTGTCACGTCAAAAATTTATATTATGTAGTTATTGTTTTCTTATAAATCAGGGGCATGACTCCATTCACGACTTTTCCCTAACTATTGTGGTCTTAGACTTGACCATCACCATCCTTCTTAAAAAACCACCCTGCATGCATATTTTTGAAGTGAAAACTTCTTTAGCGGCGTTGAGCACTTTTTCTGTAATGGGTATAAAATCTTAAACTCGTGTCAGCGCGTCAGGACACGTGACCTGATCGAAAAAGCGTAAGACGGATGGAGAGTAGACAGCTATCCCCTCTCTACGGCGCGGCGAAAATGTATGCCTGGGCCTACTGTTTCGTTTAGGCAGCGCAGGGCGCTTGCGCGAATGTTCGTGTATGTTACAGCGTGCCAAATAACAAACAAGCCCCCCCTAACCATTCCAAAATATCAAACATGCTCAACGTTAATAATCAAGTTTTCACTTCTGCCGGCACTCCCGGAGTGCAACCCGTATTTTTTTTTTACATTTTTTATGAGCCTTTTTTGTCCCACTACTGGGCAAAGGCCTTCCCCATATTGCATACTGCATATGCAGATAAATCAATAAATAATAATAATAAATATAATAATTATATTATAATGTTGTAAGTCAAATTTTAAATTTCAACAAAAAAGTATCACAGGGATCACTTTGAAACGTCTTAAAACTAGGTGAGTCTAGGTGCCAGTTCCACGAGACCATCAATCGAACACGACCACACGAACGTTGAAAACCGATGAGTCGATCGGGTGGTTGGATTTCCTTTCAGAAATTGACGACATACGTAGTTCTAGATAGCTTTGCCTTGGGCCGAAAGCACTAAGTGAATCGTGGAGACCTATCAAGATTCTAAAGCCTATCATATCACACACAAAGCTTCACTGAGATTCAGCTACGCAGTCTGTTGAGGACAAGATACTGTAGGCCTCCTACGAGCTCTGTCTGGCTCTGGTTTTGAGTCTGTGTGTTGACTAAATAAATCCTACGTCGAAACGTCACACACAGTATAAATAAACTGGTGAGCACTCACACAGACTCAAAGCCAGAGACAGAGCCAGACAGAGCTTGTGGCCTACCTGATGTTAAGTGGTATCCATCCTATAGCAAAACATTGCCTCGTAGGTCACGCACGTCAGGAACGTGCCCTGCGATGAACTCCCCTGCGTCCATCAGCTTGAGGCACACAGATGTTCAGCCTCACGTACCAGTCATTTCACCGACACCCACACCCTTCAAACCGACTGCTTCACTGAAGAAATAGGCAGGTGGTTATACTTTGTGTAAAGCCGGTGGCGATCAGTGAAACGCTTATATACAGGGTTATTCGTTATTAGCTGCAAATACTCAGGAATTAGGTTCAATAAATAAAACAAAAAATATTTATGAAATGATTTTTTAAAGTTTTGTTATGAAAACCCCGAGAAAATCGATAAAGAATATCCTTTGAAATCATTGGCACCTGACCTATTTTGATCTTTGATCCACGCCCGCGCGCCGTGAGCGACACTCTGCGTTCAGTCACCGCCTGGGTGGGTCATCGTCCTGTTCTCCGTGGCAATCATTATGCAACAGCCGTAAAGAAATTAATAAAAATAAAATTTTGATACAAAAACTTAAATCAGTTTAGGAATAAAATTGATTCGGCCAAACAAATATTCACGACCCAAAAATTAGGCCCTGTCAGTTTGTGTAGCTAATAATGAATAACCCTGTATTACAGCAATATATGTCGTTTTAAGATTGCCACCGCAGAACGCTTAGATCTGCAAGGCTTAACTAGTGCTAAAGGTATGCCCTCAAACGGTTTCAATCAGTGAGTGATTTGCGAAATGGAGAGATGAGTGTCGAGTGTCGACTCGACATGTGATTGTCATCGAATGTCCTCAGTCCAGCTACCTCCATAGTAGAAACATACGAGTACTTATTGAATATTTATGAAGTGAATGAGCCTTTCGGTTGAATTAATATGAATTAACTCACTCTTAAAGTTGTAATAACTATGAGTTCCAGGGGCCTAATTCTCGGGCCGATCTCGATCATTTTGCAATATTATTTTATTGCTTCTTTTCGAAGAGAGAATGGCAGATTTCCTTGGGTAATTCATCAACGACCTCATCTTAGAAGCCTCGACAGCTACGATACATGGAAAATGTAGAAAAAGTGCGGGGTTGTGAAAAGAAGCAATAAAATAAAATTGCAAAATGATCGAGATCGGCCCGAGAATTATGCCCCTGGCTTAAAGTTAAATAGTGAATACGCATTGCAATATTTGGAGTGAAGCCAGCCAATGTTTGAACATGTAGGTCTTTTATTTTACATGATAAAAAAAAATCATGTAAAATAAATAACCTCCATAATGGTAATTTTCTTTCTCTGTTGCAATAAAAATCTTTGAACTTCAATTGCGTTATAAAATAGATTGAAGAAGTAAATAAAGAATAAAAAATAAGGAAAAAATAAAAAAAAGAGAAAGGTAAAGGAGTAAGTAATAGAAAAGTAAGAATATGAGCTAAGAGCTAAGAGCTAAGAGACAAAGCCCTGCAAAAAAATACAAAAAAAAATTGCAATCCCTGATATATTTTTTAATAATAATTTAATATTCTAGACAATCCACACTCTAGCCCCAAACTAAGCAGAGCTTGTACTATGGGAACCAGATAGCTGATAAGCTACTTATATTTTTTTTTGTAAATACATACATAGAATACAATATGACACCCAGACAGAGAACAAACATTCTGTGTTCACCACACAAGTATTTGTTCTCGGTGAGGATCGAACCCACGACCTACAGCGCAGAAGGCAGAGCTACCTACTTCCAACTGAGCTGAGAGGCCAGTCAGTAGTATTTGATCAGTAATTGATTTTAATAGTGTTTTTCCCTTTTTATTTTTATTGTTTATTTACTTCGTATGTTACATCAATTTCTTGCTCATAGAACTACGTACAAATGAGAATTGACGTTGAGTGATTGGTAGGTATTAGGTACATACTGGTTTTTATAAAATAACTTTTGACAGCTTAGTATTACGAGGGGAGGAAATTCATGTAAGAAAAACAATAAATACTAAAGGTCGTGGGTTCGATCCCTACCGAGAACAAATCTTTGTGTGGTGAGTGCAAATGTTTGTTTTCTGTCTGTAATCTAGGTATGTACTATTTACAAAAAATATGTATAAGTATTATATTAGCTATCTGGTTTCCATAGTACAAGCTCAGCTTAGTTTAGGGCCAGATAGTGTTGTGTGAATTGCTTAAAATATTTGTTATTATTATACTAGTTAAATAATATACACATTTAACACAAATCATATATTATAATGCAACCATGTTAAATCTCCAAATTAACTGTCAGAATAGATCATCAAATCAAATCCGGTGTTGCAGGTATCTATGGAAGTAATCACTTTGCATCTTGCGGCCCGTCTGCTTGTTTGCCTGCTATGACATAAATATAAAAAAAAAACTTTAAGTTTAACTGAAGTAAAATATATATCAACAAAGTCAAAGTCAAAAATAATGTATTCCTAGCAGATATTATGCAGTATTCCTAACAACAAACAAATCTAAGTGAAGTTAGCTAATTTTGTCTTTATTAACTGTCAAAAGCTACCATCTACTACGCCGATACTTCGAAGTAATCGAGGTGGAATCGAGATTTGGACAGATGCTTCCCATTTTGTTAGGACTTGTTTGTGTACATGCACTACTGGTTCTTTTTTGGTTTAGTCAATGCGGTTCATTTAGAGGTCATGCTAGTTTGATCTAGTGGAAGCTAAAGCAGAAGCCTTCATCATCATCAGTCTAAAGAAGTACACTACTATAAAAAGGCCTCCTCTTCACATTTCCAGGAAGAACGATTCTGAGCGAAGGCTCATCAAAAAGAAAGAAAAAGTTTCAAAAAAAAAAAGTTTCAAAAAGTTTCAGGTGGCAGAAAGAAGTTTCTGCCACCGACTTTCTGCGATCTTCATAATGTTGTCGGTCCATCTGGTGGGTGGGCGCCCTACGTTTAGTCCTCCGGTTTCTGGTCGCCATTCGAGAACCTTATAATTCCCCAACGGTTTTCTCTCATCTGTTTTGCACGAAAAATGTAAATCCGTAATTGGCTGTAAGTTATACCATGCTTCTAGGACTTACGGTTTAGGCTGAGCGTTGATTGTCAGTCAGTTATTCAATAACGTAAGAGTTTTATATATTTAGATCTATCTACTAGCCCATAGAATTCGGGGTGAAAGACGCACCAGACTTAATTAGTTGGATAGGAAACATCTGTGAAGTTTCCTGGCATAACTTTGAATTTGCTAGCGTACCTGGGTCTTAAGTTTATAAGATAGAGTTTAAAGTTAGTCGGAAGCTTACGAAAACTTTAGTCTTTGCCAAAGAGACGAGGTCCCGATTTAAAATAACTTATGTAAAATGTAGAAAATTGAACAGACAAATGGTGCAAAGTGAAGTTAACAATTATTTGATTGGTCTCTCAGCTCAGTTGGTAGTAGCCAGGTCGTGGATTCCCACTACAAATATTTGTGTGGTGAACAAAGATGTTTGCTCTCGTTCTGGGTGTTATAGATAGATAGATAGATTAATACTTTATTGTACACAAAAGAATACATTTAAAAGAATCATTACAAATAAAGGTAACAATGGGCGGCCTATCTCTTCCAGACATTGGATTCTAAGTAGGTATATATTTATATAAAAAAGGTATGTAAGTAATAAATCAGCTATAATTATGGTTCCCATAGTACAAGCTCTGCTTAATTTGGTACTTGATAGTGTTGACAATTTCCGTCGCGAAAGAACAGCGCAGTATGTAGATACAGTTAGTGCAGTGTGTCGTAATTTGAACACGGACTTTTCTACTTTTGAAGACCAAGTGAGGGTGAGTGCAACTGCGACTGTCTCCGCTTCTCGACGGTAACTCCAATAATCTCCAGTCTGCCCGTGACCACGGCTGTTGTAATAGGGTCAAAACGTCGGGAAATAATAAAGGTAATCGAGATATATACCCGTTTCTTCTATATACATAATTATACATAACAATCGCGTTAATTTAAAAAGTGCTAGTCCTCTAAACTGCTATAGGACAAGCACTTTTGTGAGAAATTCTTATAATTCGATAGAGCCGGCTGCACGCACAAAAAAAACATGAGTCATACGGCGTTACCTCGCTCTGAGGCGTTCCAATTAAGGCTTGAAACGCAAGCGAGAGCAAAGAACGAGCGACAAAAAGGCACAATCGACCTCCGCGTTCGGCAGCGTTCGACATCTGTCTCTCTCCTACTTGAGTGAGCGATGCGTCCGCGTGGACAGCTGTATGACGTTGTCACGTTCAACTATCGTCAGATAACCGACTTTATAGACAACAGATTTTTTTAGCTAAACTAAAGGACTGCCTTTAGCTTAGCAGGCCCCAAAGTCTGTTGCCATCTCTATTTGTTGACATGAAAGCGACAGAGACAAGAGACTTTTAGCGAGCCGCATAAAAGTGACAGGCATTATGAATGAGAGGTAATAAAGATAAGTGTATTTATAAACCTTTGCAGAATGTGATCAATCACGAAATCGGTGAATAACAGTTCACCGACCGTTCGGAAGTAAAATGTTTTTCATTCATGTATTTTTATTTTCAAAGACAAGTTTATTTTCCGATCATGTCATAACTTCTAACAACCCTAATAAGGCCTTTAATTCTGAGAACCCTAACGAAACCTTTTCAATTGATTTCTAAGAAAACTTGTAACGTTTGGTTCAAAAATATAAAAAGATAGACTAGGAAACATTATAGGCATTTGACTGTTGTTAGAAACTATGTTAGTTTCAAAAGTTATATTAGTTTTTTTTTGTATATTATGTACATACTTAGAATACAATATAACACCCAGGCAGAGAACAAACATCTGCGTTCACCACACAAATATTTGTGTTTGGTGAGGCTCGAACCCACGACCTACGGCGCAGAAAGCAGAGACTACTAACTACAGTATTATGTACTCAAGACTTTTGATAGAGTGTATAAAGCGGGTATAAAAAAAGATTTATAAAAACGAGCTTAAGTACTTAACTTTGTATAATTAGTACAAATAATTGAACAAAATGTAGAAGCTTTTGCAAGCAATTCCCAGAAGGACTACTCTATAAACGGACGTTAGTTATTCCATTAAGGCACGTTTCAGCAAAAAAAATGCCTGCTAATCGGACAATTAAATAATTAGAGGCATATTGTTTATTGTAAGCAACTGACAAATATTCAATTAGCCGATAAGAGGGAATCACACAGGCGACTCTCCATACAAACGTAGTCCCCTATTTCCTCCCTGGATAATGCCTCTAGAGTAACCATTTTGTCTCATAAAATCCAGATCTGCTATATATGTGCTCGTATGTTTTCCTTTTTTTCAGAAACTTATTGATAAAGAAAATATCACTTCTAATTCATATTTCATATAAATCATATGGGGGTCATATTTTCTTTATCAATAAGTTTCTGAAAAAAAGGAAAACATACGAGCACGTATATTAGCAGATCTGGATTTTATGAGAAAAAATGGTTACTCTAGCTAGAGGCATTATCCAGGGAGGAAATAGGGGACAACGTTTGTATGGAGAGTCGCCTTTGTGATGCCCTCTTAACAGTGAAACCAACCCTAAGGCATCGACATAATATATAATATGTATAGACGGCACATCTCTAACTGGCATAGTCGAACACAGCGGGTAAGCCGGCCAGCATACTCTCGCCATAACCTACAAGCAATGTTAGCGCTGCGTGTTGGGATCGTTTGATTAGACGATACAATAGGCCTCACGACTAATTTTCAAAATCTCTTCTATCATATTCAGAAGTATCTACTATGTCTAAAATATATCATATTTCTGTAGAAAATTAAGGTTTTTGTGCAATAAAAGTACATTTAAATTGAAATTTTCAAATTCACGCCAAAACGCTCGCTGGTGTCATGGCGTCTGTTATTACGTCACTTTGTTAGTATATCAACAGTAAACGTTGGTGCTTTTGTACTAAATCAGAATGACGTTTACGTAAACGTGACGTAATTCGCTCTGACCGGTGTTTTAGCTATCATGGCGGATTGTTGTATTTTGTAGATTTATATTATCAAATAAATGTCAATCAAGTTAATGTCAATCTCGACATTAATAAGGGTATAAATACATTTTTCAAAATCTTTGAATCCTTTTTCATTAGATCAGATAAATATTTTGGCGATACTTGATTACTGTCTTCATGCCTATTAGTGTAAGCGCTTATTGCGCTACCAGCGAACTTGAGCATAACGAAAGCACATTAGAAGCAATTTATATATTTGGCTTGGTTAGACGATCTAACCACGTGAAGCGCTGCAGCAAACCTAAGTTATAACTTATTAAAAATGGAAAACACTTTTGTTCCGAATAGCTTCTCTAGTACGCAGTACATAGTACATAGTAACTCGATGCCCTAAAGCTTGCGGTTTCTGTATACAACTATGGTGCAGTGTCTAAGGGGCCAAATCAAAGTCTGCTAACTAAACAACGCAGGCGCATGTCGGCGAAAAATGGCCGCCATGAACGAGAGGACAAACGATTTACAATACTTTTTTGTTTCAGATGCAAAGGCGATTGTCCAGATGAGGTCCTCTGGCGGAAGCTGGTGCTAAAATGACGCCGGCGGGACTGCTGGTATTCTCTTCCCTGCTCACGAGGACACTATGCGTCATCGCGCCACAAATACCAGGTATATGATAAAACTTTCTTACATAGACTCACCAGAGTAGCGTGTGGTACTACAGTGCTCCGTAATAGAAGAAGCGAGGTCGAAGACATTCACATCGATTTTTATGTAAACAAATAGTGGTAACAACATCAGTCAGCTTATTAACCAAAATAATTGCGATAGAAATAAACCAGAGTTTATTTCTATCGCAGAGAATCGAGAGAAATTTAATTTCATAAACAATGAAAATTATTTTACTACTATATTTTCAAGCCATCCTTTTTTTTTAAACAACTTAGTTGATGGAGCAAGCATAATAATATGGCCCACCTGCTATTAAGTGGTAATCACAGCCTATAACACAGCGCTGCCTTGTAGGTCACGCACTTCAGGAACGTGCCCTACGTTGCACTACCCTGCGTTCATCAACTTGAGGCATACAGATATAAGGTACAGGCACGTAAGGCTGACCTTACGTGCCAATAATTTACCGGCATCCACACCCTTCAAACTGAAACACAGCAATGCTGCTTCACGGCAGAAATAGGCATGAAGGTAGTACTTCCCTGGACGATCCCTCTGAAGTTAAGTACTGATTGTTAAGTACTTACTTATCAAATTAAATAAAAAAACAGGTGCTAAGCTAAAGCGGCCAGAGAAGTAGTAAATTGTTTCTTTAATTCTTTAATGCACACATAAACATTTACAAATAAGTAATAACAAAGTACATGTACATAGGCGAGCTTAACCCTAAAAGAACTTTCTTCCAGCAAACCTTTGGTGCTAAGAGAAAGCTAATAGGCTGACAGAGATATGAAAAATTCATCTACTAATAAATAAACTACTTACACATACATAATTGAGGTAGGATTACCTATTTTTGTCAAGCAAAGTAAAACTACATCCAAGTATCTAAGATGTACAAAAAAACCTCTTTTAGAACAGCGAGGATTTCGCTACTTAGTATTTTGGACGTTGCAAAGTAAAGAGAATCAATATCGTCTATCCATTGGGGAGCGTCCTACATCAAAACGAAATAGGTATATTGCTTGGAATAGTCACTTACAAAAGTGTTTCGTAAAATCTTGTACGCAAATGTCAACGCTCTCTGACGGTGAAGAAAAACATGCATAAAACATAATCATAGTCCTAAAGTTCTTTGGAAAAAAGATTGACTAACTCAGAGCAATTTAAAAATTCACAAACTACGCGCCACTTACGAACAAAAAAAACAAACGACGAGCAATTATACTCTCTACCTTTCATACTTTTTAAATGAAACGGTTTTATTTGATTTCATAATTATTGGTTATTCTCGCAAAAATGGCGGATTAGACTGTTGTCATCTTTTTTTATTGACATAAATAATGACTGTGACAGGCATACCATACAGAGCCGCTGTTAGATAACAGGCGTAAGTTTCGCTTGAAAGTATTGTTACGAGTATCCACTTGTGTTACCGACTGTTTCTTATTCATACAAAATATTTTATATTGAGACGTACTCTACCCGTATGTGTGTTGAAAAAATAAGTGGATACAGGTGGATAATACAAAGCTTCTCTCATGGTTAACGAATAATAAGAGTGCGCACACCGTATATTCATATTGTTAAAAGTAAGCTAGCAGCTGCTAAGGCTTTTTTTTCCTTGATTAGTTTTGCTGTACTAGCGTTTTTGACGTGACAACGTCTTATTATTCAATGGAGCCGGCTGCACGCACGAATAAACATGACTCATGCAGCGTTACCTCACTCTGAGGCGTTCCGTTTAAGGCTTGAAGTGCAAGCGAGAGCGCGGAACGAGCGACAAAGAGGCGCAATCGGCCTCCGCGTTCGGCAGCGTTCGACATCTTTGTATTTTCTTATAACGCTGTCACGTTCAACTATCGTCAGTAAACCGACTTTACAGACAACCGATGGATATGAACCCACAACCTTAGGATCGGAAGACGGGGCCGCTACCACTAGACCACCAGTGCTCTGTGAGTTAAAAACGGTGCGGATATCATTATCTTCCATTGTCGTTCCAATTCGCGAAAACAAAAAACAACTTATCATTCCTAAAGCGTACCAATTTATCCAATTTGTAAGTCCGATCGGGTACCTCTAAAGAATGGTAAGCTCTCACTTATGTTTTCTCCTTATTAGTTACATAAATCCACTGTAAAAGAGGAACTCGCTAAGGACTTGTGCGTGATGGGAATCAACAACTGTGCTTATTGGAGACTGCTAACTAATGACACCCGGGGGATTTTCCTGTTTGGACATGTTTTATTTGTCTATCATCATCATCATCATCTTTAAGATTGCAAAGATTTTTATAATGTCCCAAAAGTTAAGAGCCGAGCGAGATTTAAGCCCGCGGCCTTCCCCTTGGTACGGGGTTGCGCTGACCACTGCCCCATCGGATCCTAATCACACTCGACGAATAACTCTTAGTTTGATTTCCTTATGTGTAGTAAACACTATAAAATCAATAAAAATATTGGTTCTCATTATGGCAATTCTTCTTCTTATCGTATCACTAGTTCTTACTGCCAGTGTGGTGCCCAGGTGCAGTCCATGCCACACGTGCTCGCGTGTCCGTCATGTCCCACCTCATGCACAATGGATGATCTCATGTGTGGCTCGGCCAATGCCGTGGATGTGGCCACCTACCGGTCGAAATGGCTTTAATGATAACGATTGTAATATCGATACGACAGAAGAAGACTAGTTCTTACGAACCAGTGTGGTGAAAGGATTTAGGTGCGCCTCAGAGTGGATCCTTTTGCGAACTTGACACATGTTTTCGAACTTTTTAGGTTCTACGACATGCCGGATTCCTCAAGATGTTTGCCTTCACCATTTGAGAGTACTGGCATAGTGCACATAAATTTTCAGAAAAACTCATTGGTACACGACTAGATTTGAACCCACTACCACTAGGGCGCCAGTGCTTTTGCCA
The DNA here is from genome assembly GCA_947578465.1 of Thera obeliscata. Lineage (NCBI taxonomy): Eukaryota > Metazoa > Arthropoda > Insecta > Lepidoptera > Geometridae > Thera > Thera obeliscata. Next base: position 6,680,080 of record OX387923.1, on the reverse strand, counting down.
ATAATATGTCAGAAAGACAAATTGAATCCTAAAAAGTGGTGAAAATTTATTATTTTACCGGGTGATGCTAATTTTGAAACATGCAAAAATGCTTAAAATTAGATGTTTGTAACATTTTCAATTTTTTTTTCTATTATTTTACTGTTTGTTAGCTTTACTTAAATATAGAAATTTGTTATTCAAATATCAGATGGAAAAAGCATATGGCCCACCTGATGTTAAGTGGTAATCATCGCTTATAACAAAGCATTGCTTCGTAGGTCACACACATCAGGAACGTGCTCTACGATGCCCTGCGTCCATCAACTTCAGGCATACAGATGTTAAGCTCCACGTGCCAGTAATTTCACCGTCCCACGAATCACTTTGAATAGCCCTGAACTAGAGGATTTTAATCCCATTGCAAGTGACCTAGCTAGGCTAATGTATTCAGATCTAGCTTATAGAATGAGTTAGTACCCAACTCAGGTGCGTTGTGGAAAGGCCAAAGGCTTCACCGTAACTTTAAATGGATTAGAACCGAAGCACGAAATTGCCTGGTAGGTAGTATTATTAGTACTAGGCGAGCACTGTAGCCTAAAAAAGCACTAGTAGCCTACAACTGTAGGCCTACCATGAGCTCTGTCTGGGTCTGTCTCTGGCTCTGGTTTTGAGTCTGTGTGAGAGCTGACTAAGAGGATACTTAGCATTCTACGCGGGTGAAGCCGCTAGCAGCCACTAGTGTCCTTTATAAGTAGTATTTTGACGTTTTGACTTTTTAACAACCCATATAAACCTCCCTATAATCCCACTAAAGTCTAGAATCGTGCTTACACACAGCTGAGCCGAATAATAGCTCTAATTGATCTAATTATCAATTAGAGCGATTTGTTCGCCTTTCAATGAAGCTTTTCTCTTGGGAACCATTAGTTTCGAAACTTTGCTAACTTTAGGATGAATCAGCCCATCTGATGTTCTTTTGCTTTGATAAATAAATGTATGGTAGTCTCGTCGCTATCCTAAGATAATGGGTCGCAGGTAGGTACAAAAGTTTACGACGTCAGAGACAGGGCGGTAAATCTCAAGTGGAGTTGGGCAGGATACCTTGCTAGACGTGGTGATGGTCGGTGGAGTAAGGCCTTGTCCGAATGGTGGCCGAAGTCGGGCCGAAGAAATCTTGGACGTCCGAAAGCGCGATGGGTCGACGAGGTAGGTACTACGCGGGCAAAGGCGCGGGTAGATGTTTTGTTTAGCCTTGCGCACACCAAGGTCGCTCGTTGGCGATGGCAATCAGTGAAACGCTGTCAAATATGACAGCGTTTCATTGATTGCCATCGCCACCAGCGACCTAGGGCGCAGGCCTTTATGTGCGTAAGGCTTAGTTTCTTGCGTATTAAAGCCACATACATATATGTATCCATATACATACATTACAGAGCATTATATACCTCCTACATAGATATTTGACATTTATCACGCTGCTAGATACATGTTAGCAATACAAAGTGAAAACATAGTGTTTTCATTTAATTAATTTACACAAAGAAGCTTACCAATTAATACAACTATTTACAAAATTTACACCGCAAATTACAATTATTAAAATTTACAAAAGACAATGAAATATTTTGAACTATCTACAACCCATCTAGAGAATATAGCTGAGAGCAGGCTGACAGTAATAAATAAATTACTGTAATAACTTGAAGTTCAAGCTTTTACTTACGTACTCTAAGAAAGAAATAACAACTAAGAACATAAAAAAGTTTTTATTATATTCCTTATTTTATTACGTATCTATTGGAATGTGAACGAACTCTATCGTAGATCTAATCATCATCATCATCCTGAAGAAGTCCACTACTGGACATAGGCCTCCCCTACACTTTTCCAGGAAGAACGATTCTGAGCTCTTTCCATCCACTGATTTCCTGCGATCTTAACAATGTTGGTTCATCTGGTGGGTGGGCGCCCTACTTTTTGTCTTCCGGTTCGTGGTCGCCATTCAAGAACTTTTATTTCCCAACGGTTGTCGGTTCTTCGAGCTATATGACCTGCCCATTGCCACTTCGACTTACTAATTCTAAGGGCTATGTCGGTGAATAGATTCTACGGATATCCTCATTTCTGATTCTATCACGTAGTGAAACTCCCAGCATAGCTCTCTCCATAGCTCGTTGCGACTTTGAGCTTGTGCACGAGGCCAATAGTTAGCGACCACGTCTCAGTTCCGTACGTCATCACTGGCAACACGCACTGATTAAAAACTTGTGTCTTGAGGCTCTGCGGTATCTGCGACGAGAAGATGTGGCGCAAATTCCCGGACGAGTTGGACGAAAAACAAATACTTGAAGTTGTTTCTAAATCGAACCCTCTGTTTGTAATCTACTCTAGCTTTCAATGCCTTTCAATTTTGAACCAAGCCACTATCAAAACACAGTTGAAAATTCGCTGGCTTGTTTTTATTTTTCACCACATTCGTTTCTCGACCTGAATTGAGTCCAGTGACGTAATTAGGCTTTATAAAGGCTCGTGTAGGAAGCTGCCTTTTATGGTTGATGACTGACGGCTGGTTTATGTAGTCAGCCCTTTAGTAAAGCGCTTTTTTATAAAAGAGACATTTTAAAATCGCTTTTGAGCTTCAAAGAGCTTCTTGGCCCATAATGATGTTATTAAGTTACCTCACTACTTTTATGAAGATAATCCCTGTTTACGTAAAAAAAAACTATTTTTCTAATGACAAAAGTGACGAATATTTTGCTCATGCTATGAGAAAAAATCTTGGGGAAACCGTTAGGGACCGCCGACATTGTTAATATCGCGGGAAGTCGGTGGATGGAAAGAGCTCAGAATCGTTTGTCCTGGAAATGTGCATGTCCAGCAGTGGACTTCTTCAGGCTGATGATGATGAACTTTATGATGTCTGTACTGTTTAGACTAAGACTAAGATTAACTAAGATTTACTAAGATTGACTAAGATTTTTGGATTGCTTAGAAGCAAGCATATATGTTTTGGGTTGATTATGAAAAATAATATTGGGTAGAAAATTTGTGGGTTGAGGCAAAAAGCACTCAAAAATGCGGATAAGTATTTAGGATTTTAGGTACTAAAATATTTGCATAAAAAAATCTTTAATCTTAAAAACTTGATAGAAAAAAAAAAGCGGCCAAGTGCGAGTCGAACTTGCCCATGAAGGGTTCCGTAGCAGTAAGTAATATAACATAGAGTTCTAGAAGTTCTAGTAGTTCGTCGAAAGGTAAATTGCGGTTTACGATTTATGACGTATAAAAAAAAAACTACTGACTAGATCTCGTTCAAACCAAATATCGTTGAAAGTTTCCATAGTAATGTACAACATATATTTTTTAGCTTTATCTGTCACTTATTTTAGAAGTTAGAGGGGGGGGGACCATCTTTTTTCCACTTTGGAAGTGTCTCTCGCGTAAACTATTCAGTTTAGAAAAAAACAATATTAGAAACTTCAACATCATTTTTGAAGACCTATTCACGTATGGGTTTGATGAAAAAAAAAATTTTGAGTTTCAGTTTCAAGTATGGGGACCCCCAAAATTTATAGTTTTTTTTCTATTTTTGTGTAAAAATCTTAATGCGGTTCACAGAATACATCTACTTGCCAAGTTTCATCAGTCTAGCTCTTACGGTTTCGGAGAAAAATGGCTGTGACATACGGACGGACAGACAGACAGACAGACAGACAGACATGACGAATCTATAAGGCTTCCGTTTTTGCCATTTGGCTACGGAACCCTAAAAAACTTGATAGAACTACTCCAGGGTAGGCAACGCAACAACAGCACCCTTGGTGTTGTAGGTGGGCCGTAAGCTCGTTTGTATATCTTTTACATTAAAAAAAAAAAAAAACTTCGGGTTGTAAATTCAAACGAAAAATTCTAACACACGGTTCCTAACACGCGGTGACCTAAAGGCTTCATCACACTGGCGAATCGAACCACATTCAAGTGGCTTTGCGGCTTTGTAAAGCCTCACCGCGAAACCACGTAGCGATCTCACTAATATTGAACGTATAGATAGCAAAAGTAGAATGAACAATTTTTATTCAATGCCTTTTTTATTGAAACTATTACACGGGTTATTTACTTTAATTAGACCACCAGTGCTCTAAGGTTCAAATCCAGTCGTGTACCAATGAGTTTTTCTATTGAAAAATTTATCAAACGCTGTCAAATATCGCTGTCAAATGTGACAGCGTTTCACTGATCACCATCGCCAGCGATCTAGGTGTGCGCAGGCCTTTATAGTATCAATATGTGTTATGATGGCGAAAATTTAGAAGTACCTACTTATGTCTTTTTTCTTTATATTTAGCGTTCATTTAGTTTTGGCCCAGTACAATCACGTGCGTATTTCTCTAAATAATTAGTAAAACAAGTCTCACTCAGGCTACTGTCAGCAATTTTTCCGTTTCAAGGGGAAGGTCGGTCCAAATCCCACTTCGTTCATAAATTTCGTGGTTTCCCTAAGCGAGAGTAAACTATGAATCTTATAAAAAAACATTAAAGCAAATTCACTTGAAAGTAACATCGATTAATCGAGTAGGTCTTTTAATAATAGTAATATTCGACCTGCCAATCTACTCTTGAACGCGATTCCGATCCACATCTTAAATTTGACGGAATTTTGACAGAAATCTTATGGGTTTTCTGTCAGAATTCCGTCAAAACTTAAAATTGGGATCGGAATCGCGTTCAAGAGTAGACCGGCAGTAGATTTAAGCTAATACTTGAGATAAACTTCGATTGATCGATTCTTTTTATAATAATAGTAATATTCCAGTTTACAGAAGGTAAATGGGTCTTTTATGGGGAACACTGTACGCTTCTACAATAAAATTCCGGAAAATGCAACTCAGCTTCCAATTCGGAAGTTTAAAGCCTATATTAAGAGTAATTTGATAAAGAAAGCGTACTATACTCTAGATAGCTATATGAATGATAAAACTGCGTGGCCCGATGTCCCGGTCACTCTACCCATAGGAAGCTAGCATGTCAATTTGCAATGTCTGTACCTACTATTTAATATCTTATTTTTATATCTGTGTAGATACTTTATTATAACTTTGAAGCGTAGCGTGTGCTGTCTTTGAAACTTTTGCTTTTGTATAATTACATTGCATACGTCTGACTAAGTGAAGTGGCACCACACTGGAACTTCACTGCTATTATTTTAGACTATTTTTGATTTGTAAAAGGATCATATAAAAAAACGGTAGGAACCGAGACGTAGTTTGTTGCCTGTTCTTCTACGCTTGGTCGCGTGGAACTGGCACCTAGACTCACCTAGCTTTAAGACGTTTCAAAGTGATTCTTGTATCGTATTGAATAAACGCTTATTGAATCTTGAATCTTGAATCTTGATTCGGTAACTTTTCGCTGACTGACTGTGTCACTAAAACCACGCTCGTAGTGTAACAGAGGCATTAAATTCTGCATTTTATAGTACAACTATCAATAAAATAGGCGATCCCGTCGCCTGTCATCACACGAACAAAAACTTACAGTTTATGGCATGGGCATATTTTTTGACGGTTTCGTCGTACCGGCACGCCAAGGATGGTGGACGATCGGTGACATTTTTTATGTTTTAGGGATTATTTATTATGTGCCACACACATGCCATGTGTTTTAGTGAGCTGCTACTTGATAGCACACTATTATTGTTAGTATCAAACTAATTGATAGCAACAGAATTACACAATTACCCAGCTGAGAAAATGTCTGCGGTGCATGATCACTAGGTATTTAACAAGAAAACATTAGCAAATAAAAAATAATTTGATTCATTTTAGGTGATAATATTGATGAAATTGAAAAGTCGTGAGTAAATATGAACCAAAACCTAAATACCTATGTAAATTATTTAATAAAAAAAATCTGGTATATGTTTTTTATTGCTTTTTTTTGGTTTAGTTTAGGTACATATTTCAAGTTCTTAGGTGTAAGTCAGTATCACATGGACCCTAAGGCAACATGGAGCTAGGTAAAAAATTATAATGGTGTTTTTTTTCAGACTACAAAACCGGTGACCAGATGGTGGTCAGCAATCCCTTCTGGCACGAAGTCTTCACGGAAGAAGAGGATATTGAGGACATATCTACCACCACTGCAGAACCTTACCCCATCTTTGAAGACGATGCGTCGACTAACAACGTGACAGTTCAGCTTGGGAGTATGGTCCACCTTCATTGTAGGATACATGACTTGGGGGAGAAAACGGTAAGTCTAAAGCGTCTAACGGTAATAGAATCAAAGACAAAAATCAGTTCACTTGAATCACAAGTATCATTTTGAAACGTCTGAAACATCGTCTGAAAGACATCGGCACAAGCGATAGGACCACCCACACACAACACATTGCAGGGCACTGTCTTCTTTTTCTTTATAGTGTACTGGTCATTAAGTTTTTCAGAAGTTGTCCGCAATAAAGCTCTTTGCGTCCTCCGGAGGCGACCAATGAAACGATGTCAAATATAAGAGCGATATTTGACAGCGTTTTACTGATGGCTACCGCATAACGCTTAGATGCGCGCAAGGCTTCAAAAATTCTTGGGACCACTTCTTCTTCTTTTTTTATACAACTAGCTGATGAAACAAGCATATGGCTCACCTGATGTTAAGTGGTAACCATCGCCTATAACAAAGCACTGCCTCGCAGGTCACAAACGTGCCCTACGATGCACTGCCCTATGCGTCCATCAACTTGAGGCATACAGATGTTCAGCCTTACGTGCTAGTAATTTCACCGGCACCTACACCCTTCAAACCGAAATACAGCAATGCTGAGTTATAAGTATGGATGCTGATGCCAATTCCGCTAATACTCAAACTACACTTATCGGAGCAGAATTCATTTAGAAGTGTTGCTTTAACTGTTCCGCAGCGAAGGTGTGCTACGGTCGTCAATGTTAGGACTACTAGACTCTTATTTTATATCTGTGTAGATACTTTATTATAACTTTGAAGGGTAGCGTGTACTGCTGCCTTTGAAACTTTTGCTTTTGTATTATTGCATTGCATACGTCTGGTCTGACTAAGTGAAGTGGCACCACACTGAAACTTCACTGCTATTATTTTAGACTATTTTTGATTTGTAAAAGGATCATATAAAAAAACGGTAGGAACCGAGCCGTAGTTTGTTGCCTGTTCTTCTAGGTTTGGTCGCGTGGAACTGGCACCTAGACTCACCTAGCTTTAAGACGTTTTAAAGTGATTCTTGTATCGTATTTAATAAACGCTTATTGAATCTTGAATCTTGAACCTAGAGTGATAAGTTACATAATTTTGAAGACCTCTGACAATGTAACGGAGACCATGTCAAAATTAATAATAAAGTTTCCGCTCAAATAGTAACAGACAAGTTACGACGTCGAATTGGCGCACGTACAAGAACTTTTGATACAGCTCAAGTTTGCTTTGTTCAATTAAGCTTTCTGAATTTACTGAGAAAACAGTGTGAATTTTCCATCTATAATGAAACAGCTCTGTCACACGTACATACAATTTGTTTTGCGCGATGCACAAGATACATTTTTAGTTTTATCGAACCCTAGTTATTTTGTTTGGCTGAGAAAAATGGAAATATGACTTGTATTTTTCAACACTCCATAATGAGACGGTCTGGGAATAAATAAATAAATATTGGGGACAATCCACACAACACTATCTAGCCCCAAATAAAGCAGAACTTGTTATATGGGAACCAGATAACTGATATAATACATGTACTTATACAGGGTGAATGTGGAAAGATAAAAAAAATGAAGTAAAATGAAATGACCAGACCACCCGCCTGTTGGTCGGATGACATTGTCAGAGTAGTTGGGCAGCAATAGCGGAGACTGGCACAGGACCGAAGAGAGTGGCGTATTAGGGAGGAGCCCAGCAGTGGGTGCATACAGGCTGAATAGATAGATAAAAAATGAAATGATGGCCAAGTTCTAAACCACGAGAGTTAGAGAAAAGTCGTGAAAGGAGTCATGCCTCGATATAATTATAAGAAAACAATAACTGCATATATATATTTTTTTTAATTCTTCGATTCCTTTCTCGACTTCTATCTAACTCTCGTGGGTTCAGACTTGGCCATCACCACCCTGCTCAAAAAAACACCCTGTATATTGATTATCTTTAAAAAAACGCTTGCAAGTAAGGGGATGAGTATCTTCTTCTAGTTGTCGCTGGTTTTTTCAAACCAGTGTGTTGAAAGGATAATTAGTGCGTCTCAAAGAGGCTCCTTTACAATGTGATATGTAACTAAATAGAAAATACATATACTTGAGGGGACTCGACAACTTTTTTTATTTTAAATTAAATTTAAAATTAACAACCTAGATGTTTTCATTAAATTTGCTTAGGATGAGGCCTAGCGATTCTCATGAATTTGATCCCAGGTGGCCGAAGATTGTAGGATGACTGAGTAGATTAGACCCACCTTTTTAGATCTTCAACCTACTTTATTATTTACTGAGATAGATACTTTGCTCCATTATGAATATAATATTATGTACTTTATTTAATTCTTAATAAGATTTAATTTTAAAATTAAACCTTAATAATTGGTATTTGTCAAATAAAAATTACAGTCCTTGTTTTTGACAAGCCTAAACAAGAGATTGATATTTTTAGATCTGGCCACTAAATGAGTCCGTATCAAAATAAATATTGTGAACAATCAACAAAACACCATCAAGTCTCAAATTTAGCAGAGCTTGTACTATGGGAACCAGATAGCTGATAAAATACTTAAAACATTTTTTTTTTGTAAATTCATACTTGGAATTCAATTCCAAGACAGAGAACAAACATTTGCGTTCACCACACAAATATTTGTCCGGGAATCGAACTAATAACAACTGAGCAGAGAGGCCAGTTAAAAAATGGAAAAATTTGCCCTCCCAAACATTGTATTCTGTGATAAATGTTTGTTAACTTTTGGGGGTTGAATTATTTATATATTTCATACCGAATACGTCGTTCTCGAGTTTTTATACCTTTGTCACCCGTCAGTTTAACACTCTGTAAACGATCAATTTTGTCCGCTATTGTTGTATCGGGTAGCCACATTTTAGAGTAAAAACGGCGTGGCTAACCCGTTTCGCCATGGAACAAAACCCTCGAGCGATTCGGGAGTCGATTTTGGCAGCCAATAAAACGTTAAAATGTCACGTGCTCGGTAAAACAAAACAAGCGGCCAAGTGCGAGTCGGACTCGCCCATGAAGGGTTCCGTAGTAACAAGCAACATAATAAAAAGGTTCTTGTAGTTCGTCGAAAGGTAAATTGCGGTTTACGATTTATGACGTATAAAAAAAAACTACTGACTAGATCTCGTTCAAACCAAATATCGTTGGAAGTTTGCATAGTAATGTACAACATATATTTTTTTTAGTTTTACCATTCTCTTATTTTAGAAGTTAGAGGGGGGGGGAACTAACTTTTCTCCACTTTGGAAGTGTCTCTCGCGCAAACTATTCAGTTTAGAAAAAAACGATATTAGAAACCTAAACATCATTTTTTAAGACCTATTCATAGATACCCTACACGTATGGCTTGGATGAAAAAACATTTTTTTAGTTTCAGTTTCAAGTATGGGGACCCCCAAAATTCTAGCTCTTACGGTTTTGGAGAAAAATGGCTGTGACATACGGACGGACAGACAGACAGACAGACAGACAGACAGACAGACATGACGAATCTATAAGGGTTCCGTTTCTGCCATTTGGCTACGGAACCCTAAAAACCTGGATAGGCTAAAGAATGTGATGCGAAAAAGATTGTCTTTGTTGACGTCATATAGATAGATTAAAACGCCTTTGCATCTATCGTAGATAATTTATATAGCATCATGGGCAACTGGTGATTATACTCATGCCCTACTTACGGGACGCTATAGTGCCTGGGACAGGATTTTTTCGATGGAATAGTCTTGCCCAGCACCTAAACCACCCTGACAGCTTAGTCGGCCTAATCCACAGGAAAAACATGGTCAATACGTGCGGAGCTGACTAAGATAGATAGATAAATATTTATTGTTTACAATGACACATTAGGAAAGTAGAATACAGTTTTAGCTTAAAAATAAACAGTCACAGTAATACAATGGGCGGCCTTATCGCTAGCAGCAACCAGAATACTTTGGAATGGACAGAACTGAACAAACCACAAGAGTTTTTTTTTGCGCCGTCGCTGTTTGTCATTACTGAGTGATAAAAGATGGTAGCTGCTTGCACGCTGATTATCACGGCTATTTTGATTTTTGTTTTGTAAAAGCATAAAAGACTCATTTAGCTTTCAGATGTTTCAAAGTGATCCTTGTGATACAACTAAATATATTTTTTTAATAATTATGTTTTATATTTTAAGAAACGCTTGTAAGTAAAGGGTTAAGTGACCATCTACAATTCTACAGTGTTCAAATCGTAGAGTAAATCGTTTTAAACTCTGTTTCTGGAAGGTGAAGACTTAAATCAGAGCACAGTTTGGTCTCAGCAGGGTGGCCGTAAAATGCTCCCTAGTGATAGAAAGTGTTACTCACATACGACTGAGCATTTTTCACACTTAACCGTTAAGACGCTGAAGTGGAACAATTCCTCGCTCGCACAGAATGAGTTTTTGAAAAATATATTACCTATACTTGAGTCGAAAATCGCGAGCAACTTATCTTGTGTGTGATACAATTGAACAAAATTTAGCAAAAAAAAGAATATAAACACGTTTTCATACTTTAAAGTTATGTACGAAACCCAGTTAGTCAAAACTATTTTTTGTTGCTAAATTGTGTACTTGAAGTCCACACAAGATAGGTTGCTTACGATTTTCGAAAAATAAGTTCAGTAAAGTGATAGGTGAAAAACAGGCAGACTATTATTGGGAGTGGGCAAGCTACGTTAGCCTAATGAAGCCTGAGAAGTGGGCTAACATCATCACTCCTTGGGTTTCCTAAAGGGCAAGTCCCAGTGCATTTACAACATTTCGTCTACAAAAATGTTGTTTTCGTGTGAGCACGAGTCTCTCTCTTTTGTATGGAAAATAAATACAACAACTTGTTTCGATCGCTTCTACGTAATGTATGTTTGCGGTCTCATCTTCTCTCCATACAATAGAGAGAACAGAACAGAACAGAAGACAGAAGGCGACGACGGGCCAGACCGGGATGAGTGGAAGGTTTTGAAGGAGACCTTTGCCTAGCAGTGGGACACAATAGGTTGATAAAAAAAGTTCAGTGACTTTATATAATTCAAGGAGTCAAAATGAGCAAGCGAAAAGTAGTTTGACGGTGGTCTTCGCCTTAAAAGGATTGAAAGCTCTCGGCTAAAAGCCAATAAGCCAATACCGCCTTGGAAATCGCATGACGGGAGTGCACTGAATGACGTCACAGGATTTACGTCGAAATTATTCAGAGATTTTGTATTGATTATGATAGATAGGTTCGTTTATTAGTTGAACAAAGTTTGCTGGATTTTTCCGGATACACCATTTGCAGTTTAAAAGATTTATATGATAAAACGTATGATGCTTAATAGCTTTTGGCGTAGAAGGCACTTTATTTCGGAGCCATTTTTAATATTAAAAACAAACAACTTTTTACTTTTTAGTTTTATTTTCCATCCTCATTTAATGAAGCCACGATCGCGTTAGTGCCGTATTAACAGTCCATAATAGTTATTGGTAGAGTGTGATTATAATCCGATTACGCAGCGGTCAACGCAACCCCCTACCAAGAGGAAGGTTGCGGGTTCAAATCCCACTCGGCTCGTTACTTTTGGGACATTATAAAAATCTTCGTGTTTTCCTTAAGTTTAGAAAACACTATAAAAAAATTATAAAAACCTGTATTACAGGTCACCAGGCCCCACTCTGCGAACACGCCATCAGTAAGACCTACCATGAGCTCTGTCTGGCTCTGTCTTTGGTTTTGAGTCTGTGTGAGTACTTACCAGTGCATTATACTGTGTGTGTGACGTTTTGACGTAGGATTTATTTAGTCAACACTCATACAGACTCAAAACCAGAACCAGAGACGGAACCAGATGGAGCGCATTACTATGCCAGTCCATCCCAAGGTTGTCTGGAAGAGATCGCTCTAAGTGATAAGACCGCCCATTGTATTCCACTTTGATGTATATATTTCTGTATTCCCTTGTTAATTTTATGTGGTGTGCTATAAAGTATTTTCTATCTATCTATCTAGGCCTTCAGATCTTGTTTTAAAGAAAGAGAAAAAGAGAAAGAGAGTCAATCTAACAGTTACCATCCTTTCAGATATCCTGGGTCCGTCGCCGAGGTGAAGAACTCCATCTTCTCTCCTTCGGTCGTCACACCTACTCAGCAGATTCCCGTTACTCACTGGCCTTCGAACACCCGAACGACTGGCGACTGCTAATCCAGTACGTCAGCGAACGTGATGAGGGGTTCTACGAGTGCCAGATATCAACGCACCCGCCGCTAGTTAGACGAGTCTACCTTACTGTAGTTGGTAAGTAAATATATCTTAATAATAATTAGACCTCAAAACTGAGATAATAACAGACCTCAATAAAAAAAAAATACGGGTTGCACTCCGGGAGTGCCGGCAGAAGTGAAAACTTGATTATTAACGTTGAGCATGTTTGATATTTTGGAATGGTTAGGGGGGGCTTGTTTGTTATTTGGCACGCTGTAACATACACGAACATTCGCGCAAGCGCCCTGCGCTGCCTAAACGAAACAGTAGGCCCAGGCATACATTTTCGCCGCGCCGTAGAGAGGGGATAGCTGTCTACTCTCCATCCGTCTTACGCTTTTTCGATCAGGTCACGTGTCCTGACGCGCTGACGCGAGTTTAAGATTTTATACCCATTACAGAAAAAGTGCTCAACGCCGCTAAAGAAGTTTTCACTTCAAAATTAGGATGGTTTTTGACGTGACAACGTCTTATAATTCGATGGAGCCGGATGCATGCACGAAAAAATCACTCATGTGGCGTTACCTCGCTTTAAGGCGTTCCATTTAAGGCTTGAAGTGCAAGCAAGAGCGCGGAACGAGCGACACGCGGCCTTCGCGTTCGGCAGCGTTCGACATCTGTCTCTCTCCTACTTGAGTGAGCGATGCGTCCGCATTGACAGCTGTATGACGTTGTCACGTTCAACTATCGTCAGTAAACCGACTTTAAAGACAGCCGATTTTTTTTAACAAAAATCAGCTCTATTTTCATATTACTCATATTGGGAGTACTGGCTCAGTGCGAATACCATTTTTGAACAGAAAAACTCACTAGTACACGACCTTAGGATTGCAAGGTGGGGCTGCTCCCACAAGGCCACCAGTGTTCTCAGTTACTATTATTACTATTACTACTAGCCTGTAGTGTCCCACTGTTGGGCAAAGGCCTCCTCCCATTTACGCCAGTCACAACGATCTTCTGCTTTAATTGGTACTGTTAACCAGTTTTGGGAATAGGACATCCCTAATTGGATCAAAGAACGGGACACATCCCTAGAGTAGTAAAAAAAAGAAGCAGAAGGAGGATAAGAAATATAGGTCAATATAAGTCAATATAGGTAAATATAAGTCAATATAGGTAGTTGTATGGTTTGCCGTGTAATAAAGTAAAATAGAGTTGTAGCTATAATTAATGGAGAGTTTTCGTCTTAACAGTACTTATTTCACTATTAATGTATACAAGGTGTATCTAAATATGTGTACTATGCGAAGGTGGGGGGTTTCAGACCACAATGGTGATCAGTTGTGGAGGGGAGATAATTAAAAATTCCTATTTTCAGTTTCCCATACAAAAATATTTAATTTCATAATGCCTAAATAAATTGCCAACCCTATCCTTGTTACCCCTTGACCCCTTGACCTACTACCTCTGTAGGTCTACTACTACTACCTACTACCTCTGTAGCTGAGTTTAGGGTTGTCACTTTGTATGAAGTCAGCTGTTAATGTTGAAACTTCGTTGCAGTTTTTTTCAGAGATACCAATCGAAGTTCGAAAAGTCGTTGAACAAAAGTTGTTCCCCGGGGGGTGGAAATTCACCCCCCTTCAGGATAGTACACATATTTTGATACACGTTGTATAGCAACAAACTAAGTTGTAAAATTGTGAAACACACTTAAAGTTACAACACTTTAATGTGTTCTATCATTAAAATTATAATTCAACCTTACTAATCTCAAGAGGAAACACATTAAACTGGCTTTACCTCACGTTTATGACTTCAATAAGGCAAGTCCCACTTCATTTACAACATTTCTCGTTTCTTCGTCTCTCTCTATTGTATGGGGAAAAGATGAGATAGCACAAATACGTTTCGTAGAAACGTCCAAACGATTTGTTGTCAATCAATTCAATTTTGGGATTTGTGATTTGTTGTCAATTGTTTCATCAATGTTCTATGCAAAAGAGCAAGAGAGGCATAAAAGCAATATGTGGTAGACGAAATATGGTAGCAAAACTTCAACTTCGGGTACTGATGGCTAGTTTTAGTTTGAAAGTATACAATTTGATCAAACTTCAAGAAAAGTACAACATTTTTAATACAAAAACTTTAAGGAGATCATCATCATCATCATCCACAGCCCGACTTCACTGCTGGGTATAGGCCTCCCTTAGTTTGAGCTTTAGGGAGATACTTCTATTCTATTGTTTTAAATATAAATTAAAGTGTTGGCTTGTCGAGCAGACTTTCTACTCCTACGATGAGTTCAAGGGCAGTAATAGAATAGTCAGGTACTGTGTAGGTACTTGATACCTACAAAAGTTTGACATTATATTCATATTCTATCTTATCTTATTTTGTAATTATCAAAAATGAAATCTACACTATAGTGTAGCTAAATTTACATTTTTCTATTACTGTATTTAAGTTTTTATTTTTTTCTATTTCCCATGTTGACTTATAATAATTATTATCAATAAATGACTTATGACTTCTACAAAAAACTTATTACACACTAGACGAGTTCTTTAACGACGAAAGAAAAGAATAACGTTTATTTTACATACCTTTCTATCATTTTATATTAACTTGCTTACAATCTGCGTAGTTACAATGGTTACTTTATAGCTAATCTTTTAATTATTGTTATATAAGGCAAAATTCACTAACAAAAATGTTTTGCGTTTCATAACTTTAGTGATAAAATATGAAGATAAACGTTTATTTGCTCTCCTGAAAAATTTGGTATTTTGACTTGTCTTAATTTTGATCTAGGTGTGCGATATCATATTCTTCTTCTACTATAATATTGCTACACCCTTAAAGGGCAAATTATGTATTGATTCAAAAACTAGTCCTAAGATCTGACGCTGCTGAATTTATATGCATAATAAGGCAATAAATATACTGAATACTGAATACTAGATTTGGTCTTTGACTTGCTCCTAATATTTACATTGCTAAGTTTGACACGAACGGGTTAGAAGTTTTAGGACTACCTACATCTCAATACTAGACTAGACAGCAATAGGCCTACCACAAGCTCTGTCTGGCTCTGGTTCTGGCTCTGGTTTTGATTCTATTGTGAGTGCTATCACCAGTGTATAATTCTGTGTCTGTGACATTTTGATCGACATTTGGATTTATTTAGTCAGCACTCACACAGACTCAAAACCAGAGCCAGAGACTATTTCTACTTATCGTAGAACCTAAAAAGTTCGAAAAACATCACTATCAAGTGCACGAAAAGAGCTCCTTTGAGGCATTCTTATAATCCTTTCTCCACGACACATTAAGAAGAAGAAGCTTCTTGTATGGGTGTCTAGTCTAGTTAAACCAATATTGGAGCAAAATACAGGTGAATATCTGACTCAGCGTATCTGCATTTCTATTCAGCGTGGCAAAGCAGTCAGCCACTTGGGGCTGCTTCCGACCTATATTAATAGAGCTTCGAGAATCGAGAACGTTGCATCACAATCTATAGATTGTGATGCAACGTTCTCGATTACGATGCTTGACTTGACTTGCTTGACTGCTTCACGTCTTTTTGTACATTTTGTAACATTTTTCTTTGTTATAATATTAGTAAAACTTATAAATAAAAGTAAACAGGCCTTTGCATCTATTCTAGATGATTTATATAGCATCAGGGGCAACTGGTGATCACTCATACCCTCACAGGGCACTATTATGCCTGTGACCGGATTTTAGATGGAAAAAATCAATGAATAAATCCTTAAAAAACCTTGGGAAAAATACATATAAAGCTATTGCACTATATAAAGAATTTGCAACACAAAGTCAAATAATATATGTATTTATTCAATAGTATTACAATTATAATATCAGTTTCAAAATTTTAGCTTAGGCACACCTTTTTTACCAACATTCTTTAGGTACCTACTTGCAAGCAAGGAGCCTTTTCTTTTACACTAAAAATCCTTTCACCACACTACTGCTTTGAAATAACTAGTAATATATACTATGAGAAGACGGCCTCTTCTTTTACACTTAAAATCCTTTCACCACACTACTGCTTTAAAATAACTAGTAATATACAGGGTTATTCATAATTAGCTGCAAATACTCAGGAATTAGGTTTAACAAATAAAATAAAAAATATATATGTAATTATTTTTTTTTTATTTTGATTTAAGTTTTTGTATCAAAATTTTATTTTTATTAATTTTTTACGGCTATTGCATAATGATTGCCATGGAGAACAGGACGATGACCCACCCAGGCGGTGACTGAACGCAGAGTGTCGCTCACGGCGCGCGGGCGCGGATCAAAGGTCAAAATAGGTCAGCTAATTATGAATAACCCTGTATACTATGAGAAGACGGCCTCTTCTCTTACACTTAAAATCCTTTCACCACACTACTACTTTGAAATAGCTAGTAATATGATGAGAAGACGCATAAAAATGTGGTGTAGGTACAATGTTCTCATCTTAGAATATTTTAAAGATAAACAAAACACGCAATATGCTTCTAAATATTCATGCAGAGCATAAACACCTCTCACATCGACACGGAGCCTGAATGAAGAATGAGCTAGCAAATGAATAAGAAGACGCAAAATTATCACGACTTATAATACCCTGGAGTATTATAATACCGTCTTTATAAGTTCTGCTATTTTATTCAGATGAATATCGCGAGAAATTGTAGTTTTAAATAAATATTGTGGACAGTCCACACGACAATATCTAGCGGAAAATTAAGTAGAGCTTGTACTTAACAGATTTACCACTTTTTACTTAACAGGTTGTGGGAACCAGATAGCTGATACAAAATACTTTTTTTTTTAAAGAAACTTACAATTCAAACAAATATTTACAAAATGTACAAAATACACAAGAAACAGTTGAGCTATCTGCAGATCGTTACAAACGATCTAGAGATAGCTCAACTGATCCAAATCAGTGCCAGACGGAAGCGTCCCCAAGACGCTGGCGGCATTGCCACGCTGAAGAGCAATGCTTATACGCTGCGCCAGATACCCACCAGCTCTTGGTAAAATACTTAAATACATATTTTATTGTAAATACATGATTAGAATACAATATTACACCCTGACAGAGAACTAACATGTGTGTTTAACATGGGGGTTGAACCTACGGCAAACAAGGCAGATCTATTACCATACTGCACTGTTCAATAATATAATTTTTTAAATTGATTATTACAGTTTTATTTTTAACTTTTTAGTTCAATCTAAATATATAAAACTCTTACGTTACTGACTGACTGACAATCAACGCTCAGCTTAAACCGTATGTCCTAGAAGCATGAAACTGGGAGGGTATGTTTCTTTTATAGCATAGGGGTGCACTAAGAAAGGAAATTGGAAAATGATTTCCCTAAGCGGAGAAAACGAAGAAAAACTTTTAAAAGAAAATCAACGGGGCGTAACGGCAAAGGGGCGAGCGAAGCCGCGGGCGTCCACTAGTTAGTTATAAAAGCGTGAGTTCTTAGTTTTTTGAACTATAATTTATTTAGATGAATATCCCGCAAAGTTGTAGTTTTACTTCTATTTATGTTATTTTATGTGACACGATGTATTTATTGAAACTTTGTGTCTCTTGTGTATGAAGAGTTGAAGGGTGTGGGTGCCGATGAAATTACTGGCACGTGAGGCTGAACATCCTGTATGCCTCAAGTTAATGGACGCAGGGCAGTGCATTGACATCGGTTATAGGCAATGGTCAACATTATTTGGGTCATTGCTTGTTCCATCAGCTAGTTCTATTAAAATCTATAGGTTACTAGCTTTTCCCTGCCACGATTTGCTGTGGCACATTGTGAATGATAAAACAATCCTTGATGCGGGTTATATATCATACTAGAATTTTAGCTCGATCGGTTGCCTCAATCAAAGATCGAGCCCGTTGCAGGAGTAGTCTGAGCAAATGGGGGATGATCTCTAAAACCGACACGCAATGCCAGTGTGGTGGCCAGGTGCAGTCCACCTCATGCACAATGGATGATCTCATGTCTGGCTTCGACCAGTAGGTGGATGTAGCCACCTACTGGTCGGAGTGGCTTTAATGAATGTAATATCGATACGAAAGAAGAAAAAGCTCGATCGGTGCAGAATCTTTTGAGTTTTTGAAGCGTACACAAACCAACATAACAACATTTTTATATACAGAGATTATATATAGGTAAATACCTAGGTACACGTCTACCAGACGCTAACCCTAGCGTTAAATTGAGAGTATGAGTAAGCTAGACAAATAAATGACATTACTCATGAACGTAGCTAGATATTGCTCGGAATAATAGCTTTTATTATTCCACGACCTTGGATGATACTCCGTCTCACAGATCTTTAATTTGTTCGTCAGTTATTTGCATAAGAAACCAAACTTATCTGAGCCTTCTCTTTGTGTTTGAGATGAAGTCTTCTTCTTCTTAATTAATGTTATCTGTCCATTCGGTCAATTTTGCCAGTGTCAAGTGAGGAGATATTTTTTTATTTAACCTACATTGTCCCAAATGTTGTTTAACCCTTTGGAGTAATATACAAACAATTGCGCATTTTTCAAAAATATGCAATTTGTTATATATTTTATAAGAACATGTAAAGATATTTTTTTGTTATTTTTCAAAATATAATAAGACCGGTCTGACCAAAAAAAAACCACGCAGTTAATAGCAGCTAACTTAAAACTGTTATAAATTGTACAAAAAACTGAACTTGGTTTGTGCTTCGAGCAAGTAAAATTATATTTCATGCAATTTCGAAAACCTTCCTGCCTCAATACCCGCCCTATTTTCTCCTTCCCCGTAAACGTGTCTATGTAACCCATTTCTACAAACAGAGAACTTAAGAAACCCTATCAGTCTTACTGAACTACCGAATGGGATACCTAACATCTCCACAACAATATCTCAGTCTTAATAGCGTCGAAGTGCGAACTTAAATGCAACAGTATTATTCTCAACAGCTTGCATTTTACATCGTATGGCGAAGACATAAAGTCCAATTTGGCGTATTTATTGCGAATACTCTGCAGTGCGCTTTTTGGGATGGTCTCATTATTTCTATTGGTATTCTTGTCAGCAACGACAATAACAGCTGAAACCTTGGTTTTTGTAAGAACTGCGACCGTCTTAAAACATTCATAGTGTTGGGGCAGGAACGGAGGGTATCCAATTACTCGTATATTTTTGTACAGTTTTAAGAGTTTTTTATCCGAAATTACAATAATTATAAATCTATATTTATAAAAGAAAGTCGTGTTAGTTACACTATTTATAACGCGGGCGGCCACTAGTGTATAATGAAATTTCTGCTATGTAGTTGCTTGTGCATCGTGTGTGGTTGGGGGGAAAAGAGGGCAATATTGAAAAATTTAAATTTTCACCTGCTTCTTGATTTATTTTTCTTGTAGCGTCGAACTGTCAGTACTGTCGGACGTCATGTAGTGAACACATAGAATGAGAGATTTAAAGCATATTGACAATTATTTACATCAATAATTGTTACAATCACTTTACCAATAAATGGATTATTACAGATTATTATTACCAATTATCTTGACTGGTCTCTTAGCTCATTTTGAAGTTGCTCTGCCTTCTGCGTCATCGTGGGTTAATAAGTTTAAAAAAAGAAAACAACTTCATGGCCAAAGTACTGAATTGATTTTGATATTTATATTGGAACAATCGGGAGGTATTGTTTTTTGTACAGATAAGAATTCGTCAAATAGATTTAATAAATGTTGAGGACCAAACATAAAAAAAAAACCAAATTGAGAATATTTTTTTTTAGAATGGTTTAAAAATTAAAATTATACCTACTAGTAGTGAAACCCGGCCCAGATAGTAACATGTTCTTAAAATTAAATAAATAAGGTAAAATATGATAAAAATATCTCAAGAAATATATTAGCGCCGTCTTAACGGTCGTCGTTTTTATCAAACCAAAGCTTTACTGTCTATTTATACACAAAACTGGTTTCACAACAACCCTGCTGAAAATAACTTATTAGGTCGTAAAATGAAACTTTTCATGGACTAAGCCAGTTGTGAAAAATGTTGAACTGAAAATAATGGCATACCATTTATAGAACTATAAAGCTTCATCATTTTTCTTGGAACACTTATTAAATCAAGAAATGCTGTTTTTTTTCTAATCCTCACTTAATTCAAAATTGTACTCAGTTCCACTTAAGAAAGTGACCTGTAACATCTGGGGTGAAAAATATTGATATTTACTTCCAAACCTAAAAATAAAACTTTCCAATTCAATTATGCCCTAATTTATTGTTTACTTGATTCTATAATTGTGTACAAGTTATTATTCGCGTCAAAGATCGTCAATTGATTTCTTTGATTGTAATAAAGCAAAAGCCCGTTCATTTGTCTTCGAAAATTGGACGAACTCAAAGCAACGTCGCAGACAATCCGCGCAAAAGTTTTTGTCTGTGAAATAAATTTGCCAGGAAAGCTCGAAATTGAGGTTCAAGCGCTGATTGTGGAACCGACAGAAATACCGAATCTGAAGAATATTGAAATTATATTGCAGTAGGCCTACCAAAAGCTCTGTCTGGCTCTGTCTTTGAGTCTGTGTGAGTGCTCACCGGTGTATTATACTGTGTGTTTGACGTTTCGACGTAGGATTTATTAAGTCAACACTCACACAGACTCAAAACCAGAGCCAGAGACAGAGATAGACAGAGCTTGTTGTAGGCCTACAGGTATTTATTTTTTGAAGTTCGAGTGAAATCAATCTCGATTTTTTATTAAATATTTTTCATCATGATATTTTTTCTGATTGAAACCCCCGAACTTTATTCCCAGTGCCTAAAAATTATTGGTCAAGTGTGATTGGAATACGATGGCGCAGTGGTCAGCGCAGTCCCGTACCAGGAGGAAGGTCCGGGTTCAATTTTTATTTGTTTTTATTTCTGTGTGGAACTAACATATTGGATATTTTCTGAAATAAATACATTACATTGAATTGAAATCCCATTTGGGATATTATAAAAATCTTCGTGATTTCTTTAAGTAGGTAAACATTATAAAATCTATAAAAAGAAAGAAACTGAAAGTTTTAGAATTCGGAAACTATTTTCTGTTTTTCTCTGTAGTGTCACTAGTTCAGTGTCAATAGCGTTAATTTAATAACTTTAATAAGTTATTAAATTAACGCGATCGTGTCGTGTTGTCGTGGACATTTGTAATTCTGAAGACCAAGTGAGAGTAGTTGCAACTGCGACTGCCTCCGCTTCTCGACGGTAACTCCAATGAACTCCAGTCTGCCCGTGACCACGGCTGTTGTAACACGGCCGAAACGTCGGTAAAGGTCCATCATCATCATCATCATTATCAGCCCGGTGAAGTCCACTGCTGGACATAGGCCTCCCCTACACATTTCCAGGAAGAACGATTCTGAGCCCTTTCCATCCATCGACTTCCCACGATCTTAACAATATCGTCGGTCCATCTGGTGGGTGGGCGCCCTACGCTTCGTCTTTCGGTTCGTGGTCGCCATTCGAGAACCTTTATTCCCCAACGGTTGTCAGTTCTTCGAGCTATATGGCCTGCCCATTGCCACTTCAACTTACTAACTCTACGAGCTATGTCGGCGACCTTGGTTCTTCTACGGATATCCTCATTTCTGATTCTATCACGTAGTTAAACTCCCAGCATAGCTCTCTCCATAGCTTAATAAAGGTAATCGCGATAAATACCTACCCATTTGTTCCATATCATTATTGGGTTCTTCGAGTTTTTTGACCTGCCCATTGGCTGTGTAAAAATGACGCAAATGTTGAACTATTTAAGCTCAATGACGGTTGCTAGTTTGTTCAGCTTTAGAATATTCCCAACTCTATTTAAACAAATTATTCAGTTTGCATATTATTCTACTCGTATTGTGCAAAGCTGCTCTCTGCTGCTGCTTGTTATATTAGTCTGTTATTAATTAGATAATTTCATGAATTCTGACGTCCTTTGAGAGAACTCATAATTGTTTATTGCGTTCAAACAATTACATTTATGCAAAATTAAAGCAAGGCGACATCTCTTGTCGATTCAGTTGAATGTTGCTTTGGCTTAGACCTTCTAGGGTAGAAGGTTGGTACTTCGAAGTAATACTTAGTCAAAGTACTTCAGTTGCCAAGTATTCAACTATACAAAAAAAAAAAAAAAAAAAAAATCTTTATTTCAAACAATAATACATGACAGTAACTTAGTGTAGTACCACTGTTTCCTGCGTTAGTTTACACTGTGTTGCAGAAAAACAGGTAGTAGCTGACCTAAAATTAGTCGACTTAATAACACAAGGAATAGATTATTTAAACAAAGAGTCCTGAACCTATACTCTACCCACTGTAATAATATAATATGAAACTGAAAGGAGATACATGAAGCCACAACTACACAACTATGGGCAAGTCCATTGTCTATTATCCTTCGTCTGATATAAGTCTTGTAGAGGTAGTACGAGGTCGATCTTAATCTGAAAACCAACAGTCATAGCTTGAAGGATCTACGGATCGAGCCTGGGGCATCCACTTCGGCCACCAAGATCCCCCAGGGGATCCTGGTGAACTCATCTGTTCACCAGAATTTCCTAGAAATAAAATTAAGTTTAAATATGTTGTTACAATATTTTTTTTAAATACTTGTAAAAAGGTGCTCCCGCGGTGCATGCTGTGTACGGGCACGCGGAGTTTTTCACTGCGTGTATTAATTTGTTTACAACGTTGGTTTATAACTCACCGCGATTTGTTAATTGTGGAATATATGAACTGTACACGAATATATGAACCCACAAGTGTAGAGTGGCCCACCACGGCGCACGGAGAGGCTACGCACGTGCCACAGTTTTTCACACCATGCACGCTGTACACGCGGTACATTCAAGCGTGCGTAGCGTGCGTGCGTTGAGCTATGTAACCGCCTATTCAAGCAAGATATAGATAGTGCAATTCACGAAGACGCGCCCCTCGCGGGGTGCGGGGAGCTTGCTCCGAGCGGCAGTCGCGAACCGTAGTCTATTCATTGTAGTGTGCGTGTGCACACATAGGTAATTAGTGTGTACCGATAACACTCAAACATTGACGGAAGCTTGCACACATATACTATAAACGGTTAAGAGGAATAGTGGGGCGCGCCTTCGTGGATTGCACTATCTATACGCTTGTATCGGTGACGTCTATTCATGCGTAGCCTCTCCGTGGGTTGCAGTGGACACAGCCACATACATTTTCTTAAAAAGCGAAGCGAAGCACGTGCGTAGAATTTCCGTGCGCTGCGCTGCGGTGGGCCCGTGCCTTATAAGTTGACTAAAGCCTCTTTTACATTTTTTACAACAATGTTTTCTAGGTTATCTGGCTGTCTGTCTGTCTTGACTACGGGCTATATGGCCAAAATAACTAACTAGTCGTTTGCCCCGAACTGAGATCTCGTGATCCAAATGTTCCGAAAAGTCGTTTCTTCCTCATACCCATAAACTGTGGAATGAGCTACCACCATGAATAGCTTCAAGAAAAACGTTAAAAAACTCCTTCATGGTAGGTAAGCAACAACAGCACCCTTGGTGTTGTTGGTGTCTATGGGCGACGGTGACCACTTACCATAACGTGGGCCGTAAGCTCGTTTGTCTAACTTTTACATAAAAAAAAAAAAAAAAAAAGTTAAGCACATAGGCAGGTAATCAGAAAAAAATGTGTCACCATCACGCATTCTGCTTTATATACTTTGAGAAAGTATATCTGTCCAGATTCACTGTTTGGCCTTGCCTCTGACTATCCCTCACTATCTTTGTATGGTAAATTAGTTTAAGCTGAATTGGCCAATTGATTGAAGAGTTGCGTTGGACAGAACTTGGCTCCATAATCAAGTCGCTTTTACCATTTTAAAATAAAAAAAAATATTGTGGACAATTCACACAACACTACCCAGCCCCAAACTAAGCAGAGCTTGTAATATGGGAACCGGATAGCTGATATAATACTTGAATACATTTTTTTTTTGTAAATACATACTTAGAATACAATATAACACCCAGACAGAGAACAAACATTTATGTTAACCACACAAATATTTGTTCTCGGTGGGGATCGAACCCATGACCTACGGCGCAGAAGGCAGAGCTACTACCAACTGAGCTAGAGGCCAGTCAGAGTAGAGAGTAGAGGCTAGAGGGAATTTTATGACAACTGAGTACCTCCTTAATTTAATTCAAGAAAAAATATAAAAAAAAGCAAACGAATTGACCGACCAGTAGAAAAACCTTGATGTCAACGACATTCTTAGAGATGGGAGCTCTCGGATCTATTCTTTTCTAAGTCAGAGACTCTAATCCTCAAAAACATGTACATACTTTCAAGACTGTTACTTGAAGGCTCTTGAATTATAAGGGTTTTGGCGCTCTTTATATTGCAGAAGGTATTTCAATAATTCTTGTTCCAACTTCACTGATATATTAAACAGTTGGTTACATTATTACAGAAAACCAAATAATACATCAAATAAACTGCTATCTATATTAAAAAAAAAACGTGTTAGTTACGTATGAATGTGTATGTATATATATGTGTATATATATGTTGATGCATGTATGTATATGTATGTGTATGTTTATATACGTATAAATGTGTATGTATATATATATGTATATATATATATATATATATATATATATATATTGTAGTCTTTATATAATATAGTCGTAATATAAAACTATATATTATCAGTAAAATATTTCATTTCATTTACTCTATTTCACTCTTTCAAGCACACCCACACTCACACAAACACACCCCCATACACACACCCAACCACACATATTTAGGTATACACACACTGGTTTCTCCTGTGAAACCTGGACTCTTAAGAGGCTTGTGTAATCAGGAGAAGCCAAACATACACACATGCACTATCGCCCACACTACACTCATACATTTAAATTTAGTTACAACCAACCAACACTTACCTACCTACTTTGTTCTTTTTTAGTAAGCAATTTACCTATGTATTTCTGTTTAGTGATAGTCGTTTTCTCATATCTGTTTTGCACGAAAAATGTAAATCCATTATTGGCTGTAAGTTATATTGTAAGATATGTTATTTAAACCTTAAGAGCTGTGGATTTTGTTAATAAATAAAATAAAATAAAATAAAATAAAATACACTATTTATAACACAAGAACAGCTGGATCAATTTGGCTCAAAATCGGTGGGAAAGTAGCTTATAGGCACAGATAAGATAATACTATACTAGTATAGGTAACCAGGAGACAGACATAGGATGAGACAGACTTTTTATCCCAAAAAAGTACTTTTACTTTTTTGGGATAAAAAGTCTGTCTCCTGGAACGAGGCGAGTGACGCCGCGGGCGGCTGCTAGTAAGAAATAAAAAAATCCAAAACACACAAGACGTAAATATTTTTTTTTATCCCACGGCTGGGATAAAGGTCTTCATGTTTTTTGAATATTTTATCACTATAGAAATGCTTTCGCGTCTTGTGACACATCTGAATGATTAGCCAAATTAAACCAATAGGCCTACCACAAGCTCTGTCTCGCTCTGTCTCTGGCCCTGGTTTTGAGTCTGTGTGAGTGCTCACCAGTGTGACAGTGTGTCACTGTGTGTGTGACGTTTCGACGTAGGATTTATATGGACAGCACTCGCACAGACTCAAAACCAGAGCCAGAGACAGAGTCAGACAGAGCTTGTGGTAGGCCTACAGCTTGGCTAGTCTGGTTAACCTCAGAAGACCGACCCCTTTTGTTAAAAGCCTCTGAACTTAATAGTCCCAATAACATCCTGGGCACCTTTTATTAAACACTGTGTGCGAGTGATGACGGCATAGATGACATCATTACTTGGACATCAGAGCGTTTATTTATTTTTTGTTGTTATTTGTTTTGTGAGCCAACCTAACATAATTTTAAAGTGTGTACCTACTAACAACTATGGATCAAGTTATCTGAAATAAAATAATATTTAATTTTAATTTTAGCAGATAAACATTAACTAGGGCCTTAACTACCAGTTAATTAGTTGGTAAACATCAGCCTAAGAAGTATTTCGAGAAAATATTTCTAACATAGTATCGTCGAAAATTTGATCAAAGCCTTCAAGAGGGACTAGCGACCCAAATTTATCAAAACCCTTTCAACAATCTGATTCAAGTCCAGGAGAGTTGGGTATTTTCTAACGGAGTTCTTTCATCATAAAACTAAAATATAAAATACTAGCGGACGCCCGCGACTTCGCTCTCTCCTTTGCCGTTACGCCCCGTTGATTTTTCTTTTAAAAGTTTTTCTTCTTTTTCTCTGCTTAGGGAAATAATTTTCCAATTTCTTTTCTTAGTGCACCCCTATGCTATAAAAGGAACATATCCTCCAAGTTTCATGCTTCTAGGACTTACGGTTTAGGCTGAGCGTTGATTGTCAGTCAGTCAGTAACGTAAGAGTTTTATTTGTTTAGAAGATAAGATTATGGACAATCTATATTTATAAGATTATGGACAATCCATACAACTCTACGTAGCCAAAAATTAAGCGGAGATTGTACTATGGGAACCAGATAGTTAATACAATTTTTTTTTCAACTTAATCTAGAATACATTTTATAGGTTCGGTACCCTCTTTGAAGCATATAAATACCTGTGCTACCTGAAAGCTAGTACTCGAGTAACGTCCCAATCGCCTACTATCTCTATTTTACCCACTTAAACCTATACCTACCTACCTCCCTATAGCTACCCTACCCACCTTACGGGCCAGTGCCGCCATCTTGGTTTTTACCATACTAAAAACAATGTAATCATATAATTTAAGCACTAAAATTAATAATAATTAATCATTATATTTTATAGATAATACTCATAACCCTAGCACTGCTATTCTTGTTTTAAACAAGTAGATCGAATCGAGAGAACTGGAATCAGACCGACTTGACTAAGGCTTGAATTTATTTGTGCTTCTGCCATGATTTTACCAGTTTGAATTACCGCTTACTTTGAAGGTATTTCTTAGGTAGCTTTTCTAAGAAATTGATTTGCATAGCTTTAAGCTTCATTACCTATTATATTATGACACGACAACTTAGACATCAATTCATGACTCGAAAGTTACGGCAATTGGTCCCAGCTACAACGTGATCCAAATTGTATCGTTGCTCTCCGGGAACGCCGACGGAAAGGTCTGCTTATTCTTATGTACAAGCTATACCACTATTTTGTGATTACAAAAAAAATGCCGATATTGGCTGCTGATACTGAACACATCCACGGTAAAAAAAATTGTTTTGAGACATAAAAATATATTTTTAAATAACCAAAATTTTTAGTCAAATATTGAGAAATGATTCAACAAGCAAAAATCATTTCATTCATAAACGCTAAATACCAAGCGGAACCGAACAGCGTAATTTTTTTTCTCTCTGGTACTACGTAACTAATGTGTCCATAATTTTATGCAGGATTTCTGAAAATTTCATTTTATCGAAACTAAATATTCTGATTGCACATTCATAATGTTCTACCTCTACTACATTACCCTATTATTATTTTTTGGTAGTTACAAAATAGTGGTGTATATTGTTAAGTTTCACTTAAATCCATTCAGTAGTTTTTAGGTGAACGAGTAACAAACATCATCCATCCATAGTTACAAACTTTCGCGCTTATAATTAGTATGATTTTTATATATATTTATAATTTCATGAGGAGGGATGAAAGTCATGTTAATAGGAGTGAGTAGGAGTGTAAGAATGTAGATGGATATTTGGGTAGAGGTAAGCCAAAAAAGAGATGGATAAACAGTGTGAAAGATGACATGGATACGAAAGAAGTAAATACAGAGATAACGACTGACAGAGGAGAATGGAAGAGGAGAACATGTTGTGCTGACCCCACATAAAGTGGGAGAAGACTTGTATTTAGGTACAATACTCAGATCTTTATGAGTAGTCGTACTTAGTTACCAACTCATACAACTCATGTATTCATCTATTCCAACAGCGGTATAGTGAACAAAGACATTCAATATTTGTCTTCAATCAATGAAACTCCGGCCACTTATGTTCATTTCGGCTTTGATTGAGTTTCCAGTTGTTTCGGCGAATCTTGGGCCAATCAATTTAGGAATTAGGCGTGTGATTTCTTCCTTATTGTTATTTATGATTATAATTCCTTATAGGTATCTCTTTCATGTTCACTAATTGAATTTTAACAAAACGTGTCGGGCGCCCACCTAATAGAAGAATCAACCGGAAAGTCGATAGATGGAAAGGGCTCAGAATCGTTATTCCTGGAAATATGCAGGGAACGCTTATGTCAAGCAGTGTACTTCTTCAGGCTGATGATGATGACGATGGTTAATAGAAGAAAGCTTTTACACTATTACAGACTTTTTAGAAAAGGGTTCGTGTCGTTTCTACAAATATTAAAACTTCCATGTTAGTGTAATATTCTCATCAATTTGACATGTCCACTTCAGTTTTATTATTATTTTTGTATAGAATAACTTTTGATTTGACATGCCTACAATTATATTTTTGACAATTTTAATATTATTATAATGCAGGTAAATAAGTAACTTGTCTAAATTAGAATTTTTGCACACCAAAATGGTAAAAATATGTGATACACTTTACACTTGACATCTATGTACTTTCCACCATGTTTTTATGCAAATAAACGTATGAAATGAAATGAAAGGAACGATTAATTTAATTTTCATAATTTAAACGTTTTCACACAGTAAAGTATTGAAGACATGACATTATATTTTCTTTCTTCTTTCTTTCTCTCTTCAAGAAATGACTGGCCTCTCAGCTCAGTTGGTAGTAGCTCTGCCTTCTGCGCGCTAGGCCCCGAAAACAAATATTTGTGTGGTGAACTTAAATGTTTGTTCTCTGTCTGGGTGTTATATTGTATTCTAAGTATGTATTTACAAAAAAAAATGTAATAAGTATAAATATCAGCTATCTGGTTCCCATAGTACAAGCTCTGCTTAGTTTGGGGCTAGATAGAGTCGTGTGGATTGTCAATAATATTTATTTCTTTCTTTCTTTCTAGCCTGAATCGTCCCAGTGGGGGACAAAGACCTCCCTTCTTTCCACGCAGTTCATGCAATTCGTTCTTTTCAGTTCCAAAAGTGGAGATCGTGGACGAGCGAGGTCGTCCGCTCCAAGACAAGCTGTACAAAGAAGGGTCCATCATAGAACTGCGGTGCATCGTCAGCGAGGTGCCACAACCCGGGCGAGCTCGTCTGGTCAACTGGAAGCATGGGACAAGGCTGCTCAACTATGATACTAAGAGAGGTGGCGTGAGGTTAGTGAACAGATTGCCTCACACCGTGAGGGAACTGGCATATAGAAAATTCCAAAAAAGTTTGAGAACATATTACGGAAAATTATGTACACAATGCTCTCAAACGGTGAAGGAAAACATCGTGAGGAAACCAGTAGGCCAGCCATGAGCTCTGTCTGGCTCTGGTTTTGAGTTTGTGTGAGTGCATTATGCTGTGTGTGTGACGTTTTGACGTAGGATTTATTTAGTTTAACACTCACACAGACTTAAAACCATAACTAGAGACAGAGCCAGACAGAGCTCACGGTAGGCCTATGCAGCATGTCGTAGAACCTAAAAGTAGAGCCTCTTTGGGATGCTCTTCTTTTTCTTATCGAGTCATTGGTTCCTCCGAACCAAGTGTGGTGAAAGGATTTTAAATGCGCATCAGGCTCTTTTCGAGCACTTGACACATAATATTCGAACATTTTTGGTTCTAGGACATGTCGATTTTCTCACACCATGTTTTCTTTCACCGTTTAAGAGCACTGGCATAGTCTACATTTTTGGGCAGAAAACCTTTCCTGATACTGGTTAAATTTTCGCAAGACAAATTTTAGGAAAATGGGCTTTAAATCGGCCTTTTCGATTCACCTATTTTCAGGGATCTTATATTAATAGTATCATGTTTCCATCGGGTGAGGAGGCGTTCTATGCCTGTTATAATGCTGTATCTGATCACCCGCTATCGCAGATTTCTTAGATATGTGCAAAGCTTTAGAAATACAGCGTCTTGTCTACAGAGAAGGGAGGACTGTTGAAAGTCATGCTCATAGTCACAAATACAAAATAACTTATTGTTATTGAATCTTCACTAGTTCTGGAACGTATATTATTGAATCTTTATGTTCCGAAATTAGAGAAAACTGTGTTTTCCCTTTTTTAACAGAAATTTTGTTTATAGAAAAAAGTACGGTAATAAAGACACAAAAAAAAACTTCATTTTATATAACGATCTATAACTAGCAAGTTATTATTATTAACAACTTGCTATGAAAATTACGAGCGTCACATGACGGTTGTTGTTCTATCAAAACCGAACCTTTTGCATTGCGAAGGTTTTAAACTCTGTAATTTATTTAACTTTCCAACGTAAATTTATCTTTTATTATCTTTAGTTAATTAAACAGAAGACCTCTGTTAATCTCAAAGGTAATATGGATTAAATAAATACAAAGTTACCGTTTTCAAAGCCAAAGTAAACAGCAGGTTCACGTATTACTTTCCATCTCGTTGTAACAATATCATATCATTTATTAAATTAAAGTTCTTCTTCTATCTTTTAAATATACAATTCTTACGTTACGAACTGACTGACTGACAATCAACGCACAACCTAAACTGAAAGTCCTAGGAATATGAAATGAAATGAGTGTAGATTCCTGTTGTAGTGTAAGGGTGCAGCGGGGTTTGAATTTTGGGAAAAGCTTAACGCGAACGAAGTCGCGTGGAATTGCACTAGTAAGTGCATACATTTAGAATAAACACAAACCAATGAAAATATGACAAAAAATATTGGTCCCAGTACCGAACCTTGTGGAACTCCTCGTTCAATACTAATTGCTTTAGATTTTGGTACAACTTTTTGTCTGTTCTTAATGCTTCTCATTTCCTCAAATTGTTTTCTATTCCTGAGATAGATTATAAAGATTCAACCTTTTACACCATAATGTTCCAGCTTAGCAATCAATATTTTAATATTGATGGTATCGAAAGATGTGGAAAGGTCTAAAAACAGTCCTAAATTTAACTAAGTAGTAGGTAATTCTTTGAATTAGAACAAACATGATTCAAAATAAAGTTTCAAGACTGTTGTTCTCTTGAGTTGCTGACATTTTTTTCAGTAAACATAAAACTCAATAAGTGTGATCCAGCTGTTTCTTTAGTTCTATGGTGAGATTATACCAACACACCGCCATGTTAGTATAATCCGACCAGGTTTAATAAAATCTCCTTTTACACGGTAAGAGTAATTCTACTTTACTATGCGGTCCTCCTTACTTCTTCTTAATTTAAGAGCTCAACTCTTGTCTGGGCTTCGGCCGTTTTCAGTTTGCGATGGAACGTGCAAAGCTTCTTGTAGATGGCAGCACAAATAAGTGTCAGTGTCATGCTATTTGACAGTTTTACCGCAATTACTGAATCAAATAAGTGTTAATGTCATACTAATTGACAGCGTCAGTTGTCAAAGTGACATTTCTGCTACTTCTCATCATGTCCATGTCATGCCGGTCCGCCATGTTTTGGGTGCGTTGACTCGCGTGACCTACAAGCCAATGCTTAGATAAAGGCGATGGTTTGGTGAGATTTTCTTCGTCGTCTCTTTGACCAAGAAAATCTCTATGTACAATCAAACGAAGTAGAATTGAAGAAAAATAACATTTTAAACTTATTTCTACGTTGCTAAGCTGTATTCAAGATTAGTATACATAGACCTGGCATGGGCTCAATAGTTCCATGAAACATCTCATTGACATATCAGTCAGTTTACAACTGCTGTTAAGAGGGCATCACACAGGCGACTCTCCATACAAACGTAGTCCGTAGTCGTAGATAAAGAAAATATCACCTCCAATTCATATTTCATATAAATCATATTAGGGTCATATTTTCTTTATCAATAAGTTTCTGAAAAAAAGGAAAACATACGAGCACGTATATAGCAGATCTGGATTTTATGAGAAAAAATGGTTACTCTAGAGGCATTATCCAGGGAGGAAATAGGGGACTACGTTTGTATGGAGAGTCGCCGGTGTGATTCCCTCTTAAGTGACAACCATCATCTATATCAAAGCAATGCCTCGTATAGGTCACGAACGTCAGGAACGTGTATGCACACTTGTAATTTCACTCACTACCTTCAAATCGAAACACGTTAATGCTATTTTGAGGCAGAAGTAGGCAGAACTTTCCCGAACGAGCCACACACAAAGGCCCTACTTTCCGCCCCGAGTGGCATTGCCCCAACAACTCAGCTTATTAAGAAAGGTAAATAAGCTTGTTCATTAATGTTGATGGGTTATGCCCTTTGATCGGAACCAATAACCCGAGCGCTTTGATCAAATACATTTTATTAAGTTTGAAAAGAGTTGGCATTTGGGTCAAGTTTTGTACATAACTTATTTAGATTTTAGAGAGATAATGATTTGGGTCACTGCCATGTATCCTTGATGTTAGAGGTTACTTAGTTACACAAATTAATTAGTTAAATTAGCTTTACTCGTGTACGTAATTTTAAGAAAGGCTAAAACCGATCCACATTATAAAAGAAAAAATTTATGAACATAATAAATAAAAAAAGCGGCCAAGTGCGAGTCAGACTCCCCATGAAGGGTTTCGTAGTGGCAAGTAACATAATATAAAAGTTTTTGTCTTTCGTCGCAAGGTAAATTACGGTTTACGATTTATGACGTATTCAAAAAAAGCTATCTCGTGGGATTCAGGGGCTCCTTTCGTGCACTTACATAAATACATACATAAAATCACGCCTTATTCCCATGGGGGTAGGCCGAGATCACGGATTTCCACTTGCTACGATCCTGACACACCTCTTTCGCTTCATTCACTCTCATAACATTCTTCATACATGCTCTTTTACATTTCGTGCACTTGATACATATTTTTGAGCTTTTTAGGTTCTACGACATGTTGATTTCCTCACGATGTTTTCCTTCACCGTTTGAGAGCACTGGCAAAACAACGAAACGACCTCTTTAAACTTTACCATTATCTAAGTAGTAGTAAAGTGCTTTGTGTGTGGCTCAGCCGGGGAAGTACTACCTCATGCCTATTCCTGCCGTGAAGCAGCATTGCTGTGTTTCGGTTTGAAGGGTGTGGGAGCCGGTGAAATTACTGACACGTGAGGCTGAACATCTGGTAGCCCTCAAGTTGATGGACGCAGGGTAGTGCATCATAGGGCACGTTCCTGACGTACCTACCAGGCAATTTGCTATAGGTGATGGTGACCACTTAATAGTAGGTTGGTCATAACCTTATTCCATCAGCTGGTTGCATAAAAAAAAAATTACTTACAATGTTGCATAATATATTATTTGCGTTTAAAAACGCGAAGTTCCGTTTATGTAGCAACCGACTACATGTGAAAATGTTTTGAAGAATGGTGTTAACCACACCCCCTGATGTGTTAGCAGATGTTTCTGTATAAATCGTTTTAATCAAAGTTTTCACACACTTAATCATAGTTACAACAAGTCGTAATATCTGTTGGTTGTTTGTAATAATTTAATGCATCTTCAAATAATCTTGATTTGATTGGTACCTAAGTATTTACAAAGAAATCTGAGGGTACCTATATTATATATATAAAAAAAATCTAATGTGTATGTGTATTTGTTCAGTAGAATCGCAAGAATCACTTTGAAACGTCTTAAAGCTAGGTGAGTCTAGGTGCCAGTTCCACGCGGCCAAGCCTGAAGATACCTTTAGACAGGGCAGGGCGTCCTTTCGGATGAGCTAAATGGAGGGAAAGTACCTTAAATATTGTAAATGGAACATTTCACTGAAAGAAGACATTATTTGCATTTAAAAACAACTTAAACTGCATTCAATGTTTTTTTTTCTGATTCCATTTACAATATTTAAGGTATT
The DNA here is from genome assembly GCA_947578465.1 of Thera obeliscata. Classification (NCBI taxonomy): domain Eukaryota; kingdom Metazoa; phylum Arthropoda; class Insecta; order Lepidoptera; family Geometridae; genus Thera; species Thera obeliscata. The sequence goes on along the minus strand of OX387923.1, from coordinate 6,645,708 downwards.
TTCCCTCCATATGGGATATCCGTGGGACGCCCTGTATAATAATACTAATAATATATACTGATCGAAGCAACGGTGACCCAAGAGCTGGTGGGTATCTGGCGCAGCGTATAAGCATTGCTATTCAGCGTGGCAATGCCGCCAGCGTCTTGGGGACGCTTCCGTCTGGCACTGATTTGGATCAGTTGAGCTATCTCTAGATCGTTTGTAACGATCTGCAGATAGCTCAACTGTTTCTTGTGTATTTTGTACATTTTGTAAATATTTGTTTAATTGTAAGTTTCTTTGTGTTAATAAATTATCTCTATAATATATTAATATAATATCACTGGAACTTCACAGCAATTTTTATTTTTGTTTTGTAAAATGATCATTCAAAAAAACGGTAGGACCCAAGCCGTATTTTGTTGCCTATTCTTCTAGGCTGGGTCGTGTGGAACTGGTACTTAGACTCATCTAGCTCTATGACGATTCAAAGTGTGATAAAACAGAATAAATATTTATTTGGTATATTTAATATCGGTTTGTGTCTAATATATTTCCTGCCTGGATAACAAAGTCTTGAACCTGTTTGCTTGTACACTTTTTGTTTTATTCAGTCTGAAGTCTATATTGTTATCGGCGATTCAGGATATTCCATCAGCTAGTTACATAAGAACATAAATAGAGCTAAAAAAAGCAGCCAAGTGCGAGTCGGACTCGCCCATGAAGGGTTCCGTAGCAACAAGTAACATAATATAAAGGTTATTGTAGTTCGTCGAAAGGTAAATTGTGGTTTACGATTTATGACGTGTAAAAAAAAACTACTCACTAGATCTCGTTCAAACCAAATATCGTTGGAAGTTTGAATAGTAATGTACAACATATGTTTTTTTTAGTCTTATCATTCTCTTATTTTAGAAGTTAGAGGGGGGACCAACTTTTTACGTCTTTGGAAGTGTCTCTCGCGAAAACTATTCAGTTTAGAAAAAAACGATATGAGAAACCTCAACATCATATTTGAAGACCTATTTATAGATACCCCACACGTATGGTTTCGATGAAAAATAAATTTTTGAGTTTCAGTTTTAAGTACGGGGGGACCCCCAAAATTTATAGTTTTTTTTCTATTTTTGTGTAAAAATCTTAATGCGGTTCACAGAATACATCTACTCGCCAAGTTTCATCAGTCTAGCTCTTACGGTTTCGGAGAAAAATGGCTGTGACATACGGACGGACAGACAGACAGACATGACGAATCTATATGGGTTCCATTTTTGCCATTTGGCTACGGAACCCTAAAAATGTCCTAGAACTACCAACTTTTTAAAGAAAAGCCGCATACAAACTGGAGGTGGAGGACATTGTCAGCGTCACGGGCCGCAGATGGATGAGGGTAGCCCAAGATCGTGGTGAATGGCAAGAGCAAAGAAAGGCCTATGCCCAGCAGTGGGTTAAGTCAGGCTGCGGATGACGATGATTTTCTCTAAAGGTTTCATCCTCAATTTATTCAACAATATTAGCAGAGAATCTAATTTGTTCAACTAAGTCCCGGCGGTGCTGACCACAAAGTCTTGTTTTAACAAGTTTTACTACTGGGCTAATTGGATTTGTCGGTTTTGTAAGGTTTGGATTTCTAAGACTCCTCTTCTAAGATCTTTTGTTTAAGCTCTTGGCTTTACACTCAGTTTGGGCACTGGTGGTCTGGTGGTAGCAGCTCTGCATTCGTATCTGAAGGTCATAGGTTCAAATCTGGTCGTGCACTTATTTTTTATTTGTTCTCTGTCTGGGTGTTATATTGTACTCTATGTATGTATTTACAAAAAAAAGTATTTAAGTAGTAGTATAAAAATATATCAGTTATCTGGTTCCTATAGTACAAGCTCTGTACTGCTTAGTTTGGGGCTAGATAGTGTCGTGTGGATTGTCTACAATATTTATTAATTTATATTATTTAATCTTCCATAGTTTTTAATTCCTCTCCATCCAAAGTTTGTCTGAAAGAAATCACTTTATAGCGATAATACCGACCATTGTACATTTATAAAATAATATTGATGTGATAAATTTTCTTTTTACTAACGTTTTTTCTTTTTGTTAGTTTGTAACGTGAATAAAAAAGAATTTTCTTATTTATCTATCTCTATTTAGATAAAAATGGTATGTTGGTTTGGGCACGCTTCAAAAACTCAAAAAGTGCTGCACCGATCGAGCTGTTTTAGCATGATTATGGGTGAATCCGCATCAAGGATTGTTTTCATCTTATTTTTGCGTCAGTCACATAATGTGGCACAGTACAGTAGTTGTAGAAAAAAAAGCCGCCTTGAATCAATTCCAGTTAAAATCTCAAGCGTAATTGTTAAATATTTGCATGGACCTACATAAATGTATATTATACTAGAAAATAGTTCGAGCATAATAAATAAAAGGTTGGATGTTAGTTTCGACCCCTGATTACGCTCCAAATCACAGTTTGATTAGAAGGATAGTTTGAACATAGCTCATTGTGTACAGCTGGTTTAACCCTTAAGGTAGCACGACAACTTTTTTAGTAAATTCGAGTAAATTATAATATAAACTACTTTATTTGACTCTAGAGAAAATATTATAGAAGAAAAAAAAATTCCAACTCTAGCAGTTTTTGGAAAAAAGCATGTATGTACTATACTGTGCCACATTGAACGTGAACAACATGCACACGAGTACGTATAGTATACTATACAAAACTCAAAAATAGTTCTTCTGGTAGTAAACTAGAAAACCGTTTCTGTCCTTTTCATGCCAAAATGTACTTTGCACTTGTTGTAAACAATGTTCGCTTATATGCCCTTGTGGTTCTTGCAACTCTGGTGGCTTGTAGTTGAGACCAGAGTTCAAACTGGTTATACCTCATCTCATATATTTGTAGAAATATAAGAGTGGGGTAGACAGTAGTGGGGGTTTTTGTAGTCCCTGAAGTAAATGCAGATGCGGGTGATGGAGCGAGTAGTGACAACAAAAATAAAGTACCTGCAAGAAACTCACGAGCTCTCTTCAGCACCATCTCTTGAACGGCTAAGCTTACTACACAGTCCGGTCTAAACCACTTACTAAGCTGATCAAGATGATTACGACGTTACCCTAGGTAAAAGAGATGTCTAAGGGGTATTCGAATGTCAATTTTGAAAAATCAACCACACCCATCTTTTCAGTTCAGAAAATTGTTCACCTTCCTACAATGGCACGCTAACTTCGTTACTTTGCATTGTGTTTCTTGACGATCCTTGCCAAAACTGCTGGAAAGCTACAATATCTTTGGGTTATGATAGGAAAAAGAAATTAATCATTCTTGGATGGACTCGGATAAAAATATTTTGGAATTGGTGTAAGTGATACCTGAATATTGTAACTAAAAGTCTCTTGCTGAACTGGAAGCACTTCTGTGGATGGATTTTCAATATTGTCACCCAAAGACCATTGCTGGCCTTCTTCTCTCATCATCTTCGTTAGCTACAGTAACGTCATGATCATTTTGGTCAAGATATTAAGTGGTTTGTACCGGATTGGCGAGTATGCTTAGCCGTTCATGGAATGAGTCGAGAGGTGGTGCTGAAGAGCTCTCATGAGTTCTTTGGACTTGGTCTTCAATCTTCAATACTCTTTACCTTTACTTTTGCATCAGAATAAACATTGCCTTTAGGACCTTTTTTAAAAAAAAGAACGAAGATGATCCAGATAAAGCTGCTGAGCTACCCTCATATTTATAGATTCTACACACACAAGTACAAACGGACAATTTACAAAAGCACTTTTCAAGCAAATGAGCTATTTTATTAGTAAGTTTGATAAGATCGATATTTAGGTGGGTAGTTATACAAAAAGAGCTTTATAAAATTTCGCGCAAATTATTTTCTAACCTATAAAAATTGACGCTAAGGTAGCATTGTATAGAATACTATACATAACAACAAAGTGCTAATTCTGCCAAGCTGTAGTGTTGTATAGTATACTATACGCTCACAAAAAACACCAAAATTAACGCACTAAAAACTTGATGTCACTGTAGTTTTTTGCATCAAACCAAGAATCAACTATTTGTGATCCTGCTTTATGTCATACAAACCCATAATTTACAAAAAAGTACTATAAAATAAAATAATTTATGATGGACATTGTTGAGCTCTGCCACTGTCACACAAATAATTCAAAATTATGGCAAACTTTGAAGGACAACGGGACGTCTTTTTTTATTTTAAATAAAAATACATTTGGACTCTTTGTTTCAAATGTTAAAACAGAGGTATCATATCTAATTTTGACGCAGGATTTTTTTGAAAGCTATGTATAGTATACTTGTCAAAACTACTTTAAGGGTTAATTTAATATCTAAGATTTTTTTAATTACTCAAAATTTAAGAGCCAAGCGGGATTTGAACCCACGACCTTCCCCTTGGTACGGGGCTGCGCAGACAGCTGCGCCATCGGATCCTAATCACATTCGACGACTCTTAAGCACTGTTCGGCACTAACGCGACCGTGGCTCCATCTACAGGTTTGACGTTACAGTCAACTACTTACCTGCTCGATAACAGAAGTTGCATTCAGTTGAATCGACGAGAGATGTTTGCTTTTTCATATTTTTATTGATTTTATAGTGTCTTTATGTTTAAGGAAATCACAAAGATTTTTATAATGTCCACTCCTAAACCACTAGCTGGTGGAATGAGACTAAGAAAATAGTTCTCTTAATGTGAAGTTGTCACTATTACTAATACCTATAAAACAGTACAGTGCATAAAACTTAAATGGCAGTGGGCCGGTTATGTTTGCCGTAGAACAGACAATCGTTGGAACAAACGAATACTAGAGCGAAGACCGCGTTTAGGTAAGCGTAGTGTAGGACGCCCTCCGGCAAGGTGGGGCGACGATCTGCGAAATGTAGCTGGCAAGCACTTGAGGAGAGCCGAAGACCAGACTCAGTGGCGCGTCTTGGGAGAGACCTACGTCCAGCAGTGGACTGATATGGGTTGATGATGATGATGAGTACAGTGCAACTTGAGGTAAAATGGATCAATAATAAAAATTTGAGAAACGTCATGGCCAAACTGCTGTACCGATTTTGATGAAATTTCTATATTACCGCACATAAATATTTTTTATTTATATTCAATGAAAAATGAGTAGTTTCTCAAATCGGTTATTTTTTTGGTAATGTTTGTTATCGCATAACTTTGTTTTAAAAGCCGATTTTTAAAACAAAGTTAAGCGATAACAAATATTAACAAAAAAATAGAACCGATTTGAGAAACTACTCATATTTTATTAAAGCCGCAACGCACTGCCCTGCGTTCATAACCTCGGGGCAATATGTGCCAGTAAGAAAACAGCGGTAGATAAATTATACATCCCGATAAGTATTTTAATACTCAAAAAATTAAATACATAACAAAACACATTATTTCAGAATATCGAATACCTAACTGCGTCGATTTGTTAAACTTTTCTCAACATTACGATACAAATTTAATGGAAAATTGGGTTATAATAACAAGAGTTTGGGTATGTTATTAGACTTATTAAGAATGAGTTTCCGAAGCTCAAATTAATACGCGTAATTTGGAAATTGGTTATAAGCTCGCAGCTTCTTTCAAACAACATGGTTTTATTGGAGTTAACGTTGTATAAAACGATTTAAATTTCAAACATGTCTTGTATATAACAAGCCCATTAAAAATATCAGAAAAAAACTCAGAAGTTTCACAAGGATCACTTTGAAACGTCTTGCTAGGTGAGTCTAGGTGCCAGCTCCACGCGGCCAAGTCTAGAAGAACAGGCAACAAACAATGGCCATTTTTTTACCATTCCTACCATTTTTTTGTATGATCCTCTATCAAAACAAAAATAAAAATAGCAGTGCAGTTCCAGTGTGTTACTATTTCAATTAAGTAAAACGTAGGCAATACAAAAGCAAAAGTTTCAAAGACAGCACACGCTACGCTTCAAAGTAATAATAAAGTGCCTACATAGCATATTAAAATAAGATACGAAAACAGTTGCTACAGCGCAGCAAGTTGAACTGTAAGTTTCCGAGGGTAGAGTGACCGAGACATAAGCCACGCAGTTTTATCATTAACTAGTGGCCGCCCGCGGCTTCGCTCGCCCGTTCCCGTAACACCCCGTTCCCGTTGTTTTTTCGGGATAAAAAGTATCCTATGTCCTTCTCCCAGTTCTAAGCTACCTCCCCACTAATTTTCTACCAAATCGGTTCCGCCGTTCTTGAGTTCTATATAGTGTAACTAACACGACTTTCTTTTATAAATATAGATATATAGCTATCCAAAGTATAGTACGCTTGAGATTATTTTTAATAAAGGCTTTAAACTTCCTTCCTCTATAAACATCCAAGTTGATTCCTCTCCTGCAAGATAGAATTATCATATAAAACCTATGAAAAATTACATTTCAGGGACCACAAATCCATTTAAAAAAAATCAGTTGCCTGTAAAGTCGGTTTACTGACGATAGTTGAACGTGACAAAGTCATACAGCTGTCCACGCGGACGCACCGCTCACTCAAGTAGGAGAAAAACAGATGTCGAACGCTGCCGAGGAGCGGAGGCCGACTTTGCCTCTTTGTCGCTCGTTCCGCGCTCTCGCTTGCACTTCAAGCCTTAAATGGAACGCCTCAGAACGAGGTAACGCCACATGAGTCATGTTTTTTCGTCGTGCAGCCGGCTCTATAAAACTATAAGACGATGTCACGTCAAAAAAAAATTGGATTCAGCATGTATGAACGTGACTAAAAAGATTTGATAGAAAAAGTTAAATGAACCAACTAAACATTGTTTACGCTGTGATTAGGGTCCCTTGTTTTTTGGACAGGGTCCCAGTTTTTGCTGTAATTATCCTTTGGGGGTACAAAATTAATTTTATATTAGGGTCGGCTAGACTATAATTTTGTTAGTCCCTTTAGTTATGAATAAAGTTGCCAGGAATATCAAGGTCTATTTTTTAATAATTAATTTTCAGTAAAATAGAATTTCTTTTCTTCTTCCGGTTGTCTTGATTTTCACAATGACGTTGGTTTATCGGGTTAGGGAGTGTCTTTTGGTTGGTCTGGCATTTGCAAGCTTTTATGGCGTCAAGCGTCCATATCTAGCCGATAAGCTGCAATATTTGACGGTGATAAATATTGCAGTTATCGCCAGCATATCGCCTAGATGTGACCGTACCTTTATTCTCCAGCAGTTGTCATTCGCGTTTGGCCTGTAGGCATACCACAAGCTCTATCTGGCTTTGCCTCTAGCCCTAGTTTTGAGTCTGAGTGAGTGTTGACTAAATAAATCCTACGTTGAAACGTCACACACACAGTATAATACACTGGTGAGCACTCACACATACTCAAAACCTGAGACAGAGCCAGTCAGAGCTTGTGGTAGACCTACTGGTAACAGCAGTAATTAATAGACAGTGCGAGACACTGTTCAGTCTATTCTCATTGCCAAGAAATAATTACTGTGTTCCACTAGAAAGAACAAGACAAACGAACCTTTCCAATATCGTTTTCTGATGAGGGCCGTGTTCAAAGCTTGCAATGTGGGAAGTACTACGTTTAAAATCGTTCATTTTGAGTGGGTTTTCTGTGTCGGAAAGTCTGTGGATTTTATTTAAGTCAAAGTCGGAGTCTAAAATAACTTATAATTTACACATGACTCAGTAGATTTAATTTTAAGTCTTACGAATTTAAGGTCAGAGTCCAAAATAATTAAACACTCACACTTGACTCTTATAGATTAGCTTTGATTCATACACAAACCAACCAAAAACCTAAGTGGACCAAAGTATAGGTAGGTACATAAAAACTTAAAACTATTTGCTTATTAGGCGGTTATCACTAAACTGCGATCTCTGTCAGATAACCTTTAGAGGAATAGACTACTACTAAAATACAAATAGTGCATGGTGAAATGAAAAAAAAAATGTAAAATGAAAAAAGTTTATTGAATGAACACAAATACAGAAAAAACAAACTAGAACCTTAAATACAAACAAGGTATAGGTACAAGGTGAGAGGTTTGAGACAAAATGGAATATACTTATGAAAATTGACTAACTACTGGTAAGAGTCCCGCGAACCCATCCACCTAAAGAACTACATACATATGCTGAATAGGTCGGCAGGTACCTATCCAACGCTGATTTTCAGCTGGACCGTGAGTGAAAGAACTACATAGCTTTACGACCATCAAAGTTTTAATTTCCTATTCTACGACTACCCTTTTAAGGTCGAACAATATTCGTAAAAGCCACTATCCTTGAATAATATTTTGACCGTACAACAAGTAAGATAATAAAACTCAGTCGTAAAAACCAACATGACTTTGTTTACCTCGCACTTCGTAAACAGTTTTCCGGGGCATAAAGATACTTGTTTCCCCGGGCTTTATTTGCCTGAGTTTATTTCCTCTTTGACACCATTTAAAACTTGTGCACATCTAGATTTCCTGCGATAAATGCCACGTCCATACAAATGAGAAATCAAAGTTTTGATACATATTTAGTCCCAGCCAAACTTTGGCCTACCTCCATGTTGCTTAACCCTATACACAGGGTCCATGTGATACTGACTTAGAAGATTTTTGTATGTACCTAAACTAAACCATGTGTATTATAATATAATACTCAATATATTTATTGCATATTATGCAATAAATATATTGAGTATTAGATATATAGATAGATAACTCATAGATAGATAGGTGTGGTTGTTCACCACACAAAAGATACAGTACAGGACATAAAAAATAAACAATTAGGTAAAAATGGGCGACCTTATCGCTGAGAACATTGAGTATTTAGCAGTTTGAGTTTTTGAGTAGTTATTGAGCAGTGTAAAATAAAAAAAGTCAAAAGTGTATTTATTCATAGGATCGCAAGGATCTCTTTGGAACGTCCTAAAGCTAGGTGAGTCTAGGTGCCAGTTCTACGCGACCAAGCCTAGGAAAACAGGCAACAAACTATGCAGTAGATAGTTTTCCTAACAGTCTATGTCCAGCCGGTGTCTTCATGAACACTTAGCACTATTCACTCCTTTAGAAACTTACTTCGCTTTCATAATAACACCTTACTTACCAACACACTTATTATTGTCCATAATACACTTTTTAATTACTATTTTTTTATTTTACTGTCACAACACTCCATACAAATACATACTCATAGGTAATTCCTGTTGCCTGGACTCTCAAGAAGCCGGTGTCTTCTTTGCGTAAGCAAAAAAGTGTTTGCTGCTCTGTGTGTGTCTTCATGAATACCTACACAAACACTCACACATACATATACCTACTTACAACAATATTTATTTATTTAATGTGTCTCACAAGGCCTATTGGCTTACGGTCTTGACAGAATACCAGCGCATAGCTTCCTTCACAGAAGCTAGGCATTATGCTGAGTCAAAGCCCTTTTGCTGCTGTAGCACACGAAACACGACGCACTTCTCCAGTATAGATGTATTGTTTGTATCTTTCTTCTTTTAGTGTTCTTGTATTTTACTGGTTTTTGTGTGCATAATTATGTAGTAAATAAATAAATGTCTATGTCTATGAATTCAAAAAATACTGGCAGCTTTTATACTCTTTCTTCGTCTATATAATTGTTGAAGAAATCCTTTTATGTTCTGTTCGCTATTTGCTGAGTGACCTCACTTGAATGGCGTAATATGCCAAATGTTTTTAATATAAAGACGTAGGTACCTTTCCTAATGTATTTCTCTTTGAATTACAAACCCTTTGGAAATCCTCAAAGAGCCTTGATTAATAAGACATTTGAGAGATGTGTACCTTACTTTGGATTAAGATCTGCAGATATTTTTTGACTGGCCTCTCAGCTCAGTTCTAGTAGTTCTGCCTTCTGCGCCGTAGGTCGTGGGTTCATTCCCACCGAGAATTAATATTTATGTGGTGAACGTAGATGTTTGTTCTGTGTCTGGGTGTTATATTGTATTCTAACGACGAGCTCAAGATGAGTGGAAATAAAGGGGGGCAGGTCTTTTCCCAGCTGTGGGTCAGAATATACTCGTTAATATTATATGTATAATAAAAAAATATATTTCTTCTGGATAAAAAAAAAAATATTCTAAATAAATGTGTTGTGTAAGTAGTAATGTGATAATAAGCGCCACCAAAGTGGGCAAAACTAGTTGCGGTGCCCTTACAGGGTTTATGTTTGAAACTTGTCTACTGTATCACCTGTATCTAACAACATAAGTGCATTTTATTATTTGAATTTGTGTTTCACGAATGATTTTACTTTTTAATTGAATGGAACATTTTGTCAACAGTGTGAAAACAGAAGCGACATCGAATGGCGCCCTTTCGCGGCTGTACATCGCAAATGCGAATCGGCAAGACTCGGGGAACTACACGTGCTCGCTGACAGATGTCGCCACTTCGGCTGTTTCCGTGCACGTGCTTAGAGGTAAGAGGGTATTTATAAAAATATTTTTAAAATAGTTTTATCATGTTTTGTGCTCAGAGGTAAGAGGAAACTAAACTATTCATATTGTACAGGGGACTTTACAACCCGATCAAAGTGTTCAAATTATATCTATATCAAAGTCCTCTCTTCTTGTTCTTCTTCCTGCCCTTATTCCACTCTATTTGGGGTCGGCACAACATATTTTCCTCTTCCATTCTCCTCTATCAGCCATCATCTCTGTATTCACTTCTTTCTTATTCATGTCGTCCTTCACAATCTCTATCAAGGTCCACTGGTCAGAAATATTAAGTTATTTACTGATTCAAAAAAGAAAAAGGTTTATTTTTGACTTAGTGCGTTTTTATGTTTATGATTTCTTCGTCAATACTTGATTTTGTTATTTTGACACCTTATTTTGTTATTTTTTTATTTGCAATTGTTCACATCTAGCCGATGGCAATGGCAATCAGTAAAACGCTGTCAAATATCACTGTTACATTTGACAGCGTTTCACTGATCGCCGTCGCAGATTGCTTAGATGTGCGCAAGGCCTTGAGGTGATCCCATTGTCATCAATTTTTAATCTGTAGTCGGTTTTAAAGCTAATTTCTAAATGTTCTCAAGTTATAAAGTTTTAAAAGTTTATGGCTCATATTTCCGCAAGTTTTGTACCGTAGCAAGTTTCGTAGATCTCGTAGCAGCGTAGCAAGTTTCGTAGACTTCGTAGCAGTTTGTACCATATTGCATAGACACTGCACTGCTGTGACGAAGTTCAAGAACTTCCAAACATCTGCATTAATCCCTTACTTTAGTTGTATTATACTGTGATGTAGGTATAAGATGTGGGTTTGCATATTTTATTTATGCAACTGCTAGCTAATGAGCTATGTTATCAACCTTCTAGTGAACTAGAGTGTAAAATAATGTTTATCTTTATGTTGTTTCTTTGAAAAAAACTCTTGAACTCAATATATTTATACCGCTAAATTTTAGCCAAACAAAAACCATTTTTGCGGAAAATATGAAAAATAATCGCAGGAAAATCACTGAAGCTTGGAAACTGCTTATGGAATTAAAAGGGTGCGTTTATATCGGTAAAAATCTTAATATTATAAATATATTTATTGTTTTTGGCTTAATCACGCCCTTAGATAGATAGATAAACACTTTATTTGTCTAAGTTTAACACATACAAAATAAAAAAAAAAAAATACAGAGAATATAAAACAAAAACTAAATTAACAAGAAAATAAAAACTAGCAACAAAAATTAAGGTGGCGTGTGTGTTGCATCCCAGACAAAGAGGTAATAGCTCAGCGCATATATTGCACAAGTGCAAACACAGATTTTCAGCTATTACCTTTTTTGACATTTTTTACCCTTACTACTGAACTGATGAAATTTGAAATTAAGACTCCCGAAAATTTACAAAAATGACTCCAAAATGCCCAAAGCGAGAAAACGTCTCAAATATTGATATTAGCTTTTCCTTTTTGTATCACTTTCTTCTTTAAGACTGAGACGAAGTAATCATTTCGCATTCAAAATACTTTCCACTGAAAAAATTCACAAAGTAACTTTTCTTCAAAGGATTTTAGCCTTTAAGGACGATAATATCTTTCTTTGATTTGGTTGAAGTCGTTCAAAAAATATGAATGAAGCTTGAAAGAATTAATTTTCTTGATCTCGACCGTCGTCACTATAAAAATGAGCACAGTACTTTATTAAAAATATATCTTTTATATTAAAAAATGTCATGCAACTAGATTTTCTTTAGATCTTTTTTTTCTTTGCATATTCATAGTTTAAAACAATGTTGTTAAAGGATTTAATGTGCACCTCTAAAATACTCCTTTTGTGTGTGGAGTCTAATGAAAATTTTACAAAAGTTTGCGTGGAACAAACCGGCACGTTTACGTGTAGGGCATGCTCTTAACGTGCGTGACCTACGAGGCAATAGTTCGTTATAGGCAATACCATTTAACATCAGGTGGGACATAATTTATGCTATTTCGATTTTATATGTTTATATGAGCCTTTTTCGTACTTTTATTATGCTCATCATCATCATCATCAACAGCCAACTTCACCCACTGCTAGGTGAAGTTGGCTGCTCCCTTGTTTGCTGCCTCCCTTAGTTTGTGCCATCTACCTCGATCCTGTGCCAGTCTAAACCATTGCCGCCCACGACCCTGAAAGTCGTCCATCCATCTTGCTATAGGGCGCCCTACGCTTCTGTAGCCGGTTCTTGGCCACCATTCGGTTGTTGTTCTACTCCACCTGTCATCACCACGTCTAGCAATGTGTCTTGCCCAACTCCATTTGAGCTCCGTAATTATGTTACCTAGGTGTATTTTTTAATAAGAAATATTTCATTTCTTCTTGTTGAGTTAAGACTCTCCCTAACCCTCCTCGACCATGCCATGTTCAAATCTTCCATGGTGCAGCTGGTCGTGCACAGTGGTCATGAAAGTAGGTGTGGCTATATGCCCCCGCAGTTGCACGGTACCCTGGTCGGGTCGATGATTCCCCACTTAGCCAGGTTTTTTCTGCAGCGGCCTACCTGGGCCCGGAGTTGGATGAGAGATTTCCATATAGGCCACTGCAGATCATGTCCAAGTGGTAAATGTTCTTGAGGTGCTATAAACTGTAGAGGGGCAGGATATTTATTTTTCAAAGCTCACATTTCAAACTCAATTACAATCTTAAGCCCACTTCACTTTTACACGCGCCCTTATACAGGGTTATTCATTATTAGCTGCAAATACTCAGGAATTAGGTTCAACAAATAAAATAAAAAATATTCATGAAATGATTTTTTTAAAGTTTTGTTATGAAAATCCCGAGAAAATCGATGAAGGAATCATTGGTGCCTGACCTATTTTGACCTTTGATCCGCGCCCGCGCGCCGTGAGTGACACTCTGCGTTCAGTCACCGCCTGGGTGGGTCATCGTCCTGTTCTCCGTGGCAATCAATAAGCAATAGCCGTAAAGAAATTAATAAAAATAAAATTTTGATACAAAAACTTGAAAAAATTTTTGATCAAATTTTAAAAAAATAATTTCATAAATATTTTTTATTCTATTTGTTGAACCTAATTCCTGAGTATTTGCAGTTAATAATGAATAACCCTGTAGAAAAAATAAGTCGGTTCATATCGTGTTTCAAGCGTCGTCCAAACGTTACAAAATTTATAGCATCGTAAAATACCTTCGATAGGCAGTTTCGATGAATTATTCATTCGATAACATTAAATAAATTTGCCAAGAATCAATTGCTTAAAATAATGATGCATATTGATTTGATTAGAATAATTAGGTACGTCGAAAAATTTTCCTCGAAAATTTCCTTAATTGAAACATTTTAGACTCACTGTCGTGATTCTAAGGTATGATGTATAGGGATGTTGGTTCTATGTACCTTTATTAACTGACTTCAAATAAAAAAGAAGGGGGTTCTCAATTCGGTTGTTTCTTTTTAATGTTTATTATCGCATTACTTCGCCATTTATTTTAAGAAATCGATTTGAAAAAACATATTTTATCCGAAAGGTAATTCTGAAAGGTAATAAATACTTCCAGGTTGATGCCATAAAAAAATTATCAGGTCACTAGTTTGGTCATGAACTTTTGATTTATTACACCTTTTCTATTCCAATTTCAAAAAATGAAGGTAAAGCGAAAACAAACATAAATTAAATGTTTTTCAGTCATCGGAATACCGACCGATCGGAATAGTGACGCGCGAGGTGAGTGACATAATTTGAAAAATAATGGATTTTCATAAAATATCTGGCATTCAAATAAAATGTATGAATAACATTTTTTGTACGTCACATTCATTTTTTGTAAATGTAAATTACATAGGTAGGTATATAAAATTTTTACGTAACGAGGGTAAATTCCTGGTGTAGTGTAGGGGTTTAAAAAGGAAGGAATTACCGAAACTTGGACTGAGTTACAAAGATGCAGCGGGGGTTGTAGTTTGTATGCAAAAAGCACGCGCGGGATTCCACAGTGTGGTGAAAGGATTTTAAGTGCGCCTCAAAGGTACGCAATAAAAACGCAGGTCCAGAATAAATATCAAACTACAGTTCAGTCTGAACCTGCGTTAAACATAACGCAGGTTAAAGCTATCAGACTAAACTTCGGAAAATATGTGTCAAGTGCACGAAAGAAGCCTCTCTTCGCTGCGTTACGCTGCGGCCACTATTACAGGGGGCAGCAATACACTAATTACAAACCACGCTAGTAATGTCCTATTACAGGCCTGGTAGTGTAGTAACTTCTGATTTTCTGTTGTGTTCGGTTATTCAAGTCCGGTTTCTTAAAAGTGTTTGACTTTTCCTAAAAAATAAATAAATTTACATACTAAAAGGGTATTGCACCCTTTATTTGAGAGGTCTACCCAAACAGTGAGAACTACATAATGAAGCTATAACAATGGTGGTATAATTCTCCCATAAAAAGGGCTACCTTACATAAAATTTAACTACCACCTTTTGAAACTTTTATGGGTAGAAATTAGCATAAACTCTTTTACAACCTTATTTTAAATATAAAATATGGTTTTGAAGACGGATTTGTTAAATAGTAAAGAGCTTATTTCAACGTTCTGTATATTTGAGGTTAATTAAACCTAATTGTTAGAGCGTTGACCTTTGTAAGTTCCATAATCCATTCAATACCTTTGATAAAATATTGGTGGTTGACCTCATGACGTCATTGATTAATTTTAGACTGATTTTCAATTCACGATCTTCGATCATGGCAACGAGGTTCTAATGAGCTATTAACTGGCCTCTCAGCTCAGTTGGCAGTAGCTCTGCCTTCTGCACCGTAGGTCGTGGGTTCGATCCCCACCGAGAACAAACATTTGTGTGGTTAACATAGATGTTTGTTCTCTGTCGGTTGTTATTGTATTCAATGTATGTGTTTGTATCTGATTTTCATAGTACAAGCTCTGCTTAGTTTGGAGCTAGATAGTGTTGTGTGGATTGACCGCAATATTTATTTGTTTAAATTAGTTAAATATATTAGTAAAAATTTTAACTTTAATTTGTAAATGATAAAATAGTGTAAGCCTGATGTAAAGCAATATGAATATCAAATTTTATTCTAGTTTTAAGTCGTCAAGGGAAACAAAACTAATTCAATATTAAAAACAATTATCCCCATTTCCCGCGATGGTAATAGGGATAATTATTTTCCTCTATTTTCCCCATGACGGTGCTTTTCAAAACGAGGGCGAGATATAATTCACATTTTCATTATATTCCTATAATGTTGAAAATGGTTTATAATTGGGATTAATGATTATTATCAGCATTTAAAGCCCTTAATATTGAATAGCACGTGTTAAACAAACGTATTATCACATTGTATTTATCACGTTGTGGACGCACAATTTTTTTTCAACTGGAGTATTGTTATATACATACATACATAAAATCACGCCTCATTCCCATGGGGGTAGGCAGAGATCACGGATTTCCACGTGCTACAATCCTGACACACCTCCTTCGCTTCATTCACTCTCATAACATTCTTCATACATGCTCGTTGATTTAGGGTACCTACTCCAAAGTTGGCCTTGTATTGTTTAATAGTAAAAATATCAATTTGCAGTAATTTTATCAATGTTGTAGCACCTTGTTGCTAGAATTAAGGCTTACGCACGACTAAAATGTATTTTTGTTGGTTTAAAACCACCATTTCAAGGTGAACTTATCAGAACTCTTCTGCCTACATGGCTTAAAACCAATTTCAACCTTTGGCAGACGCGCTTTACTACCAAGGACGTTTGGAGTCATGCGAAATTTGGTTTGAAACTGCCATCTACACGGTTTAAAACTTCTGTTTTAAACCATCGTTTAAAACAGAACCACGGCAGGTTGATATGCGATGGTGATCAGTGAAATGCTGTCAAATATGACAGCGATCTTTAGATGCGCTGGCCTTTAGATTTCGCAAGGCAGGTACCTAGTTCGATATAAAAAATAATTATCCCTACGAACAAACATCAACTTTCGCCGATATATTAGTAAGTTTTACGAGGTCGCAGCTGGCGGTAAGGCCACTTCAAAGTAAGTGGTTATAGGCGCTTAGCCACATCTGCCGTTGGGGATAAGATTCCGGAACGGAGCCGTTTTTATGTTCCAGGAATCGCTAGTCGGATCTCGGGATCAGTAAGAATTTACTTTTAAAATGTTCGGATACGCTATTTTTTCAAGCAACGTGAATTTTTATTTCTTAGAAAGAGAAATCTGTAAGGCCGACGAAATATCTGTTTCAACATGGTGTTCTGTTTTTCTGACGTAGCAAAATATAGTGACTGTGTTCTTTTTTTTGACGTGACAACATCTTATAATTCGATGGAGCCGGCTGCACGTACGAAAAAAAATGACTCATGCGGCGTTACCTCACTCTGAGGCGTTCCATTTAAGGCTAGAAGTGCAAGCGAGAGCGCGGAACGAGCAAAAAAGGGGCACAACCGGCCTCCGCGTTCGGGAGCGTTCGACATCTGTCTCTCATACTTGAGTGAGCGATGTGTCCGCGTGGACAGCTGTATGACGTTGCCACGTTCAACTATATCGTCAGTAAACCGACTTTACAGACAACCGATTTTTAATAAAACTAACAAGCAGGGCTCCTTATTATTTGGACACCAGTAGCTGCGCAACTAAATTGACTGTATTTTGATAAATAATGGGATCACGACTGTATAAGTGGTATTATCCAGTTACAATCGAAATAAATAAGCAAAATAGATAAATATCGTTGACAATCTAGCCCCAAATTAAGCGGAGAACCAGAGACAGACAGAGCTCATGGTAGGCCTAACAGATGGCTGATTATAATAGTTAAACACTTTTCTTTTTTTTTGTAAATACATATTCAGAATACAATATGACACCCAGAGAAAGAATAAACATCTGTGTGCACTACACAAATATTTGTTATCAGTAGGGATCGAACTCATTATCTACGGCGCAGAAGACAGAGCTACTACCAATTGAGCTGAGAGGCTAGTCAAACCTAAGGTACTATGGAATATAAATATGAAACGGATGTATTTTTACTGAACTGATTTTCGTACTCAAATCTTAGAGTATCGCCATCCGTCATATAAAATATTCCTATCTTCTTTTTTGACAGGTATTAAGTAGAGACGGAAATATTGTCATGTGACGGATGGCGCACTCTCAAATACTAGGTATAATCCGCCTTCGAACGGTTATTTTCTATTTGATCGATTTCTTAAACGTGGCATTGCAGCCATCTTGGATTTTTTTGTACTGATCAGTATTTTTTTTTATCGTAGATAGCTAAGCACTGGGCTGCTATCACATCTGATGGAAAGTGAGGATGCAGATCAGTTGAGCTATCTGTAGATTGTTTGCAACGGTTCACAGATAGCTCAACTGTTTCGTTTGTACTTGGAACGTTTGGAAAATAAATAAATATTTTGGACAATCCACACTGCACTATCTAGCCCCAAACTAAGCAGACCCTGTACGATGGGAACCATATAGCTGAAATAATACCTATATTTATATATTTTCAATACATACTTACAATACAAAACACCCAGACAGAGAACAAACATCTGTGTTTCACCACACAAATAATTATTTTCAATGGAGATCGAACCCACGACCTATGACGCAGAAGGCAGTGCAACTACCGACTGAGCTACTACTACCAGTAGTACTGTATTAATTTATCGATATTAATAATAACTATAGTTATAGTATATAGTCGATGTAACCATAAAAGCGGCGAACCTTAAATGGGATTGGGCAGGGCATGTGGCTCGTATGCCGGACATTCTTTGGGCCAAAATATTAACCGATTGGGTCCCACAAGGGCGGCGTCGTAGAGGAAGACCCCGGAGAAGATGGCGGGACGATCTAGATTCTCATTTGAACGACTGGCGCACTGTAGCCAAAGATCGAGAGGTATGGAAGAAGGGGAGGGAGGCCTTTGCCCTGCAGTGGGACGACCCCGGCTAAAAATAAAAATAAAATAAAAAATCTATGTTTATAAAAGAAAGTCGTGTTAGTTACACTATTTATAAAATTCTTTTGAGAAAATAAATGTTTAAACCTATAAATAATTAAAGTTTTCTTTTGCAGGTGAAAACCCTCTCGCGATGCAACGTGGCGGCGCATCGCTAGGTACGCAACCACTGCTCGCTATCATCGTGTCATTCGCCAGCTGACATATAATCAGCGCGCAATGGACGCGCTACAGTGAACTATGACTCGTGTGAAGTGTTGACTGTGTGTGTAATTATTGTTGTGGTTAGGTTCGCAATGTTTCGAAATGAGAACTGCATTTGAGAGTAGCAATGACTTTCTGTTTCCTATTTATATAGATGGAAACAAATGATACGAAAATAGATTGTTTATGCAACACAGATAGGTTTATTTTATATTCATTTAAATGCAACTGAAAAATTACTATTAACTATTGAAACTATAAAAACAATATTGTAACTGTGGGTCTAAGAATAAATAAATAAACATAAACAAACTGCTCAGGGTAGATATTTCAATAATTATGAATGTCTATTAGGACAGTTATGCATTTCTTAAGCCTTACGCACATCTTAGTCTTCAGCGGTGGCAATCAGTGAAACGCTATCAAATATGACAGCAATATTTAACCGTCACTGATCCCCACCGCAGAATGCTTAGATGTGCGCAAGGCTATACATTGGCTTATTTTTTGGGCTTGAGTAAAACAACTGTTGCCCTTGACGTTATAAAAATCATCTACAGTAGATGCAGAGGGCTGGTTTTTTTATGGGTGTTGAAACTCAAATTCGCAATGTGAATTTCATAGTAATAAGTTTTTTTATTCTGTCATAACAATATGACGTGCGCTTTCGCAAATAGTACACAGTTCCAGTTTTGAATTCAAACTTTTCCTTTAAAAAGGTTCGTTCCTTCTTAAATTCAACCTAATTTAAAAAGAGCGCCATTTCTATTTTTAAACGCTCTGAATAATTATGTGCACAAGGTATTTGCTTAACTTTTGGTTTAGTAGGAGTGCTGAAACTTTAATTTGCAATGTGACTATCGTGTATAGTAATAAGTATTTTTTATTCTGTGATAACGTGTGCGCTTTCCAAATAGTATAAGACAGTTCCATTTTTGAACTCAAACTTTTCCTTTAAAAAGGTTCATTCCTTTTTCAAATTCAAACTTTAATTTAAAAAGAGCGCTTGTTCTATTTTTAAATTCGCTCGCAAAAGGAAACGTGCTCCCGTAGCGTATATTATGTGTCACAGCTGATCTCATACGTGCCTACCAGTCCTAATAGCATTGTCATCGATCGTGTCAGTAACTCAATAAAGTTCTACACTGCGTATTGTATTTCTGCCGTGAAGCAGCATTGCTGTGTTTCGGTTTGAAGGGTGAAATTACTGACACGTGAGGCTGAACATCTGTATGCCTCAAGTTGATCGACGCAGGGCAGTGCATTGTTCACGTGCAGAGCACGTTCCTGACGTGCGTGACCTACGAAGCAATGCGTGGTTACCACTTAATATCAGATGGGCTATATGCTTGTTCCATGAGCTAGTTGTAAAATAAACGTTTTTCTAATTCTTTTTTCAAAAATTGATTTATAGTTTAAATTTTTGCAATGTGTGTGTCATGCCTCTTCTGTTGCAAACGTCTTATTGAGTAGGTATACTATACAGGTACCACTTTTCATCAGTAGGTCTACCACAAGTTCTGTCTGGCTCTGTCTCTGGCTCTGGTTTTGAGTCTGTGTGAGTGCTCACCAGTGTATTAGACTCTGTGTGTGACGTTTCAACGTAGAATTTATTTATTCAACACTCACACATATTCAAAACCAAAGACAGACCGAGCTATGATAGGCCTATTGGTAGGCACTTATTTGCTAAAGTAGTAATACAAAACCTGACATTATACGAGCTATAATATATATTCCCTAAATTGTACGAATCGGGTCGCGTCGCCAATTCACAAGTGTATTTCCTCCCTTACATCGCCCGCGACTTTCAACTTGCAAAACTGAAACTGTCGTAAATAACTCGTTAAACAACCGCTTTGCAATATCTGACTTTTATGCGTGTTCTGAGCTTAGATTCAATAATTCAGAATATTTACTGCACACGTTTGTTCCCGAGTTTTATCAAAGAGGTTTGAAGTTAAATTTTGAATTCAGAAAGGTTTTAATGCTGTTCTATGATTGGTTGAATGACTGTCAGTTTTAGGCGTCAGAAATTATATTCGAAAAAAGAATGCAACTTGAAATTAGAAAAGTTTTGAATGCAGTTCGGTTGACATGACTGTCAGTTTTAGGCATCTAAAATTAAAAAAAAGAACTGCCATTAGAAAACAGAAGGATTGATGTGGGATTTATTTTGCGTGTGTTTTTTATCCAAAAGTAAAACAAATTTATTATGTCTCATTTTAAAATATATTACTTACACGATTTTTAATTACCCGAGGTTGCAAAAATGCATAATTATTTAACCGAAATCTATACAGGGTGTGGCGTAAAGAGTGGATAATCCTTTACCTACGGGTCGGGGGCATCACAACTGTTCAGAAAATAAAAACATGTACCCAGTAAAAGTCCCACGGTTTTCGAGTTATTAAACATTTTCGAAATTTTCATTATTTTGTACTTCTGTCCATACTTTTCGATGCCAAGATCACAAATCAAGGAGTTTTCTCCATCTGTTTTTTTTATGGCATTCTTAGATAACTGTTCTATCAAATGCTAACTGGCATTGGTATGTCAAAGTTACAGTTTTTTTTTTAGAATTTTTTTTAGAAATAAAAATGTGATTTGCTAATTTTTTCCAAAAGTTTGACCTCCTGTGGTTTAAAAAAAATGTATGGTCACCCTGAGTGACCAACTAATAAATAACTTGCCTACTTCATTGAGATTCCGAAATGGTATAGCACTTGGCAGTTTTAACTTTCAATGCAAAGAATATTTGTGTTTAAATAGGGTAAGGGTCATTTTTTCAAATTACAAGTAAGATTTTACATAGCAATCAAATTTACTAAAAACAGAAAATAAAACAAATTAGATATTTAAAATACATTTATTACATTAAAATTTCTTACAACAAGTGCTCAAAATGGCTTCCACTTGCTCTTATGCAAGCCCTGCATCTTCTAATAAAAGAACGCTTTATCTTGCGCGCATGCCCAGATTCAGTGATGGTTTGGGCCGCCCTTTGGATTCGTTCACACAGCTGCTCAACTGAGGTAACAGACTCCTTGTACACCATCTCCTTAAGGCACCCCCAGTAAAAGAAGTCGAGTGGGTTGAGATCTGGGGACCGTGGTGGCCACAGAATGGTTCCCAAGCGCCCGATCCACCTTCGGTGAAACGTTTCGTCGAGGAACTGCCTCACATTACGGGCATAGTGCGCGGGGCATCCGTCGTGCTGCAGCCACATTCTTCTTCTGTCTTCTTCTAATAAAAAATAAAAAATATTTGAGGAAAAAAACAATTTTAAGAAAACAACCGTTGGTCAATCTTTACAACAATATTATTTACATTGAAAGTTAAAACTGCCAAGTGCTATACCATTTCGGAATCTCAATGAAGTAGGCAAGTTATTTATTAGTTGGTCACTCAGGGTGACCATACATTTTTTTTAAACCACAGGAGGTCAAACTTTTGGAAAAAAATGGCAAATCACATTTATATTTCTAAAAAAAATTCTAAAAAAAAAACTGTACCTTTGACATACCAATGCCAGTTAGCATTTCATAGAACAGTTATCTAAGAATGCCATAAAAAAAACAGATGGAGAAAATTCTTTGATTTGTGATCTTGGCATCGAAAAGTATGGACAGAAGTACAAAATAATGAAAATTTCGAAAATGTTTAATAACTCGAAAACCGTGGGACTTTTACTGGGTACATGTTTTTATTTTCTGAACAGTTGTGATGCCCCCGACCCGTAGGTAAAGGATTATCCACTCTTTACGCCACACCCTGTAGAATCAAAACCACAATCACTGATTGAATAATCAATTTGGAATGCGCTGATAATTTCACTGACCGCATCAATTATTGATTAAAAAATGCCAAAAATCAATGAACACGTTCAGATTGCTTTTACTACTATCATTTTATTTTGGAAGCTAAAACGCCTATTACAGAAGAAACCTATTATGTATGGACATGCCTCAAACTACCTTTTAAGGCAATCTTAAAGATTGACGACGAATGTAAATTGTCAAAAATGTAGTTGCATTTTAAATTGTTTTGAGATTTCAGATAATTAAGGTTAAAAGTATTTATTTACACAAAAAACTTACATTTATGCAAATATTTACAAAATGTACAAAATACATAAGAAACAGTTGAGCTATCTGCAGATCGTTACAAACGATCTAGAGATAGCTCAACTGATCCAAAACAGTGCCAGACGGAAGCGTCCCCAAGACGCTGGTGGCATTGCCACGCTGATAATTAAGCCAATTATTGTATTCCAAAATAGTAATAAGTTTTCTAATTGTACCTATTTCAGGCCAGTCAATTGTTGTCTGGTTGATATCGCAGAAAGCAGTAAGACTTCTTTGTGAATTCCTTACTTATTCTCGTCTTATTTATTTATATATAAATAGCTTTATATACAATATCAATTTAAATATAAATTCGTATAAGGTTTAAAATACGAAACATTGCGAATAGTGTGAACTAACCTAAGACATGATTCTAAAATAAGAATAAAACTAAATTAAGCTCTATACCTAGGTAATAAAGTTGTTTTTCAAAAAGGAAGCACATCTTTTGCATTTTCTTGCACATTTTAAGTTAACGGGAACTTTTAAGTTAACGAGAACTAAAAATGCATAAAGTTTTTACAAGTATAATTTATGTAAGGTGCAGTCGCAAACTCCCGCGGCATAGCTAATTTGTTTTCACGGCATTTTCGCTAGTTTAGTACAATTTATTTATTTTGTGACTCTTCTACGTACTATAGTAGCTAGCGCATTTTTATATTTTTTCTTTGCAGTATATCGTGTTCCGGGTCACAAACCCTCCTGTACATACCTAATATTTGTATTTTAGTTTTCTTTTTTGTGTTTTTTCATTACGTTTTTTTAATAACATACAATATGCAAGTTGATATAATACTTATTTACAACAGAATGCATTTTTTAATTGTGATAAATATGTGTTGCTGTAAAAATTAAGTTTATATTTTTATTTACTTATTCCGACCTGCATGGGATTGGCACAACAAATTTTCTTCCTCCACTCACCTCTATCGTCATCTCAGTGCTCACTCCTTTCTTGCTCATGTCATTTTTGACACAGTCCATCCATCTTTTCTTTGGTCTACCCATGAATCTACATACTTCGTAAACTGGATAACGCAGTGTTTCCTAAAAACGAGCCCGGTGAGAGCACCAAAGTAGTAACGCATCTCTTTCTAAGTAGGATGTCCACACATCTGTACTTTTTATAAAATCGAAAGAAACTGCTTGAAATAAAATGTGCTGATTTGTTAATTACTGAATTTTGTTTCCCCGTACAGGGCGAAGGCCTCCCTTCCCTCTATTATTATAGGTCACAACATAGGCACATCATGAATATTTCTTTTGATATTTTTTTTTTACCTGATTCATAAAGCACTGTCTTGTTTATTAGAATAAATTACAACCTATCCTAAACTAGCAATATTTGTTTATTTATTTGTACAAACTGATTTGTATTCACGTTCTTAAAACGGCTGTAATGATTTCGATGAAATTTGCAGTATGGCGGTTTACGGGGGTGAATAATCGAGCTAGCTAGGGCTTATTTCTGGGAATATTCTTATTTCTGAGAAAAATAGCTTTATTGATTTACACACGAGCCCAGATACGCAATTAAGTATAAAAACTAGGTACTTACTAGGCATATTAATTATGTTTTCTAAAAAATAAAACAAGTAAATGTTAAGGTACAATCTTTTATATTCCAACTCGTATTATAATTGATCGAGTGAGCGAAGCGAACGAAGATTTTATGAACAACTTGGGCAATTTGGCATTTTATGTGCGTATGTATGTGTTTTTGTATTTGTGTATTGGCGTAATAGTAGGTATTTATTTAAGTTCGATTGGGTTGATTTTTCG
Organism: Thera obeliscata; assembly: GCA_947578465.1. NCBI lineage: Eukaryota > Metazoa > Arthropoda > Insecta > Lepidoptera > Geometridae > Thera > Thera obeliscata. Next base: position 6,621,139 of record OX387923.1, on the reverse strand, counting down.
GATACTTCCCTCCTAGCTTTTTTCTCAGGTGGTCCTGACGAGCATGGCTTCTGATACTTTGTGGCACTTCTTTCTTTTCTGGGCTTTTTAATGTTATAACATTAAAACATTGAGCAGTATACTGCTCAATTTATAAATCACTGCTGTAGGTCTGATCTGTAAATAAACAAAATATATTATCTTTGATACAACACAATTAAGTAATTATAACTTTTATATTACTTCTAACTTATATTACTTCTTGTAATTATAATTTTTATGACCACCTATAAAAGTATGACTTTCCATTTTAAAGATTGAAGGTACTGTATTCGGTTTCAATTTTTTTCGTGACTCATTAACATAGTCGTCATGCTTGTGTAATAGTATGCAATACCTCTACAAAAATTAAACCATAATAATTGTACCTACTTATTACAATCTTTGTTCCTAGGCCCTCTGATATTCATGGACACCCTATAACACCACTTACATAAAAACATTTAAAATAGCTCACCTGTGAAATGTTAAGCCGCAACCGGGATACCATTCCTTTTTGCAACCATTTACGCAGCAAAAATGAACCATTTTGACGAATAATATCAATTCCTTTAGCTAAAAATCACAAAAACCACACCAATAATTTTAGATCAACAAACCACGTCACATCGCCATTTTAAGTTATAGCCAGTATTGCCGCTTGCAGCTGACGAAATATTACTAATATGACTTCTTATAAATAGCATTTACAACTTGTACCTACTTGCAATATTATCGTAAAAAATATCAAACACGCAAAATAAAAAAATATTAAGTTAGAAGAATTCAAATGACCTATTTTTAATTAAATTTATTGAAATGAGAGAAATCTTCTAAATCTACCAAATACTTTTTGTTTTGCAATGGCAACTTGCTAGACAAGGACAAACTACTATTTTTGAGTCTCTCATGTAGTTCGTTTTTCTATTCTGAGTTGAGACAGAAAAAAATAAACTTTATAGTACAGTAATTACAGCATAAGTTTGTATGAATGAAATATTGATTTTTAATCTTCGTGCGTTATCCAGATAGTATATAAAATCCTTGGGTCTACCTCAATAACCACCATCCACATCCATATATAACACGTCTCTTGTGATATTACTTTCATCCCTCCGCATGACATGCCTAATGCTAACCTACTACTCCTCATCTAAAATCAAGTGCTAACTACTATCAATATTCAAGAACTCATCTATTACGTCTTCCGGTTCGTGGCCCGGTCGCATTAACTCGATTACTATTACTTTTGTTATGTAAAAGGATAATCCAAAAAAATAGTTGGAACCAAACTGTAGTTTGTTGCCTGTTCTTCTAGGCTTGGTCGCGTGGAAGTGGGACCCTAGAATCGTCTAGCTTTAAGACGTTTCAAAGTGATCCTTGAAGACCATTGAAAAGATAAAAACATAGACTAAAGACATTTTTGACGTAGACTTAACTTGACATTGACGTAAGCCACCTAGCGACAACGAAACTGAGCCTAAAAGCAAGTGCTATCTAGCATCAATTATTCAAAGAATTCTTCGTTTGAATACAAACAAGCCTCTTGAAACCCACCCCGCAGGCCACACCTCATTATCATAACCATTTGACGAGACGAGAAATAGCTCTTAAGATTTCCACCGAAGCGATTCGAAAGAAGCGAAATTAGGTGGTTTGAATTAATTACAATAATTATTGGTACCTAGAAACATAACTTAAATATTTATTTCGTATTTTTTTTGTCTTTTTCTTCTTAATTAATGGCATCTGTCCATTTTGGACCCCTTTTGTCAGTGTCGGCTGAGGATAATATTTTATTACAAAAATAAAATAGTTTTTTGTCCAGTCAAGTCAACAAAACCTAATAAATAAGTCGGTCCTAATTGGATTTGAAAACAAATGGTGGCCGTTTTTTTTAGAACCATCTGAAACATTTTGGATCAAATCAGAATATCACATAATTCACTTTAATTTCAACACTTTGAGGTAAGACCTCAAGGTATGTTGGTTAAAATACCACCAAAATTACACAGCAGAACTCAAAATAACACCAGAAAAACAATTAAAATGAAGAAGTTATGTGACTTCCCAAAATGACTTAAAACGAATCGATATTTTTTGTCAATTTATAGGTTTGCGTTTGACAAAGAAAAGATAGCTTGTATGAAGGATGACATTAATAAGAAAGGAGTTACTGCTGAAATGACAGCTAATAGAAGACAGTGGAGAATGAAAACTTGTGCGGACCCCACATGAAGTGGGATATTTTATACAGTGTCATTCCAGTTTATTTATAGACTTATTTTTCATAATTATTCCCGTTATAAATTATACTTGTAAAGCTTTGTATGTTATTATAAGACTGTTTTTATTATTTTATCAATAATTGAAGCTAGCAACTCTAAATACACCTGTTAATAGATTAGTCGAACTATTTATCTGTCTTTAACCCTAATTTTGTTTTCTAATATTAAGCCATGATCTTTTAAAATAAAACGAACGTCACGACAACCTATAGTCCGCACAATCTTACTTTGCGCGTGATGGCAGAAAATGTAAAAAAACTGACTGGAAAATTGATTAGTTATTTTATTTTGATTTTTTTACTGAATAATACTGTCTAGTCTAGATATTAGTATTCTTATTCTACTAATATTTACTTATTTTAATGGATCAATGACAGTTTTTTTATTATGACAACACTGACGTTCGCTTTAAGAAACCAGTGGGTGGTTGCGTATCTTTTTCAATCAAAACCTAGCATCTGTCAGATTTGACAATAAGTTGAGCTTCGATTGCAATAAAAACTAAATTGAAACAAAACTTATCTTTAACAAGGAACGATTGCAACGAGACTGAATGCTGACGTAATAAGCATGAGACAGCGAATAGGAACTTTACTTTGTAAAACTAAGGATGGCAACCAGATACAGATAGTAGTGGAAAATGAAGAATCATAGAATAAGAATAAGAATTATTTATTGTAAAACTGTGTTAGATCTAAGGTACAATATAGATGGAAACAAGATATGTTTGTGATCGCTGTTCCTTGTTAGTATCAAACTTTTGATTGCAACAGATCAAACTTTTGATAAAAAATCAGCTATCTGTAAAGACGGTTTACTGACGATAGTTGAACGTGACAACGTCATACATAGCAATTAATGCGTGAGCGATGCGTCCACGCGGACGCATCGCTCACTCAAGTAGGAGAGAGACAGATTTCGAACGCTGACGAACGCGGAGGCCGTGCCTGCCTCTTTGTCGCTCGTTCCGCGCTCTCACTTGCACTTCAAGCCTTAAATGGAACGCCTCAGAGCGAGGTAACGCCGCATGAGTCATGTTTATTCGTGCGTGCAGCCGGCTCCATCGAATTATAAGACGTTGTTACGTCACAAGATCTAAGGTACAATATAGATGAAAACAAGATAAATGTTTGTGATCGCTGTTCCTTGTTAATTTATTTGTTAGTAACAAGCTTTTGATTGCAACAGAATTACAGAATCACCCAGAAGGTTTAACCTAAATCAATGTTTCGATTATAAATAGATAAACGAATTTTAGATAGGAAAAGTTTTAATGTGTAATATATTAATAAAAGTTATCTACTCGTGTTGTTTTCTATCTATTTAATTATCCCAAATTTTGGACGGCCGATAGAGAGTTTGAAACTAAGGCAATGTATTTTATATTGATCTATACTACAGTGTGTGTGTTATACAGGGTAGAATTTTGTAATGCCACCTGGAGGGAAAGTACTCTTAATACTGCAGATAGAAAATTTTACTCAAAGGAAACATTCCTTTATTTTTGAATAGAAAACAAACTGCATTCAAAGATGTTTGTTAGAGAGATTTCATCCTTATAATTGACCCTAACGATCGATGCAATAAAAGTACAGGGTATAATTTTTTCAGATTTTAGCCGGTTCGATTCCCGGGTGTAGAAGAAGAGAATTTTCGAAAATCTTTGAATGCAGTTTGTTTTCTATTCAAAAATAAAGGAATGTTTCCTTTGAGTAAAATTTTCTATCTGCAGTATTAAGAGTATACTTTCCCTCCAGGTGGCATAACAAAATTCCACCCTGTATACTGTAAGGAAATCACAAATAAAATATGGTGTTCCAAAAAAATTCGTTTAAAAAGGATCCGATGGCGCAGCGGTCAGCGCAGCCCAAAGGAAAGGTCGCGGGTTCAAGTCGCGCTCGGCTCTCAAATTTTGGGACATTACAAAAATCTTTGCAAGGTAATGTATTTTAACCGACTTCAAATAAAAAATGTAATTGAGAGAAATAAATAAATACAAATCTAAAATAATTATAAGTTTAAAAAACTTGAGAAACCGACTTCATTGCCAAACGGCTAAACCGGTTTTAATGAAATTTGTTTGGAAAAATCTGGACTTAGGAATAATCTTCCAAATAAAAAAATATTTTTCTAAATCGGTTCATAAATGACGCAGGCATGCAGTTACAAACATTTAAATAAATATTTTAAAAAAATGGCAACACCGATTTTAATAAAATTAAAATGGGACCAATCTGGAAGCATTACCTTTCAGATATTTTTTTTTTTTTCAAATCGGCTCACAAATGACGAAGTCATAATACAATACATTACACATTAGTAAATCACCTATATATGACGTTATTACTAGTGTTATGTTAAGTCCCTGAGACAGACAGTTAAGCTCGCGTTAACTCCAATTTATATGTAATTTTAAGCCAACAAACAACACAACAATTTCTAAGCCGCACATAACAAATTACATTGTACAAATCCAATTCAGTCGTATATAACGTGGTATCGCTTAGTTTCACGCATCGGGGCGTTAGGTGTAAAATACGCATGCAATCGAAATGGAACGAGTCTCGATTAGATTATGCGGGCTATGGTTTTACGCCCGTACCACACCTCGCCTGAACCGTTATAGAAAGAAAGAAAAGAAAAAGGAGAAAGAAAATATATTTATTTGACATAAGTATATACGTAAGACAACTACACAGAACGGACAACTGAAGGCAGGCAGGCTACAAAAGAAGGTAATAATACAAACAGAACTGGGCACAAAACACACTAGCACACCTCCGCTGCGGAACCATTAAAGGCCTGCGCACACCTAATAGTCCAGTCATTAGAGTAAGTTCACCTCGGAATTCGAGATACCCAGCTGTATGTCTGTAAATATTTGTATATTGACACCCTAAAAATTGTCTCAAAACCTACGTGGCTGTACGCAACTATTAAATTTCAAGGTCAAAAAACTTTTTTTGTAAATATCTCATTTCCTATGGGTTTTTTAATATCAATATTGTAGAATACAAAATTCTCCACAATTTTGGTTTAGAACATTTTTAATACGGTGAACCGTTTTTGAGATAGAGGGCAGAGAGCGCGCGGTCACAGCCCGGTCGTTGGTTGACCTGAAGTGATGCTGCACCATTGCCTGATTACAATAATTGTATCTTATTTATAAAAGTGTGACTCGAAAAAAAAACAAAAAATCTCTTAATTTATTTGGATAAATTATTTGGAGGCACAAAATCTGTTACTATAATAACTTATCGTCTAATACAATATAGCTTATCTTAAGTTTTAAAGTGTGTTTCGGACAGTTTGTGTAGTGGATTCTGCATCACAGTACAACACAGCAGTAGACCTACCACAAGCTCTGCCTGGCTCTGTCTCTGGCTCTGCTTTTGAGTCTGTGTGTGTTCTGACCAGTGTATTATTATTGTGTGTGTGACGCTTCGACGTAGGATTTATTTAGTCAGCACTCAGACAGACTCAAAACCAGAGACAGAGCTTGTGTTAGACCTACAGATTAATAAATTAACTATTAAATTCGTCAACATTTATCTTTAGTTTGCTTCTGCTGAAGTTCACTTAGTTTACAGTTTTCAGCACAGATGCTTAGTAATCGCAGAGTTAAGTGCCTAATCCTAGTTTTAAACTATGTCTAAGAGGATAAGCACAGTGAAAGAAAGAACAGTTAGTTAACTCCAAACTAATGCATTTAATTAATAATTTTACCAACAGTTATGCAAATATTCAGTGCACAAAAGGAACCTCTTTGAGGCGCACTTAAAATCCTTTCACCACACTTGGTTCTAAAGAATCAATTACACGATAAGAAGAAGTTAAGAAAAAAACTATATTAAAAATCATTTTTAAACTCTCAACATCATTTTTAAAGACCTATCCAAAGATACCCCACGCGTATAGAAGTGACTTTTTTTCAGTTCTTTATAAGGGATTCAGTTCTATTCTATCTACTGAAATTTATTGTTTTTTTTTCTATTTTTGTGTGAAAATTTTAATGCAACTTAAAGAATACATCTACTTACCTACTCTACACTCTATCTATCTATCTACTACTCTATCTACTTTTTGTAAATACATACAAATATTTGTTCTCGGTGGGGATCGAACCCACGACCTATGGCGCAGAAGGCAGAGTTACTACCAAACGAGCTGAGAAAAAAAAATGTCTTTCACATTGAATACAGTTGAAGTGAACCAGCTACAACTCCTTGACTATGTTCGACGTAGAACTAACCGTAGGTACTAAGTTGATTAACAACTTACAATGTTTCTTAATAAGCTTAGCATAAACAACAGCGGTTGCTCAGTTTAGAAGAGCTTTGTTAAATTTAGATCTTCAATAAATACAACTTATCTTGTTTATTGAGTAAGTAAAAGTATTTTCATAATATATTATTGTAGGATATTATTCATTGTTATTACTACCTAAGTATACTTATTTGTACTGGCCTCTCAGCTCAGTTGGTAGTAGCTCTGCCTTCTGCGCCGTAGGTCGTGGGTTCGATCCCCACCGAGAACAAATATTTGTGTGGTGAAAATAGATATTTGTTCTGTCTGGGTTATACTGTATTATAAGTAGGCACATTTTTTAAAATTTGCAAAAAAATGTATGCAAGTATTATATCAGCTTTCTGGTTCCCATAGTACAAGCTCGGCTTAGTTTGGGGCCAGATGGTGTTGTGTGGATTGTTCATGATTTTAATTTATTATATTTATAAATAGTTTTTTCTTCCATTCATGTCTTGAATGTTGTGTGTATGGAAGCAAATAAATGATTGTCTATGTCTATGTCTAATTACTATTTGTGGTAGAAGTGGTAGAAACCACACCGACCGGCCTAAAACGATAGTATAAATGCGGGGCAAGTCTCGTCTAAATAATGTCCCGGGCACTACAGCGTCCCGTAAATAGGCTGTTGCCCCCGAAACTGTATAAATTAACTTGCATAATATATTATGGAAAGGCTTGTTTACTTTACCTACTGTTGAAGCACTAACATACGGTAGCACTGTGGTAGCGGCCACGCCTTCCGATCCTAAGCTCATGGGTTCGAATTCAGTCGTGTACCAATGAGTTTCTCTGTTGTTTTTTTTTTGGAGTTTACTCCTAAAGATTCGGTTTTTTGATATAAGGCGCCTGGTATGAGAAAAATGTGGGGAGTGAAATCTGCGAATGACCTCGTTACGTTTTTGGTGCGCAACCTATCTTGCGCAACTTTCTAATTTGGTGTGAGCAGTGCAGCTAGATCGTGGGTAGTATGTACCCTTACTTTGCCTATATGGAGTAAACTCCAGTCGTGCGTCGGAGCTGACACACACAATTTTTTTTTTTTATATTGCACCTTTCGTACACACACTGACAACGTGTTTCGTGCAAATATTTGACACTGTTTTCGAACTTTTATATACAATAATCTATGACGTGTCATATTTTCTTACGATGTTTTACTTCACCGTTTGAGACATAGTGCAAATACATTTTTGAAGAATATTGGTGCATTACCGTATTTCAACCCACGTCCTTGGTATCGGAAGACGGGGACGCTACCAATGCTCAGCAATATCCCACTTAATGCTTAATAACAGTGGTAGGAATAAGGTAGGAATTCAGAGTATGTTATTTACATGTTTATGTATACATTTTAGCGTTGTTTGAGGACCAATACAAAAAACAAAGCGTTAAGCCGAATACCTAAAACTCTTTAAAAATAAATACGCATGCAGAAACAAATTCCACCTCTTTTGTACCACCTTAGCACTAGTTTCTTGTAATAGGCCACTCTGCACTGTACTAAGCCCTTTTAATATGTTAAATGTGTAGCTCTGCCTTCTGTGCTGCAGGGCGTGGGTTTGATCCCCACCGAGAACAAATATTTGTGTGGTGAACACAGATGTTTGTTCTCTGTCTGGGTGTTATATTGTATTCTATGTATGTATTTACAAAAAAAAAAGTATTCAAGTATTATAATCAGCTATATGGTTCCCATAGTACAAGCTTTGCTTAGTTTGGGGCTAGATAGTGTTTTGTGGATTGTTCGCATTATTTATTATTTATTTATTATTATTATTATTAATGTGTAGCTCTGCCTTCTGTGCTGCAGGGCGTGGGTTCGATCCCTACCGAGAACAAATATTTGCGTGTGGTGAAGACAGGATGTTTGTTCTCTGTCTGGGTGTAACATTGTATTCTATGTATGTATTTATAAAATAAATGCATACAAGTATTATTATCTGGTTTCCATAGTACAAGCTCTGCTTAGTTTGGGGCTAGACAGTGTTGTGTGGATTATCCTAATTATTTATGCATAATTTATTAAATTAGATAAATAGTAATGGGGATACAATAAATTAGTTCTCCCTCGTGGAATCATTAATGGGACAAATTATTAAGACCACGAAAAAACAGCGAATCCATCTTTTGTTTCCAAATAGATATTGAATATTTGGAACGGCTGTTAGATAATCATGTTATGCGTTGTCTGTCAGTCGATCACGACGTTGATTGAATTGAAAGCGCTAATAGCTTGTGCTACCTACCGAACATTCCTGAAGCCAAAAGTATTTAATTCCTCCAATTTATTTCGCTCAGCTCTTGTATAACCGGGAATACCTACCAACCTCCAGGAATTTATTTGAGCCCTTCTGCGAAGTATCGGGATGAATTGAATATTTTTGATTGACGTCATCCACTTACACAATAAAATATGGGTGATGGTGGAAAATTAATCCCACTTCTACGAGTATTATAAAATGCAAAAATATTTTATATTATTCATTTTCCATTTGTTCCATACCTTGGTTTTGTACTTAATTTCATGCATACATACTTATTTATAATTAATTATTAATTAAATACTTCGTGCATAATATTATCTAAATATAATACCACTTATTCCCAATATTATTTTTACCCATTATGCAAAAACTTTTTTTTTATTGTTTTATTAATCTATTAGTTTTTATTGAAAATTTGTTATTTGTAATGTTAGTTACATTTGTCTTACGATTAAATAAATCAATATGTATTTGTTTCGAATTTTGCAGCTCAATCCTTGCCCTAATCACTCGACCAATATGGATTCATACTGAAAAAATACAGGAACAGGAAAGAAACTCCCACACTGGCACCCACGATATTATTTATTTTTTGAAAACAGATTACAATAAGAATTCTAAATATGGCTCTACAACTTACAATGATTTTATTGTGTTCATATATACTTCGCTTGCAGACAGTTTTATTAAAACTTTATTATCTGTGGAACAACGCTCAGTATTCTTAAAGGCGCGTGTGCCCACCGCTGCGCACGGAGAGGCTACGCACGTGTATAGAGCTTCACTTTGTAAGAAAATGTAAGTGGTTGTGTCCACTGCAACCCACGGAGAGGCTACGCATGAATTGACGTCATTGACACCACGCGTGGTTTGTTCAAATAGGCGATTACATAGCTCAACGCTGTTGCCGTGGTTCTACGTTTCCACTAAAATACACGAATATGACCCACGGCTACGTACATACAACTCGCTTATCGCAGCGCAGTTTGTCCGTGGATTGCAGTGACGCGTGCGTAGTCTCTCCGTGCGCCGTGCCACGCTATACATAGTCTTCGTGTATAGTGGGATCGTAGACCCACGTTGTCAAACAAATTAATCATCATCATCATCAGCCTGAAGAAGTCCACTGCTGGACATAAGCCTCCCCTACACATTTCTAGGAAGAACGATTTTGAGCCCTTTTCATCCATCGACTTCCCACGATCTTAACAATGTTGTCGGTCCATTTGGTGGGTGGGCGCCTTACGCTTCGTCTTCCGGTTCGTAGTCGCCATTCGAGAACCTTTATTCCCCAACAAAACAAATTAATACACTCAGCTAAACTGCGCCGCGTGGCCGTGTACAGCGTGCACCGCGTTGGGTCTGTACCTTTACAAAAGCAATAAAACTCACAAATATATGACGACGGGTAAGGGTGGAGACACATTGAAAAACGAGGTCGCCATAAACAACAGTATAACACGATCCATATAAAGCCCTCAAAGGCTTTTAAGTGTTTTTAAATTATGTTACCTTTTGGCGGGCAAGCAAAAGGCTCCAACAAAAAGGTTGGTTATGAGTATTGCTGTATTTGTAAGTCTGTTTTGTCTGAGGGCTCGAGCTTCGAAAATAATGCGGGTTTTGTTACAAAGCTGTATAAGATTTGGTATTATCCCAAAAGTTATGAACCAAGTGGGATTTGAACCCAAAACCTTCCCGGTATACGGGGGACGCTAACCAACCTAATGGCTGTAGCAATTAAATAGTTTAAATAGTGTTTCATTTGTCAATTATCAGTTAAAACGTACCCTGCGATGCACTGCCCTACGTTTTTAGAGCACGCAGGTGTTATTAATCAAGTCATAATGTACATGTAATTCTACCTAAGGAACTGTTTATTTCCGTACAAAACCCTATTCCTACTTACAACACACCATGAAGCACTTCTAATGGGGCCCGTTGTAATGGGGCCTGTTGTAATGGGCCCTGTTGTTATGGTGTTTATCGTAATGAACCCTATTTACTGAAACTGAATAGCGTGTTTATTTGTTTATCCTACTTTAAATCCAATTAATGAATTGGGGCCAAAGCTGTCCATCGTGTCACCACATAATTCCTACGCTTGTTTCATTAGCTAAGTTGTATGAAATCTGATCAGTGAGGGCTGTGTGCAAGGCCGCTCTAAGGCCTCCATCATGGCTCAATCCTCACATAGTGATTGTTAGGCCCGTATTCCGAAACAGCACTTGAGTCTGAGTCGAGCCTCATCATAGATTTTATGACAGTTCTCTATTGAAAAGTGTCAAAAATCTGTGCTTGAGGCTCGATTAAGACTTAACTTTTTCAGAATACAAGCCTTAGAGCTGACGATAGCTTATATTAGTCCTGCAGCCTTATTGTCTAACTTGATATCCTTTATTAGTGAACTTTAAGCCGATTGTCACTGGTCGACCCAGTCAGAATTTAGTTGGCCTAAGGTATCCAACTGAAGTTAATTTAGGCGTTACGTTTAATAAGTACGCAATCTCGAAATATGAACTTCCATCAAGTGCCATTCATTCACAATAGGTTTGACTGGCCTCCAGCTCAGTTGGTAGTAGCTCTGCCTTCTGCGCCGTAGGTCGTGGGTTCGATCCCCACCGAGAACAAATATTTGTGAGGTAAACATAAATGTTTGTTCTCTGTCTGGGTGTTATATTGTATTCTAAGTATGTATTTACAAAAAAAAAAATGTATTTAAGTATTATATCAGCTATCTGGTTCCCATGTTACAAGCTCTGCTTAGTTTGGGGCTGGGTAGTGTTGTGTGAATTGTCCACAATATTTATTTATTTTATTTATTTATTAATTTCGGTGGTGGTGGCTTTGCTTATTTCAGATAGTTAAACAATACGAAAGTGACAGTTGAAGTCTAGGCTTCAACTAGGTTTCAAATGTCAAAAATGAAGCCGAAGAAGAAGAAGAAGAAGAAGCCGATGTTGATTACGAGTTGATAAGTCAACTAGATACCTTACTGAGACTGAGACATAGGGCCTTATTGTCTAAGGAAAATAAAGCCCCTGTATGGAAATACGGAGGAACGAAACTCTTCAAAATAAGCACCTAATCTGAGTTTTCTAAAGATTTTACATGACAAGAAAAACAGACAAGAAATTTCCTCCGGAAAAGAATATGCGCCTAAAAGCTAAGAAGATTACTCACATGACGACATTACCTAGGGATGTGACTGTGCCGGCCTTTTTTACAAACTTATTGGAAATAACGCTATTATGATAACACTACCAGCCTGTCCCGGCTTCGCACGAGTGTACATTTGTTTTTGAACACAGAAATATAGCCTATGTTACTCAAGGTGAATGTAGCTTTCCAATGGTGAAAGAATTGTTGAAATCAGCACAGTAGTTTTTGAGTTTATTCATTACAAACATACAAAAATACAAATCTGTCCTCTTTATAATATTAGAATAGATATTAGGCTAAATATAGATAAGTATAAATTATCTGTATACCAACCTACTACTGTCTAAAAACCTCGGGCTACCTTCATATTACCTTACCCTATTCAGGATCCATATGGTACTGACTAACCCCTTGGTCTATCAGGTGGATTACATTTTCCAGAAAAAAAAAACATGGCACTCCGAATGCCGAAGGAAGGGAAACTTTGAACAATTACCCCCGTGACGTGTCCATTGGTTTTTTCCCACCTCAAAAATGGTTCTTATCATGTCACTGATTCTTTCGAACCAAGTGTGGTGAGAGGATTTTAGGTGCGCCTCAATTAAGCTCCATTCATGCACTTGACACATATTTTTGAACTTTTAGGCTCTACGACATGCCGGTTTCCTCACGATGTTTTCCTTCACAGTTCTCAAAAATGCTCAAGCCTTGAAAGGTTTTCACTTCAAGAAAAGACGGAAATGGAAGTAATTTGGTGAGTTTTTTTACGAGTACATAGAAACGTCCCTAAGTAGACAGAATTACGTAAGCACGAGACGCAGCCAATTTCAGGCTGCGGCCGCTTAAGAAATACGATTTGTTATGACAACTTCATGAGAATTATGTTGAGATTTTTTGGGAATCTCTAATTATTAATTTTGAAGACATTGGAGTTGTTTTATTATGACTATAACTATTAAAGTTTGACAACATGTGTCAAGTGCACAAAAGTGTATGAACGATCATACAAAAAAACGTCTAGGTTTGGTTTAAAACGATTTAAATCTAACCTAGACCTAACCTAAACTACTACACAAATATTCGTTCTTGCTAGGGATCGAACCCACGACCTACGGCACACATGGTAAGCTACTACCACTGAGCTAAGAAGCCAGTTGAGCCATTAATGCCCACTGTCCTTTTATTTCCTGAGCCAAAATCCTTAAACATTAAACAGTACTTATAACTTACTCATAACAATACACGAGTGAGTAGTAAAAGCGAATACGTTAAGTAAGTAATAATACATACAGCGTAAGTATAAGTATGCCGCAAGCCGAATAGGGTAATTAGATAGAGCCTCTTCATTGTACAGTCAAAATTTACTCGCGAACAGACATAAGCCATAAAAATATCGGACGCGACTTATAAAAATATCGAAAGCAAAAATAGGAATGAGATTTCCAATTTACTAAAATTTTGTGGAGGCAAAAAATGATGAACAAATTTGGCCCAATGGGGAACCTATCAATATTTTTTAAAAGGGATATTTGATACCCTCTTAAATATGGTTTTACTAAGCTCAGACCTAATTTTTAATCTTTGTGTAAATAAATTTATAAAATACAAAAAAAAATCTAACATCGATTGAATTATATAACGATGTTAGATAAAAATCTAAAGTAGCAATTTTTTTTATTGAACCTATCTCGTCACAGAAATGGACAATCTTTTTTAGTAGGTCGTGTGTTCGATCCCCACAGAGAACAAATATGTGTGCGGTGAAAACATAATTTTAATTCTCTGTTTGGGTGTTGTATTGTTTTTAGGGTTCCGTAGCCAAATGGCAAAAACGGAACCCTTATAGATTCGTCAGGTCTGTCTGTCTGTCTGTCTGTCTGTCCGTCCGTGTCACAGCCATTTTACTCCGAAACCGTGAGAGCTAGACTGATGAAACTTGGCGAGTAGATGTATTCTGTGAACCGCATTAAGGTTTTTACATAAAAATAGAAAAAAACTATAAATTTTGGGGGTCCCCATACTTGAAACTGAAACTCAAAAAAATTTTTTTCATCGAATCCATACGTGTGGGGTATCTATGTGTGGGGGTGTTAATTGGTCTTCAAAAATAATGTTGAGGTTTCTTATATCGTTTTTTTCTAAAATAAATAGTTTGCGCGAGAGACACTTCCAAAGTGGAAAAAAGTTGGTCTCCCCCCCCCGAACTTCTAAAATAAGAGAATGATAAAACTAGAAAAAATGTATGTTGTACATTACTATGCAAACTTTCAACGATATTTGGTTTGAACGAGATCTAGTCAGTAGTTTTTTTTTATACGTCATAAATCGTAGACCGCAATTTACCCTTCGACGAACTACAAGAACCTTTATATTATGTTACTTGATGCTACGGAACCCTTCATGGGCGAGTCCGACTCGCACTTGGCTGCTTTTTTAAATAAGGTATCTATTTACAAAACAAATGCAGGTATATGAGTATTATATCAGCTATCTGGCTCCCATAGTTCAAGCTCTGTTTAATTTGGGGCTAGATAGTGAAGTGCGGACTGTCCACAATATTTATTTTACTTACAATTGCCGCGACTAAAAGTCGTGTCCGACGTCCAATGTTTTGTTCTTGTCCTACCCTCGTTCAGAGTATTAGGTCGTAATAATAAAACAGTTCTAGCAGAGTCTTGAAGTCAGCGTTTCATACATATTTATTACTTAATTACGAGTGTATTATAATTATGGGTAAATTAACAAAGATTGCTTCAATAGCAGAAGCTTATATACAAGGTGTTTGTACTCGTATGTACAGGGTTATTCATTATTAGCTACAAATACTCAGGAACTAGGTTCAACAAATAAAATAAAAATATTTTTGAAATGATTGTTTTTAGTTTTGTTACGAAAATCCCAAGACAATCGATGAAGATTATCTTTTCGAATCATTGGCGCGTTGTTACTTACATCTAAAAGTCCATTTCTAATCAAAGGCGAGCCGCCTGACCTTTTTTGACCTTTGTTCAGCGCCCGCGCGCCGCGAGTGACACTCGGCGTTCAGTCACCACCTGGGTGGCGATGATAGGTCATCGTCCTGTTATCCGTGGTAATAATTATGCAATATGTCGTAAGTAAATTAATAAAAATAAAATTCTAATACAAAAACTTAAATCAGTTTAGGAAATAAATTGATTCGGCCAAACAAATATTATATACGACCCAAAAATTAGCCCTGTCAGTTTGCGTAGCTAATAATGAATAACCCTGTTTATTTCTTCACATTCATCTCCATACCGACTGAATGGCTTTTGATATGCCTTTGAATGTTAAATTAAAAATCTTTATCATTAAGGCTTTGCTTCTATTGTGGATTATTTATTAAACAGTGGGGTAACTTTTCAATAATATTTGAGGGACGCTATAATAATATTTTTTTAGTTTATTTTTTGTGGTAACAATTTTTTCCAACACTTGGTGTGCCGGTTTGAACACACTCGTGCATTTGGATATGTTGTGTCTGACCGCAAAATTAACCGCACCGTTTTTTGAGTACATATCCTGCTAATCTTTTTACCAATCAAAGCAGCAGGTCTACCACAAGCTCTGTCTGGCTCTGGTTTTGAGTCTGTGTGAGTGTTGACTAAATAAATCCTACGTCGATGCGTACAGTAAAATACACTGGTAAGCACTCACACGGACTCAAAACAAGAGTCAGAGACAGAGCCAGACAGCTTGTGGTAGGCTTACAGCTGGCACTGCGCATAAAGTCCTTTCAATAAATTAAGAATATTAAACCTACTCGTGCATTTTATACGATCACCTTGTGCATTTTATTACGACGATCAAATGGACGGCCATTTCAATCTTTCTGGGTATATCCATTTTTGGGTAGAAATACTCATTGATTGGAATTGAACCCACGATCTTAGGATCACAAGACGAGGCCGCCATTAGACCACGCGAAATGGCGAGATTTCGCAGTTAAAAGCACTGCAGTAGATAAAGACCAGCTTAAGTTTATAATGGACGTCGCTAGACGCTTTTATTGCTTTGTCAAAGTTGCGATTAGGGTTGCCAGTTTGAGAAAAAAGCTATTTGCCGGGTTATAGATGGTCTTTTGAAAAAAACTTTGAATCAATTCTTGGAATACGGAAAGTTTTTTGTTTGTCTGAAGCAATCCTACTGAATGCGAAAGTTTTATATACTTCCTAATGTAGGCCTACCACAAGCTCTGTCTGGCTCTCTCTCTGATGGCTCTGGTTTTGAGCCTGTGTTAGTGCTCACCAGTGTAATAGTCTGTGTGGGTGATGTTTCGTCGTACATATAGGTTTTATTTAGTCAACACTCACACAGAGTCAAAACCAGAGCCAGACAGAGTTTGTGGTAGGTAGGCCTACTGATAGAACGAGCGTATGCTCATCTGATGATAAGTGGGAAACATCACCCATGGCAAAGTATTTCATTCAAGTCGATAAGAATATTATTATACAAAAAAATTGTAGGAACTGAAACATTATTTGTTGCCAGCTCTTTGTGAAGGGCTCGTCTGGGGATGTACTACCACTATTATATTGTAAGTTACGTTTATGTTGGTAATATTTTTGAAAATACTCGTAATATTTATTTAATCTCATCAAATCAAACTCGGGGGAAGTTTGATTTGATGAGATCTAATGATTCTGAGATTTGATGATTTGATGACTCTCTTGTTTATGTTCGATTCTGTCCATCCCAAGGTTGCCTGGTAGAGATCGCTGTTAGCGATAAGGCCGCCCATTGTTTTACTGTGAATTTTTATTTTTAAGCTAAATACTGTATTTATTTAAGTGTCATAGTAATCAATAAAGAGTTATCTATCTATCTATTTACCACTGTGCGTATTTCTGCCGTGAACGTCCTAACATCAGGTGGGCTATAGCCTTTTCCATCAGATTTTTGTATAAAAGTTGTATAAAAAAAGTATGAATGGAGTTCATGGCCTTACATTTCCAAATGAGTGTTTTAAAGAGCTTCAACTCTCCGCTCTTTAACATCTTAATTACTGTGAAATGTTCGCCTTCAGCTCTAACAAAGTACCGGACGCGACTTTAGAAGCGTCTTTTTCACTTTTCCAACGCAATAAAAGCATCTACAGTACCCGAAGTCGGAGTTTTGCTACCACATTTCGTTACCAAATGTTGTTTTCGTTTCGCCTATTTGTCTCTCTCTATTGTATGGTGAAAATACGAGACGGCGAAAATACGTTACGTAGTTAGAGTTGTTGTTGCATCTTTTCTCCATACAATAGACAGAGACAAATAGGCAAAACGAAAACAACATTTGGTAACGAAATGTTGTAAATGCACTGGGACTTCGGGCTCAGAGCACAGTTAAAAAACTTTAGGTTGTCTTTATCTACTGCAATGTTCTAAACTGAGAGATCTCGCAATTTCACGTGGTCCAGTGGTAGTGGCCCCATCTTAGATGTGAGTTCAAAACTAACCACTAGTGTATCTTAGTATATAAAAATGAATTGCTGTTCGTTAGTCTCGCTAAAACTCGAGAACAGCTGGACCGATTTGGCTGATTTTAGTCTTGAATGATTTTTGAAGGTCCAGAGAAGGTTTAAAAGGTGAATAAATATGTTTTTGTTCAACGGGAACGGTAACGGGGCGAGCAAAGCCGCGGGCAGCCGCTAGTTCGTTTATAAATGTATTTGTAGAATGCTAGTACTCTCAAACGGTGAAGGAAAACTCCGTGAAGAAACCGGCATGTCGTAGCACCTAAAAAGTTCGTAAACATCAAGTGCACGAAAGGCACACTTAATAGTACATTGTTACCCGAGTGTTGAAAGTCACGTTTTTTGAGTCCCGAGACGGGTTTGGCGCCAGAGCGATAGCGAGGGCGCCAATGGAGCTTGAGGGACTTAAAAGAATTTCACCCGAGGTAAACACTGTGCTTTTCATTACGAATACAAGGAAAGTAAAAATAAAAACATGAAAGAAAAATTTGTGAAAATGAAGATTGAATTGCCGCCTTCCCGGTTTTTTTTTTCTTTTTCTCTGGCGGGCCTTCGGCTTCGGCTCGCCAGCATCATTCAGCCATTATTTTCATTCTCATAATTTAAAAAGTTGTAAATTGTTTGCTCAAATCTATGTTATTTTAAATAAATAGTTGAAGCTATATATTAATCAAGTAATTTAGAAGATATATTATTTATTTAATACTATCTTTATGTTATTAAAATTTTACATTGCGCTTTAATTAGACTTTATAAAAACTTCTTACCGTTGTAATGGGTTTCCAACCTACTTGCTGAATAAAAAGTTGGAATTTCAACGACCTCCTTGCAGTTAGAAAGACTTTAGAAAGTTGGAACATGGTTGAATAAAAACGAACTTGTTTTTTTTATAATTTGACAGCTGTCAGTAGAAAGCGATTCTCCCCAGGGCTGAAAGTTTTACTTTCAATTAGGCCCCTCAGGCAACTTCAGACCTACTTTCAGAGTATGAGTAATGAAAAATCTTTTTACCACACTTGGTTCGAAAAAATCGGTGAAACGGAGATCAGTTTTTACTTTTATTAATGTTCTCGAGAAACTCATAAATGGTAATTTTTACTCGCGTTATTTTCTCTTTTAATTATTGTTGAGGGGAATAAAATATGGTTGCGTCAATAAGTCGCGTCTGTAGCTTTTTTACTCAGGTTTAAAGGTCGTAGAATGCTTTTAAACAACATTGAAAAATGGCTGTAAGGCTCAAAATGCAAGCAATGCATTACATAAGTAATAACATAAAAATAATGTATTACAGACAAAGACCCATAAAATAATAAAATGTATGAAATGGTTTCTAGAACAAAAACCTTGCTTAAAAAAAAACTAGTAAATTAAATTTAAATCCTAAAAAACCGCAGTCAGAAATTTTTGATTTTCTTTCAATTTTCATTATTCTACTAGTCAAATCTTTTAAATTGTTACCCATATTTAAAGAGTTGTGAAAAAATGTATTATGTAATCCGCTATTTTGTGGTGACGGCCATCTTGAGCCAATTTTGATTAAATATAGCTAAGAACACCTTTTTACCTCTTCACCTTTCAAATAAAGAATAACTAAATTGGTTCCCTAATCCGTTCGGGAGCTACGATGCTGACACAAACACACACCCACACACAAGCACGTCAAACTTTTCCCCGTCGTTTTTGGGTCGTCAACAATTCTCAAAAGATATTTTCATACGAGCAGTCTTGAAGAATCGTAGTCCAAGACTGATCTCAGGTAAAGTACACCAACCCTTAGATGTTCTAATACTTGCCTAGTATGTATTCTAATAAGATTCCTTGAGTATTTCTAAGGAACTTCTTCCAAGAAGGGTTTTCCTCAGACATCAAAGGGTCATAAAGCCCTTTCATACATTTAGTGGCAGACGGTCTGATTTTACAGTAGTGGTAATAATAATATTAATTCATTTATTTTCCTTTTAAGGCCTGCGCAAATCACTAGGCGATGGCGTGATCAGTGAAACGCTATATACCAAATATCGCTGTCATATTTGACAGCGTTTCACTGATCGCCATCGCAAAATGCTAAGATGTGCGCAAGGCTTTACAAAGTTAGGTAAGTCGGCAGCTGCTTCATGATGTTTTCCATCACCGTTTGAGATTGCATACATTTTTTCATTTTAAAACTTTTATAGCAAACTTTTCAACCACGTGTTGTTATTGTTATTCATTGTAATATTTACATTACCTTTGAATTATTCACAGAATGAAATGTAAAGCAGTTGGTGTTGGTGTTGGTAAACATCAGCGGAGATCATCAGAACAAGCGACAAATTATGCAACAAATAAACAAATGCAAGCCAACCTGAATCACAGATATGCTAATTTGAGTCATTTTGACGACAAGATGGTATGTGGAGATGAGCGAAGCGAGTTGCTTTTTTTTAGCTAACTGTTTTTGTATTGTTTTAGTTACAATAATATTATTGTGGAGGAATATTTATTGGAATATTTATATAATATATAGGAATATTTATATTTTATTGTGGAGGATTAAGGTATTGGAACATTTCCAAATGAGTGTTTTAAAGAGCTTCAACTCTGCGCTCTTTAACATCTTAATTACTGTGAAATGTTCGCCTTCAGCTCTAACAAAGTACCGGACGCGACTTTAGAAGCGTCTTTTTCACTTTTCCAACGCAATAAAAGCATCTACAGTACCCGAAGTCGGAGTTTTGCTACCACATTTCGTTACCAAATGTTGTTTTCGTTTCGCCTATTTGTCTCTCTCTATTGTATGGTGAAAATACGAGACGGCGAAAATACGTTACGTAGTTAGAGTTGTTGTTGCATCTTTTCTCCATACAATAGACAGAGACAAATAGGCAAAACGAAAACAACATTTGGTAACGAAATGTTGTAAATGCACTGGGACTTCGGGCTCAGAGCACAGTTAAAAAACTTTAGGTTGTCTTTATCTACTGCAATGTTCTAAACTGAGAGATCTCGCAATTTCACGTGGTCCAGTGGTAGTGGCCCCATCTTAGATGTGAGTTCAAAACTAACCACTAGTGTATCTTAGTATATAAAAATGAATTGCTGTTCGTTAGTCTCGCTAAAACTCGAGAACAGCTGGACCGATTTGGCTGATTTTAGTCTTGAATGATTTTTGAAGGTCCAGAGAAGGTTTAAAAGGTGAATAAATATGTTTTTGTTCAACGGGAACGGTAACGGGGCGAGCAAAGCCGCGGGCAGCCGCTAGTTCGTTTATAAATGTATTTGTAGAATGCTAGTACTCTCAAACGGTGAAGGAAAACTCCGTGAAGAAACCGGCATGTCGTAGCACCTAAAAAGTTCGTAAACATCAAGTGCACGAAAGGCACACTTAATAGTACATTGTTACCCAAGTGTTGAAAGTCACGTTTTTTGAGTCCCGAGACGGGTTTGGCGCCAGAGCGATAGCGAGGGCGCCAATGGAGCTTGAGGGACTTAAAAGACTTTCACCCGAGGTAAACACTGTGCTTTTCATTACGAATACAAGGAAAGTAAAAATAAAAACATGAAAGAAAAATTTGTGAAAATGAAGATTGAATTGCCGCCTTCCCGGTTTTTTTTTTCTTTTTCTCTGGCGGGCCTTCGGCTTCGGCTCGCCAGCATCATTCAGCCATTATTTTCATTCTCATAATTTAAAAAGTTGTAAATTGTTTGCTCAAATCTATGTTATTTTAAATAAATAGTTGAAGCTATATATTAATCAAGTAATTTAGAAGATATATTATTTATTTAATACTATCTTTATGTTATTAAAATTTTACATTGCGCTTTAATTAGACTTTATAAAAACTTCTTACCGTTGTAATGGGTTTCCAACCTACTTGCTGAATAAAAAGTTGGAATTTCAACGACCTCCTTGCAGTTAGAAAGACTTTAGAAAGTTGGAACATGGTTGAATAAAAACGAACTTGTTTTTTTTATAATTTGACAGCTGTCAGTAGAAAGCGATTCTCCCCAGGGCTGAAAGTTTTACTTTCAATTAGGCCCCTCAGGCAACTTCAGACCTACTTTCAGAGTATGAGTAATGAAAAATCTTTTTACCACACTTGGTTCGAAAAAATCGGTGAAACGGAGATCAGTTTTTACTTTTATTAATGTTCTCGAGAAACTCATAAATGGTAATTTTTACTCGCGTTATTTTCTCTTTTAATTATTGTTGAGGGGAATAAAATATGGTTGCGTCAATAAGTCGCGTCTGTAGCTTTTTTACTCAGGTTTAAAGGTCGTAGAATGCTTTTAAACAACATTGAAAAATGGCTGTAAGGCTCAAAATGCAAGCAATGCATTACATAAGTAATAACATAAAAATAATGTATTACAGACAAAGACCCATAAAATAATAAAATGTATGAAATGGTTTCTAGAACAAAAACCTTGCTTAAAAAAAAACTAGTAAATTAAATTTAAATCCTAAAAAACCGCAGTCAGAAATTTTTGATTTTCTTTCAATTTTCATTATTCTACTAGTCAAATCTTTTAAATTGTTACCCATATTTAAAGAGTTGTGAAAAAATGTATTATGTAATCCGCTATTTTGTGGTGACGGCCATCTTGAGCCAATTTTGATTAAATATAGCTAAGAACACCTTTTTACCTCTTCACCTTTCAAATAAAGAATAACTAAATTGGTTCCCTAATCCGTTCGGGAGCTACGATGCTGACACAAACACACACCCACACACAAGCACGTCAAACTTTTCCCCGTCGTTTTTGGGTCGTCAACAATTCTCAAAAGATATTTTCATACGAGCAGTCTTGAAGAATCGTAGTCCAAGACTGATCTCAGGTAAAGTACACCAACCCTTAGATGTTCTAATACTTGCCTAGTATGTATTCTAATAAGATTCCTTGAGTATTTCTAAGGAACTTCTTCCAAGAAGGGTTTTCCTCAGACATCAAAGGGTCATAAAGCCCTTTCATACATTTAGTGGCAGACGGTCTGATTTTACAGTAGTGGTAATAATAATATTAATTCATTTATTTTCCTTTTAAGGCCTGCGCAAATCACTAGGCGATGGCGTGATCAGTGAAACGCTATATACCAAATATCGCTGTCATATTTGACAGCGTTTCACTGATCGCCATCGCAAAATGCTAAGATGTGCGCAAGGCTTTACAAAGTTAGGTAAGTCGGCAGCTGCTTCATGATGTTTTCCATCACCGTTTGAGATTGCATACATTTTTTCATTTTAAAACTTTTATAGCAAACTTTTCAACCACGTGTTGTTATTGTTATTCATTGTTATATTTACATTTCCTTTGAATTATTCACAGAATGAAATGTAAAGCACTTGGTGTTGGTGTTGGTAAACATCGGCGGAGATCATCAGAACAAGCGACAAATTATGCAACAAATAAACAAATGCAAGCCAACCTGAATCACAGATATGCTAATTTGAGTCATTTTGACGACAAGATGGTATGTGGAAATGAGCGAAGCGAGTTGCCTTTTTTATTAGCTTACTGTTTTTGTATTCTATTAGTTACAATAATATACAGTCCTCTTTCTAAATCTTCGTTTCTTCTTCCTCTATCTTTTCCTTTTTGCATGAGCTAAAAGTCTTACTCCCAATGAAATAAATAATAGAACACGTCAACAAAGAGAAACTACAACTCCTCCAGGTTAGGCAACGCCCTTGCGTTGCGACAACATCAAGGGTGCTGTCCTTACAGCACCCTTGGTCTATGGACGACGGTGACCGCTTACCATCAGGTGGGTCGTAAGCTCGTTTGTCTTTTAGTTTAAAAAAACGTGCCATACAAATAAAAAACCAAGCAAAAGTCAGCGGATCGCTCCGCTCGCCACAAACCACTTTCCGACTCGTTAAATAAAGGCGAGCATTTCGTATAAATTTTCGCAAGGTCTCAGAGCAAAATAATCGTATTCCCGCTTCATTTGGTCGCTTCCTTGCGTAATTTGCCATCTCCTTAGCCTCATCCAGCGTTGATTTTATTCAACTCAGTTCACTTTTTAAAGAGGCTCGGCGTAAAAAAGAAGGCCCAAGAAATTAGCACGCGAGTATAATGTGATTTAATATTTTGTTTTACACTGGTCATAAGAAACTAAACAAAATGATCTTAACTAATTTAAAGTATTATTAAGATTTAGTAAGTACTGCTAACCGCTGGCTGCTAAAAAATGTCAATGAAAAAAAATGAACAACAGCCAAAATAGTGGCCAAGAACCGGCTCCAGAAGCGATATAGGGCGCCCTGCAGCAAGATGCTTAAGTGACATAGTAAAGGTCGCGGGGCGGCAATGGGTTAGACTGGTACAGGATCGAGGTAGATGGCACAAACTAAGGAGTGGGTGAAGTCAGGCTGTGGATGATGATGATGGTGACGATGAAAAAAATGTCACAATGATTCACATTTTTAATTATAGGTTGAGACGAGGAAGAGGCCAAGAATAAGTACATGACCCAGATAAAAGAAAAGGTCGCTGTCATGTCGTATTAGAAAGTCATGGAGGCCGCATTTGAAAGACTCAATATGCATGATGACTAATTTTCAAAATCTCTTCTATTATATTCAGAAGTATCTATTATGTCTAAAATATATCATATTTCTGTAGAAAATTAAGGTTTTTGTGCAATAAAAGTACATTTCAATTTAAATTTTGAAATTCACGCCAAAACGCTCGCTGGTGTCATGGCGTCTGTAATTACGTCACGGCTCAGTATATCAACAGTAAAGATTGGTGCTTTTATACTAAATCAGATTGACGTTTACTGAGACGTGACGTAATTCGCTCCTCCCGGTGTTTAAGCTATCCTGGCGGATTGTTGTATTTTGTAGATTTATTTTAACAAATAAATTATTAATCTCGACATTAATAAGAGAATAAATACATTTTTCAAAATCTTTGAATCCTTTTTCATTAGATTAGGTAAATATTTCGGTGATACTTGATTACTGTCTTCATGCCTATTGGAGGGAACTGCATCAGAACCCCGACAAGAACAGAGCTTTTTACTCTTAAATTTAAAAGAATAGTATCACTTTGAATCATAATTAGGTTCTAATACCTATGATGAATTGATAAGTTTGACATTCAAAGTGACCCGAAAACACATCAAATTTTCAATGACTCACAGTACTAAATCCCATAGGTTGGTAGTAACACCTTCTACGCGAAGAAAGCGTGGGTTTGATCCCTAACGGGAACAAATATTTGTGTACGAAATATTCTTAGATGTAGGTATGTATTTCCCAAAAAAATATATAAGTATTATATTAGAATTCTGGTTCCCATAGTACAAGCTAGAAGAATAGAAGTTAATTCCACAAAAATTAAAAATTAAATAAAAAGTGTGCATTTGGAACATAGTCCTCTGTCTTGATGTACAATAAAACATCAAGACAGAGGACAAACATCTATATATGTTCAACTGTATTAATATGTATCATATCTATGCTGTGTGGATTGTCCACAATGCATATTATTTATCAAACATATTAACCACATATTTTTGACGCTGACTGTCCTCTTAGGCGTAAGTCAATATTACCCGGAAGAAAACGCGGCTGAGATCCAGCCTCCGGCAGTCCTATCCGAGAGCAAATATTATCTCAATTTAAACGATACTTCATATTTATTGGACCAAATACTTCAACTTTATGTGACTTTGGTCAAATAGTTCCCACCTCTTCAGCCGCAAATAGGCAAGATAGCCAACAAAATTAATTGTGCACCTAGTTTTTACCTATCTTGACTTAGTTTTAATATAGACAACTTTGTAAACCTTTTAAGAAAATAAATATTTTTATTATTATTAATATTATTAAAAATGCTTTTCAAATTTTTCCACAGTATCATAATCATCATCATCATCAAAAATAACATTAACAGTGATATGGAAAAAACGGGTATTTATCGCGATTACCTTTATTATTTCCCGTTTCAACTGTGTTACAACAGCCGTGGTCGCGGGGAGACTGGAGTTCATTGAAGGTACTGTCGAGAAGCGGAGACAGTCGCAGTTGCAACTACCCTCACTTTGTCTTCAGAATAAGAAATGTCCACGTTCATACTACGACACACCACACTAACTGTATCTACACACTGCGCTGATCTTTCGCGACGGGCACACTTAACGAAAACAAGGATTCCAGGACGAAGAAAGTTTATAGCAGTCTTCACGATTGAAATTGGGGTACTTTTTAACCGACTTCCAATCAAAAAAGAGGAGGTTCTCAATTCGGTTGTATGTTTTTTTTTTTTATATTTTTTTTTTTATTTTTTTTTTATGTTTGTTACCGCATAACTTCGTCATTTGTGAGCCGATTTGAAAAATTATTTTTTTATCTGAAAGATACTGCTTTCAGATTAGTCCCATTTTAATTTTATTAAAATCGGTGTTGCTATTTTTTTTTAAATAATTTTTTTAATGTTTGTAACTGCATGCCTCCGTCATTTATGAACCGATTTAGAAAATTTTTTTTTATTTGGAAGGTTATTCTTACGTCCAGATTGTCCCAAACAAATTTAATCGGTTTAGCCGTTTGACAATGAAGTCGGTTTCTCAAGTTTTTTAAACTTATAATTATATAA
This sequence comes from Thera obeliscata, assembly GCA_947578465.1. Taxonomy (NCBI): domain Eukaryota; kingdom Metazoa; phylum Arthropoda; class Insecta; order Lepidoptera; family Geometridae; genus Thera; species Thera obeliscata. Next base: position 6,595,031 of record OX387923.1, on the reverse strand, counting down.
AACGCTTTAATTAGCTTCACCTGTATGTATGTAACCGTCCTCTTTGAGCTCGATTTTGTCCTACTTTGAACTATCAGATTTGATTCAAACTTTGCACATCTGTCAAAGGTCGATGACAATGCAATAATATGAAAAAAAAATAAAAAAAAAATGAAAAAAAACAACTAAAAAGAAAAATAAATTATAGTTTAAAAAACTAAAAAAAAAAACGCTTTTATAACTAATTGAACTAAAAAGTTAAAAATAAAACTGTAATAATCAATTGAAAAATTTATATTATTGTACAAAAAGCGTGGGGGGGGGCTTGATTTTGATTGTTGTAAATATTTTATCAATAGTTTATTATATCTGAAGTTATTATAAAAAGCACCCCACGCTTTTTTGTACAATAATATAATTTTTTCAATTGATTATTACAGTTTTATTTTTAACTTTGTTGTGATTGAATGAAACGCCTCAAGTGCTGGACAACAACTGCTTTATTTATGAATACCCACATCTAAGTATGACACAATGAATACCCACAACATCTCCCCCACCAAACAATAAACAATATGTGATGTGACTATAAATCTAACTTATACTTAATAATAGCAAAACATCTATAGGTAAGAACATATTTGATGACAGAAAGATAGGCAGGCAATACACCTATTAATAATAGGCCAGCAAGAACACTGGTAGCTCTGTGCGTGCATTCCTAATTACTTACCTATCCTTCCATCCATCATCTAACAAAAGAATAAGACTTACACTTAAGTAAGTGAACCTTTTGTTATTAACATGTAGGTACTCACTTATAAAAAATACAAATAAAAGATAACTCTATAAAAGGTATTATAAACCTATGCTGAACTATATAAATATTTGGTAATAAAAACCATTTTACATATCTATATTACTTACCTACCTCTTTACTTAGTATTTTGAGCAATGCGTTGCGACGCAATTCTTTTTGCCTTGCGAGTAAGCGGCGGACATGTAGTATTCGTAGGTACCCTAGGTACTTCTACTTCTTGACCAGAGTCTGAGCCATCATTCTGATTACATGGATCTGATTTTTTTATATAGACATCCTCGTGAGCATCACAAAACTCATCCTCGTTGCTCACACTAGTGTTAGAGGATTTTAGATCAGGTTCACATTTAATTAGATGACGACGGTTGCGTCTATACCTACCACCTGCACTAGTCTGAACAATGTATGATCGAGGGGTATTAGCATGGCTCACCACTTTTGCCCTACTTCTAGTTTTTCCGTCTATACAAACAACAGAATCACCTTCTCTTAGAGTAGGTAAAGTTTTACAACGTTGATCATAATACATTTTTACATTACTTTGTTTATTTAACATTGCCAGATGTTCTGATGGGTCGATTGGCTGTGGTTTTAGAATGTTTGAATGCACAGGTAATTGACAACGCAGCCTTCGGCCCATCAACAGCTGTGCAGGAGAACTCAAACCGTCCCTGGGTGTGTTTCTATAATTCAGGAGCGCTAATTCAAGATCTCCGTTACTTTGAATAGACTTCTTTAATATTTTTTTTACCGTTTGTACTGTCCGTTCACTTTTACCATTAGATTGCGCATAGTTAGGTGATGACGTCACATGGTCGAACCCCCATGCATTGGCAAAATGTTTAAACTCCCGACTAGAATACTGTGTTCCGTTATCGCTTATCAGAACGCTGGGAATCCCATGGCGTGAAAATATATTTTTCATGCTTTGTATCACTGCATTTGAAGTCAAATTACTCAATTTACAAACTTCTACGAAATTAGAATAATAATCAACCAAAATTAAATAATGTTGCCTTTTAAACTCAAAGAGATCAGATCCTATCTTATACCAAGGCAGCTCGGGAATTTCGATAGGTATCATGGGTTGCCTAGCGGGTGCGTTTGAGTGCTCCTGGCACGTGTGACATCTTTTCACATACAACTCTATGTCACGTGACATGTTAGGCCAAAACATGACTTGCCTCGCGCGTCGCTTGCACCGATCTATACCTAAATGACCCTCATGGATAATCCTTAGCATATCGTCTCTTGCATTTCTAGGAATTAATACCAAGTTATACCTAAAAATAACATCATCCACACCCCCACCCACCGCTGTCACCATGTTGTGATTGAATGAAACGCCTCAAGTGCTGGACAACAACTGCTTTATTTATGAATACCCACATCTAAGTATGACACAATGAATACCCACAACAAACTTTTCAGTTCAATTAGTTATAAAAGCGTTTTTTTTTTTTAGTTTTTTAAACTATAATTATTTATTATTTCAATCGCTTCCCGGACCATTCTTCTATGGTAAAAACGTTCTCTGAATTCTTCTCAAATAGGTTCACAAATGACGAAGTAATGCAATAGCAGACATTTAAAAAAATTGAGAACCTCTTTTTTTGAAGAAGGTTAAAAAACCGCAAAAACTTATGCACAATTTATTCATGGCCAAACATTAAAAAAAATTGAGAACCTCTTTTTTTTTGAAGTTGGTTAAAAAACCGCGAAAATATAATGCACAATTTATTCAAGGCAATTTAATAACTTTATCTACCACATAATATAAGTCCATTCATCTTTGTTCCTATCGTAAATTCGTTTGTTGCTGGTATTCTCAGCACGTCTCTGAAACTGGATACCTACTTTGAAATTTGTCGCCTTTTTGGCAAATGCAGTATAATAGTCGAATATTCATGCTGTTCACGTTCTAGTTTTCAAATAGTTTGAGTAGTAATATAGCTCGGTTTTGTATTTTAATAAAATTATCTTCTTTTTCTTCTTAAATTTACCTAAGAGCTTAGCTCTTGTCGGGGTTTTGATGCAGTTTTCTCCTATGAAGTATTTCGAATGCGGCCTCCTTGACTTCTTTATACGACATGACAGCGAAATAGGACCATACAATAATATTTAAGTTTGTAAAACTTGAAAAACCAACATCCATTCAACAGTGACCAAACTGTTGAATGGATGGAGTTTGACCTTTGATGGACCTTTCATATAAAAAAATGTATCAAATCGGGTCATAAATGATAAAATGATGGGACAGCAAAACATAAAAAATAAACAAACGAATTGAGAATTTCCCTCTACCGTTTTTTTAACTGACTAAAAATAAATATATTTCAAGTCAGTTAAAAAAACGGTAGGAACCAAGCCGTAGTTTGTTGCCTGTTCTTCTAGGCTTGGTCGCGTGGTACTTGTACCTAGACTCACCTAGCTTAATCCCTAAGATAGGTACTACTGAATAAATAAATTTGATTTTTTTTTTTACTATTAAAAAAAAGCATTGTTGTACCAAGATATTAAGCTAAAGATTTTATGCTGAGAAATTTTCTTAATGGAAATGCACAGGGGAAAGGGTAGCCTTTTGTCCAGCAGTGGACTTGTTCGGACTGACGATCTATTTCTTATCGTATCACTAGTTCTCTCGAAACAGTGTGGTGAAAGGATTTTAAGTGCGCCTCAAAGAAACTCCTTTCGTGCACTTGATACATATTTTCTAACTTTTTAGTTTCTACGATATGCCGGTTTCGTCACGATGTTTTCCTTCACCGTTTGAGAGCACTGGCATAGTGTACATAAACTTTTAGGCAGAAAAACTCATTGGTACACGACTGGATTTTAACCCACGACCTTATCGGAAGGCCGCTACCACTAGGCCACCAGCACAGACTGACGATGATAAAATGAATGTATATGAAATCAGTTTAATTTGTATTTGTATTTATTGTTTTACTTTAATTATAACGGTTAACACCAATTACAATAATTAAAGACATAGGTAATAGACAGACCGAAAAATGAAAATAAATAAAGTATAAGTAAACAGTTTTGGTCAAATTTAAAATACAATGTCAATAGTAAAAATATAAAACAAAATGTCAGGACAATAATATACTACACTATAAATTGGAAATTCACACACAGCTATACATCACGCTCACAGAATCTCAAACATTCAGACATTATTTTCATCCAGCCATCCTCAAACAGATCACACCAGGACTAGTAAGCGTGGCAATGCAGCCAGCGTCTTGGGGACGCTTCCGTCTGGCACTAATTTGGATCAGTTGAGCTATCTCTAGATCGTTTGTAACGATCTGCAGATAGCTCAACTGTTTCTTGCGTATTTTGTACATTTTGTAAATATTTTGTTTAATTGTAAGTTTCTTTGTTTAAATAAAATCTTTATGTTGTTTATGGGTTATGATGATGTGGATGAAAGAGTAGACATGAACAATTGAAAGAAAGATCAGATTCGTAAGAAAGTCCCTTCTGGAACTAAATCTAACTTTTAATGGTATTGAAGAATTTACGCACTTTAGCTTTCTTTCAGAATTGAAGAAACAAAAACTCTGGTAGCTTAGTGATGCCAATCTACCTTTTGAGGGTTTTGAGGAGCTTTGAGGGTCGTGGGCTCGAACTCGGCTGTGAAAAAAGATGGTAAAAAGAGAGCACTGTTGGCCTAGTGGTAGCACCGCCGTCCAATCCAAAGGTGGGTTCAAATCCAGTCGTGTACCAATGAGTTTTAAGTCGAAACAAATATGCAAAAAAAAAAAAAAAAAAAACAAGTATGTGCACTATGCCAGTACTCTCCAACGGTAGTCTCAAAGGACTCAAATCAGCATTTCGTAGAACCTAAAAAGTTCGAATACATGTGTCAAGTGCACGAAAGGAGCTTTTCTGAGGCGCACCTAAAATCCTTTCACCACACTGTTTCGAGAGAACTAGTGACACGATAAGAAGAAGAAGAACCTAAAAGCGGTGCTTGTTGCATTATTTCCCAGACATAATAAACTCTCAGTTTAGTTGGTAGTAGCTCTGCCTTCTGCGTCATAGATCGTGGGTTCGATTCTCACCGAGAACAAATATTTGTGCGGTAAACGCAGACGTTTGTTCTCTGTCTGGATGTTATATTGAATTCTTAGTACGTATTACAAAGTCTGAGTTTGGGCAGGCCTCTTTCACTCCATGTACTTGCGCGCGATAAGTACCTACCGGCCGCCGGGCAGTCGACTGCTCATTTATTCTCAGTGGGTTGCCGACAGCCGCGCGGAGCGTTCGTACGCGAGGAAATATTTTGTGTTACCGGACTTGTAGCCCGACGTTCGTTGTTTGTTTTGTTACTTACTAATTTAACATGGAAACTAATAATAAAAATAGTGGTACAAGAATACCTACTTAAACTATTTATACGATTCAGAATATTTTCCACAATTAAGTTTAATAACCGAGAATTTCGCCAAGGCAAAAAATTTATTAAACATTATACATCAAAATAAAACATTTGTAAGTTATGTATAATTTCTTGATAATTAAAAAATAAAACATGTTAAAACAGAAGAAATTCTTTTTCTTTCAATTATAAAGTTTACTGCAAATACCTACTGACATAATATATATCGAAAGAGGCAGCCCTGACAATCTACGCTGAGCACGTGGCGGCGCGCACCTACAGAGCAAAGTCAACTTTATGTTCGTAAGCTTTGGTTCATTTTGGCTTGCAACGTCTAGCTACTAGAGGGAGTAGGTTATTATAGCAGTAGGTATTGTCATTTTTCTTTGGAGTGATTTATCTGCTACGTAGTAACTTTATTAATCTGTGGTTTGGGGCTAGATAGTGTTGTGTGGATTATCTACAATATATATTTATTTATTTCATAACGACATCTGCTAAAAACTATAAAGATCAGGCAAATGGGTTTGTCATATTATAAAACTTTTCTACAAAGTCAAATTATGGCCTTTCTACACAAATGATACTTTAATACTCGTAACCCAACCCATACAGTAAAGGCTCTTGCACACTATTGTATACCTATATCTCGGTTTTTTTGACGTGACAACGTCTTATAATTCGATGGAGCCGGCTGCATAAACGAAAAAACATGAATCATGCGGCGTTACCTCGCTCTGAGGCGTTCCATTTAAGGCTTGAAGTGCATGCGAGAGCGCGGAACGAGCGACAAAGAGGCACAATCGGCCTCCGCATTAGGCAGCGTTCGACATCTGTTTCTCTCCTACTTGAGTGAGCGATGCGTCCGCGTGGACAGCTGTTTAACGTTGTCACGTTCAACTATCGTCAGTAAACCGACTTTACAGACAACCGATTTTTTTCTAGTCACAGTCACCTCGATTACGTTTATATACGTTCCCGTTGTCACTCGCGTGGCCGGACATGTTGTCGTCATTGCGTCTGCGCGAGCGTCGTCAGTAGTGTGCTTTCATATCTCTCTTTTATTAACCGACTTCCAATCAAAAAGGAGGAGGTTCTCAATTCGGTTGTATGTTTATGTTTGTTACCGCATAACTTCGTCATTTGTGAGCCGATTTGAAAAACTATTTTTTTATCTGAAAGGTACTGCTTCCAGATTGGTCCCATTTTAATTTTATTAAAATCGGTGTTGCCATTTTTTTTAATAATTTTTTTAATGTTTGTAACTGCATGCCTCCGTCATTTATGAACCGATTTAGAAAATTATTTTTTTTATTTGGTTATTCTTACGTCCAGATTGTCCCAAACAAATTTGATTAAAATCGGTTTAGCCGTTTGACAATGAAGTCGGTTTCTCAAGTTTTTTAAACTTATAATTATATGGAGAAAAGACGAGACGACGACAATACGTTACTTAGGAACGATCGAAAGAGTTGTTAGATCATTTCTCCATACAAAAGATAAAGGCGCGTAGGCAAACGGATTGTTCAAACCGGTCGAGGAAAACTGAGACTAGGGACGGCAGGACCACTATTTTAAGATGATATATATTCAAAACGTCTCTTTACATTGTTATAAAAACTATCAATACGTAACGACAGTTTAATAAGAGTTTTTATGGCCCTTTCAGTTTACCATCATGGAGCTACTGTATAGTATAAGAATAAAATATTAGTAGAGCTCTTTTTGAAGGGCTCGTCCGGGGTTGTACTAAGACCATTCCATTGCCGCTCGCGTTGAAAGTAGTTTCCTAAGCTGGTAGGTTTTCGTACGGACTTCAAAAGAAACAACACGAACTGCATGATGCGTTCGCTCTCTCCCTCTTACTTCGATGAGCGCACAGTGCGGGGGCACGTCTATCTCTCAAGTGTTTGTACACTTGAGAGTTGAGAGGGAGAGAGCGAACGCATCATGCAGTTCGTGTTGTTTCTTTTGAAGTCCGTACGAAAACCTACCAGCTTAGGAAACTAGTTTCAACGCGAGATGCAATGGAATGGTCTTAGTACAACCCCGGACGAGCCCTTCAAAAAGAGCTCTACTAATATTTTATTCTTATACTACAGTAGCTCCATGATGGTAAACTGAAAGGGCCATAAAAACTCTTATTAAACTGTCGTTACGTATTGATAGTTTTTATAACAACGTAAAGAGACGTTTTGAATATATATCATCTTAAAATAGTGGTCCTGCCGTAATATTTTAGGGGCTGACAACCACCAAACTTTTTTTTAAATATATAGCTATGCATTTGGTTGTCATCACCCCTGATGGAAAGGGAGGCTGCAGCCTAAGATGGAGCATGCTTAGCCATTACCCTTCTGTTCACTCTTGTCTTAAAAATACCTAAATTAAAGCATTACGGAAATACTGACTTTCAACGAAACATATATCTTCTGATCAAAAACATGAGTGGGAAAATCGATCTTGCATTACGTTTAACGCAAGTTCATTCATGTTTGTGATTGAGAGGTTTTTAAAATTTTCCGGCATCAGTCACGCGCAGAGCCATCTAGCGCGGACTCTATAAAATCACAGTGGTCAAAGTTCAGCAGAAATGATAATTTTGATGCAAAAAGTTAGGTATCCGTTTTCCTGCAAAAAAGTTTATTTTATTAGTTTTCGTTTTTCCTATGCAAACTTTTTGGTTGTAAGATAGGTTTGATCTTTATGGTAGTAAAAAAAGCAGCCAAGTGCGAGTCGGACTCGCCCATGAAGGGTTTCGTAGCATCAAGTAACATAATATAAAGGTTCTTGTAGTTCGTCGAAAGGTATAAATTGCGGTTTACGATTTATGACGTATAAAAAAAAAACTACTGACTAGATCTCGTTCAAACCAAATATCGTTGAAAGTTTGCATAGTAATGTATAACATATATTTTTTTTAGTTTTATCATTCCTTTATTTTAGAAGTTAGAGGGGGGGGGACCAACTTTTTTCAACTTTGGAAGTGTCTCTCGCGCAAACTATTCAGTTTAGAAAAAAACAATATTAGAAACCTCAACATCATTTTTGAAGACCTATTCATAGATACCCCACACGTATGGGTTCGATGAAAAAATTTTTTTTGAGTTTCAGTTTGAAGTATGGGGGACCCCCAAAATTTATAGTTTTTTTTCTATCTATTTTTGTGTAAAAATCTTAATGCGGTTTACAGAATACATCTACTCGCAAAGTTTCATCAGTGTGGCTCTTACGGTTTCGGAGAAAAATGGGTGTGACACGGTCGGACAGACAGACAGACAGACATGACGAATCTATAAGGGTTCCGTTTTTGCCATTTGGCTACGGAACCCTAAAAAGGACCACTTTTGTCATGGTTCCATTGTCTCCAACTCACAGGCAGCACCATGATTGCCTCTTTAATCCTCTGCAGACCCTCACATATGCAGCCTCATACCCCTGAATGGAAACGAAGCTCATTATCATCAGGAATCTATTAAGTTCTGAAAGAGGTCAACTATTGAATAGAACAAGGCATAGTTTATATAAGTAGTGCAACTGCATGGAAATATCCAACATGATTTTCTAATTTGGCTGCAGTTGTGTGATTGCGGTCTACCTATTAAGCGACGTATAGGGTGTACATAAGGGTGAAAAGTACATTTTAAATTAATTTGTATAATTATAATATTTTACAGATCAGGTCAGTTTTTCTTGGCGTGATATTTTTTCAGTAATCAACCTGCCGCGATCAGGTGGTTGTGTAACACGGGGTGTTGCACAACCTGTAGACCTGTAGATTTGATCGCAGCAGGCCAAAAACCAAATATTTGTGTCTGTGTGTTTGTTCCATTCTAAGTATGTATTAAAAAAAAAGTACACAAGTAGATAAGTGGAAGTCTTTGGGGGAGACCTTTGCCTAGCAGTGGGACAAAATAGGTTAATTAAAAAAAAGTATTATAATATCAGCTAGGTAACCAGATGGTTACCCTAGTTCAAGCTCTCCTTAATTTGGGGCTAGATAGTGTTGTTTGGATTGTCCATAATTTTTTTTATAAGCATGATGTATTAGTAGGGTAACCGAGTTGAGATGCTGTATTTCTTTACAATGTCACTGTGACTAGAAGAAGGATCAACAGCTTAAGCCATCTATTGTACCCTAACGATTGCAGTCTGAAATTTAAAGCTAAATTCTTACCAGAAGGGCAAGTCTCGCTTAATTTACAACATTTCGTATACGAAATGTTTTCGTTTCGACTATTTGCCTCTCTCAAATGAAGAAAAGATGAGACAGCAAATACGTTACGTAGAAACGATCGAAACGAGTAGTTGTCTCATCAATTTTCCATACAAAAGAGAGAGACACGTGTTCATACGATAACGACATTTGGTAGACGACATTTCGTCTGCAAAATGTTTTCGTTTCAACTATTTGTCTCTCTCCATTGTATGAAAAAAAGATGAGACAGCAAAAATACGTTACGTAGAAACGATCGAAACGAGTTGTTGTCTCATCAATTTTCTATACAAAAGAGAGAAACACCTGCTCATACGAAAACGACATTTTGATAGACGACATTTCGTCTACCGAATGTTGTTTTCGTAGCAAAACTCCGACTTCGGGTACTGTTCAGCTTCAAAGCTTTGCTATTGAAGAAAGGTATTTCCGATATGGTATCGTTTGAATACCAATAGGTATTTTGTAACTAAGGTTTTTTTGCGAGTCAGTGGTGACACGGATAGAATTCTAAACTTTTTTATTTAGTTGGATCACTTTAAATCGTCTTAAACGTCTCAGCTTTGGTAGTAGCTTTATTTTCTCTTCAAGTTAGAGTTTTGAGTTAAAAAAAAAGTAGACAGGCCTTTGCATCTTAAATGATTTATACAGGGTGGTTTTCTGAGTGATGGTGAAGTACGGAACCACGATAGTAAGGAAAAGTCGTGTAAAAGGAATCATGCCCTAGATTTATAAAAAAACAATAACTGCATATTTATATTTTCAAAAAATTCAATTCTGTTGGTGATAAAGATCAATCTTTGCAAATAAATGTTTCACTAAAAATAAATTAAGAGCCCACCAAATTAAAAAAAAAGTTGTGTTAGTTACACTATTTATAACTCAAGAACGGCTGAACCGATTTGGCTGAAAATTGATGGAGAGGTAGCTTTAAAATCAGGACATGGACATAGAATACTTATTATCCTGAAAAAATAACGGAAACGGGCCGAAAAGAAAACTGGGCAAGCGAAACAGCGGGTGACCGCAATTTTTAAGATTAGTTGGATGTACGTATGTAATAAAACATCACACAGTCAGTTAACATTTAAATAGGTAAGTAAAAACTTTTTGTAAAACCCACACGCGTAATTAAATTTCTGAATTAGGTCACAGCAATTAACAGGAATAGCCTTGTCCCCTTATTCATAGAAGCCGCACTACACGAGTTTAAAAGTTCAAAGAGGAAATCGGAGCTGTCAACCCTATCAATAGGCAGCCAAAGTTACTCAATACTTTAGTAACGTGAAATACACCACCGTAGTCTAGTTTCTAGTTTGAGATTGTTTCCCAATAATTTGGCACCTATTGAGCTAAAATGCGATAACTATCAGGGTATCGTGTTTTAGGTAAAAGTTATGCCAAAGTTGCTCAATACCTACTTCAGTTACATGAAATACAAGTACATACCGTTTTCTACTTTGAGCACAGAACTCAATTACAAAAGAGAAGAACTCCGAGGCCAAAAAAAGCGGCCAAGTGCGAGTCAGATTCGCCCATGAAGGGTTCCGTAGCAGTAATTAATATATTAAAGAAGTTCTAGTAGTTCGTCGAAAGGTACATTGCGGTTTACGATTAATGACGTATTAAAAAAAACTAATAGCTAGATTTCGTTCAAACTAAATAACGTTGGAAGTTTACATAGTAATGTACATCATATCTATTTTTTAGTTTTATTATTCTCTTGTTTTAGAAGATAGAGGGGGGGGGACCAACTTTTTGCCACTTTTTTTTTGCCTCTCGCAAAAACTATTAAGTTTAAAAAAAACGATATAAGAAACCTCAACATAATTTTTAAAGACCTATTTATAAATACCCCACACGTATGGGTTTGATGAAAAAAGTTTTTTGAATTTCAGTTCTAAGTATGGGGACCCCAAAAATTTATTGTTGTTTTTCTATGTTTGTGAAAAAAATTTAATGCGGTTCACAGAATACATCTACTTACCAAGTTTCATCAGTGTAGCTCCTATAGTTTCGGAGAAAAGTGGCTGTGACATACGGACGGACAGACAGACAGACAGACATGACGAATCTATAAGGGTTCCGTTTTTGCCATTTGGCTACGGAACCCTAAAAAGGAGGGAACGCAAGCTAGCTTTAAGAACCATTATAGCTGATAATGCTTATTTTAATTTGTTTACTTTTTGGGGATCTAAGCGTCCCGGACTACTCTACTTTTCATAATGATGTCCAAAGCTATACCTTTAAAGTTGCGTTGGCAATTCTATATATCTAACGCCCTAGCAAAAAAGTTTATGAATAAGGGGACAAAACTTTTCAAAGTAAAACTTTTAATCCGCACCATTTTTTTATCTAAAATGATGAAAATACGCAGAGGGAATGTAAAAACTGATAACTAACTGGATACGTCAGAGTGTAAGCTGAAAACCCGACGGGAAGTGAAGTGGAGCTGAATGGGGTGGAAACATACGAGGGAAGTTTGTGACGTGAATCAAATCAAATCAAAGATTTAGGTGAATATTTGAAACTAATGAATTGGAACTAATGAAATTGTGTACTAAGATATTTTGAATTTCAAACACAACTTGGAGGAATTACCTATGTTTACGTGTGCGTTCGTGTACGGTACGCCTGGCATTGATTTAAAAAAATACTATTAAATTAGTACTTTGAAACTTTTGCTTTCGTATTATTGCCTACGTCTAGTTGGAGTAGCACCCATAGGAATTTCACTGCTATTATTATTTTTATTTTGTAAAAGAATTATACAACAAAACGGTAGGAACCAAGCCGTAGTTTGTTGCCTGTTCTTCTAAGCTTGGTCGCGTGGAACTGGCACCTAGTCTCACTTAGCTTTAAGACTTTTCAAAGTAATCCTATGATACAATTGAATAAAGAAATATTTGGTTAACATTTGATTTTGAATAACCTATCCTTAGTTTTCAGTTGTGTAAGAATTGATACGTTTTTTTTTATTTTTTAGTGTTTACTACACTTGAAAATCACTAAGATTTTTGTTATGTCCCAAAAGTTAAAATCCGATAAGCATAAGTGTATCGAGCAGGTAAGTAGTTGCCTGTAACGTCAAAGATGTAGATGGGGCCACGGTCGCGTTAGTGCCGAACAGTCCAAGAGTTATTCGTCGCGTGTGATTAGGATCCGATGGCGCAGCGGTCAGCGCAGCCCCGTACCAAGAAGAAGGTCGCGGTTTTAAATCCCGCTCGGCTCTTAACTTTTGGGACATTGCAAAAATCTTTGGAGTTTAAAAGTGTTGGTGTGTTTTGACGTGAATTTACAGAACCACTAAATGGTGTTTCATTTCGGCACGAGGCGTTGAAACTGAATGCGTTTTGATAGTGACACCGCTATCGAAATTGCACCTCCGATATCATCATCATCCACAGCCAGCAGATTTTACAAACAGTCACAAATACTACAGCTTCAAGCTTTTAGCTTCCCTCTTTTCAATAGGACGTTAAAAAAAGCGGCCAAGTGCGAGTCGGACTCGCCCATGAAGGGTTCCGTAGCAACAATTTCTTGTAGTTCGTCGAAAGGTAAATTGCAGTTTACGATTTATGACGTATAAAAAAAACTACTTGGACAAATAATTGAATTAATTTAAACTATGTTATACCTAGATTTCGTTCAAACCAAATTTCGGTGGAAGTTTGCATAGTTGGTACATCACATTTTTTTTTAGTTTCATAATTGTCTTTTTTTAGAAGTCACACAGTCCACAAAATACCTACATCTACTTACCTAGTTTCATCAGTATAGCTTTTACAGTTTCGGAAAAAAACGGCTGAAACATACGGGCAGACAGACAGACAGACATGACGAATCTTTAAAGGTTCCCTTTTTGCCATTTGGCTACGGAACCCTAAAAAGTTGAACTGTACCTAAGTGTAGTCTGAGTTTTACTCGATCAGCTTGAACAATTTGTTTCGCCTACGTCTCTCCTTTTAGGGTTCCATAGCCAAAAGGCAAAAACGACCCTTATATATTCTGTCTGTCTGTTTGTCTGTCTGTCTGTCCGTCGCTGTAAGAGCTATACTGATGAACCAGCGATGGCAATTGCGTATCTTTAGTTGCAATCAAAACCTTATCACATCTGTCACTTTTGATATAATTTTGAACTATGATTGCAATAAAAAACTAATTGAATATTTTTATTCTTTGACAAGGAACGATTACAACTAGACTGAATGGTTGACGTAATAAACATGAGATAGCGAATAGGAACTTTGATTTGTGAAACTAGGATGGCAATAGATAGCTAGTGGTCAAAAAATGATAGTAACAATACACCACTAATTTGTAACCACCAAAAAAAAAAACAGGGTAATGTAGTAGGGGTAGAACATTATGAATGTGCAATCAGAATTATTAGATGTTAAAATTTTCAGAAATCCTGCATAAAATTATGAACACATTAGTTACGTAGTACTAGAGAGAAAAAAAATTACGTTGTTCGGTTCCGCTTGGTATTTAGCGTTTATGAATGAAATGATTTTTGCTTGTTGAATCATTTCTCAATATTTGACTGAAAATTGTCGTTATTTAAAGATATATATTTTTTTAACTTGATTTTTTTTCTGGATGTGTTCAGTAACAGCAGCCAATATCAGCATTTTTTTTGGTAATTACAAAATAGCGGCGTCTAAGTGATCGTTTTTCTCATCATTTATTTTTGATTGCAACAGAATTACAGAATAATCCAGCAGTTATACTATCTGGCACAAGATGGCGGTTATGGCACGTCTCATACTGACTGTTGAGTACCTCATGCTTAGGTCATTAGCACTAATTACAGAACGATTTGCTAATGGACTTATACATGATCAAAGATTTGCTAATGAATTTAATTAGTTGGTAATTACTAATAGGTTTAATAACACTAACCAATATATATAAATATTTTTGAGATTCCACAGAACAATGTCTAGCCCCGAACTAAGCAGAGCTTGTTCTTGTACCATATAAGTTTTATACTTTTTATCTTCTTCTCATCCACTGATTCTTTCAAACCAAGTGTGGTGAAAGGATTTTAAGTGCTACTTTTTATATTCATACGCATCTATGTCTATGAAGTTTACTGACAATTTATTTTTAATGTTTGTGTGTAATTTTTTTTTATAGTATATCAATCACAAATTATTCAGGACATGAGTTTCCTTGTTCGTAACTAGTGGTGAATGAGAACACACGTAATTCTTGTCTTGCTTCGTAACCCGGTTACGAAATAAGAACTGTATGACATAACTTTTTTATTTCTTCTTAGCTTGGTTCATCATCATCATCATCATCAGCCTGAAGATGTCCACTGCTGCACAAAGGCCTCAAGGTCATATACATAAACTCGTTATGAACTGAATGACATATTTTTTTTTTCCTAGTTCGTAACCCAGTTACGAACTAAGATAAAAATTCATTTTACGTAGCTAGTTACGAAACTCGGTTACGTACAAGTACAAAAGGGTAGAGTAAGCTTTTTCAAAGTGCCATTTGGTGAGCTCGTTTTGTGAATATTGATGTTCTGCCGTTTGGGAGTTTGCACAGAATTTTCAGACTTCTGAAACATCTGTGAGTTATTAGAAACTAACAAACCCGCGGCTTTGCTCGCATGTCGGTAAGATCAAAACTGATTTTTTTCTTCTTCCTGTAGGCCTACAAGCTTTGTCTGGCTCTGTCTCTGGCTCTGGTTTCGAGTCTGTGTATTACACCAGTGTATTATACTGTGTGTGTGACGTTTCGACGTACGATTTATTTAGTCAACAAATCAAATCAAAATCATAAGTGTATTTATTCTGTAGAATCACAATCATTTTGAAACGTCAGAGCTTGAGTCTAAGGCTGAGATTCATAGACCGCACTTTGCTTTACAGCAAAGCAGTCTTCGCAAAGTAAGTTTTGTTTATCGAAGTTTCCTATCATTATTTTGAATAAAGAAGAGCTTGACAGAACTATGAAATATAATTTTGGTTGAATGTTGAACTTTCCATCAAAGTAAAGTCAAAGTTCGGTCTATGAATCTCGGCCTTAGTGCCAGTTCCACGCAATCAACACTCACACAGACTCAAAACCAGAGCGAGACAGAGCTTGTGGTAGGTCTAAAGGACTTTTTCCTTCAACTCAGATATTTTTTTCGTGGTAAAAAGTAACTTGTGAATCAAGATGAAGAACTTTTTTAATATACTAAGTTTCATCCAATTCGGTCTCGTAAGAGACATTGAACCGCAAACGTCCAAATATCTTAACATCATCATCATTATTATCATCATCTACAAACACACTAAAACAATGCTTCCAGCAATGGACCAGCACATCACAACTAGACACAGACAACAAGACTTAAAAGTGATGGTAGGAATGGAGAGAGAGGAGAGAGCACTGGTGGTCTAGTGGTAGTGGCCCCGCCTTCCGATCCGAAGGTCGTGGGTTCAAATCCACTCGTGTACCAATGAGTTTTTCTGTCCAAAAAATTATGTACACTATGCCAGTGCTCTCAACTGGTGAAGGAAAACATCGTGAGGAAACCGGCATGTTGAAGTACCTAAAAAGTTCGAAAATATGTGTCAAGTGCACGAAAGGAGCCTCTTTGAGGCGCACTTAAAATCCTTTCACCACGCTTGGTTCGAAAGACCTAGTGACACGGTAAGAAGAAGACTGTTTGTTTACCCTAATAAAATAAAAAAGGTACGAGATTTATATTGAACGTAAGTTTATTTAAATTTATAAATTGACAATGCATAGACATCATTTTAGAACTATTCTTTTAGCCTGTATAATAGTGATTCTCTTGACGGTACACTAGCCGTTTTACTAAAAACACCGTGTCAAACTACCCTCAATGCAAATAAACCTTAAAAAAGTCACAGAGAACGATGTGATAACAGCTATGTGAATCTAAGGTCTCGTTCACAATCGCACTATCTTCTAAATATGTAAACCCCTTAAGCTTTGCGCACATCTAGCGCGATGGCGATGGCGATCAGTGAAACGCTGTCAAGTATCGCTGTCATATTTGACAGCGTTTCACTGATCGCCATCGCCAACGCCTAGATGATCGCAGGCCTTTTACGCTGTGCGTTGATTGTCAGTCAGTATCGTAAAGGCAGTAAATAAATAAATATTTGAATTTAAATTTGAGCATTATCTATGAATAAGAGGTCTTCAAAAATGATGTTGAGGTTTCTATTATAGTTTTTTTCTAAACTGAATAGTTTGCGCGAGAGACGCTTCCAAAGTGGTTAAATGTATGTCCCCCCCCCCTGTAACTTCTAAAATAAGAGAATGATAAAACTGAAAAATTATATAATATACATTATTAGGCAAACTTCCACCGAAATTTGGTTTGAACGAGGTCTAGTGAGTAGTTTTTTTTGAATACGTCATAAATCGTAAACCGCAATTTACCTTTTGCTGAACTACAAGAATTTTTCTAATAAGTTACTTGTTGCTACGGAACCTTTCATGGGCGAGTCCTACTCGCACTAGGCCGCTTTTTGTATGATCCTTTTATAAAACAAAGTTAAAAGCAGTGTAGTTCCAGTGTAGTACCACTCCAACTTAGTAATATACAAATAAGGGTTTATTATAATAACACACAAGGCATAGAACATACAGAATGTTATAAACACGCCTTTATGAAAATATTAAGAGAAGTCAAAAGCGTTCAACTCCTAATTACAGTTACGTAAGTTAATAAAAGTTGAAGATAAGAAAATGGGTCTGGAGTCGTGTTGATACTGATCTTAATGTATGCCACAGTGCAGGGGAAATAGCTGGTTTACTAGCACTTTTACAATTAACACAATCGTTACACATCTATACTTTAATATTACTAGCAGTTGGTAACCGAGCTTCGCTCGGAATTTTTTTCGTTAATTTGTATTTTTAAGAAATCATAAGAGTCATATTATCATCTTTACTGGTTTATTCTTAATAACCAACGCCATCTACTGGACATGCCTGCAGTTAGTTGCTCACAATCGCCAATAGATGGCAGGAGCAGTCACATATTCAGTTTATGTTTAATTATTGAACTCTGAAAGAAATAATCATTTTCTGAAAATGAATCCTAGCTAGATCGTTTTATCGTCCTCGAAAACCCCTGTATACTAAATTTCGTGAAAATCGTTGGTGTAGTTTCCGAGATCCTCAATATATATATTCTTACGAAACAGAAAGGAAACAACTTTTTAAAAAATATCAACCACTGAACCTAACCACATTTATTTGTTATTTCATTACCAACTAATCAACTACTGACAATAGAACTTAACCAACACGTTAAACCTCTATGAATCGACTATCAAAATAACACCAATTATATTATATGCCTAAGTACATAATGAGCCTCTACAACCGTCCGTCACAACCAAACGCTACGCGCAGAATGAATCAGAGTGCCTCGCGCGGCTGCCTTTTATAGTCGACCGCTCGAACCAGCCGTGGAGAACAGGAATCCGCTAAGTCGGCCTCTCCTGACAGCAAGGCGTCCTCGCCTGCAGTATCAACCGTAGGAGGTTCAACCCTTACAGGCTGATCATCATCAGATTGATCACTCTCTGTAACACACATCAAAAATAGATTTGAAGTGACTTGAAAATAAGCGCAACATAGTCTGAAGCTAGTCAAATATTAAAAGATCATTTCTTTTAACAAAGTAACAACAATTTTAAAAGCAGTAAGCATTTACAGCTAAACTGAATAAAATAAGCTCCTTATGTCATGGGCGCAAGCGTGCACTCAAGCGTCCACAAGCAAAAGTACTTTTAAGTGATTTATTAGTTCAAAACAACCTTTGGATAGCTTCAGGCTTCAAGAAATAAAGACTCAACATAAGTCACGTCAGTCACATCAGCCACATCAGTAGCATCAGTCACATCAGTCACATCAGTAGCAACAGTCACGTCTGTCACATGAGTCACATCAGTTACATCAGTCACATCAGTCACATCAGTAGCATCAGTCACATCAGGCACATCAGTCGCATCAGTAGCATCAGTCACATCAGTAACATCATTAAAATCAGTCACTTCAGTAACATCTACAACATCAGCAACATCAGCCACATGAGTAACATGAGCAACATGGGCAACATGAGTAACATGAGAAACAAAAGTACTTCACAAACAACGATACATTGTATCTCGAATAAAGGATTCCGGACTCCATTACTCGCTATACACTGCTTAAAGTGTGTCACAGGTACAGACCATGGGGTCTGGTACCCTGACGCGTCATAGGCCCAAAATTCGCTTAACGCCGGAAAGTCACAGGCAGAGACCAAAAGCGGCCTACTGCCCTGACGCTTCAGAGGCCCAAAATTCGCTTGAAGTCACTCCGTCAGAGGCCCAAAATTCGCTTGACGTCACTCGCTAGCCTCAAAGAAGGCTGAGCGTGTATCCGGTGTCCACTCGCCACGCCACTGTGCTCGGCCGCTGCCCGATTGGACGCCAGCAGCTCGGACGCCCGCTGCTCGGACGCCAGTAGCTCAGACGCCAGCAGCTCGGACGCCAGCAGCTCGGACGCCAGCAGCTCGGACGCCCGCCGCTCGGACGTCAGCAGCTCGGATGCCAGCTGCTCGGACAACAGCGGCTCGGACGCCAGCAGCTCGGACGCCAGCAGCTCAGACACCCGCTGCTCGGACGCCAGCAGCTCAGACGCCAGCCCAGCGTACGCGCCAGCACGTGCAACGTGCCGCCATGCGCGCGCGCGTCCCGCGTGCGCAGCGCCGCCGCGCCCCTCTGCGCGTCCAGCGCCTCCACCAGCCACACCACCACCAGTGGCACCGCCAGTGCCAGCGCCAGCGCCAGCGCGTGCACCGCCAGCGCGCCCGACGCGTTGTCGGCCATCAGCGCCGTGCACTCCAGCTGCTGCGCCGCCGCACTCCTCTGCGCGTCCAGCGCTTCCGCCAGCCGCACCACCACCAGTGGCACCGCCAGCGCCAGCGCGCGCATCGCCAGCGCGCTTCTCCAGCGTCGCCAGCCCCTTTGCGCGTCCAGCGCCTCCGCCAGCCGCACCACCACCAGTGGCACCGCCAGCGCCAGCGCCAGCGCCAGTGCGCGCACTGCGTCCACCGGCCCGCCAGCATGCTCCTCCATTAGCACGACACCAAGTCCAACAGAACTGGCGTCCGTGCACAGCTCAGCCGGCAGCCGAGGATTGGAGATCGCTTTCTGAAACACACGTGGGGGATGTCCGTCCCTACCGGTTAACACGAGCATCATTGATGCTTGATTCTAAGACAACCGCTCGACCGTCCTGTGCCTTATAATTTGTCTCCTAGCTTCGCAATTTGCAGAGCTTGCACCGAGAGCAACATCTCGTACCAGGATCGCAAATTAGAACAACGAATTCAACGCGGAAGTCTGCATGGATTTTTGCTAGGTGAGGTTGAGAATTAGCTAGAGTTGCTATAACCGCTCAGCTCACTTGCGTTTTCTATAAGGCTCGATTTGGAGCATGTTTAAGGCAGTCCTAACGTACCGTTCTACTTGTCCATTGGCATGGTGCATGTCTGGCGTTATATTATGGAGTTCAACGCCTAAATCTAGCATACATGACTTAAAATCTAAGGACTCAGAAAGACAACGAGTCAAGAGAACGCTTCTCTAACTCTTTTAAGCGCGATAAAACAGTGTCTAACGACTCACAGTTACTCCGTGGTGCTGGCGGCATGGAAGGCGTGCGGACGCTCTTCACACACCGGTTACCTTGTACCTCAGCACAGCTATGCCCACGGCCTGCTTGGTCAGGCGAACTAGGGCGCCTGATGTGGTCATCACGCGGGGGTAGCTCGTGGACGCATTGCCATCGAGTGTCCGACCGATGGCCGTGCGAGCGTTGGTGTGGAGAACGCTCATGAGAGTGGCTACGGCGCTGCTGGCTACCAGAGCGTCGGTGAGGCGATCGCGCTTGCGATTGCGCACGCGATCGATCATGCAATCGTGCATGCGATCGGTAACGGGAACGCTGGTCACGGGAGCGCCGATGAGGCGATCGCGCAAGCGATCGGCTACGGGAACGCTGGTCACGGGAGCGCCGCCGATGCGACGGTTGACTCCGTGAGCGACTACGGGAGCGCTGGATACGGGATCCCCTGTCCCCGTTCAGCGAACGCGTCCTCCGTGATCCAGACGGTCGCCTGTGTCGAGACCTGGAGCGGCTCGACCTTGTCACTTTACGTACGCTGTAACAAGACACAAAAGCGGTGCACCAGTGCACCCTAATCAGATAAATCCACAAAGCAAACGAAAAAAAGTGAACTACCCTCTTTACCACAATGGAAACACGTAACCTTCATAGTAGATGTCTTTGATTGACCATGCTTCTGAAAGCGTTGGTCCTGTGTACGATTTAAACCATGAGATTGACGCGTATCTTACTTGGGCTTAGCGTATAAATAAAGACAAGAACTCCACCAATCTTTCAATCTTTTGGCAACAACTTAGCATTTGTTGCGGCTGCCTTAAGCTCCGGGTCAGTAATACCTCGCACTCCAATTGCTGACCTCAGTTCATCCGAATGACCCGTTACGACGTTAAGGCACAAGAGTGACTTGCGAGCATACTCAGCATACGCCGGAAACTGACTGGATCTCTTGCTCATCACTTCATACAAAATGCTAGGAACATCAATCTCACACAGACGCAGCGCGTGAAACCTTGAAGTTGCACATTCGTCACCCACTCACTCAACCAAGTTTTCGCGTCACGACGTAAATAACCACCTATCCGACCAAGACATTCTCCCTCGTCCCATTTGTTTATCAACCGACTGCGATCGACCTCTGCACACCATGTATTGCGTCGAAGTCATGAACACTCTGATCGAAAGAAGATTATGTAAAAATGTTGTAAATTAATTTCGAAAGTACCCTCACTAGTTTGTCTGCTTCGCTCTCAACCTTTGATGTTTGTGAGAACTCCTTCGTAAATCCTGTTTGTTGGCTAAACAAAGTTGATGCCAACAGAGGCTGAGGAAGCGACGTCAACGCGTGGCGTTCGATTTCAGGTTGTGACGGAATATCGGTGGACAACGACGACGGTGGAACCGTACCCTCGATTTTATCTAATCTCGTAAGAATTTGACTAAAAATCTCATCACGCGAGGCACGATAGTCACGCGATCAGTCACAAGATCGGAGACGCGATCAGTCACGCGATCGGCCAGGCGATCGGCTACGCAATCGGTCACGCGATTGGTCACGCGATCCGTCATGATATCAGAGACGCGATTGGTCATGCGATCGGCTATGCGATCGGTCACGCGATCCGTCATGATATCGGAGACGCGATCGGTCACGCAATCAGCTAGGTGATCGGCTACGCGATCAGCCACGCGATCGGTCACGCGATCAGTCACGCGATCTGCTATGATGCCTACGTGAGCAAGTCGGTGGGCTGCGCATGCATTCACGACGTCTAGATGACCGTTCTTGACGAATAACCGAACGGTCCCTAGCCCGAGATGTAACCAACACATTAATGCCACCAACATAACTATTACGCGATCTACTTCTATCTTCACGGAACTTGTCCCTACGGCGTCGTGATCTACGAGAATATCACGATCCCTAGATCGACTAGCACGTTCCATTATTATTTCACTTACTTACCCGCCAATAAAAATTCCTGATGAAAAGACACCATTATTTACCACGTGTTTATCAGACTTTAGGATAGCAAAACGATCAAAGCACATAGGTGATCCCACCTTTCTGATCTTACGAAACAGAAAGGAAACAACTTTTTAAAAAATATCAACCACTGAACCTAACCACATTTATTTGTTATTTCATTACCAACTAATCAACTACTGACAATAGAACTTAACCAACACGTTAAACCTCTATGAATCGACTATCAAAATAACACCAATTATATTATATGCCTAAGTACATAATGAGCCTCTACAACCGTCCGTCACAACCAAACGCTACGCGCAGAATGAATCAGAGTGCCTCGCGCGGCTGCCTTTTATAGTCGACCGCTCGAACCAGCCGTGGAGAACAGGAATCCGCTAAGTATATATATACAAGATTTTCTCGTTTAAAGGTATAAGATACAAGATTTTCTCGTTTAAAGGTATAAGATAATAATATTATAAAGCTGAATATTTTTTTGGTTGAACGCGCTAATCTCAGGAACTGCTGGTCCGAATTGAAAAAATATTTTTATGTGGGATAGTCCATTTATCATCACGCTACGACTAATGCTGTCTTCCTACGGTGCGTGGTTCTGCAGATCATCACGCACCGCGCACGACGACGCACGGCAACGCACACAGGACCTTTTCTAACAAGCAAGGAATTTTCTAAAATATCTCAATTTTGATAAAAATAAAATGCTTCTAAACGTTCTTGAATGTTCTTTAACATTCTATGGCTGACAAAAGGGAATGGAGGAGGAAAATATTTTGTGCCGACCCCACTTAATGACAGGATAATGGCAGGAAGAGGGAGAAGAAGAAGAAAAAATAGCAATCGGTGAAACCATAGCTCTAAGAATCTATAGTAAGTTATTAGTTTAGCTTACAACTTAAACTAATCACAGCTCATATTTCCCTATCAATCTTTAAGATGTTTGGCTCCATTAGCGAGTAGGTACTTTAAAAGCTCAGTTGAACCTATGCTTTGTTCACACGAATTAGTTAGCTCGCATTAAGTCAATGGTCATATATTAAAACTTGCAGTTTGATCCTCCACGAAAGTTCGACTTTCAAGAAACTTTTTACAAGTATGATAGCTAACGAGATGTAGATTTAGTTACAACTTAGAATATACCTAACTTACAAGTTGTAAGTGTTAAATTATATAGGAAATACTTTTAGACCTGCCACAAGCTTTGCCAGGCTACATTATTATGTCTCTGTCTCTGGTTTTGAGTATGTGTGAGTGCTCACCATTGTAATAAACTTCACACAGACAGAGCCAGACCGAGCTTGTGGTAGACTTACTTAGCGTTTTATTTAGGTGTACAATAACGTTGTATTCTGTTCTATTCATCACCTATATCTAGTAATAATAACAATAATAAATATTGTGGACCATCCACACAGCACTATCTTACCCCAAACTAAGCAGTGTAATATTTAATTTTAGGTATATTCTAAGTATGTATTGTTAGCCGGTTTGGGAATACATCCTTACTGAGACCGGGCGACGAGACTCATCACTAGTCGGGAGTCGGGATTTTTTGTTTGGCCGTATGTTAAAGTAATACAAAGTTCTAGCTATATTCAATAAATACATTATATAGACATTATTATTTGGACATGTAGAGAGAATGGATGAAAGGAGATTAACAAAACAATTGCATCAGGCGAGTGTGAATGGAACTGCTGGAAGGGGAAGACCTAGGCGCATGTATCTCCATCAGATCGCAGACGTTTTAGAGAAAGGCCAGGTTAGGAGTACACTAAACCGACGAGCATGTATGAAGAATGTTATGAGAGTGAATGAAGCGAAAGAGGTGTGTCAGGATCGTAGCAAGTGGAAATCCGTGATCTCTGCCTACCCCCATGGGAATAAGGCGTGATTTTATGTATGTATGTATGTATGTACATTATATAGTTTTCAATGTAACATTATTATTAACAAATAAAATATAACATCCGTGTTAATATCAGCTTTCTGGTTCCTATAAGCTCTGCTTGATTTGGGGCTAAATTCTAAGTAAATAAATATCGTGGATTGTCCGCAATATTTATTTATTTAACTACACTACAAATTGTATGGGGCCAATCTTCTGACGCACCACAACCCGCACGGTTCGTTAAATCCAGCTAATAAAAGTTAAAATCTGGATTTAGTTACTACCTCTTTCAACTTGCCAGTATTTCCTTAGCTAAACGAAGCACGTTTTCTTGTACACATGTGTCAGATGAATGATCGATTACTGGGTTTATCGTTAGAACCATTGTACTATGTGGTCTTGCTAGAAAACAATTTTATCGCCTTTAGATTTTCTTTATACCACTAGATGATTGAACAAATACCTACATACCAGCTGGGCGCTCTTTATTGCACATCTTACAAACGAATAATATAGTTAGTGAAAGAATTAAAAGAGCACGAGGTGAAAAATCTTTGCACTCGAGTGCAACATCCACCTGAGCGAGGAAATTACTAAATGAAAAAAAGAAAATGGCACGCGTAAAGCAATAAAAAAAAGTGATGACACCAAGAAGGTTTCGATTCTAAGTTTTCAACAAATTATAAAAGGTAGAATGATGAATTCAGGACCATGGAGGAAGAAGTAAAGAGGAGTTCACAAACTAAGTGCACAAGATGTTCTAAATTCCATTGACTTTATTCTCTCTAACTACCCACAACACAGGTTCTCCTAGGGTGGGAGTTAGCGTACTTACGCATTAAATATTGTACTACCCATCATGTTTAGTATGTACCTGCTAGTTTAATGTTGTAACACTTTTGTATCATTGATG
Organism: Thera obeliscata; assembly: GCA_947578465.1. Classification (NCBI taxonomy): domain Eukaryota; kingdom Metazoa; phylum Arthropoda; class Insecta; order Lepidoptera; family Geometridae; genus Thera; species Thera obeliscata. Next base: position 6,570,167 of record OX387923.1, on the reverse strand, counting down.
TTTGTTATCAAATAAATCTTTTAAATCTTTAAATCTTAAATCTCTAGTGGATAAAATGATTTTTGCACTCAGATATCGAAGAGCAAAATACTCTTTCCGAGATGGGGGGATGAAAAGATAGTTTAACAAAACTTTTTATATAATACTACTATGATATTATAAACAAGAAAGTTTGTAAGTATGCATGAATGTTTGTTACTCTTGCACGTAAAAACTACTGTATGGATTTTAATCAAAATTTACACTAATATAGCTTAAACATCAGAATAACACTATGCTAAAATTTGTAAAGATTTTGTAACGGGAACGGATGTTAATAACGGAAACGGGGCGTAACGGGACACGGGCGAGTGAAGCTGCGAGCGGCCGCTAGTATATACATGTATAATAATGGTCATATCGCTAAAAAGGGATTTCTTCCAGACATCATTTATTCTGGTTTTGTTCTATATTTCAACGAAAACCCTTAGAAATATTATTGAATAGTGAGGGGTAAATAAATCGTACATCTTTGAAACATTAGCTTTCCGGGCACGTAGTTTGCTGACGCGAGCGATAGGGTTTCCTAACTCCGGGGTATTTCCCGGGATTCGCGGTAATCCCGCGATGAAAACATGTTGAATACTGTGCGTTTTAGATGTAGATTCACCTAGATTTGACTACTTGTGTGATAATAAATACTAACATAACATCACAACATCATTATCAGCCTGAAGAAATCCATTGCTAGACATAAGCCTCCCCTACACATTTCCAGGAAGAACGATTCTGAGCCCTTTCCATCCATTGAATTACCGCGATCTTAACAATGTCGTCGGGTCACCTGGTGAGACATACTATACTATAAAAAAATACTTAGATGAGATAATACTGATGGGAAAGGTGTTATGCCTTATTTATCTTATGTTATTCGTAATAATAGTGAACTTATGAAGTTACAAGAGTTAAAGGTGTATTTGGACAACAAATCGAGTTTTTAAACTATAGCTAGCTAATTAACATAGTAAAAAAAAATAAGCTATGTTTTTTAATCTGCCAACATAACATAAATATTTAAATTGAGCTACTGCAAAGAAAACTTTATGAATGAAGCAAAACTTTTTGGCTAAACTTGAGATTTCTCAACACAAAAGTAAGCAAAAAGTATTTAATTGGCAAGCGGAATTAGACGATCAATTAACTAAATCCACCCTTCAAACTTGTATTAAATTTAGGAAATACTTCCATCAGTCAAATTGTTTGCAAAGTAAACAGAAAACAAAATCTCATCATCAGTCTTTTCTACCCGACTATAATTATATAACAAAAGGGTTATGATAATTTTCTGCCTTTGAATTTTACCACCAGAGCGAAACTGGTAATACATTTTTGAGAAGGGTATGGCTAAGTCTGAAACCACGGAAGTTAAAAACGTGATAGGAGTCATGCCCTCAATTTATAAGAAAACAATCACATGCACATTTATTTTTTTCCATTTTTTTTACTTTTGCAGGAAATGGACCCGAATGATTAAAAAAAAAGCAGCCAAGTGCGAGTCGGACTCGCCCATGAAGGGTTCGTAGCATCAAGTAACCTAATATAAAGGTTCTTGTAGTTCGTCGTAAGGTAAATTGCGGTTTACGATTTATGACGTATAAAAAAAACTACTTACTAGATCTTGTTCAAAACAAATATCGTTGAAAGTTTGCATAGTAATGTACAACATATATTTTTTTTAGTTTTATCATTCTCTTATTTTAGAAGTTAGAGGAGGGGAGGACCAACTTTATTCCACTTTGGAAGTGTCTCTCGCGCAAACTATTCAGTTTAGAAAAAAACTATATAAAAAACCTCAACATCATTTTTGAAGACCTATCCATAGATATCCCACACGTATGGGTTCAATGAAAAAAACATTTTTGAGTTTCAGTTTCAAGTATCCGCTTGAGATGGAGCAGCGCCCTTCCATACCACGACAAATTTCCGTCAAAGCCTCGTGGTGCACATCGCAACCAAAAAAAAATAGTTGGGTAAACGTGTGACGTCACGCGACCTCGAGGCTGAATCACCGACGCTAGCATATGTTTTGGCGCCAAGACGCCCCGTCGCGCGCGACCCACTTGAAACGCCAGATGTGTGTTTATGTTCTTGGAACTCCCGTCTTGTAACCATCTCTTGTATTCGAGCATAATAGCATGATGAATTGCATTTAGAATTTTGATAAGTTTGCTGGCCTAATACTACAGTAAACAGTTCCGAATCAAAAATTTTGACTAACTCAAAAACTTTGACGGTACTCGAAGCATTAATTTAAATTAACTTAAAAATAAAGCGATAAAAATGTTTTATATGTGATATTATATTCAATCTGAGCATAAATATATAAAAACACAACAGTCCGTAGTATAAAAAACATTTTAAAAATATTTTTTTAGGTACCTGCTTTTAAGAAAATAATAGCAATATTTTTTTTGCATCTAGGTGCGCAGGCGGATCATAATAATATTTAATTTCTAGAAAAGTCCTACTTGTAATTATAGTTCAAAAAATAGTATCCCCTGAAAGCTTATTTCAGCCCTGAAGCAAGGGTTTAGTTGCATTTATCATAATTTGTCATACTAATAATTTTTAATACTTACATAAAAAAGCGGCTTGAAAAAAATTTCTTGCGAAAAAATTTCAAGAATGTGCTGGTTATTTTAGTCGATTTTAACGAATTCAATCACTGCTTACACAAAACTATATCGTTAATAACTACTTATTGAGTTATTATTGCGATATTTAAACACTAAACAACACAAAACACTTGCAAAATAGCAAAAACACAAAAATTCACACGTAAACAATGCCCGCGCGCGTGGTTCCGTAAGACTGATTTTGAATTTTTCTGTTGTTGACGTCTAGGTAACTGTTTTGAAGTTGACCTACATATTTACAAAGCTCAAATTAGTGCGAAAAGGATGGTGTTTCGTTCCTTACGGGCATTGTAGTAGAAAAAGCGAGTCAGACAGATGTCTCAACGCTTGGCGCGAAACTTTTTTTTGGTATGGAAATGCACCACGGTGCTTTTACGGAGTTTTGTGTTTGGTATGGAAGTGCATCAAGGCGTTTTTACCGGTTAGTGACTTTACGTGTCAGTGATTGTCAAATCCTCAAAATGGCGACGGTAGCACTAGCGGGTATGGGGACCCCCAAAATTTATAGTTTTTTTTCTATTTTTGTGTAAAAACCTTAATGCGGTTTACAGAATACATCTACTTACCAAGTTTCATTAGCCTAGCTCTTACGGTTTTGGAGAAAAATGGCTGTGACATACGGACAGACAGACAGACAGACATGACGAATCTATAAGGGTTCCGTTTTTGCCATTTTGCTACGGAACCCTAAAAAATACACTCTGTATTATTAGCCAAAGTATTCCGCCTTCTGGAACTGGCGACGGTAAAGAGTTCCACTCCTTGGCAGTTTGCTGAAAAATGGAATCGAAGCGTTCTGTTCGATATAAGCCTAAAGAAGTCCAATTTTTAGGGTTCTGTAGCCAAATGGCAAAAACGGGACCCTTTCTTTCTTTATTCTTTATTGCACACATAGACAACATTTAGAAAATGTAAAGTTAAGACGTGTACAAAGGCGAGCTTAACCCTAAAAAGAGTTCTCTTCCAGCAAACCTTTAAGGATAGATATATGTGTAAATAGAGGTGGGTACGTGTACAAGAAGGGGGTTTGAAAATATTAATATAATATAAGTATAATATATTAATAACACAATAAATAAACTAAATATACCTACACATAATTTACATAAACATACACACAATATATAAGTATATACATACATGAATAACGATATATAAGACACTATACATATAATATATATACAAGTTATATATAAACCAATGTATACCTATACGGAAAGATAATGCTCCTTGACTTTTTGCTTAAATATACCTAGCGACGGACTAGCACGTATGGTATGAGGGAGACTGTTCCACAATTTCATGGAGTGAACAGTGAATGAGCCATTATAACGTCTTAACCCTTATAGATTCGTCATGTCTGTCTGTCTGTCCGTCCGTATGTCACAGCCATTTTTCTCCGAAACCGTAAGAGCTAGACTGATGAAACTTGGCGAGTAGATGTATTCTGTGAACCGCATTAAGATTTTGACACAATAATAGAAAAAAAAACTATAAATTTTGGGGGTCCCCATACCTGAAACTCAAAAAAATTTTTTTCATCGGACCCATAAGTGTGGGGTATCTATAACTATGTCTTCAAAAATGATGTTGAGGTTTTTAATATCGTTTTTTTCTAAACTGAATAGTTTGCGCGAGAGACACTTCCAAAGTGGAAAAAAGTTGCCCCCCCACCCCTCTAACTTCTAAATTAAGAGAATGATAAAACTAAAAAAAATATATGTTGCAAACTTTCAACGATATTTGGTTTGAACGAGATCTAGTCAGTAGTTTTTTTTTTTTTATACGTCATAAATCGTAATCCGCAATTTACCTTTCGCTGAACTACTAGAACTTCTATATTATATTACTTATTGCTACGGAACCCTTCATGGGCGAGTCTGACTCGCACTTGGCCGCTTTTTCTTCTTCATACTGCCCATCACTCGCCATCGGTATACCTCAAGTTGATGGGCGCGGAGCAGTGGACACGTTCCTGAGGTTCTTGACCTGTAAGGTATTGTTATATGCGATGCTTGCTGGACTTTCCACATCAAAACTGTGTGGTAGTTATACAAAAAAAAAGAACCTGTGATACCCGCGCTCCTAATACCGTTTCGGGTTTGATAAATCGTTCATCGTCCTTAAAGAGAAGACAACCGACGAACTTCTCGTTCGCAAACTTTTATCCTTTGAAAGAAATAAAAACAATGAACTTATTTAACGAATAGCACTTTATTAACTTTCGCGATCATAACTCATATACAGGGTGTCCCATAAGTCAACGTCCAGCCGAAAACGGGTGATGCGCCAAGTCATGACAGTTATCAAAAAAATATAAAAAAATTATTTGTTATGTAACTTTCGAGTTATGAGTAACTCAGAAAAACAGAAAAAACTGACACCCTGTGATGATCTTTTAAGTCCTGTGACTACAAATATTAACTTTTCATGAAACTTTTGCAACGTAAGCATGAATAACCCTTCTGTAAATTACAATTCAAAATCAAGCCTTATCTGCCTCAGTTTTCAATGAAATTGTGGAGTTTTGGCCAACGTTTCATTTCAGATAATTACATCACCCAACTTTAACCGTCTGTACCGCAAAAAAAATGTACTACACTATCATGGCATGTAACTTTAAAAATTGGCGCATTTATCCAGGATTCCAAAATGGTATAATACTTGCTAGAGTACTCCTCAGTTTTGGAAATAAAAAATGTTTTTTCAACTAAACCGGATTTCCAATTAATTTTATTTCAATAGATAAAATGTTTGTACCCTTTAGATGATGGACTTAAAATGCCTACGCTGTGTTTTTAAGTGACTCACAATTCACAGGTACAAGTAAATACCATTTCGACAATGCAAGTAAACAGATAGAGCCACCATCTTGTCGAAAGAGTAATAACCATGAGTGTTCAAGTAATTTGTTAGTTTAAGGTTAAAGTTTGAAATAAAATTCAATCATAGGATTTCTTCAATCGTGATTTTAATTTAACTACATCAAGGATTTACAGCTAATGCTCAAACTATTAGCCTTCAGCAGTAATGCAAGCTCTACATTTCCTTAAAAAAACAGCTGTCTGTAAAGTCAGTTAACTGACGACAGTTGGACGTGACAACGTCATACAGCTGTCCACGCGGACGCATCGCTCACTCAAGTAGGAGAGAGACCGATATCGAACGCTGCCGAACGCGGAGGTCGATCGTGCCTCTTTGTCGCTCGTTCCGCGCTCTCAATTGCACTTCAAGTATTAAATGGAACGCCTCAGAGCGAGGTAACGCCGCATGAGTCATGTTTTTTCGTACGAGCAGCCGGATCCATCGAATTATAAGACGTTATCACGTCAAAAACCATGTAATAAGACCGGCGACGGGCGAAGGCAAACTTAAAATTAAAATCACGATTGAAGTAATCCTATGATTGAATTTTATTTCAAATGTTTTACCTAAAACTTACAAATTACTTGAAAACCCATGGTTATTACTCTTTCGACAAGATGGTGGATCTATCTGTTTACTTGCATTGTCGAAATGGTATTTACTTGTACCTGTGAGTCACTTCAAAACACAGCGTAGGCATTTTAAGTCCATCATTTAAAGGGTACAAACATTTTATCTATTGAAATAAAATTGATTGGAAATCCGGTTTAGTTGAAAAAACATTTTTTATTTCCAAAACTAAGGAGTACTCTAGCAAGTATTATACCGTTTTGGAATCCTGGATAAATGCGCCAATTTTTAAAGTTACATGCCATGATAGTGTAGTACATTTTTTTTGCGGTACAGACAGTTAAAGTTGGGTGATGTAATTATCTGAAATGAAACGTTGGCCAAAACTCCACAATTTCATTGAAAACTGAGGCAGTTATGGCTTGATTTTGAACTGTTATTTACAGAAGGGTTATTCATGCTTACGTTGCAGAAAAAAGTTTCATGAAAAGTTAATATTTGTAGTCACAGGACTTACAAGATCATCACAGGGTGTCAGTTTTTTCTGTTTTTCTAAGATACTCATAACTCGAAAGTTACATAACAAATATTTTTTTATATATTTTTCTGATAACTGTCATGACTTGGCGCATCACCCGTTTTCGGCTGGACGTTGACTTATGGGACACCCTGTATAAAGAAATAAAAAAAGCAAAAGCTAAATAAATAAATAAGAAAAAATCTAAATATCAAGATATCAAGACAAGTACCTACCTACAAGACAAGACAAGTCGAATTGAGGGTAATTATTGATGCTTATTCCACTTCAAGTGCAGCAGTTCCTTCAGACTGATGATGATGATTATTACTTACGGGGGTGGATAAAGTTTCCATTAGTTCCCACCCCTAAGTTAATTCACTACCTTACACAAATGTCCCCGGGGATACATACAATTTGTACTTTATGCCCCAAAACGGGGTAAATTGAGATCATTTGATACTCTCCCCATTTTGCCGTACTAAACTAGTTTTAGACTGAACAAAAGAAAGTTTTGGTAGTCCCTATGTCTAGGCAACTTTTAGGGCTTCAAGTTTTTTGATACAATTTAGGACTTATGCCTTTGTGATACGGTCCAATGTCTGATGAAAATAAACGTCTGTTTGTTTCACAAATCAAATTAATCAGCTGAAAAGTTTCTTTTCTCAAACACATTCGGAAATGAGAGCATTATTTTGACAATCTTCTTTGAGATAAATCGAAATTACTGAACTGGCCCAACAAGCAAACAGCGGCTGACAAAAGTTGTGAAAATCCATTACTGGTCGTGTTAAGGGGAGGCGATAATGTACACACTGTTATTTCGATGCCAGATAAGCCACACGCACACTGGAGCAATTCAAACATGATCATTTACTTTTTTGTTCTGGCACTGGATACTTGATACTTTATAGGGCGGATCCGACTTGGATAGGTTAGGTTATGTTAGAACATAAAAATTACACACAAGGCGAGCGAGCAGAGCGAGCGAGCGTGCCGCGGTAGCGGCCGCCGCAGTGCCAGAGAATGTTTTTTTCCTAATAACCTCAAAGGGGCTGCCTGTTTAGTACAATTATTCATCGCTAGATAAAATAATAATAATCGAAATATTAATCTGCGACAGTGTACATGGGCCTTTACAATTTTCCAGTGGAAAAAAAGTTGCATCGTTTTAACAGTGCGTAGGTACATTAACTGGCCGTACATTAACCGGACTCGTGTTAAGCGGACAGGTACATTACATAGTAAACTCATATCTGTCGTGTAATTTAAAAATGGAACGATCTTTTATTCCGGAACATGACAACCAAGAAGGTAACCTATCAAAGGTTTTATTGAAATTTCGAACTGGCTTGCAAAATTACATGCTGTTTATTGAAAAAAAAATACAAATGAATACTTTAAGAAATTGTGTTGTTCGTTGTTCGTCGTATTCTTATTTTACAAAATGCGTTCAAGTGGTACTACTTATTTTTTTTTCACGCATTATTTAAGAAAAGTACTAGGTATGCAAGCCTTGCCCACAACTAGGCTAATAATGGACTTACGCGTTCGTCCATTGATACTTCTTTTACTGGCTGGTGCATTAATGTACTATTTTTTTTAATACAGTTGCTCAAAAAGTGGCGTATTGCAGGGACGTATAGCGTTCGGGATGTGGGCTATTACACACGCGTGCTTTTTTTTTACCATTCCCGCACTAGTGCTTTTTCTTTCCCAACTGTCAAAATAATGTCTAAAAAGAAAAACCAACCATGAAGTTTTTACTAAAAAAATTCATCGAAGTTTTTATGATTCATGCAAATACGTATTATTTCTAAAAAGAAGCTACTAATTTGTTTCATTAACAGATTTAATGATTTGATTGAATGAGTTATGTTAGGTTTCATTTCATTTCATCTCATTAAATTTCATTTTCAATTCATATCAGTAATAAAAATCTACTGAAGACTTGGCTGTATGGGTATAGTTCCCTTTGCCTCCCAGAATGGGTGAAGAAAAAAAAATCTCTGCTTATATTTTACGGTTGGCGCCATTTTTCAGAAATTTTCTTTGAGAGTTTATTTGTTTGTTGCACAAAATGAGTAATTTCGACCCTAGTTTTTTTGAATTAACACCACCGGAACTCAGTATAATTGCACAAAATGCTTCGGAGAACATTTTACCGGAAAAGTCAAAAAGTCGCTACATGCATATACGACGAACTTATTGCGTGGAGAGAAGAGAAAAAAGCAAATGGTATTTTTATTATTTTATTAAATTGCTTAATTTTTTCGCAACTGTATTAAAAATAGTCGTTCAGTACACGTGCGGAACCGTCATTGCAACTTGTTCCGACTGTCAACCCTCGCCTTCGGCTCGGGTAGACATTTGTCGGAACTCTTTGCAATGACAGCCTTCCCGCACTTGTAATGAAATATACTATTTCATAACACTGTTAAAACAGAGGTTAGGTAGGTACAAGTCAGTCATTTCATTAGGACTAAAAGTTCAACTAAACTTTTCATAATGTTAAACATAGTCTAGGAGATACCTAGTAAGTTGTTTAGGTACACAATACTTTCAGGGCAGCGTTGACCACCTAAGCACTAATAGGTAAAGTAATCATGACCCACAATAAAGCAGAGGGAATCACACAGACGACTCTCCATACAAACGTAGTCCCCTATTTCCTCCCTGGATAATGCCTCTAGAGTAACCATCTTTTCTCATAAAATCCAGATAAAGAAAATATCACCTCCAATTCATATTTCATATAAATCATATGAGGATCATATTTTCTTTATCAATAAGTTTCTGAAAAAAAGGAAAACATACGAGCACGTATATAGCAGATCTGGATTTTATGAGAAAAAATGGTTACTCTAGAGGCATTATCCAGGTAGGTAATCATAACACACAATATTACGCTACAATATCAGAAGTAATTGAAGAAGATACGTACATAGTCACACTGCGAGGTAAATGAACATAGAGAGATAATAATGAAAGAAAGAAAGCAAAAAGAGAAATAAAGAAAAGAAAACAGAATGAGAAAGAAATAAAGAAAAAGAAAGAAAAAAAATAACTAGAATTTATCGCTACGGACGCCGGTTAAATAAAAGTAAGTATATTTCAGTTATTCAGTCCGTGTTATAACAAAATTACCAGCATTGATTATTTTCTAATGGCTCTCGCACTATACCTTTAGCCTGAACAGGGTCCATTGTTTTGAAGTAAACAACTACCTTTGTAAGTTGGACAAAGGTAGCAGTTTGTGATGCAAGCCTTCACTTTAGCGAATCACTTCTGAAAGATCCCACTGTGAAATAGCTTTTAGATGCATAGACTTTGAGTTCAAACTTGCGAATGATGCAGTATTTTGACAGAACAATTCCATCAGTCTGGAGCAGTCCACTGCTGGACCCAGTGTCCAGCAGTGGACTGCTCCAGACCTTTCATTATTTCCAAGAGCTTCTCGGAGGAAGAACAATTATAAGTCCTCTCCATCCACCGACTTTTCGCGATCTTATTAACAATTTTGCCAATCTATTGGATTGTGCATCAAATGTTTTGTTTTCTGGTTCAATGTGACCAATGTCTTTTACAAAGATTGAGAGAGCCAAGCGGGATTTGAACCCGTGTCTTTTCCCTTGGTACGGACTGCGCTGACATGCGCCATCGGATCCCTAACAAGCTCGACGAACTAAAGTCATCGGAATTGCTCATATGGCACTAACTTGTCTTGGATGATAACTGGTATACTACCACCATGCCTATTTCTCATATGGCACTAACTTGTCTTGGATGATAACTGGTATACTACCACCATGCCTATTTCTGCCGTGAAGCAGCATCGCTGTGTTTCGGTTTGAAGGGTGGGTGCCGGTGCAGAAATTACTAGCACGTGAGGCCGAACATCTGTATGCCTCAAGTTGATGAACGCATGGAAGTGCATCGTAGGGCACATTCCTGACGTGCGTGACCTACGAGACAATGCTTTGTTTGGATCCGATGGCGCAGCGGTCAGCGCGACCCCGTATTAAGGTCGCGGGTTCAAACCCCACTCGGCTATTAACATTTTGGACATAATAACATTTTTCGTGATTTTTGTAAGGTAGTAAACATGACAACATCAATAAATGTGAATCTTTTACTTAAAGGTTTTAAATTTTTTGAGCTGTAAAACCGGTTCATGGTTCTTTTACGGATACCCTCATTTTTTATTTGACTGACGTTGTTAGTGATGTATAATCGGCAATTCTTCAAACCCAGAAGGTAATATGGCTATACTAGAATAAGGAGTTCCGCCAAAAGCAGCATTTACTGGAACCACGCCTATGAAATTTGGAACTAAGGTATGAGAGGAAGCGATTAGTTTATTTATTTATTGGAAAAACAACAACTTATACAAAATTATTAATAAAAATGCGCTAGAAACTAGTGAGCCAATTACAGGTTTTCACGGATACAAAACAATCGAATACAAAATATAATACCAACAACAAATACAACACAGTACAAAATAATTGGAAATATTGTTGGATTATTTTTATATCTGTAGCCAAAATCAAAGTTCAATTACATTTTCATATCACAAAGATCACTTTCAAACGTCTTAGAGCTAGGTCTAGGTGCCAGTTCTACGCGAAAAGTCTAGAAAAACAGGCCAAACGACTTGTTTCATATTTGTTTCAATTTACTTTTTTACAAAATAAAACAGTTAGGTACCTAAAGCTGATAAATATAAAAACTTGATTGCAAACCACTAAAGGTCTGATGGCAATCAGCTGAAACGCTGTCAAATATGACAGCGTTCAATGTTCTTTTTTCGTTTTTGATTTCTTGTGTAGCCGTACCTTTAATCGATGTTCTTCTTTTTCTGATGTGTTGTTTTCTTGATAAAATGTGCTATACCGTTTTTGAGTCTATCTATCCATATAAAGCAGTCGCTCTTCCATTGGGTGGGCGGCTGTTTTCCGCCAAATCTTATGATCTGCACCTTTATTTAGCAATAAGTCAATGTCAGTCGCAAGATGGGCCAATATTTGGACATTTCTCGTTTTATTCGCTTCAATTTTGTGATTCAAAGTCAAATATGTCAATATGTCAAAACATACAAGAAAGGGCATTAAGGGAAGTTTGTGACCAATAACAATGAAAACAAATTATATCTACAAGAACATAGTGGCGGAATGAAAATGTTCGTCGATTTTTAACTTGATTTGTTCAACGTATCACGATCACAGACTACCTTTTGAAACTGAATAGACAGAATACACCGCTAAGTTAACGTCACAAGTTATGTCAAAATGTGTTCATGATCAAGGCACTGGTGCAAGCGAAAACCGACTCTAAGGTGACGAACATTTTCATACCGCGACTGTACATATGTATTTAATTAATATGTATCAAATTTATGTCAAATATGTATAAATTGGTATAACAAGGATCACTTTGAAACGTCTTAAAGCTAGGTGAGTCTAGGTTTAGGTCTAGGTTTAGCCTACGGCTCAGAAGGCAGAGCTACTACCAACTGAGCTGAGAGGCCAGTCATTTGTATTTGTTAGGTGTCAATAATTGACACCTAAAAATATCGTATTCCAACCTAGTGTGGAATACGATATTTTTATTACATCACAGAGTTGGCTAAGTAACTCATTAACACTTACTTTTATCAGTTTAATTAGTAACTCTAATATTTGTTAGTGATATACTGTCGTCACGCAAACCGACCCCTTTAGAGTACCTACCTATTTACATACATAAAGCTAAATTACATTAATTTAGATCTTGACACGGATTGGATTGATGTTAGGATGGGAATATTGTAAAGAAAGACATTCAAACAGCGACTAAACCACTTTTTGAACAAAAAAAATAAATTAAATATGCAGCGCTTAGATAGTCTGATAGTTAGTCTGATTGTTTAGTGGTCTGATTGTTTAGTGGGGCTAGATAGCCCCAAGCTAATCAGAGCCTGTAGGCCTACCATAAGCTCTATCTGGCTCTGTCTATGGCTCTGGTTTTGAGTCTGTGTGAGTGTTCACCAGTGTAATGTAGTACTGTGTGTGTGACGTTTCGACGTAAGAATAATTTAGTCAACACACCCAGACTCAAAACCAAAGCCAGAATCAGAGCCAGACAGAGCTTGTGGTAGGCCCACTGTAATGGGAAACGAAAACAAAAACTAACGACCTTGAATCCCCATATTTAGGACAAGTTCTTTATTCAGTTGTATCACAAGGTTCACTTTGAAACGTCTTAAAGCTGAGTGAGTCTAGGTGCCAGTTCCTTATCAATGTTTTCCTTCACCGTTTCAGAGTACTGACATAGTGCCATACATTTTCAGGTAGAAAAACTTGTTGGTGCACGACTGAAGTTCAATCCAAGACCTAAAAGATCGAAAAGTAGGGCCATTATCGCTGCCCAGTACTAGTAGGGGTATATCAAGGGATAAAATTTGTGATGATATTTCTGTCTTATCTAATTAGTTTAATTTGACTTGCCTCTTGGCTCAGTTGATAATATTTCTGCCTTCTGCGCCGTAAATCGTGGGTTCGATCCCCACTTAAAACCGAACCGATTTGTGTGGTGAACACAGATGTTTGTTCTTTGTCTGGGTGTTATATTGTATTCAAATTATTTACAAAAACAAGTACCTATATAAGTAACTAGCTGATGCCCGCGACTTCGTCCGCGTGGATATTTGAGTTCTTTTTTTTTATTTTGATATGACCAACTGTAGTTACCATAGTTTTGAGCTTGTACGTTAGAGTGTATTTGAATTTGAAGGCAAGTGCTGTTGTTTTATTTTTCAGCAGTGTCTAATTTAAGTATGATATCATCGGTTTTTAACCAACTTCCAATCAAAAAGGAGGAGGTTCTCAATTCGGTTGTTTTTTTTTTAATTTATTTTTTTTATGTTTGTTACCGCATAACTTCGTCATTTGTAAGCCGATTTGAAAAATTATTTTTTTATCTGAAAGGTACTGCTTCCAGATTGGTCCCATTTTAATTTTATTAAAATCGGTGTTGCCATTTTTTTTTAAATATTTTTTTTTTTTGTTTGTAATTGCATGCCTCCGTCATTTATAAACCGATTTAGAAAATTATTTTTTTATTTGGAAGGTTATGCTTACGTCCAGATTGTCCCAAACAAATTTGATTAAAATCGGTTTAGCCGTTTGACAATGAAGTCGGTTTCTCAAGTTTTTTAAACTTATAATTTTATTTTGTAAACCTTTGTGTGTATTCGAACCTGGTGACAGATGCTGCGGCAGCTGAATTTTCTTTAATGTTTTTTTGCGTATTTTGTAAAGCTGTTTTTCGTGATTTTGTTTAAGTGGCTAATTTGGGCTATCGTATTTGTTGGTGTATAATCGAAACTGGTTTTTTTAAATGACATGACCAACTGCTATTTACCATAGTTTTGAGCTTGTACTTTAGAGTGTATTTGAATTTAAAGGCATGTGCTATTATATTAGTTAGTTATATTGTAGCTGAATTTTATCAGCGGTGCTTAGCTTCGCTATGATAGGTGTTTTCTGCGATTTTGTCTTAGTGGTAATCTTGGGTTTTTTTGTTAACCTTTGTGTGTATTCAAACCTGGTGACAGATGCTGCGGTAGCTGAAATTATTTAAATATTTTTTTTTTGCGTATTTCGTAAAGCTCTTTTTCGTGATTTTATTTTAGTGGGTAATTTGGTCTATCGTATTTGTTGGTGTATAATCGAATCTGGTTTTGTTATTTTGACACGATCAAATGCTAGTTACCATAGTTTGGAGCTTGAACTTTAAAGTGTATTTCAGCGGTGTTTAGTTTAAGTATGAAAGATGGTTCCCGCGATTTTGTCTAAGTGGTTATCATCGGTTTTTTTGTTAACCTTTATGTGTATTCAAACCTGGTGACAGATGCTGCGGTAGCGGAATTTTTTTAATGTTTTTTTTTGGATATTTTGTTAAGCTTTATTTCGTGATTTTCTTTTAGTGGGTAATTTGGGCTATCGTATTCGTTGGTGTATAAACGAATCTGGTTTTTCATAGTTTCGAGCTTGTACTTTAGAGTGTATTTGAATTTGAAGGCGAGTGCTGTTGTAGCCGATTTTTTTCAGCGGTGCTTAGTTTAAGTATGATAGATGATTCCCGCAATTTTGTCTTAGTGGTAATCATCGGTTTTTTGAATTTTTTTTATGTATTCAAACCTGGTGACAGATGCTGCGGTAGCTGGAAATTTTTTAATGTTTTTTTTTGCGTATTTTGTATAATGTTTTTTTTTATCATATTTTGTAAAGCTCTTTTTCGTGATTTTCTTTTATGGGGTAATTTGGGCTATTGTATTCGTTGGTGTATAATCGAATCTGGTTTTTTTAGTTTGATATGAACAATTAATGCTAGTTACCATAGTTTCGAGCTTGTACTTTAGAGTGTATTTGAATTTGAAGGCGAGTGCTGTTGTTGCCGATTTTGTTCAGCGGTGTTTAGTTTAAGTATGATAGATGATTCCCGCAATTTTGTCTTAGTGGTTATCATCGTTTTTTTGAAATTTTTTTGTGTATTCAAACCAGGTGACAGATGCTGCGGTAGCTGGAAATTTTTTAATGTTTTTTTTGCCTATTTTGTAAAGAACTTTCGTGAATTTGTTGAAGTGGCTAATTTGGGCTATCGTATTCGTCGTTGGTGTATAATCGAATCTGTTTTTTATTTGACATGACCAACTGCTAGTTACCATAGATTTGAGCCTCCACTTTAGCGTATTTGAATTTTAAGGTGAGTGCTGTTGGAGCCGATTTTTTTCAACAGTGTTTAGTTTAAGTATGATAGATGTTTCCCGCGATTTTGTCGTAGTGGTTATTATCGGTTTGTTTGTGAACCTTTGTGTGTAATCGAACCTGGTGCCAGATAATGCGGTAGCTGAATTTTTTTAAATGTTTTTTTACGTATTTTGTAAAGCTATTTTTTGTGATTTTTCTTAAAATCATTTTCCGTTCTTTCTTCTTTCAGGGAAATAATTTTCCTATCTTCTTTCTTAGCGCACCTTTGCTCTATTAGAGGAACACACCTTCTAAGTTTCATGATTCTAGGGCTAACGGTTTAGGCTGTGCGTTGATTTTTCTTTATACCATTTTTCCCCTTTTTCTCCTCTTCGGTAAATAATTTTCCATTTTCCTTTCTTAGCGGATGCCTACGTCTTAACATCTACCTGCATGCCAAATTTTAGCCTGATCCGTCCAGTGGTTTGGGCTGTGCGTTGATAGATCACTATGTCAGTCAGTCAGTCACCTTTGAGTTATATATATATAGATATACCAGCTATCTGTTTCTCTGCATAATTTGGGACTAGATAGTGTTTTGTGCATTGTTTAATATATTTATTTATTAAAAGTATTTAATTCGTGTAGTCTCTCTGTGAATGTCTACCTTTTAAAATGTAAGGTAGGTACTTAAATTACAAGGTACAAACTACTCTAATTAATATTGAATAATATTCACGTGGTAACGTATTCCTCAATCAAACAAAACTTACTTGGGATATAACCGGTATAATCAACTTTACACTTACTAACTGTTCACTTTTTACTGCTTGATACTTTTTTCTGATGAG
Organism: Thera obeliscata; assembly: GCA_947578465.1. Classification (NCBI taxonomy): domain Eukaryota; kingdom Metazoa; phylum Arthropoda; class Insecta; order Lepidoptera; family Geometridae; genus Thera; species Thera obeliscata. The sequence continues at coordinate 6,553,957 of OX387923.1, read as the reverse complement.
TGGCCTCGCAGATCAGTTGGCTCAGCGGGGATCGAACCCTCGCCGTAGGTCGTGGGTTCAATCTGGAAGAAATTTTGTCGCTATTTAGTGGTAAGACCGCCCAATTTCTTATATATAAGTAATGTGTACTATTATAGTTTATAAGAAATTTGTCGAATTCTCTTTTTATTCATTTGTTTGGTGCACAATAAACAACAACAACAACTAGATAATAACCGGCACGATAACTACCTACCAAGATAAGGTACATCACAATCCTAAATATCAAAATGTCAAGCTAACTATTTATATTTTAGTAGTAGTAGAGCTCTTTGTGAAGGGCTCGTCCGGGGAAGTACTACCACCATGCCTATTTCTGCCGTGAAGCAGCATTGCTGTGTTTCGGTTTGAAGGGTGTGGGTGCCGGTGGAATTACTGGCACGTGAGGCTGAATATCTGTATGCCTCCAGTTGATGGACGCAGAGCATCGTAGGGCACGTTCCTGACGTGCGTGACCTACGAGGCATGGCTTTGTTATAGGCGATGGTTACCACTTAACACCAGGTGGGCCATATGCTTGTTCCATCAGCAAGTTACATAAAAAAAAAAAAAAAATCGTACCTAGTTACCTTAAAACCTCGGCCTGCCTCCATGTTTGCTGTACCTGTACCCTATGCAGGGTCCATGTGATACCTACTTACACCTAAAAACTATGTATGTACAAACTAAACCATGTGTAAAGCAATAAATGTATTGAGTATTTTCTATCTATCTATGGACTCAATGCCGATCGCATTTCCCCTTAAGGGGGTACGATTTCCATACAAAATTAATTTACACAACTATGGGCGAATAAAGTAGTAATGTACACTGAAATAGCTGTAGTAGGCTTTTACAGTGGTCCTTATTACCGGCCAGTTATATAAAGTTGGAGTGGTAGCCGTTGGTCGTGGCAGTCGGGGCTTCAGAAAAAGAACTAACAGACTTTTACGACTATTTTGAGACATAATGTTTTAAGCTCATTCACGTATTCAATGCCGAGTACCCACCCGTTAGAAAGAATGACGAAATAATTTTTGGTTTTTTATTAATATTTCTGTTATCCTACAGTTTTCTCCAACTTTATATAACTGACCGGCAATAAAGACCACTGTAAAATTCTATTACAGCTATTTCAGTGTACATTTATACTTTGTTTGCCCATAGTTGTGTAAATTCAGTTTGTATCGGAATCGAACAACCTTAAGTGTTCCAATTGCGAAAGTTTAAAAAGACTAGCATTAAATACCAAATGGCTTCGGATCGGCAAACTTTATACCGGTAGATTGAGGTATTCGTTCATTTAAATTGGAGTTGGAATCGGTAAAGTTTTGCCATCATTGAACATTGAAGACGCCAAAATTTTGATTTATTAAACGCATTCTCGTTATATCTAACACTAGCTGCTTGTCCCGGCTTCACACGGGTGGACATTTATTTTTAAGCACATGAAAAGCCTATGTTACTCAGAGTCAATGTAGCTTTCCAATGGTGAAATAATTTTTGTAATAAGGACAGTAGTTTTTGAGTTTATTCATTACAAACATACAAAAATAAAATCTTATTTCTTTATAATATTAGTATAGAATATAGCTTTTGGTAGTGGCTTTGCTTACAGGAGCCTTGCGTGAACTAGGCGATCAGTAGGCCTACCACAAGCTCTGTCTGGCTCTGTCTCTAGCTCTGGTTTTGAGTCTGTGTGAGCGTTGACTAAATAAATCCTACGTCGAAACGTTACACACACAGTATAATACACTAGTGAGCACTCACACTGACTCAAAACCAGAGCCAGAGACATATTAATATTGTTTAAACATTTTTTTTACAACGCTCATTATGCAAATGAAGAAAAACATAATAAAAACAATAAAAAAAGAAAGTAGCAGTATGTACGTGTTCAAATAACATTAGAAGTCTTTATTCACTAAAATCACAAGGGTCAATTTGAGAAGTTTTGTAAACTTCGTTGAGATAATCCGATGGAGATAAATTAGATGAAACAGCTAACCGAAAACTCAAGTTAAATAGAAATCTGAAATGCAGAGTGGAAATTCAGATGAAAAGAACGTTTTCATTGCACCGATCCGATAAAAATGACGGATGATTAGTAAAATACTAACAGAGGTACTATACCCATGCCAAAGCAAGAAAAAACAATTACTCAGCCAAAGACGTCCTCAATATTCCGATGTTCCTAGCAGAACCAACCCTCTACATCATATTGACAACAACTCGCAGGACAAAGCGTCTAGGCACAAAAAAATTAGGAAACCGGTACGGATAACACCAAAAAGCTAGCCATAGTGACAATAGATAAAATACAAACAGGGTATTTCAGTACAAACATAATCTTTCTTCTATCTATCTTCTATATACATAAATATGTTATATTGATTTGTATAAGTATAATACGCTTCAAAAACTCAAAAAGTAGAAAACCCCTTATCACACTGACGACATTTGTGTGAACACTAGAATGTCGGCAGGCAATGCGAACAAACCGAACTACGATGAGAGATCGCTTCTGCTTACTTGTTAGATTTATTGAACGTGTGCTATCCAGTGGTTTATATCTAACACTTCACTGCATGTTAACTCTTTTAGTGCTAAAACTCGCTGTACTTTCAACCAATTTTTTGAGTTCCGTAGCTAAATGGAACACATAAGGATTCAACTTGTCTGTCTCTTTGTCCGTCTGTATGTCACAGCCACTTCTTTCCGATACTATAACAAATAAACTGTTGAAATTTGGTAAGTAGATGTAAGTACTTTGTGAACCGCATTAAGATTTTCACACAAAAATAGAAATAAAACAATAAATTTTAGGGGTTCCCCATGCTAAGAGCTAAAACTAATTTTTTTTCCCAAGCCCATACGTGTACCCATATTTAATAAGTAATAACACCCAGACAAACAGCCAACATTTACACACAAATACCTAATCTCCGTGTTCGAAACTTCGAACCCAAAGCCTGTACAGAGAGTAGATGAACAAAGTGCTGTCACTAGATGAGCAAGCAAGCTACGCCACCAGTCCTCAACCTCTTAAAAAAATCGGTTGTTTGTAAAGTCGGTTTACTGACGATAGTTGAACGTGACAACGTCATACAGCTGTCCACGCGGACGCATCGCTCACTCAAGTATGAGAGAGACAGATGTTGAACGCTGCCGAACGCGGAGGCTGTGCGTGCCTCTTTGTCGCTCGTTCCGTGCTCTCGCTTGCACTTCCAGCCTTAAATAGAACGCCCCAGAGCGAGGTAACGCCGCATGAGTCATGTTTTTTCGTGCGTGCAGCCGGCTCCATCGAATTAAAAGACGCTGTCACGTCAAAAACCAAGAGACGAGTTTCAGTCATTTTATTAGCCCTCTGGGAATAAAATATATTCTAAAGTTACCGAGGAATAAAATCGTGTCCCAAATTAAAAAGTTCCGGTGTAACGCGAATCGCGTTTCATGCTTCGTAAAATAAAAAATGCAAAACTTTGTTCGCAATGGCAGTTGTACAAATAAAGTTTGTTCTCGCATGAACAATGACACTGAAAATGGACTACAGGCTAAGCACGTTGCTGGTAGGCCTGCTTGTGATTATAGCGGTAAGAATGGCCGGACAAGTTAGCCGGTCCTTGACTATAGCGGTAAGAATGACCGGACAGGTTAGCCGGTCCACTAGACAAGACAACACAAAGAACTCTTTTTAGTCGACTTCAAATAAAAGGAGAAGGTTCTCAATTTTGTTGTATTTTTTTATTGTTTTACTTTATCTTCGCAGAGTAACGCTATTTGTCAGATAAAAAATATTTTCGTCAGTTCTGGTTGGCATTGAGTCCAAACAAACGGATCTAGGATCCCGCTATAGAAGGACATTCACCGAGCTGGTTATTTAATGAAACGAATTTTATATGTAATTAAACATGCCAATAAATATATTCTATATGGGTTGCCTATCAAATTTCAGTGCAGGATATGATTAATTAATAATTAAAAAATAAAAATGTTTTTTTAACTTTCCACCGGTTTGTTTATTAGACAAATTCTATACCAATCGAAAGTATAGACCCCATAGAATATGCAAACGTTAGGTTGCCTATTTTTTTCCGGTCACAACTCTCGGGTAGCCAGGTATAAACAGGTAAATCGATACTAGCATTTTGCACCGGTATGTTTATTGAATAAAAACACTGGGGTCTATACTTTCGATTGGTATAGAATTTGTTTAATAAACAAACCAGTGGAAAGTTTTTTTTTTTTTTTTAATTATTAATTAATCATAATTATCCTGGACTGAAATTTGATAGGCAACCCATATAGAATATATTTATTGGCATGTTTAATTACATATAAAATTCGTTTCATTAAATAACCAGCTCGGTGAAGGTCCTTCTATAGCGGGATCTTAGACTAGTAGTCCTTTGTTTCTTCTGCGGTAAATACGAAATATAGGTAAAATTCGTAGGAGCTGTTGTTGTCTCCATCTCTCTTTCAGGCACAGTGCGACAGCAACATACCTATTTTATAAGTTGTGCAGTCTGCATTTCCTCTTAAACTTTACAAAAACAAAGATTATTATAGCACATCGATTTAGCGACATAAAATTAAATTCAATCTACTGGCCTTTTGTGACCTGATGTTTACAACAAACAACTTCTAGTGTTCGGCTTCATAGAGCGTAGTGTGCGTCAGAAAGAGATAGCGCTCTACGAAACCGAAAAACTGATGTGCAATATTTATTGCCTACAACCGTAGCTACTAACTACCATACTGCTTCTTCTTCTGCCTCCCTTCCACTACCCTTGTTGTCAGGCCACCGTTAAAAGAACGAGTGTAATTTTCCGGCCAAAAGCATAAAGTAATACATTACCCCATCCTCAGTTCAGCAGACATGTCGGAAACTGTACAAACGAGCAGTTTTCAGTAACAGGTAAACATATTTCCACGATTATTTCAATATCATTTCGCATTTCATTATGAAGTTACGAGAGTTTAGTGGTGAATATTATTTGCAGAGCAATCAAATAGTGCTCGTATATAAATTTTTTGTATCGGATTTTAGAAGTTTTGTGGGTTATCGTCTAACTTTGGTAGGATTTAGTACGGAAGCCAACTTAACGGTTCTGTAATTACTAGCAGTAGGCCTATACCATGAGCTCTGTCTGGTTCTGGTTTTGCGTCTGTGTGATTGTTGACTTAATAAATCCTACGTCAAAACGTCACACACACAGTATAAGACACTGGTGAGCACTCACACAGACTCAAAACCAGAGCCAGAGACAGAGCCAGACAGAGCTTGTGGTAGGCCTACATGTGCTAGTTTTGTAAATACGATTCGGATACCCGGTCACCGTTGGTTCCGCAGATATGTAAGCACTTTATTTCAATAAATTATTTGTATATCTACTGTCATTATCCAATAATTTATACGTGTTTGGCTGTGAGGTTTGGCACCATCAGTACCCGAAGTCCGAGTTTTGCCCTACAGTTTCCAAAAACGATTATGGTGTTAGTTATGATGGAAAAAAAGGAGTTTAAGAGTTAGAGAGAAGAAAGCGGAATAACAGCGTAGATGGTCATGTGGAACTCATGTCGTTTTCTCATTTTTAACCGACTTCCAATCAAAAAGGAGGAGGTTCTCAATTCGGTTGTTTTTTTTTTTTTTTTTATGTTTGTTACCGCATAACTGCGTCATTTGTGAGCCGATTTAAAAAAATATTTATTTATCTGAAAGGTACTGCTTCCAGATTGGTCCCATTTTAATTTTATTAAAATCGGTGTTGTCATTTTTTTTTAAATAATTTTTTTAATGTTTGTAACTGCATGCCTCCGTCATTTATGAACCGATTTACAAAATTATTTTTTATTTGGAAGGTTATTCTTATGTCCAGATTGTCCCAAACAAATTTCATTAAAATCGGTTTAGCCGTTTGGCAATGAAGTCGGTTTCTTAAGTTTTTTAAACTTATAATTATTTTTTTTTTTATTACCTACATCGTCCGTGACATTACTCGCCCTAGGCCCGGCAGAATACCAGTGTTGCACTGAGTGGGGTGACCTACACAGTGCAACAAATACTGAGCCGGGGCCTAATTGACCTATAAAATTGTTACCCATATAAATGTAATACTGTATGACAGCTGCCTACCTGCCTCTAATGACTATTTTCTTTTTCTGTTATAATTTTTATGTGATTTTTATTTTTAAGTAGGTAGGTATTCCTGTGTACTTAAGCTAGGTCAATAAAATGCTTTTCTTTCTTTATTTTGACTATTTTTGGTCACTTTATCCATAGTTCACATTCTGCTCGCTCAAGATCGATCACAGCACGACAGGGCAATTTTAAAGTTGGATAGTGGGGGCCAGTGACGTAGGAAAAATTGTATTAACTATGATCGATTCATACGACAAAATATTCATGACAAGTTTTATAACAACCCCGTTCATTCGTTCCCCGTTCATTGACTGCCTTCACAGGTCAGTTGGTAGTAGCTCTGCCTTCTGCGCTGGAGGTCGTGGGTTTGATCCCCACCGAGAACAAATATTTGTGAAATGAACATAGATGTTTGTTTTCTGTTTGGGTATCATTATTGTATTCTATGTATGTATTTACAAAAAAAAAGTATTTAAGTAAATACCATGCAGCTATCTGGATCCCATAGTACAAGCTCTACTTAGTTTGGGGCTAGATAGTGTTGTGTGGATTGTTCACAATATTTATTTAATTTATTTAATTTATAATGCCGGAGACTTTTTAACGGCTCGTTATAAGTTTCTTGTCTCAATATTATAGAAATGGCAACGGGGATTCGTTTTAGGTCATGATGGAATTTCACATAGTTTTTTCATTTTAATTGTTTTTGTAGTGTTATTTTGAGTTCTAATACCTTTGTGTGAAAGGATTATAAGTGTCCCTCAAAGAGGATTCTCTCGTGCACTTATGAAAATAGTTTTAATGTCTGAAATTCTCAAAATTATTGCTGCGTCCGACGGCCACTTTCAACAATTTCTAAGTTCAAACTTTTCTTCTCTCTTCTCAAACTTTTACTATGAAAATTACTTTGAAGTTACTCAGTCCACAGTCCCCGATAGAAGTTTTACCCTAATTACCGATGGACCGTGCATCGAGGTCACCCATCCGTACTAGGCCGATTGTCCGCGCTTTCCCTCGGCGCCTATTGTTTTCCTACCCATTTCATAGCTGGCGGTATGCGAGAGGTAGCCATTCAACGCCTATTTTTGCTATTTTTTTGAAAGGCGTTCTTGTAGAAAATTTATAAGGAAATCTGGTATAGAAATCGCAGTAGTTTGCGTTTGTAGTACACTACTCAACAAAGTCTAGGGAACAAGCAATAATACTTTTTGTGAAAACTCGTAAAAAAAGTACTGGTCACTAAAATTTATAAATTAAGGCTGGAAGAGGAATAAATCATGTGTTTGTAATTAAAAAAAATTAGACGAAAGTTCGAAAGCTTTTCAAAATAACAAGGAATAACCGAACTTGGTCGCACAGTAAGGGGTTTAAGAGTAAGGATTATTAAACAGCTGCAAATAATGTTTTTTCATTTTAACCCGGGAACGGTGACCTATATGTCTGTGAGACCGGGTGACTTGAAAAATTCGAATAACTTTTTCCCCCGCCGCCGATTTTTGTCGAGATTTTGAGTAGCTGCCTGATTTCCCTTCCGCCATCGTTAAATCAGCCCACAAAATTGGAGTGGGTGCAAGTTCCTGAGTTCTGATGCCAACCCGGTGCGGTAGACCGGGGTCACCGAATATGTAAGTAAAACATGCAGAGTTTAATTATTGATTTTTCATTTTTTGTCTGGTTTATGTGCATTTCTTGCTTACTTTTGTTATTGTGTCATTGCATTATTTTATAATCAGTAAGTTTATAGCATGATTTTATCAATTTTATCGTAATACCACTAAATTATTCTTCATCCTGATTCAAATATAAACTTTGTTACAGCATGTCGTACGGAAGAGAACAGCATCGTTTAGAACCACTTTTCCATGAATTGCTTGATGACGACAGACCGTCATTGACTTCACTTTCATCATCACTTGCCACAAGTGCAAGAAACATTTGTGTCTTGAGCATAAATAGTTCCTAATTGCAGTATTTGCTTGACTGAAGAAAAGTGATTTTCATAGTAATTTTTTTTGGTGTTTTTTGTAGGTAGGATGTCATTTTTTGTTTATTATAAGTAAGTTTATAGAGTCTAGAAACTGAAAAAGCTGAAAATTTTCATAAATATGTTGATTGTTGTGGTTTAAAATGTTGATAAAGCGATAATGTGTAAAAACTAACTAATTTTATAGGTTCTATGTGAAGTTGTCTAATCATAAGAAAAAGTAAATAAACGAGGCTGTGATTCATTAAGTATGGTTGTTTTATTGTCAAATGATTTATAATTGAGAATAAAAGTTGTCAGTAAGTAATAGATTCTGAAAAATCTTCCATTGAAAACCCCGGTGCGTGAGACCGGGGTCACCGAAGATGTAAGTCAAATCGACGTCACCGTTGGCGGGTTAATTTCTACGCAAGCGTCATTTATGTTTTTGTAATTTGAAAATTGTTTTTTGTTTAGGCACTATTTTAGTTTTTTTATTAAACCGTATTTATTTATATGAACGCTATTTATTTAATGTCATAGCTGAAATCAAGAATAAATTTCGCTTTTTTTGATGTATGTACATCTGGGACAAAAACAAGTTGAATTAAAAATATACACTAAAATGTCCTTGTTTTTGTTATAGGGACTTTGTTGAATAGTGTATTTATTAAAAATCATGTACCTATGTAATTGCCATACAGTATTTTTAAATTCCATACGATACCGGTTTGAATGAATTCCATTTGTAGTTACGTAAAAGATTATTTTATCTTATGTTCCTTCTAACAAATTAATTATTCTCAGTTCTCCTTCCGTAAATACCGATTTTCAAGCGAATATGAACATTATAATTATCATAATAATTTGGCATTAATTACTAAGTAATCTGCTCAAATTCCTCGGTGATTTCAAAGGAAATTGCAAGCAAAGGATTCCAGAATTCTAAATGCTGTCACTTTATCTTGCAAATTGCGACTTAATTTTACAGTCTTCTGTTTTCATCGTATATAGAACTAGTTTTTTGGAGCTCACATTTTTTAAATTTAATATTTATTTTTAATTTATGAATTAATAAATTGAAGAAAACTGTAGGTTATCTGTTCTTACATGTAATAAAAAAAAATCGGTTGCCTGTAAAGTCGGTTTACTGACGATAGTTGAACGTGACAACGTCATACAGCTGTCCACGCGGACGCATCGCTCACTCAAGTAGGAGAGAGACAGATGTCGAACGCTGCCGAACGCGGAGGCCGATTGTGTCTCTTTGTCGCTCGTTCCGCGCTCTCGCTCTTCAAGCCTTAAACGGAACGCCTCAGAGCAAAGTAACGCCGCATGAGTCATGTTGTTTCGTGCGTGCAGCCGGCTCCATCCGGAATTATAAGACGTTGTCAGGTCAAAAAATGCGTTAATAGATTTTTAAATATTGTTACTGTGTTCGACAATTTAATAATACATAATTTGCCGTAAAATAAAGAGCAATATTAAACCTGTTGACCGACACCATTGGGGAATAAAGGTCCTCGAAAGGCGACGACGAACCGGAAAACGAACGTAGGGCGTCCACCCACCAGATGAACCGATGGCATTGTTAAGATCGCGGGAAGTCGGTGGATGGAAAGAGCTCAGAATCGTTCTTCCTGGAAATGTGTAAGGGAGGCTTATATCCTTCTTCAGGCTGATGATGATGATGAATATAAAACCCAACCATAGTCATTTCAGTAAACAGTTATACTCTCATCGCCTGTAAATAGATGGTAAAATAAATTTGTATGGATATCAAATAAGCCCTAAATTTCTAGCCTCACAAGCCTCAAGCCCTAAGTTTATTAATTTTATCTACACAGTTACCTCAGTTTTATTTGAAAATTCAATAATTTAGCTATAGTAAATTCAATTCTGGCTTGTTTGTGCTCAAAATTAATGAGGTACATAGCCTAAGTGGCCTAAATAAATGCTGGGGTGACATGAAATACGACCTTCTTACTCTTAAGGTTGTGGAGGGCTATTTTCAGTCTATTTCATCACGATTCCTGAACCTTCTTGAGTTTGAACTAATTTTGTGGCTTTTAGGAACTAATTGTGCATCGGAGAGAAGAATGTCATGTGACGAAAAGAGTGGCATGAATGTTGATGGATATAAAAGTAGAGAGTCAGGTTCCCATATTACAAGCTCTGCTTAGTTTGGGGCTGGGTAGTGTTGTGTGAATTGTCCACAATATTTATTTATTTAGAGGTAGGCCTAAGAAAGGATGGATGGATTGTGTGAGAGATGATTATGTCCAAGAAAAGAGTGAGTACTGATGAGATGGCGAGTGATAGGGGAGAATGGAAGAAAAATACATGTTGTGCCGACCCCACCTAGTGGGATAAGGGCAGAAAGAAGAAGAAGAAGAAGGAACTAATTGTACATTGTTTTCCTTATATTGTTTTTATTGCTCATAGTCTAAGATCCCTAGAAGAAGGACCTTCACCGAGCTGGTTATTTAATGAAACGTATTTTGTATTTAATTAAACATGCCAATAAATATATTCTATATGGGTTGCCTATCAAATTTCAGTCCAGGATAATTATGATTAATTAATATTTAAAAAAAAAAAATTAAACTTGCCACTGGTTTGTTTATTAAACAAATTCTGTACCAATCGAAAGTATAGAAGTAAGTATAGTATTTACCCCAGTATTTTTATTCAATAAACATACCGGTGCAAAATGTTAGTATCGATTTTCCTGTTTATACCTGGCTACCCGAGAGTTGTGACCGGAAAAAAATAGGCAACCTAACGTTTGCATATTCTATGGGGTCTATACTTTCGATTGGTATAGAATTTGTCTAATAAACAAATCGGTGGAAAGTTAAAAAAACATTTTTTTTTTTTTTATTATTAATTAATCATATCCTGGACTGAAATTTGATAGGCAACCCATATAGAATATATTTATTGGCATGTTTAATTATATATAAAATACGTTTCATTAAATAACCAGCTCGGTGAAGGTCCTTCTTCTAGGGATCCTATACTATCAAGGAATCGCAAAGTTTTAATAAAACCAATCTTCTTCTTCTTATCGTGTCATTGGTTCTTTCGAACCGACGAAGGACGACGTTGGTCGGACGACGACGTTTGGACGCTACTTACAACTAATTACACTGACAGATTTTTTGACTCGCTAATGTACTTGTTGTAGTGTAAATTGGGCTTTAGAAACAACGCTTTTTGTGGAATACAAATATCAGTCCTTGATTTTTACAAGCCTAAAATAAGACATGGATATATTTTTATCTGAAGGATTTATCTATAAATAGAAATAATACCCTTAATCTGGTCCTTGACATCCTAAGAAGGAAGTTTTTTGTACAGCACCGTGTATACACATTATAAGAAATATCTTAGAAAATCTAAACAACACTCAGTCCCAAATTAAGTATATAATACTTAAATATATTTTTTTAGTACAATAATTATTATAATATCCAGAGTACGAACATCTTATGTTTAAGAGAAATATACTAAGTACATAAATACTTGTTCTCGGTGGGGTTCAAACCCACGACCTGCGGCGCAGAAGGCAGAGTTACTAATATCAACTGAGCTGAGAGGCCAGTTGTAGGGAAATATTATCGCACGGGTGTTAGCGAATAAATCTATACTAATATTATAAAACTGAAGAGTTTGTTTGGTTGTCTAATCTCGGAAACTGCAGAGGGCCTACCACAAGCTCTACCCGGCTCTGTCTCTGGCTCTGGTTTTGAGTCTGTGTCCACTGGTCCAAAAAGAAAAATTCATTTTGTGTTGGATAGTCCATTTATCGAGGAAGGCTTATAGGCTATATAACATCACGATCTATGACTATGTGCATATTTTTTTTTACCAGCGACCCGTGCGAAGCTGTGACAGATCGCTCTAAAATCTTCTCTTAAAATGTTACGCTTCAAGAACTCAAAAAGTTCTGCACCGATCAAGCTGAAATATTAGCATGATATAAAATCCGCATCAAGGATTGTTTTTATCTATTTTTTGGATCACATATGTACCACAGCGATGCGTGGCAGGGAACAACAAGCATATTATTTTATCTTATCTTATCTCATCTTATACCTTTAAACGAGAAAATCTTGTATATATATATATTTAGGAGCTCGGAAACTGCGCCAACGATTTTCACGAAATTTAGTATACAGGGGTTTTCGGGGGCGATGAATTGATCTAGCTAGGATTCATTTTAAGAAAATGATTATTTCACCCCGAGTTCAATAATTAAACATAAACTGAATATGTGACTGCTCCTGCCATCTATTGACGATTGTAAGCAACTAACTGCAAGCATATCCAGCAGATGGCGTTGTTCAGTAAAAATAAGCCAATAAAGATAATAACACTCTTAAGATTTCTTAAAAATACAAATTAACAATAAAAAATAACGAGCGAAGCTCGGTCACCAACTGCTAGTAATAATATCTTGAATTCTTATGTATATTTTAAAGGTTGAAATTATTATTCTTGCTACCCTCTCGCATATCCCCAATAGGCCGGAATGAACACAAGATGACGATACGTGTATTGTCTTCTGGCGACGAGCCAAGAGTGAAATGCACGCTTTCATAGACTTCACCTGCAGTGAGAGTCCTATTGGGCGAGAGGGGATGAATTGGAGGGTAACCTTATTCGTTAACACTTGCTTCTTTTTTGTCGTGTCACTAAGATTTTTCGAATCAACCGGGATCATGGATCATCAATAACATTACTTAAAAAAAACGAAATAAAAGAAGATGGTGAAGTCACTCCCATTGAATTTTTTCACTCAGTAAAGCCAGGGCGGATCGCTAGTTTGTTCTGTAATAATGAAAAACATTTTTTTGTTCTTTATTATCAATAGTTTTTCCAGCGCACGCGATGAAATAAATTTTTTAGCTTCTTTTTAAAATTATTTAAGTTTTACTAAGGAAGCTTTTTTGACACTAAAAGCCTTTGTCACCCGGGGATCATAGCTTCCCAACGATGAAAGAGTTTTTCAAATCTGTCCAGTAGTTTCAGAGCCTATAATACAATGCTAACAAACAAACAATCAAATCTTTTTTCTCTATGATATTAGGATAGATTAATGACAAAATCTTTGATACCTACAGCACAAGTGTCTGCATAGACTTAGTGTAGGGTCTTGAATAATGTTAATCTGTCACTTACAAGCCATATTAATTTATGTCCTATGTTATGTCGTATGTATCAAATTGTAATATTTATGTGTGCTTATTGCTAAATAAATGTATTATTATTTATTTTTAATATCAACTTCCCAATCAAAACCCTATGCTGATGATCGCTATCGCCATCGCTATCGCAGATCACCTATATTTGTGGCTTTAGTGGTATAAAAAAACTATGATTGAAGAAATATCTGCCATCCTATTTTAGTTTTGGAAGACTGTTGTGAATAAGGACGTAGGTAAGATTTTTCGAGGCAATTGAGACATTTTCTACATTGAAAAAGCTACACACGCTTTGAGAAATCTTTAGGGAGTTTCTATATTCAACCAATTTACTAGACTTTTTTAATTTGAAAAAAAGTTAGAAGTCTCGTGGGTGTAATTGATGACGCACAGCTGGATTTGAACCCACGATCTTATGCTCCAGCTGGCCTACCATGAGCTTCATATGGTTATGGTTATGGCTGTCAAAATTGTGTCAACAGTGTCAACACATTCAAACCCAAGGAGAAAATGAATGTGTGGGTCAGCCTATCTATACACAATTTGACAGCCATAGCCATAGCCATAACCATATGGAGCTCGTGGTAGCCCTGCAGTACCATTTTCCAATTTCATAATAATTACCTGTCGACGTGAAATTATTTGTGATATTGAAAATGTTATTTAAATCGCAACTTAAATAACTTCGTTATAACCGTTATGTATAATTTACAAATTAGATATAATACGGGTCTATTTTATATTAAGAATTAAATAGCTGTCAGGATATAATTATTTACGTCGTAATTTCCTAAAATAAAACGGTTTTCATCAAGCAAATAATCTTGTTAAGGTGTGGCCCGTTTGATAACGGCAACTTCAACGGCGGAACTTCACCAAAAGTTAGGGTGGAGAGAGGGAGAGGAGAGGAGAGAAGGGGATGAAGAGGAGTGTTAACGCCAACTTCACTCCATACACCTGCTGCGTACTTCAGAGCGTCAAGCCAACGAGCGAACGGCGGGCACCGCCATTTTGTCTTCACTTTATCAAACTACTGTGCTGTAGGTACGCACGTCCATCCATATCAATTTTTTACCTTTGTAATTTAATCAGCAGAGTAAAAGCTTATTAAACATTATACTATCAAACCCTCTCGAGTTTTCAATACGCCTCAGTAACAGGAGAGAATAAAGAGGGGTTGAAGGGGTAGCAAGGAGTGAAGTCAAGGGGGGGGGGGGGGATAGTTATTGTTCAAGTTCACATTTCTTTTGGCATTCCCGGAGTGTTACGATTTTTTTTGTCAGAAAGCTAGTAGTTCTTACGTTCAGTTTTTTCGTATTAAAATCAGACACGAAAGAGACTCATGCATGACACGAAATAATGGAGTGAAAAAAAAGAAAACTATCTACGCATATTTGGCTGTGAGGGCTGTTAAAAATGAAAAGTTTTTTCGTGCATAATAAGTTATTTTAATTTATATTCTTTTTTCACACAACAAACTGAAACAGCAGAAATAGGCAAAGTGGAGCTGTACTACTATTAAATATTCAGCCAGTTGCCATCAGTATTTCCGGGACGTTTTAATTTTGGAATTTATGCTTATGGCTAAGCATGCTCCATCTTAGGCCACAGTGATGATTCATTTTTGGATCCAAATGCTTAGTATTTAAAAAAAACTGTCTACTGCTCTTTGCTACCATTAATTATTTCTTTATGGTCGCGTTCACACCGACCACACCCCACCAATTCCTTTACGCGAACCAATTTGCTGGGAGCCGGAACCTTGTTATTGGGACTTAGATAATGTCCTCTTATAGATAAGACAGCCTTAACCGATTTAATCTAAAAGAAAAAGGTGTACAATGAGAAACAATTTAGATTTAATCGGGATACGACTAAAAGGTATAGGTAAAAGTCGTCCGGGGAAGTACTGCCTAGATAAATAGAAAATATTTTATTGCACAAAACAAACTATAAAAGTACAGGTACATAAAAATACTTAAAACTATTTGCCTCATACCACCTACCACCATGCTTGTTTCTGCCGTGAAGCAGCATTGCTGTGTTTCGGTTTGAAGAGTGTGGGTGCCGGTGAAGTTATTGGCACGTGAGGCTGAACATCTGTATACATCAGATTGGTGATCAGTATGATTCATATTGTATTGAGATCATTATTATAGTCACCGCGTTACCAACTGAGTCGTGTGGCTATGGCCACTCAGTTGGTAACCATTTCACTATGTCTATCTTACATCTAAAAAAAAGTAGGGATGGATCGACTACATTGTTAAGATCGTGGAAAGTCGGTGGTTGGAAAGAGCTCAGAATCGTTCTTCCTGGAAATGTGTAGGGGAGGCCTATGTCCAGCAGTGGACTTCTCAGGCTGATGATGACGTCTATCTCGCTCGCACTTTTGGGTCTTATGGAGCCGCATTGTGAAGAATAAGATTAAATAAGAATAAGATAGTTTGTGGCCCTGAAAAAGACTGACAAACGACTCAGTTGGTAACGCGGTGACTTTACATTTTCCAGTTTTTTTTTAACGGAAATAAGAACCTCATTCTTTTTTATTTGAAGTCTGCTAAAAAAATAAAAAAAAACAAGGTGTCTGCCGAACGCCCTGAATACCGTGTATGTTTTGGGTACATTTTTGACATGAATCAACCCATACATAACCAGTAGGCCTACCACAAGCTCTGTCTGAGTCTGTCTCTGGCTCTGGTTTTGAGTCTGTGTGAGTGTTGACTAAATAAATCCTACGCACACAGCATGTAGTTCTCTCGTGAGCACTCACACCGAATCAAAACCAGAGCTAGACAGAGCTTTTGGTAGGCTTACTGGTTGCCTTCACGTCTATTAGCTCCCTAACTATTCCAGTTTGCAAAAGTTCCGTCCGCAAACTTTTAGACCGAAATTTTCGTGAATCCATAATACTAATAAAGTTCGGCTTCGGACGAAATCTGAAAATGTTTAACTTACTCTATAATAGTATGTGCTTAGATCCTTTCACCACAATGGCGTCATAAGATATTGGTTTGATGAGTTGCCAGGTTGGTCGTGTGGAACTAGCATCTAGATCTAGCTATAAGACGTTTCAAAGTGATCAACACTTTCTTCAAGGGGTACAATTCAAGTTTAATAAATATCTTATTTATAATCAAATTTCAGTTCATCCAGAGGGCTTAATTCAGTTTTAATAAATAATTTATTAATAATCAATTTTATAATCGTACTTTATATACAAGAAAGTAAGTTTAAGCCCGCCTAAGTCATATTCTTTCATTGTTACTTATTCCGCCATTTCAACTTTTTTGGACATTTATAGGTAACTACTGGGACAAAACCTTAGTAGCCGTTAAGTTCATCTAAATAATAATCATAAGTTATAATAATAATAATAAGAAAATAAATAAATATCTGAATGATAATATTATAACTCTAAGTACTGAAAACACTAACAGAGGCATTTATCGCATTTCCATACAATGTTACAAGCTACATCTTCATTTATCTTTTTAATAAAGTTAGGTTAAATTCATGTTACAATTTTTGTCACAAAATTACCAGCGTCGGTCGTTGTTGGTGCCTTTATAAATGGGTGTCATCAAGATACTCACATTTCGGGACATGAGGCCGTCACTTTGGGATGATGTGATTTAAAAGCAGCACAAGTAACAAGATAATAGCGGACCACAACATATTTATTTAATAGAATCGAATCGAAAATATAATTGAAATCGAATTAATCGAATTTCTTTATGTAAGCGTGCTACACTGTCGACCGCATCATAACTTATCAGTAGGTTCTCATTTGCTGTTAAGTGATGATGCGGTCAAACGCAGGCCTATCCTACTGTACTGATATTATAAACGCCAAAGTTAATATGTTTGGATAGATGGATGTTTGTTACTCTTTCAAGTAAAAACTACTGAATGGATTTTAATGAAACTTTACAATAATATAGCTTATACATCAGAATGTAGCAGTAGCAGTAGCATAAGAGCCCTGGTGGCCTAGTGGCAGCGCCCTGGCAGTGGGTTCAAATCCAGTAGTATCCAATCCACCAATGAGTTTATCTGCCCAAAAAATTATGTACACTATGCCAGGGCTCTCATACGGTGAAGGAAAACATCGTGAGGAAACCTGCATATCGCAGAACCTAAAAAATTCGAAAATATGTGTGAAGTGCACGAGGCGCACTTAAAATCCATTCACCACACTTGGTTCGAAAGAATCAGTGACACGATAAGAAGATGAAGTAGCAGTAGCAGCAGTAGTTGAATGCTGCGCGTCACCTAACAATTAACTTGCTTTGACTTGTACCATACACCCTCATATCCGCCTTTAGAATTGACCAGAAAATGGCAGGCCACATAATATCCTGGGCGGATCGCGCCGCCCAGGATATAACGTAACGTGGAATAACGTGAATCTTAGAAATCTTTAAGAATGTTTTTGCGTAAAAACAACGCATATTTTAGTTAGCAGCTCTGCTTTCTACGCAGTAGGCCGTGGGTTCGATACCTACAGAGAACAATAAATATTTTTGTGGACATTGGTCGTCAGTGTCTGGGTGTTTGACACATTTTTACATTGTATTCTAAGTAGGTATGTATTTACAAAAAAAAAGGTTATTATAATAATATCAGCTATTTGGTTCCCATAATACAAGCTCTGCTTTATTTAGGGCTAGATAGTGTTGTGTGGATTGACCACAATATTTATTTTAAAATTAGTTAAAATAAATTAATTTAAATGTCTAGAGATATGAGACTAGTTGTGCAATATTTCTCTATCAGTAAATAAATAAACACAGAAAGAAAGAAAGAAAAACTTATAATAGACGATCCACACAACACTATCTAGCCCCAAACTAAGCAGAGCTTGTACCATGGGAAACAGATAGCTGATTTAATACCTTACTAGCAGTTGGTGCCCGAGCTACGCTCGGTATTTTTTTTTTGGTAAACTGTTGTTGTGAATTATATTTAAATACGAATTACTTACATACTGATTAAATATTAATATTTTTCGATCTTACCGACATAATAATAAACTCCACTACTCGTCAATAGATGGCGTTCTCTGTCCCACTAACTCATGACTTAATCAACAGATGGCGCTAGGAGTTATGATTTTATGATAAAGTTGATTATTTACTTTACGATTAAGGGGACATTTTCTAAAAATGAATCCTAGCTAGATCGTTTTATCGTCCCCGAAAACCCCTGTATAGGGGTTTTCTTAATTTCATGAAAATCGTTGGCTCAGTTTCCGAGATCCTAAATATATATATATATACATACAAGATTTTCTCGTTTAAAGGTATAAGATATACATTCAATGTTTTGAATTTTATTCATACAAAATATTGCTGCTCAAATCCATTCGGAAAACAAAGTCCTAAATTTACTTACGATAAAATTGTATCCATTACAGTAGCTATTACTCCCTTTCCAATACAGGCATCATCCAGTACACTCAGCATCAAAAATTGATGTCATACTCAGAACTCTGATGCATGTATAGTATTTCTTGCACAAAACCAACTGAATAATTGTACAAAATAACATCTAGTTTAGAACAATGAGATGCTTTGTTATAGGCGATGGTTACCGCTTAATATCAGGTGGGCCATGTGCTTGTTCCATCAGCTAGTAATATAAGAAAAAAAAATATTTTATAATTCTAGTATTTGCTAAACCATTTGATATATTTGTTCTTTGAACAGACAAAGACTAAAAATAAGCTAATGAAGCTTTTGGGTCCATAATCGAAATATAAAGAAAATTACTTTTTTTTATAATGGTGACTTCTTACTATCAGGTGGCCTGTCAGCTACAGCATAAAAAAACGATCTTTTCTTTTCATGCCTATTTCTGCCGTAAAGCAGCATTGCTGAATTTCTGTTTGAAGGGTGTGGGTGCCGGAGAAATTAGTATCACGTGAGGCTGAACATCTGTATGCCTCTCAAATAGATGGACGCAGGGAAGTGCATCAAAGGGCACGTTCCTGACGTGCGTGACCTACGAATGCTTTGTTATAGGCGATTACCACTTAACATCAGGTGGATCATATTTTGCTTGTTCCACCAGCTAGTTGTAAAAAAACTTTTTTAAATTAATAAAAAAAAACTCTATTGCAGTCGAGTGTACTAACGTGCTATTGTGCGTAAATTTTCGAAATCTCTATACCCGCTCCACGTTACACCAAGAAAATGTTTTAACATTGCCCTCTTTCCCTATACAAAGCCGTTAGATAAATTACAATTTATTGCTAACGTATCAGAAATCGCAAATCTCCAATTTGGACCCGCGATATAGTATCGGATGGCGGGAAGTGCTAAATTTTGATCCAAATGTTTGTTTTTATGGATCTCCTTTACATTTTATCTGTAAGAAATACTGCTTCAGGCATAACATATGAAAAAATACCTTACGATTTTATTCCCCAGACAGTTTCGTTATAAAAAAAATCTAGTATTTTCTTTGGGAGAAAATCTAGATTAGAATAATAGAACAGATAACTCTTTATGCACGAAAGGAGCCTTTTGAAGCGCACTTAAAATCCTTTCACCACACTTGGTTCGAAAGAACCAGTGACACTTACAACTATAGAAAAAAGATAGAAAATTCTTTATTGTACTAAAACAAAAATTGCATCGTACATAGTCGAACTTAATGCTGGAGAGCATTCTCTTCCAATCAACTTTAAATATTTTTAATAATGTACTGTGGACGGTCTTATTGCTGAAGAGCGATCTCTTCCAGGCAACCTTTAGCTGGAAAGGAGCGTATATAGATAGATTTTACAAGATTTGTCAAAACTGGATTAAAACCCACGAACTCACAGATCAGGGTCACTCCCAGACTATTGGTGCTCTCTTGCTCTTCTTGAAATGTTATCCTCTTGCGGATAAAAACGGCTTTTGCACTCTCTACTATATTGAAGAGTAAAAACACATTGTGAGGATTGTCTATAACATTTATTTTATTTACACTTTCCGAGATGGTGGGATGAAAATATTTTTTTCATTGCTCATACTCTGAAAGTAGGTCTGAAGCTGCCTGAGGGCCTAATTGAAAGTAATACTTTCAGCCCTAGGGAGAATCTCTTTCTACTGACAGCTGTCAAATTATAAAAAAAACAAGTTCTATTTTATTCAACCATGTTCCAACTTTCTAAAGTCTTTCTAACTGCAAGGAGGTTGTTAAACCAAATCCCAACTTTTTATTCAGCAAGTAGGTTGGAAACCCATTACAACGGTAAGAAGTTTAAAAAGTCTAATTAGAGCGCAATGTCAATTTTAAATTTAAATAACATAAAGATAGTATTAAATAAATAATAATTATCTTCTAAATTACTTGATTAATATATATAGCTTCAACTATTTATTTAAAATAACAGAGTTGAGCAAACAATTTACAATTTTTAGGGTTCCGTAGCCAAATGGCAAAAACGGAACCCTTATAGATTCGTCATGTCTGTCTGTCTGTCTGTCTGTCCGTCCGTATGTCACAGCCATTTTTCTCCGAAACCGTAAGAGCTAGACTGATGAAACTTGGCAAGTAGATGTATTCTGTAAACCGTATTAAGATTTTAACACAATAAATAGAAAAAAACTATAAATTTTGGGGATACTTAAAAGTAAAACTCAATTTTTTTTTTTTTCATTGAACCCATACGTGTGGGGTATCTATGAATAGGTTTTTAAAAATGATGTTGAGGTTCTAATATAGTTTTTTTCTAAACTGAATAGTTTACGCGAGAGACACTTCCAAAGTGGAAAAAAGTTGGTCCCCCCCCCTCTAACTTCTTTTTAGAAGTTAGAGGGGGGGGGACCAACTTTTTTCCTTATTTTTAAGAGAATGATAAAACTAAAAAAAATATATGTTGTACATTACTATGCAAACTTTCAACGATATTTAGTTTGAACGAGATCTAGTCAGAAGTTTTTTTTTATACGTCATAAATCGTAAACCACAATTTACCTTTCGACGAACTACAAGAACCTTTATATTGTGTTACTTGCTACGGAACCCTTCATGGGCGAGTCCGACTCGCACTTGGCTGCTTTTTTATTTTTACTTTCCTTGCATTCGTAATGAAAAGCACAGTGTTTACCTCGGGTGAAAGTCTTTTATGTCCCTCAAGCTCCATTGGCGCCCTCGCTACGCTCTGGCGCCAAACCCGTCTCGGGACTCAAATAAATTATAGTTTAAAAAACTAAAAAAAAACGCTTTTATAACTAATTGAACTAAAAAGTTAAAAATAAAACTGTAATAATCAATTGAAAAATTTATAATATTGTACAAAAAAGCGTGGGGTGCTTTTTATAATAACTTCAGATATAATAGACTATTGATAAAATATTTACAACAATCAAAATCAAGCCCCCCACGCTGTTTGTACATACATACAACAATCAGATTTGATTCAAACTTTGCACACTTGTCAAAGGTCGATGACTATGCAAAAATATGAAAAAAAAACTAAAAATTAAAAAATAAATTATAGTTTAAAAAACTAAAAAAAAAACGCTTTTATAACGAATTGAACTAAAAAGTTAAAAATAAAACTGTAATAATCAATTGAAAAATTTATATTATTGCACAAAAAGCGTGGGGGGCTTGATTTTGATTGTTGTAAATATTTTATCAATAGTTTATTATATCTGAAGTTATTATAAAAAGCACCCCACGCTTTTTGTACAATAATATAAATTTTTCTATTGATTATTACAGTTTTATTTTTAACTTTTTAGTTCAATCTATATATATATAACTCAAAGGTGACTGACTGACTGACATAGTGATCTATCAACGCACAGCCCAAACCACTGGACAGATCAGGCTAAAATTTGGCATGCAGGTAGATGTTATGACGTAGGCATCCGCTAAGAAAGGAAAATGGAAAATTATTTTCCGAAGAGGAGAAAAAGGGGAAAAATGGTTTAAAGAAAAATCAACGCACAGCCTAAACCGTTATCCCTAGAAGCATGAAACTTAGAAGGTGTATTCCTCTAATAGAGCAAAGGTGTACTAAAAAAGAAAATAGGAAAATTATTTCCCTAAAAGAAGAAAAATGGAAAATGATTTTAAGAAATATCACAAAAAATAGCTTTACAAAATACGCAAAAAAACATTTAAAAAAATCAGCTACCGCAGCATCTGGCACCAGGTTCGATTACACACAAAGGTTCACAAACAAACTAACACCAACACGCATACGAAACCCCAAATTAGCCACTAATATCTATCTATATATATATAACTCAAAGGTGACTGACTGACTGACATAGTGATCTATCAACGCACAGCCCAAACCACTGGACAGATCAGGCTAAAATTTGGCATGCAGGTAGATGTTATGACGTAGGCATCCGCTAAGAAAGGAAAATGGAAAATTATTTTCCGAAGAGGAGAAAAAGGGGAAAAATGGTTTAAAGAAAAATCAACGCACAGCCTAAACCGTTATCCCTAGAAGCATGAAACTTAGAAGGTGTATTCCTCTAATAGAGCAAAGGTGTACTAAAAAAGAAAATAGGAAAATTATTTCCCTAAAAGAAGAAAAATGGAAAATGATTTTAAGAAATATCACAAAAAATAGCTTTACAAAATACGCAAAAAAACATTTAAAAAAATCAGCTACCGCAGCATCTGGCACCAGGTTCGATTACACACAAAGGTTCACAAACAAACTAACACCAACACGCATACGAAACCCCAAATTAGCCACTAATATAACATAAAACTACAAAAAATAGCTTTACAAAATACGAAAAAAAAAACATTAAAAAATTTTCAGCTACCGCAGCATTTGTCACCAGGTTTTAATACAAACAAATGTTTACAAAAAAACCGATGATAACCACTAAGACAAAATCGCGGGAAACATCTATCATACTTAAACTAAACACTGCTGAAAAAAATCGGCTCCAACAGCACTCGCCTTCAAATTCAAATACACTATAAAGTACAAGCTCAAATCTATAGTAACCAGCAGTTGGTCATGTCAAATTAAAAAAATCTGATTCGATTACACACCAACACGCATACGAAACCCCAAATTAGCCACTAATCTATATATATATAACTCAAAGGTGACTGACTGACTGACATAGTGATCTATCAACGCACAGCCCAAACCACTGGACAGATCAGGCTAAAATTTGGCATGCAGGTAGATGTTATGACGTAGGCATCCGCTAAGAAAGGAAAATGGAAAATTATTTTCCGAAGAGGAGAAAAAGGGGAAAAATGGTTTAAAGAAAAATCAACGCACAGCCTAAACCGTTATCCCTAGAAGCATGAAACTTAGAAGGTGTATTCCTCTAATAGAGCAAAGGTGTACTAAAAAAGAAAATAGGAAAATTATTTCCCTAAAAGAAGAAAAATGGAAAATGATTTTAAGAAATATCACAAAAAATAGCTTTACAAAATACGCAAAAAAACATTTAAAAAAATCAGCTACCGCAGCATCTGGCACCAGGTTCGATTACACACAAAGGTTCACAAACAAACTAACACCAACACGCATACGAAACCCCAAATTAGCCACTAATATAACATAAAACTACAAAAAATAGCTTTACAAAATACGAAAAAAAAAACATTAAAAAATTTTCAGCTACCGCAGCATTTGTCACCAGGTTTTAATACAAACAAATGTTTACAAAAAAACCGATGATAACCACTAAGACAAAATCGCGGGAAACATCTATCATACTTAAACTAAACACTGCTGAAAAAAATCGGCTCCAACAGCACTCGCCTTCAAATTCAAATACACTATAAAGTACAAGCTCAAATCTATAGTAACCAGCAGTTGGTCATGTCAAATTAAAAAAATCTGATTCGATTACACACCAACACGCATACGAAACCCCAAATTAGCCACTAATATAACATAAAATCACAAAAAATAGCTTTACAAAATACTAAAAAAAAACATTAAAAAATTTCCAGCTACCGCAGCATTTGTCACCAGGTTTTAATACACACAAATGTTTACAAAAAAACCGATGATAACCACTTAGACAAAATCGCGGGAAACATATAACATAAAAATCACAAAAAATAGCTTTACAAAATACGAAAAAAAAACATTAAAAATTTTCAGCTACCGCAGCATTTGTCACCAGGTTTTTATACACACAAATGTTTACAAAAAAACCCGATGATAACCACTTAGACAAAATCGCAGGAAACATCTATCATACTTAAACTAAACACTGCTGAAAAAAATCAGCTCCAACAGCACTCACCTTCAAATTCAAATACATTCTAAAGTACAAGCTCAAAACAATGGTAACTAGCAGTTGGTCATATCAAATTAAAAAAATCTGATTCGATTATACACCAACACGCATACGAAACCCCAAATTAGCCACTAATATACCATAAAATCACAAAAAATAGCTTTACAAAATACGACAAAAAAACATTAAAAAAAATTCAGCTACCGCAGCATTTGTCACCAGGTTTTAATACACACAAATGTTTACAAAAAAACCGATGATAACCACTTAGACAAAATCGCGGGAAACATCTATCATACTTAAACTAAACACTGCTGAAAAAAATCATCTCCAACAGCACTCACCTTTAAATTCAAATACATTCTTAAGTACAAGCTCAAAACAATGGTAACTAGCAGTTGGTCATATCAAACTAAAACAAACGAACTCAAATATCCACGCGGACGAAGTCGCGGGTATCAGCTAGTTAGTTATAAAAGCGTTTTTTTTTTTAGTTTTTTAAACAGTAATTTATTTTTTCTTAAAATCCTCATAAAATAAAGTGATCTTTTAAATAGTACCTATAGTGAATAATGAAAATGTATGCTCTCATAATATCGCATGATCGTCTCTCTTCTGTATTCTGTTTTCTGTGTTTCTATAGCGAGTTCTATTCCCCTTACAGTGCAGCATAACTTTCACAAACTTTGCCTTACAGAATACGGGATGTCGCCGGAAAAGTTTCACCCTTAAGCGCAATACACACTGAGCCCGCCGGGTCGCCAACATATGTCGGCAAATTTTTGTCGGCGGTCTAGTTGGCGGCTTCACTTAATACAAGTCGGAAAATTTGGTCGGCGGCATGTCGGCGGCTTGAGATGAGAAATTTACTTGGCAGTCAGTGATTGCCGCGTGTCGAGCGTCGCCGGGCAACTGAGCGCAGGCGTACCCAAGCCGCCAACATGTCGGCGGGCAATACGCGCGGGCGCATGTTGCTGACATTATTCTTTTCATACAGGCCGCCGGGTTGTGTCGCCGGGCTTTGTCGGTGACCCGGCGGGCTCAGTGTGTATTGCGCTTTAGCTTGAGCATAATGCCAGGAGCATACAAATATTCGATATCGCATTGAAAATTCGACAAATTCTTTGATCCGCACTTAGTGTGCGGACTGGTTTCCGCAAGCGACGCTATAGCGGGTACTTTTTGCGTGACGTTTGACAAAATGTTTGAGAACTTTTTAGGTTCTACGACATGCCGGTTTCCCTACGATGTTTTCCTTCACCGTTTGAGAGTACTGACATAGTGCACATTACACTAATTTGTGCACGAATGGATTTGAACCTACGACCTTAGGATCGGTAGGCCACTTCTACTAGACCACCAGTGCTCTTTATCACATGCAATAAAAAAAGCCTTCTCGTGCAATAATTATTCTTGCTGAAAGCTCAAACTCTTGTCATAATAAATTATTTTTTAGATCAAACAGAGGAAATATGGACTGATGTTAACAGTTCTCCTCTTTCGTTTTATTTTTTATATCAACACAAAACACGGTAGGAACCAAACCGTAGATAATCGCGTGTTTTTCTAGGCTTGGTCGCGTTGACCAGCCACCTAGATTCACTTAGCTTTAAGACGTTTTAAAGTGATCCTTCTTCTTCTTCTCTATTATATGCCATCTGTCCATTCGGTCAATTTTGCCAGTGTCAAGTGATGATAATATTACATAAATAAAATAGTTTTGTCGGAGTAGTTTGGGCAGCGATGGCGAGTGGCTTATTAAGGAAAAGGCCTATACCTAGCAGTAGTGCAAACGAGCTAAATAGGTAGGTAGAAAGTAGTTTTAGTCTGAGAAGAATGGTTGCTGTTTTAAAGTGATCCTTGTGATGCTTGTACAATAGAATAAACCATCCCTTTTGAGTCTTTTCTGAAAATGAATTCTAGCTAGATCGATTTATCGCTTCCGAAAACCCCTGTTTACTAAATTTCATGAAAATCGTTGGAGCCGTTCCCGAGATTTAGATATATGTATGCAAGATTTTCTCGTTTAAAACCACCGATTGCCTTTCTATCAGTTCTTTATATTCTTTGCTCTCTCAAACGTAGCGTAACGTTCGTTTAACTAACATTGTGATTTAATTTAACTTTGTCCAGACAATGGATGGTGACGTCAATGCTGCTAATATAAATAGAAGCTAGGTCGGACTTCACTTAGTGGCCCACTTGAGTTACATGGAGGTGAGATTATGGAAGTGACTACTATCCACATAATATATAACATTTTATAAAAAAAGATTGTGTGGTTTTATGAAACCACGATTAAAGTGAAACTTTTTTCACAATATCTTATACCTTTAAACGAGAAAATCTTGTATATATATATATTTATATATATTTAGGATCTCGGTAATGGCACCAACGATTTTCATGAAATTTAGTATACAAGGGTTTTTGGGGACGATAAATCGATCTAGCTAGGATTTATTTTTAGAAAATATCGGCGTTTGGAGTTAAGAACAAACAACTTTTTCATAATATCATTACTCCTAGCGCCATCTGTTGCTCAGAAGCAAAAACTAAGCTCTGTGAGAACCTGAGAACTCAAGGGTTATGTTTCACAGAGAACGCCATCTATTGTCGAGTTTTGGTACTAAAGGAGTTTCTATCTCATTGCACTCGTGATTTTTTTTTAAATAACCAGTTCATATTTTTTATTATTATGTAGTATGTTAGTAAGATCAAAATATATGATTTCATCATTCATAAGTATGTTATCAAAAAAATACCGAGCGAAGCTCGGTTACTTACTGCTAGGAGACATTAAACTAAAATAAAATCGGTTGTCTGTAATAGTACATTGTTACCTGAGTGTTGAAAGTCACGTTTTTTGAGTCCCGAGACGGGTTTGGCGCCAGAGCGTAGCGAGGGCGCCAATGGAGCTTGAGGGACTTAAAAGACTTTCACCCGAGGTAAACACTGTGCTTTTCATTACGAATACAAGGAAAGTAAAAATAAAAACATGAAAGAAAAATTAGTGAAAATGAAGATTGAATTGCCGCCTTCCCGGTTTTTTTTTCTTTTTCTCTGGCGGGCCTTCGGCTTCGGCTCGCCAGCATTATTCAGCCATTATTTTCATTCTCATAATTTAAAAAATGGTAAATTCTTTGCTCAAATCTATGCTATTTTAAATAAATAGTTGAAGCTATATATTAATCAAGTAATTTAGAAGATATATTATTTATTTAATACTATCTTTATGTTATTTAAATTTAAATTTTACATTGCGCTATAATTAGACTTTTTAAACTTCTTACCATTGTAATAGGTTTCCAACCTACTTGCTGAATAAAAAGTTGGATTTTGGTTCAACGACCTCCTTGCAGTTAGAAAGACTTTAGAAAGTTGGTATATGGTTGAATAAAATAGAACTTGTTTTTTTTATAATTTGACAGCTGTCAGTAGAAAGCGATTCTCCCTAGGGCTCAAAGTTTTACTTTCAATTAGGCCCTCAGGCAACTTCAGACCTACTTTCAGAGTATGAGCAATGAAAAGTTGTTTAATGACGATAGTCATAAGAAAATATTATTGCATTGTCATCGACCTTTGACCGGTGTGCAAAGTTTGAATCAAATCTGATCGTTAAAAGTTAGTATTTTTTTTTTTTTTTTTTTTCATATTATTGCATTGTCATTGACCTTTGACAGGTGTGCAAAGTTTGAATCAAATCTGATCGTTCAAAGTAGGACAAAATCGTGCTCAAAGGGGTCGGTTACATACATACATACATACCTACAGGTGAAGCTAATAAAAGCGATATAAAAAGACGACTTTGGCGAGATGATATTGACGGTCAGAGGAAGGATTGAAGACCGCCAAGGACCGAGATGAGTGGAAACTACGTCTTGCTTCCTACCATTTCTTTGTAAGATCCTTATTCTGAATATACAATCATCTCTTGTTTTGTTCTTCTAATTTATTATTTATGGTTTCACAACTGTCGGCACTGTCCCGAGTGACATTTAGTTTTTATTTTAGTCTTTATTGTTGCTTTGTAGAGAAAATACATTCCTTATTTTCACACTTCTCTATCTCAATGTTTGTTCAGGTATTAAAAAATGTGATAATGTCTGATCCAGCATTAGGAGTAGATCCAGGTGAACTAGTAACACCAAGAGCACTTGTCCCCCGCCATTGTTGCTGGCCACTAAATTGTTACTTTCACAGCACAGGGGTACCGTTTAATATATCTCGCCAGTTTCTTACCTGTTCTTCTGGGCTTGGTTGCGTGGAAAGACATTTCACATCTAACATAGATGTTTGTTCTCTGTCTGGGTGTTATACTTGTATTCTAAATACGTATTTACAAAAAAAAGATTATGTACTTGCTGTGCCCGCGAATTCATCCGCGTGGAATAGTAACTTTGGGCAGCATTTCTTGGATATATCTTTTGTTTTATTTTTGTTATTTTGTTTTATTCGAACTTATTTTGCCAAATAGGTAGGTACAGCTACAACAAACAACGAACAACACAATTTTCTCTTTTTTTAACCGACTTCCAATCAAAAAGGAGGAGGTTCTCAATTCGGTTGTATGTTTTTTTTTTTTTAATTTTTTTTTAATTTTTTTTTTTAATGTTTGTTACCACATCACTTCGTCATTTGTGAGCCAATTTGAAAAATTATTTTTTTATCTGAAAGGTGCTGCTTCCAGATTGGTCCCATTTTAATTTTATTAAAATCGGTGTTGCCATTTTTTTTTAATAATTTTTTTAATCACAAAGATTTTTATAATGTCCCAAAAGTTAAGAGCCGAGCGGGGGTTTTGGGACATTATAAAAATCTTTGTGATTTCCTTAAGTGTAGTAAACACTATAAAATTAATAAAAAAATAATTTTTTTAATGTTTGTAACTGCATGCCTCCGTCATTTATGAACCGATTTAGAAAATTATTTTTTTATTTGGAAGAATATTCTTACGTCCAGATTGTCCCAAACAAATTTCATTAAAATCGGTTTAGCTGTTTGGCAATGAAGTCGGTTTCTCAAGTTTTTTAAACTTATAATTATTCTCATAGGTATTGAATGTTCATCAATTTTTTTCTAGAAACAAGTAAGTTCGAAATACCTTTGTATAAAACCTTTGTTATGTCACCTCCTTGGTTGCTATATTTCGGAGTAAAAAATTGTTCCATTTTAAAATTACACGACAGAAGAGTTTGATATTTAAGTTTTTAATACAACTTTGGTCGACCGCTGCTTAGGTATACATGTATTTGGCCAGTACAGAAATTTCGATTTCTCTCGAAGGAGGTATTTGACAGCGTTTCGCTGATCGCCCTAGCAGATCGCTTAGATTAGTAGACTTAGTTGGCAATTCCAGCATAAGATACGTCATGCTAGAGTAATCTTTATTTATGGTCTACCAGTTGGTCTACATTGTAGCAAGCTGCAAATTCTACCTGAATGGGGCTTCGGTTGCGATGGTTTGGTAATTGGAGGGGGGAGGGGGTGGAATCCAATTCAAGCAATTTGATTGGACTTGATTTTGCCTGACTGCCGAAAGAGTTGAGCCTATTTCGATAAGTGACAGTGAAGGATGACACTAATGCAACTTTTTTTTAAAATCAGTTATCAAAATATTTTAAAACTACACATATCACGTAGGTTAAGAACGTACCCTACGATACTGCTCTACGTCTCATCAATATGAGACTTATGTACGTGCATACATAATCAAAACAGTCTGGATATTTTAAAAATCTATTTTTTTCTTGTAATTTTTTCGCAAATAGTTTTTTTCTTTCTTTGTTTCTTTCTTTTAAAAGGATAATTTTGAAGGTACAGGTGTGATCGTTTAGTCAACCAAGTCATATTGTATTCCTAGTCACGGCTAACTAAATAATCACTCTAACTTCACAAGGCCCGATTTCTGTCAACGCTACTGCTGGAATTCTAAAACAGTGTAAAGCTATACAACTAGCGATTTGAAATAACGCTGAATCAATATGCAGAAAAAAAAAATCGGTTGTCTGTAAAGTCGTTTTACTGATGATAGTTGAACGTGACAACGTCATACAGCTGTCCACGCGGACGCATCGCTCACTCAAGTAGGAGAGAGACAGATGTTGAGTGCTGCCGAACGCGGTGGCCGATTGTGCCTCTTTGTCGCTCGTTCCGCGCTATCGCTTGCACTTCAAGCCATAAATGGAACGCCTCAGAGTGAGGTAACGCCGCATGAGTCATGTTTTCTCGTGCGTACAGCCGGCTTCATCGAATTATAAGACGTTGTCACGTCAAAAATATTTCAATAATAAATAAATATTGTGGACAATCCACACAACACTATTGCATAATTATTATGTGAAGATACAGTTAGTGTTGTGTGTCGTAATATGAACGTGGACATTTCTAATTCTGAAGACCAAGTGAGGGTAGTTGCAACTGCGACTGCCTCCGCTTCTCGACAGTAATTCCAATGAACTCCAGTCTTCCCGCGACCATGGCTGTTGTAACACGGTTGAAACGTCGGGAAATAATAAAGGTAATTCCGATAAACCCGTTTTTTCAATATGACCTCAAATAAAAAAGGAAGCAGGTTCTCAATTCCGTTGTATATTTTTATTAAATTTTTATTCAACCTGGTTGTATAATACAAGCTCGCTTGTCTCATAGCTCCAAACAAATTTCAAATTGTAAATCTCTCTTCATTTTACACGGAGTGACTACTAGGTAAAGCCGAAATTGTTTTGCAAATTGTTTAAATTTAAAAGTGTTTTTACTTTGATTGTTTTGTTTCTTTTGTGTTTTTTTTTTTCAAACCAATATTCTAGTCCGGCATCAAAAAGCTGAGCTTATATGAGCAGCTTTTTGATGCATATTTTATCCACCGTTATTTATTGTGAACTCTTTATGATATTATAAGGTCCTCAATAGTATATATTTTCATTAAAAATTATTATTTAAATTGCATGATAATTATGTTATTAATTATTATTGTATAAATTATATTCAAAAATTAATTAGTCATAAGTAACTATAAAATAAGGAAAATGGAATGAATGGATGTATGTAATTGAGGGAATAAAAGAGGCTATATTATTATTATTATTTATTGTGAACGTCTACACCTATCACCATAAATAATAATAATAATATCATAATTACAATTCAATGCAAATTCAATTCAAAATTTCTTTTTTTGGATCATAATACAAATGGAGCAGAAACAGATGGAAAACGATGAAATTCGCAGGAATTAAAAACTGTGTCAAACAATATAATTATGTAATGTAGGTATGAAGGTATGTCAAATAAATGTATTTTCTTAAACATGCGCGGAAATATTGTTATTACTTTTGAATTTAGAACACGCGAAGTATCATATTTACGTAGACTGACAAACCAAAATCACTTCCCGGCGCGTTCTCGCTCCGGCAATGTTGTATGAAACGGTGTGCTGTTTGAATTTAGAACTCTTTCATCTATCGTACACATTGCGTTCTCGTGGCTGTATAGCCACAGATGCGTTTTCCTTTCGGCACAAACTGTAAAAAAAAAAAAATTGGCGGCAAAGCGGATTTCGTTGTTATCATTGAAGTCCTCGCCTGTGGCTCGGCCTTCAAACTCATACTCGACCTGCAATTGCCTATTTCGCTACCTTTGCAATAATGTACTATTTCTTTCTTCATAGGATCGATTAAAAAATAGCACGAGCCTGTCCAAGAGAACCAAGGACCAAGATGAATGACTCAAGGGTTCCATTATAACTATCTAAATACCTCATTCCACGCCAGTTGTTGCGAATCTTTGTAAGTAATTTATCCCCAGCTCAACGGCTTATTACTTATGATCAAGCAATAGCAATTTTAACTAATAACTCGGTCGTCTGTAAAGACGGTTTACTGACGATAGTTGAACGTGACAACGTCATACAGCTGTCCACGCGGACGCCTCGCTCACTCTAGTAGGAGAGAGACAGATGTCGAACCTATTATTTCCAGGTTCAGATGTTGTTTCTGGAACTAAAAGGCAATAAAATGGCATTATTACTAGAAATAGGTATTAAAAATAACTGTATGTCTTGTTTGATTGGAAATAAACGTTATTTTTTTATTCTTATTTTTTCTTATATACAGACGAGTGAATTCCACTCCTTAGCGTGTCGCATTATGAAGGTAGCTATTGCTTGTTCTTACGTAATAGCCCTTGGGGCCTTTACTTCTCGCAATTTAATATCCTCCTCTCTCAGGGCTGCCAGATTTATTGGCTAAATTGGGTCGAATTATATCAAGATTTTATTCGTTTACCCGTTATCTTATATTAAATCTTTGGATTATAGTTATCGGTTTCATGCTTTTAATAGATATTAATTTCATTACAAAATGTACAAAATACACAAGAAACAATTGAGCCATCTGCAGACCGTTACTAATGATCTAGAGATTCTAGAGCATTGATTCCCAACGTGATCCAGGTGGACCCCCAGGGGTCCACAGTAGACTTGGCGGGGGTCTACAATGGCGTGACAAAAAATGGGGGTTCAAAATTCGTAGGCGAGGGTCCACGAAAATATATCTGGTTAAATATATTAGGTTTCGGTAGTGAAGAACTAAATGTTGGCTTGATTTCACCCATCAATGTAGGCAGATAATATTTTAAGAAGCTTAGCGACGTTACTTGTAATTTTTTTTTTCAAAAACTGATAATTTGTGGTAGGAACTGAGCCACAACGCAAATTTCCTTAGATAGTTAGATCTAATCTCCATATTTTTTGTCAACTGGGAATATTGTAAAACTGTAGCTGCAGGGTTCACTGAAACCAGCAAAATTTTGCAAGTGGTCTATAAGAAGAAAAAGGTTGGGAGCCACTGATCTAGATAGCTCAAATAATCCAAATCACTGCAAGACGGAAGCGTCTCCAAGACGCTGGTGGCATTGCCACGCTGAATGGCAATGCGCTGCGCCAGATATCCACCAGCCCGCGGGTCACGTGTTGATTTTAGTTACGGTCAATCAAATCTTCTAAAAATCTTAATGCGGTTCACAGAATACAAATCTACTTAAAAAGTTTCTAACGGCTGTGACATACGGATGGACGGACAGACAGACATGACGAATCTATAAGGGTTCCGTTTTTTCCAGTTGGTTACGGAACCCTAAAAATTTACAATCGAATTGAGAACCATCTTTTTTATTTGAAGTCGGCTAAAAATGGTAATTTTCCATCAATCTATGCCAAGCCCGACAGGTAAAAAGAGATTCAGAAAAGTGTGTTGACCCTAAATTATTCATACCCCTTACTTAGTGTAAATAACTTTTTTGCGAGGTAAATATGGTGAATATACATTTATGGTAACCAGGTTTACCTTTTTGTGAAAACCCACAAGCAAAATACGTTTTGCGTTAATTAGATCAAACAGATTGAAATTGTTTGTTCCCGTTTAGAGCTAAATCATCGTCATCTTCCCTTCTTCTTCATAACGTGTCACTGATTCTTTCGAACCAAGATCTTCCCTTGCCCTTGCCCATAACTGCTAAGTGGGGTCAGCAAAACAGGTTTTCTTACCCCACTCACCTCTTCTTCTTAATTAAATGGCATCGGTCCATTCGGTAAATTTTGCCAATATTGAGGATACTTACCTACTACACAAAAAAAATGTTTTTAATCAAGTCAGTCAATAGACAAGTCGGCCGTCATTGGCCACAAAGTTGCTGCCGGTCGATACTAGATGGCGCTACTAGTATTTCTTTAACAATTTCAATCAAAAAAACGTTTTTTACTTTCTTTCGTTTTCTTTCTACCGTTTTGTTTTGCAGGTAACCCATGTATTCACGTGCTTTTCAATGCACAGTTTTGAGTTCAGTGGTTGTTAAGGCATTAAAATTGCAACCCAGCAAACACGCACAGTCTATTAAATTAAATAGACTCTATTTAGCTATGCAAATAAGCATGTGCTACCACCGCTATTCCGCCCGCTATTTTACAAACTTCACTTAAGTGTCGCCGCACACGGGACTCCAGCCACAACCACAAAACATCCATCGACATCCATCCAAAAAACATCATTCGGCTCCTGATCTGATAGTCTCATGAGAGTAATTGAGGGTAATGTACCAAATGAAAGACATTTAATCTATGCACCATTACCTACTTAAGCTGTGCTTGTTGGGTTGCTTTTACACCCTTTTACCTCCGGACTTCTAGACGCACGGATAAGCGCCACTCTTTCAAGGTGGATAACGCTATAATTTGGAATTTTCAAGATAAGAGTGAACAGGTGGATTATGGCTAAGTATGCTCCATCTTAGGCTACATCCTCACTTTCCATCAGGTGTGATGGCAGCCAAATGCTTAGCTATCTAATAAGCAAAACAAAAAACATACTAACATAGTCTAAAGTTGTAGCTTGTAAGTTTACTAACACAAAGGGACCACAAAGTTGTTTGACTAATAAATTGTAATAATAAAACGCCGCCACCGGCATATTTCCTTTAGTTTTCATACATTTCTTATGGACTTGCTGCACACGTTTGACGCCGGTAGCCGCCACACGCTACAAATCGTCGCCATATAAAATGTAAATTTAAATCTAAGCTTGTTCCACTTTTGTTGAAAGGGTGCGTCTATTCGATAGATGATTTTTTGACATGTAACTCAGAAAAGTTTCTAATAGTATTATTTGACATGCCATTACTTAATATTTTTATCTATTGCACTCTTATTTTATTTTTCTTGTATCGGCTGACATTTTATTTAATATTTCTTTTTTGTGCTAGTTTAAGTTTGTTTATCTCAAATAAGATAAAGTAATTAATTGTGACTGAATAAACGAATTGAATTGTCTGAAAGCTCCAGGAAATATGACAGTGGCGGCGTTTTGTGGCTGTGGCCGGTGGCCCGTGTGCGGGAACACTTAGGCCGCTTCAAACTTTTCCAATACTCGCCACTTCAACCCCTGTCTAACAGATCTTAGTCGGTGAAAAATGTTTAGCTAAATAACTATGGCTAAGTGAAAAACTTGGCAGATGTTTAACGTAAGTTAGCGTTGAAATGGTGATCGCTGAACACTTAGTCCACTGGTTTAAAATGATAACTTAGCTAAATCGATTACTTTTTTTTATTTTAAAGATTGACAAACGAGCTTACGGCCTACCTGATGGTAAGCGGTCACCATCGCCCGCATAGACATCAACAACACCGTTGTTGTCGTTGCGTTGCCTACCATGGAGGTATTTACTAAATACACAAGAAACAGTTGAGATATCTCCAGACCGTTACAAACGATCTAGAGATAGCTCAACTGATCCAAATCAGTACCAGACGGAAGCGTCCCCAAGGTGATAGTCAGATAATCAGATTCCTATTCCTATTCGTGGTGACCATTCGATGACCTATATTCTCAAGCAACGAGCTATAAAACAAACAGTAGGTGTACTACATTGCACAAATAGAACCAATTACTCATAAGATGCAATTACTAAGTTGCCTTCTCACTGTATGTTATAAAATTTAGCAGGGTTTTTTGATATAAACACTTAAGCACTTTTAAATTGTTTTGCAGAAAAACATTTTTAGCATTATCATTTTGTAAATGGTTATTTGGACATTAGAATAATTGTAATTATCTGCACGCCCTTCCTTTATGCTAGGCCAAAGTAATGGTATAATCCAGTAGGCCTACCACAAGCTCTGTCTGGCTCTGGTTTTGAGTCTGTGTGAGTGCTCACAGTGTTTTATGCTATGTGTAACGTCACGTTGCGACGTAATAGGATTATTTAGACAACACTGACACAGACTCAAAACCAGAGCCAAAGACAGAGCCAGACAGAGCTTGTAGTAAGCCTGGAGCTTACTTTGTTATGCTAGTTTCACACGGTGTAACAAAAAGCGGCGAAGTGCGAGTCGGACTCGCCCATGAAGGGTTCCGTAGCATAAGTAATATAATATAGAAGTTCTAGTAGTTCGTCGAAAGGTACATTGAGGTTTACGATTAATGACGTATTAAAAAAAAACTACTAACTAGATCTTGTTCAAACCAAATATCGCTGAAAGTTTTTATAGTAATGTATAACATATATATTTTTTAGTTTTATCATTCTCTTATTTTAGAAGTTAGAGGGGGGGGACCAACATTTTACCACTTTGGAAGTGTCTCTCGCAAAAACTGTTAAGTTTAGAAAAAAACTATATAAGAAACCTCAATATCATTTTTGAAGACCTATTCATAAATACCCCACAAGTATGGGTTTGATGTAAAAAAGTTATTTGAATTTCAGTTTTAAGTATGGGGACCCCCAAAATTGATTGTTTTTTTTCTATGATTGTAAGAAAATCTTAATGCGGTTCACAGAATACATCTACTTACCAAGTTTCATCAGTGTAGCTCTTATAGTTTCGGAGAAAAGTGGCTGTGACATACGGACGGACAGACAGACAGACAGACATGACGAATCTATAAGGGTTCCGTTTTTGCCATTTGGCTACGGAACCATAAAAAAGGTTTAATATGATTTAGGACACTGCTTTTGACTAAGAACATATTTTTTTCTTCAAGCGAAACGATGACAAATTTAATTATGAGCCGTTCGTGAAAATTTCTCAACTTATGGTAAAACCGTGTCAATTTCGTGAGGAGCTAGAGGAGGTTCATGATTCATGTTTCTGCCGTGAAGCAGCATTGCTGTGTTTCGGTTTGAAGGGTGTGGGTGCCGTTAAAATTACTGGCACGTGAGGCTCAACATCTGTATGCCTCAAGTTGATGGACGCAGGGCAGTGGAACGCACGTTCCTGACGTGCGTGACCTGCAAGGCAATGCTATTTTAAAGAAACGATGTTGGCAAACGCCTGTGATCAATATGTCTACAATGCATGGTGCTTGCATGAGAACATCTCATCATCATCATCAGCCTGAAGAAATCCACTGCTGGACATAGGCCTCCCCTACATGTTACCAGGACGAACAATTTGAGCCCTTTCCATCATCATAACAATGTCTTCGGTCCATTTGGTGAGAGGGCGCCTTACGTTTCGTCTTCCGATGACATCATGAGAACATATAGGTTTTTTTAAATTTGCATTTTGTTCAGCTTTAAATTTCAAAGTCAGAAGAAGCGTATATAAGTGTAGTTTATCGTGAGAAGGTCCCTTTTCATTCCACGTAATCTTATACATTATATAAAGACGCATACTGTGTGTAACTGTCAATTGAGCGAACCATTCACGTGTTATCATACTCGTACTTCGTACTCATGCATTTAAATGCACCAGATAGTAATTACAAATATAATTAGAAGTACTAATAATGCTTAAACTATGTATATATTTGAGTGTTGTGATTATAGTGTCAGAAGCAGCAAGAATCTTAGTGATAGTTCCCACTCCATCAATCAGCCATCAAGTGGTTTTTCGATCTTTGACTCAAGAACTGGCGAAACGAGGATATGACGTTACTATCGTGACAACAGATCCTGTGTTCCCCAAAGGAGAGACTCCAAATAACTTGACAGAAATAGATCTTCATAACATGTCTTACAAAATCTGGACAGAAACCGTGCATTCCAGTGAATTTTCTAGTGGAAACAGCAATGATCTGTTTCAACAAATGAAATCGTTTTTCCAATTGATATCTAAGATTTTTGAGAAGCAAATGCAACATCCTGAAATAAAAAAGATTATCTCCAAAGAAACACAATTCGATTTGTTAATACTAGAATCGTGGGTACGACCAGTGATGCTCTTCACCCATGTTCTTAAGAACGTACCTGTGATATTGGTCAGTTCTTTCTCAGGTATTGGTGGAGTATATGACATCATGGGTGCACCTTCAAGACCTCCTCTTTTGTACCCAACACTGATGCGTCAAAGACTAGCAAACCTTACTCTTTCAGAGAAACTCATAGAACTTTACAATGACTATGGATTTCAAAATTTCCATGCAAGTGAAGATATCAATAGTGATAAATTGATTAAGAAAATATTAGGGCCTAAGACACCAGACCTCAAAACATTGGACAATAATGTGGACATGCTATTTTTGAATGAGCATCCTATATGGGGTATGAATAGGCCAGTTCCACCAAGTGTGGTGTATATGGGTGGCATACACCAGAACTCTGAAAAGGAACTACCAGAGGTGAGATATAATTTAATTATATAAAAATAGAAAACATAAAAGATGATACACACAAAAATATAACAACCCACTCAGCATTTGCCGTAAAAGCCCAAGGGCCTTATTAATAATCCTGGCGTAGCGTTGGACTAGTTAATCCGTGTTTTGTCACATTTGCTCGAGTTGACAATTGCATGTCAATGCAAGAGACAAAACACGGATTAACTAGTCCAACGCTACGCCAGGATTATTAATAAGGCCCCAAGGGTGTTATTAATAATCCTGGCGTAGCGTTGGACTAGTTAATCCGTGTTTTGTCACATTTGCTCGAGTTGACAATTGCATGTCAATGCAAGAGACAAAACACGGATTAACTAGCCCAACGCTACGCCAGGATTATTAATAACACCCCAAGAGTTTATTATGGTGCTTGTTTTCACATAATATATTTATTTATTTGTTTTAGGAAGACCAACAGCTTTATATGTATAACTTAATAACTAATTAATCTAGTCTAGGTTATCAGAGAAGCCAATTAGCGGTCCTCACGAATGGCTACAGAGTGGTAAATAAGAATACGCGCAAACAAACATTTACGGTCCTATTTTATATCTGCCAATAAGATTATAATCAATGATGTTGTATTGTGTTTGTACATCATTGATTATAATACATCTTACCTTTAACTTTTTAGGGTTCCGTAGCCAAATGGCAAAAACGGAACTCTTATAGATTCGTCATGTCTGTCTGTCTGTCCGTCAGTATGTCACAGCAATTTTTCTCTGAAACTGTAAGAGCTAGACTGATGAAACTTGCCGAGTAGATGTATTCTGTGAACCGCATTAAGATTTTTACACAAAAAATGAAAAAAAAACAATAAATTTTGGGGGTCCCCCCATACTTGAATACATACGTGCGGGGAGTTTGCTCCGAGTGGCAGTCGCGAACCGTAGTCTATTCATTGTAGTGTGCGTGTGCACTCATAGGTAATTAGTGTGTACCGATAACACTCAAACATTGACGGAAGCTTGCACACATATACTATAAACGGTTAGGAGGAATAGTGGGGCGCGCCTTCGTGGATTGCACTATCTATATCTATGAATAGGTCTTCAAAAATGATGTTGAAGCTTCTAATATAGTTTTTTTCTAAACTGAATAGTTTGCGCGAGAGACACTTCCAAAGTGGTAAAATGTAGGTCCCCCCCCTCTAACTTCTAAAATAAGAGAATCATTTATTTGATTTCCATTAAGATTTTCACCTTGTACAAATTACATTATAATTCACTGTGCTTTGATGTTTTCTGCTAACTTTATAAGGATTCTGTTTATTAGGTTGGCCAGCATGGGGTAGTTTTGTCCAAGAAGAGGCGCCCTTAGTTGTGGGACGCAAACCTGTGCTTCTTCATGAGCTCTCAACCAGGTTTTGATGACGTTGACCATGGTGCCACATTATATCACATATTTTTTTTAGAATGATAAATCTAAAAAAAATATGTGATGTTCATTACTATGCAAACTTTTAACGATATTTGGTTTGAACGAGATCTAGTAAACAGTTTTTTTTTTATACGTCATAAATCGTAAACCGCAATTTACCTTGCGACGAACTACAAGAACTTTTATATTATGTTACTTGTTGCTATGGAACCTTTCATGGGCGAGTCTGACTCGCACTTGGCCGCTTTTTTATTGAGTGCATTTGGCAAGCAAACCCATGCGCCAACGTGATGTGCATCGATTGCGATTGTGATTTCGAAAAGATGTAGGTCGGCCCCCAGATTGCATTACTTTTACTTATTTTGAATTCTAAAGCCATCCCACACATCTAAATGTAAATTAGTATACAAAACTCTTTTGTAAATATGAGATGTTTCATAATGCACCAGGTCTATGTACACTGGTATGAAAAATGCCGTAAATAATAACCACCACTAAAATACTAAATTCACAAAATTATAAACAAGTACGTTGTAGAAAAATGTTCAATAGTAGTAAAATAAGTATTATTTTCAAATATAACATAAAACTAAGTGCTTAGTACGCATTATTTTTAATTAAATATAAACATGATAAATTAATGTTGTTGACAATCCACTCAACAATATCTAGCCCCAAACTAAGCAAATAATGATAAAGGGCCAAGCTATTTAAACAGGGTGATTTTTTTAGATGGTCAAGTGCGAAACCACGTGAGTTTGGGAAAAGTCGTGAAAGGCGTCATGCCCTCGATTTACAAGTATAAGCTGATAAGGATCAATCTTTGCAATAAATGTTACCTTAAAATGAATGGAAATAGCATATTTTTACTATTTTATATTTTTACACGGAAGAAAACTCACATATACCTTGCCGGCGTCTGTTTTTCCGAGCACCTACAAATTGGATGTTTTCAAGACAAGAGTGAATAGGTATCTTCTAGGTAAGCGTGCTACATCGTCGACCGCATCATCACTTAACAGCAGGTGAAATAGCGGTCAAACGCAAACCTATAAATTGTAAAAAAAAAAAAAAACATTTTTTTAGGTAAAAGGAAAAGGTTTTAGGAAAATATCAACAGTGATGAATTGATTAAGAAAATATTGGGCCCTAAGACACCAGACCTTAGGGAGTTGGACAAGAATGTGGACATGTTGTTTTTGAACGTGCACCCTATATGGGGGATGAATAGGCCAGTCCCGTCGAGTGTAGTGTATATGGGTGGAATACATCAGAAACCTGAAAAAGAGCTGCCACAGGTAAGGTTTATTAAAAAACAATTAGGTATATATTTACTAGTTCTTGCTACAGTATTTTGAAACTAGTAATGCTTCGCTAACGAATTACTAAGCTTTCTTTTTTCGAGAAACTTGGAGAGCTTTACAATCATTAGTTATCTGAAAATATGTTTAATAACGAAGATTTAAATGCTGATGAATTGATTAAGAAAAATTGGGGCCTGAGACGCCGGACCTCAAAGAACTGGATAAAAATGTCAACAAGTTAATTTTGATCATCCTTAAAAGGAGATGAATAGGCCAGTTCCGCCAAGTTTGTTGTATATAGGTGGCACACATCAGAAACCTGAAAAAAACCACCCAAGGTAAGATTTTTAGCTAGCGGTCTCTGAGACTAGATCTCTGAATGTCTATTGTCCACTCCAGTCATATTTTTGGCCAAATCCAATGTTTGTACAGTCGCGGTATGAAAATGTTCAATGTTCGTCATGTTAGAGTCAAATTTCGCTTGCACCAGTGCCTTGATCATGATCACATTTTGACATAATTTGTGACGTTAACTTATCGGTGTAATCTGTCTATTCGGCAGTATGTGATCGTGATACGTTGAACAAATCAAGTTGAAAATCGACGAACATTTTCATTCCACCACTATACTTGTCTTTGAGTAGTCTCTACTAACTTAGTATGGTATGGTCACCAAGTTTTAGCTCAATTGACCTAAATGTTGATTAGTCCTTTAAGCAAGTCTTGGTTGCATCCTCATACCAGCTTATTCCATTAAAGTTTTATACAACCACATACGTTTTTGATCCACATACATTTAAGAATGTTCCATCAATGACTAGCTGTATAAAAAAATGCAAGTAACGATAGCAAAGAACGTGAGTTCTAATGTATTTATTTATTTCATCTTAGACTCACAGTTACAATATTGTTTATCTTAAGCTATTCGATGTATTTTATACATTAACCTATTCAAATCTACATTATGTAAGCAATAAAGTAAGTAGGTAGGTACAAAAACAGCAATAATATTATCATTCTAAAGTTATGCTCGGCGAACTAATTGAAATAGGTATCATATCAGGTTGTCTACCTAGCATGCAAAATTTGGTAGGTAGTATTATAGTACTTAGTTTAGAAAATATATTACTTTTACTTAAGTATTTACACAAAGAAACTTACAATTAAACCAATATTTACAAAATGTACAAAAGCTATCTAGATCGTTTGTAACGATCTGCAGATAGCTCAACTGTTTCTTGTGTATTTTGTACATTTTGTAAATGTTTAGAAAATTACATTTAAAATCAAAAGATGAAAAATAAGAATTAAAAACACAGATGAATCGCTAAGCAAGTGTGAGATGTGTGTCTAATAATTGTAAAACAATGCAAGTGAATCAGAAAGCAATAGCTTAAAAACTAAAGTAACCTTATTGAAATATTTATGATATGGGCAAAATTACACAGCTGTTTTAATCTCGCACCTGAATTAAGTTACTATTTTCTAAGGTATACGCATACGCTTAATTGAAGGTTACATTTTTGGGGTTTTACAAACAAACTCAATTTAAATAATAGAAGCATAGTCAAAGCCCACCATTTGTCAAAGGAAATTCCGTTTAAGTGGTTCGCTCAACACTCAAATAAATTCAGTAAGGCCAAAAATTTGCAGACAAAATGTTCAATATAGCTGAAATATTTATTCACTTATGTTTAATTGTGAGTGTGTCCAAAGCAGCAAAGATCTTAGTGATCGTTCCTACTCCATCGATCAGCCATCAAGTAGTTTTCCGACCTTTAACTCAAGAACTGGCAAAACGAGGACATGACGTCACCGTTGTCACGACAGATCTTGCGTTTCCCAGCGGACAGACACCAGAAAACCTAACAGAAATAGATTTACACGACATGTCTTATAGTCTC
The DNA here is from genome assembly GCA_947578465.1 of Thera obeliscata. Taxonomy (NCBI): domain Eukaryota; kingdom Metazoa; phylum Arthropoda; class Insecta; order Lepidoptera; family Geometridae; genus Thera; species Thera obeliscata. The sequence continues at coordinate 6,510,646 of OX387923.1, read as the reverse complement.
TGGAGAGAAACGGTGTTCTCAAGCTATTTAACCAGTGGAAGCAAAAATGACGCGTTTCATCAAATAAAAACTTTTTTTCCATTGATGACTAAAATCTTCGCGGTGCAAATGCAACATCCTGAAATAAAACGGGTCATTACAAAAAGAGGACAGTTCGATTTGTTAATAATAGAATCATGGGTGCGACCAGCGATGCTCTTCACCCATGTATTTAAAAATATACCTGTGATATTAGTCAGTTCTGTAGCAGGAGCTGCTGGAGTATATGATATCATGGGTGCACCTTCTAGACCTCCTCTTTTGTATCCAACATTATTGCGCCAGAAAGTAAAGAACCTTTCGCTTCTAGAGAAGCTTACAGAGCTATACGGTCACTACTTGTTTAAGGACATATTTGCTAATCAAGATATCAACAGTGATGAATTGATTAAGAAAATATTGGGCCCTAAGACACCAGACCTTAGTGAGTTGGACAAGAATGTGGACATGTTGTTTTTGAACGTGCACCCTATATGGGAGATGAATAGGCCAGTCCCGTCTAGTGTTGTGTATATGGGTGGAATACATCAGAAACCTGAAATAGAGCTGCCACAGGTAAGGTTTATTAAAAAACAATTATATATATACTAGTTCTTGCTACAGTATTTTGAAACTAGTAATGCTTCGCTAACGAATTACTAAGCTTTCTTTTTTCGAGAAACTTGGAGAGCTTTACAATCATTAGTTACCTGAAAATATGTTTAATAACGAAGATTTAAATGCTGATAAATTGATTAAGAAAAATTGGGGCCTGACACGCCGAACCTCAAAGAACTGGATAAAAATGTCAACAAGTTAATTTTGAATGATCATTCTCTATGGGAGATGAATAGCTCAGTTTCGCCAAGTTTGTTGTATATGGGTGGCACACATCAGAAACCTGAAAAAAAAACCACCCAAGGTAAGATTTTTAGAAACTTAATTCAAATTTCAGCAATAAAATAACTAGCGGTCTCTGAGACTACATCTCGGAATGTCTATTGTCCACTCCAGTCATATTTTTTGGCCAAATCCAATGTTACAAACAGTCGCGGTATGAAAATGTTCAATGTTCGTCACCTTAGAGTTGTTTTTCGCTTGCACCAGTGCCTTGATCATGAACACATTTTGACATAATTTGTGCACTATACTTGCCTTTGAGTAGTCTCTACTAACTTAGTATGGTATGGTCCACAAGTTTTAGCTCAATTGGCCTAAATGTTGAGTAGTCCTTTGAGCAGATCTTGGTTGCATCCTCATACCAGCTTATTCCATTAAAGTTTTCTACAACCACATACATTTTTGATCCACATACATTTAAAAATGTTCCATCAATGGCTAGCTGTATAAAAAAATGCAAGTAACGATAGCAAAGAACGTGAGTGCTAATTTATTTATTTATTTCATCTTAGACTCACAGTTACAATATTGTTTATCTTAAGCTATTCGATGTATTTTATACATTAACCAATTCGAATCTACATTATGTAAGCAATAAAGTAAGTAGGTAGGTACAAAAACAGCAATAATATCATTCTAAAGTTATGCTCGGCGAACTAATTGAAATAGGTATAATATCAGGTTGTCTACCTAGCATGCAACATTTGGTAGGTAGTATTATAGTACTTAGTTTAGAAAATTACATTTAAAATCAAAAGTTGAAAAATAAGAATTAAAAACACAAATGAATCGCTATGCAAGTGTGAGATGTGTGTCTAATAATTGTAAAACAATGCAAGTGAATCAGTAAGCAATAGCTTAAAAACTAAAGTAGACTTATTGAAATATTTATGATATGGGCAAAATTACACAGCTGTTTTAATCTCGCACCTGAACTAAGTTACTATTTTTCAAGGTATACGCATACGCTTAATCGAAGGTTACATTTTTGGGGTTTTACAAACAAACTCAATTTAATATATAACCATACTACAAACTTAAGTAAATAACAGAAGCTAATCAAAGCCCACCATTTGTCAAAGGAAATTCCGTGCAACTGGTTCGCTCAACACTCAAATAAAATCAGTAAGGCCAAAAATTTGCAGACAATATGTTCAATATAGCTGAAATATTTATTCGCTTATGTTTAATAGTGAGTGTGTCCAAAGCAGCAAGGATCTTAGTGATAATTCCTACTCCATCGATAAGCCATCAAGTAGTTTTCCGACCTCTAACTCAAGAACTGGCAAAACGAGGACATGACGTCACCTTTGTAACGACAGATCCTGCGTTTCCCAGCGGACAGACACCAGAAAACCTAACAGAAATAGATCTACATGACATGTCTTATAAAATGGGGAGGGAAGTCTTACGCTCAAGCGAAATGATGAGGGGAAATAAAAAAGACAGGTTGGAACAAATGAGAACATTTTTGCTATGCGTAGCTTTGATTTTTGAGAAGCAAATACAAAGTCCTGTAATGAAAAAAAAAATATCCAACGAAACTCAATTCGATTTGTTGATGCTTGAATCGTGGGTGCGACCTACGATGCTCTTTACGGATGTGTTTAAAAATGTACCTGTGATATCAGTCAATTCAGGAGCAGGTTTTGGCGGTATATTATATGACCTCATGGGTGCACCTTCTAGACCACCTCTTTTGTACCCAACAATAAACCGTCAGAGGCTAAGAGAGTTAACTCTTTCAGAAAAGCTCAGGGAGCTGTACAGCCACTATTTAGTAGAGGATATGATCGCTAAAACAGACATCACTAGTAATAAAATTATTAAAAACATACTGGGGCAGGAGACGCCAGATCTCCAGGAATTGGATAAGAATGTGGATATGTTGTATTTAAATATTCATCCTCTATGGGAGTTCAATAGGCCAGTTCCACCTAGTGTGGTGTATATGGGCGGCTTACATCAGAAACCTGAAAAAGAACTGCCAAAGGTATGAAATTTTTATATTACAGAATATTATAAAACATGTTTTTAGTAAGAAATGATAAGGTAAATTCTTGAAATGGATTAATTTAATTCCAAATAATAGGATTTGTAAAATTTTGGCTCCGTCATCAAACCTGCTATCACCATTTAGTTACTAATATGAACCTAACTAAATATACACAAAAGAACTTTCTAACCAGTAACAGGTCGATTAAACTCTTTAAGAAGAGGTCTCAAAGATCAATGGTTATCTAAAACGAAAGATTATTTAGGTAAACCATATTATGAAACCATTATGAACGCCTTTTCCGATTTTATCTTAATATTTACCATACCAATAAAATTTATTATGCACAGTACATCTATTGAACAAAAGTAAGAAAAGGCAGCCAAGTGCGAGTCGAACTCGCCCATGAAGGGTTCCGTAGCAACAAGTAGTTTTAGTAGTAGTAGAGCTCTTTGTGAAGGGCTCGTCCGGGGAAGTACTACCACCATGCCTATTTCTGCCGTGAAGCAGCATCGCTGTGTTTCAGTTTGAAGGGTGTGGGTGCCAGTGAAATTACTGGCACGTGAGGCTGAACATCTGTATGCCTCCAGTTGATGGACGCAGGGCAGTGCATCGTAGGGCACGTTCCTGACGTGCGTGACCTACGAGGCATTGCTTTGTTATAGGTGATGGTTACCACTTAACATCAGGTGGGTCATATGCTTGTTCCATCAGCTAGTTACATAAAAAAAAAAAAGTAATATCAAGTTCTTGTAGTTCGTCGAAAGGTAAATTGCGGTTTATGATTTATGACGTATACAAAAAAACTACTTATTAGATTTCGTTCAAACCAAATTTCGGTGGAAATTTGCATAGTAATGTACATCATTATATATTTTTTACTTTTATCATTCTCTTATTTTAGAAGTAACAGGCGGGGGGGGGACACATTTTACCACTATAGAAAGTGTCTCTCGCGCAAACTATTCAGTTTAGAAAAAAACGATATGAAAAACCTCAACATCATTTTTGAAGACCTATCCATAGATACACGTACGGGTTTGACGAAAAACCCATTTTTGAGTTATTAACCGACTTCCAATAAAAAAGGAGGAGGTTCTCAATTCGGTTGTATTTTTTTTTAATTTTTTTTTTAATGTTTGTTAACGCATAACTTCGTCATTAGTGAGCCGATTTAAAAAAAAAAAATTATCTGAAAGGTACTGTTTCCAGATTGGTCCCATTATAATTTGATTAAAATTGGTGTTGCCATTTTTTTTTAAATATTTTTTTTAATGTTTAAGTTCCGCCAAGTTCGGTGTATATGGGTGGCATACATCAGAAACCTGATTAAGAACTGTCCAAGGTACGATTTTTTTAAACTTTATTCAAATTTCAGCAATAAAAGTACTAGCGGTCTCTATCTCGGGAGGTCCATTGTCTACTCCAGTCATATTTTTTGGGCAAATTAAATTTTTTTACTTGCATCTGATTCTGTAGTCTCTTCTAACTTATTATGGTATGTTGGAAAGTTTTATTGAGCAGATCTTAGCTGCATCCTCTTACCAGCTTACTCCCACAATTGTCACAGATGACACCTTATTTTTTGAGTAAATGCCGTTTGCTTAATAATTAATTTGACCAAACTCGTATAATATACTTTCCATTAGTTCTTAACAACCTATTGACCTATATACATTTAAGATTGTTCCATAAATGGCTAGTTGTATAAAACGAATATAAGTAACGTTTTTAAAGAACATGACTCATAATTGTAAAAGAACACAGGTGAATCAGTGAGCAATCGTTAAAAGAATAAAAGTAAGCTTGTATAGATGCCGACCTATAGTAAGGGCAAAATGACACAGCTGTTTTAATCTCGCACCTGAACTAAGTTACTAACTATCAAGGAATACGTATACGCTCAATTGAAAGTGACTTGTTTAGCTTTTTACAAACAAACTCGTATAACATCAATTTAAATAACAGAAGCATAGTCAACACCCATCATTTCTCAAATGAATTTACGTGCAAGTGGTTCGCTCAACACTCAAATAAAAATCAGTGAGGCCAGCAAAATTAGCAGACAAAATGTTGAAAAGAGCTAAAATATTTATTTGCTTAAGTTTAATTGTGATTGTGTGCAAAACAGCAAGAATTTTAGTGATCATTCCTACTCCATCAATCAGCCATCAAGTAGTTTTTCGACCTTTAACTCAAGAACTGGCAAAACGAGGACATGACGTCAGCGTTGTCACGACAGATCCTGCGTTTCCCAGTGGACAGACACCAGAAAACCTAACAGAAATAGATATACATGACGTGTCCTATAAAATGTGGAGGGAAGTCTTACGCTCGAGTGAACTATTGAGGGGAAGTAAAAAAAACGTGTTTGAACAAATGAGAATATTTTTCCCAAGTATAGCTATGGTTTTTGAGAAGCAAATACAACATCCGGAAATAAAAAAAATGATGTCCAACGAAACAAAATTTGATTTGTTGATGTTAGAATCGTGGGTGCGACCTACGATGCTTTTCACCCATGTGTTTAAAAATGTGCCTGTGGTATTAGTTAGTTCTTTACCATGTGGTGCTGGGATATATGACGCAATGGGTGCACCAACTAGGCCCCCTTTTTTGTACCCACCACCATTAGCCCAAAAGCTTAAGGACCATACTCTTCCAGACAAACTGTACGAAATTTACAGCCACTATGTATTTGAGGATATAGCAGCTAACGCAGACATCGAGTATGATAAATTCATTAAAAAAATCTTGGGTCCTGAGACGCCAGATCTCCAGGAATTGGACAAGAATGTGGACATGTTGTTTTTGAATGTGCATCCCTTATGGGATATGAATAGACCAGTTCCACCAAGTATAGTGTATATGGGTGGCATACACCAAAAACTTGAAAAACAACTGCCAGAGGTATGAAATTTTTATACTTACTACACAATAATAAAAAACATGTTTTTATTTAAAAAATATGGGTAAACTCTTGAAATTGATTTATCTAACTTCAAATAAGTAAAACGATAAGTGTGCTACTATGGGTATTTGCCATCCTGTTTCTGGTCGTCGTTTGAACCACGTCTTTACTAAAACATAACTGGCAAATCAAATCAAAAGTAATTTATTTTTATGCCACACAACAATAATAGTATTAGATAAGGATGATATGATACAAGTAAAAAATTGACCTTCACTAAGCATAAGCTATAGTAGTGAGCGCCACTAGAACGCTGGTCTTCCATGACACCAGTTCCAGTTTCAAATTCAGGTAATATTTTGAAAGAACGTGAGTGCCAATTAAACTCTGCGTATATGAAACTATGAGCAACCACTTGTTGCCAACATGCTTTGTATGCATTTATTAGCGTGTAGGTAGTTTTGTACCTTAATTGCTAAGCGTTTTCAAACATAATATGTTTTCTTTCTTTCTTTGTGCCTTGCGCACATATAGATCACCTGCGATGATTTCAAGGCCTGCGCACATTTAGACAATGTCAATGGCAATCAGTTGAAACGCTGTCAAATATCGCTGTTATATTTGACAGCGTTTGAACTGATTGCCATCGCCTAGATGTGCGATATCGCTGTCATAATGACCACATAATTTTTCATGCCGATTTCTCTGATTAACAAACCGATTATAAAACATGTTTTTACTAAGAAATTTATAGGTAAACTCTTGAAATGGATTAATTCAATTCCAAATAATAGGATAAGTAAGATTTTGGCTCCGTCATCAAACCTGCTATCACCATTTAATTACTAATATGAACCTAACTAAATGAACACAAAAGAACTTTCTCACCAGTAACAGGTCAATAAAACTCTTTGAGAAGAGGTCTCAAAGATCAATGGTTATCTAAAACGAAAGATTATTTAGGTTATGTAAGCCATTATGAACTCACAAAATTAATCCAGATGACGCATTTTCTGATTTTATCTTAATATTTACCTTACCAATAAAGTTATATAAGTACAGTACACCTATTGAACAATAGATAAAAAAAGCGGCCAAATGCGAGTCAGACTCGCCCATGAAGGGTTCCGTAGCAACAAGTAACATATTAATAAAATTAACTATTTAGGTTCTTGTAGTTCGTCGAAAGGTAAATTGCAGTTTACGATTTATGACGTATAAAAAAAAACTACTCACTATATCTAGTTCAAACCAAATATCGTTGGAAGTTTGCATAATGTACCTACATCATATGTTTTTTTAGTTTTATCGTTCTCTTATTTTAGAAGTTAGAGGAGGGGGGGATTAACATTTTACCACTTTGGAAGTGTCTCTCGCGCAAACTGTTCAGTTTAGAAAAAAACTATATTAGAAACCTCAACATCATTTTTGAAGACCTATTCATGGATACCCCACGGTATGGGTTTGATGAAAAAAAATATTTTGAGATATAGTTCTAAGTATTTACCCCCATGTTATTATGTTTTTTTTTCTATTTTTATGTGATAATATTTATGATGCGGTTCACAGTATACATCTATTTACCAAGTTTCATCAGTAAAGCTCTTAGAGTTTCGGAAAAAAGTGGCTGAGACATAAGGACGGACAGACAGACAGACAGACATGACGAATCTATGAGAGTTCTGTTTTTGCCATTTGGCTACGGAACCCTAAAAAGGATTTAAAAAGATTTATTTGATAACAAAACAAAATAATATAAAAGTGTTACTACATCATACTAATAAGAATAAAATCAGATTATCGGTTCAAAAGTTTTTACATGCATACAATGACATACAACTCCAAATCGTTCATGTGCCACTAAGGTTTTTGCTCACTTCGCTCAATTGATAAAATATAAAATCATGACGACATTATTTTATCTCACACTCAAAACCATAACTGTACAGAACTACTTGAGTATATAACTATGCAATGAAACTTGTTTTATTCGTCACACTAAATCAGTGCTTATAAGAGTTCATAGCTAAGAAACCGTCATTTATCTTAGCAATTTGAATACGAGCAGTTCATTCAAAGCTTGAAACATAATTTAGTGTTTGCTTATTTCATAGGTTGACATAATGTCTAGACTAATTATAATTTTAAATATTTTGAGTTTAATTGTGGTTGTGTCTGAAGCAGCAAGAATCTTAGCAGTGGTTCCTACTCCATCGATCAGTCATCAAGTAGTTTTTCGACCTTTGACTCAAGAGCTGGCGAAACGAGGACATGACGTCACCGTCATCACGACAGACCCTGTGTTCCCCAAAGGACAGACACCAGAAAACTTAACAGAAATAGATTTACACGACTCGTACAGAGTCTGGAGGGAAACCATGTTTTCGAGTGACATTTCGAGTGGAAGCACAAATGACTTGCTTCAACAGCTAAAAACCTTCTTTCCATTGATGTTTAAGATTTTTGAGAAGCAAATGCAACATCCTGAAATAAAAAGGATCATATCTAACGAAACACAATTTGATTTGTTACTCCTGGAATCGTGGGTGAGACCAGCCATGCTCTTCACCCATGTGCTTAAGAACGTCCCTGTGATATTGGTCAGTTCTTTTGGAGGTGTTGCAGGAGTATATGACATCATGGGTGCTCCTTCTAGACCTCCTCTTTTGTACCCAACACTGATGCGTCAAAGACTAGCAAACCTTACTCTTTCAGAGAAACTCATAGAACTTTACAATGACTATGGATTTCAAAATTTCCATGCAAGTGAAGATATCAATAGTGATAAATTGATTAAGAAAATATTAGGGCCTAAGACACCAGACCTCAAAACATTGGACAAGAATGTGGACATGCTATTTTTGAATGAGCATCCTATATGGGGTATGAATAGGCCAGTTCCACCAAGTATGGTGTATATGGGTGGCATACACCAGAACCCTGAAAAGGAACTACCAGAGGTGAGATATAATTTAATTATATAAAAATAGAAAACATAAAAGATGATACACACAAAAATATAACAACCCACTCAGCATTTGCCGTAAAAGCCCAAGAGTTTATTATGGTGCTTGTTTTCACATAATATATTTATTTATTTGTTTTAGGAAGACCAACAGCTTTATATGTATAACTTAATAACTAATTAATCTAGTCTAGGTTATCAGAGAAGCCAATTAGCGGTCCTCACGGATGGCTACAGAGTGGTAAATAATAATACGCGCAAACAAACATTTACGGTCCTATTTTTATATCTGCCAATAAGATTATAATCAATGATGTTGTATTGTGTTTGTACATCATTGATTATAATACATCTTACCTATAACTTTTAAGGGTTCCGTAGCCAAATGGCAAAAACAGAACTCTTATAGATTCGTCATGTCTGTCTGTCTGTCCGTCAGTATGTCACAGCAATTTTTCTCTGAAACTGTAAGAGCTAGACTGATAAAACTTGGCGAGTAGATGTATTCTGTGAACCGCATTAAGATTTTTACACAAAAAATGAAAAAAAAACAATAAATTTTGGGGGTCCCCCCATACTTGAATACATACGTGCGGGGAGTTTGCTCCGAGCGGCAGTCGCGAACCGTAGTCTATTCATTGTAGTGTGCGTGTGCACTCATAGGTAATTAGTGTGTACCGATAACACTCAAACATTGACGGAAGCTTGCACACATATACTATAAACGGTTAGGAGGAATAGTGGGGCGCGCCTTCGTGGATTGCACTATCTATATCTATGAATAGGTCTTCAAAAATGATGTTGAAGCTTCTAATATAGTTTTTTTTCTAAACTGAATAGTTTGCGCGAGAGACACTTCCAAAGTGGTAAAATGTAGGTCCCCCCCCTCTAACTTCTAAAATAAGAGAATGATAAATCTAAAAAAAATATGTGATGTTCATTACTATGCAAACTTTTAACGATATTTGGTTTGAACGAGATCTAGTAAGCAGTTTTTTTTTATACGTCATTAATCGTAAACCGCAATTTACCTTGCGACGAACTACAAGAACTTTTATATTATGTTACTTGTTGCTATGGAACCCTTCATGGGCGAGTCTGACTCGCACTTGGCCGCTTTTTTATTGAGTGCATTTGGCAAGCAAACCCATGCGCCAACGTGATGTGCATCGATTGCGATTGTGATTTCGAAAAGATGTAGGTCGGCCCCCAGATTTCATTACTTTTACTTATTTTGAATTCTAAAGCCTTCCCACACATCTAAAATGTAAATTAGTACACAAAACTCTTTTGTAAATGAGATGTTTCATAATGCACCAGGTCTATGTACACTGGTATGAAAAATGCCGTAAATAATAACCACCACTAAAATACTAAATTCACAAAATTATAAACAAGTACGTTGTAGAAAAATGTTCAATAGTAGTAAAATAAGTATTATTTTCAAATATAACATAAAACTAAGTGCTTAGTACGCATTATTTTTAATTAAATATAAACATGATAAATTAATGTTGTAGACAATCCACTCAACAATATCTATCCCCAAACTAAGCAAATAATGATAAAGGGCCAAGCTATTTAAACAGGGTGATTTTTTTAGATGGTCAAGTGCGAAACCACGTGAGTTTGGGAAAAGTCGTGAAAGGCGTCATGCCCTCGATTTACAAGTATAAGCTGATAAGGATCAATCTTTGCAATAAATGTTACCTTAAAATGAATGGAAATAGCAAATTTTTACTATTTTATATTTTTACACGGAAAAAAACTCACATATACCTTGCCGGCGTCTGTCTTTCCGAGCACCTACAAATTGGATGTTTTCAAGACAAGAGTGAATAGGTATCTTCTAGGTAAGCGTGCTACATCGTCGACCGCATCATCACTTAACAGCAGGTGAGATAGCGGTCAAACGCAAACCTATAAATTGTAAAAAAAAAAATACATTTTTTTAGGTAAAAGGAAAAGGTTTTTGAAAAAAAAATGTGCAGTTATGGTTTTTGAATAAACTGTGGGCATGACTCCTTTCACGACTTTTCTCTAACTCTCGTGGTTTCAGACTTGGCCATCACCGCCTTTTTTAAATCATCCCGTATATGTCGTTATATGTCTCTATATAATAAGAGATGCATTGTTATGATGCGGTCATTTATCTAAGCAATTGACGCACGTGCAGTTCATTGAAAACAAATTGAAAGCGTGATTGAAGGATAAAACAATTTGTAGACAATGTTGAGAGCACTAACAGGAATATTAGTTTCTTTGAGTGTACTTGTGATTGTGTCAAAAGGAGCAAGAATCTTGGCAGTGGTTCCTACTCCATCCATCAGCCATCAAGTGGTTTTTCGACCTTTGACTCAAGAACTGGTAAAACGAGGACATGCCGTGACCATCATCACAACAGATCCTGCATTCCCAAAAGGAAAGACACCCGAAAACTTGACAGAAATAGATTAACACGATATGTCCTATAGTCTCTGGAGAGAAACGGTGTTCTCAAGCGATTTAACCAGTGGAAGCAAAAATGACGCGTTTCATCAAATAAAAACTTTTTTTCCATTGATGACTAAAATCTTCGCGGTGCAAATACAACATCCTGAAATAAAACGGGTCATCACAAAAAGAGGACAGTTCGATTTGTTAATAATAGAATCATGGGTGCGACCAGCGATGCTCTTTACCCATGTATTTAAAAATATACCTGTGATATTAGTCAGTTCTGTAGCAGGAGTTGCTGGAGTATATGATATAATGGGTGCACCTTCTAGACCCCCTCTTTTGTATCCAACATTATTGCGCCAGAAAGTAAAGAACCTTTCGCTTCTAGAGAAGCTTACAGAGCTATACGGTCACTACTTGTTTGAGGACATATTTGCTAATGAAGATATCAACAGTGATGAATTGATTAAGAAAATATTGGGCCCTAAGACACCAGACCTTAGTGAGTTGGACAAGAATGTGGACATGTTGTTTTTGAACGTGCACTCTATATGGGAGATGAATAGGCCAGTCCCGTCTAGTGTTGTGTATATGGGTGGAATACATCAGAAACCTGAAAAAGAGCTGCCACAGGTAAGGTTTATTAAAAAAACAATTATATATATACTAGTTCTTGCTACAGTATTTTGAAACTAGTAATGCTTCGCTAACGAATTACTAAGCTTTCTTTTTTTGAAAAACTTGGAGAGCTTTACAATCATTAGTTACCTGAAAATATGTTTAATAACGAAGATTTAAATGCTGATGAATTGATTAAGAAAAATTGGGGCCTGACACGCCGAACCTCAAAGAACTGGATAAAAATGTCAACAAGTTAATTTTGAATGATCATTCTCTATGGGAGATGAATAGCTCAGTTTCGCCAAGTTTGTTGTATATGGGTGGCACACATCAGAAACCTGAAAAAAAACCACCCAAGGTAAGATTTTTAGAAACTTAATTCAAATTTCAGCAATAAAATAACTAGCGGTCTCTGAGACTACATCTCGGAATGTCTATTGTCCACTCCAGTCATATTTTTTGGCCAAATCCAATGTTACAAACAGTCGCGGTATGAAAATGTTCAATGTTCGTCACCTTAGAGTTGTTTTTCGCTTGCACCAGTGCCTTGATCATGAACACATTTTGACATAATTTGTGCACTATACTTGCCTTTGAGTAGTCTCTACTAACTTAGTATGGTATGGTCCACAAGTTTTAGCTCAATTGGCCTAAATGTTGAGTAGTCCTTTGAGCAGATCTTGGTTGCATCCTCATACCAGCTTATTCCATTAAAGTTTTATACAACCACATACATTTTTGATCCACATACATTTAATAATGTTCCATCAATGGCTAGCTGTCTATAAAAATGCAAGTAACGATTGCAAAGAACGTGAGTGCTAATTTATTTATTTATTTCATCTTAGACTCACAGTTACAATATTGTTTATCTTAAGCTATTCGATGTATTTTATACATTAACCAATTCGAATCTACATTATGTAAGCAATAAAGTAAGTAGGTAGGTACAAAAACAGCAATAATATCATTCTAAAGTTATGCTCGGCGAACTAATTGAAATAGGTATAATATCAGGTTGTCTACCTAGCATGCAAAATTTGGTAGGTAGTATTATAGTACTTAGTTTAGAAAATTACATTTAAAATCAAAAGTTGAAAAATAAGAATTAAAAACACAGATGAATCGCTATGCAAGTGTGAGATGTGTGTCTAATAATTGTAAAACAATGCAAGTGAATCAGTAAGCAATAGCTTAAAAACTAAAGTAGACTTATTGAAATATTTATGATATGGGCAAAATTACACAGCTGTTTTAATCTCGCACCTGAACTAAGTTACTATTTTTCAAGGTATACGCATACGCTTAATCGAAGGTTACATTTTTGGGGTTTTACAAACAAACTCAATTTAAATAACAGAAGCATAGTCAAAGCCCACCATTTGTCAAAGGAAATTCCGTGCAACTGGTTCGCTCAACACTCAAATAAAATCAGTAAGGCCAAAAATTTGCAGACAATATGTTCAATATAGCTGAAACATTTATTCACTTATGTTTAATTGTGAATGTGTCCAAAGCAGCAAAGATCTTAGTGATAGTTCCTTCTCCATCAATCAGCCATCAAGTAGTTTTCCGACCTTTAACTCAAGAACTGGCAAAACGAGGCCATGACGTCACCGTTGTAACGACAGATCCTGCGTTTCCCAGCGGACAGACACCAGAAAACCTAACAGAAATAGATCTACATGACATCTAAATATATAAAACTCTTACGTTACTGACTGACTGACTGACTCACTGACTGACTGACAATCAACGCACAGCCTAAACCGTTAATCCTAGAAGCATGAAACTTGGAGGGTTTGTTCCTCTTATAGCGTAGAGGTGTACTAAGAAAGGAAATTGGAAAATTCTTTCCCGAAGACGAGAAAAAGAGGAAAAATGGTTTAAACAAAAATCAACGCCCAGCCTAAACTGTTAGTCTTAGAAGCATGAAACTTGGAGGGTATGTTCCTCTTATAGTGTAGAGGTGCACTAAGAAAGGAAATTGGAAAACTCTTTCCCGAAGAGGAGAAAAAGAGGAAAAATGGTTTAAAGAAAAATCAACGCACGGCCTAAACTGTTAGTCCTAGAAGCATGAAGCTTGAAGGGTGTGTTCCTTTTATAACGTAGAGATGCACTAAGAAAAGAAATCGGAAAGTTCTTACCCTAAGAGAAGAAAAAAGGGAAAACCAGTTCAAAGAAAAATCAACAAACAGCCTAAACCTTTTGCCTTCCTAGAAGCATGAAAGTATGCTTACACTTATAATTTGTAAAAAAAAGCGGCCAAGTGCGAGTCGGGCTCGCCCATGAATGGTTCCGTAGCAACAAGTAACATAATATAAAAGTTCTTGTAGTTTGTCGAGAGGTAAATTTCGGTTTACGATTTATGACGATCGCGTTCAAACCAAATTTCGTTGGAATTTTGCATAGTAATACATCATATATTTTTTTTAGTTATAACATACTTTTAGAAGTTAGTGGGGACGGGGGACACACATTTTACCACTTTGGAAGTGTCTCTCGCGCAAACTATTCAGTTTAGAAAATAACGTTATCATTTTTGAAGACCTATTCATAGATACCCCACACGTATAGGTTTGAAGAAAAATATTTTTTTGAGTTTCGGTTTCAAGTATGGGGACCACCAAAGTTTTTGTTTTTTTTTACTTTTGTATTAAAATCTTAATGCGGTTCACAGAATACATCTACTCGCCAAGTTTCATTAGTCTAGCTCTTATAGTTTCGGAGAAAAATGGCTGTGACATACGGACAGACAGACAGACAGACATCATGAATCTATAAGGGTTTCGTTTTTGCCATTTTTTTTTATTTTTTTATTTTAAAAGATAGACAAACGAGCTTACGGCCCACCTGATGGTAAGCGGTCACCGTCGCCCATAGACACCAACAACACCAAGGGTGCTGTCGTTGCGTTGCCTACCCTGAAGGGGTTTTTTAACGTTTTTCTTGAAGCTATTTGGCTACGGAACCCTAAAAACGATTGTCATCATCTGATGATGATGACAATCGTTTTTAGGGTTTTAGGGTTCTCAGACAAGTATCAGCCACTACCACAGGGTATAAGACTCTTTCATTTTCTGCCAGACTCCTCTCTTGTGCGTGTTCAGGTAGGTACCATGTACCAGTTCAAAGTTATTTGATGATGTTTTAGGGGGTAGTCAGAGGTACCTACGTCCGAGACTTTAATCACATACCTACATTTTGCCTTAGTTGATATTCCATACGTTACTATCGCCGTTGTTAGAATACGAACTGGTTTTCTCACGGTATTTTTTTTACCAATTTAGAGCACCGGGTTATTGGGTACACACATTTTTTGAAGAGAAAGCTCCATTGGTGCATGACCGGATTCAAACCCACAACCTTAAGGACAGAAGTTGGGGTCAAACCAAAACACTACCTGCAGGTCACTTCCAAAAAAAAATATGTGAAAAAGAAGCCACAACTCAACGAATGTCTATATTCTAATCCTTTATAGACCACAGAATACAGTATAGTTAATACCAAAGAAGACCACAGAACCAGTAATAGTACAAAAACCGAGCTTACCTTAGCGATGAACGCAATACGATTTTTACCGATATTTCGTCAGTTCTTAGTGTTCTTACGTTATTCTGGAGATTTCATAAAGCTTAAATTGTTTTAATTCACTGTTTTTGTTATCGTCGTGTCATTGTTTCAGTTATCTTTTTTTATACGGCTTATATTTTCTTTATAGTTTTGTTTATTTACTTTTGTATTATTTGTCTATACTTACTTAATAGTTTTACTTTAGTTTTTATTGTGATTTTTGTTAATAGTTTTTTGTATTCTGATAAGTACTTGGTAGATAAGGTATTGGTATAGTTAGTTATATCATTTGGTTTATTTCATTTTGCTTAGTTTTGATAATTTATATTTATTTTAGGTAAGTTTCCAGAGATAATTTTTGTGTTTAGTTAAGGTACGTACCTTATTGTTTTAGGTATTCGATATTTTGTTTGTTTGGAAACACTTACTTTATTTTTTGTTTAGTATTTATTGCTTTGAATTATTCAAAGTGATATTCGTTTTGTACAATCTTTTAAAATGGTTGAGGAAGTTTTGATCATTGATGGAGAACATGTTCTTCAAACTGTGATTCCCATTGAAGGAGATGGAGCATGTTTATTTAGAGCTTTATCATACTTGATGTATGGAACTCAGGAAATGGCATGTGACGTGCGCGAGTTAATTGTTAGGTACGTTATGGATCACTGGATGGAATTTTCCATAATGTCTTGTGATGATAGAGGTGATAACTATGCCACGTCAACTGAATACTTCAACGAAATGATGAGAACATCTACATACGGAAGTTTGTGCGAGCTAGAAGCTGCTGGTAGAATATATCAGTTTGTTTTCGAAGTTTATCGAAATGGAAAACTTTATGTTAAAACTGGAATTGAAGGTCGACCTGTGAAACGATTACGGTTTTCATCAAGCCTCTCAAGTGGTCATTTTGATGCATTTACTTCAAATGATTCAATTATACAGCAAGTTTCTGCTTCAAATAATGTTTCCGTGAACTCTAACGTTACTGCAAAAAAAATAACGCATCGGCGTTTAGAGATACCAGCGTCTCCGAGACCTTTAGCTGGGTCAAATTCATTGTCTTCATCTGGCAGTGGCTGTGAACAGGAAGTAATAGTATCTGCAAATAAAAATGGAAGGAAAAAACGCAGGGCTCGATACACAAACCAAACAAGACAACGTCAATTAAAAAACGCCCAGAAAAAAATTGCTAAAAATAACCCTGCGTCGCATCGCACTGCCGTCCTCAAATATCAAACAAATAATCCTGAAGCACACACACAAGCTGTTTCTGCTTACCAGAAGGCTCATCCTGAGGTGCATAGGCTAGCTGTAGCAACGTACCAAGAGGCTCATCCTGAGGTAAATAGGCAAGCCGTTGCTACGTACCAGGAGATGCATCCTGAGGTACACAGGCAAGCTGTTGCTACGTACCAGGAGACGCATCCTGAGGTACACAGGCAAGCTGTTGCTGCGTACCAGGAGACGCATCCTGAGGTACACAGACAAGCTGTTGCTGCGTACCAGGAGACGCATCCTGAAGTACACAGGCAAGCTGTTAGCAATTATCAACGCACGCATCTTAAGGAACGTGTTGAAAATCAGGCACGGTACAGGCATAATAGTGCCCAGAAAATATGGAAAGTTAAAGCTCTATCTGGTTTGGCGTATGATCCCGACTTGCCGTATGAGTCGGATATCACGGTGAGTTTAGGTAAAATGAACCATAAGTGTCAGTGGTGTAATGCATTAAAGTGGAAAGAGGAATCAGCTGGTATGTGTTGCTGCGCTGGCAAAGTATATTTGGCACCATTAGAATCACTACCAGAACCTATTCATAGCTTAATTATGGATCTTCATCCTGAGCATGGTCACTTCATGGACCGTATCAGGATGTATAACAATTGCTTTCAGATGACCTCATTTGGAGCCAAACAGGTATCAGAGGGTGGGTTCATGCCTACATTTAAGGTTCAAGGTCAAGTGTACCATCGCATTGGAAGCTTATTACCTGCTGCTCAACAGAATCCTCAATTTCTACAAATTTATTTTGTTGGAGAAGACGAGAGAGAAGCTAATTTAAGGTGTTCTAACTTTCCAGTATTGAAAAAGGGTTTGGTCAAACTTTTGCAAACGATGCTTCACGAAGTGAATCCATATGTGAAGGATTTGAAAACTACTCTTGAAAAGGTGCCATCGTCCTGTGATTCATTTAAAGTAGTTATACATGCTGAAAGACGGCCAGTTGACGGGCATAGAGGTTGCTTTAATACCCCAACGGTGAATGAAGTTGCTTTGGTGATGGTAGGTCAACAGTTTGAGAAACGGGACATTCTATTAGAAAGCCATGGTAACGTTCTGCGGCGTATCAGCGAGATTCATCGGTCTTATGATGCATTACAATACCCTCTAATTTTTTGCCGCGGAGAAGATGGGTATTCCATAGCACTCCCACAACAAAATCCACAAACTAAGCTACCGTTAAAGAAAACAATTTCCGCAGCCAGTTTTTACTCCTACCGTTTAATGCTGCGACAAGGAGAGGTTAACAGTATCGTGCTCTATCGGTCTCTCTTTAGTCAGTTTGTGGTGGACGTATACGCCAAAATAGAGTCAGAAAGGCTCAACTATATTAAAAACAACCAGCAGAATTTACGCGCTGAGAGTTACGTACATCTAAAGGACGCCGTAGGAAGGCAAGACGTAGAAGCGGATCAACTAGGTCAAATGGTAATTTTACCATCAACTTTTACAGGTAGCCCTAGGTACATGCATGCACGCACACAAGATGCAATGACGTATGTTCGACATTTTGGCCGCCCTGATTTATTTGTCACATTTACATGTAACCCTCGGTGGCAAGAAATTTTGGATGCACTTTCCCTTGGACAAAAACCTCATGATCGACATGATATAATATCTAGAGTATATCACCTTAAAATAAAAAAAATGATGTCTCTTCTTTCAAAGAGCAGGTTATTTGGAGAAGTTCGCTGCTTTATGTTTTCAGTTGAATGGCAAAAGCGTGGCCTCCCTCACGTTCACATCCTTCTGTGGATGGTGCAACGCATTTCTTCTGAAGACATTGACAAGGTGATTTGCGCTGAGATCCCAAATCCAGAGCAGGATCCATGTCTCTACGACATAATAAAAAAAAATATGATACACGGACCATGCGGTAGCTTAAATGTAAATTCACCCTGTATGCGAGACCATAAATGCAGCAAGAGGTTTCCGAAAGCACTCTTATCTGAAACGCAAACGGGGGATGATGGTTATCCACAATACAGGCGTCGTTCTCAAGCAGATGGCGGTTACACCGTGAAAATAAAGGACATAGAATTAGATAACCGTTGGGTAGTTCCCTATAATCCCGTCCTTTCACGGACATTCAATGCCCATATAAACGTAGAGTATTGTAACTCCGTGAAATCGATTAAATATATTTGTAAGTACGTAAATAAGGGCAGTGATCAAGCATGTATTGCATTGGAAAACCAAAAAGATGAAGTGAAAATGTATGAAAGCGGCCGTTATATTAGTAGTTCAGAGGCAGTGTGGCGAATTTTAGGATTTTCGATTCACGAGCGGTTTCCTCCTGTTTTTCACCTTGCCGTTCACCTTGAGAATGGTCAACGGGTTTATTTCAACGAAAATAACCTGGCTGAACGCATAAGTGACCCACCACAATCAACTTTGTTGGCATTTTTTAACTTGTGTAAAATAGACAGCTTCGCTAAGACACTTTTATATTCGGAAGTGTCCTCATATTTCGTATGGAACAACAAGCAGTTTTTAAGAAGAAAAAGGGGAAGTACTGTTGAAGGTTGGACAGGAATTAAAAAAGAGCACGCTCTAGGAAGGGTTTACACTGTCCATCCTAATAATACAGAGTGCTATCATCTCCGTCTCCTCCTCCATGAAGTGAGAGGTCCTGTATCTTTTGAGTCCTTGAAAACCGTAAATGGTGTTATCCACGAGACGTTTCAGTCAGCATGCAAAGCTCTAGGTTTGCTTGAAGATGATAAGCACTGGGATTCTACGTTGGAAGAAGCTGCTCTGTGTCAATCGCCTTTTAAAATCCGTGAATTATTTTCAGTAATGCTGGTATTTTGTCATTTATCCGACCCTGGGGACCTTTGGGAAAAGCATAAAAAAAGTCTTGCCGAAGACCTAAGCCGACAAATACCAGCTGAAAACACAGAGCAGTTTTCAAATGATGTTCACAATAGATGCTTAATGTTAATTGAAGACACCGTTTTGGGGTTAGGCGGGAAAAATTTACAGGCCTATGGACTGCCTCAACCAAATAGAGGACGTAACTGTGATCTGGGGCTCCTAGGAAACCGTGACTATATAAGAGAAATGAATTATGATGCTAATATTTTGGAAAGAACTCTACATAACAACGAGCCATCTCTTACCCCTGAACAAAATAGTGTATATATGCAAGTTGTTAACAGTGTTGAAGCAGCAGTGGGCAAAATTTTTTTCCTTGATGCTCCCGGTGGAACAGGGAAGACTTTCCTTATTAATCTGCTCCTAGCTAAGATAAGACGTACAAAAGAAATCGCTTTAGCTGTTGCATCCTCTGGAATCGCTGCGACGCTACTGGAAGGAGGCAAGACTGCACATGCTGCCTTTAAGCTCCCCCTTAACCTGACATATGTAGAAACCCCGTTGTGTAACATCTCAAAACAAAGTAACATGGCTGAGGTGTTACGCCATACTAAACTCATTGTTTGGGATGAGTGCAGTATGGCGCACAAAAGGGGCATTGAAGCACTTAATAGAACCCTTAAAGATATCAGAAATAATGGTCAGATAATGGGTGGATTAACAGTGTTATTGGCTGGAGACTTCCGCCAAACCCTTCCAGTAGTGCCAAGAGGGACAAGAGCAGATGAAGTTAAGGCGTGTTTTAAAAGGTCTTTTCTCTGGCCATCGGTTACAAAACTTAAACTTACTAAAAATATGCGGGTTCACCTTGGAAGTGATGATTCAACTGGGAAGTTTTCTAATTTATTGTTGCAGATAGGGGATGGAAAACTAGCAGAAAGCGATGGTAAAATACACATTCCGCTAGAGTTATGTTCCATCGTAGTTACTTTGGAAGATCTTATTACCAGAATTTACCCAGATGTTTCCCAAATCCATAGTAAGCCCACTGACTGGTTACGCGAGCGTGCCATACTAACCCCTAAAAACGACCAAGCCACTACTATAAATGATGTTTTGTTAGGGTCGTTTGCAGGGGTACAAAAGGAATATAAGTCGGTAGATTCGGTGATAAGCACAGATGAAGCTGTTCATTACCCAGTCGAGTTTTTGAATACGTTAAAGCCACCAGGTATACCACCCCATATACTTATTTTGAGAGTTGGTGCCCCGATTATGTTGCTGCGAAATTTACACCCGCCTAAATTATGTAACGGCACAAGGCTTCAAGTCAAAGCTTTGCACAATAACATAATCGAGGCAGTAATAATAACAGGGTGTGCTCGGGGGGAGTCAGTTTTTATACCGCGTATACCATTGATACCATCGGATTTCCCCTTTGAATTCAAGAGATTACAGTTTCCCCTTAAAGTTTGTTTTGCTATGACCATTAATAAGGCACAAGGTCAGACACTAAAACTAGCTGGAGTAGATTTAAGACAGGATTGTTTCTCGCATGGTCAATTTTATGTGGCTTGCTCCAGAGTGAGCTCCTCGGGCAGTTTGGTAATACTTGCACCACAAAAAATTACCCGAAACGTGGTGTACAGTGAAGTACTCTTAGAATAGGAAGTCATGAGTCTAATTTAGGTTTTCCATGCTATGATCACCATACTTAACATTAGCAGTTTCGTATTGGTGCTATGTGTGATACTGTTGCCAGTAAACTGGTGTTTTTAGTCATAATAATTATAACCATGTACATTAAAATATAATTTATGTTTATTTTTTACGAAAATACGTAAAATATCAGTAACCATGTACTTTCAAGTATAATTTATCACTTTTTTCAAAAATTTCGACGGTAACACTTAACGAAATCGCGAGAAGTACCTTTCAAGCTGAAACAAAAAAACTCTTAAAAAAAATCGGCTACCACAGCATTCACCTTCACATTCAAATATACTCTAAAATACAAGCTCAATACTATGATAACTAGCAGTTGGTCATGTCAAACTAAAAAATAACAGATTCGATTTTACACCAACAAATACGACACTTAGCCCAAATTAGCCACTATAACAAAATTACGAAAAATAGCTTTACAAAATACGCAAAAAAACACTAAAAAAAATTTTCGGCTACCGCAGCATCTGTCACCAGATTTTAATACACACAAAGGCTTATAAAAAAACCGATGATAACCACTAAGACAAAATCGCGGAAAACACCTATCATGCCGAAACCAAAAAACGCTGAAAAAATCGGCTACAGCAGCACTCGCCTTCAAATTCAAAAATACACTCTAAAGTACAAGCTCAAAACTATGGTAACTAGCATTTGATCATGTCAAACTAAAAAAACAGATTCGATTATACACCATCGAATACGATACTTAGCCCAAATTAGCCACTATAACAAAATTACGAAATATGGCTTTACAAAATACGCAAAAAAACACTAAAAAAAAATTTCGGCTACCGCAGCATCTGTCACCAGATTTGAATACACACAAAGGTTTACAAACAACCGATGATAACCTCTAAGACAAAATCGCGGGAAACATCTATCATACTTAAACTAAGCACTGCTGAAAAAAAACAGCTACAACAGCACTCGCTTTCAACTTAAAATACACTCTAAAATACAAGCTCAAAACTATGATAACTAGCAGTTGGTCATGTCAAACTGAAAAATAACAGATTCGATTTTACACCAACGAACACGATACTTAGCCCAAATTAGCCACTATAACAAAATTACGAAAAATAGCTTTACAAAATACGCAAAAAAACACTAAAAAAAATTTTCGGCTACCGCAGCATCTGTCACCAGATTTTAATACACACAAAGGCTTATAAAAAAACCGATGATAACCACTAAGACAAAATCGCGGAAAACACCTATCATGCCGAAACCAAAAAACGCTGAAAAAATCGGCTACAGCAGCACTCGCCTTCAAATTCAAAAATACACTCTAAAGTACAAGCTCAAAACTATGGTAACTAGCATTTGATCATGTCAAACTAAAAAAACAGATTCGATTATACACCATCGAATACGATACTTAGCCCAAATTAGCCACTATAACAAAATTACGAAAAATAGCTTTACAAAATACGCAAAAAAACACTAAAAAAAATTTTCGGCAACCGCAGCATCTGTCACCAGATTTGAATACACACAAAGGTTTACAAACAACCGTTGATAACCTCTAAGACAAAATCGCGGGAAACATCTATCATACTTAAACTAAGCACTGCTGAAAAAAAACAGCTACAACAGCACTCGCTTTCAACTTAAAATACACTCTAAAATACAAGCTCAAAACTATGATAACTAGCAGTTGGTCATGTCAAACTAAAAAATAACAGATTCGATTTTACACCAACGAACACGATACTTAGCCCAAATTAGCCACTATAACAAAATTACGAAAAATAGCTTTACAAAATACGCAAAAAAACACTAAAAAAAATTTTCGGCTACCGCAGCATCTGTCACCAGGTTTTAATACACACAAATGTTTACAAACAACCGATGATAATCTCTAAGACAAAATCGCGGGAAACATCTATCATACTTAAACTAAGCACTGCTGAAAAAAAACAGCTACAACAGCACTCGCCTTCAACTTAAAATACACTCTAAAGTACAAGCTCAAAACTATGGTAACTAGCAGTTGGTCATGTCAAACTAAAAAAACGAACTCAAATATCCACGCGGACGAAGTCGCGGGTTACAGCTAGTGTCCTATAAAATGTGAAGGGAAGTCTTATGCTCAAGCAAAATGATGAGTGGAAATAAAAAAGACATGTTGGAACAAATGAGAGCAAGTGTAGCTTTGATTTTTGAGAAGCAAATACAAAGTCCTGAAATGAAAAAAATAATATCCAACGAAACTCAATTCGATTTGTTGATGCTTGAATCGTGGGTGCAACCTACGATGCTCTTTACGCATGTGTTTAAAAATGTACCTGTGATATCAGTCAGTTCAGGAGCAGGTTTTGGCGGTATATATGACATCATGGGTGCACCTTCTAGACCACCTCTTTTGTATCCAACAATAATCCGTCAGAGGCTAAAAGAGTTAACTCTTTCAGAAAAGCTCAGGGAGCTGTACAGCCACTATTTAGTAGAGGATATGATCGCTAAAACAGACATCAGTAGTAATAAAATTATTAAAAACATATTGGGGCATGAGACGCCAGATCTCCAGGAATTGGATAAGAATGTGGATATGTTGTTTTTAAATATTCATCCTCTATGGGAGTTCAATAGGCCAGTTCCACCTAGTGTGGTGTATATGGGCGGCTTACATCAGAAACCTGAAAAAGAACTGCCAAAGGTATGAAATTTTTATATTACAGAATATTATAAAACATGTTTTTAGTAAGAAATGATAAGGTAAATTCTTGAAATGGATTAATTTAATTCCAAATGATAGGATTTGTAAAATTTTGGCTCCGTCATCAAACCTGCTATCACCATTTAATTACTAATATGAACCTAACTAAATATACACAAAAGAACTTTCTAACCAGTAACAGGTCGATTAAACTCTTTAAGAAGAGGTCTCAAAGATCAATGGTTATCTAAAACGAAAGATTATTTAGGTTATATAAACCATAATAAGAAACCATTATGAACGCCTTTTCCGATTTTATCTTAATATTTACCATACCAATAAAATGTATTATGCACAGTACATCTATTGAACAAAAGATAAGAAAAGGCAGCCAAGTGCGAGTCGAACTCGCCCATGAAGGGTTCCGTAGCAACAAGTAACATCAAGTTCTTGTAGTTCGTCGAAAGGTAAATTGCGGTTTATTGTATGACGTGTACAAAAAAACTACTTATCAGATTTCGTTCAAACCAAATTTCGGTGGAAATTTGCATAGTAATGTACATCGTATATATATTTTTTACTTTTATCATTCTCTTATTTTAGAAGTAACAGGCGGGGGGGGACACATTTTACCACTTTAGAAAGTGTCTCTCGCGCAAACTATTCAGTTTAGAAAAAAAGCAGCCAAGTGCGAGTCGGACTCGCCCATGAAGGGTTCCGTAGCATCAAGTAACATAATATAAAGGTTCTTGTAGTTCGTCGTAAGATAAATTGCGGTTTACGATTTATGACGTATAAAAAAAAAACTTCTGGCTAGATCTCGTTCAAACCAAATATCGTTGAAAGTTTGCATAGTAATGTACAACATATATTTTTTTTAGTTTTATCATTCTCTTATTTAAGAAGTTAGAGGGGGGGGGACCAATTTTTTTCCACTTTGGAAGCGTCTCTCGCGCAAACTATTCAGTTTAGAAAAAAACGATTCAAGAAACCTCAACATCATTTTTAAAGACCTATTCATAGATACCACACGTATGGGTCCGATGAAAATTTTTTTTTTGAGTTTCAGTTTCAAGTATGGGGACCCCTGAAATTTATAGTTTTTTTTCTATTTTTGTGTCAAAATCTTAATGCGGTTCACAGAATACATCTACTCGCCAAGTTTCATCAGTCTAGCTCTTACGGTTTCGGAGAAAAATGGCTGTGACATACGGACGGACAGACAGACAGACAAACAGACAGACAGACAGACAGACAGACATGACGAATCTATAAGGGTTCCGTTTTTACCATTTGGCTACGGAACCCTAAAAACGATATGAAAAACCTCAACATCATTTTTGAAGACCTATCCATAGATACACGTACGGGTTTGATGAAAAAGCCATTTTTGAGTTATTAACCGACTTCCAATCAAAAAGGAGGAGGTTCTCAATTCGGTTGTATTTTTTTTTTTTTTTTTTAAATGTTTGTTAACGCATAACTTCGTCATTTGTAAGCCGATTTAAAAAAATACTTTTTTATCTGAAAGGTACTGCTTCCAGATTGGTCCCATTATAATTTTATTAAAATCGATGTTGCCATTTTATTTAAATATTTTTTTTTATGTTTGTTACTGCATGCCTCCGTCATTTATGAACCGATTCAGAAAATTATTTCTTTATTTGGAAGGTTATTCTTACGTCCAGATTGTCCCAAACAAATTTCATTAAAATCGGTTTAGCCGTTTGACAATGAAGTCGGTTTCTCAAGTTTTTTAAACATATAATTATAGTTCTAAGTGTGGGAACCCTCCAAAATTTAGTTTTTTTTTTCTATTTTTAACTGACTTCCAATCAAAAAGGAGGAGGTTCTCAATTCAGTTGTATTTTTATTTTTTTTTATTTTTCATGTTTGTTACCGCATAACTTCATCATTTGTGAGCCGATTTGAATAATTATTTTTTTATCTGAAAGGTACTGCTTTCAGATTGGTCCCATTTTAATTTTATTAAAATCAGTGTTGCTATTTTTTTTTTAAATAATTTTATTTAATGTTTGTAACTGCATGCCTCCGTCATTTATGAACCGATTTAGAAAATTATTTTTTTATTTGGAAGGTTATTCTTACGTCCAGATTGTCCCAAACGAATTTCATTAAAATCGGTTTAGCCATTTGGCAATGAAGTCGGTTTCTCAAGTTTTTTATATAATTATTCTTAATGCAGTTCAAAGAATACATCGACGTATCAAGTTTCATCATTATAGCTCTTATAGTTTCAGAAAAAAAAGCCTGTGACATACGGTTGGACAGACAGACAGACAGACATACATGACGAATCTATAATGGTTCCATGTTTGCCATATGGCTATGGAACCCTAAAAAGGATTTTAAAAGATTTATTTGGTAACAAAACACAATGATACTAAAGTGTTACTACATTATACTAATAAGAATAAAATCAGATTATCGGTTCAAAAGTTGTGCTGGGACAAACATGCATAAAATGATGTACAATTCCAAATCGTTCATGAGCCAAGGACGACCTATGGTTTTCGCTCGCTTTGCTCAATTGATAAAATATAGAATCATGACGACATTATTTTATCTCACACTCAAAACCATAACTGTACAGAACTACTTGAGTATATAACTATGCAATGAAACTTGTTTTATTCGTCACACTAAATCAGTGCCTATAAGAGATTCATAGCTAAGAAACCGTCATTTATCTTAGCAATTTGAATACGAGCAGTTCATTCAAAGCTTGAAACATAATTTAGTGTTTGCTTATTTAATAGGTTGACATAATGTCTAGACTAATTATAATTTTAAATATTTTGAGTTTAATTGTGGTTGTGTCTGAAGCAGCAAGAATCTTAGCAGTGATTCCTACTCCATCGATCAGCCATCAAGTAGTTTTTCGACCTTTGACTCAAGAGCTGGCGAATCGAGGACATGACGTCACCGTCATCACGACCGACCCTGTGTTCCCCAAAGGACAGACACCAGAAAACTTAACAGAAATAGATTTACACGACTCGTACAGAGTCTGGAGGGAAACCATGTTTTCGAGTGACATTACGAGTGGAAGCACAAATGACTTGCTTCAACAGCTAAAAACCTTCTTTCCATTGATGTTTAAGATTTTTGAGAAGCAAATGCAACATCCTGAAATAAGAAAGATCATAGATATGATCAAACAATAAACAAATCAAATTGTGTTTCGTTTGATAACGAAACACAATTTGATTTCTTACTCCTAGAATCGTGGGTGAGACCAGCCATGCTCTTCACCCATGTGCTTAAGAACGTCCCTGTGATATTGATCAGTTCTTTTGGAGGTGTTGGAGGAGTATATGACATCATGGGTGCTCCTTCTAGACCCCCTCTTCTGTATCCAATAATGCTTCGCCAAAGAATTTCTGAGCTTTCTCTTTTCGAGAAACTTGGAGAGCTTTACAAATCATTACAAAGCTGAAAATAATAATGAAGATATATATGCTGATAAATTGATAAAGAAAATATTGGGGCCTGAGACGCCGGACCTCAAAGAATTGGATAAAAATGTTGACATGCTATTTTTGAATGATCATCCTCTGTGGGAGATGAATCACCCGTCAAAATGTGTGTGTGGGTGAATGACCCGTCAGCTAAAAACTCCTGTCCACTCTTCACAATTCTACGGACACTCCTTCACACTTCAAGCTACAAAGCTATGGAATGCACTCCCCGTTTCTATCCGTCATGCCAAATCCCTTCCTATCTTTAAAAGCATGGTTCACCAACACTACTTGTTATCACTCCCCTCATCATCGTCGTAGTCTCCCTAATATCACGTTTGTTTTTTGATTTTCTTTAAATTTGTAACTAGATTTATTATATATCACAATTACTTATTTGTATGAGTATATAATGTATTAGTGTTAATATCATATTTTAGTTTATGACTATTTATTTTATTTTATTATGTATGCCCCGTCCCTACTCGTACCATAATGTTTCTTTACATCCAATGGTTGTCTGGAAGAAATCGCTATTAGCGATAAGACCGTCCATTGTACCTCTAGTTTTTAAGTATTCTTTTATGCCATGTTTACCGTATAATTTTTGGTGTACAATAAAGTTATATTCTATTCTATTCTGTTCTTATAGGCCAGTTCTGCAAAGTTTGTTGTTTAAAGGTGGCACACATCAGAAACCTGAAAAAGAACTGTCCAAGGTACGATTTTTTTAAACATAATTCAAATTTCAGCAATAAAAGAACGAGCAGTTTCTGACACTAGATCTCGGGCGGTCCATTGTCCACTCCATGTCATATTTTTTGGGCAAATTAAATTTTTGTACTTGCATCTGATTCTGTAGCTCTGTTCTCTTCTAACTTATTATGGTATGTTGAAAAGTTTTTTTGAGCATATTTTAGCTGCATCCTCTTACCAGCTTACTCCCACAATTGTCACAGATGACACCTTATTTTTTGAGTAAATGCCGTTTGCTTAATAATTAATTTGACCAAACTCATATAATATACTTTCCATTAGTTCTTAACAACCTATTGACCTATATACATTTAAGATTGTTCCATAAATGGCTAGTTGTATAAAACGAATATAAGTAACGTTTTTAAAGAACATGACTCATAATTGTAAAAGAACACAGGTGAATCAGTGAGCAATCGTTAAAAGAATAAAAGTAAGCTTGTATAGATACCGACCTATAGTAAGGGCAAAATGACACAGCTGTTTTAATCTCGCACCTGAACTAAGTTACTAACTATCAAGGAATACGTATACGCTCAATTGAAGGTGATTTGTTTAGCTTTTTACAAACAAACTCGTAGAACATCAATTTAAATAACAGAAGCATAGTCAACACCCAGCATTTGTCAAATGAATTTACGTGCAAGTGGTTCGCTCAACACTCAAATAAAAATTAGTGAGGCCAGCAAAATTAGCAGACAAAATGTTGAAAAGAGCTGAAATATTTATTTGCTTAAGTTTAATTGTGATTGTGTGCAACGCAGCAAGAATCCTAGTGATCGTTCCTACTCCATCAATTAGCCATCAAGTAGTTTTCCGACCTTTGACTCAAGAACTAGCAAAACGAGGACATGACGTCACCGTTGTGACGACAGATCCCGCGTTTCCCAGCGGACAGACACCAGAAAATTTAAGAGAAATAGATCTACATGACGTGTCCTATAAAATGTGGAGGGAAGTCTTACGCTC
The DNA here is from genome assembly GCA_947578465.1 of Thera obeliscata. NCBI lineage: Eukaryota > Metazoa > Arthropoda > Insecta > Lepidoptera > Geometridae > Thera > Thera obeliscata. The sequence continues at coordinate 6,481,528 of OX387923.1, read as the reverse complement.
GAGTGAAATAATAGGTGGAAGTAAAAAAAACGTGTTTGTACAGATGAGATTATTTTACCCAAGTATAGCTATGGTTTTAGAGAAGCAAATCCAACATCCGGAAATAAAAAAAATAATGTCCAGTGAAACAAAATTTGATCTGCTGATGCTAGAATCGTGGGTGCGACCTACGATGCTTTTCACCCATGTGTTTAAAAATGTGCCTGTGATATTAGTTAGTTCTTTATCATGTGGTGCTGGGATATATGACGCAATGGGTGCACCAACTAGGCCCCCTTTTTTGTACCCAACACCATTGGCTCAAAAGCTTAAAGACCATACTCTTCCAGACAAACTTTACGAAATTTACAGCCACTATGTATTTGAGGATATAGCCGCCAACGCAGACATCGAGTATGATAAATTCATTAAAAAAATCTTGGGGCCTGAGACGCCAGATCTTCAGGAATTGGACAAGAACGTGGACATGTTGTTTTTGAATGTGCATTCTCTATGGGATATGAATAGACCTGTTCCACCAAGTATAGTGTATATGGGTGGCATACACCAGAAACTTGAAAAACAACTGCCAGAGGTATGAAATTTTTATACTTACTACACAATAATAAAAAACATGTTTTTAGTAAAAAAATATGGGTAAACTCTTGAAATTGATTTATCTAACTTCAAATAAGTAAAACGATAAGTGTGCTACTATGGGTATTTGCCATCCGGTTTCTGGTCGTCGTTTGAACCACGTCTTTACTAAAACATAACTGGCAAATCAAATCAAAAGTAATTTATTTTTATGCCACACAACAATTAATAGTAATAGATGAGGATGATAATGATACAAGTAAAAAATTGGCCTTCACTAAGCATAAGCTATAGTGGTGAGCGCCACTAGAACACTGGTCTTCCATGTCCAGTTCCAGTTTCAAATTCAGGTAATATTTTAAAAGAACGTGAGTGCCAATTAAACTCTGCTTAAATGAAACTATGAGCAACCACTTGTTGCCAACATGCTTTGTTTGCATTTATTAGCGTGTAGGTAGTTAGGTACCTTAATTGCTAAGCGTTTGCAAACATAATATGTTTTCTTTCTTTCTTTGTGCCTTGCGCACATATAGATCACCTGCGATGATTTCAAGGCCTGCGCACATTTAGGCGATGTCAATGGCAATCAGTTGAAACGCTGTCAAATATCGCTGTTATATTTGACAGCGTTTGAACTGATAGCCATCGCCTAGATGTGCGATATCGCTGTCATAATGACCACATAATTTTTCATGCCGATTTCTCTGATTAACAAACCGATTATAAAACATGTTTTAGTAAGAAATGTATAGGTAAACTCTTGAAATGGATTAATTCAATTCCAAATAATAGGATAAGTAAGATTTTGGCTCCGTCATCAAACCTGCTATCACCATTTAATTACTAATATGAACTTAACTAAATAAACACAACTGAACTTTCTAACCAGTAACAGGTCAATAAAACTCTTTGAGAAGAGGTCTCAAAGATCAATGGTTATCTAAAACGAAAGATTATTTAGGTTATGTAAACCATATTATGTAACCATTATGAACTCACAAAATTAATCCAGATGACGCATTTTCCGATAATATGATCTTAATATATTTACCTTACCAATAAAATATATTATGAACAGTACACCTAGTTAAAAAAGCGGCCAAGTGCGAGACGGACTCGCCAATAAAGGTTCCGTAGCAACAATTAACATCTAAATATATAAAACTCTTACGTTACTGACTGACTGACTGACTCACTGACTGACTGACAATCAACGCACAGCCTAAACCGTTAATCCTAGAAGCATGAAACTTGGAGGGTTTGTTCCTCTTATAGCGTAGAGGTGTACTAAGAAAGGAAATTGGAAAATTCTTTCCCGAAGACGAGAAAAAGAGGAAAAATGGTTTAAACAAAAATCAACGCCCAGCCTAAACTGTTAGTCTTAGAAGCATGAAACTTGGAGGGTATGTTCCTCTTATAGTGTAGAGGTGCACTAAGAAAGGAAATTGGAAAACTCTTTCCCGAAGAGGAGAAAAAGAGGAAAAATGGTTTAAAGAAAAATCAACGCACGGCCTAAACTGTTAGTCCTAGAAGCATGAAGCTTGAAGGGTGTGTTCCTTTTATAACGTAGAGATGCACTAAGAAAAGAAATCGGAAAGTTCTTACCCTAAGAGAAGAAAAAAGGGAAAACCAGTTCAAAGAAAAATCAACAAACAGCCTAAACCTTTTGCCTTCCTAGAAGCATGAAAGTATGCTTACACTTATAATTTGTAAAAAAAAGCGGCCAAGTGCGAGTCGGGCTCGCCCATGAATGGTTCCGTAGCAACAAGTAACATAATATAAAAGTTCTTGTAGTTTGTCGAGAGGTAAATTTCGGTTTACGATTTATGACGATCGCGTTCAAACCAAATTTCGTTGGAATTTTGCATAGTAATACATCATATATTTTTTTTAGTTATAACATACTTTTAGAAGTTAGTGGGGACGGGGGACACACATTTTACCACTTTGGAAGTGTCTCTCGCGCAAACTATTCAGTTTAGAAAATAACGTTATCATTTTTGAAGACCTATTCATAGATACCCCACACGTATAGGTTTGAAGAAAAATATTTTTTTGAGTTTCGGTTTCAAGTATGGGGACCACCAAAGTTTTTGTTTTTTTTTACTTTTGTATTAAAATCTTAATGCGGTTCACAGAATACATCTACTCGCCAAGTTTCATTAGTCTAGCTCTTATAGTTTCGGAGAAAAATGGCTGTGACATACGGACAGACAGACAGACAGACATCATGAATCTATAAGGGTTTCGTTTTTGCCATTTTTTTTTATTTTTTTATTTTAAAAGATAGACAAACGAGCTTACGGCCCACCTGATGGTAAGCGGTCACCGTCGCCCATAGACACCAACAACACCAAGGGTGCTGTCGTTGCGTTGCCTACCCTGAAGGGGTTTTTTAACGTTTTTCTTGAAGCTATTTGGCTACGGAACCCTAAAAACGATTGTCATCATCTGATGATGATGACAATCGTTTTTAGGGTTTTAGGGTTCTCAGACAAGTATCAGCCACTACCACAGGGTATAAGACTCTTTCATTTTCTGCCAGACTCCTCTCTTGTGCGTGTTCAGGTAGGTACCATGTACCAGTTCAAAGTTATTTGATGATGTTTTAGGGGGTAGTCAGAGGTACCTACGTCCGAGACTTTAATCACATACCTACATTTTGCCTTAGTTGATATTCCATACGTTACTATCGCCGTTGTTAGAATACGAACTGGTTTTCTCACGGTATTTTTTTTACCAATTTAGAGCACCGGGTTATTGGGTACACACATTTTTTGAAGAGAAAGCTCCATTGGTGCATGACCGGATTCAAACCCACAACCTTAAGGACAGAAGTTGGGGTCAAACCAAAACACTACCTGCAGGTCACTTCCAAAAAAAAATATGTGAAAAAGAAGCCACAACTCAACGAATGTCTATATTCTAATCCTTTATAGACCACAGAATACAGTATAGTTAATACCAAAGAAGACCACAGAACCAGTAATAGTACAAAAACCGAGCTTACCTTAGCGATGAACGCAATACGATTTTTACCGATATTTCGTCAGTTCTTAGTGTTCTTACGTTATTCTGGAGATTTCATAAAGCTTAAATTGTTTTAATTCACTGTTTTTGTTATCGTCGTGTCATTGTTTCAGTTATCTTTTTTTATACGGCTTATATTTTCTTTATAGTTTTGTTTATTTACTTTTGTATTATTTGTCTATACTTACTTAATAGTTTTACTTTAGTTTTTATTGTGATTTTTGTTAATAGTTTTTTGTATTCTGATAAGTACTTGGTAGATAAGGTATTGGTATAGTTAGTTATATCATTTGGTTTATTTCATTTTGCTTAGTTTTGATAATTTATATTTATTTTAGGTAAGTTTCCAGAGATAATTTTTGTGTTTAGTTAAGGTACGTACCTTATTGTTTTAGGTATTCGATATTTTGTTTGTTTGGAAACACTTACTTTATTTTTTGTTTAGTATTTATTGCTTTGAATTATTCAAAGTGATATTCGTTTTGTACAATCTTTTAAAATGGTTGAGGAAGTTTTGATCATTGATGGAGAACATGTTCTTCAAACTGTGATTCCCATTGAAGGAGATGGAGCATGTTTATTTAGAGCTTTATCATACTTGATGTATGGAACTCAGGAAATGGCATGTGACGTGCGCGAGTTAATTGTTAGGTACGTTATGGATCACTGGATGGAATTTTCCATAATGTCTTGTGATGATAGAGGTGATAACTATGCCACGTCAACTGAATACTTCAACGAAATGATGAGAACATCTACATACGGAAGTTTGTGCGAGCTAGAAGCTGCTGGTAGAATATATCAGTTTGTTTTCGAAGTTTATCGAAATGGAAAACTTTATGTTAAAACTGGAATTGAAGGTCGACCTGTGAAACGATTACGGTTTTCATCAAGCCTCTCAAGTGGTCATTTTGATGCATTTACTTCAAATGATTCAATTATACAGCAAGTTTCTGCTTCAAATAATGTTTCCGTGAACTCTAACGTTACTGCAAAAAAAATAACGCATCGGCGTTTAGAGATACCAGCGTCTCCGAGACCTTTAGCTGGGTCAAATTCATTGTCTTCATCTGGCAGTGGCTGTGAACAGGAAGTAATAGTATCTGCAAATAAAAATGGAAGGAAAAAACGCAGGGCTCGATACACAAACCAAACAAGACAACGTCAATTAAAAAACGCCCAGAAAAAAATTGCTAAAAATAACCCTGCGTCGCATCGCACTGCCGTCCTCAAATATCAAACAAATAATCCTGAAGCACACACACAAGCTGTTTCTGCTTACCAGAAGGCTCATCCTGAGGTGCATAGGCTAGCTGTAGCAACGTACCAAGAGGCTCATCCTGAGGTAAATAGGCAAGCCGTTGCTACGTACCAGGAGATGCATCCTGAGGTACACAGGCAAGCTGTTGCTACGTACCAGGAGACGCATCCTGAGGTACACAGGCAAGCTGTTGCTGCGTACCAGGAGACGCATCCTGAGGTACACAGACAAGCTGTTGCTGCGTACCAGGAGACGCATCCTGAAGTACACAGGCAAGCTGTTAGCAATTATCAACGCACGCATCTTAAGGAACGTGTTGAAAATCAGGCACGGTACAGGCATAATAGTGCCCAGAAAATATGGAAAGTTAAAGCTCTATCTGGTTTGGCGTATGATCCCGACTTGCCGTATGAGTCGGATATCACGGTGAGTTTAGGTAAAATGAACCATAAGTGTCAGTGGTGTAATGCATTAAAGTGGAAAGAGGAATCAGCTGGTATGTGTTGCTGCGCTGGCAAAGTATATTTGGCACCATTAGAATCACTACCAGAACCTATTCATAGCTTAATTATGGATCTTCATCCTGAGCATGGTCACTTCATGGACCGTATCAGGATGTATAACAATTGCTTTCAGATGACCTCATTTGGAGCCAAACAGGTATCAGAGGGTGGGTTCATGCCTACATTTAAGGTTCAAGGTCAAGTGTACCATCGCATTGGAAGCTTATTACCTGCTGCTCAACAGAATCCTCAATTTCTACAAATTTATTTTGTTGGAGAAGACGAGAGAGAAGCTAATTTAAGGTGTTCTAACTTTCCAGTATTGAAAAAGGGTTTGGTCAAACTTTTGCAAACGATGCTTCACGAAGTGAATCCATATGTGAAGGATTTGAAAACTACTCTTGAAAAGGTGCCATCGTCCTGTGATTCATTTAAAGTAGTTATACATGCTGAAAGACGGCCAGTTGACGGGCATAGAGGTTGCTTTAATACCCCAACGGTGAATGAAGTTGCTTTGGTGATGGTAGGTCAACAGTTTGAGAAACGGGACATTCTATTAGAAAGCCATGGTAACGTTCTGCGGCGTATCAGCGAGATTCATCGGTCTTATGATGCATTACAATACCCTCTAATTTTTTGCCGCGGAGAAGATGGGTATTCCATAGCACTCCCACAACAAAATCCACAAACTAAGCTACCGTTAAAGAAAACAATTTCCGCAGCCAGTTTTTACTCCTACCGTTTAATGCTGCGACAAGGAGAGGTTAACAGTATCGTGCTCTATCGGTCTCTCTTTAGTCAGTTTGTGGTGGACGTATACGCCAAAATAGAGTCAGAAAGGCTCAACTATATTAAAAACAACCAGCAGAATTTACGCGCTGAGAGTTACGTACATCTAAAGGACGCCGTAGGAAGGCAAGACGTAGAAGCGGATCAACTAGGTCAAATGGTAATTTTACCATCAACTTTTACAGGTAGCCCTAGGTACATGCATGCACGCACACAAGATGCAATGACGTATGTTCGACATTTTGGCCGCCCTGATTTATTTGTCACATTTACATGTAACCCTCGGTGGCAAGAAATTTTGGATGCACTTTCCCTTGGACAAAAACCTCATGATCGACATGATATAATATCTAGAGTATTTCACCTTAAAATAAAAAAAATGATGTCTCTTCTTTCAAAGAGCAGGTTATTTGGAGAAGTTCGCTGCTTTATGTTTTCAGTTGAATGGCAAAAGCGTGGCCTCCCTCACGTTCACATCCTTCTGTGGATGGTGCAACGCATTTCTTCTGAAGACATTGACAAGGTGATTTGCGCTGAGATCCCAAATCCAGAGCAGGATCCATGTCTCTACGACATAATAAAAAAAAATATGATACACGGACCATGCGGTAGCTTAAATGTAAATTCACCCTGTATGCGAGACCATAAATGCAGCAAGAGGTTTCCGAAAGCACTCTTATCTGAAACGCAAACGGGGGATGATGGTTATCCACAATACAGGCGTCGTTCTCAAGCAGATGGCGGTTACACCGTGAAAATAAAGGACATAGAATTAGATAACCGTTGGGTAGTTCCCTATAATCCCGTCCTTTCACGGACATTCAATGCCCATATAAACGTAGAGTATTGTAACTCCGTGAAATCGATTAAATATATTTGTAAGTACGTAAATAAGGGCAGTGATCAAGCATGTATTGCATTGGAAAACCAAAAAGATGAAGTGAAAATGTATGAAAGCGGCCGTTATATTAGTAGTTCAGAGGCAGTGTGGCGAATTTTAGGATTTTCGATTCACGAGCGGTTTCCTCCTGTTTTTCACCTTGCCGTTCACCTTGAGAATGGTCAACGGGTTTATTTCAACGAAAATAACCTGGCTGAACGCATAAGTGACCCACCACAATCAACTTTGTTGGCATTTTTTAACTTGTGTAAAATAGACAGCTTCGCTAAGACACTTTTATATTCGGAAGTGTCCTCATATTTCGTATGGAACAACAAGCAGTTTTTAAGAAGAAAAAGGGGAAGTACTGTTGAAGGTTGGACAGGAATTAAAAAAGAGCACGCTCTAGGAAGGGTTTACACTGTCCATCCTAATAATACAGAGTGCTATCATCTCCGTCTCCTCCTCCATGAAGTGAGAGGTCCTGTATCTTTTGAGTCCTTGAAAACCGTAAATGGTGTTATCCACGAGACGTTTCAGTCAGCATGCAAAGCTCTAGGTTTGCTTGAAGATGATAAGCACTGGGATTCTACGTTGGAAGAAGCTGCTCTGTGTCAATCGCCTTTTAAAATCCGTGAATTATTTTCAGTAATGCTGGTATTTTGTCATTTATCCGACCCTGGGGACCTTTGGGAAAAGCATAAAAAAAGTCTTGCCGAAGACCTAAGCCGACAAATACCAGCTGAAAACACAGAGCAGTTTTCAAATGATGTTCACAATAGATGCTTAATGTTAATTGAAGACACCGTTTTGGGGTTAGGCGGGAAAAATTTACAGGCCTATGGACTGCCTCAACCAAATAGAGGACGTAACTGTGATCTGGGGCTCCTAGGAAACCGTGACTATATAAGAGAAATGAATTATGATGCTAATATTTTGGAAAGAACTCTACATAACAACGAGCCATCTCTTACCCCTGAACAAAATAGTGTATATATGCAAGTTGTTAACAGTGTTGAAGCAGCAGTGGGCAAAATTTTTTTCCTTGATGCTCCCGGTGGAACAGGGAAGACTTTCCTTATTAATCTGCTCCTAGCTAAGATAAGACGTACAAAAGAAATCGCTTTAGCTGTTGCATCCTCTGGAATCGCTGCGACGCTACTGGAAGGAGGCAAGACTGCACATGCTGCCTTTAAGCTCCCCCTTAACCTGACATATGTAGAAACCCCGTTGTGTAACATCTCAAAACAAAGTAACATGGCTGAGGTGTTACGCCATACTAAACTCATTGTTTGGGATGAGTGCAGTATGGCGCACAAAAGGGGCATTGAAGCACTTAATAGAACCCTTAAAGATATCAGAAATAATGGTCAGATAATGGGTGGATTAACAGTGTTATTGGCTGGAGACTTCCGCCAAACCCTTCCAGTAGTGCCAAGAGGGACAAGAGCAGATGAAGTTAAGGCGTGTTTTAAAAGGTCTTTTCTCTGGCCATCGGTTACAAAACTTAAACTTACTAAAAATATGCGGGTTCACCTTGGAAGTGATGATTCAACTGGGAAGTTTTCTAATTTATTGTTGCAGATAGGGGATGGAAAACTAGCAGAAAGCGATGGTAAAATACACATTCCGCTAGAGTTATGTTCCATCGTAGTTACTTTGGAAGATCTTATTACCAGAATTTACCCAGATGTTTCCCAAATCCATAGTAAGCCCACTGACTGGTTACGCGAGCGTGCCATACTAACCCCTAAAAACGACCAAGCCACTACTATAAATGATGTTTTGTTAGGGTCGTTTGCAGGGGTACAAAAGGAATATAAGTCGGTAGATTCGGTGATAAGCACAGATGAAGCTGTTCATTACCCAGTCGAGTTTTTGAATACGTTAAAGCCACCAGGTATACCACCCCATATACTTATTTTGAGAGTTGGTGCCCCGATTATGTTGCTGCGAAATTTACACCCGCCTAAATTATGTAACGGCACAAGGCTTCAAGTCAAAGCTTTGCACAATAACATAATCGAGGCAGTAATAATAACAGGGTGTGCTCGGGGGGAGTCAGTTTTTATACCGCGTATACCATTGATACCATCGGATTTCCCCTTTGAATTCAAGAGATTACAGTTTCCCCTTAAAGTTTGTTTTGCTATGACCATTAATAAGGCACAAGGTCAGACACTAAAACTAGCTGGAGTAGATTTAAGACAGGATTGTTTCTCGCATGGTCAATTTTATGTGGCTTGCTCCAGAGTGAGCTCCTCGGGCAGTTTGGTAATACTTGCACCACAAAAAATTACCCGAAACGTGGTGTACAGTGAAGTACTCTTAGAATAGGAAGTCATGAGTCTAATTTAGGTTTTCCATGCTATGATCACCATACTTAACATTAGCAGTTTCGTATTGGTGCTATGTGTGATACTGTTGCCAGTAAACTGGTGTTTTTAGTCATAATAATTATAACCATGTACATTAAAATATAATTTATGTTTATTTTTTACGAAAATACGTAAAATATCAGTAACCATGTACTTTCAAGTATAATTTATCACTTTTTTCAAAAATTTCGACGGTAACACTTAACGAAATCGCGAGAAGTACCTTTCAAGCTGAAACAAAACAACTCTTAAAAAAAATCGGCTACCACAGCATTCACCTTCACATTCAAATATACTCTAAAATACAAGCTCAATACTATGATAACTAGCAGTTGGTCATGTCAAACTAAAAAATAACAGATTCGATTTTACACCAACAAATACGACACTTAGCCCAAATTAGCCACTATAACAAAATTACGAAAAATAGCTTTACAAAATACGCAAAAAAACACTAAAAAAAATTTTCGGCTACCGCAGCATCTGTCACCAGATTTTAATACACACAAAGGCTTATAAAAAAACCGATGATAACCACTAAGACAAAATCGCGGAAAACACCTATCATGCCGAAACCAAAAAACGCTGAAAAAATCGGCTACAGCAGCACTCGCCTTCAAATTCAAAAATACACTCTAAAGTACAAGCTCAAAACTATGGTAACTAGCATTTGATCATGTCAAACTAAAAAAACAGATTCGATTATACACCATCGAATACGATACTTAGCCCAAATTAGCCACTATAACAAAATTACGAAATATGGCTTTACAAAATACGCAAAAAAACACTAAAAAAAATTTTCGGCTACCGCAGCATCTGTCACCAGATTTGAATACACACAAAGGTTTACAAACAACCGATGATAACCTCTAAGACAAAATCGCGGGAAACATCTATCATACTTAAACTAAGCACTGCTGAAAAAAAACAGCTACAACAGCACTCGCTTTCAACTTAAAATACACTCTAAAATACAAGCTCAAAACTATGATAACTAGCAGTTGGTCATGTCAAACTGAAAAATAACAGATTCGATTTTACACCAACGAACACGATACTTAGCCCAAATTAGCCACTATAACAAAATTACGAAAAATAGCTTTACAAAATACGCAAAAAAACACTAAAAAAAATTTTCGGCTACCGCAGCATCTGTCACCAGATTTTAATACACACAAAGGCTTATAAAAAAACCGATGATAACCACTAAGACAAAATCGCGGAAAACACCTATCATGCCGAAACCAAAAAACGCTGAAAAAATCGGCTACAGCAGCACTCGCCTTCAAATTCAAAAATACACTCTAAAGTACAAGCTCAAAACTATGGTAACTAGCAGTTGGTCATGTCAAACTAAAAAAACGAACTCAAATATCCACGCGGACGAAGTCGCGGGTTACAGCTAGTATAATATAAAAGTTCTTGTAGTTCGTTGAAAGGTAAATTGCGGTTTACGATTTTATGACGTATAAAAAAACTGCTTACTAGATCTCGTTCAAACCAAATTACGGTGGAAATTTGCATAGTTAATGTACATAATAATATATATTTTTTACTTTTATCATTCTCTTTTTTTAGAAGTTACAGGGGGGGAGGGGACACATTTTACCACTTTGGAAGTGTCTCTTGCGCAAACTATTCAGTTTAGAAAAAAACGATATGAAAAACCTCAACATAATTTTTGCAGACCTATCTTAGATACCCCACACGTACGGGTTTGATGAAAAAATATTTTTGAGTTATAGTTCTAAGTATGGGGACCCCCGTAATTAAACTTAATGCACTTCACCGAATACATCTATTTACCAAGTTTCAGCAGTATAGCTCTTATAGTTTCGGAAAAAAGTGGCTGAGACATAAGGACGGACAGACAGACATGACGAATCTTTAAGAGTTCCTTTTTTGGCATTTGACTACGGAACCCTAAAAAGGATTTAAAAACATTTATTTGGTAACAGAACACAATGATACAAAAGTTATTTACAAAGGTCATTATACTAATAAGAATAAAATCCGATTATCGGTTCAAAAGTTGCGCTGGGATAAACATACAATGACATACAATTCCAAATCATTAATGTGCCGCTAAGGTTTTTGCTCAATTTGCTCAATTGATAAAATATAAAATCATGATGACATTATTTTATCACACACTCAAAACCATAAACTGTACGGAACTACTTGAGTATAACTATGCAATGAAACTTGTTTTATTCGTCACACTAAATCAGTGCTTATAAGAGATTCATAGCTAAGAAACCGTCATTTATCTTAGCAATTTGAATACGAGCAGTTCATTCAAAGCTTGAAACATAATTTAGTGTTTGCTTATTTAATAGGTTGACATAATGTCTAGACTAATTATAATTTTAAATATTTTGAGTTTAATTGTGGTTGTGTCTGAAGCAGCAAGAATCTTAGCAGTGGTTCCTACTCCATCGATCAGCCATCAAGTAGTTTTTCGACCTTTGACTCAAGAGCTGGCGAAACGAGGACATGACGTCACCGTCATCACGACAGACCCTGTGTTCCCCAAAGGACAGACACCAGAAAACTTTACAGAAATAGATTTACACGACTCGTACAGAGTCTGGAGGGAAACCATGTTTTCGAGTGACATTACGAGTGGAAGCACAAATGACTTGCTTCAACAGCTAAAAACCTTCTTTCCATTGATGTTTAAGATTTTTGAGAAGCAAATGCAACATCCTGAAATAAAAAGGATCATATCTAACGAAACACAATTTGATTTGTTACTCCTGGAATCATGGGTGAGACCAGCCATGCTCTTCACCCATGTGCTTAAGAACACCCCTGTGATATTGGTCAGTTCTTTTGGAGGTGTTGGAGGAGTATATGACATCATGGGTGCTCCTTCTAGACCCCCTCTTCTGTATCCAATAATGCTTCGCCAAAGAATTTCTGAGCTTTCTCTTTCCGAGAAACTTGGAGAGCTTTACAATCATTACATAGCTGAAAATTTGTTTAATAATGAAGATATAAATGCTGATAAATTGATTAAGAAAATATTGGGACCTGAGACGCCGGACCTCAAAGAATTGGATAAAAATGTTGACATGTTATTTTTGAATAATCATCCTCTGTGGGAGATGAATAGACCAGTTCCGCCAAGTTTGGTGTATATGGGTGGCATACATCAGAAACCTGAAAAAGAACTGCCCAAGGTAAGATTTTTTGAAACTTAATTCGAATTTCATTAATAAAATAACTAGCGGTCTTTGAGACTAGATCTCGGGATGTCCATTGTCTACTCCAATCATATTTTTTGGGCAAATTTAATTTTTGTACTTACATCTGAATAGTCTCTTCTAACTTAGTATGATATTGTGTTGAAAAGTTTCTTTGAGCAGAGCTGCATCCTCATACCAGCTTACTCCCACAAATGACAAAGATGTCACCTCATTTTTTGAGTAAGTGCCACCTTGTGTAAACCATTTACTTAATAGTTTATTTGACCTAACTCATATAATATACTTTCCATTAAAGTTCTTAACAACCTATTGACCTACATACATTTAGGATTGTTTGATGAATGGTTAGTTATATAAAAAAATGCAAGTAACGTTTTCAAAGAACGGGAGTGCTAATTGTAAAAAAACACAGGTGAATTAGTGAGCAATTCCTAGAAGAATAAAAGTTAATTTATATAAATACCTATTAATATGGGCAACATGACCAGTTGTTTTAATCTCAGTTACTATCAAGGTAAACGCATACGCTCAATCATAGGTGACTTGTTTAGCTTTTTATAAACAAACTCGTAGATCATCAATTTAAATAACAGAAGCATAGTCAACACCCATCATTTGCCAAATGAATTTACGTGCTAGTGGTTCGCTCAAAACTCAAATAACAAATCAGTGAGGCCAGAAAAATTGGCTGACAAAATGTTGAATAGAGCTGAAATATTTATTTGCTTAAGTTTAATTGTGATTGTGTGCGAAGCAGCAAGAATCTTAGTGATCGTTCCTACTCCATCAATCAGCCATCAAGTAGTTTTCCGACCTTTGACTCAAAAACTAGCAAAACGAGGACATGACGTCACCGTTGTCACGACAGATCCTGCGTTTCCCAGCGGACAGACACCAGAAAACCTAACAGAAATAGATCTACATGACATGTCCTATAAAATGTGGAGGGAAATCTTACGCTCGAGTGAAATGATGAGTGGAAGTAAAAAAGACGTTTTTGAACAAATTAGAACATTTTTCCCAAGTATGGCTATGGTTTTTGAGAGGCAAATACAACATCCGGAAATAAAAAAAATTATGTCCAGCGAAACAAAATTTGATTTGTTGATGCTAGAATCGTGGGTGCGAACTTCGATGCTCTTCACCCATGTGTTTAAAAATGTGCCTGTGATATTAGTCAGTTCTCTATCAGGTGGGGCTAGAATATATGATACAATGGGTGCACCAACTAGGCCCCCTCTTTTGTACCCAACACCATTGGCCCAAAAGCTTAAAGACCTTACTCTTCCAGACAAACTTTACGAAATTTACAGCCACTATGTATTTGAGGATATAGCAGCTAACGCAGACATCGAGCATGATAAATTCATTCAAAAAATCTTGGGGCCTGAGACGCCAGATCTCCAAGAATTAGACAAGAATGTGGACATGTTGTTTTTGAATGTGCATCCTCTATGGGATATGAATAGACCTGTTCCACCAAGTATAGTGTATATGGGTGGCATACACCAGAAACTTGAAAAACAACTGCCAGAGGTATGACATTTTTGAACTACACAATAGTATTATAAGTTTGTAAAACTAGAGAAACCGACTTCATTGCCAAACGGCTAAACCAATTTTAATGAAACTTGTTTGGGACAATGTGGACGTAAGAATAACCTTCCAAATAAAAAAAATATTTTCTAAATCGGTTCATAAATGACGGAGGCATGTAAATATTTTTAAAAAATGGCAACACCGATTTTAATAAAATTAAAATAAAACCAATCTGGAAGCAGTACCTTTCAGATAAAAAAATATTTTTTCAAATCGGCTCACAAATGACGAAGTTATGCGGTAACAAACATTAAAAAAAAAAATACAACTGAATTGAGAACCTCCTCCTTTTTGATTTGAAATCAAGCACCCCACGCTTTTTTGTACAATAATATAAATTTTTCAATTTATTATTACAGTTTTATTTTTAACTTTTTAGTTCAATTACTTATTAAAGCGTTTATTTTAGTTTTTTAAACTATAATTTATTACCTTGCGCACTCGAGGCACGACAGCGATCTCCATCGCATAGATGTGCGCAGGCCTTCAGTGTATCGCTGTCAAATATCGCAACTGAATCAATGCTGAAACTGATCGCCATCGCTATCGCCATCGCTATCGCCATCGCAGATCGCCTAGGCCTGTGCAAGACTTTACAGAAATACTTATAACAGAGACAAAACGACAGCAATTATTATAACAGAACTGAAACAATGTTCAAAAAAATTACCACATGATTACTCATGCTGATTTCTCTGATAAAATCCTTATGTTTCATAACCAGCTACGTAGAAATAACAAATTTTCTAAGTTCGTAACCGAGCTACCAACCAATAAAAAATGTCTGTCATTCAGTTCTTAGTGCATAACCGGGGAAAAAACGGTAACAAGGCAAGCAAAGCCGGGGGTGGCTGCTAGTCTATATGTATAAAAGAAAGTCGTGTAAGTAACACTATTTTAACTCAAGAACTGCTGAACCGATTTTTTCTACCACTATTATAATTATAATCACCCAGAGTAATAGATAAAATTTATAAATACTGCCGGCAATCCATGCACTACTTAGCCCTAAATTCAAATTAGAAAAAAAACAAACGAGAAAGAATAAATTTCAAATTTTGATGACTTGAGTTAGATGTATTTTCATAATCATTATTTTCAATTGCCATTATCCAGTATTGTAAGTTTAACATTACTAGATCTTAATACAAGCTCTGTTTAATTTGGGTAAGGATCATCATCATCATCAGCCTCAAGAAGTCCACTGCTGGCCATAGGCCTCCCATAAACATGTCCAGGAAGAACGACTCTGAGCCCTTTCCATACATCGACTTCCCGCGATCTTAACAATGTCGTCGGTCCATCGGTGGGTGGGCGCCCTACGTTTCGTCTTCCGGTTCGTGGTCAAAGGTTGGGTTTGGATAGTGTGTGGATTATCTATAATAGTTATTAGTTATCTTATTAGACAATAGTCATTTGTTAAATAATTAATTGGTTGTTAGTTAAGCGTTATCATTTTATTTATCGGTTAAGAGTTTATCTTAAAATTAAATAGCGTTCACATTATCTCAATAATAAGTTGTTGAAACTACTGTTACCTAATATGACCTAAACTAGTTTACAGATGTATTGTTTTTATCAACGTTACAATTAATGCTTGTATCTTGTTTAAATTGTGTGTATTTTATTGATGTACCTATCTTTATTCATTCTTCTTCGTTTAATCGTGTCACTGTTTCATTCGAACCAAGCGTTTTGAAAGGAGTCTTGCTTTATCTTGTATAAATTGTGTGTATGGATGCATCTTTATTCATTCTTCTTCGTTTAGCCATGACACTGTTTCTTTCGAACCAAGCGTGGTGAAAGGATTCTAAGTGCGTCGCAAAGAGGCTCCTCTCTTGCTCTTGACACCATATCTTAGAACTTTTAAGTTCTACGATGTGCCGGTTTCCTCACGAAAGATTCCTTTGCCGTTTGAGAGCACTGGCAGAGAAACTTATTGGTACACGGCTGGATTTGAACCCACCACCATAGGATCGGAAACCGAGGCCTCTAACACTAAGCCAATAGTGATCTATTAGACATATTATTATATTTTATGTATATTCATTGATAAATCTTTTCCGCTGTTGCGTATTACGGACATAATCATTAATTTTTTGACGTATTTTTTTACGATCTAAAATAAATCATCTTTTTAGTGTCCTTTGCACGATCAATGTCCAATTTATTGGTTAAGACATTGTAAATAGGTAATAAATTTAAAAAAATAATATTCATCTGTTCAATTTATTTCCGGTCAATCTTGTTTTTTTTTTGGAGGAAAGATTGTTTGTGGCATCACTGACCAGCCGGTCTACTAATGAGAGCGATTCCGATCGTTTTGACGGAATTTTAACAGAAATCCTATGGGTTTTCTGCTAAAATTCCGTCAAAACATAAAACTGGGATTGGAATCGCGTTCAAGAGTAGACCGGCTGCTCTGACGGAAGACCAGCGTTGGTTGTAAGCCAACATTATACTGAGTCAGAGACCGTTTGCACAAGCTTCACACAAATGGAGCATTATAGGATTTCTTTTTTAGGATAACATAAATAAGTGTAAGGTGCTTGTTTCGCAAATAAATAATTATTCCAATCTATTTGATTGCAGGATCTGAAAGAATACCTGGACTCATCCAAGCACGGAGTAATATACATCAGCTATGGAACCAACGTCAGCCCTTCGCATCTGCCTCCAGAGAAGATTCAGATGCTGGTAAAGGTCTTCTCTCAACTGCCCTACGACGTCCTGTGGAAGTGGGACAAGGACGAACTGCCGGGAAGGTCCAAGAACATCAGGATATCGAAGTGGCTGCCTCAGTCTGATTTACTCAGTAAGTAATTTGTAAACCCAGTGAAACCCCGTGGTTTAAGGCCACCGTACCATACAAAATGGTAGCTACTTTAAAAGCTTATCCCCACGCTCTACAGGGCATCCCACAAATATGCCACAAGGAGGGAAAGTACATTTTACTGAAAGAAAACATTATTTGATTTTAAAATCAATTTAAACTGCATTCTTATACAATTAAATAATGACATGGTTGAACCGGGAATCCAAAAATGTTTCATCAACAATGTTCAAGGTATTTGCCCTTCATGTGGCATATAAGTGGGACGCCCTGTGTAGTGTCTAGTATTTTACTATAGACTTAGATATATAAGTGGAAAAGTGGACCCTCACGATGTGTAAAAATCGTCTACTTATAAATAAATGCATAATTATGGTTACTGGCTAATATAAGTACTGCGGTTTTTTTAATAAGGACTATTTGGATCCTGAATCTTATAAATAGTTTTATTTCTATCAGATTCATTATCCACAATTTTATTTCAAAACATGATTGTTATAAACTCAATAATACTTATACTTCGCTCCTTATTTAACGAAAGTAAGTAAATCCAGTACCTACTTTGCCACGTCTAGGAACATGACGTGCTGTACTGTACATCTCACGTCCGCGTGATCTTAACCATGACATTTACTAAAAACTTCAACTCACGATGACTTTACAAAGTTTGTTCTTCCTCAATCGTTATCTGTATCACGTGCTTCTTCATTTATAATTAATGGCTCCGTGATGTTAGCTTCATGGGTTTTATTTTGTGCATACTTTTTATGCTCATCTAAATTAAGTATAGCTAGTTTTAATTACTTCTAACTTTAGCTCACTTTTACTCTAAATGTTTCCATTTAACATAATGATGCACCAACACCTTTCAAATCGAAACACAGCGATGCTGCTTCACCGCAAAAATAGGCATGGCAGGCAATATTCTATCTATCAAAGTCATCATCATCAGCCTGAAGAAGTCCACTGCTGGGCATAGGACATTTCCAGGAAGAATAATTTTGAGCCCTTTCCATCCACCGACTTCCTGCGATCTTAACAATGCCGTCCGTCCATCTGGTGGGTGGGCACCATACTTTTCATCTTCCGGTTCGTGGTGGCCATTCGAGAATCTTTATTCCCCAAAAGGTTCTTCGAGCTTTAAGACTTGCCCATTGCCACTTCAACTTACTAATTCTAAGAGCTATGTCGGTGACCTTGGTTCTAGGATATCCTCATATCAGCATAGCTCTCTCCATAGTTCGTGCTCGTGCTATAAGTAATCTAAAGTAATCTAAGTATGATATTCATTACAGAGCACCCAAAAGTAAAGATCTTCATCACCCAAGGTGGCCTGCAGTCCACAGACGAAGCTATTACCGCTGGTATACCTCTCATTGGTATGCCCATGCTTGGAGACCAGTGGTACAACGTAGAACAATACGTCATCCACAAAGTCGGCATCAGAGTAGACATGGATACTTTGACTGAAGATAAGTTCAGGGACGCTATCAAGATTTTGATCAATGATGATAGGTGAGTTGCATTTTGAAGGTCCATCATCAGCCTGAAGAAGTCCACTGTTGGACAAAGGCCTGCCCTACACATTTCCAGGAAGAACGATTCTCAGCCCTTTCCATCCACCGACTTCCTGCGATCTTAACAATGTAATCGGTCCATCTGGTGGGTGGGCACACTACATTTCATCTTCCGGTTTGTGGTCGTCATTTGAGAACCTTTATTATCGGTAACCCCAACGGTTATCGGTTCTTCGAGCTATATGAACTGCCCATTGCCACTTCAACTTACTTATTCTAAGAGCTATGTATGTCGGTGACCTTGGTTCTTCTACGGATATCTCCATCAATGACGTTTGGAGAATTAGCAAGTTGGGAATTGGGGTCAAACTGTATGCCTACCACAAGCTCTGTCTGACTCTGTCTCTGGCTCTTCTTTTAAGTCTGTGTGAGTGCTCACCAGTGTATTATACTGTGTGTGTGAAGTTTCGACGTAGGATTTATTTAGTCAGCACTCACACAGGCTCAAAACCAGACCCAGAGACAGAGCCAAACAGAGCTTGTGGTAGGCCTATAAGTCAAAATTTTTTTTTGATGCCTTTGATTTATTCTCAAGCGTGCATAATTAATTGATAGACATAAACCATAGTCTCTAACTAGACTAATAGATATCTCGGATCTAATATTATCATGACATGTTTACTAATAAGGAGGGTAGATACATTGTTCACGTGCCACTTTATCGCACGACTTCCGCATGGGGATACAAATTACACTTTACATCTCCATCAAAACAATCTGTAGGCCTAGCATGAGCTCTGTCTGGCTCTGTCTCTGGTTCTGGTTTTGAGTCTGTATGAGTGTTGACTAAATAAAACGTCACACACACAGTATAATGCATTGGTGAGCACTCACACAGACTCAAAACCAGAGCTAGAGACAGAGCCAGACAGTAAACCTACTGACGGCATAACAATCGACTATGTGTTATGCCACGTGTTATTATACGCCCATATAGTTTATTTTAAAATGGCCTCTGGTTCAATTTTAATTTAGAAATACGGCTAGCCAGACTCGAGCCAAGATGTCCGTGGGCCATCACCGGGAGACCAGTGCTACCACAAAACGGCCATGTGGCCGGAAAAGTGTCGCCAAAGTACATGAGAATATACACACATCTCACATTTGCTTAGCGATTCATCTGTGTTTTTAACTGACTTCCAATCAAAAAGGAGGAGGTTCTCAACTTAGTTGTATTTTTTTTTAATATTTGTTACCGCATAAATTCGTAATTTGTGAGCCGATTAGAAAAAAAATATTTTTTTATCTGAAAGGTACTGCTTCCAGATTGATTTTGTTAACATAGGTGTTGACATTTTTTTTTAAATAATTTTTTTAATGTTTGTAACTGCATGCCTCCGTCATTTATGAACCGATTTAGAAAATTATTTTTTTATTTGGAAGGTTATTCTTACGTCCAGATTGTCCCAAACAAATTTCATTAAAATCGGTTTAGCCGTTTGGCAATGAAGTCGGATTCTCTAGTTTTTTATACTACTTATAAATATTATTTTTCAACTTTTGATTTTAAATGTAATTTTCTAAACTAAGTTCTTATACTACCTACTAAATTTTGCATGCTAGGTAGATAACCTGTTATGTTATCTATTTAAATTAGTTCGGGCATAACTTACAAAAGATAGTATAATTGCTGTTTTTGTACTTACCTTATTACTTCATTGCTTACATAATGTAAATTCGAATTGGTTAATGTATAATATACAGGCATGCCATTACCTTTGAATCCCCAAATTCCCAGAATTCCTTAATACACTTATAAAAGACATCCCACCTGCCTCCTAATACACCGATTCACAGATGGTTTATGTACCGGATGATAGTCATAATGAAGCACTACCGATCAAAAATATGAAAAATATCCGCTTCTAAAAGTTATGAAATGGTAGACGTTCAATATTGTAAAAATTTAGTGATATTTTAAACATAATAGTGGAAATGTAAAACTGGTGACATCTGCTCCCATACAAACGGTGCATGATCGCAGATTACTGTATTCAGTAGGTATTCTGTGAGCGCTACCGTATAATTATGGAAACATATATTAATAGGGCAGTATTTATGCTGAGCCTATTGGCCTATTCGTTACCACTAGCAGATGTTTAATTCAATAACACATAGCATGTATCTTTCATTTCTTTATTTTAAGCCAGCGGCCGCCCGCAGCTTTGTTCGCCCCGTTCTCGCTATTTATATACTTACGACGTCACATTAGAAACCTCAAAATTTATCAGTGTTTCTCTACAATATTATGCGTGTATTTTATATACCCACCACCCACCAGATGTACCGACGACATTGTTAAGATCGCAGGAAGTCGATGGATGGAAAGGGCTCAGAATCGTTCTTCCTGGAAATGTGTTGGGGAGGCCTATGTCCAGCAGTGGACTTCTTCAGGCTGATGATGATGATGATGATTTTATGTATAAACCGTCCTCTTTAATCACTTTATCTATTAAAAAAACCGCTTCAAATTCCGTTGCGTAGTTTTAAAGATTTAAGCATACATAGGGACAGACAGCGACAGCGACTTTGTTTTATTTTATTTATTCAGGGACAACAAACAGCTACAACATAAAAATAATCCTACTTGACTAATAATATTGCAGCCCACTGCGTTATCCTCAAGTTAAATTGTAGTGAAGAAGAAGAAGAATATTTATAAAAAGATTTTAAATATTGACAATATTTCAAGCAAATAAGTACATTTCTATTAGCTATAGTATTTATTTGGGCTATAGTATTTGAACATAATATTGACTGGCCTCTAGCTCAGTTGGTAGTTGACTGGCCTCTAGCTCAGTTGGTAGTAGCTCTGCCTTCTGCGCCGTAGGTCGTGGGTTCGATCCCCACCGAGAACAACTATTTGTGAGGTGAACATAAATGTTTGTTCTCTGTCTGGGTGTTATATTGTATTCTAAGTATGTATTTACAAAAAAAAATGTATTCAAGTATTATATCAGCTATCCGGTTCCCATATTACAAGCTCTGCTTAGTTTGGGGCTGGGTAGTGTTGTGTGAATTGTCCACAATATTTATTTATTTATTTATTATTTATTAATATTAATTTGTTAAAAGCATTCGGTAGGTATCATTATTGTATATCGTGAACGATTCACAAAAATTAATAAGCCACACTAAAAATGCGATAGGTTACTGCATCAAACCGGTTTCACTTTACCTTTGATAGCACTGCCTTAAAAAAACTGCTATAAGAACATTTCCGCATATTTGGTAGTTTCTTCACGAAGTTTTTGCATGTTATCAAATTGTAAAAAAATCTTGTTTGAGTAAATTATGATGATAAGCGTAAAGAGTAACAAGTTTACAAAAGTTTAATCTAACTGCTGAAATCAGAGTGACATTTAACCAGTAAAGTACATAACGGAAGTACTATACATATAACCAGACTTATTATATAAAATAATTTATATAGCAAAATAATATATAAAATATAATTTAAACACATTTAAAAAAACAACAGCTGACTTGAGAATCTCCTTTTTTGAATTCGGTTAAAAATGAACCTTATGAAGGTTCATTTTCCCCACAACAACAAACATGTTTCTAAAACTATAATGCTTATTTTCATTCCCTAACCATACTTATTTCAACAAGATTTGTAATTTTTATAGTGTTTATAAAGTCAGTTTTACACCTAGACCACAATTTAATTTTACTTTTAAAGTCGATTGTATCACCACAGCAAAGCTGAGCAAACATTTAGTCGCAAAAACTGTAGGTAAGTACACATAACATACGTAACTTTTGCGTCATAGTAACACACTCGTAAGGCACGATACCAATTACTGTTGACGGAACAAGGTCAAACTCGTAATGATAGCGGTAATTGCAGACAAAAGATAGTATACATGGTTACATATCAACCTACCCTGTTTGAACGACTACTATTTTGGGCAACGCGATATTATTGTTATTTCGTTCGCCCAATTAATGACTCTAAGCTCAGTTGGTAGTAGCTCTGCCTTCTGCGCCATAGGTCGTGGGTTTGATCCCCACCGACAACATATATTTGTGTGGTGAACGTAGAGGATTCTTCTCTCTCTTCACTAAGAGAGAGAACAATTCTCTTCGTCTACGTTCACGTTCTAAGTTCTTTTGATCAAACCCACGACCTATAGCGCAGAACCGAATACCGAATAGCTGATAATATGATGCTTAAATTACATTTTTTTGTAAAGTTTTACTGTACTTTTTACAACATGTTATAGGTATTGTATTCTAAGTAGAAATTTACAAAAAAATTTAATATAAGTATCATATCAGCTATTTGGTCCCATAGTACAAGCTCTGCTTAATTTAGGGCTAGACAGTGTTGTGTAGATTGATAAAATAAATATATTGAGCGAATATGGTTATATTAGAGTGTGTATCCTGATGTGTAGCCGATTGTAATGTCATACCTACACAATAATCAAAGTGACTTTGCTAAAATATTTATAATAAGCCCGAGTCTTGATAGATGGAGTATTTTTTGTCTGTCTGGAGATAAATGTCTGGGTACATGCAATTACAAATGATTTAATCAAGATTGTTTTGGCTGAAGTGTGCTATCTACCATAATTGGTTTGAGATATTGCAACACAATCACATGCGGATATAATGAATTTGGTGTATTGCTTATTATTTTTAATTTAATGTTATATTATTTATTTATACGCCTATGTGTTTTTTATTTGCTATATCAAGACCTGTAAATCATTTTACCAATAAATCATGGTACCCAGGCAGCAGCTGTCCCACTGCCGGGTAAAGGTTTTTCCTTTTTTTTTCTCTCCCGTTGATCCTCGGCCAAAAATATTTAGTGTAAAAACACGAAATTTTGTATGGCTCGCTTCGCTCGCCGATTTGTTATCGCTTTTGTTGTGTTCGACAGTCTACCGAAAATATTTCGTGTGTTTTATCTCTCTCTATCGCATACCTATCTATCCAAGATTCTGTCTGTAAAACCTAAATATTGCTGTCGCAATGCACAAACATAAAGTCACCATTTCTTATGAAAAAAAGGAAATTATAATTTGATTGTGAACTAAAATAACCTATTGAGGTCTACTGGCGGCAAATGAGTAAATCCGCCACTGGTCAAAGTCATAAACTGTATATTTAATCTTGAATTCTGTTCCAGTTACCGAAAGAACATGGAAAGACTGCGTTCAATAATGCACGACCAGCCTCAGTCAGCGCTGGACCGCGCTGTGTGGTGGACAGAACACCTCTTGCGCCATGGGAGCGGGAAGCACCTTCGGGCGCCAGCAGCCAACTTAACCTGGGCTGAGTACCTGGATATAGAACTGATGGCTGTGATAGCTCTAGGAGTTCTATTTATACTGGTTTCTGCATTCTTAGTTTTGTATGCTTTGGTTAGGTTTTTGAAAAAGTTTTTGATAAGTGAGAAGTTGAAGAAGAGCTAATGCTAAGGGTTTTTAAGGATAAATAAATTATAGTTATTATTAAAGGTACATTATTACAGAGAAATTTGTTTATATTGGTGACCCGCGCCTTAATAGAAACGAGTATATCGGCTTAATCATTGCTTCTCTCTCACACACTACTGTAGACAGTAGCTACCTTTCAGTCATACTCATGATAGGTATATTATATTAACATTGCCATTTTCGTAGACACGAATAACTCACTTCAGACTCATTAAGCGTTGGCCGAACTGTATTTAGACTGTCTCTAAAATAGAGGTGGTAGTCAAAGGCACGTCCTGGCAATATATAATGCACGTAAGGCCTCTCAGCTCAGTTGGTAGTAGCTCTGCCTTCTGCACTAAGTCGTGGGCTCGATCCCCACTGAGAACAAATACTTATGTGTGGTGATCGCAGAAGTTTGTTCCCTGACTGGTACTGTATGCTTAGTATTGTTAGCGTTACCTGATTTAGTAAATAAGTTTGAGAATAATCGTTAATAAATCATGATTTTAGGAACCATGCTTTGAATTTATTAAGTTAAAAGTAATTATGTACGGTTAGTCAGTCGATTGACTCAACTGACTAACCGATTTAAAATATGTCTGTGGATCTGAATAATTTATTTGTAAATAAATAATGATTTTAATTGTCATCAATCATGATAACTATTTTAGAAACTTATTTGTTTGTTTAGTTTATGTAAAAGTATTGTTCATGGTGATTGATTCAAAATGTCTGCACTGCATACTAGCATCGCTTCCGGCGAGAAAGATGGCGGTCGGGCTCGACTGCTCGAACGCCATTCTGGAACGAGCGTTCGGAAGAGTTGGTCGCATGCAAGCTACTTTGTACAAACCACGTGGTTTAGAGTTGATAATCCGTAAGGTGCTAAGAGATTGTGACGTAGGAAAAAGTGAGGATTATAATTGATTGAAACAACAACGGGAGTTTTATTACATATCCGAAGTGGTAAGTACACGCCCAAATTTATTGTTCTGATGTCGTTTATTGCATGATCGATCATGTGTAATGAAACTTAATTTAATTAATGGATATTTTAATTTTTCTTGAGAAAATTTTAAGAAGGTACTCAAAAAAAAAAAAAAAAAACTTGCTCTGAAGCATTGTTACCATGGGTTGCGGGGTTTCATAGGGGGATGAAATTTTCGTCTTTTTTGTGCTACGACGCACCGTTTACGAGATACCCTCAATCTTACATTTTTCTTAGACGGTTTTTCTTTTAAATTTTTATTTAATAGGTTGAGTAGCATTAACGTTTATGTCTCTGAGTTCCAGGTAATGCCTCTCCGCAATGATGACCCTCGACGCCTGCAGACGCCTACTCCACGGAGTCAGTCGCGTCGCATAGAAGAGGCATCGAGAGGAGGTACACCGAGAGAAAGTCGCCGGCGCAGCCGCAGCCAGCGTCGCCGCCGCAGCCAGCGACGCAGCCACAGCCGCAGCCACAGCCGCAGCCAGCGTCGCTGCCGCAGCCAGCGACGCAGCCGCAGCCGCAACCAGCGACGCAGCCGGAGCCGCAGTCAACGGCGCAGCCGCAGCCGCGGCCAGCAGATCAGCCGCAGCCAGCGGATCAGCCGCCGCCAGCGACGCAGCCGCAGCTGCAGCCACGGCCAGCGGATCAGCCGCGGCCAGCAACGCAGCCGCAGCCGCAGCCACATCCAGTGGATCAGCCACGGCCAGCGACGCAGCCGCAGTCGCAGCCAGGAACGCAGCCAGCGACGCAGCCGAGGCCGGTCTCGAGAACGAAGCTTTAGAAGTCTCCTAGCGCAGAAGAAGGAACTAGAACGAGAGCGCGAGCAATTGCGTCTATTGGAAAATGAGGTACTCGGGGCTGGTAGCTTGTTTTCACCAAACCGACTTGTACGCGATAGTCGTTCTCGCCATGCATCGTTCCATCGAGATCCTTCGCCATCACAGAGTCACGGTCAAAAGAAGGCTCGTAAGGACGTTATGGCTGATCTGACCGATAAATCCCGACCGTCACAACCAATAGGCTCTAATATAGAATTTTCTGCTAAAGACTTGATGAATATGTTAAGCACTATTAAAGATTTGACGTCTCAGCCATCAACGACAACCGGATCTGAATTTAGACGAAGTGACCATAAAAATATATTACCGGAATTTAATCCATCCCTTAAGAATCAACGAGTGGACATATGGTTAAAAAAGGTTAATGAATGCTCGTCTGTTTATGGCTGGGACGACAAAACTGTTGTGCATTTTGCTATGCAAAAACTGCAAGGGTTGGCCAAAACTTGGTACGAGAGTCTGCATACTATTTTGTTCACGTGGCCTGAATGGCAGGAGAAATTGTTAAGTGCGTTTCCTTTCGAGCAAAATTATGGCCAATCCTTGGAGGATATGCTTAGGAGAAAGAGCAAGTACAATGAACCCATTGAAGCATACTTCTATGAAAAGTTAGGCCTGTTAAATCAATGCGACATAACTGGTAAGCGAGCAACTGAGTGCATAATACACGGCATTACCGATAAGACCACTAAATCTAGCGCCCTCGCGTTGCGTTGTGATCATCCTGATGAATTGTTGAAATTCCTGATGAGCAATAAGGAAAGCACAGTATTCCCCGAACAGCGAACTAATAATCCTAGACAAAAGTCCGATTTTGTTGCCACCGCTGGTACTAACGGACCTCCGAGCAGACCAAGCAACAGTGGCCTATTTTGCTTTAACTGTAAAGTAAAAGGGCACCCTTTCTTGAGATGCCCTAAGCCCTTGACAATATGCTCAAAATGTAATAAAGTAGGTCATACTTCGGAGAGCTGTTTTTCTAAACCAGAGGTAGGCAACAAAACGAATGTGACCATCAACAAGACTATGTGCATATCGGCGGCGGAGCCAAACTCAAAATTTAAAAAGAAAGCTTTGATCAACGATTTGACAGTAGACGCATTTGTAGATTTCGGTAGCGAGGTCTCGCTGTTGAGGGAATCCTTGCTCCCAAAATTAGGACTTGACCACGATAGTGTCACAACTGTACTAAAGGGTTTCGGGAACAAGTTAGTACAGTCCAATGGTAAAGTAGATGTTAACCTTTGTGTAGACGGCGTTTGTGCTAAGGTCCGTTGCTGCGTCGTTGATGATATGTTTTTGGAGGTGCCTATGCTAATTGGTCAGTCTTATACTGAACAGGTTCACATTGTTACGTATAAAACTGCCACTGAACTTAAGTTCATTGACATTAATAATGAAATCCCATTTTCGCAAGAAGATGATGTTGATAGTGATGACAATGCAGTATGCGTCAAAACAACAAGCAATGTGAACCTGAGCGGGAAAGCAACAATTAGAGCGTCTGTTGAACCAGCTCGTAATGGTTTCATATTGTTGAATAGCGGGGTAGTCGGTAGACCTAATGAACAATGTGTAGTGACAGGCGGCGTATATCCAGTCAAGGATGGTGTGATCAAGATCTGCTTGACACCGGTATCTCAATCATGTATCATACAGGATGGTGCCACCATAGCGCGTGCTTTCATTGTCAAAGTTGTAAATCGAATAATTTCGCCATTTTCGGAAATATCCACAGAGTCTTCGGAAAGTGTTGATTTTAGTCGGGTTCGTGTCGGGTCTTCCGTCAGTAATGCTGACAAAGATAGGCTGATTAGCATACTGAAAAAATATAGGCATTGCTTTGCAGCATCACTAAAGAACTTAGGTTGTACGGACGTCTGCGAAATGAGCATAGAAGTAAATAATAAGAATCCTGTCGTATACCGTCCGTACCGGCTATCTCCAAACGAACGTCTTAAAGTCCGCGACATGGTAGATGACATGATGGAAGCTGGGGTGGTTAGGGAATCGGTATCGGAATACGCGAGCCCTATTATCCTTGTACGCAAGAAGGATGGCAACCTTAGGCTGTGCATAGACTATCGAATGCTCAATTCAGTTACGGTCAAAGAACGCTATCCTATGCCAATAATAGAAGACGAGATTGCTAGGTTGTCTGGCCAGGCATGTTTCATATCTCTGGACCTCGCGTCTGGTTATTATCAGGTACCCATATCCGAGAGCTCAAAGCCCCTAACCTCTTTTGTTACACCGGACGGCCAATATGAGTTTAACCGCATGCCGTTCGGTTTAGCTAATGCCCCTGCCGTTTTCCAGCGTATGATGAACAGGGTACTAGGTTCCGCTAGATTTTCCAAGGCCACTGCGTACATAGATGATCTTCTTATATACGGGGAAAACATTGACGATTGTCTCATGAAGTTAGAAGACATCCTAAAGTTACTAGAGCAGGCTAATTTGACCTTAAACCTCGATAAATGCGATTTCCTCAAAGACAAAATCGATTATCTAGGCTACGAGATAAGCGCTGCTGGGGTAAGACCAGGTATTAAAAAAATTGAATCAGTCTTGGATTTTCCCCGCCCCACTAATGTACACGGTGTGCGCCAATTCCTTGGACTAGCGAGCTACTTCCGTAAGTTTATTCAAAATTTTGCCCAAATAGCACATCCCCTTAGCAAACTTCTCAAGAAAGATGTGGCTTGGTCTTGGGATAGCGAGCAAGAAGAAGCTTTTAGGACCTTGCAGCAGAAGTTAGTTGAGAGGCCAGTGTTAGCAATTTATGATCCCTCTCCTGAGGCTGAGACAGAATTGCATACTGATGCGAGTAGGATTGGCATCGGTGGTATTCTAATGCAGCGTTCCTCTAGTAACGAACCTTTTCGTCCTGTGGCCTTTTACAGTC
The DNA here is from genome assembly GCA_947578465.1 of Thera obeliscata. NCBI lineage: Eukaryota > Metazoa > Arthropoda > Insecta > Lepidoptera > Geometridae > Thera > Thera obeliscata. The sequence continues at coordinate 6,452,714 of OX387923.1, read as the reverse complement.
GACAGACATCCCCAGAAGAGAAAAATTTCCACTCCTACGAGCTGGAAACTCTTGCCGTAATCTGTTCCTTGAAGAAATTTCGAGTTTATTTGTTAGGCCAAGACTTCAAAGTCGTTTCGGACTGTAGCGCATTACGTACTACTTTTGCTAAGCGGGATTTGATCCCTCGCATCGCAAGGTGGTGGTTGATGTTGCAGGAATTTCACTGTTCCATAGAATATCGCCCTGGAACCAAGATGCTACATGTAGATGCGCTGTCCAGAAACCCGGTTTCAAATGACGAACAGATTCGAGTGGATCAATATCCAATGATTATGTCAATAACTCAAGACGATTGGTTGCACACGTTGCAGTTAGGCGATTCTGAACTTAATAGGATTAGAGACATTGTTAGCTCCAATTTAGATCCAGAGGGTTTGAAATACATAAAAGATAATTATATTATTAAAGACAACGGGCTATATAAGTGTCTTGAAGGTGATAAAACCAACATTAGGTGGGCTGTTCCAAAGGGTGCAAGATGGCAGCTGTGTCGCTTAAATCACGATGAAATAGGTCATCTTGGGGTTGAAAAGACCTTGGAGCGAATCAAGAAGACTTACTGGTTCCCGCGAATGGCTAAATTTGTAAAAAAATACGTAGGAGCATGCATTGAGTGTGCTTATTCAAAAAAAGGTAATCACGCGTCTGAAGGATTGTTGAATCCCATACCAAAAATTGAGGTGCCATTCCACACGCTACACATTGACCACCTTGGACCCTTTGTGAAATCTAAGAAGGGGAACTCTTACTTGTTGGTCGTAGTTGATGCGTTTACAAAATTTATTTTTGTCAATCCAGTGAAAAATACCAAATCACTGACAGCTATCAACGTCCTAGAAAACATCTTTGACACTTTTCGGTTCCCAGACCGTATTATCAGTGATAGGGGTACATGCTTCACATCTCACTTGTTTAAAAGGTTTTGTGCAGATAAAGGCATCAAGCACGTGCTTAATGCAGTTGCAAGTCCACAGTCTAATGGACAAGTGGAGCGATACAACCGCACAATCCTTGATTCCCTTACTGCACAGAACTTGAGTAGTAATGAGAAGGATTGGGATACACAGGTCGGCCGTATCCAATGGGGTCTTAACAATAGTACCCAAAAGACTACAGGTAGGGCTCCAGCGGAAATTATGTTTGGCACACAAATGATAAGTGAGGTAGATCCGAGACTAAATGAGGTGAGACAAGCGACAAGAGATCAAACTGAGACTCATATCATTAGAGAACAGGTTAAAGATAGAATAGATGAGGAGCAAGTTAAGCAGAAGGAGAACTTCGACAAAAATAGGCGTCCCGCGTTGAAATACTCAGAGGGTGAACTAGTTAAAATAACAAAAACTGCGTTTTCTAACGACGGTCAAAGTAGAAAACTCTTACCGTCTTACATTGGTCCTTATCGTGTAGTGTCGGTGTTGGGTAACGATCGATATGAGCTTGCCGCAATTCCTGGGCTAAGCAGGAGTAAAAATAAACGTAAGACAACTGTAGCTGCTAATAGAATGCGACCATGGGTTCATGTGGCCGCATTAGAACTTAATGAGGGTAACTCGGATGATGAAAATCCTGTGAATAGCAATCTTGAAGAATGTTAAATAAATTCCGACAGAATTAGAATATGGGTTAAAATAATTATACGAGCTAATTAAGAGAGAAGTGACTTTTGCTTATTGATGTTTTGTTTATGTGAATATGATTAAAACCGATTTGTTAAAGATGAATTAAATGATTTTGGAGCCATCGCCGTGAGAATGGATGGTTTACGGTACGATGGCTTCGAAAAGTTAATTGCAAGCTGTATGTGAGAATGGATGGGTTCACGTACAGCCAAAGAGATGGATTGGTTGTCATTCGGACATGAGAATGGATGGGTTCATGCGCCGATGCCAAGTGATCCATCTCCCTGATGATTTTGCGAGAATGGATGGGTTCGCAGAGTCACAGGTTTAGTGTAGTTCGTAAAGAATGGATGGTTTTACGATCTCCCCAAACTGAATAATTATTTAGTCGTAGACATAATGGGCCATGAGATTAGCCTTAGTGTTTTATATGATACGTGTATGAGGACATGCACGTCATCAGGATGGACGAGTGTTAGCGTTACCTGATTTAGTAAATAAGTTTGAGAATAATCGTTAATAAATCATGATTTTAGGAACCATGCTTTGAATTTATTAAGTTAAAAGTAATTATGTACGGTTAGTCAGTCGATTGACTCAACTGACTAACCGATTTAAAATATGTCTGTGGATCTGAATAATTTATTTGTAAATAAATAATGATTTTAATTGTCATCAATCATGATAACTATTTTAGAAACTTATTTGTTTGTTTAGTTTATGTAAAAGTATTGTTCATGGTGATTGATTCAAAATGTCTGCACTGCATACTAGCATCGCTTCCGGCGAGAAAGATGGCGGTCGGGCTCGACTGCTCGAACGCCATTCTGGAACGAGCGCTCGGAAGAGTTGGTCGCATGCAAGCTACTTTGTACAAACCACGTGGTTTAGAGTTGATAATCCGTAAGGTGCTAAGAGATTGTGACGTAGGAAAAAGTGAGGATTATAATTGATTGAAACAACAACGGGAGTTTTATTACAGTATGTATTTACAAAAAAATATATATCAGCTATCTGGTGCCCATAGTACAAGCTCTACTTAATTTGGGGCTAGATAGTTATGTGGATTGGCCACAATATTTTTTTCATTTAATGTTTTGTATTGTATCTTGGGGAGACCCTTGCCCAGCAGTGAGACAGTGTCTATAGGTTAGAAGGAAAACAGTTTATTTCTTGGATAAGGAATACAAACTATAGCACTAATCTTACATAATCTTAGCTATGACAAAACCTTAAGGTGCTGATAAACTTGAGCATTCACTTGTAATGAGCATTTGTGCGAATGGTTACATCACAGAAAAATACGAGAACATTTTAGCGAGCATTCTATCGTTCTATGAAAATGTTCATAACAATATTTGGCTCTATGCTTGGCTCGGCTCGTTGTTCAGTTCAGGTCGATTTACATCAGACGAGCGAATGCTCATTCTCTCCCCACTCCACTGTATCAAATTCTAGTAGTGTAAACAGGCGTAAAGCATTATTTCGTTGTTCTTAGTGCGTTCGCAAAGATTCTATGGAATATTCTAAAAATACTCGCTCGCTCAATGCAACGGCGCTAGAGCGCGCAAACAGTTGCTTAGAGCGTTCTTGCGTGTTCGGACGTGCTCGCACCCCTGAGCGGTCTCTTCAAAGCGTTCTTGTGTTCTAGCGATTGTACCTATACATATCTTATCGATGATCTAGCTATCGTTTACATACACTAAAATATTATTAAAGATTGCTCTTGTTCTAGCTCTAGCTCTTTGTTCGTTTGATATAAACGCTGAATACAAGTTTTCGTTTACACTAAAAGAACACGAACGAATGCTCTTGTTCTAGCTCTAGCTCTGTGTTCGTTTGATGTAAATCGACCTTCAAACGAACACAGAGCTAGAGCTAGAACAAGAGCTAGAACACAAAAACGCTTTGATGAGACCGCTCAGTGGCGCGAGCACGTCCGAACACGCTAGAACGCTCTAAGCAACTGTTCGCGCGCTCTTGCGCCGTTTACATCAAGCGAGCGAGCATTCTTAGAATATTCCATAGAATCTTTGCGAACGCACTAAGAACAACGAAGGAATGCTCTACGCCTGTTTACACTAGAAGAATTAGCTGTAGTGGGGATAGAATGAGCATTTGCTCGTTTGATGTAAATCGACCTTGATGTAAATCGACCTTTACAAGTGAATGCTCAAGCCTATCAGCACCTTTAGGGAATGAGAGGGAATTTATCGCCTCAATAGATTTGTGTACCACCAGTACCAGTTACTTAGAGTTAGTCTTAAAGTATAACAGAACTAAACTACGTCGTATATGAATTGCAAGCGATCTTGGAGAACAGTGTACAAGGGAAGTGCATTAAGGATAGTTCAGCCACTCTGAGTATAATCTTAGTTTATTAAATAAGTTGTAGAACCCGATGCTACTAGATACCTTCAAGTGATGTTATAAGGTTGGAGGTATTTGGTAGGTGGAGGTTGGCTTTGCCCAGCAGTGGGACGGTGAAAGAAAACATCGTGAGGAAATCAACATACAGTAGAATCTAAATTTTTTAAAACATGTACTTTTAAGTGCGCCTTGGAGAGATGTACTCCTTTCACAATCCTTTCACCACACTGTTTTGAAAGAACCAGTGACACGATAAGAAGAATACCTCATCATATTCATCATCATCAGTCTGAAGAATTCACTGCTGGGCATAGGTCTCCCCTACACATTTCCAGGAAGAACAATTCTGAGCTCTTTCCATCCACCGACTTCCCGCAATCTTAACAATGTCGTCGTCGTCGGTCCATCTGGTGGAGGGGTGCCCTACTTTTCGTCTTCCGGTTCGAAGAAGAATACCTAAGGGTGACTAAAAAACAAAGAACTTTTCCCTTTGTTATTTAGTCACCCCTATGTAGTAGGTAGGTACCTCCAACGTAGCTCAATACCATGTTATCAGCTCGATACATTTGGAAATATCATACTTTTTATGCGGACAAATTCAGGGGAACAGCGAACATTCCTGTCTGGAACAAGACAGCGCCTGAAATATTGATGCTAGCAATAACCACCGCGAATGATTTTGCGGATGACAGGTTTCATGGGATATTCGATAAACGAGTAAAATAACAAAAAACTGGCATTGTAGATGGCGCTAACTGATTTCGAATGACTGATGGACAAGGCTATTGCCGTTTCCTGGTGTTTTGTGCGATTCGTTTTCTATCTTTGTGGAAAGTTACAAAGCTTTTTCATTTTTTGGTGTTATTTTGAGCTCTGTTGTGTAATGTCAGTGGTATTTTAACTAATATTACTTGAGATCTAGGCACAAAGGGTGAGTAGTTGGAATGAAAGTGTAATAATAATAGGTAGGTACCTATGTGATATCCTGATTTGATCGAAAAATTTTCCGATGGTTTTGAAGAAAACCGTCATCTTTTTCTCTAGAGCCAGTGACAACCGACTTATCTATTGACTGACTTGACTTAAAACTATTTTATAAAGCAATATAATCCTCACTGGACACTGGCAAAATTGTTTCAAAATGGGCAAATGCCATATAATTAAGAAGAAGATGAATAGAAAAATCTATTAGAACGCAGTTGAATTTGAAAAAATCAGCAGTTTAAAGATCAGTCGGCGTACGTACAAAATCATGAACGTAGCTCTAAGTAGTACCTGCTATGCAACAAATATTGCACATCGGCTAATTTCGGCTTCTTAGAGCGTATAGTGTGCGTCAGAAAGAGATAGCGCTAACGAAAGCTGAAAAGCCGATGTGCACTATTTATTGCCTACAACCGTAAATTTGCCAACTGCAGTGCCTATGATTGAATTAGGTGTGTTTTCCTAAGATTTTCTCCAGCAATTTCACACACAAAGATTTTGCTCCATTTCCATTCTGTTGTGAGGATACCCATGTTTTCATTCGTCCCTAATATTTCTAAACTTCCAAAAGCCCTTATATTGCCATCTCTTTCGCACGTAACAAAACCTGAGGTGCTCTCGCTCTGACGCAAACAGGAGAAAACTTGGTAACAAGACCCATAGAATTAGGGTTGTGCCGGTGAAATAAGATTTAAAAGTTTTAGGTACAATAGTGTGACAAGTTTGTGAATTCGAGGCCAAATACGGTGACGAAATTTTGCTCCACTTCCGTTATTTCAACATCATCATCAGCCTGAAGAAGTCCAGTGCTGGACTTAGGCCTCCCCTAAACATTTCCATCCCTCCGTTATTTTCTTCTTCTAAGGGATGATCTTTTCACTACTGAAGGTTGGCAGTCATCCTTTTAAACTTTCTTTTATCTAGGGCAGGCCTAGATAGGTCTTCTACTTTCTTGATCCCGCTCTATTCCCTGATGTTGCGAAGTCATAATGTTCTTCTTCTACCTACTCATCTCTTGCCCAACAACTTGCCCATCATATTAAGTTGGAGCAGATGGAAAATCCTCCGTTATTTACAAAACCAAAATCGTGACTCTATACCCTAGTCTTTTAATTTCCAAGGATAATATCTTTTGAGCCTTTTACATTCACCAACTTTTTACAATCTTTTAGGCCGAGATTCATAGACGTGACTTTGCTTTACAGCAAAGGAGTCTTCGCAAAGTAAGCTTTGTTTATCGAAGTTTTCCTTCAACATTTTGAATAAAGAAGAGCTTGACAGAACTATGAAATATATTTTTGGTTGAAAGTAGAACTTTCCATCAAAGTAAAGTCAAAGTCCGGTCTATGAATCTGGACCTTAGTGTCAGTTCATCTGTACGATTCAGCCTAAACCTAAACCTACTTTTTCAGCACTATTTTTAAGAACAACGAGATATTTAACATGAATTAATTTTGTGAGTTTTGACTCCTGATATTTTGGCACAGTGGAAACAGAATGCGAATTATGTTGAACTGATATCCCGTTGTCCATAAAAATAGTGTTAAAAACCAATAGAGTTTCAAAACACGTACAATACACATCCATGTTTTGCTCACATAATGTAGATTCGAATTGTAGGCAATAAATATTTCACATCGGGTAATTTCGGCTTCATAGAGCGTAGTATGCATTAGAAAGAGATAGCGCTCTACAAAGCCGAAAAACCGATGTGCAATTTTTATCACCTACAACCGTAACTTATATCTTATTATACCTTTAAAAAAGAAAATTTTGTATATATATATATATATATAATTATATATATATTTAGGATCTCGGAAACTGAGCCAACGATTTTCATGAAATTAAGTATTCGGGTTTTCGGGGACGATAAAACGATCTAGCTAGGATTCATTTTTATAAAATGTCCCCCTAATCGTAAAGTAAATAATCAACTTTATCATAAAATCATAACTCCTAGCGCCATCTGTTGATTAAGTCATGAGTTACTGGGACAGAGAACGCCATCTATTGACGAGTAGTGAAGTTTATTATTAGGTCGGTAAGATCGAAAAATATTAATATTTAATCAGTATGTAAGTAATTCGTATTTAAATATAATTCACAACAGTTTACCAAAAAAAATACCGAGCGAAGCTCGGGCACCAACTGCTAGTAAATAAATAAACATAACACAAAAGTTACTTTTTCGTCAGTTAAGGCACTCGACAGCCCTACAGTGTTATAACGAAGCAACTTTGTTTGTCACACGGTTGTTTTATGGAGGAGCATGTGTTTGTTTGCAACTTCAGACTAAATGAATGCCTTTGCTGTATGCTTAGCTTGGATTAGAGAGTAAAGTTCAAAGGTGATGAAGAAATAATAAATGTACCTTTATCTCTGCGTGGAGGTGCGAGGGAGTGATACTTGTTATTGTTGTGGACTGTATTTCTATACTAATATTATAAAGAGGAAAACTTTGTTTGTTTGATTGTAATGAATAGGCTCAAAAACGACTGGACTGTTTTTAAAAATTCTTTCACTATTCGTTCGGAGGGGAACGCGGGAGGCGTGTGGGGAAAGTGTGGCGTAGTACGGCACTGTGTAGGTGGGAAAATATGTCCAAGTTTAGTAATTTTGTTAGGGCAGACGACTGTATCACGTGCACGCGAATATTATGTATCTACTGTTTTTTTTCCGCTGCAAATTAAAAATGCTACTCATAGACATTATTCCACGTGGACGAAGTCACGGGCACAGCTAGTTTTTAGTATAGGTAACTTAGCATTTAGCTGCCATCACACCTGATGGAAAGTGAGGATGCAGCCTAAGATGGAGCACGCTTGCTTAGCCATAATCAACTTGTTCACTCTTGTATTAATAACATCTAAATTAAAACGTTCCGGAAATACTGACGCCGCGCGCCGTAAGAGAGTTCCACTCCTTGGCAGTTCGTACCATAATAGTGGAATCAAAGCGCTTGGCATGGTAGATGATACCTTGTCAGGCAGCAAAAAGCTGAGTCGGGGCCTATTTGGCATAATTAGGTTCATTATTATTATATGTTGTGAACGTCTACACCTATGTATTATGTCAATTATATTATTTTCTTTCTTTCTTTTCTTTCTTTGTACGAGAATGTGGAATATCTACCTTATAGAATTGGGACTTGTCCGTGCGTCTAGATGTACGGTGGTAAATGGATGATGGGGGTAAAGTCGTGCAGTTCTAATAATAGTTATTAGTTCGATATGAAGGTTGCCAATTATAATTTATAATTTATTTATTTATCGCAGCACGGTTCCTCACGCGGTCGATGCGTTCGATGGGTATTACCAACGTTGGGAGCAAAACAGCTAAGCTCAAATGGAAGTGAGTAGCCCATGTTAGCAGGATGCAACCCATAGTGGGCGAATATTGTCACTCCTTGGATGCCTGAGGACGGGAGACGAAGATGGGGCTGGACGAGAAGACATTGGCGAGATGATCTCGACGGTCAGAGGAAAGATTGGTGGGAGGCCGCTAAGGACCGAGATAAGTGGAAGGCTTTGGGGGAGACCACCCTTGACAGCACCCTTGGTGTTGTTGTTGTCTGTGGGCGACGGTGACCGCTTACCATCAAGTGGGCCGTAAGTTCGTTTGTACTTACTTTTACATAAAAAAGACCTTTGTCCAGCAGTGGGACAATGTAAGTTATTTACAAAAAATATATGTGTTTTATCTGATACATTATTATAATCAATAGTTATAAGGTATAAACGGGTATTTAGAGCGATAACCTTTAATATACTTTCCATCGTTTCGACCGTGTTACAACAGCTGTGTAACACGGTACTAATTTATAATTATTTTTCAATTAACGCTCTTGTTATGCATGATTATTAATGTGACAATAATTAAGCGTAACAATTGCGTTAATTTAAAAAGAACTGTAATCTATTACATAAACAATAATACAATCAGTCAAAGTATGAATCAGAAGGTATATTATATAGTATATATTTTTTTTTTATGTAACAAGCTTATGCAACAAGCATATGGCCCACCTTATGTTAAGTGGTAACCATCGCCTATAACAAAACAATGCCTCGTAGGTCACGCACATCAGGAACGTGCCCTACGATGCAATGTCCTGCGTCCATCAACTTGAGGCATACAGATGTTCAGCCTCACGTGCCAGTAATTACACCGGCACTTACCCTTCAAACCGAAACACAGCAATGCTGCTTCACGGCAGTAATAGGCATGGTGGTACGTATGTACTTCCCCGGACGAGCCCTTCACAAAGAGCTCTACTACTACTAAAATGTAGTGGTAGTGTTGGGTGTAAGGTCGTGGGTTTAAATCCAGTCGTGTACTAATGAGATTTTCTATCGAACAATTTAATTTAACTTTGAAGTGTATAAGCGTGTGCTGTCTTTGAAACTTTATCTTTTGTATTATTCTTATTATTATCATAATTTTTTTTGTTTTTTTTGTTTTGGACAATCCACGCTACACTATCTAGCCCCAAACTAAGCAGAGCTTGTACTATGGGAACCAAATAGCTGATATAATACTTAAATTATGTTTATAAATACATACTTATAGAATACAATATAACACCCAGACAAAGAACAAACATCTATGTTCACCACACAAATATTTATATTTATATTTATTTTATATATATATTTATTTTATATTTATATAATTTGTTCTCGGTGGGGATCGAACCCACGGCCTACGGCTCAGAAGGCAGAGCTACTACCAACTGAGCTGAGAGGCCAGTCAATATATTGCATTGCATACGTCTGACTAAGTGAAGTGGCACCACACTGGAACTTCACTGCTATTATTTTTGATTTGTAAAAGGATCCTTATAAAAAAAGCGGCCAAGTGCGAGTCGGACTCGCCCATGAAGGGTTCCGTGGCAGTAAGTAATATAACATAGAGTTCTAGAAGTTCTAGTAGTTCGTCGAAAGGTAAATTGCGGTTTACGATTTATGACGTATAAAAAAAAACTAAGGACTAGATCTCGTTCAAACCAAATATCGTTGGAAGTTTCCATAGTAATGTGCAACATATATTTTTTTTAGCTTTATCAGTCACATAGTTTAGAAGTTAGAGGGGGGGGGGACCAACTTTTTTTCACTTTGGAAGTGCCTCTCGCGCAAACTATTCAGTTTAGAAAAAAACAATATTAGAAACCTCAACATCATTTTTAAAGACCTATTCATAGATACCCCACACGTATGGGTTTGACGAAAAAAATTTTTTGAGTTTCAGTTTTAAGTATGGGGACCCCCAAAATTTATAGTTTTTTTTCTATTTTTGTGTAAAAATCTTAATGCGGTTCACAGAATACATCTACTCGCCAAGTTTCATCAGTCTAGCTTTTACGGTTTCGGAGAAAAATGGCTGTGACATACGGACGGACAGACAGACAGACAGACAGACAGACAGACAGACAGACATGACGAATCTATAAGGGTTCCGTTTTTGCCATTTGGCTACGGAACCCTAAAAAGCCGTAGTTTGTTGCCTGTTCTTCTAGGCTTGGTCGCGTGGAACTGGCACCTAGACTCACCTAGCTTTAAGACGTTTCAAAGTAATTCTTGGAATTGAAATGAATAAAATTTTATTGATTTGAGTTGATTTATGTTTATGCTATATAAAAAGTACCAAACATCCATCCATCCATATACTTACACGTTTATAATAATTAACTTTCGCGTTTATAATATTAGTAGGGTTGTCCAAAACATCAAATCAAATTTAATTAAAATAAATAATTAATGACAGTAATCTCTCAACTTATGTGCGAAAAAGATTAATCCTATAGTATTGCCAGCAACCCTCGTCAAGGGCTATTGGGACGAATGCTGATGACAGAAGGGCTTTTTGCTGCTTGCTTAAAGACTGTTGCCGTTCTATCACATAAGGCCTGCATGCGCACACCTAGGTCGCTGGCGATGGTGATCAGTGAAACGCTGTCAAATTTGACAGTGTTATTTGACAGCGTTTCATTGATCGCCATCGCCAGTGACCTAGGTGTGCGCAGGCCTATAGAGTAGTAGGCAACAAATATTCATAACTAGCGGACGCCCGCGGCTTCGCTCGCCCCGTTCCCATTACGTCCCGTTCCCGTTACTTTTTTGGGATATTTTATGTCCGTCTCTTGGCTCTAAGCTACCTCCCCGCTAATTTTCAGCCAAATCGGTTCAGCCGTTCTTGAGTTATAAATAGTGTAACGACACGACGAAAAACAAATCCGTCCCACGGGAACCATACATTTTGTCGGGATAAAAAGTAGCCTATGTGCTATTCCAAACTATAATCTATCTCTGTGCCAAATTTCATGCAGATCCGTTCATCCGTTCTGGCGTTATTAACAAACATCCACCCAGATGTTAGTGGGATGGGATAGTGGGATACACATCGGCTAATTTTGGCTAGATTTCGGTAGTGTGCGTCAGAAAGAGATAGCGCTCTATTATAAAGCCGAAAAGCCGATTTGCAATACTTATTGCCTACAATACAACCGTGCTTTAACCCCCTCATTATCTTCTTGTGTATAGTTTTTTCAAACCAAGTGTGGTGAAAGGATTTTAAGTGCACCTCAAAGAGGCTCTTTTCATGCACTTGACACAAAATTTCAAACTTTTTAGGTTCTACGACATGCCGGTTTTCTTAAGATGTTTTCCGTCACCGTTTGAGAGCACTGGCGTTGTGTACATACATTTTTGGGTAGAAAAACTCATTAGCCTTGTGTGGTAGAAATTCTTGCAGTAATTTTCATGTTCTGTGGAAATTCATCATCTGCGGAGCTTTAAATACTTTGGTATGAAAAGATCGACGTAACTTTTCATGGACAACATTTTTGAAAACTGTGACTTAAATGAGAACTTAAGGAATTGGTGTTGTTTCGAAGGCTGCATTGTTTTCACCATCATCATCATCATTCATGGAGTTATTTAGCGTTTGTCTGATTGATTTTAATTTCAAATTACCTAGGTAATTAACGAAGAGACATCCTCCCCCAAATGGGCCAACATCATTGTCCTTTTCTTATTGTCGTGTCGTGTTCAAAAGAACAAGTGTGGTAAAAGGATTTTAAGTCTCGTAATGTTGTACCTGAAATAAACCATGTGTAATGCAAAAAATATAATATTGAGTATTGAAAAATCTGCGGGACGGTTGAATTTGTCATTCAATGATTTGCTTAGCTGATTTATTAAACGGCATTCAACGTCATTCACACACAGCTTGAATGATCTAAATAAATATGATGGAAGATTCACACAACACTATCTAGCCCCAAAGATTTTACCATGGGAACCAGATACCTGATATAATACTTATATGCATTTTTTGTAAACTCTTTTAGAATACACATTAACATTCAAAGTTCTCAGTGAGGAACGAACCCACGACCTACGGCGCAGAAGGCAGAGCTACTACCAACTGAGCTGAGAGACCAGTCAACAAGAAAAAGAGACTAATAAACTAAGTATTTCAGATAAAAGTCCATTACAATAAAAAAGGTTGCTGCGAGAAGTTCCTAAATAGTTATCAGTATACGAAACTTCCTTCCTCATCTTTTGATAACAAATAAATCGGGTATGGACCAATAGCCATGTCAATCCAAAGAATAAAAACACTATTCGCAAATATCTGACTCAATTGACACCGCATCATAATGGCGGCCAGAGCGCGGAAGTGTGGCTGGCGGCAGAGCAGATCGACGAAACCACGCGGAGAAAGAGATGGAATATAGTAAAATCTATGCGTTAAAACAGGCAGTTTCGCTAGATTTCCACTTTTCCTACACGGAACAAGACATGACGAAATTACTGCGGTTCCGCCTTATAGGCCTGCGCACACCTAGGTTGCTGGCTTGGAGGAAGGTCGCGTGGAACTGGCACCTAGACTCACCTAGCTTTAAGACGTTTCAAAGTGATTCTTGCATCGTACTGAATAAAAAAATTTTGAGTTTGAGTTTGAGTTTGAAGGTCGCTGGCGACCGCGATCAGTGAAACGCTGTCAAATTTGACAGCGATATTGACAGCGTTTCATTGATCGCCAGCGACCTAGGTGTGCGCAGGCCTTAATGCTTTTGCAGCGGAGGTGTGCTGTGTTTTTGTGTCAGTTTGTGTGCTCAGTTTATGTCTTTCAAAGGGTCAAAATTATGTGCGAGCGAGAAGTAAATCAAAGGTTGTGTTCGCTTTAGTTGCGTATCTCGTTATTGTCTACGTTTATTTACTCTATGGCCTCGCTTTATCATTTTGTCAATATGTTTGTTGGTCGATATTGGCTTCGTGCCAGGCATAGGGAACTTAGAAGGTATGACGATGATATTTATCACGCTGCGATGAAAACTACATCAGGAAACTATCAGAAAAACGGTTTCTTTCTTTGAGTCATCGATGGGTACTGAAAATACACTTCTCCAGTATATATGTATCTATTTATATCTTTCTTCTTTTAGTGCCCTTGCTTTTTACTGGCTTATGTTTGCATAAGTAGTAAATAAATAAAATGTCTGAGTCTTGACAGACCGACAGGTGGACAACACTGTGATCCTTTAAGGTTCCGTTTTTCCTTTTGAGGTACGAAACCCTAAAAAATATTTAATCAAACCAGTACGCCTACTGCAAGTTTTTTCTGGCTCTGTCTCTGGCTCTGGTTTTTAGTCTGTGTGAATGCTCACCAGTTATTATACTGTGTTAGTGACTTTTCGATGTAGGATTTATTTATTCAACACTCACACAGACTCAAAACCAGAGCCAGAGACAGACCCAGACAGAGCTTGTGGTAGGCCTACAGTTAGGATTCAAGTTCCTTTTTCAGCAGAATAATTTGTTCATTGTTATTTTGTTTTGCGTCCACTGCACCATAAGATAACCTGCTCACTTTTCGAGAATTGCATCAGAGCGAAGGTCTGGTCTCCTAGTAACGTCAATTATACGTTAGCGACGCTGACAGCGGCAAACCGCAAACAATTCCTCCGTTTCCACGTCAGAAACAGGGCCAAACAGAGCAACATAGATATTGAATAGAATATCTACGAACGTTGAATTCAAATTCATACCAAGTGCACAACATTTGAAAGGAACTTCCAAATGTTGCAACTCCCAACAAGTGCCGAACAGTCCATAAGAGTTATTCGTCGAGTGTGATTAGGATCCGATGATGCAGCGATCAGCGCAGCCCCGTACCAAGCGGAAGGTCGCTGGTTCAAATTTCCGCTCGGCTCTTATGTTTGAGACATTATAAAAAAAAAATTTGAAAGGAATCTGGATTCAAAATCTTATCTTTATTAATAGATCACTGACAGAATTAAAATCTTAAGTCTAGTGATACTCTTCTAAAGTACTGTCTGGTGTCCTCGCAGTGAAAACATAAAAGTAATTTTAGGAAATACATCACCAAAGCACAAACTCCTTCGAACAAAACATCACCCAGTTTCCACGTTTTCGAATTTAAAAACGCTATTTTACAAAATCACAATAAGAAAGCAAGCAGAAGCCACAGTATTTTTGAAGTGAAAAGTTCTTTAGCCAAGCTTGAGCATTTTTGAGGTAGGAAAAAACTAATGCACCTACTTGTCATCGTTACGTGTCACAGGGGTCATTGTTTAAGTCTTCACTTCTGTTAAGATTCACGGAGTGTCACGATTTTTTTATTGCTGCTGGAACAAGCATATGACCTACCTGATGTTAGCGGTAACCATCGCCTGTAACAAAGCATTGCCTCGTAGGTCACGCACGTCAGGAACGCGCCCTACGATGCACTGCCCTGCGGCCATTTTCGTCTACGTGCCTGTAATTTCACCGGCACCCACACCCTTCAATCCGAAACACAGCAGTGCTGCTTCACGGCAGATATAGGCATGGTGGTTACTTTCCCGGACGAGCCCTTCACAAGGAGCTCTACAACTCTCTTTCTGAGTCTCTCACAAAAAAAATCGAGTGGTCTAGTATGCGGCCTTCAATCTTCTCTACTGCTAAGTATTATATTGTGCCAGTATGTATATTGAGCGCTGGCCGCGTCACAGATGTGCCATGTTCAATCCGAGCTGTATCTTGACGTTACTGTACATTTTGACGTTGTAAGGACGTGCGCGGAATATTTATTTCCTTTAAAGAAACTAAAAATTCTAAAGAGAGATGGTGAGTATAGCAAAATTGTGCTAGTATTTTTGCGAGTTTCAGATACCCTCTAAAACATTTTAAACAAATTTTAGGGTTTACTGACGATAGTTAAACGTGACAACGTCATACAGCTGTCTACGCGGACGCATCGCTCACTCAAGTAGAGAGAGACAGATGTCGAACACTGCCGAACGCGGATGCCTTTCCTATAGGAAAACTGCCAAACAACCCCAATGGACATGAAACTTGGCAAATCTATTTTAGGTATAAAACTATGGAAGATGTTTAGGGGGTTTTGTAAAGGCCGCGGAAAGTCGGTAGATGGAGAGGGCTCAGAATCGTTCTTCCTGGAAATGTTTTGTTCTGTCAAAGAGGCTTATGTCCAGCAGTAGACTTCGTCTACGTGCCTGTAATTTCACCGGCACCCACACCCTTCAAACCGAAACAAGCAATGCTGCTTCACGGCAGAAATAGGCATGGTGTTAGTACTTCTCCGGACGAGCCCTTCACAAGAAGCTCTACAACTCTCTTTCTGAGTCTCTCACTAGGAGTGTTAGGGCTAAAAAGAGATCTTAGTGTCATTAAAATATTCCTTTAGCTTTGATGCATATGCATTTGATGATTTTTTATTTATTTGATGCACGCTTGTAACGTTGGAACTATACAAACATTTGAAAAAGGAAGGTTCAAATACGTCATGGCATTGGCTGGGATTTCTCATTTGTATGGACGTAGTATTTGTGGGACTAACCCGGGTTGAACAACTAGTTCCAATCTTCACACGCATTTAAGAATACCTACATCGGTAAAGGTATGTTATCATTACTAAGTTGATCTAATAAGTACCATTTCTAGTAGAGCATAATCAGGTTGTGATTGGTTGATATAATTAAGCTTGGATTGGGAGCCAATGAGAACAATAGATTGCGAATAACTTATTGCGGCGTAATATCCTAATTTACCCTAATTGGCACTGTATTACTCTAATTAGAACTGTTTTACCTTATTAGGATTGAATGCTGCTTGAATGGTGAGTTTAGGTCAGTGATCAGGGATCAATAATAAACTAATTGTAGTACTTTTAAGAATAAAACTTAAGACTATTTTCATGAACAGTGGGATATTTACTATGATTTTACGATAATTAGGTTTTTGTTTATCTTTTATTTTAGACGCGTAAAATTGTTGTAACAAATAAATGCTTATTCTATTCTATTCTATTTAATTTTTAGATTTTTGACTCCCGATATTTTCAGCACGTTGCATGCACCATGATCATGGTTAAACTGAAGTCCACGAGTAAAAGAAATGTTATTGGCAGACAAAACGATCTACCCTCTTTTCATTCTTTTATTGATTGCACACTATTAAAAATAAACAAATAAAAAATAGTAAACATCCTGTTGTTCATAAAAATAGTGTTAAAAACCATACTTACTATAGTTTCATAAAAAGTTATAAAACTACAGCTGTTATTGATGAGTCAGTCAAATCACTAGTTCTGAAGATGAGTGGAGGGTGTGTAACACTGAACACAATTAATTACTCAAGAGGTGTATAACGCGCTAAATAATTTTACGATGCATTTTTCTTTAATTCGAAAGCATTTGGCAAGTGCACGAAAGGAGCCTTCTTTGGGCCGCACTTACGAAACCTGTCACCACAGTTCGAAGTTTGATGGTTCGAAAGAACTTAGTGACACGACCAGTAGAAAGCGCACTGACATAGCAATGGACGAGCCCCATACACGATATTCAGGTTGCCTGAAAGAGCGATAAGGTCGCCCATTGTTTTGCCTAATTGTTTTTTTTTTTTTTTTTTTTTACATTAAATATAACATCCTTTGGCTACAATCTCACCTGATGGTAAGCGACGATGTAGCCGACGATGAAGCAGGATGGTCTAGAAGACACCTATTCACTCTTGCCTTGAAGAGGCCCAGATTGTAGTTGTCAGGAAAAACAGTCGTCGGCAATGAGTTCCATTCCCTGGAGGTTCGCATAATGAAGGTGGAGCTAAAACGCTTAGTGCGAATGGGTGGTATTCTAACCAGGTACTAGTGTTTACTTTTTAACCGATTTCCAATCGAAAAGGAGGAGGTTTTCAATTCGGTTGTTTTTTTTTTTAATTTTTATTTTTAATGTTTGTTACCGCATAACTTCGCCATTTGTGAGCAGATTTGAAAAAATATTTTTTTATCTGAAAAGTACTGCTTCCAGATTGGTCCCATTTTAATTTTATTAAAATCGGTATTGCCATTTTTTTTAAAATATTTTTTTAATGTTTGCATGCCTCCGTCATTTATGAACCAATTTAGAAAATTATTTTTTTATTTGGCAGGTTATTGTTACGTCCAGATTGATTGTCCCAAACAAATTTGATTGAAAATCGGTTTAGCCGTTTGACAATGAAGTCGGTTTCTCAAGTTTTTTAAACTTATAATTATATGTCCAGTACTGTATTATTGTGTGGTGAAGAATAAAAAGTTATTTGTCCAACTATTCCCCACCTGCCTTTGCACTCGGGAGGGCTCAAACGAGGCATAAAATAGGGCCGTTGGCTACAATATTAGACTAAGAAAAAGTAAGCTTTGATTTTAACAGAAGAATAATCTTTATCACTGCCTGCCTGTAGAAGTCAACTGCTGGACATAGGCCTCCCCTATACATTTTCCCGAAGGACGAGTCTGAGCCCTCTGCTACATCGGTCGATCGTGTAAGTAGGCGTCCTTTACGTTTCATCTTCCGGTTCGTAGTCGCTATTCGAGAACCTTTATTCCCGAACTCTTACAAAGTTACAAATTATGAGTCTCTAAAATGGTTTTCTGGAAAAACAAAGTTCATTCAAAATTGAAATCGATTTTTGTTATCAAAACTAAAAATGATTGCTTTCTCCGTAGTCGGGGTATGCAAATGTTTATATTCGATTTCGCTCCCTTCAACTGGAGAGAGAGGATTTATACGATAAGGCACTACACAGTCGCGTTTGCTAAGACCAGACGGCCAGCTCATAAGGTAATTTATCCGACTTTAAATAAAAAAGGAGGTTCTCAATTCGGTCAATGTTTTTGACGTGAGAACGTCTTATAACTCGATGGAGCCGGCTGTACGCACGAAAAAACATGACTTTTGCGGCGTTAACTCGCTATGAGGCGTTCTATTTAAGGCTTGAAGTGCAAGCGAGAGCGCGGAACGAGCGACAAAGAGGCACAATCGGCCTCCGCGTTCGGCAGCGTTCGACATCTGTCTCTCTCCTACTTGAGTGAGCGATGCGTCCGCGTGGACAGTATGACGTTGTCACGTTCAACTATCGTCAGTAAACCGACTTTACAGACACCAATTTTTTTTGTGTTTGCTATAGCATAACTTGTTCATGATATAGCCGATTTTTTTTTATCTGAAAGGTACCTTGGTCTTTTTCCAGATTGGCCCCAAAGAAATTTTAATTCGTTTTATTTTTTTTTATGTTTGTTATATCATAATTTTGTAATTTATGAGCCGATTAGAAACAATATTTTTTTGACTGTAAGATTATTCCAAATTGGTCCCATTGATATTTCAGAAAAATCTTATAATATCAATTCTAAAGCCACAGTTTAGGGCTATTTGTGTGTAGCTCGTCCGGATATTATGTACTACCATTATGCCTTTTTCTACCGCCAAGCAGTGTTGCTGTGTTTCGATTTGAAGGGTGTGGGGGAAATCTCAGACACATTAGGCTGAACTGCATGAAGTTGATGGGCGTAGGGCATCATAGGGCACGATTTTAACGGTATTTACCACGTCTCCCTGAAATAAACTGGTCTGGCAGCGCTGTGTACAAAATTTAGAATTATGTACCTATATCAATTTCTCTTTTTTATTGAGAGCGCTGGTGGCTTAGTGGTAGCGGCCCACCTTCTGATCTTAAGGAAATCCAGTCTACCAGTGAGTTTTTCTGCCCAAAAATGTATGTACACTATGTCAGTGCTCTCAAACGGCGAAGGAAAAAATCGTGAGGAAACCGGCATATCGTAGAACCTAAAAAGTTCGAAAATATGTGTCAAGTGCACGAAAAGAGCCTCTTTGAGGCGCACTTAAAATCTACCACCACACGAAAGAATCAGTGACACGATAAAAAGAAGAATTTCTTATTTAAATTTATTTCTAACTGTCCAAAATCCAATTTCTTCCTCAAAATCACGCTGATAACTTGACCTAGACAGCGTCTTGTAAGGAACAAAGCTTCGTCGAAAACCTTGGAATTACTTTTCATTGTACCAAAATGAACGTGTTGAGAAATTCCGCACTTCATTTATTTTTACTTAAACGCTCTGATTTCAACAGATTTTAGGAACATTAAAATTATTTTAAAAAATCTTATGGCCTACTTACATCGCTACCTACCTATAAGCTGCAACGTCGCCGGCGCGCCCATCAGTGCGTATATTAGCGAGTAATGCACTCTCATGTCCTCGTAGTAAGCGTTTTATATCCTTGTGTTCATCGTTATTTTTTTTATTTAACTGATGGAGCGAGCATAATTATGGCCCCCTGATGTTAAGTGGTTACATTTCCACTTTTTGTTGCCTATTCATTATTATGTTTGCCAGTGTTCCGTTCTGTATAATGTTATGTTAAATAAATAAATTTTCTTTCTTTCTTTCTTCACCTGTCTTCTGTCCGGACTTCAGACATTATTCAGCAATAATTAGATTACTAGTGTATTTACTGTTTTATTAACATAATGTGCCTATTGTTTCCAATATTGACGCAAGGCACAAAAGCGCTTTTGTGTGATGGTGTTGCGAGAGCGACTAGCCATTTATGAGGGCCTATTATTAGGTCGTTACAGATAAGAAATGCGGTAAATTAAATTATAAGCGAAATATAAAAATAATGAAATATTTTTTCGCAATCATTCTACAAAAAAACCCCTTGACCCTCACCCTCCCTCCAGAGGGTTTTTGACCCTCTTACTTACAAGCGTTACTTATAGACTACACTATTTAGCCCCAAATTATGCAGAGCTTGTATTATGGGAACCAGATAGCTGATTATAATACTTAAATACAATTTTTTTGTAAATTCATAACTACACAATGCAATATAACACCCAGGAGGCAGATGAAACTAATCCCATGACAGACGACAAACATTCTGTGTTCAGTATATAGGTATAATATACTCTTTTTTTTTGTACTGAGCTGAAAGACTAGTGAGACATACAAAAAAATATTTGTATCAAAAGTCTGAGTAGTAAATCAACTTTTTTCTGTAAACGATCAAATCACGTTATTATAGACTTCTCGTCTAATCTTAATTTATTTTTATTAAGTTATCTTTGATAAGTCAATCCAGCAAAGTATGTGAGTCAGATTTCTTTATTCTTTAAGACCACCATTTACCATACTTCATGCCAATAAAGATATTTCATTTCATTTTCATTTCTCAAATTAGAATGGTAATTAGAACTAAGTAAGAGATTAATACCTGGATTAATCAAAATAAATATTTCTGTCCTCAGATTAGTCTGAATTGGCTGAAATTGATTGCTTAATTTGTATTCATCAGGGTTTAAACCTTGCCTAAAAAGGACCGCGCTTTGAGATTTTTGTGTCTGTTTGCTTGTTAGTCCAAAACGGATTCAATTTTTTTTTGCATGCATTGCAAATCAAAAAGGAGATTTTTTATATTTTTTTTATTGTGTTTTAATGTGAATTATGCTCATGTTTATGAATTTACGTTACATTAAAAAAAAGCATAACTTCGTCATTTAGAGGCCGATTTGAAAAAACTTTTTTTTTATTTAGACGGTTATACTTTAAAATTTGTTAAGTATACTGTTTACACAAGACAAAAAAATTGATAATTTTTACTTGAGCTTTCTCTACTCTCTAGACTAGATCATTCCTAGCAGTCTGCAACTTCTAAAAAACTAAGCTCATATTCAGAATGATCCTTTAGCAGTATTTTAGCTTGGCAGATCGATACGTCTATTGTCATCTCTATTTGTTGTCATGAAAGGGACAGAGACAAGAGACTTTTAGCCAGCCGCTTAAAAGTATCGGGCATAATGAGGAGGCATAGTCATATTTTTTAAAACAAACATAGTTCCAGTAACTTCTGGTTGAAAATTTTATTTATCTAATAATACCTTTCGTATTTTTTGAACCTGACGTATTTTGAACGTGCACAAATTGTTTTAACATCTCATCCTGTTTAATCAAATTCGTTCACGCCTCTCCTTCTTCGTAAAACGATTCACGTTTGGCGAA
The DNA here is from genome assembly GCA_947578465.1 of Thera obeliscata. Classification (NCBI taxonomy): domain Eukaryota; kingdom Metazoa; phylum Arthropoda; class Insecta; order Lepidoptera; family Geometridae; genus Thera; species Thera obeliscata. The sequence continues at coordinate 6,431,322 of OX387923.1, read as the reverse complement.
TTGAGTTACTGGTGTCATCTAACTGCAAGTAAGGGCTAGTACACACTGTTGTAGAGTAAGAGAGATAATAGTGAGATCTCTGTGATGGTGATGATGTCTCATGAGAGTGAATGGTTTTATTATACTAGCTAACTGATGACCCCCTAGCTTATAACCCCTAACATTGCCTCGTAGGTCCGCACGTCTGGAACGTGTCTTACGATGCACTGCCCTGCGTCCATCAGCTTGAAACGTACAGATTTTCAGCCTCACGTGCCAGTAGTTTCATCGGCATTCACACCCTTCAAACCGAAACAGCAATGCTGCTTCACGGAAGAAAAAGGCATGGTAGTTCCCTCCCGAGCGAGACCTTCACAAAGAGCTGTACTACTACAAAAGTGTGGTGATCATGGGCAAAATCTAAAAATAAGGCAAAAAAATTGGCTTGTTGAACAGTGTTTTCATAGGATTGATGAGTTTATTAAATGCCATCATTTCAACTGCTAAATAATTATTGTATTCAAATTAAAAAAGTATCTATTTCTTATAAACTATGTTTTTTATTTTTCTTTACCTTGACCTATAACGAATTTGTTATTAATAAATAAACTATGAACTATTCAACATAATTTATTAGGCATACCAAAATAAATGTGTACCACTGATTATAATATACACTTTTGAATGAAGAATTCGCGCTAGTCATTGACTCTGCATTCATGAGCCTTAATACCATTTTCTCGTTAGGACGCGGGTCACCATCAGGGCAGTTTGAATACATCACGTTGTGCTCACAATCCTGAGACAAATTATTATATTACTTACCTAAATGTAACACGTGAAATTTTAAAAACTTGATATTTTTTTATAAATAAATAAATAAATATTTTGGACAATCCACACAACACTATTTAGCCCCAAATTAAGTAGAGCTTGTGTTATGGGAACCAGATAGCTGATATACTACTTGGATATACATTTTTTTTTGTAAATACATACTTAGAATACAATATAACACCCAGACAGAGAACAAACATCCGTGTTTACCACACAAATATTTGTTCTCGGTGGGGATCGAACCCACGACCTACGGCGCAGAAGGCAGAGCTACTACCAACTGAGCTGAGAGGCCAGTCAAATGTATGGCTTCAATCTGAAAATATTAACTTTTCAGAGGTCAAGGATTAGTATTAAAAAGAAATACCTGATTACGCCGATAAGAGCCATGCTCTTAAATTAGAAACAGAAAATGAAAGCAAGTTGTCTGTTCGTCCAGCAGCTGGTTAAAGTAAGAGTGAGAGAGAACGAACCTGGAAGACGTCTCCCTCTGACACGATTACTGTGAACTTTTGCAAAGATATAGCTTGGTCGCGTTCACACTTAGAAGGAGAGTTAAACAGCACATCCAGTGTGCATCGGCGAAATTTGGTACGAGCACTGAAAAATAAAAAAAAAAGTCATAGCATATAACAGATAATACTATTTACTTATTTATCGGACACTGACCTCTCCAGGAATCGGGGATTCTGCATCTCACCGACCGTTTTAAATCTTGGCGAGAATCAGATTTTATTATGAGACACGCCACACGCACACAAAAACGACATTGGTATTAGCGTCTGTGTAAGTACCGCACACATACGCGCGTATATAATACGTCATTGTGTGTATATGGCTGCGTAATAGGTAGTCAGAAGGGCAAGTCCTACTTCATTTAAAACATTTCGTCTAAGAAATTTTGCATGAAAGTTGATGAGACAACAACTCGTTTCGATCGTTTCAACTTAACATATTTTTGCTGTCTCATTTTTTCTCCATACAATAGAGAGAGACAAATAGGCGAAACGAAAACAACTTTTCGTAGGCGAAATGTTCTAAAAGAAGAACTTGAAATTATGAATGATTTGCCCTTCTGAACGCCGCGCGCCGTTTTTGAATAGGATTTGGTCAAGTGTCCGTGGTTGGGTTGTGTTTCACTTTAAACGATGTGGGTGTAAGTAAAATTGGCACATGAAGCGTAACATCTGTATGTCTCAAGCAGATGGACAGAGGGCAAAGCATCGTAGGGACGTTCCTTGCGTGCGTGACCTGAGAGGCAATGATTTGGTAAAGGCGATTTAGATTTCCAAAAGCTGATAAAATATGGTAATGAACCGTGAGCTCACCCACCTGATGGACCACCGATGTTGTTAAGGATCGTTCTTCCTGAAAATGTATAAGGAGAGGCCTATGTCCAGTAGTGGACTCATTCAGTAGTAGTAGGGCTCTTTCTGAAGGGCTCGTTCAGGGTAGTACTACCATTATGCCTATTTCTGCCATGAAGCAGCATTGTGTTTCGGTTTGAAGGGTGTAAGTGCTGGTGAAATTACTGGCACGTGTGGCTAAACATCTGTACGCCTCAAGTTGATGGACGCAGGGCAGTGCATCGTAGGGCGTTCCTGACGTGCGTAACCTGCGAAGTAAAACTTTGCTATATACGATGGTTACCACTTAACATCAGATGGGCCATATTCTTGTTCCGTCAGCTAGTTGTATTAAAAACAGTATGATGATAAAACTGGTAAACTAACCAGCACAATAAAAAATGTGTAGTGTAGTGCGTCCATTCTTGCGAAGCGTTCTTCTGATAGTCCACGATACTCTTGAAGTCTGTGTAGCAAGCTTCCCAGGGAGTCGCAGCAATTTCTATACATTGCGGCAGCTCATCGTATCCTGGAAGAAGCAAGTGGAACTTTTCGCCTCATTTGTGTCATATTTACCTACTGACTGGTCAATCACAACTCCCACAGTACAAGCTCTGTTTAATTATGTTAGGTGAAGTAATTTGATCCTTGGCAAATTGATCATCCACACTTGGTGTGCGGACTGGTTTCCGCAAGTAGGCCTCTGGCCTTTTTGCGTGACGCTTGTCACGTGTTGGTTGAACTTTTTAGGTTCTACGGACACGCCGGTTTCCTCATGATGTTTTCCTTCACCCCTTCAGCGTTTGAGGGTACTGGCATAGTGCACATTATTTTTTTGACAGAAAAGCTCATTGTTACACGACTGGATAAAAAATAATCAATAAATCGGTGAAGAAAAATCGTATTTTTTTAAACAGGTTTTTTTTAGGCTACTTTTGGTGGCAGTATATAAAACGAATTTTTATAGTTCATCTGGCTGTAGGTAATCAATGTTCCATACATTTGATAATTAATCATCCGTGATAATATGATTTGTTAGTTGTGTTTAAGTTTTCAGGATCCTTATTACAACCTTATTGAACAAACCCCTTATTTTCTAAAATCCACAAAAGCAAACAACCATAATGAATACAGTGTCTGACTTTACTTCCCTATTTACCACACCACAATAGACCTTCAGACAACAGCATACGGTCTAAACTCAGAAAGTCTACTTCAGAACACGAGGATTTGTAATTTGACCTATTTGCCTCGGGAATCCCAACCTAAAGGTTGATGGAATAAGGTTGATGCTCACGGGAGAGGAACCACTCATCGTCACAGACCTCGTTGACAACATGCATATGGCCCTTTATGCTCTCTTCGTTGAAGTGGCTCTCTGTGACGTCCTTGCATTCACTGTTCCAGTCTATACCACAGTTTGTGAGGTGTCGGATTGCCCTGGAAGAGATCCTTACATTAGCAATGCTATTGTACTCGTAGAGACTAGGGATTCGTCTCAAATTTGCACAGGTGGAGAACAGACAAAGCCAAAGCGAGTTGCTAGTAAATAACCTATATATGCTACACAGAAATAATGTAGCTTTCAAATGGTGAAAGAGTTGTGGAAATCGGTTCAGTCATTTTTGAGTATATTCATTACATTATGAATCATTCCTAGGTTAAATTAAGGCTAGGTGAAGAGGTCTCGTTAGACCAACTTTCCGGTGGATGGATGACATGTTTGCCTTCCAGGGAAAATTCTGAATACAAAAGGCCTGAAATTGACAAGAGTGGCGTTAGAAGGAAGAGCACTGTGCCCATATTCATATTCTAGATCATTCTGGAATATTATGTTTCAGAACATTTTCGTAAAATCTAGAATTTGGGATGGAAAAGAAAAGTGGGTAGTTATTCATAACTAAGATGTAAAAAACTGGAAAACAATATCCTATTTATTTTTATGAAAATACAGCATTTTTATGTCATTATTACTTGTAAAAGATTCTTGTATAATACTTTTGTGGCATAAAATAAATAATTTGATTTGATTTTGATTTGATTTACCATGATTACATTTTCGGCACAGTTGCATGCACCATGGTAAATATCCCGTTGTTTCATAAAAATATTGTTAAAAACCATGATATTTTCAAAAATAATATTCCATTTCCTACCTACACCAGTTATTGATCTTAACCGGCATCGGCGGAGACTTCCTAGTAGAGTTGTAGATCAGAGCTGCTTCCTTAGTGCAGTTCACAGCGTACTGACTGAACTCTTGGCAGTTCAGGTTTCCAGTCAAAGGTGATTTCTCCTTGTTTTTGGTGATGGGTTCAGTTGGCACCACTGGTTCAAACTCCAAGTTTTCAAGTGTAACCGATTTGGGTCTTGCAGTGTAAGTAAAAACATCATCTTCGTACAGATCTGGAATATTTGGTTAATAATTATAAGTTTAAAAAACTTGAGAAACCGACTTCATTGCTAAACCGATTTTTATGAAATTTGTTTGGGACAATCTGGACGTAAGAATAACCTTTCAGATAAAAAAATATTTTTTCAAATCGGCTCACAAATGACGAAATTATGCGGTAACAAACATTTAAAAAAAAAAAAAAAAACAACTGAATTGAGAACCTCCTCCTTTTTGATTGGAAGTCGGTTAAAAAGTAAAGTGTAAAGGAAAGTAAACAGGCATTTGCATCTATTGTAGATGATTTATATAGCGTTAGAGGTAACTGGTGCTTACACAAGCCCTAATCGCGGAACGCTATAGTGCCTGGGACAGGATTTTAGATAGGAATAGGCTGTCCAGTACCTGTACCATCCTGACAGCTTAGTCGGCCTCATTCATAGGCATGGTTAATACGTGCGGAGCTGACAAAGCCACGGGTTTCGTCACGATGTTTTCCTTCACCGTTTGAGAGCACTAGCATTGTGTTCATATATTTTTCGACAGAAAAAAATCTTCCTGCTCTTATCCCACTTTATGCGGACACTTTAATCGACAGAAAAACTTACACGACTGGATTTGAACCCACGACCTTAAGATCGGAAGGCGGGGCCGCTACCACTAGACCACCAGTGCTCTATACTCTGTACTACTCTCTCGGTAACTAGATAGCTAATATAATACTTATATAAATTGTTTTTGTAATGTAAATACATACTTAGAATACAGTATAACACCCAGACAGAGAAGAAACATCTGCATTTACCTACCATACAAACATTTGGTGGGGATCGAACCCTCGGCCTACGGCACAAAAGGCAGAGCTACTACCAACTGAGCTGAGAGGCCAGTCAGAATTTGGAATAACTTAAAAACTCTGGATTAAACTCACCAGCAGAACAAGAAACTTCTATATAAACTAAAACTACAAACAATTTCGATAACATTTCCCCATTGAAGTACAAAAGTTATCTAGACAAAGCACAATTATTTTCAACATCAAAAAAGTAAATCCAGAAAATCTTGCGAAAATCTAGCAAAATAAATAAGGTGTCAGAAGTGACAAAGAAGTCTGGTGTAACCTTAGCTATGGTTACTTGTCTATGAAACAGTGTTAAAATGAAGGTTATATTATAATAATACATTCGTTGTTTATGTTTGTCCTCGGTTTGTCCCTGTTTGTCCTTAGCTCTGAACCCTTTGACTCAATTTACACGGATTGGATCGAAAGTGACGAAATTGTATATAGCATAATAATCTTTATATCAATTGACACACAAATTAAAAAAGAGTAAAAAAATTGGACGCGCATCTTCCGCAGAATCCTCACGTATTCTCCAGAATTTGGCTTGTATTTAGTTTGTGTTTTATACAATTGATTATAAATATTAGGCGATATACAATTCGTCGCTTCTTTTCCATTCCACGGCAGTGTAAATTGCCTTAGTAACTATTCTGATGTAATATTATTGTAGACAAAAGGTTCGGCAAAAATATCGCATGAGACAAGTCCTTTTGACAAAAAATGCTTACAAAAGCAAAATGTGGACATTTTCTAATTGTGCTTGAACGCGCTTCTGACTATCCACTTCAGGCATTTTTAAATAATTTTAAGTACTATCTACGACAGAATAGATTAAGAATTTCGGTTATGCGATTCCGATTTTCAACATAATTTTAAACTAAAGCTGATTCAAAGTGACATGCTCGGAGCTACGCACATCTAAACGTTCTGCGTTGGTGATCAGTGAAACAGTGTCAAATAATACTGTCATATTTGACAGTGTTTCACTGATCGCTTCCGCATACGCTTATTTGCACAAAGCTTTAGAGCTTGTCGCTTGCATTACCTACCTACCTCTTAAGCCAGTGGAAACCGGAATTATTCATAACGTGGCCTGAGGAGTCAGGATTTGCAAGCGCTTCGGTTTATTAGAGAGTTCAGTAGAGTAGCTCTAAAATTGTATAATGTTGGTAGTCTAAATCTAAAACTTTTGAAAGCAAGCAATTTTGACACTAACTGTCGGATTGGTCCAAAAACTAAAAGTCATTCAGCGAGATATGGAGAGATAAAATCCGAAGGGAGGTTATCCGACAAAGAGCCAAGGACATAGCTCGCAGGATTAGTAAGAAGTGGCATTGGGCCGGTCATGTTTGTCGTAGAGCAGACAATAAAATTGTTGTAGCAAACGAATACTAAGAGTGGAGACCGCACACAAATATTTGGTGTCATTTGGGAACGAACCCAAGGTCTATACAGTGCAGAAAGCTACCAACCAACTGAATTGAAAGGCCAGTCTATCTATCTATTAATAACCTAAGCATGTAAGTTAGTCATAGTCGTCGAGATTGCGATGTCAACTCACTCACTGACACAATAGTCATCGAGATTGTGATGTCAACTCACTCACTGATGACATTTATCGTACGTTTTCAAGTATAGACCCCGTTTTCATTAATGATAATCTTATTGACTCTACAAACATGCGGGAACTATCTTGGTTATAAATATCTATTAGTTTATGTTTGCTTTTCTTGATTCAATCAGAGTACTTCAATATTTATTTTATTGAGGCTTAAGAACATTGTCTTCCGCGGGGAATATTCGTATTCGCTTACAAAGACGTCGTTTTTACTTCAAATAATAATGAGTTTTTATCCAACTTCAATTAAAAATGAGGAGGTTCTCAATTCAGTTGTATTTCTTTTAGCGTAACTTTATCATTTGTGAGCCAATTTAAACAATACTTTTCCTAACTGAAAGGTAAACGTTCCATCGCTATTGAAGTCGCGGTGTCTCAAGTTTTGTACACCTGTTTATATGCACAGGATTTTATTCAATTTACATGCCTTTATTTAAATGCTTTTTTTAATGGATTTGAAATCTCTTTGAGTAGGTATGAGAGATTACATAAAGCTTTGGATGCAATTTTTCCTAACTCAATCATGGTTTGAATCATTTTATTACACCTGTTTATAGGCACAAGATTTGATTCAATTTACATGCCCTTATTTTAATGCTTTTTTTAATAGGTTTGAAATCTCTTTGAGTAGGTATGAGAGATTACATAAGCCTTTGAATGCAATTGTTCATAACTTATGCATAGTTTGAATTGTTTTCTGTATTATTTTTATCATTTTTTATTGTGCCGTAGACGGCACAATAAAAAATGATATAGAGTTATTTTGAACGATTTTAAACTTGAAACAGGAAAATAAACTATTCTTCTCCTTTAGTAAGCATCTATTTATGTTGATGTAGTCCAATTTCCACTATAAATTCTACTCTTTTAGTTAGCATCTATTCTTAACTAGTGGCCGCCCGCGGCTTCGCTCGCCCGTTCCCGTAACACCCCGTTCCCATTTTTTTTTTGGGATAAAAAGTATCCTATGTCCTTCTCCCGGTTTTAAGCTACCTCCCAACCAATTTTCAGCCAAATCGGTTCAGCCGTTCTTGAGTTATAAATAGTGTAACTAACACGACTTTCTTTTATAAATATAGATTAATAGATGTAAAGAGTCCAATTTCTACTGTCCACATACAATTTATCCTCGTTGCCAGTTAGTCTTTATTTAGCACCGACAAAAACCGTGTTTTGTTGAGTTTTTCTGCCCAAAAATGTATATAACCTATGCCAGTGCTCTCATACGGTGAAGGAAAACATCATGAGGAAACCGGCATGTCGTAGAACCTAAATAGTTCGAAAATATGTATCAAGTGCACAAAAGGAGCTTCTTTGAGGCGCACTTAAAATCCTTTCACCACACTTGGTTCGAAAGAACCAGTGACACGATAAATAAATAAATATAAATAAATAAATATTGTGGACAATTCACACAACACTACCCAGCCCCAAACTAAGCAGAGCTTGTAATATGGGAACCAGATAACTGATAAAATACTTAAATACATTTTTTTTTTGTAAATACATACTTAGAATACAATATAACACCCAGACAGAGAACAAACATTTATGTTTACCTCAAATATTTGTTCTCGGTGGGGATCGAACCCACGACCTACGGCGCAGAAGGCAGAGCTACTACCAACTGAGCTGGAGGCCAGTAAAAGATAAGAAGAAGACTCTTTGATTATTTTAATATGTATTGTATCAGTAAATACATTTATTTTCAGACCACACATGGTGCCATTACGAGTAAACTCCTTAACAATGTTCATTGGAGTTTTATTGATTCAATCGTATTACGGATTTCGTAGTAACTACCCGAAACTGGGAAAAAGATTACTTAAGAGCGGGTCGTGCGAAAATTTGAGATTTGTTGTTAAAAAATCATAACTAAATAACTAAGTGACATTTTAAAAATATACTATTTAACATGACATTCTATTTAACGCTGATTAGCGTTAAATAGAATGTCACGTTAAATAGTATATTTTTTAACACACTTAAATTCGAATTAATCTCAAATGTATAGTCTACAATTAGTCCTTTTGCGATTTTTAAAATGTCACTTAGTTATTTAGTTATGAATTTTTTAACAACAAATCTCAAATTTTCGCACGACCCGCTCTTAATGCAGCTTGATTGATTCTGTTGTCCATGTGTAATGAATGTTGGTAGTTTTGGGGATACGAATAATTTGTTGCGAAACTCATTGAAACAGACGTAAAGCGATGATTTCCACTCAGTTTCTGCTTGAAATTAAGCCTTACGCACATCTAAGCTATCTGCGATGGCGATCAGTTTCAGCATTGGTCTGTCTATGGTAGTGGTAGTCTGAGTTTTACTCGATCAGTTTGAACAATTCGTTTCGTCTACGTATTTCACTCTTGTATGGTATGATGATACAACTAACCGTCTCGATCGTTTCTACGTAACGTATTGTTGTTGTCTCATTTGTTTCCTTAGAAAAGAGAGAGACTTACCCTTAAGGCTGGTTTTAGTCTCACGCCGATGGCACGCGCACCATCAGCGCTGATGGCCGAGATTAATGAACTTCTAGGAAGCGTGCGCGCTGATAGCTACGCGTCATTCAAAAACGCTTCCTAGATCTCGGCCATCAGCGCTGATGGTGCGCGTGCCGTCGGCGTGAGACTAAAACCAGCCTTAGTTTTGCTTTACATCCGCACTAAAATCTGCACACACTACCGTAAACTTTGACAACGATAGACCAAAGAAAAGATGGATGGACTGCGTCAAAGATGACATGAGCAAAAAAGGAGTGAGCACTGAGATGACGAATGATAGAGGTGAGTGGAAGAAGAAAACCAGTTGTGCCGACCTCATGCAACGTGGGATAAGGACAGGAAGATGATGATGACACTGAGAGCTTATTCTGAGTTTTCAACATCATTTGTCATGCTTAAGTATTTTATAAGCTATCTGGTTCCTATCGTACAAGCTCAGCTTAATTTGGGGCTAAATAGTGATGTATGTATCGATTGCCCATATAGCGTTGCTTTGATAATTATGATACTAGCTGCCTGTCCCGGCTTTACACGGGTGGACATAATGTTATTCAAGGTAAATGTAGCTTTCCAATGGTGAAAAAATATTTGAAATCAGACCAGTAATTTTTGAGTTAATTTATTACAAACATACACACAAAAATACAAACTTTTCCTGTTTACAATATTATTAGTGTAGAAACCCCTTAGAGGTCTTATTGTCCGCTATAATACGGGCAGCTACTATCAAAAAAGCAAAGCTTACGGTCGAAAGTTATGACGGTAGTCATAAATCGTTGCGAATTGTTGATTCTGAATCACCACACGCTACTTGAGCTTTGGGGTTCCGTCTAAACCTTCGAGAGGTATTTAATGTAAGGTAAAGGAGGCTTTTTCATGTTATTTATTGGTAGACTAATCTACCAATAAATAACATGATACCACTACCGCTACCACTAGACCACCATTGCTCTAAAGCAATGGTGGTCTAGTGGTAGCGGCCCCACGGTCAGCGGTCGTGGGTTCAAATCCAGTCGTGTACCAATCAGTTTTTCTGACGAAAAATGTATGTGCACTATGCCAGTACTCTTTAACGGTGAAGGGAAACATCGTGAAGAAACCGGCGTGTCGGTGAACCTAAAAAAATTCAAGCAACACGTGTCACGCAAAAAGGGCCCGCCAGCGGCCTACTTGCGGAAAAACCAGCCTGCACATCAAGTGCGGATGATAAAAATTGTGTTTACGGAGCAAGTGTGGCATTATGTATAGCAGATTTTGACGGTTGCCGCATTTCAGTGAACCTCTCCAAACATACAAATAGGTACAAACGTAAGGTTTATTCTATAGTACCTGACTTCATAGAAACTTACACACGCTAACCATTTACAAGATTTTGTTAAAAAAAATCTACAAGTTCACATAACCCTTGTAGTAAGAGATCGAGTGAGCGGAAACATTCGAGTAGGGAATATTTATTATGAATAGCCTCTCAGCTCCGTACCAACTCTGCCTTCTGCGCCGTAGGTCGTGGGTTCGATCCCCACCGAGAAGAAATATTTGTGTGGTGAACGTTGTATGGAGTCACGAAAGTTCTGAACACGCCCGATAGAGGCGCTTATTAAGTCTCCATACAAAACATGGTAATAGCCTAGCCTCCTTCATCGTGTCACTTCATTTGTGCTAGTAAAACAAAACAACAAAAAACTTGGACTTGAGGTCCAAACACCATTTCTTCGCTCGGTACCATAAACTCAAACTCAGAAGTTGAGTTTGTGGTCCATTAATTTTCCCCTTCATGAGCCGTGACTTTGTTTAGAGTACTGTATGGTACCAGGGGATCTAATGTACAAAATGATACACAAAGATCGAGGATTTGTGCGGTATCAAACGCTTAAAAATAATAACGAGACTTTTGCACGAGAAAATCTCACGATGGAGAATGACGTCAATCTCTATAGTACCAGGGGGTCTAATGTACAAAATGATACACAAAGTTCGCGGATTTGTGCGGTATCAAAAACTTAAAAGTAATAACGACACTTTTGCACGAGAAAATCTCATGATGGAGAATGACGTCAATCTCGATAGTACCAGGGGGTCTATATACAAAATGATACACAAAGATCGAGGATTTGTGCGGTATCAAAAACTTAAAAGTAATAACGACACTTTTGCACGAGAAAATCTCATGATGGAGAATGACGTCAATCTTGATAGTACCAGGGGGTCTATACAGGGTGTAATCGTTAAGTGTGCACAGGCGATTATTCCGTAACTATTGCAGATATCAAAAAACTTTAAACTGATATCGAAAGTACTTTACCTAATGAGTAAAATGACATTAATAACTTTTTAAAAATAAAACGAGAAATATCCAAAAAAATTACATTAATCACTCCCATACATTTAGTATGAGATAGTAGAAAGGTTTTAGTTTCCTTATTTTATGTGGAATAGTACCTACTCATTTTACCCTTGTCATTTTATAATTATGTACGATATGAAGGTTTTAATGAATTTCAAGTAGATACACGTGTAGATTAATTATCTTACCACTTCAAATTTATAATAAACCTTGTTTCAATATTGTATTGATTTGAACTAGCTGAAAAGCAACATACCAAATAAAAACAAAAAGAAAGATACTCTTTGGTGTTCGTTCTAAATTCAAATTCTTTATCGCGGGTTCTCGTTCCCGCCAATTTATTGTATTTTTCAATTTGCGTTAATAATCGTGATTGTTGCATTTATTGATTGAAAAATGGCATATTCCAATGGCATATCCATATAATAAAATGTATGGGAGTGATTAATGTAATTTTTTTGGATATTTCTCGTTTTATTTTTAAAAAGTTATTAATGTCATTTTACTCATTAGGTAAAGTACTTTCGATATCAGTTTAAAGTTTTTTGATATCTGCAATAGTTACGGAATAATCGCCTGTGCACACTTAACGATTACACCCTGTATACAAAATGATACACAAAGATCGCGGATTTGTGCGGTATCAAACGCTTAAAAATAATAACGAGACTTTTGCACGAGAAAATCTCATGATGGAGAATGACGTCAATCTCGATAGTACCAGGGGGTCTTTATACAAAATGATGCACAAAGATCGAGGATTTGTGCGGTATCAAAAACTTAAAAGTAATAACGACACTTTTGCACGAGAAAATCTCATGATGGAGAATGACGTCAATCTTGATAGTACCAGGGGGTCTATATACAAAATGATACACAAAGTTCGCGGATTTGTGCGGTATCAAACGCTTAAAAATAATAACGAGACTTTTGCACGAGAAAATCTCATGATGGAGAATGACGTCAATCTCGATAGTACCAGGGGGTCTATATACAAAATGATACGCAAAGATCGCGGATTTGTGTGGTATCAAACACTTAAAAATAATAACGAGACTTTTGCACGAGAAAATCTCATGATGGAGAATGACGTCAATCTCGATAGTACCAGGGGGTCCAATATACAAAATTATACACAAAGATCGAGGATTTGTGCGGTATCAAACACTTAAAAATAATAACGAGACTTTAGCACGAGAAAATCTCACGATGGAGAATGACGTCAATCTCGGCCAAAAGCAAGGTGGTTGTCACGAACTTTTGACGCCAGAGACGTCATCTCCTCTGTGATTGTGACAAGTATTTAAGGCCCCAAAACGGAAAACCACCCCCGTTTTTTAAAGTCGGTTAAGTATTGCCACCCACTTTGCAGTACTCAGCGTTTAAAGAATTGCACTCTTACAACTTGCGCACATCCAGGCTATGGCAATGGCGATCAGTGAAACGCCGTCAAATATCGCTGTCATATTTGACAGCGTTTTATGATCGCCGTCGTAGATCGATTAGATGTGTTATATGTATGTGCATAATATTGGCAATAAATAAATCGAACTCATTTTACGTTACGCTAACTATAAAAATTAAATGATGTTAAAACTGAGAATAAGTCCTTTGAAGATACGAGCGTTTGAAATTAGCAAACGCCATCTTATATTCGACATCACGTCCCAAGACACGTTATTAGCTCGTGTTTGTTCTGTCTTATAGAGCAATTTACATTTTATTCTATGCTTTTATTGGCGTTCAAGCTTGAATTCCCGCGAGTTTCGGGTCTTATAAACACGTCGACTGTCGCGTCTAGCGTGCGGAAATACCAACCGAAGAAAACTAACTGTGTGCAATAGTTGACTGGCCTCTCAGCTCAGTTGGTAGTAGCTCTGCCTTCTGCGCCGTAGGTCGTGGGTTCGATCCCAACCGAAAACAAATATTTTGACGTGACAACGTCTTTTAACTCGATGGAGCCGGCTGCACGCACGAAAAAACATGACTCATGCGGCGTTACCTCGCTCTGAGGCGTTCCATTTAAGGCTTGAAGTGCAAGCGAGAGCGCTGAACGAGCGACAAAGAGGCACAATCGGCCTCCGCGTTCGGCAGCGTTTGACATCTGTCTCTCTTCTACTTGAGTGAGCGATGCGTCCGCGTGGACAGCTGCTAATGCTGCTATACAATACTACATTTACATGTTTTCGTTAGGTATGAAGTGCAGTGAAAAGTGCGGCTTATGACGTTTTCACGTTCAACTATCTTCTGTAAACTGACTTTACAGGCAACCGATTTTTTGTGGTAAACAAAGATGTTTGTTCTCTGTCTGGGTGATGTTATATTATATTCTAAGTATGTATTTACAAAAAAAAGTATTTAACTACTATATCAGCTATCTGGTTTCTATACAGGCTCTGCTTAGTTTGGAGATTGGATATTGTTGTGTGGATTGTCCATAATATTTATCACTAAAGTCTAACTATTTATTTATTTATTTATTTATTATACAGAAAGTTAGGTACATTAAACATCGTACAGTGGTTTAAAGCCTAAGTAAGGTTTGTCTTACCACTGGGTTCTCTATATCAATACACTTAAAACTAATAACTTACACAATAAGAAAAATCGCAACGAACAAATACAATCATTACTATACTACTACTACTACTATACACTACTAGTACTATTACTAGTACTACTAGTCTATCTAGTAAGTCTATAAAAGATCTATTGGCGAGCTAAAACCGACGAGCCGGCGAGCTAAAGGTATAAAACCGCCAATAGGGCCTACAAAACCACGGTTTTGAAGGTTTTAGCTCACTAATGGATCGCCCACTTTAGTTTCAGAAATGATGTGACGTAGTATTAGTATGTGGATTTCAAGATTGGCATCAATCAAAATAAATGTGGATTGTCCACATAAAATTTATTTATTAATTTATTTAGTCCTAGAGAACTTGTCAAGATGATAAAAATGGCTCAACATAAATAGCAGACCATCTAAAAGGAAACGAGTAATGTCTGTAGACTGTTTGATTTTCTGAATGAAAACCTTCAATGGAATTTTCTGAATTCACAATGCTATATTCTTTGTCCCAATAAGTACAAGGTACTGAAATGAACTCAGTATTTCTATCTTATGTTGCGTAAAATAAGGAGTTCCGGCTATTGGAGATGATTATAGAACAAGTAACGAATGACTTTTTAGGGTTCCGTAGCCAAATGGCAAAAACGAAACCCATAAAGATTCGTCATGTTTGTCTGTCTGTCTGTCTGTCCGTCCGTATGTCACAGCCACTTTTCTCCGAAACTATAAGATTTACACTGATGAAACTTACGTAAGTAGATGTATTCTGTACACCGCATTAAGATTTTTAATAATAAAACAATAAATTTTTGGGGTATATACTTAGAACTGAAATTCAAAAAAACTTTTTTTCATCAATCCCATACGTGTACGGGTGTTGAGGTTTCTTATATCGTTTTTTTTAATATAATACAAAATAGTTTTCATGAGAGACAATTCCAAAGTGGTAAAATGTGAAAAGTCATGTTTTGTATTTTGTTTGGCTGATAGAATTTTCATCAAAATCGGTTCAGCCGTTTTGTTGTTATGTTTGTTACTGCATACCTCGGTAATTATGGACCGATTTAGTCAATTCTTTTTTTATCTGAAACGTAAAATTTCCAGATTGGTCCATTGAAATTTTAGTCCGAAAATCGGTTTAACAGTTTGGCCATGAAATCAATTCTTTTTTTTTAATTTTCTTAAACTTTCTTTATATCAGATTGGCTTTAACACACACACACACACCCTCACACAGCTTACATCGGCATAAGTAGTACAAAAAAAGTTGAGAAACTTAAGAAAAAAAACATTTTTAAGTGGAAATTACTGTCACGCGAACGAAGTTACTTGTGCTAAAATATCTGTTCCATTGTATCATCGTGGGAAACAATAAAGTACAATCATAAATAATACTTCCATATCGCAAAAACTTTAAGATAAAACTCATATTGACAAACAACGTTCTACTTCCTCCTGAAGAAGTTTCAAAGTATCGGTATTCAACCAGTTAGGCAATTTATAATCAGTAAAATAAACTGGGGTTTTCCTCATAAAATCATACAAGATTTTTAAATAATATTATTTATAATAAGGATCTCATGAGGAGGGATGAAAGTTATGTGACTAGGAGGGTGATCAGTATGGATGTGGATAGATATGTGAGCAGAGGTAGACCAAGGAAAACATGGATGAACTGTGTGAAAGATGACATGTATAATAGCCCCTTCCCACCGGTGTGTAATATCGCGCACGGAGGCGGATCAGCTCGCACGACACACCATGGGAACGGTCTCGTGCGCCGAGGTGCGCGGTAGCACAGGAGCCCTTTCTGTGTGCGTTGCCGTGCGTCGTCGTCGGCTGTGCGTGATGATCTGCAAAACCACGCACCGTACGCACGCCTTCCTACGGTGACATGGATATGAGAGGAGTGAATGCAGAGATGACGGCTGACAGAGAATGGAGGAGAAATACATTCATGTTGTGCCGACCCCCCATGAAGTGGGATAAGGGCAACTAGTGATTACACAAGTCCTACTTGTTGGCTGCTATAGTGCCTGGGAAAGGAGACGTATAATATACGAGGGGACTCAAATGGTGCAGGTTCATTAAGTGCCCACCGTTTCACAGATTCATAATCATTATACGAAGCACGATCCATCACGCTGGCTCGATTTAATCCGTGATTGATTAAACCATCCAGATTTCACAAAAAATGCGACATTTTTTCTTGAAAAATTTTTAAATTCGCAAGTTGAGAACGATTTGAAAGACATCAGCAATTGCGATTGTAAAATAACTAAGTACTTACTACTTCTTCTTCTTATTGTGTCACTGATTCTTTCGAAACAACTGTGGTGAAAGGATTAAAAGTGCGCCTCAAAGAGGCTCCTTTCGTGCACTTGACACATATTTTCGAACTTTTTAGGTTCTACGATATGTCGGTTTCCTCACGATGTTTTCCTTCACGTTTGAAAGTACTAGCATACATTTTTGGGCAGAAAAACTAATTGGTACACGACTGGATTTGAACCCACGATCTTAAGGTCGGAAGGCGGGCCGCTACCACTAGGCCATCAGCGCTCTCTACTTAATTGCCTTGAAAAAACACTTAAACCTAAGTTTGATCCACCAATAATTATGAAAAAAGCAAATTTTAATCTATTAGAAATTTTAATATTAGTATACAGGGTATTTCATTTTGAACCCATCTACTTTTATAGTAGCAAATTTCCTAAAGTTAAAATCTATTATTACTTAGGCCTACAGATAAACCAATTATACTTAAAGTCAGTCGACTCTACTCAATAATTGCTAAGAACAATAAAAAATAAAGTAAAATCATAATATTTTCTTTCAATTTAAGTCTATAGCATAAAACTCTATTTAAAAAAAATCACACAGTTAAGGATCTAAACAAAAACATAGGCTATATAAATAACTCACCGTCAAAAATCACAATGACATGGTTCTTGACAAAAACATCGTGTTTTTAACATCCTGCGATTCAAACACAAGTAAATTCAATTTAAAACATTGAAGGACACTTACCAACAATCAAAAGAAAACGAAAGTCTTTCAGGAAACAGCAGCAAGTTATAAAAACCTCCTAAAACGAAACCAAAGTTCTAAATGACAAACGGGACTTGAATAAGAATAAGCTGTGAACCATAGCTTAATTGAAAAGAGCTAGATCACATTTTGCGCTTTTATCTCAGTCGTAGCCTCGCGTTTTGACTTAAATAAAAACATTGTACACGAGGATACGCATCAGACTATACACTGCTAGCTCTTATATCTTATTGACTGGCCTCTCAGCTCAGTTGATAGAAATTCTGCCTTCTGCGCCTTAAGTCGTGGGTTCAATTCCCATCGAATAAATATTTGTGTAGTGAACGCAGATGTTTGTTCTGTGTCTAGGTGTTATACTGTATGTATTTATAAAAAAAAAAGGTATACAAGTATCATATCAGCTATCTGGTTCCCATAGTACAAACTCCCGCTTAGTTTGGGGCTAGATAGTGTTGTGTGAATTGTCCGCATTATTTATTTTATTTATCCTTGCAGTAAGTATTTTTTTTCTTTGGTTTGAGGTAACTTGAGCTGTATCCTACTGTACGAGTATCCTACTAACGCAGCACATCACATACATTCACTGTGAACTCAATAAACTATCTAGATATCTAGCTTGCATTGCCCTAATTTTGACAATAACATGTGATTAGTGCAATAAAAGCAGTGTTCAATTATCACTCGATCACCCCTCAGCTAGTTAGCAACCCTTAGCAGTTTAGCCATAGCCTAACTTACTGTTTGGGTTAAAGCCCAAGCAAACATTGTGGATGTTTTGCAACTTGTCAATGATCAAATCAAATCAAAAAAAATGTTTGATTGCAGCACTCGCTCGACGCTCTACCAAATCCCATACAAAAGCCTCGTTCGAAACAATTTGAAACAAACCTGAAATGCCATGAAATGTGCAGCAAATAACAGTTGAATAAATCTGCCCGAATTCACAAAACTGAGACTTTTAATTATAGGCAACAGAAAGTCTTCGATTAGTTTTTATTGGATTATAACAGCGACTAAAGAGAGGAATGTTCCTGAATGTACTGTGATGTTCACCAAATACTCTGTAGTGTGTCATCATCATAAGCCTTAAGAAGTATAATGCTAAACATAGGCCTCCCCTATACGTTTCCAGTAAAAACAATTCTGAGCCCTCCCCATTCACCGACGTACCGCGATCTTAACGATGTCGTCGGCCCATCGGGTGCGTGAACGTGGTGTGTAGTGGATGTGAACCAGCTATTTCTTAAATGAGCTGTGACATTCACAAAGCTTCATCCTATATTACAGTGTGATTTATATAGTGTCTCAAGTTTATTTTAGAATAGTAATGAATTTAATCAAACTAAACTTTTAAGATGCCTGCTTGAAAGAAAGAAAAGAAAGAGAATTACAATAATTTAGGGTACACTACCAGTCTAAAACGTAAAACATATTAAAAGAGATGTAAAATTCTCTCGTTATTCAAATCATGTCCATCCAAAGGTTGTCTGGAAGAGATCGCTCATAGCGATAAGACCGCCCATTGTGCTTCGCTATAGTTTTAGTTTTTCGCTATGTGTAATGTCCTATTCTTGTGGTGTACAATAAAGTGTTATCTATCTATCTATCTAAAATAAAACTATTAAAAACAAAAAGGCATGCAAATTATATCTATAAGTAGTACTTAATATTATATAGATACTAGCGGCCACCCGCGGCTTCGCTCGCCCCGTTCCCGTTACCTTTTCGGGATTTATTCACCTTTTAAACCTTCTCTAGACTTCCACAAATAATTCAAGACCAAAATTAGCCAAATCTGTCCAGCCGTTCTCAAGCTCTAGCGAGACTAACGAACAGCAATTCATTTATATATAATATAAGATTATAAGTATATTATACAAGGTGTATCTAAATATGTGTACTATGCGAAGGTGGGGGGTTTCAGACCACAATGGTGATCAGTTGTGGGGGGGAGAAAATTAAAAATTCTTATTTTCAGTTTCCCATACAAAAATATTTAATTTCATAATGCCTAAATAAATTGACAACCCTATCCTTGTAACCCCTTGACCCCTTGACCTACTACCTCTGTAGGTCTATTACTACTACCTACTACCTCTGTAGCTGAGTTTAGGGTTGTCACTTTGTATAAAGTCAGCTGTTCATGTTGAAACTTCGTTGCAGTTTTTTTCAGAGATACCAATCGAAGTTCGAAAAGTCGTTGAACAAAAGTTGTTCCCCGGGGGGTGGAAATTCACCCCCCTTCGGGATAGTACACATATTTTGATACACGTTGTATAGTGTCTCAAGTTTATTTTAGAATAGTAAAGAATTTAATCAAACTTTACTTTTAAGATGCCTGTTGAAAGAAAGAAAAGAAAGAGAAACATTTTATTTACCTTATGAACTTATTACAATAATTTTGGGTACACTACCAGTCTAAAACGTAAAACATACAAAATCAAAATAAAGTTAATTAAAAACAAAAAGGCATGCAAATTAAATCTATAAGTACTAATATTATATGTATATTATTAGTATATTATATAGATCATTTAAGAACGCGTTAATCTCGGGAACTGTAGGCCTACCATGAGCTCTGTCTGGTTTTGTCTCTGGTTCTGGTTTTGACTCTGTGTGAGTGTTGACTTAATAAATCCTACGTCAAAACGTCGCACACACAATAAAATGCACAGGTAAGCACTCACACAAACTCAAAAGCAAAGCCAGAGACGGAGCCAGACAGAGCTCATGGTAGGCCTACAGCTAGAATCTGCTTTCTTCTCTAATTTTGATAAAAATAGAATACTCTTTAACGTTCTGGTATGACCTAGCGAAAAATCAAATACCCAGGCAACGCCGGGTCTCGCGGCTAGTATACTTCTATTTATATTTACTTTTCCATCTGCCCTAGACCTAAAAATGAATGTTTTAAGTAATCCTTATCATTGATAAGGGCCAACCGTGTCAAGGTAATTAGGGCAATCATTATCATTAGATTCTTAAACTTAAAGATTAGAATCTATAGTTAAAACGTAGTTAATTTTAAGGGTTCGATGTACTCGTACTGGTAAAAATGTAAAGTGTTCCGTATGTTTAAAAAAAAGGTGTAGAGAAACCCCTCCACACTATCTAGCCCCAAATTAAGTAGAGCTTGTACTATGGGAACAAGATAGCTGATATACTAACATACATTATTTTTTATAAATATATACATAGAATATTGTAAAACACCCAGATAGAAAAACAAACTGACTGGCCTCTCAGCTCAGTTGGTAGTAGCTCTGCCTTCTGCGCCGTAGGCTGTGGGTTCGATCCCCACTAAGAACAAATATTTGTGTGATGAGCACCTTGGATGAGCACAGATGTTTGTTCTCTGTCTGGGTGTTATATTGTATTCTAAGTATATAATTATTTTGAAAAAAATGTATATAAGTAATATTATTATATCAGCTATCTGGTTCCCATAGTACAAGCTCTGCTTAATTTTGGGCTAGATAGTGATGAGTGAATAGTCCATTAAAAAAAAAACTGTTTTCACCACAAAAATATTTGTTCTCGGTGGGGATTGAACCTACGCCCTCCAGCCCAGAAGGCAGAGCTAATACCAACTGAGTTGTGAAAGTTGGAAGTATAACCTTCCAAACAAAAAAGTTTTTAAATTCGTTCATAAACGACGAAGGTTGCTATAACAAACATTATAAAATAAATTAAAAAAATTGAGAATTAAGAATCTTCTCCGGTCGGTTTAAAAATATCCAAAGGTGCACAACTGGATTCGAACCCACGACCTAATAAGTGGGGTTACACAATAGAGACGTGCTCCTGATATTACGCTGTCATTAATTACCTCAAGTGCATACCTGATAATGATAAATACTTCAATGCAGAGCACCATTTGAAGTCATCCATCAATATTGTTCTAAGATGGTTAAGTTTTTAAAGAATTTTGCCAAATCTTCTTCAAAAATCCACTTTCTGATTGGGGGAAGATAAATAAGCTGAAAGAGAGAGATAATGAAAGAGACATAAATCTCACGCCAAAATAATCTTCTTCTTCTTCTGATCGTATTACTGGTTCTTTCAAATCATCTGAGTAGCGAAAAAAATAAAGTTAGATACGCCTCAGAGAGGCTCTTTTCGTGCAACTCGACCATGTTTTCGACTGAATCTTTTTTGCAGGTTCAACGACATACCGGTTTCCTCGCGATGTTTTCCTCCGCCGTTTGAGAGTACTTGCTCTCTAACAAGTAGCTTACGCTACTCAACATAATTTTTGAAGACCTATCCATAGATACCCCACACGTATGGGTTAAAAAAAATTTTTGAGTTTCAGTTTCAAGTATGTGGACCCCCAAAATTTATAGTCTTTTTTCTATTTTTGTGTAAAAACCTTAATGCTGTTTACAGAATACATCTACTCACCAAGTTTCATCAGTCTAGCTCTTATGGTTTCGGAGAAAAATCGCTGTGACACGGCCGGACAGACAGGCAGACAGACATGACGAATCTATAAGGGTTCCGTTTTTGCCATTTGGCTACGGAACCCTAAAAACGCATTCAGATCAGCATTTTTTTATTATTTCAATATCGTTAACCATCCCTACGACCAACCCCAAACTAAGCAGAACAATGGAAACTATGAAACTATGGGAACCAGATAGCTGATAAAATACTTCTACATTATTTATTTGTAAACACAGACTTAGAATACAATACAACACTTAGACAGAAAAGAAACATCTGCGTTCACCACACAAATATTTACTTCTCGGTGGAGATCGAACATACGACCTACAATGCAGAAGGCAGGGCTACTACCAACTGAGCTGAGAGGCTAGTTAAAAAAGTTGTGCATTTGACGGATGAAGAAAAAGATGGACAGATCCACATTTTCTCTCTTGGCTTATTATTGATTTTAGACTACGAGGGAACAGACGCACACACTTATTACCCCCTTTTCAGTAGGGGTATTTTCTGATTATGGGGTGTTATATACAGAACCCTAATCGACCCCAAACAATCCCTTTGTTGTCCTCACATGCCCTAATCAGACACTTGTGATGCAAACAATGCTATCAGTCAACTGTTGAGAATTAGTGTGAAGGTTCTAAATATCAGATAATTATTTGTAAACCTCGTATATAAATGTTTGAGAATTGAGTTTGAGAGAGAGCCTAAGCTGGACAGTAGAAATCATGGTGCCGCTTCTAGTAGGATTGGTGTTGGTTGGGTGTGTGGGTAAGGAAATTCACTATTTTAAATTTTTTTTCGATTGTTTTTTTGGATTTGCATCTATTTACTATTAACAACGCCTTTATAAATATTAACATGTTTTATGCATTTACAATTACATTAACAGAACAAGCATAATATGGCCCGCTTCAAAGTGGTAACCATCACCTCTAAGTATTGCATCAGGACCGTGCCCTACGATGCACTGCCCTGCGTCCAGGCTTACAGATGTTCAGCCTCACGTGCCAGTAATTTCACCGACACCCACACCCTTCAAACCGAAACACAGCAATGCTGGTTCACGGCAGAAATCATTCTTCTTCTAATCCCGTCAGTACTTCTTTCAAACCAGTGAGTGGAGTGAAATAATATTCAGAGTTTCTACTTCTGTTATGCTCTCTAACGACGCGAGGTCCGAAATATTGAAAGAGTTGTACTTTCTGCTAAGATTATGGTTGAACATTGATAGAGTGTTTTAAAGGGCGGCATTTAATCCAAACAACAAAGATTTAATTTCATGCCTACAACCTGTGCCCATGCACGACTTCTCCGCATATAATGGTGTCTTCGGGTATAATTTTGAATTTGCAGCTAAAAAATCTGTATTTGCATGCGTGTGGCATAGTTTTCTGCCCGCACAATATGTCTGCCCGTTCTGTAAGCACCGCATTTATAAAATTAGTAAGGATTCATAAATGAGTATTATTTCAACAGGAACAACTCCACTGAAAGAGTCACAGGATGTCAAGATAGTTGGGGGTGAGAACATCGACATAACAGAAGCACCCTACCAAGTATCGGTTCTATTCAGGGGGCGTCACTCTTGCGGCGGTACAATAGTTAGCAAGGACATTATCATCACTGCTGCACACTGTGTTATGGGGTAAGACTAGTAATAACCAAACGGAAAGCGCTAAAACGTTCATCATCAACCTATATCAGTCCACTACTGGACGTAGGTCTCTCCCAAGACGCGCCACTGAGCCCGGTCTTCGGCTCTTCTCCACTAGTGCTTGCCAAATACATTTCGCAGATCGTCACCCCACCTTGCCTGAGGGCGTTTTAAACTACGTTTTCCTAATCGCGGTCTCCACTCATTCCTAAAACTCTTAGTTTAGTAAAACTTTCATAGCGGGATCAATTTGAACTTCTTCGTTAGCCTGAAGTCCACTGCTGGACATAGGCCTCTCTTGCCCATTTCCAGGAAGAACGATTCTGAGTCCTTTCCATTCGCCGCCTTCCCGCGATCTTAATAATGTCGTCAGTCCATCGGGTGGGTGAGCGGAGCGCCCTACGATTTCTCTTCGAGCTTGTGGTCACCATTCGAGAACCTTTTGAAATATATTGATTGAGAGAAATAGCTCAAATAAACTTTGATTTAGTCAGTGTTTGTAATAGCGTCGGTTCATAAAATGTCGAAGGTCTGCAGTAACAAACATACAACCGAATTAGCATCCACCTTTTCATTTAAAGTTTGTTAAAAACGATTCGAGTTTACTCCTTCCATCCCCCTTGATATTTACAATCCATCTGTTTCTCATGAGTAATATCAGATAAAACTTATTTCCCTACCAGATCAAAGCCAACGGACTTTCAAGTCCGAGCTGGTTCATCCTCCAACTCCGAAGGTGGGCAGATCATCCCCGTTGGTGATATGATATGGCACCCCAACTTCAGCTATACAGAAATGGACTGTGATATTGCGGTTCTTTGGCTGTCCTGGCCTCTCGAGTTCAATGCTGCAGTCATGCAAGTTAGGATGGTGGATGCTGGTGAAGAGGTTGGCGATGGAGCGTTGACCACTGTCACTGGATGGGGTAATACTGCGGTAAGAATTGGAATCATGAACAGCATTTCAGAAGGGAAGTCCACTGCTGAAATCGACCTGCTTATTAGATTCTCCGAGCGACCAGCCTTGGCTTAGCATGCCATGCCATGTGCCGTGAGCCATAGACATCGATTAGTCTAGAAAATAGACTTAGACTAATGTTTGTCATCGGTTTGTAGGTATGTTATCTTTGGTAAAAGAAATGTTGTCGAAAGCACACATGCTACGCGTTCGAAATGAACGATGAAGAATTTTATTGAGAAGTTCACTTCTTCTTCCATTGACTACCCGTGGTCTCTTTCAAATCAAATCAAAAGTGTATTTTATTCAGTAGAATCGCAAGAATCACTTTGAAACATCTTAAAGCTACGTGAGCCTAGGTGCCAGTTCCAAGGCACCACGGTTTGGGACTAATAGTATAGATATTTTAAATTCACTGTTTCAAATTTGTCCGTTTCTTGGTCTACTTGATTCCTGAATTTGCATGTGTTTAGGAAGGAGGCGGCTACCCTACAACTCTTCAAAAGGTGCTGGTCCCTAAAGTGAGCAACCAAGTGTGTGATGCAGCCTATAACGCCATCTACAGCATATCTTCGAGAATGCTGTGCGCAGGAGCACCTGGAGGTGGAAAAGATGCCTGCCAGGTAATTTTGTTTTATTTTTTGGTGACGTCTTTCAGGTAACTTAAAACATTTTGCTCTCAATGGGAGGTGGTATAATTTCCATGCAATGTTTTTTTTTATACTACTAGCTGATGGAACAAGCATATGGACCACCTGATGTTAAGCGGTAACCATCATATTCATATGCGATGAGAGTATAATTGTATAGACTGAAATAAGTATAGAACATATCGTTATTTCTCAATGTGTATGACCTGTAAAGTAATGCTTTGTTAGAGGTGATATATACCACTTAGCATCAGGTGGGCAGGTGGGGCAGGTACCACAAGCTCTGACTGGCTCTAGTTTTGAGTCTCTGTGAGTGTTGACTTAATAAATCCTACGTCGAAACGACACACGCTCAGTATAATAATACCTACACTGCGAGCACTCACACAGACTCAAAACCCGAGCCAGGGACAAAGCCAGACAGAGCTTGTGGTACTACAGAAATTGTATATTATTTTATAGAGTAGGTGTGTCTGGGAGTCACATTAGCCATCTTAAATCTTTTGTTCCAGGGTGACAGTGGTGGTCCTTTGGTGTTCAATGATAAACTAGCCGGAGTTGTTTCTTGGGGCCTTGGATGTGCCAGACCTGACTACCCTGGAGTGTACGCGAAGGTATCAGCATTGAGGACCTGGGTTGATCATAATATAAGCTTCATGAGAATAAAGCATTTTGCATATCTCAAAGCTTAATTTGACTATGAATTAAACAGACTACTCGAATAACTACTCGATTTTTTTTTCTTGGGTTTAATCCTATTTCCCCCGTAGACATAATGAAATATTCAAGCGAAAAAAAATCTTATTTAGGTACAATATTATAATTTACTCTTTAAATTAAAACATTTTATTTACAACAGAATATATACATTATTTACAAAAACTATTATTATAAAACATGAAATAATTAAAAAAAAAAAATAATAATAATACTCTTTAAGCCTCCGCTATACTCTGGTCTAAAAACAAAACACGACCGGAAAGTTGGAAAAATTTAAAATAAAGATGGCGTTGCCTGACCTGAGCTGTGAATTCATGTATTTGATACCAACTATTACTTATTCTGTGCTTGGGTCTGACATTTGTCACGACATTACAATGTGTTGACTAGAATACGCTTCGTTAGACAAAAACACAGACAGATATTCAGTAAATAAATATAACCCAATTGTTATGTTAGCTGATTCCCGTCGCAGAGTTTCCATTGCATATTTTTCATCCAGGATTGGTGATAACAATGGCAAGCTGTGCGGTATTTTTTGAACTACCACGAACGCTACATTTTAAATCTAACTTATATAGTAGTGTAGTAGTAGTAGTCTAATTTATATAGTATAACAAGCAAATAGCCTCAGATTTAATAAAAGAAACCTTCCACCAAGAAGAGATTTTCCTCATATTATGCAAAACCAGAGTGAGTTGCAAGTTCATAAATGTCGGTAGTCGGTGAATGAACACTTGTATTTTTTAAAGGTAAAAAACGGAACCCTTATAAATTCGTCATGTCTGTCTGTCTGTCCATCCGTATGTCACAGTCACTTTTTTTCAAAAAAATGAAATGAAATGAAAAGAAATAATTTATTTGCTTGAAGTATGGTACTTACAAAACTGTAAAAGCTATATGTACTGGTGAAACTTGGTAAATAGATGTATTCTGTAAACCGCATTAAGATTTTTATACTTAGAACTGACACTCAAAAAATATTTTTTCATAAAACTTATGAGTTTTCTTAACATTAAGTAAAAGATTATTAAACCAGTTAAGTATTTACGACAGAGATGCGTTAACGTCATCGTAATTAGCCTTCTATCTATCGACTTTAAAAATTAATGAGGTATCGTCAGCAAATAGTACTGTTTCACATAGTTTTTTAACCAAAAAAGGAAGGTCGTTTACGTACACTAGAAACAAGAAAGGACCTAATATCGAACCTTGTGGCACCCCTATGTCAATAACTGACCCAAAAGATCTCTCACCGCCCACATCAACTTTAAGGATTCTATCAGTCAAGTACGATTGTAATAAGTCAATGGAGCGATTTAGAATACCGTAATGTTTAAGTTTAGATATTAAGAGGGTGACGGACGCAGCTCGCAACTTCAATTCGAGGCGCGGGCAAAAATTGCTCCGAATATAGCTATCTCTATTCATTTGATGCGGGCGCCACGGAATATATAATAGTAGTATACACACACAGGCGCTCGTGTGACGCACTACTTCTATACGTGAATCCAACCATAGTGCCGCGCTTGTGCGTGTGCGTCAGCCACTGATAACGATTTTTATGCATTGCCTAATTTCGTCAACGTTACTAACACCCGTTTTCATTAAACCTAGGCGACGCCTAAATCGGATGCCTAAATATTAACGGGCCGACGTACACAGCTCGCAACTTCAATTCGAGGCGTGAGCAAAAACTGCTCCGAATATAGCTATCTCTATTCATTTGATGCGGGCGCCACGGAATATATAATAGTAGTATACACACACAGGCGCTCGTGTGACGCGCTACTTCTATACGTGAATCCAACCATAGTGCCGCGCTTGTGCGTGTGCGTCAGCCACTGATAACGATTTTTATGCATTGCCTAATTTCGTCAACGTTACTAAGCGTCAGATAGGCTAGTGGCTAGGGCGTGCGGATTCACACTGAGAGGACGAGGTGGGCGGGAGTTCAAATCTGGTCAAAGAGAGTTGACTTTTTGCACCCTACAATTTTATGTTTTTATTTTTTGTGGCTGCATTACCTGACTAACCCTCTAAGCTTATTGCTTGCTTGTTTCGCTTTTCTAGTATTCAATAAGCAAGGATTGGTCATGCTCTGAATGCAAGAATAAAGTGAAAAAAAAAACAACATTCCTGAACCGATAAAGAACCTTCAGAGTAGCTATTTACGCACTTAGAAAAGACACCAGGAAATTCTCTAACATGATACGAGTGAGTTTATTCATCAGGTAGGGTTTGTGCGGGTTCTGGACCAAATTGAAGAAGAGTAAAGAGAACCATTGACTCCGAGTTGAGTTGAGAAAGCCATTGACCCTGGCGCGGAGCGATGGAGTTGTGGTTGATGACGTTCCAGTAGAAGATGATGGGTGGGAGTCCGCTCAACATCAGGTGTGGTGTGGTTTGCTTGACCTCATTGGCCTAGTGGTTGGAGGGTGCGGGTTCAAAATCAGTGATAACGTTACAGTAATAGATGATGGGTGGGGTCCGCTCTACGTCAGGTGGGGTGTGGTTCGCCAGACTTCATCGGCCTAGCGGTTGGGGGGCGTGGGTTCAAAACCAGTCATGACGTTACAGTTGAAGATCATGGGTGGAGGTCCGCTCAACATCAGGTGGGGTGTGGTTCGCCAGACCTCATCGATCACACACACACAGCAATAAAAAACACGCAAAGCGGCTCACTTACCAAAGTACAGAAAGTCTAATAATGTGACTGCATTTAAAAATATACTTTATTCGTTGAGCAATTAGGTTGCTTTTATTCTGCTTATTTACATTCGCAAAACCAACGATTGCGAACATCGACCTACAATTACATGGACCTCGGCTTTCGCACAAAACTCGCGAAAAAAATGTACCAAGCTAACCTACTATAGGTGGATACTTATATAATGATTATAAACAAACTGAAAAAAAAATTATTTATAAGTCTTTTTATTTAATAGTTTTTTTTTATTAAAAAAAAATATTTTGTTCAAGTATTTCTCAGTCCTTTTATCAATATTTCCACCGGACGTTGAGTGGTAGCAGTTTTTTGAACTACAAATAAATAAAGAAAAAAAATAATTTGTTGTAATTTTTCTTAGACCTTTTATCAATACTTCATATACAGGGTGGAATTTTGTAATGACACCTGGAGGGAAAGTACTCTTAATACTGCAGATAGAAAATTTTACTCACAGGAAACATTCCTTTATTTTTGAATAGAAAGCAAACTGCATTCAAAGTTTTTCGAAAATTCTCTCACACCCGGGAATTGAACCGGCTAAAATCAGAAAAATTATACCTTGTACTTTTATTGCATCGATCGTTAGTCAATTATAAGGATGAAATCTCTCTAACAAACATGATAAATTAAATGAAAGAAAAACCAGGAAATCTTAAATTAATTTAATTATTTACAAAAAATGGTTAACTAACTAGTTACTTGAAATTAGTTGCTTGAAATGGGCTCCATTCTCTTGGATACACAAATTTATTCTTTTAA
Organism: Thera obeliscata; assembly: GCA_947578465.1. Taxonomy (NCBI): domain Eukaryota; kingdom Metazoa; phylum Arthropoda; class Insecta; order Lepidoptera; family Geometridae; genus Thera; species Thera obeliscata. Next base: position 6,401,912 of record OX387923.1, on the reverse strand, counting down.
CGAATTCATTTCTTTAAAAGAATAAATTTATTCCTTTCAAAAAAAAAAAATAATTTAAAAATTATTTCATTTTTAATTTTAGAAATTGCTTTCTATTCAAAAATAAAGGAATGTTTCCTTTGAGTAAAATTTTCTATCTGCAGTATTAAGAGTACTTTCCCTCCAGGTGGCATTACAAAATTCCACCCTGTATAGAAATTAATGGTTCATAATTTGTTTTAGTCGAAATGTTGGCTTTTTTCGAAATTTCGGCAGACTTTTTGACCTAGTGCTGCACCTTGATTTCGTTTACCCAACCTACAACCTACCTAGGTACTTAGTATTTCCCATCTTCACTTAGTACCCTTCCTAAACTAACAATTATCAAATATCTAAGCATTATGTTTTATGCCAGTGTAGGTATTTAACTAGTCCGAAGTCCGAGCGATTCACACACACAACCGAAGTGTCCCGTGTGCTTCAAGCGTTTCCTCCCCCTGCACCCCGCCACCCGCACCGTGCGTGCGCGATAGCAATAGTAGCCGTTCGAAAATGCCATGAATTTGATCGTGTTCCGTAATACCAAAAATGATGACTGAAAACTTTTTGTATTCTTCACATAGTATTTTTATTCTGTAACTAGACAATATAAACTAGGTTCCTTAACAAAAAACACGTAAGATATTGTTGTTTTTAGTACGAAACCAATAGGTAGAAAACTTGATAAGTTTAGCATAAAAATGTGCAAAATGCGATTGGTGTTTATTTCATTTTAGGTAAGTAATTTGAAATAAAAACTGTTGAGGAACCTAGATAAATACTATGCAAATACAATTATTACAATAATATGGTGTAAATCTGTCTAAATTAGAATTCATTTTGGTATTCCGTTTGTATGAAAATTTTCCATACGTCAGCCCCTTAACTAGTTTTTTCGTGTGCGCGAGCTGCAAGCAGCTCGCGTGTCGGTGTGCTACTCCCAGTTTTACATTACACTTGCACTTGTAAAACCCCAAAAAGTAGTAAAGAAAGTCCTAAGTAACCCTAAAAGTCGATCAGTGAATCAAGTTCCTCAGTGTAGTAAAACCCCAATCAAAGTCCTAAAGAACCCTAAAATTGTTTACATAATCAAGGTCCTAAGTGAAGTAAAATTCCAATTAAAGGCCTAAGGAACCCTAAAAGTTGTTTATTTTATCAAGTTCCTCAATGTAGTAAAACCCCAATCAAAGTCCTAAGGAACCCTAAAAATGTTAACATTATCAAGCTCCTAAGTGTAGTTGAAACTCCAATCAAAGTCCTAAGGAACCCTAAAAGTCGAACACTTAATCAAATTGCTCAATGTAGTAAAACCCCAATCAAAACCTTATACGGAACCCTAAATTGTACGTCAAGCCAAAACCCTTAACGGGTCGAAACCGCTGAAAGGAACCCAAACGTTGACTACCGGGTCGCGTGCATCGCGAGCTGCAAGCAGCTCGCGTCCTCAATGCGTTCCCACAGGGGCGGAACCCTAAACCAAGTGAAGATCCAATCAAACACCTTAAAAAACCTAAAATTCAATCTCCAATCATAGTCCTCAGTCGAATGAACCGTTTGAACGACCTTAATCGGACGATTTTTGCAAAACCGGAAGTGGCACAGCCGCCATTTTGAATTTTGAACTGTCAGTCTAGTGAACATTTTTTCACAAGATTCAAGATTCAAGATTCAATAAGCGTTTATTCAATACGATACAAGAATCACTTTGAAACGTCTTAAAGCTAGGTGAGTCTAGGTGCCAGTTCCACGCGACCAAGCGTAGAAGAACAGGCAACAAACTACGTCTCGGTTCCTACCGTTTTTTTATATGATCCTTTTACAAATCAAAAATAGTCTAAAATAATAGCAGTGAAGTTCCAGTGTGGTGCCACTTCACTTAGTCAGACGTATGCAATGTAATTATACAAAAGCAAAAGTTTCAAAGACAGCACACGCTACGCTTCAAAGTTATAATAAAGTATCTACACAGATATAAAAATAAGATATTAAATAGTAGGTACAGACATTGCAAATTGACATGCTAGCTTCCTATGGGTAGAGTGACCGGGACATCGGGCCACGCAGTTTTATCATTCATATAGCTATCTAGAGTATAGTACGCTTTCTTTATCAAATTACTCTTAATATAGGCTTTAAACTTCCGAATTGGAAGCTTAGTTGCATTTTCCGGAAGTTTATTGTAGAAGCGTACAGTGTTCCCCATAAAAGACCCATTTACCTTCTGTAAACGAAATTTGGGAATATAAAGTTTATTTTTATTTCTAGTGTTAATATTATGTGAATCACAATTTTTCTGAAAGCTACAGATGTGTTTGTGAGTGTACAGTAAGTTTTCATATATATATTGTGAAATTACTGTGAGGATATTAATTTCCTTAAATCGCTCCCTCAATGAGTCTCGTGATTTCATTTTATAGATGGCACGTATGGCCCTTTTTTGTAAAACGAATATAGTTTGAATATCAGCTGCTTTCCCCCAGAGAAGGATACCGTAAGACATAACACTATGGAAGTAGCTGAAGTAAACTAGCCTAGCTGTAGCTTCATCAGTGAGCCATCTTATAGTCCGAACTGCATATGCAGCCGAACTTAGTCTGGCAGCAAGTGCTTTGATTTGCGGTCCCCACTGCAATTTTTTGTCAAGACTAAGTCCTAAGAAGATAGTAGAATCTACAAGGTTAAGTGACTCTCCATTAAGTATAATATTAGTTGGCCGGAGAGTCACATTTGGTAAGGTAAACTTAATACACTTGGTTTTCTTAGCATTAAGTAAAAGATTATTAACGTTAAACCAGTTAAGTATTTGCGACAGAGATGCGTTAACGTCATCGTAATTAGCCTTCAATCTATCAACTTTAAAAATTAATGAGGTATCGTCAGCAAATAGTACTATTTCACATAGTTTTTTAACAAAAAAAGGGAGGTCATTTACGTACACTAGAAACAAGAAAGGACCTAATATCGAACCTTGTGGCACCCCCATGTCAATAACTGACCCAGAAGATCTCTCACCGCTCACATCAACTTTAAGGACTCTATCAGTCAAGTACGATTGTATTAGGTCAATGGAGCGATTTAGAATGCCGTAATGTTTAAGTTTAGATATTAATGTAGCATGATTTACACAGTCAAAAGCTTTGGAAAGATCGCAGAATACCCCAATCGCGTCTTGTGAGTTTTCCCAGGCATCATATATGTGCTTTAAGAGTAGAATACCAGCATCAGTCGTTGATCGACCTTTCGTAAATCCAAACTGGTGGCTATGAAGTATCCCATTTAGGTTAAAATGTGATAACAACTGAGTAAGAATAACTTTCTCAAATATTTTACTTAGCGTAGGCAATACTGAGATAGGTCTATAGTTAGCAGGGTCATTTGCATTTCCAGATTTGAACAGGGGAATGAGTTTACTAGGTTTCATTAAATCAGGAAAAACACCCTCATCAACACATCTATTAAAAATATACGCTAGACACGGTGCAATATCAGTTATAATAGTACTGAGTAGTTTTGTAGACATTCCCCATAAATCTTCAGTATTTTTAATGTTTAACGATTTAAATGTCTTCACGATTTTGTCAGCATTAATGTATTTAAAACTAAAGATATTATTACATTTTTTAACACTAGACTCTAACAATGCCATCGCACCAGAGGCCGAGGAATTTAAAGACGATGTCACTACTTTAGGGATACTGGAAAAGAAACTATCAAACGCGTTGGCTACTTCAATGTTTGTTGTCAAAAGATTATTGTTTACTTTCAAATGAATTTTTTTATTACGGAGTTTTGATTTGCCAGTCTCATTATTGACTATTTTCCAGGTAGCTTTAATTTTATTTGTGGATTTTTCAATTTTTCTTTTGATATGCAATGATTTTGCTGCGTGACAAGCTCTTTTAAATGCTTTAGAGTAGTTTTTAATATGTAGAATAAATGCTGGGTCATTGAGCATTGATTCCCTAGCAGCATACAGCTCATATAATGTATTCCTACTTTTGTAAATACCTGGGGTGGCCCAGTCAGCGAACGCGACACTAACACTAGCTTTACATGTTTTAAGTTTAAACGTATCCTTGTGTTCATCATTAATTAAATTTGATAAGTTGGAGAAAAGATCATTCGGGTCAGTCAGACAAGGCATGAGAGACACTTTCAGTTCAATATTGGTTTGAAACTTTTTAATACGGCTCTCTGTGATAGGCCTGTGGGTGAAAATCTCGTGTTTATCTAAAATTTTATAAGCAAATTTAGCGCTATGACCGTAGTGATCTGAACTAAAATGCCTAACTACTGATTTACTTACTGGCTCATGACTGCTAAAAATATTGTCAAGACAGGTGGCTGTTGTTAGTGTCACCCTTGTTGGATCTTGAAACAAGCAGTGTAGGTCAAAACATTTAAACAAATTTAGCAGCCTCTCAGAAAGAGGGTGAACTGGGATATCTACATTAAAATCTCCACAGATTATTACGGTTTTATTACAGTTAAAGATTTTACGCAGTACATCTTCCATAGTGGATTCATACAAGGTGAAATCCGCGTCCGGGGGACGGTAAACGCTCACAACTATGTGCCGCTCCAGCTCCACACACGACAGCTCACAGTCCTCTCGATACTGAGATTTGCAATGTCTTTACGCTCTTTGCATTTCAATTGATTGCTTACAATAATTAAAGAACCACCTCGCATAGCGTTCTTTCGTTTAAAAGAGCTTACAATACTATATTTTTCATAAAAAGGGAGTAACTCTAGTTCTACTATCCAGTGTTCTGTAATACACATGATGTCTACACTGAAACAATTCATAAATAGTTCTAATTCTAAAACTTTGCTGGGAAGCCCTTGCATATTTTGGTGTACGACATTTAAAGTGCCTGGACTTCCCATTGTCGAGGACACTAGTTTAAATGTTGGGCAATAGGCCCCAAAGCTTGTTCACCCATATTAGTACTGCTACTAACTGGGGACTTGTCGGTGAACTGTGTTATAGTACTTATAACAGGATCAAAAATATTAAATGCTAACAATTTAGCAATAGTTATTTTACTACGTTTACTTAAGGACATAGTACCTCTAGTCAATTTACAATTACTAATAAAACTATTAGTGTCGAAATACAAAACGTCTCTATTAAAAAATTAAATTAAATAAAAATTAAATATTATTTTATTTCAGATAACTTGATCCATAGTTGTTAGTAGGTACACACTTAAAAAATATGTTAGGCTGGCTCACAAAACAAACAAAACAAATAACAACAATAAATAAATAAACGCTCTGATGTCCAAGTAATGACGTCATAATGTGCATCACCTATGCCGTCATCACTCGCACACAGTGTTTAATAAAAGGGCTATCCCATTTGGCAGCAATGGTGCCCAGGATGTTATTGTCTATGACGACATGTCAAATTGTATAGCATTAAGTTATACTTAAATCCCAATTACATACACACCCCTAAGACACCCTAAATTTCAGTAGGAGGGGGTTCTAAATTTCCCTAAATTTCAGTAGGGTGGGCGTGGTCGCGTGGCGGCTCGCTTCGCTCGCCGCAACGTTCCCCCCGGGTTCAGGAGGAGGGGGTTCTGGGGGCTTGAGGGGGGGGTCACAGCACGGCTCGCTTCGCTCGCCGCGACCCTCCCCCCGGGTTCAGGAGGAGGGGGTTCTGGGGGGCTTAGGGGGGGGGGGGGGGGGGTCACGCTTTGCTCGCCGCACTGTTCCCCATGGTTGCATGGCGGCTCGCTTCGCTCGCCGCAATGCTCCACTCGAAAAAAAGGGTCAAAAATAATAAAGGGGTCTAGAGGGGGGAGGGGGGCAAAATTTATTTTGCTTTCAAAATAATCTCACCTTCCCTACATGACCCAAAAAAAAAAGTCTTGCAAGTCACTCCGCTTGGAAGATACGAAAGGGGGGGGTGAAAAAAGGGGCAAGAGGGGGGTGTTTTTTTGTTTTTTCAATTCAGGAAGAAACCCTCTATACGAAACCCCAATCGAAAACCCCCTATCTCGACGGCATCCGGTAGCACTCACAAAAGGGGGGGTCCTGGGGGGCAAGGGGGGCAATTTTTTTTGTACAATAACATTCTTATCTTTTTTCTTCTCTTTCGTCTTCTCCCTTTTAATCTTTTTTTTTCTGAAAAGTAATATTTCATCAAAATCGGCTTAGCCGTTTTGTTTTATTGTTTGTTACTGCATACCTTCGTCATTTAATTTTATGATCCAATTTAGTATTTTTTTCTTTTATCTAAAGAAAAGAAGGTTATACTTCCAGATCTGTATGTAAATCTAGTAAGTATAACTTAGTGCATAGAATTCATGCCTATGGAAATAAATAATAATAATAATAATAATAATGCTGGACAATTCACACAACATGATCTAGCCCCAAGCTAAGCAAAGCTTGTGTTATGGGTGCTAGATAACTGATATACATAATACAATACATTACATGCATAGATAATTTTCATTTCAATTCATAAATGAATTGAAATGGAAATTATTTATGGGTGGCTTTAAGCTTTGCACTCATTTAGGCCTTCGGTGCTCATTGCGGTGGAGATCAGTGAAGCATTGTGAAATAACACTGTCTATTCGACTTATATTATTGTATTTTATCGGCATTTAAAAATATTAGGTATACCAAAGAGTTTCGACAATCCCAACTGACTCTTCAAAGTTCTGTCAAACGCAAAATCTTGGGAAACTCCTTGCTGCGTGTATAGAAATAGGCACATGTATTTTGGTATTTGGGTATTTGAGCGCACCGTGCATGAAGCCTTTGACAGAAAGTTCCAGAATTCGGGATTTAAAAGACGGCAATCAAAAATACTCAAAACCCATGATATTATTGTTATGACTGGGCTCTCAGCTCATTTATTAGTAGCTCTGCCTTCTGCGCCATAGGTCGTGGGTTCGATCCCCACCGAGAACAAATATTTGTGTGGTGATCATAGATATTTGTTCTCCATCTGGATGTTATATTGTTTTCCAAGTACCTATGTATTTACAAACAAAATGTATTTAAGTATTACATCAGCTATCTGGTTCCCATAATACTAACTCTGCTTAGTTTAGGGCTAGATAGTGTAGTGTAGATTGTCCATAATATATATAATTATATATACTTCCTTTTCATTGTAATGGGCTCCCAAACTCTTTGCAAAATCGACACTATTTTTATAAAGGCCTAAAATCGGCTACTAGTTTTTGAGTCTTCTTCTTGTCATGTCAATAGAAAATTAAAGCTGGTGTGGTGGATTATGAATGTGCCTCAAAAGTTTTGCTACTTCACGTTGGTTTCATTTATTGTTTTCCTTCACCGTTAGAGTGTACTGACATAGTGCACATAGGTTTTTTGGCAGATAAACTAATTTGTGCATGACGGGGTTTGAACACACGCCTTTAGAATCAAAAAGCGGGTCGCTACGACAATATAACCGGTGCTAAGCAACCAGAGCGCCCCTCCACCTAATGGACCGATGACATTCTAAAGATCGTGGGAAATCGGCAAATTGTTTTTTCATGGAAATGTATAAAGGAGGTCTATATCTAGCAGTGGACTTCTACTTACTGATGATGATGACGGAAAGCACTGGGTAGATAGGAAGATAGCTACTTATGCAACTACAAAAATGGAGGTATTTAACAAAAGCATTGCGCTTCGCTGGTCACGCACGATAGGAACGTGCCCTAGAATGTACTAGATAAGTTATATGCTACATAAAATATATACTTCTACAGGCTGATGATGATGTGAATACAGGTTATCGATCATAATGTATGATGAAGATGGTATTATGTCATTTCGTTACACTGTGACAATTTGTTTTGCGTTACACTGTGGCAAATTTATAATATCATAGTAACTATGATTTAATCTAGGGTATATTTTACGTAGTCAGAGATGAAATGTCATGTCGCGAAATTTGACATAGACCTCACGTCGTCGGCCGCGCGGGCTGTACTGAGAAGTAAGTAGGAAAGCCTAGCTATTTATATTTTTGAAAATTTTATTTTTTTATAAAAACTACGGCAACTAAGAAAAGTGCAATAACATCAGGTTTTTACGTATTTATTAAGGTAAACGGGAACAAAACTTTCATTGCAATGGCTCTAACAGCAACTGAAAAAAACCATCCCAAATCCAAAAAAAATTGAGAGTTTTTGGCAAACTTTGCGTTCAATTTTATCGAACCCAGTGAGTTTAAGAGAATTTCTAGCCTAATCATAATTTTTTTACACCATTTAATTGTTATATTTTACAAAAATAATAAATGGATTCATCCATACAACGAAAAAAAATGCTACTTTACATTTTCGGTTTCACCTGATGTAGGCCCCAGGAAAATTTGAAAATCGAACGCGGATTCAGCGATCTAATGTGCGCTGGCCAATGGCAAAATCCCTTGAGCTGAGCGCGAGCAGGGTGACTGCGTAAATGCTTTGAAATAGGCGGTTGGTTGAAAACAAAGATACACAGTAGATTGTTTTCGATTTAACAAGACTAACAGATAAATTAAACATCGTTGTTTACAAAAAAAAACACACTGTAGTCATTGCTTGCCATGAACTTATACTAATAACTTGTCTGCGTAAAACGCCTCTGCGGCGATGTTCACACGGCTCCTTTTAAGGTGGTCAAATTTCAGTCGACCCTTGTCTTATATGATATTACAAATAGTTTCAGTTTCAGTTGTAATGTATACGAGAACATGGAAGCTTAGGCATATGGCGCTTTTTCACTCAGGCTTAATCTTAGAATTGGTCGATGAAAAAGTTTGGCAGTACGTTATTTTTTTTTTCTAAGTTAGTAAACAAGCATACGGCCCACCTGATGGGAAGCGGTTACCGTAACCTATGAACGCTTGCAACACCAGAGGCATCACTCGCGCTTTGCTGACCCTTTAAATATTTACGTGTTAAGGCTTCTCCACGCAATAAAAATAAGGTCTATACATCTATTGTAGATGATTTATATAGCGTCAGGGGCAACTGATGATTTCTCATGCCCCTACTTACGGGACGCTATATAGTGCCTAGGACAGGATTTTAGGATATAAGCTTGCCCAGCACCTTTAACATTCCTGACAGCTTATAGTTGGCCTAATCATAGGAAAGACATGGGCAATACGTGCGAGACTAAGCCGCGGGTTTCCTCACAATGTTTTTCTCCAGTAGCCCACTCCAGTAGTCCAGTATTTCCCAAAAGTATAAGTTTTAAGTCGTTTTGGGCTATATAGCGCGGTGTGAAATATACACCACTATATCTATAATATTTAGACTCTATACATATATCAGCGTCAATGTAGGCTACCACAAGCTCTGGCTCTGGCAGAACTGGCACACACAGACTCAAAACCAGAGTTTTGAGTCTGTGTGTGCTCACCAGAGTGTATTACACTGTGTGTGACGTTTCGACGTAGGATTATTTGGTCAACACTCACCCAGACTCCTAACTAGAACCAGAGGCAGAGCCAGACAGAACATGTGGTACGGCCTACAGGTTGAATAATGCATGCGATAAAAACGCAAAATACGTAACAACACGCCCTACATCGTAACATTATCGCACACAATACGTTGTGTGGGTGGGCCTTTATTGGTATTAGAAAAGTTTGCTAAAGTTTTTAACTGGATGGTATTCCTTGTAAATTACGAACTAACAAGTTTAAAACAAATAAAGAGGAAAAGAAGGCGCCTTGTGAAAGTTTGGTAGCAAAATGTATGGCCGGGTGCCTACATACCTTCATGGTTTTTAAACTGCCGGACTCCGTGAGACTTTTTATAAATAAATAAATAAATATTTTGGACAATCCACACAACACTATCTAGCCCCAAACTAAGCAAGGCTTGTACTATGAGAACCAGATAGCTGATATAATACCTAAATACTTTTCTTTGTAAATACATACTTGAATTCAATATAACACCCAGAAAGAGAACAAACATTTTTGTTCACCACACAAATATTATTTCTTGGTGGGTATCGAAGTCACGGCCCACGGCACAGAAATCAGAGCTACTACCTATTGAGCTTTTTGGCTTTGTAGAATGCTATCTCTTTCTGTCACACACTACGCTTTAAGAAGCCGAAATTAGCCGATGTGCAATATTTGCTTCCTACTACATCTAAAACCCTGTCCCGGGCACTATAGCGTCCCGCAAATAGGGCTAGTGTAATCACCAAATGCCCTTATTGGCTGTTTGCTAAAAATATATTAAAATCATAGTCATAAGATACGTTTATTTTATATTCGTAACGTAAGTAAACTTATACAAGTTCCAGGTAATTTGATGTGAAATTTAATATAACCATTGATTCTACTCTAGCGTAAATAACATCGTTATATCGTAAAGTTATTGAGTTTATGAACCTACGAGTAGGTAGGTATTTATAAAGTTCACCAACACATAATCCACCGGTTGAAAGCTTTAAAGTACCTCTTAAGAGGCGGGTAGCAGCCCCGCCTTGCGATCCTGAGGTTGAAGGTTCAAATCCAGTCGTGTACCACTGCTAGTACTCTTAAACGGTGACGGAAAACATCGTGAGGAAACCAGCTTGTCGTAGAACCTAAAAAGTTAGAAACGCATCCCTTAGAATGCAAGGTAACAGTTTACAATGAAACCGGGTAAAGCTATAGATGAAAATTAATATTCTCATACTTATTTTATTATTATTATACTCGTATTTTTTATTGCAATAATCATGTTATAATGCTGAGATCTTGATGTAAAAAATTAATAAAGCCTTAAATTTTGGGCATAGCAATATTTATAGTAGAAGAATTTTGATCGTTGCTATGATGATTAGTATAGGCGTATTAGTGATAGGCGTAGCGACGACTAGTGTTGCACCAATTGCAATAACCGCTAGTTATAACATTGTGAACTTATACCTTAGTTTGTATAAGTTAGCTAATAGTTCAGTCGTTGCTAATGTAATTCTCGTGTAGTAAATTTGGTTTGAAGCAATTATTGGGTTATTTGTAGAAGTTGAGTGTAAATCAGTCTATTTAATTCACATTAGAATAATTTGCTCTGTTTTCTTAACCAAATAAAGCCGTTTTCTCGAACAATGCCCTCAAATTTAAGCATTATTTTGACAACCTCCTTCGGGGGAAATCGAAATTGCTGTACTGGCCAAATACATGGTGAGCAGCGGCCAGCAATAGAGCAACTAATGATAAGTAAAACTGGGTGGCCCGATGTCCCGGTCACTCTACCCATCTGAAGCTGACATGTCAATTTGCAATGTAAGCCTACTATTTTTGTATCATATTTTAATTTGCTGTGTAGGTACTTTATTATAACTTTGAAGCGTAGCGTGTGCTGTCTTAGAAACTTTTGCTTTTGTATTATTGCATACGTCTTATTATGTGAAGTGGCACCACACTGGAACTTCACTGCTATTATTTTTGATGTGTAAAAGGATCATACAAAAAAACGGTAGGAACCAAGCTGTAGTTTGTTGCCTGTTCTTCTAGTCTTGGTCGCGTGGAACTGGCACCTAGACTCACCTAGCTTTAAGACGTTTCAAAGTGATCCTTGTGATACAACTAATATTATAGTATTATTTATGTTGTTAAATTCTCTTTTTGTTAGTTTGAAAGGTGTAGAATAAAGAATTGTCTATCTATCTATCTATCTAAATAAAGAAGATTTCAGTTTGAATTTCACAAAATTATCTTTTGCTCTCGCATTAGTTCGTTATTTATGAACTAATTTGAAAAGGTTATCTTATCTTATTTATCTTCCAGATTGGTTCCATAGAAATTTTATCACAGCAATTAATTCTGCCATGAAGTTTTTTAAATTTCACTTCTATGTGCAAACAATAAAATGAACCAGAGTGGTGACAATCCTATACGTAGTGAGGTTTGAAATTATCCACCAAGACTTCTTTGATTATTTTAAATTCAAGTTGAATCAAACATTTCCCTTCCCAACACGAAAATATACTCAGAACCTCGCATGTAATAGCCCCTTCCCATGGTCTGTGATATCGCGCACGGAGGGGCGGATCAGCTCGCACACACCATGGGAACGGTCTCGTGCACCGAGGTGCGCGGTAGCACAGGAGCCCTGTCTGTGTGCGTTGCCGTGCGTCGTCGTCGGCTGAGCGTGATGATCTGCAGAACCACGCACCGTAGGAAGGCAACATAATTATGGCGACAAGCGAGAAATATACAGAACTGTTTGAAACTTATTTAGAGTTGGATATGATTCTATTTAGCAGTAGGTTACATGACAACCGTTAGGGAATAAAAGTTCTCTAATGGCGACCACGAACCGGAAGACGAAACGTAAAGCGCCCACCCACCAGATGGACAGACGTTAAGATCGCGGGAAGTCCGTGGATGGAAAGAGCTCAGAATCGTGCTTCCTGGAAATGTGTAGGGGAGGCCAATGTCCAGCAGTGGACTTCTCAGGCTGATGATGATGCTAATTAATTTTTTCCTATTTGAAGTTTGAATTGAGAAGTTTTTTAGTGTAATCGCTATCCATATTATATAATCAGTCTAGACAGGTTTTATCAGTACCTATCTATCTACGTGCAACACAAGACGCATTGAATTCTCCTTTATCAAAGCATAAATAACTAGTAGTTTGCCCCGAACTGAGATTTCGTGATGCGATCCAAATGCTCCGAAAAATTAAGTATACATAAGTAGATGGTAATTAGAAAAAAATGTGCCACCATCACGCATTGTGTTTTATCTACGTTGAGAAAGTATTTCTGTCTAAATTCACACAGTTTGGCCTTGCCTCTGACTATTTTTGTGGTGAACACAGATGTTTGTTCTCTGTCTGGGTGTTATATTGGTAGATAAAATATGCCAAATAGGTCCCGACTCAGCTTTTTGCTGTAGGTACGGGAAGTTAGCAGATCATTTTGTCACGTGGGTTTTTTCAGGTTTTCAGGGCAGAACTATTCCTGAAATGTATCAAGAACTATAGAACTATGCTGCATGCGACTAGAATTCTTTTTTTTATATGTTAGACAATAATCTTCTAAGTTCACGCACATGCATTATACAGGGTTATTCATTATTAGCTGCAAATACTCAGGAATTAGGTTCAACAAATAAAATAAAAAATATTTATGAAATGTTTTTTTTTAAGTTTTGTTATGAAAATCCCGAGAAAATCGATAAAGGAATCATTGGTGCCTGACCTATTTTGACCTTTGATCCGCGCCCGCGCGCCGTGAGTGACACTCTGCGTTCAGTCACCGCCTGGGTGGGTCATCGTCCTGTTCTCCGTGGCAATCAATAAGCAATAGCCGTAAAGAAATTAATAAAAATAAAATTTTGATACAAAAACTTGAAAAAATTTTTGATCAAATTTAAAAAAAATAATTTCATAAATATTTTTTATTCTATTTGTTGAACCTAATTCCTGAGTATTTGCAGTTAATAATGAATAACCCTGTATACTATGCCAGGTAGCACTGGTTTTCAGGAAGAGCCTTTAAAAAGACGCCAAACACAAAATAAAATAAATGCTAGCACACAAAATCCAGGACCCAACACTATAGAAGTTTGAAAGTGGTAAAACGTAGAGAAACTTTTGCCACAGCCCAAGTACCGGTGCCAACTGTCAGTTGCTCATATTACTTGAGAAATAAAGTATTATTCGGAGAGTTTGCAAAAAAACTTCGAGAGATGTAAAATTCAATTATGTTTTTCGTTTCAACATAAAATAAAAACTCACCTTGGACATTTTAGCAGATTTTTTTTTCAAACAGTGTAATTCTAAATTCTAAATTCTAAAAAACTCAACCGAAATTGCAAAACATTTTTATTTTTCCGTGAATTACACTAAACACTTTTATTGTATTCTAAATTCGAAGCTTCTATGTCTATTATAAGTCTTGTATGCCAGAGTTTTGAGGATCGGTTAGTGAGTGACTGACAAAAAATAAACTATGGTTCAAATTGAATGGAATTTAAAAAGTAACATGTTAAAACAATGCTTTACTGGTTACTAAAAATACAGATTTCTAGTGTTACCCACAACGAAGTTATGATGGAAAATGGCCTGAACTGCTTCGAAAAAAGGATGGTCTGTCCGTGCCGATTTTTCTTGCTCGATTTGGAGAGGCCACGGCCTTGCTCTCAGATAGCATAATTGTTTTATTGAATGATAAGAACACCACAGTATAAATACAACAACTAGCACTATACATCTGCCAGTCGACATGTTGAGTTTATTAGCAGTAGTTTGTGTTTTGCTTACAGCGGCCAATGGGGCTAGAATCTTAGCGGTATGGCCACTACCTTTAATAAGCCACCAAGTGACGTTCCGTCCTCTGACCCAAGGCCTAGCAAGACGAGGCCATGACGTCACCGTCATCACACCAGACCCAGCCTTCGAAAAAGGACAAACACCGCCAAACCTAAGAGAAATCGATGTTCACGATATATCTTACGAAACTTGGGGATCAAAACTCTTTAAGACGTCAACTGGACAGGCAGATGATCTATCTACGCAAATAAAAGTCGCGGTAGAACTTCAACTGCAAGTATTCTTAGCCCAGATACAGACAAAAGAATTTCAGCACATCATTCAGAATGAAACCTATGATCTGGTGATGATTGAGGCGTGTGTACGACCGGCCTTAGCACTCTCGCATATATACAAAGTACCTGTTATACAGGTGAGCTCTTTTGGAGGTTTTTTCGACAACTACGAACGAATAGGAGCAGCGACACATCCCATAGTTTACCCCAACAGCTTGCGACAAAGAATTTACAACCTTACCATGACGGAAAAAGCTAGAGAGTTATATAACTACTACGTGATGAACGCAGGATATTGGAGTCAAGAAGATGCAGAAAACAGAGAGCTGGGGAAGTTTTTCAAGGATATGCCGAGCTTGAGCGAGTTAAGCAATAATGTGCAAATGCTATTTTTGAATATGTATCCCTTGTGGGACGGGAATCGTCCTGTGCCTCCCAGCGTTCTATATATTGGAGGAATTTATCAAAAACCAGAGAAGGAGTTACCTAAGGTATGTGAAACCATAGCTGCTATTTATACCTCAAAAACAAAGTAAATAGTAGTAGAGCTCTTTGTGTGTGGCTCGTCTGGGAAAGGACTACCACCATGCCTATTTCTGCCGTGAAGCAGCATTGCTGTGTTTCAGTTTGAAGGGTGTGGGTGCCGATGAAATGACTGGCACGTGAGGCTGAACGTCGGTACGCCTAGATGTAAAAATAAAACCAGTTACAAGGAAGTAGGTACAGCATGATTTTGCGTTACTGGACAGCAAAAAATAATCACGCCAAAAATAGCCTTCTCCAGCCAGCTGATTACACAACATGATGCAAGACATTACGTAATCATTAAAAAAAACAAATTATTGTTAGCACACTGTCAGGTTTTGTATTTCCTCATGTGTCTCAGAAGAAATCAAATCTTTTTTTTTAATACAACTAGCTGATGGATTACTGAGCATGTGGCCCGCCTGGTGTTAGGTGGTCTCTGGTGTTTGGTGACAACTTGAGGCGTACAGATGTTCAGCCTCACGTGCCAGTAATTTCACCGGTACCCACACCTTTCAAACCGAAACACAGCAGCACTGCTCCTTCACGATAGACATGGTGGTAAATCAAAATCAAATCATCATTATTTCAGGATCTCAAATCATACCTCGACTCGTCCAAAAACGGCGTAATCTACGTCAGTTTTGGCACAACTGTAAGTCCTTCAACGCTGCCCCCTGAGAAGATCCAGACCTTGGTGAATGTATTCTCTCAACTTCCTTACGACGTTTTGTGGAAGTGGGACAAGGACGAACTGCCGGGCAAGACAGAGAACATCAAAATTTTCAAGTGGTTGCCTCAGTCTGATCTATTGAGTAAGTATCCCCAGGTTATTTTTGTAAAAATGCCATGACCATCACTATAGAACGGTTTAAGGTCTAGCATACGCGCTACGGCTAGTCACCTTCTGAGGTTTACGAACAACGAGAATCAAATCAAATGAAAAAAACTATTTATTCAGTTGCATCATAATGACCACTTCAAAACGTCTTAGAGCTAGGTGAGTCTAGGTGCCAGTTCTCCGCGACCAAGCCTAGAAGAACAGGCAACAAACTATAGCTTGGTCCCTACTGCTTTTTTTGTATGATGAGAAGGTACCAATTCGCTAGTTGCCACCGCAGCTGTCAATGACGTCTGGCGAAACGGGCTAATGGTTTGCTCTCCCGCATTTGCCACTCGCATACCGCAGGAGGTGACTAGCTGATGTGCGTGCGTACACTTTAAACTAGTCTATACGTCCTCATAATGCACGCTAACCCATTTTATTTCTTTTTCTTACCATTCAGGGCACCCGAAAATCAAACTTTTCATAACACAGTGCGGATTTCAGTCAACAGAAGAATCCATATCTGCTGGAGTACCACTCCTTGGAATGCCACTGCTTGGAGACCAGTGGTTCAACGCTGAGAAGTACGTTCAGCTAAAGATAGGAAAGAAGATAAATATGGACTCACTAAACGAGGAAGATCTGAAGACTGGAATTTACACTATTCTGGATAACGCTGTTTTGTAAGTTTGTTTGGTACCATCGTATTTTTAATGTTACCGAGTCAGCAATTCATGCTGTCGAATCCTCATTTACCAAGCACTAAGCTGAGCAAGAGCCTATTTTGGGCATACCACCACAGTGCCATACTGTGAACTTACGTGGCGAATAAGAACTGCTTTATCCTATAGCCCTTAGTGCGAGCAGCTTAGAAGATAACATCTTTCTTAGAGATTAAGAAGACAGCAGGCCCACTATGGACGAGACACGAACAGGACAGGGAGAGATGGAAACAACTGGAGGATGCCCTTGCGTCGGATGGACGTACTGAAATGGAAACTGATGTGCATTAAACTTAATTGTATTAGAATAAATCATGTAATATGTTAATTTAAGTTCTTTCTTTCTTCCAGCTACCGCAATAACTTGAAATCTCTTGACTCACTGCTCCACGACCAACCACAGTCACCCCTGGATCGAGCGGTGTGGTGGACGGAACACGTCCTGCGTCACGGCGGTGGACGTCATCTCCGGTCTCCCTCAGCCAACATGACTTTGGGAGAGTATCTTCAAATGGACCTGGTACTAGCAGTAGTTGGAATTGCAGCTGTGGGTGTTATTATGATTATTTATGCATATTTTTTGATAAAGAGATCGTTTGGAACGAATAAAGTGAAACTGAGTTAACGTACTGAGTATTTTTTCCTTGGGTCCTACTTGGGTGGTCAATCAAGTCGGTTCAGTTAGGTATTGTTTAAATACACTTCAACCAACGAATATATTGTAAAGTGACTTGTCTTATCCTCAGTGAAAAACCTAATAAAGGCACAGATGAAATCTAAAGGCTTACTTTTAAAAGTCATTGGAACTTTTCGGCTCATAAACAGGGTCTGGCTCAAAGCTAATAAACTTTTATGATGTTATACAGATAAATACGAATAAAATAAAGTCGGTCTTACCAAAATTTTATGTTAAATAGCACAACTAACTCGGTTCAAGTTAAAAGAATATGACCTATTGAAATTATCATATTGATAAGTATTCTTATTCTTATTTTCTTGATAATTATTATTAGCATTGCTATTCAGCGTGCTTCCGTTTGGCACTGGATAGCTGAACTGTTATAATTTGTGTATTTACTCGTAGTACGAGTACTTTTTGTAAATACTTTTTTTTGTGTAAATAAAGTTGTATTCTGTAATCATCAGAATTTTCAAGGCCCTGAGTGGCTTGGTACCAAAGAAGTTTTTTCTTTTTCGTCCACTTACTTCCCACAGTCTTTGCAAAACTATTATCGTCAATTCATCTGGTGGTCTTACGCCTTCTCTTCCAGCTCACGATCGCCATTTGAGAAAAAATTACATCTCTCGTCTGCTAAATACCTACATGAATGCCACACAGGTCTTTGCATCTATTGTAGATGACTTACATAGCGACAGGGGCAACTGGTGTGTTCTCATAGGAGTATGAGGACGCTATAATGCCTGGGACAGGATTGTAGATGGAATAGGCTTGCCCAGCACCTATACCATCCTGACAGCTTAATCCTCAGGAAAGATGGTCAATCAATACGTGCGGAGCTGACTAATCCACGGGTTTCCTCACGATGTTTTCCTTCACCGACACTACACTAGCATCGTTGAGAACACTAGCATCGTGTACATACATTTTTCAACAGAATAACTCATTGGTACACGACTGGGTTTGAACTTGTGGCGATCGCATCATCCACCATTTTGTTTTTCCCATCTCTAGTGGTGCGACAGGCACATCTCTAACGCTCGCCGATCGAGATGACAGATTACTTTTTCTGGAAAACCCCACCGAATTGTTTTGGCGTTGTAAACCCACTGTAATTTGGAAACTAAAATGTTCGAGACATTACTTTGGCATCCAGTTTTATTTATAATCGTGGGAGCTAGTGACTCCCTCAAACCCATGACCATAAGATCGAATGGCTACAGGGGGCTAATTCTCGGGCCGATCTCGATCATTTTGCAATTTTATTTTATTGCTTTTTTTCGAAGAGAGAATGGATGATTTCCTTGAGTAATTCATCAACGACCTCTTCGTAAAAGCCTCGACAGCTACGATATACGGGAAACGTACAAAAAGTGCGGGGTTGTGAAAAGAAGCAATAAAATAAAATTGCAAAATGATCGAGATCGGCCCGAGAATTAGCCCCCTGCCTAGCCCACCTTGTTCTAGTGTTCTATGTTGCCAAGCATTTATCTGAGATTTGTCCGGGACCTTGGTTCTTCTATGTATTTTGGAATAAGAAGATAAGCTTGTAGATAACTTAGATAAAACGAATTGTTTTATAGACGGCCGTTTATATCTTGTACCAGAAATAATTATCGAGTGAAAACTCTTGGAAGTCCTTTTAACGATATCGTAAAAAGATATTATATCGTGCTTCGGTTCAGGGCGGATACACCCTTGAAACTCATTTATTTACCTGTGATCATTCAGGGAAGGTTTGAAGCGTTAGCCGCAAAGTAAAAACTTAAAACTATCCAGTAGTTCAGTCAGACGTCTTGTGCTTACAAGAGCAAGGTCGTGTAATGGTATCAACTCTATCTTCTGAACCGTACAGGTTTTAACACCGTTGTAGAGGTACTCTACTGTTGGTAGTGCTTCAAACTGTGAAAGAAAAAGTTGCGAGAAAAGCTGAGTCAGCTTCGCAATCCCTATCACTCTAGACGGCGTAGTACATGATGATCACACATGACAATTATTGTATAGTGGAATGACAATGTTCGTCAATTTTCAACTTGATTTGTTCAACGTATCACGATCACATACTACCTTTTGAAACTGAATAGACAGAATACACCGATAAGTTAACGTCACAAATTATGTCAAAATATGTTCATGATCAAGGCGCTGGTGCAAGCGAAAACCGACTAGAGTCGGTTCTACGGTCGGTAAAAGTTCGTCACCTTAGAAGGTGACGAACTTTTTCATACCGCGACTGTACAATTAAATAAATGTTTGCCTTGTAAAAAACTTCACATTCAATTATCGGGCCCTAAAAGCACTTAGTATCTTATAAACAAAGGCATAAAGTTATTGAATTTAGTATTTGAGCCTGTTACGAGAACGTAATATTATGATACTTGTTAAACTCCAAAACCAACTTAATAAACAAAACGAGTTGGACCTTATTTCAATAGGAAATAAAAATTATTTTCAAACAGCTTAGAGGTCTATGTAACTTGGTGGTAGAACCATTATATTGGTCAAAGCCACCCTTCAGAGGTCATCAAAAGGGACAGTGGGACCCGAATTGTTATTGTCAGGAATTTATGTGGAAATAAGTATGGTTTTACGGTGTCTTAAATTACCTACAACCTTTTTGGCTTTCGAGTTGAAGAATGTGATAGGCGAGAGCAGGCAATGTGGGATAATCTTTTCAAAATATTGCGGACAATCCACACAACACTTTCTAGCCCCAAATTAAGCAGAGCTTGATGGGAAACAGATTAGCTGTTATAATACTTTTTTTTTTGGACGAAGTTCCTTATCGCGCGTTGTGAAAGGGGGCTAGACGGAAAAAAATCTAACGAAAAGTTGTCACGACACTTTTTGTTATAGTAAGCTATTGTAAGCTGTGCGGCGTGCGCATGTTTCTCTGTCTCTCTCTCTCAGCCAGATATTTTCATTTCTGTTTCGCATTGAACAGTGTGGTGTCGCGACGATTATTTTTGTTGAGTGTATACAGGTTTTTTGTAAATAATATTTTTTTTTGTAAATAAATACCTAGAATACAATATAACACCTAAACATAGAACAATCATCTGCGTTCACCACACAAATATTTAATTTTGTTCTCAGTAGGGATCGGAACCATGACCTACGGCGCAGAAGCCAGAGGCTACCAACTGAGCTGAGAGGCCAGTCAATAAATAATACATGAAAGTTCACTAACTAATAAAATTCCAGAACAAATTAAAAAGTTTGAAAAGGATAGATTTGAATGTAAATTAGGGACTTATAACAAGAAATGTTACCACAATAAACTTTAACTTCTTCAATGATACGCTACTGGCATTATAACAAAACAACCCTGACAGCTAAGCTTTGTATTTATTTTTTCAAACTTTGGCCCGCTTCCACTCCAAATATTGCTATGCCCAAAACATAAGGGCCTATT
This sequence comes from Thera obeliscata, assembly GCA_947578465.1. Lineage (NCBI taxonomy): Eukaryota > Metazoa > Arthropoda > Insecta > Lepidoptera > Geometridae > Thera > Thera obeliscata. The sequence continues at coordinate 6,381,203 of OX387923.1, read as the reverse complement.
TTTATGTATTCACCATTTAACTCCATTTAACATAATAACTGCAATAAATCATATGAGTATGAGTATCAGCTATTTTATCAGTTGTATGTTGATCTTATTAAGAAAACCATTTAGGTCAACTTATAAGCAGGAAAAAGTGCTATATGAGCAAACATAAAGCTAATAGGAGCAGCTAAACTGCGAGCAATCGTTTAATGCATAGAAGACAAAGGGTCAAAATCACAATGCAAATATAAATCGGTTTGGCCGTTTTTTTCATTGTTTTTGTTCTTTTAATGTTTGTTACTGCATACCTCCGTCATTTATGAACCGATTTTTTTATCTGGACTATTATAGACTTCCAGATTGATCCCATAAAAAATCATCAAAATCATCATCAGCAGTCATCATCAGCATCAGCGCAAACAGTTTGGCCATATTTTAGATTTAAGATTTTTAAACAACACAAAACACACTTTTTTTTTCGACATGGGGTCCTTCAAGAGACGGGTGTATCACTTCTTGAAAGGCCGGCAGCGCATCAGTACCACCTCTGGTGTTGCAGGTGTCTATGGGCGACGGTGACTACTTTCCATCAGGTGGCCCGTCTGCTCGTCTGCATAAAAAAAAAAAACATATATTTTTTCAACATTTCCCCATCACTACAGCCACGCCCAATCTGGCGTCTATAGCCGATATTATGTCAGCTACAGCTTTTTCGGTACTAGGTCGTGATTTGTCGGTAATATGGCAGTTTCAATTGGAATAAGGGCTTGGATAAGGCTCTGGGATAAATTGAACAAAGGATTGCTTGAAACATATAAGTCTATCGTGAGTACCTGTCATTTTCATACATTTTGCTTCGCTTCTTCCAGACTATCTATTATATTGATAAGTAGAATTGGTTGTGCTAGTGATTGAAAAGAATAGGTTAGACGTGGTATAGGTTAAACGAAAGAAATAATATGGAACTAAATGAAGGATGGACTGTCTTTAATGCAATTAAGTAATTCCTATTAGTAGAGCTTGAGAGCACTGGTGGTCTAGTGGTAGCGGCCCCGCCTTCCGATCCTAAGGTCGTGGGTACAAATCCAGTCGTGTACCAATGAGTTTTTCTGTTGAAAATTTATGTACACAATGCTAGTGCTCTCAAAAGGTGAAGGAAAACATCGTGAGGAAACCCGTGGCTTAGTCAGCTCCGCACGTATTGACCATGTCTTTCCTGTGGATTAGGCCGACTAAGCTGTCAGGATGGTAAAGGTGCTGGGCAAGCCTATTCCATCTAAAATCCTGTCCCAGGCTCTATAGCGTCCCGTAAGTAGGGGCATGAGTTGATCACCAGTTGCCCCTGACGCTATATAAATCATCTACAATAGATGCAAAGGCCTGTTTACTTTTTTTTATTAGTAGAGCTCTTTGTGTGTGGCTCGTCCGGGGAAGTACTACCACCATGCCTATTCTATCTATGGTCTACCGTGAAGCAGCATTGCTGTGTTTCGGTTTGAAGGGTGTGGGTGCCGGTGGAATTACTGGCATATGAGACTTATCATCTGCATCGGTCCGGGGACGCAGGTCTTTATGTCAAATTACCGACCTGCACTTACGACTTTATGTTAAAATAGCAACATACCCTGAACTAACATCTGAAAGTCAAAATGCCTTAGGCCCCAAAATGCCTGAAATTCAAATCGGCTCTTTTATATAATGACTAAATTACTATATACCTGTGGTGTTTCATACAATCGACTCATACTCATATTATTTATTGCAATTATTATGTTACATGGTGAGGTCTTAAAGTTAAAAATGGTAAATACATAATAAGCCCTAATGTTCAGGGCATAGCAATATTTGGAGTGGAAGCGGGCCGAAGTCTGAAAAAATAGATAAATTAAAAGCTAGTTGTTATTTTTATATTATGAAGTCTATTAAATTATTATTATAACGCAGGCAGTGTATCATTGAAAAAGTCATTTAAATTATAATAGCATTTTTTTATCAATAAGTCCTTTATCGGGGCCATATGCTTGTTCCATCAGCTTATTGTTTAGAAAAAACCGTATGAAAGGTGTAATGACTAAACTTTACTAGATGGAGACCAAAAACTAGTCGTACCGTACCTATCATAAAACATTCATATTTAGAATCCATAATCCCCAACCAATGTATTCTGCAGATTAGTCAACCACGGCCGTAGAGATTATCTGCCGAGTGGTGTCAAGCAAGATAAATGAGATCTTGCATCGCTATTTGTACAAGCAAGACTGCAATGAGGTGTTTGTACGTTGTCCATAGAACTTCTCAAAGCTGTCTTGAAACTTTGGGATTCGAGGAAACGGTAATACTGCTAACGGTATTCAGTTTTGGGTACTGTACCCGAAGTCGGAGTTTTGCTACCACATTTCGTTTCCAAATGTTGTTTTCGTTTCGCCTATTTGTCTCTCTCTATTGTATTAAGAAAATTTGAAACAGCAAAAATACGTTACGTAGTTATAGTTGTTGCTTCATCTTTTATAAATACAATAGACAGAGACAAATAGGAGAAACGAAAATAACATTTGGTAACGAAATGTTTTAGATGCACTGGGACTTGGGGTACTGACTTTAAATAGATAGGATCTAAACTTCGTGAGCTTTTTTTATTATTGCACATACCTCTGTACTAACAATGATAAGCGTTATTTCATCTTCCGTAGGTCTTACACAGGACCTGATATATTTGCAGAGTCAGGCTTACATCAGGCACTTGTCCTTCACAATATTAGCATTAAAGAACTTGTTTCAATAGGCCTAAGTCAAAGCTAAAAGTACGGTTAGGTATATTGTGAAGGCAATAATTATAAAATTAAAAAACTTGAGAAACCGACTTCATTGCCAAACGGCTAAACCGATTTTAATGAAATTTGTTTGGGACAATCTGGACGTAAGAATAACCTTCCAAATAAAAAAATAATTTTCTAAATCGGTTCATAAATGACGGAGGCATGCAGTTACAAACATAAAAAAAAATGATTTAAAAAAATGGCAACACCGATTTTAATAAAATTAAAATGGGATCAATCTGGAAGCAGTACCTTTCAGATAAAAAAATAATTTTTCAAATCGGTTCACAAATGACGAAGTTATGCGGTAACAAACATTAATAAAAAAAAACACAACCGAATTGAGAACCTCCTCCTTTTTGATTGGAAGTCTGTTAATTAAACAACTTTGTACCTTTTACTTTACCTACATATTGAGAGGTCCTTTATAAATCTAGTTCTGCAACGTCGCCTTAGTAGAAAATAGGAGCAATTCTCTTGCATAAATATATCAACAAGTTGCTATGTTCATTTCATTTAGTAAAGGTCGCGCGGTACTTGCGCCTATATTCACCTTTTTTTTATATTATTTATTTGCATATACATGTGTTAAAGTGAAGATGGTGAACAAATGTGTGTTACAAAAATAAGGAGATGGCACTAAAATAATGTCAATTTAAACGACAATTAAAATATATGGAATAAAAAACAGAAAAAAAAAATAAAAAAACATACATCTCAAAAAAAAAATGCAGTCAAAATTAATTATAATTTGAACTCGTCAATACTGTTATATAACATTTAGACCATAAAAGAGATGTTTTGAATAGATTCATATGATTATAGTGGCATATAAGTGATTCTTTTCAACTAGTTTAATTCAACTAGTTAGCAGTACATATTACCAGTTATTAGGTACCACATGTCTAAGATTCTATTTTTTAAAAATTGAATTTTGAAAAATTGTAAGTATGAACTTTGATGATCGCAGGAGGTCAGGGATAGCGAAGGTTTGTAGATTATATTTTGTGGAGGCTTATGTCAAACCCATACGTGTGGGGTATTTATGAATAGGTCTTCAAAAATGTTGAGGTTTCTAACATCGTTTTTTTCTAAACTGAATAGTTTGCGCGAGAGACACTTCCTAAGTGGAAAAAAATTGGTCCCCCCCCCCCTATAACTTCTAAAATAAGAGAATGATAAAACTAAAAAAAATATATGTTGTACATTACTATGCAAAATTTCAAAGATATACCTATGGTTTGAACGAGATCTAGTCAGTAGTTGTTTTTTTATACGTCTTAGATCGTAAACCGCAATTTACCTTTCGACGAACTACAAGAACCTTTATTATGTTACTTGATGCTACGGAACCCTTCATGGGCGAGTCCGACTCGCACTTGGCTGCTTTTTTTCTGTGTGTACATTGTAATAATTGAGACAACACGGTAATTGATCCGAAAAGATCCAAGGCCGACTGCTGGACATAAGCCTCCCCTACACATTATCTAGAAGAACGATTCTGAGTCCTTTCCATCCACCGTCTATGTCATCGGTCCATCTGGTGGGTGGGTGACGTATCACGCCGCATACAAGTTAATTTAATAAACATTACTTTTATACGAATCTTGTTGAATGTGTGGCATAAAATAAATATTTTAATTATTATATTATGAACTAGGTTCTACTAATTAAACATCATCGTATTTATTTCAGATTTGTAACTGACAACGTCTGTACAATTTATGTTACGTGGTTTGCGGTCCCATTTGCCGGAAGAAAGATAATAAAATTAAATCAATCCGGCAAATGGGACCGCGGTCCAAATACCTAACGGTCCGAATTGACGGAAGCTTCGGTGGGCGCCTTAACGCTTCGTCTTCCGGTTCGTGGTCGCCATTCGAGAACCTTTATTCCCCAACGGTGGTCGGTTCTAAGCAGTGTAAATTCGGGTAAAAGCGAAACCTAAATTCATAACGGGCTATAAACCGACCACCGACCGCAATTGTTCCAATGGTGAAGCTACTCGCTCGGAAAGCGATAGCGCAACAATTTATGGAGCCACCATTACTTGATAGTGACGCGTCCGACTTCCGAGCTAGGTTTCCGTATCCGTATTTAGAGGTGGACAAGATCCACTTTCTGGTTACGGAAAGATAAGTAAATTGTATGAAAATGATATGTCATTTTCATACAATTTACTTATCTTTCCGTGTAGGCCTACCACAAGCTCTGTCTGGCTCTGTATTTGGGTCTGGTTTTGAGTCGATATGAGTGCTCACCAGTATATTAAACTATTTTTGACGTTTCGACGTAGGATTTGTATAGTCAACACTCACAGACTCAAAACCAGAGCCAGAGACAGAGCCAGACAGAGCTTATTAGACCTAAAGGTAAGTAGATTTGAATCGATGGACGGACGAAGTTAAAATTATTTTTCTTCCTGGCTCATTGCCAAACAGTTACCGTAGCTTTGGATATTGGTGTCATCAACATGACTGAAGAAGTCCACTGCTGGGACATAGGCCTCCCCTACACATTTCCAGGAAGAACGATTCTGAGCTCTTTCCATCCACCGACTTCCCGCGATCTTAACAATGTTGTCGGTCCATCTGGTGGGTGGGCGCCCGACGTTTCGTCCGGTTCGTGGTCCCATTCGAGAACCTTTATTCCCCAACGAATCCAACTCCATCCATCAATGAGTTGGATATTGGTGTATTAGGTATAGTATAATGTCCTGTCCGTATCCGAAGAAGTAAAGCACCACACTACTCCCCGCGAATACAAATATAATCAACGGCGCTGTGGCCTGTGGTGTACTTCATAGAATTGAGTTTAGGTAACGCTATGTGGATGGGTTTAAAAGTAGAGGTAGGCCAAAGAAAAGATGGATGGATTGTGTGAAGGATGACATGGGTAAGAAAGGAGTCAAAATCAAATTCAAATTCAAAATAGTCTTTATTCAGTTGAATTTCAAGAATCACTTTTCCTCCTTTGCCTAGAAGAACAAGCAACAAACTACGGCTCGGTGCCTACCGTTTTTTTATATGATCCTTTTACAAATCAAAAATAATAGCAGTGAAGTTCCAGTGTGGTGCCACTTCACTTAGTCAGACGTATGCAATGCAAATTGCATTATGCAATAATACAAAAGCAAAAGTTTCAAAGACAGCACACGCTACGCTTCAAAGTTATAATAAAGTATCTACACAGCATATACAAATAAGACACGAAAATAGTAGGTACAGACATTGCAAATGAGTGACTGCTGAAATGACGGCTAATAGAGGAGAGTGGAGAACGAAAACCTGTTGTGCCGACCACACATGAAGTGGGATAAGGACAAGAAAATGATGATGATGAAGAAACGCTAGCAACCCAAAACGGTGATGATTTAATTATTTTGTAAATCAACTTCTTAGTGGAACGTGCGAAAAGTATTAGATATGGATGTGAGAAGAGGTATAGACCAAAGAAAAGATGAATGGACTGTGTCAAAGATGACATGACATGAGCAAGAAAGGAGTGAGCACTGAGATGACGGATGATAGACGAACGAATGAGTGGAAGAAGAAAATCTGTTGTACCGACCCCACATAATCTAGAATAAGGGCAGGAAGGAATATGATGAATTACTTAGTGGAACGCCAAGTAAATACATTCCATATTTTATCACTGAAACAGCAACACAACTTTGATCCTCAGGACCAATTAGAATTTTCCCCAGCTAAATATATAAATAAGACCAAGTAGGTACATAATTAATGTCCACAATGCACTACTTTTTCTACTATAGCAAATAGAGTTCTGCGTAGCAAAAAGCTTTGCTATGATATTTAAGCTAGGTGTTTGCCTTCTGAGGTTGAAATAGTTATTGACGATAAATTTTCACTGATTTATGGGTACAAGCATCCTAACCTAATCGCTACCTAACCATGGAGGCAAGCACTTAGGCTTAGATTTTAGCTTTACGTTGCACAATTCTTTTTAACAGACTTCAAATAATGTTGATTTATTTTTACAAATTATGGAAACGATTTCTTTGTAATACTCTTTCACAAACACCTCTCAAGATACACACAGGTAATAAAAGGTAACAGCTTTACGCTTGTGATCCCCAGGCATGGTAGATATCCCCTGAAATGTTTAATTTCTTCACTTTTTAATTGAAAACAAAATAAAATAGTTTTTTTTTAATTAATCTTTATTTATTTATTCTCGACTACAAATAAGATTACATACAACATACTAAACTTATAAACTAGTATTTTGTAACCGATATATATTTAAAATGTCTTAAATAGAATCATCATCCTCATTCATGTTTAACGGATCTTCTTTATCATCTAAAATATCTTCTTCAACAACTTCATCACTCTTCTCTTCTATCCATTCAGTTGCTGAATCAACAATTTTTTTCACAAGTCTTAAACTTCGTCTTGTATCAAAATCTTCAACATCATCTGGTTCGGATTTTTCCATTTCTTCCTCTTCAGCATCGTCGTCATCAACTTCTAAATCCAGACTTGGCACTTTGTCATCGATTACCTTGCAAAGACCTGAAACTTTCGGGTGTTGCATTACCTCGTCGTTATTTTTATTCTCATCGATCACCATTTCTTCCAATTCCCGTTTGATTTCATCTGTCTGTGTAGGTTCCACATGTTCTTGACTCGCTTCGGAATCTTCAAATTGACTGAGCAGATCCAGATTATAGTTTTCAGTATTCGGTATCCTTAATTCGACAACGTCATCGTCGAGTACAATTACTTCAGAGTTTTCTATTTGAGGGATTTTATCAGCTTTTTGCTGTACTTTTTTTGTTTTAAAACGCATTTCTAAAACCTGTGCATTTTGAGGATATAGATCTGCCTTTTCACTCATCAGATTGGTCTTATCTTTTCCTTTCTCTCTCTCTTTCCAGTATAGGAGCTCAAATGGAGTTATATTTGTGCTTTCTCCAGTACGAGTTTTCAGACGGGTCATGTTCAGCTCGTTCTGTACAACTGAGCATCCAATCTCCCACGACAGACTATGTTGTACGGACATCCAGTCCCTTAATTTGCTGATCACATATGCAGAAGGGTCAAGGTTTGCAGATCTGTACTCGATTGAAAAATTGAACTTAGGGCATACTTGTCTCAGGTGGCTTGCAACCTTTTTATTAAAATCTTTACTAAGGCCATGCATGCAAAGCTTTTGCGGTGGACCAAACTGCATCAGGATTTTATAGATCTCCATAGCAATTTCAGCATCATGTTTCAGACCTAAAGGCCTTATTACAACAAAATCAGTAGATTTATCGATGTAAATAAGCAAGTATTTACAATGAAGATTCTTTTCATTTTGGACCATAATTGTGATGAAAACAGAACCTATTTTTGTGCCGGTTTTTACCAGTTTTGGTGTCTTTGAAATGCAAACGTTGCAGCTCTTCACAATTAGAGACAAACATACAGACGGGTAGTTGTACGCAGTCTTCAAAAACGTTTTTTCCACATGCTTCAAGTGCTGACGGCCGCCATTGTGGTTATTAGCAATGTGGAATTTTATAAAAATATCGAAAACATCTTCAAATGTCAGTACCTGAACTTCGGGTTCTGTCGGTGACTTTCTTTTTTCCATCAATATTTCACGTCCGAATGCGAAAGATAATTCGTAATATTTATGCAAATGCGTTTTTTCAGAGCTTTTTAGTACCTCGATAGTCTTCCCTATTGTATATTCACTGTGCGATGAGCTTTCGTCAAAGCATTTTTTCACATTTTCAATGTATTTCGCCTTTGATAAGTCGTAGTCAAAAACAACAGGAGCGGCGGCCATTTTGGCGTGCTCACTCTGCACTGGTATATTTAATACTGAATTGGTGGCGCGCGGGGCGCGGGGAGCGGGGCAGAGATACGCGAAGTGCAAAGCGAAGCGACCTTTGTGAATGAGAGAGCGAGCCGGCATACGGCAGACCGACAGAAATGCGCGCGCACGAATGAAACGGCACATAATTATTATTATGAGACGCGCCAGCCAAGGTCGCTCGTATAGACACGGCGCAATCTTGTGGGGCTTCACACACAGCAGCTATAATGTAAAGATGTACATTATAGCACGATACATCTCATTACATCTTTCCATAGAAATCGTCAGGAGACCACACACTACAGCTATAATGTATATTTTCATTCACGTATATTTTCCCGGGATGTAAATGTAGGTACCTACATTAATATACATTATAGCTGCTGTGTGTGAAGCCCTTAATATGGGCCAAATTATTAAAGTGCCCTCTCCGTGTTCAACTACAGTATCTAATTAATAATTTATTACAGAATGTTTAGAACATTCAAGAACGTTTGGGAGCATTCCATTCTTATCAAAATTTAGAATTTTTAGAAAATTCCTTACGTGATAAAAATGGCGTCACTACGTGTTAAATCAAAATCATCAAAAGTGTATTTATCAGTAGAATCGCAAGGATCACTTTTAAACGACATTGTAAAGATCGCAAGAAGTCGTTGGATGAAAAAAGCTCAGAATCGTTCTTCCTGAAAATGTGTAGGGCCTAGAATTCAGCATACAAACTATAATATACCTAGTAAATATTTAGTAGTAAGTGATTAGTAAGGTTAGATAGTGTACGAAGACGTGGCATCTATTCACGGTTGATATACCTACCTTCCAGCAAAGCGCTACGCTTATAAATTGCCTTTTGTAATTTTAACAGCCAAAGAGTGGAACTTATTGCCGGCCGGCGCCGGCGGCGTCTGTTTTTCAGAATACCTGGATATTTTCAAAAAAGAGGTATATCTTCTAGACGAGTGAGCTACACCGTTGACCACATCATCATTTAATATCATGTGAGATTGCGGTCAAGCCTTTTTATAGTACCTAAGTGTTGTAAACACTACGACAATAATTTTGAAACCCATATTGTGATTCACACTGCTTTAGTCTATTTACTTAGCTACCTACCCCACGGCGAAATAACATCTTCATTTAATTAAGTCAAGCTCCGAAAAACTAAAAACCTCAACGATGAATATTTGCATTTCATCCGACGATTATGCAAATATCACAAGTTAGCTGAATCTATTTGCATAGTTTCTAGTACAGCAGCACAGGGATGAAATAGAAATAGAGAGTGTAATGCGGTACCTACTCGAAACTAGATGGCGCTAGTAGTTGATCAATTTCAAAAATAACAATCGCTTTGAAAAAACCGGTAACTCCTATTTACCGGTATTGGACTGTGACGTCAGAAAACTGCGACAATTTTTGAAGTGAAAACTTCTTTAGCGGCGTTGAGCACTTTCTGAATGGGGATAAAATCTTAAACTCGCGTCAGGATCACGTGACCCTGATCGAAAAAGCGTAGGACGGATTTTTTGCAGAAATGTACCCTAAGACTACAACGTAGAGTTCATAATAAAAATCGAAAAAAAGCGTAAGACGCTACAGATACGCTAGTAGTTACTATGACACGGTAACGTCACAGAATAGATAATAGTTAGTAGCAAGCATACCAAGGCGTTTTTCGTGACTGTAGTAGGTATAGGTACATACCTATTATAGATTTTATGAACTAGCGGCCGCCCGCTGCAGGTAGTAGTGGTCATTGGTACATGATTTTATAGATCTACTGTATTTATTTTTCGAGTGGAGCATTGCGGCGAGCGAAGCGAGCCGCCATGCGACCATGGGAACAGCGCGGCGAGCGAAGCGAGCCGTGCTGTGACTCCCCCCAAGCCCCCCAGAACCCCCTCCTCCTGAACCCGGGGGGAGCGTCGCGGCGAGCGAAGCGAGCCGTGCTGTGACCCCCCCTAAGCCCCCCAGAACCCCCTCCTCCGAAACCCGGGGGAAGCGTCGCGGCGAGCGAAGCGAGCCGCCACGCGATCACGGGGAACAGCGTGGCGAGTGAAGCGAGCCGTGCTGTTACCCCCCTAAGCCCCCCAGAACCCCCTCTTCCTGAACCCGGGGGGAGCGTCGCGGCGAGCGAAGCGAGCCGCCACGTGACCACGGGGAACAGCGCGGCGAGCGAAGCGAGCCGTGCTGTGACCCCCCTTAGCCCCCCAGAACCCCCTCCTCCTATGTCTGCCGTTTTACTTCATTTAGGACCTACTTGTAGGTCGCGCGACAAGGTCCCTTCTAGCGGTTCCGACCCGTTGAGGATTTGGCTTTACGTAAAATTTAGGGTTCCGTATAGGGTTTTGATTGGGGTTATACTATATTGAGGAATTTGATTAAATGGTCGACTTTTAGGGTTCCTTAGGACTTTGATTGGAGTTTCAACTACACTTAGAAGCTTGATAATGTTAAAATTTTTAGGGTTCCTTAGGACTTTGATTGGGGTTTTACTACATTGAGGAATTTGATTAAGTGGTCAACTTTTAGGGTTCCTTAGGACTTTGATTGGAGTTTCAACTACACTTAGGAGCTTGATAATGTTAACATTTTTAGGGTTCCTTAGGACTTTGATTGGAATTTCAACTACACTTAGGAGCTTGATAATGCTAAAATTTTTAGGGTTCCTTAGGACTTTGATTGGGGTTTTACTACATTGAGGAACTTGATAAAATAAACAACTTTTAGGGTTCCTTAGGCCTTTAATTGGACTTTCAACTACACTTAGGACCTTGATTATGTAAACAATTTTAGGGTTCCTTAGCACTTTGATTGGAATTTCAACTACACTTAGGAGCTTGATAATGCTAAAATTTTTAGGGTTCCTTAGGACTTTGATTGGGGTTTTACTACATTGAGGAACTTGATAAAATAAACAACTTTTAGGGTTCCTACGTTAATAATCAAGTTTTCACTTCTGCCGGCACTCCCGGAGTGCAACCCGTATTTTTTTTTATTAGGTATCCTTTTAATTCAAAAGTAGAACTATTCAAACAAAAACTGGCCCATTTCTCATAAAGAACTAGAAATTGAGCTAACAGTTCAAAACATTGAACTGAATTTAATTGAAATACTTAAGCCTGCGCTATACGCTGGTCTAAAAACAAAACACGACCGGAAAGTTGGAAAAATTTAAAATAAAGATGGCGTTGCCTGACCTGAGCTGTGAATTCATGTATTTGATACCAACTATTACTTATTCTGTGCTTGGGTCTGACATTTGTCACGACATTACAATGTGTTGACTAGAATACACTTCGCCCAATTGCTTAGGCATTAAATTCTAGACAGAGAATAACGAAATGAGTCGAAAAATATAAAACTTTTTTGTTCGGTTAGCATTTCGGGTTGCAACAAAAGTACTATCAAAATATTGGTGCAAAAAACTATTGAAATTGGATGAGTAGTCTTGGAGAATACCTTTTACGTTTTTGTGGGAAACATACATTTCACAATATAGATACATAATTATGTATATAGATTAATACTTTATTGTACCCAAAAGAATACATTTAAAATAAAGGTAAAATGGGCAGCATTATTGCGAAGAGCTATCTCTTCCAGACAAACTTTGGATGGAGGATCCATCAATTTTAAAAGTAAAACCGGTGTTTTACTAAAATTTATAATACCTAATAATATAGCATATAAATAATGTAATATGAAACATAATTATAATATGCATAGTTATATTATTATTAGTTATATTATATGAATGGAACTGCTGGAAGGGAAGACCTCGGCGCATGTATCTATATCAGATAGTAGACGTTTTAGAGGAAGGCCGTGTCAGCAGTACCCAACCGTCGAGCATGTATGAAGAATATTATGCGAGTGAGTGAAGCGAAAGAGGTATGTAGAGCAGGATAGCAGCAAGTGAAAATCTGTGATCTCTGCCTACCCCCATAGGCACGAGGCGTGATTCTATGTATGTATCTATGTGTATATAATTTAATATAATATAAATGTATTCAAGTATTATATCAGCTATCTGGTTCCCATATTACAAGCTCTGCTTAGTTTGGGGCTGGGTAGTGTTGTGTGAATTGTCCACAATATTTATTATTAAGTACCTAATTATGACACATAATAACACGAATACCTAAGAATATTAGACTAACCTAATACGTGGGCAACAAGGAAAAGTGATCGTTGACATTAGTTTTAAAGATATACCTAGATCAATATAGATAAACGTACAGACCGAGGCAAAGAGTTCCATAGGCTTACAGCTTGTATGGTGAACTAGCTGATACCCGCGACTTCGTCCGCGTGGATATTTGAGTTCGTTTTTTTTAGTTTGATATGACCAACTGCTGGTTACCATAGATTTTAGCTTGTACTTTAGAGTGTATTTGAATTTTAAGGTGAGTACTGTTGAAGCCGATTTTTTTCAACAGTGTTTAGTTTAAGTATGATAGATGTTTCCCGCTATTTTGTCGTAGTGGTTATCATCGGTTTGTTTGTGAACCTTTGTGTGTAATCGAACCTGGTGCCAGATGATGCGGTAGCAGAATTTTTTTTAATGTTTTTTTTTGCATATTTTGTAAAGCTATTTTTTGTGATTTTATGTTATATTAGTGGCTAATTTGGAGTTTCGTATGCGTGTTGGTGTATAATCGAATCAGATTTTTTTATTTTGACATGACCAACTTCTGGTTACTATAGTTTTGAGCTTGTACTTTAGAGTGTATTTGAATTTGAAGGCGAGTGCTGTTGTAGCCGATTTTTTTCAGCTGTGTTTAGTTTTGGTATGATAGGTGCTTCCCGCGATTTTGTCTTAGTGGTTATAATAGGGTTTTTTGTAAACCTTTGTGTGTATTCAAACCTGGTGACAGATGTTGCGGTAGCTGAATTTTTTTAAATGTTTTTTTGCGTATTTTGTAAAGCTCTTTTTCGTGATTTTGTTTTAGTGGCTAATTTGGGCTATTGTATTCGTTGGTGTATAATCGAATCTGGTTTTTTTTAGTTTGACATAATATAATGCAATTTACCATTGTTTTGAGCTTGTACTTTAGAGTGTATTTGAATTTGAAGGTGAGTGCTGTTGTAGCCTATTTTTTTCAGCGGTGTTTAGTTTAAGTATGATAGATGATTCCCGCGATTTTGTCTTGGTAGTTATCATCGGTTTTTTTGTAAACATTTGTGTGTATTAAAACCGGCGGACACATGCTGCGGTAGCTGAAAATTTTTTGTTTTTTTTTTGCGTTTTTTTTAAAGCTCTTTTTCGTGATTTTGTTTTAGTGGCTAATTTGGGCTATCGTATTCGTTGGTGTATAATCGAATCTGGTTTTTTTTAGTTTGACATGATATAATGCAAGTTACCATTGTTTTTAGCTTGTACTCTAGAGTGTATTTGAATTTGAAGGCGAGTGCTGTTGTAGCCGATTTTTTCTATTCATTTTCTATTGATTTTTTTATTCATGCTTCTAGGACTAATGGTTTAGGCTGTGTCTTGATTTTTCTTTAAACCATTTATCCCTTTTTTCTCCTCTTCGGGAAAGAATTTTCCAATTTCCTTTCTTAGTACACCTCTACGCTATAAGAGGAACATACCCTCCAAGTTTCATGCTTCTAGGACTAACGGTTTAGGCTGTGCGTTGATTGTCAGTCAGTCAGTCAGTCAGTCAGCCAGTCAGTGAGTCAGTCAGTCAGTAACGTAAGAGTTTTATATATTTAGATGACTTACCATACATTTTATTATTAGCATGGACAGGAATAAAAATCTGCAAGGTTTCGGAAGATCGAATACTTCGATCGTTAGCTTGATGCAGGAACTCAAAGCACTCCTTAAAATAAGGCCGAGAGAAAGAATTTAGAGAAGGAAAGGATATTGAAAAAAAAATCAGCCAAGTGCGAGTCGGACTCGCCCATGAAGGGTGCCGTAGCAGTAAGTAATATAATATAGAAGTTCTAGTAGTTCGTCGAAAGGTACATTGCGGTTTACGATTAATGACGTATTAAAAAAAATCGTTGGAAGTTTACATAGTAATTATACATCATATATATTTTTTAGTTTTATCGTTCTCTTATTTTAGAAGTTACAGGGGGGGACCAACATTTTACCACTTTGAAAGTGTCTCTCGCAAAAACTGTTAGGTTTAGAAAAAAACGATATAAGAAACCTCAACATCATTTTTAAAGACCTATTCATAAATACCCCACACGTATGGGTTTGATGAAAAAATGTTTTTTGAGTTTCAGTTCTAAGTATGGGGACCCCCAAAATTTATTGTTTTTTTTCTATGTTGTTTCCAAGTTTCATCAGTCTAGCTCTACAGTTCTACAGTTTCGAAGAAAAATGGCTGTGACATACGGACGGACAGACAGACAGACATGACGAATCTATAAGGGTTCCGTTTTTGCCATTTGGCTACGGAACCCTAAAAAAGCACTGAATATGTGCATTCTGGCAAAGGCGGATAGGGAGGTAAACGGCGGTGTATGATTTATGACGTATTAAAAAAAACTAGTTACTAGATCTCGTTCAAACCAATTTTCGGTGGAAGTAGTAATTTATATAATTTTTTTTTTGTTTTATCACTTCCTTATTTTAGAAGTAACGAGGGGCGACACACATTTTACCACTTTGGAAGTGTCGCTCGCGCAAAATATTCAGTTTAGAAAAAAAACGATAGAAGAAACCTCAACATCATTTATAAAGACCTACCCATAGATACCCCACACGTATGGGTTTGATGAAAAAAACATGTTTGAGTTTAAGTATGGGGTTACTCACTAATTTTCTTTGGTTTATTTTTTAATTTTTGTGTGAATATTTTAATGCAGTTCAAATAACACATCTATTTACCATGTTTCATCAGTAGCTATAGCTCTTACAGTTTCGGAAAAAAGTGGCTGTGACATTCAGACGGACAGTCAGACAGACATAATAAATAAATAATAAATATTATAAACAATCCACACAAAACTATCTAGCCCCAAACTAAGCAGAGCTTGTATAATATTTACATAACTTTTTTTTGTAAATACATACTTAGAATACAATATAACACCTAGACAGAGAACAAACATCTGTGTTTACCACACAAATAATTGTTCTCGGTGGGGATCGAACCCATGACCTACCGCTCTGAAGGCAGAGCTACCACCAACTGAGCTGAGAGGCCAGAGTTATTGCGGTGTAACAGAGCGAAGAATAAAAAGCATTTCTTCTTTCAGGGGAAATAGTTTTTTTTTGTCCGCTAAATAACAATGAGCCAACAAAAACGAAAAAACCTTTAGACATAAGTAGAATGATCATGAATAAAAACTCGACTTGTTACTGTTTCTTAAAAAAAGAAAATCTTTTTTTTTCAGAATGGAACTATAATCAGCGATCTCTTTGGTAGAATGCATGCAATGCGTTGCGGCTATGGAAGAGATAAAAAAAAAACATTGGCGCGAAATCTATAGATATTTTCTCTAACTGCTACTTACTTTTATAATTGTTTAATTTTATAGTTTATTGGATTATTTTCTCGCAACACGGCACTAAAAACCCATTCTCAAAACTCGGTTTATATTTTTACTTGATCTACCTCGTATGTTAATGTTATTTTTTCCTATTATACAAAAAAATCTTCGAAATCAGTGATTCCAATCGTTTTTTAAACACATTCGAAAAAAAGACGATCAATATTGGCAGGATTTATAGCGCATCTTGATGAACGCGGTAGAGCCAAAGTAAAAGTTTGAATAATGGGTAATAAAAAGAAAAAATGTTCGCGATTGAAATTAAAGAAAATGAGATTGATGAATCTGAACAGGTAAGTAAATTTTTTATACGTTACACTTACTATCCACGGCAATGCATAATCCGCTTCTGACATTTGCATAATAGGTATTTTACTTACATACCTGTTTTATGTACTAACATGAAACATGACGACACGGAAGCAAACATCCACACCACGCTTAGCCTGCCGGCATCGGCATCTCAGCTATGGAAAACATAATTTATTGAGCATTGGCTTTGTATAGAATAAGGTATAGGTATTGCAAAAAAATGTTATACTGTTCTAGAGCCATTTAATTATCTCATCATAATAATAATACACTAGAGCAGATTCAGTTTTGAGGGAATAAGCACTCAATCTGAATCTCGATATGAATGGAATTTTGACAATAAAAGTTGTACGTATTTTTCTGTCAAAATTACGTCAAAACATTGGGATTGGAATTGAGTTGTAAAGTAACCCTTATGTTGTTATACCAGCTAAGTACATAATCTAAAATTAATTTGTTAGTTAATAGGTATTAAATAGGTATATCTTGGGTTTTCAAAATTTTAAGGGATATCTACTAAACCGTAGGTACTTACCTAGTTTTTTTTTTTCATATTATTTCCTCGCGATTGTTACAGGGGTCAAAGTATACCACCGCTGAGTGAATCACATCCATATCTCTTCTTCTTCTTTGTTCGCCCGTAACGAGCGGGTAAGTGTAGCGCGATCTTCTACGCTACACTTGTGGACGGAGGCAAAAGTAAAATTTGAGTCAAGGTACAGCCGGCCGTAACAATACGGCCGGTAAAACTACCTTCAATATTCATAGAACTTACTTTTCTTATAAGCAGCATGTCCGTGGAATACATTGTAATGTATATTGTTACCAATATTATTAAATAAGCATTTGTAACTTTGCAATAAATATTTAATTTATACTCAACGCTTATTTTTTGCAGTTCAGTTTTACCGAAGTGTGATCCAGCAAGGGATTTGCTGTAATTCAGATTAAGATTACTATAATTATCTGGCTATAATTGTCTAAGCTATTGTAATCACAGGGTAAGCTAAATAGTACATTGTTACCTGAGTGTTGAAAGTCACGTTTTTTGAGTCCCGAGACGGGTTTGGCGCCAGAGCGTAGCGAGGGCGCCAATGGAGCTTGAGGGACTTAAAAGACTTTCACCCGAGGTAAACACTGTGCTTTTCATTGCGAATACAAGGAAAGTAAAAATAAAAACATGAAAGAAAAATTAGTGAAAATGAAGATTGAATTACCGCCTTCCCGGTTTTTTTTTTCTTTTTCTCTGGCTACGGCTCGCCAGCATTATTCAGCCATTATTTTCATTTTCATAATTTAAAAAATGATAAATTAATTGCTCAAATCTATGTTATTTTAAATAAATAGTTGAAGCTATATATTAATCAAGTAATTTAGAAGATATATTATTTATTTAATACTATCTTTATGTTGTTTAAATTTAAATTTTACATTGCGCTCTAATTAGACTTTTTAAACTTCTTACCATTGTAATGGGTTTCCAACTTGCTGAATAAAAAGTTGGAATTTGGTTCAACAACCTCCTTGCAGATAGAGACTTTAGAAAGTTGGAACATGGTTCAATAAAATAGAACTTGTTTTTTTTATAATTTGACAGCTGTCAGTAGATAGCGATTCTCCCTAGGGCTGAAAGTTTTACTTTCAATTAGGCCCCTCAGGCAACTTCAGACCTACTTTCAGAGTATGAGCGATGAAAAAAAAATTTTTGGAATTAAAATGTTTGTTGACAAAGATTCACATCGCATTTGACTGTAGAACCTACTTATTCCAAAGTTTTCTTTAGTTATTCATGACAATAAATTAGCCATATTAATAAGAAGTGTTGTATCTATCTCTGTAAACCTTTTTTGAAAATAGATTGTTTAATTTATCTGCATGTGAAAAGTTTAGGTAAACCAAAGAGGTTCACGACTGAACCCCAACTGCTATGTAACACTCAATCCCAATCTCGATTTGATTGGAAATTTGTCGGTTTTATACGGAGTTTTTCTGTCAAAATTTCGTCTTCTTTGGATTGGGATTGAAATTGAGTTCTTTATTAACCCTGCGGAACTCTCCAAATTTCATTACTTTGGGAAACCTAGACAAACAATTCTGTAGGTAGCGTGCCGCGCATGATTTCAAAGAGATTCCAGACATTATCTCTATAAATTAACGACGAATAAAAAAGGTTGGCACTATGAATACTACTTGAATATGTAGGTATATGAATTGTAAAATGAAGGGTTTCCAAACTCTTTTCAAAATGACAGCATTTTTTCAAGTTTTCTTCTTGTCATGTCACTTCTTCTTTTTATAGTGTCACTGATTCTTTCAAACTAAGTGTGGTGAAAGGATTTTAAGTGCGCCATGTCACTAGATGTGTTAAGTCACATGACAAGAGTTTTAAATGTAGGTAACTCAAAGAGCCTCTTTCGATGAAGGTACTTTACACATTTTTTCAAGCTTGTTAGGTTTCAAGTCATGCAGCTTTTTACACGATGAGTGTACATTTAGTGCACATAAGTTTTTTGGACCGATAAACTCATTTGTGCATGAGTGGGCTTGAATCCACGACATATAGGTGGTTCGCTACGACAATATCACCGGTGCTAAGCCACCAGTGCGACCCTCCACCTAATGGACCGACGACTTTGTAAAGATCATGGAAAGTCGGCGGATGGAGAGGGCTCAGAATCGTTCTTCCTGGAAATTTACAGGGGAGGTCTATTTCTAGCAGTGGATTTCTACTGGCTGGTGATAATGATGGTAAATACTGGGTAAATAGGTATATATAGATATGCTACAGCTAACAGGCTACTTTGCGCAAAAGATGGAGATATTTAAATAAAATTCCTTGCGATACAAGCTTGTCCTAGTACGGGGACTACCAGTAAACCTTTTTAGTTAAGTAAACCTTTGCATGTTCTTTGGTAAATTAATAATTTTGTATGCAATCCGCACAATATTATCTAGTCTCAAACTAAGCAGAGCTTGTGCTATGGGAACCAGATGGCTGATTATAATATTTTTTTGTAAATCCATACATAGAATCAATATACCACCCAGACAGGGAACAAACATAATTATGCGTCCACCACACAAATATTTGTTTTTGGTGGGGATCGAACCCACGACCTAGAGCGTAGAAGGCAGAGCTACTACCAACTAAGGAACTGATTTAGCAAAACCATTGCGCTTCGCAGGTCACTCACGGTAGAAACGTGCCCTGCAATGCACTATAAATACTTCTACAGGCTGATGATGATGTGAATACGGGTTGTCTATTCATTTGATGATGATGATGATGATGATGGTGGTATTATGTACAGGTCGTCATTTCGTTACACTGTGACAATTTGTTTTGCGTTACACTGTGGCAAATTTATAATATCATAGTAACTATGATTTAATCTAGGGTATATTTTACGTAGTCAGAGATGAAATGTCATGTCGCGAAATTTGACATAGACCTCACGTCGTCGGCCGCGCGGGCTGTACTGAGAAGTAAGTAGGAAAGCCTAGCTATTTATATTTTTGAAAATTTTATTTTTTTATAAAAACTACGGCAACTAAGAAAAGTGCAATAACATCAGGTTTTTACGTATTTATTAAGGTAAACGGGAACAAAACTTTCATTGCAATGGCTCTAACAGCAACTGAAAAAAACCATCCCAAATCCAAAAAAAATTGAGAGTTTTTGGCAAACTTTGCGTTCAATTTTATCGAACCCAGTGAGTTTAAGAGAATTTCTAGCCTAATCATAATTTTTTTACACCATTTAATTGTTATATTTTACAAAAATAATAAATGGATTCATCCATACAACGAAAAAAAATGCTACTTTACATTTTCGATTTCACCTCACGTAGGCTCTTAATTAATGTTGAACAAAATATTTTTTATAAAAAAACATGCAAAATAAACTGATCACGGTGATTAGTTTGTTTTGAGACCCAGAAAAAGTTAGATCTATCAGAAAAAGAAAATATGCAAACTGAACAAATAACTATATTGAATACACAAAAAAAGTCGGTAACTTAGTTATTTGGAACTGGCACTCTGTGATTTTAGTGAATAAATACTTTTGAATATTTATTGTTTTTTTTTAATGAGAATTTTCCATTTTTTAATGCAGTCAAACGAAAGGAGGTCTCTCCGAGAACACTAAAAATTCTATCTGGTTTGGTTAAACCAATGACACGATACGAGGACGTTATGCAGTCAAAACCCCCACACTTCATACCTCAAAAAATAAATTATTTTCTATAAAAAAGGGTAGAATTAAGGCACCGTATGTTACCCACGGCCATAACTTCAGCTAAGTGTTCAATTCCCAAGACATTAATCATGAAAAATGAGATGAAGGTACCTTCTGCAAGCAACGGGTTCAACAAGGCCCTTTTTCAGTCGGGTTATACTTAGGCAATCGGGTCCTTTAATAGGCTTTGACAAGCCTTACAGAGCGGACCTTGAAGTTTAATAAAGAAAAAATACTAGCGAAAGTACCTAAAATTTACAATTTCCGGAGAAAAAAAATGGGACATTTACCTACGTCAAAAATTCTAAGTTTACACAGTAAACACAGTTGCTATAGACACAATTGTTGTAAACACAATTTTTATTGCTGTAAACTCAGCAACAGATAAAGAAGAAAATGTAGGTATACATCGTCTGAGCTGAGCTAGACCTGAGCCAGATATATCAATTTTCATCTGAAACTTCCACTCTGCCCCCAAACTAGACTCTAGCTGCTTGGCGGCAGAATGGAATGGTGGCGCACAAGGATACAGCTCAAGATTAGTAAAGACAAAGAAAAATAATGCTCACCACAAGGACATACGATCTAGAAGTGATCTTGTCTGTTGTGTATTGTTGTGTACCTCCCGGGTGAGTCCTACTAACCATCTACTAGGCAACGATTATAATCAGCTGATTTTGTTTTAAAAGTTTCAACTATAGGCTAGATGCTTCCTAACCTTCTTTTTCTAGAACAAGATTTTTTATTATTGAAATGCCATAAGTATTTAATGCCAGTGGATGCTAAACTAACCACGTATGAATGAGCGATGGGATAATTCTTCAAGAACAATTTAATTAAAGCCTTAGTTTTTTAGGAAACAGGTCCCGTTATTTAACGACTCCTTTGATAGAGTGTAAATAACTACAACGGAAAATAATTTGATCAATGCATCTACGACTTACATCTTTCTGAAGTTTTTTCAGTGTGTGAACTGTGAAATTCACACACTGAAAAAAAAACAGGAAGGTCTTTAGATTAAACATTAAACTTTTTTTAAAGATTTGCTTTGATCCACCATATATTATTTTCAAACCGAAGGTACCTTCGACAAATTTAGAGAAAAATTGAATATTATTAACTTAAATTACCAATCTACTTTTGGTACTGACTGTACCTGTGTGTTTAAAAATACCTAAGTAGATTTGCCTTGTCTAAAACCTACGTTCCAAATAATCTCTTTGATTCTACTGAACAACAATTTTTTTATTTTGACTTAAAAACACATTTTGTAGAAATGCAGCTGCACTTAATTGTACTGTCTCTTCTCCAATACATTACCACTGTAATATAACGAACACTGTACTCTTAGGAACGTTGTCTGAAGCACACTGCTTGGATTACAAAATGCATGTATGAATTTAGATTTCAAGATTAAATTGAGGAGCGTCAGGCAAATTCACTTAATTAATTACTGGAAGAGATCGCTCTTGAGTTGTAAGACTACCGATTATACTTTTCATGGTTAACTATGTTTCATTTTATATCTGGTGTCAAAACTGTCAAATTAAATATTTGGATGTGACTCTGACTACTCACAAAATCTTCAGTACTCACAAAATCTTGAGTAGTTAGTTTGTTGTTATTAAATGATATCTACCTACCTGGTTATTAAAATTTCCGAGCTTCTTTTAAACTGTAAAACTCTGTAAAAAGAATTTTAAAACCTTTGTGACAAAAAACCCCAAGGTGTGGAACATTAAAACAGCGTTGCGGTTTTAACCCGCATAAATTAACGGACCGATAAAGCCCAAGTTTATCTTTTGCAGCGACAGAGGAGAACTTGCGAATGGGACAAAAAAGACCGGTCATTTTATTGCCAGAATCGCGGACTTGCTGATTTTTTTACTGGTTTTAAATTAGATTATAATTCGTTTCTGCCCGGGTCTTTTTGGACTTTTGGTTTAAGGGTTAGATTAAACGGTTAACTTTTTACCAATTAAGCCTTGTGCACATCTAGATCACCTGCGATAGCGATCAGTGTATCGCTGTCAAAGTTCGCAGCTCTGCGTGATGTATGCAAAACTGAACTTGAATGTATGCAAAATTAAACCTGAAACTGATTGCCTAGCATGCGCAAGGCTTTACAAATTCATAAAAAGTGAAGTACTACGTAACGTCCCTACTTTTCTATTTCATTTCAATAACACTAAATTCAACTACATAGATGTTAACAAATCTAACAAAACTATAATTTTTTGGCAAGAAAGCTCGTTTGGATCAAAATATTATTTTTGCTCAACTTTCG
The DNA here is from genome assembly GCA_947578465.1 of Thera obeliscata. Lineage (NCBI taxonomy): Eukaryota > Metazoa > Arthropoda > Insecta > Lepidoptera > Geometridae > Thera > Thera obeliscata. The sequence continues at coordinate 6,358,213 of OX387923.1, read as the reverse complement.
AAGCCCAATTCTTCGAAGCTTGGTGGTTTGTGGTTTTACATTACACCATACAGTCATTTTATATCTTCAAAACGTTGAAATATGCAAGCAAGAAGTTGTTTGTTCTGCATCTTAATGCAACATCAGAGGTTGTTAAATAATAATAGTTGGATGACGCGCGCATCTTATTAACAAAGTCAACAGTCACCGTTGAAAAACAAACAAACTTGCGGACAGCTGAAAACCTGAAATTCGTGAAACTGGACGCAGAGCACGGAAAAACTTTTCAGTCAAAAACAAGAGACAGCTTTAGTTAATAGAGGCAAAGTACTGAATTTATTGGGCTTTGGATAACCCATGCTTCTAATATAGTTTTCTTAAATTTTATAAGATCGTAAAAATAATTAATTTCTTCAGAACAGAGAAAATAAACAAATCTATGAAAACGTTTTTGGTGACCCTGCCATCCTCGTTGCTCTGCGCACTGTCAGGTTTTGTTGACTACTGTCAATGATTTTTTTGTTCACACATTTAAAATGATTGAAAGATATAAAATCATTGAATGGAATAGGAAAAATCGCAAGCATCAAAGTTGTGTGTAATCTGATTGAAGTTACTTTACTTGTTTTTTTCATAACAAAACTTTTTGATAGGTAAGCGTGTTGATTGCATACAACTTTCCTAGGTTCAGATGAAGGTTTAGAAGCGAGAACGTCATTGACGTTAGCCTGCTCCTCAATCCACAGAGTGTATAGTGCTTTGTTCGCCTCTAGAAATTCTGTTTTCATGCTCCTCTGACAAAACATCAACGGGCAATAAGGCTACAAATTGGGCCATTCGCCGGCGACGAGCTCAAAACGTACCGAAATGTTTGTCTGAAGTGGCCATTACATCCCAACTTTTGAGGGTGAAGTCGAGCCTTAATTTTAGTTTGTGTTTTGTCAGTTAGCTAATTTTCTTTTTGGCGCAATGTTGTCTATCTTCTAATTTAGTTGAGTTCGTACTTTTTGAAGTTGGAATGGAAGTTTGGAATGAATGGGTAAGGGACGGGTTTATACCTAATGACTCCAAGTAGGGTATGGACTTCAAAGTTGCAGTCCGTACCCTTAAGTTTTGGGTAAGTAAATAAAATGAAACCGTAAGATTTTATATGGTGCAGATTTTTTAGGGTTTGTACTATAATCTCCAAAGAAATTATTTAGATCTGCTTTCTGTCATCTATCTCGTCATCAGCCTAAAAAAGTCGACCCAAAGCCCTTATTATTATAGGAGGTGCTTCTTCTTCTTTCAGAACCAGTGTGGTGAAAGAATTTTAAGTTGGTGTTGGAGCTAAAGTTCCTACACAGGGCAACTAGAATCACGTGGGAATTTGGGAAGAGACAGTAAGACTTTTTTTACTTGCAAAAGTGGTCTCATTATTTTCTTGTTTGTTTTTCATATTCATTTTCATTTATTCATTGCTTCATGTGTTTTATAGGTCTTAGGGGGTAATAACGTCCAGAACATGAGCCCCACTGGGGCATTACAATAGCCTTTTTAGTGATTATTTAGCGTGATATTCGATTTTGAAGGTTCTAGATGCAGGAACCTATTGTATTGTTCCATAATATATCTTTAGGTAGGTTGGTAAGTATATAGTTAAGTGTTTAATTTTGTTAATTTTCATGTCACACAGATATAAAACTCACTTCACACCGACGCCACTGGAGCCATGAATCAGACGCTGAAGTAAAGCCGCGTTTACATTGAAGCGTATCGCTGAACACAGCTTTAATTGCCCAGCGCGTGATAGAGCACGCTTCGAGACGCAAGGAAGAACGGTGTTATGCGAGATTTAAGCAGTACATACTTCATTAGCAAAGTCAATATTTTAACAAGCAAGAATGATTTTCATTACGCGAAAGCAAACAATTGCTTATTTTCGCTAGATTTGCATAATATTTTGTTTATATAGATAAGCTTAGCCATAAACCAACTCTGAAGTGGCTTTATAAGGCAATCGGTATTACGGCACACCTCATGGTAAGCGGCTACTATCACTTATTGACATAAGCAACGCAAACACAATTCTAGATTAGGCTAGTTTCACAGTTCGTGATATTTTTTTTTGTCAAATCTGGATATAGTATAATTATATAGCCTAGCATTTATCTAGCCCCAAACTAAGCAAAACTTGTACCATGGGATTAGGTATCAAATGGTGGATTTACAGTAGGTACCTAAAATGTAGGTACCTAAGTATTCAATCCGCCTATTATTTTAAAGGAATTTCATGCTAGTTAGGTAACTTGTAGATGAACACTTGCTGGTGCAATGTATTTTACAGTTAGTTGCACACCAACCTACCTCAACATAATATTCATTGTTGCTAGCTCGCGCTTTCATAATTAACTGGCTGGCTTCCTTCCGCAGAACAACATCCTAAGCATTCGCCTCGAAGACTTGGGTGAGATAACGGAGGCGTGCGCAAGAATTAATTAGCTAACTAAAAACTTGACTCATTTCGCATAGCACCGTCCATGAAAACATAATGTTTGGCGACGGAGTTTGGAATTCGATATTTGAACATGGATTTGTTTTTGATTTGAAAAAAAAATCAATTCTCGACAGTTTTCCTTATCGATTCCTAGATGGCGTTATCTAACTACTGGAAAGTATTCTTTGTGTGTTTAAAACACGGAATAATGAACCAATGGCAATAGCATAAGCAGGCGGATTACCGCCACTTCAAGCCCTCCTAGTCGTGTTTGAAGTCTGTAAGAAGAAAGAAACATAGCTGAAAAAAACAAAAAAATATAAAAATGCCGTATTGTGCTGTTTTGGAGTCTAAAAACGATAGCCGAACCAAAAATTTAACAATAGGGGGCATATCGTATCACAGGTAAGTATTATTTTATTGTTAAAAGCGGTTTTGTTTGATTTGTTTAGAATGCAAAACCATCAAACAAAAATAGACTGTGAATGATATTCGTTAAGGTCGCGTTTCTATAAATCTCAACTTCCGCTACTCAATTACCCCAATAAAGTGATGAATGTGCTACTTGTCTATTGACTGACTTGAATCGACCAAAAACTATTTTATATAGGTAATATTTACTTATTCACTGAAGTTCACTGGACACTGGCAAAATTTATCCAAAATAGACTCTCTGTGGTCGGCACTTCATGACTGAAGATCGTGATCCCTTAGGTTAGGATGTCCTTGTTGTACAGACTGGACGGCCTGCCTCCATCTGTCCAAAATGGACAGATGCCATTAATTAAGAAGAAGAAGAAGAACTCCTAATGCCATCTGTTTGCGGAGGAGTGAAAAAAATTGGTAATTGTGCAAAACCGACTTTTATTGTTTAGTCAGATCAGACCCCGTAACTCGTAACAATATTAACTTCTATACAGCATGTAATATGCTTATCTAGAGAAATTTCGAATATCACCACCTAAATGCCAGCTAAAGCGTCACACCCACGAGTTTGCTCCAACTTTGCTTGTTAGGTAATGCCCGGATTGTTCGCTCAAACTTGCAGCTGCCAGTTTAAGTGCAATTGAGGTGTTGTTTTAATGAAAGGTGTTACTTAACTGTCTGGGATTTGTGAGATAACTTGGCTTAAGATTGCGAACAGTATTATATAGGCTTACCACAAGCTCTGTCTGGCTCTGAGTATGTGTGAGTGTTGACTAAATAAATCCTACGTCAAAACGTCACACAGATAGTAGGTTTAATACACTAGAGAACACTCACACAGACCCAAAACCAGAGCCAGAGACAGAGCTTGTGGTAGGCCTATAGTATTTTCAACGAAAAATATTTTAATCTACATAGTACAAAAAGCGTGGGGGGCTTGATTTTGATTGTTGTAAAGATTTTATCAATAGTTTATTATATCTGAAGTTATTATAAAAAGCACCCCACGCTTTTTGTACATTAATATAAATTTTTCAATTGATTATTAAGTTTTATTTTTAACTTTTTAGTTCAATTAGTTATAAAAGCGTGTTTTTTTAGTTTTTTAAACTATAATTTATGATATAAAGGTCTGAAAAAAAACTCCAAAAGCAGCACTATTGTGTTGTGCCACTTTCCGCTACATTATACGGCCAAAGCTTCGACACAGAAAGTTACACGCGCAGTTCCGTAATTAGGGTTCCACTTAATTTACCTGCTAAATAAACCACGGGGCTACTACTTAAAAACTAGCAACAGCGATAGCAGTAACAGCTTTCTTGTTGAATAAACATTACAACACTGGTTCGCAAAAACCAACAGACAACGAGAACGGTCTTCTTCCTAAAAGACCGTTCTCGTTGTCTGTTGGTTGGTTGTTGTGTTTTCAAAAACTCATATTCAAATAAAGAATTCAAATAAAATAAGAAAAGGTTCTCAATTCGGTTGTATAGTTTTTAGATTTTTTATCGCATAACTTCGTCATTTATGAGGCGGTTAGATTTTTTTGTATGGATTTATTTTGTCATCGACTGGCCCTCTGTCGGTTTCAAACTGCTCCTGCAGTTGCTGTTGCTTTTACTTAGGTAATAGGCCCGCCACCACTGGAAATACCTAGATTGGGTAGGTAAATGTAGTAATCTAAACTTTTAGCTAATATGCTGTGAAGCCATAGTTTTATCAGTCTCTGTGCATTTAAAGTTTCATTTATTTTATTTAGATAGTTTTTTTTAATAAGTAATGACAGATGGGATGGAAGAAAAGAATGAACAAAACAAACGTTTGTAATTTCTATTAAAAAAAATATAAGTCACCAAACCTTAGCGCAGCAAATAAGGATATTATTACCAAAGTGATTTTTATGAAATAGTGGTACAACAAACCTAAAAAAAAAAGCAGCCAAGTGCGAGTCCGACTCGCCCATGAAGGGTTCCGTAGCATCAAATAACATAGTATAAAGGTTTTTGTAGTTTGTCGAAAGGTAAATTGCGGTTTACGATTTATGACGTATAAAAAAAAACTACTGACTAGATCTCGTTTAAACCAAATATCGTTAGAAGTTTGCATAGTAATGTACAACATATATTTTTTTTAGTTTTATCATTCTCTTATTTTAGAAGTTAGAGAGTAGGGGGTCCAACTTTTTTCCACTTTGGAAGTGTCTTTCGCGCAAACTATTCAGTTTAGAAAAAAACGATGTTAGAAACCTCAACATCATTTTTGAAGACCTATCCATAGATAGGTACCCCACACGTATGGGTTCGATGAAAAAAAATTTTTGAGTTTCAGTTTCAAGTGTGGGCCCCCAAAATTTATAGTTTTAGAAAAAAACGATATTAGAAACCTCAACATAATTTTTGAAGACCTATCCATAGATACCCCACACGTATGGGTTCGATGAAAAAAAAAATTTTTGAGTTTCAGTTTCAAGTATGGGGGACCCCCAAAATTTATAGTTTTTTTTCTATTTTTGTGTAAAAACCTTTTTTTTTTTTTATGTTACTACCTGATGGAACAAGCATATGGCCCACCTGATGTTAAGTGGTAACCATCGCCTATAACAAAGCAATGCCTCGCAGGTCACGCACGTCAGGACGCGCCCTACGATGCACTGCGTCCATCAACTGGAGGCATACAGATATTCAGCCTCACGTGCCAGTAATTTCACCGGCACCCACACCCTTCAAACTGAAACACAGCAATGCTGCTTCACGGCAGAAATAGGCATGGTGGTATTACTTCCCCGGACGAGCCCATCACAAAGAGCTCTACTACTACTAAACCTTAATGCGGTTTACAGAATACATCTACTCACCAAGTTTCATCAGTCTAGCTCATAAGGTTTCGGAGAAAAATGGCTGTGACACGGCCGGACAGACAGACAGACAGACAGACAGACATGACGAATCTATAAGGGTTCCGTTTTTGCCATTTGGCTACAGAACCCTAAAAACAATGACTAAGCGTTTTTTTTTTTAATCATGTAGGTAAATGCTATAAAAAGGACCGAGAGGGAATGATTTTTGAAATGAATAGGCTCGTCCGACGAAAAGTGGGAACGATCAGGAATAATCCTCATTTATGGGGATTCAATTTCAAGCAAAAAATGCATTTTACTATGTTATCGGTGACAAACCGATCGAACGGGAAACTTCAGTTTCGTACAACGCCATCTAAATTGAAAGAGACGCACATTTTTGTGAGAATACTCTTCGTTCGTTTTTCAAAATTCCATTCGATTAAAAAAAATTTGAGGAATCAAACTTAAATAAATTATAGTTTAAAAAACTAAAAAAAAACGCTTTTATAACTAATTTTACTAAAAAGTTAAAAATAAAACTGTAATAATCAATTGAAAATTTATATTATTGTACAAAAAGCCTGGGGTGCTTTTTATAATAACTTCAGATAAAACTATTGATAAAATACTTACAACAATCAAAATCAAGCCCCCCACGCTTTTTGTACAATAATATAAATTTTCAATTGATTATTACAGTTTTATTTTTAACTTTTTAGTAAAATTAGTTATAAAAGCGTTTTTTTTTAGTTTTTTAAACTATAATTTATTTTTTACTTTTTAGTTTTTTTTTCATTTTTTTTCATATTATTGCATTGTCATCGACCTTTGACAGGTGTGCAAAGTTTCAATCAAATCTGATCGTTCAAAGTAGGTTTTTTATTTATTTTTTTTATTTCTTTTCATTTTTTTTTATTTTTTTTTTCATATTATTGCATTGTCATCGACCTTTGACAGGTGTGCAAAGTTTGAATCAAATCTGATCGTTCAAAGTAGGACAAAATCGAGCTCAAAGGGGTCGGTTACATACATACATACATACATACATACATACATACAGGTGAAGCTAATAAAAGCGTTATAAAAATAAGCTACCTTTTTTCAGAGATGGACGTGGCTCGTACGTTTTTAGGTAAGTGCCTCACATTATTTGTAGGAAAGTAATTATTTGAATGAGAAACGTTATTTCTCTAAACCTTCGATACATTGCAAGCACGTCCATTACTAATTCCCAGGAGTTTGCCATAAATTCTATCGTGCTGGTATCACCTGCCAAATGCCGCACACGAGCCTGAGAATACGAGGCTGGTAGAATAGCCATATGTTTTTTTTTCCGAGCCTATACAGGGTTATTCATAATTAGCTGCAAATACTCAGGAATTAGGTTCAACAAATTAAATAAAAAATATTTATATAATTATTTTTTTTAAATTTTGATTTAAGTTTTTGTATCAAAATTTTATTTTTATTAATTTTTTTACGGCTATTGCATAATGATTGCCATGGAGAACAGGACGATGACCCACCCAGGCGGTAACTGAACGCAGAGTGTCGATCACGGCGCGCGGGCGCGGATCAAAGGTCAAAATAGGTCAGGCGCCAATGATTCCAAAGGATATTCTTTGTCGATTTTCTCGGGATTTTCATAACAAAACTTAAAAAAAATCATTTCATAAATATTTTTTATTTTATTTGTTGAACCTAATTCCTGAGTATTTGCAGCTAATTATGAATAACCCTGTATAGCGTTGAAGTTGCAATAGGCATGTAGAACCTACAACCGCACTGTGGACACTTTACATCGTGATAAAAAGAAACACGAACCGACAACCGCACTGTGGACACTATAAAATACATTGTGATTTCAAGAAAATGATCTGTGTGAAAAAGTGTCAATTTTTATAACGCTTTTATTAGCTTCACCTGTATGTAAGTTTGTATGTAAGTTTGTAGGTATTAAGCTTGTATGTAACCGACCCCTTTGAGCTCGATTTTGTCCTACTTTGAACGATCAGATTTGATTCAAACTTTGCACACCTCTCAAAGGTCGATGACAATGCAATAATATGAAAAAAAAACTAAAAAGTAAATAAAAAATATAGTTTAAAAAACTAAAAAAAACGCTTGTATAACTAATTGAACTAAAAAGTTAAAAATAAAACTGTAATAATCAATTGAAAACTTTATATTATTGTACAAAAAGCGTGGGGGGCTTGATTTTGATTGTTGTAAATATTTTATCAATAGTTTATTATATCTGAAGTTATTATAAAAAGCACCCCTCGCTTTTTTGTACAATAATATAAATTTTTCAATTGATTATTACAGTTTTATTTTTAACTTTTTAGTTCAATTAGTTATAAAAGCGTTTTTTTTTTAGTTTTTTAAACTATAATTTATTTTATATGTGTGCCAATCAAAATAAACAAAGAGAATGTGATAACGAAGAGAGAGACTAATATAATTTGATACACCAAAAAGACTTGGCAAAAAGACGCTGTCTCCAGCGCCAGTAAAAAAATAAAAAAAAACCGCTGGGGAATGAGGGGGGCAAAGTGCCCATTCTATACGCTGTATTATTTTATGTTCTCTGCCACGATGGTAAGATAGGGTAGCAGATGGTCGCATGCAAATGCAGAGACAAATTTAAATTGCATTCGGTACTACGGAATATAGAATTGGCTGATTGTTTGATATTTTGTTCCAAATAGCACTACTGGTCTATAGTTGGAGTAACTACGTCTTTTGATCTTTTGATGGTAAAGTTCTGGGTTCGAATCCAGACGTTGATCAATGAAGTTTTCTCTATAAGAATCGTATCTATCGTATATAGCCTTATGACTAAACACCAATTGCCCCTGACGCTATATAAATCATCTATAATATTATTTATTTTATTTATGATCTGAAAGTAAAGTTCAGAAAAATATGTAAGTAGTATATAAAAAATGCCTAGCGTTGCATAGGCATTAGCATTGAAAGGGTTCTTGCTAAGTGCGTCTTAGGTTCTTTTGGAAAAAATACTTTTCCAAAAGAACCTAAGAAAATTGTACCCTTGACAAATCTTTCAGTTTAGAAAAACAAAATCTTTTAGGTAAAACTTTCAGATTTTTAGAAAAGCGAAAATGCGTTTTAAATTAGGCATTCTAACTAAAATGAGGCTATAAGAGACGCAAACCACCAAATTCACCCAAAGGTCAGGACCCAGACAGTAAACTCTTGGTAATATTGGCCATCCCCAATAGTGTTGGGCTTACACTACTTTGATAACTTTCGGCATCGGGCAAGATAAAGCCGAAATGCGTGACGGTTGGGCAATATTCACTTCTGTGATTGATAACTTTCGGCTTCGGACAAGATAATGCATGTTTACTGAAAATGCCTACATTAGTGGTTGGAAATCAATCCAAATAGGTGATCTTTAATCTAGTCTAGTTTCTTAGTAAGAAATCAGGTCAGTGCATTCTTCGGCGTTTCATCATAGCTATTTAATTCAGTGCAATAATTACAAATAACTTCAAACATCAATTATTTATTTTAGAAATTAAATATCAAAGTCAGCTTTGGAGATTCGGAGTCAAAAGTAAAAAAATATAATTCGAAAAGTTTATTCAATTGAAATGAAATGAAACAATTTATGTGCTTGAAGTATGGTACATTTTAGAACTTAAATATAGGTAAATATAGATTCACACACTTCGCTAAAAAACCCAGAATGCAAACACGATTAAAAATAATTGATTCGTAAAGGATCACTTTGAAACTTCTTTAAGCTAGAATCAGTTCAGTTGGTGTAATATTGTATGCCTACGATACATCTTCGGCTTAAAATATCACACCAACTTACAGCATGTCCCAACTCTATTCCTAAGGTTTTTTATTGCAAATTGTCTGACAAAAGAGCGCGGCCGGTTAGCAAAACTTATTCAAATTACTTGGCCAAGTAGATATTACTTGGCAAAGTTAGAATTGTTAATAATCACCTGGGGATTCCCCTGTTTGAGCTGGCATTGGTGATTAGAATAAATTTCATTGTAAAATTGTTATTGCTGGTACAAATTAATTAATTTTCCAGTTTACAACAAACTTTGTAGATTCTAGTACCTACATAATACTTTCATCGGTAAATTCATGAGTTTTGTAACAGATTTTTAGTGCTATGACCTCAGACTATAGTTATTTTTTTTTATATCTGCCTTATACTTACTGAATAACTTATGGGAAAAATACTGAATACTTATGGGATAGTATATTTTTCAAATCATCAATTTTTAACTAAAATACCAAAGTGGTATAACGACTACAATCTTTTTTCAATCTTCCATTTTCAAAATAAATTTCAATTAAGACTGGCCTCTATAAAAAACAATTCGAAATTCTCTTTTCAAAAATAGAACAAAACCGTCCTGCAGTGCAGTTGAAAGCGTAAATCATAAAATTTTACTGGAGTGTACATGAGTTTTAGAACTGAACATTGTATACCGTATAGTAAGGGTAAGAGGGTTGAAAATTCAAGAGCATTTTGTTTGGGAGCTTAAATTGAATGACGTCTCGGCCAGTGCAAGCACAGCAGCTTATGAGCAACAGCTGGTTCACTTAATATTATAGTAAAAACTTTTTATGATCTTACTCACGTTTTTGTTATAGGTTGGCACCTTTTTTCCTACAAGAATAAATTGTCACACTTTGAAATTTGTATAAAAAATTACAGATCTGCTGTAAGTAGTATAATAGTTATATTTTAATAGTTAGCGCCTACAAAATCTACATGATATAATCTTGCAAGGACTTTGGACTTTGGGTTTGCACGAAGACGGGGAACCTACAGATAGTGAAATCTTGAACCACTCCACAGAAAAGAGGGGACTCTTTTAATACAGGTATCACAACTTAAAAGATGAGATCCCGAACGACGATGTAGCTGACGATGTAACAGGACAGTCTAGAAGACTCACTCTAGCCTTAAGAAGCCCAGATTGTATTGGTCAGGAAAAACAGACGGCGTCAGTGAGTTCCACTTCTTAGACCTTCGCATGATAAGAGTGGAGCCAAAATATTTGGTTCAAATGGGTGGTATGCTCACCTGGTATGGGTGGTAATGGGTCGTTCGTCTGGGTGGGAGAGGGTCGTTATCGTGATTACGTCAGCAAAAAATAATAATAGAAAAATGCATATAGTTACCAAAGATTACGTAAGCATGGGAGGGGGGGTTTGCTTACTTTTTCTGACAACGGGAAGGGGGGTAAATAATTATAAAAAATCTGCCTAGGAGACGACGGTATGAGATCATGAAGTTCCCGAGCACATTCTCCAAAATGTAGTCTATAGAATATTGATGCAAGTAACTTTACGACGGTAAGGTTTGATTTGAACCAGCTATAAGTACCCATCTAAGCTGTGACTTAAGGTAGGTAAGCATTGTTTGGGACAGAATTTATGCTGTTTCGCTATCACAGATAATGTCCCGTTCTCTTTGCTATAAATCTGAATTATCTCCGGAAAATCTGTTTCAATTTATTCGGACAAGAATGTAGCTCGAGAATAAGGTACCCACTTTCATAGTTTACTGATGGGATCTTCTTAGGCTTGGTCGCGTGGAACTGGTACCTAGATTCTAAAAATAACTTTTTAATGGTGAAATAATATTCTTTTCCTGTCTAAACTAAACCGATATTTAATAATCTAAAATAATGTTAAATTACTAAATATTCGATAATAATAATGATCTAAGGACTGAATAACTTGAAACCCAGGTTAATCATAACCAGGGATCGGAGTAGGTAGATTGAACTGGGGTCATTAATCCGAAACGTATATATTAATCGCTCTTAGCGATAAGGCCGCCCATTGTTCTGATTATTTTTGTAATAGTTTCTGTATGTATTTCTTTGTGTACAATAAAGTGTTAATCTATCTATCTATCTATCTAATATGGACATTCCTAAGGAATTGGTGGATTATTAAAAAAACCGGAACTTATGTAGGAATTGTATTCTGCCAGAGTAGAAGGAGTCATTTGATGATTTGCCATCCTCAAAAAAAAAGGTAGGAATTGTAATAAAATGAGCAATATTTATGTATTCTTCATATTTTTTTTAACGGCACACAGTCACGATTTGAGAAAACCCAACGACCAATCAGAACAAAGGGTGGTACAATAACCGGTTATCAGAACAATGCGTACGCCCGCGTAATGCGTATACGATCGAAATTCGATTGGTTTTATTATTCAACAGATAATGAATTAATTTTGTTTTGATACCTTCCTTTAAATTTTGAATTGAGTAGTAATAATATCACTACCAACATTAACAATATTTAATTGAATCCGGAAATACCGGAATTACTCTCCGGAAAAATGGCTTATCCATGTTATTCTTTCTGTGTGCATTTATGATACAAGTACCAAAAATCAATCTACCTACTCCGATCACTGATCATAACCGATAAACCAATTTTGGTGTAATTTTTCTCAACAAACTGAAAGGACAAAAAAATAATGTAGCTAATCTAAATGACAGAGAGAGTAAAGGCTGGCGTACATCTAGACGCGTCACATCTAGACATCTAGATCGCGATGGCGATCAGGGAATCACTGTCAAATAGCTGTCATATTTGACAGCGTTTCACTGATCGCCATAGCAGATCGCTTAAATGTGCGTAAAAAAACATATTTTCCGTAAGTATTCATTTTGTATAATTATTTTTAGTGGATACTCTTTTTTAAAATCGGTCAGGTATGCATAATAGTATTTGAAACTTAGACAATCTAGATCATTTTAAAGAACCATTTCCTTGCAAATTCCACTGAAGAGTTATTTCCTATCTTCCATCTAATACCAGCACAGTAACTTATTATGTAAAGAGTTGCACGCAGTCCACATTACGTGTTCTCGCAACAGTTTAGCGCACGCGTGTCATTATTCTAGGGCACGTAGGGCACGGACGATGCCGGTGTCGGTTAGACACGTTCCCTTAACCGTATAACCACGTCAAATAAAGAAGCGTTTGTTAAGGCGATGCACATCGTGAAACAACGCTCGCACAATTTAGATTTGAAATATACAGCGTGTCCCAGAAAGTAGCGTCGAGCTAAAGTCAGGAAAAGAAAATTTTGTAATATTCTGAAAAAAAATCATAACCTGAAAACTACACAAAATCGCGGAATGGGGGTGATTCGGGTACCCCAAGGGGTGTTCTATGTCTGGACTTTCGCTTGGCACTACTTTCTGGGACAGCCTGTATAAAATCACTGAATTTATACTTTTTTATATGCATAAAATCACGCCTCTTTCCCATAGGGGTTGGCAGAGATCAAGGATTTCCCCTTGCTACGATCCTGACATACCTCTTTCACTTAATTCACTCGCATTTCATTCTTCATACATGCTCGTTGATTTAAGGTTCATACCCTTTCAATGTTTTTTTCATCATCAGAAAATCGCCAGAAGAAAGTCTATTCAGCAGTAGTGCACGAAAGGAGCCTTAAAGACGTTCTCAAAATCCTTTCACCACACTGGTTAGAAAGAACGACACGACACGAGAAGAAGAAGCAGTTGGACTCCTTTGAGCTGATGACAAAAATGGTATCTACTATACTGACTGATAAGCAAAACCCATCTCCACTTCCAACCCTGAAGCTTAAGAGTTCCCAACTAACCAATGCATTTAATTTACATGTAATGAAAATTCCACTTTCAGGGATCACGAAAAGTACTATACAACTAAACCCTGACCCTGTTCTTTCAAGAAGCCACCACCGTTGTTTGACGGTGCAACTTATTTCTTCTTAGAAGTGTCGTCACCGGCTCGGCACCGGCCCGGCACCGGCACCTTACAAATTTTACGTTAAATTTTTTATGTTTAATTTTTATAACAAATATAGTCAACGGCTTGACTTAGGTGTCGTCGTGATGAAGTCCGTGTCAGTATTGTACTAATTACCGGGCGTAAGCCGGTATCGACACCAGTGCAGTGGAAAAACGAAGCTCCGGCAACGGTGCCGTGCCGGCCGGTGCCGGGCCGGCTAATGGTAAATTGCGCATTAGATGACGTCGTTACTGCTATTTCTGTCAATGCATTAAAAAACTAACTAGACATCTAAAAAATAAATAAGTGCTCAAAAAACTTGAAGGCGAAGTGACAATCTAGGTAGCTGTCATAAAGGTTTGATGTTTGAGTCTGACGTTTTGCTTCCGTTCGGAAACGGGACATTTCTACGGCGCCTAACACATACCAAAACAGGACACAACTAAAAAGTGAAATATAAGGTCTAAGGTACTCTATGAAACGGAACGAGGCGGGTGGCGGTGCTAGGTTTTACTGTAACGTATTGTGACGGCCGTCGGTTTTCAGGAAACCAAAGCTGTATAATATTATATCTACCGAATTTGAATAAAGCCTGCATTTAGATCGAGTGCGAAATAGAGCGGTGTAGTGATGTCTTGTTATCGATATTTATTTTTATTTACAAGCAAAAAAATATTGTAGATATTTTCAATTTAATAAATATTTATAATTAATTGTCTGCATAATTCTGATCCTAAAGTCAGTTCAAATCCAAACGTGTATCAAAGAGTATTCTGCCCAAAAATGTATGTGCACTATGACAGTACTCAAACGGTGAAAGAAAACATCGTGAGCAAACCGGCATGTCGTAGAACCTAAAAGTTTGACAACATGTGTGTCAAGTACCTACATGAAAGGGGCCACTTTGAGGTGCACTTAAAGTCCTCTTACCTCACTGGTTAACAAGAACTAGTCACACGACAAGAAATTTTAATATTATTTTTTTTATTTACCTACAAAACAGTATTATCCATTTCCATTATCCATTTATTTACGCACAGATAATTTTTAATTAAAATTACATTAACAACCATCTACCTCGCACATTTCAACGTCTTCGTAGCTATAAAATTTAATTCATAGTTGACTTGAGAAACATCGCAAATAACCAAGTTTCAGAGAATTTACTAGATATTTCAATTACTTAGCAAAAATGAAAATTCGAGTAACACAATTTTTTGTGACCAAAAAGTAATCTACTAGTTTTCGTACCTTTTTAAAAGTATAATCGCAAATAATCAAGTTACAGGGAATTTACGAAGCTTCAGCAAAAATATTAATTTTTAGATAAAAATTTTTTTGCCCAAAATGTAATAAACTACGTAGTTATTGTACAAAACTTAAAACCGTTGAGGTATGTACAGTTGGCTGTACTAGAATGTACACGTATCAAAAATTTCAATTAAATGTCGCAGTGTTGCAATGCACAAGAAAAAGCATCAACGATTTCGTCATGATTCAATTTCGATAAGTTTAGAATATTGAATACCGACTGACATTTAATCTCGCAAGAATTTAATATACAATTTTTTGGGCGTAATAAACGATTGTCTTTTATACTTTTAGGACATTCACTTCGCCAAAATTGAACTAAAAAAAACAAAGCAATTTCTCTTCAGATTCAATTCGCCATCAGAGCTTGATTTGGTTTTGTATGGAATTTATTAATCACCGTAAATCAACTACCGATATTGCTAGGTCTAATTTTAAGTGTAAACCTATGTAGGCGGGCATCTTATCAAATTCGCGTTTTTGAGGCAAGAGTATTTTTTTTAGTTCTTGGAAAAATATCTTTGGTAAAGATCGATAAACTTCGCCTTTGTAGTACGCGAAAGGAGAGAGAATAGAGCCTATTTAGATGCGGCTTACATTGTTAGCTTATTGGATGCTTGTAGATGGGTAACTTTCATCAATGCCACGGATTTTAAAAAACAAATGAGACGCTACTCCACAGAAAGTACACAAGGATACGCATCAGACTATACACTGCTAGCTCTTATGTCCTTGCAGTAAGCGTAATTTTTCTTTGTTTTTAGGTAACTTGAGCTGTATCCCACTGTACAAGTACTCAAGTACAGTCCACACGCAACAGCGTGGTACTCGTAATAGGTTCGGCCACGCTATCGCCAGATCAAATTCAAATTGCTAATAATCGAATTACATAAAATTTTATTAAACTGGGTGATTGTGTAACAAATAAAAAGATACAGACAAAAAACAGCGAACACTTATGTTGTTGCCATCTTTTTTCGACTATCTGTTACAAAATAGACGGCGTTGATAATTTTTTTTCAATTCAAAAAGTCGGGGTTCGAATTAGGGTTCCTTGTCTTGAAGCCAGAAATCGAGACGGTGTTTGACTGCACCACGGAGGAGATAGATTATAAAACAACACCATCGATCACTTCCAAAAGAATTATTCGCTTTCACGCTCACCACTTGTAACCCCTTGTAAGTAGCCCCCACTCCCAAGCCACAATCAAAAGGGCCTGGATGCGAGTGATGGTACTAGGTTTTGATTTCAACAAAAGATACGCAATCACCTTCACTGGGGAGCAAAGAGGTTGCATACCTAGATTGCACATTGCCGTTGGCTGTTATTCCTAATCACTACTACTGGGCCTCTTCAAGGCATGAGTGAATAGGTGTCTTCTAAACCATTCTGCTTAGAAGACACCTATCCACTTACGCAGGTGAGATTGATGGTTGATGGTCTATCTAGTGTAAAAAAAAAGATTCTCGTGATATAAATAATCGACAGCATTATTTCATCGATATCGATGACTCACAGCACATCACTGAGCCGCACCATCTGTAAGATTTCGGCCATACAGTGAATATTTGATCCGATGCCTGTTGGTCCCCGGAAGAACTTTTATAACCAAATCGTGTGGTGCACGACACAAATCTTATTTGGGATTTTATTGACCTTTGATTTATGATTCATAATATTATGACCAAAGCGAGATGAAGCATGTCTATTTTTATACCGCTTTCTAAAAAAAAGCGGACAAACAATGGGGCTCTTTGTGCTCTTTGTGAAGGGCTCGTCCGGGGTAGTACTCATGCTTATTTCTTCCGTGAAGCAGCATTGTTGTATTTAGCAGTGATTTTTTTCATTTTGCTTTTAGGTTCTACTAACTGCACCCCGCGCTGTTACCTGCTAATAATATGTATGTACTTTTCCTCTATATCTTGATAAGCTCATCCTCTGTAGCAACTGGATGGAAAAAAACTCCCGTTTAAAATTCATTTTTCAGGGATAAAAATTATCCTGTCATTTCCTGACCCTAGACTAGAAGTACAAGACAAGACTAAAAATTCAAACTAATCCATCCCACGAGAACCATAAATATCATCTATCTCTGTGCCAAATTTGCTCCAGATCCGTTTAGCCGCTCTCGCTTTGGCGTTATTGAGTAACAAACATCCATCCATCCAAACATTCACATTTATTATATTAGTGGGATTACGAAACGCTTTCGTACCACACCCCTTGACTAATTAGTTTAGCCAGAAGCAATACAAACAATGTTCTATGATGAGTTATTAAAATTAATTCCACAACACGACCCTAAACATAATTCGGGAACATATCTGATTTCGCATGG
Organism: Thera obeliscata; assembly: GCA_947578465.1. NCBI lineage: Eukaryota > Metazoa > Arthropoda > Insecta > Lepidoptera > Geometridae > Thera > Thera obeliscata. The sequence goes on along the minus strand of OX387923.1, from coordinate 6,341,034 downwards.
GTTGGGATAAATCTTACAGATTTATGACTATAGCTTCTTCAGCTTCCTGAAAAACGGTAGCTGTTACACTGAAATAATTCTACTAATATTATAAACACGAAAGTTTGTACTGAATGGATTTTAATGAAACTTTACAATAACATAGCTTATACATCAGAATTAAACATAGGCCACAATTTATAAAGATATTGTAACGGAGAACGGATGTAAGTAACGGGAACGGCGCGGAAAGAGAACGGGGCGTTCGAAGCCCTAGCCGCCGCTAGTAACCAATAATTTAAACTAGACAGATGGTGCGAGAGTCTATGGACATGTAACTGGCAAGAACTGGAGAAGAGCCGAAGACCGGGCTCAGTGACGCGTCTTGGGAGAGACCTACGTCCAGCAGTGGACCTGACTAGACGCACTGAGGCTTTAAACTTATAACACTTTTCTTTTGAATTGGGGGCTAATAAATTATAGTTTAAAAAACTAAAAAAAAAACGCTTTTATTAATTGAACTAAAAAGTTAAAAATAAAACTGTAATAATCAATTGAAAATTTATATTATTGTACAAAAAGCGTGGGGTGCTTGTTATAATAACTTCAGATACAATAAACTATTGATAAAATATTTACAACAATCAAAATCTAGCCCCCCACGCTTTTTGTACAATAATACAACGTGTATCAAAATATGTGTACTATCCTGAAGGGGGGTGAATTTCCACCCCCCGGGGAACAACTTTTGTTCAACGACTTTTCGAACTTCGATTGGTATCTCTGAAAAAAACTGCAACGAAGTTTCAACATTAACAGCTGACTTTATACAAAGTGACAACCCTAAACTCAGCTACAGAGGTAGTAGGTAGTAGTAGTAGACCTACAGAGGTAGTAGGTCAAGGGGTCAAGGGGTTACAAGGATAGGGTTGTCAATTTATTTAGGCATTATGAAATTAAATATTTTTGTATGGGAAACTGAAAATAGGAATTTTTAATTATCTCCCCTCCACAACTGATCACCATTGTGGTCTGAAACCCCCCACCTTCGCATAGTACACATATTTAGATACACCTTGTATAAATTTTCAATTGATTATTACAGTTTTATTTTTAACTTTTTAGTTCAATTAGTTATAAAAGCGTTTTTTTTTAGTTTTTTAAACTATAATTTATTTTTTACTTGTTAGTTTTTTTTTTTTTCATATTTTTTTTTCATATTATTGCATTGTCATCGACCTTTGACAGGTGTGCAAAGTTTGAATCAAATCTGATCGTTCTAAGTAGGTTTTTTTTTTTTTTTTTATTTATTTTCATTTTTTTTTTTTTTTTTTCATATTATTGCATTGTCATCGACCTTTGGACAGGTGTGCAAAGTTTGAATCAAGTCTGATCGTTCAAAGTAGGACAAAATCGAGCTCAAAGGGGTCGGTTACATACATACATACATACATACATACATACATACATACATACATACATACAGGTGAAGCTAATAAAAGCGTTATAAAAAAGCAGGTTAGCCATTCCAAGAAGCAGTAGTAGAGCTAGTGGCTCGATGGAAGTACTACCATACCTATATCTGCTTCCAAGCAACGAAGAATGAAGAACCAGATCGATCGACAACATTGTTAAGGTCGCGGGAAATCGGTGAATGGAAAGGGCTCAGATCAGAATCGTTCTTCCTGGAAGTGAGTAGGGGAGGCCTATGTTCAGCAGTGGACTTCTTCAGGCTGATAATGAGGAAGGGTGTGGGTGAAAGTACAGATACAATTAGACTTGGCATCTGTATGCCTCAAGTTGCACGCAAGGCAGTGCGTCGTTAGGCACATTTCTAGCGTGCGTGACCTGCGAGGCAATGCTTTGTTATTGGGTTGGACAATACTGTTAGCAAGGACATAGAAAAATCATTTACAGTTTCCACGCCGCCGGGTCTTTATCCTTTTTCCTCATCCTGTTGTCTCTAGTTTTTTCGAACTAGTGAGCAGAAAGGATTTTGAATGACCCTCCAAGAGGCTACTTTCGTCACATGTTTTCGGGTGTTATAGATACAGAACTGGTCTTACAAACACTTAGATGTAGTAGCTTCAAAAGCAACCAAGCTGAAGTGGAATTGGGCTAGTCATGACTGTCCACTTGACACAATACATGTTTTCGAGCGTTAGCTGCGCTCACAAACACAAATCGTAGATGTAGCTTCGAAAGCAGCCAAGCTGTAGAGGCTGGTCATGTCTGCCGTACGCCAGGTGAGCTGTGGACAAAGTTAGCCACCGATTTGCATTCTGACAAGACGCGGCAGATCAAAACCGGGATGGTGAGACAAGCTTGAGGTTTCCTGACGGACTGGACAAGGTTAGCCCTGGATCGCGATGTCTGGAGGGAATGTAATGGGGAGAGGCCTTTGCCGAACAGTGGGACCCAGAGGGCACTAAAGCTGCTTGTAGAGTCTGTTCAGAAAGAGAGCCGTCGTGGCCAAATTGAGAACTAACGTTTCAATTTTTATATGGCAGATCATCCCTTTCTTTCTGTCAGCATTTTGCATCATAAAAATTAAATAAAGGAATAGTACACTAGTTGTGATAGGATCAAAATGCAACAGACGCGCTATTGTTGCCCATTATACAACAAAGGTGATTAAGCACAGCAGCGCCCTCCAATACCACGACGGTTCTCTTTCTGAACAGACTCTAAGATGCTTTATTCCAAATTTTGTTTCGGACTAATATTTGTAATGTTTTCGCACAACAATACCATGTGCAATCGTTTCTAGTGCCTTAACTTCGAAGGTATAAAGATCCAGCAGACGAACTGTATTTATACCAAGGGGGAAAATAGTCACTTTCGTCGTCGTTTTGTCTAATGAGAGACTTATCCCGTCTGAGGACATCGTTGGAAGGGATTGCGGAAAAAAGTCTATCATTCTCGAACGAGTGAAGGATATTCGAGAAACGGATACCAAACTCCAGAAATTGGCAATGCAATACCATATTTCCTCGCAAAATGTCCACTACTTTTATAACTGTGCAGTTTTAAGCCGTAACATCTAGGGCCTAAGGTATAGGTTACAATGGCAAGTGAAGAATTGTCAGGCAATATCGGTTGGCGAAATATGAACACAATTTCGGAAGGGAAATTATTTTTTTCTGGGAAAATTTGAAGTTTTCTTGGATTCTCATGGTTGGAAATATTTTTGTGAGGGTTCTACGAATCAATTATAAGTAGGTTACCTAGATCGAAATTGAAACTTCTGGCTAGCGTTATGAAACAAACTTTTTAAATTAATTCTTTACTGAACCATGTGAATGTTGAAAACACAGTAAAGTAACAGGCCTTTTGCATCTATTCTAGATGATTTATGTGCAACTGGTTTTGCTTATGCCCTTACTTACAGGACGCTATAGTGCCTGGAACAGGAATTTCTAATCCGCAAAAAATATAAATACGTGCGGAGCTAACTAAGCTGCGGGTTTCCTTTCGATGTGTTCCTTCACTGTTTGAGAGTACTAGCATTGTGCACATAGATTTTTCTAAGAGAAAAAACCATAGGTGCACTAACGAATTTGAAACCGCGACCTTATGATGCTGCAAGGCGGGGTTGCTACCACTAGACCACTAGTGGTCTAATTACGAGCGAGTGAGAAGTTGTTTGACGGTTGTCAGCTCCTTTAACTTGCCGACTGTACATAGAGATAATAAATTAATACTATAGAGAGATAATAAATAAATATTATAGACAATCCACACAACACTATCTAGCCCCAAACTAAGCAGAGCTTGTACTGTGGGAACCAGATAGCTGATATAATACTTATGTATATTTTTGTAAATACATGCGTAGAATACAATATAACACCCAGACAGAGAACAAAAATCTGTGTTCACCACACAAATACTTGTTCCCTGTGGGGATCGAACCCACGATCTACGGCGCAGAAGACAGAGCTACTACCAACTGAGCTGAGAGGCCAGTCAGATACCTAATCACTTTAAAATTAATCACCTAGCCAGACAGCATTATCATTATAAATCACGTAGATAATTTACATCCTGCAACAGATAAGATAAACCCTACGTTAAGAAAGAAGAAATCCTGGATCTTAGACCAAACAATTAGAAAGATAGATTGGTTTGGTTCACACCTAGAATAACGTTTTTAAATTCGCTAGCGATCTGCATTTCAAATTTTTTTATTCAATATTTCTTATGCTGAAAAAATATGTATTTAGTAGAAAAATCTCTGTTACTGCATGACCATGCAGAGATTTTTCGAATATAACACCTTTTCTATTATATATTTCAAATTTATAGGGGCCTCATTGGGGCGTCCTTAAAATCCTTTCACCACACTGTGCACCGGTTCGCAACTAGTGACACTACAAGAAAAAGAAATATAATAGATTACTTAAAATATGTATTTAATTTAGCAAGCTTTGTAAACAAAATTATTAATAAAAAAAGTAAACAAGGTAATCGGTCTCGTGCCTAATTGGCCTAAAATTAACAGCTGTCAAAAATTATCTCAGCAAAGTTTTTAAATTAATTTGCCAAAAGTTTGCCGCTGAATTTTTCAAAGAAACTGTGATAAGATTTCATAACTTTCATAAATTATGTTACAGGAAAAGTAATTTTGAGTAAAATTCCAAAATTACCTAGAAGCTTCCTTTGAGACCATAATATTTTGTACGGCGACGCGGGCGGTCTTAAAAACTTTAAACTTTGACAAATCTTTGAACAATGCGACGAAGTTCTGGAATAAGGAAGTACACTAGAAACTAGGTAGTGAATAAGTAGGTGAGTACATCATCCCCTACTAATGGTGCAGTGTCCTTCAACTTGTGGCATACAGATGTTCAGCCTCACGTGCCAATAATTTCACCGGCACCCACACCCACACCCTTCAAACCGAAACACAGCGATGTTGCTTCACGGCAGAAATAGGCATGCTGTAGTACTTACGGACGAGCCCTTCACAAAGAGCTCTATAGAGCTACAACAACTACAACTACAACAAAATACTCTTTCAGGCGTCAGTCCCGCACAACTGACTATAAACTGCGGGTTCCCAATGTTTTCTTTCACCTTTTGAGAGCAAACGTTGCGCACATAATTTTATAAGGGGCAGGTAAACTAAACGCCTATCTAATAATGAAAATACGCTCTGTAAAAACATTCTATTCTTTTTGTATAAACAAAAACACAGTAAATTAAACGTAAATACGAGGGTGTACATATTTTATTACAGTTTGCGGAAATAGGGGAGGATGAGGGCATATGTTACGCTTTTTGTTTCTACAAAATAATGTGGTAATACGTCGTGTATTATTGTTTGCGAACTAGGAATTTATGAGATGCGACGAAAACTGTTTTATTGCTTTCTTACTTTACCTTTGTTTTATTGAACATGCTTCGTTTAGCTTCTTAGATATTGTTTGTTTATAAGCTAACTAGCAGTTGGTGACCGAGCTTTGCTCGGTATTTTTTATTGTTAATTTGTATTTTTAAGAAATCATAAGAGTCATATTATCTTTATTGGCTTATACTTACTGAACAACGCCATCTGCTGGAAATAATTGAAGTTAGTTGTTCACAATCGCCAATAGATGGCAGGAGCAGTCACATATTAAGTTTATGTTTAATTATTGAACTCGGGGTGAAATAATCATATTGTTAAAATGAATCCTAGCTAGATCGATTTATCGGCCCCGAAAACCCCTGTATACTAAATTTCGTGAAAATCGTTGGCGCAGTTTCCGAGATCCTAAATATATACACAAGATTTTCTCGTTTAAAGGTATAAGGTATAATAACGGCTCAGTTAAAGTTATACTTACCCAGGATTTTATGAATGTTTTTTTTTATTAAATACTACTCATATTTTTTTATACTTATTTATTTATTTTTTTAAAGATGGGTATCAGTCTAAAGTATGGGCTTTTGCTTGTTGATTAAGATATACTTACTACTGGCAGTTGTAATCTATTTTTATTACGTCAGTCAGGTCTAGCTCAGACTTTTAGATTTTCCAAGCTAAAAAGTGCTTAATTTACTGATACCTACTAGCTGTTATTGTAGGCTCAAACTAGGTAAAATTATATTTGAAATAGAGAGATTAAAGCTTTAATTTTCATTATCAAACATAAAATACGAAATTAAATATGTAAGTACATAAAAACGAAATAAACATAAACAATTTGCAAACACAAAAGCTAAATTAAGATGTTTCATGATAAACATCAAAGTTCCAAGACATAATGGCTCGGTATACATTTTTAAGGAGTAACCATTACAATGTGATCTACCACCCTGACCCAATTAAAAGTTTTTGTTGAAAATACAACATTAAGAGGTTTGTTAAACATTCATTCGAGTGTCAAAAGAGCAAGAAGTAGTCCATTAGGAAGTTCAGGAGTTCACTAACAAAACAGAATGGTGAAAAACTTTTATTCACAATTTCCGATTGTGACACCCCTCTTTGTGACTAAGGGTCATGCTACACGGGCGGTTCTCCCACCGCGGGAATCCGCTCGACAAAGCTTCCGCAGACCATTAAACTATACGGGACGCGGTTTTTCGCTGTCTTTTGTTCATTTCAACATGGACCCGCAACATGGAACGCAAGTGCACGAACGACGAGCGAGTGAGAAGGTCCCGCGCACAATGAAATGACGCAATAGCGGATAACCGCCCGTGTAGTTTAGAACGGCGGTAAGCAGCGGCGGTTTGACGCTGCATGCGGCGGTCGAATTTCTCCCGCCTGCCAACCGCGGCGGGAAACCGCGCCGTGTAGTTTGTAGCATACAATGTCCATAAGAATTGAGTCTAGTGCGGTTCAGAAGCGGATTCCCGCGGCGGGAGAACCGCCCGTGTAGCATAGCCCTAAGGATTTATTCAAGTCGCATTAGCGTCTAAGCGATTCAATACACCTACATAACAAAGGTACTCAGTCTACAAGCTCTTTACATTAATTATGTATGTACAGAGATTGAACTGGTATGTCTGAATAATTCATTTTGACTTATCTGCTCGTCAACTCACTTTTCAAAGCTTGTCTGCATACCGATAAAGATTGATGAAGTAACAATGGTGAAGCGTACTTTAGCGGAGCCCCGTATAAAAATTTGTTTCCCCGTATAAAAATCTTTACTATTTTTACGTTAATCTTTAAATAAGAAATAATCAATTTGTGAAAAATCTTTGGGGGCCCTTATGACGCGTAAAGATTTCTCACAAAAGAATAAAAAAATTGCATATAATTTACAGAAATATTTATTCATCATAATTATATCTTAGTATCTAAAAGCTTAGCAAGTACCTACATCAGTGTTCAAGCCACAACTGGATCTCACACGAGAATACAAAGAGTTCAATTTGACTGGCCTCTAGCTCAGTTGGTAGTAGCTCTGCCTTCTGCGCCGTAGGTCGTGGGTTCGATCCCCACTGAGAACAAATATTTGTGTGGTGAACGCAGATGTCTGTTCTCTGTCTGGGTGTTATATTGTATTCTAAGTATATATTTACAAAAAAAAAAATGTATTCAAGTACCTATTATGTCAGCTATCTGGTTCCCATATTACAAGCTCTGCTTAGTTTGGGGCTGGGTAGTGCTGTGTGAATTGTCCACAATATTTATTTATTTATTTATTTATTTAATTTTCTGGATTTGACAGAATTATTAGCCATTTATTTGTTTTGTTTTTACTATCTGCTCAGCGCTCGATGAGGCAATACGTCTTTTAGTGGACAGCGAGTAAATTTTCCTGAAGATGCTTCTTAGCGAGGCGAAACATGTGTCGAAATCTTGTTAGGTTTTTTGTGAAATTTTTTTGGTGTCTATTACACCTTATTTCACTTTGCAGGGTTTGCGGGTGTTGCGTAAGTTGCACACACAAGTCTCATCATCATCATCATCCACAGCCCGACTTTACCCACTGCTGGGTATACCCACTAACTAAGGGAGGCCTATAGGCCTCCCTTAGTTAGTGCCATCTACCTCGATCCTGTGCCAGTCTAAACCATTACTGACCCGCAACCCTGACTAATTTCGTCCATCCATCTTGCTGCAAGGCCCTACGCTTCTGTAGCCAGTTCTTGGCCACCATTCGGTTGTTGTTCTACTCCACCTGTCATCACACAAGTCTACATAAAGTTAATTTACATAGATTAGATGAGCGGATTAGTACTAAAGATGTCTTCTAGTTTTATGTTTAGTAAAGTCACGCTTGAATCATTTAATTTCATTTATTTGATGATAAACTAATGTGAATACAAGTTGCCCCTGGCGCTATATAAATCATTTACAATAGATGAAAAGACCTGTTTACTTTTTACGATACATTTTGAAGTGCAAGAAAATGTTTTATGCACTCGAATACACTTTTTTAGTATACAAAATTATGTGTTTAACTACTTAGTACTGACACTACTGACCCCTGTCCACTTTACCACAGCCTATCCCTACAAGTCTAGACAAAATTGATAAGACGGGGATTTTTTTTAAGCCGTTTCTTATGTTGGTTAACACTCACCAGGAACTTCAAAATTACAACCAAATTCTTCTTCTTCTCATAGTGCCACTGGTTCTATGGAACCGATGAGGTGAAAGGATTTTAAGTGTGCCTCAAAGAGGCTTCTGACACACATGTTTTCGATCTTTTTAAGTTACTGGAACATTCTGGTTTTCTCACGATGTTTTCCTATAAATAGGTACATATTTGGACAGACGAACTCATTGGTCAACGACTGTACTGAACCTACGACCTTAAAGATCGGGGAAGGCGGGGCCACTGCCACTATACCACCAGGTGCTTTCAACAACCAAAATATTCAAGTAGGTAAAAAGTAGGTACGCTTAAAATCGTGACTTTCAATCTTATCATTTCGAAAGTAAAGTTGCTATTACATTGCACAATCAGGAACTCCATGGCTCATAATTAAGGTTTTATAATTACTTAATGCTGTCACAATGTAAACAACTACCTGCCTATTATAATTAATCTAGTCGGTATCCGTATCGTAACTTCTTACAACTAAATTCTTCGCTAATTCTTCAACAACTCAAAATACCTATAAATAAATAAAAATTGTAGACAATCCACACAACACTATCCTGCCCCAAATTAAGCAGAGCTTGTACGATGGGAATCTGTAGGCCTACCACAAGCTCTGTCTGGCTCTGTCTCTGGCTCTGGTTTTGAGTCTGTGTGAATGTGACGTTTCGACGTAGGATTTATTTAATCAACCAAACCAGAGCCAGAGCGTTCAACAGCGTAAACATCAGCGTTCACATACACAAATACTTTGTTCTCGGTGGGGTTCCAACTGAGCTGAGAAACCAATCAATAAAATTATAGTTTAAAAAACTAAAAAAAAACGCTTTTATAACTAATTGAACTAAAAAGTTAAAAATAAAACTGTACTAATCAATTGAAAAGTTTATATTATTGTACAAAAAAGCGTGGGGTGCTTTTTATAATAACTTCAGATATAATAAACTATTGATAAAATATTTACAACAATCAAAATCAAGCACCCCACGTTTTTTTTGTACAATAATATAGGTACATTTTTCAATTGATTATTACAGTTTTATTTTTAACTTTTTTACTTTTTTTTTTTTTTTTTCTTTTTTTTTATTCATATTATTGCATTGTCATCGACCTTTGACAGGTGTGCAAAGTTTGAATCAAATCTGATAGTTCAAAGTAGGTCAAAATCGAGCTCAAAGAGGTCGGTAAAGGTGATATCAGACGGTTCACTCGGATGAATGTTCACTCGAGTGAATGGTTAATTTTTCTTTCATGCCATGTTCACTAATATTTCATTCGGTGTTCACACGTTTCATTTCGCGTGAAAAGTGCCGAATGAAAGGCAAAAATGAACAAAAAATGAATCGTCTGATATCACCTTTACATACATCATACACATCAGGTGAAGCTAATAAAAGCGTTATAAAAATGACAGTTCCAAATTTGTTTTTATTTTTTCATGTAGCTCTTCCAGTCTCCTATGTCTACTAAACATGTCTCGAAGACAAGACGCAATAACAAAATGTCACTCGTGCTATGACAAAATTAATTTCTCTCACATTGCGAGTTTCGCCTGTTTGCTCAAAGAATTACTCTCAAAGCTCGTAAATTTTGGTATGCTAAATTCCTGTTAACAATTTTCGTATTTCTGTATGTTTTCAGCGTCGTGAAATATGATGGTGTACCATGAAAAACGGTAGGCAAACATTCGTGTTCAGCTTTTGATTTACATTGCGCGCTATGCGAACAGCAGCGATGCTGATTTGGGCATGCTATGTACAGAAGTAGGCAACAATTTTTCTCATCGGCTAATTTCGGCTACATAGAGCGTAGTGTGCGTCAGAAAGAGATGCAGTGCTCTACGAAAGCTGAAAGCCGCTGTGCAATACGTAGTGTCTACACCGTAAGTACTACCTAGATAGTGCCTCACTGTCAAAACCTGTTTTTTAACCGACTTCCAATCAAAAAGGGGGAGGTTCACAATTCGGTTGTATTTTTTTTTTTTGTTTTAATGTTTGTTACCGCTTAACTTCGTCATTTGTGAGCCGATTTGAAAAATTATTTTTATCTGAAAGGTACTGCTTCCAGATTGGTCCCATTTTAATTTTATTAAAATCGGTGTTGCTATTTTTTTTTTAATAATTGTTTTATGTTTGTAACTGCATGCCTCCGTCATTTAATTTTATGAACCGATTTAGAAAATTATTTTTTTATTTGGAAGGTTATTCTTACGTCCAGATTGTCCCAAACAAATTTGATTAAAATCGGTTTAGCCGTTTGACAATGAAGTCGGTTTCTCAAGTTTTTTAAACTTATAATTATTTGTACTAGTAAAATGTCTGTTTTATTGTTATGTGCTATGTTTATGTGTGTTGTGTATCGATAATAAATGTATTTTCTTTCTTTTTTCTTTGCGGAACGGTTACTGTGAAGTGATTGGCGTATCTTTTGTTGCAATCAAAACCCGTCACATCTGTCTGTTTTGATATTATTTTGAGCTTCGACTGCAATAAAAAACGAATTGAAACAAGACTTTATCTTTGACAAGAAATGATTGCAAAAAGACTGAAAGTTGATAAGAATGCTTTGTTATAGGTTTACCACTTAACATCAGGTGGGCCAAATGCTTGTTGCTATTTGTATGAAAGAAAAAAGTTGACGAGCGAATGGGATCTTCGCTTTGGGAACTATAGTAGGTTTAAATGGCAACGGAGAGTCGAAAAATTATTGGCAACAAGGTATGAAATTTGGTGTTTGTTAGTATCAAACTTTTCATAGCAATAGAATTACACAATTGCCCAGCTTAGCTGAACTGACTGAACCGCGCAGTGTAACTCGAAAAGTAAATACGAATGTTTTTGTATCGTTTTTCATGGTAGGCGGCAGGCTCGTAAGTAATCTGGATTTCGTACGAGGTTTTATCCGCTTTAGTACGAGTAGATACTACCATAGATGTCTACATGTAGCCTCACATCTCAGTTGGTAGTAACTCGACGAATCCCACGTTGGACAAACATGTGGGACGAAAATGCTTTTGATGTCTGTAGATATAACATTTCTTTGACGTGACAACGTCTTATAATTCTATGCCGGCTGCACGCACGAAAAAACATAACTCATGCGGCGTTACCTCGCTCTGAGGCATGCAAGCGAGAGCGCGGAACGAGCGTCAAAGAGGCACAATCGGCCTCCGCGTTCGGCAGCGTTCGACATCTGTCTCTCTCCGACTTGAGTGAGCGATGCGTCCGCGTGGACAGCTGTATGAAGTTGTTACGTTCAACTATCGTCAGTAAACCGACTTTACAGACAACCGATTTTTTTATTGTTTCTCACAACTGCTAATCTGAATATTTCGGTGGCTACGATAGGTACGATAGCTTTAAGTAAAAACAAATCCGTATTTATGGTTCTATAATCAATCAACAACAATTATACAATAAATAAATCAACTACAACATGGACACAGTTGAAAATGACTTAAAATTAATCAACAAATTATTTACAAAGAATTAACAGATTGGCACTTGACTTAGTGATGATGATGGTTGTGGTGGATGGTCTTGTAGACGGGGATCTTGACGGGGTAGGGTTGGGGAACATGCACTGTTACAGTCCTCTCCACCTTGATAGGGACATGCTTTTCTACCGGGTAGGGCACGTTCTTAATGACCGGGTACGGTACGACCTTCTCGTAAGGGATGGATATCTCAGTTTCTACCGGAACTGGTACTGGTTTGTGGACGGGGATCTTCACGGGGTAAGGTTGGGGTACTCCGATCAGAATTGGCTTGGGCACGTTCACGTGGATTGGCTTGTGAATTGGGTATGTCACGTGCTTGTACAGAGGCACGGCTACTGGGCTTTGTATGTCAACGTGCTCACCTACGGCGAAGGGTTGGGCGTGACCGTAATCCTGGCCGCCGCTGGAAAACTGCTGGCTTCCGTAATCTTGTCCGCCATAACCGTGGTCTTGTACCAGACCATGCTGTTCTTGCCCGCCAAAATCTTGCTGTCCACCAAAGTCATGAACTTGACCGAAGCCGTGGTCTTGTCCTTCGAAGCTTTGCTCCAGTCCACCTAATTCCTGGCCTTGTCCATGCCCGTAGTCACCTCCCGCGTCTTGGAGAGTGAAGGACTGAACTTGTTGATGACCACCATCGCTGTGGCCTTGGTTGCCGTAGTCTTGAGCAGCTTGCAGGTAAGAATCCCCGCCGAACTGCTGTCCATGCCCGCCGAAATCTCCACCTTGCTGTCCACCAAAATCGTGACCCTGTTGTCCGCCTAAATCGTGGCCTTGTGCCAACGCTATGGTGTGGCCTTGGTTTCCGGAGTCATAACTCTGACCTTCGCCGGATATGTCGTTGGAGTATCCTCCTATAAAACCGGCTTTGCAGCTGGCAACCGCCAGTATTAAACAAACCTGGAAAGAAAAGAAAAAAAAATATAAATGTGGAGTCATCTCAAATTATAACCTTATACCAAACCAGGTGTAACCTTTTTCTTTTGAGTGCAAAAAAAGTACCTACCTACATACAAAACTTAACATATTGAAATAATAAATTTTACGAGTATTTCTAAATTGATGGGAGTTAGTGATTAAAAACAATATCTTTGGCTTTCAATTGATGAAGTTTTTTTGCTTGTTGAGCTGAATTCGAAATAGTCTAGACTCGATTCAACTTTTCGTAATCAATTGGTTGTATAACATAACAGCACAGTGTCGATATAAAAATAAAATAAAAGTAGTTTGAAAGTAAAACATTTTGTGTGAGTCACATAACCAAAAACCACGAAAAAGGATACAAGTGTGGGTAAGAGGTGACTTTCTAGCCACCGCCGTTCACATTCTGGCCATTACGAGTGAATGTAGTCTTCTTAGTGCCAAATTAATCTATAAAATTGATTGGTGACTGTCTGTTACATAAAACCTGTCTTATGTTTTGGTAGAGTCCGCGTAAGATAACTTTGCGTAAGATAACAGATGGCGGGAAACATTAAAAAAATGGATAGGAAATATATCTTCCGATCACAAACAATGGTGAAGTCTAACTTGGATTATGTTAAATGCAAGTTCATAATTAATTTGTGATTAAAAGATTGTTTTTTTTTAAATTTTCCACCATAATATGGTGGAAATTTCATGGTATTTTTTTAATGACCGCGCCGAGTTATCTTCGCGGGCTCTAAGATGAGAGTGTCCTAAAAAGTGTCGGGGTCTTGAGTAGGTATTTACTTGAATTAAAAGGCTCAAAAGTTGAAATAACATTTGGGGTACTTTGAGGCACTTGAGATTCACTTAACGTCAAGTTAAAATTGACTTTCGGTATTATAGAAAAAAGTTTTAACTCACTTTCTTTTCGAAATCATACATAAATAATATGCCAAATTTATTTGTAACTTTATGCTTTTGACATTATTATAACTATACTCATGCATTATTACAGCGTTACGGTACGTTAGACAATAGTTCAGACAAAGAATATAATATATTATGTATAATTGTTTTATTTATTATTTATGCAAGTATTATGAACCGCTACTTATTATTTTAATAAAATGAAACCTACATTATAAAAGAACTATGGACCTGAAATGTTATTAAAGACGCCTAATTTCTACCTACAGGTATTACAGGTAGAAGAACCAGAAGAAACCAGAGTTCAGATCTCCGAATGCAGGCAATGTACCCAAAAGGCTGGCAACGTTACCTCTGCTAATTTTGTGTCCTGGGTAAGCACCAGCCCTTTCGTCACCAGCCTCATCCACGAATTAAATGTTGCATAAATTTGCAAAGCCAATGAAATAAAATATATTTATTTGCAAAATGTATGGTACAATTTGGTCAAAGGGTATGTCAAACGAACTGGATCATTATTACTTAATCGGAGACCGACATACAAAAATTCACACAAAAGTTAAAAATAAAAGCAGAATGTAAAGAAATCAGAGTTGAATGATTTTTTTGTGTTCGACCTAATTTTTAATTTTGTGTATTATTTCTTGGTGATCCTAATAAATAAACAGCAAACAAATCGCTATATCCAAAAAAAAACCATTTAAAAATAATAATTAATAGAAGGTATAAAATGATGTACAAAACAATGTATTATTAATATTAAGCTGTGTAATCTCATTTTAAGTGAACATTTTTTATGTTTTATGAGAAATAATATATGATCAAACGAACTTGCAAAGTGAAGTTCGATCGATATTATATGAGTACGCTTCATTCGAAGTTATAAAACGAGGTAGTATTATTTTATGCTACTGGCACCTTTGCACATTTTTTAAAGTATAAAAAAAACAAAGTTTGGTTTGACATTTCCCTCAGCAGATCGTCATTCATTTTAGAGAAGAACCACAAAAATTTAACTTTGGGTATTGGGTGGGAGGGTGATTATAACTTCGAATGAAGCGTACTCATATAATATCGATCGAACTTCACTTTGCAAGTTCGTTTGATCATATATTATAATTCGTCGCTTCATTCTTCAGTTATAAAACGAGGTAGACGTTTAGAGACGAAATTTTTGTGAAAATAAATGCAGGGAAATTAGAATTGGAATGATTTACTTCCAGATTTTTTAACGTAATCTTAAGTATTTATATTATATAAACCGATCATCAATAAATACTATGATGAACTATTTTACATAATTTACTTATTATGTTACTTATTACAATCAATCACTGAATGATTAGGTCATAATACATAATACCGATCTTGCAAAATTACCCTCATATAATATTGGTCGAGGGTACAATTTTGCGAACGACTAGAAGACTAGTCCAACCAGCCGCTTTCATAATCGTATCACCAAGATAACAGAAGCGCGCGCTGCGGACGAAGCGACGTGCCACGTGCTGTGCGCGTTGAACGTCAACTGTGACGTTGTTTTTGTGAGATGTGTATGTAATCTTCAACTATAGTAGTATAGTAGTAGCAGGACATATTGCTCTATTTTCATGAAAATAGGTTAAATCAGTACCGGTTGTTCATGACCGGCACCAGATGTTTTGATTACATCAGAAATACCTATCTTAACGCCGGTAGAATTAACTAAAATGTTTTCTTATTTTATCAGGGAGAGTGTTTACACTATAATTATATCCTGTGCCTAATGCCAAAAGAACAACCAACTTTATGGTGATTTTTCCTAGAAGTAGGTTTCTACTGGGTATATACCCAATCCGCGATGTAGTTTCAAACTACCTTCCCGGTTGGATCGGGTCCCCGGTGAACGTAACTATATTTCAGCAAAACTGGTCTAAGCTTGTGAGCCCCTGTGAGGAGGCGTTTTACATGGTCATCGGAAGCTATGTTACGGCCTAGCAAAAAGAGCTGAGCGAAGACTGTTCAAAGATTCGTAAGGGTCCCATTATAATAATATATTATTACTGTTGAGTAAGGAATAACTTTATGTTTGAAAGTGAACATCCATAAGGGTTTTAATTAAGAGTTCAACAGAACTGTCACTACTGTTTGTAGGTTTCATTTCATTGTACTGAAGCAGAGTGATTTTGAAAAAATAAACCATAATTAGATCGAGTGATAGGCTTGGTGATCCTTTTGCTCCAAAGGTATCCTGGAGAGCATTGCTGCAGCCAGGATAAACTGTCTTGGCGGTGAAACAGAACAAAAAATTAAGAGTGAAATATATAATAGCCGAGTGAATCAGTTTTTTAAGCAGAGGAGAGAAACCAGGGCTGAGACGGCCAGTAAGGAAATATTAGGATATTTTCAGGCCTCATCCATGTTTATTTTCTATAAGCATTTCAAGACAAGTGAAAAGCCGGGAAAGCACATAATTACATTATTTTTCCAGCTTATAGTGAATGCGTCAACTGTTATGACACCTAGATCTGGCCTCTACAAACTATTAGTTCTGGTTCGATTTCTGGTTCTCCAAAAAGCTGTTACTACTCTATGGTATATTCCGTGACCGAAAGATACCATTCAATATCCGTATTAATTTTTCTAAACTCCTGATGTGATCCTGGACTATCTTTTGTATAAATTTAAGAAGCTAACAGACAGATATTTCATATTTTGCACCATTGCTAAATAGTTTTTTTTTTAGGTAGGGTAGGTGAGGGAATTAGATCACTCCCATCCTTTTGATGTACTACGATAACATAAAAACATTTGTGAGCAAAACATTTGAAACCAAAAATCAATAAACATTAATTTATTATTGTTATTATAAAACAACAATCTCTCCATGCTTCTGATATCTCTATATGGTTGTTATGGAAATCTAGTTCAGTATTTTTCCATCCACCGTTTACGCGCTGTAATTGCAATATACGCCCCATCCTGTTCAAGGCGCTAAAACTAATAAACAAGGGGTTTCCAGAGAGAGTTTTGTCTAATATTTTGAAAGCTAAATATTTTTGTCTCTCAAACTCTTTAGTATAGAGCCAGCCATACTTCACAGCTGGATACGCTGATTGATGTAAGAATCCCGAACAAGTGGGCAAATTCCTGAATAGTACCTACTAACTGGCATTCGCAAAAAACATTTTGTGCCGCTTAGTTAACGGCAGTGATATTGACAATATAATATACCCTTAATGATGTATAGGTCCAAATAAAATTGCAACATTTACGAGGATGAACATCTTTTATCGAAATTGACCACGAAACCTATATAAGCAGTAAAGTAACTTTAGAGTTTCAGTAACATGTATCCGTCACTCCTCGAAACTGTCACCTAGACAGAGCCAATCGTCAAGATCAACATATTACAGATCTAAATCTGCGATGTCTCTTAATAAAGCCTGCAACTTCTTTCATTATCTTTGTAAAAGTTCGAGAAATCGAACAAAGGCTATAGCATGGCACTAAACTGATTAAATGTAGTTTTGTAAAATTGAAATCTTAAATTCTTACGATCGGACTTAGCTACAGGAACAAGTATGATTCTGTAAGATCAATGATCGCCATGAATCCACAGGTAAGTATCATTTTCGACGCAGCCCCATGGTCTCCCATGTTGAAATTGATAATAGAAATGAATTTATTTAGCAGATTAAGGCTTAGAATCGGTGACCACCATTAGGCGTTGGTGCTAAAAAATAATAATAATATTTGATACAAATTGAAATTTTTGAGGATAACATTATAGAAATGGCACCTAAGTTAGTTAGGTTCTGGATGGCTGACCTCATTTCATTATTTTCTTTGATTGAATGAAAATTATTGTTATAAGTTATTAGGAGAACCTTGTTCTACTCTACGATTAAAAGGTTACCGTTACGAATCAGTTCCAAAATAACTTGATTATTAGTTACACCAATCCAGCAATTATAATAAAATTGTAATCTTCCAGCATGTCCACCTACGTTATTGTTTCGTAGGAGCATATTTGTTATAGCTTGACAAGTTCGTCGAAGGACGCGTGAACTGCGCCGAGACGTAGACGTGTAGTTGGTTGCGCTCATCGATACGGTTGTTGCGCTGTCGTCCTGTATGCTGACTGCCCCCCCCCCCTTTCTCGATGGTAACGAGGGGTAACGAGAGGGCCCGATCAGTTTCCCTGACGACTGAATATCCGAAGAAGGCTTCGACGACGTTTAAAAGTGATTCTTGCAATCAAACTGAATAAATACACTTATTTGTAACCCTTGTTTTAAATTGCCTTTGAAACCTTAATGTTTTCAGGCAACTCACTCTCAAAGAGAGTTTCATATCTCTTTCTTGGTTCTTTTTGAATGTAAGGAACGCTTTCTATAATCCTAGAGCGAGCTAAAGCTTGGTTCTCACTTGAGATTCGGCATAGTGGAAGTCCGTTAGTATACGGCAACCATGAGATAATATTCATACAGCTTGTACCTTATCATCGCTGGTCAAAAGCAAACTCACGCTTTGTTGAGTACTGATATGCCTATATAGGCCCAGCAACTTTTAATTTTATTTATTTATTTATTTAATTTGTAGAAATACAAGAAACGACCCGATACTACAGAGTAAATAATCATCATCATCATCAGAGACGATCCAACGTGGCATAATTTTATAATAATAATAATTTTCTAGTTCTCACTATATCAGACACGGCAGCGGATATTTCCGCGCTTAATGTGTTTGCTTTCAACAGTTTGCAGTTACTGGAAATAAAATAGTCTTTCTAATAAATAAAAAGCTTTTCTTTTACCTCCTTCTGCATCTCCTTCTTGAGGATTGGTAGCCAAAGTTGGCCCAGCTTGTCATGAATATCAAGACCATAAACTGGTATTAAGGGCATCAGAAGCATTACCCAAAGCCTGTAATGACTCTGTATCGAGTTCAGACACAGGTTCAGTAGCCTCATGCGGGGCGTTGAGGCCTCGTCTGGTGTGGTGAGGAGAGCCGGCACAGGTGGTGCTTTGTAAAGATTTAAACCTTCGTGTTGACCCGCAGTCGAACCTCCAGGCAATTTTTAAGCATCATGCTAACCCTTCGTGATAACCCGCAGTTAATCCTCCAGGGCGCTTAATAGATGCTGATATTTAAATCGGCTTGTGACATTTTTCACTTCACTCAGGTATCAGGAATGCAAAAATGCAAGACTTACTTACCTGGATTTTCATCAGAATTAGATCATGACGAAATCACAATCACGCAACGCTTTTTAGCCGTATTTTGCTTACGAAGTTTTTCGGAATAATATCCAAATTTGTATTGCCGGCAATACATTTCAGCATTTTTTCCAATTTTTCACTGCAGAATGTGTGCTTGATGCCGTGCACAAAAAAAGAATGACGATCTGCTGAGGGAAATGTCAAACCAAACTTTGTTTTTTTTATACTTTAAAAAATGTGCAAAGGTGCCAGTAGCATAAAATAATACTACCTCGTTTTATAACTGAAGAATGAAGCGACGAATTATAAATGTCTTTAAACCTAAATGATTATGAAGAATTAGAACACGAATGAAATAAGGTTCTAAATCAGAGTCATAAAAAGCCACCCAAAGAATGTGACACAATTTCCGTCGGTGTAATTTTTTATTACTCCTTACGTAAAAATGATGTACTGTAAGTTCAATGGCATAATAAGAACGAGTCAACGAACTGGAAAGATTTTCAACAATTTTATTGTGTTGTCGCTCCATTGATCATTTAGTACGCTTGAATTCAACAATATACGGTTTTGATTAGCAATGTAACACGTTCAAAATGATATACAATGTTTTGTAATTCTGTTTTGCTTTTTGTGGAGCAGTCCCTGAATTGTATCGATAGGTATTGAGTAAGTAATTACAAACTATTTATTGTAACTTTCTGTTTTTACATGGAGTAAGTTGAAATGTGGGTCAATCGAACACTGAATACTCAGCTCTATACCTTCTGCGCCGTAGGACGTGGGTTCGAACTCCGTCGAGATCAAATGTTTGTGCCTGTTCTATGTCTGGAGATTATATTGTATCCTAAGCGTGTATTTACTAAAAAATATGTATCTAAGTATTATTATAAGCTATCTGGTTCACATAGTACAAACTCTGCTTAATTTTGAGCCTAGATAGTGTTGTATGGGATGTCCAAATCATTTATTTATTAGCCAGATATGAACACACGCACAATGTTTCTAATTCTCAAGTGTTTTTCGAGATCTAATTTTATGAGCTTCACTTCAGATTAATCGCTGTTATTTCTCGTACCTACTGAATCTAAAACTCAACTGCCCGGAAGATCTCTAGTAGATTGCTAACTATTAACAACAACCAACTCTAGAGGGAACTTTAAGCTGTCCATTTAATTTAAGCTCGTAATAGAACCACTACATATTTTTCAAAGTCTTTTTGTTTTGAGTTGGTTTTAATTAGATGCTTGGCAATTCAAATAACTCTTAATGTTTTTGATCGCTTTTGCTTTTTTTTATTGCCCTATCTCCATTCCGCGTTGGAATACTGGCTGATCGATGTTTTCTAAAACGTATTTCTACTAAGAAAATATGCCTAATTTTTATTAAAAAATTAGATAGAACAAGGATGGAACAAGGGAGAAGGCCCCCTGATATTAAGTGAATAGTACTTCCGTTTATAAAAAGTTCATTAACCCATATAGCACGTTTATAGCCTTGTTTACATCTAGATCGCCTGCGATGCCGATCAGAGAATCGCAGTCAAAGTTTGCGGCAGTGTGTGCGGATGTACGCAAACCCCTATGCTGAAGTTGATTGCCATCGCCACCGCAGATTACCTAGATGTGCGCACGGCCGTAACTTCACTATAGACTGATAGCAATGCTTGTTGCTCATAAATTCTGATACGTAACATTGTTATATCTTGAGCCAGTAATTGCACCAACGCATACCCTTAGAAAGGGAACACAGTTACGCAACCTATACCCATTTCTGTCCCTGCTTCATCACCATTATCATCACAACCCGTATCACCAACTGCTGAGTATAAGCCTTCTTCATTTATATCTGCTTTCTCAATCTTCTGCGTCTCTTGTCCAGATGTTTCCTGCCTCCTTTACTAAGCCCCGAACACCCGACTAAACTTTATACAAAAGCCGCGTTCTAGCTACAAAACACAATACATGTGCTGTACACGTGCGTCTATGAGTGGCTCTTATACAGACACTACACAAATGTCGTTCTGTACACGCGCGTCTGTGTGCGACTCTTATACAGACACTACACAAATGTCGTTTTGTACACGCGCGTATGTGTGCGAGTGGCGTTTTATTCTTGTCAAGATTTAAAACGGCGCGGCGATGAGGGGCGGAAGCCTTGATGGCCACAGATTCCATTCTAAACGTTGTAGAAATTATTAACGAAACATAATAAAGTTATGTGTATTTACTATCATTACTTAGCGATAGAAATATTCAGTGGTAGAGCACTGGTGGGATAGTGGTAGCGGCCCTGCCTTCCGATCCTAAGCTCGTGAGTTCAAATCTAGACGTGTGCCAATGAGTTTTTCTGTTCAAAAATGTATGTGCACTATGCCAGTACTATCAAACGGTGAAGGAAAATAGGAAACCGGCATATCTTAAAACCTAGAGATTTGAAAACATAAGCCAAGTACACGAAAGGAGCCTCTTTGAGGGACACTTAAATTCCTTTCGTCACACTGGTTCGAAAGAAACACGATAAGACAAAGAAGTGGTGACTTCCCCGATTGAAATCTAACAAAAAGCCTAGACTTCGTGGTAACCAGTCAGCAACCTCTTTTAGTTACCTTACGACACTTCGCCTTACCTCACAACACAGCGATTACACAAGGAATTTAATCAGAAGCTTTCTCGAACGAGAAGGATAGTGAATGTAGCTCACTTGAATAATTGCTAATTGGTTCGATTAATAAAATATTTCTAGAGCTTTTAAACGCAATACAGAATACAAATTCAATTTTTGAATGCGAGGCTTTACTACTAAAAATATATTAATATTTTGGTCGTTTAATTAGTGTCCGTGTTTTATTTCAATAAACAAAAAAATGTGCACAACTTTATAAGAATGTTTTGAAATGCGAGGCTTACCTACTAAAAATAATTTGGCGGTTAATCAGTGTCCTTGTTTTATTTCAATAAACAAAAAAATAAACATAAATTAAAAAAAAAAAGTATTTTTCATTGTTATTCAAATTTCCTATAAAAAATTGTTTTTAAATTTATGGACTATTATATGTTTATGAACCGTTTCAATTATTTTTAACGTGTGTTAACGTGATTGCAGAGCCACTTTCAATTATAATATCATTCTTTATAATGGTGTGGCATAACAGATGTCACAGTACGATTCCGCAGCCGGTCATAATGTTTGCATGCTTGGCAATATTTTTTTTTATCTACTTGATCAAATCCCATACCTAACTATCTAACTACCTATTACAGAAACATAAACAAATGTTAAATTACATTATGTACACGCACATATGTGGGGTTCTTACACAGACACTAACAAATGTCGTTTTGTACACGCGTGTGGGTGTGTGTGGTGCTTCCTTTGCTCAAATCAGGCTAACTACAAGCCTGCGGGGTGCGGAAGCTTGAATTGGTGGGAGGGGGAGGCACAGTGCCCGTTCTATACGTTTTATTATTTCATGTTCTGTGGTTGCATTATCATAATACTCTTAATTACTGAAGTCTGAACTGAAGTAGGTATGATTATATAAACTAAACAGTAGAATAAGAACTGCATTCCTAGATGTCATAACATTTTACATTTGCTGTTTTATTGTGGATTTACATAGTAATTGAGTTAAATTTTAATTTATAAGCATTTTTTATGTTTTCACAATCTATACCATTTACAAAGGAATAATAACGTTTTTGTTTCATAACACTGACATTTTGGAATTTTGTTTTAGATTTTTATGATTAAGTACCTATTGTAAAAAACTTCATTGTTGTCTGATTTATCTAATTAACATTATGTTCCACTTTTTCACTTTTTATTATCATTCAACACACTTTTAATTATCACATTATTAAAAATAATATAAAAATGGCACACACATTTGATTTAATGAAGTTAAATTACACTTTTAAAATTAACTATTGCTAACAATATTTTTAATTATTATTTTTTTTTTTTTTTTGTTCCTGATATTATTTCACTGATATGATAACACACGTTAATGACGTTAAATTATTTTTTTTAATATGATTGCAAATAATATTTTTAATAATTATTTTTTTTTCTTCCTGAAATTATTTCACTGATACCTATGATAAATCACGATAATGCACTTACGAATTTCTTCATGTCGTCCGTGCTTGGGTTGCGAATACACGCTATGGACACCGGTGTAATGATGGTTCAGTACAAATGCACAAACATTTTATACTGGCCGGAAGTGAGTGTCGTTCAGAGGAGGCTGCGTAGAAAGGCTGTTTTTGGTAACTGTATTGAGATGTTAATACGATTTTGTGCAGTCACAGCCCAAACATACATTCGATACTAGATGTGATAGCAGCTTTGCTCTCGATTCATACGTTACATGAAACTAAAGTTTATTATGTAATGGAATAAGACAAACGTAGCAAAAGCATTGTTCAAAGTTTAATCAATTTTTTTCTAATTATTCAGTTTTAAAATAAAACTGATTTTCAAATTAGGTGAATATAAGTCCAACCGATATAATTATTATATTTATTCACAGCAGAATTTACATCATTTGCTAAAAATATTATTATGAAACATCATGTGAATAAATTATTTGATTTAATAAAACACAAAGTAAATTTAGGAAGAACAATGGCCTTAAAAAAAATGAACACTGTTTTCTACCTGCCGGTATCACGGTGTTAATATTTAAGTTATAAGTATTATTTTTTTTTTTTTTTTTTTTTTTTTTTTTTCTCGTTCCCCTAACATAGTTAAGGACTTTATTTTACTTTTTTAGGTTTGAGGACAGGGTGTCTTTATTACTAATAATGTACAATTAACCCCTTTTTTCTTTGGGTTGTCTTATCCTAGTTTTAGTTGTTATTCTATTACATTTAAAATGGTTCTTATTCTAATACATGTTTTACAATTCTGTTTGCTTATTTTACATTATTTTAGTACATAGATACATTATACTGTTTCTGTTTTTGTTTCTTATTTTTTACTATTTTACATTTATGCATGATCTATATATTCAACAATATACATTCATCATAATTTACTTAATCTACTTGTTTCTCTTTATTACCGTGTTAACAATTTCAGTACAATATTTTATAAACGTCCGTCTCTTTTCGTTATCTGTCATAATTGTGCTTATATTTTCCAGTGTCAAGTCGCAATCGAGTATTTGTACGGCTTCATATCTTCTACGTGCGTAAGCAGGACATTCTAACAAAACGTGCATCGCGGTTTCGTCTACACCCGGCTCACATATGCACGATGGGTCCTCCTTACACTTGAAACGAGTCAAGTATTCGGAGAACCCACCGTGCCCCGTCATTGCTTGAGTCATCGCGCTAGTTGCTTCAAATTTCCTGACAATTTTGTATGCATTGATTGCGTCCGGGAAGAATATTTTTGTAATGGCGGCTGTTTCTCCTGACTTATACCTCCGGTTCCATTCATCAAGCGAGCCTAAACGGGTCTGTCGCTTGATGAATGAAACCGGACACCGATCGTAGTCTGGCTTCTTTTTAGTGTTAAGGGCCGCTTCTTTCGCCAACTCATCCGCTCTTTCGTTCCCCCCTAGTCCCACGTGGGCCTTAATCCAAAACAGGGATACCTCCTTGTTCTGGAGTTTGCTTGCTCTCAAGTGGTTTTGAGCTTCTATTGCGAGAGGATGGAGGGAGCTCTGGTTAACCACTGTCTCTAGTGCTGCCCTAGAATCACTGTAGATGCCAAAGCTTAGCTCTGAGCGCTTCGTAATTTCCTGTGTGGCCCTACATATGGCCAGGAGTTCTGCCTGATAGACCGTGCAGTACGATGACAGTTTAAGTTTGAGGGCTTTGGTCTCGGCGTCACCTTTCCAAAAGGAAAGTGCCGCTCCGACTTTACCCTCAATCTTACTGCCATCGGTGTATATATTTACTGCTTGGTGGCTGTGGTCGTCCACTTGTTGTTGGTCTATCAGGCTTTTGAACTCCAGGTGCACATGTTCTGCGGGGTGCCACGTCTCACTGTATGGCACCAGTCGCTCGATCTCTCTGTCCGCTAGTACCATCTGGGGTACTCCCCTCTTGGCCTCATACAGGGCTTTTACCTCCCGTATTCTGAGGTCGAGAGGAAGTATCCCAGACAGGACCAGCGATGAATTTAGGGATGCAGTGCGATACGCCTTACTAAGTTTTTGTGCAAACCCCCTTTGGACCACGTTGAGCTGTTTTTGCACACCTTGTTTGTTAGCTGCTGACCCCCATGCACCTGCTGCGTACAGTATGACCGGTTCTACCGTAGCAGTATATATAAGCCGTATAATTTCAGGATGGAGACCCCAACTGATTTTTGCCGCTCTAGATAATTGCTTGTAAATATTCAAAGCTTTTTTACAAGTATTAGTGACGTGTTGATTGAAGGTCAATTTACTATCAATGGTGAGCCCTAGTATCTTAATTTGCTCCGACATGCCAATGCCAACCCCGCCCATGCTCAGAAGTGGTGTGTCATATTTCAATTTACGTGTTATTACCATTGCATTAGTTTTATGCGGTGCGAATTTAAGTTTATTCTTGACACCCCACTCCCGAACATAGGCAAGGGTGGCATTTGCTTGTCGTTGCACTTCCAGCGCGGTGTCCCCATCGAATAGGAGCACTACGTCATCCGCGAAGGCCTGGCAATAGTCTCCACGCAGTTCCAAACCCTTCAGCAGTGGGTCTAGAAGGAGATTCCACAGGATGGGGCCTCCGATCGATCCTTGGACGCACCCTTTGTTAGTTTCCTTTATGTGCTCTTCTCCAATATATCTAACCCTCACTTTCCTGTCCTTGAGGTAGCTGTCTATTACTCTCCGTAGGTTTACCGGACAGTTTTCCTCAGCCAGTCTGGTTCGGATGGCGGGCCACCATGCGCTGTCGAAGGCTCCCTCTATGTCTAAAGATACCATCACTGTCAGCTTCTTTTGGTTTAGTTTCGATTTGACGTACTTTATTAGATCATAGAGGGAGTCCTCGGTGCTTCTCTTAGGCATAAACCCGTACTGGCGAGTACTTATTCCAGGGATGATATGCCACTTGATACGTCCAACGATCATTTTTTCATATATCTTGCCCATGACCGGCAGAAGGCCTATAGGTCTGTATGACTTCGGATTTGCGTAGTCCTCCTTTCCGGGCTTTCGCAGCACTACCACCGTTGCCTCCTTCCAGCTGATGGGGAAGTGTTGCAGTTCCAGACACTTGTTTACTAGTGCCAAGAATACTGCTGGCTCCTGTGAAATGGCGTGCTTGCAGATGTCTGCTGTAAACCCATCCACTCCCGGGGCCTTCTTTGGGTTGAAACTATCGACCGCGAATCTGAGCTCTTCCGTTGTAAACGCTGGATCATGTTTTTCAGCATGGCTCCAGTCATTTACCCGGGCTGCTAGTTGCCTTGTTCGCCTATGGTCTTCGTTGTCTTCCTCTTCCAAATCCTCCGGATAAAAGGTTTCTGCCAGAAGCTTCACCGAGTCTTTCGGACTCATCACGTTCCCAGCTTTTACAAGTGGTAGGTCCTCCTGCCTTTTCATCGTTCGTCCTATGACCCTATAGATGCCCTCCCAGACCCCCTCCCTATCCTGCTTCCCACAGAAATCCTTCCAGCTGGTTATCTGTGCTCTCTATGATTCGGTCTCATATCTTTCTTTTTCTTGCAGGTACTCTTCAACGACTTTTGCTCTCCGGACTGGTCTTGCGTAGCGGATTCTTCGTCTCAGGGTGTTCACGGATCTCTTCAGTTTGGTCAGTTCCTCGGACCACCACGGCAAGGTAAGTACTTCATGTGTTTTCTTTTTTGGAATTGTATCTATACATACTTGTGTTATTGTGTTTGTGTATTTCTCTACGGTGTGTTCTAACTCTATTGTGTTTGTGATCTTATTTATTTCTATTTCATTTATGTTGTGTTCTATTTTTAATTGGGCCAGTTTCTCATGAAACTGGCTCCAATTAGCCTTTTTGGTATTGAAGAGTCTAGTTGTTCTACTGATGCTAGTTCCTTTTGCCTTTTGAAGTCTTATCCTAAATGTGATTGCGTTGTGGTCCGAGCTTATCATATCCTCCCTGACTTTCCAGTCCTCCACCAAATCCAACAAGTCCACCGAGCAGGTCGTTATATCAACAAAGCTGGTGTATGCTTTCCCTCCTCTGATAGTGTCAAAAGTGGGAGTATTGCCGTTGTTGAGTATCTGCAAGTTCATATCCTCGATCGCTCCCGACATCTCCTCGCCCCTATGGTCCACCTTACTGCTGCCCCACCAAGTGCTCTTTGCGTTGGAGTCCCCTCCCATTATGATCCTTCGAGGTCCAAACTTCTCATCTATTTTCTTAAGCTGCTCCAGGTATGGCTGTAATGGCTGGTCTGGCTCAAAGTAGAAGGACACAGCAGTGATCTCCCATGCACTAGTCCGAATCTTCACCACAATGATGTTGTTTGTGGTGAATTCTGGGCACTGGATAACTTCCATATCGTGGTCGAAGACGGCAATGGCCGCCTTCACAGTCCCTTCTCCTTGACTAGTGCTCTGGAAGATTCTCGAGCCCCTGTAGTCCTTCATCCTTTTTGCCTCACCCACGTACGGCTCCTGCAGCAGCGCAAAAGCAACCTTGTTTTTGCTAGCGTCGACCATCAACTCATTTGTTGCTAGGTCTCTTCTCTGGAGGTTTGCTTGGACTGCTCGATACAGCTCTTCTTTGGTTGGGTTGCTTCCGGTGGTAGCCGTATTGTTGCCAGTATAAGTATTATTAGACTTGCCTTAGTCATATATCGCTGTCAAATTTGACAGCGCTTCAGCTGATCGCCATCCCCATGGCCTAGATGTGCGCAGGCCTTTAGAAAACTGATAGGTAGCAGACTTACGGCTTGGTTTATAAGTGACCTAAATCATTTAAGGAGAATAACAAAAGGGTATCAAAAACGTTCCTTATTCAAGTTTCCTTCAAATAATCACAACTCCAAACAAGGCCAACAGCCACAACTTGACGTCACAATAATGAATAACAACCTCTCTCCCCTTTCCCCTTTCTAATCAAATTGACGTTATCCGAATAAGCTAATGAATATAAATAAGATGGTCGACCATAAAAGCTGGTATACCAGTGGCATTAAAAGTTTCAATGCAAATAGGCAACGCGTCCTTGATAAAGTCGCGACAAAAGCCAAAACCAACGCGTTGAATTGGTGGCTGCTTTGGTTTTCAGTTGCAATTATTAGCCTTTGTAGGTCAGCTATTGGTGAAAGAAAACGTCATGAGTTAACCAGCATTATCATACAATATAAAAACTTCGAGAATCGTGCATTACACGAAAGGGAATCTCTTTGAGTCACACTTAAAATCCTTTCACCTCACTTTCAAACCTAATTTTAATTTTTGTGTATTATTTCTTGGTGATTTTAATAAATAAACTAATTGAAATGTATTTTGGCAAACTTTGCTCTTTATTGTAAACATAGAAAAATACATTTAGAAAACTTAATATTAAGACGCGTATAAAGGCGAGCTTAACCCTAAAGAGAGTTCTTTTATAGCAAATTTCAGTTACATAGGTATAAATGAAAAGTCTATGCTTATAAGTTACTGCACTGTTAGTCATATTTTCCTCACATAATGAAGATTTGAATTGTTAATGAATAAGTACATCGATTAGCTTAAGATAAGCAATATTGTAACTGAGAGTATTTTCTTCTTCTTGCCCTAATCCCACTTTATGTGGGGTCGGCACAACATGTCTTCCTCCTCCATTCCCCTCTGTCAGCCGTCATCTCTGCATTCACTCCTCTCTTATCCGTGTCATCTTTCACACTGTTTATCCATGCTTTCCTTGGTCTACCTCTGCTCACATATCCATCCAAAACTATATATTATGTATAATAAATAATATATTGTAACTTTGAGTCTAAGAATAGATAAATAAACATAAACTGTAATACCTAGAAGGTAATAAATGTATATACTGCTTTATGTAAGTGTGGATTCTGTTAATAGGCACCTTGCATATTTTATGATAATATTGAGTGTCATTGTTCTCATTAGAATAAACATTAGGATGGACTAACATTATTTTATGTAGATGACAGCCTCGTTATATTTTGATTGCTTGTATTTCATGAATTCTGAGTAGGTACCTACTTATTTAAATAAGAAAAAATAAATCTTTTACAAATCCTGTGCTCTTCTAGGTACCTTTTATTATATATATTGTACTCAAATCCCCAAAACACTGCCTATATTATAATATAATATAATGGGAACCAGATAGCTGATAAAATACTTGTACACTTTTTTTTGTAAATACCCACTTAAAATACAATTTAACATCCA
The DNA here is from genome assembly GCA_947578465.1 of Thera obeliscata. Taxonomy (NCBI): domain Eukaryota; kingdom Metazoa; phylum Arthropoda; class Insecta; order Lepidoptera; family Geometridae; genus Thera; species Thera obeliscata. Next base: position 6,311,631 of record OX387923.1, on the reverse strand, counting down.
GTTAACAAAAATCTATGTACACCACACTATTGTTTGTTCTCGGTGGGATCGAACCCACGAATAGAAGGCAGAAGGCATAGCTACTACCAACTGAGCTAAGAGGGTCATTATCTCTAGAGTAAGCTTCAAATTGCTTAAAAAATGTCATGTAACTATTTTTTAACACATTGATGTAAAAAAAATGTTTTAATAGTAAATGGGCGACTAAAAGTCGCGTCGTCTGGTATATGAATTTAAGCTTAATCCTTAGATAACTCCCTCGGTCAAGTAAATTTACATTTTAGGTCCGTTTGAATACCCATCCAAATTGGAGACCCACCTTAACCCCTTTTCCAATCGAATGTATTGTATGTTTGAATGATAGATAATTTTAAATGCTGCTTCATTTTAAAAATTCCTTTTAAAAAGAATAACCCATCTTTAACTATTAAAATTCAAAGTTAAGCTCTGAATGATTGAAAACAGGGTTGATTATGAAGAATGAAATTATGTTAATTAATTTGAATCAGTTTCTTTAGATCGTTTGTAATGGTCTGCAAAAAGTTCAACTATTTCTTGTGTATAGCGTGAAGCGTCAGAATATTAAAATTTGAAATAACCCAGTTGGATAATTTTACTATCAAAATTTTAATATTTTTCTTACCAAATTAGGTAAATTTAGTAATAAGAAATGAAGAGTAATTATGTTCTACCAAGACTACGACCACGACTCACAAAATTAAACTATTCAAAATAACATTATTCAAAATGGTTTTATTGTTTTAGTTAAGAAAATGTGGTATTATCCACTCTGTATGAATACAAATGCAAGCCGTACCTTCTTTGATACCGATTACCTTTACGTTTTTGTTTTTTTAATATCAATGTTAGTTACAGGAAGCGGTTAAGAGAACATACAACTATCTCTTTTCTTCCTACCATCACTGACATCGTTTCTTGGCTCGATAATTCGAACCTATCAAAATGGTGATAAATGCATTCATGTCCTTATTCCTTGTAAAGCTTTGCGCTTTGCGCGTGCTGCGGTGGCGATCAGTTAAACGCTGATAGATATCATCGTAATGTAATTTGACAGCGTTTCAGTGATCCCCGCTGCAGAATGCTTACAATACACTTCCATTTAGGCATTTGGTACAAATTTGGTATCTGCTACATTTTAAAGGATGTGCCTCTGCTTACCCTTTATGACATTATCAAGGAAAACTATTATGGTATTATGTAGTTTATAAAGAAAATTAAAATAGAAAACGTAGTTTTATTTATTATTTATTTGTTTATTACGGAGGGCCCAATTCCAATGTTACTTTTTGCGTGTGTTCCAAGGTCAGGTTTTACCATCTCTGATCAAAAACCTTTACAAACCCCTCGGACCACAGATCGTGAACGATGATGATGATGATGTGAAATCTATACCTGATATATCTAGGTGACATTACTATCTTATTAGGTGGGCTATTGGGTTTCGAACCTAATAGATGAAACAATATCAATTCTTAATATTTAATTTTAAATTTATTTGTGTCGTTGATATTATTATAAGTTGAATTAAGTGTTGAGTTTTAAGTCATATTCGAATACGATTTTAATTGTTTAATGAATAAAAAAAAAAACTTTTTTTTTTTATTTATTAACCAACCGGCAAGTGTTAGCCGGTAGCAGAACCCCCAAAATTTAATGTTTTTTTCTATTTTTAAGTAAAAATCTAAATGCCGTTCACATAATACATCTACTTACCAAGTTTCACCTGTATAGCTCTTACAGTTTCGGAAAAAAGTGGCTGTGACATACGGACTGACAGACAGACATGACGAATCTATATGGGTTCCATTTTTGCCATTTGGCTACGGAACCCTAAAAATGGCGTCGGTATGCGTAGATGATGGTTTTCCGTGTTTTAATGTTCTAAAGAGTTATAACTATTATAATCAATGGATAGTTTTTAGTTTTATTACAAGTTACAACGACTTTGTTTTTAATAAAAGCAGGTCAAAGAGATTGTAAACTTGAATAAAATTAAATTAAAGTGAGTGTATGCAGGTTTTGTACAAAATGTATTAATTAAGTTTCCAAACTGGAATAAATGTAACAGTGATACTCAGTGGCCAGTGTCGTCGTAAGCGCCGCGAGGGTGCCGGGCGTGGCTATGGGTGCCATACCGGTGCGTTCCGTATGGAGATCCCGGAACCCCTTGACATGCATGGAGGCTGGCCACCGGGTGGTTTTTAGCGGGTCGTCGGAGTTCCGACATCCCCACACACCCCAACTGCGCTCCCTCAAGCGTAGTTGGATGGTCTGTTTGAAGATTTTCCACCCGCCAAAAAAAAAGCAGCCAAGTGCGAGTCGGACTCGCCCATGAAGGGTTCCGTAACATCAAGTAACATAATATAAAGGTTCTTGTAGTTCGTCGAAAGGTATATAAAATGCGGTTTACGATTTATGACGTATAAAAAAAACTACTGGCTAGATTTCGTTCAAATATCGTTGAAAGTTTGCATAGTAATGTACAACATAATTATATTTTTTTTAGTTTTATCATTCTCTTATTTTAGAAGTTAGAGGGGGTGGACCAACTTTTTTCCACTTTGGAAGTGTCTCTCGCGCAAACATTGTAGAACGAACGTTGGACTACATTCTCCACTGAATAGAATGTTCAAGTTTTATAATGGGATCCGGTCAAACTTTGATATTTTTAGTGGTTCTTTGGCCTCCGCAAAGAAAAGCATCTTTCGAGATGCTGTTCTAGTTTAATTTCAACTCTATTTTTTGTTAGATCATTTACCTTTATATTTTTTTTCTTTTTTCATTTATATATTTTTTTTTTATTGTATACACTTAATGTTAAATTTAAAACTCATAAACCTTAATTCCACTTTTAAAATAGTTTCGCACGTTTCCAATATGCATGTTGTGTTCACTGTTTTTAGTAACTGCGCCGAATTTTATTGTCAGTTTAATATTTAGATGTAAGTCATACGCATGTTGCAATTTGTGGACCTTATAATAAAAAAAAAAAAACTATTCAGTTTAGAAAAAAAACTATATTAGAAACCTGAACGTCATTTTTGAAGACCTATTCATAGATACCCCAAACGTATGGGTTTGATGATACAAAATTTTTTTGAGTTTCAGTTTCAAGTATCCCCCAAAATTTATAGTTTTTTTTCTATACAGAATACATCAGTCAACTCGCCAAGTTTCATCAGTCTAGCTCTTACGGTTTCGGAGTAAAATTGCTGTGACACGGACGGACAGACAGACAGACAGACAGACAGACAGACATGACGAATCTATAAGGGTTCCGTTTTTGCCATTTGGCTACGGAACCCTAAAAAGGTGCTAAACTGAAGATTTCTGAAAAGTTGAGCAAAAATTTAATAATTATAAATTTTTATTAGCGCCATCTTTTGTTTTCGACGTGAAGTAATGTTGCTGCTTTGGCGTCGTGAAACACAGCTGTGCTGAATTCTTTTTACTCAGTTATCAAATAGGTGGCGCTCATTGACATTGTGTAGACGAGCGCCATCTGTTGAAATTTATCAGTAAGTCTTCGCTATGTAACTGACTACTAACAAGTTTAGTATTCGAAACTTTCAACAGATGACACTACCATGAACGAAGTTTTGAATTTTGATTTTGACCGCAAATACGCCACCCGTTCTAAGGGTTTACGCTTGTAAGCACTTATCAAAAAGCTGCACATTTATCAAATAGGTGGCGCTCATATCTGTTGAATTTATGTTACCGACTGCCTACAAGTTTAGTAATATTTATAACTTACAAAGTTTTGATTTTAACTGCAAATCCGTTTTTCAAAAGGGCGTTATAATAGCTTTAAAGGGTCGGCAACGCGCTTGTGATGATGCCTCTGGTATTGCAGGTGTCCATAGACTACGGTAACCGCTTCCCATCAGGTGGGCCGTATGCTTGTTTATCTACTTTGTTGTATCTTCTTCCTGCATTATTCCACTTTATGTGGGACTAGCGAGCAGCCCAGCTTCGCACGGGTTGCTAGTTGTAAAAAATATAAGGTCTTCAAATTAAATTTGAGTACCTATTCTAGATCATTCGTTCTTCTAGAGCGTTTAGGAAAAAAAAAACCTAAACGCTAAACGCCATCATAATCGCATCCTAAACGCTAGAATACTACGCCTAGAATACTCTAGGCGTAGTATTCTAGCCTTTAGGACTATTCTATTAATATCTATAATATTTCATCACAATTTCGAGAGAATCGTGATTTTTTTAAATACCTATGTGATAGAAAAGGATGGACATACAAAAGTCGCTACTACGTGTTTAAAAAGGATACTACATAAAAAAACTATCCAACCAAACTATAATGGATGTTATTAGGTTTTGTGTAGACATCCAGTAAGTTATTTATTTTCAGCGTATTTTCAAAACTAACCAACTGTCTATCTTATTAAAATGACTGATCTACTTTATAGGTCATCGAGAACCAGTGCCAAAGTTAATTTAAAGCCAATACGTTTATTAGAAGTACATAGAGTTGCCATGTAGGTATACCCGCTGTATCCGGCAGTAAATTTGGGAGCCAGCCAAATGCAATGCTCATCCATTATGTTGACTCGGCGCTGCAAGGGAAGCAGTGCGCTTCCACTGTCACACGATAATTTAGAGCTAGAAGAAATAATAAATAATATAATAAAAAAAATCGGTGTCTGTAAAGTCGGTTTGCTGACGATAGTTGAACGTGACAACGTCATACAGCTGTCCACGCGCACGCATCGCTCACTCAAGTAGGAGAGAGACAGATGTCGAACGCTGCCGAACGCGGAGGCCGATTGTGTCTCTTTGTCGCTCGTTCCGCGCTCTCGCTTGCACTTCAAGCCTCAAATGGAACGCCTCAGAGCGAGGTAACGCCACATGAGTCATGTTTTTTTCGTGCGAGCCGCCTGCTCCATCGGATTATAAGACGTTGTCACGTCAAAAAAGGTGAAAGCCTCAATGGAATTTGTGTAGTATTAAGTTTTTTTTCATTCTCGCAAATCGTGCGAGCATTATCGTGGAAGGATAAACAGTGTAAACACGCACACTATACCGAGTAAATACAGCTCTCTAGAGAGAGCTCTGTGATTGAAGCATGTAACATGTCCGGTACGGTACGGGTCCATTTCCCAAAATGCACGGATTTAGGTAGGTAACACCCGGCTTTGCTTTACCGGTGTACCTACTTGATTGGATCAGAGCAGAGCTATGTGCATACTGCATATGCACTGGGATGTCTCGTTCTTCTTGACTTCTTTATTTTTGAGCTGTAGGGTTAAAACCTTAGAAAATTGTCTAAGGTTAAAACCAATGAACTTGTGTCATTGTCAACAAAACCTCTTCGGCAAAAATCCACAAACTTCGTCAACGGACAGGGGGAGTGATAATTGCCCAAGTTGTCACTTCTGTTGGCATTCCCGGAGTGTCACGGTTTTTTTTTTATAAATCTAAGGGTCATGCTACACGGGCGGTTCTCCCGCCGCGGGAATCCGCTTCTGAACCGCACTAGACTCAATTCTTATGGACATTGTATGCTACAAACTACACGGCGCGGTTTCCCGCCGCGGTTTGCAGGCGGGAGAAATTCGACCGCCGCATGCAGCGTCAAACCGCCGCTGTTTATCGCCGTTCTAAACTACACGGGCGGTTATCCGCTATTGCGTCTTTGTGCGCGGGACCTTCTCGCTCGCTCGTCGTTCGTGCACTTGCGTTCCATGTTGCGGGTCCATGTTGAAATGAACAAAAGACAGCGAAAAACCGCGTCCCGTGTAGTTTGTTGGTCTGCGGAAGCTTTGTCGAGCGGATTCCCGCGGCGGGAGAACCGCCCGTGTAGTATGACCCTTAGTTAGCAAACACGCATACTGTTTGTAGTAGCCTATGGACACCTACAACCTACATCATAATAAGTTTAAAAAACTTGAGAAATCGACTTCATTGCCAAACGGCTAAACAGATTTTAATGAAATTTGTTTGGGACAATCTGAAAGTACCTACCTTTCAGATAAAAAAATAATTTTTCAAATCGGCTCACAAATGACGAAGTTATGCGGTAACAAACATTAAAAATAAAAAAAATACAACCGAATTGAGAACCTCCTCCTTTTTGATTGGAAGTCGTTTAAAAAGAGGTATCCCTCACGCGTTGCTGGCCCTTTCATTAGGATTTATTTAGATTGCTGTATGTAGGTACTAGGATGTCTTCTTCTTCTTTTCGTGTCACTAGTTATTCTAAAACAAAGATTTGATTTTAAGAGGTTTGTGATGAAAGGATGATACAAGCTTTTCAAAGAGGCGCCTTTCGCGCAGTTGAAACTGCTTGTAACACCTACCTAAACGAAACTTAGAGTGCAAATGATTTGAATTTGAATTTCGAAGGCAGGGCCGCTATTACTAGAACTCCAGTGCTTTAATAACTTAAATAGATAAATAAATATTTTAGACAATCCACACAACACTATCTGGCCCCAAACTAAGCAGTGATTGCACTATGGGAACCAAATAGCTGATATACCTATAAAATAGCGACTTATAATACATTTTTTTGTAAATATATACTTAGAATACAATATAACACCCTGACAGAGAACAAACATCTGCGTTCACCACACAAATATCTGCTCTCGGTGGGGATCGAACCCACGACCTATACGGCGTAGAAGGCAGAGCTACTACCAACTGAGGTAAGAGGCCAGTCGAACATTAAACTTAGGTAAATTCTTTGTAGTGCAGTAAACACTTTAAAATAATTAAGAAACTAGGTACAGACATAACTTGGTTAAAGGCTCGAACACACCTAGTTCGCTGGCGGTAGCGATCAGTGAAACGCTGTTGTAGAGGATCAAAATTAAACACAGCTTTTACGTGAACGTCAGAAGAAGGTTGGGAGTGCACACGGGGTGGTTAAGGACTTTTGAAAACCATTTGACTTTAAAACAGAACGGAGCCGCGTTGTCTTTTCATCGGAACGCGACGACCATCGAACAACGAACGAGAATTGATTAAAAAGATCCGTATCCACCCACATCTTCTGTCTTTTTTTTATTTAATTTCATAATGCGCAAAAGTGCCAACAGATACAAGCACAAAATATAAGAACAAATTTAGTTTTAGAAGATACACAAAATAGGTTACCTAAGTACAATAGATAGCTGTAAAAAAGCATATTTGACAAAAATTTATAAAATTTAGTTACTACGGCATGTGTCGCCTACAGCTGTCAAATATCGCTGTCAGATTTGAGATTTGACAGCGATATTTGACAGCGTTTCACTGTTCGCTACCGCCAGCGAACTAGGTGTGCGCAGGCCTTTAGTGAGCTATTTGTGCGTAGGTAAATTGGTCAATAACTGACAGCAGATTTGAAAAACGTGTTAGGTACTTCAGGCTCGTTAAGTCGCCATCCGTATTGTAGATAAATATAGGTAGGAAGTAGGTAGGTATGTTCGTATGTTTGCTGTGACAGAGCAAACAGCGACATACGGCGAGCGAGAATTGTCTGTACAGTCAAAGAAAATACCAGAACCAGAAATGACGAAATTTGTAGAAGAACCAAGCTCACTAAATAACGTAGACAAGAACCGACAACGGCTGGGGAATAAAGATTCTCAACTGGTGACTACGAACCAGAAGATGAAACGTAAGACATACCTCCACCCAGTGCTGCCAGATGAAAAAATCTAATCAGCGCTGACAGCGGTCCACTAAGCGCTAGATTCGAATATATTCACGAGCCATTAAAGCGCTAAATCGGCTCAAACGGGTCAATAAAGCGCTAAATTCGAACTTTTAACCAAGGCGCTTTTTAGACGATCAGTGTGATTAAATAAATCTCTCATACTAAACATAACAATTCTGATAAAGTTTTGGAAGCGAGACGCAGATTGCGACTTGTATAAACGCATCTCGTTTACGGCTCCGTTGTTTTGCTCTATGTATTTAGTATGGTAGATTGTGCAATCACATTGATCTTCTTGTGATGAACTGAATCACAATGTCTCTGGATATCACATAACTTGGCAAGAAAATCCTTCCTACAATACAAACACATTGCCCTTGTATCATCTCCGACACAGGTTTCAACCATTGTTTAAAGTTGGGCGATTTCTCCCATTCGACTGTATATCTTTGTTTGTAAACAGTTTTTTTTGTTAATGGTACATCCATTTCAAAAGAGTTATCCAACACAACACGATGGAACACTTACAAAAGTAAGTAATAAAATCAGTGCTTAAAACGTTATTTCTAAACTTGAACTTCAGTGCGTTCACGTAGACAGAATGAAAATGAAAGAAGCATAGTCAATCAAACATGAAACAAACCGTAATTAATGTTCATGGGATGCTCTATTGCCATATTAAAACCCAGCTGGCATAGAGCACAAAATTGAAAAAAGCGCTAGATTATCCGCTAGGCGCTAAGATTATCAAGTGCCCGCTGAACCTAGCAAAAAAGCGCTAGATCTAGCGCCGAAAGCGCTAAAATGGCAGCACTGCCTCCACCCGATTCGAACTTGACTTTTTGAGATTAAGAGAAGTTGGTGGACGGAGAGGACCCTGAGTTATCTGGAAATGCATAGGGGAAACCTATGCTTAGCAGTTGACTTCTTTAGGCTGGTCATCGTGAGGTAGGTACCTGTGGGTAGTGTAGTAGGTAGGTAAGAGATCCATTCAAAAAGCTTACCCCCTCATTTATAATGCCGGACTTTTCCCTCATATCAACAAATAGAGATGGCAACAGAATCGGTCTGCTAAGCTGAATGACTGCAATAGAACCAGTATGAATATTATCCGAAGCACTTTTCCCCTCGGCTGTACCCGCTCGTAACTAGGACACGGGATCTGCATGTTTGTGCAAACACCGACGAGCTTTGCACCACAAAACTCTGTAATGGAACAAAAAATAACAAATTCCATGTGAAAAATACTGAAAATACCTACAACTGAATAAAATGCTTGTGGACGCGACTGTCCTAAATTCTACTTATAGATACCTACTGAATGCATGCAGGTTAGAATAATGTTCACGAAAGTAAATTCCTCAGAAACCGAACGGTGTGCAACCAACTGTAGCGTTACCATTGTACACATAGCTAGCTACATGCATATTGTTTATGTTTTAAAGCTTATAAATACGTGACCGCGCGACAAATTTGGTTACTCTATCGTAAGACAGTCTATCGGTACACTCTTTCGTAACACTCGCTCCTAGTACGGTCACGCTAACTAACTGTAATAATTATTTGTTTTATGTTTAATTAAAAGAACACATTCAAAAATATATCTTATTATTTAGCAAACATCTTCCACACAAAATATACGGAGATCAAAAAGCTAAATTGGTGACCCCGACGTGATCATTTTTTTTTCTGGTTTAAATTCACGTATTATGTGATAACCAGTAAAAGTGTACTAATTAAACGTGAAAGTGCAAGTGACTATTTTAAATTAAATTCAGTGGTTTGTGCCAAGTAGTAGTTTTACAATGACTACCACCTCCGATCACACCGAGCCTAACATGAAGCCTGGACCGGAGGGCGCGGCGTACGCAGCGCAGGCGCAGCCATCCACTGACAGCCTCATCACTGCTGTCACCATCAGCTCCAGGATATCCACCTTCTGGACCAACCAGCCGCGACTCTGGTTCCACCAATTCGATGCCATAGTCGCGCCACAGAAAGCAGGTGACTTGCACAAGTTTCAGTTAGTTATAGCTAAGCTGGGTAGGGACGAGTTAGCGCAAGTAAGCGACATTTTAGAGAACCCACCCACAGACCATAAGTATGACTGTATAAAGGCCCGCCTCATATCAGCTTACGAAGAGTCGGAGACCAAGCAGCTCCAAAGTCTGCTCACGGAAATCGAACTCGGCGACCAAAAACCGTCGCAACTACTGCGGCGGATGCGCGAGTTAGGTCGCAATAAAGTACCAGAATCTACTCTCAAAATATTATGGGTGAACAGACTACCACAAAGTGTCCGGCCCGTAATCACAGCATGCGACACAGTTGACCTTGAGCAGGCGGCCAATATTGCCGATAAAATTATAGAAACTATGAGACCTGCAGATGTGTTCCAACTCCAAACACCATCATCATCATCATCGACGTCTGTAACAGAGCAGCTAAAAAAATTAACGCTCGAATTAACCGCTTTGAAAAATAAATTCAACCAAATAGAAAATGAGCGGCGAGAAGGCGGTCGATCAAAGGAGCATCATCGTAGCACCAGCAGATCACATTCACGTGGTAGAGGTAATTTCATCAAATATCAGAATCAAACTGCTGTTCCTGGTGACAGTGACTTCAAATGCTACTACCATTTTATACATGAAGATAAAGCCACCAAATGTGGTCACGACCAATGTTGCAAGAAAAGGTCGTTAAACTAGAACAGGCTACTAATGCGGCGAGTTTAGTTGCCGATCACACATATCGCCTCAGTGTTACGGATTATAAGTACGGCTACCGTTTTTTAATTGATACCGGTGCCGACGTATCCGTACTTGCGTGCAAAAAACGCCCAAAACAACAACCAGACGACTATACACTATATGCTGCGAATGGAACGCCAATATCAACATATGGAGTGAAAACATTAACTCTAGATCTTGGCCTACGGCGCCCAATGCGTTGGACATTCATACTAGCAGACGTACAACGGTCAATCATCGGAGCAGATTTCCTAGCCAAAAATCAACTATTAGTTGACCTACACGGCAGAAAACTAATAGATAAGCTGACCAACATTTCCAAGAATATACAAGCTATTTCGGATAATTTCCCTACCATAAAAGTCGTCAACACCACAGATAAATACCATACACTACTGTTGCGGTATCCCGATATAACTAAACTAGAATCATTCAAATCGATTCCCAAACACAATGTGCAACACTATATTTGCACAAAGGGCGCACCCGTATATGAGAAAGCGCGACCCTTAAATCCAGCCAAATACAAAGCAGTAAAAGCAGAATTTGAACGAATGATGGAGTTGGGTATATGTAGACCATCTACTAGCCCGTGGGCAAATGCACTACACGTCGTCAATAAAAAAAACGGAGAATTACGTCCGTGCGGCGATTATCGTCGATTAAATGCAATAACTGAACCCGATAGATATCCAATACCAAGATTAATGGATTTCACATACATTTTAAGGGATAAAACAATCATGTCTAAAATTGACATACGACGCGCATACCACCACATACCCATCGCACCGGAGGACATTCCTAAATCAGCAGTAATAACCCCCTTCGGATTATTTGAATTCTTAAAGATGAATTATGGTTTACGCAATGGGGCGCAAAGCTTTCAACGCTTCATAAACAACGTCATGAAAGACACAAGAAATACTTTCTGCTATTTAGACGATATATTAATCGCTTCCGAAAACGAGGAAACGCATTTAAAAGATCTTGATGAAATATTCAAACGACTAAATAAATTTGGCATAACAATAAACAGCGGAAAATGTGAGTTTGGCAAAAAGGAACTACTATTCCTCGGCTACCACGTCAGCTGCAATGGTATCAAACCAAACCAAGAAAAGGTAAATGCCATAACAGACTATTCGCAACCCGAAACTATCCAGGAACTAAGGCGATTTCTTGGACTCATCAACTTTTACAGAAGCAGTATTCCTAAAGCAGCCGAAGTACAATCTGTGTTAGAAAAATACTTACACAATTCTAAGAAGAACGATAAAACTAAAATCGTGTGGACACCAGAAGCCACAGACGCGTTCAACAAATGTAAACAATTAGTAAGCGAAGCGGTACTACTAGCCCATCCAGACTCATCAGCAAGTTTAGTGCTAATGACTGATGCTTCAGACAGCTGCATGGGAGCCGCACTACACCAATCAATCAACGGCGCACTTCAACCACTAGGTTTTTATTCAAAAAAACTCACTACAGCTCAAACTAAATACAGTACCTACGACAGAGAACTTTTAGCGATCTTCATGGGTATTAAGCATTTTCGTTATATCATAGAAGGACGAAATGTTACAGTAGTGACCGACCATAAACCTCTTACTTTCGCCCTAACAAAAAAAGAGTCGAAATCCGATTCACCAAGACGCTTACGTCAACTTGATTTTATCGCGCAATTTTGTAATGAAATAAAGTACATAAAAGGAGAAATGAATGCTGCTGCGGATTTCTTATCAAGAATAGAGGAAATCCATTTACCTGATATCTTCGATTATGAGCTGCTGTACCAGAGCCAGATCGAGGATGCAGAGTTACAGGAGTTAAAAAATAAAAATAATTTACAATTTAAATCGATTATCATGCCATACTCGGAACGAGAACTAATATTTGAAATATCAACATCGCAAGCTCGTTTATACCTACCTACAACATTCCGAGAACAAGCTCTCTTATGTACTCATGGACTAAGCCATGCAGGAGTAACTGCAACAAGACGCCTTATTACACAACGTTATTTTTGGCCCGGCATGAACCACGATGTCGCTAAATTTGTACAAAAATGCATAAAGTGTCAAAAATGTAAAGTCCAAAGACACACAATTACACCACTTGGAGAGTTTGAAAATTCAAATCGATTTACTCATGTTCATATTGATATTATTGGACCATTGATACCCTCAGAAGACTTCACATATTGCCTCACCATCATAGATCGTTTCACTAAATGGCCTGAAGTCATACCCATTAAGGATATCACAGCCGAAACAATAGCAAATAAATTTGTAGAGCATTGGATTTCAAGATTTGGCTGCCCAGTAAAAATAACAACTGATCAAGGTAGACAGTTCGAATCTCAACTTTTTACACAATTAACAAAAAGACTAGGCATAGAAAAAATCCACACTACAGCATACAATCCTAAAGCAAACGGACAAGTAGAGCGCATGCATCGCACACTTAAAGCATCCGTCATGTCACGCTGCGACAACTCTAATCAATGGGTGAGAGAGCTACCTATGGTACTTTTAGGTCTTAGATCAACTATAAAAGAGGACATAGGATTTAGCCCAGCGCAAATGACCTTTGGAATGCCTATCCGTCTACCAGGAGATTTTTTCGTACCATCAGAAGCACATATTAATGATGCTGAGTATACACGTAATTTAATGGAAACATTGGCTACAATACAATCAAGTGCAAGAAAGCAATCGGATCATAGAAAAACTTTTATACATAAGGATCTCGCAACTACGGACTACGTCTTTGTTAGAAGAGAAGTGAAAAAATCACTAACTCCACCGTATGAGGGACCCTTTAAAGTAATAGAACGGAACCCTAAATTCTATACAGTTCAAATAGGTTCTCGAAAAGTCGTTATTTCGCTAGATAGGCTCAAACCAGCTTACGCTATAAACTACACACCTAGCAACGCGACCCCAGAAACAATAGTTTCTCAGAGTCCGACACTTGTTGAAACAACAATGCCACTAAGTAACCCAAATAAAACACCTCGGCTACCTGATGAAATGGGTCCGCCGAAATCTGATGTGACAACAACAGCTCCAGTCATAACGAGATCCGGTCGCACGGTTAAGAAGACTGTACGATTTGATATTTGACTCTAGCGCAAGTGCTCATTATTACCAACAGCGAACAATACCGAGGTTATAAACAAAGATCATTCAGGACTACTCATTCACGCACTTGGGAACAAAGGGACTGGCCTATTTACAGCTACTGTACACTTCAACTGTCAGCACCTTGTGCCAGCCGCGTAGCGCACTCAGCAGGGGTGCCATGTAACCACTTGACATCGGCGGCGGTCAACAAAAAGTGTTCAAGTATAGTATAAACAGTGATTAACAATAACAAAAGTGCAGTGCGCGTTTAAGTATTTTTGTTCTAAAAAGAGACCTTTTGTTTATCAAAACATTAGCCACAGTGTACGCTATAATTACCATGAACTCTATATCACTTTAAGTATTCATATTTTTAGTAGGAATATTTTTATGAGATATTTTTTTTTAATGTTTAACTATAATCAAGTTAGTTTGTATTTTTTACAAGTTTACAAACTTTAAATTTTTATTTTATATAATACCTACTTTTAAAATTATGTTATAATTTTTTTTTTATGTGGGATGTAGATGTAGCGTTACCATTGTACACATAGCTAGCTACATGCATATTGTTTATGTTTTAAAGCTTATAAATACGTGACCGCGCGACAAATTTGGTTACTCTATCGTAAGACAGTCTATCGGTACACTCTTTCGTAACACTCGCTCCTAGTACGGTCACGCTAACTAACTGTAATAATTATTTGTTTTATGTTTAATTAAAAGAACACATTCAAAAATATATCTTATTATTTAGCAAACATCTTCCACACAAAATATACGGAGATCAAAAAGCTAAACAACCATGATCTCGACTAGACTGTAAAACTTACCGTAATTCATTCTGTGACTAGCCTTAGTATGTAATTCAAGTGGTAGCATGTGGTAACATGCTACCACTTGGAGAACTTACGCTATAAATGTCTTGTATTTGATTGTTACAGGTCTCGAAGTGGTAGAGTAGTGAAAAGTAACTGAATACTATAAATATTCCTACGAAATAGGCAAAAATAAAGTCCGAAAGTCGAAAAATATTCCAAAAGAAAAATACCTACAGAAGGATTAAACAGTTTGAGTTGCCTTTCGCAACACGATAACCTAGATTCTATGTTAAAAAGAACGAAAGAGCTAATCAAAGCGCCTGAATAATTGACGTCAGCAAACATCACTGCCATGTATAACTATGACACTTTCAACAGGAAAAATAAAATAAACCCAGAATAAAATGTAATAACATTGAAAATCTTCAATCACGAATACTGCATAAAATATTCAAAGATTTATTGTCAGTCATCTATTTTGAAATTCAGCTATCCGTTGTTTAACTATCACAAGCCTTTTGTTACCTAATTACAGAGCCAAACCAGCGGCCGCGAAGCATTGATTTATTTTTGAGCAGATACAATAATGCGGTAAAACGACCGATATTGGAAAATTTTAGCCTAGTATTCATAATGAATTAGTGACAGACTCTATTTGAAACTAGCCTCTGCCATCTATTATACCTAGATGGATCATACGGAGGGATGAACGAAAAGTACTTATGAGTAGTGAACGAGAGTTAGATTACCTATAGACTCACCAAATGATCCTAATGAATGAATACATTTTTGAATTTTGAATTTCGACGTCCTAAAGTGATCTTGTGGTGAAAGTAATGGACCACTCAAATATCAATATACAAGTCAATAATCTTATCTCTACTTCTTCTTATTTAAGAGCAACGCTCATGTCGTCGCGTCGGCGTAATGTAGGTATGGTTTTTTTCTCCAGGTATTTCTTAATCATAAACGAACAATTAATTAATTAATTCAGTAGGTATAGGTAATACTATTTACTCAGCATGTTATGAAATATTTATTAAATAAAAGCTTATCGCGCTAAATTGCAATTGAATAACTTTCATAAAGTAGACTTTACTTAAACCTCGGTTTGACTGCAGTGAATTTAGTTTGCTGTTATTTAGCAAAGTTTTATCAAGCTTTGCTAAATAACAAAGTTTTATTTTGTTGATATTTCAACAAAACACTTTCCTCTAAGTAACATTTAATTGCACTGCGTCCATCACTGAGACCTCTAAATGCAAAAAGTGTTTTTTTTTGCCTTTCGTCACAATCTCACCTGTACGGTAGGTACAGGCTGTACCCAAAGTCGGAGTTTTGCTACCACATTTCGACTACCAAAATGTTGTTTCGTGTGAGCACATGTCTCTCTCTTATAGATGGAAAATTGATGAGACAACAACTCTAATACGTAACGTATTTTTGCTTTCTCATCTTTTGTCCGTACAATACAGAGAGACAAATATGCGAAACGAAAACAACATTTTGTAGACAAAATGTGCCTTTCTGATGGGCGATGTAGCCAGGATAGTCTAGAAGACGTATAGTACGCCTTGCCAGATTGCCTCAGAATAAAGACTAAAGAACAGATTCTAGTGGTCAAGAAAAACAGGCGACGGCAATGAGTTCCATTCCCTGGAGGTTCGCGTAAAAAAGGTCGCATCCACGAAACAGCGGCCTAAGCTATTTCAATTTCCACTGCCTCTAGATACATTAAGCACTTAACTATCACTGCTAACTCTCAACTTGGTCCGTTTGAATAAAATTCCAGTGAATTTTTTCAAACGTAGCATGATGCTTTTATTTTTATTTGCGCGTGACTGAAGTTTTACTCGAAAGCAAGTCAAATACACGCGGCTTATTTTCGAGCAAAGTTGCGTTTGTAGCGTTTGCTGTAGAATTATTTTATGCTGTTGGTTTGTTGACGTCAGACTTTGGTGTAGGTTACTTATAAAATAATCCAGTGAGAAGAGAAATCATTAAAATCCATTCACCACACTTGGTTCAAAAGAATCGAACAGTCGTTAAGAAGAAGAAGTAAGAAGAGAGGCGCATGTTTGATTTTCATGACGATTATAACTTTCAAATCAAGTCAAATCAGAAGTCATTTATTTTATGCAACATCATAAAAGTAGTACCTATTACCTACTAAGAATTAACAATATAAAAGTAACAAATAATAATTTATCTGTAGTATAGCAGAGCTCTTTGTGAACGGCTCGTCCGGGGAAGAACTACCCCATGCCTATTTATGCCGTGAAGCAGCATTGCTGTGTCTCTGTTTGAAGGTTCTGGGTGCCGGTGAAATTACTGAGGAGGCTGAATATCTGTAGGTATGCCACAAGTTGATAGACGCAGAGGAGTGCATCGCAAGCCACGTTCCTAACGTGCGTGAACTACGAGGCAACGCTTTGTTAAAGGCGATGGTTAGCACTTAACATCAGGTGGGCCATATACGCTTGTTCCATCAGTTGTATAAAAAAATCGGTTGTCTGTAAAGTCCGTTTCCTGACGATAGTTGAACGTGACAACGTCATACAGCTGTCCACGCGGACGCATCGCTCACTCAAGTAGGAGAGACACAGATGTCGAACGCTGCCGAACGCGGAGGCCGATTGTGCCTCTTTGTCGCTCGTTCCGCGCTCTCGCTTGCACTTCAAGCCTTAAACGGAACGCCTCAGAACGATGTAACGCCGCATGAGTCATGTTTTTTCGTGCGTGCTACCGGCTCCATCGAAAAAGACGTTGTCACGTCAAAAAGCATAAGAACATCACGTTCTATATTCAAGGGTAGGTAAGTATGTACATAATTTCAGTAAATTTCCATACTCGCATAACAAAACCGAAAATTCGTAATTAGTCACGAAAATGTTGTCCCAAACTTGTTATTGAATTAAACTTTGCATTCATTTCAGCTAATACGCGTTAATCTACTAAAATATGGTAAAACTGTTCACTCCCAGAAATTGTTTTATTTTGTGAGTTTCCATTTTGTTTTAGCTCGCCCGAATTTGATGCGAGATTGTTAATGTTATTACGTCACAGCCGCTCTGTATGTGACGTCATAACTTAATTTTCTGCCTTTTAGAATTAGCTTGACAAAATAATTAAATATAATGTACAATTTAATATTGTTTTGCACTTTGTAATAAATTGAAATAATTATCTACTAAGCTAATAGACTGTCATAAGACTAGCTAGACTTACTTCGAATATACCTAGATAAATATCAATTCTATTCTAGCTCAATTATTATGCCTTTTTAGGGTTCCGTAGCCAAATGGCAAAAACGGAACCCTTATAGATTCGTCATGTCTGTCTGTCTGTCTGTCTGTCCGACCGTGTCACAACCATTTTTCTCCGAAACCATAAGAGCTACATTGATGAAACTTGGCGAGTAGATGTATTCTGTAAACCGCATTAAGATTTTTACACAAAAATAGAAAAAAATAGAAAAATACTTCAAACTGAAACTCAAAAAATTTTTTTTCATCAAACCCATACGTGTGGGGTATCTATGAATAGGTCTTCAAAAATGATGTTGAGGTTTCTAATAAGTATCGTTTTTTTCTAAACTGAATAGTTTGCGCGAGAGACACTTCCAAAGTTGAAAAAAGTTGGTCCCCCCCCCCTCTAACTTCTAAAATAAGGGAATGATAAAACTAAAAAAAATATATGTTGTACATTGCAAACTTTCAACGATATTTGGTTTGAACGAGATCTAGTCAGTAGTTTTTTTTTATACGTCATAAATCGTAAACCGCAATTTACCTTTCGACGAACTACAAGAACCTTTTTATTATGTTACTTGATGCTACGGAACCCTTCATGGGCGAGTCCGACTCGCACTTGGCTGCTTTTTTATATTTACAACTAGCTAATAGAACAAGCATATGCCCCTCCTGATGTTAAGTGGTAACCATCGCCTTTAACAAAGCGTTGCCTCGTATTTCACGCACATCAGGAACGTGCCCTACGATGCACTTACCGGTATCTATCAACTTGAGGCATACAGAAACAGTGAACATAATTATAATAATTTGAAATTCAAGTCAAAGTGCCAACCATTGTGGGGGTGCCAACAATACTAACGTCTACCCTATTCCAAATTTTTAAGTCATTCCGTCACTGTACTAAGTAAGCCGGAATGACCTACTTTGCGCGCACTTATTGAGGAGCAAGGGGCCTCTTTTCGAATTCTTCTTCTTTATCCAACATTACCAAGCTCAAAGTGTTAGCAGTTGGAATGAAAGTGTATTATGTGATATTCAGGATAATAATCAGGATATCACATACTTAATACACTTTCATTCCAACTGCTCAAGCTCATGTGGCACGCACCTCAATCAAGTGGCATAGTTCTTCTTCTTCTTCTTAATGAATGGCATCTGTCCTTTTCGGATCAATTTTGCCAGTGTCCAGTAGTTTAATGAGAATGATGATAATTTATATTACTTACATAAAATACTTTTCCGTCAAATCGTCAGTCGTCTGTCAGGTCGGCCCTATCTAACTGGCATTGGACAAAAAGATGGCCGTTTTTCCCCAAAACCATCTGAAACATTTTCGATCAAATCAGGATATCACCTAGTACACTTTAACTCCAACTGCTAACACTTTGAGCTAAGACCTCAAGTAATGATGTTAAAATACCACCGAAATTACACAACAGAACTCAAAATAACACAATTAAAATCAAAAAGCTATGTGACGTTCCGAAATGACCAAAAACGAATCATAGTGTCATAGATATCGATCAATAAATGGGGTGTCGCATTAGGACAACCTGTCAAAAACTTTATTTTGTTATTGGTGCTATTGTATAACAAAGTTGATACACCAAACACATTATTTTTCCAAAACGCATCGATAGCGCGTTCTAGGAATGGTACAATTTTAGCAGCGACATCTAGTTCTAAAATGTGGTTTCATTTTAAACGTTCCTACTTTTATAACAGTTTCAAAAACAATGTTAGGACTTGTCTGTGACTACCATTAACTAGCTTATGCCAACAAAATATTATAATAATAGACTCTATGATAAAGATAATCCTTCGCAGAGTTTGGGAAAAATATACGTCACTATCATCATCATCATCAACCTATATAAGTCCATTGCTGGACGTAGGTCTCTCCCAAGACGCGCCACTGAGCCCGTTGTTCGGCTCTTCTCCCCCAGTGCTTGCCACAGCTACATTTTTTGAAATGGGGTGCCTAAATAGGACAACCTGTCAAAAACTTATTCTGTCAAATGTCAAAAGACGTCAGTAATCATAAAATACTAATATGTTGATACACCAAACACACTATTTTCCAAAACGCAACGATAGCGCGTTCTAGGAATGGTACAATTTTAGCAGCGACATCTAGTTCTAAAATGTGGTTTCATTTTAAACGTTCCTACTTTTATAACAGTTTCAAAAACAATGTTAGGACTTGTCTGTGACTACCATTAACTAGCTTATGCCAACAAAATATTATAATAATAGACTCTATAATAAAGATAATGCTTCACCGAGTTTGGGAAAAATATACGTCACTATCATCATCATCATCAACATATATCAGTCCACTGCTGGACGTAGGTCTCTCCCAAGACGCGCCACTGAGCCCGTGTTCGGCTCTTCTCCGCCAGTGCTTGCCAGCTACATTTTGCAGATCGTCGCCCCACCTTGCCGGAGGGCGTCCTAAACGCCGCTTAAATATACCTAGTGCAGTCAAATAATATTTCTTGTACACTACGGCGCCGTTCAAAGTCATCCAAATCCTCCGACTGAAACTCCATAGTTTCAGTATGGTTGATCCATGTCATATATACAAGGTGTATCTAAATATGTGTACTATGCGAAGGTGGGGGGTTTCAGACCACAATGGTGATCAGTTGTGGGGGGGAGATAATTAAAAATTCCTATTTTCAGTTTCCCATACAAAAATATTTAATTTCATAATGCCTAAATAAATTGACAACCCTATCCTTGTAACCCCTTGACCCCTTGACCTACTACCTCTGTAGGTCTACTACTACTATAGATAGTGCAATCCACGAAGGCGCGCCCCACTATTCCTCCTAACCGTTTATAGTATATGTGTGCAAGCTTCCGTCAATGTTGAGTGTAATGACCTATGAGTGCACACGCACACTACAATGAATAGACTACGGTTCACGACTAGAGATGGGCGCTTACCCGGTAAAAACCCGAACTTTGGGTATTTACCCATTTATACCTAATTTTACCCACCCATTTTGAATTAATACCGGGTAAAAATTCAAAACAACTTTTCTATTAATGAAGTTTAGTTTTAGTAGGAATATTATGTTTTTATTGGTAAGTATTCATTCTGATCTACAATGGTTTAGTATTAAAGGTAAAATAAACCAATAAAAATACATTTCACCAGTGTAGGTAACTATTAAAAACATATATTTTTGATGAGGTGTAGTTTTAACTAAGTATATATTATAGATCGAGTGAGCAAAGCGAACGACGATCTTTCAAACAACCCGACTTAATGAACAAAATTGTAAGAGAAAAGAAAAGTGGCGAAACGTTAAAGTTGCTGGTAAAGACACGGTGGGGTAGTCATGTAACCGCACTAAAAAGTCTAAAAAATACAAAAGCCTTAATGGCCCTAGCTATACACGAAACCACGGTACTATTGCCTTCAGAAACAAAGTCTACACTTCTGGATGAAGATTTTTGGAGTATGATAGAAGATTGCATTGCAATTTTGGAACCAGTTACAGGACCTATTTTCAAACTTAAATCAAATGAATGTAATAAACACATTTAAAGATATCAAATCAAAGATGGAGTTCATTTTACCCAATATGGTGATATTGGGTAAAATGAACTCCATCTTTGATTAAAAGATCGATTGTTTGTGATCATCACCTAACTAGCTAATTCAAATACCCACGACTTCGTCATCGTGGATATTTGAATTCGTTTTTAGGGTTCCGTAGCCAAAATTAAATGGCAAAAACGGAACCCTTATAGATTCGTCATGTCTGTCTGTCTGTCTGTCCGTGTATGTCACAGCCATTTTTCTCCGAAACTATAAAAGCTAGACTGATGAAACTTAGCGAGTAGATGTATTCTGTAAACCGCATCAATATTTTTACACAAAAGCAGAAAAAAAACAAAAAATTTGGGGGGTCCCCATACTTGAAAATGAAACTCAAAAATTGTTTTTTCATCAAACCCGTACGTATCTATAAATCTATAAATAGGTCTTCAAAAATGATATTGAGGTTTCTGATACTGTTTTTTTCTAAACTGAATAGTTTGCGCGAGAGACACTTCCAAAGTGGTAAAAAGTTGGTCCCCCCCCATAACTTCTAAAATAAGAAAATGGAAAATCTAAGCAAAATATATGATGTACATTACTATGCAAACTTTCAACAATATTTGGTTTGAACGAGATCTAGTGAGTAGCTTTTTTTTATACGTCATAAATCGCAAACCGTAATTTACCTTTCGACGAACTACAAGAACTTTTATATTATGTTACTTGTTGCTACGGAACCCTTCATGGGCGAGTCCGACTCGCACTTTTTAGTTTGACATGACCAACTGCTAGTTACCATTGTTTTGAACTTGTACTTAGAGTGTATTTGAATTTCAAGGCGAGTGCTGTTGGAGCTGACTTTTTTCAGCAGTGTTTAGTTTAAGTATGATAGATGTTTCCCGCGATTTTGTCTTAGTGGTTATCATCGATTTTTTTGTTAACCTTTGTGTGTATTCAAACCTGGTGACAGATGCTGCGGCAGCTGAAATTTTTTTAATTTTTTTTTTGCGTATTTTGTAAAGATCTTTTCGTGATTTTCTTCTATTGGGTAATTTGGGTAATACCCTATTCGTTGGTGTATAATAGAATCTGGTTTTTTTATTTGACATGACCAACTGCTAGTTACCATAGTTTTGAGCTTGTTGTTTAGAGTGTATTTGAATTTGGAGGCATGTCCTATTGTAGCTGATTTTTTTCAGCGGTGCTTAGCTTCGGTATGATAGGTGTTTTCTGTGATTATGTCTTAGTGGTTATCATCGGTTTTTTGTTAACCTTTGTGTGTATTCAAACCTGGTGACAGATGCTACGGTGGCTAAATCTTTTTTAATGTTTTTTTGCGTATTTTGCAAAGATCTTTTCGTGATTTTCTTCTATTGGGTAATTTGGGTAATATCGTATTCGTTGGTGTATAATCGAATCTGGTTTTTTTATTTGACATGACCAACTGCTAGTTACCATAGTTTTGAGCTTGTAGTTTAGAGTGTATTTGAATTTGGAGGCATGTCCTGTTGTAGCTGATTTTTTTCAGCGGTGCTTAGCTTCGGTATGATAGGTGTTTTCCGTGAGTTTGTCTTAGTGGTTATCATCGGTTTTTTTGTTAACCTTTGTGTGTATTCAGACCTGGTGACAGATGCTACGGTAGCTGAAATTTTTTTAATGTTTTTTTGCGTATTTTGTAAACGTATTTTTCGTGATTTTCTTTTTGTGGGTAGGTAATTTGGGCTTTTGGCAATGGGCGGTCTTACCGCTATGAGCGATTTCTTTCAGACAACCTTTGGATGGACAGGACCATTTGGATCGATTCACGCAATCTCAGTTCGGGGCGAACTACTAGTTATTGTGATGAGTTTCATTGATGAGCACTTAACTGAAACGATAATTAGTGCACTATTTATTTATATTGGACCAAATAGCACACTAATTTATCTTCTGTCATTGGTTTTATTTGTCAAAGCATGTATCATAAAGGTTTAATAAGATGATATTTACCATTAAAATACATTGTTAGTACTTATTTAAGTATTTAGATTTTCTAGGATTATAAAAATGCAGGCCGAATTTTTACCCGGTATTAATAAAATTTACCCGGTATAAATGGGTATTTTTAATTTTTAACAATTCCTCCCTTCCCTTTCCTTTTTTACCCTTCCAATTTTTACCCACCCGCCCATCTCTATTCACGACTGCCGCTCGGAGCAAACTCCCCGCACCCCGCGAGGGGCGCGTCTTCGTGAATTGCACTATCTATACCTACTACCTCTGTAGCTGAGTTTAGGGTTGTCACTTTGTATAAAGTAAGCTGTTCATGTTGAAACTTCGTTGCAGTTTTTTTCAGAGATACCAATCGAAGTTCGAAAAGTCGTTGAACAAAAGTTGTTCCCCGGGGGGTGGAAATTCACCCCCCTTCAGGATAGTACACATATTTTGATACACGTTGTATAAGAAAACCGTTTTTTGAAACCGTGATTGGATGCTAGTCTAGTATTAAAAACCTTAGCAGGTAGGACCTTGGTAGAACATAAGCAAGAAGATTCGAACATCACTACTTGTTCTTTCGATCCAGTGTGATGGAAAGGATTTTAGGTCAAAAATACTTCTGTCGCGTACAATGCTGGTACTTTTTGAGATAAACTCATAAACTAGCGAAATTTCATCAAATTATATGGAACAAAAAGTAAACTTGGTTTTTTTGTTTAAATTGCTATTTATATACGTGAAAAAATGCTCAAACTTGAAATTAGGCAATTTGAAATTCTGGATTGCCCCTGTAAAGACCCGGGTTCTGGATTGCCCCCCCATTTTCCGAAAGTCCGGCAAGCGGGCGCAGATTTTAAATTAGATTTTTTAAGTTTTTTTTATATTGTATCTTTATATGAGAGCACTGGTGGTCTAGTGGTAGCGGCCCCGCCTTCCGATCCTAAGGTCGTGGGTTCAAACCCAGTCGTGTACCAATGAGTTTTTCTGTCGAAAAATTTAAGTACACAAAAAATTTAAATCCTCGCTCGCTGCGCTCTTCTAAGACCCTCCAACTGAAGACACCTGTTCATAATTCTACCTTCCTGAAATACTCCTTCACTTTACAAGCTGTCCGTCTCTGAAATTCTCTCCCTTCCCATATCAAATTTGCTAAATCACTCCCTATTTTCAAAAAGCTTTTGTTCAATCTCTTTTTACCAGTCTAGTATTTATGTTAATCATATTATTATATATATATATTTTCTGTATATTATTTATTTATGTAGGTATATCATATTTATATAGGTATGTATTGTACTTATAAATATATATATATATATATATATATATATATATAATATGTATATTATTGTTAGGTGTACTGTATATATGTATGTATGTATTAGTACTATATTGTGTAATTGTGTGTACATTATACTTGTTGTTTTTATCTACACCATCGTCCTCTATCGTTCTTTTCAAGTCCAGTCCATCCCAAGGTTGTCTGGAAGAGATCGCTTTTAGTGATAAGACCGCCCATTGTATTCCACTCTGATGTTTTTCTGTATTTCTTTGTTAATTTTATGTGGTGTACAATAAAGTATTTTCTATCTATCTATCTATCTATCTATCTATCTACACAATACTAGTGCTCTCAAACGGTGAAGGAAAACATCGTGAGGAAACCCGTGGCTTAGTCAGCTCCGCACGTATTGACCATGTCTTTCCTGTGGATTAGGCCGACTAAGCTGTCAGGATGGTATAGGTGCTGGGCAAGCCTATCCCATCTAAAATCCTGTCCCAGGCACTATAGCGTCCCGTAAGTAGGGGCATGAGTAATCACCAGTTGCCCCTGACGCTATATAAATCATCTACAATAGATGCAAAGGCCTGTTTACTTTTTTTTTTATCTTTATATCCATTTGTTTTTTTAATTCTACGTAAAGGGGCGCACTACAAATATCTTTGATAACAATAACCCCTGTATTAGACCAAAGGAAACGTGTGGTAGTGAAGCAAGTACACGCGTCTGAAAGGGTCCGGAGTGGGCGACAAAAGCTATGATCAGACACAGGAGCCTAATTTTCAGGCCGACCGAGATTTTCAATGTCCCTTAGATACACATTGGCATTGCACAACCCCGCACTTTTTCTCGTTATCCTTAGATCATAGCTGTCGTTTGCTTATTTTCGAAGAGAGAATGGATGATTTCCTTGAGTATTTCATCGACGACCTCATCGTAGAAGCCTCGACAGCTACGATAAACGGAAAACGTAGAAAAAGTGCGGGGTTGTGCAATGCCAATGTGTATTTAAGGGACAGTGAAAATCTCGGTTGGCCCGAGAATTAGGAACTAAAACAATGATAAAGCTATCGCGTTTGCAGTCTTTACTTAACCTTGGCAGTGTGTTCTCATAGATAGGTAACTACCTAAATATAGGTACCTGCCTATAACCATAGACAAAGGTAACGTAGAACCTTACATTCCTGACATTTTTGGAGTTCCGTCTACCAAAGGGTTAAACGGGACCCAATTACTATGACTACGCTGTCCGTCTGTCTGTCTGTCCGTCTGTCACTGGGATATATCTCATAAACCCTGATAGTTGCATCAGCGGTCTCATTGAATATAGTATTTACAGAAACTTCGAAAATAACATAAATAGCTAATCATATTTTTTTAGAGCCGTGCTGAAAAAATGTGTCAGTCTGAGTCAAGCCTCAAGTCCCTTATGTTTTTTAATATTTTTCAAACTGACAAAAAAACTAAAACGTTGTTTCTGTATACGGCCCTTATTAAACTTTAGAGTCCTTTCACGCCTTTGTAAAGTTATATTATAAAAAGTTACAATACTAGTAATATCTATCTTCTATAAATTCAAAAATGAATCCCTATTTCCCTTGATCACGCCATCACGCGTGAAAGGCTGGACCCACCTTTTTAGGACTCACTTTTATCCTAAAAAGTAACAGGAACGGGGCGCAACGGGTACGGAGCGAGTGAAGCCGCGGGCGACCGCTAGTAAAAGAATAAAATCCCACTAATATTATAAACGTGAAAGTTTGTATGGATTGATGTTTATTACCCAATCACGCCAGAACGGCTGAACGGATCTGGATGAAATTTGTCATAAAAATAGATTATAGTCTGGAATAGCACATAAGATACTTTTCATAGGTACCTGTAAAATGTATTGGTCCCGTAGGATAGATATGTTTTAATTTTTCAGAGAGCAAAGGACCGACATCATTTTTTGCTTAAAGGTAGTGGTAGTTTTGTGGTCAGAAAATGACAGTCTAATTTTTATTCTATGGAATAGCATACCGGAACCATGTTTTTTCCCATCCAGTTGCTATACAGAGGATGAACTTATCCTAAAGGAAAAGTAATACATACTTTATAGACGCGGGTAACACCGTGGGGCGCAGCTAGTAATCTCTTCTAAATAAATAAATGCTGTGTACAATCCACACAACACTACCTATCCCCAAATTAATTAAACAATAAATGTAATTAAAAACTTATTTCATTGTAGAAAACATAATAAAAAAAATTCTACTAAAACTACACTCACAAAAGTTATGTTACTTTCCAAAATGTCAAAAAATTTATCCCTGGTTTAACCTATTTCCACCTATTTTTTTAGCATACGTTAGTTGGAAGACTTGGAAGTAGTAGAGACAAGTCCAAATATTGCATTTGAAACTGATCTAAAATCGGTAAACTGATCCACATTTCAGAACTAGATGTCGCTGCTAAAATTGTACCATTCCTAGAACGCGCTATCGTTGCGTTTTGCTAGATAGTGTGTTTGGTGTATCAAAATATTTGTAATCTAGAAATGATTTTGACTACTGTTGACGTTTGACAGTATTAGTTTTTGACAGGTTGTCCTATTTAGGCACCCTATTTCTGCCGATATTGCTAGTAAATAGATAATACAGAAGGGCGCAAGTGCCAGTACATTTACAACATTGCGTCTAACAAAATGTTGTTTTCGTGTGAGCACGTATCTCTCTTCTCTCTCTATTGTATTGGAAATTGATGAGACAACAACTCGTTTCTACGTAGAGTATTTTTGCTTTCTCATCTTTTCTCCATGCATGAGAGAGACAAATAGGCGAAACGAAAACAATTTCAATTTATTTACAAAAAATTACATTATAGACATTTTGTAGACGAAATGAAGTGATACTATACACAACGAAGATCCCCGTTGGTACATCAAAAAAAGTCGATAGAGATGGTTTCACCCTGGTGGAGAAAAAACAGAAACCATCACGAAATAAACGTGGTACCGCTAGCGTCATAGCAAGAGAAGCCACCCTGCGTGCTGTGGACCCGACCATCCTCCTTTACCTCTCGAGATTGGACCCGAATACTTCAGGTGATGAGGTCCTTCGCTATGTAAAGGAGAGGATCCGTTTCTGGATTAAGGACCCGCCACCAATACAGCTACATCTGCAGCGGCTAGAGCCATCGGGAGTGAGAGACACGGCCTTCAAATCGTACGTGCTCCAGGTGCCTGCGAAGCATGGGGACATGTTTCTCACTTCGGATTTCTGGCCGCCAGGAATCGTCTTTCGTCGCTTTATGGGTGCGCTAACGAAAAAATCCCCTAAGATTTGATTAGTAATTTTATTTTATTTTATGTATGTTAGTCTCTAAGGTATTTATTACTATGGACCCAAAGTGTTTCATTTTTGTAATGTGTGCATTTTATGTTGGTCTGAAATAAACGATATTATTATTATTATTATTATTATACATCTTGACTGGACTGAACCTGACAAGGGACAAGCCAAGATGCAGATGCAAATATCAACATTCATAGATATATAGAATAGTATATTACGCAACTAGTGAACAAAAGACGGATTTAAATCGAGGACCAAAGATGAATCCGAGCAAGTGCAGGAATCTAACGACTGAATCACGACCGTAGGGAGTGATTCATGATGATTGAATCACGAGCGTAGCGAGTGGTTCAAGTGTTAGAATCCTAAACGACGCGAGTGATTCATGGCCCTCGATATAAATCCGTTTTATTCAAGAGTTGCATACTATACTTTATACCATGACTTCGAGAAAAAGAAAGATTTAAGCGAAAAAGGATTAAAAACTATGCTTTGTTTATACTATTTTTATATGACATAAAACAAATAGTTTTAGATTTTGATTTGATTTGTAAATAAAGACGGATAAATTAATGCAAGTTTTCTACTATACCTACTTCTCTTTCATGGACTCAACAACTCAATTGAACAACAAACAACTCAGCACATCTTTTTCATTCTTAGAATGCATTTTCAATCGATTTACTATTATCGAACTTTTTGCTGCATAACTTACTAAGAACAAAATATTCAAAATAGCGCCAATTTACTTATGTATGACAATGACAACAAAGAACACAAAACAGTTTTTAATCCAATGCTAAACTCCTTGTCAAAAATTTCGACCAATCAAATTTAAGAGTATTTATGACGCAAGGAGGTTATAAGGTATTGAGATGGACGTTGACCTTATTCGTGTGTTCCAAATTCAAACACCAAAACAGTAATTAAAAGAGCTTTTTATTCACTGTTTCCAGTGAATAAAATAAGCTTTTTAGAGGGGGTATGGTATAAAATACTTTATTGTACATACACCACATAAAATTAACAAAGAAATACAGAAAAACATCAGAGTGGAATACAAAAAAGCAAACGACCATCATTTGTTTTCAAAGCCAAGTAGGGCTGACTTGTCTAAGACTGACTTGACGAAAAAGTATTTTAATTATGTAATAATATCCTCACTCATCACTGGCAAAATTGAGCCAAAACGGACAGGTGCCATTAAATAAGAAGAAGGAAAGGAACGCTACGGTAGTAGAATTTGGCTGATCTTATTTTCACGAAAAAAGAAAAAGCAGATTTCTATGGTTTATGTGTGCGTACGTACGTATATCTACATTTGTGTGCATAGATCTTCTCTTCTTCTTAATGAATGGCATCTGTCCTTTTCGGATCAATTTTGCCAGTGTCGAGTAATATAATGAGTTTAAATGATGGATTACTTAGATAAAATACTTTTTCGTTAGGTCGTCAGTCATAAGTCGGCTTTGGAAAAAAGATGGCCGTTTTTTCCAAAATCATCTGAAACATTTTCGATCAAAATTCTTAACAATTATCTAAGCTTACAAAGAAAGAATAAAGAAAGAAGATGAAGAAAGATAGTGGAATATTACAAAAAACTTTAACCCAGAAAGTTCAAATGAGAAATTTAAAAAAAGTTTTGTTAAACATGCCGAATTGCCGAGCACGAGCATAAAGCATCGGTAGAATATAAGCTAAGATCTAACACATTAAGTTTTGTTGTCAAACAATGGACAACTTGTCCAACCGAGTACACACTTCCTAGACAATATAACTCACACTTACACTTCGTGACTGAAATAGAGTACATCATATCGGTGGCTGGGTGCGGAAATACTAAACGCGAAAGTACTGATTACTGTTATTTTGGGGCGATACTGCATTGCGTCGTGCCTCTAGTTCTAACCAGTGTGCTGGAAGGATTTTAGTGCTGTCCAACCTAGCTAGAGTTTCCTTACGATCTGTTCCGTTCTTACCGCACGGCACCATCGATAGAGATTTACGAGTAAACTGCAAAAAAAGCAAGTCCTGTAAAATAAACAAAACAGTTGAGTTTTTGTATTCAACAAAAACAATGGCAGAGCTTGATATAGCAGAAGATACGCCTGAATCCAAGTTATATTATACAGAGTTAATGAACGAATACTCAAAACTAAGCAAAACAAACTTAACTCAAAAGGACTTTATGACAGAACAATGGGTGAATATCATGATACAGAGAATAACAGCTGCTGAACAGATTGTGCGAAATTCCGGGTACTCCACCTTACACGAGAGCGTCAAAACCACGCTATGCACTTATCTGGTTGCGAAGAGAGAAGATAGCAAGAAAATATTAGTCCTCAAACCTGTACCAGGTAAGGAGCATCGATCAAAGACAATAATTCCATTAGAACATACATACGATGTAGTCAGAAAAGCTCATCACGCAACCAAACATGGAACATGCAAGGATATGGAAGCCTGGCTCGCTAATAACAATTATGCTTTATATAATATGTGCTGCCCAATTTTTATTCGATGCTGTGAGGATTGTTCTTGCGACAATCAATGTATTACTAAACCAGTATCACCAATACCTGTAAATATTGCCCGAAATGTAATACCCAAGTTTTTTCATGAAGATTCCTATGAAAATGTCTGTTCGGTTGAAATTTTAGATATGTCGAAAAATCCAGACCAGTTTTACCATTGTTTATTTGTTTACGAAGACAGGAAAACCAATTTTATTCAACTTCGACCGATGAACACCAATGCGGAGACAGAAATGTCTGTAGAACTATTAAAAATCATCATGGATTTTGGTCCACCGAATTGTCTAGTAGTAAGTTTTGAAAACATAAAAATCTTTCAAAAGATATTGAAGCTACTAGAAACTTTAACCAAATGTAAAATAACACTTGCATTCCACAAAACAGGACATAGTTTGATTCAGCAAGTCGCTCAAAATATTGTAAATTGGATGAAGGAACATGATTGCAGAAATTGGGGCATAGGATGCCACGAGGTTCAATGGAACATGAATAATGAACCAGATCTTGAAGGAATTACTCCATATTCTAGAGTTTTTGGTGACCAGTATAAAGTAGTATCTGGATTTCAATCCAAATTTATGCCGGGGAATGATAATTCTGATGATGATGAATATGTTAGTAACTTTGATTTGGATGATTATGATGATGACGTTGATAAAAACACTGCAACAACATCTACTAAATCTTCAAAAGAAATAGAAAAGCCTGATCAGGATTCTTTACCCGTCACCCAGGTGGAAAGTGTTAAAGGAAGCGAGGCAGACGAAAACTTAATACCATCAAGACTTCAATTTTTTTATTACTAGCGGCCTGTTGTGCGGGTGGACATTTATTTTTTAAGCACATAAATAATGCCTATGTTACTCAGGGTAAATGTAGCTTTCCAATGGTGAAAGAGTTTGAAATTGGCACAGTAGATTTTGAGTTTGTTCATTACAAATAATATAATACACACAAAAATAGAAATGTTTCTTTAGTTAGTAAGTATAGATGTAGATCAAGTAATGAAAATGTTTGTTGAAAATTGTTGAAATTACTGGCATATGAGGCTAAACATCAGTATGCCTCAAGTTGATATACATAGGGAAGTGCATCATAGGTCATGTTTCTGATGTGCATACCCTACGAGGAAATACTTTGTTATAGGTAATAGTTACCACTTAACATCAGGTGGGCCAAATGCTTGTTCCTTCAGCTAGTAATAAAAAAGCAGCCAAGTGCGAGTCGGACTCGCCCATGAAGGGTTCCGTAGCATCAAGTAACATAATATACAGAAAATAAACAGGAAACTTGTAGTTCGTCGAAAGGTAAATTGCGGTTTACGATTTATGACGTATAAAAAAAAAACTACTGGCTAGATCTCGTTCAAACCAAATATCGTTGAAAGTTTGCAT
Source organism: Thera obeliscata (assembly GCA_947578465.1). Taxonomy (NCBI): domain Eukaryota; kingdom Metazoa; phylum Arthropoda; class Insecta; order Lepidoptera; family Geometridae; genus Thera; species Thera obeliscata. Next base: position 6,279,910 of record OX387923.1, on the reverse strand, counting down.
AGTAATGTACAACATATATTTTTTTTAGTTTTATCATTCCCTTATTTTAGAAGTTAGAGGGGGGGGGACCAACTTTTTTCAACTTTGGAAGTGTCTCTCGCGCAAACTATTCAGTTTAGAAAAAAACGATATTAGAAACCTCAACATCATTTTTGAAGACCTATTCATAGATACCCCACACGTATGGGTTCGACGAAAAATTTTTTTTTGAGTTGCAGTTTGAAGTATGGGGACCCCCAAAATTTATAGTTTCTTTTCTATTTTTGTGTAAAAATCTTAATGCGGTTTACAGAATACATCTACTCACCAAGTTTCATCAGTGTAGCTCTTATGGTTTCGGAGAAAAATGGCTGTGACACGGTCGGACAGACAGACAGACAGACAGACAGACAGACAGACAGACATGACGAATCTATAAGGGTTCCGTTTTTGCCATTTGGCTACGGAACCCTAAAAATAAAAGTTTATCTCCCAAAGCTGAACCTAAAATATTTTAAAAACAAAATGTCAATAAATGCTTACTATCCTGAGGTCCTGAGTTTTATTACCCCAACATGCTCGATAGATGGCGCTAACTAGTGTAGTCTAGTTACATTGAGAGCGCTGGTAGCCTAGTGGTGGCGGCCCCGCCTTCCGATCCTAAGGTCTTGGGTTCAAATCCAGTCGTGTACCAATGAGTTTTTCTGGTCAAAAATGTATGTAGGTACACTAGGCCAGTAGGTACTCTCAAACGGTGAAGGAAAACATCGTGAGGAAACCGGCATATCGTAGAAACTAAAGCTCGCACGCATGTGTCAAGTGCACGATAAAAGCCTCTTTAAGCGCACTTCAAATCCATTCACCACACTAGGTTTATAAATCCAATAACACGATAAGAAGACGACCACATCTAAGAGGAATGGTAGGCTAGGTACCTATAGGTGGTACCATAGCACAGAAGAAAAAGTTGGTAGAGTCTGTTCAGAAAGAGAACCGTCGTGGCCAAATTGAGAACTAACGTTTCGATTTTCTAAGGCAGCTAATCCCTTTCTTTCTGTTAGCATTTTGCATCATAAAAATTAAATAAAGGAATAGTACACTAGTTGTGATAGGATCAAAACGCAACAGACGCGCTATTGTATTGCACACTAAACAAAAAAGGTGATTAAGCACAGCAGCGCCCTCCAATTCCACGACGGTTCTCTTTCTGAACAGACTCTAGTCACCCAGCCTCCTATTTGTACCTTAAGAAGACTTAAGTAAGGTATGTAAGGAAATAGCTAATACTTTTTTACAAAAAATCTAAAGATTTATTCTAATGTCAGTCAAAAAGTCATTTTTAAACTTAACTTACTTTAGTTTTGTCTATTTCTAGGGCACTCCTAAGAAAATAGCAAATTTTTGACATCCTCCAGCTTTTATAGGCGAAAGGATTATGTGGATATGCCATGGCTGCAGAGGGCATGCATTTTACAGAAGATAGAATCACCATCACGATAGATCCCCATGCACGGTAGATAATCTTTCTGATCTCTTACCTAAGTAAGAGAAGGTACTTAGGTACTTTCTACTTAGGTTAAAATGTTACATTCGCCCCATAAGTAAGTTATTATACATTATTTATTTATTTATTTATGGGCATGGTACCTCCCATTGCCACTGCTAAAATATAATCTGGTTTATTCACGACGTTTTCCTTCACCTAATTAGAACTCATAAAAAAAATATTTCGCTGCTTGTTGCCACCCTACCCTTTTTACAGCTTTCTCAGACTATTGTTAAATTGGCTTAGTATGTCAATCATATTTATCAAGCAATTCTATACGGATAAAAAAATAAATTATTGAAGTTGAAGTATAAAGTAAAAAATGCTGGCACGTGAGGCTCAATGTGTACCTATGCCTCAAGATGGACGCATGGCAGTGTACCATAGGGCACGTTCCTGACGTGCTTGACCTGCGATTCAGTGCCTTTATACAAGCCAGTTCCATTCAGCTAGTTATTTATTATTATTAGGAGCCTGTGGTGTACCACTGTAGGACAAAGGCCTCCCTTCCTTGTCTCCAGTTGTCTCTATTATGTGACAGCTAGTAATCTTTATCTATACTTCCATAGCTACAATATTATAAAGAGGAAAGATTTGTAAGATTGTAATGAATAAGATCAAAGACTGCCGTGCCGATTTCAAAAATTATTTCACCATTGAAAATCTACATTCACCCTGATTAACATAGGCTTTATTTATGTGTTTAAAAAATAAATGTCCACCCGTGCGAAGCCGGGACAGGCCGCTAGTTGTAGGTATATAAAAAAAAGCAGCCAAGTGCGAGTCGGACTCGCCCATGAAGGGTTCCGTAGCATCAAATAACATAATATAAAGGTTTTTGTAGTTCGTCGAAAGGTAAATTGCGGTTTACGATTTATGACGTATAAAAAAAAAACTACTGACTAGATCTCGTTCAAATCAAATATCGTTGGAAGTTTGCATAGTAATGTACAACATATATTTTTTTTAGTTTTATCATTCTCTTATTTTAGAAGTTAGAGGGGGGGGGACCACCTTTTTTCCACTTTGGAAGTGTCTCTCGTGCAATCTATTCAGTTTAGAAAAAAATGATGTTAGAAACCTCAACATCATTTTTGAAGACCTATCCATAGATACCCCACACGTATGGGTTCGATGAAAAAAAAAAATTTTAGTTTAGATTATGACGTATAAAAAAAAACTACTGACTAGATCTCGTTCAAACCAAATATCGTTGAAAGTTTGCATAGTAATGTACAACATATATTTTTTTTAGTTTTATCATTCTCTTATTTTAGAAGTTAGAGGGGGGGGACCAACTTTTTTCCACTTTGGAAGTGTCTCTCGTGCAATCTATTCAGTTTAGAAAAAAATGATGTTAGAAACCTCAACATCATTTTTGAAGACCTATCCATAGATACCCCACACGTATGGGTTCGATGAAAAAAAATTTTTTTAGTTTCAGTTTCAAGTATGGGGACTTCCAAAATTTATAGTTTTTTTTCTATTTTTGTGTAAAAACCTTAATGCGGTTCACAGAATACATATACATATGCTGTGACACGGCCGGACAGACAGACAGACAGACATGACGAATCTATAAGGGTTCCGTTTTTGCCATTTGGCTACGGAACCCTTAAAAGAAAGAAGGCGTATCCACACTCGTCTGTCGCATCCCTTATTTCCGCACTTGTTTCACAGTCGAGCGCGGAGACAGTTTGAAATTGAAAAAGAAAACTCTACAACACCCAGAGAGGAATAACCGAGGAGATTGTGACGCTGTAGCTATCTGCTTTGGAATATAGGTATTCTAGAGTTGGGAAATTGATGTTTTAGAAAGATTAGAGTTTCTACAACATTAAATCACTCGTTCCCTTTAGGTATCTGGTTGGTTTTTGAAGCGTTTCTCAGGATTTTGCGGCCGGATTTCGGGAATTTTTAGAGTTTTTAGAATGATCAACAAATAAGAATAGATTTTTCATGATAATGCCTCTAAATTGGATAGGTACCTGTTTACGTAAAAATCAACTCTTCATTCCATAAAACATTCATTGTATACTATCGTAGATATTTAATTTGCGGAGATATATTTTTACACTTTGCGAAATTTGCCAATTGCGACAAAATCTTAGGATTTTTTAGTCGGAATTTAGTCCTTTACTCCGGACTTTTCAGTTTTCCTTCTGGCATCACTTCTCGTACACATCAGTAGGTGTGAAGAAGTTCACTGACATAGGCTTATAATGTATTATGTACATCTATTCTAAGGCGAAGGATTTATACATATAGTAAATAGCTAGTAGGCACTTCTGTAACGTCGATGAGTCGCAGTTGCTGCGTTTTGTCGCTCTCTACTGGTGTATAATGTACTAAGTATTTTGTAATGTCTTAAAAATTTTTTTTTTCGTGGATGTGTTCAGTATCTGCAGCCAATATCGGTATTTTTTATTTTTTTTTATTTGTATTGGTGTATGCCGCGAGACAGCTTAGGAAACGCTTTTATAAGTAGGGGGGTCAGTGGCGGATTTGCCCTAAGACACAGTAGGCCCGGGCCTGGGGCGGCAAATCGTGACAAAACATCACTGATGATAACAAGAAATATGTATTCTTTTGTGTACAATAAAGTATTAATCTATCTATCTATCTATTTAAAAGGCTGCACATATAACGGTGCCGGTGAACCGAGCCGCAACGCAACCTACCTCTACAGGGTTATTCATTATTAACTGCAAATACTCAGGAATTAGGTTCAACAAATAGAATAAAAAATATGTATGAAATTATTTTTTTTAAATTTGATCAAAAATTTTTTCAAGTTTTTGTATCAAAATTTTATTTTTATTAATTTCTTTACGGCTATTGCATAATGATTGCCACGGAGAACAGGACGATGACCCACCCAGGCGGTGACTGAACGCAGAGTGTCACTCACGGCGCGCGGGCGCGGATCAAAGGTCAAAATAGGTCAGGCGCCAATGATTCCTTTATCGATTTTCTCGGGATTTTTATAACAAAACTTTAAAAAAATCATTTCATAAATATTTTTTATTTTATTTGTTGAACCTAATTCCTGAGTATTTGCAGCTAATAATGAATAACCCTGTATATACCTATGGTATAGACTGTGCTAAGTTTTACATAATAATATTTGGGAAAAGAAGAAGAATACATTTCTCATTTCTATTTAGATAAAAGTTGGCAATGAAGTAAATTAATTATGTATCTTGTCTATATGAGTTAGGTACTGAAAAGGGGCGGCACATGGCCTAGGGCGGCCAAGACTGCAAATCCGCCACTGAGGGGGGTTCATGCATAGAATATTTATTCTGCATGAAAGTACTTATCGAATATGCCCTTACCCTTTATTCAAAGTAGGTATACTTATTCATGATACAAACATAGGAAACGCTTAAATAAACAAGTTCTACTTTATAAATGAAAATAAAAATAAAATCTACGCCAGAGAGACTGCTTGTGACGTCTATTGAATCATATTACACTGCGTTGCAAAGAAACGGGCATTTGGAAAAGCAGGAAGTGGAAGGGGCTAAAGTTTTCCCTGGGTGGTAGGTACGGGGTTCTTCAAAAAAGGGTGTTTAAAAATGTATATTGAGGTCGGCAACGCGCTTGGGATTCGTCTGGTATTGCAGGCGTCTGATAGGCTACGCTGATCGCTTTTCATCAGGTAGGCTATATAAATCGGTTGTCTACTTTTTTGGAAAAAATAATAGCCTTAGTTTTGAACAAGTTTTCGAATGAAAACGAACGGAGGATTCGCGAGAAAAACCTGTAGTATTTAGTCGTATTTTATACGAAAATGTACTGCTAACAAGATACATTAATATGGCGAGTGAATTGTATTTGTTAGTTGTTTGGGACATGCTAGATCCTTTGTAATTCAAATGTTATTGTAGCCGAATATAACAGTACTCAGGGATAAAGGAGACCTCCAGCTTATAAGCTTTGTCATTTCCTAAGACTAATGTCATACAAGATTAGTTAAACTGCTTAGTTTAGAGCTATTTTTTCAATCTGCAGAGTAATTTAACCGTCAGATAAAAATATGCCTATCTTTTTGGCTTGTCAATAACAAGGAATGACATTTTTATTCAACAAACAGCGTTATTCCGTAGGAAAATTCAGCTTCGGTAAAAAAAAATTAGTACTGTTATTTTGTCCTGGAGTGTACGTTTGCTGCTCGTAGCCGATGGCAATAAAAAGTAGGTATTTGTTAGACACAACATTGTTTTATTAGGATCTAAATTGAAAAATGTTGTTTTCTCTGTTTTGATCGATGAGTAAGGAGATAAAAGTAAATTCGTATTGTTATTGGTCAATAGTGATCTCTTTTGTGAGGTAAAACCTCACAAAAGTTAAGTATTTTATTTAACACCCAGACAGAGAACAAACATCTGTGTTCACCACTCAAATATTTGCTCTCGATGGGGATCGAACCCACGCCCTCCAGCGCAAAAGGCAACCAACTGAGCGACCGAAAGAAGCGCTCGGATGGAAATTGCCACTAGCGGTCACCCACCCAAATAATGAGCATAGATGAGTAGGTAAATAATAAATATTGGTATTGTAGGCGTCCAAAGGCTACGGTAACCGCTTCACATCAGGTGGGCCGTATGCTTGTTTGTCTACTTTGTAGAATAAAAAAAAATCAGACGGGCGGCGAAGGAAAATATAGGGAGAAAAAAAGTTTGAAAACATTTAATATTATCAACTGTATACGAATGGAGCCTATAAGGTGCACTCAAAATCCTTTCACCACACTGGTCAGCTATTTTTTTTATCAGTAGATACTATATTTTATTTACACAAAGAAACTTACAATTAAATAAATATTTACAAAATGTACAAAATACACAAGAAACAGTTGAGATATCTGCAGACCGTTACAAACGATCTAGAGATAGCTATCCAAATCAGTACCAGACGGAAGCGTCCCCAAGACGCTGGCGGCATTGCCACAGCTATTTGTATTTATAAATGGGTCATTATTCTTGTTCCATCGTGGTGTATGATGATGGTCCATCGCACGAGTTCAATAACACTAAGGTACCAACTCCCCTATTGACTCACCCCCTTCCCCTATTCTTATCTCTTAGATAAAGGGTATTGAGTACTTAACGTTTGCGAATTTTAATACGCTTCCACAAACCTCTATCACAGCAGTTTAAGACCGTTTTTTGCATAAAATAGCTATACTAATAGTTGGTAATGTGTTGCATTTAGCAAATTTAGATATGCAGATGTATTGAGCCTTATGGCTTTAGGAATAAGGGTGTTGGAAGGGAATTTTAAGTGGTGATGGTATTTTTGCATCTTCCGTATCGCAGAATAGCGAGACGACAAAAGCCTTCTGTTTTACTGGTCGGTGAACGGAGAGAATGAGGATGTAAGACATGAGGAGAAGCGATTTGAGGAAAAACGAAAAGCATTGCTGTGTTTCGGTTTGAGGGGTGAGGGTGACTGAGATACTACTGTCACGTGAGGCTGAACATCTGTATACCTCAAGCTGATGGACGTGTGTGACCTTAGAGGCAATGCTTTGTTGAGGCACGCACGAAAATCATGACTCATGCGGCGTTACCTTGCTCTGAGGCGTTCCATTTAAGGCTTGAAGTGCAAGCGAGAGCGCGAAACGAGCGACAAAGAGGCACAATCGGCATCCGCGTTCGGCAGCGTTCGACATCTATCTCTCTCCTACTTGAGTGAGGGATGCGTCCGCGTGGATGACGTTGTCACGTTACAGACAAACGATTTGTTTTAAGTGTAGATCAGGTGGGCCCTAGTGGCCATAATTATGCATAATGTTAGAAAACAAACATGTTTGCGGTCAGATTAAAAATGGTCCTATAACATTAATTACGCTTAAAAAAGAAAGAAAAACTACGTTAGGTTAACGTTTGGATAAGGTGTTGGTAAAATAAAAATTTTTTTCCGAGAAAAAATGTTTTCCCCCTTCGATAAGTGTCCTATCGATGAGGGTTTATCATGAGTTGGACATGGTTGGACATACATTTTTTGACCAATTCTATTCTGTGATGCTTGGTTTTAAAACGCTCCGCCTATGAATAAGCCCGCTCCCGCTTATCTGACGATCGTTCCTGTCCCTCTTCATTGAAAGCGGATTATCTAACAGGCGGACGCGTTATCTCATTTATTAGCACACTCTATTATATACTACTTACATAGACTGTACATAAATAAAAAAGTGAAAGGAAACCCGCGGCTTAGTCAGCTCCGCACGTATTGACCATGGTCTTTCCTGTGGATTAGGCCGGCTAAGCTGTCAGGATGGTATAGGTGCTGAGCAAGGCTATTCTAACTAAAATCCTGTCCCAGGCACTATAGCGTCCCGTAAGTAGGGGCATAAGTAATCACCAGTTGCCCCTGAAGTTATATAAATCATCTACAATAGATGCAAAGGCCTGTTTACTATATTAATACTTCTAATCGTGTTCGATTATATGGCGAAACCTTTACATAATCATGTACCTTACCTACTATATTATTAGCTTCACTTGTATGTTAGTAACCGATATTTTTTTAATCATTTATCATTTACTAGCGGCTGCCCGCGGCTTCGCTCGCCCCGTTCCCGTAACGCCCCGCTCCCGTTGCTTTTTTAGGATAGTATATATTATAAGAGGAGATCGCTTTTCAGCGATAAGACCGCCCATTGTAGGTACATTGTTAATTGTTAATATTTTAAATTATTGCTACTTGTTCCTCTATTGTAAGTTGTAAGAAATACGATGACGATTTTTTTAATTCTATTCTATTTTTACTTTGGTCAATTTTAGTAACTTCTTGCCTTTGTTTGTGCTAAAAAAAAAAATAGGCGGATCGATACATTTTAGAGGAGATGGTGGAAACAGGCTCGAGAGAAGATAGGTGGAAGTCTTTAGTGATCTTTGCCCAGCAGTGGGACGAAATAGGTTAAATAAAAAAAAGCAGACGACCTGATGTTGAGCGGTATCTGTAACAATTGCATTGCCTCACAGAGCACGTCCGTCCGTGCCCTATCTGGCATATAATAATTAATCTAAAGACGTGATGGTACTGTCCCTAGGGTTTACAATGAGCTTTAAGAATGTCCGAGCAAACACACTGAGCATTCTAATTTATTTAGGCTATAACTTAGCTGTGAATAGACATTAATGTTAGGGCTGTTTTCCATAGAGTCAGAGAAAAGGAATACTTAAAGTTTTTTTCTTAAACATGCGCGGAAATATTGTCATTACTTTTGAATATAGAACACGCGAAGTATCATATTTACGTAGACTGAAAAACCAAAATCACTTCCCGGAGCGTTCTCGCTCCGGCAATGTTGTATGAAACGGTGTGCTGTTTGAATTTAGAACTCTTTCATCTATCGTACACATTGCGTTCTCGTGGCTGAATAGCAAAAGATGCGTTTACCTTTCGGCACAAAATGTAAAAAAAAAAAAAATTTGGCGGTAAAGCGGAGTTCGTTGTTATTTGGTTAGTAAAATAGTATATTATGTAACTAGTGAATAAAAGACTGATTTAAATCGAGGGCCGTAGATGAATCACAAGCAAGTGAAGGATTCTAACGAATGAATCACGAGCGTAGCGAGTGATTCAAGTGTTAGAATTCTAAACGACGCCAGTGATTCATGGCCCTCGATATAAATTCGTTTTATTCAAGAGTTGCTTACTATATTTTATACCAAGACTTCGAGAAAAAGAAAGATTTAAGCGAAAAGGGATTAAAAACTATGAACTTTGTTTATACTAATTCTTAAATGACATAAAACAAATAATTTTTGATTTGTAAAAAAAGAAGGATAAATAAATTTAAGTTTTCTACTAAAACAGTATATAATCCAACGCTAAACTCCTTGTCAAAAATTCATATCCAAAGTATATAAGGCGCAAGAAGGTTTTAAGGTATTGAGATGGACGTTGACCTTATTAGTGTGTTCCAAATTCAAACACCAAAACAGTGATTAAAAGGGCTTTTTATTCACTGTTTGCAGTGAATAAAATAAGCTTTTTAGAGGGGGTATGGTATAAAATAAGTTTATTGTAAAGGACCCTTTTTTATTTCCTTGCATTTTTTTTTAAAGAAAAGCACTATATTTGCCTCGGCCGAAATGGCAATTGCCTATTTCGCTGCCTTTGCAATAATGTACTATTAATTAACAACGCCTTATAATTCGATAAAGCCGGCTGCACGCACGAAAAAACATGACTGAAGTGCAAACGAGAGCGCGGAATGAGCGACAAAGAGGCACAATTGGCCTCAGCAAAAATTTGGCAGCGTTCGACATCTGTCACTCTCCTCTTGAGTGAGCGATGCGTCCGCGTGGACAGCTGTATCTGTATGACGTTGTCACGTTCAACTATCGCCAGTAAACCGACTTTACAGGCAACCGATTTTTTTTTCATAATAAAGGCTTGCGTTTTTACCGCAATCTCACCTGCTGTTAGGTGATGATGATGCGGTCGAAGGTGCTGCACCCTTATTTCCCAGAAAAAACGCCATCTTTTCTTTCAAAGTCAATGACGACCGACTTGTCTATTTACTGAAGACTTGACTAAAAACTATTTTAAATAATATCATCACTTGCCACTGGCGAAATTGATTCAAAATGGGCAGATGCCATTAATTAAGAAGAAGAAGGAATGAGCAGGTTAATAAAATATGTCGCGGGTAGGTAACTAGTTTTATTGGGGTAGGTTAACCTACCCCTAAAACTACAGTCCACTCACTTGTACTTCATCATCATCATCATACGAGTAGCATGAATGAAAGAGAACACTAAATATAATACTCCACTTGGTTTTCATCATTATCATCAGCTCCTACTGAAGAAGTCCACAGCTGGACATCTTTACGTTCGTGCTATGTTTTAAAGTATCGCTCTATTGAGATAGCGAACCTTATCGTAGTAAATAAACCTTACTAAGAGGCTTTTCGGGGTCTAAACAATACAGATTGTAACAAGAACAATAAATTGAGCCGTTTCGGGCCTATTGTTCTACAGCAACGTTATCAGCTGTTGGTTTAATATTGTTGCTTTGTTGTTACGAAACCTCTTGGGAGTTAACAGTTTAATTCAAGGAAAACATGTAGTGCGTAAGTCAAACTACTTACAAATAAGATCAGGTCCGATCAGGGACTCAAATTTAAAGTCAAAGTCAAAAGTTCATTCAGTTGTATCACAAGAATCACTATGAGCTAGGCGAGTCTATACAGGGTTATTCATTATTAGCTAATAATGAATAACCCTGTATAGACTTGCCTCAAATGCAAATACTCAGGAATGAGGTTCAACAAATAAAATAAAAAATATTTATGAAAAGATTTTTTTAATGTTTTGATTAGATGACAGTTCCGCGCGACCATAGCCTGGAAGAACAGGCAACAAACTACGTCTTGGTTCACGAACTCTAGTGGCTTAGTGGTAGTGGACCTTTGGATCCAAGGTCCTGGGTTCAATCAAACACAGCTCCATAGGGCACTATAGCATTGTGTGCATAAATTTTCCGAACAAAAAAATGCATAGGTACACGACTGGGATTCGAACCCAGCCTCGGACGGAGGATCGCATCGGAAGACATACCTATACCATTTGGCCCAGTGTCCATCATTAGGTAGAGTCTGTTCAGAAAGAGAACCGTCGTGGCCAAATTGAGAACTAACGTTTCGATTTTTATATGGCAGCTCATCCCTTTCTTTCTGTCAGCATTTTGCATCATAAAAATTAAATAAAGGAATAGTACACTAGTTGTGATAGGATCAAAACGCAACAGACGCGCTATTGTATTGCCCATTATACAAAAAAGGTGATTAAGCACAGCAGCGCCCTCCGATCCCACGACGGTTCTCTTTCTGAACAGACTCTACATATACATACCTATATAAAATTAAATACTGTGCGACAACATTTAAATTTGCGTCTGAAAACCATAACACCCCACACAATATCAATCGAAGTGTGTATAAGAAGCGAGGGGTTCATGTTTTATTCACGCCACTACCCCGTGGGGCTGCCAACTCGAACTGTCATTATGTGACAAACAAGAATAGTGTGCCAGTGAGTATATTCTCAGTTTTACTCGATTAGTTCGAAAAACTTGTTTCGCCTAAGTGTCTTTCTCTTTTGTATAAAGAAATTATGAAACAACAAAAATGCGTTGTGTTGAATCGATTGAAATGAGTTGATGTTTAATAATTAAAATATTTTTTTAAATATTTTTAAGTGTTTATTTTAACCCCCATGGGGTTACTTACCGAGCTACAGCTGGGGCCTAATTCTCGGGCCGATCTCAATCATTTTGCAATTTTATTTTATTGCTTCTTTTCGAAGAGAGAATGGCAGATTTCCTTGAGTAATTCATCAACGACGTCATCGTAAAAGCCAGCTACGATATACGGAAAACGGTGAAAAAGTGCGGGGTTGTGAAAAGACGCAATAAAATAAAATTGCAAAATGATCGAGATCGGCCCGAGAATTAGGCCCCTGGTCGATTGTGTAATTCTGTTGCAATCAAAAGTGTTGATAGCAATTAAATGATAAGACTAACAAGGAACAGCGATCACGTAACTTCATCCATAATTTTTCGGCCACTGTTACCGTATTACCCTAATTACTTAGTTTTACAAAGCGAAGTTCCTATTCGCTATCGCATGTTTATTACGCCAACATTCAGTCTTGTTGCAATTGTTCCTTGTCAAAGATAAGTTTTGTTTCAATTCGTTTTTCAAAACAAACGAAACGAAGCTCAAAACAATGTCAAAACTGACAGATGCAAATAGGTTTTGATTGCAACAAAACACATGCAATCATCCCACAGATATTTTCCTGAAATTTAAGGAAATTATTTTGTAACAGCAACACTGCCGTAAGTGTAACGTCCTGATCCAATAAATCCGATATAAAATACGAATCGGTGTTTACCTTGTTTCTTTTATATTCCACGCTTTGTTTGTATTCTCATCTCATTCTGTGTGGGGTGCTCGCGGTAATGCCGATTTTGTTCGGTACATAGAAAAAAATCCTTCTACGTAGGTTACAAAACCCGGTTACGGATAAGCAATAAAGGGTTTTTTAAATAATAAATAAATAAATATTGTAGATAATCCACCAAACATTATCTAGCCCCAAATTAAGCCGAGCTTGTACTATGGTAACCAGGTAGTTGATAATAATTCCTTCTTTCCATTCATTTCTTAATTGGGCCAATCCTTATGTTAGGCAGATGCCTAACGAAATTGATATTTCTTCCCTCTTCGCCTGGTCTGCTGCGAGTTCGTGTTCAACTGAACACCTGACGCCTAATAACTATTAGGCGTCTAATCTGTTGGGATTTACCCCATAACGCACCTCAAATGCGGTAGATGTGAAATGCCCAGCCCAATCCCATTTCAAACCCGATTGTAAAATTACCGTTCCTAAATTTTGATTACAAGCAAAAAAATATTCGTATTTGATTAAATTGAACTATATCTTAAACAACAAAAAAAAACATAAATTACAAAAAAAAAATTTTTAAAAAAGTTAAAAAACATTTTACTTTCATCTTTGCTAAAGTAACCGAATCGAAAGGTATCGAATCAGGAGACTGTACCATGAAAGCGAGGGAGGGTAAAATATGTATGAACTATGAAACGAATAAACTTCAGCGCTGGATTGTTTTCGCTGATTGCCCTCGGAATATTCACCGAGGTATTCCAATGAAATGGAGTTTTATTTTAGAACTACGAGAAGCTTTTACAATTTCATCCGCGGAGACCAGGGGTGCTCAAACAGTCGATCGACCGGTTGATCGCGAAAGCTTTTCGAGTCGATCTCCAGCAATATCTATATCTATACTAATATTATAAAGAGGAAAGATTTGTACTTATTTTTGTATGTTTGTAATGAATAGGCTCAAAAAGTACTGGGCCGATTTAAAAAATTCTTTCACCAATAGAATGCTACATTCTTCCAATTTGACATACTTAGGCTACATTTCATTTTGAAAAAAAATAGAGATCCTTGGTAAAATTTGAACAATGTAACCGAAGGTGTAGAAAAATGAGTCTTAAAATGTCTTTCGTCGAATGCGCTGCCGAAACTATTAGCGATAGAACAAAATAATGTACAACAATATTGTCTACCCCGTGCGAAGCCGGGACGGGCTGCTAGTGTTTAATAAAGGCATCCAGTACAATTTCTAGAAATACGCGGATTATAATGTAGTGGCATGATCACGAGATACCTCTTTTCTTTTCTGTGTGTTGTTTAAGTTTGTATATTTCAAATACGATTAATTAATTGTGACTGAAAAATAAATGAAATGAAATGAAATGATAGCTGATCCAAATCAGTGCCATATGGAAGCGTCCCCAAGACGCTAGCGGTATTACCACGCCACATACCTAGCATTGCTGATGACCTACCTACATATGAGTTTGGTCGATCCCTTGCTTTAAAAATACTATCTGGTCGATCGCCGACACTTTAAGTGTGAGCACCCCTGGCGTAGACTATCATCTCTTTTTTTATTTTTTTTTATCGGAATCTTTAAATTTACCTGCTATAAGAATTTATGTAAATGCTCTAATAGAATAAAGGCTTTTCTTTATTTTTGTTTTTTTTTTTAGTTAAAACTGTCTTCTCTTAAAGGATGACAATGTTTGTATATCTGGGTGTCGTAAGTACGCATTTTTGTGCCGTGGTGGTCCTAGCATAGAATAGGACCAATGGCGAAGTTACCGCCGACCGCCGTCTGCCGTGTCAATTATACGGGGCCCCAGGTGACGGGGGCCCCCTGACGTAAGCAAATATTAATACTGTTAGAAATAGCGAAGTATATCAAAAGTCTGTAACTAGTTTTATGCTTCCTCTATGCTCATAATGCTTCCTCTATGGTAGCTAGTAGATTTTTTACTCTATGGTCGTATCTTTGTACTGTGTGAACATGGCGGACGCATGTTACTTTATTTTCTTATTAAACTAGTAAATTCCGTGCTAAACCTTGGTTATTATTCACAATCCAATAGGTTATGGGCCCAGTACTGGATTTACGGTGAAATAAGTGAAGTGCTTTGCGTAAACAAAGTGCGTTGGACTCGCCCATCGGATAAAACTTGTGAAAAACATCGTAAACAAGTGCTTTTGTTGATGTTTTTGGAGTTTATGGAGTTGAAGAAACTCCGAGATGGCTGCTTCTATTAAAATTGACCCCCTAACTGGCGAAAATTATGATACCTGGAAGATTCAAATGCGAGCAATTTTGAAGAAAAATGACTTGTGGGAATATGTAACAGGAACATGGCGGTCGCATGTTACTTTATTTTTTTATTAAACTAGTAAATTCCGTGCTAAACCTTGGTTATTATTCAAAATCCAATAAATACAAACTTAAATATTTTTTTAAACTGATAAAAAAATTACCTAAATGTTTAGATGGGACAGGAACGCCTGTCAGACCTGTCCATAGAGGTAGATGCTTTATAGAAAAACTAAAGTCATCGTGGTAAATGATTTAATAAATCAGTTTAGCGAAAAAAAGGCAAGGGGAGTGTTTATTTAATTTGAATTCTTTGTAAAAAATTTGGAAAAAGTGACAGAAAGAATATTACGATCAATAAATGTATTTTTTTTTGTGAGGAATCTTTTCTTACGCCATATAAGGGCCCCTAAACCTTTTTTAAACGGGGCCCCGCCAAGGCACGCTACGCCACAGAATAGGATCCTCTCATTACTTTATAGAACGCCAGAGGTTAGTAAGTTGTAATAGGTATCCGTCTATTTAAATAAAGAATGAGTGAGGCCCTCTTTTCTTCTCGTGACGGCTGGAGAGGCGTTTTTTTGTGTTCCCTTGTATATAGTTTACAAAACATGCGTCTCTTTTGTACAAAAAAACTGTGATTGACAGCTGGGATGGCCTATTTACCCTTGTCGTGGATCAGTAGGCCTACCACAAGCTCTGTCTGGCTCTGGTTTTGGGTCTGCGTGAGTGTTAACTTAATAAATCCTATACCACGAAACGTCACACACATAATACACTCACGAGACTAAAAACCAGAGCCAGACAGAGCTTGTGGTAGGCCTACAGGCCCTCGTTACACAATAAGGATGCTGGCTACTATAAAAGAAGCTTTAACATAGCGTCCAATATTCACATGTGTTTTTTTATTTACATACTTTGCAACGTTAAAATAAAGCTATTTTGATCCCAGCAAGATTTCCTACTTCTTCTTCTTATCGTGTCACTGGTTCTTATGACCCAGGTGTGGTGAGAAGATTTCAAGTGCGCCTCAAAGACGCGATTTCCTACTAAAATCTTATTTTACTCGTGATTACCCACTACTGGAAATAGGGCACCTCCTTTCCTAGGTGCTCCTCGGTTTTTGCACCGAGCATCTAGCAGGCCAAGCATTTTGCTAATTAATTAATTCAGGCGCAACTTTACGGAAAAAATCATAGTAATAATCCGCTAATCTAATCTATGTAAGTTAATTTGTGTAGACATGTGTGTGCACCATAGGCAACACCCGCAAATCCTGCAAAGTGAAATAAGGAGCAATAAACACGACAAAAATACTCAGATTTTTTTCCTATTCATTTTTTTTAAGTAGTTAATTTATGTCAAACCTTCTGCATCCAGGACTTTCCCCTATTACGGCAGCGATGTCATCCATTTACTGGTTGGTCTGCCTAGACTTCTTTTGTTCCCCATTCATTCTGTCATTCTTATGCTGTCTGTCTGTATTCACTACGGAGGTGAAACAGTGTGCTTTAGCAGTTTCTTTTCCAAAGACGAAAAAACAAATGCAACTGGCAAACGAAAGCAAACGAAAGACGATAAAAATACTTTTTTTTTAAATTATATTCACCGAGTGGACAGTGCGTTAAATGAACATAATTCAAAAAAAAATTTGCTTCCCCTAAATTTGTCCATGACTGTACCTAGTTGCTCGTGATTTTCTTAAATAAGTTCAGTGATTTTATATCTTTCAAAAGGTATAGGAGCGAGCTAGAAGCTGTTTCACGGAGTTCAGCGTCTTAAAATACCACATGATTGAGTAATCAAAGCTGAAAATGCAGTATGTCTTGGCAGAAGATAAACCGCAGTATCGATTCTGTCTAGATTATGTTGATGGACTTCCGGGGAGTCAGGACTTGCCAATTTTAGTCGCCAAGCTGTTCTTAAGGGGCCGGCGGAGGGCAAATTTTCATACAAACGTAATACCAACATTATTACTAGTTATAAATAAATAAATAAATAAATATAAATAAATATTGTGGACCATTCACACAACACTACCCAGCCCCAAACTAAGCAGAGCTTGTAATATGGGAACCAGATAGCTGATATAATACTTGAATACATATTTTTTTTTTGTAAATACATACTTAGAATACAATATACACCCAGACAGAGAACAAACATTTATGTTCACCACACAAATATTTGTTCTCGGTGGGGATCGAACCCACGACCTATGGCGCAGAAGGCAGAGCTACTACCAACTGAGCTAGAGGCCAGTCAAGTTATGGCAGATTTTCACTATATTATTGTAATAACTGTATTCTTATAGTATTTATCTAGGTTCCTGAACAGTTTTTATTTTAAATTACTTACCTCAAATGAAATTAACACCAATCACATTTTGCAATGAAAAAAATGTGTAATTGGTGTAAGTGATTGGTGTTTATTTTCATATGAGGTAAGTAATTTAAAATAAAAACTGTTCAGGAACCTAGATAAATACTATACAAAAACAGTTATTACAATAATATAGTAAAAATCTGCTTAAATTAGTAATCATTTTGGTATTACGTTTGTATGAAAATTCGCCCTCCGCTGGCCCCTTAATGCATGGCATTACTTACTTCTATTATTATAAGTAGTCAGTAACAGCTGGTTGATTTTGTAATTCTCTTCTTTTTAAATTTAAGAGCTTAGCTCTTGTCGGGGTTTTGATGCAGTTTTCTCCAATTAAGTCGTCAATTCGTTTTTTATTGCCATCAAAGTTCAAAATAATGTCAAAGCTGACAGATGCAATAAGGTTTTGATTGCAACAAAAGATACACAATCACCTCAGAGAAGAAATAATTATGAAGAAGAGATCGTCCAAGCTTATGCACGTCCCGCTACTCCGTCAGTCAAAGTAAATTGTTCTGTATCACGTATATTAAAAGGATCATTTTTAACTACTTTGCTGTGAGTCAACGTCAAGGAAACGTGGCCCCTCCACCACGTTTTCCTTGACGTACATTTTTAGACTGGTTTATCTATGTACATATACCTATCTATGTAATAATGCCAAGTGTGAGTCAGACCAACGAACGGTTCTATAACTCACCAACTATTTACAAACTCTTTACTGCGTCCAACTTTAACACAGATCGTGAAAATACAAACTTTATAAATGAAATTCAAGAAAAATGTTTAAAAGATTGAAACTCAAGCGTAGGTTTCGAAAACTGTTGAATAGCAGAAACCTTTTTAAGTTATTGGAGAGTTGGACTTTTTAGGTTTGCAAAAGTTTCCATTTTCTTTTTCAGAATCAATAGGTGCAAAGGTTTTCTAAAAAGCGGCTGCAGTGATAAATCGGTTTTAGTACCGCCTTATTGAAGAACTTCTGGCGTAGTTTGTTTAGTCATTCCTAACTGATCACTCTGGTTAAGCAACTTTCTGCATGGTAGGCAATTAGATGGGTGACCACTTAAAAATTTTTTTTTTTTTTTTTTGTATTCCTAAATAACTGATTTACAGTGTTGTTTATAATCTTAAATTAAAATGCCTCTCAGCTCATTTGGTAGTAGCTCAGCCTTCTGAGCCGTAGGTCGTGGGTTCGATCCCCACCGAGAACAAATATTTGTGTGGTGAACACAGATGTTTGGTTTCTCTCTGGGTATTTTATTGTATTCTAAGTACAATAAAAAATTAAGTTGTTAAAAGTAAAAAAAAAAAAGTAAAAATAAGTAAGTAAGTTGTTAGCCGGTTTTGGGAATAGGACATCCCTACTGAGATCGGGCGGCGAGACACATCACTAGTCGGGAAATAGAAAAATGGCGTCGTAATGCGTAGATGATTATTTGCCGTATTTTAAAGAAAAAAGACTTAACTTTATTCAATGGATAGTTTTCGCCGTAATAGTATTAACAAAAAAATATATAAGTATTATTCAGCTATATGATGGTTCCCATAGTACAAGGTCTGCTTAATTTGGGACTAGATAGTGTTGTCCACAATATATTCAACCACTTTTATACCTTTAACCACTTTTTAACGTATAACACACCAACGTACGCACACCGTATCGTATAACAGTGCCATAACTGCGGCCAAACTTTCAAACTAATCTGTTTGACCTAGATTTGTTCAACTTTTAAAAATGGCAGCTAAAAGTTTAAGTGGTTCCCGGTGTGATTGTCAAACTGCGCTGAAACCACGCTTCATGGCTACCACGAACTACACAAAACAAGGTTTACATTTATATTTCGAGTTTCACTGTACGGTGCGTACTGTGGAATAACAATAACAACAACAATAACATTTTACCAAAAAACGTTTACAAAATTACAGCTATTTTAATATAATTATGAGTTAAGGTAGAAAGATATTATGCAGGTTTCTAATTCGTTATTTAGATGCACCTTAAAATAATCAAAAAAAGATGAAACTAAGTGTACATTCTATACGTTGGCTACTCGCTCTAAAGGCATGCGCACATCACGCGCGATGGCGATAGCGATCAGTGAAACGCTGTTTTTGACAGCGTTTCACTGATCGCCATCGCCAGCGACCTGGGTGTGCGCAGGCCTTAACTAAGTATGATACTTGTGTTTAGACGCGAGGGATCCGTGTTTCGGCTAGGCATCAAGAATTACAATTTAATGTTTTTAGGACGTAACTACTACTGCTAAGTTTTAAATAATTAAGTGTATAGTGAATGTTCGATAGTGTGATTTATGCGTATGTGCGTAATGGGTGTGTTTGTGTGAGTTTATTAGTTTACCGTTTAGTTTAGTGCGATGGAATTGGCGTTCAAACCACTTGCAAGAAGTCTAAGTCGTCCCCCAATGTACCTAACTCAAAATATCTACACGAATATTCGTTCATCGTTTTCATGGTATAGTAGTCTCATTAGTATTCAAGTCGCATGTCAGGACTTTATCGTAGCTTTCTTTAAAAACAACAAGTGAGGCAACTTTTTTGATTTTTCCAGTTTTGATCCAGTTTATTTTTTGGGGCATTTTACTTACAACCATTATCTTCCTACCATCTCCTTCTCCTTTTTAATATAATCAAATATTTCTTTATTCAATGGTACAAGAATCACTTTGAAACATCTTAAAACTAGGTGAGTCTAGGTGCCAGTTCCACGCGACCAAGCTTAAAAGAACAGGCAGCAAACTACGGATTGTTTCCTACCGTTTTTTTTATCCTTTTACAAAACAAAACTAGTAATAGTAGTGAAGTTCCAGTGTGGTGCCACTCTAACTTAGTGAGACGTAGACAATAATACAAAAGCAAACGTTTCAAAAAAGCTTTAAAATTGTAGGAGGAGGCTCGAGAGAGAGAAAAGTGGAAGTCTTTGGGGAAGACCTTTGTCCAGCAGTGTGGCGAAATAGGTTAAATAAAAAAAAAACGGTTGTCTGTAAAGTCGATAGTTGAACGTGACAACGTCATACAGCTGACCACGCGGACGCATCGCTCACTCAAGTAGGAGAGAGACAGATGTCGAACGCTGCCGAACGCGGAGGCCGATTGTTTGTCGCTCGTTCCGCGCTCTCGCTTGCACTTCAAGCCTTAAATGAAACGCCTCAGAGCGAGGTAACGCCGCATGAGTCATGTTTTTTCGTGCGTGCAGTCGGCTCCATCGAATTATATTGGCGTTGTCAAGTCAAAAAAATACTTACAAGGAAACGAAGCCAAAATAGACGAATAAAATAATGAAATGGTACACAATAGGGTTGAAATTAGCTAGTTACTTGATTAAACCGACACTATTGTATGGCCGTATGTACCAATTTCGGAAGACAGCGCGAACTAATTCTCCTATGTGGCACCAGATGGCGCACCAGCCATTACTGTATGTCATCTCGGTAACTATATAGTGTGGGGTGGGGTTAGTGTTGTCGATGAAATCTGTCGATGAAAACGTCGATGTCGGTGAAAATATCGTATTTTATGAAGCAGTTCGATGAAATTAGCCATCACTATTATCGACACTCACTCTCTTCTTTGACCTATTATAACCTAATTCTGAATAATTAAAGTATAATGGAGTATAAAACAAAAATCAATCAATCAATCAATTGTGTTTATTTCATTTACAAAGACTTTACCATACTTTTTACCGAATAAAGTTTTCGTCGAAAATAATAAATTATAAAATAATAAAATGCATTTATTTAACTTATCACCGGCAATCCACAGTTTTCTACAACTAAATAGTTTTCCGAAATAAATGTCAATATTCTACAATATTTATTTATCTGATATGAAAGCCAGCTACATTTATTTCAAAGCACAATCATGCTCTAATAAACACTTCGTCTTGTCCATCCATCCGTAGTCGAAAACGGCTAGGAAATCATCATGCTCTAACCCCCATAAATATATATTTTTCTCGTCTATATTTTTAATTAATGTTATTGGTGTGTAACCGTTTTCATTAATAAATAATAAATAAATAAAAAACTTGAGAGGTGTCAATTGACACCCGGATGGAACGAAGTTCCTTTATTATTATTTACAAAAAACCTGTATACACTCAACAAAAATAATCGTCGCGACACCACACTGTTCAATGCGAAATAGAAATGAAAATATCTGGCTTGCTTACTATAAGAGAGAGAGAGACAGACAGAGAAACATGCGCACGCCGCACAGCTTACAATAGCTTACTATAGCAAAAAGTGTCGTGACAACTTTTCGTAAGATTTTTTTCCGTCTAGCCCCCCCCCCCTTTCACAACGCGCGATAAGGAACTTCGTTCCAATAAATAAATTGCAAAAATCTGTTTTTATGGTAATCGATACTTTCCTAAATTCCCATCCCTACAAGCGGCGGCTGTCTAAAAGCTATTAGCAGTTCGCGACGGAGAGCGCACCTGTGACAGTCATTTCCTACAGAGAGATTACCTACAACGCATTAACTTCGGCCTCGTAGCCTGTCTATACAATTTCATGCTTCGTAAAATCGGAGATTCTATCGCGATAGAAAGCTTTTTGCGGAGATATTTTATGTATGTACACAGGTGTAAGACTACTATGAAACTATGTTCACTTTCCACGTCGTAAAAGCCCGTTAGCATAAATTATAGTATTTAGTAGCTGTGCCCGCGACTTCGTCCGCGTGGAATAGGCATGTTTCCCTACCAACAAGGATAAGCTACATGAGCCAAATAAAAGCGAAGATCGCCGTCATGTCGTATTATTAGGAGGTCAAGGAGATTGCTTACCAACGCGCTGTACAACGCCGCGTTCCACTCCGCTCTCGTACTCATTGTGTTAAATTAAGTCAGAAACTTAGCTTCACTAGAATAAATAAATATTTTAGACAATCCACACAACACTATCTAGTCCCGAACTAAGCAGAGCTTGTATTATGGGACTAGTTAATTACAAAACTTATGTACATACATTTTTTTTTGTAAAAACATACTTTGAATACACGAAAACAAAAATCTGCATGCACCACACAAATGTTTGTTCTCGGTGGGGATCGAACCCACGACTTACAGCGCAGATGGCAGAGCTACTACTACCAACTGAGCTGTGAGGCTAGTCAGAGTCAAAATGTATACAGTTCGTTGATAAGTTTACGCTGAGGCAAAATTTTTGAAATTCTTTTACATTCTGGAATGATCAAATTAATTCAAAACTCTACCGTGGTAACGCCGGGCTTTGTTGCTAGTATTTAAAAAAATATAACAGCTTTGTAAGCACTCTGTTTTAAAACGTTCGGTGGACTGTGTAATTGTAGTGTTACAACAACCATGCTATTTCATGATTCGCGTTTTATAGCTTCACAGAATAATTGAGGAAATAAGAACTAAATATAACGCTTTAGGGGTGCGCTTTCGAAAAAAGCCCCTAAGATTTAAACAGTAATTTTATTTTATTTTATGTATGTTAGTCTCTTAGGTATTTATTAACTATGGACCTAAGGTGTTTCATTTTTGCAATGTGCATTTTATAGTTGTCTGAAATAAATGATATTATTATTATTATTATATTGCCAGGCTGTAGGTTTTTATACAACTTGCTTTTTGAAATTGGATCAACATATCATAAATATAGTGGACAATCTAGCTAGTAGGGCACGTCCGGGGAAGTACTACCACCATGCCTATTTCTGCCGTGAAGCAGCATCGCTGTGTTTCGGTTTGAAGGGTATATGGGTGCCGGTGAAATTACTGGCACGTGAGATCTGTGAGCCTCAAGTTGATGGACGCAGGGCAGGGCATCGTAGGGCACGTTCCAGACGTGCGTGACCTACGAGGCAATACTTTGTTATAGGCGATGGTTACCGCTTAACATCAGGTGGGCCATATGCTTGTTCCATCAGCTAGTAGTATTAAAAAAAAAACTACCCTAAATTAAGCAATTGACCTATGAAACTTCATATGCTTTTCTATTTGTATTAGAATACAATATAACACCTAGCCAGTGAAGAAATTATGTATACCACATAAATATTTATTTTCGCTGGGAATCGAACCCATTCCGCAGAAGGCAGAGCTACTCCAACTGGACCGAGAGGCCAATCCCGAGTTATTCAGCATTTTAAATCACCAAAATGGTAATGAATTTTCGTTGCTGACTGTACGAACTAGATTGTAATTAAACGGTACTGTTAGTACACTAAACTGTTAGTTAGGTATTTAACTCGATGGTAGTGTAATGAAACGAGTAGATCGTAGCACGTTTACGCTGTAGATCGTAGCACGTCTACGCCGTAGCTCGCTGTGAGTCTACGCCGTAGTGGCTACAATAACTGCAGGCTAACAGTAATAGGCAATATCAGCTTTATTGAATGAAATTTATTAACTCCTTATTGTGATATCTATAGAAAAAAAGAAAACTTTTTTATTTATGGTAGCACATAGTAGATAATAGAAACACAAACATTTTAGATACCTAACGAAGAGTTGGTAATACACAAAAGTATAAAATAAACAAAATATATTGATGTACATAATATACTTAAACAAACAATATATTATGAAATGATGGAAAAAAAATACATAGTAATAATGCTTAATAGGACATTGAAATGCTTTCTCTCAGACCCACGTGAAGACGTTACATAATGGTATCCAAATAAAGCTGTGGTTAAGGTCTTTAGGTTATTTTTTGAGAAATTTATGTGCAATCGCTCCAGAGATCTGATAGATCTGTTTTTTGAAATTTAAAGTTTTTTTGAACCAAAAAACATGATAAATGACTTTTCCAGAACTGTCTACAACTCTATAATAACGTCTTTCTAGTTTAAAAAATGGACTCATAATCTAAAAAAAGGTTTGCGTCTTCCATCAAAACATAATCCACTAAACACTGAACACATGTTACTAAAAGGTAACAAACTGCTACAAAACATCTGCGTAACCCTGCTCACTGAGGCGTTACTTCAAAAGTTACATCATTTTTCCACCCCATTTTCATGTTTCATCAGCACATCATATTCACGTAGTAAAGAGAAGACTACACACAGTTGTAAAAGTTGGCACTCACGGACAAATAATGGAGTTTTTATTTATTAATAATATATTATTAATAATAGATTTTATTTATTTGGATTAATAATCTATTATTAATAATCAAAATAAATAAAATCGGCCAGTGATCTGAACTCTGTTTTGTACTTGTAATACCTACAGTAGACCTACCATGAGCTCTGTCTGGCCAGAGCCAGACACACACAGACTTAAAACCAGAACCAGAGACAGATCTCTGGTTCTGGTTTTAAGTCTGTGTGTTGACTAAATGAATCCTATGTCAAAACGTCACACGCACAGTATAATGCACTGGTGAGCACTCACACAAACTCAAAACCAGAGCCAGAGACAGAGCCAGACCGAACTTATAGCAGGCCTACAGATAGAAACCAGACTTCATTATTACTTTTTCTAATTCATTGTTCTCATAAAATGTAATTTTTTATTTTAATTATTTAATGTTTTTGAATAATAGTTTTGTTTTTTTATGTTTATTCTGTTTTAAATAATAATAAATCTTAATAAATATTCGATCTCGTGGGAATTGAACCCACGGCCTATAGCGCAGATGGCAGAACTACACCAGTTTAGCTGAGAGGCCATACAATGATTTAATTACTTTAAGCTCGAGCATCATATCATCATCATCAGCCTGAAGAAATCCACTGCTAGGCATAAAACTCTCCCATATTCGAGGCAGGGGTGGTGTTGACTTTGGGCAACTTCTGTGTCACAGATTTTTCGGTTGTGTGTCGCCCTGCAATCTTTCCACCCAGTCAGTTCCGATCCTCAGTCTCCCGAGAGTCACGGAGCGGAACGCACGTTCGTTGCCCCAAGTTATCGAGAACTTCCGATTTCGTTTTCGAAGTTTGAAAAATATTCCAAGTTTGAAATTAGTTTTGACGTGAAGTTGTGATTGTGTTTTGTTTTGTGCCAAAATGGATTCGTGGAGACTGTGCTTGGGTTTTTGTTGTTTTTTCTTTGGTAAGTTTTAAATCAAGATTAGGTGGAAATATAAAAAAATAAGCGTATTTAGTCTTTATTCTTAGGTCCATCACATATTATAATAATTACTGAAAAAATGCAACCAATTGTTTGAGAGAACAAAAATAACAAAATAAATTCAAGAAATGATTGCTATTCAGCGTGACAATGCCGCCAGCTTCTTGGGAACGCTTTCGTCTGGCACTGATTTGGATCTGTTGAGCTATCTCTTAGATCGTTTGTAACGGTCTGCAGATAGCTTAACTGCTTCTTGTGTATTTTGTACATTTTGTATATATTTGTTTAATTGTAAGATTATTTGTGCAAATAAATGTAATCACTATAGTAACGTATGAGTTTATAAATACTTACCTAGACTGACTGAAGGAGGCCTATGCCCAAGAGGGGTCTTAAATATTTTAACTAGGATTGTAAATAACTACACAATTGTATTTGAATTAGACTATAATAAAATTATTTTTCTGAATTTGAGTTAGGAGTTCCTTGGCGTGAACCTAAGCATGTGTATCAACTTTGATTGTACAAATAAATATTGTAAAAAATAGCAGCAATTTTTTTTTGAAATTCAGTTGATGTAATTAATTATATCAGAAGTATAGAAAAATGTAGGTTTCTATTTCGAATTTTTAATTAAACATGTATAGGTAATATAGGTACCTATAGGTGTTAAAGTATGAAGTTCCCGAGAACGTCATATACTTTAAAATAAAAAAAACTACGACTTCATACGTAAAAGTAACAACCAAATGTATTTTTTGTTTATTATAATGGTTCTCGAACGGCAACCCCGAATTGGAAGACGAAACGTAGGGCGCCCACCCACTAGATGGACCGACGACATTGTTAAGATCGCGGAAAGTCGTTGGATGGAAAGAGCTCAGAATCGTTCTTCCTAGAAATGTGTAGGGAAGGCATATGTCCAGCAGTGGACTACTTCAGGCTGATGATGATGATGACGATGAATGGCGACCACAAACCGGAAGACGAAACTTAGTGCGCCCACCCACCAGATGGACCGACGACATTGTTAAGATCGTGGGACGTCGGTGGATGGAAAGAGCTCTAATCTCGGATCATTTTGCAATTTTATTTTATTGCTTGTTTTCGAAGAGAGAATGGATGATTTCCTTGAGTAATTCATCGACGACCTAGTCGTAGAAGCCTCGACAGCTACGATATACTATACGGAAAACGTAGAAAAAGTGCGGGGCTGTGCAATGCCAATGTGTATTTAAGGGACATTGAAAATCTCGGTCGGCCCGAGAATTAGGCTCCAGAATCGTTTTTCCTGGAAATGTGTAGGGAAGGTCTATGTACAGCAGTGGACTTCTTCAGGCTGATGATGCATTGTTCCTGAGGTATGGTACGGTTAGTAGCTACCTACTACAAGCTTAGGGAACATTCGTAACCCAATTGAACTCGGGCTCCATAAAAACATATGAGTATTGTTATCTACCCTACCCTGAATACACTATCGAATAGACAGAACTACGTCGTAAACATTTACGGCTATTGTTACGAGTTCGACCAACGACCATGTGCCCTAAGGCCATCTGCTGACACAAACGGGTCTTTATTATAACCAGACGCTGTAATGTCAAAAATAATTGACATCATAGCTCAGATGGTAGTAGCTCTGCCTTCTAGGCTGAGCGTGTGACCCCACCGAGAACAAAAAATTGTGTGTTGAACGGAGATAATGTGTTCTCTTGTTTGGGTGTCAGTCAATAGTAACTGGCACAGTAAGAGCTAACCGCGTCAATTACTATTGATAGGAAAGTACCTAGTTTTAGCGCTATGGCCGCCCGTTAGTCACAATACGGGATCACTTCCGCAGGATCGATTGAATTGAACAGAAATAGACCTACCGTTCGGAAATACAGTACTACGTGTGGGTATTTTAGGTCTGTTTGTGTGTGCCAACTTTTATTTATTTATTTTTCATCATCCCACAGGGAAAAAGCCAAACACATAATATGGCCATACTGATTAAGTGGTTACCATCGCGTATAACAAAGCATTATCTCTTAGGTCACGCACGTCCAGAACGTGCCCTACGATGCACTGCTTTGCATCCAACTCAGGCATACATATGTTCAGCCTCACGTGCCCGTAATTTCATCGGCACCCACACCGTTTAAACCGAAACACAGCGATGCTGCTTCTCGGCAGAATTAAACATGGTGGTAGTGTCCCCGGACGAGCCAATAAAATCCTTACTCCTTAAGAGGGCATCACACAGGCGACTCTCTGGCACCTGTGTGATGGCACTGAGCAGATCTGGATTTTATGAGAAAAAATGGTTACTCTAAAGGCATTATCCAGGGAGGAAATAGGGGACTACGATTGTATGGAGAGTCGCCTGTGTGATTCCTTCTTAACCATCTGAGCTTACTCTCGCATGTCGTACACCTGTAGCGAGTTTATTAAAAGCTAGTTCAGTAAACTCTCAGATGTAACCTAGATAAGGCTAAGAATACTATGAATAGGCTGCTTTGAGTGCGCTCTTTTGTAACTAATGCTATGTCAGTAGTTCTCGCCCGCGGCTTCAGACGTGTTCTAACAAAAATATTTTTAGGTCATGCGTTAGTAGTAGAGCATTTTGTGTGAGGCTTCTTCTTTCTCGCAGAGCTACCAAATTTATGAAGCAAGCGTAGATCTACGTTTCCTTTTTTTTACTACTAAACAATCATATGACCCACCTGATGTTAAGTGATAACCATCGCTTCATCATCATACACAGCCCAACTCCACCCACTGCTGGTTAAGGCTTTTCTTAGTTTGTGCTATCTACCTCGATCTTGTGCCAGTCTAACCCATTGCTGCGCCGCGACCCTGACTATGTCATCCATTTTCTCCATCTATTGGTTATAACAAAGAATTCCCTCGTAGGTCACACACGTCAGAGACGTACCTTAAGATCTACTTCCTTGCGTCTATCAACTTGAGGCACTCAGATCAGACTCAAGTGCCAGTAATTTCACCGGCACCCACACCATTCAAACCGAAAAACAGCGATGCTGCTTCACGGCAGAAATAAGCATGGTGGTAGTACTTCCCCGGACAAGCCCTACACAAAGAGCTCTACTACGAGTACTACTGAAAGGGTATGTTAAATTAGATAATAATATTAACCACTGGCCGTAACCTGAAGCCTGAAGCCCACACGGTATGGATTAATTCCAGCGTAAACATGATATCTCGACCGCCATAATTAATCTGCGGAGCTATTCATACAGAAAATTATATTCGATCATTATACGGAATCTGTTTTCGGAGTTCACAGTCTGTTTAAAACAGCTGGACATCATAATTATTTTTTTCTCGAACATTCCCAGTTCTTGACAACCTTCTTTGAGATACCCGAAATTGCTGCACTGGTCTAATAAATACGAGCAGCGGCCGGCAAAAGTTGAATGAAAATCCATCACTGTCGTGTTTAGCGACCTTAAATAAATTAGATAGAAAACTCATATCTGTCGTCTGATTTGAAAATGGAACGTTCTTTTATTCCGAAACATGATCAAAGGAGGTAACTTATCGAAGGTTTTATTTAAATTTGGAACAGGCTTACAAAATGAATTGCTGTTTATTAAAAACCAAGGAGGTAACTTATCAAAGGTTTTATTTAAATTACGAACTGTTTTGCAAAATTTACTGCTGTTTATTGGAAAAAACAAACAAATTAACACTTCACGCCGGATATAATTGTGTTGTTCGTTGTTTATCGTGCGTGATATTGACAAAATGAGTTCAAGTGGTGCTACTTAGTTTGAATTTTGTCTCATTATTTGCGCCAAGAAATTGACGTATGTGCTTACATTACACATTTGTCCAATGTGTTTTTTTTTGTTTATTTTTTGAAGTGAAAACTTCTTTAGCGGCGTTGAGCACTTTTTCTGTAATGGGTATAAAATCTTAAACTCGCGTCAGCGCGTCAGGACACGTGACCTGATCGAAAAAGCGTAAGACGGATGGAGAGTAGACAGCTATCCCCTCTCTACGGCGCGGCGAAAATGTATGCCTGGGCCTACTGTTTCGTTTAGGCAGCGCAGGGCGCTTGCGCGAATGTTCGTGTATGTTACAGCGTGCCAAATAACAAACAAGCCCCCCCTAACCATTCCAAAATATCAAACATGCTCAACGTTAATAATCAAGTTTTCACTTCTGCCGGCACTCCCGGAGTGCAACCCGTATTTTTGAAGTGAAAACTTCTTTAGCGGCGTTGAGCACTTTTTCTGTAATGGGTATAAAATCTTAAACTCGCGTCAGCGCGTCAGGACACGTGACCTGATCGAAAAAGCGTAAGACGGATGGAGAGTAGACAGCTATCCCCTCTCTACGGCGCGGCGAAAATGTATGCCTGGGCCTACTGTTTCGTTTAGGCAGCGCAGGGCGCTTGCGCGAATGTTCGTGTATGTTACAGCGTGCCAAATAACAAACAAGCCCCCCCTAACCATTCCAAAATATCAAACATGCTCAACCTTAATAATCAAGTTTTCACTTCTGCCGGCACTCCCGGAGTGCAACCCGTATTTTTTTTTTTTTTTTTTTATCAACCTCTTTTGCTGGCCGCTGAAAGGAAGTCTTTAGCGAGTTGGTATGGGTGTCCTGTTTTAGACAATAAAGTTAGACAATATAGTTGATTGCTCATCTGATAGAAACGCATATGAGCATTAAAGGCGCCTGCCATAGCATAGACGCTTTGGGTAAAATTGTGAGTATAGTTTATAACTAGATTTGCTATCCTTTTTCCCCTTGTCTAGGCTCCATATCCTCCATATCCTTGTCGCACCATAACGGTGAAACGGAAAATGGCAATACCAGCTTTTTCAGTACAGTGAAGTGCCTGTGGCATTGATATGCTTTATAATTGAGGTTTATTTTATACGAATGATATTCATTATTTTTGTTGGCTATTTTGTTGCCAGTTATGAGTAAATTGATCGACTTTGTTTTGATATGATATTATATATCATATCAAACTGTAAACTGTTTTGAGCTTTTCATTCTGTTGACTTGAGCGTAAGTAGTAAATGTGCATTTATTTTGTCTAAAAATTGGTCCACGAAAATGTCATGTATGAATTTGTATATTTTGTATGTATTTGTTGCAGTTGAGCTATCTCTAGATCTTATGTAACGGTCTGCAGATAGCTCAACTACTTGTAATGTTTTTTCATTTTGAAAATATTTGTTTAGTTATAAGTTTCTTTAATATTTGTACTCAATCTATATTTATCAAAGAAAGTCGTGTTAGTTACACTATCTATAACTCAAGATCGGCGGAACGATTTAGCAGAAAATTAGTGGGACATAGGATAGGATTACATAGGATACTTTTTATCCCGAAAAAGCAACGGGAACGGGGTGTTACGGGAACGGGCGAGTGAAGCCGCGGGCAGCCACTAGTTATTTATATAAATAGTTTGCAAATAAATACAATCAAGACCTATATAAATCTAAAGGATCACTCTGACATGTCATATAAATAAGCCAGTTAGAAATTTAAATAAATCTTTTGATCTGTTACCTCCTTGGTTGAAATGTTTATAAAAAAAACGAAAAAAACAGCTGTTCTCCACTATTATAAGGAGAAAAAAAAATAGTTTTGTGTGTATGTTTGAAATGAATAAACTTAAAAACTAATGTGCCGATTTCAAAAGTTCTTTCACCATTGGTAAGCTACATTCACCTTGACTAACAATGGGCTATATTAATGTGTTTATGAAATAAATGTCCACCCGTGTGAAGCCGGGACAGGCCGCTATTAGTTTATAAAGCTTCATAAATAGGTCAAAATTGAACTAGCTAAATTTAAGCGCTGAGAGGAGACCTACATTGCATCATAATCTATTCATTTCCCAAACTACAGTATTTAGTTTCAACCGCAACAGTTTCAAAATAGCTTTGAAAGTATAATTATTGAAAACAGAAACGCAGTGGATTTTGTTTCATGTTTGTTATATTTTGGTCGTCTCTTCTGTTTGAGTTTGTTCGGGGAAGTACTACCACCATTCGTAGATCACACCACACACACACACCAGAAAGAGGCGTACTAAAGATCCATCTAATGCTGCCTTCCTACGGTGCGTGGTTCTGCAGATCATCACGCACAGCCGACGACGACGCACGGCAACGCACACAGAAAGGGCTCCTGTGCTACCGCGCACCTCGGCGCACGAGACCGTTCCCATGGTGTGTCGTGCGAGCTGATCCGCCTCCGTGCGCGATATCACACACCGGTGGGAAGGAGCTATAACGCGTTTGGTTCGAAAGGACCAGTGACACAATAAGAAAAAGAAGTGCAGTGGCACATAAAACTCTGTGAGGTAGTGGAACTAATAGTGGTTTGCAACCGCAATCTTTTTTTTACTGATGACATTTTGGTGAAACTATTATTGGCTTGTAACCTCTCAATTTTTGTAATCATCATCATCAGCATGAAGAAGTCCACTGCTGGACATAGGCCTCCCCTACACATTTCCAGGAAGAACGATTCTGAGCTCTTTCAATGTCGTCGGTCCATCTGGTGGGTGGGCGCCCTACGTTTCGTCTTCAAGTTCGTGGTCGCCATTCGAGAACCTTTATTCCCCAATGGTTGTCTTCGAGCTATATGACCGGCCCATTGCCACTTCAACTTACTAATTCTAAGAGCTATGTCGGCGATGTCGGTTAATATGACACCCATGACATTTTGCAAATCACGAAAAAATTGGGGTTCTAAATAGTTATTTTATAGTAAGGAGGCAATATGTCTATCGGCGGAGTAATACAGTCTGTAGGCCTACTACAAGCTCTGTCTGGCTCTGTCTCTGACTCTGGTTTTGAGTCTGTGTGAGTGCTCACCAGTGTATCATACTGTGTGTGTGACGTTTCGACGAAGGATTTATTTAGACAGCACTCACAGAGACTCGAAACCAGAGCCAGACAGAGCTTGTGGCCTACCACGCCTACTGATGTCTATAATAGCCTCTTCCCACGGTGTGTGATATCGCGCACGGAGGCGGATCAGGGGGGCAATTCTAGACCAGTGACTTTTTTGTCACGGTAGATATATATCACAAGAACTGTCAAATTTAAATAGACATGACATTTTCAATAGATATCGTATTCCAGCAATATCACTATAGACATTTATCGAGCGAAGGTCGATAGATATGTGTCGAGTGGTGAGTAGTAGTCGACATTGACATCTCTAATATACTTTGGGTGACTTTGGGCTTTTTTTTTCTTTCGGTCCTTGGAGCAGACTAGAGTACCAAGACCATACCACCGAGTCTTACTTTTTGATAAAAAGTCAATGATGTTTACTTGTTTGTAGGGGATACAAGTTGGGAGCGAGAACGCGAATAATGCTTTCTCATAAACCTACAATAAGTGAGGAGTGATTGAGTTTAGCTCGTACTTAGTAATTATTCAATGGCGCAGTTAGAAGAGCAGTCAATCAGACAGTCAACGTCTATACTTGTATCCGGGGTTCAAGCTTCGAGAGAAAAATTTTCTTTTTGCATTGAATGGCCATCTAATTGTTAACCTTTGAATTAAAAATTCAAGTCATCGGAGTCCTACTCTTGAGTGTAATGATCCTGACAATAACATATCCTAATAATGATCCTGACAAATCTACAACACTTCATAGACAACTGACCATAGATTACAAACAACAAAGTTTGCAGTTTTATGGTACATAACGTTCCGTGTGTTTCCGGAATTAATTATTGTAACTAACATTTTGTGCGAAAAGTCCATTGATTACTATCTAATGAAAATGAATCTATTATAAACAACAACAAGAACGCATTATAAACGCCGTTTAATAGGAAATGTGTTTATTTGAAGACAATAATAAAGTTAGTGCTATCGAACTATTCTGTCGATAGAAACGGAACGTAGATAAACATGAACAACAACGGGATAGTCTGTGGAAGTTCTAAGAATGAACCTTCTTTCTGACATCTCTAAAGTAAAAGTCTAACGTAAAAGTCTAACGGTGGCTAGAATACGCATTTTAACGCGGTTCGATATTATCTTCGACAAATTTGGTGATATGACACTGCTTTCGCGACATTTCAAATCTCTATTTCGAGCGTAAATCTCTAAAAGTCTAGAATTGGCCCCCAGCTCGCACGACACACCATGGTGCCATGGCAACGGTCTCGTGCGCCGAGGTGCGCGGTAGCACAGAAGCCCTGTCTGTGTGCGTTGCCGTGCGTCATCGTCGGCTGTGCGTGATGATCTGCAGAACCATGCACCGTAGGAAGGCAGCATAAGATGGATACAAAGTTTGATTGACTCCAAGTTTTAATAGTGCCACTAACAAAGTTAGAACAGTGCTCCAATTAAAGATGGTATGGCAAAGTGCATCTCACGACTGTAACTTTGGAGTCTTGTTCTCAACTTATCAACTAGTACAATTAAGTCAGTTCATCGCATATCGACAACCTCTTTGACTTATCTATGCTCAAAGTCAACAAAAACTAATATTTGAATTGCAAATATCACTTTGGAACGTCTTGACGTCTAGGTGCCAGTTCCACGCGACCAAGCCTAGAAGAACTTTCAAAAAACTGACAGCTTGGATCCAACTGTTTTTTGTATCTTTTTCTTCTTCTTCCTGCAAAACGACCGCCTCATGACATGCCCGTACCACGCTAGCCTTATTTACCCTTCAATCTTTTGTACGATCCTATAATAAAATAAAAATTACAGGGAAATTCTTTCAGTGTCTCTAAAGGCCCGTACATACCTAGGCCGCTGGCGGTAGCAATCAGTGAAACGCTGTCAAATATCGCTGTCAAATCTCAAATCTGACAGCGATATTTGACAGCGTTTCACTGATCGCTACCGCCAGCGAACTAGTTGAGCGCAGGCCTTAACTTAATGAAATTCTAATCGAAAAATAATAGTGATGTAACAATATAACAGACCTTTTAGAACTTCAGAATAATAATTTAATTCTGTTTCAGGTATAATAGTTACAAGAGGAGTTGAGCCGACGCCAACAGCCGAATCGATACTTGAGAGGTATGTATTAATTTCAAAGTTGTACAACTTACTAAGTATTTATAACTTTATTCTTAGAATGGTTTTAAGTTTTGAGTGGTTTTATAAGACTAAGTGCCTGTTTCACCATTTAAAGTAACATCAATTCAGCATCTTCTATTTCAACTTTTATAGTGCAACAACTTTTGCTAAGCAACAACTTTTTTACACAGTCCATTCTCTGTAATAGATGACATGATATTTGCTCTTATCTACCTCTCTATAGATAGTGCAATTCACGAAGACGCGCCCCACCAATTTTCGGTTGAAGGGATCGCGGGGTGCGGGGAGTTTGCTCCGAGCGGCAGTCGCGAACCGTAGTCTATTCATTGTAGTGTGCGTGTGCACTCATAGGTAATTAGTGTGTACCTTGGAGGAATTAGAAATTTCTAATTTCTCCAAGGTGTGTACCGATAACACTCAAACATTGACGGAAGCTTGCACACATATACTATAAACGGTTAGGAGGAATAGATGGGGCGCGCCTTCGTATGGATTGCACTATCTATAATCCACGTCCATTCCTAACACTCTTTTCGTAATATGACTTACTTTCTACGGCATGGGGACCTAAGTCGCAACTTTCGCTCACCATGCTTCTTCTTCTTCTTTTTCTAATGTCGATATAAAAACAGTCCTTAGTTTTTAGGGTTCCGTAGCCAAATGGCAAAAACGGAACCCTTATAGATTCGTCATGTCTGTCTGTCTGTCTGTCTGTCTGTCTGTCTGTCTGTCTGTCTGTCTGTCTGTCTGTCTGTCTGTCTGTCTGTCTGTCCGTCCGTATGTCACAGCCATTTTTCTCCGAAACCGTGAGAGCTAGACTGATGAAACTTGGCGAGTAGATGTATTTTGTGAACCGCATTAAGATTTTTACATAAAAATAAAAAAAAA
The DNA here is from genome assembly GCA_947578465.1 of Thera obeliscata. NCBI lineage: Eukaryota > Metazoa > Arthropoda > Insecta > Lepidoptera > Geometridae > Thera > Thera obeliscata. The sequence continues at coordinate 6,244,755 of OX387923.1, read as the reverse complement.
ACTATAAATTTTGGGGGTCCCCATACTTGAAACTGAAACTCAAAAATTTTTATTTCATTGAACCATACGTGTGGGGTATCTATGAATAGGTCTTTAAAAATGATGTTGAGGTTTTTAATATAGTTTTTTTCTAAACTGAGTAGTTTGCGTGAGAGACACTTCCAAAGTGGAAAAAAGTTGGTCCCCCCCCCTCTTACTTCTAAAGTAAGGGAATGATAATACTAAAAAAAATATATGTTGTACATTACTATTCAAACTTCCAGCGATATTTGGTTTGAACGAGATCTAGTCAGTAGTTTTTTTTTATACGTCATAAACCGTAAACCGCAATTTACCTTTCGACGAACTACAAGAACCTTATTATGATACATCAAGTAACATAATATAAAGGTTCTTGTAGTTCGTCGTGCTACGGAACCCTTCATGGGCGAGTCCGACTCGCACTTGGCTGCTTTTTTTAGTCATTAAATAGGGGTGTAGGCTGTAGATATTGCTCGTAGTTCTGAGAGGAGTTCTGAGGAAGCTCAATAAGGGCGCCTGTCGCGTCTCCATCTCCACTCAAAAGCACGCAACATCATGATCAGCCTGAGGAAGTCCACTGCTGGTCATAAGCCCCCCCTACACATTACCAGAAAGAACGATTCTGCGCTCTTTCCATCCACCGACTTCCCGCGATCTTAAATGTCGTCGGTTCATCTGGTGGGTGGGAGCCCTAGAGGTTTCGTCTTCCGGTTCGTGGTCGCCATTCGAGAACCTTTATTACCAACGCATAAAAACTCTTATTGGGGTAGGCATCGGTTATTTTTGATATTCATCCGATGTTGCTACCCGTATAAATTTACAATTATTACCCATTATCTTGTTTAATTACAATGCCCGTACTATAAAACGATAAACATCTCTAATTGTTGGAGCTTAATTCAAATAACAATAGAATATAATGCGGTAGGCACAATAACTACAAGTGACAGCAAGTGGGGTCGGGTACAGACCTGAGGGAATTGTCTGAGATGTCACGTTACTATGGAAACTCGAATGGAACTCGATTCGATTTATTTTTCCGTAAAAAAGTTACAAAATAAGCAAATGCTCGTTTAGTATTGAATGGTGCAGTGGAGATGTCTTAATATTTGCTTTATAATCACAGGCGACGTTTTTTTTGCAATGTTATAAGCGTATGTCCCACCTGATGTTAGGTGGTAGCTATCGCCAATAATAAAGCATTGCCTAGTAAATCACGCACGTCTGGAACTTGCCCTAAGATGCACTGCCCCGCGTCCATCAACTTGAGGCATACAGAGATGTAAAGCCTCACGTGCCTGTAATATCACTGACATTCACACTTTTCAAACTAAAACAGAGCCATGCTGCTTCACGGTACTTCCCCGGACGAGCCCTATACAAAGAACTCTATACTACTACGTCGATGGAGAATTATATTTGCGGTTTGGGTTAGTGTTGTGTGGATTGTCATAATATTTATTATTTACTAGCGGCCGCCCGCAGCTTCGCTCGCCCCGTTGCCTTTACGCTCCGTTGATTTCTCTTTTAAAAGTTTTTCCTTTTTTTCTCCGCTTAGGGAAATAATTTTCCAATTTCTTTTCTTAGTGCACCCCTATACTATAAAAGAAGAAGCATACTCTCCAAGTTTCATGCTTCTAGGACTTACGGTTTAGGCTGAGCGTTGATTGTCAGTCAGTCAGTAACGAAAGAGTTTTATATATTTAGATTTATCACTGTTTCTTATAGAGCAGAAAGTAGAGCTACTATGAATTATATACATCTTGCTTATCTCGATTGGTTATAAAGCGTTATAACAAAAATCATACGAAAAAACGGTAAAAAGCAAGCGAGTCATAGATTTTTTGCGTGACTTTGTCAGAACTGGCATCAAGATTAGCCTAGTTTTATGACATTTCAAAGTGATTCGTGTATTCTTACTAAATAGCTGACTTTGTGAGCCCAGTCATGACTTATACAAAAGTGATTATATAAAAAGTGAGTTTGTTTCGAGTTTCCATAGTAGCTTAACGCCTCAGGGAAGAACCGGGACGCGACCACAGAGGGTTTTATAGTGACAATAAAACGAGTGACGTACAGTACCTACTCAGCCTCAGGATAAATAATGCCAGCGCTTATTTCATTCAAGTGCTTATTTGATTTCTTTTTAAGTGCCATCTGGTTTTTATTTGATCTCACCTCCTAAGTTTATTGTTAAATATTGTGGCCAATTCACATAACACTATCTAGCCCCCAATGAAAACTGGGTACCAGATAGCTGATATTATACCTACAGGGTTATTCATTATTAGCTGCAAATACTCAGGAATTAGGTTCAACAAATAAAATAAAAAATATTTATAAAATGATTTTTTTAAAGTTTTGTTATGAAAATCCCGAGAAAATCGATGAAGGAATCATTGGCGCCTGACCTATTTTGACATTTGGATACAGTTATGCATAGTGAGTCCAAGCGCCATTTTCAGTTTTTTGGGAAATTACATAAACGCGTTTTTATTGGTAGAAGATTTGCATTTGCATCGTCAGAAAGTAAATCTATGTACATCGAAGCTTATATTTGTAATTTAACATGTGACAAAGAAAAAACACAAAAAAAGGTTTTATTTTGGAATATATCGTTAAAAATGCACTTGGACTCCTAATAAATATGATGTTCTCATTTTGCAAAACGAGTCCAAGAGACAAAATAATTATTTATTCTGGAAGATTAGCTTTAAGTGCACGCGGAAACGAATTAATATGATGTACTCATTTTGCAAAATGAGTATAAGTATAACATAAAAATGTTTCCTGGACTATTTTCCTATCGTTTAATAAAAACCCCTTGAATTTCCGTATTTACTCAGCATCTTATATTAGATGTTACAGAGGATTGATAAAAATAAATAAAAAACTATTAAAATGGCACTGATAGTATGTCCAGAAAATAAAACAATATAATTATCATAATTTAATAAACAATAATAATTTAAAACAAGATAAGGACTATCTCAGATATTATCTTCAGCTTTCAGACAGACAGAATAATGATTGATGATATTATTGGTAAACACCAACCCCAAACCCAGAACATATCGGGTAGGATGTAGGATGGAGTAGGTAAATAATATATAAATCTACTCTTCTTCAATATGTTCCGGATCAAAAACCTAAATGGCCATCAACACCTTCAACAACAATATCATCTTCAATCGTGTCATCAAAAATCAAATCTTTGTCAAATGCTATAGCGTCGTTTGGGATATTATGAAACAGTGATTTTAAATCTTTTAGTTTTTTCTCTGAAACATTTTGTCCTTTCCTACCCTTTCTTTTCTTTACATCAATTTCTAAGCTTTCTTCCTCTTCTACTGCTCCTGCCTTGACATAATGAGGCAATGGATGATTTTAGGATTCCTTTATCTGGTTTATTCTTAACCAATTATTATTGACCTTCTCGCCCACTGTTATCTTTTTTCTGTTGACAATAGTTTTTTCCTTTTCTTCAGTATTTGTGATTCTTTGTTCTGCAGCTTGCCATAACTTTCTTGTAGTCTTGTGGAGTATAAAGTATTAAAGTTTCAGAAATATAGGGTGCTTTTCGAGGAGAGATCATCAGGTCTATTTTTATACTTTTTTGCTATATTGTACGCCCGAAATAGGTAAGCTGTTGGAACATAATTACTTTTAAGATGTTTTATACACAGTTTTACAATAAAATATTTTTATCTTTATCTTTATACGTGTATTCTGGCCTTTATTTTTTTATTCTGTTCTCCGCAACAATTAAGTTGACCAAAGAATTAAGTTTTTGACTTTGGTAAACTAGTATAATATGTGCTTCCTTAAACATGACTTGGGTTCTTCTGCCAGCCTCTCCTTCCCAAACAAAGATTACGTTCAGAAGTTACAAACAACTGTCGCGTAGACTACTGATGCGTAACACTACGTCGTTTGGACTAGTAATGTATAATGGAAATGTGCTTTTTCATCATAAAATTTGGTTGTTAGTTTTAAATTGGTTGTTGGACTTGTATTGCATTTCAAAATACTTAGTTTGCTATAGAAGGCGCTTGGACTGGGTATCAAAAAATACCACTTAGAGTGAAGCTGGCTGCAAGAGTGTTTTTTCTATGGCTTAATTTTATGCCCTAGTGATTACGAAAATGCGAAAAAAACAAAAAATGAAATTTGGCGCTTGGACTCCTTATGCATAACTGTATCCATTTGATCCGCGCCCGCGCGCCGTGAGTGACACTCTGCGTTCAGTCACCGCCTGGGTGGGTCATCGTCCTGTTCTCCGTGGCAATCATTATGCAATAGCCGTAAAGAAATTAATAAATATAAAATTTTGATAAAAAACCTTGAAAAAAATTTTTGATCAAATTTAAAAAAAAAAAATTCATAAATATTTTTTATTCTATTTGTTGAACCTAATTCCTGAGTATTTGCAGTTAATAATGAATAACCCTGTATATTATCTCTTGCTACTTACTAATCAAGAACCTCTTTTTTTTATTCATCATCATCATCAGCCTGAAGAAGTCCACTGCTGGACATAGGCCTCCCCTACACATTTCCAGGAAGAACGATTCTGAGCCCTTTCCATCCACCGACTTCCTATGCAAATTTTGTTTACTGCCATAATACCCGATGGCATATTAAAATACAGTTTAAAGTGGAGCCGCTTAGCTATAATCCAATAGTTCACTCTTGACTTGAAAATTCCAAGGTTGTAATGTTCCGGAAATATTGACAATGGTAGAAAGTTCCACTCCTTGGTAGCCTTCCTTCTCTCCTTGGCTTGATTCTTTTGATTGACAGTGTCACCTTCTTCTTCTTCTTCTGTCGTATCGATATTACAATCGTTATCATTAAAGCCATTTCGACCAGTAGGTGGCCACATCCACGGCATTGGCCGAGCCACACATGAGATCATCCATTGTGCATGAGGTGGGACATGTCACCTAGTGTCACCTTGCCCAATGCCCATTCTTTGCGCAACTTTTATGACAGATTGCAAGTCGATCGATCGCCGCAGGCAGCTAGAAAACTAGGTTTCTCAAATGCATTCCATCTCCGTTTGAGAATACATAAAACGATTTTTATCCTTTTCTAACTACTAATAACAACTCAGAGTCTTCCTAGGATACGATTTGCTTTTCGGTTTGTGATTTCCGCACTTGTTCATAGAATATTTTTTAGAATTCAGTATTCTTGTCGCTGTCTTTTGTTATAGCAGACGAGAACGCTGAGTCTGGCCTAGTGGTATAGCAGCCCCGCCGATTCTAAGGTCCTATGATTCAAATCCAGTCGTGTACCAATAAGTTTCCTGCTCAAAAAATGTAGGTATATACACTATGCCAGTGCTCTCAAACGGTGAAGTAAAACATCGTGAGGAAACCTGCATATTGTAGAACCTAAAAGTTCGAAAATGTGTGTCAAGTGCACGAAAGGAGCCTTTTTGAGGCGCACTTAAAAACCTTTCACCACACTTGGTTCGAAAGAATCAGTGACACGATAAGAAGTTATAGCAGCCAAACCAAAAGCCGATCTGGGTATGTAAGAACATCCTGAAAATAGGTATGGAATATGCCGTTTGAGTGAGTTCTAGAAAACGATGATGAATCCAATGTCTGTTCTTTGCCTTGCGTTTTTTACGAGTTCTTCTGCGTCCATATCGTAAAAGATTATGAGTTCTTCTACGTCCATGTCTCGATCGGCGAACGAAGGGATCACAAGTAGTCGTCAATTGGCTGCTATTTCAGGCTGCTCAAATATTCTGGCTGAAAGGCCAGGCTGTTTAGTGCTGTTTAGTGCGCGCTCTCCCTTAGCCTTCAGAAGCTGTGTATCCATGAATAGTAATCCTTTCGAACCACTGATCCGCTAAAGTATCCATCCTTTGAGCCTCTATCGAGTCTTCTGTACTATAATTAATTGTTTGAGGTCTGTCTGGCATTTAATTCAATTTAAAGTTATTGAAACTTATTCATCCATTCCTAGAAATTACAATGGGGCTTCTCCGTCCGACAACCGAACGATCTATACAAATTTTAATTAGGTCACGGAAAAAGTAGGTTATACTTTTTTCTATTAGCACTGCCATTCAGCGTGGCAATGCCGCGAGTGTCTTGGAGACGCTTTCAGCTCACTGCTTTGGATCAGTTGAGCTATATCTAGATCGTTTGTCGCTCTGCAGATTAGCTCAACTGTTTCTAGTGTAGTTTGTACATTTTGTAAATATTTGTTTAATTATAGTTGCCTTTGTGTAAATAAATACGTCTTTCTCTTCTCTTTTGCGAACGTTTTCGTGCTTTGACCTTATTTGTGCCATGTATTTATTCCAAAAAAAACATTTTTGATTTGATTTTGATTTTTGATTTCTATCAGCTATAGTTTTATCATGCGCACTTGATGTGCGGGCAGGTTTTTCCGCAAGTAGGCCGCTGGTGGGCCCTTTTTGCGTGACCCTTGACACATGTTGCTCGAAATTTTTTTTTTAGGTTCTACAACACGCCGGTTTCCTCACGATGTTTTCCTTCACAGTTTTGAGAGTACTGGCCTAATGCACATAATTTTTTCGACAGAAAAACTCATTGGTACACGAGTGGATCCACGACCTTCGGATCGGAAGGCGGGGCCACTAGCACTAAACCACCAGTGCTCTCTTCTATCAGCTATAAGTTCTCATCAAAACAAATATCAAAATGAAAAATGTTTTGTTGTTATTGACATTTTGATGAGAGATGATTGATCATTTTGTGATGTCTTAACCCTTTGTATTTACAAAGGGTTAGGACATCTTCTTTTAAGTTGTGAAACCGTTTTCTATCGCCTATTTTTTTTTTTTTTTTTTAATTTATAGGTTTGCGTTTGACCGCTATCTCACCTGCTGTTAAGTGATGATGCGGTCGACGATGTAGCACGCTTACCTAGAAGATACCTATTCACTCTTGTCTTGAAAACATCCAATTTGTAGGTGCTCGTAAAGACAGCCTATAACAAAGCATTGCCTCGTAGGTCACGCACTTCAGGAACTTGTCCTATATAATATACACTGCCCTGCGTCCATCAACTTAAGGCATACAGGATGTTTAGCCTCATGTGCCAGTAATATCACTGGCACTCTCAATCGGTGACGGAAAACATCATGAGGAAACCGGCATGTCCTAGAATCTGAAAATTCAAAAAAGATGTGTCGAGTTTCTCCAGGGTGCGCTTAAAATCCTTTTACCACACTGGTTTAAAAGAACGAGCGACACTATAAGAAGATGGCAAAATAAATTTGAATCAAAATTCTGGGTCGTCAAATCATTACTATACTCTCAGTATTTCCCTTTTGTGTTTTATGTTATATGTACCTCATATTCTGTACCTATTTGATTTATTTGAAAGGTCCAAATCTCATCGCATTTTCAGTGACCCGTAAGGCTCGGCATCCGATTACGGGTGTACCAGCTCGATGGACAAAGATATTGAAAGAATCATTTTACTTCAAGATGGTTAAGGATATTTATGAACATTGTATGGTTTGAAAAATGCCAAGCAAATGAGGCGCATTTACAATTCTTACACAAACTGGTTCGATAAAAATAGTGACAGGACAGTTTTGAAATATAAATTAAAGATAAAGGGATAAAATAGTTATTTTTCAATTTCAATAGTCTTAATTTTATTAACAATCTTAAAACTATTTTACAAAATAAATAATCAATAGTAAGGTTGTTTTGCTTTCCAGTAGGCTCTATCTGGCTCTGTCTCTGGCTTTGGTTTTGCGTCTGTGTGAGTGCTGTCTAAATAAATCCTACGTCGAAACGTCACACACACAGTATAATACACTGGTGAGCACTCACACAGACTCAAAACCAGAGCCAGAGACAGAGCCAGGCAGGGCTTATGGTAGGCCTACTGCATAGGCCTGCCCAAACTCTAAACAAAGATATTTATTACTCGAACTTAAATGTACCTACTAGTACATAGTGCTTATAACAAAAGATATATCTAAAATTAAGTAAAGCAGAACAAAAAAAAAACTAGTTTTAATTATAATGCACTACGAAGTTAGTGAACATACCTCCCGTGCTAGTTAAAACTATGTTACGGCGAGGCAAAAAAATATATCGCTATGCAAACTTTTCGAAAACGAATAGTTTGACAGCTCTATTGAAATACTCTACTACTTTTTTCACAAACACGCGAAGTATTTTATCATACAACAAGCGTAAAATTTTTTGACAAAACGATACTTATTAGGATCGCAAAATTCCCAACCGGAAAATAAATTGTACCTAAAAATAACGTCAAGAGTCGAAGTTCAAAATCGTTCTTCCTGGAAATGTTGGGGAGGCCGTGTCGATTCCAGCAACACAAATCACTCGAGCGATCGCGTAAATCGATGTGAGTTGCCAATTTTTGTTTAAAAATTTGAAAATGGAACGTGGATTCTGCAATCACTCAATCGAGCCGCGTGTTGCTGGAACCGACGCCCAGCAGTGGACTTCTTCAGGCTGATAATGATGATGATGGTGAATAACGTCAGAGAACCGCATCTCTGATGAGCCGCTTACGAGGAGGCACCAACAGTCTGCTGAAAGTCGTTGCCGAGGACATGTACTCTTGTTTTATGAGACACTGGTTGGCTGTGCTCGGGCCGATCTCTCGTCTTGTGTCTTACTGGTTGTGTATGTGCGTGTTTGTCAATTAATTGTACACAAGAATACGCATCAGACTATATAGATAGTGCAATCCACGAAGGCGCGCCCCACTATTCCTCCTAACCGTTTATAGTATATGTGTGCAAGCTTCCGTCAATGTTCGAGTGTTATCGGTACACACTAATTACCTATGAGTGCACACGCACACTACAATGAATAGACTACGGTTCGCGACTGCCGCTCGGAGCAAACTCCCCGCACCCCGCGAGGGGCGCGTCTTCGTGAATTGCACTATCTTACACTGCTAGCTCTTATGTCCTTGCAGTAAGCGTCATTTTTCTTTGATTTTAGGTAATTTGAGCTGTATCCTACTGTACCTAGTCTTTAATAATTTGTTAGTGTTATTGGAACATTATATCCCTTTCCAATTAACTCAATAGATAAATAAATAAATACCTACTTGTTTATTACTAACATCGTTCTAAGTTATTTTCTCGTGTTACTAAACCCTATGGGTCTTATTAATAATCCTGGCGTAGCGTTGGACTAGTTGATCCGTGTTTTGTCTCTTGCATTGACATACAATTGTCAACTCGAATAAATGTGACAAAACACGATTTAACTACTCCAGCGTTGCGCCAGGATTATTAATAACACTCTATGGATCAAGGTCTGAAATAGAAAGTTTTTTAATTTGTATATACCTTTGTTGAGTTTTTGTCGCTCAAAAACTATGCTAACAATGTATTGAGGAAACTCATTTACCTGCTTCGAAACTCTCATTAATTCAAAGTCTTCGGTTACAGGCCATTAAAAATAATTGGTTTTCAATACCGGTTATTCGATACCGTTTTTCAATACCGGCTTTTTTTGCAGGTCCGTCGTGCCTAATAAAAGTAATAAGGCTTTTGAGAAATTCGACGCCTGGTGGGATCACGTGTATAATGGTGAGTTTTCTTTAGGTTTTATGGGGCAAAATTGATGCTTGAAGCTTTTGGGTGTTCGAATTACGTAAGTATTTACCTACGGTACGTTTTAGGGTGGGCTTTGTTGGGGCTTTGTCTTTTGTCTTTGGAATTTAAATCTGTTTATAATTAATTACAAGAAACAGCTTGTAGGTGGGAATTTAAATTACGAATTCTGCCGGTTTTGTTTGTATTCGATTTTTCTTACTAAGAAATAAATAAATATTTTAGACAGTCCACTCTACACTCTCTAGCCGAAATTAAGCAGAGCTTGTACCATATGGGCACCAGATAGCTGTTATTTATGTATAATACTCGTATTTATAATATTTTAAATGCAAAGCTTTACTGTTGATGTTTGTGACTCAATACAGGACCGATTTGAAATACTTATCTTGTCGTTTTACTGCTGGTAAAACACGGTTTTTCCTATTTTGAAATTAAAATGTTTTTCTCTTTCAGATACGAATATTAAAAGGCGAATAAAAAGGGACGCACAAATGGTTATTTCCCAACATTTCACAGAAACTACTGTGATACCTGGAGTTGACGTTAGTATCGCTTTTTGTATCGTTTTAAAGTAGAAATGGAGATACATTTTTTAGCAAAAAATCGACTAATAAGGGTATTTTTGCACCGACATCGTTATAGCATGTTTTTAACAACTCATTTGTTCACTATCCTAATTTTAACATATGTTTATGCAAATAAGTATAATGTACAGTCGCGGTATGAAAATTTTCATCACCTTAGAGTCGGTTTTCGCTTGCACCAGTGCCTTGATCATGAACACATTTTGACATAATTTGTGACGTTAATTTATTGGTGTATTCTGTCTATTCAGTTTCAAAAGGTAGTATGTGATCGTGATACATTGAACAAATCAAGTTGAAAATCGACGAGCATTTTCATACCGTCACTATATTTATATCTTCGTTTATTTCATTAAAAACCAGTATGGCTGTGAATAGTTTTGTATAAATGTAACGGCTAATTTAAGTGATAATTATATTCCCAAAAAGAATTGCAATGAGTTTTCACAAAAAAACAATTGAGGTATACTGAGTTGAGCTATCTTTGACAGCGGAGTCTTAGTAATAGGGTCCCGTTTTATCCCTTGAGTACGGAACCCTAATAAAGTATGAGACTAGAATTTTAAAACAGACTATAAACAAATATACAACGTTATAAAATTCACCGAAAATGTGTTTGTTTGCACAAAATTTACAACTTCAAACTTGCGTAGACCCTCAAATTCCTTGGTAAATTTACTGAAAGCGATTTTCAACCTTATCACCTAGAAATTAAAATATATATTTCTCCACACCTTACAATAATATCTTCCTCAAGCTAGAATGTCAAGTCAGCAAAAATGTATTTACAATCATAATGTCTAAAAGTTATGGTTAAGTTTTAAATGCACGGCTTAATGGCTTAGCGATAATAAGCTTTATGATGGAGTATTTTAAGCCCCACTTTCACTAAGATAAGTTCGAGTGGCAGCAGCCCCACCTTCTCATCTTGAGGTCGTGGGTTCTAATCCAGTATTGTAGCGATGAGTTTTTATGTCGAAAAATGTATGTGTAGAGATAATGTAGGTTCTACGGCACACCGGTTACCTCACGATGGTTTCCCTATCGTTTGAGAGTACATTCACATACGTTTTTGGACAGAAAAACTCATTGGTGCATGTTTGGATTTGAACCCACGACCTTACGATTGCAAGGCGGAGCCTCTACCAGTGCTCCACTAACTTATAAAAATATGCCAAATGATAAACAGTGCTTAAACTATTGCTATCTCTTACCACTGGGTACTGACGAACAGTGACAGAGCTAATTTTATGTAATGATAGGTGTGTATCTTTTAAATTTAAAGTTTTTTTTAAGTTTATTTTTTATAATTGAGTTTTTTTTAGTTTGTTCTTATGTTTCTATGTAACTTACTTGCCTTATACTTATTGTCTTTTTAGTTTAGTTGAATCTATATTTTTTGTGTTTTGCACCGTGTTTAATACTGTGTGTGTGACGTTTCGACGTAGGATTTATTTAGTCATAAACTAGAGCCAGAGACAGAGCCAGACAGAGCTTGTGGTAGACCTACAGTTTTGTTTTATTTTGCAGATAAGTCTTCAGTGTACTGTGAACGGCGCTCACCCTGCGAGGTTTTGGTGGGAAAGAGATGGTATTGTCATCTCCTCTAACACAGATTCTAGGTAATTATTATATATTTACTTCTTCAATCAGTGTGTGTTGCCAGTGACTTACGGAACTGAGACGTGGTCGCTTACTATTGGCGTACACAAGCTCAAAGTCGCGCAACGAGCTATGGAGAGAGCTATGCTGGGAGTTTCACTACGTGATAGAATCAGAAATGAGGATATCCGTAGAAGAACCAAGGTCACCGACATATATCAATAGAATAAGTAAGTTGAAGTGGCAATGGAACCAATAGTAGTGTCGAAAAAAATAAAAGAGTGCGAAAGAGTGTAGATTGATTTGTCTGCCAATAACATTTCTTTTACTCGTGGACGTCAGTTCAACCGTGATCATGGTGCATGCAACTGTGCCGAAACATCGGAAGTCAAAACTCCCAAAATGTAATCATGATATTAAATATCCCGTTGTTCATAAAAATAATACTACCCGTATAAGTTTTTCAATTTCGCACATTTGTTGCACAATTTTTTAATTATTGTGCATAAGGGGGAACCCGATATGCCAACACTAGTGAAATCCCGCGCGACTTCGTTCGCGTTTAGTTTTCTCCACTACAATAGGAACCTTCTCTCCAAATTTTATATTCCTAGGACTTTTAGTATAGGGTTGCGTTGATTGTCAGTCAGTCAGTCATTTACGTATGAGTTTTATATATTTAGATTATATTGTATTTATTTTTCTATAACTCCACAGGTACACAATAGGACAGACTATGTCTCAAGATAGTGCGGTGGTCACATACCTAAACATATCACATGTTAGAGTAGAAGATGGTGGACTGTTCTCGTGTGTCGCCCACCATGGAGACAGTAATGTCGCATATCATGATAGACTTAATGTCTATGGTAAGTTGTTTTTTTATAGACGAAAAAAATTACGAGTCCGGTTAATGTACGGCCAGTTAATGTACGCACTGTTAAAACGATGCCACTTTTTTCCACTGGAAAATTGTAAAGGTCCATTGTACACGGTCGCAAATTAATATTTCGATTATTATTATTTTTATCGAGCGATGAATAATTGTACTAAACAGGCAGCCCCTTTGAAGTTATTGGGAAAAAAACATTCTCTGGCACTGCGGCGGCCGCTACCGCGGCACGCTCGCTCAGCTCGCTCGCCTTGTGCGTAATTTTTTTGTTATAACATAACCTAATTTATCCAAGTCGGATCCGCCCTATAAAGTATCACGGACAAGGTATAAGTATCCAGTGCTAGAACAAAAAAGTAAATGATCATGTTTGAATTGCTCCAGTGTGCATGTGGCTTAACTGGCATCGTAATAACAGTGTGTAAAATAACATGATGTACATTATCGCCTCCCAAAATTACAACTCTAGGTTTAAAACACTCAAAAAAAATCAAAGGGTTTTTGGGTCATCATCAGCCTGAAGAAGTCCACTGCTGGACATAGGCCTCCCCTACACATTTCCAGGTAAAACGATTCTGAGCCCTTTCCATCCATCGACTTCCCGCGATCTTAACAATGTCGTTGGTCCATCTGCTGGGTGGGCGCCCTACGGTTCGTCTTCCGGTTCGTGGTCGCCATTCGAGAACTTTAACTTGTACTCATTTTTGGTTAGGTTACCAAATATTGTGAGTTCGCATAATAAAATAAAATAAAAAGGTGCTCATTGCCAAATAAAAAGAAAAAGACTGCAATCTTCATCATCATCAGTAGGACCGATGTTTATTATTACTATAATCACTCTTCTGTATTATTTTTATTTGGTTAATAGATGGAGCGTAGGGCGCCCACCCACCAGATGGACCGACGACAATGTTAAGATCGCGGGAAGTCAATGGGTGGAAGGGCTCAGAACGTTCTTCCTGGAAATGTGTAGAGGAGGCCTATGTCCAGCAGTGGACTTCTTCAGGCTGATGATGATGATGAATTGATAGAGAGATTTTAATAAATCCTACTTGACTGACGATATTGTAAAGATCACGAAATCGGTGGATGGAAAATGCTCTGAATCGTTCATCCTTAGAAATGGATGGGGAGAAATTCTTCTAGGCTTGGTTGCGTGGAACTGGCACCTAGACTCACCTAGCTTTAAGACGTTTCAAAGTGATCCTCGTGACTGAGTAAAAAAGTTATGAAGCTTTGGTCAATCACTGTACTTTCGTATGCTTAAGAAATCCTACTTTTACTTTCAATAATATGTAGGATTTCTTGCTTACTTATATTATATTAATACTATTGTTTTTTTTTAGGTCCACCATACATTCGCACTCTCCCACCTTTCAAAGCACAAAGTGGTCAAACTGTCACTTTAAGATGTCCGTACTATGGATACCCTATTCGGTAAGTCATGTTTTCTTTTTTTTTGTGTTGAAAACTGAGACTCGATACAGATTCTCGGTATACGATTAAGAGTGACATTAGCAGTTGGTGACCGGTATTTTTTATTGTTATTTTGTATTTTTATGAAATCATACGAGTCACATTATCTTTATTGGCTTATTCTTACTGAACAACGCCATCTGCTGGATATGCTTGCAGTTAGTTGCTCACAATCGTCAATAGATGGCAGGAGCAGTCACATATTCAATTTATGTTTAATTATTGAACTCGGGGTGAAATAATCATTTTCTTAAAATGAATCCTAGCTAGATCAATTTATTGCCCCCGAAAACCCCTGTATACTAAATTTCGTGAAAATTGTTTGGTCGCAGTTTCCGAGATCCTAAATATACAAGATTTTCTCGTTTAAAGGTATAAGATTATAGCATAATGCTGAGTTATCAGACTGGCTTCTCACCTCAGTTGGTAGTAGCTCTGCTTTCTGCGCTGTAGGACGGGGTTCGATCCCCACCGAGAACAAATATTCGTGTGGTGAACGCAGATGTTTGTTCTCTGTCTGGGTGCTATATTGTATTCTAAGTAGGTATATAATTACAAAGAAAAAGTATAGTACAAGCTCTGCTTAATAGATAGCTCGGCTAGATAGTGTTGTGTGCATTGTCGACAATATTTATTATTCACCTATATATTTTATATTAAAAAGGCTTCTTTTAATACGTAAAATATTTAACGTTACTTTCGTTTGATGTAAATATTCTATAGAAATTATCTTTATCAGCTTTATGCGACTGTCTGAAAAAATGTTTCCTGAAAATTATGATAATGAAATTTTCTTTTCACTTAGAGTAGACTTTAATCTAAGAGTTATAAATATTTTCTTCTTTTTGTTAGAAAGTTGAAAAATAGACAGTACTCTTTTAGAGGATAAACGAATTCATTAGAAATTCCTTTTCCCTTTGAGAAGTATTCTTGTTAAAGTTCCTTGACGTTTGATTTATTTTTATTTTCCGGATATAATCTTTTGATGTGCCTGTGACCTTCTTGCTTTATTCAAGCAACGGAATTGTGCCAAAGACCAAGACATAAGGGATACCTTACTGTGCCTGTATACTCTTTCCATTTTTGTGAATTGTAGTTTTAGTTTGATATTTTCTGACCAATGAAAATGACTACTACTGCAGCAAGAAATCAAACACGCACTATTCTTTACTTAACCTCATTGCTGAGGGGTTTGCCCTTTGTGCAGGAACCTGGACAAAACAATGTTTCTCCATTGGGTTCTGTATTCTGCGGTATGGATGGCATCGCTCACGGAAGAATTTGTTACTGAGTGCACCTGGTCACTCCAACGCATTGGGCTCTGTCATCGCGACCTCTTTCCCTCCACTTTCCCAGTGACTTCAGTTAAAAACTCTTTTTTTTCAGGGATATAACATGGGAATATAAGGGTAAAGAAATAACCACAGAACGGTTTAAGCGATCTTTCAACAACACAGCGTTAAGTATAGAAATATTTGGTAGAAAACCTAAATTAAGACTTCGACGTAATGCAACCAATAATTTCATTGAAGATGATGTAGTTTCTAGTTCTTGTATTGAAAATAATACAATATGTCTGAATTCAAAACTTAAAACGACGATAGATGATCGTGTTTTGGCTGAATTTAAAGTTACAAAAGCATACAATGAAGTGACAAGATCGAATAATGTAACTATTTTAAAGTCAAAAACAAGAATAAGACAAAACGTGACGAATAGTGACGAAGTCCAAATTTTACCAAAGGTAACAAACTTTGACAACGTGGCTAAATCGAGTATACACAAAGTACACAATCGAGATTCAGAACAAAGTATATCTCAAAATGCAGCGATCAACACTGGAGTTGTATTTACGCCAAAAGTAACCAAATCAGACAACAGAGTGTCTAAATCCTATGACAATAAGTATTTAGAGTCAAAAATAAGGTCTAAGCGAGACGCAACAACCAATGATGGAGTTCTGACAATACCAAAAGTAACAAAATCTGACAACGGAATGTCATATTCATGTATTGTAAAAAGTCCTTCCGGTGAAATGGCGAAAAGATCCTTTGAATTAAACGTAGTTGAAGCACCACAGTTAGAAGAAATATTACTAGCTTCTGATTTACAAGAAGGACAGATTGTACAAATACATTGCAATCTGAAAAGCGGTGATTCGCCAGTTTACTACTCTTGGTTGAAAGATGGAAAGAAGATCCCGAACCATTTGAAGGTGAGTGAGTCAGTGCCATTGTTAAGAAAGGACAGTAGGTAGATGTTACGATTGTTAAGAAAGAAAAGGCGTTAGATGTAGATGGCTCAGAATTGTTCTTCCTGGAAATGTATTTGGGAGGCCTATGTCCAGCAATGGACTTCTTCCAAAAGTTCGTTCGTCCAAAAGTTCCGAAAGTGTCCCTCATGCCTTGTCTGACTGACCCGAATGATCTTTTCTCCAACTTATCAAATTTAATTAATGATGAACATAAGGATACGTTTAAACTTAAAACATGTAAAGCTAGTGTTAGTGTCGCGTTCGCTGACTGGGCCACCCCAGGTATTTACAAAAGTAGGAATACATTATATGAGCTGTATGCTGCTAGGGAATCAATGCTCAATGACCCAGCATTTATTCTACATATTAAAAACTACTCTAAAGCATTTAAAAGAGCTTGTCACGCAGCAAAATCATTGCATATCAAAAGAAAAATTGAAAAATCCACAAATAAAATTAAAGCTACCTGGAAAATAGTCAATAATGAGACTGGCAAATCAAAACTCCGTAATAAAAAAATTAATTTGAAAGTAAACAATAATCTTTTGACAACAAACATTGAAGTAGCCAACGCGTTTGATAGTTTCTTTTCCAGTATCCCTAAAGTAGTGACATCGTCTTTAAATTCCTCGGCCTCTGGTGCGATGGCATTGTTAGAGTCTAGTGTTAAAAAATGTAATAATATCTTTAGTTTTAAATACATTAATGCTGACAAAATCGTGAAGACATTTAAATCGTTAAACATTAAAAATACTGAAGATTTATGGGGAATGTCTACAAAACTACTCAGTACTATTATAACTGATATTGCACCGTGTCTAGCGTATATTTTTAATAGATGTGTTGATGAGGGTGTTTTTCCTGATTTAATGAAACCTAGTAAACTCATTCCCCTGTTCAAATCTGGAAATGCAAATGACCCTGCTAACTATAGACCTATCTCAGTATTGCCTACGCTAAGTAAAATATTTGAGAAAGTTATTCTTACTCAGTTGTTATCACATTTTAACCTAAATGGGATACTTCATAGCCACCAGTTTGGATTTACGAAAGGTCGATCAACGACTGATGCTGGTATTCTACTCTTAAAGCACATATATGATGCCTGGGAAAACTCACAAGACGCGATTGGGGTATTCTGCGATCTTTCCAAAGCTTTTGACTGTGTAAATCATGCTACATTAATATCTAAACTTAAACATTACGGCATTCTAAATCGCTCCATTGACCTAATACAATCGTACTTGACTGATAGAGTCCTTAAAGTTGATGTGAGCGGTGAGAGATCTTCTGGGTCAGTTATTGACATGGGGGTGCCACAAGGTTCGATATTAGGTCCTTTCTTGTTTCTAGTGTACGTAAATGACCTCCCTTTTTTTGTTAAAAAACTATGTGAAATAGTACTATTTGCTGACGATACCTCATTAATTTTTAAAGTTGATAGATTGAAGGCTAATTACGATGACGTTAACGCATCTCTGTCGCAAATACTTAACTGGTTTAACGTTAATAATCTTTTACTTAATGCTAAGAAAACCAAGTGTATTAAGTTTACCTTACCAAATGTAACTCTCCGGCCAACTAATATTATACTTAATGGAGAGTCACTTAACCTTGTAGATTCTACTATCTTCTTAGGACTTAATCTTGACAAAAAATTGCAGTGGGGACCGCAAATCAAAGCACTTGCTGCCAGACTAAGTTCGGCTGCATATGCAGTTCGGACTATAAGATGGCTCACTGATGAAGCTACAGCTAGGCTAGTTTACTTCAGCTACTTCCATAGTGTTATGTCTTACGGTATCCTTCTCTGGGGGAAAGCAACTGATATTCAAACTATATTCGTTTTACAAAAAAGGGCCATACGTGCCATCTATAAAATGAAATCACGAGACTCATTGAGGGAGCGATTTAAGGAAATTAATATCCTCACAGTAATTTCACAATATATATATGAAAACTTACTGTACACTCACAAACACATCTGTAGCTTTCAGAAAAATTGTGATTCACATAATATTAACACTAGAAATAAAAATAAACTTTATATTCCCAAATTTCGTTTACAGAAGGTAAATGGGTCTTTTATGGGGAACACTGTACGCTTCTACAATAAACTTCCGGAAAATGCAACTAAGCTTCCAATTCGGAAGTTTAAAGCCTATATTAAGAGTAATTTGATAAATAAAGCGTACTATACTCTAGATAGCTATATGAATGATAAAACTGCGTGGCCCGATGTCCCGGTCACTCTACCCATAGGAAGCTAGCATGTCAATTTGCAATGTCTGTACCTACTATTTAATATCTTATTTTTATATCTGTGTAGATACTTTATTATAACTTTGAAGCGTAGCGTGTGCTGTCTTTGAAACTTTTGCTTTTGTATAATTACATTGCATACGTCTGACTAAGTGAAGTGGCACCACACTGGAACTTCACTGCTATTATTTTAGACTATTTTTGATTTGTAAAAGGATCATATAAAAAAACGGTAGGAACCGAGACGTAGTTTGTTGCCTGTTCTTCTACGCTTGGTCGCGTGGAACTGGCACCTAGACTCACCTAGCTTTAAGACGTTTCAAAGTGATTCTTGTATCGTATTGAATAAACGCTTATTGAATCTTGAATCTTGAATCTTCAGGCTGATGCAGCATCAGTCTTTTCACTTAGTCTTGTATTATCTTAGCTAAGTAAGGGGATGCTGGAAGGGAAAAATGACAAAGAAAAGGAAGTTATGCCAATCGTATTTTGATGTTCATTATTTTCAATCAACTAGATTGAAAATAATGAACATCAAAATACGATTGGCATTTTGATGTTCAACGAACATCAAAATATTTAAATTTCATTTTCAGAACTTTTTTTAAACGTTTCGCTATAATGTTTGCTTGCAGTTGAATTTTTTTTAGGTTGCTCTTCAGACGCCTTAGAGCAGACAAAGGCTTAAAGGTGTCCATAAAAGTCTCCAAAGTTGGCAGCTAACTTATTTTATTACATCTTTTCAAATAGCACTTAAATCTTATCTGCGTCTTTCAGTTTGTGTTTGCTTTTCAGGGCCTTCATCCATAAATTATTGCGCTAAGACCTGTCATTTCCATCACCACTTAACCTTGCTAATTCTAAATTCACAAAGTCTTTTAAAATATGCCCTACATTGTATAGCTAACAAGAGCAAAGGGTAAACAAAAGAGCCTGTTCGTAATACATCCTAATGAAGGAAATTGTTTGCTGAATTAATTTCCTAAGAATCCCTTTCTACGTGCCTCGGATGCTTAGGGCATGTTTAGACTGTTCAAGTTAGCAAGCGAGTTGGGAAGCTTACACCGCTCGTTCATAATTCATGTAAATTTTTAGCGATTTCCTAAAAGTTTTCGTCACTGTCACTTTTATGACAACGAATAGAGATGGCAAAGGACTTAGCGGCCTGCTAAGCTAAAAAACTGCTGTAGAACCAGTAGCTCGCATAGTGTAAAGTTACTTCGGCTTTAAAGTACAGAATCACGTTGCTTTGTGGTGAAAAGAAAATGAGCATTATTAATTTTAAAATTAAAACTGAACACTTTTTGACGCAACGGATCCATTGTGTCTTCTAGAGCTAGAACTTTACTCTTTCTGAGTTTTAATTTATTTTATTTTTGACGCTAATCATTGATTAAAAAATGCATTTCTATGCGTCTTAAACAAGGCACAATTGAGTCATCATCTTCCTACTGCACATATCCTCATATTTGAAAAACAATGTATCCACATCCCAAAAATAAACTTTCTTTCTTTGGTTTCCTGTTCCTTCTGTCAGCCATCATTTTTAAGGCACAAGTTAGTACGGACAGCCACTTGCTCCGTGTAAATAGCCCCTTAGCTTTTGTGACAAAAACACTTTAAATTTTAGATTGTCGAGAGAAGCTTGGAGGTATTCAGCGTGCTTATTATCAAGAATGTCTCTTTAGAACACTGCGGGACGTATACTTGTGTGGCGGCAAATCATGTTGCGAAAGTAAACCGGACCGTCAATCTTTACATCAAAGGTACCTTTCTTATTCACTTGCGGCTTTGGTTTCCAAAGTACATAAGGTAAACCCAGCGTTAATAAAAGCGAACAGTGTAACAGTATGATGTACACATCACACACACACTGTTCGCTTTTGTTCTTCCATAAGGTTTAATTTAGCTTTATCTTTGTGTAACTTGATCTGTATCCGTGTGTACCTAGCTATGTGCATGTTTGATAGTAGGTTTGATTGTATTTACATGAACCGTTGGTGTATTGATTCATGTGACGACACGCAAAACTACACATCATTATTTAGGCAGGTTAGGTATTATAGATAGGGTAAGGTAGATAGGATAAGTTAGGGTTATCACTCCAAATCTATATCTATACTAATATTATACAAAGGACAGATTTGTATTTTGGTGTGTATGTTTGTAATGAATAAACTCAAAAACTACTCTTCTCTGCCGATTTCAAAAATTCTTTCATTATTGGAAAGCTAAATTCATCCTGAGTAACAAAGGTTATATTCATTTATGTATGATTAATTAAGTACTAACAATAGCCTTTACATAAAAGCAAAGTTTAGTTATATACTTTAGCTAATTATCACTTATAAGCTTTACTAACGAATTGATTCCTTTAATGATGTGAATAAATGAATGAATAATAATTATGTTGCGTATAATAGAACGTTCTCCGATTGTTAATCTAAAAAAAATCTAAAAATACTTGCAGTAGGATTGGGCTACTAAGGTTTAAAGCTATTCCACAAGTTTATTCGTTTTGTCAGTCGGACAGACGAATAAAAACGCAAATGGTTCCGTTTCTTCATTTTGGTTTGGAACCCTAAAAGTACTGGAAACCCGATCAGTTCCTTCAAAGCTAATTAAAAAATTCCGGTAAAAGAAGCGTCTATAAAAGATGTTATTTCAAATTCTCTTTGTATTTTTACAACAAAACGTCCTGATATTTTATTTACAAATTTATTTTATTTTTTTCTTTGCTAAAAGATGTACGGATCGAACATTTACTCCCTCAGAAGGACAGGGAATAAAAAGTGATAGAGCAGGGGTACAAATGTGAATAACCAGTTTTTATGACACAGTGTGGTGAAAGGATTTAAGTGCTCCTTAATCTCTTTACATGTACCTACTTGGAATTTGTTTATACAACTTGCTGATGGAACAAGCTTT
Organism: Thera obeliscata; assembly: GCA_947578465.1. NCBI lineage: Eukaryota > Metazoa > Arthropoda > Insecta > Lepidoptera > Geometridae > Thera > Thera obeliscata. Next base: position 6,223,129 of record OX387923.1, on the reverse strand, counting down.
TGGCCCACCTGATGTTAAGCTGTAACCATCGCCTATAACGAAGCATTGCCTCATAGATGACGCACGTCAGGGGCCTTATTCGCTATTACATTGGAGATTCCGTGCCCAAAACGTGTGACTTCACAACGTGATCTAAACGCAAACGCGCCTTGGTGCGGAATCGAAAAATGGTATTCTGTATGCCACCAGACTAGTTGTCTATGCCCCACGTTTGATGTTTTGGTTATTTCACATGATTCGTTCAAAATCCGACGATTGCTAAACCGAGGTCTTAACGTGTTCACGTAACGCGCGTGGTTTGGCAATAGCGAATAACGGCCCAGGAACTAGGAAAAATGTAGAGAGAATGAGGCTTTTCCATGCGATGTTTTCCTTCACCGTTTGAGAGTACCTACTGGCATAGTGTATAGTGGTGGAATGAAAATGTTGGTCAATTTTCAACTTGATTTGTTCAACGTATCACGATCACATACTACCTTTTGAAACAGAATAGACAGAATACACATACAGGTTAACGTCACAAATTATGTCAAAATGTGTTCATGATCAAAGCACTGGTGCAAGCGAAAACCGACTCTAAGGTGACGAACATTTTCATATTCCGACTGTACATAAATTTTTCGGCCAACTGTAATAATTTAATGAATGAAACCTTCAAAGCCTTCTTAAAATACATACTCGATTCAGCTCTGAAAATCAGGCAATAAATCAATAATCTATTCCAGTGGCTCCGAAATGGAACGAAGAACCGCAGAATACGTCTCTATTATTAGGTAGGAGTGGTCACATATCCTGCAGTGCTAATGGATACCCTCAACCGCAGACGCATTGGCTGAAAAAGGATGGTAAGTATTATGATTGAACTTCTGTTACTCTCTCTCCTCTTTCTCTCCTTCTCACTATATCTATCTCTTTCCTCATTTTCTCTTTCCTTCACTCTCTTTCACTCCCCTTCTGGTTCTCTCTCTTTCCCCCACTCCTTTCTCTATGCAAGTTAGGGTCTCTCTGCGAAATGTAATTTCGTTCTATGCAGAAGCTAAGTCTTTTTAGCCTTTCCAACCAGTAGACATTTTATGCATAGTTTTTTTATCCTATATCCATATTATTCCAGTAAGTTTTTTTTATTTGATAATAGAATTCCTTATTTGCCTATTTTTTAAAATAATTTTCGTATAATATGAAACTTTTGATATAATTTTCTTTCTTTTAAATGAATTGTGAGTATTTTTATTTACAGTGGTTTCAGAATCTTGGAGGCCTGTATTGGAGATTGCTGGCGGTGGAGTATTGAGTCTTGCGAACGGCTCGCTTATATTCGATTCGGTCGCTTTGACCGACGCTGGCCTTTATACGTGCCACGTGGAAAACGGTGTTGGGGAAGCGCTTAGTAAGACTGTGTGGATCTCTGTTAATAGTAAGTTTTTACCTACTTTTTGATTAATGATTTGTCGATTGCCCAAGCCAGAAAAAACATTTTTTTTTATACAACTAGCTGATAGAACATGCTTATGGTCAACCTGATGTCAAGCGGTAACCATCGCCTTTAACAAAGCATTGCCTCATAGGTCACACACGTCAGGAACGTGCCCTACGATGCACTGCCCTATGTTCAGCCTCATCATCCGCACCCTCAGCCTCACGTGCCAGTAATTTTATCCTTTAAAACGAAACACATCAAAGTTGCTATTAAGTCTATTAGGTTGGGCTGGTGATGATGATGATATTCAAATTAAACTTAAATAAAATTAAGAAGAGAAAAAAAACTCTTGATCATCAGACCACATTGTCTAAAAGCTCTTTTTTTTTGCAGAACCAGTAACGTTTGACATAGTGTCAAGAAATTTGACGGCTAAATTAGGTCAGCAAGTCACGATAGAGTGTCAGGCTAAAGGAGATGACCCTATAAGGATAATGTGGACCAGAAATGGAAAGCCCATCAATCCTTTAACTCAAAGGTAAGTTTGGTCGCTATCACTATAGTTACAATCAATTTTAAACAATACAATCAATTCAATTACAATCTTCAATTCAATTACAATCTACAAATTACAACCTAATTATAATCAGATAATGTGGTCCAGAAATGGAAAGCTCATCAATCCTTTAACTCAAAGGTAAGTTTGCTCGCTATCACTACAGTTACAATCAATTCTAAACAATACAATCAATTCAATTACAATCTACAAATTACAACCTAATTATAATCAGATAATGTGGTCCAGAAATGGAAAGCCCATCAATCCTTTAACTCAAAGGTAAGTTTGGTCGCTATCACTACAGTTACAATCAATTGTAAACAATACAATCAATTCAATTACAATCTTCAATTCAATTACAATCTACAAATTACAACCTAATTATAATCAGATAATGTGGACCAGAAATGGAAAGCCCATCAGTTCTTTAACTCAAAGGTAAGTTTGGTCACTATCACTACAGTTACAATCAATTTTAAACAATACAATCAATTCAATAATAATCTTTAATTCAATTACAATCTCCTTAAGTGAATAGAGACAATAAGAAACGTGCTTATGGACACATTCTTAGAATAACAATGTAGAAATTTAAGTAAGCATAAAATTGCTCATTAGCCTACATTATGGCTAGATCGTAATCTTATTAGGATACATTATTTATAATATTATAAGTGTGTAAACTAATTAAAAAAAAAAAAAAATACGGGTTGCACTCCGGGAGTGCCGGCAGAAGTGAAAACTTGATTATTAACGTTGAGCATGTTTGATATTTTGGAATGGTTAGGGGGGGCTTGTTTGTTATTTGGCACGCTGTAACATACACGAACATTCGCGCAAGCGCCCTGCGCTGCCTAAACGAAACAGTAGGCCCAGGCATACATTTTCGCCGCGCCGTAGAGAGGGGATAGCTGTCTACTCTCCATCCGTCTTACGCTTTTTCGATCAGGTCACGTGTCCTGACGCGCTGACGCGAGTTTAAGATTTTATACCCATTACAGAAAAAGTGCTCAACGCCGCTAAAGAAGTTTTCACTTCAAAAAAAAATTACAATCTTAAATTCAATTACAATCTACAAATTACAATCTAATTACAATCAATTCAATTACAATAAATTCTTAACAAGTCAATTCAAGTAATTAGTAGTATCTCTAAGTAGGTGGATGGAGAGGGCTCAGATTCGTTATTACGGAAATTTATAGGCCTACGTCCTACAGTGGGTTTCTTCAGGCTAGCAATGGTGATGATGAAGTAGATGAGAATAAATCATCACTTGGGTGTAGGATTTTCAAATTGTTGTTTATACTTGTTAACTTCAGCTATTTACTCGAGTTACAGAATGGTGTGCTTGGTTGGTAATTGGTATATACATTAGTAAGTAAGTAAAGTAATAATATATTATTGCATACGTCTGATTAAGTGAAGTGGCACCACACTGGAATTTCACTGCTATTATTTTTGATTCGTAAAAGGATCACATAAAAAAACGGTAGGAACCGAGCCGTAGTTTGTTGCCTGAACTGGCACCTAGACTCACCTAGCTTTAAGACGTTTCAAAGTGATTCTTGCAATCCAACTGAATAAATACACTTTTGATTATGATTTTGGTTGAAAATCTCCTCTCTTTTTATAACGCTTTTATTAGCTTCACCTGTATGTATGTATGTATGTATATATGTAACCGACCTCTTTGAGCTCGATTTTGTTCTACTTTGAACGATCAGATTTGATTCAAACTTTGCACACCTGTCAAAGGTCGATGACAATGCAATAATATGAAAAAAAAAAAAATATACATATATATAGTTTAAAAAACTAAAAAAAAACGCTTTTATAACTAATTGAACTAAAAAGTTAAAAATAAAACTGTAATAATCAATTGAAAAATTTATATTATTGTACAAAAAAAGCGTGGGGTGCTTGATTTTGATTGTTGTAAATATTTTATCAATAGTTTATTATATCTGAAGTTATTATAAAAAGCACCCCACGCTTTTTTGTACAATAATATAAATTTTTCAATTGATTATTACAGTTTTATTTTTAACTTTTTAGTTCAATTAGTTAGGGCTCGAACACACCTAGTTCGCTGGCGGTAGCGATCAGTGAAACGCTGTCAAATATCGCTGTCAGATTTGAGATTTGACAGCGATATTTGACAGCGTTTCACTGTTCGCTACCGCCAGCGAACTAGGTGTGCGCAGGCCATTATAAAAGCGTTTTTTTTAGTTTTTTAAACTATAATTTATTCATAATCAGTTAAAAACAAAAGCCAACAGTAAATACAACCTTTTGTTTAATTAAGTAATCCATCACAAGCCGAACAAACCTTTTTAAAATTAAAATGCGAATGCTAATTGCTGCAGGGTCAAAATATCTGAAATGAAATCTGAAGATGGAATAACGAATACTCTGGAACTGTTGCAAACGGAAACGAGCGATGGTGCGCTGTATCAATGCAGAGCTGGGAACCCGTTTGGAGCTGATGTTTACAGCGTGCATCTTACTATACTCGGTGAGAATCATCATCATTATTTGACTGGCCTCTCAGCTCAGTTGGTAGTAGCTATGCCTTCTGCGCCGTGGGTCGCGGTTTCAATCCCCACCGAGAACAAATATTTGTGTGGTGAATGCAGATGTTTGTTCTGCATTCACCAGTCTGGGTGTTGTATTGTATTCTAAGTATGTAATTACAAAAAAAAATGTATTCATGTATTATATCAGCTATCTGGTTCCCATAGCACAAGCTCTGCTTAATTTGGAGCTAGATAGTGTTGTGTGGGTTGTCTACAATATTTTTTTTATTTTTTATTTGACTGGCCTCTCAGCTCAGTTGATAGTAGCTCTGTTCACCACACAAATATTTGTTTTCGGTGGGGATCGAAACCACGACCTACGGCACAGAAGGCAGAGCTACTACCAACTGAGCTGAGAGGCCAGTCAAATATGATTGTTTTCTGTCTTGCTAGTACTTTGTTGCTATCGTGAATATTTGTTCCCATATTATTAGTATTGCTTAGATCGGGATTAAAACAGTTTTGCCCAACAAAACTATTTATTTATTTATTTTGAGTTTTATTATGTCTGTTTTTAGAACCACCCCTACCCCCATCGGACTTATCAGTAGACTCGCTGAAGAGTCGATCAGTAAAACTGTCATGGCGTGACATGGCAAGGTCATTAGCCCAGTACTACAGTCTGCAGGTCACGACCAGTCATCGACTGTCATGGAGCAGCGCTAGGACTGTTAATGTTACACGGTAAACTTCACATCTAGGCGATGGTAATGGCAATCAGTGAAACTGTCAAATACCACTGTCATATTAGACAGCGTTTCACTGATCGTCATCGCAGATTGCTTAGAAAAGCGTGCGCAAGTCTTCACCCTCTTATTTACAAGGGTTATTTTTTTGGTTTGCGACATATCAGTTTCCTCACGGTGTTTTCTTTTATGATTAAGAGCACTAACATTATGTACATAAGGTACACACAGAAAAAAATGGGACAACAAAGTCACAATAAATGCATTGTCAGAAATTTCCTGTCGGAGCAACTAAATACTCTGCTACTTTAGCAGAAAGAGCTTTGTTGAGTTTAGCAACGTTTTTATTGTCCGCTGATTTTCCTTCGTTTAATGTGCAAGGAACAATTTAGCTTTGTCCTTACATCAAAGTTAATAAAAAAATTGATTATATAACAATAACACGTTATAGGTGTGTCAAAGTGAACATTGTTAATAAATCTAACAAAGTAACTATAGTCGTAGCATTTAACTACCATTTGCCATGCAATAGATACGTTGCTTTACTGAAAATGGAACGTTGCTAGCGTGTCAATGTGAACATTGTTAAAAAACGTAGCAAAGTAACTATAGTTGTGGCATTTGAGTACTTTTTGTCATACAATAAGTATGTTGCTGAGGTGAAAATGGAACTGGCATGTGTGTCAATGCGAACATTTTTAATTAATCTAACAAAAGACCTATAGTCGGAGCATGTGACTACTCAAACTCATACTCATATTCTTTATTTATTATGTTACATGGTGAAGTTATAAAGTTAAAAATGGTGAATACATAATAAGCCCTTAAGTTTAGGGCATAGCAATATTTGAAGTAGAAGTGGGCCAGTGTTATACAACAAATATATTTCTGTGATGACAATGGATCGTTGCAAATGTGTAAATGTAAACATTGTAAATCAATTTCGCAAAATAACTAAAGCGTAAAGTTCAACTACGTTTTGTCATGCAATAAGTAAGTCGTTGTGGTGACAATAAAACGTTGCTAGTGTATCAATGTGAACATTGTAAAACAACGTAGCAAAAAAACTATAGTCGTAGTATTCAACTACCTTTTGTCATACAATAAATATGTCGCTGAGGTGACAATGGAACGTTGCAAGTGTGTCAATGTGAACATTGTTAGTAAAGTAAACTAACAAAAAAGCTGCTTACTAAATTTAGAACTAGATGGCGTGACTAAAATTGTAACGATCCTAGAACGCGCTGACGAAAACGCACGGCGTTTCCTTATATTGTAGAAGTGGTTTTATGAAATTGCATTCAACGGATTAATGAATCCGTTGAAGATTTGATATGACTGGAGTTGATCCGATGAATGCATCGGATCAACTTCGGTCTTATCAAATCTTCTTTATTTACCCCTCACACTTGGGGTCTTTCGTACCTACTAGTTGTACATTTTTAGTCCTTCGTTTTCGAAATTAGTTCCGCTGACAAAATATACATTGTTGTAGTATCAAAACACGCCTTATTGATAAAATAGAAACATTGTTGCAATGACAATTAATTCTTGACAATAGAAACATTGTTGCAATGACAATTTACTTCTTGACAATAGAAATATTGTTGTACTGACAGCTTGATCCATGACAATAAAAACATTGACGCACGGACTATACACCATGGTGGGCTCTCCCCTGTTAAAGTTTTATTGTTGGAACCAACAATATTTTTTTCTGAGTGTATATAGGCCATAGGTACCTATACAACCCCCCAAAATAAAAAATACCCCTAAATAAAAGGATACGAACTCGTGACCTTAGGATCGGAGGGCACGGTTATTACCACTAGACCACCAGTGATCTACTAGATGCTAACAGTACCTATAACAATAAAGTTAAAATGTTCAGAAAGTTCTTCCACCAAGCTCTTTACAGAACAAAAGAAATTACTAAGCTACAAAGAAGATAATATTATTTTACAACTACAAGAAATATTAAGAAACTCTTTACACTACTTTGTGAGAACGGAGCGGGATGGAAAATTTTACATTTTACTTCCATCGTAAAATAATACGACCTATCTTATTCATACTACCCATTCTGTTGCTTATTACTTTGTTTTAATAACACCTTAGTACAAATTACACAAACATCTGATTTATCAAATGATGCAAAATGATTTTATGCCTGGTATGATGCAAAATGTGTACTGAATAACTTAAAGTAAAAAAAATTAATGATACGATGTTTCGATTTTTTGACTCAATCACGCCTTAAGCTTTGCGCATATCTAAATAACCTGCAATTGGATCGGTGTATCGCACTGTCAAAATTCGCGGCAGTGTGTGCGGAGCTTAGACAATTTAACCTAGTGCGGAGTATGCAAACCCTAAAAAGCCATCGCCAAAGCAGATCGCAGCTGATTGCCTAGATACGAGCAAGGCTTTCACAATAGTTATACGCCTAACATTAATAACTGTAACCCCCATGCATAATACGCAGATCATTGTACCTAAAACCTACAAGGAATTCATGAAAATATTAATGTTCCTGAGCATCCCCTGAGGCAATGAGGCACTTGCATAAATAGTCATTGGTGTACCTCAAGGCTTAACACTAGTACACGTTTTATTAACTTGATACATCAATGAAGTAACTGTTAAAGCAAACAACTACAAAGATTCTTCTGTACACAGGCTAGAAGAAATACGCCATTCAGTTGAGATTGAAGATCTACAGCCAGCGACAAGCTACACAGCTAGAGTAGCTGGTGGGAACCAAGCAGATCTGAGCCATTACTCTACTCCAGTGCGGTTCAGCACTACTGAGGAAGGTATGCCTAGTTGTAATGTAGAATGTTTTTGCATAGCTCCAAAGATGATTAAACCCAATTATCATGGCAGGCAGATCTAGCAGGCAGTTGCATCCAACTGCCTCCTAGATCTAGATGCTGTCGAGCCATTGGCAGGTGGTTTGCCACCACTGCAAAGTGCAAACCCAATATCAAATTCAAATTGCAATATTTAACATAGAAAGTAGTACAATGATTCATCCACAGCTCGATTTCACGAACTGCAATAAGCCTCTGAGCCTCATAAGCTCAGAAAAAAAGGCTCAGAATCGTTCCTTCTGGAAATAAATAATAAATAAATAAATAAATAAGCCATTTATTTCCAAAGGGAGTAGGTACTTATTACTAATTTTACAGCTAAACATTTATAAAACTTACATACTAAAACTCCTTTTGGGCACCCAAAATTGGGTATAGGCCTCCTCCATGCGCTTCCATTCATAGCGGTCCTGTGCCACTCGCGTCCATGCGGGTCCCGCCACCTCTACCACATCGTCGCACCACCTTTTCTTAGGTCGACCTCGTGCGCGTGCTGTATCTCGTGGGTACCAATGCAAGATTCGCTCGCTCCACCTGCCATCAAGTGCTCTGGACACGTGACCCGCCCACTTCCACTTCAGCTTACAGAGCATGCTTACTGCGTCGGTTACTTTGGTGATGGCTCTAATGGTGTCGCCCCTGACTCTATCTTTAAGTTTTAGGCCAAGCATAGACCTTTCTGTTGCTCTCTGGAAAGGTATAGACAAATGTTTAGCAGTAGACTTCTTCAGGCTGATGGTGATGATGACCACGATCCTGTGCCAGTCTAATCTAATCATGACTGCCCACTCAGAGATAGTTGGTGCTTATAAATTATTCTAAAGTATTAAGGAAAATATTCCAAACATTAAAGTACTCGTAGATATTTATTCTAACTAACTTATGACAGTCTGAAAGTTTCCAAAGCTCCGTAATATAATTTTATACGGAATTCAATCTCAAAAATATTTGCGTTGCTTATTCAAATTCCCAGAATCCAAATAACGAGCCTAATCAAACTCAAGGAAAACATTGAAAGCTAATATTGAGCTAAAAATTTCCATATTTCAAGACAATTTATTTCGCTTCATTAGTATGACGTGTTTATTTACGCAGAAGTTTGATTCTGAAGACGTTTGTTCAAAGTTAACATTTTCTTTGTCACTTAATTCTTGACAAAGTTTCCGAAAAGTCTTTATTCTCAACCATAACAAGTCCCGTTAATTAAATATAAAGATAGAGCCTATGCTAATAAAGAAATGCATCCTAATGGCGGCGCAAATATTTACTTACCTCACGATGAGTGTCGTTTTGAGCACTTTCTGTCTTTATTTTACGTAAAATTGGAGACCTTAAAACTTGAGTTAATCTGGGCAGGAAACTTGGCAATATTTAGTGATAGCAAGTAGACTAAGGCTTTGACAAAATGGTGGCCTGCATCAAAAGACCAATGCAAAAGAGCTCTTGATAGACCAGCAGCCCGGTGGGTGGATGACTTTGTTACTGTAAAATGTCAAAGAATGTCCTGGATAAAGGGAGGCTTTTGCCCAGCAGTGGGTTATTATGAGCTTAGGATGATCGATATTTTGGTAAACAAACTGTATTTATTTCCATAGCACCTTCATCGCCACCATTAGGCATTCAGTTGGAACAGACAGAAGCACCAGGAGAGCTCAGAGTCAGATGGTTACCACCACCAGCTGATACTCACAATGGACTTATCATTGGATATAGGCTACGGGCTGTTCCTCAGTTGAACGGTATTAAAGGTAAGACCATGGTTTTGACCATTAGTTGGATAGGTTATTTCGCGTATGCGTCGTTTTGGTCAAAATACGTTTGTGTTGTTGTCATGTGAATTCGTATTTTATTATGCTTTAGATCCTTCTTTTCATTTAGATCTTCATATAGAACATGGCTGAACATACCTAATGTGTACCATCCTGTAATTGAAACCTGTGTTTCGCAAATAAATGATTGTTTTGTACATCTCTTGGCGTACCGTCATAACGTCATAAGACTATTCTATGGTTTGTCGGTGCTCGTAAAAGAACCAGTTTGAAGCCCGTAACTTGTGTCAGTAAATAAGTAATTTAGCGTTTTATGTATTTTCTAACCTCAAATTCTATCAAATTAAAAGTCTTACAAGATTTTCCTCAATTTGAGAAACGCGTTTCATTAAACTATAGCTTTAAATCGAACTTTATGGTCAATGATAATTACTAAATTGTAATAAATGGTCAATAATTAAATTAGATAATAATGTCCAACAGAAGTAGAAGAAACCAGCGATAAGACCGTCAAGACGGCCTCTCTCTACGCTAAACAGGAAACTATGTTCACGGGTCTTCTGAAAGGAGTCAGGTAAATATAAAACTAATACATTAAATTCCGTTGGAGATGGATATTACTTGAAGATGGATGTGTGGAGTGACGAGAAGAATAAGATAAGTAATGAGTGTATCAGGAGCAGTACTGCCAGTGACTGAAACGATGAGGAGCAATAGGTTAGCATAGTATAGGCATGTCATGCGGAGGATAGAATTTCATGTAACGTGAAGAGTGCTAGATATGAATGTGGATGGGTATAGAAGAAGAGGTAGACCAAAGAAAAGATGGATGGATTTGAAGGACGACATGGTTAAGAAAGGACAGAGTTTTTTTTATTCTGAACCTCCTCCCACCATCTCTTTTTGAAGGTAATTTGACTGTTTGTATTAGGTACGCGGTGTCAGTAGCGGCATTCAACGGGGCAGGCCCGGGGCCATACTCTGTTCCACTGTTCCAGGACACGAGGGAAGGGGGTAAGTTAAATATTATAAAAAAAAAGAAATGTAAAAAATGTAACTACCTACATGTAATTTTAAAGATGCGGTGCGAAATCTTCGAAAATTGGAATCCGAAACGGCAGATTTTTTTTAACTACCACGCATAGAGATATCTAAAAAAACTACGCGCTTTCGGGTCCAGGGAACCAAAAGTTATACTCGTAGTATTAAATTTTCATGTCACTTCTTAATTCCGAATTTGTCTGTTCAAATCACTTCACGTTCCAATAGTTCAATTTTGTTCCAATAGTTATAAAAGTTTGTTTAAGCCGGCCAAACTAAAAATATGTGGTGTTTTTCTCAATTTTATCAAACCCACAGTGAGGGCAAGATTATTTCTAGCCTCTTAACTTAACTTAATATCATTTTTTCACTATATATAAATGTATATTTATTATTATGTACATAAGTGTATGTGTTAACCAAAAAAAATGGCTGTGACACGGACGGACAGACAGACAGACATGACGAATCTATAAGGGTTCCGTTTTTTGCCATTTGGCTACGGAACCCTAAAAATAACTGATTCTTTCATACAATGTACATTTCACCTTATTCCTTGCACTCAACTCTTATTATTAGACACAGTACATATATTAGCTTCTGTGCTATAAACAAGTGAAACCGCGTCAACTCAGCTAGCTCAATTTAAAGCGACACTCGCTAATTTAAATTAGGAACAGGCGTCATTCAAAAGTTTTTCGCTTTATTTTCGTCATAAATCTGGCTGGTTTATGAGGAACTTTCGGAGCTACTTGCGAGCAAATGACGGAAGAGTAATGAAATAGAAGACCTACCAAGCTCTTAATTATTCTTAGATGAACATTAACTTAGCTTTGAAAGCAGCAGTTGATTTGTAGACTAATAAGAGTCCATTCCATCTGACTTCTACTTTCCAAGACCCCTTCTGAGTTCGGACCAACTTCAAGGGTTCACGCTAAACTAAACTAGATTTTGGCTCGTTCATAGAGTCCAAAGCTAATAGCCCCTTCCCACTGTTGCGTGATATCGCGCACCAGCCCGCACCAGCCCGAACCAGCACGCACGACACACCATGGGAACGGTCTCGTGCGCCGAGGTGCGCGGTAGCACAGGAACATTTTCTGTGTGCGTTGCCGTGCGTCGTCGTGCACGGTGCGTGATGATCTGCAGAACCACGCACCTTAGGAAGGCAGCATAAGACAGCTGCAAAGAAGCTAGGCGTTCTGTCGAAGGCGAGACGATACTTCACACCGGAACAGCTTCTCAACCTGTAACCAAGCACAAGTCCGGTCGTATAATGGAGTACTGTTCTCATATGTGGGAAGCAATTGATAGAAGAGCCAAAAGGCTCATAGACAGCGACACGCTTTAAGTGTCTAAGATCATCACTTAACATCAAGTGAGATTGCGATTATGCATCTCTATACATGTTTATTGTTTTTTTATGTTGATTACCGCACAACTCTGTTAATATAAACCGATCTGAAAAATGCTTTATAACTGACTAGCAGTTGCCCGTGGCTCCGCTCGCGTGTATGTCGATTATCGCTACAATTTTTTGTAGATATTTATCAGATCTACAATTATTTAGGACATTTTATGGTTCTATCTTTTATAGTTTAGGCAGCGTACGCAAAATAAGTAACTTTTCTGGTTGATTTTTTACACCTTGTGTCCGAAAAACCCAAGTATTTTACGGAACGCTATTTTTTCCAAAATAAAATTTTGCCTATGTTACTCGTGGATAATGTAGCTTTCAAATGGTGAAAGAATTTTTAAAAACAGTCCAGTCGTTATTGAGCCTATTCATTACAATCAAACAAACAAAGTTTTCCTCTTTATAATATTAGTATTATAGTATAGAAAGGTATACAACCAGATCTGGAGGGCTCGAGACTTCTCATCTTATACCATACCTCATTAAGCCTAAAATGGGCTCGCAATAAAAGAAATACACTCTCGTGTTCATACCTAAACAACGCCCATGGTCCATGTACATCTCTGAGATTGTAAGTCATTATCGTTTGAAATTGTTCCCCGCCTCAACCCTTCCGTTATTGTTAGGAAATTATAATTAAACTGTTTGGCCCTCGTTCGCCGCCTTTTACTACTTTGGCAAGGATTATTAATACATTAATAACAGCTTAAGTTGGCTTGTCTTTCGTATTTGAACCAGTGTGGTGAAAGGATTTTAAGTGACTCAAAGAGAGTCTCTCCGTTCACTTGACAGACGTTTTCGAACATCGTCCGGGGAATACTATGCCTTTTTCTGCCGTGAAGCAGTATTGCTGTGTTTCGGTTTGAAGGGTGTGGGTGCCGATGAAATAACTGGCACGTGAGGCTGAACATCTGTATGCCTCAAGTTGATGGACAAAGGGAAGTGCATCGTAGGGTCCGTTCCTGACGTGCGTGTCCTACGAGGCAATGCTTTGTTATAGGCGATGGTTACCACTTAACATCAGGTTGGCCATATGCGTGTTCCATCCATTTTTTGGGTGTTATTAATAATCCTGGCGCAACGCTGGAGTAGTTTAATCGTGTTTTGTCACATTTGTTCGAGTTGACAATTGCATGTCAATGCAAGAGACAAAACACGGATCAACTAGTCCAACGCTACGCTAGGATTATTAATAAGACCCTATAATTTCGTTATGTTCTAATTTAGTTATGTATAATGTTCTTTCCTTAGCACCAGAAGAAGGTCCGACATCGGTTGAATGTGTAGCTGTGACTTCAACGGCGTTAAGAGTGAGCTGGCAGCCAATCCCGCCGCACAAACAAGCTGGGGCTCTTATTGGCTACACCGTTTTGTATGCAGCTCATGGTAAGTGATCATCATCATCATCAGCCTGAAGTCCACTGCTGGACATAGGCCTCCCCTACATATTTCCAGGAAGAACGATTCTGAGCTCTTTCCATCCACCGACTTCCCGCGATCTTAACAATGTCGTCGGTCCATCTGGTGGGTGGACGCCCTACTTTTCGTCTTCCGGTTCGTGGTCGCCATTCGATGGTGAGTAGACCAACTTTAAACCCTTTATTTTTTTCAATTGAATTTAGTGAAAGCTTTTTTTTACTTAACCGACTTCAAGGAGGAGGAGGTTCTCAATGCGGTTGTATTTTTTTTATGTTAGTTGTTGCTTAACTTCATCATTTAAGATCCGATTTAAAAAAAACTATTAAGTATCTGTATTTTGTTTTAGTTGATTTATTTTAATTGAAACGGTTACCAATTACAATAATTAACAATAAAAATGATTTAAAAAAAAAAATTTTTGTTCGAAAATTTAGGTGAATACCTACTTACTCGTATCAATAATCAATCAATAACATGATTCAATATTATTTTTCTACTCTTATCAAGAACCGCATATCAAAAGGGTCTTCATCACAGAGCACCAAACACGCTTTTGCTTACGCGATAGCTCCACGATAAAGACCTGTCTTCGAGATAAGTACCTACATTTTGACAGATTTCGACCCGAACGCAGCTTTCAAACTAAAACAAAGGGTATTAAAGCAAACTTCATCAAAGCTAAAGTCGAAATTGCTCTGAACGACCCAGGACAATCAATATTATCTGAACAACTTCGAAGTCTATTCAACGTTATGCTAATATCTTTAGGTACTTTTGGTTCGTGATAAACTTAACAGTTTAAAGTAAACAACGTCTGCAGCCAAGTCGCATTCTACTTTAGTAGAAAATACCAAAAATACATGATACTGTCAAAAGGGACAATTTGGTCTCTCAGAAAATTACAGCACTGAGTAAATAAATATTGGGGACAATCCACACAACACTATCTAACCACAAACTAAGCAGAGTTTGTACGATGGGAATCAATAGCTGATATAATTACTGGAATACATTTTTTATGTTATGACATTCCTAATACAATATTAGCATACAAACATTTGTTCTCAGTGGAGATCGAATCTATGGCCTACGGGCGGCGTAGCCCTAAAACACACACAAGCGACGTAAGGCAGCAGGCGTGGACCAGGCGTGGCGCAGGCGTGCGTAGCTTCAAAACGATTTCATACAAAATGTATGCAGGCGACGTTTTTGAATTATACTGAAGCGACGACGCGGCGCAGGCAACGAAACGGCGTGTCTGCGGTCACCTGCTGTTGAAAACGTTCTATAATAATAAACCTGCGCCACGCCTGTTCCACGCCACGTCGCTTTTGTATGTTTTAGGCCGTAGAAGGTTATTATCAACTGAGCCATGACGCCTGTCAAAATTAAATAGACATAATTATGTACTACATATTTTTTATTTTTGTGTTGTAAAAGATGTTAAAAATCATCAAAAAAACGGTAGGAATCAAGCCGTTGTTTGTTGCCTTCTCTTTTAGGCTTGATCGCGTGGAACTGGCACCCTAGAGTCACCTATAAGACGTTTCAAAGTGATTCTAGTGATACCATGGAATAAAGTTTTTTTTCTTATTTTCTAAGGTCGACAGTGGATGAATGCCACATCGCTAGTAACAGAGATGAGACTACAAGGCCTGCTAAAGTACACCAACTATACCATAAAGCTGGCTGGCTTTTCTAACTATGGACTGGGGCCGTTTTCTTATCCAATCGTGTGCCCTACACTGCAGGACGGTGAGTTTGTTTTATTATCTACCGTTGATGACCGGTATTTTTTTTTGGTAAACTGTGTTTTTGAGAATGGCGCTAGGAGTTATGTTGTTATAAAAAAGCTGGTTAAAGAAAACACGATATACGGTTTTTTTTTAATAAAACCTAGCTAGATCGATTTATCGCCCCCAAAATCCCCTGTATACAAAATTTCATGAAAATCGTTGGAGCCGTTTCCGAGATTCAGATGATATAATAAGCTTTTCTCGTTTATATGTATAAGAAAAAGTGAGTAGGTATTTTTAAACTTTCGCGATCATAACACTGAGACGTTTCAAAGTGATCCTTGTGATACAAATGAATAAATAAATATTTTATTTTATTTGACTTAGTGCCCGAATCGCCGGCAGAAATAAAGCTGCTCTCACAATCATCAAACACGTTACTCGTGAGTTGGAAGAAGCCAAGACAGCCGAATGGAAGACTGCTCCACTACACTGTTTACTGCAAGCCTACTTCTAGGTAAGGTTTTGAGTAGACTAACATAAAAATAGCCCATCGGGATTTGAACCCGCGACGACAATTTCAATTTCGTTTTCTCGTCCGGTTCCGTCATCGCCTTCCGTCTTCAAAAAGTTTTATTTATGTTTTATTATTATTTTCTTTTTCTATTCAAATTTTTAAGTAGGTATGTGATTTTTTATTTATGTTTTATTTTTAGTAGGTAGGTATTCTTGTGTGTACTTATGCTAGGTCAATAAAATACTTTTCTTTCTTTGTTTCTTTAAAAAAAATGATATCTAAAAGCATACCTATCTTTGAAAAACATAATATTGTAAAAAACCCCAACCCAAAAATAGCCTGTCTCCCGATTTTCCCGAATATTTCTGTATCTATATTTACCATGCAAATTCAATTAAGATTTCACGCTTCCGTAACTTTGTCAAAGACTGGTTTTGATTGAATCGGGCATCTCATTTATAACTTATCTTGTTTCCGCACTCTGGGCTGTCAACACAAAACAATTTTAATTAAAAAAATCTCCAAGACCAAATTAAGCTAAGTTTTTATATTTTAATAAACATGGAGTTGATGTTTTATATTGATTTCATAGTGTTTATAACACAAATAACAAAATCTATTTACAAAAGGAAATCACAAAGACTGTCGGAAATCTCATCGACGAGTCAAATGTTCATTTTGTTTTTTTTCCATTAAATATATTTTTTATGCAACTAAGTTAGCAAACAAGCATACGGCCCACCTGATGGAAAGCGGTTACTGTAGCCTATGGACGCTTGCAACACCAGAGGCATCACTCGCGCGTTGCTGACCGTATAAATGTTTTAAAACGCCCTTCTTGAAGAGCCGTAGTCTATATTCTAAGTAAATATCGCGGGTAGTAGGTGGATGGAAGCCTCATGACCGTTTTTCCTTGAAATGTATGGGAGAGGCGACCCGTGGACTTCTTTGGGCTGATGAAAATAATGACAGCAATGGAAGCAAAAAATGCATAAAAATACGTCAGTGATTTCTATAAAAAAGTTAGTAAATAAACTGCGATGACGACGAGATTGTCTTCCCTTTTAATTAAAAAATCTACTAACATTTTCCTGTTCGTAACAAAATTAGAAAATGGAAATATTAAAATTAATTGAAAATTCTGAGTGCAGCCGTTTAAAATTATTTTAAGAAAATTGGATATTAGGAAGGGCAAAATTATGACCAAAATTACGTTTTTTATTATTGACGTTTTATTTTCAAAATAACATTTTCTTAGACACCACTATAATTGAAAACACGAAATACAAAACCAAAGATTTAGAAAATTCTGTTCTGAGCTTTTTAGGCATTTTTGGCAAAAGACATTTCACATCTTGGTCGGTGGTTTTTTAAATATTTAACCGACTTTTAAATGGGATAGGATGCTGAAATTTTGCTGTGTTGTTTTTATATCACCAACGCATTATTCTGTAATTTATGAACCGATTTTAAAATTTTTATTTTACTCTGAAAGATTATATTTTTAGAATGGTCACATTGGTAAACAAATATTTGTGTGGTGAACGCAGATGTTTGTTCTCTGTCTGAGTGTTATTTTAAATATGTATTCACAAAATAATGTGTAAGTATTATATCAGCTATCTGGTTCCCATACCACAAGCTCTGCTTAGTTTGGGGCTAGATAGTGTTGCGTGGATTATCCATATTTATTATTTTTAATGTTCCACAGTAACGATGGTCCCCACGCAATGAGGGTAGACGCAGAACTACCCTCAGATTTATTCGAGCGGTCGCAGACAGTCGAGCTGAAGGGTCTTATCGAGGGCCGTCAGTATGACGTGTGGGTTACTGCTAGCACTGCCGTCGGAGAGGGCCCGGAGAGCAGAAGAGTTACTAACACACCTTTACAAAGAGGTCAGTCTGTAAAACTACCCTCAGGTTCGTTCGAGAGATTGCAGACAGTCGAACTGAAGGGTTTTATCGAGGGTCGTCAGTATGACGTGTGGGTTACTGCCAGCACTGCGGTCAAAGAGGGCCCGGAGAGCAGAAGAGTTACTAACACACCTTTACAAAGAGGTCAGTCTTTAAAACTACCCTCAGGTTCGTTCGAGCGATTGCTAACAGCCGAGTATGTAATGAGTCTGTCTTAGGTCCGTACTCCGAATCAGTGCTTGGGTCTCAGACGTGGCTCAAGCATAGCTTTTAGACATTTTTCAATAGAGAACTGTTGAAAAATCTATCCTTGAAGCTCAACTCAGACTCAAGCACTGTTGCGGATCCGCAACCGAAATCCGCACTAAAGTTCTTCGAACTAAAGTTCTTCAGTCCTAAAAGGCAATTCTTCTTCTTGTCGTGTCACTAGTTCTCAGTGTGGTGAAAGGATTTAAAGTGTGCCTCAAAAAGGGCCCTTTCGTGTACTTGACACAATTGCTATCAAACTTTTTATAATCAAAGCTGATAAGTATAAAAAAGAGGATTTTTTAGGGTTCACTGTGTACGGGAACGCACGCGGGTGCAGAGTGGGATGCTGAGATATACGCTGATTGAAGATAAAAGAGTTTATTCTGGAACTACGCTAAGATGATAAAATGATTGCTGCTAATGAGTGCGGACCGATCGCCGTCCAAAAGTGTACTGACTTAAGCTTTGGTCTCGCGATCGTAACGCACAACGCTGCGGTATGCGGTTAGTATGCGATGCCGGACACTCAATCATATGAAAAACGTCTAGAATGATCTTTTGTTCCGTCGCAGTTTGTGTCAGCGGCGAAAGGCAAGCGCGTGACGCTGCGTCAAGCTGCATACCGCAGCGTTGTGCGTTACGATCGCGAGACCAAAGCTTTAGGTAAACCGCACGGGCGCTGCCTCGTGCGACCTACATAGGCCAAAACTGCTACGCTAAGCTTTAGTGTTCAATATGTATTGAACACATTGTTTCTTACAAAACCAGTATGTGAAAGATCTAGTGTAAATTTTTGTCTAATATTTATGAATGGTGCACTTTTAACCAACAGTGGTAGCAGGAGTAGCATCTCTTGGCGGTCCAATAACTGTGGCAGTCAGGAACTCGTTAATGCTAGAGTGTCGCAGTGTTGGCTCGCCACCGCCACGAACCGTGTGGTACCACAACCAGAACATAATCACACACCACCCGAGGTTTAACAGGAATCGAGATGATAGTTTACTTATCAAAAGTAAGTATATTCATGTGTAAAAAATAAATAAAATTCATGTGTAAAAATACTATTCCACTATCCCACTAATAGCCCCTTCCCACCGGTGCATGATATCGCGCACCAGCCCGCACCAGCTCGCACGACACACCATGGGAACGGTCTCGTGTGCCGAGGTGCGCGTTAGCACAGGAGCCTCTTCTGTGTGCGTTGCCGTGCGTCGTTGTGCGCGGTGCGTGATGATCTGCAGAACCACGCACCGTAGGAAGGCAGCATAATATTATAAATGTGAAGGTTTGGATGGATGGATGTTTGTTACACAATAACGCCAAAACGGCTGAACGGATCTGGATTAATTTTGGCGTAGAGATAAATAATAATCTTGAATAGCTCATAAGCTACTTTTTATCCCGCTAAAATGGCTCCCGTAAGATGGATTTGTTTTTAATCTATAGGTATAAAAAAAAGTCGTCTTAGTTATTAGTTAAAATATTTATAACTCAAGAATAGCTGGACAGGTTTGGCTAATGTGGAGCTTAGAACATGAAGTTGAATATAGGACACTTTTTATCCCGAAAAAGTAACGAGAATAGGGCGAGCGAAGTCACGGGCGGCTAGTAAAAAAATAAGCTATTATTGCCCGACCAAAAAAAACAGTATTGCTTATACTAATCTTACTAAATATTACGAAGCCAAAGTTTGTCCTAATAATATGACACTGGCGTGGCGGTACATACATAGGTTGGATTGGCTTTGGACAAAGGCCTCCTCCAAGGCTTGCCATTTGGTGCGGTCCAGACATGATCTGCGCCACTCATAATGGGAGCTCATTTTTGTAAAATAGGGGTAAACGAAGGTATATTTTGAAAGAAAAATTCTCAAAATTGATGTCTTTTCCATGAACGTCTAATTATCTTGCTCTTAACTGTACACTTCAGTTCACAGACACTTGAGCGAACAACAAGTTTCGTAATATAAAATGCATAAAACTTCTTCAGACGGTCAAAACAGTGCGGGGAAATTTGCAATGCAAAATAAACTTTATCCAGCACAATAAGTTTTTAAAACTAAAGGTGCTTTTAGACGTCAAAATATTATTGCACAAAAAACTTATGACGACCCAAAGCGAAAAACGACCAAAAAAATAATCCCCGAGCCCAAATCCTTTAAATGGGATGATTGCGTATATTTTGTTGAAATCAGAACCTAGTCGCATCTGTCAGTTTCGACATGATTTTGAACTTCGACTGCAATAGAAAACGGATTGAATGAAACCAAACCCATCTATAAATGGAAACGATTGCAACAAGATGTAAACATGAAATAGAGAAAAGGAAATTCACGTCGTAAAACTAGTAGTAGATTACATCTCGCCATCTCGATATGGTACTAACTACAAATTACCTGTTGCTATTAAAGTGCAACAACATTTGAACTTTACCTATTATATCTAAATAATAATAAATAACAATATTAAGCACATTAAATTCTTGCGTAGGTATTATTGCTCCACTGCGTCATACATATATTTGAAGCTCGACGTTTGAAGGCAACTTTAATCTTTAAAGTTTCAGAAGCGTTTTAAGTGGAGTGCTCGTGATTGTAAAACTAAAATGCGCTAAAGTTATTTCATTAACATCAAATGTTATAACTATACTTCTTCTTATCGTGCCACTGGTTCTTTCGGACCGAGTGTGGTGAAAGGATTTTAAGTGTGCCTCAGAGAGAGGAGGCCTATGTCCAGCAGTGGACTTCTGACATAGTGATGATCTAAGAAATAGTCTCGTAGCTCTAAAATAACTTTCCGTATGTAGACGTGGCACATTTTGCTGTTTTTTTCTTATGTTCTCTTTTTTTCGGTGATAAAACGGCAGCAGGAAAAAAAATCAAAATCAACCGCAAATTTTTTTTTCTAAAATATTTTCATCAAAAGAAAAAGATTTTAGAAAAAAACTCACATGACTCCTTTCTCGACTTTTCCCTAACTCTCGTGGTTTCGGACTTAGGCTGAGATTCATAGACCGAACTTTGACTTTACTTTGATGGAAAGTTCAACTTTCAACCATAAATATATTTCATAGTTCTGTCAAGCTCTTCTTTATTCAAAATGTTGAAGGTAAACTTCGATAAACAAAGCTTACTTTGCGAAGACTCCTTTGCTGTAATGCAAAGTTACGTCTATGAATCTCGGCCTTAGCCATCACCGCCCTTCTCAAAAAACCACCCTACATAGGCATTATTTCTTGCCATGTACAGTTTGTATAAACAAATTATGCTATTCTTTTTTTTTCGTTGTTACAAGCCATGACGGCAATCTTGAATAGCTTAAAGGCTCACCAGATAACAGAGTATTTTTTCCAGGTATAGACCAATCACTCAGTGGAAACTACACCTGCTTAGCTAAGAACCTCTACGGATCTGACTCTGTAGTCTACACAGTAAAGGTAAATAGGACTTTGCATTTGATCTGATCTGATCTGATCTGATTTGATATGTAGTGTATGCGTACGCACATTTGCATAATAACAAGTTGCTTCAAAGTCAGTGCCGCCGGCACTGTTTATTACCGTATGTTATACAGGGCGTCCCACGGATATGCCACATGGAGGGAAAATACCTTGAATATTGTAGATGGAACATTTTACTGAAAGAAGACATTATTTGAATTTAAAATACAATTTTAACTTTCACAGATTTTTAAATAACTACATGGTTGAACCGGGAATCACACCCGTTACACGAGAAAAATAATCACCCTGTAGTTTTATCATACCGATCAAAAGGAACTATACATATGCCCACATAAAGAGACGCCACATGTCATGATCACATGTGGAACTCACACTTGACCTTATATGAGACTCTCTGTTACCACATTATGAGACTCCACTTGTCGTGACCATATATGTGATACTCACACCTCATAATGACCACACATGACCACATGTGAAACTCGTACGATGAGACTCCACATGATCACGAGTGAACCACATACGAGATTCCACATGACCACCTATGAGACTCCACATTATCACATGACAACTCACACGTGACCTCATATGAGACTCCACTTGTCGTGACCATTATGTGAAACTCACACGTGACCACATATGAGACTCCACATGACCACATGTGGAGTCAACTCTGACTCAAGCACTGTTTCTAAATACGGGCGTAAATGCTTGTTTTATTTAGGTACTGCCTCTACCAGACCCCCCAATTCTACGTGCAACCCCCTACAAAGACTATATCGTGGTGGAATGGGATGAAATTCGGAGCAGCAATGAGTCTTTTATCAGTGGAATCAGTAAGTTTTATTTCCTAATGAAAAACCCTTTTGTTGCTATAGCACACAGAAACACGACGCACTTAACATCAGGTGGGCCTTATGCTAGCTCCATCAGCTAGTTGTATAAAAAAAAATTCCCGTACTAATATTTATTTTTATTGATCTTTTGAAAAAACATGGATGAACAGTGTGAAAGATGACATGGATAAGAGAAGAATGAATGCAGAGATGACGGCTGACAGAGGGGAATGGAGGAGGAAGACATGTTGTGCCGACCCCACTTAGTGCAAAGACTTTTCTTTTAGTGATACTTGTTTGCTACTGGTATATGTGTGCATATGTAGTAAATAAATAAATGTCTACGTCTAAAAATCATTTCAATTTATTTATTTATATTTACAAAACTAGCAAAAATAATAAAATCTAACTCAACTTGAGGCATACAGATGTTCAGCCTAGTAATTTCACCGGCACCCACAACCTTCAAATCGAAACACAGCAATGCTGCTTCACGGTAGAAATATGCATGGTGGTAGTACGCACCCGGACGAGCCCTTCACAAAGAGTTCTACTAACTCGGTATTCTAGTATTTCTGGTTCTATCACGTAGTGAATAGGCATGAAGACAGTAATCAAGTATCGCCAAAATATTTATCTGATCTAATGAAAAAGGATTCAAAGATTTTGATATATGTATTAATTCTCTTATTAATGTCGAGATTAATAATTTATTTGTTAAAATAAATCTACAAAATACAACAATCCGCCATGATGGCTCAAACACCGGTCAGAGCGAATTACGTCACGTTTTCGTAAACGTCATTCCGATTTAGTACAAAAGCACCAATGTTTTCTGTTGATATACTATAACCGTGACGTAATAACAGACGCCATGACACCAGCGAGTGTTTTGGCGTGAATTTGAAAATTTAAATTTAAATGTACTTTTATTGCACAAAAACCTTAATTTTCTACAGAAATATGATATATTTTAGACATAATAGATACTTCTGAATATGATAGAAGAGATTTTGAAAATTAGTCGTCAGGCCTATTCCAGAGGCCCAGAGTTTAACAAAGTTTTATTTCAGGTTACAACCTAACCTACAAAGAAGGTGACGGTCCCTGGCTAGAAGCCTGGCCAGTGACCAAGGAGACCCGTATACTAGGCACGCAACAGCACACTTTAGCTGGGCTGAAGTGTGGCACTAAGTATTCAGTGCGTGTGACCGCGACAGATAATATCGGGACGTCTGCGCCAGCGCATGTTGATGTTGCGACTTTGGGATCTGGTGAGTTTAAACTTTTTGGCATATTTTTATTCATTTATGATCTTTTTCCTGTTCATAAAGTTGCTTCCCTAGGGACGCAATTCAATTAAAAAATCTGGAAGGATAAGCGGTTAAGTCATGTTTTAAATCAATTATCCCAATTTTTTAGGTAAGTATATTTTCGATCAGTCTAACTCTTAGAATTATCCCAACAGTTTAGGCCATAAAGTTAGAATTCAGAAGATTTTTTAGAAAGATTTAAGCTCTTGTTTCTAAAAGAAGTTGAATATGTCATAAGAACAGTACACAATAAATTTAGAATTCAAAAAATACAATGGTACCCAATTCTTCTTCTTATTCTTTGGAATCTAGTGTGGTGAAAGGATTTTAAGTGCGCCTCAAAGAGGCTTCTTTCGTGCACTTTTCGTCACGATGTTTTTCTTCACCGTTTGAGAGCACTGGCAGTGTTAATAAATTTTACGTACACAGACAGGGCTCCTGTGCTACCGCGCACCGACCGTTCCCATGGTGTGTCGTGCGAGCTGATCCGCCTCCGTGCGCGATATCACAGACCGTGGGAAGGGGCTACCTCTTCTTCTTAAACCACCATTGTATAACTTTACTATTTTATTAATTCCCTTAGCCCCAGTTTCACCGCGGTCTACCGACTGGTTATGGAGCAATGCCACCCATATTTACATCCAGCTTAGCGGGTGGGACGACGGAGGCTGTGACGTCACCAAATGGGACGTGGACTACCGACTAGCCGGGACCAGTACATGGACCAACGCTGAAAATAAAGCGGTAAATAATCTTCAGAGAAAAATACAATTTTAAAACACACAACACCTGTTTGCTACACATTACACCAGCATTTAACCAATAAATAATTATAAAAATAAAATAAATAATTATGTATAAGTATACCAAATGGTAAAAAAGCTAATCATTTATAAACTGTGAAAAACTGACTTGATAAACCAAACTACTGAACCGATTGCATAAAAATTTCTATGCAACGAATGCGAAAGTGTAAACTTTCAGAGATTTTTTTAAAGTATTCAGTATATTTATTGCCTTTTTCGAAACAGATTTACAACTTACAGAATTACTTGCAGCAAGAAACATAAAACAAATATAACTTATTTGTTTAAACGACGTTTAGACTTATAAAACGCACACCAAATCAGTTTTTTGCTTCTAAATATTCTAGAATATTCTTTATCATTCTCAAATGATCTAGAATAATCACCATTCCCGGGCAACGCAGGGATTCACGGCCTTATGACTTTAAAAGTAATTTTTATATTTTTTTTCGCTTGATAAAAATAAATATGTTTCTCCCTAGCCACTGGAAACCCACCTAGGTTGGAGCTACATCGAAGGCCACTACCAAGCACCATCCCTACGTTCTACCCCTACCTCCTACGCCGTAGGCGACCTAACACCTGGTCGTTGGTACCAGCTCAGAGTAACTGCTAGCAACGACGCGGGAACTGCCAAGACTATGTACAGCTATGCTACTAAGAATGTAGATGGAGGTAAGTCTTCTCTTCTAACGAAAAAAGAAATACAACATACAAAATTTATTTTCCAAAAGAACATACAAAATTAAATTACTGGGGGTCCCCGCACTAGGACAAGCTTGTATCGCGGGAGGCCAAAGTACAACAATCATGATTTCACTTTATATGTGTAAAGGCTCGAACACACCTAGTTCGCTGGCGGTAGCGATCAGTGAAACGCTGTCAAATATCGCTGTCAGATTTAAGATTTGACAGCGATATTTGACAGCGTTTCACTGTTCGCTACCGCCAGCGAACTAGGTGTGCGCAGGCCTTAACAAAAGCTTCAGTGTTGCCTTCAGTGGTTAAGCACGGGGAAGGATATTTTTTTGCTCGATCTAATTTTAATTTTTGTGTATTATTTCTTGGTGATCCTAATAAATAAATAAATAAAGCAGACAAGGCAAGCCTTGTTTCTGTGTTATCTGCTTTTCTGTGTTTTCTTTCTTCTCTCGTGTCAAGACACGAGAGAAAGAAAACTTATATGTATAACTAAAAAACAGTTTAAATATAGGTAAGCAAACCTACTCTCTTCTCTCTCTGAGAAGATTTTCAAACTCGCGGGAAGTCGGTGGACGGAGCTCAGAAACGTTCTTCCTGGAAATGTCCAGCAGTGGACTCTTCTGGATGATTGATGATGATGATGAAATCTTCTCGATTCTATGGATAATAAGAAAATAATAATGATTTTTCACAGGCACGGTAATTACCCCTCAAACCTCTTTAGCATCAAAGTGCTAATATTATTGTGTACAAAATTAAATTATAATTAAACTAATGCTCATTTTGCTCAAAATGAGTGTTCTAAACATGACTTAAATTTAAATCCTCAGGAACAAAATCATGGTTTTTTCTAGTTTATTCGATAAAAGTCCAAATATATCTTGTTATAGTGTTTTCTTATTCTGTATATCTATGTTCTTTTATTGCTGATATTCTGGCACTTGTACTACTTCTTATTGTAGTAGAGCTCTTTGTGTGTAGCTCGTCCGGGCGCGTACTACCACCATGCCTATTTCTGCCGTGAAGCAGCATTGCTGTGTTTCGATTTGAAGGGTGTGGGTGCCGGGGAAATTACTGGCACGTGAGGCTGAATATCTATATGCCTCTTGATGGACGCGGGGTAGTGCATCGTAGGGCACGTTCTTGACGTGCGTGACCTACGGAGCAATGCTTTGTTATAGGCGATAGTAACCACCTAACAGCAGGCGGGTCTATGCTATTTGTATTGAAAGAACTCTTTTATTTTCTTATACATTTTCAGTTTCTTCTTTTTGCATTTGTTCCTTTTATTTTCCCCCAGTTAGAATTGCCGTAAATAAATATATTTCAACATTTTTCTTTCCCATATTTAATTTTCAACAAAAGGTTTTAGTAGGCAATTTCAGTTAAAAATCAAATTACATTTGTTTGATTTCCCAAAGTTATTCTAATAACGTTGACAAACGTTTCTCAAACTTTTGTGCCTATTTATTGCGCTGTAATATCTTCCAGTAGGCCTACCATGAGCTCTGTCTGGTTCTGTCTCTGGCTCTGGTTTTGAGTATGTGTGAGTGCTCACCAGTTATATAGATAGTGCAATCCACGAAGGCGCGCCCCACTATTCCTCCTAACCGTTTATAGTAAATGTGTGCAAGCTTCCGTCAATGTTTGAGTGTTATCGGTACACACTAATTACCTATGAGTGCACACGCACACTACAATGAATAGACTACGGTTCGCGACTACCGCTCGGAGCAAACTCCCCGCACCCCGCGAGGGGCGCGTCTTTGTGAATTGCACTATCTATACTGTGTGTGTGACGTTTTGACGAAAGATTTGTTTAGTCAAAACTCACACAGACTCAAAACCAGAGCCAGTGACAGAGCCAGACAGAGCTTGTGGTAGGCCTACAGTTGACATTGACACAACACAAAACTTTGTCCGGATGCTTTGTCAATCAAAACTTTAGTCATCAGGCCCAAAACGTTGAAATTATGTTGTAAACGCCAAAGTTGGCGTAACTTTTGACGTCGAGTTATGGATTACGTATTTGCGTATCTATTTGAGTGTACACACGGTTGAATAATAATTGGTTTGATATTTCAATTTTTTTGTTATAATTGGAAAAAAACATATATTTGTTGCGTTTAATACAAAAGTTAGTTTTTTTTTCTTGCTATAATGTAAAAAGCAGATTAAAAATACTTTTTCAAACCCACATTATGTTCCCCACACAAATATATTATGTTATCGAACTGGGCATAAGGGGAACAAAGTGTAACGGGAACGAAGCGGGCGAAACCACGGGCGGCCACTAGTCGCCTATATACAGTAAAAAGCTGTTTGTACAAGTACTTATACTTGTAGTAAGTACACTTTTAAGTAATATTCCTTTTGCAGAAGAAATCGGTGAACCACTGCTAGAGTCTCTCGAAGGCCTGGACCTCAATATGCTGGTCATCATCTGCAGTTCCATCCTGCTGGTCGTCTGTCTGATTGCCTTTGTCTATATACTGCTGAAAAGACGGTACGTATTTTGAATAACATCAGAGTGTTTTGAGTTTAATTTACAAATATCTGAAGGGTGATTGCATATTGCTGCTTGTATAATGGGGTATGCTCTGAAGAACTGTTTGACATCATTCTACCATCGCACTGCTCGCCATAGGCAGAGAGTTCATCCTCACACCTTAGAGCCTGGGTGCATGGTCGCGCACCGTTCGGTTTCAGAGGAACTTCCTCCCGCGAACACTCAGGCTGTGGAATGATCTCCCTGCTGAGGTTTTCCCAAAGACTTAGCATGGGGTTCTTCAACAAGGGCGTTTTAAAAGTTTTATAGTATTGCAGTCGTACATAGGTTACGGTAACCGCTTTCCATCAGGAGTATGCTTGTTCGTCAACTTAATTGTATAAAAAAAATTGTTGCAATCAAAAGCTAGTCTATCAATTTTGACATTATTTTGAATAAAAATAGTCTTCTGGTCACTTTAGGCCAGCCTCAAACAGATTTCAACGACTTTTTCTACTCATACTTTTCCATAGGCATACGTTCACATCGCAATACCGGCATTCGATCGCAGAAGACGCCAAGTCTCGTCACGAGAGTGTGACGTCACACTCTGAACACAAGGACCGGTATGCTTCTGCCGCACCCAGAATATACACGTCCCCGGCGCATCCGCTGAAAGGGGGGAAAAGTGGTAAGTTTGACTCGATTGACCAGTATTCTGACTCTGACTCTGACTCTGACTCTGGCTCTGACTCTGGCTCTGATTCTGACTTTGACTCTGACTTTGACTCTGACTCTGGTTTTTATGATTCTCTTTTTGTTGGAAAGAAGATATTTCAAATGTGGTTCCATGATAAGTTTGATGATGGCAGACCAGAGAAATCGAGGGGATCTTAGGGGGCGACTAGTGCGGTTGTAAGTTTTTCAATAAGTATTTTATATCAAAATCAGTTCAGCAGTTTGGACATGAAGTTGGTTTCTCAAGTTTTTTATACTTTACTTGTGTATTCTGTTACACAATGTCTCCTTCAATCAATAAAATATACTTTGACTTTCCTCATTTAACCACATCTCATCCGTACAGAAATGTTCGAGATAAGTCCATACGCGGAATTCGCTCTCGGCTTCCGGACCTTCGACCACGTGGAGAACCAGGACCTGCCGATGCCTAGTAGACTGCCGAGCAGACCCAGGTTCGATACCGGTAAGTGCTTAGCGGTAGGCTTTTTTTCTAGAACAAAACTTAATCAAGTCTATTTTAAGTATCAAATAGTTTTTTGTTTGATGCTGACGGGCTGACGACACTTTGATTGCGCGAATTTGGTGGCCAGAAAAGGATGCGTGTGAACTTAGCAGATCATTGTCCAGCAGATCAAAAAAAAAAGTGAGTTCTATTCGCATGCAGCATAGTTCTACAGTTCCTGATACTTTTCAGGAATAGTTCTGGCCTGAAAACCTGAAAAAAAAACAATTGAAAATATGCTCTGCCAACTTCCCGTAGCAGATCATTTTTCACCAATAAAATAAAAAAAAATATTTTCATGTGCCTAAAGCTCTGCTCTACAGTTCCTGATACTTTTCAGAAATAGTTCTGGCCTGAAAACCTGAAAAAAGTGATTTGAACAAAAAATATTAATATTTTTTTTATGGTTTTAAAACAGTTTAAAACAGTTTGCAAGAGCTAGAACTCTTTCGTCTCTCATAGATCCATACTAGAGCTACTACCTAGAACTTGAATGAAGTCTGGAACTCACGCAAAAAAACCAGCAGAGCAGGGTTGAAAGTTTAAAATATTTTTTTTATAGTGTTAAGGGGTTCGTAAAAACTAGCACTCTCGCGTTTATCATAGGTCCTTATAAGACCTATTACCTACAAATTGAATCAAGTCTAGAACTCACGCAAAAAACCAGCAGAGCAGGGTTGAAAATTTAAAATATTTTTTTTATAGTGTTAAGGGGTTCGTAAAAACTAGCACTCTCGCGTTTATCATAGGTCCTTATAAGACCTATTACCTACAAATTGAATCAAGTCTGGAACTCACGCAAAAAAACCAGCAGAGCAGGGTTGAAAGTTTAAAATATTTTTTTTATAGTGTTAAGGGGTTCGTAGAAAATAGCACTCTCGCGTTTATCATAGGTCCTTATAAGCCCTATAACCTACAAATTGAATCAAGTCTGGAACTCACGCAAAACGTTCAGCAGAGCAGGGTTGAAAGTTTAAAATATTTTTTTTATAGTGTTAAGGGGTTCGTAGAAACTAGCACTCTCGCGTTTATCATAGGTCCTTATAAGCCCTATAACCTACAAATTGAATCAAGTCTGGAACTCACGCAAAACGTTCAGCAGAGCAGGGTTGAAAGTTTAAAATATTTTTTTTATAGTGTTAAGGGGTTCGTAAAAACTAGCACTCTCGCGTTTATCATAGGTCCTTATAAGACCTATTACCTACAAATTGAATCAAGTCTAGAACTCACGCAAAAAACCAGCAGAGCAGGGTTGAAAATTTAAAATATTTTTTTTATAGTGTTAAGGGGTTCGTAAAAACTAGCACTCTCGCGTTTATCATAGGTCCTTATAAGACCTATTACCTACAAATTGAATCAAGTCTGGAACTCACGCAAAAAAACCAGCAGAGCAGGGTTGAAAGTTTAAAATATTTTTTTTATAGTGTTAAGGGGTTCGTAGAAAATAGCACTCTCGCGTTTATCATAGGTCCTTATAAGCCCTATAACCTACAAATTGAATCAAGTCTGGAACTCACGCAAAACGTTCAGCAGAGCAGGGTTGAAAGTTTAAAATATTTTTTTTATAGTGTTAAGGGGTTCGTAGAAACTAGCACTCTCGCGTTTATCATAGGTCCTTATAAGCCCTATAACCTACAAATTGAATCACGTCTGGAACTCACGCAAAACGTTCAGCAGAGCAGGGTTGAAAGTTTAAAATATTTTTTTTATAGTGTTAAGGGGTTCGTAGAAACTAGCACTCTCAAGTTTATCATAGGTCCTTATAAGCCCTATAACTTACAAATTGAATTACGTCTGGAACTCACGCAAACCGTTCAGCAGAGCAGGGTTGAAAGTTTAAAATATTTTTTTTATAGTGTTAAGGGGTTCGTAGAAACTAGCACTCTCGCGTTTATCATAGGTCCTTATAAGCCCTATAACCTACAAATTGAATCACGTCTGGAACTCACGCAAAACGTTCAGCAGAGCAGGGTTGAAAGTTTAAAATAATTTTTTTATATTGTTAAGGGGTTCGTAGAAACTAGCACTCTCAAGTTTATCATAGGTCCTTATAAGCCCTATACCCTACAAATTGAATTAAGTCTGGAACTCACGCAAAAAAACCAGCAGAGCAGGGTTGAAAGTTTAAATTATTTTTTTTATAGTGTTAAGGGGTTCGTAGAAACCAGCACTCTCGCGTTTATCATAGGTCCTTATAAGCCCTATAACCTACAAATTGAATCAAGTCTGGAACTCACGCAAACCGTTCAGCAGAGCAGGGTTGAAAGTTTAAAATATTTTTTTTATAGTGTTAAGGGGTTCGTAAAAACTAGCACTCTCGCGTTTATCATAGGTCCTTATAAGCCCTATAACCTACAAATTGAATTAAGTCTGGAACTCACGCAAAAAAACCAGCAGAGCAGGGTTGAAAGTTTAAAATATTTTTTTTATAGTGTTAAGGGGTTCGTAGAAACTAGCACTCTCGCGTTTATCATAGGTCCTTATAAGCCCTATAACCTACAAATTGAATCAAGTCTGGAACTCACGCAAAACAATCAGCAGAGCAGGGTTGAAAGTTTAAAATATTTTTTTTATAGTGTTAAGGGGTTCGTAAAAACTAGCACTCTCGCGTTTATCATAGGTCCTTAAAAGCCCTATAACCTACAAATTGAATTAAATCTGGAACTCACGCAAAACGACCAGCAGAGCAGGGTTGAAAGTTTAAAATATTTTTTTTATAGTGTTTAGGGGTTCGTAGAAACTAGCACTCTCGCGTTTATCATAGGTCCTTATAAGCCCTATAACCTACAAATTGAATCACGTCTGGAACTCACGCAAAACGTTCAGCAGAGCAGGGTTGAAAGTTTAAAATATTTTTTTTATAGTGTTAAGGGGTTCGTAGAAACTAGCACTCTCGCGTTTATCATAGGTCCTTATAAGCCCTATATTATACAAATTGAATTACGTCTGGAACTCACGCAAAACGTTCAGCAGAGCAGGGTTGAAAGTTTAAAATATTTTTTTTATAGTGTTTAGGGGTTCGTAAAAACTAGCACTCTCGCGTTTATCATAGGTCCTTATAAGCCCTATAACCTACAAATTGAATTAAGTCTGGAACTCACGCAAAAAAACCAGCAGAGCAGGGTTGAAAGTTTAAAATATTTTTTTTATAGTGTTAAGGGGTTCGTAGAAACTAGCACTCTCGCGTTTATCATAGTTCCTTATAAGCCCTATAACCTACAAATTGAATCAAGTCTGGAACTCACGCAAAACGTTCAGCAGAGCAGGGTTGAAAGTTTAAAATATTTTTTTTATAGTGTTAAGGGGTTCGTAAAAACTAGCACTCTCGCGTTTATAATAGGTCCTTAAAAGCCCTATAACCTACAAATTGAATTAAATCTGAAACTCACGCAAAACGACCAGCAGAGCAGGGTTGAAAGTTAAAAATATTTTTTTTATAGTGTTAAGGGGTTCGTAGAAACTAGCACTCTCGCGTTTATCATAGGTCCTTATAAGCCCTATAACCTACAAATTGAATCACGTCTGGAACTCACGCAAAACGTTCAGCAGAGCAGGGTTGAAAGTTTAAAATATTTTTTTTATATTGTTAAGGGGTTCGTAGAAACTAGCACTCTCGCGTTTATCATAGGTCCTTATAAGCCCTATAACTTACAAATTGAATTAAGTCTGGAACTCACGCAAACCGTTCAGCAGAGCAGGGTTGAAAGTTTAAAATATTTTTTTTATAGTGATAAGGGGTTCGTAAAAACTAGCACTCTCGCGTTTATCATAGGTCCTTATAAGCCCTATAACTTACAAATTGAATTTCGTCTGGAACTCACGCAAACCGTTCAGCAGAGCAGGGTTGAAAGTTTAAAATATTTTTTTTATAGTGTTAAGGGGTTCGTAGAAACTAGCACTCTCGCGTTTATCATAGGTCCTTATAAGCCCTATAACTTACAAATTGAATTAAGTCTGGAACTCACGCAAACCGTTCAGCAGAGCAGGGTTGAAAGTTTAAAATATTTTTTTTATAGTGATAAGGGGTTCGTAAAAACTAGCACTCTCGCGTTTATCATAGGTCCTTATAAGCCCTATAACTTACAAATTGAATTTCGTCTGGAACTCACGCAAACCGTTCAGCAGAGCAGGGTTGAAAGTTTAAAATATTTTTTTTATAGTGTTAAGGGATTCGTAGAAACTAGCACTCTCGCGTTTATCATAGGTCCTTATAAGCCCTATAACCTACAAATTGAATTAAGTCTGGAACTCACGCAAAAAAACCAGCAGAGCAGGGTTGAAAGTTTAAATTATTTTTTTTATAGTGTTAAGGGGTTCGTAGAAACTAGCACTCTCGCGTTTATCATAGGTCCTTATAAGCCCTATAACCTACAAATTGAATCAAGTCTGGAACTCACGCAAAACGTTCAGCAGAGCAGGGTTGAAAGTTTAAAATATTTTTTTTTATAGTGTTAAGGGGTTCGTAAAAACTAGCACTCTCGCGTTTATCATAGGTCCTTAAAAGCCCTATAACCTACAAATTGAATTAAATCTGGAACTCACGCAAAACGACCAGCAGAGCAGGGTTGAAAGTTTAAAATATTTTTTTTATAGTGTTAAGGGGTTCGTAGAAACTAGCACTCTCGCGTTTATCATAGGTCCTTATAAGCCCTATAACCTACAAATTGAATCACGTCTGGAACTCACGCAAAACGTTCAGCAGAGCAGGGTTGAAAGTTTAAAATATTTTTTTTATAGTGTTAAGGGGTTCGTAGAAACTAGCACTCTCGCGTTTATCATAGGTCCTTATAAGCCCTATAACCTACAAATTGAATCACGTCTGGAACTCACGCAAAACGTTCAGCAGAGCAGGGTTGAAAGTTTAAAATATTTTTTTTATAGTGTTAAGGGGTTCGTAGAAACTAGCACTCTCGCGTTTATCATAGGTCCTTATAAGCCCTATATTATACAAATTGAATTAAGTCTGGAACTCACGCAAAAAAACCAGCAGAGCAGGGTTGAAAGTTTAAATTTTTTTTTTTATAGTGTTAAGGGGTTCGTAGAAACTAGCACTCTCGCGTTTATCATAGGTCCTTATAAGCCCTATAACCTACAAATTGAATCAAGTCTGGAACTCACGCAAACCGTTCAGCAGAGCAGGGTTGAAAGTTTAAAATATTTTTTTTATAGTGTTAAGGGGTTCGTAAAAACTAGCACTCTCGCGTTTATCATAGGTCCTTATAAGCCCTATAACCTACAAATTGAATTAAGTCTGGAACTCACGCAAAAAAACCAGCAGAGCAGGGTTGAAAGTTTAAATTATTTTTTTTATAGTGTTAAGGGGTTCATAGAAACTAGCACTCTCGCGTTTATCATAGGTCCTTATAAGCCCTATAACCTACAAATTGAATCAAGTCTGGAACTCACGCAAACCGTTCAGCAGAGCAGGGTTGAAAGTTTAAAATATTTTTTTTATAGTGTTAAGGGGTTCGTAGAAACTAGCACTCTCGCGTTTATCATAGTTCCTTATAAGCCCTATAACCTACAAATTGAATCAAGTCTGGAACTCACGCAAAACGTTCAGCAGAGCAGGGTTGAAAGTTCAAAATATTTTTTTTATAGTGTTAAGGGGTTCGTAAAAACTAGCACTCTCGCGTTTATAATAGGTCCTTAAAAGCCCTATAACCTACAAATTGAATTAAATCTGGAACTCACGCAAAACGACCAGCAGAGCAGGGTTGAAAGTTAAAAATATTTTTTTTATAGTGTTAAGGGGTTCGTAGAAACTAGCACTCTCAAGTTTATCATAGGTCCTTATAAGCCCTATAACCTACAAATTGAATCACGTCTGGAACTCACGCAAAACGTTCAGCAGAGCAGGGTTGAAAGTTTAAAATATTTTTTTTATAGTGTTAAGGGGTTCGTAGAAACTAGCACTCTCAAGTTTATCATAGGTCCTTATAAGCCCTATAACCTTCAAATTGAATCACGTCTGGAACTGACGCAAAACGTTCAGCAGAGCAGGGTTGAAAGTTTAAAATATTTTTTTTATATTGTTAAGGGGTTCGTAGAAACAAGCACTCTCGCGTTTATCATAGGTCCTTATAAGCCCTATAACCTACAAATTGAATTAAACTGGAACTCACGCAAAACGACCAGCAGAGCAGGGTTGAAAGTTTAAAATATTTTTTTTATAGTGTTAAGGGGTTCGTAGAAACTAGCACTCTCGCGTTTATCATAGGTCCTTATAAGCCCTATAACCTACAAATTGAATCACTTTGGAACTCACGCAAAACGACCAGCAGAGCAGGGTTAATAGTTTAAAATATTTTTTTTATAGTGTTAAGTTAAGTTTTTAAAGTGTTTTTATTTGTGTTTTTTTATACTGAGTTCTAGTTTTTTGGCGTGAGTTCCAGGCTTGATTCAAATATAAGGTTATAGGGCTTATAAGGACCTATGATAAACACGAGAGTGCTAGTTTATACGAACCCCTTAACACTATAAAAAAATATTTTAAACTTTCAACCCTGCTCTGCTGGTTTTTTTGCGTGAGTTCCAGACTTGATTCAAATATATGGTAATAGGTCTTATAAGGATCTATGATAAACGCGAGAGTGCTAGTTTCTACGAACCCCTTAACACTATAAAAAAAATATTTTAAACTTTCAACCCTGCTCTGCTGAACGTTTTGCGTGAGTTCCAGACGTGATTCAATTTGTAGGTTATAGGGCTTATAAGGACCTATGATAAACGCGAGAGTGCTAGTTTCTACGAACCCCTTAACACTATAAAAAAAATATTTTAAACTTTCAACCCTGCTCTGCTGAACGTTTTGCGTGAGTTCCAGACTTGATTCAATTTGTAGGTTATAGGGCTTATAAGGACCTATGATAAACGCGAGAGTGCTAGTTTCTACGAACCCCTTAACACTATAAAAAAAATATTTTAAACTTTCAACCCTGCTCTGCTGGTTTTTTTGCGTGAGTTCCAGACTTAATTCAATTTGTAGGTTATAGGGCTTATAAGGACCTATGATAAACGCGAGAGTGCTAGTTTTTACGAACCCCTTAACACTATAAAAAAAATATTTTAAACTCTCAACCCTGCTCTGCTGAACGGTTTGCGTGAGTTCCAGACTTGATTCAATTTGTAGGTTATAGGGCTTATAAGGACCTATGATAAACGCGAGAGTGCTAGTTTCTACGAACCCCTTAACACTATAAAAAAAATAATTTAAACTTTCAACCCTGCTCTGCTGGTTTTTTTGCGTGAGTTCCAGACTTAATTCAATTTGTAGGTTATAGGGCTTATAAGGACCTATGATAAACTTGAAAGTGCTAGTTTCTACGAACCCCTTAACAATATAAAAAAAATATTTTAAACTTTCAACCCTGCTCTGCTGAACGTTTTGCGTGAGTTCCAGACGTGGTTCAATTTGTAGGTTATAGGGCTTATAAGGACCTATGATAAACGCGAGAGTGCTTGTTTCTACGAACCCCTTAACACTATAAAAAAAATATTTTTAACTTTCAACCCTGCTCTGCTGGTCGTTTTGCGTGAGTTTCAGATTTAATTCAATTTGTAGGTTATAGGGCTTTCAAGGACCTATTATAAACGCGAGAGTGCTAGTTTCTACGAACCCCTTAACACTATAAAAAAAATATTTTAAACTTTCAACTCTGCTCTGCTGGTCGTTTTGCGTGAGTTCCAGATTTACTTCAATTTGTAGGTTATAGGGCTTTTAAGGACCTATGATAAACGCGAGAGTGCTAGTTTTTACGAACCCCTTAACACTATAAAAAAAATATTTTAAACTTTCAACCCTGCTCTGCTGAACGTTTTGCGTGAGTTCCAGACTTGATTCAATTTGTAGGTTATAGGGCTTATAAGGACCTATGATAAACGCGAGAGTGCTAGTTTCTACGAACCCCTTAACACTATAAAAAAAATATTTTAAACTTTCAACCCTGCTCTGCTGGTTTTTTTGCGTGAGTTCCAGACTTAATTCAATTTGTAGGTTATAGGGCTTATAAGGACCTATGATAAACGCGAGAGTGCTAGTTTTTACGAACCCCTTAACACTATAAAAAAAATATTTTAAACTTTCAACCCTGCTCTGCTGAACGGTTTGCGTGAGTTCCAGACTTGATTCAATTTGTAGGTTATAGGGCTTATAAGGACCTATGATAAACGCGAGAGTGCTAGTTTCTACGAACCCCTTAACACTATAAAAAAAATAATTTAAACTTTCAACCCTGCTCTGCTGGTTTTTTTGCGTGAGTTCCAGACTTAATTCAATTTGTAGGTTATAGGGCTTATAAGGACCTATGATAAACGCGAGAGTGCTAGTTTTTACGAACCCCTTAACACTATAAAAAAAATATTTTAAACTTTCAACCCTGCTCTGCTGAACGGTTTGCGTGAGTTCCAGACTTGATTCAATTTGTAGGTTATAGGGCTTATAAGGACCTATGATAAACGCGAGAGTGCTAGTTTCTACGAACCCCTTAACACTATAAAAAAAAAAATTTAAACTTTCAACCCTGCTCTGCTGGTTTTTTTGCGTGAGTTCCAGACTTAATTCAATTTGTAGGTTAAAGGGCTTATAAGGACCTATGATAAACGCGAGAGTGCTAGTTTTTACGAACCCCTTAACACTATAAAAAAAATATTTTAAACTTTCAACCCTGCTCTGCTGGTTTTTTTGCGTGAGTTCCAGACTTAATTCAATTTGTAGGTTATAGGGCTTATAAGGACCTATGATAAACGCGAGAGTGCTAGTTTTTACGAACCCCTAAACACTATAAAAAAAATATTTTAAACTTTCAACCCTGCTCTGCTGAACGTTTTGCGTGAGTTCCAGACGTAATTCAATTTGTATAATATAGGGCTTATAAGGACCCATGATAAACTTGAGAGTGCTAGTTTCTACGAACCCCTTAACAATATAAAAAAATTATTTTAAACTTTCAACCCTGCTCTGCTGAACGTTTTGCGTGAGTTCCAGACGTGATTCAATTTGTAGGTTATAGGGCTTATAAGGACCTATGATAAACGCGAGAGTGCTAGTTTCTACGAACCCCTTAACATTATAAAAAAAATATTTTAAACTTTCAACCCTGCTCTGCTGGTTTTTTTGCTTGAGTTCCAGACTTAATTCAATTTGTAGGTTATAGGGCTTATAAGGACCTATGATAAACGCGAGAGTGCTAGTTTTTACGAACCCCTTAACACTATAAAAAACATATTTTAAACTTTCAACCCTGCTCTGCTGAACGGTTTGCGTGAGTTCCAGACTTGATTCAATTTGTAGGTTATAGGGCTTATAAGGACCTATGATAAACGCGAGAGTGCTAGTTTCTACGAACCCCTTAACACTATAAAAAAAATATTTTTAACTTTCAACCCTGCTCTGCTGGTCGTTTTGCGTGAGTTTCAGATTTAATTCAATTTGCAGGTTATAGGGCTTTCAAGGACCTATTATAAACGCGAGAGTGCTAGTTTTTACGAACCCCTTAACACTATAAAAAAAATATTTTAAACTTTCAACCCTGCTCTGCTGAACGTTTTGCGTGAGTTCCAGACTTGATTCAATTTGTAGGTTATAGGGCTTATAAGGAACTATGATAAACGCGAGAGTGCTAGTTTCTACGAACCCCTTAACACTATAAAAAAAATATTTTAAACTTTCAACCCTGCTCTGCTGGTTTTTTTGCGTGAGTTCCAGACTTAATTCAATTTGTAGGTTATAGGGCTTATAAGGACCTATGATAAACGCGAGAGTGCTAGTTTTTACGAACCCCTAAACACTATAAAAAAAATATTTTAAACTTTCAACCCTGCTCTGCTGAACGTTTTGCGTGAGTTCCAGACGTAATTCAATTTGTATAATATAGGGCTTATAAGGACCTATGATAAACGCGAGAGTGCTAGTTTCTACGAACCCCTTAACACTATAAAAAAAATATTTTAAACTTTCAACCCTGCTCTGCTGAACGTTTTGCGTGAGTTCCAGACGTGATTCAATTTGTAGGTTATAGGGCTTATAAGGACCTATGATAAACGCGAGAGTGCTAGTTTTTACGAACCCCTTAACACTATAAAAAAAATATTTTAAACTTTCAACCCTGCTCTGCTGAACGTTTTGCGTGAGTTCCAGACTTAATTCAATTTGTAGGTTATAGGGCTTATAAGGACCTATGATAAACGCGAGAGTGCTAGTTTTTACAAACCCCTTAACACTATAAAAAAAATATTTTAAACTTTCAACCCTGCTCTGCTGAACGGTTTGCGTGAGTTCCAGACTTGATTCAATTTGTAGGTTATAGGGCTTATAAGGACCTATGATAAACGCGAGAGTGCTAGTTTCTACGAACCCCTTAACACTATAAAAAAAATAATTTAAACTTTCAACCCTGCTCTGCTGGTTTTTTTGCGTGAGTTCCAGACTTAATTCAATTTGTAGGTTATAGGGCTTATAAGGACCTATGATAAACTTGAGAGTGCTAGTTTCTACGAACCCCTAAACAATATAAAAAAAATATTTTAAACTTTCAACCCTGCTCTGCTGAACGTTTTGCGTGAGTTCCAGACGTGATTCAATTTGTAGGTTATAGGGCTTATAAGGACCTATGATAAACTTGAGAGTGCTAGTTTCTACGAACCCCTTAACAATATAAAAAAAATATTTTAAACTTTCAACCCTGCTCTGCTGAACGTTTTGCGTGAGTTCCAGACGTGATTCAATTTGTAGGTTATAGGGCTTATAAGGACCTATGATAAACGCGAGAGTGCTAGTTTCTACGAACCCCTTAACATTATAAAAAAAATATTTTAAACTTTCAACCCTGCTCTGCTGAACGTTTTGCGTGAGTTCCAGACGTGATTCAATTTGTAGGTTATAGGGCTTATAAGGACCTATGATAAACGCGAGAGTGCTAGTTTCTACGAACCCCTTAACACTATAAAAAAAATATTTTAAACTTTCAACCCTGCTCTGCTGGTTGTTTTGCGTGAGTTCCAGATTTGATTCAATTTGTAGGTTATAGGGCTTTTAAGGACCTATTATAAACGCGAGAGTGCTAGTTTTTACGAACCCCTTAACACTATAAAAAAAATATTTTAAACTTTCAACCCTGCTCTGCTGAACGTTTTGCGTGAGTTCCAGACTTGATTCAATTTGTAGGTTATAGGGCTTATAAGGACCTATGATAAACGCGAGAGTGCTATTTTCTGCGAAGCCCTTAACACTATAAAAAAAATATTTTAAACTTTCAACCCTGCTCTGCTGGTTTTTTTGCGTGAGTTCCAGACTTGATTCAATTTGTAGGTAATAGGTCTTTTAAGGACCTATGATAAACGCGAGAGTGCTAGTTTTTACGAACCCCTTAACACTATAAAAAAAATATTTTAAATTTTCAACCCTGCTCTGCTGGTTTTTTTGCGTGAGTTCTAGACTTGATTCAATTTGTAGGTAATAGGTCTTATAAGGACCTATCCTATGATAAACGCGAGAGTGCTAGTTTTTACGAACCCCTTAACACTATAAAAAAAATATTTTAAACTTTCAACCCTGCTCTGCTGGTTTTTTTGCGTGAGTTCCAGACTTGATTCAAGTTCTAGGTAGTAGCTCTAGTATGGATCTATGAGAGACGAAAGAGTTCTAGCTCTTGCAAACTGTTTAAAACCATAAAAAAAATATTAATATTTTTTGTTCAAATCACTTTTTTCAGGTTTTCAGGCCAGAACTATTTCTGAAAAGTATCAGGAACTGTAGAGCAGAGCTTTAGGCACATGAAAATATTTTTTTTTATTTTATTGGTGAAAAATGATCTGCTACGGGAAGTTGGCAGAGCATATTTTCAATTGTTTTTTTTTCAGGTTTTCAGGCCAGAACTATTCCTGAAAAGTATCAGGAACTGTAGAACTATGCTGCATGCGAATAGAACTCACTTTTTTTTTTGATCTGCTGGACAATGATCTGCTAAGTTCACACGCATCAGAAAAGGCATAAAAACGTTTTTCCTGTGAATTGATCGGAGAAGTATAATTTTATAACCAATTGTGCTTGGAAGATTTTTTCTTATCGACTATAACAAGATGCTATAAAAATAATTAAGCGAAGCATAATTTGAACTGAACATCGCGACCATCTTTCCAACTCTCAAGCTAATTAATTCCAATTGTCCAACTTTTAAGAATTATATTTTTTAATTAGTTTTCAACTCGCGAGAAACTTTGACTTTGTGGAAATGGAAGTGAAAATGGTAATAATGAAAGTTCGAACGATTCAAATTTTTTCGAGAACTGACTATTATACGGAGAAAGTATATGCGAATGCTCGTGGCTTTGCTTACAGTTAAAGGTTGTCAGAAACAAAAATCATCATCATCAGCCCCAAAAAGAGAATATGATTCTGGAAAAAAACAAACTTCAAGAAGTACATTATTTTAGAAAAAAACCTTGAATAGATGCTTCTACAAAAACTTACTACACACTAGACGAGTTCTTTAACGACGAAAGAAAAGAATAACGTTATTTATAAATATGTAATTATAAATTATAATTGTCGGTATGCATTTTTTTCTAGATATTTCTTTTGAGGACCTCCTTGACCTTTTCATACGACATGACGGCGATTTTTGCTTTAATTTGGCTCATGTAGCTTATTCTTGGTCTTCCCTTTCCTCTCTTTCATTCTACTTTTATTTAAGGGTATTTCTGATAAAATATATAACGTCCAATAAATTACGAAATGTCTATTCTTTGCTTTTACGTAGACATTGTAGCCATCGTATTGTTTCCCAAATTTTCCCTAAAATCTCGTGGTTTCAGTCCATTTCCGCTCATCTATCTTGATATTATTAAATAATATTAATGGTTGCGGTCGGAGTTTGGACAGACAGACAGAATTGCGAGTTTATAGGGTAATGGATC
The DNA here is from genome assembly GCA_947578465.1 of Thera obeliscata. NCBI lineage: Eukaryota > Metazoa > Arthropoda > Insecta > Lepidoptera > Geometridae > Thera > Thera obeliscata. The sequence continues at coordinate 6,181,191 of OX387923.1, read as the reverse complement.
GATGTCGGCGAAATGTTTACAGTTGAAGGCTGGTCTTACAGCTCAGTTGGTAGTAACTCTGGCTTCTGCGATGTAGGTTGGATTCCAAAAAGAGCATTCATGTGGCGAACTAGTGGTTTTTTGACGTGACAACGTCTTATAATTCGATTGAGCCGGCTGCACGCACGAAAAAAACATGACTCATGCGGCGATACCTCGCTCTGACGCGTTCCATTTAAGGCTTGAAGTGCAAGCGAGAGCGCGGAACGAGCGACAAAGAGTCACAATCGGCCTCCGCGTTCGGCAGCGTTCGACATCTGTCTCTCTCCTACTTGAGTGAGCGATGCGTCTGCGTGGACAGCTGTATGACGTTGTCACGTTCAACTATCGTCAGTAAACCGACTTTACAGACAACCGATTTTGTTAGTAGTAGGGTCTTTGTGATGGCTCGTCCGGGGAAATACTACCACCATGACTATTTCTGCCGTGAAGCAGCATTGCTGTGTTTTGGTTTGCAGGGTGTGGGTGCCGGTGAAATTACTGGCTCGGAGGCTGAATGTCTGTATGCCTCGAGTTGATGGACGCATGGCAGTGAACCGTAGGGCACGTTCCTGACGTGCGTAACCTACAAGGCAATCAAAACTTCTTTTGTTGCTATCAAAACCTAGTCGCATGCTTCAGATTTAAAATTATTTTGAGCTTAGTTATTTGAGCAGACTGAAACAAAACAAATGTTTGACAAAAAACGATTGAACGATTGAAAACGAGATAGCGAATACGATCTTCGCTTTGTAAAAGTATGGCAACGGATAGATAGTGGTCGAAAAATGATGTCAACAGATGTGTGCCATAATTTTTGATCACCATTTTTTTGTTAGTATCAAATTGTTTCTGCAATCTGTCCTATAATTTATTTAACATCGTGAGTATTTTTATTTATTTTCTTATGCAAAAGGTTTTCAGCCCTTTTTCTAATCAAAATGTCGCGTCTCAAGCTAAGAATTCAATAAATACTTGAAGATTGGTTCAAGAATTTTCAATAAGCGAACATTTGCGTTCCGAACTGGGAAATTTTATGTCTGATTTGTTACATTCCATTTCAAAAGATGTATCAGCGTTTATAAATATCGGTATTTCTCACAGTAAAAATAAAATCATCCAAAAAAATTAATTATAACCATATCTTTGAATAAATAAAATAACTGATTGATGTGGACAATCCACACAACACTATCTAGCCCCAAGTTAGGCAAAGCTTGTACTATGGGAACCAAATATAGCTGTTATAATACTGACATGATATTTTGTTGCGAATACATACTTAGAATACAATATAACAGACAGAGAACAAAAAACATCGTGGACAATCCACGCAACACTATTTAGCCCCAAATAAACCAGATTTTTTTATTTTTTAAATACACTATTTAGAATATAATATAACACCCAGACCGAACAAACATCTGTGTTCATCACACATTATGTTCGTTGTCGTTGGAGATCGAACCCACGACCTAGGGTGCAGAAAGCCGAGCTAAAATTGTAGTTTATTTAAAATCGGTATAGTAACAAACAATTTGTGGCTAAATAACCACCCCTAACTAGTTCTGCTTTCTGCACCGTAAGTCGTGCGTGGGTACCGTAATGAAAGTTCATTCAAATTATTCTTAATTTTTTTATTTTTTTTCAGAAACGAGCTTCCAAACCCGCTCCGAGTCAGATGACAGTGACAGCACGTCAAAAGCTACTGTCAACGTGGTACCCCGACGTAAGTTATGACGTCATCATGTCAGCCACAGGCCAACTTTTCAATTTTTTTCTGTTATTTTGGGAAGTCCTACAGCTTTTTAATTTTAATTGTTTTTCTTGTGTTATTTTGAGTTCTGTTGTGTAATTTCGTAGCTCAAAGCGTTAGTAGTTGGAATGAAAGTGTATTATGGGGATATTCTTATTTGATCAAAAATGTTTTTGATGGTTTTGAAAAAAAAAACGAGCACCATTTATTTTCAAGGCCGACGAGGGCTGACTTGTCTATTGACTGACTTGAATGGACTAAAAACTATTTTATTTATGTAATATATCCACACTCGACCCTGGCAAAATTGATCCAAAATGGACAGATGCCATAATTAAGAAGAATAACTTTTCCGCTATCTCTATTTTTCCCCGACTAGTGATGTGTCTCGTTGCCCGGTCGCAGTAGTGATGTCCTATTCCCAAAACCGGCTAACAGTAGAGACATAAATAATTATATTTATGGATTTTTTTTGGTTTCAGGACACTGTAGAACACCGCACCATAACAGATAACAACTAAAATAAGTAGAGTTATTAATAAATATCAAATGTAAAAATTGTATTATTTACTTAAAAGTAAATTAATTAAATATAAGCATATCAAATGCTAAATGCATATTTATGTAATTTAGTTATTATTCTAATATTTGTCTTGTTCAATTTTGCTACGGACCAAAAAAGTGTCTAATTCTGAAAAATGCCAAAGAAAGAGTTCGATATAAAAACGACAAGTCCAGAACTAGAACTGACGAACTTTTTTTGTAATTCTTAAAGTAAATTTACTGAATAACTGCCATTTTTTTATATTTTTCTTATAATGTTTTTTTTTGCAACGCCAAAAATAGCTCAGTCGAAATACGAATTTGTTTTTATAATTTCTACTATATTTTGAAAGACTGATGTTTTAAAATTTAAACATAGATATAAATTATTACTTCGGTGTCAAAATTGTTACATTTACTGCCAACATTCTCCTTTAGGCGTTAGAACTTTGTCTAATTCAACAAGGGTAATACCGAGCAAGCTATAAAACACTCACGGTACGAACTAACAGGCATTTATTTATTATGACACTGGCCGATATGCGACTCATGTTCATGTCTAGAACATAAAAAAATGATATAAATGTGTGAATTTTAAAACACTGAACAATATTCGTAAGTTCTACAATCGTATTCCATAATGCAAAGAAGACTTTCTGAGCAAAAACTTGTATGGAGAAATGATGAGACAACTAGTTTTGATCATGTCTACGTAACGTATTGCTCATCTTTCGCCCATACAAAAGAGAGAACAACGGCGAAACAAATTGTTCAAACTGATCAAGTAAACGAAGTCTAAAGCTCAATTTACACCGCCGCGGTATGGAACGGAAGTGACTTTTTTGGATTCCAAAAATACTAAATTCTCAAAAATTCGCGGAGATTCCGCGGTAGACGTGCGTCGAATTTTTAAGCTCGTATTTAATTTGTGTGTTAAACAATTTATATAAAATTAATTATGCTACAATTTTGTCGCTTCCGTTCCATTCCGCGGCGGTGTAAATTTGAGCTATAGACTTCGTTTACTCGATCAGTTTAAACAATTTGTTTCGCCGTTGCTCTCTCTTTAGGGTTACCTACTGCTCAATATTACTCTAACATCGAAACTACTGTAATTATTACTTGGAAACATGAAACTTGGGAATCGTTTAATGTGTACATTGACAAAGTTCTGCGCCTATAGTTATAAAATAAATAAATAAAATAAATATAAATATTGTGGACAATTCACACAACACTACCCAGCCCCAAACTAAGCAGAGCTTGTACTATGGGAACCAGATAGCTGATATAATACTTGAATACATTTTTTTTTTGTAAATACATACTTAGAATAGAATACAATATAACACCCAGACAGAGAACAAACATTTGTGTTCACCACACAAATATTGTTCTCGGTGGGAATCGAACCCACGACCTAAGGCGCAGAAGGCAGAGCTACTACCAACTTATAAAAAAACTTAAGTTATAGTTATAATTATTAGCATAGTTTTGTTATAAAAGTATGACTTTTAGATTAGTGGTAATAAATGGTATAAGTATCACATTGTTGTGTTTTATTCTACCTTTTTTACAACAAAGTAGACAAACAAGCATACGGACCACCCAATGGGAAGCGGTTACCGTAGCCAGCCCGTGGCGATCCTGATCTTTTTATATACCTAAGCAGTTTGATCGAGATTTCATAATGGTCCACCTCATGTTAAATGGTAACCATCGCCTGTAACAAAGCATTGCCTCGCAGATCACGCAACTTTTCAACGTGCCCTACGAAGTACTGCCATGCGTTCATCAGCTTTAGGCAAGCCGCGTGTGCCAGTAATGTTACCCACACCCAAACCGAAATACAGCAATGCTTGGCGGCAGAAATAGGCTTGGTGCTACTTCCCCGGACGAGCCACACACAAAGAGCTTTACTTTTGTAACTAACACAATATCACCTCTCCACCACCTCCAGTAAATGTCGTAAGAGGTGACTATAAGGGAACGCACCAAGTAGGGTGATTGCGTATCTCTTGTTGCAATCTGTCGCTAGCGCATCTGTCAGTTTTTACATTATTTTGAGCTTGGATTGCAATAAAAAAAAATGTGTGAGTCAGCTCCGACGCACGACTGGAGTTTCCTCCATGCAGGCAAAGTAAGGGCGAGGCCCCATTAGTGCGTTGCGCTGCGTTGCGTCGCGTCGTCTCAACGGAACAGCGCATTGTATGCCACACCTGCGTTGCGACGACGCACGATGTCGCAGCGCAAGAGCGTCGCAGTTCAGCCATCGCAATCGTCGCCACGCAGCGCATCCCCTCCCCCTCGCTTCGTCTCTCGTCCGTCGATCCGTTGAATTGTCGCGCGCGACGACGCTACGGTCTAATGGGTCATGTCGTAAAAAATATATGGAAACCGACGCAGCGACGACGCTGCGACGACGCAACGCAGCGCAACGCGCTAATGGGGCCTCGCTCTAAGGGTACACACTACCCACGATCTAGCTGCACTGCTCACACCAAATTAGAAAGTTGCGCAAGATAGGTTGCGCACCAAAAACGTAACGAGGTCATTCGTTCAGCAGATTTCACTCCCCACATTTTTCTCATACCGGACGCCTTATATCAAAAAGCCGATTCTTTAGTAAACTCCAAAACAAATTGCAACAAAATATATCTTTGACAAGGAACGATTGCAAAAAAAGAAAAAAAAATAGACAATCCACACAACACCATCTGGCTCCAAACTAAGCAGAGCTTGTAATAAGGGAAACAGATAGTTGATATAATACTTATATACATGTTTTTAAAATATTATACCTAATGCAATATAACACCCAGACAGAGAACAAACATCTGCGTTCACCACACATATATTTGTTTTTCGGTGAGGATCGAACCCACGACTTACGGCGCAGAAGGCAGTGTTACATTGTCGTCATTATAATAATCACACAAAATTGTGTGTTTTGCAACAAATGTGTCAAAAACTATTTTCAAAAATTAATTGCTACAAAACAACAAAATGTAGGGAGATTTTATGTCATAACTTTTCTGGATCGTAGCTTAAATTTGTTAATTACGCATTGCACTGAAAATAGGTCATAATTCCAAACACCGCGAACTTTCCCGCTGTTTTTCTGTAAAGATTTAACGTCCAATATATTCTCTTTACTGCTAATCCTTTTAACCGTACCAAATACGTTGGAGCGTAGTTTTAACGTAAATTCGGAATGTTGAATTTATTTATGTTGCAAAGTTTCTGATTTAGGAGACCCAGCGTCTGGCTGAAAAACGAGTTGGGGCGGAACACGAAGTTTTGGTAGTAAAAAGTGTAGTTGGATCGAAACCGAAATGTTTTTCTGTTGATTAACAAATATTTACAAAATACCGAAGAAACAGTTGAGCTATGTGCAAACCGTTACAAACCATACAGAGAGACATCTCAACTGATCCAAATGAGTACCAGACGGAAGCGTCCCGAAGACGCTGGCGGCATTGCCGTGCTGAATAGCAATGCATGCGATGTGCCAGATACCCACCAGCCCTTGGGTCACGCATTTATTTGATGATTATGTAGCTCGAGAGCAAATCCGCCGATACAGTCGTGTACAGATTTTTTCGGTTCAAAATTGTACCTATGTGTTCGAAAGTTTTCAGTTCGCAGTTAGATCCTCTAAGGTTGCCAGGTAGAAAATGCTTATAGCATTAAGCCTTCCCTTGGAAATTAATTTTGTGCATAAAGAGAAAAAAATATATATATACAGTGGTGGTCATATAATTAGAAACACCGAGTCACTTGTTAGTGTTAATGACTTTTTATGTTATTATTGCAATTAATTGGAAGGTAAAAGATTCATTTACCACATGAAAATGTACACTCGTAACACTAGTTTCAAAAACCGATCATTAACATTCTGATATTTGATTAAAAAATATAAAAAAATGCAACTTCGATAAAAACATGAATATATTTATTACTGGTAGTCGGACAACTAATTAGAAACACAAGAAATAAACACTAAAAACTTAAACAAAACTCCAATAATTTGGTTTAATCGTGAAATGGATACCTTCGAATACTTATTCATAACTGATTAGTACTTGGTTGGGTAGCCTCTGTTGTCGATTACAGCTTTACATCGACGTGGTATTGATACTATCAATTTTCACTCGTTTCCAATGGACTAGCTCTCCAAACTTCAACAAATGCGTCGTAAAGTTGGTCGACGTTAGTGATATGTTTATCCGATAGTGCTTTCTTCACAATGTGCCACAAATTCTCTATCGGATTTAAGTCCGGACTATTGGCAGGCCACTCCAACATTGTCACCGATTGTTCTCAGAGAAACACTTTAACGCTATTCGCTGTGTGCTTTGGGTCATTATCGTGTTCAAATATCCAACTCACTGGCAAATTTTCATCAGAATATGGAATCATTGTTTCCTCTAAGATACCTCTGTACTGATACTGATCCATTAGTCCTTCAATCTTTCTCGCGGGACCAACCCCGTATGCAGAAAAACATCCCCACACCTTAACATTTCCACCGTCGTGCTTAACTGTCTTTTTCGAGTACTTATTATTCAAAGCCTCGTTAAATGGTCGTCGTACGTATCGCTTTCCGTCGGAATTTACCAAATTTATTTTAGTTTAATCTGAAAATAGATAAGATTAGATGGCGAGACGAGCTCGATAAGCACAGACCACAGTGGAACATCTCAGCACAGGACCGCACAGAGTGGAGGGGATTAGGGGAGGCCTTTGCCCAGCAGTGGGACATAGTAGGCTCATAATAATAATAATAATAATAATAATCTGAAAATAAAACTTTTTTCCATTGATGAACTGTCCAACTGCCATATTTTTTCGCGAAGGCTAAGGTGGTAAGATGTGGCACTTTCCTAGAAAGTCTCCCAAACAATTTCCCTTCAACCAACCGCCTACGGACTAGTCTTGCGGATACGTTTCGAGTATCGTCCAGTGAAAATACTTCTTTTCGAATAACATTTGAACCTTTGAAGGGGTCCGTCTTAGCGAAACGAATCATAAGCCTCTTTTCTTGAATTGTGGTCTTCCTTGGCCGAACTTTTCTTGGCACATTATCCGGTGTTCCATGCTGTTTGTAATGTGCTATGGCGTTAAATACCATCCTTACGGAACACTCTAAGTGAGCGGCTATTTTTCTGTAAGCTTATATTCGCTTGAAATAAAAATTCACTATAACTTTTCTTATTGCTGCATCACAGCGCTTGTTTTTACCCATTTTCAATAATAAAACCTTTCGGAATGTGACCAAACGAAATGAATAAGAAAAGGCCGGAAACTGCCTATTATGATGACATTATGCAAGAAGTATTGTAGTTTTAAAATAAAATTTTAGAACTCAAGTTACATTTTGTTTCTAATTTGCTGTCCGACTGCCAGTACCGAAGATATTAATAGTATATTTTCCAAGTTATATATTTTTCTATTTTTCTATTAATTAAAAGAAAGATAATGATCGTATAGACACTAGTGTTACGAGTGTACATTTTAGTGTGGTAAATGAATCTTTTACCTTCCAATTAATTGCAATAATATCATAAAAAGTTATTAACACTACCAAGTGACTCTGTGTTTCTAATTATATGACCACCACTGTATATATATGTATGTATAAAGTGTAAATAATAAGTTAGATATTAATAAGTTATATATTTTGAAAAATTGCTTTAATAATTTTTCTGAACAAAAATTCTTAGTCAAAGTCAAAGTCAAAGTCAATAATTTTTTATTCATTACGATGCAAGAATCACTTTGAAACGTCTTAAAGCTAGGTGAGTCTAGGTGCCAGTTCCACTTAGCTTTAGGCTTGATAAATCCATAAAAAATAGCAACTAAGTTCAGTTTCAGGGGTAATTCTTTTCCACCGTGTGTATTTTAATTATTCAGCAAAAAAGGAAATAGCTAAGAAAATGAGAACAGAAAATGTGTCGACTAAATTCAATATGCTCTAACTGTTTTTATTTCTGAAACTGTATTGCATTCCCCGCGTGGGATAGGGGTGGTACAGTTAGCTGCATTAGGGTGTCTAACTCTCATTTGCAGGGCAAAAGATCATGAAAAATTAAGATAAGATCACGTCACAGCTCAGTTTGTTTCAGACTTTTACGCTAGAGAGCGTGGGTTCGATCCCCACCGAGAACAAATATTCGTGCGGTGAATATAAATTTTTCAATTGATTATTACAGTTTTATTTTTAACTTTTAAGTTCAATTAGTTATAAAAGCGTGAGTTTTTAGTTTTTTACACTATAATTTATTTAGTAGTAAAGTTGCAGCTCTGCCTTCTGTGCTCGAGAGCGTGGGTTCGATCCCCACAGAGAACAAAACCTCATACGTTCATTCATACGTTAATAATAATGACCAAAAAATCCCAATTTCATTTCGTTTCGCTGCCAGTATGCTATCTTTTTAACCGACTTCAAAAAAGGAGAAGGTCTTCAATCCCAGCATTGCCGCTTGGGCTACGAGTAGGTATATACCTACCTATACGCTTGGGAATCTAACAGCTCGGTGCAAAATGAGAAAATGTATGCAAGTAATTTTTCCGTCCGAGCACAAAAAAATATGAGAAACTTAGGATTACCTAATCGATCTTTTAAAAAAAGGACCGATGTTCTTGAAAGCAAATACCTAATAAATAAATATTTGCTACTGAAATATCTGCACTATCTAGCTCCAAATTAAGCAGAGCTTGTACAATGGGAACCAGATAGCTGATATACTACATATTTTTTTTTGTAAATACATGCTATGAGTGCAATATAACACCCAGACAGAGAACAAACATCTATGTTCACCACACAAATATTTGTTCGCGGTGGGGATCGAACCCACGACCTACAGCGCAGAAGGCAGGGTTAGTATCAACTGGAGCCGTGACGCCTTAAGTTTAGTTTAGTTTAAGTTTTATCCAATCTACTAAGGGGGGATTTCACCGTTAAACGCGTTTAACTAAACTCGTTTATATGTAAACGCATTCATAAAGCGGGTACACACGTATCCATTTTCAAAAGAAATGCAACGACATTGACAGGTCTTTAAACGCGTTTAGAGAAAAGCGGTAGAACGCGTTCAATTTCAACGGTGAAATCGGACCTTAGTGTTTATTACAACAATTTGCATTCCCAGTTTCAAAAAGTGCACTTTATTGCATTGTATTTTTCCGTGAAAGTCTGATATTGCGTTCTCCTCTCCAAACTTACAAACTTTTCCTTCACGCAGCTCGAACTTTAACTACGTTGAGTTTTGAGATTTGACTCAGCTACTGTACGGTTGGGATAAAAAGTAAAACACAATGGTTTTATTTATCAGGTTGTTTTCTCCGAGGACTAGCCCTCATTTATAATGCCTGTTACTTTTTAGCTGCTAGCTTAATGTCACTGTCACATCATTATCATCAGCCTGTAGAAGTACACTGCTGGACATAGGACTCCCCTACACATTTCCAGGAAGCACGATTCTGAGCTCTTTCCATCCACCGACTTCCCGCGATCTTGACAATGTCGGTCCATCTGGTAGGTGGGCGCTCTACGTTTCGTCTTCCGGTTCGTGGTCGCCATTCGAGATATGCTCAACTTTTATACCCCGACGGTTGTCGGTTCTTCGAGCTATATCACCTGGCCATTGCCACTTCAACTTACTAATTCTAAGAGCTATGTCGGTAACCTTGGTTCTTCTACGAATATCCTCATTTCGGATTTTATCACGTAGTGAAACTCCCAGCATAGCTCTCTCTTTTTTTTTTGTAGCAATGTATTTTTACTCCGACAGTACATTAGATATTGCAGCTAGCAGCGTATATCCCTCCTCCCCAGAGAAATGCACGAGTTCGTATTAACTGATTCTTGATGCGGAAACAGTTGAATGTTTGTCATTGACTGGCCTCTAGCTCAGTTGGTAGTAGCTCTGCCTTCTGCGCCGTAGGTCGTGGGTTCGATCCCCACCGAGAACAAATATTTGTGTGGTGAACATAAATGTTTGTTCTCTGTCTGGGTGTTATATTGTATTCTAAGTATGTATTTACAAAAAAAAAATGTATTCAAGTATTATATCAACTATCCGGTTCCCATATTACAAGCTCTGCTTAGTTTGGGGCTGGGTAGTGTTGTGTGAATTGTCCACAATATTTATATATATTTTTTTTTTTTTATTCAAATATTATGGCGGCTGTACACATGGGGCCAAGGTGTTGGGCCAACGTTTAGAGAGCTATCTGGCGGTATGTTGGCTTAATTGGTCTAGTTGGCGCCAACATTGGCGATCCGAATCCGAATAGTGTCGGTTTTTTGTGCACACATCTTGGCGCGCTCCGCAAACAGCGAATGATCAGTAAGCCAATGTGTGAACAGCAATCTTAGTTATCCATCATTTTTGCCCAACACGTTGGCCCAACACCTTGGCCCTATGTGTACAGCCGGCTTTATAGTGCGTCTATAGATCCAGCTACCTAGGCACCTAGTAGTTTATAGTAATAGAGCTCTTTGTGAGGGTCTCGTCCGGGGAAGTACTACCACCATGTCTATTTCTGCCGTGAAGCATTGCTGTGTTTCGCTTTGAAGGGTGCCGGTGAAATTACAAGCACGTGAGGCTGAATATCTGTATGCCTCAAGTTGATGGACGCAGGGCAGTGCATCGTAGGGCACGTTAGTGACGTGTATGGCCTACAAAGCAATGCTTTGTTATTTAACATCAGGCAGGCCATAAGCTATAGGCCATATGCATATACAGGGTTATTCATTATTAGCTGCAAATACTCAGGAATTAGGTTCAACAAATAAAATAAAAAGTATTTATAAAATGATTTTTTTCAAGTTTTCAATGGCAATCATTATGCAATAGCCGTAAAAAAAAAAAAAAAAAAAATTGATACAAAAACTTAAATCAAAATTAAAAAAAAATAATTTCATATAACCCTGTATACAGGGTTATTCATTATTAGCTGCAAATACTCAGGAATTAGGTTCAACAAATAAAATAAAAAATATTTATGAAATGATTTTTTTTAAGTTTTGTTATGAAAATCCCGAGAAAATCGATAAAGGAATCATTGGCGCCTGACTTATTTTGACCTTTGATCCGCGCCCGCGCGCCGTGAGTGACACTCTGCGTTCAGTCACCGCCTGGGTGGGTCATCGTCCTGTTCTCCATGGCAATCATTATGCAATAGCCGTAAAGAAATTAATAAAAATAAAATTTTGATACAAAAACTTAAAAAAAAATTGATCAAAATTTAAAAAAAATAATTTATTTATTTATTTTATTTTATTTGTTGAACCCAATTCCTGAGTATTTGCAGCTAATAATGAATAACCCTGTATTATATAACTGATAACACTTACATGCTACATTTTCTTGTAAGTAAATACTCAGAATAAAATAGAACACCTAGACAGAGAACAAACATCTGTGTTCACCACACAAATATTTATTCTCGGTGGGGATCGAACCCACGACCTACAGCTCAGAAGGCAGAGCTACTACCAAATGAGCTGAGAGGCCAGTCAACTTCAGAATCAACTTGAGAGCAACGTATGCACTGAAAAGCGTCCAGTGGCTTATTAGTCTTAGCTTAGCACTGATTGCTCACCCATCTACTTTGCCCCACTCCATCCTCGGAACATTATTTAATTACTACCAACATCTTACAGTATCGAAATTCCACAACCATTGCTGCTTCATCTTTTGTTTTGTACAAAAACGGCGAATAAACCCAGCATTGGTTGCGTGTTAAAGCGATGGGTGCTTGTCGTTTCGTCTCGTGGTAAGAGCTAAGAGGATTAACTTAATAGCTCTTAGAAAATCTTTTCTATCGAATGGTGGAACATTTTTTTTTCTTACGTTAATGCACGCTCAGTCGTTATGAGATTCCGAATCAATTATAAGGATTTTCCTTTGTTCCGGGGAAATATCTTGGGGATATTAGAATGTTTGGTTTTCTTATTATCTCGCGTAGGCCTTTTACGAAAATGGGTACATTTTCTTATTTATTATCACGAAAAATAAGGAGGAATCTTTTTTCGTAGCTATGAAAGATTGGATAGCGGACCAGAGGTTTAGTTCAAAATAAAATACCTACTTGTTTATCTTTTTACGTATTTAGAATAATATATTATAATGAATTTATGTTTCACATTGTGAGTTTATTTTTATCATCGTTACATAACCAAATTAGGTTTTGTGATAAATTTCTTAACCTGTCAAGCAACAGCGGGACGTACGTCTGGTGGTTCCATTTCCATACAAATTTATTTTTACCATTTATTGGTGGTGAAAATATAGACGAAATACCAGAGGTTAGCATTTATTAAATTTATATTCGTATTTGTTTACGGCAAATGGTTAGTGCTAAGCTGAAGAAGACGTAGATTAACAATAGTAATTTTTACCTACCACTAGGGTAGACTTTATTATAAAGAAATAGCAGTTAGTAGTAGTAATAGTAATAAGTAATTAATAAAATTAATTAAATAAGCCCTAAAAAGCAGCCAAGTGCGAGTCGGACTCGCCCATGAAGGGTTCCGTAGCATCAAGTAGGTTCTTGTAGTTCGTCGAAAGGTAAATTGCGGTTTACGATTTATAACGTTTAAAAATAAACTACTGGCTAGATCTCGTTCAAACCAAATATCGTTGAAAGTTTGCATAGTAATGTACAACATATATTTTTTTTAGTTTTATCATTCTCTTATTTTAGAAGTTAGAGGGGGGGGACCAACTTTTTTCCACTTTGGAAGTGTCTCTCGCGCAAACTATTCAGTTTAGAAAAAAACTATATTAGAAACCTCAACATCATTTTTGAAGACCTATTTATAAATACCCCACACGTATGGGTTCGATGAAAAAAAATTTTTGAGTTGTAGTTTCAAGTATGGGGGACCCCCAAAATTTATAGTTTTTTTTCTATTTTTGTGCAAAAATCTTAATGCGGTTCACAGAATACATCTACTCGCCAAGTTTCATCAGTCTAGCTTTTATGGTTTCGGAGAAAAATGGCTGTGACACGGTCGGACAGACAGACAGACAGACATGACGAATCTATAAGGGTTCCGTTTTTGCCATTTGGCTACGGAACCCTAAAAACAGTATTGCTAAACTTAACTTATACTAATCTTACTCACTAAATATTGCTTAGAAAAAGTTTGTCCTAAATGACACCGGCATAGGTCGAGTTGTCTTTGGACAAAGGCCTCCTCCAGGATTTGCCAATTTGATACGGTCCAGAGATGATCAAATAGTAGTTATTATAGGAAGCAAAAGCTTACTTACAAAATAAAATCAAGTACCCAACAATGTGAAGTTTTCTTACAATATCAAAATAAGACATTAACGCTCAATTTCATAACTCCCTTACCAATATCCATTCCCAAGCTTGGTTAACGAATATCGGGAACCTATCAGAATAAAATTGAAAAAATAAGAGTAGGCCTCGTTTACATAGAAAGCGAGCTGCTGGCTAGTTGATTTATCATTAAATCCCGCGACAGGCCTGGACTCAGGAACAAGCATAACAGGCAATCACTATCACGCTATTGTGTGGTGAGCACAGAGTTTGTTCTCTGTCTGGATGTTATATTGTATTCTAAGTACCTGTGTAATTACAAAAAGTTTTTTTGAGAAGGGCGGTGATGGCAAAGTCTGAAACCACGAGATTTAGGGAAAAGTCGGGAAAAGAGTCATGCCCTCGAGTAATAAAAAACAATAACTGCATGCTTATTTGATTCATAAATCTTTTACTTTTAAGTTTGAATAGGTGAGTTTTCTTCAGTTTAAAAATATAAAATGTGAAAATTTGCTATTTCTATTCATTTTTAGGGTTTCGTAGCCAAATGGCAAAAACGGAACCCTTATAGATTCGTCATGTCTGTCTGTCTGTCCGTCCCTATACTTGTTGCTACGGAACCCTTCATTGGCGAGTCCGACTCGCACTTGGCCGCTTTTTTAGTAAAACAATTATTTGCAAAGATTGATCCTTGCCAGCAACAGAATCCATTTGTTCAATAATACAAGGGTGTAATTTTTTTATTGAAATATCATTCGGTTTCATTTTCTTCAAAATTAAATCCACCAACTTGAGACATACCGATGTTCACGTGCCAGAAATTTTTAGAAGCTTTTTCAAGTCAGTCTGTCAAACGTTCTTCTTTGCACCCTGATGGTGTTAAAAAGCATACTTTAATAAAGCCATGTTTAGAATTTTCCGGTTCTTCTTCTTATCGTGTCACTGAATCTTTCGAACCAAGTGTGGTGAAGGGATTTTAAGTGTGCCTCAAAGAGGCTCCTTTCGTGAACTAGACACATATTTTCGAACAATTTTCCGGTGCTCGCCGGAAATCGGCTTTCTATATGAAAAAACGGATAATGGGGATGAATAAAATCTCCCGATTCATTGTCGAGTAGCTTGGAGTAATGAAACTGAATAATGCATGCTTATGAATTCCGCCGCGCTAGGGCTGGCACGTGGAATAATTAGAAGGACCGAAATAAATCTTTCCTGTTCAATTCAATGAATAAAATTTATCAATAAATAGAAAAAAACTTAACTTATCTTTTGGAACATTATATAAATCTTTTAGAAATTAATTTAAAAAATCTTCGGAAACCGACTTCATGACCAAACAGCTGAACCGATTTTGATGAAATTTCTATGGGACCAGTCTGGAAGTATCACCTTCTTGCTTAATAATAATAAGCCCCAAACTAAGCAGAGCTTGTACTATCGGAACCAGATAACTGATATAATACATATTTACGTACATTTTTTTTGTAAATA
This sequence comes from Thera obeliscata, assembly GCA_947578465.1. Lineage (NCBI taxonomy): Eukaryota > Metazoa > Arthropoda > Insecta > Lepidoptera > Geometridae > Thera > Thera obeliscata. The sequence continues at coordinate 6,166,079 of OX387923.1, read as the reverse complement.
CATACTAAATACATAATAAGTAAATGCATAATAGTACAATATGACACCTAGACAGAGAATAAACATCTGCGTTCACCCCACAAATATTTGTTCTCAGTGGGGATCGAACCTACAGCCTACGGCGCTCTTAATGCTTCTTCTATAAAGAACGCTTCATTCTTCATAAAAGAAGAAGAGCATTGCTGTGTTTCATTTGAAGGGTGTGGGTGCGAAAAAAATACTGGCACGTCTGTAAATCTGTATGCCTCAAGTTGATAGACGCAGGGCAGTGCATCGTAGGTCCCTGATGTTCGTGACCTACGAGGCAATGCCTTTTATAGCGATGGTTACCCCTCAATATCAGGCCGGGGCCAATGGCTGCTCAATCAGCTAATTGAATAAAAAAAAAATATAAAGTGCCAACCCTGACTTTGAGTTCTTTATATGATAGCTCGTGACGATTAGATTTTCATAAAGCTTTGAGATGTGCTTTTTGAGTATCGAATGATCGGGAGTGAGGACGGGACTTTAATATCCGCTGTGGGGATAAGCCTTAATTGACCGGATGGCTTTTCAGATTTGAATCTACCCGCAAGTTGTCATTTTTCCTTTACTAGAAGTGGTGGTAAATTTACCTGAAATGGTTACCACTTAACATCAGGTGGGCTATAGTAAGTTTTATAAAAAAATTGCCTGATATAGTAATACTGACTCTCTTTGAAGTTATCCTACCACAGCGCATGGAAAAAGTATTTTTTTGGATTAAAAGTGTTAAGTAGATTTTTAGTGCCTGAAGAAAATGAAACGGTAAACCTGATTTTTATGTTTTTCATCTTATAAGCTTAAGATGTTCCTGATGTTGACTAGCCCCTCAGCTCAGTTGGTAGTAGTTTTGCCTTCTGCGCCGTAGGTCGTGGGTTCGATCCCCACTGAGAGCAAATATTTGTGTGGCGGCACAGATGCTTTTTCTCGTAAGTATTTAAAAAAAAATACTTATCTAAACAGCTATCCGGTTCCCATAGTACAAACCTTGCTTAATTTTAGGGAGATTAGTGTTGTGCGGATTTATTTATGTCCCCGGTGTCAAGTGCCAGCCCTATCTTAGAGTTCCTTGTGTGATCGCTAGGGATTAGATTTCCATGAAGCTTTGAGGTGCGCTTTTTGAACTATCGAATAATCCGGCTTTAATATCCGCTGCGGGGATATGCCTTTACCGACAGGATAGCGTTTTAGAATATTGCATCTGCAAGGTGTTCCTTTCTCAATATTTTATGACAAGATATAGTTGTGAGAAAGTATCAAAATTGGATTTAAAACCAGTCCATAAGGTTCCGTACCCAAAGCGTAAAACGGGGCCCTATTACTAAGACTCCGCTGTCCGTTTGTCTGTCTGTCGGACTATCTGTCTGTCTATAATAATATGTCTATCTGTCAGTCCGTCAGTCCGTCAGTCCGTCAGTCCGTCAGTCCGTCAGTCCGTCAGTCCGTCAGTCCGTCAGTCCGTCAGTCCGTCAGTCCGTCAGTCCGTCAGTCCGTCAGTCCGTCAGTCCGTCAGTCCGTCAGTCCGTCAGTCCGTCAGTCCGTCAGTCCGTCAGTCTGTCAGTCCGTCAGTCCATCAGTCCGTCAGTCCGTCAGTCTGTCAGTCCGTCAGTCCGTCAGTCCGTCAGTCCGTCAGTCCGTCAGTCCGTCAGTCCGTCAGTCCGTCAGTCCGTCAGTCCGTCAGTCCGTCAGTCCGTCAGTCCGTCAGTCCCTCAGTCCGTCAGTCCGTCAGTCCGTCCGTCCACCAGTCGGTCAGTCTGACAGACTGACTGGCCGGTGTGCAATATGTATTGCCTATAACCGTATTTCTGTTGCCTCTATAAATACAAATACAAAAATTCTCAATAAAATAAATATTTAAGGGGGCTCCCCTTAAACAAATGAGATTTATGGCTCGTTTTTGGTGGTAACTGGACTAGCTAGCTTCAAAGTGATCATTGAGATACAACTGAATAAATCATGACTGTCCCAGTGAGCTCTAACACGCTTTTGAATAATGTAACGCCATCCCAGAGGACGGTAATATTTCCTGGCGGTAATTGAAACTCTCTCAGCGCGTGTTATGTAGTCATCGACCAGTGCTGTGGCACCTGAAAACCGCCTATTCGTTTCAGCGTGACATGACACTGCGCGCAAGTCGCGTAAGCAAGTAGAAAAAAAAATAGAGTTGAGTTAAAAAAAAAAACATTAAAACAAGAGAGTTATATAATAAGCAAAAATAAATCCTGTAACTAGACCTAAGCTCCCCCCCCCCCCTAAACCCCAAGTGGGTACACTAAGAATGTTACTATTACCCGTAGATAGAAATTAAGAAAAAACTGTCTTTGACCACGTCGGAGGAACACCGTAGTATTATGAATTTAAAAAAAATCATAAAAAAGATAAAGATTTATTACTTAAAATCATTTATTCCAAACGTAACGTCGATGTAAGCGTAAGCGCCGCTTGCTTAGAAAATTTTGTGTTGACAGCTTATATCATTGTGTACGAGCGCACGCTCAGCGCCCGAATAGAATCCGCTTTGCGCTCGCCTTTAACAAAGACACATAGAGAACTTTGTCAAAGTTAAAGACAAATAAGAATTTATTCAATGGTATCACAAGGATCACTTTGAAACGTCTTTGAGTCTAGGTGCCAGATTAACGCAACCAAGCCGCAACACAGGCAACAATCAACGTCCACAACAATATTGCGTGTACACACACTATACGCACTGTCAAAAAAGTGTGTAATAATCTTTTGCTTAGGGCCTCTGGTGGTCTAGTGGTAGCAGCAGACCTGCTAATCTTCTAGGGTCGCGAGGTCAAATCGTGTTGAAATTCAAATTGAGAAGAAAAACATAGTGTGAAAAGGTCAGTCTGTAAATACTACTATACGTATTATACGTACTACTAATACTATGGTGTGTATAATCACACCATAGTACACCATATGCCAGTTACCACCGTTGTTATCCGGTCCGGTCTGGTCCGGTCCGGATCCGGTCTGTTGTAACCGTTGTAGTTGTTTAAGGTGCCATAGCAACAGCCTAGCACTGGTACTTTCCGTTATTTATTCTACGGCTCGTGCGTACATAATTATTTCTGTAAAACCTCATTAACAGTTATCCCGTTTTTAAGGTTTAAGAGGGTCGAGGAGTTTGTTAATATACCATGCACTAACCCATAACTAAGCAAAGCTTCTTGGAAACCAGATCACTGGTAGAATACAGTAGTAGTTCACAGTAGACCTAGCGAGCACAAACTTTTGTAAAAAAAATTGCACGTTGTTCAAGACCGAATGTTTCTGCCAAATATTTGTTTTTAGCGATAAGACAGCCAATTATTATGCCTCTAGTTTTTAAGTATAATTTTATTTCCTTGAATACAGGTTATATTAATACTATTCTATTCTAATAACCAAATAAGGCGGGGGATAGCGCCAAAGCAAACTTACCCTTTTTTAAAGCGAATAAGTGCGTCAGATATCTTAATATTTATAAAAGAAAGTCGTGTTAGTTACACTATTTATAACTCAAGAACGGCGAAACCGATTTGGCAGAAAATTAGTGGGGAGGTAGCTTAGAACCGGGAGAAGGACATAGGACATTTTATCCCGAAAAAGCAACGGGAACGGGGTGTTACGGGAACGGGCGAGCGAAGCCGCGGCCACCAGTTATTAATAAATACGTAATGTATAAAAATCGCAAATCATATTAAATTACTAATTGAACTACATCCTTGTTCCATCAACTAGTTGTCACGGCCACTAGTTTTTCATAAATAAAATAAATTCAAATTACTAGCCTTGATTCAATTGAAAAATGTATTTTTTATTTGAACCCAAAACCTACAGCGTAGAAGGCAGAACTTACAAAAAGATATTTGGCAACTAGTCACTGAACCCTTAGGCCAGATTTGCTTCCGTGGTTAATCCGCGGGTTGAAACGATTGCATTACGGATGCATCGCTTGCTCATGCCTCTAATTAGCACTGATTTACTTCCTGACTCCGGTTGCTATACTTGCATTAGCCTGATCTAGAAAGAATGACAATTATAAGTTAAAGAAAACTAGAGAAACCGACTTCATTGTCAAACGGCTAAACCGACTTTAATCAAATTTGTTTGGGACAATCTGGACGTAAGAATAACCTTCCAAATAAAAAAATAATTTTCTAAATCGGTTCATAAATGACGGAGGCATGTAGTTACAAACATTAAAAAAATTATTTAAAAAAAAATTGCAACACCGATTTTAATAAAATTAAAATGGGACTAATCTGGAAGCAGTACCTTTCAGATAAAAAAATAATTTTTCAAATCGGCTCACAAATGACGAAGTTATGCGTTAACAAACATTAAAAAAAAAAAAAAAAAAAAACATACAACCGAATTGAGAACCTCCTCCTTTTTGATTGGAAGTCGGTTAAAAAACTAGAGAAACCGACTTCATTGCCAAACGGCTAAACCGATTTTAATGAAATTTGGTTGGGACAATCTAGACGTAAAAATAACCTTCCAAATAAAAAAATGATTTTCTAAATCGGTTCATAAATGACGGAGGCATGCAGATACATACATAAAAAAAAATTAAAAAAAAAATCTGAATCTATCTGTGTCTGTAAGTTCTGTCTGGCTCTGGTTTTGAGTCTGTGTGAGTGCTCACCTGAGTGATTGTATTGTACTGTGTGTGTGTGACGTTTCGACGTAGGATTTATTTAGTCAACACTCACACAGACTTAAAACCAGAGCCAGACAGAGCTTGTGCTAGGCCTACTGATCGCCAAACCCGAAATTACTTTCAACGTGGAGAAACTTCGAGCTGAAAACAACGTTGAAAAACATCGGTTGCGAGAGAGGTCATTTTGAAGCTATTTGGAGGTTTTTGTTGAGAAGAAAAATGCGAATTTGTCGTCCGGCGCTGTACTAGCACTTTACTCTTGGCGCTGGTATAGCTTTCTATATCCCTTTTTATTTTTCATTTTTCTTTGCGTTTTCTTTTTCTAATCGTGTCACTGATTCTTTCGTACCAAGTGTGGTGAAAGGATTTTAAATCCGCCTCAAAGAGGCTCCTTTCATGTACTTGACACATATTTCGAACTTTTTAGGTTCTACGATATGTGATGGCTGATATAATAACAAGAAGGGAAACTTTCATAGATAAAACAAAGCAGAGAGTATTCCATCTAAACTTTTTTTCGGTGAAAAAGGCTACGTTGATTAACGAGTGATCCCCAGACACGGGAAATATATTTTTACTTGAAAAAGTTTTTACAAGTTTCTAGAGATATTTTTTTTTTGAGAAATCGTTGAGGAACTTTGCAAGTCTCATGCCTCTTCATTTGTGTCATATAACTGTAATAAGCACTTAAAATCAGAACACGAAAATGCAAGCGTAAACGCTTGGTAGCACAAATATCAAAGTAATAGTACTTCGCCAGATCAACTCTTTTACAGAAGAAGAAGCCCACACCTAAAGCCCAAAACACACACAAGCGACGTGGCGTGGAACAGGCGTGGCGCAGGCGTGGGACAGATACGGCGCAGACGCGATTTGATTATATCAGAAGAGGCGTGGAACAGGCAAGAAACGTTCACATGCGGCATTTTATAGGCTGACTTTGGTGCGATAAGATCGTCGTTCGTCTTCAGAAGACGAAGAACCGACTGCTAGCGACGCGCGACGCGGGCAGGCAACGAAACGGCGTGTCCGCGCTGCGTCGCTTCAGTATAATTCAAAAACGTCGCCTGCATACATTTTGTATGAAATCGTTTTGAAGCGGCGCACGCCTGCGCCACGCCTGCTGCCTTACGTCGCTTGTGTATGTTTTAGGCCTAACGCATTATAGATTTATTAAATAAACGATATTTTTATTTCATTTTTGTTTACTAGCTGATGGAACAAGCGTATTGGCCTACCTGACGTTAGGTGAACTATTACCTATAATAAAGCATTGCCTCATAGGTCATGCACGTCAGGAACGTACCCTACGATGCACTGCTCTGCGTTCATCAGCTTGAGGCATACAGATGTTGAGCCTCACGTGCCAGTAATTCTAACGGCACCCACAACCTGCAAACCGAAACACAGCAATGCTGCTTTACGGCAGAAAAAGACATTAAAAAATTAAAAGCAAAAAGCTGAGTCGGGGCCTATTTGGCATAGTTTATTATTGCTAAATGTTGTGAACACTTATGTATGTCTACACCTATGTACTTAAAACCTATGTCAAATAAATGTATTTTCTTTCTTTTTTTTTTATTAAAACACGACATTTTTAAAACATCGTCAGGGTTGAATGCAAAAGTCCACAACGCGAATCGTGTTGCAGACTAATGGCCAAATTCACTGAGTGCTCTTTCCATATTCATGGCAGCCGTGAGCGTGCATTAGGTAATTGATAGCAGTGGACACTTCTACCTAAAATACAAACTCAGTTTTAAACAAGCCTTTGCCTTTTTAGATGATTTATATAGCAACTGGTGGTACTCATGCCCCTACTTACGGGACACTATACTCGGATTTTTAATTAGACGAAGCTAGCTGACTTTTACTGTGTTGTCAGTTTTTGATGAAATAAAAATAGTGTTGTGACAAAGTGAATGATTGAAAAAACTCCTGAATGAATGAAATTGCCTCGTTTTTCTAGTGAATAGTTAGTGTGCCGAACTTGACTTGACGTGCTTGGTTGAGGATCCATATCGTTCGCGCGAAACAATATAGCAACAAAATACACAACAATTACCACAAACACAACGTAACGAAAAACTTTACAAAAACAATAACTAGCGCAGAAAAACATTCGTGCTATTATGATAGCACGAATGTTTTTCTGCGCTCACCAAAGGTTAGAAGCCGAATTACAAACAAAATGGTGACCGACGCGCATGACGTTCATCGGTGTTGGCACTAGTCGCCACGCCGCACTTTGTAATAAACCGTCAAAAAACTGGTTGTAGTTACATACGACAAGTAACTTATATCAGAGCACTTTTATACATTTTTTTATACAAATTTCAATATTATTTAATAGTTTGAAATGATTAACTATTCACTCATTGTTCATTCATCTGATTGAACGAGAACTACACGCAGCACTATTACTTTAAATAGGGCAACATTATTTTACAAAGTGACATTAGCTACTGTCAGCCGGTATCGTCTAATTAAAAATCCGACTATACAGTGCCTGAGACCGGATTTTTAGACGGAATAGGCTTGCCCAGCACCTATACCATCCTTTGACAGCTTAGTCGGCTTGATTCACAGGAAAGACATGTTTAATATGTGCGGAGCTGGCTAAGCTGCGGGTTTCCTCACGATGTTTTCCTTCACCGTTTGAGTGCACTAGCATTGTGTACATCAATTTTTCGACAGAAAAACTCATTGGTACACGACTGGATTTGAACCCACAACCTTAGGATCAAACCACAAACTCAGTAGCCCCTACATAATAGTTTTTAATTGGAGAAAAGGTTCTCGAATGGCAACCACGAACTGGAAGACGAATTAACCAATGACAACCAAATTTAACAAATACAACCAAATAGGCAATATACAGGCAAAATGCCAAATAGACAAAGAGGAAAAATATGTATTTTTGTAATATCATTTATAAAATCTTAAATTTGTATGATGAAGGCTGCGCGCTAAGTATTAGGGTACACCAACCTGAACGAAACGAAACGAAATCAAATAAATAAAGATAAACAATTTAAAAAAAAAAATAACTATTACAATCTCCGAATGTATTTCTATATTTATTACTAGCGACACGCCCTGACATCGAACGGGTATATTAAATTTAAAAATACAAGTAATTATGTGGAAGACACGGGTATTTATCGCGATTACCTTAAAATAAAGGTATATAATAATTTCCCGCCGTCAAAAACTAGTACCTAGGTGAAAAATGTGAAGTCACTGTCTTTGCATTTTTCCAACCGTGCAAAACCAAGGCGGGTCGCTAGTATAATATAATAATACTCGTATGTTTCCCTTGTCACTAAATCGCGCAACACGGGATTAAGTGATTTATGCAGAGGCACAGATTGATTTAGTTCGAGTTCGAGTACAGATTAACTACGGGCCAGTTCAGACTACTCTAGTTCTTTAGTCAAGTAGCAAGTGCACTAGAGTACTTTCAACTTGATCACTTTATCAACTTGCCTGTTCTTTTAGGCTTGGTCGCGAGGAACTGGCTCACTCTCACCTAGCTTTACGAGCGACGTTTCAAAGTGATTCTTGGAATTGAATTTGAATTTTTGTAGAAATTGAAGGAAATTGAATTGAAATTGAAACTTTTGAATTTGAATTTGAATAGAACAAGCTTTGATTATTACCTACAGATAAATGTTTTTTATATGGAAAAAACGGGTGCTTATTGTGATTACCTTTTATATAGAAAAAAGGGTATTTATCGCGATTTCTTGTATTATTTCCCAACGTTTCGACCGTGTTACAACAGCCGTAGTCACGGTTAATGAATTTCTGTCTGTTCTTCTAAGCATTAACGCTTCAAAATGATCCTTACGGTACAAATTTAAACATATTTATACATTGTTAATAAATAAATATAAATGTAATCTTATAAATATGACATTTTGGTGTATTGTGTATTTGTGTTTTGATATATTAAAAATGTAAAAATGTTGATATTGACTTTGGAGCCAGGGGAGTCCACTAGTCAAGAATAAAGAGTGCTCTGCTAGCGAATATTCACATCTAGGTCACGTGATTATGCTTGGCCACACACGAGGACTTCTGCTGAGCTTTCGAGTAGGCGTCCGTTATTTTGGGGAGCTTATCGTGTTAAACAGATTTCAAAGTTTTTAGCAGCGTTCTCTCTCTTATCGTGTAAATATTATGCGAACAGCGGCCGGCAAAAGTTGTATGACAATCCATTAACGTAGTGTTTAGAGACTAACAGCCATACTTATAAACGCAATTTAAATTTAATCTTTGCTTAAAGTCAATTTAAATTTAATCTTTGCTGTCACTGTTTGTCAATACCTAGTGGTAAGAGATGGCAATAGTTTAAGCACTGTTTATCTTTTGGCATATTTTTATAATAACATAGTAAACTCATATCCGTCGTGTAATTTAAAAATGGAACGATCTTTTGCTCCGAAACAAGGAGGTAACTTATCAAAGGTTTTAATTTAAATTTCGAACTACAAGCACAATAAATACATAAATCTTCTTATCGTGTCACTGGTTTTTTCGAACTAAGTGTGGTGAAAGGAGTTTATGTGCGTCTCAAAGGCTTTCGTGCACTTAACACATATTTTCGAACTTTTTACGTTGTACGATATGCCGGTTTCCTCACAATGTTTTCCTTCACCATTTGAGAGCACTAGCATAGTGTAAGTAAATTTTAGGGCAGAAATCTCATTGGTACACGACTGGATTCGAACCCACGACCTACGGATCGGAAGGCCACTTAACCACTTCACCAGCGCTCTTTTTTAGTCACGTTGCGAAGGGTGATTTTAGAATAAAATCGTGCAAGTGCGAGCGTGACTTGTACCCCAAAAGTTTTGAACTAAGCTTCAGCTTTAACTTAGATTAAGGGTACAAAGTTCGTAATTTCTCAATCCTAACCCTGTTCATTTAGTTGCGTCATAATGGCTTTGGAATTATTTTGACCAATTTCAAAATTAAGACTCAGATTCCAGCACTGTTCCCGTATTTAGAAACTTGAGTCTGAGTCGAGCCTCAAGCATAGATTTTTGACATTTTTCAGTAGAGAACTGTCAATAACCTATGCTTTACTTCTCTACACCTAGGCCGCTGGCGTCGGCGATCAGTGAAACGCTGTCAAATCTGACAGCGATATTTGACAGCGTTTCACTGATCGCTAACGCCAGCGAACCAGGTGTGTGCAAGCCTTTAGAGTGCTTGAGTCTGAGTCGAGTCTCAAGCATAGAATTTTGACATTTTTCAATGGAGAACTGTCGAAAAATGGCTTGAGGCTCGGCTTAGGCTCAAGTACTGTTTATGAATACGGGTTTTAGACTCAAATACATGTTTTAAATATTTTTTACAAGTTTTTTTCTAGCATTGTATAGGCTAATGGTACACTCAGGTTTTTGGCAACTCTTGGGGGCAAAAAAACAGCAGGGGACGCTAGGTTAAAATGAGACCATCCTAAGCAGCACTTTCAAAAAATGAACCGTGGTCTCAATGGCGATGCAACCGTCTGCTCTCTTGTCTAAACCATAAAAGCTCCAACCTCTGGTTCGTTCCGTTATTTTAAAGATACTTTTGCCTCAACCCGTCTAAAGATTATTTATTTTATTTCCTTTCTCAACGGCAGTAAAACGGTAACAAAAGTCAGGGCATTTCATTACTCCTTCAATTTATTGTCCAACTCTAAGACTTCCTAATTATAAATTCGCAAACCAAACAAAAAACCTACTTCTCCCATTCTACCTTTTGTTCTTGAGCCACGGAAGGCAATGAAAAGAGCTGCCAAAGAAACTGTCACTATAGAATGGCCATTCACAAACGGTAACAAACGGTCACGCATAACAAACGGTAGCAAGATCTCTTTTTTTTTATGTTTTTGTTTTTTGTTTTTAATTCCTGTTTCCTTTTTTCTGCATACAACATGTTATTTCTTTGTTTTTAAATCCCGCTACTTACTTTTTTTTTTCTGGTTCGACTACCACCTACAACGTCAAACATTGGGGTATGCTGAAAACCAGCTCTGTGCATCATCTATGTATGTTGCACAGAATTAGTGCTGAGCCTACTCCTATTGTCAAACTGTAAAATTTATATAATGTGTTTGCTTTTTATGTGTTGTCTATTTGGCAATAAACTTCTTTGTATTTGTATTTGTATTTCACCAGCGGTTGAGTATAAGGTGTGACATTTTGCGTATGATCTACTGAACGTATAGGTCTACGCAAAAGATATGTATATTGGATCACGTAAAAATTTGGAACAAAATTGTCTTAGATATTTACTGTGCTTCAATATTACTAGTACATTACTGCAGCGGCCATTAAAAGAGCAATTTTAAACTATGTGTACTTCTAGAACTCATTTTGTCAAAAACAATTACGACAAACAACGAAAAATGCAATTTTTTTCGCGTGGAAGTGTTCATTTAATTTATTGATTTTTTTGTTCAATAAACAAAATTTAATTTTGCAAGCTAGTTCGAAATTTAAATTAAAACCTTTGATAAGTTACCTCCTTGTTACGGAGCAAAAGATCGTTCCATTTTTAAATTACACGAATGGATGACACGATGGCGGATGTGAGTTTACTGTTATTTATTTGGCCGCTAAACACTACGTTAATGGATTTTCATACAGCTTTTGTCGGCCGCTGCTCGTGTGTATTAGGCAGTACAGCAATTTCAATTTATCTCGAAGAAGGATGTCGAAATAATGCTCAAATTTCCAAGCATGTTTGTGAAAAGCCTTCGAAATATTAGACCGGTATGAATGTAAACATTCAATTATTTATTTAGTTTTATTGGCAATTAATAATATAAAAAAACGTTCTGACACCATTTGGATAATTAAACATTAAAATTACAATAAAAAATGATCTTTTAACGTTATATTTTTCCAAACTTAGCAAAGATTGTGTGCGTCTTAAAGACACCGTTATTCTTGTATCCATTCTACCCCTACCAAGCTCTTCCATAGGCCCCATTCAAAAATCCACCCCAGGGAGACCACTAGCAATTATTATTGTAGCGAACACAACAATAGAGCATTGTCCAAGTTTCTCTGAAATTAGAGCCGGGGCTAAAGTGGTTCGGACGCCTTATTCGACGGAGTTGCGTAAACCAACGACAGTTGTATCACCAGCGTTACGGTCAAGACCTTAGTGGTTTTAAGGGTTTTGAAAAGTCTAGTGGTAGCCCCGCCTTCCGTTCCTAAGGTTGTAGGTTATTAACCGACTTCCAATCAAAAAGGAGGAGGTTCTCAATTCGGTTGTATTGTTTTTTTTTTTTTTTTTTTTATGTTTGTTACCGCATAACTTCGTCATTTGTGAGCCGATTTGAAAAAATATGTTTTTATCTGAAAGGTACTGCTTCCAGATTGGTTCCATTTTAATTTTATTAAAATCGGTGTTGCCATTTTTTTAAAATATTTTTTTTAATGTTTGTAACTGCATGCCTCCCTCATTTATGAACCGATTTCGTAAATTATTTTTTTATTTGGTTGGTTATTCTTACTGCCAGATTGTCTCAAACAAAGGGCATTGGGTAAAAGTGGCGTTGTTTTTGAAGACCCGCGACCAGTAAAAAAACTATCGCCATTTATTAGTACTCTCAAAAATAAGCAACTTATATTATTACAGCAACTTCGTAAAGTATATCGGAAGCGAGATATTAAATTGCAAAAATTCATAAAAGTATCGTCTAAATAGCCAATTAATAAGATTTTCCTAAAGATATAGTAATCGTAGGTGGTAGATATAGTAATAGTATAATAGATGGTGATGTTAAACATAACATCATCATCATCAGCATCAGCCTGAAGAAGTCCACTGCTGGACATAGGCCTCCACTACACATTTCCAGGAAGAATGATTCTGAGCCCTTTCCATCCATCAATTTCCCACGATCTAAACAACATCATCGGTCTATCTGGTAGTTGGGCGCCCTACGTTTAGTCTTCCCTGCCGATTGTCACTTCAACTTACTAATTATACGAGCTATGTCGATGACCTTGTTCTTTTACGGATATCCTCATTTCTGATTCTATTACGTAGTGAAACTCCCAGCATAGCTATCTCCATAGCTCGTTGCGCTTTGGCTTGTGAACGAGGCCAATAGTTAGCGACCACGTCTCATTTCCATAAGTCATCACTGGTAAAACGCACTGATTAAAGGGCTTGGGGCTCTGCGGTATCTGAGACAAGAAAGTGTGGTGCAATTTCTCGAACGCTGTCCATCCGAGTTGGATCGTCCGGCTGATCTTTTAGTCGAAGTTGACAAACATAACATGAACATAACGTGCTCTTTTGTAAACCTGCCTGGAGCTCAGTGGAGTCATGTGAATTCATAATCGCAAACAATCTGAACAGAAGACGAACCGATTTTCAATCAATTGCAGCTGATGTATCTGTAATGGGTGAACTTCCACAAATAATTGCTGATATATTCGCCCTTGGTACATACCAAATAGCTCAATCACAAAGCTGTTATGGAGAACATATCAAGCAAGGGATTTATATGATTGAAGTAGACTTGAATCCAAACCAACTCATCCTCAGAACCCTGGTGGCATCAATAAATGGCTGTAACGTGGAAGGATACAACCGCGACATATTAACAATCGAACCTATTTGGTTAACATACTAGTCAAACGAGAAGTTCAAGGGTGATACGCCATTATAGGCCTGGGGTGGGGGCAATACCAAACAAATCTGTCTGTCTCCCCGGCACAATTTCTAGACCACAGTTGAAAAATGGAAAAGCCCCAGGGGAAGACGGAATCACTTCAGAGCAAGAGCTCTGAAGTGATTCCGTCTTCCCCTGGGGCTTTTATAGCAGTGAAGAGCAGGTAGTTCTCCTGTTCTGAAGGAACTCCAACGTGTCTTCAATTCTGTTCTCAACCATGGGAGAACTTCAAAGGCATGGAGCAGGGAGTGTCATGGTATTGTTCTTCAAGAAAGGCAATAAAGCTTTATTGAAGAACTATAGACTGATCTCACTTTTGAGCCATGTCTACAAACTGTTTTCCAGGGTTATTTTGAACCGTCTTGCGCGAAGACTTAACGAGTTTTAAACACCGGAGCAGGCTGGGTTTCGAGGAGGATTTGACACCATAGACCACATTCACACAGTGCGGCAGATTATACAAAAATCTGAAGAGTACATTATTATATAATAATCAGCCCTTGTGCTTAGCGTTTGTGAACTATGAGAAGGCCTTTGACTCTGTTGAAACCTGGGCTGTTCTACAGTCCCTGCAACGATGTCAGGTTGACTGGCGATATATCGAAGTGTTGAGATGTTTTTACAATGACGCCACCATGTCTGTTCAGGTCCAGAACCAGCAGTCAAAACCTATCCAGTTGCACCGCGGAGTGAGGCAAGGGGACGTTATATCTCCCAAATTGTTCACAAGCGCACTGGAAGATTTGTTTAAGACGCTGAGTTGGACTGGAATAGGCATCAATATCAATGGCGAATTCATCTCACACTTACGATTTGCTGATGACATCGTCATTATTGGCAGATTCGTTGCAGGACCTACATAAGATGCTGAACAGCCTAGCTGTTTCCTCACAACGGGTTGGCCTGGGCATGAACTTGGATAAAACTAAGATCATGTTCAATGATCGTATCACCCCAGAGCCGATCACCGTCGCTGGAATGCCTCTCGAAGTTGTGCAGGAGTATGTCTACCTCGGGTAAACCTTGCGGTTAGGTAGACACAACTTTGAGAGTGAGCTAAACCGGAGAATACAGCTGGGCTGGGCTGCGTTTGGGAAACTCCGTCAGGTTCTCTCGTCGCCGATCCTACAATGTATGAAGACGAAAGTCTTCAACCAGTGCGACCTGTAATGACCTATGCTGCCGAAACGTGGACACTAACAGTAGAGTCGGTCCACAAACTGAAAGTCGCTCAGCGAGCTATGGAGAGGGCTTTGCTTGGAGTCTCTCTGAAGGATAAAATCCGGAACGAGGTTATCCGACAGAGAACCTTTGAGCTATGTCGACCAAGGTGGTCAACATAGCTCAAAGGATTAGTAAGCTGAAGTGGCAGACATTGCTCAAAGGATTAGTAAGTCTGTTCTACGGCAAACATGACTGGCCATGTTTGCCGTAGAACAGACAATCGTTGGAGCAAACGAATACGAGAGTGGAGACCGCGTTTAGGTAAGCGTAGTGTAAGACGCCCTCAGGCAAGGTGGGGCGACGATCTGCGAAATGTAGCTGGCAAGCACTGGAGGAGAAGAGCCGAAGACCGGGCTCAGTGGCACGTCTTGGGAGAGACCTACGTCCAGCAGTGGACTGATATAGGTTGATGATGATGATGATTATTTATGGGATCCAAGTTTTTTATTCCTAACTTACCGATTCAAAAGGTAATAATAGTAGTTTTTTAAATAAAATGCATTTTATCCCATGCTTGGACAATGTTATTCTTCTAACTTCAAAGTCGTATATTTTTTCTCCGATATAAGTTACGACGTTTTTTGTTTTTGATATTATGTATACAGGTGTAGTACTTCAATTCAAAACACATTGCATCAGTGGTCGCATTAAAAAAAAACAACGCCACGACTCCATACAAAGTTACCCAATGCCCTTTGATTATTCGGTTTAGCCGTTTGACAATGAAGTCGGTTTCTCAAGTTTTTTAAACTTATAATTATTTTACTTTTATTTTTTAGTTTTTTTATGACAACAAATTCGGCAAATTCATCATCCACACTTGATGTGCGGGTTTCTGCAAGTACCTAGGCCTCTTGCGGGCCCTTTTTTCATGACGCTTGACGCGTATTGCTTCAACTTTTTTAGGTTCTACAACACGCCGGCTTCCTCTCGATGTTTTCCTTCATCGTTTGAGAGTATTGGCATAGTGCACATACATTTTTCGACAGAAAAACTCATTGGTACACGACTGGATTTGAACCCACGACCTTCGAATCGGATGGCGGGGCCGCTACCACTAGACCACCAGTGTTCTTGTAGAATTCTACTCAATTTGCACAGATATAGGGTTCAAATTCAATCGACGGCCCGGCCCCATCCCTGACACGCCACGGATGTGTGGGGTTAGACCTTAAGACCGGGACTCCACCAAAGCGGAGACGAGACGAGCGGAGATATGTTTTTAAACAACCAATAGAATTGTGTTATCGACACATCTCTCCGCTCAGCTTTAGTAGAGATCGCTGTGCGGAGATGTGTAATATTAAAAAAAAACTTGAGAGGTGTCAAGGGACACCCGGATGGAACGAAGTTCCTTTATTATTATTTACAAAAAACCTGTATATACTCAACAAAAATACTCATCGCGCGACATTGCACTGTTCAATGCGAAATAGAAATGAAAATATCTGGCTTGCTTTCTATAAGAGAGAGAGAGACAGACAGAGAAACATGCGCACGCCGCACAGCTTACAATAGCTTGCTATAGCAAAAAGTGTCGTGACAACTTTTCGTAAGAATTTTTTCCGTCTAGCCCACTTTCACAACGCGCGTTAAAGAACTTCGTTCCAAAATGTGGGCTGTGCACGGACGACGCGCGCACCGGCCAGCCATCTTGCTAGAAGAAAACATCTCTTCTCACACAGAACACATCTCTGCTTTAATGGAGTCCCGGCCTAAACCGTATCTACAACCTCGCTCCGTTAGCTTCGCAAAGATAACCAAATATAGCAACATGCTGTCGCAATCAAGAGATAGCTTTGCAAATAGCACTGGCACTACACAGTAGACCTACCACAAGCTCTCTCTGGCTCTGTCTCTAGCGCTGGGTTTTAGTCTGTGTGGGTGCTCACCAGCGTATTATTCTTAGTAGACATAGACATTTATTTATTTACTACTTGCACACAAAAACCTGTAAAATACAAGAACGCTAACAGAAGAAAGATACAAACAATACATTGATACTGAAGAAGTGCGTCGTGTGCTTAGTGTGTGAGGTTTTGACGTAAGATTTATTTAGTCATAACTCACACAGACTCAAAACCTGAGCCAGACAGAGTTTGTGGTAGGCCAACTGTACACACGGCAGACGGATGTAGGTCTGGCACAAGTAAATATTACCGTAAATACGTCTAAAAACAAGAGCAAATGTTATTTTTGAACTAGCCTTAAAGAGGAGCCAGGGACTGAGCCAGACAGAGTTTGTGGTAGGTCTACTGTACACACGGCAGACGGATGTAGGTATGGCACAAGTAAATATTACCGTAGATACGTATAAAAACGTAAACGTATGCTATTTTTGAACTACATATAAAGCCTTAAAGAGAGAAGCGTTGACTCTCAATCAATACTCGACAGAGTTTTTTTTTATAAGGCTTCTCAGTCGACCTCAAGTATAGGTTTTGTCACTTTTCAATGGAGAATTGATAAAACCCTATTCTTGAGGCTCGATTCATAAAGCAGTTTCCCAGTTAGTGGCCCAGTTGAGAAGCGAGAAGAGTGACTGTTGAAGCATAATCCAACACATCAGTTGTTAATATTTGTACTATGTAATAAATAGTAGTCATTGCCATTTACTACCTAACATTAGTTTTTTAAGATTTTATTTCTGTGTGCTACTAACAAATCGGATCTTTTCTGAAATAAAAATATTGTATTTTGCATTATATTTTATAAATATTTTAAATATTCATACTGAGTGCGCATTAGAAATTATTCAATACAATCACTAAAGCGACTTCAATAACAGTAGGCCGTGAGCTCTGACTGGCTCTGTCTCTGGTTCTGGTTTTGAGTCTGTGTGAGTGTTGACTAAATAAATCCTACGTCAAAACGTCACACACACACACAGTATAATGCACTGGTGAGCATTCACACAGACTCAAAACCAGAACCAGAGACAGAGCCAGACAGAGCTCATGGTAAGTCTACTGTTATTGAAGTCGCTATAGTGATTGTATTGAATAAGTTCAAATGCGCACTCAGTATGAATATTTAGAACCAGGGCCAGACAGAGCTCATGGTAGGCCAGCTGGATGAAATCGGAGGTAGGTACGCATTATAGACCCATTTGGTATGAAACTCTCGTATTCTGAAACTCCGCTCAAATCTACGCCCCAGCTCAAACAAACGATCCTTTTATTTACTTAGAAATTCAGCAAGTGCAACCGTGTTGGCATCCTAGTGGAAGACTCGACTAAACCGCTTAATTGAAGTTTTTAGTTCAAAGTAAACGGCATAAGTTTTAATTCAGTCAGTCAAAAGTTCTTAATTATCTATCAAAGCTAAATTCCACGCGACCAAGGCAACTGGCAACAAACATACCTAGATAAATAGAGCTTGGTGGCTTGGATTTATTTTATCTTTGAAATCCTTGTTTTTGTTGAAATTGGGATTGCTCAATGATCTGAAGTGATTGTTCCAAAGTGTGTGTATAAAATTGTTATAACGTAATATTTGCCAAACACTGGACTTAACTGAAACTTTACTGCAATTTTTATTTTAGTTTTATGGATGGATCATACAAAAAAACGGTAGGAACCAAGCCGTAATTTGTTGCCTATTCTTCTAGGCTTAGTCACCTTATCTTAACACTAGTGTAAGAAAATAAAAAAATACTTCATAATCTATATCTATTATGACATCGGTTGTAAGGATGTTTTGCTATCCAGCATAGGCCTCCTCCAAACTCTTCGATAATTGTTGATCGCGCACTTTCCTTCTCCAATGTACGCCAACTGTCTCCTTGAAGTCATCTTCCCATCTTCAGAATGCTCTTCCTCATCCTTATGATACAGCTGAATAAAAAAATTATAATATTAAACAAAAATCATAAAGCATCACTTACACCATTTTATCATACACCGTTCGATTTCACGATAGTAACTATATACTATAGGCAAGTACCTACGAGAGTGGTTTCAATGATACCTATCGGGAACCCAGTTTGTTTTTGGAGTTCCATCGAGTGCTGTGCAAAGCCCTTTTGAACATTTCACGTAATGAAAACATTTTGACGTTCAATTAATATTCGTAGTTTGGTTGAGTACCACTTTGCTTTAGTGGTGGGTTTGTAAGATAAATTCTAGGGGGTGATTTTACAACGCATAAATAAATACCAACTTACTTAGCTGAGATAAAAGGGTATGAAGAAAAAGGATAAAAGGTGCTTCAGTCTACCCGTGACCATGGCTGTTGTAACACGGTTGAAACGTCGAGAAATAATAAAGGTAATCGCGCTAAATACCCATTTCTTCAATAGTATTATGCAAACGATCGCGTTATTTTAAAAAAGTGCTATTATTTGATTTGGTTTTTGACGTGACAACGTCTTATAATTCGATGGAGCCGGCCGCACGCACGAAAAAACATGACTCATGCGACGTTACCTCGCTCTGAGGCGTTCCATTTAAGGCTTCAAGTGCAAACGAGAGCGCGGAACGAGCGACAAAGAGGCACAATCGGCCTCCGCTTTCGGCAGCGTTCGACATCTGTCTCTCTCCTACTTGAGTGAGCGATGCGTCCGCGTGACGTTGTCACTTTCAACTATCGACAGTAAACCGACTTTACAGACAACCGATTTTTTTTTATAATGAAAATACTAAAACATTATAACCCAACACTGATCAAAGAAAGCAAAGATAAAAGGTATACCCATAGACAAGTCGGATCGCTTTGATCTTGTATTCATTACCAATCCGTTACATCAAGCGTATCGTATACATTGGAAGGGCTAGGGATGAGACAGTATAGCCGGATTGTTTTAGTCCGGACAAATAGAAATAAATGGAGAAAACATCACACAGTACTTTAACTATGAATGAATTATACAACGTACGAAAACTTAATCAAAAATAATCAAGAATCGGTATTTATTCACAGTTGTATCACAAGGATCAGTACCATAAGCTCTGTCTGGCTCTGTCTCTGGCTCTGATTTTGAGTCTGTTTGAGTGTTGACTAAATAAATCCTACGAAACGTCACACATACAGTATAATACACTGGAGAGCACTCACACAGACTCAAAACCAGAGCCAGATAGAGCTTGTTGTCGGCGTACTGTAAGAAAACTTAATCAAAAATAATCAAGAATCTGAAAATAAATTCCAATTCAAATTTATTTATTCATTAGGTTCAGTTTGAAATTCTGATCAATTTGACTGAGCTCTCAGCTCATGGTAGTAGCTCTGCCTCTGCCTTCTGCGCCATAGGTCGTGGGTCCGAAAACAAATTCTTATGTGGTGAATACAGAAATGTTTGTTCTTTGTCTGGGTGTTATATTTTATTCCAAGTAAATATTCAAAAAGACAAAACAAAAATAATATAAGTATTATACCAGCTATCTGGTTCCCATAGTACATGCTCTGCTTAATTTGGGGCTAGATAGTCTTGTGTGGATTATCCACAATATTGATACTTATTTTATTTATTATTTAACCGGCTTTTATTTCGTATTGAACATCACTAGATGGCAAATTATTCATTTGATGGTCCTACTCTCATGTTTAATTTGCGGGTGTCTTGTTATTCGGACCCATGTGGATGAATCTGGATTCTGGAGGCGGTCTACTAATTTACACTCTCATATAAGTTCCGTTTCTAAATCTAAAAATATTTATTCAATTGATAAGGATCACTTTGAAACAGAGCCTTCTACGTGACCAAGCCTAGAAGACCAGTTAGGGCGCTTGTACACGCTAAGAAAATTTGCCGTTCCTGCGGCAGACAAGACAAATTCTTCGTGTAGACGACAAGAATTTTGTCTTTTCCACACACGAAAACGCAACAACGTTCGCCGCGTCGTGTCTTGCGCAG
The DNA here is from genome assembly GCA_947578465.1 of Thera obeliscata. Classification (NCBI taxonomy): domain Eukaryota; kingdom Metazoa; phylum Arthropoda; class Insecta; order Lepidoptera; family Geometridae; genus Thera; species Thera obeliscata. The sequence continues at coordinate 6,145,631 of OX387923.1, read as the reverse complement.
ATAAGATTTTTTTCTTGCACCGCTGCGAGCAGTGTACACAGTTATTTTCTAGTTACGACACGAATTCTTGGGTAGACCCGGCGTTTTTTCTTAGCGTGTACAAGCGCCCTTAACTTGAACTTAGATTTGATACCGTTTTTAGGACTCTGAAGTCAAACAATTAAGGAACCCTTATACTATGGTTTGGTTTCTACCGTTTTTAGTGTTCCAAAGTCATGACAAGGTACAGAGCCTTGGGCACATCTAGCGCCATGGCGATGGCGATCAGTGAAATGCCAAGCACACCAAGCAAAATATCGCTGTCATATTTGATAACGTTACACTGATCACCTTCGCCGTCGCGGTAGATGCCTGACAAAACTGTAAAAAATACTGACTGCTGAAGTATAAAACTTTGATGACATTGAATAGAATACAATATAACTTTATTGACATAGACATAGACATTCATTTATTTACTGCTTCAGCACATACCTATACACACTATTAAAACAAGAAATGAAAACAAAGAAAGATACACGATATTACAAACTAAGCACTAAAGAAAAATTACATTTTACATTACATTTTACATATTACATTTTATTGTACACCAAAGTGAAAGATTACATACAAAATGAATAAAAACTAGAGGTACAATGGACGGTCTTATCAAGCGATCTCTTGGATGGAAAGAACATTTATTGCATCATTTGATTTGATATACTAAAGATATATCAATATTGTTTAGGGAGATTTAACATTTTATACATTTTTTCTTTAGAAAAAAAAATAGTTTCTTCTAAAAAAAATAGTTTCTTTAGAAAATAGATCTCAAGAATCTTTATTTTGTGTTATTTATTAATAATAATAAAATACAACTGTTCGATATTATTTAATAATAAAAATTAAAGTAGGAACGAAATCTCAAAAAAGAAGTAAATCTATTCGAAATGGAATATCCCCTAGTTGATGTGTGTATATGATTATAGTAAAACAAAATTAAGTTGGTAAGAACGTAAAATCATGCCTAGCGTCCATTTAAATTATCCCGTTAATCTCAACGCTACTTCCCCAAATAGCCTGAAAGTCCCAAGCGCCTGAAACGTCCCAAATGCACTACCAGTACATTAATCCGGTACGCTCCGATTCCGACACGTTGCCAAGGGTGAGTCACTCCTAAATGCTTGTAAAGCAAAGTGAACGTTATCACCACATTTTTGAGAGCTATTTTAGATAGGACTTGATCTCGTCACAACCAATATAGTACCTACAAAGAAAAGCTTTTTATCTGCAACACAAAAGCTTACTCTATCAATAAAACTAAAACTACAAAAACCTTTTCAAGCTTTTGCCTTTTCAACACTATTTAGTCCCGAACTAAGCTGAGCTTGTATTAGGGGAACCAGATAGCTGATATAATACTTGAATACGTTTTTTTGTAAATACATACTTATAATACAATATACCCCAAGCAGAAAACAAAAATCTGTGTTCACCACACACATATTTGTTCTCGGAGGGGATTGAACCCACGCCCTACAGCGCCGAAGGCAGATTACCAACTGAGCTGTAAAGGTATTCATAAAACAGAACTTTTTCTCTTCTTATTCATCGTTTTCTTCATTACTAAAAGGTCGTGCTCATTTTGAAACCAGGCGCGGCGTTGACAAAGCAAATTAACACGTATTTATTTCCTTCATTCAAAAAGCCTGTCAGTTTTTAACGGCTCGCTAAAATTCTTTCATCACTGTCACTTTAATGCCAACAAATAGAGATGGCAACAGACTTAGCGATCTGCTAGGATAAATAACAGATGAATATAACCCAAAAGCTTTGGGTTTGTGGTAGTGAAAATAGTACACAAAGTAGTACAGTACATTCTGGGCCGACGTCTAATTTATACGGGACTGTACACTCGGAAACTGCATACGTTGCTTTGTGCTGTTCGACCGAACATATCCGAACACACCCGAGCGTTCAAAGTGCATATTCGACAAGTTTGCACTTTTCTCACGTAAAGGTAACAAACAACTTTTCTACTTTATTTTGATTTTGGATAAAATGAAATGTTTCAGTGCCAGGTCTATGTACACACTTGTATGAAAAACGCGGTAGTGAAGATAAGCACTAAAATACTTAATTCACAACTAATAACCAAGTACCTTGTACAATAATAATATTCATTATTGGTTGTTTTTTGGTTTTTGTAGTGGTCAATACCAAAAGGCGCCGCCATGCGAGTTTTACCGCAGTGACTGACACAAATAAGTGTCAGTGTCATGCCATTTGACAGCCATTAGACAGTTTTACCGCAGTGACTGACACAAATAAGTTTCAGAGTCATGCTACTTGACATCGTTAGTTGTCAAAATGACATTTCTTCTACTTTTCGCCATGTCCATGTCACGTCGGTCCGCCATGTCTTGGATGCAATGTTCTCTTTGACCAAGAAAACTTCCATGTACAACCAAACGAAGTAGAATTGAAGAAAAATTACATTTTAAACCGAATTCCACATTGCTATAAGCTGTATTTTAGATTGGTGAACATACCTGGCGTGGGCTCCATATTTCCATGAACCATCTCATTTCAAATCAAAAGTAATTTATTTATTCTGCACTATAAATGCAAGAGGGTTTGAGTTGGGATTTAACTAAATCAAATAAAAAAAAAACGTTTTTTAATGCCATAAATAAACATGGAACACAAATATACAGTTTTTACGACCATGCTACCCAACCGCGAAGCAAAAAGGCTTCGATCAAAGTATAGTCTCAGAATGTTGGTCCTAACTTGCGGCTTCCGGTTTTTTAAGAAAATTAAAAAACTGAAGATCCTCCAAGTTTTAACTCACTGATATTTTAATGAAAGATCTTATCCATATCTTTTGAAGCATAAAAAACTTTATTAAATATCCTGAACTCGGACCTTTCTGCTCCCAATAGACTTCAATTTGTGAATTCTGATAACTTACTCTGGTATTTTTGGAACGTGACTTATGAAACTCTTGTGCCTACAGAGACGTAATAAGGAGTTGGCAAAATAAATTCTAAATACTAGATTTTTTTTTTCGAGTGGATGCTGGTGATCGACTGTCTATTCTTACAGCGTTACCGGACAATGGTGAGCGCAGAGGGCGCTCAACCGGTAAATTTAGGTTGGGGCAACAAACTCAAGGGCACCGCCATGGTACGAACTCGGCTTGGGCTGTTGCCAGGGGGGGTTCGAATCTAGTTTAGGCCCAGAGAGGGCGGGCAATATGGGACGTCTTTGACCCCGCCGGCGGGGTTGGTGAATCTGTGCAGTGTTTCTGTCCGAACTGGATGGCTCGATCACCTCCGCGGCGGTGATAACGTCATCGGGATCACCAAGGATATGCCTCGGTCTACGGAGGGATTAAATACTAGAATGATGACCGCGCACAGTTAAGCGTAGTGTAGGACGTCCTCTGGCAAGATGGAGCGACGATCTGCAAAATGTAGCTGGCAAGCACTGGAGAAGAGCCGAAGACCAGGCTCAGTGGCGCATCTTGGGAGATACCTACGTCCAGCAGTGATGGACATAGGTCGATGATGGAGATGATGATGATGAATTTCCCCGTGACGTTTAATTCCCAGGCACGGTAGACATCGCCTCAGATTTACGGGGATTCCAAACTCCTAAGTCCGTCCACATCATCATTATAAGTTAGCAGACATCGGTCATTACTAAGTTTCTTCAAACTTGTTTCCAACTTCACGTACTTCCTGCGAAGCATCTTATTGAAACTTTTTGTGCAGGAAATTTATTTAAATCAAATCAAATGAAAACGGACTTCATTCAAAGGAATCGAGAGCTATTTTGTAACAATTTTTTTTCATGATGATGATCATCATCAGTCTGAAGAAGTCTACTGCTGGACATAGGCCTCCCCTACACACTTCCAGGAAGAACGATTCTGAGCCCTTTCAATCCACCAACTTCCTGTGATCTTAATAATTTGTTAATTTTGTTTATTGTAGATTAAATTTACTATGGTCTTTGCATCTATTGTAGATCCATGCAGTTAACATCAGGTGGGTCATATGCCTGTTCAATAATATAAAAAATACAGCGTCAAGATCCCTATAACACCCCTAGAAAATTATATTTCAGAAACCTTAAAAATAATTTGCTTTTCACGATGTTTTCCTTCACCGCTTGTCAACAATATGTACATAAAACGCGGGAAAAGTATAATATTTGTGTCCACAGTATCGGTATCAAATTTCGATTTGATGTGTCATTTTTATACTGTACGAGACGTTAATAGGGTCCAATTTGATTGACGACCCGCCAATGAGGCTTAGCTACACAACAACCTTAAAATTACCCCTAGTTTTTACTCAAAACTCAACTTTACAGTATTAGGAATAAGGCTTTTGTGAGTGTAAAGGTAAATTTGTGAAGATGAGTGGTTCGCTGGTAATGGATGGGGTGTCATAGTCAGTGACTGTCGAAGATTTCTTTAGGTTATTTTGTAAGTAGAGGCGATATTGTTATTAGGTACTAAGGGCTAGGGGACATTTATTTAGCCTATGTTACTCAGGGTGAATGTAACTTTCCAATGGTGAAATAATTTTTCGTTTTAGTAGTTTTTGAGTTTACATTACAAACTTTTTATTGATTTTTTAGTGTTTACTACACTTAAGGAAATCACAAAGATTTTTATAGTATCCCAAAGTTAAGAGCCGAGTGGGATGTCCCGTCACTAACTTTTGGGACATTATAAAAATATTTATTGCAAACATACAAAAATATATTTTTCCTCTTTATAATATTAGTATAGAAAGGTCACATTAGACTTTATTACAATTTAGATGATTAGAGATTATTACAAGAACACATCGAACAAAACAAGCGAAGCGTGTTTTTAGGGTTCCGTAGCCAAATGGCAAAAACGGAACCCTTATAGATTCGTCATGTCTGTCTGTCTGTCTGTCTGTCTTTCCGTCCGTATGTCACAGCCATTTTTCTCCGAAACCGTAAGAGCTAGACTGATGAAACTTGGCGAGTAGATGTATTCTGTGAACCGCATCAAGATTTTTACACAAAAAAAGAAAAAAAACTATAAATTTTGGGGGTCCCTATACTTGAAACTGAAACTCAAAAAACTTTTTTTCATCAAACCCATACGTGTGGGTATCTATGAATAGGTCTTTAAAAATGATGTTGAGGTTTTTAATATCGTTTTTTTTTAAACTTAATAGTTTGCGCGAGAGACGCTTCCAAAGTGGAAAAAAGTTGGTCCCCCCCCCTCTAACTTCTTAATTAAGAGAATGATAAAACTTAAAAAAATATATGTTGTACATTACTATGCAAACTTTTAACGATATTTGGTTTGAACGAGATCTAGTAAGTAGTTTTTTTTTTATACGTCATAAATCGTAAACCGCAATTTACCTTTCGACGAACTACAAGAACCTTTATATTATGTTACTTGATGCTACGGAACCCTTCATGGGTGAGTCCGACTCGCACTTGGCTGCTTTTTATACCACTAGCTGATGAGACAAGCATTGACTGGCCTAACAGCTCAGTTGGTAGTAGCTCTGCCTTCTGCGCCATAGGCCGTGGGTTCGATCCCCACCGAGAATAAATATTTGTCTGGTGAACACAGATGTTTGTTCTCTGTCTATATTGTATTCTAACTAGGTATTTACAAAAAAAAATATGAGTATTATATGTGTTATCTGGTTTCCATAGTACAAGCTCTGCTTAGTTAGGGGCTAGATAGTGTTAAGTGGATTGTCTAGAATAATTATTTATATACCACTAGCTAAAGCATATGGCCCACCTGATGTTATTAGTTTATTTTTTATGGCCGCACACATCCGCCAGCAAAAAGCAGTTACCGCATTATCCTTGTGGAACGTCGTGATTTGCAGGAAAACACATAAAATACGCCTTATAACCAGATTTTTAATACTCCCCACCGATTTTATGTCATCGAATACTTATAAAAAGTTATTTATTAGGCTTTTAACCCACCGATCCCTAAAGGTATAAAACCTTTTCACTTATATTTTTCTGATAAGCTCCACACCTCATTCACAAATAAAATCGACCGTTAGCCTTGTAATGTTGATACATACAGTGCTAGCAAATAATTTGAAACAAATAAATGAGACAGATGTGTAGACGACTTCGTGCGAGTAAACGAGAGAGCACCATAATATTGTGTTCGTTTGTTTGGCCTAGAGTATAACAAATGGCTTTTGATCACAAGTCCAAGACGGAACGCAGACTGCAACCACAGGCGACACTACGGCTATAGTTTGTGAATCTACACCCGGTCTGAGTTTTACTCGATCAGGTTGAACAATTTGTTACGCCTACGCGTCTCTCGTGTCGTGTCGTATGCTCTTTTGTATGGAGAAATTATGGCACAACAATTCGTTTTGATCGTTTCTACGTAACGTATTGTTGTTGTCTCATCATTTCTCCTTACAAAAGAGCGAGAGATACATGGTCAAAACGAATTGTTCAAACTTATCGAGTAAAACTACAACTTACCTTTCTGAAACTCGTTCCGAGCGTGGCAACACGGGGCGGTCAGCCGCGGCGCACAATAGAGACGAATAGAGGTGCTTGGGATAGAGACGACCGCATGTAGTCGCAGTCTGCAATCCATCTTGGACTTACACCATACTTTTTGATGCTAAGTGCCAAGATTTTTGTTAGATTTTATATTAATACGATGTTAAGGCCTTACCCGAATACAATCTACATCCCATACAATGCACAAAAAATGATAACCATTTGATAACTTATTTTTTCTTTATGAAAGTAAATGACAGATGTCAGACAAGTGGCCAGTAGCAATTTAAAACAACGCAGGTCAATAACCCCACAGGCGCTAATGGGCAAAATGCAAAATCACAGGGATCGTAAAAACCAGTTTCAACATTCGATACATCTGTTTCCGATAATTTATGGGTCGATTTCAGCATTTCCAGCTCCCGGGCGAGTTGTGACCGTTTTCGATATTCGGCCGCAGAGTACGATTTACAATTTATATATTTTGCTGTATTGAACTTGTTTTAAGAGTATTTGTTTAGCTTTGGCTCAGTGCAGTAACTTTTTAGTGATAGTTCTGTAATTAGAAAAAAAAGGAGCTTATTTTTGTCCGTTTTTTCCAGCGGTGTTTGTGTGTTTTAGACACGATAAGCATGTTGAAAACTCTTCTATGAATTAATTGTGAAACATAGTGTTTGATGGCAGACGTCAATGACGTACTGTTCCCCACATTGTGCAAAGGTACATTCAACGCCAAAAAAAGGAAAAACAGCGTCTCTGCTATGTAGACTGCGCGGTAGTAGCAACAGCATCATAAATGCGATTGCTGAAAAACTAAATTGTCCTCTGGTATATTATATAAACTCATCCAGAGAGCTATATCGTTAATAGTTATAAGTTACTTACCTATTTTTTTTTGTTTTTGTATCATGGACCCTCATAGTTGTCTAATTAGAGAATTTAAATATTATTACTACATTACATACGGTCGGTGATCTGAACTCTGTTTTCTACCTGATTACAGGTAGAAAACAGGTACCTGTAGGTATTAACCTACAGGTGGAAAATAGAGAAGGCCATAGTCCTTTTAAAATGTAGTTTTATTATTTTATTAATTTAAATTTTGTACATAATGTATTATTCTGTTGTAAATAATAAACTTTTTATTATTACACAATTATGAAAGGGCTTGAATTTTTTGTATATAAATTAGGTTACTGTGAAGTTTAACCATTATTTTGTTAGCTTGTATACAATTTCTTATCAGTGTCTCACAGACGCAAAGTACCTACTAGATAAAGGTACGCAGTATTTCAGTTTAGCCATTTTCTCAGTACTCTTAGGAGATAAGTAATTTTCTGAGAACAGTGAGAAGTCCGTATTTAATTACATTTTGTATCACAGACAGAAATATTGTTTGTCTTCGAGGCAAAATAGACAATTCAATTGGCCTGGTAACGTTTTCTGTTACTGAGTTATTGATTTTTTAAAGCTTTGGTATAAAGTATTTTTATGTTATACAATTATTACAGGTTATTGGACTTGTTCTAAGTTGCAACGGAAACTGCGCAACGTCAGGTGGATCGTTTGCTTGTTAAATTTTTTTTTACAAAACAAAAAAAAAAGTTTTGTGCCGTATGCTTTTAGAGAAAGGATATATAATAAAATATATTGCCTCTACACTATCTATATTCCAGGAATGGTGTACATACCTACATATAATCATAAGGATTTTTCAGATATCTTGAAGAAGCCCTAAACGATTTTAACCTACTTTAAAATAAAATAAAGCATTGCTATTCAGCGTGGCAATGCCGCCAGAGTCTTGGGGACACTTCTGTCTGGCACTAATTCGGATCAGATAAGCTATCGTTTGTAACGGTCTGCAGATAGCTCAATTGTTTCTTATGTATTGTGTAAATAAATGTTTATGTTTGAAAATAGATTTGATTTATCGTTTTTATTTAAATGAAGATAAATTTAAAGCTTTGCAATCTCGTATAGTAGCTGTGCTGTAGCAGGTGCTACGCCTCGCTACGCTTTCGTAGCAGCTACGCCCCACTTAATTTCACTAGGGGAATAAATAAAGCGAACAATCCAAACAACACTATCTAGCTTCAAATTAAGCAGAGCGTGTACTATGGGAACCAGAAAGCTGATATATACTAATATAATCATATTATTTACTGCAATTATTAAGTGATCAAACTAACTTACCAAGTGACGTTCGATCATAATTGTCCCAACTTTGACGAAGAGATTGAATACATTCACTTGTAGTAGCTCCGCCTACGCTTCAACTCACTCGCACGTATTTCAGCTCCATAAGAAAGAAAGAGATAGCATACGCCATGCTACCCGGCTCCAAGCTTCATTTAGTTCAGAGAATAAGCACGTACAGGGTCTCCAACATTGCACATTGGGGTATCCTAAGGGATGGGAGGGACCTTCAATCTCTTCGTCAAAGTTGGGACAATTATGATCGAACGTCACTTGGTAAGTTAGTTTGATCACTTAATTGTCCCAACTTTGACTTCAAGATTGAATACATTCACTTGTAGGATGTTCAGAGAAAATGAAAAAATGTTGGAGAAAAATAAATCAAATAAAATGTTATGAAAAAATTGATATCTTTTAAATCTAGTGTTGATTAGAAAAAAACAAATAATTAAAATAATTCTTTCAAAAAACAAAACAATTGTTATTAAGACTTTTTTTTTTTTTTTGCTTTTCTTTTTTTTTTATGTAGATAAAAATAAAAATAATCAAAGTAAATTTAGTTTGTTAAGTTAGAATCAAATTCATAGTTAATGGTCTGCTAATGAAATGAGCAGTAGCAGTAGTTTAGTATTTTTATAATAACATCCACTCGGGCGCCTTCTGTTCGTTGTGCAGCAGAAGTATTTGTGTAACGAGTATTATGCGCACTAAACACACTGATAGCGTGATGAGGCATCGACTTGCTAGCATTTCTTTTATTCAACCGCCTAAAGTTTGTGATCAAGCAGGATGGTTGTATCTTGCTTGGAGGATTTTTTTTTTTTTTTACCGTCAATGTGGCCTGCATTGTTACTTGATCTATCGAGATCATAGCTATGCATAAAGGATACTATGCATAGTGTACTTACAGGACGAATGCAAGGGCGCCATAGTTAAAGATCAGCTTCGGTTGAGCTTACCTAAACACTACGCATATACATACATACATTACAATTATTCTTCCACTATCCTAATATTATGTTTCATTCTAGTCAATGATAATGGTTGGCATCTTTGACCAAACCAAACCACGGAACAGCCAACAAAACGACTAGGTTTTTCGTGAGTCAGGGAACTCAAGGAGTTACAACAACAAGTTTGAGTCTAAGTTGGCCTGGTAATCAGCACATCACTTGTGTTACAGGTGGAATCATTGTCATGAAAGCTGATGGGTTTAATTTTGAAGGAACTCATTCATAGGAAACATCCGCTATCTGGTTTCCATAATACTAGCTCTGCTTAATTTGGGGCAAGATAGTGTTGTGGGGCTATTCACAAAATGTATTATACCTATTGGGGATTTTTCATTTTTTATTTTTTTTATTTTAACTACTCGGTGTCTGAAAAATAAACAACGGTGTTAACTGAAGTACACAACACAAAGCGAAGTGCAACTCATGGAGGAGCTCAGCAGATTTCCTTTTTTTTTTGGTAAATCTAAATAAGACAAGGATAGAAACAGCTGTTTTGGAATGACACTGGCTGACGAAAGTACTATTGGAATTACTAAAACTTTTTGCAAGCGCCACAAACGTTTGAACTCGTTCATGTTGTACTACTTCATTTCAGTAAATAAGGGATAAAGTGGAAAAACTTTATTTATTGACCCATACGAAGATCCCTTCCGTAAAAACTGCTAGGAAGTTAAGTAAGTCACAATACCCTGATATAGTACCCTGATATGGTATGAACCTATACCTATGCTAAGTTCCACAGTACCCCCCATGGTTTAAAGCTAGAATAGTATATTGAGACTTAGTATGTACTATTGAACAAAGATGCAAGAGTCGTAATAATTGCTGTATAAGGAATTGTTGTCTGGCCAAGGCTTGCTGGGTAACACCATCGGCACCAGGAAAAGGTGTCGGTGAAGAGGGTAGAACATTATAGACAATCGAAAAAATAAAACCATCAGGTGGAATGAGATCAGATAAGAAGCATGAAGGAACTAGACTATTTCAGTAACCTGATTAGATAAAACATAATTATGTTACACCCTTAATTTTGCGTATACATGGAAAAAGCATATATATAAAAAACGAAAAAATACAGGTCCCTTGACTGTAAATGCATACACGTTGTACACAGTAGGATCTCTTTTTCAAAAGATTACTATTACTACTGCCATAGTAATAAAAGCAAATTTTTAAATACTTGTAAATTAGCTATGTCACTGTTTGTCATCATTCATTTGTAAGATGGCAATAGTTTATGCATTGTTTATCCTTTGACAGATTTGAATATACATATTAAGGACTTTGTCGTTTACCCTCAAAGCGAATAGATCTATCTCTGATTTGTGTTTATTGTTATTAAAGCTTTAATACATTGCATTCAAAATCAAAATTTGTAGAAAAGCAACGAACAAATAAATGTTACGTAATCTTTCGAGTTATAATTTTATCACCAAGGCAAGGCAGTAGGTGCTGTACTGCTGATATATGTATGCGCTAGCAACTGCAGTTGTAGTGCTGTTACAGCTGCCAGAAGTTCCAAAAAGACGTGTTATAGATATTCGATAAAGATTTTTTCTCTTTTACAAGTTGCACTTTGGGCAATAGAATAAAATCGGTATATTTCAAGATCGAAATCGATAGGAATAGCAAAATTAATTTAATTTCTGTAAGAATAATCTGTTGTCAGAATATTATTTACCGACGACAAAAATACCATAGTGTATATAAAATGGTAACGTTTATTTTTGAATCGTAATACTCAATACTCAATAATATTATATTTATTGCATACACATGGATTAGTTTAGTTTTGGTAATAAATAAAGCAAAGCGCTACACAAACGCACTCCAAGGATGTTGTGTAAGCCCAGCCTTGACAACAGCAGAACAGTCTGCAGTTAAAATGCTCAAAATGGACAAAGCTTTTTTTTTTTTTTTTTCAGTGAGCTTAAAAAATTTAATTTCTGCTTTAAACATGCTCTGAGCAATCTTTGTAAGTATTACATAAAAACAACTTTCATCTTTAGGCATAAGATTTATAATAATACTTTATCGTAATACCATAAAACCATAAGGCGCAGCTTAGGCCACCACCGTTACTTTTGCCCCCTTTGGCTCCCCAACGGTTTTCATAGGGATAGCCTAAAGTAGGTATATAATAGAGCTATTTCTTTTTAATTAAAATAATAATAAACATCATTTTTTGAAGACGAAGGTCTCAGAATAAAATGTTGAGTCTTAAATAAGAAATTTCTTTATAAGAAATTTTCTCATCAGATAATTATACGTACTTCTAGAAAAAACTAGAAAATATTTCATGTGACTGCATGTACCTGCCAGGTTACTGCTTTTGCTTCGATATCCCCGACTGTTTGTACCGATGCGTCGTTGTTGGTGATGGCGCCAACGCTTGCTGCCCACGGGTGGATAAAGGCCGGTATGCAATCGGTCGGCGACAATACGGCACCAGCGGGGCGCACCGCCCTGCCGCCGGCCGCCGTCACCGCGTGGTTCCAGTGTCATGAACCACGGTTACTCAACAATTGGCCGACAGGCGCTTTTGGAGTTTGAATTACTTGCAGAAGAAACTCACGAAAGTATATAAGTTTTCATATCTTCTGTTTACTACGCAGACTTAATGAGATAGCTCAGTTGGTCATCAATCAATGAAAACATGTTCTAACTTTTGTTGCATCGAAAAAGTATCAAAAGCATTTATCAAGCACAGCAAGCAGGCTTAATAGCCAATTTTGCTTTTTGAGGATTTTTGAGGCTCATGGGATTTTTGAGCAGACTCTTTAACATCAATCGTTAACATTGAGTTTATTTCTCAAAAGGCAGTTTTCGTGAAATAGGTATTCCTTGAATAAATGTTCTTTTACCTCTTTTTGAGTCCATCCCGTAGGAGGTTCCCTCATAAGGTTCATCGTTTCCAGGTTATCATAGGTGTAAGGACCCCACTCGTTCGTCTAGACCTCAAAGGTCTTGAAGGCAAGCGAAAGCTCTGACAAAGCAAAAGGCAAAGCATTAGCCTCTTAGGCTACTACCGTCACTGTATTTGTCGCACTGGGCGCCGGGCATCTGGTTGAATTAGACTTGTCACCACAGGTGGTGTTGTCGTGGCCAGACGGATCGTGTTTGGGCTTCCAAGGGAATGCACGTTGTTTTCATGACAGGTGCTAGCGATCGTGCCGGTGGTGACGGGAGCCAGGATAATAAAAAAAAGAAGGGTTAATATCCCGTATTAACTCATTTCATAAATAGCTATTGGTCAATATCTCGTATTAACTCATTTCATAAATAGCTATTGGTCAATATCTCGTATTGACTCGAAGCATTCAAAATTCTACGGTCTAATATCACGTTTTAGATCTGAGAAAATACAATTCCGTTCAGGCGGGTACATCTTGAGAAAATCCGTTGAATTCACTTAACTTCACATGTCACACCTTTTTACGACACCTTTCTTCTTTATCACTAACTGTATTCCATCTAGACATGACGAGGAAAATCATAAGTAGATACGGAGTATATTATATATATTTTTAGTCACTACGTGCGGTAGTCGTGCGCGCACGAAAACGAATGAAGCTTGGAGCCGGGTAGCATGGCGTATGCTATCTCTTTCTTTCTTATGGAGCTGAAATACGTGCGAGTGAGTTGAAGCGTAGGCGGAGCTACTACAAGTGAATGTATTCAATCTTGAAGTCAAAGTTGGGACAATTATGTAATATGGTGAGGTCTTAAAGTTAAAAATGGTGAATACACGTCATAATAGGCCCTTGGAGTGGAACGGGCAGAGGTTTGAAAAAAAAATTCTCCTTATTTTTTTTTTTGTAAATACATAATACTTAGACTAAAGCACCCAGAGAGCAAACAAACATTTTCATTCACCACACAAATATTTGTTCTTGCTGGTGATCGAACCCACGACCTACGGCACAGAAAGCAGAGCCAAGCTCATCCAAGCTGTTGCAATTGATCGAGTCACAAATATCCAAACATCGCAACTTACGCATTTCTCACTCTAGCCTCAGCTCAGTTGAGTAACCTGCCTTCTGCGCCGTAGGTCGTGGGTTCGATCCCCACCGACAACATATCTTTTGAATGGTGAACGCAGATGTTTGTTCGCTGTCTGGGTGTTATTGTATTCTAAGTATGTATTTACAAAAAAAAGGTGTACCGCTATCTGGTTCCCATAGTTACAAGCTTCCGCTTAGTTTAGGGCTAGATAGTGTTGTGTGGACTTTGCGCATCATTTATTTATTTATTTTATTTATAGTTATAGTAAAACTTTCAAAATTAGTTAATCTTTTCTGTAAACAGTAGATGGTTAAACAGAAACACAGCCTTACAGAATATCTTAGGTTCGCTTCTCGGATGAAATACAGAGGCCATTAATCTCCCCATTCCTTGCGAGGATTAATTCCTCAGTCGGCGATCCATTAACTAAGTGACAGAGGACGTGGATATAAAGTAAGAAAGGACTAGATGGGGCAGGATGTAAATGAAATGAAATGAAAAATAAAATGAAATGAGAAAAATGAATAATTCATGAAATAATTATAAGTTTAAAAAACTTGAGAAACCGACTTCATTGTCAAACGGCTAAACCGATTTTAATCAAATTTGTTTGGAACAATCTGGACGTAAGAATAACCTTCCAAATAAAAAAATAATTTTCTAAATCGGTTCATAAATGACGGAGGCATGCAGTTACAAACATTAAAAAATTATTTAAAAAAAAATGGCAACACCGATTTTAATAAAATTAAAATGGGACCAATCTGGAAGCAGTAACTTTCAGATAAAAAAATATTTTTTCAAATCGGCTCACAAATGACGAAGTTATGCGGTAACAAACATTAAAAATAAAAAATAAATAAAAAAAAACACAAAAAAAAAAAAAAACAACCGAATTGAGAACCTCCTCCTTTTTGATTGGAAGTCGGTTAAAAAGTGGGTTTGACACACACGACGTGTGTGTCCAACAGCTCAGTTGGTAGTAGCTCTGTCTTCTGAGCCGTAGATCGTGGGTTCGAAATCAAAATCAAAAGTATTTATGTCTTTATCTGCCGTAAAGCAGCATCGCTGTGTTTCGGTTTGAAGGTTGTGGGTGCCTGTGAAATTACTGGCACGTGAGGCTGAATATCTGTATGCCTCAAGTTGATGGATAGGCAAGGCAAATGCATCGTAGGGCACGTTACCATAATCAACTATATGGCTCACCTGATATTAAGTGGTAACCATCGCCTATAACAAAGCATTGCCTCGTAGATCACGCACGTCAGGAACGTGCCCTACGATGCTTCCCTGCGTCCATCAACTTGAGGCAATAGATGTTCAGCCTCAAATTTTTTAATCTCTTCCAGCATTGGAAGATATTCAATGTTAAATCCATCGAAATGTACATAGGCCTGTAAGCTACTGCTTTTAAGAAATCAACCTTAAGGCTCTGTTGTCCTAATTCATTAATATGCATACCTGATTACAGTAAGTGCCATTATCTTAATTAGGTCTTCTTCGTCGTTCGGTTCGCTTGAATTTAAATAAAGTATAAATAAATATTATGGAAAATCTACACAATGGGAATCAAATAGCTGCTATTTATAATACCCAACCAGAGAAAAAAACATTTATTTACACTTCACAAATATTTGCTGTCGGTGGGGATCAAACCCAAGGCCTACGGCGCAGAAAGGGACTACCATACCAAACCAACTGAGCCGTAACGCCTCTCAATATAATTTTATGTTTTGTTTGAGTGTGCTTTGCCTAGAAATGGGTCACATCAATTGTATTTTCCGTGACGTAAGCTAAGTTTTTTTAATCACCTTCAAATAAAAAAGAAGGTTCTTAATTCTGTTGTTTTTTATATTATTGCTTTTTTATCGCTTAGCTTTGTCATTTATGAGCCACTTTGAGTTTTTTTATCTGAAAGGTAGCACTTCTACATCTTCTTCTTCTTAACGTGTCACAGATTTTTTCGAACCAAAAAAGTGTGGTGAAAGGATTTTAAGTGCAACCCGAAGAGGCTCCTTTCGTGCACTTGACACATATTTTTGAACGTTTTAGGTTCTACGATATGCCGGTTTCCTCACGATGTTTTCCTTCACAGTTTGAGAACACTTCTAGATAAGTCTCATAGAAATTTCATCAAAATCGGTTCAGCAGTTTGGCCATGAAGTCAGTCAAGTTTTTAAACCAGCTAAACAATTTTTTTGTCCTTAAAGCTCTTTCAATCTATCGATCACTAAAACAGTATCTCGATAGTCTGGCAACCCCTAAATCGATACACATAAAACATTCAAACTAATCGTCCGGCGGGCACTATTCAAAATTAAATTGGTTGCCTCTAAATTAAATATTTATATGAGAAAAAGTAGCTATAGCTTGCTTGATATATTCAAGAATTTATATCCGTAATCTTACGCCCGTTTTTTAGTGTAGGCTTTTGATGGTGGAAAACTTTGACGGATTCTGAACGTAGAAGTGTAATAAGCCTCTGTACTCAATGGACCGACGACATTATAAAGGGAAAGTCGGTGGATGAAGAAGGCTAAGAATTTTTCTTTCTGGGTATATTATGGAGCCTTTATCCAGCAGTGGACTTCAACAGGCTGATGATGATTGTGATCCAATCATTTTGATAAGGTTTTGACAAAACTAGTTGTTTCTTGATCAAGACTTTCAAATCCCAATGTCAGTTAACATGTCAAAAACAATGTCAGTCATCAGGTGGGTCATGTAAATAAATAAATAAGAGACTTGTACAATGGGAACCAGATAGCTGATAAATTATAATACTTGCATAATATTTTTTTTGTAAATACTTACTTAGAATACAATACAACACTCAGGCAAAGAACAAACAAAAAAACCTAAAGAGAAAAAAAACATCAACACAAAACAACAAACATCAGCGTTCACCACACAAATATTTGTTCTCGGTGGGGAATGAACCCACGACCTACGGCGTAGAAGGCAGAGCTGAGAGGCCAGTTATGTGCTTGTTGTATAAAAAAAACAAAAGAGATCAGCAATTACTTATTGTTCTGACATTTTGTTTTATATTTTACAATATTTGTATTCACTAAAATTTTTCCAAAATGTTTATGGTTTGTTTATTTTTATTTTTCTTTCGATCTATGATATCTTTAATTATTGTAATTGGTGTCACCCGTCATATAATTAAAGAAAAACAATAAATACAAATACGGTCGTTTTATCCTGAAGTAAGTTTTTAGAAACGTTAAATTGACGGGGTCTAGGTTAAAGGCGTTCTTTCCAATTTTCTATCCAAGATACCCCATCTTGGGTGGAAAATTGCGAAGGAGGCAATCCGTCAAGTCAAGAACTTGATGGGTTAAATTGTTTATTGGGTTCCGTAGTCCGATGGGGAAATGGAAACCTTATAATTATGACGTTGATAATTTTTTGGCAACTTCTTGCCTTATTCTCCTTCAATTTGTTGGTCTGTCTGTGTGTGTTGGTGGCCTTGCGGCTCAATTTTTTTTTATACAACCACCTGATGTTAAGCGGTAACCATAGCCTATAACAAAGCAATGCCTCGTAGGTCACGTACGTCAGAAACGTTCGATGTACTGCCCTGCGTCCATCATGGTGCTGGTGAAAGGGCACGTGAGACTGCACATCGATCTTTATGCCTCAAGTTGACAGACGCAAGGCAGTCATCACAGAGCACGTTCGTGACATGCGTGACCTATGAGGCAATGCTTTGTTATAGGCGATGGTTACCTTGACTCGTCAAATAGTTGAATAAAAAAAAAATGAATAATTCATCTACGAAACCCATTTTAATGCTGGACCCGTCTTGAGCAGTTTTATTTGTTAGATAACTTAGATTGGCACTTGACAAGGTGAAAGATTAAAGTTGGCCAGGGCCCAAGCTTCAAGCATAGGTACAAGGCGCATAATTAATGACACAGTTTCTTTTAAGATTTCTTTTTTGTCTTATAATATTTTAAAAATATTGGCCTTGACTCAAAGTATTACCAGCTGGAATGTGCAATATGCTCTATATTGCACATTCCAGCTGGTAATACTTTGAGTCAAGGCCTCAAGTAATCTTATCCTATCTTATACCTATAAACGAGAAAATCTTGTATGTATTATAATCCGAATCTCGGAAACGGCTCTAACGATTTTCATAAAATTTAGTATACAGAGGTTTTCGGGGGCGGTAAATCGATCTAACTATAGGATAAGTTTTTTGAAAATGTCGTTTTTTTAATAATCAAATTATAGTGGCATCTGTTGCTGAGTAGTTAAACCCACGAGTTAGTGTGAAAGAGAATGCCATCTATTACAAAAAAAATTACCGATCATACCAGCACGTGTTGGTTAAAATACCACCGAAATTAAACAACACAATTCAAAATAACACCAGAAAACAGTGAAAAAGCTATGTGACTTCCTAAATTGACAGAAAACGAATCCCAGAGCAAGTCTAATGAAGACATGCCTTATGTAACAGTACCACTGCCTACATCCGTCAATGTCACAATCAGAAAGAAGGAAAGAAAAATCATTTATTAATCACGCCTTCTAGTACGATAAGTAGGAAGTGTTGGAGCCTACGTTTTAAGTTTCTACTTGCTGAGGAGGTAGCCAGGAACGTCTTCAATGATTTATACTTTCTTTAAAAATATTTAACGTATACTTTTATAATGATGACAAAGTACAATTTAAAACGTGTGATTTGTAACGGAGAAGCGAATGAAGTGCATGAAGTTGAAGCGAATGAGTGAAGTGAAGCTTGCTACGGGTCTTCTTCTTCGACTTGACGTTGATTGACGCAAGACAAGTGACAGATTGGTCTTCAGACATCTCTTGTTGCTGTCACTGTCGTCGTTGATGACGAAGGTCGCTAGATGACGCTAGCTGTAGATAACTTCCTTTCTTTCGCTTTCTTCGCTTCGCCTCCTTCGCTTTGAAAAACTAGTACATAATGGCAACAGATAGATATGTGATCGCTGTTCCTTGTTGGCTTCCTATTCGGAAGTTTAAAGCCTATGTTAAGAATAATTTAATAAAGAAAGCGTACTATACTCTAGATAGCTGTATGAATGATAAAACTGCGTGGCCCGATGTCCCGGTCACTCTACCCATAGAAAGCTAACATGTCAATTTGCAATGTCTGTACCTACTATTTCGTATCTTATTTTTATATAAGCTGTGTAGATACTATAGTATAACATTGAAGCGTAGCGTGTGCTGTCTTTGAAACTTTTGCTTTTGTATTATTGCATTGCATACGTCTGACTAAGTGAAGTGCTACCACACTGGAACTTCACTGCTATTATTTTAGACTATTTTTGATTTGTAAAAGGACCATATAAAAAAACGGTAGGAACCGAGACGTAGTTTGTTGCCTGTTCTTCTACGCTTGGTCGCATGGAACTGGCACCTAGACTCACCTAGCTTTAAGACGTTTCAAAGTGATTCTTGCATCGTACTGAATAAAAAATTTTTGAGTTTGAGTTTTTTGTATCATTTATGTATTCGTATCAAAATTTGATTGCAATATAATTACAAAATGGTCTAACAGTTCTTCCACAATGCCATCAAAAGAATACAAACTTCCTGTGTTAATTTAACTACCTTGACGTTCCATATTCATTTCCTTGCCATACAATTTAATACTGCCTACCCTCTCATCTGTTATTCATGAACTAACGCCCAAACTGGTCCAAGAAAAACAATCTATTAATTGAACCTTGCTGGTTCTTACTTATACTAGAGGTTTCAAAACTAATTCGTAAGTGGTAAATCTGTTCCGTCTGTTCATTTTCTCTTTATTACTGTTTTTTTTCTGACAAAGTTCCTGTAAAAATTCACAAAAACTCAGAGGACCAGCAGAGCTTTGAAACCAATTCATTATTTTTGTCCATTTTCAAATCCAATAAATTACGGTAGCAACTTATTTTTCCAAGAAAAATACCCATTAAAAATACCAAAGAGAAAATTCAATATACAAAAACCTCATTACAAATAATTCCTTCCAAAACGAACGCTAAATTGCATTTTCTAAAAATAAACATAAACAAATTCTTGTAAAAGTTTCCTTCAGAATCTCGCAATTATGATTCCCCTTCGGCGTCAAATCAAATAATAACTGTTTTCACAGCGACCTAGGTCGAGTAGGTCGTGCAAGACGTCAAAATCAAATTCCCCAAAGTTGATTATGGCCCGTTGCGACTCCGAAGAGCTTGTTTATCTTCACGACGGCGACAGCTTAATTTGGTAAAGGAAGTGACGGTTTAACGATGGACTTGGGTACATTCGAGACGAGCAAGAAAGAAAGAAAGAAAAGGGCATTTTTATATTTTTTATTGATTTTATAGTGTTTACTACACTTGAGGAAATCACAAAGATTTTTGTAATGTCCAAGAAGTTATGAGCCGAGCGGGATTTAAACCCCGGACCAACTCCGACCGACTGTAACGTCATACCTGTAGATAGAGCCACGGTCGCGTTAGTGCTGAACAGTCCCTAAGAGTTATTCGTCGAGTGTGATTAGGATCCGATGGCGCAGCGGTCAGCGCAGCTCCTGACCAAGGGGAAGGTCGCGGGTTCAAATCCCGCTCGGCTTTTCACTTTTGGGACATAATAAAAATCTTTGTGATTACCTTAAGTGTAGTAAACATTATAAAATCAATAAAAAATTCCAATAATAAAATAATCCAATAAAAAGTGTTAAATAAAGTTAAATAATAATAATCATCATCACCTTAATTCTAAAAGTCTCAACTCCTAACTTACAGAGGTATAACCTTATTGCGTGGAAGAGTTTACTTATGTCCTCTTAAAGTGGCTTCCGTTTATTGATTTACTGGGAAAAAGGTTCTATCGGAACTCGGAGTGACTCGCGCCTGGCAGAAAACACAATTAGTAGCGTAATCTTGTTATAGTTTCTGTGTTTGCAGCTCGGGGAAGAAAGAATTGTGCAGTTTCGAAGCTACTAGGAAAGTACATTAATTTGGATTTATTTTTCTGTTATCTTATGCAGTGCGGTACAAAAATAAATGATCGGTGAAGGATAAGATTTTATGAAAGGATAAAACCTTTCATAACTACAATTTTTTAAAAATAATTTATTAAACTCCAACCTAAAAATCGTATACTCATAAAAAAGTCAAGTAAAAAGTAAAAGTAGTCTTAGAGCCAGGGTTAAATAGTATCTGAAAAGTTATCAACTTCCGTTGCTGTACAAGCTCTGGTCAGATTGGAGCTGGAGGGTGCTGTGTGAAATGTTCATCAATTATTAAGATTTGTTGATGACGATCATCAACTTATAGAAGTCAAATTCGTCTTGACAGAAGGCTTAAGACAGAAGGTACCACACTGGAACTTCACTGCTATTACTTTAGATTATACTAGTGGCCGCCCGCGGCTTCAGTCGCCCGTTCCCGTAACGCCCCGTTCCCGTTGCATTTTTGGGATAAAAATTATCCTATGTCCTTCTCCCGGTTCTAAGCTACCTCCCCACAAATTTTCTTGAGTTATAAATAGTGTAACTAACACGACTTTCTTTTATAAATATAGATTATTGATTTGTAAAAGGATCATACAAAAAAACGGAAGGAACCGAGCCGTAGTTTGTTGCCTGTTCTTCTAGGCTTGGTCGCGTGAAACTTGCACCTAGACTCACCTAGCTTTAAGACGATACAAAGTGAACCTTACGATCCTACTGGATAAATGCACTTTTGATTTGATTTGCTGACAAAATTTCTGTGCACGTGCATTCTCGTTTTCAGGAAACTCATCTTTACAACCCTGTAGATAAAAAGTCTTTATTCCACACAGCGCCATCCAGCCCCAATCTGAGCAGAGCTAGTACAGCATCAGAAGTTGATAATTTTTCATGTTTTTTAATTAATGGATCTAATAATTGTTTTTTATAATTTTTAAATAGGATAAAAACAAATACTCAAATACAAAAACGAAATAAAGTTTAATTTCACCTGTTTTTGTACAATCCAAATACAAAATCATTTATTTACGCCACAAATAAACAAAGCACTTAGAACCTACATTTGAGAATATTTCGCAAAATGTGGTGAATATAAACCTGGCAAGGGCTTTGAATTTCATAATCCGACTTATGATAGAGTCCGCGCAAGATAACTTTGCGCGTGACAGATGGCGAAAACTCTAGAGAAAACTGAATTGAAATAATCCCTCAATCACAAATATGGAATCGCAATGCAAGTTCTATTTCCCCATTCATATTTGTATTCGGAAGATATATTTCCTTTCCGTTTTATTCCAATTTCCCGCCATCTGTCACGTGCAGACTTATTTTGCGCGAACTCTACCTCTTGGTTTTCACTGCCAAAATTAATACACTCGCTGTATAATAATATTAAATTCTCCATCAAACAAATTGACAATAATTTTCACTCGAATATATTTTCATTAAAATAGCAATCTTGTTCGTGCTTTAGAATATGAAGCTCGTTATTATGTTTTGAATTAGGTATATTCAAATTATTATTAAACGAGTTATACTAGCAGTTCTCGATTTAAAATTGTATGATAATAAATAAGAGAGTTCGTAGTATAAAATCAAATTCAAAATTTATAAGAGAACTGTAGGCCTACCACAAGCTCTGTCTGGCTCTGTCTCTCGCTCTGGTTTTGTGTCTGTGTGAGTGCTCACCAGTATATAATACTGTGTGTGTGTGATGTGTGTGTTGACGTAGGATTTATTTGGCGATGATGCGATGATGGCGATGGCGATCTGTGAAACGCTGTTAAATGTCGCTGTCATATTTGACAGCGTTTCAAAACAGACGCGTGACAGAATGCTTAGTAGTTTGCAAGGCTAAGTTGTCTTACAATGAGTTGCACTAAGAAATGAAAGCAAATTCGAAAACGTCCATATTCTAATTCTAATTGTGTGGGGGGAATAAGAT
This sequence comes from Thera obeliscata, assembly GCA_947578465.1. NCBI lineage: Eukaryota > Metazoa > Arthropoda > Insecta > Lepidoptera > Geometridae > Thera > Thera obeliscata. Next base: position 6,122,956 of record OX387923.1, on the reverse strand, counting down.
CTGCACTGACGTCCCGCGATGGGGTGTATTGTGCATTGTCCCCCTGCTAACCTTTACCCCAGCCAGCCCAACTCCTTAAAATAGCGGAGTAGGACTTTGGGTTGGTGGCAGCAATGTTCTAGTTGACCCAATGGTGACTCAGATGTGGATGTGGAGGGACAAGACTCGATCAGTTCCCTAAGCCCTGTCTTGGACCTCGCTTCTTCTGTTACGGAGCAGCATTCGAGAACGTGTCGAGAACCGCTAGTAATTAAGCCATAACGCCTAAAGTTCACCGACAATAATCGACTCAAGACCGACTCGGGGCAAATTCATTTATTTAATTAAGAAGAACTTTGCGACTCCGCTAAAATTAATCACTCCATAACGAATTGCGGTCCAGCTTTGCAACAAGGGGGAAAAGGCAGAGGGCTTAAATAATTATAAGAAACACAGGGAAAACTTAAAGATAATTAAACCAGTTGATCGAGTATTTTTAATGTATCTATCCTGCTTCTTCTTCTTCGAGCTTCTTCAAGGAGCACTGGGTTGATAAAAGTAAAATTAATCTGTAATTTTCATGTTTTTTAAGGTCCAAGATGGATTTATTTTTATTTAAAAACTTATAATTAAAACAGGCATTTACAAAATGTAAAAAATACACACAAAAACATTTTAATTAATGTCCGATGTTTACATTACTTTACATCATACATGCTCAGTAAATAGGATTTACTTTAGCACAAAGAGGCTGTGAAAGTAGGCGTGTGCAGCCCAGTGCATTGTAAATGCGTTCCATTTTCAAATCACTTTTACCGTCACACTATGCTTGATACGTAATGGTTCATTAAAGTTCAAGAGCTATGCAAACCTCCTTGGTGATGGTTCATTACAGTTCAAGAGCTATGCAAACCTCCTTGGTGAAACAATCTCTTTTCTTAGAAAATGATATTAAAACTTTTTACTGACAAGATATAGATAGTAGCTCACAGATGTCTAAGACTTTTTTAGCAGATACCTACCGGTACAAATATTTATCTATAAATTTTAATAAAATTAATAGTATAATTATAATAATACTTATATTATTATTGTAATTTTATTTTTCTCAAATTAAAATTACATTTCGTCATACCCGTATAAATGTTGTGTTATTGTTGTATTGTAAGCCTATTTCTGCCGAAAAGCAGCATTGCTGTGTTTCGAGTTGAAGGGTATGGGTGCCGGTGAAATCACTGACACGTGAGGCTGAACATCCGTATGCCTCAAGTTGATGGTCGTAGGGCAGTGCATTGGCGTTCCTGACGTGCTTGACCTACGAGGCAATGCTTTGCTATAGCAAAGCATTGCCTCGAACCATTGCCTATAGGCAATGGTTACCACTTAACATCAGGTGGGCCATATGTTTGTTCCATCAGCTAGTTAAAAATTTACCTCACATGAATGATGTAAAGTAGAATGCTTACCTCGGTCATAAGTAGCTATTGCACCCTCGAACTATATTTGCCCTCGCTCGCTTTGCTCGCTCGGGCATCTAAATATCTCGGGTACACTCGATCCATTAGCGCCCTTTGCGAGCTGCGCTCGCACGGGCGCCAAAAAGGATCTTGTTCTGCAAAAGCTCACTTACTGCCCTTGTATAACAATCTACTATTTCATTACTCATACGTTGAAAGTAGGTCTGAAGTTGCCTGAGGGGCTTATTTGAAAGTAAAACTTTCAGCCCTAGGGAGAATCGCTTTCTACTGACAGCTGTCAAATTATAAAAAAAAACAAGTTCTATTTTATTCAACCATGTTCCAACTTTCTAAAGTCTTTCTAACTGCAAGGAGGTCGTTGAACCAAATTCCAACTTTTTATTCAGCAAGTAGGTTGGAAACTCATTACAACAGTAAGAAGTTTAAAAAGTCTAATAAGATAGCGCAATGTAAAATTTAAATTTAAATAACATAAAGCTAGTATTAAATAAATAATATATCTTCTAAATTACTTGATTAATATATAGCTTCAACTATTTATTTAAAATAACATAGATTTGACATTCACCATTTTTTAAATTATGAGAATGAAAATAATGGCTGAATAATGCTGGCGAACCGAAGCCGAAGGCCCGCCAGAGAAAAAGAAAAAAAAACCGGGAAGGCGCCAATTCAATCTTCATTTTCACTAATTTTTCTTTCATGTTTTTATTTTTACTTTCCTTGTATTCGTAATGAAAAGCACAGTGTTTACCTCGGGTGAAAGTCTTTTAAGTCGCTCAAGCTCCATTGGCGCCCTCGCTTACGCTCTGGCGCCAAACCCGTCTCGGGACTCAAAAAACGTGACTTCCAACACTCAGGTAACAATGTACTAATAAAAACTTATAAGTATTATTTACTCAATCCTAAGTATTTATGGGTTATTTTAGTTTTTATATAGGGGTTTAGTTTTTCAAAAACTTTTTCCAGAATCACAATGACATGATCTAATAAAAAAACAATGTGTTATTTTTGATAATCATAATAAAAAAATTTACTTGCGGGTAGTTTGAGAATTTATTTTTCTATTAATTTATTTATGTGTATTATCCTTTACGGGGGGGTGACATAGTCATTGTGTGATAAAACTCCTATTTACTTAAAACAAAATAACAGACACGGAACTTGTCACCACATTCCAAGGAAGATTTGTAAAAATACAACGAAAATGGTCCCTTTTGCGCAATTGAACGACGTATACCTCAGACCCGAATGCGGACGTCCTCAGAGGAGTTATTACCATCATCCTGTATTCATAAACGAGAATATCTCAAGACCACTATATGCCGCCTTAAAAATAGCATACAGGGTGTGGCAAATCTTATATCTTTAAAAGAGAAAATCTTGCATACAATACAAATAGTTTATTTCAGTACCTAAACTTAATCTATGGTACATTTCATGGGTTTGAAACTTGCTTCTAAGTATGGAAATACCTGTGTTAGAGAGTCCCGCTCTTCCGTAGCACATTCTATTATGACTAAGTATACTAAACGAATCTTAAAAATTAAAGCTATACAAAAGTTAAGTTAGAGAAATAATTGATAGAAATTGCATATTATTATATAATCTGAATCTCGGAAACGGCTCCAACGATTTGCATGAAATTTAGTTTTAGTGAAATTTAATTTTTGGGGGCAATAAATCGATCTAGCTAGGATTCATTTTTTTTAAATGTCGTTTTATTCGTGTTTTTAATAATCACCTTTTAGCGCCATCTGTTGCTGAGGAGTCGAACTACTACGTAAACACTCGAGACTAAGATATGTAAAATTTTCATGAAATTTAGTATACAAGAGGTTTTCGGGGGCGATTAATCGATCTAGTTATGATTCATTTTTAGAAAATCTCGTTTTGTTGTTTTCAACAATCAAATTTATCTATAATCAACCGGGCGCGGGCGCCGGCGGCGGGGGCGGCGGCAGCAGGCGCCGCCCCACTTATTTTAGCTATTCCAGCAGATAGCGTTGTTAGTAAGATCGAAAAATATTATTCATATTTCATCATTATCATTTGAAGGTATGTAAATTGGTGAAATATAATTTCTTAAAACTCAATACCAAAAACAAAACGCTGGCCTCGATGTACGCAAGCTGTATGGGCTCTACTACTTAGCATGAATGTGCTACTACTACTTAGCATAAATGTGCTACTATCGCATTTAAATTAATCCTCTATAATCCTAATCCAAGCGCACCCCGTATTCGTCGTACACTGGTCATGAATATTCCTGTCCGGCATTAGATTTATAGCCCGGCCGCCATCTTGTCCGGATTTATGTTCGCGGCCGGACCGGACCGGACTGGACCGGACCGGATGGAATTAGATTTGTGACCGTCCACGCTGATTGGGTGGTTGATGACTGAAAGAGATCGATTATTATGGAAATGGGTTTTTTCTTTGTTAAGGCCTGCGCACACCTAGGTCGCGATGGAGAGCAGTGAAACGCTGTCAAAATTGACAGCGGTATATGACAGCGTTTCATTGATCGCCATCGCCAGCGACCTAGGTGTGCGCAGGCCTTTATGGTTTGAGTTTAAGTCTGGCCTCTCAGCTCAGTTGGCAGTAGCTCTGCCTTCTGCGCGATGCTTGAGACTCAGACTCAAGCACTGTTTCTGAATACGGGACTCAGAATACAATATAAAACCCAAATATTTATTCTCGGTGGGTATCGAACCCACGACCTACTGCGCAGAGTATGGCATTATTCATTATAAATATGAGGGTAGCTGTCTAGCGCAAGCTAAATTACGAATAATTTAAAAAAATGTGCAAACATTTTTGTGAAATAAAGGTTAGATGTTCATAAACTTCCATTGCTAAGTGTTCAAAGTAGTAGGCCTACCACAATCTCTGTCTGGCTTCGTCTCTGGCTCTGGTTTTGAGTCTGAGTGTTGACTAAATAAATCCTACATCAAAACGTCACACACACAGTTTAATACACTAGTGAGCACTCACATAGACTCAAAACCAGAGCCAGAGACAGAGCCAGACAGAGCTTGTGGTACGCCTACAGATGTTCATAGACTCCCATTGCTGAGTGTTCAAAGCAGTAGGCCTACAACAAGCTCTGTCTGGCTCCGTCTCTGGCTCTGGTTTAGAGTATGTTTGAGTGTTGACGAAATAAATACTACGTCGAAACTTCACACACACAGTAATACACATGGTGAGCACTCAAACAGGCTCAAAGCCAGAGCCAGAGACAGAGCCAGGCAGGGCTTGTGGTACGCCTTCAGATGTACATAAACTCCCATTGCTGAGTGTTCAAAGCAGAGGCCTACAACAAGCTCTGTCTGGCTCCGTCTCTGGCTCTGTTTTTGAGTCTGTTTGAGTGTTGACTAAATAAATCCTACGACGAAACGTCACACATCACACACACATATTAATACACTGGCTCTGTCTCTGGCTCTGGTTTTGAGTATGTTTGAGTGTTGACACAGGGTCAAAGCCAGAGCCAGAGACAGAGCCAGGCAGAGCTTGTGGTATGCCTACAGGTAGGCATTATTCAACACACGAAAGCTCTGTGCTTCGCTAATGGACACCGCCAAAGCTTGCTAAAAGCTGCAACAAGCCAGAAATGTACTATTTTAGTACGGACAGTTCATTTACTCCAAACTAACATATTTTAACGGTGATTACTTCTTTGACTGGCCCCCAGTATGCCTTCTACGCCGTAGGTCGTGAGTTCGATCCCCACTGAGAACAAATATTTGTGGGGTGAACACAGATGTTTGTTCTCTGTCTGGGTGTTGTATACTAATATTCTAAGTACATCTATATTTACAAAAAAAAAGTTTACACTATGGCCATATCACACCAAGACTTAGTAAGAGTAGAAAAGATACTTTCAAATAAAAAAAAAAATTCTAATCGGTTTATAAATCACGCAGTAATGCATAAAAAACTTAAAAAAAAAATACAGCCGAATTGAGAACCTCTTCCTTTTTTATTTGAAGTCGGTTAAAAATATCATTTCGCTTTCAACCAAATAGTTCCAAACATAGGTACAAAGCTATAGTACATGTGATATAGGTATAGTCTAGGCACTATGTAGCAAAATGTGTCCCTCATTGCAGTTGCTTTTAGCGAGCTTTGAAGTTGTCTATTAGCGCGGCATACCGGAATGTGCCGTGTGCTGAATAATATGCCTACCTTGCTTCCGGGAAATTGAAGCTGCAAAATGTATTTTAGGTTGTGGCATGCATGATAGCTTTTACGGATTTTATCAACCTATGCACCCATTTAAAATTGTTGTAGGCACTCGTATTAGGTAGGTTGATTGATTAAATAAATAATAAATAAATATTCTGGACAATTCACACAACACTACCCAGCCCCAAACTAAGCAGAGCTTGTAATATGGGAACCAGATAGCTGATATAATACTTGAATACATTTTTTTTTGTAAATACATACTTAGAATACAATATAACACCCAGACAGAGAACAAACATTTATGTTCACCACACAAATATTTGTTCTCGGTGGGGATCGAACCCACGACCTACGGCGCAGAAGGCAGAGCTACTACCAACTGAGCTAGAGGCCAGTCAAAAGAAGATTATGTGAACATTACAAATATTTTTGACATTTATTTTACTAAGTATTTGATTAATTGTTTATCTTTACCCAAGTCTTATCTTGCTTTTATTGACAGTACCATTTAAAATTGTATACCTATTGACATTTCAAATTGTATACCTACCTAGTTTTTATTATAATTAACCTATAACATGCATGACATTTACAAGCGTTACTTGTTCGCCCTGTCACTGTTTGATAATACCGGATGGTAAGAGATGACAGTTGCTTTAACCATGCATGGTTATCTTTTGAAAAACTCTTGTAAATAATGAGTTTATATTTAAAATACAACCTCAACTTATTGAAGCTATACATTGCTGCGCCCTTACAGGGTACAAGCAAGCGTTGTTCATAAAATAGTGTTCAAAACCATGATATTTTCAAAAGTTGACTGATTCAGACTGCAGTTTGAATGAATCTTCATAATTACCATGGTAATTATGAAGATATGAGGTAGCGGTAATAGTCAGGGTATAGGTAAACATTGAATATCAAAGCTTGTATTACGTCGAACAGCGTTGTGCACTACGCTGGCTCGCACTTGAACCACTCCCATCCTGAATTTAATATTAGCTGCTTGAATAATGTATGAAGGTTAGGTATTATAGCATACGCTACCTCTAGTCACCTCCTAAGGCATGCGAGCGACGAGAGGAGAACACTCTCCAGTTGCCGTCGCCGTCAAAAATAGATAGCAAAAGACTATGCTGACTGGCATAGGCCAGTCAGCATAGATAGCCAACTTGAACCATATAATATTGAATTGAGGAACCATATAGATGGTTCCTCAATTGAGAACCTCAGCTCAGTTGGTAGTAGCTCAGCCTTCTGCACCGTAGGTCGTGGGTTCGATCCCCGCCGAGAACAAATTTTTGTGTTCACCACACAAATACATACATTGGGGATCGAACCAACGACCTACGGCGCAGAAGGCAGTGCTACTATACCAACTGATGAGCTGAGAGGCCAGTCTTAATACGCTACTGACTTCCACTCCGACCAACTAATGCGAACAACTGGTTGTGCAAAATGGAACTTGATAAAGGGTTCGTTTCTGAGCGTCCAATATGGATAAGAGGTTTTGTTTTTTTTTGTCAGAAACTTTTACCTAGTTTACCTTACCGGTATGCTGCAATAAATGTCACAAGAAAAGATTTATGTACGAAACTCAGGTGGGTTAGTTTTTGCTTATCATTTTTGTTATTTACATACCTCTGACTACCCCACTTAGACATCGTTGCAGTCGAGTGGTGAATCTGAGATGTTATAAAATTTTTCGTTAAAAATCGGAACTTTACCCATGCGTACTTCAATTTGCAAGCGCTTGTTATACTTGACTTCAATCTTGTACGAAGTTATATCAAATAATCCAAATTAGATTTGGATACGATTTATAAGAAAATGAAAATTTTAGAAAATATTTAGTCTATGATATTACATACTTACATCACTTTTCTCGTAAAAAGTAAGTACCTATTTAGAATAGCTGTAACAGATTTATTACTTATACTATTAAGTAGGGTATGTTAGTATTGTATAAGTATTGACTGGCGAAATTTTGGGGGAGGCCTTTGCCAACACTATAGGACACTTATACGCTGTTTTGCACTAATATAGTATTGTATAATTAGGTAACTTTGGCATAATATTATGTAACTTTTGACATACTCGTCTATTTAACTCTTGACATTATAGCTTCATTTTTATGTAAATTTAAATATTGCACGCCTAGATTTAAGTAGAATAAATTGGACATTTACAAATTTAACATTTATAAATTTGACGTCTTTTCAACATTATTTTGCAATAAATATGTACGTTCACTTTGACTTCACATCTACATTTCATGTAAATTTTTCACGTCCAAAGCAAAAAGAAAGAACTTAGAGGGAACAACACAGGCGATTCTCCATACAAACGTAGTCCGAAAAAAAAGAAAACATACGAGCACGTATATAGCAGATCTGGATTTTATGAGACAAAATGGTTAATCTAGAGGCATTATCCAGGGAGGAAATGGGGACTACGTTTGTATGGAGAGTCGCCTGTGTTGTACCCTCTTAAAACCATCCTCATTTGCAAATGGATTTGCAAAATGGAGAAGATTCGTTTCCTGTCGACAGCACAAGTCGCTTGGAGAAAGAATATTTGCGCTGAGATGGAGAACATAATTATTATTGTATCTGCCGAGGAATATATCACTGGAGAACTGTCTTGAGTCGTAATAAAGATGTGTTAAGTAATCATTATTGGATTTTCTCTATGAATTCAGAGTAGATCGTTTTGATGAACAGAATAAAAAAATATGGTTACTTATCGACTAAATTAAATTTTATAGATTGTAAATTGTTACGAAAGGTGCATTAGTTTTTTTATAACCAGAATATATTGAATCTAGAGCGCAAAAAAATACTCGATAATATTTCATTTTTCATTCCGATAGTATGTATGTATACTTATATGTATATAGGTATAATATTATAGTTATAATATTTTTCAAGTTATTTTTTCAAACTAAACTGGTAAACTATTACGCAAATCTGTTAGGGTATCACAGATCCTCAAGGACGTTCCATGTAGTTTGTCGAGGTACGTCCGAACAAAAATTTCGGCGCTCTTATATTTACGCAATATTCATCACGGCATGTTTATCAAAACTTTTTTTTAATTTTTGATTGTACTTTCTGGGTTAAAGTTTTCTGTAATATTCCACTATCTTTGTTCATCTTCTTTCTTTATTCTTTCTTTGTAAGCTTAATTACGTTTAATCTCACTGCATTTATATAGCATCGAATTTTAATTAAAGCTTTCATCATTTTATAATAATAAGTTGATGATACACACTAGCAAACATTTAGCAAACATTTTTTTTACGGAAGTCAAATCTTCTCCTACCTTGGCATCTACCGGATGCAATTAGGTAAAAAAATAAAAAATGGGCGGTTCTTACGACAGGGATAGGGTGATGATGATGTTAGATTTCGTGACTCTAAGATATTTTCGAATTACAGATACGCTAGTAGTTACTATGATGACACGGTAACGTCACAGAATAGATAATAGTTAGTATCAAGCATCTTACGGCGTTTTTCGTGACTGTACCTACTATACATACCTATTATAGATTTTATGAACTAGCGGCCGCCCGCGGCAGGCTTTGCCCGCTTAGTAGTGATCATTGCTAACATCCATCCTGTGGAATGTTTGTTTTATTTACCTACATGATTTTGTAGATCTACTGCATAATTAGTTAGGTATTATGAATAAGGTAGGCAAGGCACTGAGGGCTGGTTTCCGCAAGGCTTCTAGTGGGCCCTTTTTGCGTGGCGCTTGACACCAACGTGTTGCTCGAACTTTCACGCCGGTTTCCTCACGATGTTTTACTGGCATAGTGCACACACATTTTTCTACAGAAAAACTACTTGGTACACGACTGGATTTGAACCAGTGCTCTCTGCCAACGAGCTTACCTGATGGTGGATTCAGAGGAGCTGGTAATCATTATAATCATATAATCTAGGTAGGCATTCTGTGTGAAAATGGGACTTCTCAGCAAATAGGTAGGTATGTACTTATAGGTACTTAGGTAGGTAACTTATCATCATCATTATTATTAAAAGCCTGTTGTGTCCCACTGCAGGGCAAAGACCTCTTTTCCTTCTCTCCATTCATCTCTTGTTTGGGCTACTGTGGATCATCATCATTATTATAAATTGTACAGATTTGTATTTTTGTAATGAATAAACTCAAAAACTACTGGACTGATAAATTTATTCTGCCACTATAATGCTGAATTATCCCTGAATAACATTATACCTAGTTCAATCAAATTAAACCTACAGGATATGAGTCTCTTTCACCAATAACTCTGCATCTGTACTGTAGTTTAGTAACTACTGAGTAGTTCAACAGGTGGTACAAATGAAATGAAATGAAATATATTTATTTGCAAGAAGTATGGTACAATTATTAGAGCCCAGCTTCCTCATCCTCTTTTTGAAGGCGAAGTAGCATTTAAGCTGAGTGAGGACCATTTTGGCTCATAAACAAATACTTATAAGTATACCTAATTGGATACTGTCGGCACCCTTTTCAGCAATAGAACTAGGATTATGTGTGTACCTATTTCTTTCTATGTGTTTCTGTACCTATGTGTTCTATGTTTTATTTTCTCTTATGATTTCTTGTGTAGCGGTACCTTTACTCAATGTTCTTCTCTTTCTGTGGTTTTATTTTCTTTAGTTGTGTTTTTTGAGCCAAATAAAAAAATTAATAACAATAATCAATTCAGAATAATAATTCTTAAAGAAAATGGAATATAATTTATATGAAATCTTTAACGCTATAAAAACATTGATACAACATTGTAGATATCTTTAGTAGGTAGTTACTTCATCACACACATTTATCTAGTTACTTCATTCACAATCTGACTTCACACACTTTTGGCAGGGTTTTAAACACACATCACAGACCCACTAAAGTCTGGTCTACCACTTTCTTGCGCTTAGTTTGACACATATCTTCAGCCCACTGAAGATGAAAGCCCACGAGGTGGCTGGCAGAGGTGTCCAGCCCTGAAGAATTAAAAGTTCTTCTCATTAGTGATGACTGCCCAGTTCTAACAATGCGTAGGAGTTGCATAGGAGCGGTTGGTTCCCACCGCTGCTGGAGGCGTTGGAGTCGTCTGTGTTGTAGGAAATGGTAAATACTCTTCAAATGATAATAATAAGACAGATCATTAATTACTGATGCTGTTCCAGCCATCGCATTTCTGTCCTATTTAATATTCCGGATGATTTTAGTAGCTCGTATCTCGAAATAGCCTAGCAAGAACTAAAGAACAGAAGCAAGCAGAAGCAAGCATGACATTGACCTCTTGACATTTGACAGTTGAGATGTCAGTTTTGACAGTTGAAATATAAGATTTACGCACACAAATGTAGATATACATACTTATACGCACACATAAACCATAGAAATCTGCTTCTTCTTTTTTCGTGAAAATAAGATCGGCCCAAAAATTTGGCAGTGCCCTAAATTTAACAGTTAATATACCTACCCCTTTTAGGGGCCTTCATTCCCACTCCGGGCAATAATGGCATAGCACATAATGTGACAGGTTACAAGCCTGTCACCGCATAACTGATGTCCCAAGCCGCTCCTTGTTGAATCATGTTGATGCATTTTTAACCGACTTCCAATCAAAAAGGAGGAGGTTCTCAATTCGGTTGTATTTTTTTTTTATTTTTTTTTATGTTTGTTACCGCATAACTTCGTCATTTGTGAGCCGATTTGAAAAAATATTTTTTTATCTGAAAGGTACTGCTTCCAGATTGGTCCAATTTTAATTTTATTAAAATCGGTGTTGCCATTTTTTTTAAATATTTATTTTAATGTTTGTAACTGCATGCCTCCGTCATTTATGAACCGATTTAGAAAATTATTTTTTTATTTGTTAAATGTGTAATGTCCTATTCTTGTGGTGTACAATAAAGTGTTATCTATCTATCTATCTATGTGCTATTCCAGGAGATAATTTATCTTTGTGCCAAATTTCATCCAGATCCGTTCAGCCGTTCTGGCGTTATTGAGTAACAAACATCCATCCATACAAACTTTCGCATTTACCATAATAGTGGGATTGGTGGGGATCAAACCCACGCCCTCTAGCGCAGAATACAGAGCTACTGCCAACTGAGCTGTGAAAGCAGTCATGCATGCCGAATAATCCCCATTCCATCTCCATCAAACTCTTCACAAGCTCTACAGACTGCGCGGACTTTTTCAAGTGCTCCGACTTTTAACTAAATGAAGGAAGTTGAAGCAGGTGCACTCCAAGTGTTTTACTTGCAACTTGTTCTTGAAACGTGGCGGGCATTTGATTTTAAGTAATCTTAATCTTCTTACTATCGTGTCAAAAATTTATGTACACTATACCAGTGCTCTCAAACGGTGAAGGATTCTAAAAAGTTCGAAAATATGTGCACGAAAAGAGCCTCTCTGAGGCGCACTTAAAATCCTTTCACCACACTTGGTTCGAAAGAATCAGTGACACGATAAGAATAAGACTATCGTTTCACAGCTTCTTCTAAAGCAAATGTGGTGAAAGGATTTTAAGTGGGCTATAAAGAGGCTTCTTTCGTGCCACTGTTATTACATTTCGAACTTTTTTGGTACGACATGCCGGTTTCCTCGCGTTTTATTTAATTACGGACCTTAGTTTTATACGCTTTGTTATAAGTGTACTTATTTGTCCTCAAATCACCTTTACTCATATGTATTTAGGAAATAGTCTAGGAAATGTCACCTAAGGTGAATTACTGCAGGTGAACTAAGTCTACGGCGCCTAATAGAACAATAGTTCCATGACGCTATATGGAAATGGTAACCAACCATTTTTAACGTATTTGGTCGTACCTCTGACTATCCTTGAGATCAGCAAAGAATCGAGCTAAATCTTTGCAAAGAGATCAAGAGGGACATCTACTTGGGCATCAAAGTCATTAAGCTGTTTTTCCTCTTTTTAAAAGCGTAAACACGCAATGCTTTTAGCTTAATTAAAGGTTTAATTTGCAGAGCACCTTGCTGGGACATAAGATCCCTGTTTTTTCGCTCGCAATCTGTTTAATGGAAGCGAACACATGGGCGTATTCTGGATGTCATCTCGCATAGTTTAGAAGCTCTTTAGAATCGTGATTTTAAATAGGAGTCACGGCTCGATTTTAATCAAAATAAGGACTGCATTGAAAAAACCACGAAAATGATTTATTTTACGAGAAATCGAGAGAAAGAATCATGTTAGTTGTGGCTAGTTATTTTCACTTATTATTATTATTATTATTCAGCCGTTTTTGTCCCACTGCAGGGCAAAGGCCACCCTTCCCTATTTTCACTTACTTAAGTTTAATTTGTTTTATCTTAACTGCTGTTGGTTAACTAATAAAATAAAATAAAAATGTTTTGTATAGTTACTACCACCACCACACGAATTTAGGGCAAACTGACAAAAAACTGTCAAAAAAGTGTAGGCCTACCGCAGGCTCTGTCGCTGGCTCCAAACAGAAACTGGTGACCAAAGGTCTGCCGCTCACCTAGGGCAAATAATTAGTTTACCTATTCAAAGAGGTAACGTTGCCAACCTTTTGGGCACATTGTCTGTCGGTGATCTGAACTCTGTTCATTTTTCTAGACCATTGTTTTTTTTAAATGTAGCTTTTATCTTATAAGTATAATGTTTCATAATACCTAGTTTTTGTAAATAATGTACATTCGATTGTAAATAAAAATGTTACTTTTATTTACAGAATACTTCCGTACTTTTTCCATTTCAGGGCACTAAATCGGAGCGAGTGCTTGCGTAAATGTATCGACTGAAATAATATTTACGCGGAAACATTTTGCAGGAGGAATCTGCGCAAATTGCAAGTATTTAAAAGTGTTTTAAATACGCTTCACGAAACATTCCGGTTCGTATTTTTTACAACTAGCTGAAGTAAGTTTAAAGTTTTTTATGTACCTTTACTTTAATAAGTAGTTTTCTATACAGACCATCTAATAGTTGGACGTTTTGCTACATGGACATTTTGCTAATTAGACTTACTGCTCATTAGACCTTTTGCTCTGTTGGACATTTAGCTACTTAGACTATTTGATCAGGAAGCGTTTTTTTTTTCTTTTAAGTATTTACACAAAGAATAAGACTACAGAATAAAGACTATTCTGAGCCATCCCATCCACCAACTTCCCGCGATCTGTACAATGTCATCGATCCATCGGATAACTTTTATTATACAACTATAGCTGATGAAACAAGCATTTTGGCCCACCTGATGTTAAGTGGTAACCATTGCCTATAACAGCTTTACGGCAGAAATAGGCATGGTGGTAGTACTTCTGGATGAGCCCTTCACAAAGAGCTCTACTGCTAGTTTTGAGTACTTTAATTAATAATTTCTATAGACATTACTCAAATTATTATTATGCAAATTATTGTTTCTTGCAAAACTAACTAGAACGTCAAACATTGAGCTCAAGCAAATCGCAAAATGGTAATCAAATAACTTAAAGTACCGGCATTCCAAAAAGCAATCTTTGGCAGGTGCACTTTTATCGAGACCAGGCGCATACGTTAAGCGGTGCGCCTTTCAACGTTTTAGTGAGCGACCACTAGACGTACCTCAGGGCACCATAATTCAAAAGGCACGAACAATGTTTTCCTTGACCTGTGTAGTGCTTATTTTTTCCCCGACTTTGAATAAAAAAGGAGGAGGTTTCATGCTGTTATATCTTTTTTATCTTATAACTCGTCATTTATACACCGATTTGATAATTTTTTCTCATTTTTTTAAGGTTCCAGACTGGTCTCATAGAAATTTCATCAGAATCCGCTCAGCACTTTTGCGATGAACTCGGTTTCTCAAGTTTTTTACAGTTATATTATTTACCTAGTTTGGAATCCTCTGGATTTTAGTTGCAAATATTCCTATTATTTATTTTTAATCTTCACTTGAAAAGAGACAAAATCCAGTGCACGTATACTGTACTTTTTAAAATGCCGCTAGTGTGATCTGATTTTACAGCAATAGTCCCTTCAAACGGCTGAATAAATAGGATTATTCCACCAAATCCAAAGGGTGCTGGGTTAAATGTATTTTGTATTTCAATACCCTTAGGCCCACAGTGACCCCTATAATTTATTTGTTATTGAGACGGGGTTAGGACCTCAATAGAGATAGGAAGACATTTTTATGGACCTCTAAAATGAATTGGGGAATACTCCCCAAATCTCTGTGACTTATTTTGACGATTGATGAACCCTCGGAGTCAACTGACGGGTGATTTGACGATTGACGAACCCCTATTTAGTCCTTTCTTTATCTTATGAAGTTATACTTACCGTATTTTATTATCTATCATAAGATTGTATTCACAGTACCTTCTCACATTTTTAAACATCTACTTATACATCTTATTTACCTTGATATACTTTTAATTAATATAAAACTTCATTTAAGTGATTAAGACCTTACTTGTTTCTTAGTTCAGATATTTTGAAACCCATTCCCTTTCATAACATAATTTATAAATTAAATTATGTGTAAGAAAGAATGTCCGAATTACACAAAGGTTAACTGGAAGAGAATGCTCTCTAGCATTAAGTTCGCCTATGTACAATGCATTTTTTTTGTTTTAGTGCAATAAAGAATTTTCTATCTATCTATCTATCTAAGAAAGTTCGAATTACGCAAAAGTTAACTGGAAGATAATGCTCTCTAGCATTAAGTTCGCCTATGTACGATGCAATTTTTTGTTTTGGTGCAATAAAGAATTTTCTATCTATCTATCTATAACACAGCTGACAGCTTCGAGTAGCCGCTTCGACTTCCGTGGTAAGAATGATTGTTAGCGCCTACGCTCCATCTTCAAGCAAAGTTACAACGATGATCTTGCAGCGCTAAATCTACCAGGTGCATCGTGTTATTCTAATGACTGTCACTTCATTGGGGCCTCAGGCATTTTGACTTTCAGATGATATGGTATGTTGCTATTTTAACATAAAGTCGTAAGTGTAGGTCGGTAATTTGACTTAAAGACCATCAATCCCCGGACGGCTTCAAAATTTTACACGCAAGACAAAGCATTGTTCCCAAACCCAATTCCACAAAACAATGTATAAATAAATAATAAAATAATCTAAAATTAGTCAATATTAAAATCAGTCAATCTAAAATCTGTTCGGGAGTTTTCATTTGTGTTCCCCTGTGCACAAACACTGGTAAGACTAAAATTCTAGATTTTACCAAAATGTTCTAGAACAGAATGTTTTTAAATATTCTGGAATGATCTAGATTCTAGAGTAATCAAATTTAATTCACTTTACCCAGGCAACGCCGGGCTTCGCTGCTAGTATTATATTTATAAGAGATACATTATTTTCGGCCTGATTAAAGTTGAATATTATAATTATGGCCTGATAAAAGTTGAATAAGAGAGGTATATAAATTTAAAATAAAAAAATATTTGTCTCTCAGTATATACAAGCAAAAAGCAAGGTACTTATAGTAAGCATATTCAACTTTTGAACAAAGTGTGATGATTAATTTTAAGGGCGTCTCGAAAATGCTCCTTTCGCCCACTTAACACATGTTTCTGAACTTTTTAGGTTATGCGATGTTTTCCTTCACCGTTTGAAAGTACTTTTTAGGCTGGAAAACTCATTGGTGCACGACTTAGAACCCCATTGCTCTACTAGTCCACTAGTGATATTTTAGTGCAGCCGACTGTACCTACCTACAATAGGTACGACACAGACAAGTTTTTTTTAATAATAGGGCCAGCTTGTCTATGACTGACTTGACTTGACGAAAAAGTATTTTATCTATGTAATATAGCCTCATTACTCGACACTGGCAAAATTGATCCAAAATGGACAGATGCCATTCATTAAGAAGAAGAAGAACAAGAAATTTGACGTTCGCCTAAGACCTTTTTTATGTCCGAAGCACTATTGGGATTGAAGCTTACGTAGTTTTTATGGCTTGCAATGGTAATACAAGTCGAACTGACTTACCTATAATTTACGAGGCTATTTTACTACCTCCATTCTTAATTTACGAGTATTCGATTTGCGAATAGGCTCTAAACATACCCGACGCCAAAAAAGACAGATTCAGATTCATTTCTTATAATCTAGCAAAAATGATTTATTCTAAAGTTAAATCAAAATGGAAAAACTGCTTCAAAAATGTTCACTATAATTTACAAGAGCACTATTCATGAACCCTACTTAACTATTATACTTAAATGCCATACTAAATAATATGACAGTAAGTTTAATATATTTTTTATTTATTTTAGTGTGCATAGCTTTAAGTGACGTATTGGATATCCTTTAATGTTACTTATGATGATTTTTTGCAATTAATTAAACTAAAAATAATTATATTATGTTTAAAACACTATAAAATGTACTTACCTACCTGCTTTAAGCATTAGCTAGAGAGAGAGACTTCCCTATAATTTTCATCTATATTGTAGCGCCCCAAATGCATGGGTATAGGCTGTTGGAATAAAATTATTTTATGTTTTTTTACACAATTTTACATAAAATCATGCTTATTATTCTTATTCTCCAGTTTTTGTTCTTTTTTCGCCAGGATCTCTCTGTGGTCGGCATTTCATGACTGAAGATCGTGATCCCTATATGATGTCCTTGTTGTACAGAGTGGACGGCCTGCCTCCAGCGCGTCCTATTTGTAGCCATGTTCACCTCATCATTAAACTGGCTTCTCGCCACCATGTTCCTCTCTTTAAGTTGGTTAGTCCACCTATCGTCTTCCTTCCACGTTCCCAACGATAACCACTTTTTCAAGGCTTTCGTCGCCGTGCTTTGCTTTATGGCCGAAGTAAGAGATAACATTCCAGGATACATTATTGCTTAAAATTCCCAAACCAGTCTATAGGTTGGTAGTTAGGGCTGTTGATTGGGCCACCACAGTGATGAACATTTTTGTGAAAAGTGTTATAAGATAAATTATAAAATAATGGTTTTTAATACAATTGGTTTACATATTTCAGAACTAGATGGCGCTGCTAAAATTGTACTATTCCTAGATCGCGCTATCGTTGCGTTTTCGCTTACTATTCTATTTGGTTCACACTTAATATTATGAAACAATGGAATTAGCATGTAGACGGACAGTTAGAGCGTTTTTGGTTCTCTGTGTGTTTACTGAGCTGTTATAAAACAGCATGTTTTTGACGGGTAAGCCTTCAATTCAAGGCGCCTTTTATTCCTATGCATAATTTACACTAATATTATAAAGGAAAGATCAGGTCTGAGAATCGGCTACTATCTATTTCCCATACCCTTAAGTGATAAGGGTTGTTCAGTTCACCCTTCAATTTTTTTTTTACAAAATTTTATGTTTTTTTATTATAATGTGACATTAAAAAATACATACAACACTAAATTTTTCATCCCGCTCGAAACGCTAGAATTTATCTAGAAACTAGAAATAATTTATAAGGCAAAACAACGTTTGCCGGGTCACCTTTATGTGATCCGGCAAACCAGTCCAAAGATATAGAAAACTATAGTATTCTATAATAATAATTGACAAACTAGACTGGTCTAGTAGAAGTTGAAGTGGCAATGGGCAGGCCACATAGCTCGAAGAACCGACAACCGTTGGGGAATAAAGGTTCTCGAACGGCGACCACGAACCGGAAGACGAAGCGTAGGGCGCCCACCCACCAGATGGACCGACGACATTGATCGCGGGAAGTCGATGGATGGAAAGGGCTCAGAATCGTTCTTCCTGGAAATGTGTAGGGGAGGCCTATGTCCAGCAGTGGACTTCTTCAGGCTGATAATGATGATGATGATGATGAGACTGGTCTATCTCTTGCAATCCAAAATATCTTTCATGCAAATACATTAGACAACAATTTCTCGCAGTATAATATATTCGAAAAGTTTATAATTAAATTGACTGGCCTCTCAGCTCAGTTGGTAGTATCTCTGCCTTTTGAGCCGTAGGTCGTGGGTTCGATCCCCACCGAGAACAAATATTTGTGTGGTGAACACAGATGTTTTTTCTCTGTCTGGGTGTTATATTGTATTCTAAGTATGTATTTACAAAAAAAAAATGTATATATGTATTATATCAGCTATCTGGTTCCCATAGTACAAGCTCTGCTTAGTTTGGGGCTAGATAGTGTTGTGTGGGTGGTTTATAAAAAAAAATAAAAAAATAGTCGACCGACGAAACATTGCAAGTTCGTTATGTACGTATATACGTTTATACACGTTATATACGTTTGTGAAAATAAGTGGAAATATTGCACGGATACACTGAGAGCGAAACACATTCAGGAAAAGTTGAATACAAAATGAATTATTTTTTCTTATTAATTTTATGGTGTTCACAATGATTTTCACACAAAAGTCGCGTAGTGCCGGTTCCTAAAAATTATTCGTCGAGTGTGATTTTAGGATCCGATGGCGCAGCGGTCAGCGCAGCCCCACACCAACCAATGAAACTATTCGCCTAATACAATGGGCAGTCTTATCGCTAATCAGCGATCTCTACCAGACAACCTTTGGATGGAATGGACTCATGATATTTACAAGAGGACTGTGTGCGTAGAACGAATAAATAAATAAATACTTGAAAATGATGTGTAGCTTAAAGCATACACATCATTTTTTAGTATTTATTTATTGCATAACAAAATAAAAATAATAATTAAGGAGTTTATTATAAAATAAAAAGAAGGAGGAGTATACAACGTGTATCAAAATATGTGTACTATCCCGAAGGGGGGTGAATTTCCACCCCCCGGGGAACAACTTTTGTTCAACGACTTTTCGAACTTCGATTGGTATCTCTGAAAAAAACTGCAACGAAGTTTCAACATGAACAGCTGACTTTATACAAAGTGACAACCCTAAACTCAGCTACAGAGGTAGCAGGTAGTAGTAGTAGACCTACAGAGGTAGTAGGTCAAGGGGTCAAGGGGTTACAAGGATAGGGTTGTCAATTTATTTAGGCATTATGAAATTAAATATTTTTGTATGGGAAACTGAAAATAGGAATTTTTAATTTTCTCCTCCCCACAACTGATCACCATTGTGGTCTGAAACCCCCCACCTTCGCATAGTACACATATTTAGATACACCTTGTATAAATAAAATTAATAAACATTATGTTTATTAAACAAAAATAATTAAGTTAATATCTTACTCGGTGTGATCCCAAAGTTACAGTCAGCTCAGTGAAGCGAGAAATAGGTCGGGAGTTGTTAGCAGTCTGTCTTATAGCAAAAAGAGTATTCGCAACTTTGAGATGTTCTGTCTGCAAATTGTTTTTTACTCAGTTATCCAATATTGCAATACTTTTTGTAGGAAGAAACATGAATGGCACAGTTTTTTCCAATAGATTTTTACACATTTCATTAAGAAGATCGCTCGCTCACTCTTACTTTTATATAGTTTTAATAATTTTTGATTTGTATAAGGATCATAATTATAAAAAAACGGTAGGAACCAAGCCGTAGTTTGTTACCTGTTCTTCTATTAGGCTTGGTCGCGTGGAACTGGCACCAGCGGCGTCTTTACCTATTGTGCAGGGTGTGCGGTGCACACGGGCACAGCGTCCTAGGGGGCGCCGAGCGCTGCGGCGCTCGGCGCAACCCTAGCCCCAGTCGGCCACACGGCGGGCGCGTTGGCCGGGCGCCGCACTTTCAATGACCAACGTAAAAAGAGCTCCACTCTGCATAGATTTTGTATAGCATCTTGAACTCTTCTAATATTTGATAAGGCGCTCGGCGCCCCCTAGCCCCACTCAGCCACTCGGCAGGCGCGTTGGCCGGGCGCTGCACTTTTAGTGACCAACGTAAAAAGAGCTCCGCTCTGCATAGATTTTGTATAGCATCTTGAACTCTTCTAATATTTGATAAGGCGCTCGGCGCCCCCTAGCCCCACTCGGCCACTCGGCGGGAGCGTTGGCCGGGCGCCGCACTTTCAATGACCAACGTAAAAAGAGCTTCACTCTGCATTATATTTTGTATAGCCGAGCGCCGCGGCGCCCCCTTCCCCCCCCCCATTTACTCCTCTTAGAGGATTAATTTTCCAATTTTCTTTCTAAATGCATTTCTAAGCTATAAAATAAACACACTCTCCAAGTTTCATGCTTCTAGAACTAACGGCTTAGGCTGTGCGTTGATTTTTCTTAAAACCATTTTCCCCTTTCTTAGGGTAAGAATTTTCCAATTTCCTTTCTTAATACACCTCTACGCTATAAAAGGAACACACCCTCCAAGTTTCATGCTTCTAGGGCTAAGGGGGCGTCCATAAATTACGTGAGGTGTTTTTTTTTGAAGTGAAAACTTCTTTAGCGGCGTTGAGCACTTTTTCTGTAATGGGTATAAAATCTTAAACTCGCGTCAGCGCGTCAGGACACGTGACCTGATCGAAAAAGCGTAAGACGGATGGAGAGTAGACAGCTATCCCCTCTCTACGGCGCGGCGAAAATGTATGCCTGGGCCTACTGTTTCGTTTAGGCAGCGCAGGGCGCTTGCGCGAATGTTCGTGTATGTTACAGCGTGCCAAATAACAAACAAGCCCCCCCTAACCATTCCAAAATATCAAACATGCTCAACGTTAATAATCAAGTTTTCACTTCTGCGGGCACTCCCGGAGTGCAACCCGTATTTTTTAATTTTCTGTCCCTCTCTCCCCCTCTGGTGAGATGTCGTGAGATTTTATTCAACCCCTTCCCCCATCCCCCAATCTCACGTGAAATTTTTCAAAATGTGGGTTTCTTACGGAAACGGGCTGGATTGTTTTGTAAAAAGAAAAAAAAAAATTGTTTCGTGCTTTTATTTACGACTAGTTAAGACAGTGGCGCTAAAACAAAGGACGGGCTTAAAACGGTATTAAAATAGCATGATTTTTTTTTTGTTTCAATCAGAAAAAAAATTGCGTGATATTTACCGATACCCCCCCTCGCCCCAACGTAAGATTAGATGAGATTTGACTCGACCCCCTCCCCCCCTTAAACATCTCACGTAATTTATGGACGCCCCCTAACGGTTTGGCTGTGCGTTGATTGTCAATCAGTCAGTCAGTCAGTAACGTAAGAGTTTTATATATTTAGAAGAAGAAGGAGAAGATAGTCATATCAACATCATAATCATGGATACGTTTTGGCTTGTTAGAGTAAACACCAGAACACCTTGATTCTAAATACATTCAACAGCACATCGTGGTATAACAAAGCTGAAAATTTTCTTCTTAAAAATCTCAAAACAAGTTTATTACCCATCCGGGAAATTTGACAGTTTATGGTAACTTGATGTGCTGTTACTTGTACATACTTTGTATCCATTCCATTTTGAACGCGCGCTTACTAGGGGGCGCTTGGGTAATGTCTGCACACGGGCGCTACATGGGCTAGAGACGCCTCTGACTGGCACCTAGACTCACCTAGCTTTAAGATGTTTCAAAGTGATTGTTGTAATTGTAATGAATAAAATTTTATTGAGTTCGAGTTTTCTTACATGTGAAAGCCAGTTAGGAAAAATTTTAAGCAGTAGGTAAACTTGTTAAGATCGAAATTATTTTCTTGCTAAACTGCATAATTGCCTCAAGCAAGTTGATGGACGCATGCATCGTAGGGAACGTTCCTGGCGTGCGTGACCTACGAGGCAATTCTTCTTATCGTGTCACTGATTCTGTTGAACCAAGCGTGGTGGAAGGATTTTAAGTCTGCCTCAACGAGGCTTCTTTCGTGCACGAGGCAATTTGTTGCGATGGTTACCACTTAACATCAGGTGGGCCATATGCTTGTTCCATCAACAAATTGTATAAAAAAACAAGCAGCATTCCATTAAAGTATTCTTCATTCCAAAAGCAAAGTTAGGGTCCAGTGGATTTGTGCCAAAACGAAATCATCATTTTATTAGAAGCCGTAACACGCGTACATTCCACAAAGGGTTCCGTATCAAAGGGTCTCGCCTCCCTGAAGCCATTACCATAAAGGAGAATCAATCAAATCGGGACTCTTCCCAAAACATATACGAAACAGGGTTTTTTTTACTAGTAATAAAGTAACAGTATTGACATAACTTATTCCCATGCCATTTTTAGGGTTCCGTAGCCAAATGGCAAAAATGGAACCCTTATAGATTTGTCATGTCTTCATGGGCGAGTCCGACTCGCACTTGGCCGCTTTTTTTCTTTATCTTAAAATGCTATATACCACAAAACACAGATAGGTATCTATATCCTCGGTAAATAAAGAAGTAAAGGTAAACTGATACCAAAGTCAGTTGCTGTAGGTATATTCTTATAAGTGCTTGTTTCTTTATATTCAACTTTATATTTGACTGGCCTCTCAGCTCAGTTGGTAGTAGCTCTGCCTTCTACGCCATAGGCCTTGGGTTCGATCCCCACCGAGAAAATATATTTTTGAGGTGAACGCAGATGTTTGTTCTCTGTCTGGGTGTTATATTGTATTCTAAGTATGTATTTACAAAAAAATGTTAGGCCATATGTATTATATCACCTATCTGGTTTCCATAGTACAAGCTCTGCTTAATTTGGGGTAGATAGTGTTGTGTGGATTGTCCACAATATTTATTTATTTTTATTCATCGTCGTATTTGATAAAACGCTGAAGACAGCAACAGAATTGTGGCCTAGGGATGCAAAGACCTAGAGGCAGACCACTTGCCCGTTGGTCGAACGACATTAATAAAATTGTTGTGAGTGCTGGGAATGAGTGGATGAGACTTGCAAAGGACCGAAAAGAGTAGCATATAACTTTTTTTATTGATTTTATAGTGTTTCCCACACATAAGAAAATTACAAACTAACCAACAACTTAACTTTTGGGACATTTAAAATCTTTAGGAGGCCCTCAGCAGCTCTTCCTTCTGCGCTGTAGAACCAATATTTGTGTTCCAAACATAATTATTATGTTTGTTTTCTATCTGTGTGTTATATTATATTCTAAGTAGGTATCTTATCTTATACCTTTAAACGAGAAAATCTTGTATACAGGGTTATTCATTATTAGCTGCAAATACTCAGGAATTAGGTTCAACAAATAAAATAAAAAATATTTATGAAATGAATTTTTTTTAAGTTTTGTTATGAAAATCCCGAGAAAATCGATAAAGGAATCATTGGCGCCTGACCTATTTTGACCTTTGATCCGCGCCCGCGCGCCGTGAGTGACACTCTGCGTTCAGTCACCGCCTGGGTGGGTCATCGTCCTGTTCTCCATGGCAATCATTATGCAATAGCCGTTAAGAAATTAATAAAAATAAAATTTTGATACAAAAACTTGAAATTTTTTTTGATCAAATTAAAAAAAAATAATTTCATAAATATTTTTTATCCTATTTGTTGAACCTAATTCCTGAATATTTGCAGCTAATAATGAATAACCCTGTATATATATATTTAGGATCTCGGAAACTGAGCCAACGGAAAATTTTCATGAAATTAAGTATACAGAGGGTTTCGGGGGCGATAAATCGATCTAGCTAGGATTCATTTTTAGAAAATGTCCCCTTAATAGTAAAGTAAATAATCAACTTTATCATAAAATCATAACTCCTAGCGCCATCTGTTGATTAAGTCATGAGTTAGTGCGACAGAGAACGCCATCTATTGACGAGTAGTGGAGTTTATTATTGTGTCGGTAAGATCGAAAAATATTAATATTTAATCAGTATGTAAGTAATTCGTATTTAAATATAACTCACAACAACAGTTTACCAAAAAAAAATACCGAGCGAAGCTCGGACACCAACTGCTAGTGTATTTACAATAAATAATGCGTTATGTATTATATCGGCCATCTGGTTCCCATCGTATAAGCTCTGCTTAGTTTGGGGCTAGATAATGTGGTGTGGATTGTCCACAAAATGTTTACTATTTATAAAAGGTTCAGTATCTAAAGATCTCGCACCCCTAAGGCCATTACAGTAAGGGAGAGTCAATCAAATCGGGATTTCCACTTGCTACGATCCTGACACACCTCTTTCGCTTCATTCACTAACATAACATTCTTCATACATGCTCGTCGGTTTAGGGCAGAGTGAATGCAGTAGAAATGAGAGCGTTACGTAGTATGTGTGGTGTAAAGTTGAGTTTCGCTTCATTCACTCTCATAACATTCTTCATACATGCTCGTCGGTTTAGGGCAGAGTGAATGCAGTAGAAATGAGAGCGTTACGTAGTATGTGTGGTGTAAAGTTGAGTTTCGCTTCATTCACTCTCATAACATTCTTCATACATGCTCGTCGGTTTAGGGCAGAGTGAATGCAGTAGAAATGAGAGCGTTACGTAGTATGTGTGGTGTAAAGTTGAGTTTCGCTTCATTCACTCTCATATCATTCTTCATACATGCTCGTCGGTTTAGGGCAGAGTGAATGCAGTAGAAATGAGAGCGTTACGTAGTATGTGTGGTGTAAAGTTGAGTTTCGCTTCATTCACTCTCATAACATTCTTCATACATGCTCGTCGGTTTAGGGCAGAGTGAATGCAGTAGAAATGAGAGCGTTACGTAGTATGTGTGGTGTAAAGTTGAGTTTCGCTTCATTCACTCTCATATCATTCTTCATACATGCTCGTCGGTTTAGGGCAGAGTGAATGCAGTAGAAATGAGAGCGTTACGTAGTATGTGTGGTGTAAAGTTGAGTGATAGTTTTTTTAAACTATAATTTATTTAATCTTTCAATCTTTTGATAGCAACAGAATTACCAATCGCTGGTTAGCCAATGCTGCGTGTCTCCTGTTGGCTACAAGCTTGCATGAACCATATCGCTATATATTCTAAATTCACCATAAAAAAACCCATTTAAGTTTTTCTTTGACCAAAAGGTCGCCTATAAATACCAAACATTACCTTCCGAAACACGTAACCTGACCTCTGATACTCGCAAATAGCATCTTAAGCCCGCTAGACTTATAGGTCAATTTAGCTTGTATTTTCATCGAAAAGGTTCTATCAACATTGGTTCCCGGTTCCCATATCGCACTGAATAAAGAAACCTCTATAGTCGCGATAAAATTCGCAACAAAAATCTTTTCGGCTTTGTCACGCTGATTTCGACCTTATCCCGTAGAGATAAGAGGAATGAAATCGGATGTTACATTCCCTAGTAAAAGAAATGCTATTGAAATTGAAGGGTCCAAAAGGTCCGTAAGTGAAACTCCATTTATTTTGATCCAGAATGGGTTTCTAATCTGTAAGTAGTCTGGTTTTGATAAAATAAAACTACCACTGAAATATGAAGACAGGCTTAATAATGCTTTCAATACTCAAGTACCTACCTGCATTTTTGTTAAATCAAGCCTATTCCATTTAAATCCTGCCCAGGCACTATAGCGTCACGTATGTAGGGGCATGAGTAAACACCAGTTGCCCCCGATGCTTATAAATCATCTATAAATATAAAAGAAAGTCGTGTTAGTAACTCCACTTATAACTCAAGAACGGCTGAACCGATTTGGCTGAAAATTGGTTGGGAGGTAGCTTAGAACCAGGAGAAGGACATAGGATACTATTTATCCCGAAAAGGTAACGGCAACGGGGTGTTACGGGAACGGGCGAGCGAAGCCGCGGGCGGCCACTAGTCTACAATAAATGCAAAGGTTTATTGTTTTTTTACCTATACTTTTTTGTTATAAATACTAACTATTACCAACTTAGTTCTATAAAACCCAGTTATAGAACAAGAATTCACCACACACATCTATGTTCTGGGTGAGGATTGAACCCACGCCCTCCAGTGCAGAAGGCAGAGCTATACCAACTGAGTCTCATTATTAAATCATTTACAATAGACGCAACCCGGCAGTTTAGGATTATTGATTTTACTGCTTACTTAACAATTATAGCTCTTAGACACAGCTCATTGAAGTCTAACTGGTTTACTCTAACTAATGCTACACAACAACTAGGAAATTGAAGATCCTCAAATGATGTCACATACAATGACATAAGACGAAACGTAGGGACCCTTTCAGCCGGGTCCAGTCAACGTACGACCAGTTAATGTATACCCCGTTGAAAGAATTCACTTTTTTCCACTTTGTCAAATTGTTGAGGCCTATGTAATTCAATTTAAATATTAACTTTCTTTGTGGAGTGATGGATAATTGTCCTAAAAGGGCGCTTCTCTTTCTCTTGCTGTTCTAGACAATGTGTTTCCTATGACCGCTGTTGCTATGTCATCTACCCAATAGTACTTTTAAAACTTTCGCGATCATAAAACATAATATGTTTTATGATCGCATTTATACTATTATAATATTTATACTATTACACGGGTATTTATCGCGTATCTAAAACCTTATTTTATTTATTTTCCCGACGTTTCGGCTATGTCTGCCCGTGACCACGGTTATTGCAACATAGCCGAAACGTCGTACCCGTGTAATAGTATAAATATGTCATCTACCCATCTTTTAAATTGTCTACCACGTTTTCTTTTCCTGTTTAGTGGATACCAGCTTGTGATATTTATGCTTCATTTGTCTCCTTGATTTGTCTGATCCATTCCTTGTGATACATACCCATTAATAAATTTTAAATTTGAGACAGCTTAATATATACAGCATGAGTTTGAATTCGTATGTTATCCCGAAAGGGGGTTATGCTACTCCTGAATGTCAACAGCATTAGTTCTATGACTTTTCTGAATCAGGACTTTTTCATTCAACAAATGGTGTGTAAAGTTTACGCCATGATTTTGCTTAAAAGCTTGCTAAGCAACCCTATAACCAGCTGATTACTTGACCTCTGTTGAACTATGTCTTATTTGACACCAAAAATCTGCCATTGGCTAGTCAAAAAGCAATAAAAATTTATTACCGCCACAAGTGTCATTATTGGCTAGCGAAAAATGTGATTGGATGCCTGCAATGGCCAAAATCCAATCAAATTAGCGCCGGCCTTGCCCAAGATGTAGGGTTTTCACACAAAACATTTTGTTTAAGCATTTCAATTGATTATTTTTTTTGTATGGAAGATTTAGATTTCGTATTTCACAGAAAGGTTTTCATAGCTTGTGCAAAACCATGGTCCCTATCACCACCTTTCGGGATAACATACGAATTCAAACTCAGGCTGTATAGGTAGGTATTTAAAAAAACTGCTACACGACCATCCGACTGAAGTAACTGCTCCGATAATCATCTGTGCCACCCCATTTGAAACTTCGGGAATTCGTTACAAAGGGGTTTTGCAGTATCCGCTCAAATTAAATTTCTGCTCACAGAGTTCCGAAGATCAAATAATAATCTTAACTTTGACGTTCCATACCCAATAGTTCACATAGGTATAAAATAGTTACTGTTGAGATGACACTTGACTTGAGCATGAACAGTATATCTGTAGGTATGCCTAAAGGCCTGCGCACACCTAGGCTGCTGACGTCGGCGATCAGTGAAACGCTGTCAAATTTGACAGCGTTTCACTGACGCAGGGAAGTGCATCGTAGGGCACGTTTCTGACCCTGGCCTATGCGGCAACGCTTTGTTAAAGACGATGGTGACTATATGCATGTTCTAACGCTGCAGGTATTACATAAATTAAAACTTTTAAGTACTTTTAAGTGTAGAGAAAAAAATATTTTGTGCTAGATTCACATGAGGTGGAATATGGGTTAAGGTTTGTTCTCTATCTAGGTGTAATATTGTATTCTAAGTATGTATTTTACAATACAAATAATCTAACAAATATCTGGTCCCCATAGCTCTGCTTAATTTGATGTGGATTACCCGCAATATTTAATTAATATCACTTCTTGCCAGGAATTTCATTTTTTTTAATTTTTATCTCACTCAATTCAATGACATTGAGCCTACAATAACGAAAAAGTATTTGGTCCTAAGTATGAATAACCATGAATAAAGACTTGACTTATTACTGTTTCATAAAAAAAAATATTTTATTTTTGAAAATGGAACTAAAATCGCGATCTCTTTGGTAGACACATTTTTGTTTGTTTATTTTTTTTGTTTGTTTTTTTTTTGTTTGTTTGGATACATGCATGATGACGCGTTGTGGCTGCAGAAGAAAAAAAAAGACACGCGAAATCTTAATAAGAATTTTGTCAACTTTTTCATATTCCATTGGATTGTTTTCTGGCAATCGTAGTGAAAAGTAGTGTGTAAGGCTCGAACACACCTAGTTTGCTGGCGGTAGCGATCAGTGAAACGCTGTCAAATATCGCTGTCAGATTTAAGATTTGACAGCGATATTTGACAGCGTTTCACTGTTCGCTACCGCCAGCGATCTAGTTGTGCGGAGGCCATAATTGCGCTAAAAACCCATCAAAACTCGGTTTCTATTTAATCCCTATAATAATGGATCAATTTAGCTCCTTTTACAATCTACTAAGTACTTATTATTCACTTTTGGTTTTGGCTGATGACAATGGTGATGACGTAACACCACTTTAAGCTTTCAATATATTGAAAGTTGCAGACACTTCAGTAGTGCGCTCTCCAATCTTTCCAGAACAATACCAGTCTATCCTTCCAACCAGAGATTGTTCCGTATTATGTAAACGTCCATCCAATATCGATAGTATATTTATTGTGCCGATACGGAAACTTTCCGATAATGTACAGCAAGTCCTTGTTTGTAAGGACACTGATATAACAGAGCTAGAAGAGGAATTAAACTTTGAAGCAGGTAAACAATTTCACCTAAACTAAGAAGATATTGAAACTATAACAAATGGGAATTCACGTTGTGTTGGTTATTTAAAGAATACTGTTTTCGTCGTCTATCAAAACAATGAAGCTTATAGGCTATACTCGTAGTATAAATTAAATAATAGACAATTAATAATATACAATTAAATAATGGAGGTTATAGATAGTACAATTCACGAAGACGCGCCCCTCGCGGGGTGCGGGGAGTTTGCTCCGAGCGGCAGTCGCGAACCGTAGTCTATTCATTGTAGTGTGCGTGTGCACTCATAGGTAATTAGTGTGTACCGATAACACTCAAACATTGACGGAAGCTTGCACACATATACTATAAACGGTTAGGAGGAATAGTGGGGCGCGCCTTCGTGGATTGCACTATCTATAACATCATGTGATAAGTTCGGATCTTACCTACATACAAAAAAGTAAACAGGCCTTTGCATCTGTTGTAAATGATTTATATACGTCTGGGACAACTGTTTTTATTTATCATGCCCTATATTCGAGACGCTATAGTGCCTGGGACAAGATTTTAGATGAAGTAGGCAACAAACAAAAAGCAACAGCAACAACTATGTAGAGAAGAATACAGCTCAAGTTACATAAAAACAAAGCGAGCGAGCAGTGTATTGTATAGTCAGATGTGTATCATAGTATACCTACATATTACAAACACAAACAATCATAAAACAATTCCTTCAATTTTTATCAATTCTGAGGTTGAAGACTAAATAAAAGCGGCCAAGTGCGAGTCGGACTCGCCCATGAGTTCCGTAGCAGTAAGTAATATAAAATAGAAGTTCGTGAAAAGGTACTTTGCGGCTTACGATTAATGACGTACTAAAAAAAACTACTAACTAGATCTCGTTCAAAACGAATTTCGTTGAAAAAAAGGTTTTTGAATTTCAGTTCTAAGTATAGGGCCCCCCTAAATTTATTGTTTTTTTTTCTATGTTTGTGAGAAAATCCTAATGGAGGCTTCCGTCGACTCGGACCGTTAGGTACTCGGACCGCAGTCCCACTCGCCGGAGTGATTTAATTTTAATATTTTTCTTCCGGCGACTCGGACCATAAACCACGTGACGTAAATTGTACAGTCGTCGTCAGAAACAGATCTGACATAAATACGAAATGTTAAGTAGTAGTGTAATGTCAATTAAAATATTATTTTCATCCCACCAGCTCTGAAAGTGTGTTTTTGCTGTTTAATTTCTGACTGGAAAAGCCGTTTTTATCCGCTAGAGGATAAAGTAAATTTGAATTTAGAATATCGTGTTCAATAAGTTTGTGAATACACAACCTATTTACTTCTACCTCCATGGTGCCAAACTTATCATACAACCTTTTTATTTTGTTAAAAACTCGCACTCGTAACCTTCTTGGTGTATTTGTGAATTCAAAACACCATTAAACCTATTTACTTCTAACTGCATGGTGCCGAATTTATCATACAACCTTTTTAAATTTGTTAATAACTCATACTCGGAACCTTCTTGGTGTGTTACTTTTAGTCGTTTATATTCTTTTTTTGCATTTAGTCATTTCCTCGCTGAGGTGGGATGAAAAGTTACGTGTTGCACTCGAGTGCAAAGATTTTTCACCTTGTGCTCTTTTGTTTCCTTCGCCAACGCTTAGGATTCTAACTTTTAAACCACTCGCTACGCTCGTGGTTAAACTTTAGAATCCTGCGCTTGCTCAGTCATCAAAATTGAGCACGCGGTTAAAAAGCAGCTTTGCACTCTTGTATAACAAATAACTATTTTTTCCAATTTCGCCCCGAACTGAGATCTCGTGATGCGATCCACAAATATTTCGAAAAGCTAAGCACATAGGCAGATGGTAATCAGAAAAAAATGTGCCACCACGGCATTGTATTTTATCTACTTTGAGGAAGTATTCCTGTACAGATTCACTGTTTGGCATTGCCTCTGACTAACCCTCACTAACTTTTTATGGTAAACAAGTTTTAACTTTGGCCAATTGATTGAAGTGTTCCGTTGACAGACCTTGGCTCCATCATCAGAACAGGTCACTTTTATCATATTATGACAACTCTGTACCTCCTTAATTGAATTCAAGAAAAAAAATAAGAAAAAGCAAACGAATTGACCGACCAGTAGAAAAACCTTGATTTGATGTCACCGAAATTCTTAGGGTCAATTCACACCGAGACGCGACGCGACGCGACGATACTCAAAAGCCTCGAGGCGCAGTGCTGCGTGGTGCAACGTAATCTGAATTCTCACAATGTAATGTGTATCTTTTCGTGTAGTGAATAAAGTATATTCTGAGTCGCTCTATGAAAAATGTGCGCGCAGCGTCGCGCCGCGTCGCGTCTCGGTGTGAACTGACCCTTAGAGATGAGAGCTCTCGGAGCGTTGGTTGTCTTAATTTAACCTTTTCTTTTTATAGCAAAAACTGATTGCCCTAGAAAAAAAGTAAAAACTGTTTTGGAATGTCCAAACATAGTTCTTTTATATGAAAAGTAACTTGGTTTTTTTGAATAATTTTTTTTGCACCCTTTAAAACCCCCATATCTTAATAACCCCTCATATTACTAGTAAATTTCTCAAGTACAAGCTATCGACGTATCAAATTTCATGCAGATTGGATCAACGGTTCGAAATTTATCGTCGGACAAACATACACAAATACATACATACATAAGCACATAAAATGCCAAATCGCCCAAGTTTGCCCAGAATTGCCTTCAACCATGCAGGTAAGTTTGTAGCACTTCCTACCCCTCTGTAATCCCAGCCGGTTTCACCGGCTGATTTCAAGGGTTAAATAAATTGTGTCTTCAATCAAAGAGTTTTATTCTTTATGTTTAGTTTGTACACCTACTTTTTCCTTTGACTGTACTTTATTGCTTTGAACAATATATTTTTTCGATCATTTCAAAAGTGGTCCGAGTCGCCGGAAGAAAAATAATTAAATTAAATTACTCCGGCGAGTGGGACTGCGGTCCGAGTACCTAACGGTCCGAGTCGACGGAAGCCTCCCTAATGCACAGAATACATCTACTGACCAAGTTTCATCAGTGTAGCTCTTATAGTTTCGGAGAAAAGTGGCTGTGACATACGGACGGACAGACAGACAGACATGACGAATCTATAAGGGTTCAGTTTTTGCCATTTTGCTACGGAACCCTAAAAACGAACTTTACCTACTGTAGTTGTTCGTTTTTACTGTATATCAATAGCAAAAGGTTTCCATAGTTATTGCAGTTCATGAAATATTAAATCCCTTCCAGTTCAGTCTGTATTCGCGTCAAATATTGTCTCCCCCATTATGATTTGAAACCGCGCTCCATTGAGTACCAGACAAAAGATTTATTCCACGCAAAATGTTGGAAATGCTTCGGTGTACGAAATTAAAGTGTTATCTTCGCAGATATTTTAGTAGAAGTAACGCCACACTGGTTCTCTTGCTTACATGATCATAATTTGTTTGTTTTGGATCACCAAAATAGGCATAATAGCGCGTAGAACTGATAAACAATACAATAATTGACAATAATACAGCAAGCTTTTTTTTCAAATATTGGCCTGCTTCTACTCCAAATATTGCTATGCCCTAAACCTACGGGACTATTATGTATTCACCATTTTTTACTTTAAGACCTTACCATGTAACATAATAATTGCAATCTATATATATATAACTCAAAGGTGACTGACTGACTGACTGACTGACATAGTGATCTATCAACGCACAGCCCAAACCACTGAACGGATCGGGCTAAAATTTAGCATGCAGGTAGATGTTATGACGTAGGCATCCGCTAAGAAAGGAAAATGGAAAATTATTTTCTAACGAGGAGAAAAAGGGGAAAAATGGTTTAAAGAAAAATCAACGCACAGCCTAAACCGTTAGCCCTAGGAGCATGAAACTTAGAAGGTATGTTCCTCTAATAGAGCAGAGGTGCACTAAAAAAGAAAATAGGAAAATTCTTTCCTTAAAAGAAGAAAAAACGGAAAATGATTTTAAGAAAAATCACAAAAAATAACTTAACAAAATACGCAAAAAAAACATTAAAAAAATTTCAGCTACCGCAGCATCTGGCACCAGGTTCGATTACACACAAAGGTTCACAATCAAACAGATGATAACCACTACGACAAAATCACGGGAAACATCTATCATACTTAAACTAAACACTGTTGAAAAAAATCGGCTCCAACAAAACTCACCTTAAAATTCAAATACACTCTAAAGCACAAGCTCAAATCTATGGTAACTAGCAGTTGTTCATGTCAAATTAAAAAAATCTGATACGATTATACACCAACACGCATACGAAACCCCAAATTAGCCACTAATATAACATAAAATCCAAACCAGCTTTGCTTGACATGGTAGCTACTACCATAACAAGCAGCAAAAAGCTGAGTCAGGGCCTATTTGACATAATCTTTCTTTCTAACCATTCAGCATAGGACGGGACTGGTTGTGCCAAGTTCTGTTTGTTTGTATGATTACCTTCATAGGTAGCCTGCCTGCCTGTCTTCAGTTGTCCGTTCTGTGTTTTGTGTTTCATTGTATTTGTCTTACGTATACCTACATAATGTCAAATAAATGTATTTTCTTTTTCTTTCTATAAAATCACAAAAAGTAGCTTTACAAAATACGAAAAAAAAAACATTAAAAAAATTTCAGCTACCGCAGCATTTGTCACCAGGTTTTAAAACACACAAATGTTTACAAAAAACCGATGAACACCACAAAGACAAAATCGCGGGAAACATCTATCATATTTAAACTAAACACTGCTGAAAAAAATCGGCGCCAACAGCACTCGCCTTCAAATTCAAATACACTCTAAAGTACAAGCTCAAAACTATAGTAACCAGCAATTGGTCATGTCAAATAAAAAAAATCTAATTCGATTATACACCAACACGCATACGAAACCCCAAATTAGCCACTAATATAACATAAAATCACAAAAAATTGCTTTACAAAATACAAAAAAAAACATTAAAAAATTTTCAGCTACCGCAGCATTTGTCACCAGGTTTTAATACACACAAATGTTTACAAAAAACCGATGAACATCACAAAGAAAAAATTGCGGGAAACATCTATCATATTTAAACTAAACACTCCTGAAAAAAATCGGCTCCAACAGCACTCGCCTTCAAATTCAAATACACTCTAAAGTACAAGCTCAAACTATAGTAACCAGCAATTGGTCATGTCAAATTAAAAAAATCTGATACGATTATACACCAACACGCATACGAAACCCCAAATTAGCCACTAATATAACATAAAATCACAAAAAATATCTTTACAAAATACGCAAAATAAAACATTAAAAAAAATTCAGCTACCGCAGCATCTGGAACCAGGTTCGATTACACACAAACGTTCACAAACATACCGATGATTACCACTACGACAAAATTGCGGGAAACATCTATCATACTTAAACTAAACACTGCTGAAGTCATGTCAAATAAAAAAAACAGATTCGATTATACACCAACGACGAATACGATTGCCCAAATTAGCCACTTCAACAAAATCACGAAAAAGAGCTTTACAAAATACGCAAAAAAAACATTAAAAAAATTTCAACTACCGCAGCATCTGGCACCAGGTTCGATTACACACAGAGGTTCACAAAAAAACTGATGATAACAACTAAGACAAAATCGCGGGAAACATCTATAATACTTAAACTAAACACTGCTGAAAAAAATCGGCTACAACAGCACTCACCTTCAAATTCAAATACACTCTAAATTACAAGCTCAAAAAAATGGTAACTAGCAGTTGGTCATATCAAACTAAAAAAAAACAACTCAAATATCCACGCGGACGAAGTCGCGGGTATCAGCTAGTAAATAATATGAGTATGACACGCTGGCAAAAATCGTAAGATGAAACATAGGACGCCCACCTACCCGATGGACCGACGACATTGTGAAGATCGGGGGAAGTCAGTGGATGGAGAGGGCTCAGAATCGTTTTTTTCTGGATACGTATAAGAAGCCTACGCCCAGCGAAAGGCATCTTCAGGCTGAGGATAACCTACCTATATATTCACCCAAGCTTTACAGCTACAACATGATTAAAGCAAGACACTGACGCGCTCTGTTATAATGTAGGTATACAGGGTGTTAAATACTTCCCTCTGAAATATAAAAAGCAGATCAGCCGTATGAATAGGTTAGACAAAATTTCTAACCTATTCATACGGCTCTAATTGCCGTTTTTACAACTCTGTTTATGTTTTAATTGTTCTTTTTTGTATCTCGCTTATTGCTTTCTATTCCTCGGTGAACAACCAACCGAGAGGGTTAAATTTAAAATCAGTGCTGGATGTACTTCCAGCAAAAGCTGAATTTATACCCTTTGTACTCGTATCTTTAGTTTATGTTAAGTATAAAAATGTAGTTCTAGGCTTATAACGAGGCAATAAACGTTTTTTTATTTATTTATTTTTACTAGCTGTGCCCGCGACTTCGTCCGCGTGGTATAGTGTCTATGGGTAGCATTTTTAATTTGCAGCGGAAGAAAACAGTAAATAAATAACAACGTCATACTCGCGTGCACGTGACACAGTCGTCTGCCCTCTTACTAAACTTAGACATATGGCGTCGTACTACGCCACACTTTCATCCCCCCCGCATTCCTCTCCGAACTCCCCCCACACTCCCCCCACTCTCCTCAACACCCCCCCACATTTCCCCAGACTCCCCTCCACAATCCCCCTGTACTCCCCCCGCATCCCCCCTCGCTCCTCCCCTCCAAACACCCCCTGTACTCCCCTCCACACTCCCCCCTGTACTCCCCTCCACACTCCCCCCTGTACTCCCCTCCACACTCTCCCCGCACCTCCCCTCCACACTCCCCCCGCACCTCCCCTCCACACTCCCCCTGTACACCCTTCCACACTCACCCCGCACCTCCCCTCCACACTCCCCCCTGTACTCCCCTCCACACTCCCCCCGCACCTCCCCTCCACACTCCCCCTGTACTCTCCTCCACACTCCCCCCGCACCTCCCCTCCACACTCCCCCTGTACTCCCCTCCACACTCCCCCCGCACCTCCCCTCCACACTCCCCCTGTACTCCCCCCGCACCTACCCTCCAACTCCCCCCTGTACTCCCCTCCACTCTCCCCCTTGTACACCCCTCCACACTCCCCCCGCACCTCCCCTCTACACTCCCCCTGTACTCCCCTCCACACTCCCCCCTGTACTCCCCTCCACACTCCCCCCGCACCTCCCCTCCACACTCCCCCCTGTACTCCCCTCCCTCTACTCCCCCAGCACAAACTTTGAATGTCATATTTTTTTATATCAAATCAACAGACAAAAAAAAAGTTTTAAGTTTCTAGCTCTAAAAATGACGATACTTCCATACAACTTTCAACCCCTATTTTCAACCCCTTACAACCCTTTTTTCGCAATAAAAAGTAGCCTATGTCCTTCCTCAGGCCCTCAACTATTTGTGTACCAAATTTCATTTCAATCGGTTCAGTAGTTTTGGCGTGAAAGCCGGACAGGAGGACAGACAGACAGAGTTACAAACGCATTTATAATATTAATAAGGATTAAGATAGGTATACAGGGTTATTCATTATTAGCTGCAAATACTCAGGAATTAGGTTCAACAAATAAAATAAAAACTATTTATGAAATTATTTTTTTTTTAATTTGATTCAAGTTTTTGTATCAAAATTTTATTTTTATTAATTTCTTTACGGCTATTGCATAATTATTGCCATGTAGAACTGGACAATGACCCACCCAGGGGGTGACTGAACGCCGAGTGTCGCTAACGGCGCGCGGGCGTGGATCAAAGGTCAAAATAGGTCAGGCGCCAATGATTCCTTTATCGATTTTCTCGGGATTTTCATAACAAAACTTAAAAAAAATCATTGCATAAATATTTTTTATTTGATTTGTTGAACCTAATTCCTGAGTATTTGCAGCTAATAATGAATAACCCTGTATAAAGGGTTGTCATTTTGTCTTTTTCTTTTCTTTGTCAAATCTGAATCTACAAATCAGTTGATGTGTTCCGGTTTGAAGGGTGTGGGTGCCGGTGAAATTACTGGCACGTGAGGCTGAACATCTGTATGCCTCAAGTTGATAGACGCAGGGCAGTGCATCGTAGGGCATGTTCCTTTCCTCCATAGTTCTCCGTTGAAAAGCTTCGAAATCTATACTTGAAGCTCTGTCAGACTCAAGCATGTTGCATCCAGCCCTAAGAGATAAAATCTAAGAAATAAAAAAGTTATACCTACGAGTATGTGTTTTCTCGGTTCCTATAAACGAGGTCCTCAAATTTTACTGGTAAGTAATTTGTAAAGCGTCATCTTTCAAAAGTTTTTAAAGTAAATATATTGTAGTTTTAAAAACTAAAAAAAAAACGCTTTTGTAACTAATTGAACTAAAAAGTTAAAAATAAAACTGTAATAATCAATTCAAAAATTTATATTATTGTACAAAAAAGCGTGGGGTGCTTTTTATAATAACTTCAGATATAATAAACTATTGATAAAATATTTACAACAATCAAACTCAAGCCCCCCACGCTTTAACAATAATATAAATTTTTGAATTGATTATTACAGTTTTATTTTTAACTTTTTAGTTAAATTAGTTATAAAAGCGTTTTTTTTAGTTTTTAAAACTATAATTAATTTTTTACTTTTTGGTTTGTTTTTTTTGTTTTTTTTCATATTCTTGCATTGTCATCGACCTTTGACAGATGTGCAAAGTTTGAATCAAATCTGATCGTTCAAAGTAGGACAAAATCGAGCTCAAAGAGGTCGGTTACATACATACAGGTGAAGCTAATAAAAGCGTTAAAAAAACACTCGCAACCGTAAATAGAGCTGTGTTTTGCACCTTGTCTATCAGACTACGCATCAGGACTACAAGATTCGATTCTAGTGATTGTAGCTCGGCTGGAGCTGCCGTATTAGAGCCGCCAATTAGGGAGCTCTCCGATCAAGCGAGCCGATGTAGGGTGACTGTACTGTGAGCTTGGAAACAAGCTTTTAGCACCCGTAGTTTTTGTGAAGGGCTAAATAAATATTGTAGACATTCAACTAAGTATAACTTTTAAAACTAATGGTATAGTTTCTAACACTATTTTTATGAAAAACTAGCAGTACGTCCCGGCTTCGCACGGGGTAGACAATATTGTTGTACATTATTTTGTTCTATCGCTAATAGTTCCGGCAGCGCATTCGACGAAAGACATTTTATGACTCATTTTTCTACACCTTCGGTTACATTGTTCAAATTTTACCAAGGATCCCAAATTTTTTTCAAAATGAAATGTAGCCTATATGTCAAATTGGAAGAATGTAGCATTCTATTGGTGAAATAATTTTTTAAATCGGCCCAGGACTTTTTGAGCCTATTCATTACAAACATACAAAAATAGGTACAAATCTTTCCTCTTTATAATATTAGTATAGATGGAATATTTTACCGATTTTTGATTTAGTTAGGTTACTCACAAAAATATTCCACGAAATGCTATCTAGGCCTCAACTTGTTCTATAAGAACCAGATGGCTGATCCTTTCGATTATACATGTCCCAAAAGTAAACAAAAATCAATCTGATTAACACAAAGAAACTTACAATTAAACAAAATATTTACAAAATGTACAAAATACACAAGAAACAGTTGAGCTATCTGCAGATCGTTACAAACGATCTAGAGATAGCTCAACTGATCCAAATCAGTGCCAGACGGAAGCGTCCCCAAGACGGCATTGCCACGCTGAATAGCAATGCTTATTCGCTGCGCCAGATACCCACCAGCTCTTGGGTCACGCGTCGCTTCGATTAATATTACTAGTGTTACTAGTATTAGTATTATCTTACCTGTACTAGTACCTAGTGTCTTAATGCAAGACTTTTAGATGATGAGGCCGACTACGAAAACATCATTATTTTATTCTATTCATCACCATTTCATTTTATATGCGTACGCAAATGATTTTCAATTCTTTTATCCCTAAGATTTTTATAACGCGACCGTGGCTCCATCTATAGGTTTGACGTTACAGTCAACTACTTACCTGCGGGCCAATAACCGAAGTTAAAGGTTTAAAAAAGGAAGGTAAAGATTTGGAAGTGATTTCCTTAAGAATAGGAAACACTTTAAAATCAATAAAAGTTTTATCCCATGTAAGCGCTTTGAACACCCGAATGTCATTAAATTGACCAGCGGCGTGTTGATTGCTTGTTTGATCTCTCCAATCTCATCCCTAGATGTCGCCAAAACTCAGACAACAATTTTTTTTTTATTGTACATACATGCTAATATATTTTTTTCCCTACAATTACAAGCCATTTAGCTATAGAAATGTATATAATTAGGTTTAGTTTGCAAGCACTATAACTTTATTTACCCTGCTCGTTTTTGTTTTTGTACCATTTTATTATTTTTCATGTACTTTTCTGTGTTTTTTCTTTTGTTTGTAAGTATTCTATAATTACTTTGTCCGTGATGTGACCCGCTCTAGGCCTTGGCAGAATACCAGGGTAGCACTGTGTAGTGTCACGCCATGTGACCTACACGGTGCGACAAATACTGAGCCAGG
Organism: Thera obeliscata; assembly: GCA_947578465.1. Taxonomy (NCBI): domain Eukaryota; kingdom Metazoa; phylum Arthropoda; class Insecta; order Lepidoptera; family Geometridae; genus Thera; species Thera obeliscata. The sequence goes on along the minus strand of OX387923.1, from coordinate 6,083,043 downwards.
GACCTAATTGACCATGTGAAATTTTGCCTAAGCACTTATTATTTGTATCTTTTTTTTATGGTCAATAAACATATTTTCTTTTTTTCTTTTCTTTCTTAAACGAAAACCATGGCCACTAGACGAGTGTGGCTTGACTGTTGGATTACACGTACAGTTTCATGATTCCGGGATACCTGTACCGAATCAACTGTGCTATACGAATTTAAGTCTTACATCATTGAAATACGGATGAATAAACCTTTCTAGAAACATACTAGGTATAGTATACCCCGCTTACCTAATATAGACCACCCTGTATCGAAAGCAACAAACGTTCAAAAGTTGATTTTTGCTTTTAAAAACGCTGGTGTTTTTGATACCAAAATGATGAACCTTTTTCACTAACGAAAAATTATGAAAAAACACTATACTTATTTTGATAATGAACAAAGCGTAGGTACCTAATGCCTCATCTGGGGATAAGGGTAACAATAACCTTAAAATAAAAAAAAGCAGCCAAGTGCGAGTCGGACTCGTACATGAAGGGTTCCGTAGCATCAAGTAACATAATATAAAAGTTGTAGTAGTTCGTCGAAAGGAAAATTGCGGTTTACGATTTATGACGTATAAAAAAAAACTACTGACTAGATCTCGTTCAAACCAAATATCGTTAAAAGTTTGCAATTATTTTTTTGGTCTTATCTTTCTCTTATTTTAGAAGTTAGAGGGGGGGGGACCAACTTTTTTCCACTTTGGAAGTGTCTCTCGCGCAAACTATTAAGTTTAGAAAAAAACTATATTAGAAACCTCAACATCATTTTTGAAGACCTATTCATAGATACCCCACAGGTATGGGTTCGATGAAAAAAAAAATTTTGAGTTTTAGTTTCAAGTATGGGGGGACCCCCAAAATATATCGTTTTTTTTCTATTTTTGTGTAAAAATCTTAATGCGGTTCACAGAATACATCTACTCGCCAAGTTTCATCGGTCTCAAGCTCAAGCTTTTATAGTTTCGGAGAAAAATGGCTATGACATACGGACGGACAGACAGACAGACATGGTGAATCTATAAGGGTTCCGTTTTTGCCATTTGGCTACGGAACCCTAAAAAAGGGCTTTTTAAGTTACGCAAGTTACGAACGTACCCTACGATGCACTGAGGCATACAGACAGATGCCAGTGGGAAATGTTTATATGTAATTGAGGGCCTCCATGCTAATAATTTCACAGGCATCCACCCTCTTCAAACCAAAACAATGCAATGCTGCTTCACGGCAGAAATAGGCAACAGTGGTAATAGTACTTCACCGGACGAGCCCTTCACAAAGCCATACTGGTGAAGTGTATAGCTATTGGCTGAACTTCATCCTTTCAGGAGCAAATAATCTCTTATTTGTACCACCCGGGTGTTTAGTAATGGCCTTACTTAAAATAATCTACACTAATATTATAAAGAGGAAAGATTTGTACCTATTTTTGTATGTTTGTAATGAATAGGCTCAAAAAGTACTGGGCCGATTTAAAAAATTCTTTCACCAATAGAATGCTACATTCTTCCAATTTGACATAGGCTACATTTCATTTTGAAAGAAGTTAGGGATCCTTGGTAAAATTTGAACAATGTAACCGAAGGTGTAGAAAAATGAGTCTTAAAATGTCTTTCGTCGAATGCGCTGCCGAAACTATTAGCGATAGAACAAAATAATGTACAACAATATAATCTACCTCGTGCGAAGCCGGGACGGGCTGCTAGTATCTTCTATAGGTACCTAATATTTAGGAAGTGCACGAAAGGAGCCTTTTTGAGGTGCACTTAAATTCCTTTCACCACACATGGTTCGAAAGAATCAGTGACGCAAGAAGAAGTCTAAAAAATCTTGAGAAACGAACTTTATGGCCAATTTGCTGAACCGATTTTGATGAAATTTCTATGGAACCATTAAATAATTATGTATCTTTCAAATATATTTTTTTTACAAATTGGCTCAATAACAGCTCATATCAGCGGCTAATTGAGAACCTCCTTTTTTATTCAAACTCAGTTAAAAATACTTTAAATTATTGGCAACGCGTATATTTGGCCGGGGCCTTAACCACTGGGTTAAATTGGGTTTTTAATATGGCTGTTAATTAATAAAAAAGCGTGTTGGCTGCTCTGTGTTAATAAATGTCAAAATGTCTTTTAAACAAGATAGATGGCGCTGTAACAAACCGAGCGATAAATTGACCGAACAGACTGAACTTAGAGGAGTGACATGCAATCTTAATTGCTACGGGGTCTGTTACTCCAATTTACAAGCATTCGACTTGCTGGTTTACCTTTCAAAGGATTCTAGCCCTTATTCCCGGGTGGTAAAGGCGATATTTAAAGTTGCGGTAACGCTCCCAGTTTCCGAGATAGGGAGTGTATTGCGAAGGCGATGGCGGGTTGAGTTATTTAAATCAAAGAAATAAAAACGTTAGAGTATTTTTTTTTTAATCCACAGGCACAATAGACATCCCCCGAGATATCTTAGTCGTAGTGCGGTGGACATTTATAGGTTAGGTAGTGCATCATAGGGCACGCTCCTGACGTGCGTGACCTACGAGGCAGAAACGTTGTCCTACCTATCCTACATAGACCTTTATTTGATAACCGAGTTCCAATCAAAAAGGAAGAGGTTCTCAAGTCGGTTGTATTTTTTTTTCTTTTAATGTTTGTTACCGCATAATTCGTCATTTGTAAGCCGATTTAAAATTTTTTTTTATCAGAAAGGTTCTGCTTCCAAATTGGTCCCATTTTAATTTCATTAAATCGGGGTTGCCATTTTTTTTTAAATAATTTTTTTAATGTTTGTATCTGCATGCCTCTGTCATTTATGAACCGATTTAGAAAATTATTTTTTTATTTGGAAGGTTATTCTTACGTCCAGATTGTCCCAAACAAATTTCATTAAAATCGGTTTAGCCGTTTGGCAATGAAGTCGGTTTCTCTAGTTTTTTTAAACTTATAATTATTATAGAACTAACTGGTGGAACAAGCATTATGGCCCACCAAATGTTAAGTGGTACCCATCATATAAAGCAAAGCATTGCCTCGTAGATTACGCAGGTCACAAACGTGCCCTACGATTTACTACCCTGCGTCCATCAGCTTGTGGCAACTTTCGCTTAAAAAACATTAAATATGACTCCGCGGCGCTTACCCACCAAAATCGCTCCCCACAAAACTAAGAATTTAATTCCACTTCATGCTAATAGGTCCTGGTTTCAGGCGGGAGGCAATTACACAAGACGTTTCAGTTTCTGATTACGTTAGGCACAGAACTGTTACCTAGATGTTTAGAACTAAATTTTATCATCGATATAAAACCTAGATACAGCGTTTCTTATAAACACGGCTCGAAAAACTTTTTTTTTATGTTAAAGCTTACGGCCCACCTGATGGTAAGCCGTCACCGTCGCCCATAGACACCATCAAAACACCAAAGGTGCTGTCGTTGCGTTGCCTAACCTGGAGGATTTTTTTAACGTTTTTCTTGAAAATATCAGAGAGAACACCTCTGGTGGTAGTTCATTCCACAATTTATGGATATTAGGAAGAAACGATTTCGAGAAGCGAGCTGAAACTGGCACGAGTATAGGAATTGTCCTCTCTTATCGAAGAAAAGAGGAAGAAGGAATGAAGGGGAAGGGGAAGACCGAAGGATAAGCTACATGAGCCAAATAAAAGTGAAGCTCGCGCTCAAGCCGTATAAGCAGGTCAAGGAGGTTGTCGCAGCGACGACATCGACTAATCGACTAACTTCAGAACACGGCGCATCACTAGACACAGCACATCTCTAGACGCAGCACGTCACTAATCGTTCTTCTCAATCATAATCTTCCTGCCTTTGAATTTGACTGCCTTCACAGCTCAGTTGGTAGTAGCTCTGCCTTCTGCGCTGGCGGGCGTGGGTTCGATCCCCACCGAGAACAAATATTTGTGTGGTGAACGCAGATGTTTGTTCTCTGTCTGGGTGTTATATTGTATTCTATGTATGTATTTAAAAAAAAAAGGATTTAAGTAATATATCAGCTATCTGGTTCCCATAATACAAGCTCTGCTTAGTTTGGGGCTAGATAGTGTTGTGTGGATTGTCCGCATTATTTATTTATTTATTTTATAATGGCCAAGAGTGCGCACGTATTGTAAATTCAACTTTTTCTCAATAAAACTACACAAAGTTTACAGACAGTTTTATCATTGGCAGTCCACCCAAACCAAGTATTAGCATCACCCGTAACAGAGGTTGCCCTCAAAAGAAACGCCTGGAGAAAAATGCATACATTACGCCGACAAGAGCATTGCTCATAAATACGAAGAGAAGATCGAATGAAAGAAGCTTCTTGTTGAAAGTATCTACCTTTATGTAGTTACTAGCTGTGCCCGCGACTTCGTCCGCGTGGTATAGTGTCTATGGGTAGCATTTTTAATTTGCAGCGGAAGAAAACAGTAATTAAATAACAACGTCATATTCGCGTGCACGTGACACAGTCGTCTGCCCTCTTACTAAACTTAGACATAATGGCGTCGTACTACGCCACACTTTCATCCCCCCCGCATTCCTGTACTCCCCCTCGCTCCTCCCCTCCACACTCCCCCCTGTACTCCCCTCCACACTCCCCCTGCACCTCCCCTCCACACTCCCCCTATACTCCCCTCCACACTCCCCCTGTACTCCCCTCCAAACTCCCCCCGCACCTCCCCTCCACACTCCCCCCTGTACTCCCCTCCACACTCCCCCCGCACCTCCCCTCCACGTTCCCCCCTGTACTCCCCTCCACACTCCCCCCTGTACTCCTCTCCACACTCCCCCCGCACCTCCCCTCCACACTCCCCCTATACTCCCCTCCACACTCCCCTCCAACTCCCCCCTGTACTCCCCTCCACACTCCTCCCTGTACTCCCCTCCCTCTACCCCCCCAGCACAAACTTTGAATGTCATATTTTTTTATATCAAATCAACAGACTAAAAAATAAGTTTTAAGTTTCTAGCTCTAAAAATGACGATACTTCTATACAACTTTCAACCCCTATTTTCAACCCCTTACAACCCTTTTTTCGCAATAAAAAGTAGCCTATGTCCTTCCCCAGGCCCTCAACTATCTGTGTACCAAATTTCATTTCAATCGGTTCAGTAGTTTTGGCGTGAAAGCCAGACAGGAAGACAGACAGACAGACAGACAGACAGAGTTACAAACGCATTTATAATATTAGTATGGATAGTTAAGGTTTGACTGCCACATGACTTGAAAAATCCTACATTGTAGCATATTATATTCACATGAGAACAGAAAAGTAAGTCTGAGTTTAACTCGATCAGTTCGAACAATTCGTTACGTGTCTATCTTTTGTATGGAGAAAAGATGAGACAAAGTGCGTTACTTTGATACAAATATTTAGTGACAAGCCAACAATTTTATTGTGTCGTGTACAGTGATCTTTACCGTCATCATCAATCAATCAATCAATCAATCAATCAATCAATCAATAAAATTATTTATTTTATGCCAGAAAATTACACATATATTACACAAGGATCATTTACAAAGAGATAATGACATAAAAATTGGTCGTCACTCAGCGTATGTTATAGTAGCGAGTGCCACTATCAGCCTTGAAGAAGTTAACTGCTGGACGAGTAATGCGATAACAAACATTTTAAAAAATAAAACCGAATTGAGAACCTCATTTTTTATTTGAAATCGGTTAATAAAAGATCTGTGTCTGCAAAATTGGTTTGGTCTACAATAAAAGAAACTCATTTTTACTAAATCCTTTATTTCCATCCATAAACTAAAATATTTACAAAATAAACTACAAAGTAAGCGTGTCAGAAAGTTAAAACATTACATAATCTAAGTCTTTGAATAAAATATGGCGACAAGGTCATTATTTGAAACAACTCTAAAATCTAAGGCTGAGGTGTAGAAATTAGCACGAACTAATTCTTAGCCTTATTAGAATATTTTTAAAATAAGGCAGTTTTGTAATAAACTATAAGTAATAGTACTTAGAGCATAAAGTAGAATAGAATACAAATAGAACAGAATAAAACTTTATTGTACACCAAAGTGAAAGATCACAAAAACCAACACAATAATACTTACTTAAACAAAACTAAAGGTAGAATGGGCAGTCTATTGCTAATAACGATCTCTTCCAGATAACCTAACAGACAATCTAACTTTCTAAAAGAATGAATTTCTGAATTTAACAATTTTTTTATGTTCTAGTGATTTTTGTGATACTATTCAATAAATACTGACTTTAGGTTCTAAGAATTAGTTCACGTTAACTCTGTTCCCTTCTTGCGTAGAATAAAAACAAAATAAAAGGAAATGCAAACCTTACAAACCACTCAAATACTTATTTAAATGTAAGGTGTTTTTGTACTGAATAGTGCACGGATTCTTAAATAAAGTAAAAATTCACAATAAACTATGAACAATTTCGAAAGTCTAAACATAATATTAAAATAGAGTAAATTTAGAGTATGCACTAATATAAAATGTATTCAAATATTTTTTTACATATTTATTTTGCAGAATGCATAAATCTAAAAAAGTTCAAGACTTTGAACACCCTGACTCTCTGTAAAAACAAATGTTTTTGAATATACTTTTTTTACTTACATATTTTTTTGTAGAAGACAAGTCTAAAAAGTAGATTTTGAGCACGTTCAATATTCCCTCAGATTTTTCAGTACAAAATATCAGCCAAGATTATTTAAGGAGCTAAAGGCTAAAGAGAATAGTGAAAGGTAAGTCCTATAATATCTATTGGTACATACAGTAGTTGGTATTCTTTGTGACAGGTTGCAAGCTCATTGCCGATAATCTACTACAAAGTATCTCTCGACTTAAAAACATTATCAGAATCAAAAGTAAAATTCAAAATTCAAACCCAATCCATAGAAAAACATAAAATAAAGCTTTACTATCAAAAAACATCTATAAATATTGCTTCTTAATTTAACTTAATCTGAACTTAAAACTAATTACACATTTTATATTGTCCTCGGCATAAAACTATCAAAACTAAATAAAAAACTAAGACTAATTTAAAATCTAGACTAAATTCTATTTTTTAAAGAATTTCCATAACACAATTTTCTTTAAGTTCATTATTTAATCAAGTGACATGAACTGCAGATAGACCACCTGGTGTTGAACGGTTACTTCCGCCTATAACAATTATTGCAACACTTCACAGAGCACATTGCGTGTACTATGCCCACTGTGCCATGGCGCCATCACTCTGAAACGTCTTAAGTCTCATTATCTGTTCAGTTCAGCCAAAAATCTCGACTCAGACTCAAGCTCTGTTTCTGAATGCCTTAGTTTCAAAAAGCTATGAGATTTAACAGAAAATGCTGGAACTTAGTGTAAAAAATCTATGAACCACAGAATAAATCGTCTCCATTGTAATAGGTTTCCAACCTCCTTGGAAACCGGCCTAAAATACCAAATGTATTCAAAATGCGAAGTTTTGTTCCTGCGTACAAGTTTAAAACCATAAGTTTAATTATATTCTATTTTTACAATACTTAAAACAACATGATTGATACAATATGAAACCCAAAAACATAAAAAAAATATACTTCAGTAAAATAAATAAGTTTCCACTTAATTTTCATTTTATATCAATTATTTTGTGATCTACTTAAAATACACAATCCTAAAATATAATCACACTTTTATATACAAAAACTGCTTTTACCCTAAATCGTTTTGAACTTGGTACAGATAGCTCCACCAATTGGTCACCTATCACCTATAATCATAGAGAAAAAAAAACTATTATTATTTTATTATTATTGATTTTAGTTCACTACACATAAGGAAATCACAAAGGTTTTTATTAAATTCAAAAGTTAAGAGCCGAGCGGGATTTGAGCCTTCCCCTTGGTACACAGAAAAAAACGGGTCAACAAAGTCACAAGAAATGCATTGTTAGAAATTTCCTGTCAGATTAACTAAATACTCTGTTACTATTACAGAGAGCTTTGTTGAGTTCAGCAACTTTTTTATTGTCCGCTGATTTCAGGACATAGATTTCCTATATATTTCAAAGAAGAATTATTCTGAGCCCCTTTTCCATCCACCGACAACCCAAGATCTTTACAATGTCGTCGGTCCATTTGCTTCGTTTAGGCATTTTTTTTATTCCATGTTTTTTTTCGGTGACTTCTACTGATGATAAAACAATTGGTGAAGCTAACTGTACAAAATTGACATGGAATTCATATTGACTTTCAACGTAGTGATACGTTCTATTTTGGACCACAAATACATACTGCTAGAGACTATAATACAGTGCGTTAAATATCTAAGAAAAAGCAGTAGTCGGAAGTAAATTAGTCGTTCCTTTCAACACATTTTATTGCTATTTTTTTGTACATTATTTTTTTATTAGAAACCAGTCGACAATTAAATAGGATCAAGCAGTAACCCACCTGATATCAAGTGGTAACTTTCACTCAAGCATTGCCTCGTAGCACTGACAAAAATCATGATGAGCTATAGGGAAGTAACAACTATTACCTGCTACTTTTTCTTAGGTCAAGCAGTGACCCACCTGATATCAAGTGGTAACTTTCACTCAAGCATTGCCTCGTAGCACTGACAAAAATCATGATGAGCTATAGGGAAGTAACAACTATTACCTGCTACTTTTTCTTAGGTCAAGCAGTGACCCACCTGATATCAAGTGGCAACCTTTCCTTATAGCAAAGCATTGTTTCGTAGCACTGACAAAAATGATGATGAGCTAAAGGGAAGTAACAACTATTACCTGCTACTTTTTCTTAGGTCAAGCAGTGACCCACCTGATATCAAGTGGCAACCTTTCCTTATAGCAAAGCATTGCCTCGTGGCACTCACAAAAATGATGATGAGCTAAAGGGAAGTAACAACTATTACCTGCTACTTTTTCTTAGGTCAAGCAGTGACCCACCTGATATCAAGTGGTAACTTTCACTCAAGCATTGCCTCGTAGCACTGACAAAAATGATAATGAGCTATTGGGAAGTAACAACTATTATCTGCTACTTTTTCTTAGGTCAAGCAGTGACCCACCTGATATCAAGTGGTAACCTTTCCTTGTAGCATAGCATTGTTTCGTAGCACTGACAAAAATGATGATGAGCTAAAGGGAAGTAACAACTATTACTTGCTACTTTTTCTTAGGTATTCGTACACTGGTTTTACTAGGGTATTCAAAAGTTGAGTGAGCGCGGTTTCAATGCGGTTTTCTTCAAGAACTGATGAGCTAGTATTGTTAGGTCGAGCTGGTCTCTCGTGCGACCGCAAACGAATGTCTCCCAATTGTCACCCTGGAATAAAAAATAAGTATTATGGACAATCCAATAATAATCTAAATATAAACTCTTACGTTACTGACTGACTGACTGACAATCAACACACAGCCTGAACTATATGGTCCTAGGAGTATGAAATTTGGAGAGTAGATTTCTGGTATAGTGTGGGGGTGCACTAAGAAAGGGATTTCTGAAACTCAACCCCTAAAGGTGTGCAGCGGGGGTTGAAGTTTGTACGGAAAAAGATTAACGCGAACGACGTCGCACGCGGGATTTCACTAGTCAATAATAATTTAATTTGGCACACGAGCTCAAAGTCGCGCAACGAGCTATGGAGAGAGCTGTGCTCGCACTTACGTGATAGAATCAGAAATGAGGATATCCGTATATAGAAGAACCAAGGTCACTGTCATAGCTCATTGAATAAGTAAGTTGAAGTGGCAATGGGCAGGTCATATAGCTCGAAGAACCGACAACCGTTGGGGAATAAAGGTTCTCGAATGGCGACCACGAACCGGCAGACGAAACGTAGTAAACGTTCGGTTCTGGTGCACCAGATGGACCGACGACATTATTTATCAGGATTATTACGAATACTTATATGTTTAAGAATGGTACTTACCATTATAAAAGTGACAGGTTTTTCGTCTTCCATGTTAGCTGATTCCTCGAATTTGATAGAACGCACAGCTGAGCGTTTCGGTACCGTCTCTTGACTGCCAGGGATCTAGAATGTTCAATAAATATCTTATATATATAAAAAAGAAAGTCGTGTTAAGGTGGATTTACATCAAACGAACACAGAGCTAGAGCTAGAACAAGAGCATTCGTTCGTGGTCTTTTAGTGTAAACGAAAACTTGTATTCAGCGTTTACACCAAACGAACAAAGAGCAGAGCTAGAACACAAGAACGCTTTGAAGAGACCGCTCAGTGGCGCGAGCACGTCCGAACACGCTAGAACGCTCTAAGCAACTGTTCGCGCGCTCTTGCGCCGTTTACATCAAGCGAGCGAGCATTCTTAGAATATTCCATAGAATCTTTGCGAACGCACTAAGAACAACGAAGGAATGCTCTACGCCTGTTTACACTAGAAGAATTAGCTGTAGTGGGGATAGAATGAGCATTCGCTCGTTTGATGTAAATCGACCTTTAGTTACACTATTTATAACTCAAGAACGGCTGAACCGATTTGGCAGAAAATTAGTGGGGAGGTAGCTTAGAACCGGGAGAAGGACATAGGATACCCGATTTTTATCCCGAAAAAGCAACGGGAACGGGGCGTTATGCGAACGGGCGAGCGAAGCCGCGGGCGGCCACTAGTAATAAAATAAAATAATAAATAAATATTTGGGACAATCCACTTAACAATATCTAGCCCAAAACTAAGCAGATCTTGTACTATGGGAACTAGATAGCTGATATAACACTTATACATATAAATATTTTTTTGTAAATACATACTTAGAATTCAATATAACACCCAGACAGACAAACATCTGTGTTAACCACACAAATTTTTATTCTCGGTGGGGATCGAACCCACGACCTACGACGAAGAGGGCAGAGCTACTACCAACAGAGCTGAGAGGTCAGTCTCTGGTAATTCATTAGTATCGCAAGGATCACTTTGAAACGTCTTAGAGATGTGAGTCTAGGTGCCAGTTCCACGCGACCAAGCCTAGAAGAACAGGCAACAAACTACGGCTTGGTTCCTACCGTTTTTTTGTTGTTGATTCACAGAAGGTTCGCAAAAACTACCTTCGAACCAGTCTTCTTCTCATCATAACATTGGTGTTTTTAAACCAAGTGTGGTGAAAGGATTTTGCGCATCAAAGTGGCTCCTTTCGTGCACTTGACACATGTTTCATTCCTTTTTAGGTTGTACAATAAGCCAGTTTTCTCACGATGTTTTTTGAACCACTGTGGTGAAAGGACGCCTCAAAGAGCATGCATTCATGTTCTTGACATGGTTTCTCACGATGTTTTCCTTCATTATTTTTATATCACTGAATAGACAGTTTTGATTTTGACAGCGCTATCAAGCCCCGAACCATGCAAAATTTGCACTAGGGATGTAATATGTATTTTGCTTATATTTTCATCTCTAGACATCATTTTGTCGTTTATTTTCGTTCAGTTTGTCTGCACGCTTCAAGTTGATGGACGCAGGGCAGTGTATCGTAGGGCACGTTCCTGACGAGCGTGACCTACGAGGCACTGTTTTGTAATAGGCGATGGTTACTACTTAACATCAGGTGGACCATATGCTTGTTCTAGTTTCATATTATCAAAAAAGTTATGACGAGTGAGATTGGAACCCACGACCGTCCCTGCACCCTGATGAGTGTATCTATGTGCCTAAGACCGTTCTGATTTATTTTTGTTCTATGTTCTACGTCTACAAGGTAAAACAATAATTCAATTTTCTTCTTTTCTTCTTATAGTGTGGTGAAAGGACTTTAAGTGCGCCTCGGAGAAGCACTTTTCGTGTCTTGACATAATGTTTTTTAGATTCTACGACATGTTGGTTTCCTCACGATGTTTTACATTTAATTTTATCAACAGGCCTCCAGTGCTCTCCCAATTCTATATTTAAATCTATTGTCATGTCGTACCAAAGGGTTAATAACAGTAACTGATGGTACAGTCGGCAAACAAACTACTATAAAAAGATACTATTTATCGTACTCTTTTATATTTTAAAATAAAATTTTGAAACAGTTTTAGCTTTTGAAATAAAAAAAAACCAACAAAATACGAGGAAATACATTTATTGAAATAAAAAATGACATTGGATTTTTGGAAAGTGGAATAATGGAATACAAACAATATTGACAGAAACACTAAACTACTAAAAAATAAGAAAAAAAACACAAATGTCAACACAAAGTGTTATCGAAATACAAAAAAAACTACCGCTACAAAATAAATTAAAACATTCTTTAAAAACATAAATAGTAAGTAACAAAAAACAATTGTTATAACAATAAAATAATAAATAAGATTTTCGAAGATTCAACACTGGTCTGTCAATATTGTGGGATAAGGGTAGGCAGGAACGGACATCCAAGGGATAAAAGGTGGTTTGTCATTTGTTTATTCCAAATAAAGTATTCTTAAGTATAGCTGCCGATTTATATTTAAACTTGTTAAATATTTAACAATACGTTGATTAAAATAAATATTACAAAATACGAAATCTACAACGCTATAGAAAATTAAACTTTCAATGATTTGGTAGACGTTAGACTACAGATAAATTAGAAATAGAAATTGTTAATATTTGCAAGACTAAAATACAATGCAAAATACTATTAATAATAGAATTTCTAAAATAAATAAATACAAGGAAAGGAGAGGTGCCTTACAGGATAAGTATTCAGTTTAGTTTTTTTAAACAGCCAATTTTTTTAAATACTGACTAAGTACGCAAATAACGCATTTTTTTGCAATTATTAATTTTTGTTATCATCCGGTTTTTGTAGATTTTAATACTACACGAAACTACCCTAAAGTTAATACTTGAAAAATCTTACGAACAAACCATTTTAAACCCTAAAAAGACTTAAATTAATTTTGGTGCATGGTAAACTTGAGGTATATTTTTAAAGTACAAAATTAACTTGCAAACTCCATACTTCGAAAGAACAAGAAAGAAAAACTATTCGAAAAAAACAGTTACAAAACCTAATTACCAAATTCAGAATTTATCCCTTCGAAATATACTTATTTTTCAAAGAGAGAGACAAACTCTTGATTTTATAAATTACAGTAAAAAAATATTATCCAATAATATAAATAAATTCACAACTTCATTTGATGAAAAGTTCATCTTTGGCCTACACTACTCGTCTGACGTCATAAATTAGTTTGGTGCAATATTAAACCTAATATTAAAATAACGCAAAATAAATGTACAACTTGTTAGAATATTAGTTTCGTTAGAAATGCAACTGGGTTTAGTAACCGATAACTTAGTTTTGTAGCGCGATCATTCTATTATCTTATCAACCTTATTTTAATATTAAAAGAACAATTCATTTCAAGCCGTACGATGATTCATTGTCAAATAACTCGGTTACCTAGAAAATACAAAATACCTACTCGATTCAATTATTTTTTTGAACCCTGCACAACTTCCATATTACAAGAAAATTCATTCGTGTATTTAAACCTGTTTCTAGACAGTTTTGATTTTTAATCTTTCCTTTATTTTTGACTGGCCTCTAGCTCAGTTGGTAGTAGCTCTGCCTTCTGCGCCGTAGGTCGTGGGTTCGATCCCCACCGAGAACAAATATTTGTGTGGTGAACACAAATGTTTGTTCTCTGTCTGGGTGTTATATTGTATTCTAAGTATGTATATACAAAAAAAAATGTATTCAAGTATTATATCAGCTATCTGGTTCCCATATTACAAGCTCTGCTTAGTTTGGGGCTGGGTAGTGTTGTGTGAATTGTCCACAATATTTATGTTTATTTATTTATTTGCGAACCCTACGCTTTCAAATTACAACATAATTAAACATTTGGTTGAAAAAGTTTCAAATTACAGCAAAATTCATTCGTGTATTTGAAAAATCTGTTTAAATTATCTTATGAAACGATTTCTTTCCTTTATAAGCGAACCCTAAGCTTTCAAATTACAACAAAATTCATTTGTGTATTTGTAAGTTTCAAATCCATTTTGAAACTTCCTTCCTTCATATACCCTACAGGTAACAGCCTCATCAAATCATTCACATACTATCGTATATAATCGATTACATATTCGTATAAGCATAATAATCGTTTGGATATTCCTGTCCTGTATCTCTGTCTACGTTCCACCATTGGTTGTTTTCTTTCGTCATTTTATTGGTTAGAATCTCGTCGATTTTTGATGTCGAGGGTTTTTGATTAGTTACTTTGTATATGTGATCGGCTAGTGCGTTTGCTAGTACATCTTTTGGGGCTATTAGATTCTCGCACGCTAAATCGTTAGAGTTTGTTATAGTTCGTAGTCTATCCGCGTTCAATCGCGAAAAACTTCTTGGAGATTCTATATTTGTTATATCTTTGAAAACATGGAAGTTTTGTCTACTATTAACTTCAAAGTTTTGTCTACTATTACTATCGAAGTTATGTGCGTTATTATTTTCGTAGTTTTGTGCGTTATTTTCGTAGTTTTGTGCGTTATTTTCAAAGTTCGTTCGATTATTTTCGAAGTTTTGTCGACTGTTTTCGAAATTCTCATCATTACTCTGAAAACTACGTGTATCAGGATCAAAGTTCCGCGGATCATTATTTTCGAAATTCTGTCCGTTACTTTCAAAGTTCTGCCCGTTACTTTCAAAGTTTTGTCCGTTACTTTCAAAGTTCTGCCCGTTACTTTCAAAGTTCGTCCCGTTACTTTCGAAGTTCTCGCTAGGTATCTCTTTGAAGACATAGTTATAATTAGGGTTAGGTATAGGATTAGTAGGATTGGACCTGTGTTGTACCTTAGTTTTCTCTGAGATGACTGCTTCTATGTCTAATTCCTCGTATTTGATGGGTTCCGGCGTATTGTCCGAAGACATCAAGCTGTGGAGGCTGGTGGATTCTTCTAGAAGGGAGTTCTTCACGATGGATGGAGGTGAGAACATTACTGAACTGTCGCCGGCGAGGGTTTTGCTCTGGAACAAAAGAAATTACATTGAAATTCTAGTTTTGTTATGTGAAATAAGTTATGAGGTAGCGGGTAGATTTTGACTGGCCTCTCAGCTCAGTTGGTAGTAGCTCTGTTTTCTGCGCCTTAGGTCGTGGGTTTGATCCCCATCGTAAACAAATATTTGTGTGGTTGTCTGTCTGGGTGTTATATTGTATTCTAAGTATGTATTTACAAAAAAAATGTATATAAATATTATATCTGCTATCTGGTTGCCATAGTACAAGCTCTGCTTAGTTTGGGGCTAGATAGTGTAGTGTGGTTTGTCCAAAAATATTTATTATATTTTATTTCTTCTTTTTATTTAAGAGCAACGCTCTTGTCGGCGTTATGTATGCATTTTTCTCCAGGAGTCTTTTGAGGGCAACCTCCTTAGATGACATGACGGCGATCTTTGCTTTTATTTGGCTCAAGTAGCTTATCCTTGGTCTTCCTCTATCAATATTTTATTTACTTATTGTTAATACCTACCGGTGTTTCCACAATAAAGGAAACTTCTGGCACGGAATGCGCGTGATGTGGCGTACTGGTATGTCCCCAGACTCTGGCGAGTGCCTTCCTCGCCTTCTTGTGCGACGGTACATTCTCCTTGCCTTGGTTTGACGAGTCTGAAGCTCGGCGCTTTAGACTTCATATGAGTATGAGTAATACGTACCGGTGTTTCCACTATAAAGGAGACATCTGGCACGGAATGCGCGTGATGTGGCGTACTGGTGTGTCCCCAGGCTCGCGCTAGTGCCTTCCTCGCCTTCTTGTGCGACGGTACATTCTCCTTGCCTTGGTTTGACGAGTCTGAAGCTCGGCGCTTTAGACTTCATATGAGTATGAGTAATACGTACGTACCGATGTTTCCACAATAAAGGAGACATCTGGCACGGAATGCGCGTGATGTGGCGTACTGGTATGTCCCCAGGCTCTGGTGAGTGCCTTCCTCGCCTTCTTGTGCGACGGTACATTCTCCTTGCCTTGGTTCGACGAGTCTGAGGCTCGGCGTTTTAGACTTCCTATGAGTATGAGTAATACGTACCGGTGTTTCCACAATAAAGGAGACATCTGGCACGGAATGCGCATGATGTGGCGTACTGGTGTGTCCCCAGGCGCGCGCTAGTGCCTTCCTCGCCTTCTTGTGCGACGGTACATTCTCCTTGCCTTGGTTCGACGAGTCTGAAGCACGGCGCTTTACACTTCCTATGCCGGAGTCGTTCACCTGGAATTACAAATTCTAGTTAAAAATTGTCATCTTCTCTTTTTTTTTGACAACTAGTTGATGGAACAAGGATGTAAGTCAATTATGTAATTAAATATGATTTGCTAATTGTACATGGTTTATCAATAAAATGTTTTTATCAGTAGACCTACCACAAGCTCAGGTTTTGAGTCTGTGTGAGTGTTGACTAAATAAATCTTACGTCGAAACGTTACCTGTACCGAAGAGGAAAAATGTTTTGCCATCTTCTACGACATGACAGCTACATAAAGAACATCATTGGAGGAAAGGTTGAAGGAAAACGGGGAAGAGGAAGGCCAAGAATAAGTTACGTGAGCCAGATAAAAGAAAAAGTCGCTGTCATGTCGTATAAGGAAGTCAAGGAGGCCGCATTCGAAAGACTTAATTGGAGAAAACTGCATCAAAATCCCGACAAGAGCTAAGCTCTCCTAAATTTAATAAGAAGAATATACCTGTGCATGAGAGCATTGGTGGTCTAGTGGTAGCGGCCCCGCCTTCCGATCCGAAGATCGTGGGTTCAAATCTAGTCGTGTACCAATGAGTTTTTCTGCCGAAAAATTTATGCGCACTATGCCAGTACTCTCAAAAACGGTGAGGGAAAACATCGTGGGGAAACCGGCGTGTTGTAGAACCTAAAAAAGTTCGAGCAACACGTGTCAAGGGTCACGCAAAAAGGGCCCACCAGCGGCCTACTTAACCAGCCCGCACATCAAGTGCGGATGATAATAATTATAAGTTTAAAAAACTAGAGAAACCGACTTCATTGCCAAACGGATAAACCGATTTTAATGAAATTTGTTTGGGACAATCTCGACGTAAGACTAATCTTCCAAATAAAAAAATAATTTTCTAAATCGGTTCATAAATGACGGAGGCATGCAGTTACAATCATTAAAAAAAATATTTGAAAAAAATGGCAACACCGATTTTAATAAAATTAAAATGGGACCAATCTGGAAGCAGTACTTTTCAGATGACTTTCTCCCAAATGACGAAGTTATGCGGTAACAAACATTAAAAAAAAAATATAAAAAAAAATACAACCGAATCCTTTTTAATTGGAAGTCGATTAAATTTAAATTGCCAATTTATATACCTGTGCATTATCGTCGGGTGCGCCAGAGAGTAAGGATTCGTTCAGCTGCAGAGTGTCAGATTGGTCTTCTCGTTGCGACATCTCTATAATGTCTTCTACCAGCGCTCCGAGTAGACCGGGGCTGGACGGCTCGAAGCGAATGCCGGCTTTCTTGCCGATTTCTGCCATGGCGATCTTGAAGGGGGTTGGTGTTCTGGAAATAAAAAAGGTCAAGAAAAATGTTAAAAAGTTCCTTCAGGGTAGGCAACGCAACGACAGCACCCTTGGTGTTGTTGGTGTCTATGGGCGACGGTGACCGCTTACCATCAGGTGGGCCGTAAGCCCGTTTGTCTATCATTTGCATAAAAAAAAAAAAAAACTTTTAGCGGCAAACCTCAAATGGGATTGGGGCATGTGGCTCGTATGCCGGACGTTCTTTGGGCCAAAATATTAACATAAATAAATAAATAAATATTATAGACAATCCACACAACACTATCTAGCCCCAAACTAAGCAAATCTTATACTATGGGATTCAGATAGCTGATATAATAATTATATACATTTTTTATGTAAATACATCCATAAAATACAATAATATAACACCCAGACAGAGAACAAACACCTGCGTTCATTACACAAATATTTTTTCTCGGTGGGGATCAACCCACGCCCTCAAGCTCAGAAGGCAGAGCTTACTACCAATTGAGCTGAGATGCCAGTTTATTTATACATTTCCAGGAAGAACGTTTCTTTTCGTAGTTCGTGGTTAACTTACTTAGGCGTAGCATTAATCCTTCGCTTGTTCCCTGGAGTTATTTGATTGGACGGCGTTGGCGTGTGTAAGAGTGGACTAGCGTTCCAATCCTGAAATTTAAACAAAACAAATTAAAGCACTTTATTAATTAATACTATGCATTTTATTTATTTTATATAGCATTGCTATTCAGCGTGGCAATGCCGCCAGCGTCTTGGGGACGCTTCCGTCTGGCACTGATTTGGATCAGTTGAGATATCTCTAGATCGTTTGTAACGATCTGCAGATAGCTCAACTGTTTCTAGTGTATTTTGCACATTTTGTAAATATTTGTTTAATTGTAAGTTTCATAATATATTTTTATTTATTTATATGGAACAAACGGGTATTTCCCGACATTTCGACCGTGTTATAACAACCGTGGTCGTAGTATTTACAAAAAACAAAAGTATTTAAGTATTATACTAGCTATCTGGTTCAGTACAAGCTCTGCTCAATTTGGAGCTAGTTAGTGTTGTGTGGATTGTTCACAATTTTTTTTATTATTATATCATCATCATCATCAGCCTGAATAAGTCCACTCTGGACATTTCCAGGAAGAACCCTTTCCATCCACCGACTTCCCGCAATCTTAACAATGTCGTCGGTCCATCTGGTGGGCGGGCGCCCTACGTTTCATCTTCCGGTTCGTAGTCGCCATTCGAGAACCTTTATTACCCAACGGCTATCGGTTCTTCGAGCTATATGACCTGCCCATTGCCTCTTTTAAAAACCCCTGCCTAAAACTCACTGGTTTCTTCTTGGTCAGTTTGTTACCTTATAAGCGGCGTGCCTCAGTGGCGTGGAGTCGAAATGGTTGAACGGCGCCGGTGAATTCAGGAACTGAGACGGACTGAACGGAAGCGCTTTTATCGGTGTTATGCCTGACTGGGAGTCTAGCGCGCGGGATATAGTATCTGACCACATCTGGAAATAAAACTTTTATAAATATTGATTGATAAAAAGAAAAGATCCATTAAAAACTCTTAAATTGCTCTCCAAAGGTGTCTTGTGCGCCTATTAGTTATTGTAAGTATTTAGCCTTCGGACGCATAACTATACTTCTCAAGAAAAGTATAAGTTACTGCGTTTTCCTTACTCGTACATACCTAATTATAACGCACAAATGATTACATTACAATCAAGCTCAATATTTAAATATTTTAATATTTTTGTGGTTGTATGTGTTTTGTGCGTTATAAATAAAAAAAAATGTGTGTGTCAGCTCCGACGCACGACTGGAGTTTACTCCCTAAAGGCAAAGTAAGGGTACACACTACCCACGATCTAGCTGCACTGCTCACACCAAATTAGAAAGTTGCGCAAGATAGGTTGCGCATCAAAAACGTAATTCGTTCAGTAGATTTTACCCCTCACATTTTCTCATACCGGGCACCTTATATCAAAAAACCGATTCTTAAGGAGTAAACTCCAAAAATAAAATAAGGTAAATGTGACTATTTCTATGAAACAACGGGATATTAACCATTATTTAATTGTGTCATTTCTTTTACTTGTGGACTTCAGTTCAACCGTGATCATGGTGCATGCAACTGTGCCAAGATATCGGAAGTAAAAACTCACAATTTAATCATGGTAAATATCCCGTAGTTTCATTAAAAAAGTGCTAAAAACCATGATAGTTTTAAAAGTTATAAGGTAAAAAAAGTGATACAATACAACTCACGTTATGGTTGGGTGTGTTAGCCGGTCTTCTGGACCGACGCCTGAGGATTGGAGGAGGGCTGCTGGTCTCTAAATGCTTCTTCTTCGGCGAAGCGTATACTGCTGGGACTTCGATTTCTTTTAACTGCTCGGATTCTACTGAATACGTCACTGGAAGAGATAAAGTAAATTAGATATATGTAGTTGGACCGCAAATGCTGTGGCGCTCCCTAATAAAATGCGTCGAGGGAAAAAGAGCAAGAGTGCACATGATAAATGATGGAATCCCGCGCGAATTCGTTCGTGTTGAGTTTTGTCCAAGCAAACTTAAACCCCTTTCGGGGTTGAATTTACAAAAATCTCTTCTAAGGCCCGTATGTAGAAACATTGCTTGAGTCTGAGTGGAGCCTCATAGCAAGCACTTTTGACGCTTTTCAACGGAGAACTGTCAAACAATAAATAATAAATATTGTGGACAATTCACACAACACTACCCAGCCCCAACTAAGCAGAACTTGTAATATGGGAACCGGATAGCTGATATAATACTTGAATACCTTTTTTTTTTGTAAATACAATATAACACCCAGACAGAGAACAAACATTTATGTTAACCACACAAATATTTGTTCTCGGTGGGGATCGAACCCACGACCTACGGCGCTGAAGGCAGAGCTACTACCAACTGAGCTAGAGGCCAGTCAAACAATATTCGGCCACTTTAAAAATAACGGTCTTGATATCCCGAGATAACGCTCGTCCCATCTTTGGATATGTATCTCTTGTGCATCTAACATAGACAGTCTGGTTTCCCCCAGTCTCGCCGCGCGCTACCTCAGGCGCGGTACAGCGGTCTCGGTCAAACTATAATTTTCCTATATATATTATATAGGAAATACATACCTGCGTTTTGGTTATCATTGTCGGACGTAGATTTGTTCAGGTAGTTTTTCAGCGGTGAATCAGATGGGAGAGTCTCTATGTTCACAAATCTGGAACAACGTGGAATAATCTTTATTGATTTTATAGTGTTTATAACTAGCGGCACGTAAGTCTAGCACTGAGCGATACGCGGAGGGGATAGCTGCGTATGTGTACTGTCGCGCACGCAATACAACTTCAATTAGTTATTAGCTAAACATGTCTCTAGTGCGTGGCTAGTATGTGTCTAGTGTGGTTAGTGTGTGTACTTGCACTCACTTTAAGTTAAAGTCTATGATCTGTACGTCTGCTGGCACCAGCCCCCATCTATCCGGGGATGTCCTGACATCTGGAGACCGTTGCTGTTGCAGATTGTGTCTTATGTGACTAGTTTGTGGCTAGTATGTGTCTAGTGTGTGTCTCGAGTGACTCTAGTGTGTGTACGTGCACTCACTTGAAGGTAGAGTCCAGGATCTGTACATCTGCTGGCACCAGCCCCCCTCTATCCGGGGATGTCCTGACATCCGGAGACCGTTGCTGCTGCAGATTGTTTAACTGGCTGCGGAGGACTTGTCTGCATTGCAACACTTGCTTTGAAGGCTGGCTGGTGTTTGAAGAGTTGGATTGAGTTGACTCGTTGAAGGTATCTGACCATGGTTGCTGGAATGGTGGAAATAAGATTATTTAACACTTAATTGCACAATAATAACATTCATAAGTACATAAGTTTTTCATAAGAACTGCTGGAAGGGGAAGACCTAGGCACATGTATCTCGATCATATCGCAGACATTTTAGAGAAAGTCCGGGTTAGGAGTACCCGACGAGCATGTATGAAGAATGTTATAAGAGTGAATGAAGCGAAAGAGGTGTGTCAGGTTCGTAGCAAGTGGAAATCCGTGATCTCTGCCTACCCCCATGGGAATGAGATTTTATGTATGTAGGTATAAGTTAAAAACTTGAGAAGCAGACTTTATAGCCAAACTGTTGAACCGATTATGATGAAAATTATATGGGTTCAATCTGGATGTATTTTTACCTTGCAGATAAAAAGTATTTTTCAAATCGGATCATAAATCATTAAGTTCTTATCTACCACTCAACGCAATAACACAAAGCGCAACCAAAATAAAAATGATACACGAACTCGCAACAAAAAATAAATAATTTTAGGGATGAGAGATTATTTAATCTTATTTTTTTTATCTAGACGCCCCAGCAGCAACCTTTTTATAAATTTATGTGGGATTTAGGATTTTTTCAAATTCAATAGCTAAAAATTCGAATAAAATAAAATTCTAAACAAATCGCTCTATTTTTGATTCAAACGAAACGCTTCTTAAATCCAACTTTTTGGCATCAAAATCATAAGAAATGTCTACAAAACTACAAAAGAAACAAAAAGAAGCACTAACATCGTTATAAGCTACAGTGACCCGCTCCGTGGGGCTAGCGACAGGTATATCGAACAGCGGCCGCGACTTTACTCTCCAGCACCGAAGCGCTTTCAAGCTGTCTTAAGTCCAGCTTGTATTTGATCAAAACTCTTCTTAAATCCTACTTTTAGGCATCAAAATCATAAGAAATGTCTACAAAACTACAAAAGAAACATAAAAAAGCACTAACATCGTTATAAGCTACAGTGACCCGCTTCGTGGGGCTAGCGACAGGTATATCGAACAGCGGCCGCTACTTTACCCTCCGGCGCCGAAGCGCTTCGAAGCTGTCTTAAGTCCAGCTTGTATTTGAACAAAAAATTTCTTAAACCCTACTTTTCGGCATCAAAATCATAAGAAATGTCTACAAAACTACAAAATAAACAAAAAGAAGCACTAACATCGTTATAAGCTACAGTGACCCGCTCCGTGGGGCTAGCGACAGGTATATCGAACAGCGGCCGCGACTTTACCCTCCGGCGCCGAAGCGCTTCGAAGCTGTCTTAAGTCCAGCTTGTATTTGAACAAAAAATTTCTTAAACCCTACTTTTCGGCATCAAAATCAGAAGAAATGTCTACAAAACTACAAAATAAACAAAAAGAAGCACTAACATCGTTATAAGCTACAGTGACCCGCTCCGTGGGGCTAGCGACAGGTATATCGAACAGCGGCCGCGACTTTACCCTCCGGCGCGGCGCCGAAGCGCTTCCAAGCTGTCTTAAGTCCAGCTTGTATTTGATCAAAAAACTTCTTAAATTCTACTTTTTGGCATCAAAATCATAAGAAATGTCTACAAAACTACAAAATAAACATAAAGAAGCACTAACATCGTTATAAGCTACAGTGACCCGCTCCGTGGGGCTAGCGACAGGTATATCGAACAGCGGCCGCGACTTTACCCTCCGGCGCCGAAGCGCTTCGAAGCTGTCTATTAGATCCGGCTCGTATTTGCGACGCATTGTTGAGTTCCAGTGATTCTTTATTGCATTGTCGGTCCTGTAATGAAAAAAAATGTTTTACTCCTGGAGCCAAATTTTTGGCTCATCTCGGATCATTTTGCAATTTTATTTTATTGCTTCTTTTCGAAGAGAGAATGGCAGATTTCCTTGAGTAATTCATCGACGACCTCATCGTAGAAGCCTCGACAGCTACGATATACGGAAAACGTAGAATATGTGCGGGGTTGTGCAATAAAGAATGTTCTATCTATCTATCTGTGTATATTCCTATATTATCTAGTAGGTATTAAATTATTTTTCATCCCACCAGCTCTGAAAGTGTGTTTTTGCTGTTTAATTTCTGACTGGAAAAGCCGTTTTTATCCGCTAGAGGATAAAGTAAATTTGAATTTAGAATATCGTGTTCAATAAGTTTGTGAATACACAACCTATTTACTTCTACCTCCATGGTGCCGAACTTATCATACAACCTTTTTTATTTTGTTAATAACTCGGACTCGTAACCTTCTTGGTTTATTTGTGAATTCAAAACAACATTAAACCTATTTACTTCTACCTGCATGGTGCCGAATTTATCATACAACCTTTTTAAATTTGTTAATAACTCATACTCGGAACCTTCTTGGTGTGTTACTTTTAGTCGCGCCATGTTCTTTTTTGCATTTAGTCATTTCCTCGCTGAGGTGGGATGAAAAGTTACGTGTTGCACTCGAGTGCAAAGATTTTTCACCTTGTGCTCTTTTGATTCCTTCGCCAACGCTTAGGATTCTAACTTTTAAACCACTCGCTACGCTCGTGTTTAAACTTTAGATTCCTGCGCTTGCTCAGTCATCAAAATTGAGCACGCGGTTAAAAAGCAGCTTTGCACTCTTGTATAACAAATAACTATTAAAAACCTTGAGCAATTACTAACCTACCTAAGAATAACTTAGCCAGTTACTAACTAACCTATCTAGTATTAACTTAACCAGTTACTAACCTGCCGGGTAATAATTTAGCAATCTTAGCCCACTGGTTCCCAAGTTGTTTGTGCGCCTGGTATATTATCCTGTCTTCTTGTTCCGTCCATGCAGTCTTCTTTATTGAAGGGTTCAGGTGATTGTGCCATCTTTCTCTATAAAAAAACAAGAAAACATAATTAAAAAAAAATCGGTTGTCTGTAAAGTCGGTTTACTGACGATAGTTGAACGTGATAACGTCATAAGAAAATACTCGCGGACTCGCGGACTCGGACTCGGACTCGGACTCGGACTCGGACTCGGACTCGAACTCTCGGACCCGGAACCCGACCGAACCCTTACCCTTACCCTCATTTACCCTTACCCTCATTTACCCTTACCCATTACCCGACCCGGGCTCGGGCTCAGGTAAATGGAACGACGAAACGACGTAACGACGCATGAGTCATGTTTTTTCGTGCGTGCAGCCGGCTCCATCGATTTATAAGACGTTATCACGTCAAAAAGTTAGTCTTCCTCTTTAAACCAGTGCAGTGTGGTGAAAGGATTTTAAGTGCGCCTCAGAAAGGCTGCTTTCGTGCACTCGTCGCATGTTTCTCGAACGTTTTAGGTTCTACGATATGCCGGTTTCCTCACGGTATTTTCCTTCAGCGTTTGAGGATGCACATACATTTTTCAACAGATATACTCATTGGCACATGACTGGATTTGAACCCACGACCTTAGGATCGCAAGCCGGGCTGCTACCACTAGACCACCAGTGCTCGACTATAGACCACCAGAAAATATAATTAAAAATAAATTTAGTAGTAGTAGAGCTCTTTGTGTGTGGCTCGTCCGGGTGCGTACTACCACCATGCCTATTTCTGCCGTGAAGCAGCATTGCTGTGTTTCGGTTTGAAGGGTGTGGGTGCCGGGGAAATTACTGGCACGTAAGGCTGAACTTATGCCTCAAGTTGATGGACACAGGGTAGTGCATCGTAGGGCACGTTTATGACGTGCGTGACCAACGTGACAATACTTACCTCGTAACATTAGGTGGGCTTATTCCATCAGCTAGTTATATAAAAAAAAAATATTATGCATCTATTGCCAACAAGATTACAACTAGAAGGGCAATTTTTATGATCTTACTAGCGGCTGCCTACAGCGTAATGGTACCTAAAACAAAAAATTGCCTCGCAGGTCACGTTTTTAGAAACATGTCCTACTCCCTGTAAGATGTAAGAGTCAGGAACGAGACGAGTGGAAGGAAAGGGGGTGGGGAGGCCTTTGCCCAGCAGTGGGACAGACCAGGCCAAGTAAAATAAAATGTATTTTACCTGCACTGTTTCCCTATCCTCCCTTTTAAATGCCGCGCTATCAGCGTCCATTTTTTTGGTCCGTATTTGGCGACCAAATCAACCACCTTTTCGTCCTCCTGGAAAGAAAAAAAAACATCAAAATTAGTAAAATGTTGTGAGCTGACGTTTGTAATCGATGCTTGGATGATTTTATTCTTTAGATTAGTTTATCATTCGATACAAGGAAGACATCTAAGAAGGGGTAGTCAGCGGTACGTCTTAGTTTTACAACGGGCTCACACCTGAGATTATTTTAAAGGAAAAAAAACCGTTAGGTTTTCCCCAGAGGCCTATGAAGGGTGACTTACTACGATGTACGAACAATAAAAAAACCAGCCAAGTGCGAGTCGGACCCGCGCACTATTGGTTCCGTACTATTAGAAAATACAAACAACAAAAAATCACGTTTGTTGTTTGTGAGCCCACCTAAATATTTACATCATTCTGTTTTTAGCGGCACCAGAAATACATAATCTGTGAAAATTTCAATTCTCAAACTATCACGGTTCATGAGATATAGCCTGGTGACAGACAGACAGACAGACAGAGAGACAGATGGACGGACAGCGGTCTTAGTAATAGGGTCCCGTTTCACCCTTTAGGTAAGGAAGTCTAAAAAGGCAAACTGACCACAAAAACTCGTAACAATAAAGCACTAAATAATACGATCATCATACATGCTATTAATATCCATTACTTAGAAAAAAAAACACCAATTGAATCAATACATACTACAATTCAACAAATTGATCATCCAATTATAAACCTCAATCTCATTACAATATAGATCAAATTGCCTAAAGATGATGTCGATACCAAAACAAAAAGCGTGCAAGGCAAAAAACTAAAGAAAATCACCGATCATCTGATCCGTGTGAAAATACGTTACTTCACAAGGTGAACCGGTGCGTAGGCAGTAGAAAAAGGAGTGTTTATATTTGACATGGGTGGCAAATAAATAATGGCACTGTAGCAAAAAGATTAATAAATATTATGGACAATCCCAACAACACTACCGAGCCCCAAACTTTTTTATACAACTAGCTGATGGAACAACCATATGGCCCGCCTGATGTTAAGTGGTAACCATCGCCTATAATAAAGGTCACGCACGCCAGGAACGTGCCCTACGATGCACTGCCCTGAGTCCATCAAATTGAGGCATTCAGATGTTCAGCTTCGCGTGCGAATAATTTAAATGGCCCCCACATCCTTCGAACCGAATCACAGCAAAGCTGCTTCACGGCAGAAATAGGCACGATGGTAGTACTTCCCCGGACGAACCACACACAAAGAGCTCAACTCCTGCTGAGCAGAGCTAACTAAGCAGAGGTTGTATGATGGGAACCAGATACCTGGTATAATAATTGTATGCATATTTTCTTTGTAAATACATACTTAGAATACAATAAAGCACCCAGACAGTGAACAAACATTTACGTTCACCACACAAATATTTATTCTCATATAAAATCCATGGGGCCTACGGCACAGAAGGCAGGGCTACTACCAACTGAGCCGAGATGCCTGTCAAAGATGACATTATGCACAAGTTTTTCGAAGAATTAAGATATGTAGTCAGACACCGTCTGAGATACGTGATGCTAGATAGGTATTCATTTATATGCAAATAGTTTTCTACTAGTACCTACTTGAGTTAAATTATTTAAAACTTACATAGTGGATAATTCTTCGACATTAACTTGAATTTAAAGATGTTTTAAATAATGATTAAGTATATAAAAAAAAAAGTTAAATGTGGCGAGACAATCGATAGATGGAGGTTTTATAAAAACTTAACGCGTTTTGTACGTACCTATTACTGTCAGAAAAATTGGATTTTTTATAAAAAATCTAACATGATTTGGACAAGGAGGAGTATCCATTTTTACAGTGATCTCTATTTGACACGAGAATTTGCCATAAGGAACAATCATTACTTTTCTTACAAAAAACGATTGGTTAATTGGCAATTTTGGCAACGCTTCGTCGAAACAATTATAATTATGAACAAAAACTGAACTACATAACTACATAAGTACATAATTTAATAGCTTTATCGGCGTGGATCGTTTGTCTCGCTTTAAAAACCGGGTTGGATGGATGACATCAACTTTGGAAATAAACTATCCTACTTAGGGCTAATTTTTCCATCTACGGAGTAACGCTTTTCGTCGAACAAAATATTTCAGTCCTTTTGGACAAGCCTAATAAAGAGCTGTATTTTTATTTGGCGGTTATTAATTGATGGAACAAGCTGCATCTTAGATCTAGTTTATTTAAATTTGTTAAATTTATATTGACAAAAAAGCACTTTTCGTATGAATAACATTTAATAAGTACCTGCTGAAAACTAAAAATTTAAATTGTTGACTTATACCATTTGACTTACTGGTCCATTCTATTTAAATAGTAATTGAATTCAGTTGAATTAAAGATTCACATTTCATTATTATGGTTCAAGCATTGACTGACATCATTATTTATTATAAAAAGTTTAATAAATTTCAGAAACCGACTTCATAGCCGAACTGATGAGCCGATTTTGTTGAAAATTCTGTGTGACCAAAAGTAAATACCTTTCCCAAAAAAATGATTTTCAAATCGGTTCAATAATGATGAAGTTATGCGATAACAAACTTGTTTTCAGAACTTTGTAGAAGGATGTTAGATAAATATTTGAGACCCTAATACGCCCTATCTAAGCAAAACTTGTATAGACTAAACCAGCTGGTGTACGTTAGCTAAGTAATATTTAGCACGTGGCGGCTAACACTCACAAAAACTTTGACCGAGTCAAGGACAAAAAAAGCGGCCAAGTGCGAGTCGGACTCGCCCATGAAGGGTTCCGTAGCAGTAAGTAATTTAACATTTCTGGAAGTTCTAGGAGTTCTAGAAGTTCTAGTAGTTCGTCGAAAGGTAAATTGTGGTTTACGATTTATGACGTATAAAAAAAAACTACTGACTAGATCTCGTTCAAACCAAATATCGTTGGAAGTTTGCATAGTAATGTACAACATATATTTTTTTTAGCTTTATCAGTCACTTATTTTAGAAGTTAGAGGGGGGGGGACCAACTTTTTCCACTTTGGAAGTGTC
This sequence comes from Thera obeliscata, assembly GCA_947578465.1. Lineage (NCBI taxonomy): Eukaryota > Metazoa > Arthropoda > Insecta > Lepidoptera > Geometridae > Thera > Thera obeliscata. The sequence continues at coordinate 6,054,553 of OX387923.1, read as the reverse complement.
TCTCGCGCAAACTATTCAGTTTAGAAAAAAACAATATTAGAAACCTCAACATCATTTTTAAAGACCTATTCATAGATACCCCACACGTATGGGTTTGATGAAAACATTTTTTTTGAGTTTCAGTTTCAAGTATGGGGACCCCCAAAATTTATAGTTTTTTTTCTAATTTTGTAAAAAAATCTTAATGCGGTTCACAGAATACATCTACTCGCCAAGTTTCATCAGTCTAGCTTTTACGGTTTTGGAGAAAAATGGCTGTGACATACGGACGGACAGACAGACAGACAGACAGACAGACATGACGAATCTATAAGGGTTCCGTTTTTGCCATTTGGCTACGGAACCCTAAAAATGGAATTGGTTTGATAAAGTTCTACGAGTACAAGCCACAGAATAACTTAATAGTTAATACAGATATAATCAGCTGGTTAACAAGGTCGAAATTTGAATAACAAATAATATGCAAAATAAATAGACGCATTAGAATTTTTGGGTGGCATTTTTAGTATTTCTGATCCTGTTCAACACCTACACAAATAATAAATTTATTTACGGTTGTAGGTATTAAATATTGCACATCGGCTTTTCTGCTTTCGTAGAGCGCTTTTTGGGTTCCGTAGCCAAATGGCAAAAACGGAACCCTTATAGATTCGTCATGTCTGTCTGTCTGTCTGCCGTCCGTATGTCACAGGCACTTTTCTCCGAAACTATAAGAGCTACACTAATGAAACTTGGCAAGTAGATGTATTCTGTGAACCGCATTAAGATTTGTACACAAAAATAGACAAAAAAACTATAAATTTTGGGGGTCCCCATACTTGAAACTGAAACTCAAAAAAACTTTTTTCATCCGACCCATACGTGTGGGGTATCTATGAATAGGTATTTAAAAATGATGTTGAGGTTTCTCATATTGTTTTTTTCTAAACTGAATAGTTTGCGCGAGAGACACTTCCAAAGTGGAAAAAAGTTGGTCCCCCCCCCTCTAACTTCTAAAATAAGAGAATGATAAAACTAAAAAAAATATATGTTGTACATTACTATGCAAACTTCCAACGATATTTGGTTTGAACGAGATCTAGCCAGTAGTTTTTTTTTATACGTCATAAATCGTAAACCGCAATTTACCTTTCGACGAACTACAAGAACCTTTATTATTATGTTACTTGATGCTACGGAACCCTTCATGGGCGAGTCCAACTCGCACTTGGCCGCTTTTTTTTTCCTATGTTTCTTTCTATTTTTCTGACGCACACTACGCTCTCTATAGTCGAAATTAGCCGATGTGCAATATTTGTTGCCTACTTACTATACGTACTAGAATCATTAAAATAAAGGAGTTTCAGTGGTTTCAACATTGAAATTATTTCAAAGAATTTAGAGGACATACCTACCTAATTTTTATTGTCATTTGAATGTTTTATTGGATTTTTACGATCGAATACAAGCATTTGTCCCGGGTTCCGGTCGCTTTAACATTTATCATCATGACCGTTACAGCCGTTGTAAGATTACTACTTAATGAATAATTAATTGATAGTACTCAGATTAAGATTTAAACTAACAAAATAAAAAATGTTAATATTAAAATATTTGACCAATGTTTCATATTTTCAAAATTCAATATTTCTGACACATGTTTAATATCCGATTACCAATCCCCAAAACCAACTCTTGGTGTAGTAGGAACTTTGCTACCAAACCCTAGACTGGTAATAAGTAGCTTGGTACTCTTCAATACCAAAAAAACTACTAAAAAATGCATCGAAATGAGTTTACTAGAGTTAATTTCAGACAGACAGACAAACAAACATCACCATTTATAATTAGTTTAGTCTAGTCTTAATGTGAAACTTAGTCATAGTATTATTAATTTATAACTAGCTCTTTCTCACGGTGTATGATATCAAGGACCCCAGCATCTTACGTCATCAGAATCAAGAAATGTTTAGGCATCTCAGATGGTATTGTATAAATATAAATATAACAGGTTTATTGTATAAACGCCTGTGATCCATAAAGACGGTAGACCTCTTTTAAGCCAGCTATTATCAATTTAAAAAAGCAGCCAAGTGCGAGTCGGACTCGCCCATGAAGGGTTCCGTAGCAGCATAACTTAATATAAATATTTTTTTTTAATTCGGTTCTGAGTAGGTATGGAGGTCACCCAATTTTTTTTTATTTTTGTGGGAAAATTATAATGCGGTTTACAGAATACATATACTTACAAAAAAAAGTTTCACTAGTATACCTATTACAGTTTCGGAGAAAAGTGGCCGTGTTATACGGACGAACAGAGAGACAGACATGACGAATCTATAAGAGTTCCATTTTTGCCATTTGACTACGGAACCCTAAAAATGAATCTCTATTTCCCTCGGACACGCCATCACGCGTACATAGCTTGGCCGATTTAGAACCAGAGAGACGAGCATAGAATACTTTTTATTATTCTGAAAAAGTAACGGGAAAAATATATCTACTTGGACCTTATTACTATCAAAAACCTACTGCAGATACCAACAATATGCATTGAAAGTGACATTTTATTGGTTGATACCTAGGTAGGGACATTATTTTTCCATATTATTTGAGAGATTTTTATTTCATGTTATTTTTGTTTTAGTAATAAGATTATTTAAAATACGATTAATTAACTATCCACGAAGAGCTTCTTTGAGACGCACTTAAAATCCTTTCACCACACTTGGTTCGAAAGAATCAGTGACACGATAAGAAGAAGAAGAACTGTCCATTAATAAGTGAATTGAATTGCTTTGTCAACCCAAATAAACTTGATAAGCCTCCACCTACACAAATTATTACAATTCAGGGCACGGACGAAGCACAATAGATTCATTCATTCATAAAATCTAGGCAGCTATGCCTTACGCTTGGTTACAAGCACACTTCATTTTATTACCAAAATAATTGAGATGACGTCGTCGTTATAGAATTCGGCAATCTGAGATCTAGAATTCTAGTCAGTAATATGTTTAGTTCTTAATTTTTTTAAGAATCACATCCAAATTAACACTGCTAAAATTCGTCAGAAACGCAAAACCACAGTAATGCAATTCGTTGGAAACGCAAAATCACAGAAATGCAATTCGTCGGAGAGGCAAAATCACCAAAACGCAATACGTCGTAAACGTAAATGTCAAATGTCAAATTTGCAAGAAAATGATCGCAAGTAATCGGCAAAAGATAGCCTGAAATTCTAATAGGGGATACCTAACTTCGTGGATTTCTGGCTGATCATGATGGTGCATTGGACCATCATAAGAATCATAAATGGAACTATGAACAATGCGAACTACGCAGACAAAATCAGACGGTATACCGTCTGATTTTATACACACTTTACTAGGAGATTGATCGGAAACTAGCGCCACATCGTGCTGACATTTTACGGAAAACAGTCGTGATCCGTGAAAGAATGGGGGAACAGCCATCTAAAACACCGCTGGTGTTCGCAGAAGCAATGAATGGACGTCCGTAATTGCATTTCAATGGCAGAGAATATAGAATAGTATCGGTGTGATGACCTGTGATTCATGTTTCCTTTGGATTGATAGACTGATTGTCTACCTTTGGATATTTGGCTCAATCACACCGCAGCAGCTGACAAAAACAATATTTTTGTATAAGAATTCACGAATACTATTAGTTTGTTTTTTTAAATATCCAACCCGGACCTGGTATAACATCTAAGTAAATGCTACTGATAAATTGGTGACCATAAAGTGAAGTTATGACAATTTAATTACATCTAGCGAAATCCCTGAAGAACTCAAGCGACCGTACAACCTAACCTCTTCATTCAAATACTTTTTAAACTTAATAACTAACCTCCTTGGTCCAAGGCCCCTTGACTAGCTCCGGATTGACGACCTTAGTCCACCGCTGTTGGCACTGGATGTCTGATCTATCCTTGTATTCGTTTGCAATCAACTCCCAATTCTCGTTATACATCTTCACGTATGTTTTTAACCTTTTATCCTGAAAAGAGATATATTTTACGGTTAAAAACAACCAAAGATATAAAGTGTATAGAGAAAAGTGAATGGCGAAAGATTTAAATGAGAATACACGCGCACCTCGTCTTTCGTCCATCTTCCCTTATTGATATTCTTCCTCGACCCAGAGCTTTTGGCTGTAATCGGCACATCCTCGTAGACTGCCGAATCTTCTGAGTAATCACTCGACTCAGATTCACTGTAACAAAAAAAAAATCGTTGAATATCTATTTCTGGTTTTCTTAACTTTTACTAAGGCATTCGAATCACAATTGCATTAATATCCCTTTCATAAACCTACTAAACACAAACAAACAGACCTACAAAAAGGAGGAAAAAAGAGAAAACTGCAAGGCATGTTTATTTTCCGTTAAAATTTTAATCAAGGTGTTTGAAATAGTCATTTTACATGACAAATTAAATAAAGGATTCCACAGGGTACACTGTTTAATCCAATATTCTTAAGTTTATAGAGTTTATAAATAACTAACTACATCGTACCTACCTTTAATGAAACCTTTAATAAGTGCTTTTAAAGCGGCCGGGCGGCGTAGGTTTTACATAAAACAAAAGAGACCATTTTGATGATTAACTGATTAGAAAACCGGTCTAATGTTTATTTTTCGACATTCCTTAAAACCACAAGACTAGGATGTTCTTGTTTACGTAAGTCCTCTTGAACTTGAAGTGTCACGGAGACCGAGTTTTGTTTATCGAAGTTTCAAGCGACATGTCTTTAAACACAATCCCAGAAATAATGTTCAAGTTTGAGAGGCAGGTTGTAAAAATAATTGATGGAAAAAAATAAGCCTACAATAAAACTTAACGAAGTACTATAAAAACAGAATAGGTATAATAATGCTAGTAGAAGCCTTTAAAACAGAAGAGAAAATACGTTAGATTTGAATCAAGAATAAGTAAATGAAGGATATTAAGATAATTTTATGGTAAATATTTTAAGTAATTTTATGGCAAGTTTATGTCGAAACAAAAAATGCAAAAATAGTCGAACAAGTCACTTTAAAGCGAGCGATCAGAACATGTTTTCGTCAAACGAGTCCCACAAAAAAAGAATATTAAGGAATTATTTTCGACATCCTAATCTAAAATCTCTGGTCACGTTCTGAATATCAAAGGTATGTTCATTGCTATGAAGTCCTGAGTTTATCCTTAGTAATAATAACAGGTTACGTAATCCATATGACTTTATTTAGAATCTGAACACGTGGTATAAGCGTTGGGGAGCTGTAGATATGGTGATGGATGGGTTTGGTTTGGGTGCCAAAATGCTAAGGTTCTTCAGTTCCGAGTACTCTATCAGTATTCTGTAGTACCGATGATACTACCAATTTGTTAGTTGCTTCAAATTCTTATCAAACTGAGGAATAAAGGAATATTTTTTGTTCTTTGGCATCCCGCGATACAAGCTTGTCCTAGTGCGGGGACTCCCAGTAATTTAAATAAACCTTTGTATGTTCTTTAGTAAATAAATAGTAATTATGTATTTTGTATTTTGGTAATATCAGATTCGTTTCATTTCTTCAATTCAAAAGCTATATTTTGATTGTAGCTCTTTTAATTCAGCACAGAAATTTATTTTTTGGTCATTTATAATCTGATGCAACATTATTTCTAATTAGTTAGGTATCATCACGAGGATTAGAGCATAAGAATGCTTGATACAAATAGTTTTGCACCAATATATTTTTTTGTGGAAAAACCTAAATTAAACTAGGAACCCGATAATCAGAACAACGAACTCAAGAAAATAGATAGATATTTAGAGATGACATCATCATCATCATCTTCCTGCCCTTATCCCACGCTAAGTGGGGTCGGCACAACAGGTTTTCTTCTTCCACTCACCTCTATCACTCGTCATCTCAGTGCTCACTCCTTTCCTGCTCATGTCATCCCTTAATTGCACAACTTTGTATTTTGTGTAAATTAGCTAGCGTACATTTCTTACACAAGCCATCTTTAAATTAAGTCAGCTAAAGTCAGCTGATAAAAAGCTTAATAATACACTAGCACAAGATAGTTTAAAAACCATTAATGACAAATTGTGTATCAAAACTCATCATTTTGCAGTTTTTGTCTCAATTCATGACGAATTATCTCATTGTAAACATCAGTTTACGGCTTTGACAAAAAATGGCGCCAGAATCCTTCATAGAAGACACGCACAATACAATTCGAGGAATAAGGACTCACAAGGCCCTTTAAAAGCTACACGGAATTTTGAGCTCAATCACATTGTGATAGTGATTACAATTGTGTAGCAGAATATCCGGAGGATCAAACATTCTACACGGCGAAGGACGTTCTTGAAATAAAAATATGGAAAAATAACCTACACCTACCGGCTATAAGAGCTAATAATTCGGAATGAACTTTCGGTGAGGTAAGAAACTGGTATAAAAACAACAGACAATATAACTTTATGCATATACCGAGACTTCGCATCAGCTGATTCCGAAACAAGTTTTTTCTCATTCATTGCGAATATGACTGATTGCTATAAGGAAACTATGGTGTGCCGACGTGGTCTAATTATAATTAAACGATTGTAGCCATGTTCTGTGATAATGTATTGTGATAAACACTGGGCCTTGCATATTTTACTGTTTTTACATTTTACATATGGGTATGTGCCAAATGTAGGTACTTTCATATACTTAAATACTTCTTTATCCTACCTCTGACTATTGCCCTTCAATATTACGAGACTTGAGGAGATGATTTTCTGTGCCTGTGGAACTTAGTCAAACATCAGGCTAGTTTTTCCTTTCTTTCATCACAAGATACCTTCTTTCAAAACTAGTTAAATCTAGTTAAGCAATTAGATTTGACCCCTTTTTGAAAGTAGTTACCTAACCTACTTAAAAGTTATCAAAAAGTCAACTCACTCATATAACATTACGTCGATTTATCGAAAACAAAGTTTCAACAGATATTCAGATGACTCCATCGTTCATAAACATGTTATCAATGTTCAACTCATAGGCACATTTTACATAAACACAATATAAGCACTCACTATAGCAATCGTCTTAGACGCGTTTTCGAAACTACCCACAACAAAACTAGGATACTACCGATGCTACCCCCCAAATACCCGCTAAAACATCTTAAAATTACATTTCCATAATGTCCCGAATCTCACGGTCCAAGAGTTACAACAACACTGGCATACCGAAAAATTATATCCCTTCCACGTTCCCACACGCACACATTGATACCCACTCACACTCCTACACGGTGCGCATACGTCGGAATAAGTAAGGGTGTGGGGATCGACAAAAACTTCGTAAGGGACGCCATAATTCTAATAAAGGACAACTAATCACGAATGAAATGAGAAAGAAAAGGACGAAGGATCAGGTACAGAAATCATACCCCTGAGAATATGTGACGCAACACAGGCATAAGCAGGTGTAAGTTAGTAATAGAAAGGAACAAAGAAAAATTATAACTTTTTTATCGGATAGGTCAGTGTCATCTTATACATTACGAACTAAACATAAAGGTCATCATTATAATTATCTATCTACACAACGAGGATAAAAAAACTGAAACCCAACATTATTTTTCTTAGAAATAATCCTTAGGTCTAAAAATAACAGTAGATTCAAGGTTTACCTATGTAAGCAGGTAAATAACGTAAAAGATGTAACATTGGTATATGCAAAAGAACGGAAAACCATGTGTTCCAAATAAAAACGGCACTTTCGATTGCTACGACAAAAAAACTAACAAAAACAAGAGGGGTTCGCGAACTTGTGGCGGATGCTAAACTAATTTTGAGTAACGGGAATACAGTTTTTGCAGGGGATGACATGTTTTTGCATGTAAAGTTATAAAAATATTAAAGAGGAAATTATTTTTATGAAGAAACGTTGCTGCAATACAGTAAAAATAAAACCAATAGTGCTAAAATAGCAATGGATTCATGATCGAGTACTGACTGAATACAATTAGTTGTCAATGAAATACTCTCCTCAGATCACATCAAGGGAAGGAAAGACAGAGAACTGATAGATGATTGATAGGTGTTCAGCGTAGGTTGAGTCATGTTTCAGCCATGTTAGTTTTTGTACTCAATCTGCTCTTCAGATCTTAGCGCCATCGTTTCCTGTTATAAAATATACAATGATAACGATTCCTTGAATGACACTGATGTTTTTAAAGCCGACCAAGTGCGAGTTGGACCAGCACACTAAGTGTTCGTATCATCACACAATATAACACACATTATTTGACAGATAACATAATTCAGACACACACACAAGATCACATGGTCTGCTAAGTTCGTTTTCTCAAAGTTCTTACTATATTCAATTTATGTTTAGATTTGTAGATTTTTGTAGTGTATTTTATCATTTTCCATGATATCATGATTACTTATTTTATTATAATTTTGAACACAACTGACAACGCAAACAACGAAATACAAAAAGAAGACCCAGTGACAGACGGACGGCGACAACCAGCGGCGCATGCTTTGTTTGTATGTAATAAATAGAATTTTGGTTCCGACTGACTGATCCCTAAAAAGGGCAATGTCAGATACGAAAGCTAATCAGATAATGTTCGACAAACTAAAGTTTTCCCATTGATTTATAATATGACACTGGGAACTTTGCCCATAGGTCAAAAATCTTGAGAAACCAAAACCACAGATTTTACAAAGGCCATTGAAAAAAACTCTTGTGATTATGAAAACAAAAACACAGTTGACAAGACACAGACTGAAACGAAGGGGGCAGATAGTTAGTGACCTATTTTAACATCCGTAGATGCAATCACCAAAGTTCTAATTAAAATAAGGAAGTAAGCCGTTTTAGTTATTTCACCTGTTCCACACCTACATTTGATTTCACGACCGATTAAAAGGAAAAAAGCCTTCGACTATTGTTTGGTATTCTGGAAGGGATGTTCAAGTTTAAAACCTGTTGGTGGTCAAGAGAGGCTCGCGCGTCGGATCAATAATCCAAGATCCCATTTACATAAATGTGTGGGTTTATTTATATGCATTCAAAGTTCTAACTTGAGACCACCTTTTGATTGATACAAATCGTATACCATTAGATATCTATCACAATGTAGAAGACAAAGTAAACACAATACATGTAATCAAAACCCAAAGGAAACGAAATGGCCAATTTCCCTAGCAAATTATCGATGCGCGTAAAACATAAAGAAAAGGGGACACAGGACCCTAAGGAAGTGTCCTGTTAAAGAACGCAATGTCCGTACTTCCTGTGTCCCCTTGTGTGACCTGATTAACACTTCTAGCTTTCTCAAAATCTTGGGTTCGACGACTTGGAAGTGTACACAACACTCTGATTGAGAAATATGGACTTTGGGAAAGGTATGGAGAAATGACGTCACGAGGATGAAAATGGAAGATCCAATGAGTAATGTGATTTTTTTATCGAAAAATGCTCTTAGATTTCTCTTAGGTTAAAGATCTATGAAGATATCTTAGTCATAGTCACATAACGAATCATAATTTAGCAAATAAAAGCCACTGGATATTATTGGTTCCAGTCTTTACGATATCTTTTTTTACAAAAACATGACCATGGAACTCTCGTTATCGTCCGTAATACTAAAGGTTAAAGGTTATACATTCATACAGGCCTCAAAATAAAAGAATCATTGTTGCATTTCGTAGAATTGAACCTAAAATAAAACCGGAAACACATGGATAAGGCTCGCAGAAAGAAACATTACATTGACGAAGGATAGTAATATGAAAAAATTAAACAAACTTTTGAAAAAATCTAGCTTTTTGGAAAAAATGTAACATAGAATTTTGTTTATTTTTAAAAACAAAAGTTTGAATACAGATTTGAACCCACACAAAAGTAAGACTTTGATTAAATGGAAATAAATCACTTTGGACAATGCTAGATTTCTCTTACAACCAACACCAGATTTTTCAGTGTTAGTGCATTACAACATAACAAATGATTCAAACTTATCGATACAATAACGCTTGTCAAATTAATTACCTAGTCTCGTCTCCAAATGTGGGTCAATTGATAAGTGTATACGAGGAATGATCACAGAACACTGAAGAGAACAGAACAGATCCAATTTACAAAACAGCCAAATTAAATTTCGACCTTATCAATTTGTCAAAAATTGTGTTCTCTAATACTATAGTGACAACGTTGAAATAGGAATGATTCGATGGTTTAAGACATTCAAAGATTTTGAAAAATAAAAACACTGAACTGATCAATGAAAAATCACAAGCATCAAAGTTGCGTGCAATCAAGATGCACACAGTTCAACAAAAACATCAAAACAAAAAAAAACCACGCGAATTGACGCGGAATTCCTGCCAAAAAGTTTGCATAATAACGAAAACTAGTAGGTAAAGAGAGGTAAAGTAATAAAGTCATTGACTACACACAACTTTGATAAAACATCAATTGGATCCAGCAAAGTTTTCCTGCCACAAAGTCATCGAAGTAGTCTGTCGTGTTAACTTCAAATTGACAGTCAGATAAATAGTGAATGACGCAAACAATGAAACCCAAATGATTTGACGATGTGGCGCCAGTCTAGACATACTTGCACGAACATGCTCATGTGAAGCAGTGTGCTGTGAATCTTTGATCTGGATTGGAAACAGCTGCTCGATTCATTGGGATTAGGTCAAAATATAATCACATGTCACTACTCCCAGCCGAAAAAGGTTACTGAATGTCAACGTGAAGTACGAATTTGAATTGTTCATCAAATTCGCCGAATTCAACACAAAAACCCCCCTTGCATTACAAATTACAATCCTTTGTAATCCAATTTTTGGTATTCCTTTCTTAGATACGTATGCAGAAACAATGCTTGAGTCTGACTCGAACCCTAAAGCATAGATTTATGACACTTTTCAATTGAGATTTTATAAAAAAATATATGCTTGAGGCTCGACTCTGAAATACGGGCCTCAGTTAACCACTTGATTTATACTCATCACTTTCCTAGTTACATGACTTAAAAGACGAGTGATGAGTATAAATGTAGCTGGATATTTGGGTAGAGGTTGGCAAAAGAAGAGAAGGATGAACGTGGGAAAGATGACATGGATAATAAATAATTGAATACAGAGATAACAGCTGATAGAATGGAAGAGGAAAACATGTTGACTCCACATAAAGTGGGATAAGGGCAGGAAGAAGAAGAGTTATTCACTTGATTAAAAAGGCTCTTGATCTCTAGCTTTATGCTTCAAACCTAGAATCTTTAGTTCAGGATGCGCGTATATTTCAAGTTATTCAGCCGCATAATCATTAGTTTATCTATCCAATCCAAAAGTTACTGCATTTTGCTTAACAAAAACATTTACCTACAGCTTAAGCCTGTTTCAATTAATCCATTCACAAAACTAGCTGAACTAAATTCTCAGTAAAGCTAACAATCAAGTGTTATTACGTCTAATGTTGCATTTGGTCCCACCATAGCTATGGCGTCAGGTTCGGAATGAATTAAGATAAACAAGAATCTTGTTGCACGGTAAACTGGATACTACCTTGGGCTGGGTAGATCGTGTTGCGTGGAGGAATTTCTTATGAATGAAAAAAGCTGCATGTACTAGTATAGGATGGTTTGGTTCACTCGCACTGGCTGATTGTGCTGATCGCAATTTTGAGTCTTACACCAGTGAGTTTAAAGAGGTATTTTGGATACAGTGGCATCATATGAAAGCAATGCTTGGCCCTGGTATTATCAAACGAGTGCCAAGAACATTTTGAGCCGTTTTTGTTAGCAATTACGAAAAATAGCACCCAAATGTTCCTAAATTTCATCAAAGAATACCAGCGGCCTTGATCGAAAGCTCAAAAGACAGTCTTGTTTCGCAACATGACACCGGAATCTGGTTGGGAACCTCACGATGGTGGCCGTAATATGAGTAGAACCAATCGCGTGGAATCAATTGTTCATCCTTTTGTGGTGGGGAAAAAGGCCTTTCGAACTGTATAGCGAAGTTTGCAACCTATTATAAGTAATCATTTTCAGATTTAAAAAGTTCATTGAGCACTATCTATTCGCACGAACTTTAAAATGTCAGGTGGTCTACTGATGTCTTCCGAATCGCAGTATTCTATTTGGTATAGCTTTGTATACTAGAGTTTGGTGGGAACGTCTTTTACGTGTTCGTATGAGCACCGGTGGTCTATAGGGAGTGACCATATCTTCAGGATGGTCGCGTGGAACTGGCACCTAGATTCACCTAGCTTTAAGACGTTTCAAAGTGATCCTTGGGATACTACTGAATAAATACGTCTTTGACTTTAATAGTAAATTCGCGGCTTTAAATACGGTCGTGCACCGACGAATTTTTCATTCATAATGTGTATCAGTGAAAAGGTTTTTAAGCTGACACCATACAAGAATAGAAATTGGTATCTCCTAAACTAAACAGTGTTTTAATAGTTTGTTGTTCAGAGAACATAAGATGCTCATTGTTTGGAGGACGTATAAACGTGACCCCAATAAAACACTCTCATAGACAAAGCATCCGCAGTCAGCTGTTAATCTGTTGATTGCGTCATCTTGAGACAAGGACCATAAAACTAAATATAGGCCCCCATCTACCCACTCGATGGACCGACGACATTACTAAGATTGCGGGAATTCGGTAGATGGAAAGGGCTCAGAATCGTTCTTCCTGGAAATGTATAGGCGAGGCCTATGTCCAGCAGTGGACTCCACATCTTACGTGGATGTGGTGAGAGGCAATTGAGAACATATCAGAGGCGATGGGCTGACAACCATCATGCAAAATCTTAGCAGGTAGGTATTATCTTTAGATCACGTTTTGTAATAATGTTGTCGCTAGTAAGAATTAATATGACCCAATGAGTTTGACCCCTACCATAGTTAGTAGTTACTGACCAGTCTCGCAATAAGTAAGGTATAAGATTTGCGTACCTACTGCTAAGTATCATGTTATAATCTGTGGTTCAGCCATCTTCTATTTTATCAGAGGTCAAAGATAAATAGACACATAATTTTGAGCACCCCTTTCTCTATAAATGTTTCTCATAGTGTCGAAGGTTAGACAGGAGTCGCCAACAATTTTAATCAATTCATTTTTTGCTAAGAACCTATCTTGACTTTTGGGTATTGATAAACCTATAGAACTGTAGATTCAAATACAAAAGAATGAAACTACTAAACTAGGTTAAAATTTACAAGGACTTGAATACTTTTAAGTAAAATTACCTACTTAAATAAGAAAAGAATATACGAAAACTTAGATTTATGTACTTTATGTACAGTTAATAAGAAATGAAAAACAATAACAATGTAGCTAACCACACATATGTATTTAAATATTTTCAGTCTTGACTCAATCAATCTACGTCACAAAAATAAAAGTTTTAATAAAATGTTTCTAATCCCTGCTATCTATGAAAGCAGGGGTACCAAACAGGTTCACTATCCATTCAAAAATAGATAAATAGACTTAGGGCTCGTGGGATAACATGGACAATGGGACAGACTAGGGGACTGATGCGAAATTAAATCTTGTCTATGGAATCAAATTATTTCTCACGATGGTGGTCACAGGTATTTAATCACTGGAAGTAATTTGGTAGTAGGTACTACTTAACCTTGGTATGTAATGTACTAAGCATATGCAAATATGCATGTGCCCCATGTAAGTTCAACTGGTTGAAAAACTACCCGCGGTTTCGTCCACGTGGTGGTTTTTCCTTTTTCCGTTGAGAAAATATTCTACATTATTACTAAGGCATATTTATTCCCAACTAACGGCCGCCCGCGGCTTCGCTCGCTCCGTTCGCGTAACTTTTTCGGGATAATAAGTTTTCCCCACCAATTTTCAGCTACATCGGACCAGCCGAAAATATGAGACCAAGGGAAAAAGGGATTCATTTTTTTATTATACACATTTCATTTAAATCGATCTAGGGGTTAGAGTGTGATTGAGCCACAAACATCGTAACTATCGCATTTAATTGTTATAAGGATTGAGTACTAAGAAAAAAACTCCCCAAATTACACCTAAAAGTAGCAGCGAAAATCACTTCATAACTTTATGCAATCTGAAGTCAACTTCCGTCATTTTTTCCTAAAACCAAACAAGTTTTTTATTCCCCAGTCCCGATCTATTCAACGCCCATATGCCGTACTTACTGTTAACTAATCCATGCCCAGGATGACACATTTGAACCATGTGTGAACTTTTTGCTGCTTTTAGGCGCCGTTTAAAGGCTATTTGTAATATTGCTTCTAATTTATCAATTTGATAAGGATTGAAGTACATTTATGTGATTGTCGCATTTCGGTTTTGGACTATTTTCGGATGAGGCCTAATGGTTGGTATAAAAACTTTTCAATGTAGGAGAAAAATGTGATAAATGCAAAAGTTCTTAACCTATCCTAGTATGTAGTAGTAGAACTCTTTAAGAAGGGCTCGACCGGAGAAGTACTCTACTACCACCATGCCTATTTCTGCCGTGAAGCAGTTTGCAGTGTTTCGGTTTGAAGGGCGTGGGTGCCGGTGAAATTACTGGCACGTGAGGCAGAACATTTGTATGACTGAAATTTATTTACGCAAGGCAGTGCATCGTAAGGCACGTTATTGAAGTGCGTGACCTACGAGGCAATGCTTTGTTATAAGCGATGGTTACCACTTACCATCAGGTGGACTATCAAGTACTTGTTCCATTAGCAAGTTGCATAAAAAAATCCTAGACATTGCAACATTATGCAATAAAATTTGCGAGCAAGAAGATCAACGAAGGTTGTCTACCCCTTTGTAATGGTTATTTTGCGAAACTCCCGAGCATAAACTGGCTTGACAGTAGCCAGCGTCTTAATAATTCCCCAAAAAAACACCAAAATCCAAACAGCAAACTCAAAGCTGTTAAGTCCCAACAATAACTTCGGGTCACCTGGTCACTACCCCTAAGATTAATGTCTCAAGACTATAGAACTCCCCCGCACATGGCCTGACATTTCAACCCCTTTTTTTTTAACTTCCTTCCCTTATTATTACCGTCTTATTATAAGCACGAGCCAAGGAAAGGTGTTTATAGAAAGCTCCGGGAATTAATTTTTCATCGTTGGGGCAATATTCATGCTTTAGTAGTTCGTATAAGTAGGGAGTACTTTCATTACATAGCTATTATAAATGGGTACTACATAATTGTAGGGATTATTTCCTTTTATAGGAAAGAACATATTTATTAATTTGGATAAATGAAAGAAAAAGAAAAATTATTTATTTGCGACACAAAAAAGAAGGAAACTCCGGTGTGAGTGATTTTCTTTTTTGTGAATACTTAAAATAAACAAATGAGTAAGTCTCAATTCGTTTTTTTTTGTTTTATGTTAAGTTATCGGATAAATTCTTCATTGCATGAGTCGATTTCAAAAATTATTTTTTTATCTGGAAGGTTAAACTTCCAGATTGGCCCATATAAATTTCTCCAAAACCGGTTCAGCAGTCTCTTTTTAAATTTCACTTGTTCTACGTTCTATTAGGGTATCCTACTTTTTACCTGATGTAAATATAGAGAAATTGCACCTATAGGATTAGTAACCCAAGCTTAAGCACTATGTTTAAGTATTTGCAATGTTTTTCGCAAAAGTTTCCAGCACCATACCAGTTCTGAAGGTCACAATTTGAATCGGAACAACTTTTCAATAAATATAGCCATAATATCTCAATATGAAACGTGATGCGTGCAATTGAGGCCTCCCAAGATGATTGTTCGATAATGTTTCGCTCAGTGAATGGATAAAGGAATCTCTACACCAAAGAAACTAGCCCAGTGTTGTAGTATTCTAAAATAAACGAATCAGCACCACGCACGGCCACACGCGTCATGCATCTCAGTAAAAAACAGGCCTTTGCAATGCAAGGTGTTTTACCCATGCCTCTATTTGCGGGACGCTATAGTGCCTGGGACAGGAATTTAGATGAAATAGGCTTGCCCAGTACCTATTCCATCCTGACAGCTTAGTCGGCCTAATCCACAGCAAAGACATTGCCAATACGTGCGGAGGCGGAGCTGAAGGGAGCCGCGGGTTTCCTTCACCGTTTGAGAGCACTAGCATTGGGTAGGTATAGGTACAACCACCCAACTGAAGTTTCAACGAGGCTGTTTCAGAAGGGTAGTTTTCTAACAGCGGCGAAGGGTTTGCAAACTGTCACGTGTTTTGAATACCTACTACTGCAAAATGATGTGGGTAGGGTAGGCTTTTTTAACGTGCCCTACGATGCCCTGCCCTTCGTCCATCAACTTGAGGCATACAGATGTTCAGCCTCACGTGCTTGTAAATTCACCGGCACCAACACCATTCAAACCGAAACACAGCAAAGCTGCTTCACGGCAGAAATAAGCATGGATGGTAGCGAGAAATAAGCGAATCTCTTACTACCGGCATTTATTATGAGGTCGTTGTTCTAAGAGCGCCATGTCCAAATTGCTCCACTTCCCGATTGTAATAGCGTAATAGTTATTGCGTTCCTGCTAGTCCCCTACGTCGATAAAGTATGAAAAGATAATACATGATGACATCACCACTTTAGTTCAAAAACAGAAGGCTAGCAAATGCTGGCCACCAATAAAAATAGCTAAAGAATAAAGTTCAATAGTTTTGAATTTTATAATCCGATCCTTCGAATGTCAACGACCGTGCAAAATAGTGATGGGAAGTTCCTAAGAATGCAGTCCCGGGTTCCGGTCGAGTCCCGCACTGCAGTTCCTAAGACAGGTGATACGCCATCTGGCGGCCACCACGTGTCATCTACCGATTGCCAATTATCGGGATTTTCGGTTTCGCTAACGGGAGTCCGTCGAACATTTTAATGTGTTATTTAATTTGTTTTATCGATTCTTAATAGACCTTTCTGTCGATACAAAATTGATGGCGAAAAAGTTTACTGAGCTCCCTTTTTAAAGATAACCAAGTGTTAGACATGTGGTTAAAACTAAAGGGTACTTTGACGAAATCTTTATAAAGTTGGATAAGATAACCAGGGGACCTTTAAGCAAAATAACTAGTTTTAACTAGCAGGAATGTAAGGTTTTCAAATCAATACAAAATGATGCTAATACTCAGAATGAGCCCTCAAGAACAAGATCCAAAGTCAACGAACTACTAATAAATCGAAGTGAGGCGTCTACTTCAGCAAACTTGAAGTTGACCTTATGTTCGTTCCCATGACGTCATACCCAAATGTGCCGCAAGGAACTAGCCAACATACATGGATATCGATTTATCGTAGTCGGCGGGAGCGCGTGCGACGACATCTGCGACCCCCACGCATAATGCCACGTTGATTGTCGGGCAGCTGCGTGTGCGCAATGCTATGGGGGATGCACCTCTGTACTTCAAAACGTCATTTATCCACGCAAACCCACGCTGCACTTTCAACCCTCACTACCTTACAATAGAGCTCATTAGACAGACTTGGAAAGGATGCGCGTACTATTCGTAGAAAAATTGTATAAAAGTTTTGTTTTTATTTCGGATTAAATGTAGAGGTGATTATACCGGGGTTGTTTTGTAATTTCATACAGACGGGTGTTTTAATGTTAGTCGGCAAATGTTTCTTTTTATGTGAGAAAGAAATATCTGGTATTTTGATCGGTTTCACCTTTACTAACCAGCTTGGCAGGAAGATCTCTGTTCTTTGATAATAAAACACCGCTTCGAAATTATGTCAATTTATCTAGGTAACTAAGATATACTCTCAAGTACTTAAACCAATTTAGAGAAAGGGTCACACGAGCTAATTGCAAATAAACTAAAAACATAAAGGGCAATGCACTCCTAAAATAAAGCCACAATAGAAATAAACCCTCCTGAAGGGGTTACTGAGAAACACACCACATTTTTTAACAGAACTGGTTTGGTTTCTTGTTCAAAATGACTTGCATTTTGAAGTGTTGAAAAGGAAATTCAAACAAAGGACAGAAACATCATGTTCTTAGGATACCTTTCATTACAACATACGCACTAAATGTAGATTTAGTTAGAAAAATAAATATTTAAAAAGCAAGGATGCAAGGAGGATTTATAAATTTGTCATCTTTTTAACGCGTATTTTATGCAAATAAATACTTTGACGCAGACAAAAACTCAAGAATTATATTGTTAACCTACAACAAATTAAGAGATAACCAGGTCACCAAATAGACTGGACACCAATTTATTAAATTGAGTGTGGGTAGGACAGCTAACCACAACAAAGATATATCAGACAGAGTATAGAAAATTAAACACAACATTACTTTTTAAAGTAATGCAAAACATCTAATAAAAACCACTGTAACATTCAAAATATAACAATAACAAAAAAAATGCACTAACAAAGAGTCTTCAAAATCAGATCGACCTAATCCCGGGGTCAAAACACCATGGGAACATAACATCTCAAAAACACGGATGACGTCATCCCATCTGCTCGTGCTTACAAATTTGGTTACAAAAATAAGGGATAAGTAAGAGGGACATGCACCGATGACTTGCCTCCGTGTCCGAGTCAATGCAAGCCCCCTGTTTTTTAAATCGTGGGAATATCATTGTATACCTGTGTGCCACCCTTACGTTTAATTATGAAAATGCAATAAATTACAATCAGTATTTTGATTCCATTCACGCGTGATTGGGTAATAGGATGCGGGGATAATTTAAAACTCTAGTAGTTATCGTATATCAACATTCTAATTGTATTTTTAAGGATCATTAACTTTTGATCTAGGAATATTTCAGCCATGATTGATCAAATCAGAACATCCCTCAGTCGAGTCTGTAATTGGCTGTAAAGTTATATTATAAGATACATTAAGTAAACCTTAAGAGCTGTGGGTTTTGTTTTTTGTTATTAAATAAGTCCCTAAGCATTCAAAGTCAAAGTAAATTTATTGCTTGAAATACATGTCGAAAAGATGTTCAATAATAGGTAATTAAGTTTTCTATTATACAAAACTGACATTCAGATAAAACAAATAAGTAAGTAAAACTACAAAACGTCTATCAACGTGATATCATTATAAGATTGCTAAATACGAGTATGTTGCACGGTCACATTGAAAACATTAAGTCCCAAATCCCCAGCTACCTTGATCTTGATAGTTTGTCTTTTTGCAAACCATGAATACAAGTCATGTCACCTTGATTTCACAATCTGCAAAAACTTGAAAACGTTCGGCTTTTGAGGATCCTCGAAGGTCCCTTATGCATATGAATATTCCCACAGACCCATCAGAGCGTGACATAGATGGGCATCGTGCAATATGGCAGTCACGGATGTTAATTACTAAGCGATCCAATTATTACAATTAAATGCAGTGAGAACTTTGACACGGTCATGAGTCAGGATATTCACTGGGTCATTAGAACAGATTGACGGGCTAATGATAACACGAATTAACTCGTTAAGAGATTCAATGTTTTTGTTATTTACTCTTCTTCTTCCTGCCTTTATCCCACTTTATGTGGGGTCGGCACAACATGTTCCTCTATCAGCCTTTGCTCTTCTTCTTTGACCTGCCCTTATCCCACTTTATTTAGCGTCGGCACAACATGTTCTTCTCTTCCATTCTCTATCAGCCGTCCATTTATATAGTTTTTGTTATTTATTATCGTGCCCTAATTCAATTTCAAATTCAAATTTATTAAGCTAGGCGAGTCAAGGTGCCAGTTCCAAGCGACCAAACCTAGAAGAACTGGCAACAAACTGCGTGGTTCACTTTTTTGTGTATGATCCTTTCGACAAAACAAAAATATCTATATTTCTATCTATAATTGTAAAAAAACTGAAAAGGATTTTTACTATCTTTTAATGGAAGGAGTATGGATTTTGGAGATGTATTTCTATTTTATCAAATGTTGAAACCGGAATAGATTATTCCTGTTTTGACTCCTCGTTTTTTTCTGCTCGTATTATTCTAAATCGATAAACAATGAACAACAGTCGGACGTGGCAACAGATAAAATTAAACCCATAAAACATAAAAAGCCATAAGCGTAAAATCGATTTCAAAATACGCCATGTGGCTAATATTGATAACTATTTAAAACCCACATACGTATTGACGAACTTGCTATATTTTACACCAGTAACATTTAGAAAGATACGGGGCCCTGAGTATATTTTGTACTTCTTTAACACCCGTATAAAAGATAAAAAAAGCTTGTGGTTGTGGTAAAAGCACGTGTTGTAACTATCAGCCATTGTTCTTGTCCTTTAAACGATTTTATAGATGTTTTAAAATTGTCGACAGGTTTGTTTTTTGGGGTCACCCTTTTATCATACACAATACTCAATACATTTATTGCATAAACATGGTTTAGTTTAGGTACATACATAGTTCTTAGGTGTAAGTCAGTATCACATGGACCCTGTGAATCATTTCTATTCCCAGATATTAGTACAAATACTGTGGTCAACCCACACAACACAATCTAGCCCCAAATTAAGCAGAGCTTGTACTATGGGAACCAGATAGCTGATATGATATTTAGATACATTTTTTTGTAAACTTGGAAACAATCTAGGCAGAGAACAAACACCTGCGTTCACGTTCGCCACACAAACATTTGTTCTTTGTGAGGATCGACCGAACCCACGACCTATGGCGCAGAAGTCAGAGCTACTACCAACTGAGAGGCCAGGCCAGTCAAATATTACAGACAATAATTTAAAGAAGAAGACGCATGTGCGTTCAAATTGACAAGGCAGCCATTACAGAATTCATGGATTGAGTGGAGGGAAGGGAATATTGAAATAGACCAATCGCAGCTAGTATTATAATAAACACTTGACGTCGGGCAGCATCCATTGGTGAGAAATATGGTATCGAAAACAGTCCAATTTTAACAACCATAGTGTAATCGCGAACAAGCCCTAAATTGAAGTCTAGTTATACTATTAATTAATGTTCTTTTATAAAATAACAAGAATGCATGTGCTAACTGCAGCTGGTCATCATTCGTATAACTATTTTTAGCTATTTCCTGTAGAATAGGAAGTATTTCTAGTTTATTATTTTAATAGCGCGTGTCGTTGCACGATTATTAGCACTTCAGCTAGAACTGCCTTTTTACTTATATTTATAAATAATATAAAATAAATATTGTGGACTTAACGACTTCTACTATAGGACCCAGATAACTGATATAATACTTTTTTCTAAGAATATATTTCTTTGTGAATATAACTTAGAATACAATATAACACCCAGACAGAAAACAATAATCTGTGTTCAACACACAAATATTTGTTCACGATTGGGATCGAACCCACGACCTACGGCACAGAAGGCAGATTTACTATCAACTGAGCTGAGCGAGTGAGTGTTTAGGTATACTACTGAGAGAACGACGTTAACGTTTTCGAAAATGTATTATCTATAATTTACATAAAAATCTATTCTTTCCCACTGCTGTGCAAAGGTCTACAGTGGGAGAAAACAAAAATTATTACAATATTTGTTAACCTACTATTCATGTACACTGTATTATTCAATATTGCTGCCCAAAACTTATGAAACCGGCAACCAAATTTGCATCCCAGAAATGTGGGGAATGAGTGCGACCTATTTTTAATATTATTTATAAGATCTTTTGTATCACCATTGAAGCAAATAAATGATTTATGTTAACCTAAAGTTGTACTCTAACGACTAGGTATTCGACGTCTGTTCAAAAGTTTCCAAGCTGGCGCATCTATAGCAAAAACCTCATTTAAATAGCTGGAGGGTAATGATATCCTCGGTGCATAAGTAATTCCGAATGCACCGGGCTGACAGGTCGTAACTTCGCAAGCACGCGCCAAGATAACTTCCTTGGAATATGTGGGTGGGCATGAAATAATTTAATTAATGTGATTATAATAATTGAGTTAAAAGGTACTATTATGATGATGATAATTGTGTCTTATGCAAGACAATTATTTGTTTTAGGTGATTGTTACAAACATAAATAATCCACAAAAGTTGATATATTGCTTTCTTAGAAAGTTCCCGGGATCCCGGGATTTTACGCAACTTTAAGAGTCTTCTACACGGTAAAATGTCGTTAAAACATGAATCTAATAAAATACTGATGTTTCTATAAAACTTTGATGAACTTTGACACGAACATAAAAATCCATGTTATTTATTCATGATTGGCAAAAAATACCGCTACCAATGCGAATCTGCCCCGCTTCAAGCCTTCAACAAAGGGAATAGGTTTAGGCTGTTTTATAAGAAAAGAGGCCGAATAAAAGCGTTCCCTCGATGTCTTGTGCTCCCCTTTTGAGTAACAATGTTACGTCTGGCAGGCGTCATACCAGCTGGTCTATTCAATGATTTTTGGATAAAAAAAAATAAAGAACCGGGGTTGTCTCCACGTGGTCGGAAGTTCGACTGGTCCTCATAGATACAAGTTACATCTATTGATATTTTAACTGGTATAAAATAAAGCATAAATTATTCATCAAGTCAATTACAATTATACGCTTTTGCTGAAAATGTCAGACGCAGCGTTGACACAAAAACGATGGAACCATGCCTTTATAAAAAGGACTTAGACAAAGCAATTGCTAAGGACAGTTGTTACAATCGTGTGAAAGTAGTGGTTCAGTCACTCCAATTACCCCGGCATTCATAGAAGAGCTCTGTTAGATAGAGCTGTATGACCTCTGGCTATCGATATCGATGATTTGGCTTTAAAATTACCAAGACCATCGTCCACGACCATACCAAGATCAACACGTCAAGATAAACAAAAACGCAGTACCCGAATAAATTACGTGTACATTCGTAAAACTTGGTTTAAATAAAAGGTTGTTTGGAACCATTTAACATACGTAATAAAAATAAAAGAATACTATTTGGCCAGAAACGATTTCAGAAAAAAGCAAAACATAAGCTGCAATTGTCACCAAAAACGCAGAATAACAATTAATGATCACCAGAAACGAAATGGCACTATCACTTGCATGTTCCGTATTACGCGGCTTCGAAAATTTATGGTCAAGCTCTATCCTTAGTTTTATCGACAAAAGGGCATCCTTGTGTTGCACCTTGCCTGCCATCTGCCGCGATGCACGTGAAGCAATTAAGGCTTCCATCGGGGGTGCCACCCTCGGTAACCTGGTCGTTTACCTCCAGGTAAGAGGGGTTGCATTGCGTGGTCAATGCACCAGCACCTTTTCTCTCACGGTACAACAAAGGCCTGTTCGGCCAAACAATGCTTGTTGGCTGAGATGAGGTGTGCATCTCGTTATGGTGATTAAATATTTGAAGATGAAATGTTTCACCTCATGAATATATCTGGAAACACATTTGTTTAGGCTGTTGTAAGCTCGGCGGTTCATGATCACCTAAAGTCTTCATTATAACGCGACAAGTCTTGAATGGCAAAATGTAGCTAGTTTAGGCTTTTGTAGACTCTCTAGATTATTTTGCATTCTGTTAGACTCTGGTTGATATGACTTACTTATCTTCTTTAACAAATATCAAAAGCTAATTTCAAAATGACAATTTAAAACTTTTATAATTTTTATTTAGGTGGTAGGGTTTCAGTTACGTGGGACCACGTAATCTATTCATTTTATCTTAATAGGGTACCTAAGTAACGAAAAAAGGCATTTGCTTTAGCTATACGAATCTAGACATAAACCAGTAATATTTGAATGACTTCATTCATCTCATGACTATGTAACTAGTTACGGACGCGCCCACACGAAGCTTAGTATGGGGCCTTGATTTGAATTTCAAGGTCTCCGAAAGCACGCCGAAATATTTAACAGTTGTAAGACGTTACGTTTGAAATTGCGAGTCTGAGAAGAATAATCACTTCCGTTTTCATAAGATTTCGTTTCTACTTTAGATTTTCAAGGATCAAATGAATGAATAGCGCTGAAAAGATTTAACCCCCCTTTAGGATGAATCCTCTACATTTATACTAGCTTTCTGTCTTTCCTTTGTGCTATTGCAGACTATAATTGATCTCTGTGCCCAATTTCATCCAGATCTATTCTGGCGTTATGGAGTATCATGGATGTTTGATAGTTAATCCATCCATCTATCCAAACTTTCACATTTATAATATTAGTGGGAAGTGGGATTTGGTTTGAGGTCAAAATCAAGACAAACAAAATCATGGACAAGCTGTTGGACGTATGTCCAACAGCTTGTCCATGAATAGGCATGAAGAGTTAGTATCAAATCACATACTTTGATGATAGGATGGGCAGCAACACCTTACAATCTACATCGAAGGTAAAAGATACTCAATATCAACACTGCGGTCATCAATTCGCCGACTAAGCATTGTGTGGCGACTACCGCTAATGCCCTAACTTATACCTAGGATTTCTGTAACTGGGGAAGACGGTAAAGTAAATGAATGGAGTTGAGATTTAGCTCGCTCGATATTGTCGATTTTACTTCAGGATCTAAATAAAACCTCTCATTAAAACCTTTTCCTCCGCACGATGTGGAAGTTATGGCTTTATATGAAGGAATGTAAAAGGACTGGAAGCTGTAAACCTATTTGTAGTTCTCTAAATTCCTTCGTGCTTGCCTTAGGCGTTCGTGTTATACTTTAAACCTAGGTCCCTAACTCCATATTCGTTGCGTGTTTTCTTGGTTCTTTCTTTTTCACCTTCCCGAGGTCAACGACCTACTTTAAATTTATATTGCTTCAATAATAACAAATATACTTTGAATACAATATAATACCCAAATAGAGGACAAATAATTGCGCTCAACACACAAATATTTTTTCTCGGTGGGGATCAAACCCACGACCTACGGCGCAGAAGGCAGAGCTACTACCAGCAGTACCAGACCAGCACAGCTGAGCCTATACATATAGTTGATCATGATTACATAAATAAATAATAAATAATGCGGACAATCCACACAACACTATCTAGCCCCAAACTAAGCAGAGCTTGTACTATGGAATATACTATAGCTTATACTTGTACATAAAAGTTCAATGTGTAGGAAAGCCTACTCGAATTCTATACTGAGTTCAATGTTGCTAGCCACCATCTTTAACAAAAAGTCGGTAGGTATACAAGGTAGGTTGTACTGCCTGTACATGTCTTGAAAAGGCCTCTGTTCAAGGGCAGGATTCCTTCGTAATCTCAAGATTCCGGTTGTGGTTTACATTAGCGTTCGCATCGTATCCTATACATTACTTCATTGGGTGACGTGAAGAATATAAACGATTTTATTTTATTGAAAACGAATAGGGGCGCAATAGGGTAAGGTAATATAGGTAACTAGCGGCTGCCCACGGCTTCGCTCGCCCCGTAGCCGTTACGCCCCGTTGATTTTTCTTTAAAAAGCTTTTCCTCTTTTTCTCCGCTTAGGGAAATAATTTTCCAATTTCCTTTCTTAGTGCACCCCTATGATATAAAACGAACATACCCTCCAAGTTTCATGCTTCTAGGACTTACGGCTTAGGCTGTGCGTTGATTGTCAGTCAGTCAGTAACGAAAGAGTTTTATATATTTAGACTAGCTGTCACCCGCGACTTCGTCCGCGTGGTTAGTATAAAGTCATAGTTTGAGTTCGTTTAAAAGAAACTATTTTATGGTGGAAAGCGGACAACTATTGATATGTTTTCACTGTTTTTTGCGTATTTTTTGAGAGTTATTTTTCGTGAATTTGCCTTAGTGGCTAAGTTGGGTTATGAATGCGTTGGTTTTACATGACCAAGTGCTGGTTACCTTAGTTTTGAGTTTGCATTCAAAACTATATAAAGTGTGTTCGAAAGATGGTAAATGCTGTTGTAGCCGATTTTCTTCAGCTGTGTTTAGTTTTGGTATGATAGGTGCTTCCCGCGATTTTGTCTTAGTGGTTATCATGGGGTTTTTTGTAAACCTTTGTGTGTATTCAAACCTGGTGACACATGCTGCGGTAGCAGAATTTTTTAAATGTTTTTTTTGCGTATTTTGTAAAGCTCTTTTTCGTGATTTTGTTTTAGTGGCTAATTTGGGCTATCGTATTCGTTGGTGTATAATTGAATCTTGTTTTTTTAGTTTGACATGATCAAATGCAAGTTACCATCGTTTTGAGCTTGTACTTTAGAGTGTATTTGAATTTGAAGGTGAGTGCTGTTGTAGCCGTTTTTTTTCAGCGGTGTTTAGTTTAAGTATGATAGATGATTCGCGCGGTTTTGTCTTGGTGGTTATCATCGGTTTTTTTGTAAACATTTGTGTGTATTAAAACCTGGTGACAAATGCTGCGGTAGCAGAAAATTTTTTAATGTTTTTTTTTGCGTATTTTGTAAAGCTATTTTTTGTGATTTTATGTTATATTAGTGGCTAATTTGGGATTTCGTATGCATGTTGGTGTATAATCGAATTTGAATTTTTAATTTGACATGACCAACTGCTGGTTACCATAGTTTTGAGCATGTACTTTAGAGTGTCTTTGAATTTGAAGGCGAGTGCTGTTGTAGCCGATTTCTTTCAGAGGTGTTTAGTTTAAGGTATGATAGATAATTACCGCAATTTTGTCTAAGTGGTTATCTTTGGTTTTATAGTAAACCTTTGTGTGTATTCAAACCTGGTGATAGATGCTGTGGTAGCTGAATTTTTTTTTTTTTTTGCGTATTTTGTAAAGCTCGTTTTCGTGATTTGTTTTAGTGGCTAATTTGGGCTATCGTATTCGTTGGTGTATGATCGAATCTGGTTATTTTAGTTTGACATGATCAAATGCAAGTTACCATAGTTTTGAGCTTGTACTTTAGAGTGTATTTGAATTTGAAGGCGAGTTCTGTTGTAGCTGTTTTTTTTCAGCGGTGTTTAGTTTAAGTATGATAGATGATTCCCGCAATTTTGTCTTGGTGGTTATCATCGGTTTTTTTGTAAACCTTTGTGTGTATTCAAACCTGGTGACAGATGCTGCGGTAGCTGAAAATTTTTTATTGTTTTTTTTTGCGTATTTTGTTAAGCTCGTTTTCGTGATTTGTTTTAGTGGCTAATTTGGGCTATCGTATTCGTTGGTGTATGATCGAATCTGGTTTTTTTAGTTTGACATGATCAAATGCAAGTTACCATAATTTTGAGCTTGTACTTTAGAGTGTATTTGAATTTGAAGGCGAGTTCTGTTGTAGCTGTTTTTTTTCAGCGGTGTTTAGTTTAAGTATGATAGACGATTCCCGCAATTTTGTCTTGGTGGTTATCATCGGTTTTTTTGTAAACATTTGTGTGTATTAAAACCTGGTGACAAATGCTGCGGTAGCTGAAAATTTTTTAATGTTTTTTTTGCGTATTTTGTAAAGCAATTTTTTGTGATTTTATGTTATATTAGTGGCTAATTTTGGGTTTCGTATGCGTGTTGGTGTATAATCGAATCAATTTTTTTAATTTGACGTGACCAACTGCTGGTTACCATAGTTTAGAGCATGTACTTTAGAGTTTATTTGAATTTGAAGGCGAGTGCTGTTGTAGCCGATTTTTTTCAGCGGTGTTTAGCTTAAGTATGATAGATGATTCCCGCAATTTTGTCTAAGTGATTATCATTGTTTTTTTTGTAAACCTTTGTGTGTATTCAAACCTGGTGACAGATGCTGCGGTAGCTGAAAATTTTTTAATGGTTTTTTTTGCGTATTTTGTAAAGCAATTTTTTGTGATTTTATGTTGTATTAGTGGCTAATTTAGGGTTTCGTATGCGTGTTGGTGTATAATCGAATCAGATTTTTTTAATTTGACATGACCAGCTGGTTACCATAGTTTTGAGCATGTTCTTTAGCCATTTTTTGAAGCGGTGCGGTGTTTAGTTTCGGTATGATAGGTGTTTTCCGCGATTTTGTTTCAGTGGTTACGGTGGGGTTTATGTAAACTTTTGTGTGTATTCAAATTTGGTGACAGAAGCTGCGGTAGTAGATTTTTTTTTACTGTTTTTTTGCGTATTTTGTAAAGCAATTTTTTGTGATTTTTCTTTAAACTATTTTTCCCTTTTTTCTTCTTTTAGGGAAATAATTTTCCTATTTTCTTTCTTAGTGCACCTTTGCTCTATAAGAGGAACACATCTTCCAAGTTTCATGCTTCTAGGACTAATGGTTTAGGCTGTGTGTTGATTTTTCTTTAAACCTTTTTTCCCCTTTTTCTCCTTTTCGGGAAAGAATTTTCCAATTTCCTTTCTTAGTACACCTCTACGCTATAAGAGGAACATACCCTCCAAGTTTCATGCTTCTAGGACTAACGGTTTAGGCTGTGCGTTGATTGTCAGTCAGTCAGTGAGTCAGTCAGTCAGTCAGTAACGAAAGAGTTTTATATATTTAGATTAGTGGCTAATTTAGGGTTTCGTATGCGTGTTGGTGTATAATCGAATCAGATTTTTTTAATTTGACATGACCAGCTGGTTACCATAGTTTTGAGCATGTTCTTTAGCCATTTTTTTGAAGCGGTGCGGTGTTTAGTTTCGGTATGATAGGTGTTTTCCGCGATTTTGTTTTAGTGGTTACGGTGGGGTTTATGTAAACTTTTGTGTGTATTCAAATTTGGTGACAGAAGCTGCGGTAGTAGATTTTTTTTTACTGTTTTTTTGCGTATTTTGTAAAGCAATTTTTTGTGATTTTTCTTTAAACTATTTTTCCCTTTTTTCTTCTTTTGGGAAATAATTTTCCTATTTTCTTTCTTAGTGCACCTTTGCTCTATAAGAGGAACACATCTTCCAAGTTTCATGCTTCTAGGA
Organism: Thera obeliscata; assembly: GCA_947578465.1. Lineage (NCBI taxonomy): Eukaryota > Metazoa > Arthropoda > Insecta > Lepidoptera > Geometridae > Thera > Thera obeliscata. Next base: position 6,025,827 of record OX387923.1, on the reverse strand, counting down.
CTAATGGTTTAGGCTGTGTGTTGATTTTTCTTTAAACCTTTTTTCCCCTTTTTCTCCTTTTCGGGAAAGAATTTTCCAATTTCCTTTCTTAGTACACCTCTACGCTATAAGAGGAACATACCCTCCAAGTTTCATGCTTCTAGGACTAACGGTTTAGGCTGTGCGTTGATTGTCAGTCAGTCAGTGAGTCAGTCAGTCAGTCAGTAACGAAAGAGTTTTATATATTTAGATGTACAGTTTAATCACGTTTTAAAATATTTGTTTACAACTTTGTTAAGTGTTAATCTTTGCCTACGCATTGCCTCGTAAGTCGTATGTCACGCACGTCAGGAAAGTGCCATACGACGCACTGCGTCCATCGACTTGAGGCATACAGATGTTCAGCCTCACGTGCCAGTAATTTCACTGGCACCCACACCCTTCAAATCGAAACAGCAATGATGCTTCACAGCAGAAATGGGCATGGTGGTAGTAGGTACTTCCCCGGACGAGCCACACACAAAGAGATCTACTAGGTAGGTAGTGTAGGTAGGTACTTCAATTGGTGTTGTGAATAACAGAATTATTTATTTAATGTCAAAGAATTGGGGCCCAAAAATGTAACTCCTAGGTTCTGCACAACATAATCACGTGGTTTGTCGCAAATTCAAATACCTACATAGGTAGTTTTTTTATGTCATAAGATGACGTGTTTTCCAATTAAATACCTAGAGTAACACCTAACCAGGTAAAGTGACCTACCGAAGTAGGTAGGTAGATACGTAGGTACTAACTTGTGGGTAGGTAAAAAGTCTCAGTCCATTTAGTTTTCTGTAGTCAGACCGCAACCACTACCTAGGTTGGTACCTAGTTAGGCTACCTGGTTGTATCTAGTAGTGATAGTAAGGTACGTTATGCAAGCAGGTAGGTACCTACCTTAGGTAATTCATTACCTAGTAAACTATAGAAAGCCCGGTAAATAATCCCGGGATTTTCATTCGTTCTGGCACATCACTAAAATAGTCGGGTACAACATGTAGGTTAGGTAGGTAGGTTACCATATCTATGTAGGTAGTTAGGTATAGGCCAGGAAATCATAGCTAACTAATAATTAGTTAGCCAAACATAGTATTAATACATAATTTTTGTAGTAATAATTATTTTCACTAAGTACAAAAATTATGCAAGCGCGTGATTTGTGTCAATCTAAATAAAATCAGTCACATCCGACAGTTACCTTAGTACCTACCTACCTACCACACCTACTGGATCCTGAGCTATCTTTCCAACTGGTAGGGAGATAGGTAGGTAGGTAAGGTAAGTATCTAAGCTACTACATAATAAAGGTAGAAATAACTAGGTAAAATATAGAAAGAAAACTTACTTTCTTCGGCGGCCGACACTTTCGTTCGCCTTACTCCCAAGAAAGTTGAAGGATGCATCGAAAATCCGATATTGCAAATCGTCTTCCTCATTACTTTGATATTGCATTTCTTACACACTAATTATCAACACGACGAAATAAACCACCCCGATAGTTATTTGACCTTAGAATCATCGTTGAATTGACATTTCAGAAGTTTGCACTCGCGAAAGTAGCGAAGAACATGACGACCTAACCTCAAAAAGTTACGCGAAGTTTTATTTTATTTTTCAAATTCGCTGCGGGCGCGATTTCTGCCGGCCGTGCGATGCGGTACGCGCGAGGAGCCGGACTGACTGGGACTGACTGACGGACGAACGACGACTGACTCGACTGGACTGACTGCTTGAGTGCTTGCTGGCTGAATGAAGCGTCAAACAGACGGCCGACTGACGAGACTGACTGACTGATAGAATGGACGTATTTTTATGTACATATTTTCCACACCCGTCCAATCATAAATAGGCAAAATACCGAGAGTAAACCAACCAAACCAGTGCGGTGGCATGCAGTTCAATATCGTAGAGTATTCAAAAAAGTTCGAAAACATGACATGTCGAGTAAACGAATGCAGCCTCTTTGAGACGCACTTAAAATCCATTCACCACACTAGTTCGAAAAAACTAGTAATACAAAAGGAGAAAATATAGCTGGGATAAAAATGCCATGTTTTTGAAGTTTTAACCGATTATCGGCTATACTAGCCTTACAGCCCAGTTGGTACCTAGCAGCTCTGCCTTGTGCGCGCATCATGAACCACTAACAGTAACTCCTTCACAATCAAAAATAGTGAAAAGAATTTAACCTTTGACGATAGTACATCTAACGAAGATGCTTGATATGACTGATTGACTGAAGATTAGACAAATGAGACGACAAAAATGCGTGCTGCTTGCTGTCTGTGTTGTTCGTTTGAAACAAGCCTACATCCTACACACATACACACAATCCCTACTTATGTTTTATACCTACACACTCACACACTGGTAGGCTGAACGACCGCACGAAGTCGGGTATACTTTCAAACTCCAAAATTGTTTCTTATTTTTACCCACGAGCTGGTATGCCCGAGCGTTGCTCGGTTTTTTTTTGTTTTGTTGATTATTAGATAACGTTGATTATTAAAACCAATAAAAAAAGATTTTCTAAAAAATTATCCCAGCTATATTAATCGATTAATCGCCCCCGAAACCTTCTGTAGACTAATTTTCATGAAAATCTCCGGAACTTTTGTGTCGAGTGTTTACGTAGAAGTTCAATAGATGGCGTTCTCCGTGGCACTAATTCGTGATTTCGACCACTCGGCAAGAGGAGGAGGAGAGGCGCTATTTTTTTTTATTATTAAAAAAACTTTTAACCCGAGTCATTTCTGAAAATGAAACCTAGCTAGATCGATTTATCGCCCCCGAAACCCTCTGTATACTTAATTTCATGAAAATCGTTGGCGCAGTTTCCGAGATCCTAAATATAATATATATATATACAAGATTTTCTCGTTTAAAGGTATAAGATTTATTTACACAGGATCTTTCATGTAATACTTAATACCTTTCACACATAATACTCTCACTCCTTACTACAGTTTATCAACATTCATAGAAATTACGCATTTTTTTATGAGAGTAACAGGTAGGGTTGTAGGCAATAAATATTGCACATCTCTCTAAGACGCACACTACGCCCTATGAAGCCAAAATTAGCAATATTTGTTGCCTACTACAATACTAATTCTAATTAAGTTTAAGTACAGGTATCTACAATACCGTCTTTACCATAAAGGCACACGGGGCCCGTGCCCAGGGCCCCCATTCTCAGGGGGCCCCGAAGGACCGACAATTCTCGAACACATTTATTCTCAAAACATTTTTGTCGGGCACACTACATTTTTTTCACAGTACAAGGCATTTAATACGCCATTATATCCTACTGTATTTGATTACCTATAATAAATAATCATGCTTAGTAAAAAAAATTTATTATAATTCGCTTTTATTACTTTCCAAAAGGGCCCAAAATTCTAGTGTGCCCAAGGGCCCCAGCCTAGTTTAAGACGGCCTTGGGTATCTAAGAATAGTTTTTGGTTTTGAAGTTTTTACCTACTCCTAAGGAAATCTTTGTAAGATAAATTAGGGCACATCGGGGTATGTTCGAATGGATTGCTAAGAAACCGTAAGGATAATTTTATCGAACGTAAGTAGGAGAACCTATAAGTATTAATTTCATTTATGTATCATATTGCGAAGAAGCTCTTATGGGTAGAAAAAAGTAGGTACCTATCCAAGAATAACTATTTACTTAATAATTTGATTAATTTTATTCTAGGGTAAAACAGATCAGCAACTTACTTCTCGCTTATCTGCTACTTTTTTTACAACTTGCTGTTTTAATAAGCAAAGTTACCTAGAACTTTACCAACCCAAATTTAGAAGAGAGAATCTAGTTTTTCCTAACAGTCTAATTCAGAGGTTCTCAACTTTTTTTTCTCATAGACCACATTCAACATTTGCTGGTTCTGGTGGTCTATGCTGCTTCATTTTCTAGTAGACAAAACCATGGGGATATTAAATCTCACTATAGACATTTTCGTTGCGGCTGAGTTTCTACCACGAATTAACAGTTTTCGAAAAAAAAATGGGAGAGATATGATTGGTTAATTAGTTAATCTACAGATGAAGCCAACATTTTAGTTCTTAACTATCGAAACCAGATACATTTTCGTGGACCCCCGCAGATGCATTGTGTATCCCGTGGACCCCTGGGGGTCCACCTGGACCACGTTGGGAATCAATGTTCTAATTAATAATTGAGCCTATTGCCAATAAGCCTATGCCATCCTATATGCCTATAAGTATATGTCAATAAGCCTATTGCCATCTCTATTTGTTGACATAAAAGTGACAGTGAGAAGAGACTTGTAGCAAGCAGCTAAAGTGTCCGGCATATGAATGAGGGGTAAAAGCTGTAGCAAATAGTAGTCTTAGGTACTCACACTTCTTGTTTGACAATGACAAAATCTTCCTCGACCACCGATATCTTTGCTCTCAAGACTTTGAGCCTCTCCATCTGAAACTGTTCGAAGGATTTCGTGCGGTCTTCTTCACCCATGCTGAAAGGAACAAAAATACTCAAATGATTATTTACTCATTGACTGGCCTCTCAGGTCAGTTGGTCTTGGAAGTACTTCTGCTGCTGTGGGTTCGATTCCCACCGCGAACAAATGTTTGTGTGGTAAACACAGATATTAGTTTTCTGTCTGGGTGTCATATTGTATTCTAAGTATGTATTAACACAAAACATATAAGTATAATATCTGCTATCTGGTTCCCATAGCACAAGCTATTGGAATTGGAACCAGACATAATATTGTATTCTAAGTATGTATTGACGCACACTTAAAATCCTTTCACCACACTTGGTTCGAAAGAACAAGTGACACGATAAGCAGAAGTAGTATGTATTACAAAAAAATATATAACAGCTATCTGGTTCAAAAAAAAAATTAAAAAGCACTTTATCAAAACGCTCAAAACAAGCATAAACACAAAAAAACATCAAGTTCTTGTGTCCGTCAGATTTTTTTATTTGAAAGATATTTAATAAGATGCATTCTTTAAACCAGTTTTTTTCACTTGTCTTGCTCTTTATGCGAGCACCCAAGATCTTATTCCAGTTTTTGAACCCCAAAAATACTATTTAATGATCGCTTCTTATGCCAGCCGGTACTTACTGACAGACCGCAAGGTTCCGAAATTCTAGTTTTTAAGATAAAAAATACGCATCCTTACTATAAATGGTTGTCTGGAAAAGATCGCACCATACCGATAAGACCACCCATTGTACTTCACTTTAGTATTTTCGGTAATGTCCTTTTCTTGTAGTGTGCAATAAGTGTTACCTATCTATCTTTAATATTAATCAATCCGTTAACACTGGTGTAAGTATACCTACTATTTTTTTACTTTCATTGTGTTAAATAATTTTAAGTCTATTTACTCAGCACTATTAGGGTGTGATCTTTTAAAATTTAAGTTTATGTTTTAATTTTCTTTAGTTATTATTTGTTTGTTATTCTCGCGTTTCCTTTGTAGGATGTCCTATTAATCAATACATACTTAGATACATGACTGTTGGAATCTTGCTAGCTACTATAAAATGCCATCCAGTCCATGCACCCATGTCATCAACTACACTCGCAACTTTTTGTTTCAGCGCATCAATCTCTGAGAAAATGATGGATGTCGCAAATAGACACCACTTATTACGTAAGTGTAGTGCAGTCGGCTGCACTATAATGAAGTGAAATGAAAAAAGTTTTTTAATATCGGCACGGCACAGCACATTCACTCGCGAACCTATTGCTAGAGGGCAGTAAAGCACTTTTTGTAATAATTACTACTTAGGAAAATCTGCTTTTGGATTACCTATTTTAAGATTATATAATACTAGCTGCCTGTCCCGGCTTCGCACGGGTGGACATTTATTTTTTAAACACACAAATATAGCCTTTGTTACTCAAGGTGAACCTACGTCCAGCAGTGGACTGATATCAATTGATGATGATGATGAAGGAACATTCTATAACGTTTAGGGGCACTATTTTCTAGAACATTTTGTCCAAATCTAGAATTCAAAACCGTTTGCATGGGTATATTTGAGTATTCTAGATAATTCTGGATTACTAACGTTTGGATGCATTCCGGATGCTAGCCGAATAATTTCAGTCTTCGAATTAAATTTGATCATTCCAGAATCTCAAAGACGTTCTTTCCTCTAGAGCGTTCTTTCCTCGTCAAAGTCGAGAATTTTCAGAAAAATCCCTTAGCGATAGAAAGGGATAGACATATATAAGCCCCTACGTGATAGAAAGGGATAGACATAGATTTCGAAACTTTTGCCCCTTATAAATTAATTACACCTAAATATTGAATATAAACTATCCTATATTTTAAGTCCGACCATATTATAGGCACTTGCAAAATTTTATCAAAATCCGTTTAGTAGTTTCGGAGTTTATCGCGTTCCAAATTGTGACAGGAAAGATTTATATATATAGACTATGCTTTCCAAATTCTGTTATTGCTGTTGATTTTCTAATAAAGAAAATTAAAATAAAATAAATACCGAAAAAAAAACAACGGAATTAATTGTTGAGGGTTAACGATCGCGTCAAATAATTTAGCGACGGAGTAGACCTATTTAGACATATAGGGCACGTTATTGACGTGACCTACGAGGCAATGCTTTGTTATAGGCGATGGTTACCACTTAACATCAGGTGGGCCACATGCTTGTTGACGTGCATCCACGTGATTTTTGAATACTTCTCTAATTTAATTAATGTAATTGGTGTTTAAATGTTTAAATTAATTAATAATTATTATTATTTTCACAGGGCAAACCTAACCGTCCTCAAACTAAGAGGAAGAGGTTCTGAATTCAGTTGTATTTTTTTATGTTTGGCATAGTCACCACAGATATCGACCCCAGATTGGTCCCATAGAAATTTCATCAAAATCGGTTCAGCAATTCGGCCATGAAGTCGGTTTCTCAAGTTTTAAAAACTTATATTATTAGCCAATATTAATCATGAAACTAGATAATAAATTAACTTGTTTTTTGAGAGTTTGCTGCGACACTAATTTGAAATTTGCGAATTCTATAAAAATTTTAAATAAATGTGTCGTAGGTGCTTAGTGCTTACCTACGACACATTTATACATTTTCAAATTTTGTTAGACATTCTTGAGCAGCCGACTGTACCTACTTACTTCAGGTATTGGAGGTTCAGGTATTGTGTACCTTAACTACCACTTTACCTTACCTACCAACCTACTGCTAAGGTTGTCAACCACATAATTTACTCTCGGCTATCTACAAGGAGCAATAACTTTTATATCATACTAGCGACCGCCCGCGGCTTCGCCCCGCTCCCGTTATTTACATCCGTTCTCCGTAATAATTTCTTTATAAAGTTGACTATGTGTTATTCTGATGTATAAGCTATATTATTGTAAAGTTTTATTAAAATCCATTCAGTAGTTTTTACGTAAAAGAGTAACAAACATCCATCCATCCATACTTACAAACTTTCGCGTTATTAGTAGGATTTTTCGCACTGCTACCAGTAGTTGTTATGAAAGCTTCTTAATAAGCTTTTTAAAAGAAAATGTATAGGTGCATGGATGGATTCGAATCCACGACCTTACGATCAAAGGTGCGAATATTCCCACGAGATTACCGTTTTGACCCCACTCTACCCTAATCAGACTTCTGTAGTAGGTAGGTACTGTAGTAGGTGGTTTCTGCTTTCGTAGAGCGCTATCTCTTTCTGACGCACACTGCGCTCTTTATAGCCGAAATTAGCCGATGTGCAATATTTGTTGCCTACTATGTACTATAGACCTACTTGATATACCACTACTAGGTAAGTAAGTTAGGTATAGGCACACCACTTTTGTTACGAAAAGATTTGCTCAAAATCGTTCTTCCTGGAAAAGAATAGGGGGGCCCTATATCCAGCAGTGGACTTCTTCAGGCTGATGATGGATGGATGATGATGATGATGATGATCTATCCTATTATGCTCGGGCACTCTGCTCTACAACTCTACCTAAACATCGACCGACCGACGACTCTAACTACCAATGTCCTCGATGTGACGTCACGCGAGCAGCGCTCAATACGTATGGAAAATAACTGTATATTATATTATAAGAAGACTATCTTTCTTCGATATTTCTATATTCGGAAAACAGGTGATAAAAAACAAATAAATAACGATTTCTTTTTAAAACATAGGCCGTTATTTATTCAAAGATCGAATTCGAAGTACAACGGAAGGACCAACAGTTAAAAATACTACGCCCATCCTATCTCTGCTGCCAGTTCGCTGCTCTACAATCTCCGATTTTGTAAATATTTGCGGTTTAGATAATCATAATCAACTGAGTAGCTTATGTTCTTGTCCTAAATGAATATTTAATATCATTAGACCACTCATTTGTGGTTATGTTTAGCTAGGTCACGCGAAAAATTAAATGTCGACATTATCGATCGTAAACATACCTTGGTTTCAATTCGTTCGCCATAAATTCCTCAAAAATAGGTATATCGCTAAACTATGATTGGAAATAATTGAATACCTTCAAAATAAAACGTCTCTATCAATAATTTACTTTAAATTGCACTCAAAAATAGGTAAAATAAATAAATAAATTGAGAAATTTAACCACGATTCGTTATTATTCGTTACAATCAAATAGGAACGTTATTGTCTCTCTTTTGCTCTAACCGTCTTCACAACTTGAGCGAGAGAGTAAACAACATAAACACTTCAACATGGCATAACGCCGCCATGTTCTTGAAACTTTTGCTCTTGTTTATGGTACTAGTATTGCTATATTTCCTGCTTACTTCTACTAATACTAATCGACTAAAACATTCGGTCTACGAACCTTTTGGAAATAACAATCTTGGTCAGCTCATAGGTGCAATAAATTATTTGAAATTTGAATTTTGAAAATATCTAAATAATGAGGGGGTTCCTTCGAGGGATTTGAAAAATTCAAATCAGTTAATTATTGTGATGAGACCAAAGGATATAATAAAACTAACTTAGGCCCAGTTTCAGGGATAGACTCTACCTATGTCTGAGTCTGAGTCAGAGTTGGAGGGGCACCACACTGGAACTTCACTGATATTTTTTATTTAGTTGTGTAAAAAATTCATATTTTTTTTAAATTAATTAATTATATTTGTCCATTTAGACAGTTTTACCAATGTCAAGTGAGGATAAAACTAATTAAATAAAATAACTTTTAGTCAAGTCATTATACAAGTTGGCCGTTGAAGTTATTGAACAAGCTTATGGCTTACCTGATGTTAAGTGGTAACCATCACCTATAACACAGCATAGCCTCGCAGGTCAAGCACGTTCAGAACGTGCCCTACGATGCACTGCCTTGTGTTCATCAACTTGAGGCCTATGGATGTTACGCCTCTCGTGCCAGTAAATTGGTGAGTCTTTTTTCGATTCTGTGCTATGGGCTCTCAACAAAAATTGTTCTCATGTTTTGCCACAAATATCAATGAAATATACCACTTAGCTAACTTGTTTTGTTGGTGGACGGTCTCAGTCACCTCAAAAACTTGAATTGTCTAACATGTTAAGAACAATAATTTATTGAACAATCAACAATCTCTAAAGATTATTTATAGATCGTTTGCAACGTTGTTTGCAGTTTTGTTTCCATTATACAAATACTTGTCAGCTTTCACTTAGTTTTCATATTTTATAAATGTTTTTATTTTGGTATTAAAAATACAAGTACTTGTATATAAATTATGTACAGTATTATCTTTGTATAATATTATTTTATTAAACAGACTAGCAGTTTATGACCAACGTATGAATGATGAAATAATATTTTCCGATCTTACTAACATATTACATAATAATAAAAAAATAAGAACTGGTTATTAAAAAAAAATCACAAGTGCAATGAGATAGAAACTTCGGAATTTGTGTATAGAGTGTTTACGTAGTCATTTAGTTCCAAAACTCGATAGTAGATGGCGTTCTCTGTGAAACATAATCCTTGAGTTCTCAGGTTCTCACAGCGCTTAGTTTTTGCTTCTGAGCAACAGATGGCGCTAGGAGTAATGATATTACGATAAAGTGGTTTGTTCTTAACTGGGAAAAGCCGATATTTCCTAAAAATGAATCCTAGCTAGATTGATTTCGTCCCTGAAACCCCCTGTATACAAAATTTCATGAAAATCGTTGGGACCATTTCCGAGATTCTGAATATATATTATATATACAAGATTTTCTCGTTTAAAGGTATAAGATATTATCTATAACATGTATTTAGTAACACAAGAACGCCAATGCGATCAATGAAAATCGACTAAAACTTATTACTATTTTGGAGCAGCAACTCTATAAAACAGACGATGATGATAAATGGTTGTCTATTCTCAAATTATTTTAGTATGTCAATGTCAATTTAATAGATGGGTTTTTTTTTTATTTACATTTTGTGCCGGGAACTTCGTAATCAATTTTGTATAAAATTGAAATGAAGTTTCGAAGTGTAATGATTGATGCTGGACCTATGCGGGAGTTTACGAGTAAATAAATTCAATTTAGCTCCATTTCATTTATTTTAAACTTTAAAATAAACTCTAGTTTTCGTATATTTTCAGATATAGTCACCACAATTTCAAAGCTGTCCAAAGAATGCATACTAAGATTGTCCAGCGATCAGGTTTACTTCATTGTATGCGATGAAAACAGTGGTCCAGCGCCTCCAATACTGTGGTGTGAGATTCCCCAAGCTATGTTCTTTTCGGAGTACCAGTTGATAGGGCTGGATGACGACCATAGGGACATTTATCTAGGTCTTAGTTCTGGTAAGTTACCCTATACTAAACTTGCTTTCGGCTGGCCTCTCAGCTCAGCTGCTAGTAGCTCTGCCTTCTGCGCCCTAAGTTGTTAGTTCTATTCCCACCGAGAACAAATATTTGTGTGGTGAACAGAGATGTTTGTTTTCTGTCTGGCTGTTATATTGTATTTATTCTAAGCAAGTTTAAAAAAACTATTTATGTAAGTATTTTAATGAACTATCTGGTTCCCATAGCTCAAGCTCTGCTTAATGTTTATTCAATTAATAATTATACATTGAATTTCCAGCCAATTTAGCGAGATCTCTAGTAACTTTAAAGACGGCGAAATCATTAAAAATGAAGTTGACAAAGAAACAATGCCCATGTCTCACCCTGGAAATAGAAATAGTAAGTACATAACAATCCTATCCTACCCATATTATGAACGCTTGCTGAAAGTTTGTAAGTATGGATGGATGTTACTCTTCACCTAAAAACTTCTGAATGTTTTTAGGGTTCCGTAGCCAAATGGCAAAAACGGAACCCTTATAGATTCGTCATGTCTGTCTGTCTGTCTGTCTGTCTGTCTGTCTGTCCGGCCGTGTCACAGCCATTTTTCTCCGAAACCATAAAAGCTAGACTGATGAAACTTGGTGAGTAGATGTATTCTGTGAACCGCATTAAGGTTTTTACACAAAAATAGAAAAAAATCTATAAATTTTGGGGGTCCCCATACTTGAAACTGAAACTCAAAAATTTTTTTTTCATCGAACCCATACGTGTAGGGTATCTATGGATAGGTCTTCAAAAATTATGTTGAGGTTTCTAATATCGTTTTTTTCTAAAACTATAAATTTGGGGGTCCCCATACTTGAAACCACAGAGCACCAAACACGCTTTTGCTTACGCAAAGTAGAGAGAGTATGATGACGTATTACTAAGAGAACCAGTGTCGCCAAACTCATACACGTAAAAACAAACACACATAGAAATAAAAGTTATGATTGGTCGAAAAAAAACGTTAAAAAGGACCTAAAACCAAAAAAATAATTTAATTGATAATAAACCTTAAAGCTATCGTGACATGGTTCTAAACTTAATAAAATAAACAGTGCTAAAATAAAATTCTATTCGCCAAGAGATGGCACTTCTCATTCAGTATTTTTTTCTTTTAGTCTCTATTTAGTTATAATAAGATTGATAATACAATGGCTGTTACTTTATTGACAACAAAACAAAGCTACTTGACGCTAGATGGCGTTATAGAAAACAATTCTGTTGGTCTTTATCCACAAGGTATAAGATTCATAATACAATGGCTATTACTTGACATAGCCACTCACTTAGTGATGTGCCAAGGTAGATACAAGACAAATGTATCGACATCGATGATTACCTACCTACTTCTTATCGTGTCACTGGTTTTTTCGAACCAAGTGAGGTGAAAGGATTTTAAGTGCGCCCCAAAGAGGCTCCTTTCGTGCACTTATTTAACACATATTTTCGAACTTTTTAAGTTCTATGGCATGCCCGGTTTCCTCACGATGTTTTTCTTCACCGTTTAAGAGCACTGGCATAGTGTAAATTAATTTTTGGGCAGTAAACCTCATTGGTTGGACTGGATTTAAGCCCACGACCTAAGGATCAGAAGGCGAAGCCGCTACCACTAGCCCACCAGCGCTCTCACCTACCTACTGATGTATAACGATCGGTAGCACGTCAGGTTATATATATATGGTGGTCGAAATAAAAAGCTTTTCTTATCTATCTTTCTTTATTTACCCAATCAAATGTTTACAACTCGTAAAATTGTATACTTAACTGTTTCAAATATTGTTTCTTTTTCTTCTTGTGTTTTCTTTTTCCTGTTGCATCGATACATTTATTTTGAATATCGGAAAACTGAAACCAGAATTATAATGTTATTTCTTCAAAATATTTCTGTAATTTTCATCTTACCCAGCCACTGTGGGCTATAAGAATAAGAAAAGAATCAGAATAATAACAGAATAATACATAAGGAATAAAATCATCACTAAAGCAAAAAAAAAGTCAGCTCCCTAAACCTAACTATTTATATGATCTGGGGGGCAATTCTCGGGCCGATCTCGATCATTTTGCAATTTTATTTTATTGCCCGAGAATTAGCCCCCAGAACGAATAAAGTATTCGATAGCACATTCATCACTTTATTGGGGTAGGTACAGCCCTAATTGAGTAGCGAAAGTTGAGATTTATAGAAACGCGACCTTAACGAATATCATTCACAGTCTATTTTTGTTTGATGGTTTGGCATTCTAAACAAAACCAATATAAGCAATAAAATAATACTAACCTGTGATACGATATGCCCCCTTTTGTTAAATTATTGGTTCGGCTATCGTTTTAGCACTGCAAAACAGCACAATACGGCATTTTTATATTTTTTCGTGTTTTTCTCAGTTACGTTTCTTCTGACAGACTTCAAACACGACTAAACAAAGGAGGGCTTGAAGTCTGCTGTACTGCGCGTACTTGGAGCGTGAGAAGGTCGTCTACATGCTATTTCCATTACTTCTTTATTTCGTGCTTGAAACTGAAACTCAAATTTTTTTTTTTCATCAAACCCATACGTGTGAGGTATCTATGGATAGGTCTTCAAAAATGATGTTGAGGTTTTTAATATCGTTTTTTTCTAAACTGAATAGTTTGCGCGAGAGACACTTCCAAAGTAGAAAAAAGTTGGTCCCCCCCCTCTAACTTCTAAAATAAGAGAATGATAAATCCAAAAAAAATATATGTTGTACATTACTATGTAAACTTCCAACGATATTTGGTTTGAACGAGATCTAGTCAGTAGTTTTTTTTTTATACGTCATAAATCGTAAACCGCAATTTACCTTTCGACGAACAACAAAAACCTTTATATTATGTTAATTGATGCTACGGAACCCTTCATGGGCGAGTCCGACTCGCACTTGGCTGCTTTTATTTTTTAATGAAACTGTACAGTAATATAGGTAGCTTATACATCAAAGATATTGTAACGGAGAATGGATGTAAGTAACGGGAATCGGGCGAGCGAAGCCGCGGGCTGCCGCTTGTAATGAATAATATCAAGAGGCTTTTGCTGGAAGGTTGGCTCAAGGGTCAGATGCAGAAGGCGGTGATCCTGGACACGGCACGCATTGTCCAGAGGTTCCTCTGTCTGCAGCCTTGACCACCGGTAGCTTGGGCCTAATCCCGCTGTTGGTGGCACACTGGTTTTTAAGGTTTTTATAATAATGTTTTTTTTAAATAACAACCATGAACCGGAAGGTGAAAAGTAGGACACGCACCCACCTGATGGGCGGAAGACATTATTAAGTATTAAGATTGCAAAAAGTTGGTCAACAGAAAAGGCTCAGAATCATTCACTGACACATGGACTGGCCTCTAGCTCAGTTGGTAGTAACTCTGCCTTCTGCGCCGTAGGTCGTGGGTTCGATCCCCACCGAGAACAAATATTTGTGTGGTGAACATAAATGTTTGTTCTCTGTCTGGGTGTTATATTGTATTCTAAGTATGTATTTACAAAAAAAAAAAAAATGTATTCAAGTATTATATCAGCTATCTGGTTCCCATATTACAAGCTCTGCTTAGTTTGGGGCTGGGTAGTGTTGTGTGAATTGTCCACAATATTTATATTTATTTATTTATTTATTTATTCTTCCTGGAAATGTTTATGGGGTGGGCCTATGTCCAGCTGTGGACTTCTTCAGGCTGTCCGTCTTATATTCTGTAGTATCTACAATCATCATCATCAGCTTGAAGAAGCTCACTACTGGACATACGCCTCCTCTATACATTTCTAGGTGGCTCTATGAGTCCTTTCCATCCATCCGATTTTCAAGCTAAAATCTCTTATAACAATGTTTGTAAAACCAGTCTTTCCTTATTTACAGCCTTCTTCAATGTCACAGCAGACAAGGAACGTGACACACGACATACCTGTGATAGTTATACCGAGGAAGCTGTGGTCTGACTTCGCAGAACCTCGTATACCAGATCCGGATGCAAGTATTCATCATTCATTCAGATTTCGGCAGATTTTTTATCATCCGCATTTGATGTGCGGGCTGGTTTTTCTGCAAGTAGGCCACTGGCGGCCCCACTGGCCCTTTTTGCGTGACCCTTGACACGTGTTGCTCGTACTTTTTTAGGTTCTACGACACGTCGGTTTCCTCACAATGATTTCCTCACAAAAATTTCCTTCACCGTTTGAGAGAACTGGCATAGTGCACATAAATTTTTTGACTGAAAAACTCATTGGTACACGATTGGATTTCAACCCACGACCTTCGGATCGGAAGGCGGGGGGGCTACCACTAGACCACCAGTGCTCTTCATCATTCATTCATCATATGCCAAGTCCACTGGACATACCTCTTAATACATTTCCAGGAAGAACGATTCTAAGCCCTCTCCATCCACTGACTTCCAGGGATATTTAATTTTGATGTTAACAAGTTCTCCCATTAGAACAGTTTGTTTTATCATTGTTTTAAGACTAATACTAGCTGATGTACCAAATATTTATTTACTTGAAAATCAACCACATATTATTCAAACATGAGTTGCCTTGTTCGTAACTAGTGAACGTACCTTGTCTTGCTTCGTAACCCGGTTACGAAATAAGAACTGTATGACAGTATTTTTTCTTTAGTTTAAAATCCCGTTATGAAAGAATTGAATTACAAAAGTTTTTTCTTAGTTTGTAACCGGGTTACCGGGTTGATGATGATGATGAAATGTTATATCTACCCCTAATCATAGATGTTATATTATACAGATATCAATAGAACTGCCCACATTAAAACAGCTTCGCACCACAATAGACCGCATGAGAAGTATGGCTCCGGAGGTGGTTATACGAGCATCAGCCGAGGGTAGATTGACCTTGCAGATCAAGACTGATATGGCTAAGGTGTCTACACGGTTTAAGGATTTGAGGGTGGAGAGTTTTGGAGGTAAGATTGAAACGGAGCCTCCCCGAGGTGCACTTGAAGTCCTTTTTTTTTATGTAACTATTATGGAACAAGCATATGGCCCACCTGATGTTAGGTGGTAACCATCGCCTATAACAAAGCAATGCCTCGTAGGTCACGCACATCAGGAACGTGCCCTACGATGTACTGTCCTGCGTCAATCAACTGGAGGCATACAGATATTCAGCCTCAATATGTGCGGAGCTGACTTATCTGCGGGTTTCCGCATGCTGTTTTCCTTCACCGATAGAGAGCACTAGCATTGTGTACGTAGAAAAATCCATAGGTACACGACTGGATTCGAACCGCGACCTTAGGATCGGACGGCAATGTTACCAATAGACCATTGCTCTAATTATAGTTGCTTAGTATTAATACTTTTTCTTATCGTGTCACTGGTTTTTTAAAGGCAGTGTGGTGAAAGGAGTAGTTTTAGTAGTAGTCGAGCTCTTTGTGTGTGGCTCGTCCGGGGAAGTACTACCACCATGCCTATTTCTGCCGTGAAGCAGCATTGCTGTGTTCTGGTTTGAAGGGTGTGGGTGCTGGGTGCCGGTGTTATTACTGGCACGTGAGGCTCAACTTCTATATGCCTCTAGATGCAGGGCAGTGCATCGAAGGGCACATTCTTGACGTGCGACAGACAGCGACCTGTGTCGGCGCTGCCTACAGGATTAGGAAACTGTGGAGCATGTAATACTGCACTGCTCCGCAACAGAAGAAGCGAGGTCTAAGAAAAGGCTCAAGGAACTGATTGAGTCTTGTCACCACCCGGTCCACTGGAACATTGCTGCCACCAACCCAAAGTACTACTCCGTTATTTTAAGGAGTTGGGCTGGCTGGGGAGCAATGCACTATACACCCCATCGCAGGACGTCAGTGCAGATGTTATTGCCCCCAACTCAATTAAGGGCAATGCTTTGTTATAGGCGATGGTTACCATTTGACATCAGATAGGTCATCAATATATTATGCTTGTTCACTGAACTAGCTTTTTAAATAATTATAAGGCAGGCTTATACACTCTTCAAAGCCACTCATATAAATGTCTTCCTCGTTCCAGGGCCCATAGACCACTCAGACTCAGAAACGGAATCACAAGTAAACGAAGATATCTCGCGAGTGTGCTACTGCAGAGTGGATTGTAAAAAGCTATCTATGTTCCTCAGTGCAGACATGATATCACACAACAGGACGGTCGCTAGTATTGTGCATAAGAAATTAGTGGTGTTGTGTTTGCAGACTGATGAAAATGTTAAGCTGCAGTGTTTTATAAGTGGTATTGTCTATTAGAAGAGTGTAAAACTCGTTAGGATTATCTGAATTGTCTACAAGACTTATTAGTGTAAAAAAAAAACGAGCTTAGTTTATGAATTTTTGAACAAAATTGGCTCACAACTTGAGGTACAGAACTGATAAAAATGCCTGTCTTAGAAAAATCTCCGTTGACACGAAAGAAGAACACTAAATCTTCATTAAAAATAAAATACAATAAATTGATCAAATCTTTATTTTACTGAAAATAATAAGTACAAAAATAACTATTTTTTTTTACATTTTCAAATTATTTTAACAGTACATTACACATTAAATTTCTTATATACTTACCCGTTTTCAACTGAGCACAAAAATGGAAAATGTGTGCTTCACTGTCAAAAAAGTGAACGATTGAATTATAATAATAATGATTCAAATTATTTAAACATACAATGCACATACAATTTCTGATTTAGCTGTTTTAAACTGATCACAAAAAGGGAAAAAGAGTACTTCAGTGTCTAAAAAAATAATAGAAAGCTCAAATACAATCAATACATTAATAAGTTAACTGGCCTTTGTTATTGTAACTGGCATGAAAGTTACCTCACCATGGCTTTTGCAACTGGCATGAAAGTTAAATGGCCATTGTTTTTGTAGCTGGCATGACAGTTAATTGGCCATTGTTTTATTAGCTGGCATGACAGTTAATTGACCATTGTTATTGTAGGAGGCATGACAGATAACAGGCTATTGTTTTTGTAGCTGGCATGAAAGTTACCCGGCCATTGTTTTTGTCACTGGCATGAAAGTTACCCGGCCATTGTTTTTGTGGCTGGCATGACAGTTAATTGGCCTTTGTTATTGTAGGTAACAGATAACTGGCCATTGTGATAGACGAAGTAGTAGAAGCCTCTTTTTTTACATGATGATCGAATTGTACCATACTTCTTGCAAAAAAAATTCATTTCATTTCATAGTTTTAGTAGCTGGCATGAAAGTAACCCGGCCATTGTTTTTGTAACTGGCATGAAAGTTACCTAGCCATTGTTTTTGTTACTGGCATGAACGTTACCCGGCCATTGTTTTTGTAACTGGCATGAAAGTTGACTGGCTATTGTTTTTGTAACTGGCATGAAAGTTACCCGGCTATTTTTTGTAACTGGCATGACAGTTACTTGTGACTCGTTTACTGAGTTTAACATCCGTGCCAACGGGTTCATAAGTACTTAAATAAATGTAGAATGTTAGTTTACACTGAACACAATGACTGAAAATAGGCTAAGAGCCATAACAATACGTGACTATTTTAATTGTTTCACACAAGCCTTATTCTTACAACTATGCTTAACCTCTGAAAGACTGGCACACTGGTTTATTGAAACTGGAATCTTCGATGTAATGTAACCTAGATAGAGTGTTGCATAGTATAAACGCAACGCGAAAAAATAGCACGAGTTTACAATGTTATCCTATCGAAAGAAATCCTATTTACCAAAAGTGACACTCTCCTGTTCAAATCTTACTGGGCTATCCCACACATCCGTGGCGTGTCAGGGATGGGGCCGGGCCGTCGATTGAATTTGAACCCTACATCTGTGCAAATTGAGTAGAATTCTCGTATTTGGCTCCGATCCAACCGGAGCTCGGCCGACGGGATATTGTCCTATATAAATTCAACTCATTGTGTGTACAGATAGGGTTCAAATTCAATCGTCGGCTCCGCCACGGCCCTGCCCCATCCCTGACACGGATGTGTGGGGATACACCTTTATTGTGGTTATTTTCTGTTCTCAAAAGCGAAAATTTTAGACATTTGCACGTTGGGTGTGGTCTGACCAAATAAGTCTCTCAAATACGATACATACAATGTAATCTTATTTTTCTGGCCATGATAAATCATCTATCATACTAAAATAAAAAACATTACACTCCTATTCCGTCGGGTAATAAGGCCTTGACACTTTGCCATTTAATGCAGTCAGCCGGTTATGTACCGGGCCCATAGGGTTACCACTATAACTAGAACATTTATAAAAACTTCCAAAGATTCCTTTAAATCTAAGAAAATTCCATGCTTTGCTTTCTTAGATATTCTTTCCAGTATACAGGACTTGTTTCGTCATCATCAGCTGGTAACTAATAACTCACTAATGAAATAATGCTTTAACCGAAGCTTTACTTAAAAAATGTGGAACTTATTTTTTAAAATAAATCAAAAATAATCCTGAACAGTCGATGACGAAAAAATACAACTTCGCTTTTCAAAGCTAAGAAAAAACATTTAGGGAATGATCCTGTATTTAAAATATGTAATGGCAACCCTATTCACATTTCAAAATTTGCGGGTAGTTCAACAGGATAGCTTAATATAGTTTATCTCCATAGGTATTCTGGAAAGATGTTTGATTTTCATCCCGCAGCGCTTGATGTGTGTCTCTTAACTGGTCTATCTTGCCTCTTATCTGATTTATAGTGTTATCGATCCATTGCATTGAGGACATGTGCGAATTCAAAATACGGCCGATTTGTACGATCTGGAAATAAAAATAAAAACTTTAATACTTTTATAATGAAAGTAAATTATAGACGCATCATAATTATTTTTTAACCGACTTCCAATCAAAAAGGAGGAGGTTCTCAATTCGGTTGTATGTTTTTTTTTTTTTTTTTTTTTTTTTTATGTTTGTTACCGCATAACTTCGTCATTTGTGAGCCGATTTGAAAAATTATTTTTTTATCTGAAAGGTACTGCTTCCAGATTGGTCCCATTTTAATTTTATTAAAATCGGTGTTGCCATTTTTTTTTAAATAATTTTTTTAATGTTTGTAACTGCATGCCTCCGTCATTTATGAACCGATTTAGAAAATTATTTTTTTATTTGGAAGGTTATTCTTACGTCCAGATTGTCCAAAACAAATTTGATTAAAATCGGTTTAGCCGTTTGACAATGAAGTCGGTTTCTCAAGTTTTTTAAACTTAAATTATTGCATAACATTATCTATAGATAAAACCTGACATAAATCATACTACTATTTGGAGGAAAAGCCTCTCAGCTCAATTTGTAGAAGCTCTGCCCCGTAGGTCGTGGGTTCGATCCCCAGCGAGAGCTAATACTTGTGCGTTGAAAACAGCTGTTTGTTCTCTGCCTGGGTGTTATATTGTATGACAACTTGACAAGTTACAAAAAAAATTGTAGAAGTATATTATACCAGCTATTTGGTTCCCATATTACAAGCTCTGCTTAATTTGGGACTAGACAGTGTTATTTGGACCATCTACACAGCTCTTAGAATAAGTAAGTTGAAGTGGCAATGGGCAGGTCATGTAGCTCGAAGAACCGACAACGGTTGGGGAATAAAGGTTCTCGAATGGCGACCACGAACAGGAAGACGAAACGTAGGGTGCCCACCCACCAGATGGACTGACGACATTGTTAAGATCGCGGGAAGTCGGTGGATGGAAAGAGCTCAGAATCGTTCTTCCTGGAAATGTGTAGAGGTGGCCTATGTCCAGCAGTGGACTTCTTTAGGATGATGATGATGAGTGTTGCGTAGATTGTCTACAATATTTAGAAAAGTAGCAGTAGAAGTAGAGCTCCTTGCGATGGGCTCGTCCGGGTGCGTACTACCACCATGCCTATTTCTGCCGTGAAGCAGCATTGTTGTGTTTCGGTTCGAAGGGTGTGGGTGCCGGTGAAATTACTGGCACGTGAGGCGAAACATCTGTAAGCCCAAGTTGATGGACGCAGGGCAGTGCATCGTAGGGCACATTCCTGACGTGCGTGACCTACGAGTCAATGCTTTGTTATAGGTGATGGTTACCTCTTAACATCAGGTGGGCCATATGCTTGTTCCATGAGCTAGTAGTATAAAAAAAAACTTACGGGATCATTTTCATCTTGACCTCTGTTGGTTTCATTCAAATGCTCTATTACTTCCTTCAAATCTTCTGACATCTGTTTTAGATTTGTGTTGAGGGACTCCGCTAGCGAATACCTGGATTTAACACAACACAAATTAGATTTTATGCATTGTCTATGTATAAGTCAAAGTCTAATATGTATTTTTTCAAACGTCTTAAAGCTAGGTGAGTCTTAAAGCCACGCGACCGAGCCTAGAAGAACTTTGATTTATCTGTAGTATTGTATTTTGTGCATTGTTTACAATATTTAAACTTATAGATTCTAGTAAGTCTTCTAGCTCCTTCTGTGGACCAATAAGTTTAATGCTGCCTACATTAAACTTATACATCAAGCTACTCATTGTTCCGGCATTCTCCGCAAGATTCTTCTCCATAGCTTCTAATAAGTCCACTAGTTTCTTAATATGTTGAGAACAAAGTCTAGTGCAGTCGATTTTTTAAGCAACTTAATCTCCGGTTCTCCAACCCTGTCTCTGGCATTCTCCGCAAGATTATTCTCCATAGGTTCTACTAGTTTCTTCTGTGGAGAACAGAGTCGAGTGCGGTCAATATATCAAGCAACTTACACAACTGTTCTCTCCGGTTTTCCAGCCCTGTCTCCGTCATTCTCCACAAGATTCTTCTCGAAAGGTTCGAGCAAGAGTTCTAGCTCCTTCTGTTAAAACAAAGTCTAGTGCATTCGATACATTGAGCTACTCACATTTGTTCTCTTTCCGGATCCCGAACCCTGTCTCCGGGGTTTTCAGCAAGATTCTTCTCCAAAGGTTCGAGCGCGAGTTCTATTTCCTTCTGTTGCGAGATAACGAAGTCTAGCTCGGTCTCGAGTTGTTTTTGCTCGTTTTTGACGCTTTGTACTGCATTGTTTAATTGTACAATCTGAAATTTACAAAAAATATATAATAAAGTCCGTCTTATAATAATCTCTCGAAAGATAATCAGTGTTTTATTTATTGCCATCTTTTTATTTTTGATCAGTGTTTAAGCAAATGCCTCAGAAACTCTTTTCGAAAAAAAACTAAAACGCATTTGATATTGTAACTAGCGGCACATAACTTTAGCACTAAGCGATACGCGGAGGGGATAGCTGCGCATGCATCGTAGTGTGCGCATGTCATGCACACTGGATGTGTAGATGTGTGCAATGTGTCCTATTGGTACAGAGAGCGGAGTGCGACTGGAGAGCCAATCAGCGCTACGCAGCCCGCCCTTCATACCGCTAGCCCCCCTCAGGTACCTTATTTTTGACTTCTGCGCAATAACGGTCAGCGCTTAAGTTATGTGCCGCTACCTATACTAACCATTTTTTCAAATGGTTTTTAAAAATATTTCTTTGAAAAGGTTTGTCTAAAATATTTACCTTTTCCCCGTTATTGATAAGCAGGCGATCCCATGCGTTTATTTGCGTAGCTTGGTTGATGAAGGTCTTTTCTTGGTCTTCCAGTTCTACAGTCCATTTGTTGATGAGTTCTTCTAGTTCAGTGAATGATATCGCGCTAATCTCTTGTGGCGGGACGAGAGGGGCGGTGCTGGCTGTTGAACTGGAAAAATAAAAAAAATAATAATAGCCATACTTATAAACGCAATTTAAATTTAACCACTGCTTAAAGTTAGCCCTGTTACTGTTTGTCATTACCCCCATTTGGTAAGAGATGGCAATAGTTTAAGCACTGTTTATCTTTTGGCATAGTTTTATAAGTAAGGCCATAAATATTTTGGACAATTCACACGACATTATCTAGCCCTAAACTAAGCAGAGCTTGTACTATGGGAACCAGATAGCTGATTATTATACTTATGTACAGTTTTTTATAAATACATACTAAGAATACAATATAACACCCAGACAGAGAACAAACATCTGTGTTCACCGCACAAATATTTGTTCTCGGTGGGGATCGAACCCACGACCTACGGCTCAGAAAGCAGAGCTACTACCAACTGAGCTGAGAGGCCAGTCAAAATAAATGTCAGTCCTTGTTTATACCTGTCCTTGCTTGTATCTGTATATTTAAAAAAAGCGGCCAAGTGCGAGTCGGACTCGCCCATGAAGGGTTCCGTAGCACGATGAACTACAAGAACCTTTATATTATGTTACTTGATGTAACATAATAAGGTTCTTGTAGTTCGTCGAAGATGTAACATAATAAGGTTCTTGTAGTTCGTCGAAAGGTAAATTGCGGTTTACGGTTTATGACGTATAAAAAAAAAACTACTGACTAGATCTCGTTCAAACCAAATATCGCTGGAAGTTTGCATAGTAATGTACAACATATATTTTTTTTAGTATTATCATTCCCTTACTTTAGAAGTTAGAGGGGGGGGGACCAACTTTTTTCCACTTTGGAAGTGTCTCTCGCGCAAACTACTCAGTTTAGAAAAAAACGATATTAGAAACCTCAACATCATTTTTGAAGACCTATTCATAGATACCCCACACGTATGGGGTCGATGAAAAAAAAATTTTTGAGTTTCAGTTTCAAGTATGGGGACCCCCGAAATTTATAGTTTTTTTTTTTTTTTATGTAAAAATCTTAATGTGGTTCACAGAATACATCTACTCGCCAAGTTTCATCAGTCTAGCTCTTACGGTTTCGGAGAAAAATGGCTGTGACATACGGACGGACAGACAGACAGACAGACAGACAGACAGACATGACGAATCTATAAGGGTTCCGTTTTTGCCATTTGGCTACGGAACCCTAAAAATGGCCTTCTAAACTATAATAATAATTGTAATTTATTTATTTAAACTTACGTTGTAGGTATCAGTGGGGGCATACCGGCAGTTGTGATTTTATTCAACGAAGTTATACCAGAGGGCGCTGATGATGCTATAAAAAGAAAACAAAATATTTATAAAATAAAAATAATGACACATGCCTAAATTTTGTTCCCAATATTATTATTTTGGTAAGGTAGGATTAAAATTTATTTAAGAAATTATACTGTTATTTTAAATTTTCAGTTTCAGAAATTTACTTGCGAAATGTTTTTTTTGACATTACTGTCATTAATTCAAATTAAGAATACAGTTAGACATGACTGATGATAAAACGAAAGAGGTTTTGCTCTACTATTGCCTACTGCTATGATCCCTTAGACAATTTAGATCAGGACCTGCCTTGCATGGATCTTCCCCTCTGCCAAAAGGTACAAGACTAATGATTCTGACATATCTAGCACGTTTATAAAAACCACTTCGTAATCGATCTTTACCAGTGTCAGTATCGGTATCGCGGTGAAAGGACCTCTTCTAAAATGCCAACATGTGCAGTTGCAGTGTGTAATAGGAAGTCATACACATCAAGCTTGTAAAAGGATGGTGTAACATTTCATATGTAATTATTTTTTTGCATAGTTAATGCTTTTTTCTATTAAAATAATGTAAAATTGTTGTGCGGCGTTTAGCTCTAGAACATCGATTCAGTATACGATTATACGAAAAAGATCGAATCGCCTCGAGTTTCCTGCCGTCAATTATCCGCATTTAATTTTCAACCTTATCACAAAATGAAATAGACTATAATTGCGAAATAATCTCTAATTGCCAAGCAATTTTAGTCACTAGCAAAAATTTAAAACTGTAACGAGACTACCTATGACGTACCTATGAACTCCCCACGAGACAGTTGGCATTTCAAAAATGAATTTTTGACCTTACTGATTTAGATATTAAGTCGATTTGGCTTTGAATTTTTCCAGACCTGACAGGCCCGAGACATCAAAACCCCGCCCTCCGGTAGCGAGACTAGTGTTAGAGGTGGATAAATGTTTACACACAGTTTTTTATCGATATCGATAAAAGCACGGGTGTTCTAGCGAGTAGCTTTGTCTTAGCTTTCTGATTGGTTGTGGGTTCAAATCCAGTCGTGCACCAACGGATTGTGTTGAAGTTGTAACGTGTTATTTTATACATAACATTACGTAGCCTACTTGTTTAATTTAATAATGTAGCTGTTGAACAATTTAGGAACTTAAAAAACTTTTAACTTTATACCTTGTGGAAAAACCAGCCCGCACATCAAGTGCGGATGATAAAATTTGCCAATTTGCGTATTCGGACATCCAAAAGCATAGCATTTGACACAAATTTAGTTCCAAACATTTATTTATCCCACCTTTTATAAGATGGATAGTTTTTGTGACCTTTTACCTTGAAAAACTAACGTAGTCATCATAGAATTTCATGTTATTTTTAAAATAACTTTTAGAACACCTTTATGACGGTGTATACGAGTTTCCAGCTTATTCGCTCTTATTCTGAGGTTGACCCCATATTGGTTCTAAAATGATAAGTTTATTTAGGCCAAATAAAAACATCGATATCTTTGATTTTAAGCTCAGAAAATTTATCAATCTCTATGAAAGTGTCAGTTTTGAGTAGTAATGCTGCCAACTTAATCAAGATGTAGTTTGTCGAGATTTGGGGTAAAAATAGGTTCTTAGTGCAAGAAATGAGTAACATACAATAAAGGATTTGTCCCTCATGGCATCATAGAGAGCTGGCTGTAGTTTTAGTGTTGTCCAGTCCAGATCAATTGAACGAAATGAACTAGTCTAATAATTATCAAAGAAATTGTTATCAAATAATACTAGCAATGTCACAAATTATTTATAAAATCATCAGTAGAATAAAAACACCCTTTCAACAAAAG
Organism: Thera obeliscata; assembly: GCA_947578465.1. Classification (NCBI taxonomy): domain Eukaryota; kingdom Metazoa; phylum Arthropoda; class Insecta; order Lepidoptera; family Geometridae; genus Thera; species Thera obeliscata. Next base: position 6,000,198 of record OX387923.1, on the reverse strand, counting down.
CTGCTTTAGTCTAGTTTTTAATAAATATAGTTAGAATGAAATTAAGTATACAGGGGTTTTCGGGGACGATAAAACGATCTAGCTAGGATTCATTTTTAGAAAATGTCTCCATAATCGTAAAGTAAATAATCAACTTTATCATAAAATCATAACTCCTAGCGCCATCTGTTGATTAAGTCATGAGTTAATGGGACAAAGAACGCCATCTACTGACGAGTAGTGGAGTTTATTATTATGTCGGTAAGATCGAAAAATATTAATATTTAATCAGTATGTAAGTAATTCGTATTTAAATATAATTCACAACAACAGTTTACCAATCAAAAAATACCGAGCGAAGCTCGGGCACCAACTGCTAGTAATTTTTATATTGTTTGTCTTGAACATAAATACCCGACGACCATTAGTGCCATGAAATCTAAAATAATATTCAGAATGAATATTTTAATAAATAAATCTTACTGACTTCGGAAGCCTTACATTCTTTCATACTTAACATAGGGTAAAATAAAATGATGATACGGCATCACTGTTGTGGTTCTCTGTATTTTGAATGTGTGTCACCTGTATATACAGTAAACTTGAACTAGTGTTAAAGATTTGTATTTGTGTGCGTTCATAACAACACAAATAATTGTTGTGTGTGTTACGATCGTTTGAATGTGTGTCGCTTTCGTTTCAGTGTGTGCTTTCCTCGTCCCCCTCAAAATATGGCAGAAAAATTTGTTAGGCTGAATAGATGCAAGGCAAGTCCTTAGGTTAAATTGTCTAAGTATGATCCTAACCATCATAACAGTAGGAAATCCATGAGTATCGCCATTCGAGAACCTTTATTCCCCAACGGTTGTCGGTTCTTCGAGCTATATAACCTGCACATTGCCACTTCAACTTACTAATTTCTAAGAGCTATGTCGGTGACCTTGGTTGCCAATAAAACATTTATTTGATTATATTATCGTAAGCTTACCGGGAGCAGCAGACGAGGTAGGTAGCTTAGTGCCAAAGTTAAGACCAGTGGACGAAGCAGTGGTGAAATTAAGGCCAGCACCCGCACTGGTCGTGGTCGCGCTAAGCCCAGCTGTGGGCGCGGCCGTCGAAGCGCTGAAGTTAATCCCACTCGGTGCAGCTGGCAATACACAAAACAAAGCTATATTATTCAGTTAATAAATATATATACAGGGTGGAATTTTGTAATGCCACCTGGAGGGAAAGTACTCTTAATACTGCAGATAGAAAATTTTACTCAAAGGAAACATTCCTTTATTTTTGAATAGAAAGCAAACTGCATTCAAAGATTTTCGAAAATTCTCTTCTCCCACACCCGGGAATCGAACCGGCTACAATCTGAAAAAAATTATATCCTGTACTTTTATTGCATCGATCGTTAGCGTAAATTATAAGGATGAAATCTCTCTAACAAACATGATAAATTAAATGAAAGAACAACCAGGAAATCTTAAATTAATTTAATTATTTACAAAAAATGAAAAAAATCCTGATTTTCCTGCAGTATTAAGAGTACTTTCCCTCCAGGTGGCATTACAAAATTCCACCCTGTATATGTATAAAAAAAAACAAATAACACTATCTAGCACAAAACTAAGCAGAGTTTGTACTATGGGAAGCAGATAGCTAATATAATACTAATATACATTTTTTCGCATACCCAGACAGAGAACAGACATCTGTTTTCATCACACAAATATTTGTTCTCGGTTCTAGGTGCCAGTTCCACGCGACCAAGCCTAGAAGAACAGGCAACAAACTACAGCTCGGTTCCTACCGTTTTTTTTATATGATAAAAAAATAATAGCAGTGAAGTTCCAGTGTGATGCCACTTCATTTAGTGAGACGTATGCAATTATACAAAAGCAAACGATTCAAAGACCGGCGGTAGTATTTTTTTAAGTTCATAATATTACCTGTAGATGGCGTGCTGAAGTTAAGTCCAGTTGTGGGCACGGCCGTGGCAGCCGGAGAGCTGAAAGGTATGCCCGAAGGTTTGGAAAATGATTGGGATGCGCCTGAAAACAAACAGGTAACTAATTATACAAGAGAAGGGAGAAACGAGACTTTTACAACATTTTTTGACGTGACAACGTCTTATAATTCGATGGAGCAGGGCTGCACGCAAGAAAAAACATGACTCATGAGGCGTTACCTCGCTCTGGGCGTTCCATTTGAGGCTTAAAGTGCCAGCGAGAGCGCGGAACGAGCGACAAAGAAGCAAAATCGGCCTCCGCGTTCGGCAGTGTTCGACATATTGTGTCTCTCTCCTACTTGAGTGAGCGATGCGTCCGCGTGGACAGCTGTATGACGTTGTCACGTGCAACTATCGTCAGTAAACCGACTTTACAGACAACCGATTTTTTTTTGACGTGATAACGTCTTATAAATCGATGGAGCCGGCTGCACGCACGAAAAAACATGACTCATGCGTCGTTACGTCGTTTCGTCGTTCCATTTACCTGAGCCCGAGCCCGGGTCGGGTAATGGGTAAGGGTAAATGAGGGTAAGGGTAAATGAGGGTAAGGGTAAATGAGGGTAAGAGTAAGGGTTCGGTCGGGTTCCGGGTCCGGGTCCGAGAGTTAGAGTCCGAGTCCGAGTCCGAGTCCGCGAGTATTTTCTTATGACGTTATCACGTTCAACTATCGTCAGTAAACCGACTTTACAGACCAACCGATTTTTTTTGAACAATTTTTCTTTCTTTCAATTGTCATTGGTTATTTTTTAATTTATTGCCATCTCGAAATGACACTAACTTAAAATAACCTGTTGCTATTATAATGCAATACATTTGATCTAAATCTTGAATGATTATAGATTTACCTATTATTGAAATATAATATATTTAAATAATAGGTAAATCTATAATCATTAACAATATTAAACATGATAATTAAATTCAATTTCATTAACTCAATTTCGCCCCATCACTAGCTCTGTAGTTATTTATTTTATAGGTAAGTAGGGTAGGTAATAAAAACAACAATATATGTTCATAATTTAAAATAGATTAATTAAAGGCATCTTAGCATAAATCCAGTGACAAAATAAATTCATGCATAATTACAATTAACAATAATAATCATAATTAAAATAAAACTAAGGACGCTCCATAAGAGAGACAAATTAAAAATAATGCTCGTTTTGCCATAACCGTCAACGTCAGATTCGTCGGAGTCGCTGTCAAGTGTCAAAGTGGAAGAAGAAATGTTATTCTGGCAAGTACTTTCTTTCTATTATTGTTGTGTTTACGTAATAATTTCCAAAAATAAATACAACATCTCCCCATCCCCTTCCCACAATCACAATCACCCACACTAAACGTCTCTCAATCAACAAGACCAAGGCATCATTTCTCAACAATTAACCCATTCTCCTTCCCAATTATGCGTAGAACGGTCCTCGCAAAATTGAGAAACAACGGTCTGCAATCATCATCGGTAAGAATTACATGTAAATTATCTAATCTAATGTCAGTCTCCATTGCACTCTCACAGTCATACCTCAATATTAGAAACTTTGTGCACTCTACTAGTACATGCTGCACAGTTTGAGAGACGTCCTCTCCACAAGAGCACAATGGAGAATCCTTGAGCTTAAACTTGTGCATATATAAATTAAACCCCCCGTGTCCTGTCAAAATCTGTACAATAAAGTTACTAATATTAAGCTGATAATTTTATAAGCCACATTGACATTCTTGAAAAATAACCTTGTTGTAGAACCCACAGTGGCCGTCTCGTAGCTGTACTGCCAACTGACCCTGTTGGAGTGCTTAGCGAAGGACAGAGGAAACCTGTCATACCTGGGTAGCTGTCGGTTATTAAGTTCTGCATGTTTGGCCAGCTCAGGCTTAGTCTCGATTTTAGTGAGATTCCATTGTAGAAGCGCCGGGAAGATTCCGTCCGTGCCGGCTGCTTTAAAAGGTTCAAAGGTTCTAATGGCCCACGACAGTGCCTCTTCTGTGACAATGGCGTCGGCTAGCTCCCAGTTTTCTTTTTTCGGGTTATGGCCCTCATGATCTGCTTCCCAGCTTGCGTTTCCGTTTAGATTGCAATCTGGAAAGTGCGTTTGTAGCAGAAGCTCAAACTGTTCTTTGTCTGTTGTTGTGTACGAACCGTCTGGCTTCTTAAGAGTGCCCAATTTTATCTTGGTGTCACTCGAAAGTATTTTACTTGGACGGGCCGTTTCACTCTGGGATGCAATTGAGCCGCTGTATTTCCTCCAAGAGTTATTGCGGCTTAGTCTTATCTCATGCTTAAGTTCCTGTCTTACTACTCTGTAGTCTGCCCAGTCTTTTTCACTATTTGTATTCATGGCCCTGTTAAAGTGGTGACGAACCTTCTTTCTCAGTTTGCCGAGGGTTTTGTTCCACCATCTGTCTTTGCGGTGGATTATCTTGTTGCTTTCTGTGATTAGAGGGCAGGCCTTTTCATAGCTAGTTGTCATGCTGTTAACCAGTGATTCGAGCCTTGTCTCTATTTCGGCTGGGGTTAGTGTCTCCGTGGGTTCAGTTTTCCGCTGCCCCTCTAGGGCTGCGTCCATTGACTCCACATAGAGACCTGAGTCCGTTTTCTTCGGATTCCGGTATCTGCGCGGAACCATCTCATCTATCTTCAGGCTGAACCTGATTCTCCTGTGATCCGCACACGATGCCTCATGCGTGGCCACATGCCAGTCATTTATTAGTTCTGCAATAGTATATGTGGCTAGTGTGACGTCTACTAACGTCCTGGCCCATGACGTCACAAAAGTTGGTTCCGATCCTCTGTTCAGAATGTGCAGGTTATACCTTAGAATGAAGTCCAGGAGGTCCCTCCCCCTTTCGTTCGTATCCTGGCATCCCCATACTGTGCTGTGTGCGTTGACGTCACAGCCTATGATGCATTCTGATTTGAGTCGTCTGCAGTAGATCAGTAGGTTTTCGAGTTCTGGGGGTGGTGCTTGCGCCCCGCCATCCATGTATACAGATGCTAGAATTAAAGAGTTAATATTACCTCCTAAACCAGTTTCTATTTTCACAACAGTTAGGTCGTCCGTGCACAGGTGTGACAGCAAAGATGCTTTGACCGTACTCGGAACGAAGACCAGTAAGTGTACGTGTTTTATTCTGCAATGGTGGAGTAAATACATTGCCGCGGAGGGCATTAAAGCTTACCTTGCCTCGGACAATGTAGGGTTCCTGGACCAGTGCTATTGTGTTTGGTTGCTCTTCCAGGGTTCTTCTTAGTGCAGCGAACCCAGTGACGCTATGTTGGATGTTGGCCTGAACTATCTTAAGCTGATTGAATGCTTTTATGTTTGACCTATCGATTTGTTCCCCGCAATTCCCTGATGGGGTTGGGGGTTTAGAGGTTTGTTGTCCTGCCCTAGTTACCGTATCAGAGAGCTCTGTTACTGCTAGTAGTGGGGGAGGAGGGATTGGTGGGATGTAGGGTAGTCATTTCTGACTATCCTATTGTGGATGGCCGGAGAGAGAGTTCTCACCGGACGAGACAGACTCCACTGCGTCCATGGGCGGGGCAGGAGAGAGGATGCTGAGGCCCGAAATGCCCCCCGCAATCTCCCCTCCTCCGTCGCTCAGCAGCAAGTCTATCTCATCCTGCGAGAACTTCCCCTCTCCTAACTCTAGATCGGGATCGACCGTCGTGGCGTCCACCCCCAACTCACCACTGCTTGAGCAGGGTGCGGCCGGGGCCAGCGCCTTGATCGGGGTTTTGACATCCCCTGCCTTTGGCTTTCTCAGTAGAACATATACTGAGGCCATTTTGTAGTTGAGGCGACACCTGGCTTTTTCCAGTATCTCGACCTCGTCCACCGGAACACCAAACACCATTACGTTGTTCGTAATGGCTTGGTCTTTCCGGATCCGGTGGGCGAAGATCGGCCAGGTGCGGATGTTCAGGTCCCTGTTGAAGAAGGCTAAGAAATTCCGTATAAGCTCTCCGTCGCCCTCAAAATCAGGGACCATCACCACCCCTTTGAAATATCGGGGCAGATCCCTCTCCGCAACGACTTTGTATCCCCCCGAGCCCGGCCAGAGACCGGGTAGTTCGTGCGTGGTCGAAACCAACCAGGACAACGAAAAGTCGTCTTTGGGCTCGACCCGCAGTCCCCCGTGTGCTGGCCTGGGCATCGTAAAGAAACTCGGCCAGGCACACGTCCATCTCTGGCAGTGCTCAGTGAAATAGGCCATCGTTTGCTGCTCCAGCTTTCCTCGGAGCATGGTGATCTGGCGGTCATTCATATGCACTCCAGATTTGTCTAGTATCACCACCTTTAGGTGGGATACTGAGGCCTCTGCGTACGACATGATGCCCTCTCGACCACTGCTCCTTTCTTGCTTAGCCGCAGCCGATGCAGCCTCCGCTGCGGAGGTGCCGCGTTCCAGGCGCACCTTCTTATCAGCTACTGCTGTTGAAGGTGACACCAGGTCCGAGCTCCTCTGCCGCTTGGTGCTCCGGCTGCTGCCACTCGCCTCTGCACCAGGGGCGGTCGGGTTGGAGGCAGGATCGATGCCGGGTCCTCCACCACTACAGCCCTTTCCTACGCCCTTGCCTTTCACAGGTTTGGGTTCGGAAACGGTCTGTGGGTTTGGGACAATTTGCATCTCCCCTTCCTCTTCTGCGAGCGCCCCCTGTTTTAGGGGGTTTGGCTGCTTGGCAGCTTTTTTGGGTGTCGACACGAGAGTGCCCTCAAACCGCGGCGGCACTCCGACCGGTCCCGTGATGCCCCGTTCCATAACATAGAGCGGGTTCAAGGAACCAGGTCTTTGTACCGTCATAGGAGGTCGGACCCCCATGTCGGGATGTGGTGGACGCCCCATAACCATCCCAACGGACGGCGCGATGGCTGACACGTTGGGCGGGTATAAGGCACCCTCCAATTGGTGCTGCCGGAGCTCGTTGACCAGAGCGGCATCGAGTCTCCGACGCTTCAGCCGCTGGGCGTTCCTGCGCCCTGCGTCACTTAGGGGGACCTTACGCGTCGCTGTACCTCTCGGCACAGAAGGTGCCGGGGCACCGCGCTCCCTAACTATTTCCGACATAGCGCCGTTGGTGCTCGCCGCTGCTGCCGCCTTCTTCGCCGCGCTCCTCCTCTTCTTTCTATTTGGCCTCCTCTTCTGCACTGGTCCAGAGGGGGGGTGTCGCGCTGAGGAAGCCGTAGAAGGGTTCGCGGCACCCGGTCTTTTGGTCCCAGTGGCAGTTGCGGGAGGCGGGGACTGGGGAGCCACCCCGCCACCGCCTTCGGTGACCAATATCTCACTCCCCGGCCCGGGTACCGAGGAGCGCCGGGTGCTGGCCGGGTCGCATGGCATCTCGCTTTCATAATTAGTGTCTGTCATTATTGGTTTGGTTTCTGTGAACAGAGAAGGTTAGCGGGGCGGAAGCTAAGGCCTAGTGGAAGCCGTTGCCCGAGCGGCATCCCCCCATCTTTCAGGTTTGGGAAAAGGAATGGTGAGTTGCTCAGGAGTTCCTCACCTCCTCCCCCCGCCCCCAAGGTGCTGGGTCACCTTCCCCCCGCCCAAAGGAATGTGGGTCTTAGCAAGCCCATGCGAGTAGACATTTGCTCACTAAACTACACATCCCCCTTGTGCCCTCGCTCTTTATCCAGGCTTGGGACTGGCTCCATGGACAGCTATTGCGAACCAGCAATAACTGACCATCGAGACGAGGTCTCTTTTCTCCGGTGCAAAAATCAATCCAACTTTTCGTCATAGCGGACTGGATGGAAGCCTTGTACTGCTCCATGGACTTCAAGTAGTGGTCCACCACCAACTGCCTTCTCTGCGGATTGGCCTTAGCAATCCTTCTCCTACGACGAACCATTTCCGCTTTCAGCCGGACCAGCTCAGGCGTCCACCATTTGCAGGCTTTGATGATTCTCCTACGGGGAATCCGAGGGATGGCGCTCTCACAGGCTTTCACGATGCAGCCCGTGTACCGATCCGCAACTGAATTCATCCCCTCACGGCCGTCAATGGTTGCCAAGCTGCCCTCCATGTCAAGCGCGTTGAATTCACGCTCGAGCTCCGACCTGAACCTCAGCCAGTCCGCCTTACTCGTGTCGTATACTCGCGTAGTATTGCCATCCTCCGTCACTGAACTCCGTTCTGTCCTCACTCGCAGGGTGAGCTTAATGGGCCGGTGATCAGACAAGGTACAGAGCGCAGCATCCACTCGCGAATCAGTGACACTGGCCAGCAACGAGGCGGAGCATGCTGTCACGTTGATGATGCTGGTGCATGCTGTTCCAGCTCGATACGAGAGAAAGGTGGGCTCCGTGCCCTCGTTTAGCACCTCCAAACCCAGCTCAGCCAGGCAATCCGTCACAGTTAGGCCTCGCACATCCTCCGCATCACAATTTGGGGCGCAAGGACTTAGGGCGTTCATGTCTCCACCCAGTAGAATCCGACCGACGCTCATCGCCTGCACGATCCTCGTCACAGTAGACATATAACTACCTAAATCTAGTTCCTTATCCAAGTAAACGCTTATTATTCCTATTTTCAGTTTATAAACTTTAACAATAACCCCTATGATGTCACTGGTCATAAATTTTGAATCTCAATATACTCTATGTTAGGATCCGTGATAACGATTGCAGACCGAATCACCCGTTCGCCATTGTCACCATGCCATGCCATTGTCGCCATTGTGAATTGTCATTGGTTTGACTGTGTATCCGAAGTCGGAGTTGTTAAGTTGAGGAGACAAAAAATCGTTTTGATCGTTTCTACGACACGTACTTTTGCTGTTTCTTTCTATAGAGATATACAATAGAGAGAGACAAATAGGCGGATGGCGATATACGCAGATGGCGAGACGAGTTTATAAGTTTATACCACAGTGGAACATCTCAGCAATGGGACATAGAAGGCTCATTATATAAAAACTATGTTTATTAATTAATGAAAGTATTTCTTACTGAAGTTGATGCCAGTTCCTAGGCCAGCCGTGGATGTAGCAGCAGGGGCAGCCGCGGGGGCAGCCGCGGGGGCGGGGGCAGCGCCGAACATGCCGGGGGCTAATACAAAAAACAAATATATTTATGATAGTAGGTATAGTAACAATCTAAATATGAATCGGTACATTTATAGTTTGACCGAGACCGCTGTAACGCGCCTGAGGTATGCGCGCGGTGAGATGGGGGGAACCGGACTGTCTATGTCAGACGCACAAGAGATACATATCCGAAGATGGGACGAGCGTTATCTCGGGATGTCAAGACCATTATTTAAAGTGGCCGAATATTGTTTGACAGTTCTCCATTGAAAAGTGTCAAACATCTATGCTTGAGGCTCCACTTAGAAGCAAGCATTGTTTCTGCATACGGGCCTTAGAAGGGATTTTTGTAAATTCACCCCAAAAGGGGTGCAGCGGGGGTTGACGTTTGCATGGACAAAACTCAACACGAATGAAGTCACGCGGGATTCCACTAGTCACTAGATAAAATAACATATCGTTTACGATATCGTAAGATCTATCTGACAATATCGATCTTATGTGTACTCTTGCTCATTTTTCCTTGGCCCCCACTCCACCACCCAAAAGTTATATTAGATTAATAAATAATGCAGACAATACACACAACACTATCAAGCCCCAAACTAAGCAGAGCTTGTACTATGGGAACCAGATAGCTGATATTATACATTTTTTTTGTAAATACATACATAGAATACAATATAACACCCAGACAGAAAACTAACATTCAAATAACACCACACAAATATTTGCTCTCGGTGGGGATCGAACCCACGCTCTCCAGCGTAGAAGGCAGACCTACTACCAACTGAGCTGTGAATGCAGATTGATGCTTATAGGGGTAATATTACCTGTGGAAGCCGGTGTAGAAGTAGCACTAAAGCTAAGTCCCGTCGACTGTGAAGTAGCTGTACCGCTGAAATTGATTCCCGTCGGTTGGGAAGTAGCAGGGCCACCTGATGTAGATTTAACTGGTGTTCCTTTATCTCCGAACAAAGAAGGCGTCGGTTGAGCTCCGAAGAGCGATTGTGCCGGTTGTCCAAATAAACCCGTTGATTGTGGGGTTGTGAAGTTAAGACCGGTTGGTTGCGTTGGCTGGGCTGTTGGTTGTGTTGGCTGGGCTGTTGGTTGTGGTGGTTGGGCTGTTGGTTGTGTTGGCTGGGCGGTTGGTTGTGTTGGTTGCGCTTGGCCGAAGCTTAAGCCTGTGGCTTGCGATGTAGGTACCGCTGAAATGTTAAAAGATTATGTTTTAAGTTACAACGTGGGTATATGTCAAATATAATATTTGGAGGTAGGTACATACTTCAAACACGCCGGTTATAGCCGGTTTTAACTTTTTAACTCAAGAACGACTGAACAAATTTGGCTGAAAATATGTGGGGAGGTACGCTTAGAACCAGCAGGCTTACCATAAGCTCTGCCTGGCTCTGGTTTTGAGTTTGTGTGAGTGTTGACTAAATTAATCCTACGCCGTAAACGTCACACACGCAGTATAATGCACGCACTCACTCATACTCAAAATTAGAGCCAGAGACAAAGCCAGACAGAGCTTATGGTAGGCCTACAGGAGAGAAAAAGTAACGGGAACGGGGCAAGCGAAGAACATAGTAAGTAATTCCTTACCCGCTACCGGGGAAGCCCCAAAGCTGAAACCTCCAGTGGGCTTTGAAGTCGGGGCGCCGAACAAGCTTGGTTTGTCGCCACCAAAACTAGTATTAGCGGCCGGCTGCGCAGGCGTGCTAAATGTAGGGGCCGCTGTGGAGGGAATAAAAAAAATACAAATTGGTGGTCAATCCACAGAACACTATTTAGCCGCAAACCTAGTAGATTTTTATGATATACTTTCTTTTTATGATTTTAAGTTTGTAAGTATGGATGGATGGATGGATGTTTGTTACTCTTTCACGTAAAAATTACTGAATGGATGTTAGAAAACTTTACAATAATATAGCTTATACATCAGAATAACACATAAGCTACAATTTATAAAGATATTGAAACGGAGAACGGGTGTAAGTAACGGGAACGGGGCGAGCGAAGCCGCCCCGTTCTCCGTTACAATATGTTTATAAATATGTTAATATGTGTTATTCTGATATGTAAGCTACATTATTGTAAAGTTTCATTAAAATCCATTCAGTAGTTTTTACGTGAAAGAGTTACAAACATCCATCTATCCATCCATCCATACTTACAAACTTTCGCGTTTATAATATTAGTTTATAACTTATAATATCAAATTTTGTTTAAATACTTACCATGCTATTGTCTTTTTTATGGTCAATAAACATATTTTCTTTCTTTCTTTCTAGTAAGAAGAATTACCTGAGATTCCTGCGGGTGATCCAAAGCTAGCGGTGCTTTTGGGTGCGAACAAGCCACCAAAACCTGAAGAGGCGGCTTGTGCCGTTGTGGCTGCCTGAAATTGAAATACAAATAAAACAAATCGGTTGTCTGTAAAGTCGGTTTACTGACGATAGTTGAACGTGACAACGTCATACAGCTGTCCACGCGGACGCATCGCTCACTCAAGTAGGAAAGAGACAGATTTCGAACGCTGCCGAACGCGGAGGCCGAATGTGCCTCTTTGTCGCTCATTCCGTGCTCTCGCTTGGACTTCAAGCCTTAAATGGAACGCCTCAGAGCGCGGTAACGCCGCATGAGTCATGTTTTTTTGTGCGTGCAGCCGGCTCCATCGAATTATAAGACGATGTCTCGTCAAAAAAAAATTGTCATACAAAGAGACGACACTTTCATCCATATAATTTAAAATAACATTGAAGTTCCAGTGTGGTGATAGTAATAATTCAGGAGAATACTCACAGGCACGGCCGGCTGTGCTGTGGTGCTTGGGTTAAGTCCGGCGAACCCGAATCCTGTGGAACTAGCCGGGGTTGCGGCAGGTTGGCCAAAAGTGCCAAATCCTTGCGCTGGAGTACTGAAAAGTCCCGCCCCTGTAATAAATAAGTTAGTAAGTTGAATCTGGATCACTATAAATGTGAATGAAGAAAAATAATAATATAATCTTACTTCTAATATCAGGCGAGTGTGAATGGAACTGCTGGAAGGGGAAGACCTAGGCGCATGTATCTCGATCAGATCGACGTTTTAGAGAAAGGCCAAGTTAGGAGTGAGTACCCTAAACCGACGAGCATGTATGAAGAATGTTAAGAGAGTGATTGAAGCGAAAGAGGGGTGTCAGGATCGTAGCAAGTAGAAATCCGTGATCTCTGCCTACCCCCCCATGGGAATGAGGCGTGATTTTATGTATGTATGTACTATAAATGTTTTATTTTTAATTCTTTTAATTATTTTCATGACATTGCCTTGTCAATTTTAATATTGCGTGCCTAGATATAAGCAGAAAACATTGGACATTACCTATTAAAATTTAACATCTGTTCGACATGTATTACAAGCAATAAATTTACTTTGAATTTAAAACCAAAATCAAAGATGTAATAATAATCAATAATGTAGACAATTTCCAACACTATCTAGCTCCAAACTAAGCATAGCTTGTACTATGGGAACCCGATAGCTGATATATTACTTATACAGGCTTATTCATTATTAGCTACACAAAGTTACAGGGCCTAATTTTTGTGTCGTGAATATTTGTTTGGCCGAATCCATTTAATTCCTAAACTGATTCAAGTTTTTGTATCAAAATGTTATTTTTATTAATTTCTTTACGACATATTGCATAATTATTGCCACGGAGAACAAGGCGATGGCCTATCGTCGCCACCCAGGCGGTGACTAAACGCAGAGTGTCGCTCAAAAAAGGTCAGGCGGCTCGCCTTTGATTAGAAATGGACTTCTAATACTATAATAGACTTCATCGATTTTCTCGGGATTTTCATAACAAAACTTTAAAAAATTATTTCATATATTTTATTTGTTGAACCTTGTTCCAGAGTATTTGAAGCTAATAATGACCCTGTATATTATATACACAAGATTTTCTCGTTTAAAGGTATAAGATAAGGGCAGGAAGAAGAAGATTTGAGAAGAGTACCATACAATTAAGCCTCGGCCATACCTTGAGGTGTTGCCTGAGCCCCTAATCCAGATGGCGCTGGTTGTTGTGACGTCATCCCGAACGAAGACGCTTGCTACAAATAACACAAATTAATTGTTAATAAATAAATAAATAATAAATATTATAGACAATCCACACAACACTATCTAGCCCCAAACTAAGCAGAGCTTGTTCTATGGGAACCAGATAGCTGATATAATACTTATATTTTTATTTGTAAATACATACCTAGAATACATTATAACCAGTGATCGGAGTAGGTAGAGCTATTTTATGTACTTGCCATATTATAGAATATTAGAATATATAGAATAATATGGATATTCCCCGAATCCCGGGATTTGTTTATTAAGTAGAAAAATTATAAAAAGATTTATTTATTTACGCCTTAGGGAGTAATGAAAGCATATACTTCTTATAAGTGTAAGGACGGGTTTAAGGATAATATAATAAATAGATAGAAACTTGAGTCATTAAATCACATATATTTTTTTATGTAACAATTAGTTATCTTTATACAAGAATCAACAATCAATCAATATTTTCATTCTGAAGTTATACAAGAACATAGGTACCATACAAATTATTTGTTCCTCAAAAATCGCGTTTGACAAAAACTTTGGCAACGTGTTGCTGATGTAAAATTTACAACGTCGCTCGTGCAGTCGTGCTTATGGGCTTACATATACCATTGATAAACATAATTATAATAATCGAATCCCGGAGTATTAGTCGGAATCCCGTGGAATATCCATATTAACATCAATGTTTGCGGTCAATGAACCTAAATAGCTCTACCTACTCCGATCACTGATTATAACACCCAGACAGAGAAAAAACATCTGCATTCACCACACATATATTTGTTCCCGGTAGGGATCGAACCCACGAGCTACGGCTCAGAAGGCAGAGCTATCAACTTAGCTGGCCAGTCTAAAGTTGCACATCATTCTGACCAGTGTGGTGAAAGGAAAGTTCACCTCAAAGAGGCTCCTTTCTTTTAGGTTTATTTTATTTACTTGAACTTTTAGGTTTTTTTATTTATTCGGGGCTTCGTGCGAGCAATACACATCCACAACGAATTATATTTTATTCCTATTTTAGCCGTGAAGCAGCTGTGTTTTGGTTTGAAAGGTGTGGGTGCCGGTTAAATTACTGGCACGTGAGGCTTAACACCTGTATGCCTCAAGTTGATGGACGCAGGGAAGTGCATCGTAGGGCACGTTCCTGATCAGTTATTAGGGACTATGCATTTAAATAAATACCTGTGTTGGCTGGCCGAATCCGGGACTGCCTACAGTTTGGTTAGGGGGAGCACCAAAGGCCAACGCCCCGAACGGTACCTGGGCAGCATTGGATGTCGCGGGAGTTCCAACTGAAAATGTCATTGACAAGTTAATCAATCAATAAGTATATTTATTTATTTATTCATTCACTTATAATAACATTACAGATTCAATCCAATGCGTTATTTAAGGCTTAAAACTAATAAATATCTAATAAACTAAAACTTCGCACGGGTGGATATTTATTTTTTAAACACATAAATTATAGCCTATGTTACTCAGAGTGAATGTAGCTTTCCAATGGTTAAAGAATTTTTGGAATCGGCACGGTAATTTTTGAGCTTATTCATTACAAACATATAAAAATACAAATCATTCCTCTTTATATTTTTTTTAAATATATATTAAAAAAGCATGTGTGTATGTGCACGTACTAGGTATGTACAGAGGTTTTTTCCATCAGCGCCAACTAGGATTAACTTCCCGTTGTGGAGGTAGATACCTCTTTGGTCTTCCGCTGTAAGTGAGTTTGGAGGGAATTGATGGAAGTGGGTGGTTGTGACAGGCAAAGTTTTGAAATATATATGTCTATCCTCTTCTTACACGTAAGCACTTTTCTATGATTATCCTTTTCTATCGCATAAGGATTTTGGTAAAAATTACATAATCTTGACGGATGCTCAAACTCACAATCTAAGTGATACTACTGAGCAAATACATATTTGACGTTGACATAGTAATATAATAAAGACACAATTGCATATTAAAAAAATGGAATTCTTACACAATGATGTTTGGGCTGCTCCGCTGCTCATGCCGAATCCTGATGCCTGTCCTTGTGTCCCCGCAGGACTGGGAGTAGTGAAGTTGAAAGATGTTGGTTTGCTTTCTGAAAAAAGATCATGGAAAATATATTTAAGGTATGTACTAAATTCGATAAGAATTAATGCTGTATTGCTTAAAATCACTTCCTAAATAAGCCATTTTTCCCGTAAAATGTAAAGGATAAAAAAAATTATTGTGGGTTATCCTTAAGAGATAAGACATACCATCGCGGACTTTTTGGTTGACCTTTTTAAGGTGTACGTTTAGTACATTATTTTGATTTATCTCTTGGGGTACAGCCAACGTTTGCAATGTAAGCGCAATGTATTTATTATGTACGACATTACATTAGAAACCTTTAAATTAATCAGTGTTTCTCTAAAATATATTGCATGAATTATAGATACATATAAACCTTTCTATTGACTTGAACTATAAAAAAAACCACTCCAAAATCCGTTGCGTAGTTTTAAAGATTTAAGCATACATAGGGACACACAACGACAGCGACTTTGTTTTATACTAATGTGATAAGTGTAAATCATTTCCGAGGAACTCTTTATCGTTTTAAAACCCCTATGGTCAACTATAATTTACCGATTAGGTAGTTTTCATAAAAAAATGATTATAATAAGAGCCGTATCCCGTTGGAATAAGTCATCGAATGAATCAAACGGACATGTTTCACTTTAGGTATTTAAATTTAATCAGAATGGTTGGCCTTCAAACTAAATTTAGTAAACAGTGGCAGAACAATAATATTGCAAATATTATTTTGTTATAACGGCAGTTAAATTCTTCATAATCTGAGCCCTTAAATATTGTTAAATAGCGGCCGCCCGCAGCGGAGTCGAATTACAATTTGTTTTTACTAGTCTTGTCGACTAGTAAAAACAAATTGTAATTCGACTCCGCTTATTCAGACTAAGACTTCCTGTCCTTGGTCTACGAAACGTACTACAAATGCTGGCGCCAGATTGGCGTATTCAACGCACATACCGTCAGAATTCGCTGGGAATATTGTAGGACAGATCGATTAATTTATCTTATGACTCATAAATGACGTCACGATTAAAGAGGCTCTTGCCATAATAAGGAAGCTTTATCCAGCCGTTTCAAACAGGCAAAATTAATTAGAATTTTAGTGATTTTTATAGTGTATTGTATTTTTTGTTAGTATTTTTTTATTAATAAGTATTCGCGATAAATACAACTTCGGTAGGTAGTCATCATCATCATCAACCTATTGCAGTCCACTGCTGGACATAGGTCTCTCCCATGGCGCGCCACTGAGCCCGGTCTTTGGCTCTTCCCACCCAGTTGCTGCCCGCCACCCTGCGCAAGTCGTCGCTCCATCTAGTCTCAGAGGTCCTTCTGAACCAGTCTGGTGAAACGCATCTCAGTGGTGTCACAGAGTTTGGAATTTTAATAGCAGATTATTTAATGATTATACCTTGTGTGCTTGGTGGGGCACCGAACGTAGGTTTTCCAGCAGCTGCACCGCCAAAGGAAAATCCTGAAAAGGAACAGAATAGGCATTATCGTTAAAATATTTTCTTTCTCCTCTTTGCATCTGTGATCAGGCTATAAACAGGGGCTCTATTGTCAAGTGTCTAAGGAACTCAAAGTGACCACTAGGCTATCAACCATCTGCCTCCAGCGAGTCCTTGAGTATTTCGGGCATATAGCCAGGAAACAGGGTGACAACCTGGAAAAACTTGTCATCACTGGCAAAATTGAAGACAAGAGACCACGAGGCCGAAGCCCGATACGTTGGTCCGACCAAATTACCTCCACTCTCGACATGAAGGTCTATGAAGCCATTCAGGTTGCCGGTGACAGATCCAGGAGGAGAAACATTGTTAGGGACAAATTGATCCATGGAGGGGGTCACGACCCTCAGCAGTGAGTAGCACGAGGCGAGGAGGAGGATTGTCTAAGTGTACTCGTACATCCGTTCTCCGTTACAATATCTTTATAAATTGATATAAGTACTAGAGAAGACATCGTAAATTCCTACTTTGTCTCGTTCAACTGCTGCGATCGCACCTCACTCAGTCGCTCTCTAGCTCGCGCGTAAGTGCCGTGATTTACATGGTGCTTAAGACCTTTTTGCCGAGAATAAATACACTTCCGCAGCAAATCTAGCGCTAGAATAGGACAATTCAGTTATTTGACGTAGCTTCTCTAGTACGAAGTAGGTACTTATATCTCGATGCCTATGTGTTATTCTGATGTAAAAGCTGAATTAATTCAGTAGTTTTTCGGTGAAAGAGTAACAAACATCCTTCCATCCATACTTACAAACTTTCACATTAGTATTAGTAAGAAAAAAATAAATAATAATAAATAAATAAATATTGTGCACAATTCACACAACACTACCCAGCCCCAAACTAAGCGGAGCTTGTAATATGGGAACCAGATAGCTGATATAATACTTGAATACATTTTTTTTTGTAAATACATACTTAGAATACAATATAACACCCAGACAGAGAACAAACATTTATGTTCACCACACAAATATTTGTTCTCGGTGGGGATCGAACCCACAACCTATGGCGCAGAAGGCAGAGCTACTACCAACTGAGCTAGAGGCCAGTCAAATTAGGTTAGGATACTCCAGTTAAATTCAATGTGGAATGTTTGTTATTTTGTATTACCTGGATAAGCTTAAAGGATACTTTTTATACTAAAAATGAATGAAACAGGGTAAAAGGTAGGAACGAAGCCATAGTTTGTTGCCTGTTCTTCTAGGCTTGGTAGCGTGGAACTGGCACCTAGACTCACCTAGCTTTAAGACGTTCCAAAGTTTCTTGTAATTGAACTGAATAAAGACAATTTTGATTTGATTTGATTAAAAAAGCTAACATGCGCATAGCCATGAACAACTGCTATTAGAAAATATTGTCAGATGCAGGACAATATTTCAAGAACCGTGCATGCTACAAAACCCTTACTTGGCTATAACATTGTTTTGTCATATGGCATAAATGTTAAATTCACTTAAAAATCTTCAATAAATACAAAATTACTAAGTATTCAGTATCAGCTAATTTTAATGTGCTAAACCGCGATAAGATTAAAATCATTAAAGTTCAAGGACTTACTTATTTTGGCAGATTTTGGGGCATTTTCAAAGATTACTACTACGGCTTGGTTCAATGGCAAATTTTGCCGCTACAAACAACTTTTTAGGTTAGCATGTAGATTTTTACGCCGCATAAAATCCTGATAGGCATTAAAATTACAAGGAATTTTGGTGGAAAGTACAATATTAGACCCACTGTGTAGTGATATTTTTTAAAAAGACGTTAGATTACCTGTTGACGGCGTTGAAGTTCCAAAAGTTGATGCTGCTGTTGTTACAGCCCCGAAACTGAAACTCATTTTAACTCCTCTTTACAACTAAAGCGAAACAATTTATTATCGATTAAGAGTTAACAGTAGTTTATTGTTCGTAAAAAATACTAAAAATCCAGAAAGAACCGCGTAACGTAATACACTGGACTGAAGAAAACGAAAACCAGTGTTGCCAACTCAACAACAGTAAATGTCGCTCTCACGCTGGTGAAAAGTCGCTAGATATCGCTAAATGAGTAAAATTGAAAAAGTCGCTAGAACTCGCTTGATTTTTTATCAATTAATTACTTTCTTGGGTTAAAAAGGTGAATCTACCAACATTCGGTAGATTCACCTTTTTAACCTTCATTCACCACCACCAATTAATGAAGGGCAAAATAAAAATCCATACTAAGTACATGGAGATCTTTAATTTTAACCTCTCTTTATTCGTTAATATTAATTATTACTTAGACAATTCAACATACACAGTGATATAATATACATTAACTATAATTAGTATCTTATTCTAAATGAATACGTTTGATTCTATTAATCTTCGTCGGTATCGACTTCTGAATCAATGATGATTTGGAAGGGTATTGATAAGGAGTGAATGACGGATGAATAATAACAAAACCAAACATGACAAAGGGATTCCCCTACTAGCACGATGGTTGACGGTAGGTACTATGCCTTTTAGTCATTCTTGAGTTGGCAACAAATTAAGCTAAATAAACAAAACCGGATCTTATTTCAATGGAATAGAGTACCTACATATTAGTATGTACAGAAGAAAACGATGGATAATCGTTTACTAAGTCAGTAATTATTTGATGAATACCACTATAAAAAAGTCGCTAAGAAAGTCGTTAAATTATTTTTGTCGCTAAAAGCCATCAAAATGTCGCTTTTCATGCGAAAATGTCGCTGAATCTAGTGACAAAGTCGCTAAATTGGCAACGCTGACGAAAACGCGAACTGACTGAATGAAGTAAAAACTAATTTGACTTTGACATTTCATTTGACATGAAGTACGACATTAGACGGAAGACAGTAATGTACAACCACGGATTGTACAGCTTGGAAAACTCAGCCCGGAATTGATGCACATTTTGGCAGCCAATTCCATGGTTGTGCATTCCGCAGATGGATATTCCAGGCTGTTCAATCTCTATAACTTTTATCAAACATTTAGAGCATTGATTCCCAACGTGGTCCAGGCGGACCCCCAGTCGAGGGTCCATGGGAGACTCGACCTCTCGTAGAGAGTATTATATTCCTTGAACTCGACGGGGGTCTACGATGGCGTGACAAAAATTCACAATTATTATTAGTAAGTTTAGTGAAGAACTAAAATGTTGGCTTCGGCTATCAATTAATTAGGTACATAATTAACCTATCAATTCTTAATTTATTCGAAAACTGTTTATTCGTAGTAGGAACTCGGTCACAACGCAAACTATTATTTGCTAATTACTTTGAAATGCTAGTCTTTCTTGGTATCTCATAGATAAATCTCGAAAAGGCCTTCAACCGAGCTGTTTACACGCAGTTTACACGGGGATGATTTGCGGCGTCCTGGCACCCTGCCAACCCTAGGCGTCCTTGTGAATTCGTTGAAAAGATTACCTTCCTTGTTGTGTTGTGAATGTAAGCCTACAATAATAACTAACATACTCCTTAGAACCACAGTCCGGTACCACACTGGAGTTTCATGAAATATGATTAAAAGAGACACAGAAATAATATAAGTAGGTACCTACCTACCAGCTTACCTACGGATTGGGTCTACCATTCTTTGTGCATGTTTTTCTAAACTTCATCATCACCAACAGTCTATAGAAGTCTACTGCTGGACCTAAGGCTGCCCTATACCTACATTTGAAGAAGGAACGATTCTGAGCCCTTTCCATCCACCAAGTTCCCGCGATGTTAGTTAGCAATCGTCGGTCCACCATTCGTGGCCATTCGAGAACTTTTAAAGCGCGGGCCCACCCCGCAGTGCACACTGTGTACGCGGCGGGCACGCGGCGCAGTTTAGCTGCGTGTATTAATTTGTTTGACAACGTGGGTCTACGTTTCCACTGGAGTACACGAAGACTATGCATATTGCATGGCACGGTGCACGGAGAGGCTATGCATATGCACGCGCCCACTGCAATCCACGGACGAAATGCGCTGCGAGCTGCGATAGGCGAGCTGTAGGTACATAGTCGTGGGTCATATTCATGTAGGTATTCCAGTGAAAATGTAGACCCATGTTGACAGCGTTGAGCTATGTAATCGCCCATTCAAGCAAGCCACGCGTGTGTCAAAGACGTCAATTCATGCGTAGCCTCTCCGTGGGTTGCAGTGAAAACAATCACAGGTACATTTTCCTTCAAAGCGAAGCTCAATGTGCCAAACACGTGCCCTCTCCGTGCGCAGCGGTGGTTCCGCGTCTTACTCAATAGATTTATTGTAAACACATGGTAAGTGAGGTGTTAATTTTACAAACAGTGGTAAGTAGCACATGTGAGCCCCTTTAGGACACTACAATAGTAAGAGATTGGCAGACCGAGGTTTTTTATGATTGCTAATTCGTTGTAAAGGATAGGATTATAGAACAAACAAGCGAATAAAAAAATTACCACATATTTTAATCAAACAACATTATATCTAGGCCTAGGCGTAAACGGCACTGGATTCGCATCGGGAGCCAACAATAACCTAACATTGACATTCGCTCGTCTCCATCTATTCCACATCACATAGTGATCTTTCCAGAGGAGATACACCGTGACAGAGTAGCCACAGAGCACAATAGCCATGAAGAAATCCATTGCTGTTTCTGTTATGCGATGGGAAATGCCTGAAAAGTAAAAAGTAGCAATGGTTACAGAGTTCTAGAACAACTTTCGGGGTTAGTTCCAGTCTCAGTTCAAAACTTTTGTGACAACGCAATACATATTATGATAATTAATAGATATTATAGACAATCCACTCGACACTATCTAGCCCCAAACTAAACAAAGCTTGTACTATGGGAACCAGATAGCTGATAATTATAATACTTTACAATTTTTTTATAAATACAGAACAGACATCCGTGTTCACCACACAAATATTTGTTCTCGGTGGGGATCGAACCCACGACCTACGGCGCAAAAGGCAGAGCTTTAAGACGATTCAACGTGATCCTTATGATAATAATATACCACTGAATAAAACAATAAAATTATTCTTCAGTTTACTCGAAATGTTTTCCTTTAGCTGCGCGGTTGGTAGTTGGTAGCGACACAAAAAAAACTCTGCGTAAAAGGCCTTAGAAATAAATAAAAATAAAAACCTTTACGCACCTTCCTCTTTCCTAGTCCCAGCGTCAAGCTTACCAAATTTGTTCCCCTCAATCACAAAGTACTGTGTGCCAACGATGCATACGGCCAGCAGTCCTGCTGTCACAGTAGACAGGAGCCAGAAAATCAAGCAGTCAGACTGGAAAAAATAACATTTTGTGGCAATCACTTTTGCAATCTAAATCTATACCTACTAATAATTTATAAAGCTGAAGAGAATGTTTGTTTAGTTGAACGCGCTAATCTCGAGAACTGCTGGTTCGAATTTAAAAAATATTTTTGTGTGGGATTGTTCATATATTTAATCGAGGAAGCGCGACCCTGACGGAAGAACAGCGTTAGTTACTAGCCGACTAACTTCAGGCTAAGTCAGGGACCGTTTTGCAGCTCTTGGCTCTACAGTTTACCAAGGTGAATACTAACACAAGACCGGAGAGAATGGCGTGTTAATGTGGAGGCCAAACAATGAGTAGGTACAGAGCTTAAACAAATATTATAAAAAGAAAGTGCTAAGATTCGCTGCTGTAGAAAGTGTTACAAGATGCTTGAGAGGAGTTAATAGTACATTGTTACCTGAGTGTTGAAAGTCACGTTTTTTGAGTCCCGAGACGGGTTTGGCGCCAGAGCGTTAGCGAGGGCGCCAATGGAGCTTGAGGGACTTAAAAGACTTTCACCCGAGGTAAACACTGTGCTTTTCATTACGAATACAAGGAAAGTAAAAATAAAAACATGAAAGAAAAATTTGTGAAAATGAAGATTGGATTGCCGACTTCCCGGTTTTTTTTTTTCTTTTTCTCTGGCGGGCCTTCGGCTTCGGCTCGCCAGCATTATTCAGCCATTATTTTCATTCTCATAATTTAAAAAATGGTAAATGTCAAATCTATGTTATTTTAAATAAATAGTTGAAGCTATATATTAATCAAGTAATTTAGAAGATATATTATTTATTTAATACTATCTTTATGTTATTTAAATTTAAATTTTACATTGCGCTATCTTATTAGACTTTTTAAACTTCTTACTGTTGTAATGAGTTTCCAACCTACTTGCTGAACAAAAAGTTGGAATTTGGTTCAACGACCTCCTTGCAGTTAGAAAGACTTTAGAAAGTTGGAACATGGTTGAATAAAACAGAACTTGTTTTTTTTATAATTTGACAGCTGTCAGTAGAAAGCGATTCTCCCTAGGGCTGAAAGTTTTACTTTCAATTAGGCCCCTCAGGCAACTTCAGACCTACTTTCAGAGTATGAGTAATGAAAATCTCTGTTTAATATTGCAAAATAAAGTCTTATATTAAATAAACTTTCCAATACCCACATTAATCATGAGAAAATTAACAGTGTGGAGTGACATGAGCAAATTCAATATGAAGTGGGGACGAGACGAAATTCAATAAGTGCGTGTCGCGTAGCGCTGTGTCAGCCATCTTTGAAACCTTTTGAGTGACAGGCGCCATCTTGCGGTCAACAGCGGGTGTGAAATATGATGCGCTGTTGTTTTGTGTGCGTGGTTGGTTACTCAAGTTATGGTGTTATGGTAGGATAATTTTTACATGACAGCTACTTATAGAATATCATTCACACAGTGGCAGGTTTGCAGTCTTGACCGCCCTAGGCCCGAGGGTATGTGCCGCCCCTTTTCATATAGACTAGATACCTAAGTAATTAATTTACTTTATTGCAAACTTTTATCTAAATCGAAATAAGAAATTTATAAAAAAAAAAATAAAAAAAATATAGGTATATACATATTATAATTATTATAAGCACAGTCTATATACCGTAAATCCAAAAAAGTGTTTATTTTTTTTAATTTATCTGCCACCATAGGCCCAGGGGGCTAATTCTCGGGCCGATCTCGATCATTTTGAAATTTTATTTTATTGCTTCTTTTCAAAGGGGGAATGGATAATTGCCTTGACTAATTCATAAACGACCTCTTCGTAAAAGCCTCGACAGCTACGATATACGGAAAACGTACAAAAAGTGCGGGGTTGTGAAAAGAAGCAATAAAATGAAATTTCAAAATGATCGAGATCGGCCCGAGAATTAGCCCCCAGGGGGCCAATTCTAGACTTTTAGAGATTAACGCTCGAAATAGAGATTTGAAATGTCGCGAAAGCAGTGTCATATCACCAAATTTGTCGAAGATAATATCGAACCACGCTGAAATGCGTATTCTAGCCACCGTTAGACTTTTACGTTAGACTTTTACTATAGAGATGTCAGAAAGAAGGTTCATTCTTAGAACTTCCACAGACTATCCCGTTGTTGTTCATGTTTATCTACGTTCCGTTTCTATCGATAGAATAGTTCGATAGCACTAACTTTATTATTGTCTTCAAATAAACATATTTCCTATTAAACGGCGTTTATAATGCGTTCTTGTTGTTGTTTATAATAGATTCATTTTCATTAGATAGTAATCAATGGACTTTTCGCACAAAATGTTAGTTACAATAATTAATTCCGGAAACACACGGAACGTTATGTACCATAAAACTGTAAACTTTGTTGTTTGTAATCTATGGTCAGTTGTCTATGAAGTGTTGTAGATATGTCATTGTCAGGATCATTACACTCAAGAGAAGGACTCCGATGACTTGAATTTTTAATTCAAAGGTTATCAACTAGATGGCCATTCAATGCAAAAAGAATATTTCTCTCGAAGCTTGAACCCCGGATACAAGTATAGACGTTGACTGTCTGATTGACTGCTCTTCTAACTGCGCCATTGAATAATTACTAAGTACGAGCTAAATTCAATCACTCCTCACTTATTGTAGGTTTATGAGAAAGTAATTTATTCGCGTTTCGCTCCCAACTTGTATCCCCTACAAACAAGTAAACATCATTGACTTTTTATCAAAAAGTAAGACTAGGTGGTATGGTCTTGGTACTCTAGCCTGCTCCAAGGACCGAAAGAAAAAAAAAGCCCAAAGTCACCCAAAGTATATTAGAGATGTCAATGTCGACTACTACTCACCACTCGACACATATCTAACGGCCTTCGCTCGATAAATGTCTATAGTGATATTGCTGGAATACGATATCTATTGAAAATGTCATGTCTATTTAAATTTGACAGTTCTTGTGATATATATCTACCGTGACAAAAAAGTCACTGGTCTAGAATTGCCCCCCTGGTCTACTGTGCCTTAGGGCAAATCTGCCACTGCATTCACATTTACATTGTGTTTCGGGTCTCAAACCTTCCTATACCCTATATAACTGTATTTTAGTTTTTTTTGCGTTAGTGTTTAGCTTGCGCACATCTTAATGAATTGTGGTGGTGATCAGCTATATTTGAAAGCGTTTCACTAGATGTGTAGGTAACCTACTTAAAAAAATAGTGCACCTACCTATTTTGATTTCCAGCTGAAAAAAGCAGGTAAGTAATTTAGTATCATACCTACTAAAAATAAGGTATCTAAGGCCTTTACTACTTTCAAAAACAATTTTTTTCCACCAAAATTTTACGATCCAATCTAAAAGTTACAATATTTCCATGAAATTTTCACATTCACAGCAAAACAGTTCCGAAATCAGGCTTAATTAATTAGCCCTTAGCGTCGTACAAGCTCCAAGTGACAGATTGCGTTCTCCCCCAAGAGGCTAAATCAATAAATTTGCGTCAAGCTTCATTATTGGGATGTTAGCGCTGAGGCCAGCTTGTTGGATTATTGGAAAAGATTTAGGTACTTTAGTTTGGATCAAGAATAGCTAATCTGGAGATTAAACTTAGTAAACCAATCTTTGTATAGTGGCGGTATGAAAAAGTTCGTCGAATTTCAACTTGATTTGTTCATGCACCGTATCTCGATCACCTTTTGAAACTGAATAGACAGAATAAACCGATAAGTTAACGTCACAAATTATGTCAAAATGTGTTCATGATCAAGGCACTGGTGCAAGCGAAAACAGACTATGAGGTGACGAACATTTTCATACCGTGACTGTACATTTAACAATACACAACCACCACCATGCCTATTTCTGCCGTAAACATCACTGTTTCGGTTTGAAGGGTGTGGGTGGATGCCGGTGAAATTACTGGCACGTGAAGCTGAATATCTTTATGCCTCGAGTTGACGGATGCAGGGCAGTCAATCGTAGGGCATTTTCCTGACGCGCGTGATCTACGAGGCAATGTTTTGTTATAGGCGATGGTTACCATTTAACATCAGGTAAGCCATATTTATGATTGTTCCATCAGCTAAAAGAACACGAAATTCGGTACCGTTCGTTACAGTTTACCGAATTTAGTGTTGTGTTTTATACTTATTATGTACCAAGTTTAACACTAAAGTCTTATGGCCCGAACACACCTAGTTCGCTGGCGGTAGCGATCAGTGAAACGCTGTCAAATATCGGTGTCAGATTTGAGCTTTGACAGCGAATATTTGACAGCGTTTCACTGATCGCTACCGCTAGCGAACTAGGTGTGCGCAGGCCTTTAGGTAAGTACAATGTAGGCAAGTTCGACAAGTTTATCATGCGCACTTGATGTGAGGGCAGGTTTTTCCGCAAGTAGGCCGCTGGTGGGCCCTTTTTGCGTGACCCTTGACACGTGTTGCTCGAACTTTTTTAGGTTCTACAACACGCCGGTTTCTTCACGATGTTTTCCTTCACCGTTTTGAGAGTACTGGCATAGTGCACATAACTTTTTCGACAGAGAAACTCATTGGTACACGAGTGGATTCGAACCCACGATCTTCGGATCGGAAGGCGGGGCCGCTACCACTAGACCACCAGTGCTCCTAGTACAATGTAGGTAAGTACATACTATGCTAATGTACTTACCTGTCAAGACAATGTATCGCCGTAAATTTGATAGCAGGCAAAAAGTACCAAACTACGATGAATTCGATCATAAACCAACTTTACAGCGCAAGCCATCATTTTTTTATTGCGTAAACATAAAAAAGTGTAATATCGTCACTATTTTAAAACAATCTTCTTTGTAGGACCTCCGCCCACTAAGCACAACTTGCGCTTGGCTATAAAAAAATACTTTGATATCTAGCAACACTTAAATATAAGTTTATTTTAACCATCATTTTATACAGGGTGGCCCAAAAGTCGTGGATCAAATGCAACTAGGGGTTAGATGGGGTCATCAGCGGCAAAAAGTTGTTCTACGGGTGGTCTTTAACGTCAACCCCTGCAGAGTTATAATTTTTTTTGTGTTTTATGAGAAAATTGCCATTTTTTAACTAATTCTTATTAAAATTCGAAAAAATGTACATCCTGTATTTTTTTTATTATTTTTACCAGATTGGTGCTGATGAGTCCTTGCGTTAGACACGTTATTTATGGTTGTTTATTGGGTGTGTTGAAGATAATATTAAGTTTTACGATTTTCTTTTTTCTCAAATCATAACTTTTTATTTACTACGGACCCCACTGTGAAAAAAAAATACTCTACCGAAAAGTGACCCTGTATTACAAGTTTTGGCGCATTTAATAGGGATTCTGAAAAGGTATTACACATGGCCATGAGAGGCTCTAATATTTTTCTAGAACAAAAAAACAAAACAACGATTGGGAATTAATTGTTTTATTAAGCAAATCATTTTACAATAAATGCTCAAAATTCCTGCCTCTGACCATAATACATAATCTGCAACGTCTCATAAAATTCCTACGTAACCTACGGAATGCACCTCTGTTGTTAATAACTTGTACCCTAGCAAATTCGAGCTTTTGTCGTAGTTCTTGTTCGCTATTGTTCTCTCCTTGGTATAAACTACTTCTTTAAAATAGCACCAAAGAAAAAAATCTATTGGATTTAAATCGGGCGATTGGGGTGGCCATGCAATATGTCCGCCTCGACCAATCCACCGGTTGGGGAAGCGCTCGTTCAAATGATCTCTAACTGCTCGAGCGTAGTGAGGTGGGGCGCCTCCATTTGCAGCCACATTTCTGCTATTCTTTCTTCTGGAACTTCAGCTTCGTTAAGAATAAGGTTTAAATTAATTTGCAAAAAATTTAAATACTGAGCACCATTCAGCCTTGCTGGCATTTCATGGAGCACCAACTGCTCGCAGCGTCAACTGTAGTCCGGAAAACGATCACGGTTAGGGTAGCGTTGACGGTATTCCCTGGCAGCAGCCCGGCCATTACCGTCGCAAAAGCCATACAGGTAATGCATTTCTGCATACTCCCGTTGGGTGTATTTTCTCCTCGCAGCAGCCATCTGTCCACTTTTGTAGCCAATCCAAACCGGCCTTTTATTGACAAAGACTCTCTGCCTCTCTCTTACACTAACCATTTATAGTGTAAAAGAGAGGCAGAGAGTCTTTTTCATCAATTGTATTACTTTTTTTTTGTAAAAGAGCAGCAAAGAGTCCCTGTCATTATTCGTTTTTTTTTTAAATAATAGATAGCTAAGCATTTGGCTGCCATCACACCTGATAGAAAGTGAAGATGCAGCCTAAGATGGAGCATCAGTCTGGATGGTAGATGGAGTTCCAGTTTATTTCTAAATAAGCCTAACCGCGTTTTATGGTTGGGTTAACTTTGGCCTTGCTACGAATAATCGTCCTTGACAGATATCAAAGCCACGCATAGCCATGTGTAATACCTTTTCAGAATCCCTATTAAATGCGCCAAAACTTGTAATACAGGGTCACTTTTCAGTAGAGTATTTTTTTTTCACAGTGGGGTCCGAAGTAAATGAAAAGTTATGATTTGAGAAAAAAGCAAATCGTAAAACTTAATATTATCTTCAACACACCCAATAAACAATCATAAATAGCATGTCTAACGCAAGGGCTCATCAATACCAATCTAGAGAAAATAATAAAAAAAATACAGGATGTAGATTTTTTCGAATTTTAATAGGAATTAGTTAAAAAAAAGTCAATTTTCTCATAAAACACAAAATAAATTATAACTCTGCAGGGGTTGACGATAAAGACCACCCGTAGAACAACTTTTTGCCGCTGATGACCCCATCTAACCCCTAGTTGCGTTTGATCCACGACTTTTGGGCCACCCTGTATATTACTAGCAGCCCGTCCCGGCTTCGCACGGGGTAGACAATATGGTTGTACATTATTTTGTTCTATCGCTAATAGTTTCGGCAGCGCATTCGACGAAAGACATTTTAAGACTCATTTTTCTACACCTTCGGTTACATTGTTCAAATTTTACCAAGGATTCCTAATTTTTTTCAATTTGAAATGTAGCCTATGTCAAGTTGGAAGAATGTAGCATTCTATTGGTGAAATATTTTTTTAAATCGGCCCAGTACTTTTTAAGCCTATTCATTACAAACATACAAAAATAGGTACAAATCTTTCCTCTTTATAATATTAGTAAGTATAGATATAGATAAATGTGAAAGCTTGGATGGATGGATGGATGGATGGATGTTTAACACCAGAACGGCTGAACGGATCTGGATGAATTAAGCACAAAGATAGATTCTAATTTGAAATAGCACATAGGCTACTTTTTATCCTTAGTAAAATGTATGGTTCCCTCGGAATTGATTAATTTTAAGAACCGCAGCTAGTGGGAACTATTTGCAGATTTTGTGAAAGGGAATCACTATTATTAGGGTTCCGTAGCCAAATGGCGAAAACGGAACCCTTAAAGATTCGTCATGCCTGTCTGTCTGTCAGTCCGTATGTCACAGCCACTTTTCTCCGAAAATGTAAGAGCGATATCAGTGAAACTTGGTATTTACTATTTAGATGTATTCTTTGAACCTCATTAAGATTTTATTACAAAAATAAAAAAAAACAATAAATTTTGGGGGTCCCCATTGATAGAACTGAAATTCAAAAAAACATTTTTCATCAAACCCCGTGTGGGGTATTTACAAAACTTAAAAGTGAATAAATATATGTTTACAAATAACAGTACCCTAGAACGGCAATAGTATCAGTGAGATTTAACAGGAAATGCATTTTATTATGTTATCTGTGCCAGATCAATCGAACGAAAGGTAAATTTCATTTCCGGGCAACAATAACGCTACCTAGAAATCGAAGAGCAAGCATTTTTTTTTGAGGATTTTCTTTTGTTAATTAGCTCCGTTCAGTTGTAATCTTTTGCTTCTGCACTCCAGGTTGTTGGTTCGGTCCCCACCGACAAACATTATGTGTGTTGAATATACTATGAATACCTACGTGTGGATATGTATTTCTCGAGTCTGCGTACCTATAATACCTATACTGTTATGAATTAGTAGTAGGTAAACATAAATTAAGTAGAACAATAAATATATAGGTAGTACTAATCCGCTAATCTAATCTAATTTAATCTAATCTAGATTAGATTAGCGGATTAGTACTGTATATTTATTGTTCTACTTAATATATTTTTAACAATGGAATTCCGCAAAGTCACGCCTGAATCTATTAATTATTAGTAGTACGTATTAGTAAGTTTCTATCAAATAACTGATTCCCATTCTTCTTCTTGTCGTGTCACTTGTTCTTGTTTTTATGTATTTACAAAAAATATATGGTATTTCAGTATCATAATTAGCAATACTTAGTTCCCATAGCTCTGCCTAATTTGGGGCTAGATTTTAGTGTTGTGTGAATTGTCTCCAATATTATTTATTTTATTTTACTAGACACAATGTTAGTATATTAGACCATCTGGCTCCCATTAATATTGCAATTTGCTCAGCTACAAAGCGCTGTGTGAAAATTTCCACCATTTTTAGGGTTCCGTAGCCAAATGGCAAAAACGGAACCCTTATAGATTTGTCATGTCTGTCTGTCTGTCTGTCTGTCTGTCTGTCCGTCCGTATGTCACAGCCATTTTTCTCCGAAACCGTATGAGCTAGACTGATGAAACTTGGCGAGTAGATGTATTCTGTGAACCGCATCAAGATTTTTTCACAAAAATAAAAAAAAAACTATAAATTTTGGGGTCCCCATACTTGAAACTGAAATTGAGTGTGGGGTATCTATGAATAGGTCTTTAAAAATGATGTTGAGGTTTCTAATATCGTTTTTTTCTAAACTTAATGGTTTGCGCGAGAGACACTTCCAAAGTGGAAAAAAGTTGGTCCCCCCCCTCTAACTTCTAAAATAAGAGAAAAATAAATTTTAAATAATATATGTTGTACATTACTATGCAAACTTTCAACGATATTTAGTTTGAACGAGATCTAGCAAGTAGTTTTTTTTTTTATACGTCATAAATCGTAAACCGCAATTTACCTTTCGACGAACTACAAAAACCTTTATATTATGTTACTTGATGCTACGGAACCCTTCATGGGCGAGTCCGACTCGCACTTGGCTGCTTTTTTTTATTACGATGTGTGCCTATGCCTAGCTAGACTCTAGCAAAGTTGTGGCGATATCAATCAAGAAAATGTAGTTGGTAACCCTATCTCTGTGACACAAAGCTATAAAACACATTTTACGACACAAAACGGGCGTTTAAACACCCGCGTCCCGATTTTGTATCGCCAAAAACGAAAAAAACATTTGAAACTGACAGAATGTGAAGACGGATCGTGATATCGTGAACGCAAATGGTGCCCATCCAATGTGGATTAGCAAGTTTTTACAATGGGATCTTTATCTTATTGCTGCTTTTATTATTAGTCTGACATTCTTATCATTTATCAAGCGGCCTGTCCCGGCTTCGCACGGTATGGACATTTATTTTTTAAACATGATTATAGCCTATGTTAAGAATAAGAATATGAAAGCAAGGCAGTTTTTGAATTTACTCATTACAAACATACAAAAATACAAATATTTCCTGTATTGTATATGATATTATTCTAGAAGTAAGTATATTTTATATAGGTAGATTTCGATTTTTAACTTTTGTGTGAAACTCTGCAGTAGTCCGGCCTCCGACGAAGTATGTGTATATGATTGTGTGTTAACTGGAAGAAAATGCTCTCTAGCACTATGTACAATACATTTGTTGTTTTAGTGCAATAAATAATTTTCTATCTCTATTTATTTTATACCTGCAAATGACTCCTGTTTCTTGGATTGCCAAACCACAGTCGCAACGCTTGTAGCACCGTGTACCGCGGCGTTCGGATTGCTGGATAGCTGTAACAAAATAGTCCAATGTTCAGTCAAAGTTCTTCTAGAATTTTCAGTTAAAGACCAGCGTTGGTTGTAAACCAACCAGCATTATGAATCTATTTTTGCGATATGTAAACCAACTAACATTTGCAGAGTCTATTTTTTGATACTTAGCTTCACTTAGAAATTTAGTATTAGAAATGTAGTTATAATAATTAGTGTAAGTAGGTACTTGTTTCGCAAAATAAATCATTCATTCTTGTCCTGTCAATAGTTTTTTAAAACTAGTGCAATGCTCTGAAATTGTACCTATTCTATTCTTGGCTACCTACTGTTATCCGATTTTGGGAATAGGACCTACTGGGACCGAGCGACGAGACACATCACTAGTCGACATAGAGAAGATGGCGTCGGAATGCGTAGATTATTTGTTTGCCGTGTAATAAAGTTAAGCAGAGTCCTAGTTATGTTCAATGGATAGTTTTTGCCGTAACACCTACTTATAGCTGGTTTTTAGAAGACATGACATCACTATCGGCGGACGAGCACAGGCAACAATAGCGGGCGCGTTGATGGAAAAAAAATCAAGATGGCCGTCTACGACTGAAGAGAAAACATTTGCATTCAATTCTTTCAGATCAAGGAGGTATTTTATAATTAGTGGTGACTATCTGAAGATTTTTTTATCTTTTGCACTAACTATAGGTATTGCATTTACACAAAGTAATCCATTGATCAGCAAATTTAACCGGCTGGGTGATCCACAAGTTTCACCGAGCGATTGCCGATCCAGTTTTGCCACTTGAATTAACCCGGTTTAATCCGAAATCTAGTTCCATCTAGATCTTTAGCTGGCAAACCGGGCCGGTCGGTAGTTCCGATTGAGCTAGAGATGTAGGAGCACAGAACACAATATTCTGAAAGAAAAACTCAGAGTCCATAAAAAAAGGAGGGAAATCAAAAACTTAGTTCATGATATACAAAATAGATGGCGTTGAATAGTATTTTCAATGCAAAAGGACTTCCGTTTCGAAAGCGGTTAATTTGAATAGGAGATGGGCTACGTAGCTGCGTAGAGCTTTCGTAGCTGCGTAGGCTACTCGTAGCTGCGTAGGCTACTCGTAGCTACGTAGCGTAGCTTCCGTAGTGTGTACCGGCCCACCATAAGCCTAAATTTTTATTATTGTTTTTATATTAGGCGTGCTTAAAAAAACTACAGAGCTATTTGTTATAGATAGGTAGATCAATAGATATATAGATCTAACATAATAATATAGATAGAACTTTTTACATGACTCAAAAACACAAAAGTACAGCACAACCTCATCAAGGAAAAAAAAAACAAAAAAAAGAACATCGAAAACAGCACGTATGATAAATTTAATTAAAACAATTACATGTATATTTTCCAAATGAATTTAAAATGTTTGTAAATCCATGTTGTAAAGTACCTACATGGATAAGAGAGGAGTGAATGCAGAAATGACGGCTGATAAAGGAGAATGGAGGAGGAAGACATGTTGTGCCGACCTTACATAAAGTGGGATAAGGAAGAAGAAGAATAATAATTTAAAATGTTGAGAGCTAAGCTTCGTTTCTGAAGTTAAATAAATAGAAATAACCTTGAACCAGAAAACTGTCACAAGTAAGTTTCAAGTTTATTCCCTCTGAAACTTGGCAAATTGATCCATCGTCACATCCCTACAGAGTGAGCTGTTAAATAAGTTTTAACAATCGACCGTCCGGCTAGAGAGTTAAGCGTTACCTGAAAAGAACTTGCTACAAAGTTTTAGCTGCAACTATTTTATTGTTTCATCTGAATGTTTTACGTTCATAAAAGCTTTTTTAATAAAACCCTAGCAACAATGCTATACTGAGTACCCGTACCTTCTACTATATATTTTTTATATTCTTCTTCTTATCTGTTACTGGTTTCTTTGAACCAAGTGTGGGGAAAGGATTTTAAATGCGCCTCGAAGAGGCTCCTTTCATTAGCATATGGCCCGCCTGATGTCAAGTAAGTCACATCGGGAACGTGCCCTACGATGCACTGCATTGCGTCCATCAACTTGAGGCATACTGATGTTCAGCTACACGTGCCAGTAATTTCACTGCCACCCACACCCTTCAAACCGAAACAGCAATGCTGGTTCACGGCAGAAAAAGGGCATGGTGCTAGTATGCACCCGGTCAAGCCCTTCACAAAGAGCTCTACTACTACATTACCTGCGGACTTCCGTACATTTATATTGCAGACAGCATCTTTATTTTTTTAAGTTTTACGTACGTACCTTCTTCTTATCCTGACACTGGTCTTTCAAAACAATGTGGTGTTTTACCAGGATGATAAGTGCGCGGAGATATTTACGTACCTCATCATCATTATCATCAACAGCCTGTAGAAGTTCACTGCTGCACATAGGCCTCCCCTTACACATTTTTAGAGAGAACGATTCTGAGCCCTTTCCATCCACCGACTTCCCGCGATCGTAACAATGTCGTCGTTCCATCTGGTGGGTGGGTGCCGTATGTTTCGTCTTCCGGTTCGTAGTGGTCATGGGTTACGTACCTAAATCCACATAATTCACAGTGGTTCCTGCCGACTTGATTCAGCCATCGCTCTAGGCAGGTGAGGTGCACATTTGCAAGAGAGCCTTTGCAGTTGCACGGTGATATTAATCTGAAATCATTCAACAAATATTTATTTTGTTGTATCACAAGGAGAGAGCACCGGGAGCCGAGTGGTAAGGCTCTGCCTTCCGAATCTAAATTCATGGGTTCAAATCCAGTCGTGTAAAAAGTCCTTTTGGTAAAAAGGGGAATGGTAACCATCACCTATAACAAAGCATTGCCTCTTAGGTCACACAAGTAAGGAACGTGCTCTACAATGCACTGTCCTGCGTCCATCAACTTGAGGTATACAGATGTTGAGCCCCACGCGCCAGTAACCCTTCAAACCGAAACACAGCAATGCTGCTTCACGGCAGAAATAGGCATGATGGTAGTACTTCCTCGGACTCCCACGCAAAGTGTATGGAAATTCTATGATTTCCAAAAGAGGTAGACAGAGCAAAACCTTGCAATTGCATTTTATACTGTCTCGGTCTGAAATTTTATCTATATTGTTCAATCGTCAGTTCAGAATAAATACTGAAAACCGTCTAGTCGAATTTATAAAGTTTAATAAACCAATAATGTAGGTTTCTATCAGAAAACTAGATCTACCACTGAAAGATATTAAATGGTTTCAGTCTAAATTACCTTCTAATAATAATCTAGTTTCGCAGAACACTGATAGGTGTTATGTGCACTACGTTATACAGGGTGTTCTTTTCAGGCTGGTTTAGTTGAATATACACCTACATTTTGGCAGATACAGCGTCATCTAACCCAAACTAAGCAAAGTTTGAGCTTACTTTGTACATTTTGGAAGTATTTTTGTAAAATATTTTAAAATATCCTTGTAGAAAACAAACATTTAAATTCTAATCCATTTAATTTTAAGTTGACGCAAAATAAATTATTTCTATTTCTATTAAAATCTACAGCGTAAAAGGCCAACTGATCTGTAAGGGCTGTCAAGCAAAAAATACATTAAAACTTCGGTGGGTTTTCACATTATGTATGCGTGGCCTACGAGGCAATTGCTTACTTATAGCCGATGGTTAACACTTAACATTAGGTGGGCAATATGCTTGTTCCATAAGCTAGTTGTCTAAAAAAAACATTATGGTTTATTATTCCAGCGATCCTTCTGTTGACTTCATAAAAACACACCCTGTATACATAAAGCTACTAACAACGCAAATCGGTAGTAAAGCAACAAAGTTTACGGATACTCTTAGAACTTGTACGAAAACATTCGAGATAGAATCTCAAGCCAGTATTTTGTACGCAAATAAACTATTGAAGTTTTGACATTCACGCCGTAGCCTAGAGGGAGCCACGTGGTGATCACAAATTTAAGACGCTGAACTCCATGAAACAACTTTTCGCTCGCTTAAAAGATGTAAAAACACTGAATTTAATTATCAAAACTCAGGAGCAACTCTTGTGTGCAATCCAATAACACAAAATTTAACCAAAAATAATTTCGATCGTATGGGTGCCGGTGAAATTACTGGCACGTGGGGCTGAACATCTGTATGTTCTAGGATATCCGCAGGATAGTGCATCGTAGGGCACGTTCCTGACGTGCGTGGCCTACGAGGCAATGCTTTGTTATAGGCAATGGTTATTAGGTGGGCCATGTGCTTGTTCCACCAGCTAGCAGACTTACCTTTCTCGTCCACGTGTCATGCAGATCCTGCAAACATTCGAACCAATACTTGACAGAGAATCCCTCTGCCCTACCGCAATTTCCGACCTCTCTGACAAATTCGCTGAAGTTTTCTTCTTGTCTTTCGACAGCTTTGGCTCATTCGTCACTATCACTTCATTAGCTGCCAGAACCACAGGCAAGCATTCGGTTTGAGCGTTACAACTCATATTGGGAATCTCCTGTATCTCTACTACACTTGCCGTGTGCACCAATTGCAAAGGTACATCATTTAGAACTAATGAGGTGTCTTTGTTCAGTTTGAAGCAAGAAGCCATGAACTTTTTGATATCTATGAGGGTAGTTGAATCGTTATTGTCTTTGAGGATAGGGATTTTGAGATCTTTTATGTCGATGTTTTTAATTGCTTGGGCAGGAGTACCGAAGTTCAAAGATTTAAGTGCGTTTGTGACGTCCTGGGTTGTGATTTGCCGAATGCTGTGTTCAGACTTGGAGATTCCAGGCCTGACTTTAGGGCTGTGGATAGCACCGGGGAGGAACGCTGCGGATGGTCCAGCATTATCTCGATTTGTATTGACATTGATGCTCTCATTGATCTTCGTATCTTCAGGAATGTCTTCTTCTGGCCTGCTCAGGGATTTATCATCCATCAAGGGCGATTCATTGGTGCTTTTTGTTTGATTGTAAAAAAACTAGAGAATGTTGATTGTTGCAGTTTGTTTTTGACAATGTTTTGACGTTTTCACGTCGCTTTGGTAGAGCTCATGGTTTGTGTTGTCAACCTTTTTGTGTGAGCAAGGAGGAATCCCTAACCACGCATTACCAATCTAGCAATGGACCGAGAAAGCTAGAAAAAGGGTGGCCTTTGCTCTGCAGTGGGACAAGATAGGCTGAAAAAAAAATTAAAAAAAGGAGGTATCGATGGCAAAAGGATATCGTGACAAATAAATATCGTAGAAATGCCGTATGTACAAGATAGCCAATCATCTTTCCTTCTGTTCTCAATAACTTTTATGAAGGCTCTGTAAGTTATCATAATGTATTAGTTAATCATTAACTCACTTTACACAAATGCTCACTTTACTTGCTACCTATCTAGATAATGTAGTAATTAGTGTTTTAGTGCCAGTTTAAAGTTGAATGTAGGAAAGTGTGCGGTCGCTAAGCCCGAGTGGCTCCGACTAATCCACTAAATGTGGTCGCTGGTTTTTACTGAAAGTTACAGTTACAGCGCTGTAAATACGTGTTTTAACTTAGCTACTGCAATTTAAATTTAAATTTTCTTCGATGAATTTTCAAAGTGGAAGGCAAATTGCATGTGAAATTACGTAGAAGGAATGTAGATACGATATTCTCTGGTACGGTAGATATTTGTGCTTTCAGTGTCGGTATTTAACTTATCTTTATGGCCTCTCAACCTAGGAGCTCTGCCTTCTGCGCCGTAGGTCGTGGGTTCGATCCACACCAAGAATAAATACAGTGTAGTGAACACAGATTTGTTCTCTGACTGGGTGTTATATTATATTCTATGTATGTATTTACAAAAAAGTATTTGAGTATTATTTCGGCTATCTGATTCCCATAGTACAAGCTCTGCTTAGCTAGGTAGGCTAGATAGTGTTGTGTGGATTGTCCGCATTATTTATTTATTTATTTATTAAACTGTAAAAAAACATACAAACAAACTCATGTGACAAAGTTCAAATATAAATTATGATAGCAAACAATTTAGAAAAGTTATTTTAAAAAAGAAATTTTTAATAAATTCAAAATGGCTTAAAACATGTAATGAGTTTGAAACTTTCTTCATTTGGAGATAACTATTCCACAAACACTGGCAATTAAACTAATCTAAAAAGAAGTATATTTTTTAAATATTTAAAAACTTAATTATTGTAACCATTGTCATAAACATTTAAACTTTCTAAAAACAACGCTCGTAAAGACTTTTATGCGACCCAAGTTTTTGCATACCTTCTAAGGCCGTAGCCACACAGAATACGGCACGGGCGTGATGCGGCGCGGTTGAAGATAAATAAATTAAGAACGCATGTCACGTAACTCACTAGAATTTCCTGGGTAGACTAAAAAAGGAGTTATAATCATCTTCCACGCCACTTAATTGGGTCTACATGGATTGATTTGAGGAAAAAAGATCTGCTAAATATTTTTTACTAACTACTTTATGCTCTAAGTATTTCTATGTTTTTAAAACTTTTCATCTGATCCCACAGATTATTTTTCAGTAACATCCAGTAGTAATATTAATATGTCATAGTTTTTTTCACTACAGATATTGAGTTAGTATGGCATTATATTTTACATGCTACAAAATATTTTAATTTCTATAGCTAAACGTTTTATGTTCGCTAACTTTTAGTCATTTACTCTTAATCGTTTTTAACGAAAAATGTAATTCCGTTCCTGATTGATATTTATATTACAAGACTAATTTTAAACACCTCAAGAGCTTGTGGATTTTGTTAATAAATAAATAAAGTTCGGTATTGCGTGAAAACTCATGGATAAGAGAGGAGTGAATGCAGAGATGACGGCTGATGGAGAGAATTGGAGGAAGAATAGATGTTGGGCCGAACCCACATAAAGTGGGCTAAGGGCAGGAAGAAGAAGGAGATTGTGTGAAAACTCGCGTGTCTAAGCCCTTAGCTTTTACCAGGAGTATTTTTTATAGATGTGTATATAATTTTTATGGACAAACTTTTAGTAAAACTCCTGAAGTACTGCCATAAAAATTACTCGTGACTGACGAGTTTGTTGGCCACCTAGTGGCAAGTGGTGGAAGCTACACTTTACTATGTTGGGGCAGGAACGGAGGATATCCAATTATTCGTATATATTTGTACAGTTTTAAGCGTTTATTGTCTGAAATTACAATATAATAATTAATATTTCTTAGAAATCTGTGTAGCTTGTGCGTCGTGCGTGGTTGGGGGAAGAAGAAGGAGCGATTACGGTGCAATATTGAAAGCTTCAAATTTTTCTTCTTCTGCTTCTTGATTTTGTTTTTGTAGTATCAAACTGTCAGTTCTGTCAGACGTCATGTCGTGAACATACCGCCGGCCTTGGAAGACTAGGGTTCCAACATAGCAGTCGTTGTAGCAGTAGTAGGTTCAACAGGATCCTCTGGTTCCAGTGGGAGGGGGCAGATCTTCGAAAAGGAGCGCCGAATAATGCCAGTTGCCGTTCGGATATCAGCAACGCGTGAAATACCATCTGTTCCAGGGAAGACACGTACAATGCGACCTAATCTCCATTTCAGAGGTGGCAAGTTGTCTTCCTTGATCAGGACCAGTGTGTTCAGTGCAACTTCGTCTCGGTTGGTTCTCCACTTTGTTCTCGTTTGTAGTTCAGACACATACTCTCTTGACCAGCGCTGCCAAAAATGCTGCCTCAGTTGCTCGACTCTGTGATAGCGTGTGAGTGATGTCTCTGTCTTGGACGTCAGGTCTTTGCATGCGGGAGCCACCAGCGGGCGTCCGATCAGGAAGTGTGCTGGGGTAAGCGGAGAGAAGTCATTTGGATCTGTGGACATAGGGGATATAGGACGGGAGTTCAGGACAGCTTCTATCTGTGTTAAAACAGTGCTGAACTCCTCGTACGTTAGCCTAGCGTTACCAACTATGCGCCTCAGATGATACTTACAGGAGCGAACTCCCCGCTCCATTAAACCACCAATATGAGGAGAATAGGGAGGTGTGAACCATAATTTGATTCCATCATTAGAAAGAGAATCAGTAATAAATTGAGAATTATCGTTTAAAAATGAGGTCAGTTCCCTTTTGGAACCAACAAAATTTGTTCCGTTGTCGGACAAAATAACTTCAGGTTTACCCCTACGACTTATAAAACGTTTTAGTGCTAGAAGATAATCATTTGTGGTGAGACTAGTGACAAGTTCAAGATGGACTGCTCGTGTCACCAAACAAACAAATAATGAAATATAGCCTTTAGAAAGTTGAGCACCTCTGCCCTTTCGATTTAATATAGAAACAGGTCCTGCATAATCTACTCCACTATGTTTAAATGGAAAACCAGGATCTAGACGCTCACTCGGTAAATTACCCATTATCGGTGAGATGGTTTTACCTTTAAATCGATTACAGGTCACGCAGTCATGAATCACTTTTTTAGCCAAGTTCCTTGCACCCAACGGCCACCAACACTCACGTATATTAGATAATAGAAGCAATGGACCTCCATGTAATAACCTTGTATGCTCATGTCTGAATAACAAAAGCGTCAAGTGATGTTTTCCGCACAGTAAAATTGGATGTTTTTTATCGTAGTCAAAGTCAGGTGAATTACTTATACGACCACCGACTCTAATTAACTGATTCTCGTCTAAAAATACATTAAGACCCAAAATACGTTTAGATTGTTTACAACTTTTCACAGGCATTTTATTTACAAGGCAAGAATGAACGTCCGAGAATGAATGAATTTGAGCGAACCTTACGAGCATACGTTCCGAATCGTCCAACTCTTGCACATCGAGCAAACCGATTTTTATCTGTGATCGATCACGTTTCATTTTTATGTTGTGAATGAAACGAAGTAATGCACCGATGCGTCGCAACCTAGAAAATGACGAATATTTTTCGAATGTAAACACTTTACACCTACATGTTACCACACAGAATCGCTTGTTAACTCGTTTATTTCTGTAACGCGATTCTGAACGAATGTTTTCAATAAGTGAGGTGACATACGCACCCATCCCATAACAATAGTCGAGTCCGTCCAGAAGTACACTTTAGTGAAAGTTAGCCTTAAAGAATCGATTATTTTCTTGTACAGCCTAGCTCCTACCAGGGCACCACACAGCTCGAGCCGTGGAATGCTAATCGTTTTAAGTGGAGCAACCTTACTTTTCGCGCATATCAATCTTACTGTAACATCTGAATCGTGACTATAGGTACGTGCGTACGCGCAGGCACCAAACTAGAATCAGAAAAAATATGTAACTAAATGATCATCGTAAGCGTTCTATGGCCAAAAATCGTTTATTAGCTAACGTATAAGAATCGCCGAGCGTATCAGCTGATTCACATAGCGGAATACGGACCGAAAATCTACCATCTTTTTCTCGTTTTCCTAAATTCCTCACACTTTCGTTTGTCCTGAGTGAAAACCCTATCTACTTTCTGTGGTATATTTTCGTTATCCCAAAATTTCCGTAGCTGAACGTCTAATGTTTCAGTAAAATTACACTGAACTTGGTTTGTTTTCAAGTCCTTCGTGTTGATAGGACCAGAGACTAACCATCCTAACTTAGAGTTTTGTAAGAAAGGTCCGTTTGGTAGCTTAATCCTATTTTCGTCTAAAAGTTCCCAGAATTTATCCGCACCTATTAATATATCGATTTCAGCGGACACGGCGAAATCCGGGTCAGCGAGTTGTATGTTGTTAGGTATACCTACATAATCGAATACTACACTTGTTGATGGCAAGCAAGGAATTATTTGAGGCAACACTAT
The DNA here is from genome assembly GCA_947578465.1 of Thera obeliscata. Taxonomy (NCBI): domain Eukaryota; kingdom Metazoa; phylum Arthropoda; class Insecta; order Lepidoptera; family Geometridae; genus Thera; species Thera obeliscata. Next base: position 5,958,568 of record OX387923.1, on the reverse strand, counting down.
ACAACTTATTCGTGTACTGAACTTACTTGTTCTTGATCGCATTACAATATTGCATGAATTATTCGCATGGGTGAGGCTGCGGCCTACACCAGTTATTCGTACTGTGGACTGTAAATAAGGCGCATTTAATTTTTTAGCTAGTTTATCCGTAATAAAACTATGTTGACTACCATTATCAAGAAGAGCCCGTATAACATGAAATTGATTATTCGTGTCGGCTACTTCTATCAAAGCAGTAGATAGCAAAACCTGTTGTAGCACTAATCCTGAAGTGACCGTGCCTTCAGAAGCACCAGCCACGCATTCAGCTGATGCATGCAAAGCTGTCGAAGCAGTAGCGCATGCAGGAACTTGGTCCAGACACACATTCGCATTGCTACTGTTCTCGCCCTGCTCGTCTAAGTGTAGCAAACTATTATGCTTTCGTTTACATTGCATGCATGGCCCAAACAAACATTCATCGATTGAATGCCCTGAGCGCAAGCAATTATGACATAACTTATTTTGATTGACAAAAACAATCCTATCCCTTACAGACAAATTAAGGAACTTAAAACACACATAAAGTTTGTGTTTACCATTACATTTTACACATGTAGACTTAAAATTACTTTCTTTCTTATGAAATGGCTTAGTTTTCAGGACCTCATTATCAGTTGACACATAGCTGTGTACTTGTTGGACAGGTTTAGAATCGTTTGAGTTACCACTAAGCCTACCTGACTTAGAATGATTCGCATTTATCATCTCAAGCATATCAGCTCTGTTCCGTAAAAATATAAGAAGATTATCCAACTTCAACCCCTGCATGCTATTAGAATCAAGGAGGGAGCCTTTATGATTCTCCCACTCACGTTCCGTGGAAGGATCTAACTTAGAAACAATTAGGTATATTATTAAGGTATCCCAAGACTCAGTCGGTTCATTTAAAGTTTTTAAAGCTCTCAGGTTTCTCAAAATGGTGTCAATCAGTTTCCTAATTAGGACTGCAGATTCTTGTTTGATACATGAAACATTAAATAATGACTTAATATGATTGTGTACAAGAAGCCTTTGGTTATGAAATCTATTTTCCAAAAGTTCCCATGCGTGGGTGTAACTGGATGCAGTGAACTCCAATGCACTTATGACCTGTAATGCACTACCACTGAGAGAAGATCTCAGATAATGGAACTTATGAATTGCATCCAGATCCGTTCGCTTGTGTATCATTGTAACATAAGAATTTCGGTACTCTAGCCACTCATCATAGACACCACTAAATGTTGCTAGCTTTATGTATGGCAGTTTTACATGCGCTAAACTTTCTACAGGCGAATGACTACATTTAACCGCTGAAGAACTGTCACTTGTCTCATCGCTACTGGCAATTAAACATTGAGCTGCAGCCATAGTGCTAAAGTAAAATGCTTCTACTGATTCAATATACATGAGGTTACTTGAACACTCCTCTGGAGGAGAATATAGCTCTAAGTCCCTACATGTGTTATTAAATTTATTAAATTGTTCACTAGCTGATTGTAACCTCAATTTCAATTCTGTAACTTGCAACTTTGACAAACTAGAACCTTTAAATGATTCAACAAATGTTTTAAATTGTGTCAATCGACCACGCCAATAACCTCTACTTTTCCTCAGCTCAGTAAGAAGTTCCTCACATTTTTTCCTAGTTGGGGAATGAGAGGGTGAGGGCACAAATAACGTGGTCTTTTCCTCAGACATAATGGTGGCTTAAAGAATCGGAAAGTAACTCACGTGTAAGCAACACCTCGAACGCCGATTGACGCAACTGCACGCTAGACCACGCAACTGGAATTACAAAACACAGCGTTTTAACACAAATCCGGGAATGGATGGGTAAAAGACAGGATATCCTGACCATTCGCTTCTTGATGGCTCGCTCGCGTATCCACGTGTCCTGGCTTGGCTTGCGGCCTGGCTCGTATCTTGCTCCGACTCGTAGGACCAATGTTGGGGCAGGAACGGAGGATATCCAATTATTCGTATATATTTGTACAGTTTTAAGCGTTTATTGTCTGAAATTACAATATAATAATTAATATTTCTTAGAAATCTGTGTAGCTTGTGCGTCGTGCGTGGTTGGGGGAAGAAGAAGGAGCGATTACGGTGCAATATTGAAAGCTTCAAATTTTTCTTCTTCTGCTTCTTGATTTTGTTTTTGTAGTATCAAACTGTCAGTTCTGTCAGACGTCATGTCGTGAACAACTATTAATGTGTCAGAATGGGCTTGTGTAAAAAAGTTTTAAAAGGTTTTTGTGCGTACCTCCGTATTATCTGATGGACCGACGATATTGTGAAAATCGCGGGAAGTCTTTGGATATAAAAGGCTGAGAATAGTTTTGCTTGAAAAATGACAAAAAGACTAATAGTTCGGTCTGAAAAATGCCATCAAGTAAATATTGAGAAATCGAATGCAACCTGTAGGTAATCGAATACTGTATGAATGCCGAAACACCAAAATGGTTGGTCCGACGTACGGCTAATTCAAGTGGCAACAGTGAGTTTTCAGACCGCCAAATCTACTGCGTAGTACATAGAATACCGTTGGAAAATGTATAGATGAGGCCTAATGCCCAGCATTGGACTATTTCAGGTTAATAATAATTTTCTCAGAATCGGAGAATATGTATAACGCTACAAAAATTCTTTCCTAATACAAATAAGGTTACTTATTACTCTGTAATTTAGAATTGGGTCAAACGCCCCCCATCAAATGGCATTAGCGAGTGAAATTTTAACATAATATGGGTATTAATATTCATATCCTTAATTAATACTGATATCCAAAGATGTTGTTCTATGTGGCAATGCGATACTATGCTCAAAAAAATGTATACCACGAAGCTATGCTATTAAGGTGGGCACTGACCAGCGTTATGGGGCGTAATGTAAAAGTTGTTAGAGGTCGAAAGGTGTAGTTATGCTAAAGATATAAAAAATATGTTTACTTTATTTTTCTTTTTTTACATTAAGTAGACCATCCTTTGGCTACAATCTCACCTGATGATAAGCGACGATGAAGCAGGATGGTAAAAAACACCTATTCACTCTTGCCTTGAAGAGGCCCAGATTGTAGTGGTCAGAAAAAACAGCCGACGGGAATGAGTTCCATTCCTTAGGTTCGTTCTTTCTTACTTGTTCCATATACTTCTGACATCAATAGTTGTATAATAAAATATAATCTGATGTCAAGTAGTCTCTATCGCCTATAAAAAAGCATTGCCTCGTAAATCACGCACGTCAGGAATGTGCCCTACTTTGCACTGCTCTGCGTTCATCAACTGGAGGCATACAGATGTTCAGCCTCACGTGCCAGTAATTTCACCAGCACCCTTCAAACCTAAACACAGCAATGCTGCTTCATGGCAGAAAAAAGCATGGTAATAATACTTTCCCGGACAAGTCTTTCACAAGGAGCTCTAATACTAAAAGATGCCTGGGCTTATACATAGGTATGTATGGACTGCTTCAGGCTGATAATTAATAACTGTATAAAAAAACTGTATAGCTTCTCTCACATAAGACACAAGCCTAGAATAATCTTCTCTTAGGTATACATTAATACAATAAAGTGGTTTTGGCGCGGCACGTTGCTTCGAGTTTGTTTTCCTACTCGGATTGCTATACAGAAAGATGAAAACGATACCTTAGATAGCTAGAAAATTTGTTGTTGTACAAACAAAAACGGTATTATTTAAAAACGAACGCTATCTATTCTGTGTAGGAAGTTTTGAAAAATCGAAAGGTGCACAGATATTTTTGGAGTAGAAAAATCGATTTCGTGCACGACCAGTAAGCCTACAAGCTCTGTCTGGCTTTGTCTCTGGCTCTGGTTTTGAGTTTGTGTGAGTGTTGACTAAATAAATCCTAAGTCAAAACGTCACGCACACAGTATAATACACGGGGAGATTCATAACCAGAGACAGAGACAGAGCCAGACAGAGCTTGTGGTAGGCCTACTGATTCGGAACAACGACCTTACGATCAGTAGGCGGGGCCGCTCCTGCTACACCAAACAAACACCTCTAGTTTGATTATAGAATATTTCTGCTACGGCGTAACTGTAGTGTAGACGCTACGACAGCGTAGTCTCTACGGCGTAGCTCCTCTAGCTTATCTCATTGATATACACTTGCGAGATTTAAACTGGAATCACTTCATGACGATTACGAGCTCGATTGAGTGTGCAGTTTTGTACGCCCCATTACTTACAAGCGTTTCTCAAAGGATAAGCAACTGTCATCTCCTACTATCCGGTAATGTCAGACAATGACAGGGCGAACTTTAAGCAATACGTCACACCTAAGTAACGCTGGTAAGTCCTTACTTACAAGCGTATTGATCAGTGGCCTTCCACTGATCAATAAATAAAAATACAAATAAATGTTTTTTCTTTCTCCCGCATGCATAATTCCAATAAAAATATTGAAAATTGTGTTCAAAATCCACACAACTGTAATTCCCCGGTCACGCCTGAGGTATCGCAATCCAGGAAACACAGTAGCGTAAACCATTAATTATAATAAATAAGCAGCTTAATTATTTTCTTCCACCCGTTGGCCGGCCTATGCAATAATTTGCGGATTTTCGGTGAAAATTAAAATAAATGCGATTCTTATGGGGGACATAGATTGAATTAAACAGCTGGTTTGCTTTGATACCTTTCATTGCTATAGTCTTGACCGAGTTTAGTGGCTTCAACTTGCCACTTGGTTTAAGGGTCCTTCTACTACACACAAAACTCAAACTCAAACTCAAATTTTTTTTATTCAGTACGATGCAAGAATCACTTTGAAACGTCTTAAAGTTAGGTGAGTCTAGGTGCCAGTTCCACACGACCAAGCGTAGAAGAACAGGCAACAAACTACGTCTCGGTTCCTACCGTTTTTTTATATGATCCTTTTACAAATCAAAAATAGTCTAAAAAATATACAAAGCCAAAAATAAAAATATTTCACATGTAGAATAAGATCGCTCTCTCAATTTATTTTGTATTTTACAATAGATATAAAAAATACACGCATTCACTGATATAATCAATACTTTTTCTTTCCAAAATCAGGACTGTAGTCTTTTTAGAGCGATTGTATAGTTATTTTTTTTATAAAGTGAACCAGCTGTTTTTCAAACCTGCGATTTCAAGGGAATTTTATTTTAATTAGGTTGTCCGAACTGAAACTCGTATGTTGGGGCGTGCGAAGTTTAGACGGTGTTATACCAAATGTAGTCAATTAAAGTATTTTTTAAACTTTCGCTATCATAAAACATACATATATTTATACTAGGTATTTATCGCGTATATTACCTTGTTTTATTTATTTTCCCGACGTTGCGGCTATGTTGCAATAACCGTGGTCGCGGGCAGACTGAGCGCGCGATAAATACGCGTGTAATAGTATAAATAGTCATAATTATATAAAATATGTTGTTTTGTATCTGTGAAAACCTGCAGTTGGCTCACTAGTTTCTAGCGCATTTATATTATTAAATAATTATAACTTGTTGGTTTTCCAATAAATATGTTGAAATACGTTCTTATAAATTGATGAATGCTGATATTTAGGATCCTCGTTCTGTTCTTGTTGTCGGTGGGGAGGATAATAGGCTTAGAATCAATATTTTTATTTATTTTAGTTCTTGGTGTACTCTCGCATAAGCTCGTCGTCACACCCAGCTGCACTTTTGACAGCACGGCCAAGAGTGCCGCGCGCACTAATTTGTAATTACCGACGTTGTACCGACGTACCCGAGCCGTGTTTAGCGAACTAAGCGTTTTCTGAGGTGAGCGCTTTCGCGTTTTGCTGGAATTGGTTTTATATACCTTGGATTTATATTTTTAGGGTTTATGATTTTTGACCAGTGTTTTAAACGGAACGGAAAATACACGGTGTATTTAAAAAAATCTTTAAACCTGTTCCCGAAGTCGGAGTTTTGCTACCACATTTCGTTTTTCGTTTCTCTCTCTTTTGTATGGAAAATTAATGAGAAAACCACTCGTTTCGATCGTTTCTACTCAACGTATTTTTGTTGTCTCATCTCTTCCCCATATAATAGAGACAAATAGGCGAAACGAAAACAACATTTCGTAGACGAACTGTGGTAGCAAAACTTTGAATTCGGGTTCTAAAATATTGATGGAAATTCAACACGACAATGATTGGCCCTTTTGTTGAATATATACATGATTGATTGTCCTACCTTTTTTGCACACACACACACATGTTTGACAGCTATTTAGTGACGTCTTCTTTAAATAGAAATACTGGCTGCTCATAAATTCCCAGTCTGAATGTATTTTTATTAATCATTCCATTTTTGAAATTTAAATGAAATTTAAATAAAACACGATGTAACAAGAACAGACTAGACTCTAGACAAATACTTATGAATTATGTACTTGTCTGTACAATGATTGAAATGGCTGTATGAGTTAAAATACCCTGTAAATTTCTAACACTGAATGGATTCTAGGAAGTATAGGTAGTGCAATTCACGAAGACGCGCCCCTAGCGGGGTGCGGGGAGTTTGCTCCGAGCGGCAGTCGCGAACCGTAGTCTATTCATTGTAGTGTGCGTGTGCACTCATAGGTAATTAGTGTGTACCGATATGAGTGTTATCGGTACACACTAATTACCTATGAGTGCACATTGACGGAAGCTTGCACACATATACTATAAACGGTTAAGAGGAATAGTGGGGCGCGCCTTCGTGGATTGCACTATCTATATGTGGGGATGATTATGTTCAGGACTTCGTCAAGGTTATGGTAATGAAGCAACGTATTATTATTGTAGTAAAGGGTTAGCATAAACATGTTTTGGTTTCGTGTATATCATAGAAATCACAAAGGGATTACGCACCTGCCAAGTACAAAATAATTTACCCGTGTTAGTAGATCTCATGTTTATGTTGTTCTAAAACAATAAGCTATTGAATTTCTTGAATATGTTATGATGGAATCTGAATGGGCTTATATTTGTACCATTATAACGATTTACCAGGCTCTTCGGCTGATTTACGGCACGGGACGTTAGGCCCATATACAGGGTTATTCATTATTAGCTGCAAATACTCAGGAATTAGGTTCAACAAATAAAATAAAAAATATTTATGAAATGATTTTTTTTAAGTTTTGTTATGAAAATCCCGAGAAAATCGATAAAGGAATCATTGGCGCCTGACCTATTTTGACCTTTGATCCGCGCCCGCGCGCCGTGAGTGACACTCTGCGTTCAGTCACCGCCTGGGTGGGTCATCGTCCTGTTCTCCATGGCAATCATTATGCAATAGCCGTAAAGAAATTAATAAAAATAAAATTTTGATACAAAAACTTGAAAAATTTTTTGATCAAATTTAAAAAAAATAATTTCACAAATATTTTTTATTCTATTTGTTGAACCTAATTCCTGAGTATTTGCAGTTAATAATGAATAACCCTGTATAGGGTTATTCATCATTAGCTACAAATACTCAGACAACGAAAAAATCAACAAATAAAATAAAAAATATTTATGAAATGATTTTTTAAAGTTTTGTTACGAAAATCCCGTGAAAATCGATGACTATTATTTTTTTGAATCACTGCTGGCGCGTTGTTACACCTAAAAACCATTTCTAATCAAAGGCGAACCGCCTGACCTTTTTTGACGTTTGATCCGCGCCCGCGCGCCCCGCGAGTGACACTATGCGTTCAGTCACCGCCTGGGTGGTGACGATAGGTCATCGTCCTGTTCTCCGTGGCAATAATTATGCAATATGTCGTAAAAAAAATGATAAAAAACTTAAATCAGTTTAGGAATTAAATCGATTCAGCCAAACAAATATTCACGACCGATATTAGGCCCTGTCAGTTGGTGTAGCTATGAATGAATAGCCCTGTATACCTACACACACGTATATACCAATCTTAATATATAAAAATGAATTGCTGTTCGTTAGTCTCGCTAAAACTCGAGAACGGCTGGACCGATTTTGCTGAGTTTTGTTTTGAATGATTTGTGGAGGTCCAGAGAAGGTTTAAAAGGTAAATAAATATTTTTTTTTAACGGGAACGGGAACGGGGCGAGCGAAGCTGCGGGCGGCCACTAGTAATACATATTAATATGCCGTGCTATAATGCATATTACAGTAAGTAAGGGTATAAGTTCGTTAGTTGGTCCACAATATTTATTTTTTATTTATTCTACTCTATTTTCAAAAACTACTCTAATCATTTTTGAAAAATGGATGAATGGATAACCACAAAAGAAGCAAGTCGAATGTCACCTGTAATGCACAAAATGCTATAGGGAAATAAAATCCAATTGAGCGAACAGGCCTACCACAAGCTCTATCCGGCTCTGTCTCTGGCTCTGGTATTGAGCCTGTGTGAGTGTTGACTAAATAAATCCTACTTCAAAACGTCACACACACAAATTCACAGGTGAGCACTCACACAGAGGGGGCGTTTAAGTATTACGTAAGCGCTTGGGGGGGTGGGGGGGTTCTTATTTTACTTACTTTTGATAACATGTTGGGTGGGGAGAGGTCGATGTCGTGATAACGTCCGCAGATTTAATGAAAAATAGATATAGGTACCAATGGTTACGTAAGCATGAGAGAGGGTGGGGGGGGAAGAGTTTTGCTTACTTTTGCTGACAAGGGGAAGGGGGGGGGGGCGGGGTAAATAATTGCAAAAAATCTGCGTAACTCGAATGGCCCCAGACTTAAAACCAGAGCCAGAAACAGAGCCAGACAGAGCTTGTGGTAGGCCAACAGTGTGTCGCGAATGGGACCGTTTTTATCTATCAACTTGTATCCAGGGACTTATGTGGACGCCGTGGGCAATGGACGATGTGAAAAACTAACTAGGATTAGATGGGCTTACAAAATATGTAACCTGTTATTATTTACACTGCAGCGTATAGCGTATGTGCTGTCCTCCTATACAAAAGCAAAAGTTTATTGTTTAAACTTTTGCTTTTGTATATATATATATTTTTATACATATATGTGATGAAACAAGCATATGTCCCACCTGATGTTAAGTGGTAACCATCGCCTATAACAGAGCATTGCGTGTTTCTTACTGGTTCCCAAAGTACAAGCTCTGCTTAATTTGGTAGATAGTGTTGTGTGGATTGTCCGCATTATTTATTTATTTATTATTTAGGTACCTATAATTATTTAAGTTTAAAAATGTACCTACCATGCTTCCAGTAAATCAATTATTTCATTTCATTTTATTTGCGTTTCAGTGTTAATTTTTTGTATTGATTTTTAGTGTTTTTTTCTTTATTCGATCTGATTTTATATTTTTGACGTGACAACGTCTTATGATTCGATAGAGCTGGCTGCACGCACGAAAAAACCTGACGTCATGCGGCGTGGCCTCGCTCTGAGGCGTTCCATTTACGGCTTGAAGTGCAAGCGAGAGCGCGGAACGAGCGGCAAAGAGGCACAATCGGCCTCCGCGTTCGGCAGCATTCGATATCTGTCTCTCTCCTACTTGAGTGAGCGATGCGTCCGCGTGGACAGCTGTATGACGCTTTCACTTTCAACTATCGTTAGTATACCGACTTTACAGACAACCAGTTTTTATTGTTAACCAGTACTTATGAGTATCTACTACAAACTCATTCAAGCGATAATAACTCGATTTTCAGAAGCGTATTCCTCCCGCGCTTCCTAATTGATTCTATCAGAAATTTGATAAAGCAAGCGCGGTAGAGATAATACTTTTATTCAACATGCAGAATTGGTTATTTTATTAATTTTATTTAGGTATGCAAAGGCCTAGAGCTATGCACAGAGCACAGCAAAGTATTTTCAGTGGTGCATCGATATCCCAACCATTCAAAAAATTGTATTGGAAATTTTAGCTAGTATCTATTAAAAAAAAAATGATGCTATTACTATCGCTATATCTATACTTAGATATACAATTCTATTACATACATTACACAATATATGCAGGTGGATAAAGGAAGCTTAGTTTATTGATATTCTAATAAATAATTTATTAGCGACCGCCTGCGGCGCGTCGCTCTCCCCGTTCTCCTTACTCCCCGTTCCCGTTACTTACATCCGTTCTTCGTTACAATATCTTTAATTATTGTAGCCTACGTGTTATGCTGATGCATAAGCTATATTATTGTAAAGTTTCAGTAAAATCTATTCAGTAGAAAACTACTCTTTAACGTAAAAACGTTAAAGAGTAACAAACATCCATCCATCTGTCCATACTTACAAACTTTCACGTTTATTATTATATTAAATCGGATTTTTTTAAATTAAAATAGCGGTTCTTTGTTTTAAGGTATCTCTATGTTTAGGCATACTCGATTAGGCATATTAGTAAATCGGTAAATGTAAAATACTTTAAGTTAATATAACTTCTACGGTAGGCAAAGTCTTTCAAGCCTATCCAAAATTATATAGCCGTTCGGGATGGTCATGGTACAAGCAATTCCGCCAGTCACAATATCTTGCAGCCACCAATTGCACTGGTTTGGACGCCGGCCAAAGTGTAGTGGACTCTGTCTTGGCCAATTGTCTTCGGACCGGCTTGATGTAACGGTATTGTTACTATAAGGAAGACATGAATGGAATGGGAAAATTGAGATACGCTGCACGAAATTGGTGGTGTATACTATGAAGGAATTAGATTGCGTGAGCAAGTTAGCTATTGATTTATTTAGCCCTTACGCACCCACTTAGGTTAGGCCTCCTCCCTAAAGATCTGCATGCGAAATATTGCTGTCATATTTGACAACGTTTCAGCTGACCGCCATCGCTTAAATATGCGCAGGCCTTAACACGCCACTCTCGATCACCGGTCCTGTGCTAGTCTCCCCTATTGCTGCCCAATTACTCCGACAATATCATCCAATTAATAAGCCGGTAATCTGCCTCGTGGTCACAACGTATCTATTGTTTTTTTTGGTCTCTTGGGCACCATTCCGCCCTGCACCAGGTGATCGCGCATCTCGCCAGTATTGACAACAATTATTGCTGTGAGACGAATGCATGCTTTGACGACTCATTTGACACTAAAGTGCAGGATTCAGCATAGCGGCAGTTAGGTTATATTTTTTTCGACGCAAAGTGTCATGAAGTGCAATCTATGACTATCTAATCTTAGATTCTAAATTTCATTTGGGCATGTGATTGAGCCACACATTTAAACACCATATTTTAGTAGAAAAAGACAAGAAAAAGCAGGATTTGAGTCATTTTTGGTAAAGTTTTAAAACGGTAATATTTCAGAGCGACAAAAACGATAGCATTCGTGGAAATGGCCGTATGCAAAGCAATGCTCCGTCATATGTATGTAGATATTACAGGCATAACATCGCCAATGCTCTTACATAAATATTTATTAGGGTCTTTTGAGAGTGGACGGTGGTGTCAATGATCGGGTGACCATCAGTTCATTCGGTTGCAGATATTTTCCCGCCACAAAAGTTGTGGAATGGTCTCCCAGCTGAGATTATCCCAAAAGTCTGGTTCCCAAAAAGGAAGTTATAAAAATGTTGAAGGGGTCGTCAATGGGGTTACGCATTACTGGACAGATAGGTACCACTTCATTAAGTCAAATGACTTATTGAAGCCCGCTAAGCTAAATAGCTTAGCAGGCTTAACAGGCAGCAGAAGTGACAGTGACTAGAGATGTTTAGCAAGTCGTAAAAAGTGTCTAGAAAATGAATGAGGAGGTATCGAGCAGGTAAGTAGTTGACTGTAACGTCAAACCTGTAGATGGAGCCACGGTCGCGTTAATGCCGAGCAGTCCCTGAGAGTTTTTCGTCGAGTGTGATTAGAATCCGATGGCGCAGCTGTCAGCGCAGCCCCGTACCAAGGGGAAGGTCGCGGGTTCAAATCCCGCGCGGCTCCTAACTTTTGGGACATTATAAAAATTGAGGAGGTAAGATAGTAAACACACGTTGTCGTTTGCTCAGACAACCCCACGGAAGCAAGAATCTGTACGTTTGCTTTAAGAATCGATAGTTGGAAATTCCGAACAGTACTAAAGCTATGGTCACCCTACCAGCCGCCTATCCACAGGAGGCATATAAAATGGAACAACCCGAATTGGCAGAGCCTATAATGTGTGTAGTTTTCAGATCACATACTCGATGCCAATATCCTTTGTTCTGATATTGAGTAGCGTATGCGTGCTACAAGATAGCGAAAATATACAATGGATTTAAAAAAAATAGTTTTTAAGACCAGAGTGAAAAGGTGGATTTTGGCTAAGCATGCTCCATCTAAGGCTACAAATTCACTTTACATCAGGTTTGATGGCAGCTAAATCTATCTATATAAAAAAAATTTTGGTATGAGCACCATTTTGACTTCTGCAACCGCAATATTTTTAAAAATAGATTTCCACAAACAATATAGATTTTTTGGATTTAGCCTATCCTAAAAAATAATTATTCTATCCTAAAAAGTGTAAGGTCATGAGCCTCCACTATTTAACAGTGTTTCACTGATCGCCATCGCTATCGCGCTAGAAATGCTGTCAAATATCGCCGTTATATTTGACAACGTTTCGCTGATCACCGCAGAACGCTTAGATGTGCGCAAGGCTAAAGACAGTCTTAATAATTTCAATAGCTACTTAAAATACCCTCTCATGTATGATACAAAAACAGCAAAAACTAAATGAATTGCAGTGAAAATTTTTCTTTTATAAAACTAGCTGATCAGGAGCGTGCCCTACGATGCACTGCTCTGCGTCTATCAATTTGAGGCATACAGATGTTCAACCTCACGTGCCAGTAATTTCACCGGCACCCACACCCTTCAAACCGAAACACAGCAATGCTGCTTCACGGCAGAAATAGACATGGTGGTTATACTTCCCCGGACGAGCACTTCACAAAGAGCTACTACGGTTATACAGTACGCGCACAATTCAACACAAAAATAAACTACAAAACGACCATCAAAAAAGCGTAAAAGACCTATTCCTATACCCTAGTATTACCTAAAAACCCTGCCATCTCACAAAATGACACATGGCCATTTAACCGGCCTTTACCCCGTTCTAGTGGAATGCCACGCGATTTCGTTCGTATATGCTTAATTTGAGTAGCTGACGTTTCGGTCAAATTTTGCTGATACATTGTCCCAAATGACATTTTTTGATGTTAATATTATTTTTACTGACGTTTCGGACACCATTCAAAATAACTGCATTGTACAGTCAGGTAAAAAAACTTTTATTTATTTATTTATTTATTTATTTATTTATTTATTTATTTATTTATTTATTTATTTATTTATTTATTTATTTATTTATTTATTTATTTATTTATTTATTTATTTATTTATTTATTTATTTATTTATTTATTTATTTAGGGGGTAAAAAAAAACTAAATCACGATTGATTTCAATGAACACCGTATATTACTTTGACTGAATTTGAGCAAGGACAAATAAATATTGAATTATGCATAGAACGCCTTGTTATATAAAAATAGTAAAAATCCCAAAGATAAAAAAGTTTTATTTAAAAAGAGAATATGGAAAATAGATTATTTTAAAGTGTTTATTTGGTAAAATACTGTGCCAAATGCTGTGTAAATTACTGTGATTGTTCTAGGTTAATGTTTTTATTTATCTTGTTATAGAGGTTTACTGTTTTTTAATTGGATAATAGGTCTTGGAGATGATTAATACTAATAAATAATACGCCTTGCTGATGTTGAAAACAAACAATAAGTAATAATAAGTAATAATTTTAGGTCTGTTTTAGCTATTGATTATTTGTGATTTTTAAACATACTCGTTACTGTCTTAGAATAATTAAAAAACATCTTTGATATATTTTTATGTGATCATACACAAGATATAGGTTTATGCCAAATATACGCTATGTGAATGAGACTTGTTGTTTTTTTTAACTTATAAGTACTTCACCACACGCTCGCAAAGCAATTTGATTAGCTTTATCACATTACATTATATTTTGCTTAAACATATTTTACCTGACTGTACTCAAAAGTATTATTAATTTGATGGTGTCCGAAACGTCAGTAAAAATAATATTAAAATCAAAAGTGTCATTTGGGACACTTTGTCCCAGCGAAATTTGTCCGAAATGTCAGCTACTCCTTAATTTCAGTTGTGCAAATTTCTCAAAACAGTTTCTTCACCCAAATTTAAATCTTTTTAGCAGACTTCAAATAAAAAAAGTGGAGGCTCTCAAATTCGTTGTGTATATTTTTTTAATCGTCCAATAGTTTTTGTCGCTTAATTTTGTAGTTTATGAGCTGATTTCAAAAAAATCTTCTTTTATTTTTAAAATCATATTTCCAGATTGATCTCATAGAAGTTTTATCAAAATCGGTCTAGCCGTTTTGTTTTGAATGTTTGTTATCGCATAATTTCGTAATTTTAGAGCTGTGCCCGAAGTCGGAGTTTTGCTACCACATTTCGTCTACCAAATGTTGTTTTCGTCTGAGCACGTGTCTCTCTCTTTTGTATGGAAAATAGATGAGACAAAAACACGTTTCGATCGTTTCTACGTAGCGTATTTTTGTTGTCTCATCTTTTCTCCATACAATAGAGAGAGAGACAAATAGGCGAAACGAAATGTTGTAAATGAAGTGGGAAATTAAGTTGAGTATTTTTTTGCTCTTCTGATGAAAAAAACACAAAAATGTAAGAAAATACAACACAAACAAACATTTAAACATCCACACAAACTATACATTTGGCAGGTTGGTAGGGTCCCAGATAGTACATTTCCCGGACATTTTTTATAGACCACAAAACGTGCCAAAACCCGACAAAATTATTTATGTATCCAACGGCAGTAACTTGAAAGGCGAGGGAAGTATGGCCTTTTAGTCGAATAAAGTAACGCATACGGAAAACTTTTACACCAATAAAATACGCGGTATTTTTCTAGTTTTCCGGTTCATTGCAAACGTTTTATGGTTTCCGCTCTAAAACCGATTTGGAGTGAGTCCTCTTCTTCTTTCTGCTCTTATCACACTTTATGTGGGGTTGGCACAACATGTTCTTCTCTTCCATTCTACTCTGTCAGTCGTCATCTCTGTATTCATTTCTTTCTTATCCATGTCATCTCTCACACTATGTGTGAGACACCTCTCATCCATTGCTTACACGAGGGTCAGAAAACTATTACCGATTTTTTTTTTATATAACTAACTGATGGAACAAACATATGGCTTAGTATCTGATGTTAAGTAGTAACCATCGCCTTGATCAACTTGAGGCAGATAGATGTTTAGCCTCACGTGCCAGTAATAACACCGGCACCCACACGCAAACCAAAACGCAGCAATGCTGCTTCACGGCAAATTAAAGGCTGAAATTAAAGGCTGGATTGAGGCTGACGGACGCAAGGCTGTGTATTTTATGGCATGGGTGGCAATATTATTGACAGTAAGACACTTGTGAAGACAATCATTTTAAACTTATCCACGTCTAAGTGTCACATAGGTTTCTATCAACATCAGGTGGGACATCTAGTTGTTCCATTAGCATGTGTTATAAAAAACTGAACTTAAATTATGTTTTTTTATATAAAAAAATGACAAACTAGCTATAGGCCCACCTGATGGTAAACGGTCACCGTCACCCATATACATCAACAACACCAAGGGTCACTGCGTTGCCTACTCTAGAGGAGTTTTATAACGTTTTTCTTCAAGCTAGTCATGTTGTAACTAAAGAGAAATCCATGATTTATTACGTTTAATTTCCATAAAAATAATTGTTATACCAGTATTTTTTTAATAACGTAATTATAAAATTTATAACATACAAACAATGATTTAATCCTCAAATACGTGGAGATAAAATGTAATTTATTTCATATGTGAGACGAATAAATTACCTTTCAGATTAAATATAATTCATGCGAGCGCGAAGTGAATTCGCAATTCTGTGTTTTCAGGCAAAATCAAACCAATAGCAAAAACAAGCAATCATTAAAAAATCCACCAAAATCCAATTAGGTTTTCACCTGATGTTAGGTGGTAACCATCGCCTATAACAAACGCCAAGCAATGCCTCGTAGGTCACGCACATCAGGAACGTGCCCTACAATGCACTGTCCTGCGTTCATCAACTGTAGGCATACAGATATTCAGCCTCACGTGCCAGTAATTACACCGGCACCCACACCCTTCAAACCGAAACACAGCATGCTGCTTCACGGCAGAAATAGGCATGGTGGTATAGTACTTCCCGGACGGGCCCTTCACAAAGAGCTCTACTACTACTAGATACCATCTTCCATCATAGTATTGACGCGATCGATATGCATAATCATAATGGATTAAACGGGTATTCGGGAGGAAATTTTTCTAATTCTGAAGACCAAGTGAGTTTAGTTGCAACTGCGACTAGGGTTACCATATGTTAATAGAGAGATGCCTATCTATGGTACCTAAAATGCCTGATTTTTCAGAAAAATGCCTGTCTTAAGCAAAACGCTGTAGGTAATAAGTAAAAGCCAACAAATAATAATGCAAAAGGATATTTATTACTAATATTTGTCACAGGACATTATTTTTTTTAATAGTTCTTTCTTTTCTAAAACATAAACGTAAAAATCTTCACAAGATACAGTTTTGTAATTTTCCTGAGTAATCAATATTGCTTTTACTGATTAAATTGTCAGCCGATTTCTTTCTTTACTCCACTGGGTGTTGACGAGAGAAAACATACGTTCAACGTTCGCATTGCGTGCCAAAATAGAGAACACAAACTGGCTCACAAATTCTGTAATGTCACCATTCACTTCCCTACTTTTGAGAAAATTGCACCGCTGTTGTGTAGTTAAGCTTTCAGTAAAAAATATGTTATCTGCATTTCTACAATATTCTTTTAGAACTTCGTATTCGTAAAACAGTTTCTCGTCGTCAACACTGATATTCAGCTTAGAGATAAATTCTACAGATGAAGCTAAACCAGAACTTAAGAAACTTTTCATTTCTTGCCGCTGCTGGTGTCATTCAAAAAATAATGCAAGCGCGCTGCGCACGCGGGCGGCAAATTTAAAAATGCCTGTTTCAGACCAATGCCGGCCGCACGCCTGTCTATATCTTAAAATGCCTGTCAAATGCGGCAAACGCCTGTCATATGGTAACCCTAACTGCGACTGCCTCCCGCTTCTCGACGTTGATGTTTGTTTTCTGTCTGGGTGTATTTTAAAGAATGTTTTTCAAAAAATAAAATATGAGTAGGTTCTATATTAGCTATCTTGTTCCCATAGTACAAGTTCTGCTCAATTTGGGGCTAGATAGTGTAGTTTGTATTGTCTATAATATTTATTATTACCATGTTACGAGCATTTAAAAACGACGATAGCTTCCAAGAAAGATGACCTTAACATAGGTACTACTAGTATAGTATTATCTTATCTGTGACATAGGTGATGTGGTGAATTTGAGATGAAATTAAAAACCCAGCACCGGCACGGCAGGCATTCAGAAATATCTGGAGAATACCAACGCAGGAACCCCTTCTCAGTATATTACGAGCTTAGACAAACCAAATGTTATAGACAGGTTACTTGGTTACAATTGAATAATTATTACAAATTAGTAGAATCCCGCGCGATTTCTTCTTTTTGGGGTTTAATTTACAAAAATCCTGATTTAATTTACATTGGATTGGGATTGGGCAGGCCACGTCTGACGCATGTTGGATGCGTTATGGGCTAAATCCACAACCGATTGGACTCCTAAAAACGGGAAACGACCTCGCGGTAGACCACGGCGAAGATGGAGGGATGAAATGGAAGCCTATCTTAAAGAATGGTCCAAAGTGGCACTGAATCGAGACGACTGGAGAGAAGGAAGGGAGGCCTTTGCCCTGCAGTGGGACACCACAGGCGCATAATATTATATAATAATAATAATTGACACACTACCACTCAAAAAATCACGCCTTATTCCTATGGGGGGTAGACAGATTTCTCCTTGCTACGATCCTGACATACCTCTTTCGCTTCATTCACGCGCATAACATTCATCATACATGCTCGTCGGTTAAGAGTGAAAGCTAAATGAAGCACAATTAATTAAAATCTATACATTTAATTCAAACGACACGTCACACGAATATGGGTCTCCGCACAGGACTGGCGAACAAGTATCAAAGGAACAAGGAGTTCTTATAAGTAATACACGCACGCATAGAAAATGCCATACTACTGCTCATTGGCAACATTTTGACTCTATCAGTTCGGCCATTCTGACATTATCGATGCCCTCATCGAATCATCAAACACAATTTAACCGTTATTAGTTCACAATTGATTAACACTTAGGCTTACTAGACCATCATTAAAGTTAAGAAAACATATTGACATCTGCCGGAGCAGGCATCTGCCGCAACAGGGAACCACAGTCATCTGCCGCAACAGGGAACCAATCATCTGCCGGAGCAGGCATCTGCCGCAACAGGGAACCACAGTCATCTGCCGGAGCAGGCATCTGCCGCAACAGGGAACCACAGTCATCTGCCGCAACAGGGAACCAATCATCTGCCGGAGCAGGCATCTGCCACAACAGGGAACCACAGTCATCTGCCGGAGCAGGCATCTGCCGCAACAGGGAACCACAGTCATCTGCCGGAGCAGGCATCTGCCGCAACAGGGAACCACAGTCATCTGCCGGAGCAGGCATCTGCCGCAACAGGGAACCACAGTCATCTGCCGGAGCAGGCATCTGCCGCAACAGGGAACCACAGTCATCTGCCGGAGCAGGCATCTGCCGCAACAGGGAACCAATCATCTGCCGGAGCAGGCATCTGCCGCAACAGGGAACCACAGTCATCTGCCGGAGCAGGCATCTGCCGCAACAGGGAACCAATCATCTGCCGCAGCAGGCATCTGCCGCAACAGGGAACCACAGTCATCTGCCGGAGCAGGCATCTGCCGCAACAGGAAACCACAGTTTTCTGCCGGAGCAGGCATCTGCCGCAACAGGAAAGCTCAGTCATCTGCTGGAGCAGGCATCTGCCGGAGCAGGCATACCATAACCATCCTCCAGTTGTCTGAAAAAAAGGTTACTGAAAATGTTCATCAATAGATTTCTCGTCAGTTTTACAGCTTCTAGCTATGTGACCCTTCCGCCCACATTTAAAACATGTACTTTGACTCTCAAGGCCCATTTTCTTTTTATCTGGCTGAGCGTCTTGACGAATGTTGCCTAAATAGATCAATAGTGCCGCTGTATCTTTACAACCCGCTGATACGGCACCAACTTCAATCATTTTATCCCCAATTGTCCCTACAATTGCTTCAGTTATTACATTGTCGGGCAACCCACAAGACATGCCAAGGCCGAGTTTTTCATAATAAAACCTTATCGGATCTTCCAATGGTTTTCGTGTGTCGTTCACCAAAGAGCGCAACATTGTCAACTTGTTTTTAGTAAACGGAAAAGCTTTTATTAGCCGAATTTTCCATTCGGCCCACGATACGTCGAATTGATCCAAACGCTCATACCAATCCTTTGCGTAACCTCGAAGTTTTGTGGTACAATTGCAGATGATCGTTATTTCGTCCCATCCATACATAACTCCAATGAATTCAATATTTCTAATCCATCGGTCAATGGGCACAACAGTAGTTTGCGGATCAAACTCCGGTACACAGTCATTGCGCCCTATGTAACGAACATCTCGTTCTCCCTCTCTCTCGTTTGACCGTGTTTGCCCTGTGCTACCGCTAACTCCCGGAGAAGTCGACCTTACGGCTTACGGGATGCGCATCGTTCCTTATTCGACACACTATCTCTTCAAGTGCTTCGATTCTGTGATCCCGTTCTTGAATCATTTCAGTACTGCGCTGTTTCCTCTTCCTGCGTCGGTCGCCACTCCTAGAAGATGACGAAGACGAAGAAACATCACGCTTAGAGCGTTTCTTATGACGCCCCATCATATACTTTTAACTGTTGCACAATATTAAAATGTTTGTTCACTCACGGTGATAAAAGTACCAAGTTCACAGTTATAAACTTTAAACAAAACCAATAGTGACTATGCAGTCCACCCACCTTAAAATAATTCGAGGGCCTCTTTATGCCCTGTCCCAGTGCCTGTTGTATAAAGTAACATGAAACGGGCTCACCGATTCTCAGTTTGATAATGTAAACAAATGCGGCATGGGAACGCAGGTAGGTCGGTCGGGCGCGGCGTCACCGCGGTACTTCCCCATGCCCCGGCGCGGTAACTTGGTACACGAACGCACAACACTTCATTGTCACAGGGTTAATCACAGTTCTCACTTTTTTTTCAATTATCACGTAACAAAATCATCACTTTGACTCTACGTCAAGAAGCGTATTAGTTCTTGCCACTTCTGACTGAAAGCTAAATGAAGCACAATTAATTAAAATCTATACATTTAATTCAAACGACACGTCACACGAATATGGGTCTCCGCACAGGACTGGCGAACAAGTATCAAAGGAACAAGGAGTTCTTATAAGTAATACACGCACGCATAGAAAATGCCATACTACTGCTCATTGGCAACATTTTGACTCTATCAAGAGTAATTTTGACCTGGCCTTTTTCTAAAACGTCTGCTATCTGATCCTTACCACCAATAGGTAATTCCCTATTTACCATTCATAAATACCTATTTACCATTGGTAAAAAAGGGCAGTACCATCATCTTGGAGGAATTAGAAATGGAGGCGTCAACGTTTATATCCACGAACAATATTTTCTGCCAAAATTGACGGGGGACGAGGTAAACACGCATGGCACACGCGCATAGCAAAATCCTATTCATGTAAACACATACGTTGACAATCCCGCACACGATCTTAAAATTTGCACACAGATAATAGTGGTCATTTGCCATAAGTGCGACTAACTTGAATCATGCCATCTCTATGAAAACGACAATCTTGTTAGATTACGACATAACAGGGACGAGACACGTGAGTGGAGATTTTACAAGAACCGCTTGTTTAGACGAGATTAGTCCTTCACTAAAAAAATCAGTTGTCTGTAAAATCGGTTTACTGACGAAAGTTGAACGTGACAACGTCATACAGCTGTCCACGCGGACGCATCGCTAACTCAAGTAGGAGAGAGACAGATGTCGAACGCTGCCGAACGCGGAGGCCGATCGATTATGCCTCTTTGTCACTCGTTCCGCGCTCTCGCTTGCACTTCAAGCCTCAAATGGAACGCCTCAGAGCGAGGTAACGCCACATGAGTCATGTTTTTTCGTGCGTACAGCCGGCTCCATCGAATTATAAGACGTCACGTCAAAAGTTTTAAAGATACGCAATCACCCCATTTGGCAAAATACAATAGGATCTGACTCGCCCAGTGTAAATAGACCCCGAAACACAAACACGTGATACAGGCTCGTAGTCATACATGACGAGAATATAATACGATGATGACGCGTCGTTCGAAACGACTCACATTAATATTTATGCCGTATGATTTACCCCACGATATAACTGCTTGGTTACTTTAAACGTTCGCATCGTTTTTCATCGGATCAAATTGATCCTGTGGTCAGTTTAAAATTTTGTACACGTGTGGATTGACCCTACATGCACGTTTGCAATAGGCATGAAGACAGTAATCAAGTATCGTCAAAATATTTATCTGATCTAATGAAAAAGGATTCAAAGATTTTGATATATGTATTTATTCTCTTATATTAATGTCGAGATTAATAATTTATTTGATAAAATAAATCTACAAAATACAACAATCCGCCATGATGGCTCAAACACCGGTCAGAGCGAATTACGTCACGTTTTCGTAAACGTCATTCCGATTTAGAACAAAAGCACCAATGTTTACTGTTGATATACTTGACCGCGACGTAATAACAGACGCCATGACACCAGCGAGCGTTTTGGCGTGAATTTGAAAATTTTAATTTAAATGTACTTTTATTGCACAAAAACCTTAATTTTCTACAGAAATATGATATATTTTAGACATAATAGATACTTCTGAACATAATAGAAGAGATTTTAAAAATTAGTCGTCAGGCCTATTGCCTTATACCAAATTCAAACCCAAAAATGTATTTATTCAGTAGTGAGGCAAATATCAATTTGAAACGTCTTAAAGCTAGGCGAGTCTAAGTGCCAGTTTCACCAGTTTTGGTTTTTTATATGATAGTTTTACAAATCAAACTATTCTTCTTCATCGTGTCACACTAGACAGTTTTTAACCGACTTCAAATAAAATAGGAGAAGGTTCTCAATTTGTTTTTTTATTCTGTTTGCTATAAAACATAACTTCGTCATTTATGAGCCGATTTGCAAAATCTGAAAAGGAATATTTCCATAAAGAATTATTTTATTAGTCCCATAGAAACTTTATGAAAAATCGGCTTATTCAATTTTTTTTTATAATGTTTGATATTGCATAATTTCGTCGTTTTGACTTTACATTACATGGTGTAGCTGACTGTACCATGAACGTCACGTCTCAGTCCCGTCCGAGGTTTTATCCCGTCACGTATGTTGAGACTATACTTTCCACATTTACCCAATTATGAAAGCCATGTTACGAAACCCATGCACTGATTAATAGTCCAGGGCTGTCTCCGGAGTCAGTCCGCATGGCTGCCTGGGGAAGAAAGACCGATTCCAGAAGCTATATAACAACCCTAATGTTCTAACAACTTTGTATGATTAATCGTGTTAATGTTAACTTATTACAACTTCAACTTAAGATGGCGACTCAATAAGAGACACTAGAGTGCGAGCAGAATAACTCTGCGAGTGACTAATGGCGGAAAACATAACAAATGCACTGGAGATGATATCCCAATCACAAGCAGGTATAGCAAGTTCGATTTCCTCATTCATGTTTGTGATCGTAAGATGATATGTATAGTACATTTTTTCATTTTGTTCGCCGTCAGTCACGCGCATACTTAATTTGCGCGTGCTCTAATAAGACTATCACCAAAAACAAGTTTTAGCGATAGCAATAAGGTACAAAACTTGAACTTTGCTTATTATATTTAGAACGTTACAAAGTAGGTTCTAAGTTACAAAGATTTAATTAAAAGCCTCCTGTTTCGCTTCTAGAACTTTCAAAAGGAAAATGATAGAATTTTCGATGATAATAGCTAAGAACATAATAAGTTGCAAACTGTTTGTTCCCTTACAAATTTACAATCCATTGAAATAAGTTTGTGGTCCGTGAAGTTACTGTTTATGTAATAATTCTGGGCAACAAAGGTTGTTTTCGAGTATTTTTACGAGCTATGAAATATTTTGGGTAATATCATTGGAGATACAAAGTTTCTCCATTCACTGTGTTTACAGTAAGCTACATAAATTAGGATAGAAATCGTATCGACTTCTTTGTCACTCCGCTTAGCGGTTTACACAATCGCTCAATCCAATAGAAGATAATCGTTGGAGCAAACGAATACTAGAGTCAAAGTCAATAATTTTTTATTCAGTACGATGCAAGAATCACTTTGAAACGTCTTAAAGCTAGTTGAGTCTAGGTGCCAGTTCCACGCGACCAAGCGTAGAAGAACAGGCAACAAACTACGTCTCGGTTCCTACCGTTTTTTTATATGATCCTTTTACAAATCAAAAATAGTCTAAAATAATAGCAGTGAAGTTCCAGTGTGGTGCCACTTCACTTAGTCAGACGTATGCAATGCAATAATCAAAAGAGTGGAGATCGCGTTTAGGTAAGCGTAGTGTAGGACGCCCTCCGGCAAGGTGGGGCGACGATCTGCGAAATGTAGCTGGAAAACACCGGAGGAGAAGAGCCGAAGACCGGGCTCAGTGGCACGTCTTGGGAGAGACCTACCTACGTCCAGCATTGGACTGATATTAGTTGATGATGATGATGAAGTGATTTAAGAATACGTGGATATCTACAAGGCCTCGGGATTAAAGTATCGAAGCAGATTAGTTTTTACAAAATAGCTAAAATGAAAAAGCTATGTGACTTCCCAAAATGACAGAAAACGAATCTCAGACACTTTTAAGCGACTTGCAAAAAGTCTCTTATCACTCTCACTTTCATGTTAACAAAATAAAGATGGCAACAGATTTATCTGTCTGCTAAGCTAAGGGAATGGTATAAGATCCTTATGAATTTACAAGAAGAAGACTACTAAGCCTTGTGCACATCTAACGCGATGGCAATGGCGATCAGTAAATCGCTGTCAAGTCTGACTCCTTTTTCTAACGCATCGCACGCTTCGAAAAAGGGATGCTTTTCATCGAAGGCCAGCGATTGATTTTGCGATAAAAAAAATCTAAAATGTGTTTTCCGTCACCGTTTTTTACCAGTCGTCGTTTTCAGAAAACCCCGAGCCCCATTTGAGTCCATATAATGCGCCCTAGCAGCTGGCGAATCGTACAATTGCATAAAATGTTATACCGCAGTGGTTTCGCAAGTATTAGGGCCTCTTTATACTGGAGGAAAATCTTCTACATTCTTTGCCTCACCTACACATTTCCAAGAAGAACGATTCTGAGCCCTTTCCATCCTCCGACTTCCCGCGATCTTAACAATGTCGTTGGTCCATCTGGTGGATTCGACCTACGTTTCGACTTCTGGTTCGTGGTCGCCATTCGAGAACCTTTATTCCCCAACGGTTGTCGGTTCTTCGAGCTATATGACCTGCCCATTTCCACTTCAACTTACTAATTCTACGAGCTATGTCGGTGACTTTGCTTTTTCTACGGATATCTTCATTTCTGTACCCGAATCGAAGTTTTACTACCACATTTTCGTCTACCAAATGTTTTTTTTGTGTGAGCACGTGCCTTTCTCTTTCGTATGGAAAATTTATGAGACAACAACTCGTTTCGATCGTTTCTACGTTACGTATTTTTGTTCTCATCTTTTCTCCATACAATAGAGAGGGACAAATAGGCGAAACGAAATCAAAATTTCGTAGACGGAATGTTATGAATAAAGTAGGATTTGCATTAAAAAGTAAGAAAGTAGTGTAGTTGGAGCCACGTGTTAGTGCCAAACAGGCCATATGAGTTGTTCGTCGAGTGTGATTAGGATTCGATGGCGCAGCGGTCAGCGCAGCCCCGTACAAAGAGGAAGGTCGCAGCTTCAAATCCCGCTCGTCATAGCTTTTGGGACATTATAAAAATATTTGTGATTTCCCACTGTAAAATCAATAAAAAAGCAGCCAAGTGCGAGTCGGACTCGCCCATGAAGGGTTCCGTAGCACGACGAACTACAAGAACCTTTATATTATGTTACTTGATGTAACATAATAAGGTTCTTGTAGTTCGTCGAAAGGTAAATTGCGGTTTACGGTTTATGACGTATAAAAAAAAACTGCTGACTAGATCTCGTTCAAACCAAATATCGTTGGAAGTTTACATAGTAATGTACAACATATATTTTTTTTAGTATTATCATTCTCTTACTTTAGAAGTTAGAGGGGGGGGACCAACTTTTTTCCACTTTGGAAGTGTCTCTTGCGCAAACTATTCAGTTTAGAAAAAAACTATATTAAAAACCTCAACATAATTTTTAAAGACCTATTCATAGATACCCCACACGTATGGGTTCGATGAAAAATTTTTTTTTGAGTTTCAGTTTCATGTATGGGGACCCCCGAAATTTATAGTTTTATTTTTATTTTTATGTAAAAATCTTAATGCGGTTTACAGAATACATCTACTCGCCAAGTTTCATCAGTCTAGCTCTTACGGTTTCGGAGAAAAATGGCTGTGACATACGGACGGACAGACAGACAGACAGACAGACAGACAGACAGACATGACGAATCTATAAGGGTTCCGTTTTTGCCATTTGGCTACGGAACCCTAAAAAGTGATTCTAATATTCCTGATAATGACTATTTGTGTGAAGGAGCCTTATCAGAATCTTATTATTAGGTACACCGCACACTGCGCATCATTCCGATCAAATCCGGGCCCCGCTGCCGGTAATGGGTTCTGTCCGGCACGTGATCCGCGTGTATGGAAACATTTTAAAACTATGCTGTTTTCAGTTAACCTGAAGATTTCAGCTGCGTTAAGGAAAATAACGCGGTAAGTTCATAAAATTGTGATTTGTTGAGTAGAGCTAGTATTTTGACCTAATAACTTATCCTTACTGATGTCCACGAGTAAAAGAAATGAATGGCAGACAAATCGATCTGCCCTCTTTCGAATTTTTTGGTTTCGACACTATTATTGAGAGTCAAAACTCAGAAAATCAAGACAAATTTTCCGTTGTTTATAAAAATAGGGATGTACTATCTTATTTATAATAAATAATATACATATTATATCTGTCTATTTACGATAAAGTGTTTTTTTCGTGTGTATTTTGCATACTCTTTGTAAATATTTGCCTTTGCCGTTATTTTAATTTATTCTTTCATATTTAAATATTTAGATTAAGTATATTTATTTACACAAGGAAACTTACAATTAAACAAATATTTACAAAATGTACAAAATACACAAGAAACAGTTGAGCTATCTGCAGATCGTTACAAACGATCTAGAGATAGCTCAACTGATCCAAATCAGTGCCAGACGGAAGCGTCCCCAAGACGCTGGCGGCATTGCCACGCTGAATAGCAAAAAAATATATTAAATATGAATATTGAAGACAATTCACACAACACTATAAACCAGAACTTGCAAGTTCTGGGAACCGGATGTCCATATAGCTAATATAATATTGGTTGGACATTGAAAATGTATAAGGTTAGGTAACCTAGGGAACTACCATTTATTTTTTTATGGGCATACTTGACAGGTCTTATTATAGCCAACCTAATGTTTAGCGGTTATTTTTTCGTGTTTATACATATAACAGCTAACCTGCTACATTTGCCTAAAATTAAATTCCATTTAATCGAGATATCGGGGAATCAATTACCCAAAGACAATTAATCACAAACGAATCGGACATCGATTTATCACAACTCGATTGTCAATCAGTCTAATCGATGCAAGATTTATACCGTTGTATTTGTTGTACTGTGGATTTACGATTCAGTAGTTTGAATAGATAAATCAAATCAAAACGGGATTTATTGAGTTGAATCAAAATGAATCAAAGATTTTTTATTGATTTTATAAAATCTAGATAGATAGATAAAACTTTATTGTACAAGGATGCATCACAGTAATTTTTCCAGATTTGTTCCATAGAACGATGACAATCGGTTCAGCACTTTGGACATGCAGCCGATTTCTCAGGGTTTTTATACATAATAATATTTATTAATTTTTTTAGGTCAACTGATGAATATTTTATTTTATTAATGCAATTTCAACATGTTTTTGTTGTTATGTTTGTATTTAGTTTATTTCTGTTCTTCTATAGGCGTTCGCGTGGAACTGGCACCTAGACTCACCTATTAGCTTTAAGACGATTTAAAATAATCCTTGTGACACATATTTTTATTTTGTAAAGGTTATAAGCTCATCATTATGATAACTACTTAATAAGCTTATTTTCACGAAGCAAATAACTGTTAAATAAATTAACTATCACATAAAATGCTAATACAAACTGTAGATTGTACAAATGACTCAGGAAATTAGGTTCAGCACCACATTCGCGCACGCAATCTCATTGTGTAAAAAAATCATGGGTTTATAGTCAAAAGTAAAGTATAAGTAAACAGGCCTAAAGAAAAACATACCTAGTATCAGCTTGACTGGCCTCTCAGCTTAGTTGGTAGTAGCTCTGCCTTTTTCGCCGTATAGGCCGTGGGTTCGAACCCCACCGAAAACAAATATTTGTGTGGTGATCGCAGATGTTTGTTTTCTGTTGTTATATTGTATTCTAAGTATGTATTTACAAAAAAAAATATGTATTTAGGTATTATATCAGCTATCTGGTTCCTATAGTACAAGCTCTGCTTATTATGGGGCTATAGAGTGTTGTGTGAATAGTCCACGATATTTATTTATTTTTGTATCACAGCACTGGTTCGAAAGAACCAGTTACACGATAAACAGAAGAAGCAGGGACTTCTTCATACTGATGATGATGATGATGAAAATATCTCATTTCGAATGGGATGACCATTTGAAACGACGAATGAGTACCCCAAGTTAGGGCTGACCTAACCTCAAACATTGAGAACGTTCCCAGAAAAAATCAAAGGAGTTTGTTGAAGTAATTTTCTAGTTTTTGCTACACGGAAAAAAAAATATGTTTTAAACCAAGAATATTTCCCTTGGTCAAGACATTGCGTGATTCATATATGGGGAAAACAATATATTCTTAAAATTAGTAAATATTTGTCTTGTTATTAATTCTCCTTCCAAGTATATATATTCACAAATTAAGACAATATCTGTTCTTGCAATAGAAAAGCAACGTTGTCTTTGCATAAGCAAACACATTTTTTTAAGTTAAGATTCCTAAATTCTCATATTTAATACCATTATGTCTTAAATATAGCATGTAATCATCGAATTTATTCTTGGTATTTATGAGGATATCTCATATCCTCCTTCATCTAGAATATATTTATTGGTCAAGAAATGATATTGTTTCTGATCAAGAATATATCTATTGGTCAAGAATTTCCGTGATTCATATATGGGGAAAACAATAAATGCTTGTATTGAAACAGAACTATTTTCAATACGAGTAAATAAATGTTTAAGTCAAGATATTTGTCTTCCTTCGAGTATTTGCATACTTGTGATTAAATAATAATTTTAAGTATAATGCTTTTCTCAGTTGAACACTTTGTCCAATGGATCCCGGAGTTTTCTTACAAGAAAATAAGTTCTCCGTATGAAAAATAAATGATTTGTAAGAAGAATGGTATTTACTTATCTGTGTGCTACTGCATATTTCAGTGAAGCAGTTTAAATTCTTGCATCAATTAGTTCTATTTTCACACTGAGAATAATTTATCTTTAATGAAGAATGCCAACAATCTTAGTAACAGTTGCTGCTCTCCAGTAAAGAAGTTTTAGCTATTAGTTCAATAACATAAGTTATTCTCCGGAGATCAGGTTGTCTTAAATATAAAGTCTTAATGTTCTTAGTTCGATGATCATGCATTTTTAGTGAAGAAGTTTTATTTCTTAGTTTAATAATATTAAGAAATTTATACGGAGATCAGATTGTTTTGCAAGAATAATATGAATGTTTTTGGATCAATACTTATACTCATTTCAGTAAAGAAGTTTAGTTCTTAATTCAACAACAATAAGCAATTGATACGGAGATCCGATTGTCTCCAACCAATAATGTTAATATTGTTGATTTAAGAACGTGTACCTACTTAACTGAAGAAGTTTTAGCTCTTGATGTAATTCACTGTATGTTTCATTCGGAGATCAGACTTCTTTTGGCTCAATTATAATGTGTTTCACTGAAAGAAATCCCAGTTCTTGGTTCAATGTATGAATGTTTTATACGAAGATCAGATGGTCTTCAACGAATAGTGTCATTATTATTGATTTTAAATCGTTGAACTTCAGTTAAGAAATTTTAGTTCTTGATCTAACTCATTGCATGTTTCATTAGGAGATCAGATATCTCTTGGCCTAATAATAATGTATTTCACTAAAAGATATCTAAGTTCTTAGCTCAAAGCATAAATGTTTCATACGAAGATCAGTTTGTTTCCAACTAATAATATCATTATTATCGATTTGAAACCCTCGTTCTTCAGTAAAGAAGTCTCAGTTCTTAATCTAATTCATTTCATGTTTCATACAGAGATCAGAAATCTCTTGGCTCAATAATAGTGTATTTTACTGTAAGAAATCTCACTTCTTGGTCCAACGCATGTCATGTTTCATACGAAGATCAGATTGTCTCCAACGAATAATGTCATTATTATTGATTTTAAAACCGTGTTCTTCAGTAAAGAAGTTTTAGTTCTTGATCTAATTCATTTCATGTTTCATTCAGAGACCCGGAATCTCTTGGTTCAATAATAAATTATTTTACTATAAGAATTTTCAGTTCTTGAAACTTCTTCACTAAAATAACATTATTATTGAGTAGGTACCATTTGAAACATGAAATGAATAAGAAAAGCGCTAAAACTCACTTACAGAATAACGAGCCTGCTGCACCTTCACATCTTCCAATCTGATCTCCGTGTGCCATTTCATGCCTGAAAATAGATATAAATAAGTTGGAAATACTCAAGGTAATAAAATAATAAAATAAATTTTTAATTATATGAAATATTTATTAAAAAATAAACATCTTAAAACAACAGTAGGTATTGGTCATTTTATTTAAATATTTGTTAGGTATTCATTATAATTATTACCTTATAATGTTATGCAAGCTCAAGTTATTATAAATCATGAAGGTGCTAATCAGTGCCTCTCACTCGCAGACTAATTTTTACATTGGCTCATAAAATCCACTTTCACTATAAATCTACTTCTCACGAGTGAAGCTATAGGCATGTACCTAGCTTCACTCGTGAGAAGTATAGATAAGCGCCGCAATTTAAGACTTGTTCCTTTATTGTACTTATGCCATCAGATTCTTAAAACTAGTAATATAACATAATATTTGTCTAATACAATAATTATCATTTTGTACTGTAGCCACAATACTAAACCTTCTGAATGTTTATCCTGCCCAGCTGGTTTTTACTTAGTTACTACCATAATCACTAATTGATGTCCCGTCCATTTGCTGATTTAAATCAAAATTGAACTGATTCCCAGCATACCTACCTATACTCACCTGAGTATAGGAACCTATGTAGAGGTTAACAATGGAGTTGCTTCTAGAGAAATGGAATATGCCACAGGATATATTTACAAATTTCAACGGTAGGTGAATATTAATCTACTGAATTAATAATATTAAGTACTTACTATTCCATGTTGTGCAAAGTATTAAATTATACATTAGTGTCATAAATTCATCTAAATACAATTTTAATGTGTTAATGAGCTTTAGGCTGCTAACAACCGGTATATTAAGAGCGAGTCATGCGAAAATTTGAGATTAAAAGAAAAAAATCATAACTAAATAACTAAGAGACATTTTAAAAATCGCAAAAGGACTAATTGTAGACTATACATTTGAGATTAATTCGAATTTAAGTGTGTTAAAAAAATATACTATTTAACATGACATTCTATTTAACGCTAATGAAAATCGTATGTCAGCGTTAAATAGAATGTCATGTTAAATAGTATATTTTTTTAACACACTTAAATTCGAATTAATCTCAAATGTATAGTCTACAATTAGTCCTTTTGCGATTTTTAAAATGTCACTTAGTTATTTAGTTATGATTTTTTTTTTATAAATCTCAAATTTTCGCACGACCCGCTCTTAACTGTGGATCAATTAAAAGATATCAATGAAAATATCCTGAAAGAACTGTGCCCAAAGATTGGACTAAGAATAGACGAGTATTTGGTAGCAACCTGCACAGTAAGTTTCCTACCTACCTATTGAATATTCTGTTTCTAATGATAATATTATTTTATGATCACAATATGTTACACCATTAAACTCTTTATAACAAACACAATTATAAGCATCATCATCAATTTCAGTAATATTATTTAGTTTGAGTATTTTTCCAGTATGGAAACAATATTTAACTCTGTTAGAAATTACAGAAATATTAACATCTCAGATTTTCACTTTACACTTGATTGACTACTTGAGAACTTCAATCGAAGCTTACATGGAAAATTTAATTCAATTATTTAACTGCACATTAAAACCGAAACATCATTTTCTACTACATTACCCAAAAAGTTGGTCCATTGATGTCCCGTCCATTTGCAGATTTAAATCAAAATTGAACTGATTCCCAGCATACCTACCTATACTCACCTGAGTATAGGTACCTATGTAGAGGTTAACAATGGAGTTGCTTCTAGAGAAATGGAATATGCCACAGGATATATTTACAAATTTCAACGGTAGGTGAATATTAATCTACTGAATTAATAATATTAAGTACTTACTATTCCATGTTGTGCAAAGTATTAAATTATACATTAGTGTCATAAATTCATCTAAATACAATTTTAATGTGTTAATGAGCTTTAGGCTGCTAACAACCGGTATATTAAGAGCGGGTCGTGCGAAAATTTGAGATTTAAAAAAAAAAAATTCATAACTAAATAACTAAGAGACATTTTAAAAATCGCAAAAGGACTAATTGTAGACTATACATTTGAGATTAATTCGAATTTAAGTGTGTTAAAAAAATATACTATTTAACATGACATTCTATTTAACGCTAATGAAAATCGTATGTCAGCGTTAAATAGAATGTCATGTTAAATAGTATATTTTTTTAACACACTTAAATTCGAATTAATCTCAAATGTATAGTCTACAATTAGTCCTTTTGCGATTTTTAAAATGTCACTTAGTTATTTAGTTATTAATTTTTTTTTTAAATCTCAAATTTTCGCACGACCCGCTCTTAACTGTGGATCAAATAAAAGATATCAATGACAATATCCTGAAAGAACTGTGCCCAACGATTGGACTAAGAATATAGCTAAAAAAAAAATAGATGAGTATTTGATAGCGACCTGCACAGTAAGTTTCCTACCTACCTATTGAATATTCTGTTTCTAATGATAATATTATTTTCATGATCACAATTAATCTCTTTATAACAAACACAATTATAAGCATCATCATCAATTTCAGTAATATTATTTAGTTTGAGTATTTTTCCAGTATGGAAACAATATTTAACTCTGTTAGAAATTACAGAAATATTAACATCTCAGATTTTCACTTTATACTTGATTGACTACTTGAGAACTTCAATCGAAGCTTACATGGAAAATTTGATTCAATTATTTAACTGCACATTAAAACCGAAACATAATTTTCTACTACATTACCCAAAAAGTTGGTCCACCAATATTGATAAGTGCTTTTAAATTTGAGGCCAAGCACAAAGTGTTGAAAAACTATGCACAATCAATAGCTAGCCTTAAAAACTTGCCACTAACACTTGCTACAAGACATCAATTGACGAATAGTCATAAATTACTTGTTAGCACTGGACTTGCTGATCGCTATGTACACGGAAAAATACTCAAACTAAATAATATTACTGAAATGGATGATGATGTTTATAATTGTGGTTGTTTTATAGAGATTAATATGAAGTGAAGGAAAAGGCTCTACATAGCAAGCAAAGTGTTCAACCGTATCTAATTATATAATTTTGCAATAAATGTAAGCAACGCATTATCAACTTCTTTTTGATAATCAGATAAATTTGTGGTTTGATACCCAGTATTATTATTCAATTTAAGGCTTTCTTTCAAAGGTGTTAATTCAGACGTTGAACCAGAACTAGTTTGCTTTGCCACTAACATCAAATACATTGGCATCTGAGATGAGATTGCTACTTGAGGTTTCGTGATAATGAATTAAATGCTTCTTTAAATCACTTTTAGAGTGATATAACCTGGCACAATTTTCTTCAGGACATTTAAAATAATTGACAATATTATGTGCGTAACGCAAATGCACAAAGTATTGCTGAAAATCTTGATATTCGTTGCGACATTCAAGGCACTTCATCGTGCAATAATAGTACAGTATATTTCAACAAGATTAACCATACATTTTGTTTACATATTAGCAAGCGACAACAAATCTGCGATGTATGGTACAATCTTATCATACTTTGTTTCTATTTTATAGACACAGCGCTGAATCAGCACGTATAAATGCGCAGCAGCTGCTGGGTACGTGGCGTGAAGCGCGTGGTATGATTTAAACAGTGTGTCAAAAGCTTTCATTGGCGAGGTAAACTTGTACATAACCTTGTCAATTACTAAATAATAGTTTTCGTTACCATCATCACCAGCAGCACATTTTATTAGATACGGTTGAACACTTTGCTTGCTATGTAGAGCCTTTTCCTTCACTTCATCTATTTTCATTTGAATATCTCCAGGATTTCATCACCAGCAGCACATTTAATTAGATACGGTTGAACACTTTGCTTGCTATGTAGAGCCTTTTCCTTCACTTCATCTATTTTCATTTGAATATCTCCAGGATTCTGCAAACAATAGCAATCATATAAAAATTGCAAAATTGATTAACATACCTACAAAGCACACGCGTTTAGTTCCAATATTATATATGGGCAAGCTTATGATCAAGTGAATATGTTTGTTCCCACTTATTTCCGAAAGGGCAAAATGGATTTGGATGAAATTTGATATAAATAATAATAAATAAATATTTAAGACAATCCACACAACACTATCTGGCCCTAAATTAAGAGGGAATCATACCGGCGACTCTCCATACAAACGTAGTCCCCTATTTCCTCCCTGGATAATGCCTCTAGAGTAACCATTTTTTCTCATAAAATCCAGATCTGCTATATACGTGCTCGTATGTTTTCCTTTTTTTCAGAAACTTATTGATAAAGAAAATATCACCTCCAATTCATATTTCATATAAATCATAATGAGGATCATATTTTCTTTATCAATAAGTTTCTGAAAAATAGGAAAACATACGAGCACGTATATAGCAGATCTGGATTTTATGAGAAAAAATGGTTACTCTAGAGGCATTATCCAGGGAGGAAATAGGGGACTACGTTTGTATGGAGACTCGCCTGTGTGATGCCCTCTTAAGCAGAACTTGTACTATGGGAACCAGATAGCTGATATACTACTTACATACATTTATTTTCTAAATACATACATAGAATACAATATAACATAACACCCAGACAGAACAGACATCTGTGTTTACCACACAAATACCTATTTGTTCTTAGAGGGGATCGAGTGCAGAAGGCAGAGCTACTACCAACTGAGCTGAGAGGCCAGCCAAATATGAATGTAAGTTATACCCTGGTTAAACACAGGTTACTCTTTATCCAGGAAAAAACCAAGACATACCCTAAAATAACGTAACCGCGAGTTATAGATATTGTACCATTCAACGAAATAAAATAGTACCCCAATATATTTACCTCAACGTCAATTATGAAGTTCTCTACGCATTCTAATGTGGAAAATTTTCTTCGCTTGTTCAGTCTTCCTCTCGGGGGAATCAAGTAGGACAACAGTTTTATTTGATCCTGGCACTTTTAGATCTGAAATGTATAAAACAGATGATTTATTTTAAAGTACCATGCGAGCGGATGCTAGTTACATAAATAATTTAAATAAGAATACTGAGTCATTTAGGACTCATAGTCAGATTCAGGTGATAAATTAATATTCTCGGAGTTTCAACCATAAACCTAATCAATAAAAAAAAGACGGGTTGCACTCCGGGAGTGCCGGCAGAAGTGAAAACTTGATTATTAACGTTGAGCATGTTTGATATTTTGGAATGGTTAGGGGGGGCTTGTTTGTTATTTGGCACGCTGTAACATACACGAACATTCGCGCAAGCGCCCTGCGCTGCCTAAACGAAACAGTAGGCCCAGGCATACATTTTCGCCGCGCCGTAGAGAGGGGATAGCTGTCTACTCTCCATCCGTCTTACGCTTTTTCGATCAGGTCACGTGTCCTGACGCGCTGACGTGAGTTTAAGATTTTATACCCATTACAGAAAAAGTGCTCAACGCCGCTAAAGAAGTTTTCACTTCAAAAATAAATTGTGTTTTATTTGTAATTATTACCATCATCAGGCTGCTTTTGAATACTTTCATATATAGTCATCAATGTGTCATCTTTCGATTCACCAAATTTGAGGCTGATTATTTTATTAATAAACCAATTCCAATTTCTGAAAAAGCATGTTGATCTTTCAGGATACAGTTTTTCAAAGTCCAGGTTTAACTAGAAACAAGAATTCGGTATTAACAAATCTGAAAACATTATAGTTTTACAGAAGTATTTGGCATGCTGGTGTTGGACTAATTTAGTTAGACCCAACATAAATAAATAAATATTTGTAAACTGTCACAACACTATCTATCCCCAAAATATTCTGAGTAAATTTAGATTCAAAATGGTTAGTGAACAGTCAAACATCGAATAGGTAGACAATAATTTTTATATACAGGATAGTTTTTTGAGAGGGGCGGTGATGGCCAAGGCCAAAACCACGAGGGTTAGGGAAAAGTCGTGAAAGGAGTCATGCCCTCAATTTATAAGAAAACAATAACTGCATATTTATTTTATTCAAAAATCTTTTACTTGTGACGGAAATGGTCCCGAACGATTTTTTCAAAAAATTACACCCTGTATTATTGAACCAATGGATTATGTTGCTGGTAAGATTCAATCTTTGCAAACAAATGGTTTACTAAAAATGAATGGAAATAGCAAATTTTCACTTGGCCATTACCGCCCTTCTCAAAAAAACACCCTGTATATGACACTTAATTTCAATTGTTTCGTTAACTTTTTATTTTTACCACATTTATTACCCCCTATCTGATTTAACTTAGATTGTTTATAATAATATAATTTGTCATAGGTATATTTATTATCATGTGTAGGTATAATGTACTTATATTATGTATTTATAGAAACATGTAGCTATTTATTTATAGAATGTACATACTCAATGTATTTTATTTAAGTAGGTAAATATGTATGTATTGATTATATTTATGTATGTATATAGTCTATATAAATTTACTTAGGTATGTAAATGCCCTTATTTTTTATTCTTTACTATTTTTTCTTTGTGCACCCTAGCCAAACATATATAGATAGATAGATAGATTAACTCTTTATTGTACACAAGGATAAATACAGAAACTATTACAAAATAATGAGTACAACGGGCGGCCTTATCGCTAAGAGCGATCTCTTCCAGACAACCTTTGGATGGAAAGGATAGATAAAAAATCGGATAGACGGCGGTGCACAAAAACTTTTTTAAGAAGATATTACATAAAAATAAGAAAAATAATAATAATACTGTGAATACATACTACTTATACCTATTTTAATATAAGTACACAATTTCTTATCTATTAATATACATACATGCAACTTAATATAAATGTATATACAATACATACACTATGATAGATACCTAAATATTAGCAGACAAGGATAAGTAATGGTCATTAACCTTAGTTTTAAAAATGTTGAGCGATTTGGATAAGCGGACAGACACAGGCAAGGAGTTCCATAACCAACCACCATAACCATATGAGTAGTTTAAGGTGGGCGATAAAGATTTATATTCTACAAAGATACAATGTCAAATTGCCTTAGTTGATGAAAATGTTCGCTTCACTCACTCAATCAATTACCTATATATAATATATATTATAACATACAGACACTGTACAAACATGTTTATCCTCGGCGGGGAGGGAACCCATGACCTATGCACAGAAGGCACAGCTACTACCATGCCAACTGAGCTGTGTGGCCGGCCAAAACCATTAAAATAATATTATCATTAGAAACAGAATATTCAATAGGTAGGTAGGAAACTTACTGTGCAGGTCGCTATCAAATACTCATCTATTTTTTTTTTAGCTCTATTCTTAGTCCAATCTTTGGGCACAGTTCTTTCAGGATATTGTCATTGATATCTTTTAATTGATCCACAGTTACATCATTTTCTAAAACAAAAATTCCCCTTATCACTAAAAAAAATATTATTTATCTAAATGCGAAGGATATAATTAATATTCACCTACCGTTGAAATTTGTAATTATATCCTGTGGCATATTCCATTTCTCCATTAGAAGCAACTCCATAGTTAACCTCTACATATCTCTCTCTATAAGTATGCTGGGAATCAGTTCAATTTTGATTTAAATCTGCAAATGGACGGGACATCAATTAGTGGTTATGGTAGTAACTAAGTAAAAAACAGCTGGGCAGGATAAACGGCACCTTTCAGCAGGTTTAGTATTGTGGCTACGGTACCTAGATTACAGTTACAAGAACTTCTGCTTATTAGGTAGAGATTACATATTTTCATCACCTCGGTTCCTCGGTTCAGTAATACAGAATGATTGTGAGATTGACAGGGAAGTAAAGAGCAGGATAAACGCAGGATGGATGAAATGGCGACAGGTCACAGGAACAACGTGCGATCCGCGAATGCCCCTTAAACTAAAGGGGAAGATTTACAAGACGGTTATAAGACCTGTCGTTTTGTATGGGTCTGAGTGTTGGGCCACCAAAGGGATTGATGAAAGAAGAGTGCATGCAGCGGAAATGCGAATGTTGAGATGGATGTGTGGAGTGACTAGAATGGATAAGATAAGGAATGAGTATATTAGGGGCAGTTTGAAAGTGGCGCCTGTGACTGAAAAGATGAGAAGCAATAGGTTAGCATGGTACGGGCATGTTATGCGAAGGGAAGAATGTCATGTAACGAGAAGAGTGCTAAATATGAATGTGAATGGTTATAGAAGTAGAGGTAGGCCAAAGAAAAGATGGATGGATTGTGTGAAGGATGACATAAGTAAGAAAGGAGTGACTGTTGAAATGACGGCTAATAGAGGAGAGTGGAGAACGAAAACCTGTTGCGCCGACCCTACATAAAGTGGGACAAGGACAAGATAATTTTTACATATTTTCATCACCCAGAGAGACATAACCTGAAAGGCAGTCCAGCAACCTTACCGCCAGCCTTACAGCAGCTGCAGCAGCCTGCTACGTAGCAGAAGGCAGTGCCAGCGGCTGTGGTAGGTACCTAACCAGTGAATTTGAACATTGAAGCGCAAAGCATTTTTTGAGTTTAATTCGTCCGGGCACCGCGAATGGTATACCGCCTCGCCTAATATAAGTAGTACCTACATAGAACACCTATCCCAATCAAACGATAAGTGCATACAATAAGCGGAAAGTTTCTCAACATGGCGCCGGCCGGTACTATGTCTGAGCGTGCGTCGGTCCGATAACAAAATGCAACAATTCTAAATACACTTACAACACAACACAATATCAATTACCTAGGTACTTACTTATTATTCTCAATAACTCAAAAACTTACATGCCAGGCTCGAATCTCAGAATAAATGGAATGGAACTCAATAATCAATCACACACAATACAACTCACCGCTCCGGCGCAAGCAAAGACAAGACTAAAAAGAGTGTTGCCCGCTACAAAATGTTAGTTACCAAAAATAAGGCCGTATCTTTCACATTTCTCCACTATTTTTACTGACGTTGACTCACTACGAAATAATTATTATTCAATCGATAAGCTATAGACGGTAGAAAGGGTGATGAAAGGATTTTGTGCACCACGAGCCTCTTTGTGGTCTTTCATGCACTTATGCATTTTTTGTGCTAGTTAACCATACAAAGTTAGTGAGGTATATTCAGAGGTAAAGCCAAACAGTGAATCTGGATAGAAATACTTCCTCAAAGTAGATAAAACACAATGCGTGATGGACTACATAAGTTTTGACTGGCCTCTCAGCTCAGTTGGTAGTAGCTCTGCCTTCTGCGCCGTAGGTCGTGGGCTCGATCTCCACCGAGAACAAACATTTGTGTGGTGAACATCTATGTTTGTTCTCTGTCTGGGTGTATATATTGTATTCTAAGTATGTATTTACAATAAAAAGTATTTAAGTATTATATCAGCTATCTGGTTCACATATTACAAGCTCTGCTTAGTTTGGGGCTAGATAGAGCGGTGTGGATTGTCCACAATATTTATTTATTTATAAATAGGTACGTACTTAACTTTTCAGAGCATTTGGATCGCATTACGCGATCTCAGTTCGGAGCGAACTACTGGTCTAGATGTTTTCGTTTTTTTGCTTCCGTGGTAAAGACCGATTAGTGATACATAGGGCTCCCGTGTATAGGATATATTTTATAAGCACTCGGCAAGAGCCTAACCGAGTGAACGCATGCATTTTCAATTATTTTCCCTACAACTTGGGAAAAACACTGCAACACCGGATCTATGCCTAAACGCGTAGCTATCTACATATAGTTTGTTTCGTTTCCTTGGTAAAACCAAGAAACGTGAATTTGGTCTAAAACACACCTTTGAATCATTGTTTAAATTCAAGAATGTTTTTGTTTTGGACTCAAGACATCTTTTCTTAAATATTTTTCAAGATTTCCATGCTAAAGTCAAGAAACGTCAATTTGGTGTGAAACACTCATTTGCATCATAGTTTTCATACAAAAAAATTATAGTTTAGGTTCCTACCTACTTAGGTGGGTAAACAAACTTAATTATTAATTTTATAAGCATTTGTCACACGGAAATAGATATGATTTTGGGGCATGATAAATTGATTCCTAATCGGAAAAATAGGTGCAAATACTGGCATGACATTCAAGGCGTGTGCCATTTTTAGGGTTCCGTAGCCAAATGGCAAAAACGGAACCCTTATAGATTCGTCATGTCTGTCTGTCTGTCTGTCTGTCTGTCTGTCCGGCCGTGTCACAGCCATTTTTCTCTGAAACCATAAGAGCCTGACTGATGAAACTTGGTGAGTAGATGTATTCTGTGAACCGCAATAAGGTTTTTACACAAAAATAGAAAAAAAACTATACATTTTGGGGGTCCCCATACTTGAAACTGAAACTCAACATTTTTTTTTCATCGAACCCATACGTGTGGGGGTATCTATGGATAGGTCTTCAAAAATGATGTTGAGGTTTCTAACATCGTTTTTTTCTAAACTGAATAGTTAAAACTTAGCTCGACCAAATTGATATCGTCTATGGAGTATAATTTAAGGTTCATTTTGGGTAACAAGGAAATATCATAGTGTAAATCGTTTACAATTCTAGCTTGATTTTACGGAGGCGGCTGGTAATTGGGTGGTGGCTGGATTTCGGTCATGTTACCCTATTCTAATGTATTAAAAGTATGTATTTACAAAAAAATACATATAAGTATTATATCAGCTGTCTGGTTCCCATAGTACAAACTCAGCATAATTTGGGGCTAGGTAGTGTTGTGTGGAATGTCCTAAATATTTATTTGTTTATTTATTTTAATAGCACGTTCAACCAAACAATGAAAATCTTCAGCCTTATAATATTAGTA
This sequence comes from Thera obeliscata, assembly GCA_947578465.1. Lineage (NCBI taxonomy): Eukaryota > Metazoa > Arthropoda > Insecta > Lepidoptera > Geometridae > Thera > Thera obeliscata. The sequence continues at coordinate 5,917,638 of OX387923.1, read as the reverse complement.
TATGTATAGATTATATATTTTGTATATACTTACTTAGAATACAATACTTATGTATTCCTAAAAACATACCTTTAAAGGGTCGGCAACGCACTTGTGACGCCTCTGGTATTCAGGGCGTCCATAGGCTACGATAACCGCTTGCCATCAAGTGGACCATGTGCTTGTTTGCTTACTATCTTGTACAAAAAAATCTAGAACACCCATACAAAGAACAAAAATCTATGTTCACCACACAGGTATTTATACTACCAGCTGAACCGTGACGCCTGTCAAATCGTAGGGCACGTTTCTGATATACGTGACCTGCAAGGCAATGCTCTACTATAGGTACTTACTTTACTTGCTTTACTTTACTTTAGTGATTTGAAAATGGAACGCTTTCAGCATCGTTTCACAGCAGTAAAAACTACTTACTGATGTATATGATTTATAGACTTATTAATATCATCATCACCATCATCAGCCTCTAGAAGTTCACTGCTGGACATATACCCCTATCATCAGCCTCCCCTACACATTTCCAGGAAGAACAATTCTGAGCCCTTTCCATCCATTGGCTTTCCACGATTACGTCTTTTTTTGAAGTTTGTTTAACGTTCATATCTTCATATACGCCCGCGAGTCAAAGTTTAAAATGTAGGTATCTCTAACATGTTTTTAATCAGAAGCGTAAACTCTTGCTTTAAGAATATTATTGTTAAACGAATGTTTAAACGCCATCTAGACGTTAACAGCAGAACTACATAATTATTTTGTTCAACAACTTATTTAATAAAAGCTTTCAATTTTCCCAGCTTGATTCATTTTACAATGAATTCACATACTTTTTAGTGTCATATTTATTTGTGTAATTCTTGCTTACCAAAACTTAACAAAGTAAAAAAATATTTTTTATTCAACTAATAAAATATTATGTATACCTACTTAGCTCCACTAAAACATTTTATCATTTTTATTGAAATAATAATTAAGTAGGTATGCCAGTTAACATAGACATTATAATTAATTGTAGAAGGAAATATTTTCTTGACTTAAAATTTTGGTTCTTCATCAATTATTTTAGAAGCGATATTCTTCAGTTAAGTAACATTGTACTCACAGCAAAGCTTTTAAATTTGTTTAACCAACAAAAAGAGGACTCAATGGCAGACCGTTATAATTCTCATTTGAAAAACAGTACGTAATCAAATCAAAAGAGACAGATTTTTTATTGTAAAACAAATCTATCTTCAATTCAGTAAATATTTCTTTACATAAAATGTTTGTTCTTGGCTGATATTTGAATCCATATTCTTAGGTTAAGAGGCAATAGTTGTCACTTGAGAGCTTTTATAAGACAATTATTTTCTTGCTGTTAAATATTAGATTCTAAAATTATATTATCTTTGTCGTATTTTGAATCAAAAGTGTTAAACTCTTGTCTAAACAATATTATTGTTGAAAGAATAAATAATAAATTCTTAATGCAATTTAATAAAATTCTTGTTTATAGTTATAAGCAAAAAAATACTTTGTTTGTAAAATAACCAAATCATTAATTCTTGAGTAAAGAAAGTTTTAATTCTTCATGAAATAATAATGAAGAATTTCAGTTAACACAGACATTATTATTTGTAAAAGAACATCCATATTCACCGAAGAAGATATTTTCTCGACTTAAAATGTTGGTTGTTTATCAATTTTAGAAACGATATTCTTCAGTTAAGAGAAATTGCACTCACAGAAAAACTACTGAATTTGTCTAACCAAGTAAAAGAGGTCTCAATTGTAGACCATTATAATTCTCATTTGAAAATCAGTATACGTATTCAAACCAAAAGAGACAGATTTTAAATTGTAAAACAAATCTATCTTCGATTAAGTAAATATTTCTTTACATAAAATGTTTGTTCTTAGCTGATATTTGAATCCATATTCTTAGGTTAAGAGGCAATAGTTGTCACTTGAGAGCTTTTATAAGACAATTATTTTCTTGCTGTTAAATAGTAGATTCTTAAAATATATTATCTATGTCATATTTTGAATCAAAAATGTAAAACTCTTGTCTAAACAATATTATTGTTGAAAAAATAAATAATAAATTCTTAATGCAATTTTATAAAATTCTTGTTTGGAGTTATAAGCAAAAAAATACTTTGTTTGTAAAATGAACAAATCATTGATTCTTAAGTAAAGAAAGTTATAATTCTTCATGAAATAATAATAAAGTATTCTAGTTAACACAGATATAATTAATTGAAAAGAACATCCACATTCACCGAAGAAGATATTTTCTCGACTTAAAATGTTGGTTGTTTATCAATTTTAGAAACGATATTCTTCAGTTAAAAAACATTGCACTCACAGAAAAACTTCTGAATTTGTCCAACCAAGTAAAATAGGTCTTAATGGCAGACAGTTATAATTCTTAATTGAAGAACAGTAAGTATTCAAATCAATAAACATAGAGTTTTAATTGTTGAACAAATCATCTTCAATGGAGTAAATATTTCTTTACCTAAAATGTTTGTTCTTAGTTGATAGTTGAATCCATATTCTTAGGTTAAGAGGCAATATTTTGTCATTCGAGAGTATTTAAAAAACGAATATTTTCTTGATTTTAAATAGTAGACTTTATTTAAAATGAGTATTTTATGTATTTTGAATCAAAAGTATGAAAGTCTAGTTTCAATAATATTATTGTTGAAAAAATAAATAATAAATTCTTAATGCAATTTTATAAAATTCTTGTTTGGAGTTATAAGCAAAAAAATACTTTGTTTGTAAAATGAACAAATCATTAATTCTTAAGTAAAGAAAGTTGTAATTCTTCATGAAATAATAATAAAGTATTCTAGTTAACACAGATATAATTAATTGAAAAGAACATCCACATTCACTGAAGAAGATATTTTCTCGACTTAAAATGTTGGTTGTTTATCAATTTTAGAAACGATATTCTTCAGTTAAAAAACATAGCACTCACAGAAAAACTGCTGAATTTGTCCAACCAAGTAAAATAGGTCTCAATGGCAGACAGTTATAATTCTTAATCGAAGAACAGTAAGTATTCAAATCAATAAACATAGAGTTTTAATTGTTGAACAAATCATCTTCAATGGAGTAAATATTTCTTTACCTAAAATGTTTGTTCTTAGTTGATAGTTGAATCCATATTCTTAGGTTAAGAGGCAATATTTTGTCATTCGAGAGTATTTATAAAACGAATATTTTCTTGATTTTAAATAGTAGACTTTATTTAAAATGAATCTTTTATGTATTTTGAATCAAAAGTATGAAAGTTTAGTTTCAATAATATTATTTTTGAAGGAATTCACACTTTTTCTTAAACCAATAATTTATTTTTATTCTTGGCCGTAATCTCTGAGCTTCTTAAGCTAAATCTTTATTTATTCAGAGTAAGAATTCTTAATTGCTGTGTTCAAAATGAAAACGTTTTCTACAGTCAAGAGTAAATATCCTCTTGATCCAAAAAAATATTCTTGATGTAAAGAAATAAATGAAGAATAATATTATATATATTGAAGAATTCCATGTTATTTTATTCAAGATATTATTGTTACCTTAAGTAAATATATGCTTGAGATTAAACAATATACTTGAGAATAATTTTATTCTTGAATGAACACTTTGTCAGACCCCATTTTTTTCCGTGTACTTTCCTGAGCTATCGGCGAAATTGTATTGACTCGAGTCTGCTATCGATTTAACCTTTCAACGCTATTAGGGTTCTCTGGGGGGATAGAAGAACGGTTAATCTATGCAGTAATAAGTAAGTATGTAAGTAAGTATATTGTGAACACAACACTATTTAGCCCCAAATTAAGCTGAGCTTGTACTATGGGAACTCGATAGTTTTTTCTACTTATCGTGTCACTGATTCTTTCAAACCGAGTGTGGTGAAAGGATTTTAAGTGCGCCTTACAAGGCTCCTTTCGTGCACTTGTCAAATATTTTTGAACTTTTTAGGTTCTATGACATAGATGCCGGTTTACCAGTTAGCTGATGTAATGTAATACTTATATTTTTTTGACGTGACAACGTCTTATAATTCGATGGAGCCGGCTGCACGCACAAAAAACATGACGTCATGCGACGTTACCTTGCTCTGAGGCGTTCCATTGAAGGCTTGAAGTGCAAGCGAGAGCGCGGAACGAGCGACAAAGAGTCACAATCGGTCTCCGCGTTTGGCAGCGTTTGACATCTGTCTCTCTCCTACTTGAGTGAGCGATGCGTCCACGTGGACAGCTGTATGACGTTGTCACGTTCAACTATCGTCAGTAAACCGACTTTACAGACAACCGATTTTTGATGTAAATGTATACTTAGAATACAAAATAACACCCACACAGAAAAAAAACATCTGCGTTCACCACGCAAATATTTGTTTTCGGTGGGGATCGAACTCACGACCTACGGCGCAGAAGGCAGAGATACTACCAACTGAGCTGAGAGGCCAGTCAAACTATTTAGTTTATGGATGATTTAGTATGGGTCTTGTGTGTCTATAATCTTCATGTTCTTATACCGTGTCACTGGCTGTTCAATCTTTAAAAAAAGAATGTGCCTGGAATCTCAACGTTTTAGGATAGTCAAAGCCTCGTCCAATTACATTTGCAACGTGTCCAATATATCCGTATTAATACCTTCACAAAATACCTTCACATTCGATACCGCGCTCAAGAAATAAAAATCTGCGGAACCAATAAACTTACTCCAATATATTCCCCGTATTTTTCCCTAACTTATTCTGCTTGGTACCGTGCAAAGTTTTATGACTTCACCTAAACGATTTGTATTGATTAACTTTTTTTTGACCTACTAAACGGCAGTCTTTCGTACTGCCTTGCATTTGATGGTTTGGTTTCTTGTTTTGACTGTACGGGGTTCATTTTGAAGCAGAGGTTACGTGGTGAGTTTTGCTCAGCTAAGTTTTATTTACAACACTGCACTCGTATTTTTCTTGACTTTATAATGTTTACTACGATCATCACGAAGATTTTTATAATGTCCCAAAAGTTAAGAGACGCGCGTGATTTGAACCCACGACCTTCCTTGATACGGGGCTCTTAACTTTTGGGAAAATATAAAAATCACACTCGTAGTTAACAGTTATAGATCAAATAAAATTAATATTGTGGACAAGCAACACAACACTATTTAGCCCCAAACTAAGCAGAGCTTGGATGATGGGATAACTAGTTTTTAAATACATACTTAGAGTACAATATAAAACCCATACAGAGAGCAAACATCTGTGTTCACCACACAAACATTTTGTTCTCGGTGGGGATCGAACCCACGTATTTAATTTATTGAATGGATTATAATTTTTTTGTAAAAGGCTTTCTTTGTTTTTTACCTTATTATAATTTACAAAAACATACAGAAGGCACTGATAAAACAGAAAAGTCTTACGATCCTGTTCTTGAGTCGATACAAACCAAAGTTTTTCCAAGCAAAATATTTTTCTTAATAAAAAAATGCTATGTTAACTTTCAGCAAACAACTAACACAGTAACATTGTATGTAATGCTCTCCAAATCCCCCAAAATAAAGCCGACCAATTCAAACAAGCAAATAAACCAAATTGGTGTACTTACCTCAAGTGTGGATTCTGTCAATCTTGGACTATTACCATTTGGACGTAAAGTTTACTTCTTCTTCTCATCGTATGCCTGTTCTTCTAGGCTTGGTGGACTCACTTTATGACGTTTCAAAGTAATCCTTGAATTACTACTGAATAAAGATATCTTTGACTTTGTATCACTGGTTCTTGGGAACCAGTGTGGTGAAAGGATTTTGAGAGCACCTCAAAAGGGCTCCTTTTGTGAACTTGATACATGTTTTCGCTCTTTTGTAGGTTTTACGACATGCTGGTTTCCTCACGATCTTTTCCTTCACCGTTTGAAAGTGCTTGCATACTGCATTATACATTTTTGGACAGAAAAACTCATTAGTACGTGACTGGATTTGAACCCACGTCCTTACGATTGGAAGGCGGGCCCGCTACCATTCGAACATTAGTGTTCTCAAAAATGTAGTAAAGAAATATTGTAAAGAATATAATATAAAGAACATAGCATAAAGAATATCATTGAAGGAAAGGATGAAGAAAAACGTGGAACAGGAATACCAAGAATAAGTTACGTGAGCCAGATAAAAGAAAAGGTCGCTGTCATGTCATATAAGCAAGTCGGTTGGTTGCATTTGAAAGATTCAATTATAGACAACTGTATCAAAACCCCGACAAGAGCTATAAGCTTTTAAATTTAAGAAGAAGAACCGTATTTTCTCTAAGATTTTTATAATGTCCCTAAAGTTAAGAGCCGAGTGGAGTGGGATATGAACCCGTGACGTATTTTCTCTGTTAATTAACCGAGCATCAAAATTCTAGCGTCCAGTATCATAGTGGTCAAAGAAAGAAACTCCTATTAGTACAGGAGTTGGTATCTGTCCCGCAAACACTTCGGTAGGTCGCTACCCTTATTTAATCAGACCTAACCTCACACACCTGGGCTGCCTCGATTTATCATAGAGACCATGAGTTTTGGTAACTCTAGGACACATCTGTATGCCTCACGTTGATAGAAAAGAAAGAAAAGCATTTATTCATACAGACTGTACACAACAAGAAAAAGTCCTTACTTATGAATGTATAACCAGAAAAAATATGGTTACCGCTTAAAATCAGGTGGGTCATTATGCTTGTTCCTCAGACAGTTTAAAAAAAAACTCATTATTCCCATCCTAACAAAATCGTAGTAACAAGAAAAAGTAACAATCTTATTTTAATTTAATCATTTTACTCGTTGTATTTTCCTTAAAAGCCTTGCCGTTACTATAATATTGATTAAAACTAACCCCATCCTTACAAAATCGTTGTAACAAGAAAAAGTAGCAATTGCGTTTAAATTTAATCATTTTATTCGTTACTATAATATTAATCAAATTATTACTTGAAACTAGCCCTTCCATTGATAAAGTTGAATATCCAATTTTTCTTGAACTACTGAATCTTTGAAACTGTTAGAAAAGGAAGCTCATGCTGTATTAGTCTCTTTAAAAACTTTATAAAACTGTATAGCCTAATATCATAAACACTATTTTGGAATTTATTAACAAATAAATAACTATTGCATTACTTACTTACTGTTTTTACCCTATTTTGAACATAGTTTATAGCCTATCATTAACAGTTTCAAATTTGTTCCCACATTAATTATAGAGGCCATTAAATTGTTCTGAAGCAAATAACAATCAAATAGCTTTATAGAATAAACCAACGCGCTTTGTTCATTCCAAATTAAACTCTAACAACTTCAAAACAAATATCAATTTAACGTTAGCAAACGAATCAAAGCTTTCGCAAATAAATGGTCACACTACAGTATACAGGGTGTGATAAGTAAAAATAGAAAAAACCATCTGACCGTGCATCATAAACTTTTCTGGGATACTATTAGCCATTGGAAATCTATTATTAAAAAAATAGGTTGTCTATAAAGTCAGTTTACATACGATAGTTGAACGTGACAACGTCATATAGCTGTCCACGCGGACGCATCGCTCACTCAAGTAGAAGAGAGACAGATGTCGAACGCTGCCGAACGTGGAGGCCGTGCGTACCTCTATGTCGCTCGTTCCGCGCTCTCGCTTGCACTTCAAGCCTTCAATGGAACGCCTCAGAGCGAGGTAACGTCGCATGACGTAATTTTTTTTCGTGCGTGCAGCCGGCTCCATCGAATTATAAGACGTTGTCACGTCAAAAAACACAATCACTCGGCTGATAAAGTGCTAACAAATTTGTGTTAATTCATCTATTTTGATCTTTCCACCCTGTATAGCTAGATAAAGTACATTGATGTCTCTAGGTACTTGATAAGGCACTTGTGGTGAGACAGGGGGTAATTTCATGATGGCGTTCACTGTCTACCTATTAAGGTTATTAACCACTGTTGATGTGTTTGAAGCGTAGCTTGTTCACGGAGCTTGTTACCTGTCACGTATGTAACTTTTCTGGCTGTTGGTTTTCCAATAAATAAATAATATGCGATAAGACTGCTCGATTATACAGCTTACATAGCTCAGTGGGTAGTAGCTCTACCTTCTGCGTTGAAGGGCGTGGGTTGGATCCCTAAAACAAATATTTGTTTTTCTGTGAAATATTGTAGTATTGTATTGTATTGTATTGTATTGTAGACTAGTGGCCACCCGCGGCTTCGCTCGCCCCGTTACCGTTCCCGTTAAAAAAAACATATTTATTCACCTTTTAAACCTTCTCTGGACCTCCACAAATCTTTCAAGACCAAAATCAGCCAAATCGGTCCAGCCGTTCTCGAGTTTTAGCGAGACTAACGAACAGCAATTCATTTTTATATATTAAGAAGATAATATTGTATTTTAAGTATGTATTCGCAACTACAAAATTGTATAAGTATTATAACAGCTATCTGGTTCTCATCTTATACAAGCTTTGCTTCGTTTGGGGCTAGATAGTGGAAGAGCTATTAATTTATTATTTAATGCAGATTATTAATTTAATCTTTTTTGCATTTTGTTTCCGTTGTTTGTTTCAGTTTCATTTTGTTTCCAAGAATTAACAGAACTTCTCAGAAAAACCAGAGACTTGAAAAACTCTTTGCTGCGGGCCTCCTATCGAAAAACATAACCGAACTTTTTGGCATGAAAAAGTTTAATTTGACATAGTATAAACACTTGATTATGTCAATGTCAATTTGACATGAAACATTGTTTACCCGATTTATTTTAGTGTTGTTTTATTTTTTAATCATTTACTTCAGCTAAACCAATATTATAAGCACATAAATAACTTATACAGATTGAAACAAGACGCTTAAAAATATTTCAAAGACGTGATTAAAAATCAAATATCCCACCAGTCAGGTCAGTACCTCAAGTCAGAGTTTCTTTTCTGATTTTAGTTTTCGGTTTTGCTAGATCGTTTTATATAAAAACGTAACAAGCGCCCCTATCGGGCATGTTCCGAACTTACGTGACTCCATAAAAAACTTACCACTTAGCATCGGGTGGGTTATATACTTGTCCCATCAGCTAGTCTATACTTTTATACTATCTATACTAATACTATAAACAGGAAAGATTTCTATTTTTGTGTGTATGTTTGTAATGACTAAACTCAAAAACTGCTGTGCCGATTTCAAAAATTATTTCACCATTGGAAAGCTACATTCACCCTGAGTAACATATGTTATATTTATGTGTTTAAAAAATAAATGTCCACCCGTGCAAAGCCGGGACAGGCCACTAGTTGTTTATAAAAACTCGGGCTCTCTTTCAAATACTCTGTACTGAAGTTCTGGTACCAATTCCAAAATTCGTAAGTGAATGTAGGATATTTAGGTTGCTTGGTTGTGAATGCGCAAAATTCTGGCGAATTCAAATATTTGTTGTTGGGCCAGTAAAATTTGTTGTGTATCCAAAAGTTGGGAAATGGTAATGTTTTCAGAACATTTGTTGGAACGAATGGATTAGATCACCCATTATACAACATAAAGTTGGTATATATATTATATTTATATTATATTATATATTATTCAGCCGTTTTTGTCCCACTGTTATAAAGTTGGTATGTATGAACATAATTTTGCTTATGAAGTTTTTTTAAAGAACTACGTTATCAAACTAGTATACGGTCCACCTGATGGAAAGCGGTTACCGTAGCATATGCTCGCTTATAATAATAATCTCTTGGGAAAATCTCAGCAGGATGAGTAGTCGTCGCAACCACAAACAAAGAGACCAAGTATAGGACATTCCCTCTGTCACACGATATACCAACAACGTTGTTTAGATCGTCGGAAGTTACTGGAGTGAGAAGGCTCTGAATCGTTTTTCCTGGAATAGTATATGTGACGCCTTATTGGGCTTTATTCAAGCTTTCAGGTTCATCTAGGCTTGGTTTCGTGGAACTGGCACCTAGATTCACCTGGCTTTAAATGATCCAAAGCGATCCTTGTGAATAAACTTAATAAATGCTTTTTGACTTAAAGATAGAGGCAGGAAGAAGACTTTTAATTTTATACAGCATTTAAAAACAAAACAAAGTTAACCGGAAGAAAATGTTCTCTAGCTTTAAGTCCGCCCTGTCTTGCACTCTAAATATTTGTTTGTGTACAATAAAAAGTTTTCGTTCTATTTTTTTTTTCAGGTAGTGAAAAATGGCAAAGAACGCAGAAGCAGAAGTGGAAAAGATGAAGATTCTAGAAGAACGTATCAAAGCTCCTTCAATATGGGGGCGCGTGCCCTGCGGGGTCCGGTTTGAAGACCTGCAGGACAGGAGATACGAAGACGCAGTGAGGATGCTTAAGAAGCACTTTCTACCAGAGGAGGTGAGTTGAAGAAATACCCTAAAATACCGTGACGAAGGAGACGTAGTGAAGAAGTGACGAAGTCTAGAAGTGACACAGTGTAGAATACATACAAAACAAAATAAAAACAAGGGTCGTCCGGGGCAGTAGTACCACCATGCCTATTTCTGCCGTGAAGAAGCATTGCTGTGTTTCGGTTTGAAGGGTGTGGGTGCCGGTATAATTACAGGCACGTGAGGCGAAACATCTGTAATGCCTTTAGTTGATAGACGCAAAGCAGTGCATCGTATGGGTACGTTTCTGATATGCGTAACCTACGAGGCAATGCTTTGTTATAGGCGATGGTTACCGCTTAACATCAGATGGGCCATATGCTAGTTCCATCAGCAAAATATTCCTGTAGAAAGTCAGTACCGTTTATGTTGTAGATTTTTACTAACAAATAAATATTGAAATCCCATACCAATTTTAAAGAAACGAGAAAACTAAAAGCTAAACCCTATATTTCCCAGAACCATGCGATTAGATGAAACCAGTCATTCAAAGAAATGTTAAAAATTCTTGCCAAATATCACTTTTCTCCAACTTTATGTTTTCTCAATATCTAGAAACTCTATTAAAAGTTTTCAAGGAAATATCAAACTTTCGCTGGAAAAAAGCGAGTAGTGCAAAAACAGGCAACACAAGCTACAGTGCCGGTCTCAAGGCAGTGCTTAATTAAGAAACTGACAAAAAAGATGAATTGCCAGTTCGGAAAATCTTAATTTTGTTAATTAAGTTATTCTGTGCTGGGGAAAAGTGACCGAAAAACAATCAAGTTATTTTAGGGTGTGGTCGTCGTAACAGCGATTAGAAAGATTGGCATCAGACAAAGTTTTTCTCTCTTCTCTTATTTTCTGTGGCTATGATCCAAAATATTTTCTGTATAAAGAACGAACTCAAACCAGTGGGCAAGTTGATATTAAAAATCTCTCTCAACTAGCAGGATAAAATGTTCTTATTCCCGCTTGCATTCACCCTCTTCCCTTTCCCTCGAACACTTTGGGAATTCTTCCAGTTTTTATAATAATCCTCTTTAAAAGTTTATTAAGTTACGTTATTCAGTTACCACACAATTCTTTTGCTTCAATTGGTTATTTTGATTAAAAAATTCTCGAAAATTTTGCAAACAATTTCAAATGTTGAAATTTCGTATTCTCGCTCTTTTAATGGATGCTCTTGCCTAATTAAATAGATAGCGAAATGTTTTGTGCATGATTTTACGCAACATTGAATGTAGAGCAATATCTGCACAATAATAAACTCTTCGAATTTGCTCTCTTGAAACTCTTGAACGTTGATGGACGCAGGGCAATCCCACTTCATGTGTGGTCGGCACAAAAGGTTTTCGTTCTCCACTCTCCTCTATTAGCCGTAATTTCAGCAATCACTTCTTTCTTACCGATGTCATTCTTCACACGATCCATACATCTTTTCTTTGGCCTACCTCTACTTCTATACCCATCCACATTCATATCATAGGGCACGATATAGATGTATAAAAAAAACTTACCTGTTAGAAACTTTTGAGGGTGTAGGGATTGAAACTACAACTTCCATGTTCTTCTCTTTCTGTTGTTTCATTTTCTTTATAAGCTGTGTTTTTGAGCCAAATAACAAGATATCTATATATCTATCTATCGATCTATCTATCTCCAGCGCAGAAGGCAAAACTACTACTAAGCTGTGAGGCCTTTCAAGATTTTGTATAGATAAAATTTTTCATCGTGTATTTGTATTTTAGTTGACATACAGATCCGTGAAGCTAGCAGATGATCGAGAGGGTACGGATGAATTCGTCCACAACTGTAGGATCTGGATGAAGGACAAGATGTCCATAGCAGCCGTGAAGGAGGACACTGATAAGCTGGTAGGAGTTCTCATCATGAGGATCCAAGAGAAACGTAAGCTGTATACCTATCTAGTATTTTTTTACACGCAACTAGTTGCCTGTTTCGGCTTCGTACGGGTGGACATTTATTTTTTCACACATAATTATGTTACTCAGGGTGAATATAGCTTTCCAATGATGAAATAATTTTTGAAATCGGCACAGTAGTTTTTGAGTTTCAGTTCCATGTTGACAAGGTTTTTTACCCAATGTTGGGCTTCCTATTAGTTCATCGTCATCTTCCTGCCTTTATCCCGCGCTAAGTGTGGTCTGCACAACAGGTTTTCTTCTTCCACTCACCTCTAACATTCAACATCTCAGTGCTTAGATAGAAGTAAAAAAGTAAAGTCCTACCATTCATATTCTTTAGAGTAAAAAGTATGAAAACTAACCTCCACAACGCCAATGAATTTAGAGTAAAAAAACAGGCAATATCGCAGCCATTGTTACAAAATTTTATCTTTACACCCACCTTTTATTTATTTAGCACCCTTTTCAGCCCAATTTACAGAACGTGCCCACAAAAGAGTCGCAATACAGGGAATGTGCGCCAAAACCACGCACAAAGGGCCCACCTTGTAACGACCCCACTGCCTTTCTTATTCTCTTGGTACCATCAACATTCTTTAATATAGACCTACCCCTATCGACTACTTGGAATCCAATTTACGTACAAGGAATTTGGATCAAGCTATAGAAGATTCGCTGAAAATTATAGGGAATTTTACTGTTTTCTCATTGGCTCCATTTTGAGTAGTTTCCATTATATGGGATTCCTTCACTCAGCGTTTTCTTGCCTTTATCCCACTTCATGTGGGTACAGGTTTTCGTTGTCCATTCTCTTCTATTAGCGATCTTTTCAACAGTCACTCCTTTCTTACCCATGTCATCCTTCACACAATCCATCCATTTTTTCTTTGACCTACTTCTACTTCTATAACCATCCACATTCATATCTATAGCACTCTTCTCGTTACATGACATTGCCAATGACTGAAAAGTTCACTGGCACCAAGACTTACTTGGCTTTAAGACGTTTTAAAGTGATCCTTTCGATTCTACTGAATAAATACACTTTTGATTTGATTTGCTTGTCCATTCTGTCACTGCATGCATACAGATATAAACAGATATAAACAGATGTAAACATTTTATTGATAATTATTTACAATTATAGGTCACAAAATTTGTAAACATCTCAATGTTCCAATCACTTTCCTTAATTATATCTTTATTAGGATCAAGCAACACTTACGCAACTCAAGGCTGGTGCGTTCGAATCGCGATAGTATCCTTATAGGACGAACGATTTTCAGCCCTTACCATTCACCGACTTTCCACTTTTAACTTATACCACACAGTAAATCCTACTGCGGAATCGGAATACTTTTACGAATGCAGTAAAAATTTAGGCCGATAACGTTCAAGAAAGGCCCCTAATGTAACTGACGATCCAGTTTCAGTCTACGCCGATACGCAAATAGATACTGAATAGTCAGTTGGTGAATTTTAGATTTTACAGCCGGAGGCAGAAACCACGCATTGATTTCCTACTATTTGTACTTCTTTTGCTTTCATACCGAAATCCGTTTTGTTTTCTTATTTATCTATTCTCCGAGAGTGCTCAGCTATCCTTTTTTCATTGTAAACTATGCAGAACAAATAAAAAGTTTTTGTTCTCACAACCAGCAGCATTACAGATGCAAACGCCGGTTATAAAACGGCTTCATATAAAAAAGGAGGTTGTCAATTTAGTTCTATTTTTTTAATGTTGTTTTTCACATAACTGGACTCTCAGCTCAGTTGGTAGTAGCTCTGCCTGTTGCGCCGAAGGTCGTGGGTTTGATCCCCACCGAGAGCAAATATTTGTGTTGTGAACACAGTTTGTTATCTGTCTGGGTGTTATATTGTAGAGATCGCTCAAAGCGATAAGGTCGCCCATTGTTTTGCCAAAAATCTTCATGAATCCTGTATTATGTTTCTGTGTGGTGAACAATAAAGAGTTATCTATCTATCTATCTATTGTATTCTAGTTATGTATTTACAAACAAAATGTATATAAGTATTATATCAGCTATCTGGCTCCCATTGTACAAGCTCTGCTTAATTTGGGGCTAGATAGTGTGGTGTGAATTGTCCACAAAAAGTAGTTTTTTAAACTTTTTAGATTTTTTTTTGTCTGAAAGGTTTTAGATTGGTCCCATAGATTTTTTATCAAAATAGGTTTAGTAGTTTGGCCTTGAAATCGGTTTCTCAAGTTTTTTAATCCTTACTTGTCTTCATATATTTTGATAACACAGGCAGAATATGATGTTATTATTTCTTTAATTTTCTTGATATTTTTAATTTTTCTTTTCAGAAGCTTTTTCCAGAACGTTCAGCAGGGTGAAACTAACCCACAACCCCCTCTATACTACCGTGATGACATTTTACAATATGATCGAAAAACCTGTAAATATATTCGACACTTTGGGGGTTAGAAAGTACTTCAAGGTGTACGTACTGATGCTCAAAAATAGATATAGACATAGGGGTGAGTATTTTCTTGCTATCATCATAATAATTAGCCTGGCGAAGTGCACTGTTGCATGTTGCGCTTACTTTTCCAAAAATTTTTCAAAATTTCGAACCCTTTCTATTCGCAATCTTAATTTTATCAACTAATATTGATAAAACTAGGTGCCCAAATTTTATAAACTTTTTACTTGATTGACATAAATGACGTAGTAATTGAAAGGATTATTTTCTCCAAAAGAATAATAAAGTTTAAAAAACTTTTATTAACCGACTTCATGGTTAAACAGAAATTTGACATAGAATCTATGGGTCTTATTAATAATCCTAGCGTAGCGTTGGACTAGTTGATCCGTGTTTTGTCTCTTGCATTGACATGCAATTGTCAACTCGAACAAATGTGACAAAACACGATTTAACTACTCCAGCGTTGCGCCAGGATTATTAATAACACCCAATGAGATCAATCTGGAAGTATGGACTTCTGTAAAGGCCTGCGCACACCTAGTTCAGTGAAACGCTGTCAAATATCGCTGTCAAATCTTCACTTCACTTCTTCTTTTTTGGCTACTGCGACTAGATGCCACAATTCTGTCAAATCTTAAATCTGACAGCAATATTTGACAGCGTTTGACTGATCGCTACCGCCAGCAAACTAGGTGTGCGCAGGCCTTAAGATATTTTTTTTTTCAAATCGGCATAAAAATGGCAAAGTATATCGATAACAAACATAAAAAAAGTCCATCTCCTCTCATTTTAAGCCAACTTCAAAATAGCCTTGATTTTTCCTGCATCTTTGAGATCAGTGGAAATATATTGGCGAAATTAAATGCTTACATCCCATAACGTATGTAACGTGCTCGAACACGTAAACAAACCAAAGATGGACTTGGTATGGTCTTGCACGTTTCGTTGCGATGTCACGTATAGCTTACGTGGATCATTTGGCATAGCAAATAGCTGATATCATGGCAAAATATGACAAACATGAGAGCAATTAGTAGCCTAGTGGTAACGACCCTGCCTTTTGACCCTCAGATCCAAGATACAAAATGTATTTGTATATACTTACTCACTTATATAAACTTATATTAATTTGTGTGGTGAACATAGATGTTTGTTCTCTGTCTGGGTGTTATATTGTATTAAGCGTATGTATTTACAAAAAAAAAGTATTTGAGTATTATATCAGCTATCTGGTTCCCATAGTACAAGCTCTGCTTAGTTTGAGGCTAGATAGTGTTGTGTGGATTGTCCGCATTATTAATTAGTATAGTTAAAGTAAACTATAAGAATTGTGCATTACCATTTTTTTTATTTTATTTATTTTGAGAAAATATTTTTTTATGCAATTAAATATTAAATTAAAAGTCATTGACCTCACGGTCCCTCAGTCTCCACTACTCAGTACTACTTCCACATAGTAAAAAAAATGCTTTAATCCGCGTATCAACACAAACGTAGTTGAATGTACAAATCTGTAATTCCCTTTGCACACGTTCGCTCTTAGCCACCTAAGGTCATTGACCTCACGCTGCTCAGCTTCCACTGCTCACCACCACTGCTTTTTCAGGGATAGCGAAAGAGATGCTTAAATCCGCGTGTAAGCTAGCCGCTAGTGCAAACGTAGCCGCAATATCAGGCATTTTTACAACTGGAAATACTCAAAGACTTGCAGAAGACATTGGCTTTTCAAAGCTAAATGAGATCTACTACGTCAGATATCTGTTAGACGATCAGGTAAATGGTTCTAGGGTCTAATTGTTTCAGGTATAGGCAAGGAGATGCTGAAGGCTGCTATAGCAATGAGTACGAACGCGAATGTGCCGGCTATCTCTGCAATTTTTACGACGGCGAGGGGGCAGCAGATTGGAGATGAGATTGGGTTTAATGTGCTGAATGAGATCTTGTATGCCAAGTATCTTTTTGATGATAAGGTAAGTCTGTTAAGGTGGTCCGTGGTGGTCCGCTAGGCGCATCAGTGTCAAGAGATGGCGTAGATGTTCTAATTTCATCATTTTATTTATTTTTTAAATGAAAACGTGTATTTTATTTTTTAGTCTTAGATAAATTGCAAATGATCGAGATCGGCCCGAGAATAAGGCCCCAGAGTATAGATGATTTTTGTACCTAATCTTTTACCGAAGTTCGTGGCTCCATGGCGCCACGAATGAAAAAAAATATCCGATTTAGATAGTAGATAGCACTCTTTTTTCACAGCAAACCAACGAAATAATAAAGTAAAAACACAATGACAACATTGTGTTTTTGCAAGGGAGGGCGCAAGGAGGTTGGAAACTGACAGCAAAGAGATTAAAATGTATTGTTTCTATGACGTGCTGCTGCCATAGACTTTCAAACTCCTTGCTGCCTCAGGAATATAATATACTTAGGGGATAGGTGGCAAAGTGGGCTAGCGGGTAAGACACAGTTCAAATTATATTATTATATTATTTATCAATCACGCTCGTTCATTCATCGTTTACCGCTTAAACTACCCAACAATAAGGTAAAAATTGTGTTTCTGATTATTGGCTGTTTTTTTTTACTTTTTTTTGTAAAATGGCTTTGCAGGCGAGATAGGGTAACCGTTGGGGGTCCTAGGCAACCTGTTTTTTCTGTGTCTAAAGAGAATGAGCTTTGTGTTTATTTATTAGAAATGGAAGAAAGGTTATTATGGACTTGCGGTTAAAGATCTAAATGCATTGGTATAGGTATAGGTTCATCTGAAGATGAGCATCACTCCATGAATGTATTGTGAGGAAGTATCTTCCATTTCCATTGTAGAGTGGATATCATGCTTATTATGTGGAAGATGGGCTCGTAATAGCTGCGCAGGAATATATTATGATGATGACGAAGTCTGCGAGTTCTGCCAGGTCAAATAATCATCTCATCACCCCATCTTACTTCAGGGGGGTATCTCATCTTACCAGCACTATTGGGCAAGACGGAGAAACTGACCTGTTTTATTTTTTATTTTTTTTATCTTAAATGTGTTGCCAAAAGTTTCTAATGACACCAAATATTAGAATAATAATAAATAGTTGTTAATTAAAAAATAAATATGATTGTTTCATTATGTTATTTTTTATATTATTGACCTTTAAAGCTGACCCCATCTTTGCACCTTTTCCTCTACTTGTAATGGTCCTTGGATGATTGTCAATATACGGTACGAATATAGGCCTGCATACATCAAGGCGATGGCGATGGCGATCAGTGAAACGCTGCCAAATATCGCTGTCATATTTCTCAGCGTCAGCTGATCGCCATCGCAGATCACTAAGATGTGTGCAGGGCTTAAACTTAGCAAAATATAAAATAATTGACCCGAGTGAATTATGAAAAGACTGGGAAGTATGGCAACAGTGCGGATGTGGATGTCGCGAGCTGGCAACGTCTCGCTCCAACATAATTGCAATGACGTCAGAGCCGTCAGCCACTATCCGTGTTTACTCATACATTGACAAAAATTAACTAAATTTTGATGTTATTTTCACTGTAAATCGACAGTTTTCTTCAACCAAATATATTTCCACGTTTATAAAGACCTATAATAAAAACCAACCACTGTTTTTTCAGTCTACAACTGTACTCTCACGCCCATAGTTGTGTATTTCAATTTGTATGGGAATCGAGCGACCTTAAATAGCCAGTAGTTCTTGTGAGTTCTCCGAGTTTGTTATGTACACAGGTTTTTTGATACCACTTGCAGATGGCTGGTACTTAGTGTTACATGACAAACAAAACCTGGGCAAATATTTACATGCAAAGGATTTTTCAAGCATAACTTTTTGTAGCGATGCAATGTATTCGATTAGTCAGGCCGTCGAGCCATAAAAAGGATATTTATGGTTTAGGTTGGTCCAGTCATCAAGCCGTGGAGCTCCTCAGGATGGCTTATGATTCCGTCACTAAAGTTGTTTCACTAGCTCATAGCTTAGCTTCATCGTCACTAACATCAGCCTTAGAAAGTTTACTAATAATGAATATAGGTTTCCCAAGTCAGAGTTAATAATTGAGAACCACAACTTTAAAACTCCATCACCCATAATCTGCCCCTGTCACGTTTCAAAGTGATCCCTGTATCACAAATATCACTTTGAAGCGTCTTAAAACTAGGTGAGTCTAGGTACCTGTCCCACGCGATCAAGCTTAGAAGGAACAGCAAGAGTTTCCCTATACGATTCCAAGAAGGACGATTTTTGGACGTCTGCCTTTTACTACCTTTTATTTCAACAGATTGTGTTCTGGGACACCGGGCTTGGCAACTATGGAGCAGCGCTGATGGCGTATAGGATACCAGACGTGGACGAACCAGTAGAGCTACACACGCAGCAGTCTTCCCGCTTCAACATTGTGCCCATTGAAGATACTGAAGACAATGAAGAAGAGCCTGAATAGGCTTGGCAACAAAAATGGAATGGCATAAGAGTTAAATATTGTCTACCTATCAGTAATCAAAACAAAGTGATAATAAAAATTTGAAGCTACATTTTATATTTTTAAGAAGTTAGCACAGAAAAATAGCAAAATCATCCCTAAGAAGTGAGCATTTGTGGTCTAGTGATCTTACACAGTCGGTCCCTCATTGTTGAGGATCGTGACCCTTTCCCATTCTGTGTACAATATCTCTCCATTTGGAGCGATCGGTGGCTTGAAGGAGCGCCTGATGCATCGGCATTTCCAGTGATAGATCATCTTTTGGTCGAGTCAGAACAATCTTTCTTTCCATACCTGCAGATTCTTAACTATATACAGATACAACTCTTATGTCATCTCGTACTTTGGAGACTCTCGGGCAACCAAAATCCCGGAGCCACAATTTTCGTCATAATTGGAATGCCCATCATAATTTTCGTGTAAAAAGTCGACACCTGTAGCTGCCCCCATTGAGGACATAAACCAGCCCCAATTCCAGGGCATGTCCGTCGATTACGAGTTTACAGCTCCGTCGTAAATCTGACGTCCACTCGCCGAAATTATGCGATAAAAACGATGTAAACTTAATTTCATGTTGGACGTCCATTTATGGCGCGAGAATTCACAATGCATTGTGGTTGTATGCAATTTTTCGCTGATAAGGATGCAATTGCTTGGTTTGTGGACTTTACTGGAAATACTTTTTTGGACCGACGATGTCCAAAACTTATCCTAGTTATCTTAAGGTTTCAGGGCTCCTAAAAAGGTTGCTACTGGACATTGGACATAGACTTTCTCTGAGCGTTTTTTAATTCAACTATTTGATGGAACAATGATAGCCCACCTGATGTAACTTACAACAAACCATTCAGGTCACGCACGTGAGAAACATGCCCTAGGATGAACTGCCCTGCGGATTGGTGACTACGCAGTTAGTGTTTATAATGCTCGGGAGATGCTGTTGCCGATATCCAAAAACGTTTTTTTTACTTGCTTATATAGGGAACTTTTCTATGCTCCTGGATAATATTATGAAATCTTAAGTTTTTGACCGAGACCATATACTTACAGAGTATGCTGTTATTTTTTTTAATTAATTGAAATTCCTTACTGCTTTTAACTCTGTAGACGGAGTAAAATTGTCGGACAGCCTGATATCTTAAATTTACAGTCACTCTACTTTTATAATATTGCTGCAAACTTTTCCGTTTAACTGTTTCAGGAAGCTCGCTGTTTAAAAGGCAGAATAAAATGAATTTCTTAATGTCTGTTGTTAAATGGATTGCCAAGTTTATGCTTCAGACTTTAAAAATGGTTTCTTAAAAGGCGGTGATAATAATACTGACCGTCATTTTAGAGATAGTATGACAGGGTGCAAACATTTGGATGTTAAAGTTTGGTTTTTAGTTAGAACTTTCCAAATCGGGTTTTGAATGATGGCGTTTTGTACTAGCCGTTAATTTTAGAGCGCTGGTGGCATAGTGGTAGCAGCTTTCTACCTTCCAATCCTAAGGTCGTGGGTTCGAATCCAGTCGTTTACCAATGAGTTTTTCTGCCCAAAAAATTATGTATACACTATGCCAGTGCTCTCAAACGGTGAAGGAAAACATCGAGAGGAAACCGGCATATCGAAGAGCTTAAAAAGTTCGAATATTTTTGTCAAGTGCACGAAGGAGCCTCTTTGAGGCGCACTTAAAATCTTTTCACCACACTTGGTTTAAAGAATCAGTGACACGTGAAGAAGAAGACTAACCATTAAAAAACAACCGAGTTGTGGATCTTTTCGTTTTTGAGTTTGTTATAAAACTCGGAAGAAGTCAAATGATAGTCATGTGAAGGGAAGAATGTCATGTAACGAGAAGAGTGCTAGATATGAATGTGGATGGTTATAGAAGTAGAGGTAGGCCAAAGAAAAGATGGATGGATTGTGTGAAGGATGACATGAGTAAGAAAGGAGTGACTGCTAAAATGACGGCAAATAGAGGAGAGTGGAGAACGAATACATGATGTGCCGAAGAAAATGATGATGAAGTCAAATGAGGGTAAGTGAGACGGTAATAATTAAAAGTATTTTTTGCATTTTCAATGAAAGAGCTTTGTTTAGTTTGTTAACAAACTCCATAATGATGTTCCATCGGAGTTCTTTCAGCGAAATAACTTATTTAATCTAACTTTTAAGATTAAAATCTTTATTTATCGAATTTTCAGTGGCTGTGGACATCCGATACTTTGTGTGATCGATCAATTCTGATTGTGTTTACAAGATAAGAAATTTATTTCAAGAGATTGTTTTTAACTATTTGATTTAGTAGCTCTTTTTAGGGTTCCCTTATTATTAAAAACGAAACCCTTATAGATTCGTTATGTCTGTCTGTCTGTTTGTCTGTCTGTCTGTCCGTCCGTGTCACAGCCATTTTTCTCCAAAACCGTAATAGCTAGACTGATGAAACTTGGCGAGTAGATGTATTCTGTGAACCGCAGTAAGATTTTTACACAAAAATAGAAAAAAAACTATAACTTTTGGGTGTCCCCATACTTGAAACTGAAACTCAAAAAAAATTTTTTGCAACGAACCCATACGTGTGGGGTATCTATGAATAGGTCTTCGAAAATGATATTGAGGTTTCTAAAGTTTTTTTCTAAACTGAATAGTTTGCACGAGAGACACTTCCAAAGTGGGAAAAAGTTGGTCCCCCCCCCCCCTCTAACTTCTAAAATAAGAGAATAAATATATGTTGTACATTACTATGCAAACTTTCAACGATATTTGGTTTGAACGAGATCTAGCCAGTAGTTTTTTTTATACGTATAAATCGTAAACCGCATTTTACCTTTCGACGAACTACAAGAACCTTTATATTATGTTACTTGATGCTACGAAACCCTTTACGGGCGAGTCCGACTCGCACTTGGCTGCTTTTTTTTTTGTTGTATATTTCTTTCGAACATACTTTTCGTGCGCTTTGTTGTAAAAGTAACAATATTTTTAACAGACTTCAAATAAAAAAGAAAAGGTTCTCAATTTGGTTGTTTTTTAAGCTTGTTATCGAATTACTTCATATAATTTTATCAGCCATTTAAAAGAGATGGATAAATAGATAAAAAAGTCCCAATCTTCTCTGATCTATCTGAAAAGTTATGCTTCCATGCAGATTGGTCCCCTGGAAATTTCATCAAAATTGGTTCAGCAGTTTGGCCATCAGCTTCTCAAGTTTTTTTTTTGCAATAATCGCTGCTATAATGCCTGCATTACTTACCGATTTTATGGTGTATGATTATTTAATTCGCATAAAATTTACAAGTTACTTACTGAGAAACCTAACTTATACTACACAAGTATTTACAAAATTATAAATGCAGTGAGCTTTACAATCACAATACAGGAAATTACAAAATACAATACATTTTGTTTTCAAACTGCTGGGGTCCAAAATTCACTGTTCTCTCTTAATATTCCGAACGACCTCGAAATTAAGAGGCCAACGTCAATCAAAACGATCTTTCACCGTGAAAGAGACCGGTGTAGGGTTACACGGGTGTGGGAAAGAGACAGATGGCCTGAAAGTTTAATCAAAAACAATCCATTTCAATATTATTTATTAGCAAGGAGAGGTGGTTTGGGTCGGTCATAGAGCATAGCTAAAAGGTAGATATGGCATTATATCACTACTTTTGATCTCGTAACTTCTTCATAAAATTAAAAGCAGATTAAATTTGTGATTTTTAAGTGTGATAATATATTAGTTTATTTTATTTAAGTATTAGGATAGTTTTTTATTGTATAATTATTAGGCATCGTACAAAATTCAAGGGCAGTGGCTTCACATTTTACACCTCTATTTTTCTACATAACACGCGTGTGAAATAAAGCCTATATTTCTAAAGAATAATGTCGCTCTCTAATGGTAAAATCAATTTTGAAATCGGTCCAGTTCTTTTTGAGTTTATTCGAAACAAAAATCCAAAACTCTAAAATTACAAATCTTTCCTTTAAAAATTAATACGTATTTATTTACCACATCTATAAAAGGACTTTTATTTACTCACAATTTCACAATTTATGTAAATGAATCGAGTTTCGTTTACTCGTAAACGTCTGTCATTATTTCTGAAATGATTCAATTTCACCTTCATTTCTGGCGCGGTATGAATCAAAACAAACGCGCGTTAGCGTAACCCTTTGATGTATTACGTTCATTATGCGATATGCCTCTAAGGCCATTACACATTGGCCGTATTTTCCGGGCGTATTTACCGCGCGCTTAAACGTAACGTTCGTTTTTGTAATGGCGCCACTCTGTGAAGTTTGTGGAGTGATTGCGTTATTGCGTCTTTCGATGCAATCAAACTTAGTCGCATCTGTCAGTTTTGACATTATTTTGAGCTTCGATTGCAATAAAAACCCGATATGAAACAAAACGGTGAAAGTCAACATCGTAGGTATCAGTTACCATTTATTTTATTCTATCCCTAAATTAAAGCTTTATTGGGGGGGCTAAATGAGTTGGTGTGAAAAATGGTGTACGCTAATTTTGTTTCTGAACCGTTTTACGATTGCAAAAGATAGTAAAACTGGAAAGTAAGGGTCGTTCAAGAATTTTCCAGTTTTTTTCTCGTAATCATTTTCAGTAAGTTGTAAAGAACGTAATAGCTATGAGGTATTAGGGTTTTAATGCTCATATTGAGAATGCTTACAAATGAAAGACAAATCTAATAAGAGTACTTCAATAGCTATTTGTCATTTCATTTGAAATCAACCAATCAACTTTTAAGTCACAATGCGAGAAGAAACCCTTAGGCTGTATTCACACTGAACGTAAAAGCCGCTGCCTGTGCGTGAACGTAACTAATAGTTCAAAGTTACTTATAGTTTCTATATGTTTGTTCTCTGTCTGGTTTTTCTTGACTATCTGGTTCCCATTGTACAAGCTCTGCTTAGTTTGAGGCTAGAGGCTAGTGCTGTGTGGATTGTCCACAATTTTTATTAGTTTTTATTCATAAAGGTTATCTGTCAAAATATCTACCAAATCAAGTTTGAATGTACACTAAGGACTAGAGCGTAGCCGTTCTGATCAAAAATCTAAGTAGGGTATGTTTTCTATTTGCAGAGCACGCTTGCGGAAATCAACTTTTCGTTGATACCAAACAATACCTCTCGTTCACTCTCGTTCTCGGTTTACAATCGGCGGCTGATAAGCTAGGTGTAAACGTAGCCTTATATTTAAGCAGATGAAAATATAATCCTATTTCTTAGAAAGCTTGTTGCAAGTCTAAACGTCTTTTAATAATAAAATAATATTATGGCAAGCGTTATTTCTCAGAAGAAAAATATCGAGACATAGACCTTATTGAGTTGAGTGTTTCTCTTATTAGGATTACACTGTCACTGTTTTAGAAATCTTTCTAAAAGAAAAAGTTCAAAAGACATGCTGCATCCAAAGGAATCTCTCTGAAGCGCACTTGAAATCCCTTCACCACACTGGCACTGGTTTGAAAGAGCCAGTGACACGAAATGAAGAAAAATCCGATAGTCCAATTAAAGTTAATCTATTAGGGGTGAATTTTTTCATGTTCACTAAGACCGTATCTTGGCATAAAAATATTATTCTTTCTATCAAAAATAATAAATAGGCTCGTTTATTATGTTTGATTATACTTACCTGCCTATTTTGTACTGTAATCCCACGGAACCCTAAATCCAACAAATCAGAGCGATCGGATAGAGTTTTTTATTGTTTTGTTTGTGCTCTCTCAATCACTCGAAACGGATTCAATTTACTCTTTTAATACAGGGTGTGATAAAAAAGAGAAAAATATTGAGTTTGTGGTGAACATAGATGTCTGTTATCTGTCTGGCTGTTAGATCATATTTTAAGTATGTCTATATTTACAAAAAAAAGTATTAATTACCATTTATTATGTTTATCCTGTTAAAACTATTATATTTTGAAACGATCAAAAACAAGAAGTTTTATGTTCGATTACTTACATGGTTTTTTATCACAATTTTCTCCGTAAAATCTGATAGTGTTTTTTTATGCCTCGCGAGCCACAGAGTGGATCCCACAAAATGCAAGGCGGCGACGTGGAAGATCAAGAATGAGATGGCGGGACGAACTTGACTCCCACCTTAGTCGCGAAGAGTGGAAAGAGGAAAGGGAGGCCTTTGCCCTGCAGTGGGACAAAAACGGTGTCGTTTGACACCCTGTATAACACTCGTATACAAACGTGCTAAATTGGCGAGTTTTCGATAATGGTCTTTTATTTTTCGAATTCGAGTATGATAAGAATCTGAGACACATAATGGGACAGAACGACGCACATAACCAACATAATTATGTTCATAACTTTTTAAGGTTCTACACAAGTCAAAGTAAAAAATAGCATTTTTTTTACAGTTTTTAGGCTATCCCTTGACTGCAATCTCACCTGATGTTAAGTGATGATGCGGTCGACGGTGTAGCACGCTTACCTAGAAGATACCTACACACTCTTTTTTGAAAACGTCCAAATTTTGTGTGATACTTTCCAGCCGCGCCACAAGCTCTAATTTCAATGCAAGTTATACCAATGGAAGGTACTACAATTGTTCGTTTTTGTACGTTGATTAAAAAAAAATGTACTACGAAGGTTCAAGAGATATTTGACGAAGTTGGTGGCGCGGCCAGAAAGTGCTACTCCCCAGCCGCGCCACGCTGTACGCAGTGTTAGACTGATTATTACTAATCTAACTGATTCCTAAGAATTTGTACGATAACTGTTCGTTCTAATAACGATAAGATATAACTACGAAAACGGTTTTTTCCGACTAAAATATTAATAAGAAAATTTTGTACTGCGACGTAAAAACGCCTGATTAAACACTCAAGACATTTGCTATCAAATTAATTTCAGGTGTTTTTGATATTATGCGCCGCGTTCAAAAGTTTACACAAAGTAGGTTACGGACTGCGAGGAGAATAGCTTATCTAACCAAAAACATCAAATAAATATTGAAAATAAAATATTAAATTAATAATATTGGTGAAAAAAAGGGTGCAATAAAATTACTTCCAAAAACTTCAGGAGGTAAAATATTCAACATTGGCAGGCCTCCCAGATCAGTTCATCAGTTATTTTGTGTTTTGTAAGAAAATTTACTTTTTTTAACTAATTCTTATTAAAATTAAAAAAAAACTCCACCCTGTATTTTTTTTATTATTATCAGTTGATTGGTACTGATGAGTCCTTGCGTTAGACATGCTATTTATGGTTGTTTATTGGGTGTGTTGAAGATAATAAATAAGTTTTACGATTTTCTTTTTTCTCAAATTATAACTTTTTACAAAATACTCTTCTGAAAAGTGACCCTGTATTACAAGATTTGGCGCATTAAATAGGGATTTTGAAAAGGTATTACACATGGCCATGAGTGGCCATGAGTGATGAACATATTGTTCTACTTATTATGTGTTTTAGTCGATAAAATGAACTAAATTTTTTCGTACAATGGTTACCACTTACTACTTTTATTCTCTCAAATTAGCCTCTAATTACAACGACTCACTTACTGCGCACGATCAACATTTCAGGGGAGTCTCACCACTTATACAGGGTTTCCCAGAAATGGTGGATAATCCTGCACGTGCGTGTGCGGGGTGGGGGAGGTGGGGCTCGACACCCCATAAAAAAAATCTATTCCCAACAGTCCACGGTCTACAAATTTTTTTGGAAAATTTAGAAATTTCCCAGTTTTCCTCACATTTGTGGGGATCACGTCCGCTACATGAGGCCTAGTTCGGATTTTTTTCTATTAACGTATCCCCTAATAATGGTATTCCTAAATTACTTAAAAAAAAACGCAACTACATAGGATAGTAGTTAACTAGTAGTCCCCAAACATGATTTTTGTTTCTGAAATTTATTTTACTGCTAAGTTTGAGCACCTGTGATGTAAAAAAAATGTATTGGAGTTTTATAGCCAACCACAATAAAAAATTACCTACATCATAAGGATTCTAAAACAGTAGCATAAGCATCTACTTTAATGGTAAAATTACTGAGCTATAGCGACTAATGTGTAAAAGTAGGCGTTTCATTACAAAATTGCAACAGAAAAAAAATAAAACAAGTAATGACCAAAAAAGTATTTACTATAAAAATAATCATAGTAAATGTTCAAATTGGGCTCCCCCTGCCCTTATGCAAGCTCTACACCTTTTTATAAAAGATCTTTGTATTCTGTTGTTATAATTTTTTGATGATATAATTCTGGCTGCTTCGGCGACGCGAAGTCGAAGTTCTTCTAATGAGTTTATGGGTTTCTTGTAAACCTGCTCCTTCAAACAGCCCCAATAAAAAAAATCCACAGGATTGATGCCTATCCCAACAGATGGATCGGCCGATTGGGGTCAATATTGTGGCCACCACGGTCCCCAGACCTAAATCCTCTGGATTTTTTTTATTGGGGCTGTTTGAAGGAGCAGTTTACAAGAAACCCATAAACTCATTAGAAGAACTTCGACTTCGCGTCGCCGAAGCAGCCAGAATTATATCATCAAAAAATTATAATAACAGATTACAAAGATCTTTTATAAAAAGGTGTAGAGCTTGCATAAGGGCAGGGGAGCCCAATTTGAACATTTACTATGATTATTTTTATAATAAATACTTCTTTGGTCATTACTTGTTTTATTTTTTTCTGTTGCAATTTTGTAATGATACGCCTACTTTTACACATTAGTAGCTATAGCTCAATAATTTTACCATTAAAGTAGATACTTATGCTACTGTTTTAGAATCCTTATGATGTAGGTAATTTTTTAATGTGGTTGGCTATAAAACTCCAATACATTTTTTTTACACCACAGGTGCTCAAACTTAGCACTAAAATAAATTACAGAAACAAAAATCATGTTTGGGGACTACTAGTTAACTACTATCCTATGTAGTTGCGTTTTTTTAAAGGTAATTTAGGAATACCATTATTAGGGAATACGTTAATAGAAAAAAATCCGAACTAGGCCTCATGTAGCGGACGTGATGCCCACAAATGTGAGGAAAACTGGGAAATTTCTAAATTTTCCAAAAAAATTCGTAGACCGCGGACTGTTGGGAATAGATTTTTTTTATGGGGTGTGGGGCCCCACCTCCCCCACCCCGCACACGCACGTGCAGGGTTATCCACCATTTCTGGGAAACCCTGTATATGATACAACACTTCATTTTCTTCTCCAACCTACTTTCACTTCACTGTCTCATAAACAAAACAGGCTGGCCTTCAGCTAGCAACATATTAGTTCACCTCATTTTCCAAAGTAGCCTTAATTTTAACTTTTTATTTCAACTTTTCTGATTTTTCTCCTTGTTTGCTTTGTGTTTGTTTTGGTTTACTGTTTGCTAAAATTGCTATTGTTCTATCACAGCACAGTTATGTAATCGACACAGAGTTTCATAATTCTTTATTTTTTACGCTGGATATGTGGTTATTTGCGTGAAATGCACAGACCTGGTATAATTATTATAATGGCATAATTATTGTGTTTAATAATTTTATATTATATATGTATAAGTACGTAAATTATTTGTATGTTTCATAAATTTATCATAATATTCCCTCCATAAATAAATTCCACTAAGTATGTAAATATTCAGTTTTGGTTGTATTTTATTTATATTTATTAATTATGTGTGATGTCATCCTTTTTGGCCCTGCCTGAAAACCAGCGTTGCTTGACATGGTAGCTACTACCATAACAAGCAGCAAAAAGCTGAGTCAGGGCCTATTTGACATAATCTTTCTTTTATCCATTCAGCACAGGACGGGACTGGTTGTGCCCAGTTCTGTTTGTATGATTACTTGATTACCTTCATAGGTAGCCTGCCTGCCTGCCTTCAGTTGTCCGTTCTGTGTGTTTTATTGTATTTGTCTTACTTATGTCAAATAAATATATTTTCTTTATTTCTTTCTTTCTTTCACTTAACATCAGGTGGGTCATAATTATTATGACACCTGATGTTAAGTGGTAACCATTGCCATAGCAAATCATTGTATAAAAGCATTACTTTGCAGGTCACGAACCGTAGGAACGTGCCTTTTGACGCAATTTTCTGATTTCCGTTTTTTCTCCTGACTAAGCATGGAATGCCTCCGTGCTCATTACCGCTGTAAAAATGATAGACTATCTGCCACTATATGATAGTGTAGTACAATTTTTTTGCGGTACAGACGGTTAAAGTTGGGTGATGTAATTATCTGAAATGAAATGTTGGCCAAAACTCCACGATTTCATTGAAAATTGAGGCAGTTATGGCTTATTTTTGAATTGTAATTTACAGATTTATCAGATTCATGCTTACATTGCAGAAAAAAAATTAAAGAAAGGTTAACATTTGTAGTCACAGGTGTGCGGTTCGATAGCTAAAATATGAACATGAAAAACAACGGCTTGATCTGTGGAAACTAACCTTCTCAATTCCTTGCCCAGAGCTGCCTTTGAGGTGATCCCAGGCCTGGGAATTATGCACAGTTTCTTCGTAATGCTGCACTGACACTAGATTGTATAGTCTCACAATGATTAGATGAGTTTTTGAGTATTTTAGGATTTTTTCTTGATTTGCGCGCGGTCAACGTTCGATGTATTTGCAGTAAGTGAAGTTAGTTGCGCGTGCAGCGCTCGCTCGCGACCTCCGGCGGCGGTGCGCGGAACTTCCGATTGGTCGGAAGTTAGGCTCGGTCGTTTTGGCGGAAAGATTGGTTTGTTTCAAACCAAGCCGTGAAAGTAAACCCAACATTTCCCCCCACCGAAATCCGATAGGATTTCCCAGTTACGATACCAGGACAAATGGAAATTGATATAGTTGAACCTTGAATTATGTAAATTATAAAAAATTAAATGTAGCAAGTGGACTGTATATAGTATAATATAGTATGTGAAATAAAATAAAATATATAAAGTTATACATAAATGCATGGATACATATAACTGTGAGAGTGAATTTGTATTCTTAATTATTCTGAGTCCTGATCCAACGGGAGCGGACTTAATTTTGAAACCGGACGAGTAAACTCGTGGTTATTCGCGGTTCTTACACTGACGACTCGTACGACGCCGTCCGGGCCAGTATGCAATTTGGAAACGCGTCCTAAAGCCCATTTTAATGCAGGTGCATCTGAATTTATGAGCACAAGATCACCGACGTTAAGGTTACGACAGTTGGTAAACCACTTTTGACGTTGTTGCAAAGTGTGCAAGTAATCTTGTTTCCAGAGTTTCCAAAATTGTTGTGACATTTGTTGAACGGCCTGCCAACGATTCAGTCTAAAACTGGAAATGTCTAATATGTCGTACTCAGGTACCGATAAAAGCTCCCTACCTATGAGGAAGTGAGATGGAGTCAGAACTTCAAACTCGTTGGGATCGCTGGATAAAGCACAGAGGGGCCTTGAGTTAAGCACAGCTTCAACACGAGAGAAAAGTGTACCGAGTTCCTCGAAAGATAAAGATCGTGTACCAGTGGAACGTTTTAAATGAAGTTTCGCAGATTTTATTACGGCCTCATAGAGCCCACCGAAGTTACTTCCGGTTGGTGGATTATGTCTCCATTTCACACCTCGAAAAGTAAGGCCGTTGGACAGACTATCTGACTCGCTATTGAGAAAATCTGTTACTTCTTTCAGCTGTTTACCAGCTGAGACAAAATTAGTGCCATTGTCGGACACAATCGAATGGCATAGACCTCTTCGCGCGGTAAAACGGTCAAAACATGCGAGAAAACACTCTGTACTTAAAGAAGACAAGACTTCTAAATGCACAGCTCGTGTGGCACAACACACAAACACGCACAAATAAGATTTGGATACGTGAGCGTTTCTACGAGTCGACTCTTTTGTCGCAAAAGGTCCGCCTATGTCGACACCAACAGTGTGGAAGACGTGGACATCTTGAGAGCGGAACTTAGGTAGTTCGCCCATTTTAGGTTGTCGATTTGAAGGAGACGCCCTAAAACCAGACATGCATTTGATTGTACGTGATCGAATGGCGCTACGCGCTGAAATAATCCAATATTTTTGATTGATTAAACTTTGAAGGGTACGTGGACCTACGTGCAAGTTGAATTTGTGGAAGTGGTCTATCAAAATATTGGTGAAATTAGAATTCTTTGGCAAAAGCAATGGATGCTTTTTTTCATAGGTTAAATCCGATTGAGAAAGTCGACCCCCCACCCTGAGGAAATAGTGGGAATCTATGAAAGGGTTGAGCTTTCTCAAGGATTGACTGCAGCTACCGTCCTTTGCTAACGCGGCTATGTCGTTTGGAAAATGATGTTTTTGAACAGATTTTACCAACACGTCATGTGCTTTTCTGATGTCAGCGACCGAAATTGACCTACGTTCATGAGCAGCGGATCTGCAATTCCGAATGAACTGAAGACATCGAGCTACAACATTGAGCAGTCTGGTATAGCTGGAATATTTTTCCGTGAGCTCATACAGCAGCTCAGATGAGACGGTTTCAGCGACAAGGAGTACCGGTTTTGTAGTTTTGAGTTCAGGAGGCGTGCAGTCTCGGAACTCGTCGATGGTCTTCACTGGCCATTGCGCTTGGTCTAAGTCGAGCCAAGCAGGTCCGTTAAGCCATTAGTTCGATGCTATCAACACAGACGGTAAGGCACCACGGGAGCATACATCAGCTGGATTGGACACACCACGCACATGATACCAGCATTTGCTGGACACACTATCATTGATTTTGGACACTCTAGTGGACACAAATGTTTTGAGTGTGTGGCTGGGTGTGTTGAGCCAAGCCAACACGACGGACGAATCCGTGAACAACAAAGTCTCATCGACCACAAGACGATTGCGCAAGACATTGAGGACATATTTGACAAGTTTTGCTAGCAGATGTGCAGCCATGAGTTCGAGACGGGGAATGGTGACAGTTTTTAATGGCGCGACCTTAGATTTAGCGATGATTAAACTAACTTTACTCTCACCATCCGCATTTTGAGATCGCATGTAAACTACCGCAGCATAGCCAAGAGTTGAGGCGTCACAGAAACCTAGAATCTGAATGTAGGTATGGCGCACTACCTTGACATGCCGGTCATGCTTTATATTAGACAGTAATTGAAGTTCATTGACATATGCTTTCCACTGCGCTGCGAGGTCCGATGGTAACGCTTGATCCCAGTCCAACTGACGAGCCCAAAGTTCCTGCATGAAGCATTTGGCATAAAAAATACAAGGAGCCACGAAACCTAGTGGATCAAATTGTCGACCTATTTGAGACAGAACTGTGCGCTTTGACGTTACAGGGTTGGATGGAGTAGTGGCGAAGGAAAACGCATCACATGCTGGCAGCCACTGCAGTCCTAGCACTTTAATAGACAAGTTAGAGTCATCGTCGAATGCAATTGGCGTTTCGCGATAAGTCTGGTCCAAATGCTCAACTACCTGTGCACAATTACTTGACCACTTGCGGAGCATGAAGCCTCCAGCTCTTAACAACTCCATGAGTTCATGCTGAAGCTGCAGCGCCTCTTCCACGGTAGAAACCGACCATAAAAGATCATCTAAAAAGAAAGCTGTTTTCAAAATTGGCGCTGCGTTTGGAAACTTGGTCGCTTCATCATCCGCTAGAGTGTGCAAGACCTTAATAGCCAAGTACGGGCAACTAGCCACACCGTACGTCAACGTGTTTAAAGCATATTTTTGTATTGGCTGGTCCGATGAGTAACGCCATAGAATATGTTGATAAGGTCGTTGACTCTCATCTAGGATCACCATTCTGTACATTTTACAAACATCTGCAGAAAGGCAAATTTCATGCAGACGGAAGTTTATGAGAAGTTCGTTTATATCAGCTTGAAGTTTGGGACCCGGTAGCACCAAAGAGTTGAGCGACATATGATTTGATGTCTTACCCGAAGCATCAAATACCACACGGTGAGACGTTGTGGTACTTGTCGGTTTGATAATGCAGAAATGCGGGATGATATATTTCGAATCCACGTTCTGGACATCACCAAGACAAGTCATATGACCCAGGGTCTCATATTCGCGCATAAATTTATGATATTGAGTTTTCAACTCCGGCTCCCGCTCTAGCTTCGACTCTAAGTTGAGAAGTCGACGAGTTGCCATTTGGCTCGAGTCGCCGAGTTCACCAGACGGTCTGAAGGGATATTTCACTATATACCTACCTGTGTCGTCACGACGATGATCCTTAGCAAAGAGACGTTCTGCTAACTCATCATCAGGGCTACGACGGGGAACCTCAGACGGGACATTCTCAACCTCCCAGAATGAGTTCATGATACCGTCAAGATTCATAGTGAACCCACAGAACGGACCGTTGTGACTTATTCCAGTACTCGCTGAGGTTCTGCCTTGTGCTGTACGCCCTAGTTCAGTCTGACCTAAAATGACGTACCCGAATACTGAGCTCATTGCAACAGGCAGACCGGGCTCACGCGGCAGTATTTTGTCACCATCATAGATGTAAGGGAACAGATCACCTGCGATCAAAAAGTCAACAGGCGCGGGCTTGTAGTAAGCCGGGTCGGCCAACATCAGGTGTTGAAACTCAACAATCGTATTTTTAGAAAGAGGCATTGTAGGTAGATCACCTGCAATGTTTGACACGATGACCGCATCGGTGGATAGGACGGGACTAGAACAGTGCCGCGGCTTAATATTGCAAGAAGTTAAGCCGAACTCGCGCACTGGATTACCACCTAGACCGATGGGCTCAAAGTTGCATCTGCGACGTGACAGCCCTAGACGTTTTGCACAGTCTTGAGTTATGTAGCTCGACATAGCGCCGCTATCAATTATAGCACGTACGGTTTGGTACTGGCCCCAACAATCTGCGACGTGTATAACCGCGGTGCCGAGCAAGACTGTCAAATTAGCCGAGCACGTCAATGCGATGGCACTAGAACTCGAATGTGCAACAGAGTCTATGTGCAGTGTGTGGTGATGCTTTTTCTTGCAGATCGTACAAAGTACCTTAGACGGACAGTCACTGACAGAATGATCACGTAAACAATTTTCACACAATTTCAATTGTTTTATTCTGTCAAGGCGCTGCGCCGGCGTCAAGTCAGTGTACTCGTTGCATCGATAGATTGAATGCATCTTTTTACAATACAGACATTCCATAGATTTCGTTGACTTAATAGGTTGGTCTGCATTGACCGCAGCAGACGACAAGGTTGCCCGCTGCGGGTTTGAACTATTTGATTTAGAACCAGAAGGCTGGTTGACCTTTGACTGACTACTGCGAGAATACGGTACACTTTTAATATTCGTGGAATTTGTCGTACTCTCTGACATCTCGAGGACGCGCACATGGTTTTCTATAAACATTATCAAGTCCTCATAAGTAGGTAGTTCCTTCTGTCCTAGTCCACGCTCAAGTTCACGCCTAGTTACGGGGTCAAGGTTACGCAACGCCACATAAAACAACAAAAAACTTGACAAATCCTTGATGTTCAACAGTTGGAGCGCTTTAATGTTTTCTTGATATGTCTGTAAGAATCCATTAAGTCCAGAAACTGATTCCGTCATCAAAGGTTTGAAGTTGAATAACTTGTCGAGATAGGTAGTCGCTAATGCGCGTTTATTTTCATATCGTTTCACTAAAGCGCTCCAAACTATCTGATAATTATCCGAAGTAACCGGCATAGACTTAACAATCGTCAGAGCTGGCCCGCTAACAGCTGATAGCAAGTAGTAAAACTTCTCGATATTCGCTATCTGTTTGTTACTGTGGATCCGGCTAGAAAACGTATCACGGAAAGTAGGCCAATTTTCAAGTTTACTGTCAAAAGGAAATAACTCCAATTTAGGTAACCTAGCTTTTACAGTACTGCCTTCCAATTTCTGCTCGGCTCTAATTTTTGTTGTGTCGTTCAAACTATTTGAAACCTCACGAATGAAATAATACATTGCGTCAAAACTTTCAATTTCATTGTACGTTGGAACATAGCTAGGTACAAACCTTTTTTTGAGAACAGTTATATTCAACAAACTTTGTTCAAACTTATCGCGCCATGTAGGTAATTCGCTAAAACGAGCATTGAAATCACCTAACAACTCGGGTTTGTCACGAACATTTTTTGAAATCTCGTACAAAGCTTGCAATCTCAGAAAACACATTTCCTTCGTAGTAATATGTGGTTGTACCAACTTATCATAATCCTTGTCAGAGGAATCAGACTCTTTAACTGTATCAAGTTTAGGAGGCATTTTGCAACACAATAACTACGTACGAATCGCAGCGCGTCGTAAAATGGCGGCCGGCTGGCGACGTACTTAGCGGTAATTTTACGTGAACAATAATTGAAAATGACGACTAGAAATACGATGGTTTGACTTGAGAACCACGTTGAATTAGGACATAGGGCGCATAAAAATGAGTTTGGAATGAGTTTGAAACTTGTAACTTGCGTACTTATTGAGATATGACGAAATATGTGTACGAAAATTAACAAATGAAACCCACCCGGCAACCGATTTTATGCAACAAAATTGACAAAGTTATTGTGAATTATACCAATAAATACGTGTAAATGTATAGATATTTAGTTGTATTGATTTCGTAACTGGATAATCCTGGCTCGAATGACCAAAATGTGCGGTTCGATAGCTAAAATATGAACATGAAAAACAACGGCTTGATCTGTGGAAACTAACCTTCTCAATTCCTTGCCCAGAGCTGCCTTTGAGGTGATCCCAGGCCTGGGAATTATGCACAGTTTCTTCGTAATGCTGCACTGACACTAGATTGTATAGTCTCACAATGATTAGATGAGTTTTTGAGTATTTTAGGATTTTTTCTTGATTTGCGCGCGGTCAACGTTCGATGTATTTGCAGTAAGTGAAGTTAGTTGCGCGTGCAGCGCTCGCTCGCGACCTCCGGCGGCGGTGCGCGGAACTTCCGATTGGTCGGAAGTTAGGCTCGGTCGTTTTGGCGGAAAGATTGGTTTGTTTCAAACCAAGCCGTGAAAGTAAACCCAACAACAGGACTTAAAAGATCATCACAGGGTGTCAGTTTTACCTGTTTTTTTTAAATACTCATAACTCGAAAGTTATATGACATATATTTTTTTTATATTTTTCTGATAGCTGTCATGACTTGGCCCATCGCCCGTTTTCGGCTGGACGTTGACTTATGGGACACCCTGTATTACACAAAATTCAAACATGCGAAAAACATACAAATTTTGTGTGATTTTATTACACCTTATATAATTTTTGAATTTTTAGTTTTGTAGATAGTCTTCAAGAAAGAAAAAATAGAGCCAGCCTCGCGACTTTGATTGCACTTCTGAGTTATACTAGATTAATGTGTAATTTTTTTGGCTATCTTGGAAAATCAAGAAAACGTACAACAGACCTTATGCATCTGGAGCTGTGAAGTGTCTACGCATAATAATACAAACACCTGAAATTAATTTGATAGCAAATGTCTTGAGTGTTTAATCAGGCGTTTTTACGTCGCAGTACAAAATTTTCTTTTTAATATTTTAGTTGGAAAAAACAGTTTTCGCAGTTATATCTTATCGTTATTAGAACGAACAGTTATCGTACAAATTCTTAGCAATCAGTTAGATTAGTAATAATCAGTCTAACACTGCGTACAGCGTGGCGCGGCTGGGGAGTAGCACTTTATGGCCGCGCCACCAACTTCGTCAAATATCTCTTGAACCTTCGTAGTACAATTTTTTTTAATCAACGTACAAAAACGAACAATTGTAGTACCTTCCATTGGTATAACTTGCATTGAAATTAGAGCTTGTGGCGCGGCTGGAAAGTATCACACGCAATTTTAGGTATTCGGATAAATAGACGCCAGCAACGAGTTCCACTCTTTGGCTGTCCGCATCACAGAACAAAGTAGAACGGCCATGTTGTGGCCGGAAAAGTGTCGCCAAAATACATAACATAATTATGCTCTTTTCTTCATACAAATTCAACAGTTTTTCGGAAGTCGCTAAGTGAAAAATGCTTTGCAGCGGCGCAAGAATTACTTTCCGAACAAGTTAAGCGACAAGATAAAACAGATCTCTTTGCCTTCCTTTTTCATTTAGTGATATTTTAAATATAATAGTGGCAATGTAAAACTGGTGACATCGGCTCCCATACAAACGACGCATGATCGCCTTTCTACTGTATTCTATGGTCCCCATTATAAAAGTGAGGGCAAAGCGCTTAGTGTGGGAAGAAGGTATATCAACCATGAATGTATGCCTCATCTCCGTACGTCTAGTGGTCCGGTGATGGAATGCTGTAGTAGAGTATGCTATTATAGCGCTGGTTTCCGTGAGCACTTGAGCAGTAGGCCTACCATGAGCTCTGTCTCGCTCTGTCTCTGGTTCTGGTTTTCAGTCTGTGTGAGTGTTGACTAAATAAATCCATCGTCAAAAAGTCACACATCAAAATGCACTCACACAGACTGAAACCAGAGTCAGAGACAGAGCCAGACAGAGCTCATGGTAGGCCTACAGCTCTACCACACGAGCAGAGCAGGCAAATGCTAGTTTTATAAATAGTGATTATGTTAGTTATCAGCATGTACACACGATTGCACACAAATCTAAATGAGCTACTGAACCCTGAAGCATAATCCGATAGGACGTGGTGCCAGAATTCACTTGTATACCTCGTTCATAAGCAGATAGAAATATTCACTAGATTCAGTAGAGCACTGGATGTCTATAGATATCATCTTTACCTTGTGATTCTAATGCCAAGAGCAAATAGCACGACGACGTTGTCGTGCTTTTTTTTTGACGTGACAACGTCTTATTATTCGATGGAGCCGGCTGGCTGCACGCACGAAAAACATGTCTCATGTGGCGTTACCTCGCTCGGAGGCGTTCCATTTAAGGCTTGAAGTGCAAGCGAGAGCGCGGAACGAGCGACAGGGAGGCACAATCGGCCTCCGCGTTCGGCAGCGTTCGACATCTGTCTCTCTCCTACTTGAGTGAGCGATGCGTCCGCATGGACAGCTTTATGACGTTGTCACGTTCAACTATCGTCAGTAAACCGACTTTACAGACGGGATTAGTTTTTTATCATTTCAGTTTTCAATTGTTTTTCTGGTGTTATTTTGAGTTCTGTTGTGTAATTTCGGTGGTATTTTAACCAACATTACTTGAGGTCTTAGCTCAAAGTGTTAGCAGTTGGAATTAAAGTGTATTATGTGATATTCTGATTTAATCGAAAATGTTTCAGATGGTTTTGGGAAAAAACGGTCATCTTTTTTCCTATGCCAATTAGGGTGGGCCGACTTTGTCTTTGACTGACGACTTGACGGAAAAGTATTTTATGTAAGTAATTATTATCATCATTCTCATTAAACTACTCGACACTGGCAAAATTAATCCGAAAAGGACAGATGCCATTCATTAAGAAGAAGAAGAAGAAGACTGTGTTAAGGGGTAATCACTCATAGCAAAGCATTTTCTCGCATGTCATTTTATTTATTTAATTAATTAGAAGGGTCTACATTTCGACCACTTACACTAATTAATACAAAAACTAAGAACTAACTAACACACTAACTAACAAAAACAAAAACTAACTAACTAATTAAAATATCTTACAAAGAAAAATTATGCAAGTCAACGTGCCCTACGATGCACTGCCTTGCGTCCATCAACTTGAGGCATACAGTTCAGCCTCACGTGCCAGTAATTTCACCGGCACCCACACCCTTTAAACCGAAACACAGCAATGCTGCTCACGGCAGAAACAGGCATGGTGTTAGTACTTCCCCGGACGAGCCCTTCACAAAGAGCTCTACTACTACTTAACTACTATAAGCAGCTCCCGCGATTCTGTAGTGCCTCAGGCATGTTCGCAGATGCGCGCACGGACTCTTTTGACGCCATCTGGCGGAAAAAAACAGCCTCACTACTGAGCAGAATGCGCGGGAGCAGCAACAGCATCCTAAAAGAAATTTCTTCTAATTATGCCTGTCCTCTGGTGTGGAAGCTCACCCAGAGGACGAAATCTGTTTTAGCTATTAAGTACTAACCCCTAGCCTTAAGTTCTATTAACACTATTGGACTAAGTTGTCTTAAATAAAAAACTTTATTATTATATTATTATTATAACTAACTAGATAACTTGCTTCTTCTTTTTATCCCCCTTACTCATAAAAAAACTATTTAATTAACCATTTTCGAATGTAACAGTATGATTTTAAGCTGACCGAGGCTCTATTATAGTTGACGCAGTAATGCAGACAATTATGCAGTCGCCAGCCCGTCATTGGTGCGACGCGATAGTGGCCGGACAGGGCTGGATTTAGGACGTCACTGGTGGGCGCGCTGTCAGTCAGAAATTACTATTCCGATAGCGTGACCTAAATTGGTGGCTGCAGATAGTCACCTATTTAGGTCGAGTTTTTCCGATATTATTGAAAGCGTAATGTAATTTTTGAATCCACAATATTAATTAGCGCAAAGTAGGCCTACTAAAGTAAAGTGTAGTAGAGGTCTACCAGATATAACTTTTGAAACTATCATGGTTTTTAACACTATTTTTATGAAACAACGGGATATTTACCATGATTAAATTTTATAAAAAATTCATAAAAATCAACTACCAGAATCTCATGGCATAAAAAAAAAATTGTGATTTTCATATGGTAGCGTCAATTGTCACCTGTTTAATCAAATTAATCAAATATTATAGACATAAATAAGAATTAAACAGTATCAAGATCGTTCAATCCAATTTCCCCAGCATTGCACGCAACAAATTTTTATTTCTCAATTTGCCATGAGATTCTGGTAGACCTCTTCTACACTTCACGCCTCGGCAAAGGGCCGATTGTTTTTGACAAGCCAAAAAAAGTTATGGGTATATTTTTATCTGATGGATAAAATGTAGTAGAATAATTAGCCCTTAGTACTCAAAAGGGAATTCAAGCATTCAATCCTTCCGAGCAGTACAACAATATTTTCAAGGTTAAATGAGACCGCTCATTTCAGGCCACTGTATTTTTTTCTCTAACATACTAGTTATTAAGTATCTCGGAAGCTGTCTGCAATAAGTTTTATTTATTTATTAAAGTATAAATTTTAGTATCAATCAAATTAAAACAACAATTCACTGCCCCAAAAATCTTAGTCCATTTCTGTACTTTCACACGAGCAGACTAAAATTTCACCCCTATTATTGGGTTAGCGTACGGCCACCATGGGAAAGGCTATAGCGTGCTAATAATAATGGGAATTATGGTAATATTTGGCAGCTTAGGCAGTCATGCGTTGGTATCGGATGTTGCTAAATTCTGTTTAGAGAATAAACACGGAGATGAACTACTTCCTGAGATGTGGAATACAGTTAGCGGATGTTACATTGGCACAATGTAAAACAAAGCTATTAATAGCACTTTTTAAATAAACGTGATCGTTATGCATAATCCGTCCGGTGGTGATCCGGGAAGCGATTGAAATAAGTAAGTAGTAAAAGAGAGACCAATATCCAGTAGTAGACTGCAAAAGGATGATGAAACAAAAAAAAACAAATTCTCTTAAATATAGGTAAACTTAATTTCTAGAAAAGATGCACAAGGTATATCATTATATTATCAAGGTAGATGATTTGTGTATACCTATACCTAAGTACCTATAATAGTTAATGATCTCATCTTGTTTTATATATTATTATTATTATTTTCATTTAGTTTTTTGTATGCCTACAAGCATACTGTAGGTATACATCCGGTGCAATATTAGTAGGTATGTATAGTTAAATAAATAGCTTGTAAGATATTTTTTGTCTAAGTTAAGATATTCATTAGTTTTTAATCCTTAAGTAACGCATTAGATTATTTATCTGTAATGCAAGGCCGTCTTAAACTAGGCTGGGGCCCTTGGGCACACAAGAATTTTGGGCCCTTTTCAAAAGTAATAAAAGCTAAATGCAATAAAAAAAAATTACTAGGTATTTATTATAGGTAATCAAATAGTACAGTAGGATATATTGGCGTAGTATTGTGAAAAAAATGTAATGTGCTCGACAAAAATGTTTTGAGAATGATTGTGTTAGAGAAATTGTCGGTACTTCGGGGCCCACTGAGAATGGGGGCCCTGGGCACGGGCCCCGTGTGCCCTTATGGTAAAGACGGTATTGCTGTAATGTTATTTAATAAGTGAATAAATTGAAATTGAATTGAAATTGAATCATTATCGGCCTGAAGAAGTCCACTGCTGGGAATGTTGTCTCCCTTACACATTCCTAGCAAAAAATATTTTGAGCCCTTTCTATCCACTGACTTTCTGCGGTCTTAACAATGTCGTTGGTCCATCTAGTGGGTGGGCGCCCTACATTTCAACTTCTGGTTTGTAGTCGCTATTCGAGAACCTTTATCCCCCAACGGTTGTTGGTTCTTTGAGCTATATGACCTGCCCATCACCATTATTATTGGGACAGATACCTAATGAAAAACCTACAGCTTCAGTAAGCATGTGCCAATATAACAGCCATGCACTCTAAATATTATGCAAATACAATAACAAGATTACGTAGGCTCTGACACATACTCGAATCAGTATTTAATGTAAACAAAACGTGCTTCATTTATGCAGATTTATTTATTAATGTAATCAATTTAGGTTTGGGAAAAGATGAATTAGGTACTTCAATTCTTCTTTGGGCCGTTCAGCACTTTTTTAAACTTTTATATTTTTTTAATGTTTAGCTTAGAATTACGGAAAAAATTGTCTAGGGACATCGACTGAAAACATCACTTTTAGCGAGAAAACCATCCTTTGTACGCTTACGTTGGCTTTGTTAAATACTTGAATAAGCTTTTAATGCAAACAAAACGTTTTTTTAAGGTAACTTTAGTTCGTTTTTATCTTTTTTAATAATTATGGTGTACTCAAAAGTACAATAAAGTTTATATTCTACTCTACTAACAGCAATGTATAAAACCGCAAAGGCCTGCGCACACCTAGGTCGCTGACAATAGCGATCAGTGAAACGCTATCAAATATAGCTTTGAAATTTGACAGCGTTTCACTGATCGCCGACTAAGTCGCTGCGTCGGCGAATTCTACGCGTAGCTTGTTATGCTACGAAAGCTACGCCGTAGCTACAGGTTGCTACGAAACTTATTTGTCAAAAATCAAATTCACGGTCTTTCTTTCTGTTTTGAAACACCGGCACCGCACAGAATGAGAAAAAAAATCTTGATTGCTACATACTTCCGGTTAAATGTTTGCTTCAGTTATTATTTGGGTTGAACAGTTACAATTTTATCTTTCCCTAAAATTATGAAGACCCCGGAGAAGATGGCGGGAACGATCTCGATTGTCATATGAACGACTGGCCCACTGTAGCTAACGATCGAGAGGTGTGGAAGAAGGGGAAGGAGGCCTTTGCCCTTCAGTGGGACGACCCAGGCTACAAATAAAAATAAAATAAAATTATCAGTAGCCGAAAGGCTCTCACATACATTTTGGCCGTGGGTTCAAGATCCAATCAGGGGCCTAATTCTCGGGCCCATCTCGATCATTTTGCAATTTTATTTTATTGCTTCTTTTCATAAACCCGCACTTTTTGACCGTTTTCCGTATATCGAGGCTTTTACGATGAGGTCGTTGATGAATTACTCAAGGAAATCAGCCATTCTCTCTTCGAAAAGAAGCAATAAAATAAAATTGCAAAATAATCGAGATCAGCCCGAGAATTAGGCCCCTGTTCTTAACTTTTTGGATAAAAATATCTCATCTTTAAAAAGTCATTACTAAACTTCAAGGGGTCCTAAATCACTTTAACAGCCAATTAATTTTCTTGTATCCGTTTCCGGTACAAAGAAGTGTCAGCAGGCCATCAAATTAGGTTTATGTACGGTTTTATTGACGTAAGTACGGCAACGGGCCGTTACGTCACGTAAATGGTACAACGTAAAAACATGTCGTAACTCGTGCCCTTTGTATTTTGGTTTAAAAAAATAAATATGATTTGTTTTAGTACTATTTCTGTTGTGTTAGATTTTCATTTCCGTCTTTCTGTTTTTATCATTGTTAGTACTTTTTTTATTAAAAATAGAAATCTAATTTTAATTTAATTTAAAAATTCATCAAAACGAATTGATGAGTTTTCAATGGTTCCAATCTGAAAGTATATTAAACTGTATTGTGCACTCTTCTTTCTCTTTTGTTTTAAAATAAATTATAAAAAATATTAAAGCTTGTTAAATTATAGCTAATTATTTCAGATAGTCTTTCAATGATAAATCTAACTAAATCAAATCGTACTTTGACTTTATCACCAGCATTTTGTCATCCATATTTCCTATGCAAATTCCATATTCTTGCAAAAATTCAGCATGCATGGTGCATACTCCATTTTTCTATGATATTTCAAAGCATTCGAGTTTTATTCCTTCTTCGTAATATGTGGAGCGAATAGGAATTTTGTAGAAGAATGGATAGTACTTACATTTTATTTTAAAGTCACGAGTGCGTTTTGGTGAAACTAGTTTCTGCATGCTGTTTTGTTTACCTTTTTGTGAGGCTGTGGAACACAGTAGAAAAAAAAACTTAGTATTATATCAGCTATGTGGTCCCCATAAGCGCTGCTTAATTTGGAGCTAGAAATTTTTGACTTATTATTGACTTATTTATGCCTTTTAAGAAACAAATATCTTACTTTTTTTTTTAAAACTAGCTGATGGAACAATCATATGGCCCATCTTTTTTTAAGTGGTAACTTAACTATCGCCTATAACAACGCATTTCCTCGTAGGTCACGCACTTCAGGAACGTGCTCTTCGATGCACTGTTCTGTGTCCATCAATTTGAGGCATACAGATGTTCAGCCTCACGTGCCAGTAATTTCATCGGCACCCACACCCTTCAAACCGAAACGGCAATGTTGCTTCATGGCAGAAATAGGCATGGTTGTAGTACTTCCCCGGACGAGCCACACACAAAATTTACCTACAAGAGTTCAATAAAGAGTAAAGGAAACTTGCACTAACAATATCAATTCGCGTATCGGTTCGGAGTTTCTTAGATATATGTGTGCGTAAATATAATTTATGTGGGAAGGAAAAAGTGTTATTGCCCTGCACACTTAGGTCAATGTTCACCAATACGTTAACGGAATTTGATATTACTACCGGTTAGC
Organism: Thera obeliscata; assembly: GCA_947578465.1. Classification (NCBI taxonomy): domain Eukaryota; kingdom Metazoa; phylum Arthropoda; class Insecta; order Lepidoptera; family Geometridae; genus Thera; species Thera obeliscata. The sequence continues at coordinate 5,873,270 of OX387923.1, read as the reverse complement.
TTAAAAAATATTAAAGAAATAATTATTTTTAATTAAATTCACGTCAAATCAAAATATTAAAAAAAAACTTCACTGCTATAATTTTAGCCTTGTCGTCTTTAACCAATAATATAAAGCCAATATTTGATTTCGCCTACTTATGAGTTTAAATTCTAAATAGACCAGTCATAAAGGTTGGTAAAAAAATTGTCGCATAAAGTTTTAGCAGGTTTACGCCCTTTTTTCGACAGCCCAACTGGGTTATTTGATAGATTAGCTTGCTTTTACTAGGCAGCCGTAGTAGGTTTATGCCCGGATCTATAACTATTATCAGAGTGTTAACGGCTGTTTAATGTTTTGGTGAACGTGTTCCATATGAGACAAACCATTGAACACAACGCCAACAATGTTATAAGACTACGCGATCCGGGAAACAATTTTTAACATCATGATAATACAGAGATATTTGAAATGGCGGGTTCGATTCTCACGTCGAGACATTATGTTTGTAGGTTTTTTTCTTTTCTTTTATAGTTTATATTTTATATCGAGACATTTATTATATTGAATCATACATACGTGCATACATAATTTTAATTAGTAGTAAACTTACTTGCGCCCTACAGCGCCCTACAGGGTACATGTAATAATGCTATTATAGACCTAAGCTATGTAAATAATGTATGTGGATGTTGGCAATAAATAAATCTAAATCTAGATCTTGTATCCCGATTACTTGTAAATACCACGAATATTGAAATCGCAAAATATCGTGAGGAAACCTTTGTAGTTTCCTTTTGATTTGTGAGAAGTTGTCCGACCTTCCAGTACATAAATTAGCCAAATATATTCATTGACAGAACATAACAACTCTTGCATTTTGCTGGTGGTTGGTGGCTGGTTTCTAATACCTTATCACTTTCAGCGATAAGGCCGCCCATTGTACTTTATTTTATTACGCTGTTACTTGTGATGTATCCTTGTGTACAATAAAGTGTTATCTACCTATCTATCTATTATCAAAAACTTAGCAGTAGTCCGAAAAACATTCTTGTTGCCTCGCCGAAACACGGATCTCTCGCGTCTAAACACAAGTTTCATACTTAGTTTTATTAGCGAGTAGTCAAAGACTATACACTAGTTTTACCTTTTTTTGTTTATTTTAAGGTGCACCTAAATAACGATTATGAAACATAATATATTATAGGTACTTATTATCTTTGTACCTTAGCTCATTAAAATAACTGTACTTTTGAAAGCCTTTTTTTGGAAAATACGTGTTATTGTATTGTATTTATTTGTTAGTATCAAACTATTGATTGCAACTGATTTACACAATTGCCCAGCTGATCAGTAGCTGGAGTTATTGAGTACATAGCATGTTTGTTTTCACTTTCAATCAAGAGCCAGGCTTACAACCAGGTTTTTGCTAATATTAATAAAAGCCAATGCTTTCGGATGTGGAGCCCGTATTGTTCTTTGACACGCGATCTTGTGATTCGATGCTGCTGTGTCAAAGTCAAACTGTGTATATGGCAAAACATTGCTGCCACCAACACAAAGTCCTACTCCTCTATTTTAAGGAGTTGGGCTGGCTGAGGTGAGGTTTGGCAGGGGAACAAAGCACAATACGCCCCATCGCAGGACGATCTTATTTCCCCCAAATCAATTAGAACAAGATGGCAAATTTGAATATCATTTTTTATACCTTCTAATTTTTATATATAATATCCTTATAATTTTTATACATTTCTTAACGTGTCACTGATTTTTAAGAATCAAGTGTGGTGAAAGGATTTTAAGTGCGCCTCAAAAAAGCTCCTTACGGGCACATACTTTTGATTTTTTTTGGATTTACGACAGGCCGGTTTCCTCACGATGATTTCCTTCACCGTTGGAGAGACTGGCATTGTTTGCATAAAATTTTGGGTAAAAGAACTTATTGGCACACGTATGGGTTTGAGTACGAACTTAGGATCGGAAAGCGGGGGAAAAGAATAATAATATAAAAATTTCAAATTGCGAGTGCTTGAATCTGAGCGAAGCCTCAAGCAAAGATTTTTTGACAGTTCTCCATTAAAAAAATCTATTCTATTACGTTCAATCGTTTGCCTTAGTAATAATGCACATGCAGCGTTTCCAAAGTTGTCAGTGTATTTTTACGTTACTAAAAGAAGTACGATTTTTCTTTAGCTTTTATTTCAATTGCTGTAGAAAGGTGTTTTGTTTGCCTTCCTTTTAAAGCTACGTTCAACTCGACGCGATAAAGCGATTGCGACATTTTGCATCGAGACGCTTAAACTGTTGAAACTGCATGCAACATTTAGAAGGCCTACCACAAGCTCTGTCTGGCTCTGTCTCTGGCTCTGGTTTTGAGTCTGTGTGTGTGCTCACCAGTGTATTTTACTATGCGTGTGACGTTTCGACGTATGATTTATTTAGACAGTAATCACACGGACACAAAACCAGAGCCAGACAGAGCTTGTGGTAGGCCTATAGTTATGGTTTTATCTTGTATCTTGTAGTTTGCAATTCGTGCAAGTATTATTGTGAATAACAGATAGGAATACTACTATGTACTAAGTGGTACATAGTAGTATCCATAGTAGTTTCTGTTATTCACAATCATACTTCTACCTACAAGTCTTCTTCTTCTTATTGTGTCACTAGTTCTCTCAAATCAGTGTGGTAAAAGGATTTTAAGTGCACCTTAGAGAGGCGTTTAAACACTTTTGGCGTCTGTTTAACAGTAGCTTTAAGCTAACTAAGTACTAACTTCCGACCGCGGCTTCTCGTGTCTGACACCTATTAGGAGAAAAAAATGTCTGTAAAGCTATTCTAAGTCTCAAACTAATCCAAATTGCTTCAGCCGTTACACCGTTAAGTTCTACTTGATACAATAAAAAGCAGCCAAGTGCGAGTCGGACTCAACCATGAAGGGTTCCGTAGCATCAAGTAACATAATATAAAGGTTCTTGTACTATTTTTATGAAACAACGGGATATTTACCATGATTAAATTTTGATCAACTCATCAAAATTTAATCATGGTAAATATCCCGTTGTTTCATAAAAATAGTGTTAAAAACCATGATAGATTCAAAAGGTTCTTGTAGTTCGTCGAAGGGTAAATTGCGGTTTACGATTTATGACGTATAAAAAAAAACTACTGACTAGATCTCGATCAAACCAAATATCGTTGAAAGTTTGCATAGTAATGTACAACATTATATTTTTTCAAGTTTTATCATTCTCTTATTTTAGAAGTTAGAGGGGGGGACCAACTTTTTTCCACTTTGGAAGTGTCTCTCGCGCAAACTATTTAGTTTAGAAAAAAACGATATAATTAAGAAACCTCAACATCATTTTTGAAGACCTATTCATAGATACCCCACACGTATGGGTTTGATGAAAAAAGTTTTTTGAATTTCAGTTCTAAGTACCTATGGTAAGTACCCCTAAAATTTATTGTTTCTTTTTATATGTTTGTGAAAAAATCTTAATGCGGTTCACAAAATACATCTACTTACCAAGTTTCATCAGTGTAGCTCTTATAGTTTCGGAGAAAAGTGGCTGTGACACGGACGGACAGACAGACAGACATGACGAATCTATAAGGGTTCCGTTTTTACCATTTGGCTATGGAACCCTAAAAATCACAAGGATTATTTTGAATCTAAAAATCACTTTTGTATTATTTTGTGAGTCATCATTATCATCATCCGCAGCCCGACTTAATTCACTTCTGGGCATAGGCCTCTTTGCTCTTGCCACTCACCTCGATCTTGGGCTACCCTCATCCAACTGTGATTTAGTGAGTAGATAAAAAAATTGTAGGATAGATTCCTGCTCGCAAACTAAACTTTAAAATAAGAAGAAGATAAATTCTTTATCCAATCGAAAAGCAATACTTATTGAAGGATAGTCTAGCTTTGATGCCTTAGGAAGTCTGCAAGTATTTATACTTAGCGGACTTTTAATACACTCAAATGTTGGACAGTACAAATGTGGCACGAATCAGATTTTTGCTTGTCTTTTCGTTGGTGTTACTAATCCAGTGTGGTGATAGGATTTAAAGTACGCGCCAAAGTGACTCCTTTTGTGCACTTTTTCTTCTATTGTGACAATGGAACACTAGAAAATTCTTAACTAATGTTTTGCCACCTCTACTGCTTAGCCCGTGCACTTACTAACAGACTTAACAAAAAAAAAAATGCGTATGCATTTTTTCGTCATTTGCGTGCCAATTGTACCCATATTGTTATTTTTACAATCGGCAAAAATGTTTTGTTTATAGAAATGTCATCAAAACCGGTTCAGCAGTTTGCCCATGAGGTATATAAAGTTTTTTACACTTCATTTATTTTGTTAACACGATTATAAAAATACTCTCGCTAAATTGAGAGCCTCTTTTTGAAAGTCGGCTTAAAAGTACAAACATTGTTTGGAAATAAACTACGCTGATTACACATTCACCACCATGAAACCACTTATTAGCAATATGTCAATAATTGTAACCAATATCGTGTGGTTAATTATAGATGAACGTAAAAACAGGATGCTTTTTCGATAGCCATAAATAACTTATCAAGTGGTTAATATAAACCAGAGGTTGAAGGTCTAGTAAACCTAGTGGACCAAGTAGACCTTTTTTTTTTTTTTATACAACTTTTATACAACAAGTTGACAAACAAGCATACGGCCCACCTGATGGGAAGCGGTTACCGTAGCCTATGGACGCCTGCAATACCAGAGGCATCACAAGTGCGTTGCCGACCCTTTAAAACTTTTAAAACGCCCTTTTTGAAGAACCCCATGCTATAGTCCTTAGGGAAAACCTCAGCAGGGAGATCATTCCACAGCCTGAGTGTTCGCGGGAAGAAGTTCCTCTGAAACCCGAACGGTACGCGACCACCCAGGCTCTAAGGTATGAGGATGAACTCTCTGCCTATGGCGAGCAGTGCGATGGTAGAATGTAGCTGTACCTAATGTAGTGGTTGTACCTAGTGGACCTAGTGGACTTAGTCGACCTAGTTGTCGTAGAAGAGATTAAAGCTGCAAGATTCTTGATTCTTGCTTCGTGCTTACACCTAAAACTATTAATGGAAAAACAAGTAACAATAATTTCAAACATACTTATGCACAATGGGCGGTTTTATTGCTGAAGAGAGATCTCTTCCAGACAACCTTTGGATGCATAAAGATTGCATTGATGCATAAAAATCGTGAGTTTATCTAAAGCTAAGCGGATCCATTCACGTAGCGGACAACCGCTAGATGTACATAAACCTCTGCAGAGAAAATAAAATTTGCAAGTTCAGTAGCTTGGAGGCGGGGAGGACCCGCCGGGCCGGTAATGCCTAAGGATTCTTGCTAGAACAGCTAAGTTCCACAGGTATACTTTGATACAACCCGCTTTTTAGTTTGCCGTACATTTGGAGCTTTGAAAAGTTCGGTAAAGTTTTTATTTTCTTACGAATGAATGATTTTGGAGTGTTTTGCCTCGAACTTCCAGTCTTTGTAAATAATAAGCTCGCGCGTATTAAATGAATATGAATATATATATATTTACAATACTTTGTGCTATCAACTCTTCAGCCTTAATATTAGCGCACTTGAAATCCTTTCATCACACTGGTTTGACAGAACCCACTTCTGGACATAAAGTCTCCTTTATTTTTGAGGGGATTTCCCGTAGTCAGCACCATTCGCGCTGGCAGGGAGATTGGCAGGATGTGATTTACTGTAGAGGATATTACTGCCCATCTCTTAGGTACTCCTTACGACACCTGGGGAAGTAATGGAATATTTACCATCTTTGTAATTTTTGTAAGTAAATAATCTAACGGCAGCGGAAAACCTCAAAAGGCGGAAATATGCATCAATCGGCGATGGATACATATTTCTGCCTTTTGGGGTGGCTTCTATTCGAAGAATTATCCAAGAGGCTGGTGGTTGAGACTGGTGACCAAAGGGCTGGCGCTTACCTAGGGCAAAGAATTAGCTTAGCTATTCAAAGAGGTAACGTTGCCAGCCTTTTGGGCACATTGCCTACGGTTGGTGATCTGAACTCTGTTTTCTACCTGTAATACCTTACAGGTGTAAAACAGAGTTCATTATAAAATTTTCTAGTTTCTTATAAAATGATTTTTTTTTAATGATTTCATGTTTTATAATAATAGTTTTTGTAAATAATGTATATTCTGTTGTAAATAAACGTCTTTTGATTAAAAAATAATCATATTATTAAATTTAATTCTCACTACCTATCTCCAGCTAATCGGAGAATGGCGTGGTCCACGACACTTTCTGTATTCACAAAACTTTATTCAAGTGTTGTAACTTGCTACAACAGAGTTATAGCTTGGCGCTTTGCTTATCCACACTGTACTCGTAGTTCTATAAACCATTCGCATAGTAAACAAGATAAATTATTCAGTTCAGATCGTTTTAGTTAAAAAAAACTTTTGATTTTTATTTTGTATTTCATTTAATTTACCACATTATCACATTTGACTGTAATACTAGGACTCTCAGTTTTTACAATATTATAAGTATTAGTAACTAAATATCGAAAAAACTTGTTTTGTTTTGATTTGCTGCAGAGCCCTGGGGCTCAATTCTAGACCAGTGACTTTTTTGTCACGGTAGGTATATATCATAAGAACTGTCAGTTTCTTTAGTGAATTTGACAGTTCTTGTGATATTTATCTACCGTGACAAAAAATTACTGGTCTAGAATTGAGCCCCTGCCTTGATTTTGCTCATCAAATTAACACTCAGTGTGTGCCTTCAGATTTTCTAGGATAACTTTGCAGCCCGCTGAGAAATATCTTCGCGAATCGGGCAGGTTATATCTAATAGTGATTTATTGGCACGTTCGGGTGCGTAGTGCTGTCTGTTGTTCGACTTTTGAACTGATTCGGCTATACTTATACCTACTTGTAATACATATATCGATCCCCATCGGGAGAAAATATTTGTGTGGTAAACACAGATGTTTGTTCTCGGTCTGGGTGTTATATTGTATTCTAAGTATATATTTTCGAATATAAATAAATAATGTGGATAACTAACAACTAACACAACACTATATATCACTAGCCCCGAACTAAGCAGAACTTGTACTATGGGAACCATAGATAGCTGATATAATACTTTAAAACCTTTTTTTTTGTGAATTCATGCTTAGAATACTACAATATAACACCCAGACAGAGAACAAACATCTACGTTCACCACACAAATATTTTGTTCTCGATGGGGGCCAAACCTATGGTAATACTCGTAAAAAGCAGAGTTACTATACCAACTGAGCTAAAAAGCCAGTCAAATTATTTATCGAATTGATTTTTTTTTCCGGTTAAAAGATCCGACCATTGATAATTTCGATTCCACCTTTATTCCTTTCTTATACATACCCATACACACCATGTTGAATTGTTTTATACACTTACGATACTTTATGAGTGTGCAACACAAGCAGCATTCAACTCTATAATCCTTAAAATAAGACAGGAATTGGAAAATCAGACAGTTTCCTTGTCAATAAAATTGCAATTCTGTCTGAGACAGTTATCTTTTCTTCGTCATTTCCGAGTTTGTTGCTTTAGGTGACGGAAAATCCTTGCAAGGATTGTATAACTGAAATAAAAAGTTCGAAGCAAAGCTTGAGTAGTACTATTTTTCCTACTTTTATGCCCGGGACACACGAGGCTAGTATTTCAAGTAAATTGGGGAATAAAGGTTCTCGAATGGTAACCACAAAGTAGAAGACGAAACGAAGGGCGCCCACCAGATGGACAGACGACATTGTCAAGATCGCGGAAGTCGGTGGCTGGAAAAGGCTTAGAATCGTTATCCCTGGAAATATGTCGGGGTGGCCTATGGACAGCTGTGGATTGATGATGATTATTATTATTTTAGATACAAACAAATCGTGAAATGTTTGCAAAAATCATGAGCAATAAAGAACATTGAGGTTGATGAGAAAAATATCATGTTCTCATTTCATTGAATTCGACTGATGTCGGGTATATCGGTAGGGATGGGACAGACTAGTTCGAAAAGCATAGCAATAGAATAATAATTGACTGAAATTAAAAACTAAAAAGGACTGTATACCTATGTTTTCATAGACATAGATTAATAATTGACTGAAACTAAAAACTAGAAAGGACTGTAGGCACAAACTTAGTCCGGCTCTGTCTCTAGTTTTGAGCCCGTGTGAGTGTTGAATAAATAAAACCTACGCCGAAACTTCACACACACAGTATAATGCAATGGTGAGCACTCACACAGACTCAAAATCAGAGCCGGAGACAGAGCTTGTGGTGGATTTTTGTACTGCACGGCACTTGCAAAAATCCTGTTTTTTTAGTTTATTAAGCCAAAAATACAATTGATAAAATAAATCAACAAAATTGGCAATCTCTTTTTGCCTTGCATTTGAAATTTATAAATAAAGTTGGCTTGAAATTTGTGGCTCTCTAGTAGGTACCATGGACGTTAGCGAGATGTTACTTTTGTAGTAGGTACTACCGAGCCACTGGACGTTTCAGTGGGAACATTATTTAGGTACTTAATACTTCCGTATCAAAAAGCTTCGCGACGAGCGACGTTGCAAGCGATCTTTAAATAGCTCTAATGATTAAAATCAGTACCAATCATAGAAAAAGCAGATGCTACCTCTCAATATGACATGAACCATCTGCTTGCTTGTTTTCTTAGAAAAATATTGAAAAAAAACAAACAAAGAATTTAAATTTAAAAATTTTCGGACTAATATGTAACGATTCGAAAAATGTTTTGCATCTCTGCTTAGTTCGAAAAATATACTGTTTTGACGGTAAATTGAGGCAACGGAATGAAATAAACGAAACGTATGAGCATATCCGATCAGCTGAAGTGATTTTTATGGGTATTCTGAAATTCAGACCACTCTGCAAACTCAAGCATTGGAAACAAGAGTGTGATTCATTGATATATTTTATATTCTAATAACGGCTTCGTTCGCGTGGTTACATCGTTTCTCTAATTTTTTGAGATAAAAATGGCAAAGGCCTTCACGTATCATATATTTGACAGTTGTGCTCCTGACGCTATTTATATCATCTACAATAGGTTCAAAGGCCTGTTTATTTTTTTTTATTTTCAATCTAAATCTACTTAGTTTACCTAGTGTGTTATACATACATACATAAAATCACGCCTTATTCCCATGGGAGTAGGCAGAAATCACGGATTTCCACTTGCTACGATCCTGACACACCTCTTTCGCTTCATTCACTCTCATGACATTCTTCATACACATGCTCGTCGGTTTAGGGTGCTCCTAACCTGGCCTTTCTCTGAAACGTCTGCGATCTGATCGAGATACATGCGCCTAGGTCTTCCCCTTCCAGCAGTTCCATTCACACTCGCCTGATGCAATTGTTTTGTTAATCTCCTTTCATCCATTCTCTCTACATGTCCAAACCATCTTAGCATACCTTTCTCTACTCTCATCACTACGCCTTCTTTCACACCGCATTCCTCTCTTAGCACACTGTTTTTCACTCTATCACTCAACTTTAGTGTGTTATGGTAGTCAATAAATAGTTATCTATCCATCTTGCAAATAGTAATAGAAGTAGTAGAGAATTTATCTTATGCAAACTAATAGGAACCAGATTGATAACCCGCACTTTCCACATTTTTATTTCACTAATAAGCAAAAGCTGAAAGCCGGTTGAAGTCCCAGCGACAAGGCGCAGAATAGCAATATCCGGAGCAAAAAGAGAATTGAGATTCCCTTTGTTTTGGCTCGCTATTGATTGCGACTGTGGTTTGGCTACGTCCGATATCGAATGATGGAAGGGTTATTTGGTTCTTAGATCGAGTTGTGAATTGGTTTTTCAGCTTGGCACACGTGACGTCAGTTACTTAGCAAGTTGTACTTAGCAGCAGTCAAGCAAAAGTAAAGTTTATTGACATAATATATTATACACCACTATTTTGTAATTACCAAAAAAAAAAAAGTCGATATCGGCTGCTGATACTGAACACATCCACGCAAAAAAAATTCAAGTCATAAAAAAATATTTTTAAATAACCACAATTTTAAGTCAATGAGAAATGATTCAACAAAAAAAAATCATATCATTCATAATACGCTAAATACCAAGCGGAACCAAACAGCGTAATTTTTTTTCTCTCTATAGAGAGAAAAAAAATTAGTACTATAGTACTACGTAACTAATATTAATGGTGGTGTATAGGTTTGACAGATCGATTTTGAGCCCATAGTTCTTTATTCAACTAGGTCATGAAATAAGCATAATATGTCCTGCCTTATGTTAAGTGTAACCATCACCTATAACTTTGGCATACCCTCGTAGGTCACGCACGTCAGGAACGGGCCCTACGATGCACTATCCCGTGTCCATCAACTTGAGGCATACAGATGTTCAGCCTCACATGCCAGTAATATCGCCGGCACCACACCCTTCAAACCTAAACACAGCAATGCTGCTTCACGGCAGAAATCGGCATAGTGGTAGTAGGCACCCGGAAGAGCTCTACTCTCTGCCTTCTGTGCCGTATGTCGTGGGTTTGATCTCCACCGAGAACTAGTATTTATGTGGTTAACACAAGTGCTTGTTCTAACTGGGTGTTATATTGTATTTTAAGTACATATAAAAAGTAATTATATGTGTATTGTATTAGCTATCTTTTTCCCATAGTTAAAGCTTTTTAACCATTCAGTAAAGGACGGGACTGGTTGGGGCCCAGTTTTCTTGAGTACCTATAGTGTGTTCTGTGCCCAGTTCTGTTTGTATTACCTTCTTATGTAGCCTGCCTGCTGTCAGCTGTCCGTTCTGTGTGTTTTATTTGTCTTACTTATGTCAAAATAAATCTATTTTCTTTCTTTCTTTCTTGGCTTAATTTGGAGCTAGATAGTGATGCGACACACAATATTAAATTATGTCCTTAGACTCAAACTTAGGATTTATGAATCTGCACAGACCAAATGGACCGTTAGTTCATTAAACCAAAAACTCTTCTTATTCATAAACAGCTCAATCACCAAGCCAAGAACTGGGTTACTGGGTTACCATAACCCGTAATACTCCCATCAATCAACCTAAGCAGCCATGGGGCCATTGACCGATATTAACATACCAGTGATGCGTGTAACACAAAGAATGTATTATGGTTAGGACTAGAGTTGGCATAACATGGTGATATAAAAAAAATCGGCTGTCTGTAAAGTCGGTTTACTGACGATAGTTGAACGTTACAACATCATACAGCTGTCCACACGGACGCATCGCTCACTCAAGTAGGAGAGAGACAGATATCGAACGCTGCCGAACGCGGAGGCCGATTGTGCCTCTGTCATTCGTTCCGCGCTCTCGCTTGCACTTCAAGCCTTAAATGGAACGCCTCAGAGCGAGGTAACGCCACATGAGTCATGTTTTTTCGTGCGTGTAGCCGGCTTCATTGAATTATAAGACGTTGTCACGTCAAAATCAAAATTTTCTTTCTTTCTTTCAAAATAATATTTTTAGCGCTTTTGTGATCTAGTGGTAGTAACCCGCCTTCCAATCCTAAGGTTTGAGTCCGGTGGTGCACCTATGGATTTTTTCCTTCGAAAAATCATCTGTGCTGTCATACGGTGAAGGAAAACATCGTGACGATCTGTATCGATGTATCTTTCATCTTTTAGTGTCCTTGTTTTTTACTGGTTTATGTGTGCTTATTAGTAAATAAATAAATGTCTATATCTAATATGTCTATGTGAGGAAACCCGCGGCTTATGACTAAGCCGCGGGTTTCCACAGAGAAGACATCGTCAACACGTGCGGACCTGACGGTCCGCACGTGTTGACGATGTCTTTCCTGTGGATGAGGCCGACTAAGCTGTCTAGATGGTGCTGGGTTTTTAGATGGAGTACCATCTAACTACCACCACTCTACTTAGTGAGACGTAGAGTAATAATATAAAAGCCAAAGTTCATAAGACAGCACACGCTTCTTGTATCGTTAGCAGGGACACCCAGACCATTAGGTCTGGGTGTCCCTGTAACGATACAAGAAGCGTGCGAGGACGTTGTATTCGGTTAAAATATCGACACACGTTCATCTCTAATACGGTAATACATCATTTGAAATACGGTAGAAATCGGTGTTTATCCCCCCGGGCGGCGGCAAACCATGAAATTGAATGTACGCCGGTTTTGGACGGCTCGACCAAATGCCTATGCTGTGGTTGAATAAAGCGGCTAGATGTGCACAGTCATATTTATTTCAAGACTAGCTGTGCCCCGCAGTGTTACCCGTTATTAAAAAGTATGTACTGATACGGCGAAAAATCTTCATCTATACTAATATTATAAATAGGAAAGATTTGTTCCTATTTTTGTATTTTTGTAATGAATAGGCTCAAAAAGTACTGGGCCGATTTAAAAAAATCTTTCACCAATAGAATGCTACATTCTTCCAATTTGACATAGGCTACATTTCATTTTGAAAAAAATTAGGGATCCTTGGTAAAATTTGAACAATGTAACCGAAGGTGTAGAAAAATGAGTCTTAAAATGTCTTTCGTCGAATGCGCTGCCGAAACTATTAGCGATAGAACAAAATAATGTGCAACAATATTATCTACTCCGTGCGAAGCCGGGACGGGCTGCTAGTTCAATATATAGCTAGAACTCTGTTTTACTTTATTACTCGGCAAACAATACAATTACGCATTACGACCCCATTTTCCTCTTCTTTTTTCTTCTACTCTAGGGATGTGTACCGTTGCTTGATCCGATTAGAGATATCCTATTCCCGTTAACAGTACTTTTCTTCTTAACGTGAAGAAACCCGCTTAGTCAGCTCCGCACGCATTGACCATGCCTTTCCTGTGGATTAGGCCGAATAAGCTGTCAGGATGGTATTTATTTATTTTTATTTCTTAGGAAAACAAACAGTACTTATAATCTAATTAATAATTTAAAAAACAACTATGGACCATTAAATAGTTTTCGCATAGTGAGACTATTTGAAGCTTACTCATTAATTCATATGAAAGAGATAACAAAAATAGATATTATGTGAAGAGAGACTAAAGTAGACAGACTATAAAATGAAAGATACATAAAAATTTTTGAAGAAATTACAATTAAAACAGAATAATTAAAAGTACAATAATAAAACAAGCCTAGGGAACCTGGGGAGTCTCCCCGAACCAGCGTTTTGACAAAAAAATATGTGCTGGGCAAGCTATTCCTATTCCATCCAAAAATCCTGTCCCAGCGTCCCGTAAGTAGGGGCATGAAAAATCACCAGTTGCCCCTGACGCTATAAATAAATTATCTATAATAGATGCAAAGGCCCGTTACATCCAGTAATATAACATTTCTTTGTTAGCGACACCGCAACCATTCACATTGATCATTTTACCCCAACTTTTATGCCAAATAGCCTTTTACATGGTCATGGTCAGCTTTATTTATTTCATAACAAATCAATTTATAAAATTAATTCCGTATTATATTATGGAACAACGAGGGCTATAATTAGGTATAGCTGTACGACAGTACATACCTACATTTATACCTTCCTGCCCATATACCTATATAATAATTATAAGTTAAAAAAACTTGAGAAACCGACTTCATTGTCAAACGGCTAAACCGATTTTAATCAAATTTGTTTGGGACAATATGGACGTAAGAATAACCAAATAAAAAAAAAAAATTTCTAAATCGGTTCATAAATGACGGAGGCATGCAGTTACAAACATTAAAAAAATTATTAAAAAAAAATGGCAACACCGATTTTAATAAAATTAAAATGGGACCAATCTGGAAGCAGTACCTTTCAGATAAAAAAATAATTTTTCAAATCGGCTCACAAATGACGAAGTTATGCGGTAACAAACATAAAAAAAAAAAAAAAAAAAAACATACAACCGAATTGAGAACCTCCTCCTTTTTGATTGGAAGTCGGTTAAAAACGGTTAATACTATCGGTGAATAAATACTTCTACCTTAGAGAGCGCTGGTGACCTTGTGGTAGCGGCCCCGCCTTCTGATTCATCAAATCCAAGCCCGTGAGTTCAAATCCAGTAGTGCACCAATGAGTTTTTCTGCCCAAAAATCTGTGTACATTAATATGCCAGTGCTCTGAAACGGTAAAGGAAAACATAGTGTGGAAACCGGCGAACCTAAAAAGTTCGAAAATATGAGCCAAGTGTATGAACGGAGCCTCTTTGAGGTGCACTTAAAATTCTATAACCACACTTGTTTGATTAAACTCAAACAGGGAACAATAATTTGAGAATTCCGAAAATGTCGAATATCTCGGAAACCGAGGGACTTTTAGTGATCGTATTTAATATTTTTCTGAACAGGCACAATGTTTTCTACCCGTAGGAGAGCACTGGTGGTCTAGTGGTAGCGGCCCCGCCTTCCGATCCGAAGGTCGTGGGTTCTAATCACGGCGTGTACCAATGAGTTTTTCTGTCGAAAAATGTATGTGCACTATGCCAGTACTCTCAAAACGGTGAAGGAAAACATCGTGAGGAAACCGGCGTGTTGTAGAACCTAAAAAAGTTCGAGCAACACGTGTCAAGGTTCACGCAAAAAGGGCCCACCAGCGGCTTACTTGCGGAAAAACCTGCCCGCACATCAAGTGCGCATGATAAACTTGCCGTACTTGCTACCCGTAGGTACCTTAGTATCCATTCATTACGCCACACCCTGTATAAAGAAGCAGAGACAGTTAACCACAAACAGGCTTTGAACTTCCGCCCGTAAGTACATCTGAACCCTGCAACCGCAGACGGAAATCGAGACGCGAGGCAGTTTTAATCAAACTTAGTTCAAACTCCGACCGAACGCTTCTAATAGAGATAGATGTTTTAAGTTTTAAGACTGCAGTACGATACGAGTTTCGCTTTGACAGCCTTTAATTTATCGTATCATTAAGCTGAATCAATGGTATGGTAGAGGTCTTCTTCTTATCGTGTCACTGATTCTTTCGAACCAAGTGTGGTGAAAGGATTCTAGGTGTGCCTCAATGAGGCTACTTTCGTGCACTTGACACACATTTTCGAACTTTTTAGGTTCTACAATATGCCGGTTTCCTCACGATGTTTTCCTTCACTGTTTGAGAGCACTGGCATACTGTACATTTATTTTTGAGCAGAAACACTCATTGACGATGGGATTTGAGCCCACGACCTTAGAATCGGAAGGCGGGGCCGCTACCACTAGGCCACCAGCGTTCTCATCATTAAGCTGAGTCAATATGGACATGTTATGAGGAGAGAAGAATGTCATGTGACGAAAAGAATGATAAGCATGAATGTAGAGGGATTAAGAGGTAGATTAGGCCTAAAGAAAGATGGATGGATTGTGTGAGAGATGATAATTATGTCCAAGAAAGGAGTGAGTACTGAAATGACGAATGATAGGGGAGATTGGAAGAAAAGACACGTTGTGCGGACCCTACTTAGTGGGATGAGGGCAGGAAAAAGAAGAATAAACTGAGCCAATAATTTATTTTACTACAGTAATCAATAATCTTCACAATTTACCTACTGGGTTATCCGAATAAAATGTAGCCAAGACAATAACTTCTAAGTCCTAATAAAAAGTTTGAAAAAATTATGTCTCGAGTGCACGAAATGAATCTCTCTGGGGGTACTTCAAATCCACTTCAAATCCTTTCACGACACTGTAGGCCTACCATGAGCTCTCTCTGGCTCTGACTCTGATTCTAGTTTTGAGTCAGTGTGAGTGTTGATTATAGTCGGATTTTTAATTAGACGATACCCACTGACAGTAGCTAATGTCACTTTGTAAAATAATGTTGCCATATTTAAAGTAATAGTGCTGCGTTCAGTTCTCGTTCAATCAGATGAATGAACAATGAGTGAATAGTTAATCATTTCAAACTATAAAATAATATAGAAATTTGTATAAAAAAATGTATAAAAGTGCTCTGATATAAGTTACTTGTAGTATGTAATTACAATCAGTTTTTTGACGGTTTATTACAAAGCGCGGCGTGGCGACTAGTGCCAACACCGATGAACGCCATGCGCGTCGGTCATCATTTTGTTTGTAATTCGGCTTCTAACTTCTGGTCTGATAGCACAAATGTTTTTCTGCGCTCACGCTGTTTAGTTATTGTTTTTGTAAAGTTTTTCGTTACGTTGTGTTTGTGGTAATTGTTGTGTATTTTGTTGCTATATTGTTTCACGCGAACGATATGGATCCTCAACCGGGCACGTCAAGTCAAAATCGGCACACTAACTATTCACTTGAAAAAACGAGGCAATTTCATTCATTCAAGAGTTTTTTCAATCATTCACTTTGTCACAACACTATTTTTATTTCATCAAAAACTAACAACACAGTAAACGTCAGTTAGCTTCGTCTAATTAAAAATCCGAGTATAGATAAATCCTACGTCAAAACGTCACACACACAGTTTAATGCACTGGTGAACACTCACACAGACTCAAAACCAGAACCAGAGACAGAACCAGACATAGCTCATGGTAGGCCTACTGGTTTGAAAGAATCAGTGACACTATAAGAAGAGAATATCAGAAAGAAAGCTCAGAAGCTGAATATCTGTGTGCCTCCAGTTGATGGACGCAGGGCAGTGCATCGTAAGGCACGTTCCTGACGTGCGTGACCTACGAGGCATTGCTTCGTTATAGGCGATGGTTATCACTTAACATCAGGTAGGCCATAAGATAAAAAATAATGGTAATTCATAGTATTTGTAGCATAAAATAATTGTACAACAAAGGCAGAGACTACAAACATAGCCTATCACTTCTTCGAGGTCACAAACCTGAGAACAAATAATAGGCACAAGATTGAGTCAAACATCTAAACTTACATATTGGTAATATTAGTAGGAAACAGGATAGGGTGAAGGCCAACATAGTAATAAATTTAAACCCAAAAATCCAGCTTCGTTTGACACATCGCGTAGATACAAGAAACTTATAGATGCCTTATTCATAGGCGTTTTAGGGCGAGATTACTGTGATAGGCTTGAGATGACTTGAGATTTTTGGTTTTAATTTGTGCCATACTATCAAAGTCAAAGTCAAAAATGTATTTATTCTGTAGTATCACTCAAATACCGAGAGATGAAACAAGAGGTAGAGGTCGACCGGAAAAAAAATGGGAAGACATCTTCAAGGAGAAAGCGGGATCAAACTGGATGTCAAAAGCCAGAAATAGAGAACTGTGGAAAGAAATGGAGGAGGCCAAGGAGGCGACTACTACTATAAATTAAATTAGAAATATAAGTATAGTTTTAAGTAAATAAACAAGAAAATAAACCTATGTAAGAAATAAGAAGTAAAAATTAGAAACTGTTAAAAATCTAAGCATGTACCTACTATTATAAAATTAGTGTAAAAGTAGTAGAAATAAAGGCTCATTTTATTTTATTTTATTTTATTTTATTTATCACTCAAATCAAATCAAATCAAAATTTATTTTATTGATTTTATAGCGTTTGCTACATTTAAGGAAATCATAAATATTTTAATAATGCCCCAAAAGTTAAGAGCCGCACGGTCGCGTTAGTGCCGAACAGTCCTTAGGTTCCGTCGAGCGTGATGAGGATCCGATGGCGAAGCGGTCAGCGCAGCTCCGTACCAAAGGGAACGTCGCGAGTTCAAATCTGTTTCTACGCGAGCATGCGCAAGCGCTGCACGTCCCTGGTGCGCAGAGTGCGGGCCAGCTCTAACACCATCCTGAGCGTGTTTGCCAGTAGGTTTGATTGTCATTACATGAACCATTGCGATATGGTTCATTTAATGACAAGCAAAACTTCAAATAGATATATAGGCTACACGCTGCGGGGTTCTCTCTATATAAATGTACCTATGTGTATAGGCACAGATAAGATAATACTAGTATAGGTAAAGGTTAATTAAGTACTACTAACAATAGATTTAAGTTTTACTAACAAAATGATCCATGTTGACCGAAAATAAATAATTAATAAAAATCCCGCTTGGCTCTTAACTTTTGGGACATTTTAAGAATAATACTTTGCTCAAATCTCTGAGCGTATCGTTCCGCTCGTGCACCCACGTGCCCTACTCTAGTATGTGCCATCGATCATCTGCCTCCGCTCGCATCCGGCGCCGGATGGCGTGGGGGCTCCGAGCGTTTAATTGTACATTGTGGCTTAAATCTTGCTGAATATGAATTCAATAAATACCTTTGTGATAGGGTTTTGTTAATTTACTTGGGTATAATTTTCTCTCTCAAATTCGTCCCTAATATTATTATGTTGTAAAGGCCGGATGGCGATCAACTGAAACGCTGTCAAATATCGCTGTCATATTTGACAGCGTTTCAGCTGATCGCCATCGCCATCGCCTAGATGTACGCAGGCCTTCAGGGACTACATTTTTTTGATCCTGCAAAAGTTTCTAACTCTCATCAGAAGTTTTAAAATTGCTTCATATTATAATAGCTCTTATTACATCCAACTAATCCCACTACCCCACTTATTTTATAAATGTGAAAGTTTGGATGGATGGATGTTTGTTACTCAATAACGCCAGAATGAATCTGGATGATATTTGGCACACAGATAGATTATAGTTTGGAATAGCACAAATAATACTTTTTATCTCGAAAAAGTAACGGGAAGGTGGCGTAACGGGGTGAGCGAAACCGCGGGTGGTCGCTAGTTGTAATATAACACACATTAGTGATAGATTTTTTTGTTTCTCAAGCACAGTTTATATGTCTATGTTCGAATGGTTCGCTGTTATAGAAGCAAACAGTAGGCCTACCACAAGCTCTGTCTGGCTCTGGTTTAGAGTCTGTGTGAGTGCACCCGTGTATTATATTGTGCGTGTGTGACGTTTTGATGTAGGATTTATTTAGTCAATACTCACACAGACTCAAAACCAGAGTGAGAGACAGAGCCAGACAGAGCTTGTAGGCCAACAAGTGTTGATGAAACACTATGATTCAAACCCACGATTTGAGGATGGGAAGGCAAGGTTACTACCACTAAACCAGTGCTCACATAAAAATACCTATATACTAACACGAAAACGACATTCTTCTAGACTGCGTTGCAAATCGAAAAATGGGAAACTAGAAAATCCTATAATCTGACTTTACATCCTACGTCACTTCAAACGAACATGTGACACCAGGAAAACATAACTGAGTGGCAGTGCAGACTGTTACCGAGTGGAACATGAACCAAAGCGCTTCAGAGCAGTCACACCGATATTTACAAAAATGATTTACAAATCGTTGACAATCAGGCGGTGGAATAAATAAGCAAAAAGCAGCGTCTCGGTTTGGTGTGAGTGCCGGTGATATTTCTGGCACATGAGGCTGAATATATTTATGCTATGTTGAGCAATTTGAGTAAGGAGTGAGTTGAGTTTAATTGAGTGCATTGTAGGTTGTGTCACTGGTTTTTTCAAATCAAGTGATTTTAAGTGCGCTTCAAAGAGACTTTTTTCGTGCACTTGACACATGAATTTTATAGGTTGTACGACATGCCGATTTCCTCACGATGTTTTCCTTCACCGTTTGAGAGCACTGGCATAGACTGGACTAAGTAGAACGGCCATGTGACCGAAAAAGTGCTCCTTTCTCGAAACAAATTCAGCCGTTTCATGCCTTGATGCGTAATAATTATTTTCTTAGTCAAATGGCAAGTTAAAATTAAGAAATAAATAAATAAATATTGTGGACAATTCACACAACACTACCCAGCCCCAAACTAAGCAGAGCTTGTAATATGGGAACCAGATCGCTGATATAATACTTGAATACATTTTTTTTTTTTTTTTTGTAAATACATACCTACTTAGAATACAAATAACACCCAGACAGAGAACAAACATTTATGTTCACCACACAAATATTTGTTCTCGGTGGGGATCGAACCCACGACCGCGCAGAAGGCAGAGCTACTACCAACTGAGCTAGAGGCCAGTCAAAAAAAATAATTTCTTTACCTCTTCCTTCCTGCCTTTTTCCTAGAATCCTCATATTTAGTGATATTTTGAATAAACAAGTCAAAATATAAAATTAGCGACACCGGCTCCTATACAACGGCGCATGATCGCCTTTCTACTGTATTCTAAAGTTACATTATTGTACATTCGGTGTGATTGCAGCCCAGCACCAGCTGTGATGGATGACCTGCAAAGCTTTGTTTGTGCAACTGCTATGCATTTATGCCGCCCTGGTATCCAAAAGCATGATAGCTCACGCCAGCAAACATTCGCTTGGGTTTCCCACGGTTTCGGCTAAGCACAAGCCCTTTTGTCTTGTTGATTGGACTGTTACAGGAACTGCCAAATCAAATAGACACTGACTGCTCGTCAGTGCAGAAATGGCTAGGGGCTCGTATTCAGAAACACTGCTTGAGTCTGAGTAAGAGCCTCAAGCATAAATAATAAGCAAAACCTATAGGTTTTTGTAGTTTATGAATGGAGAACTGTCAAAAAATCTATGCTTGACAGTGTTTGAAGCTCGACTCACATTCGAACACTGTTTTTGTTTCTGGATGACTAAACGACCAATCAATATTAACAGTTGTTTATGTCAAATTTTTGCTTGCAAAGTTTATAATAGACAACTGTCAAATATTGAGTTGGTCGATTAGTTAAATATCTGAAACTGGGCCTAATTTTCATTAGACAATAATACCTAGTAAGGTCAAAGTACACAGTTTAAAGCAGAAGGAGAAGAAAGAAAGAAAAGCATTATAGTTTGTGTTTTAGTAGTAGTATAGCTGCAGTACTATAGATTGATAGACAAATAGAAAATACTTTATTGCACACAACCAAATTATAAAAGTACAGGTATAAGTCGCGTGGGTCTATAGATGCCAATTGCACCTAGACTCACCTAGCTTTAAGACGTTTCAAAGTAATTCTTGCAATTCAACTGAATCAAATAATATACACGTTTGATTGATTGATTGATACATAAACTTAAAACTATTGTTTTGTGATATATACCACATAGAGCATGTAATCGCAGGTCAATTTTTTTTTCTCAAACTTGTTTGTAATTTGAGTATTTTTTCAACAACTTTCTTCGAGATGAATCGAAATGCAGCCGGCAAAAGTTGCATGAAAATCTGTCGTTTTTAGCGCGGCCAGATAAATTACATAGTAAAATTGGAACGATCTTTTGAAATTTTGAAAATGGAACGATCTTTTTCTCTGTAACATGACAACCAAGGAGGTAACTTATCAAAGGGTTTCCCTGTCATTTTCGTACCGAATGCCTATTATCTATACCTATTTATAAAAGCTCGATAGACTCATGCTGAGCAGACGTTTACTGCGAAAAACTGCTATGTTTATAACAAATAATTATGGAACAAAGCGTTATGGCTCACATGATTGTACTGTGATATAAACTCCCATAAGATCCCTTTGAGAAATCACAAAAGCTTTCACCCGTCTGTAACATTACACCAGGAAGTTTATCTCCTACATATTTGAGTAACCTGTTTCAAATTAATTCTCATTCCCTTTCATGAGCTAACTGAACCGCAAAAGAACAATCTTCTAAGTTAAAGCTTCTTCAAGTTCTGTTATAAAGGCAGTTTACACTGAGTGACGCGCTTGTAACCGCCTTGAAAAAAGGAGGTTCTTAATTCGGTTTTTATGTTTGCTACCTCAAAACTTCGTTAAACGCCATTCTGGAAACAATGTGGGCGGAGCCAAACGAGCGTAATTTTTTGAGTTGTGAGTAGCGTATTTTCGGTCGCAGAAATTCTGCTGCATTCGGTTTCATACAAAAGTCCTGTTTCATTCACACGGCGACGCAAAATGAGTTGTGGTTTTGTATGAAACCAGAATTCATGCAGCAGAATTTCTGTGACCGAAAATACGCGACTCACGACTCACAAAATTACGCTCGTTTGGCCTCAGCCTATAAGTTTAAAAATCTTGAAAAACTTATATTATGGCCAAATTGCTAAAATTAAATTTCTATCGGACCAATCGGGAATCATCATTATCTCAGCCCGTTTGCACCCACTGTTGAGTTTAGGTCTCCTCTTTATTGTGCTCCTCTCTCCGGTCTCTCGCGAGTCTCATCCACTCATTCCCAGCATTAGAAACAATGTCGTTTGACCAACGGGCGGCGGGTGCCTCTAGGTTCCTGAGCATCCCTTGGCCACCATTCTGTAGCGGCCTTCGGCCAATCGGCCAATTGAGAAAAAAATAATTTGCAACGCCCTTGCTTCCAGATAAAAAAAGAATTTTTCAAATCGGCTCACAAATGACAAAATTATGCGGTAGGTAACAATGAACATAAAAAAAAAATACAACCGAATTGAGAACCTCCTCCCTTTTGATTGGAAGTCGGTTAACAAATACAGCTGAATTGAGAACCTCCGCCATTTTATTTGAAGCTGGTGAAAACTATTTTATTAGAAAATATATACTTTTAGCTTTTAAGGCAAAAGCAGTGTAGACGCCCTGAAACTAGATTGAGCAAAGACTTGCGCTTGGTAGCGGGGCAGCACCTGGATGGGAAGACCCGAAGACTGGGCGCACCATGGGAGAGACCTATGTCCATCACTAGACTGATAAAGGTTTACAATGAAGATGATGATTTTCTGATTGTTTATGTAAATTTCGTCAAAACTGTTCAGCTGTTTGGTTCTCAAGTTTTATTAACCTATTTTTAGGGTTCCGTAGCCAAATGGCAAAAACGGAACCCTTATAGATTCGTCATGTCTGTCTGTCTGTCTGTCCGTCCATGTCACAGCCACTTTTCTCCGAAACTATAAGAGTTACACTAATGAAACTTGGTAAGTAGATGTATTTTGTGAACCGCATTAAGATTTTCTCACAAACATTAAAAAAAAACAATAAATTTTGGGGGTCCCCTTACTTAGAACTGGAATTCTTAAAACTTTTTTTCATCAAACCCATACGTGTGGGGTATCTATGAATAGGTCTTCAAAAATGATGTTGAGGTTTCTTATATCGTTTTTTTCTAAACTAAATAGTTTGCGCGAGAGACACTTACAAAGTGGAGAAAAATTGGTCCCCCCCTTCTAACTTCTAAAATAAGAGAGTGATAAAACTAAAAAAAATATATGTTGTACATTACTATGTAAACTTTCAACGATATTTGGTTTGAATGAGATCTAGTAAGTAGTTTTTTTTTTATACGTCATAGATCGTAAACTGCAATTTACCTTTCGACGAACTACAAGAACCTTTATATTATGTTACTTGATGCTACGGAATCCTTCATGGGCGAGTCCGACTCGCACTTGGCTGCTTTTTTTATAATATCCTAAAAGTTATTTTTAGTGCGAGATTTGAACCTACGACCATCCCCTTGGTAAGCGACTGCGCTGACCGCTGCTCCACTGGATCAGATGGATTGAAAAGGAAATCGCGGGTTCAAATCTAGCTTGGCTCTTAACTTTTGGGACGGTATAAAAATCTTTTTGATTACCTTAAGTGTAGTAAAGACTATAAAATCAATAACATTTATAAACTTAATTATTGAAAGTTATTTTTCTCTCAAAAAGAGTCTTCCCGTCCACAACTCTTCATATGCGTGATGTAATGGGATATATACCAATGATACTGTATATATCCCATGTGATGTGATACTGTCCACAATGTGGCCCAGCCCTTAGTTCTACCAGCACGCAACTTCAAAACTTAAGACATAATCTAAGGGATTTGTAAATTCATTACGCTATAAAAGTTCTGCTCCGATTAAAATGGAGATTATGAACTTTGAAAGCCTGTTTCACTGCCTTTCCACTTCAAAGTAAAATAAACTTTATTTCATTCGCTTTAAACGCGATATTGCTCATTGATTTCATTACTTTATAAAGGGATAACTGAAACTTTTGCATGAATTAACATATTTTAACCGATTGCAAATAAAAGAGAGGAGCTTTTTAGGGTTCCGTAGCCAAATGGCAAAAACGGAACCCTTATAGATTCGTCATGTCTGTCTGTCTGTCTGTCTGTCTGTCTGTCTGTCTGTCCGTCCGTATGTCACAGCCATTTTTCTCCGAAACCGTAAGAGCTAGACTGATGAAACTTGGCGAATAGATGTATTCTGTGAACCGCATTAAGATTTTTACATAAAAATAAAAAAAAAACTATGAATTTCAGGGGTCCCCATACTTAAAACTGAAACTCAAAATTTTTTTTTTCATCGAACCCATACGTGTGGGGTATCTATGAATAGGTCTTTAAAAATGATGTTGAGGTTTTTAATATAGTTTTTTTCTAAACTGAATAGTTTGCGCGAGTGACACTTCCAAAGTGGAAAAAAGTTGGTTGCTATTACTAAAAAAAATATATGTTGTACATTACTATGCAAACTTCCAACGATATTTGGTTTGAACGAGATCTAGTCAGTAGTTTTTTTTTTATACGTCATAAACCGTAAACCGCAATTTACCTTTCGACGAACTACAAGAACCTTATTATGTTACATCAAGGAACATAATATAAAGGTTCTTGTAGTTCGTCGTGCTACGGAACCCTTCATGGGCGAGTCCGACTCGCACTTGGCTACTTTTTTAACCTTGTGCTCGTAAACGAGCTAGTTAATTCTTCTAAATAATAATTTTAATTTTAAAAGCATATAAATAAATAAATATTGAAAACAATCCACACAACACTATTTAGCCCCAAACTAAGCAGAGATTGTACTGTGGGAACCAGATAGCCGATATGGCCCGTCTGATATTAAGCGGTGACCATCGCCTATAACAAAGCATTGCGGCGTAGGTTACGCTCGTCAGGAACGTGCCCTACAGTGCACTTTACCAGCCTCACGTGCCAGTAATTTCACCGCCACCCACACCCTTCAATTGCCAAAAACTAAGTAAATGGCCAAATGAAATGGGGCAACTTCCGCCAATGCCAAGCTTTTTCCCACTCAATGCCAAGATTAAATAATTTAAGTTTAAAAAACTTGAGAAACCGACTTCATTGTCAAACGGCTAAACCGATTTTAATCAAATTTGTTTGGGACAATCTGGACGTAAGAATAACCTTCCAAATAAAAAAATAATTTTCTAAATCGGTTCATAAATGACGGAGGCATGCAGTTACAAACATTAAAAAAATTATTAAAAAAAAATGGCAACACCGATTTTAATAAAATTAAAATGGGACCAATCTGGAAGCAGTACCTTTCAGATAAAAAAATAATTTTTCAAATCGGCTCACAAAAGACGAAAAAAAAAAACATACAACCGAATTGAGAACCTCCTCCTTTTTGATTGGAAGTCGGTTAAAAAAAAATGAATACTCCTCAACAAACACAAATACTGCAAAAAAAAAACGTCCAAATACTCAAGTGCCACCACCTAAATAAAGTCAAATTATATCTACCTATTTGAACCAATATCTAATCTAAATAGATACCATTTGATTTAAGGTACCAGGGGACCAGACATCTAAGACGTTACTATAAATAAAAAAATCTACGACTAGCTACTAATAGTGGCGGCTTGCTCATCAACTGTTTGATTGAGTTTCTATTCTGATATCATGGTGTTAAAGCTCTTTTTCGTCTGTGTTACAGATCTGACCCAAAAGAGAAGGAAAAAAATCACTCATCGCACTGAGAAAGATTTGTAATTCAATTTCCGGGATCGAGAGATAGTACTCGTACAGACTTATATCTTTTCCCTTCTAGGGTAAAAGATATAAGTTGCATAATTGCATTTATATTTATGTATATGCCTTCGTCTCACTTAGTTGGATTGGCAACACACTGGAACTTGACTGTTTATTACACCTACCAATACCAAACTAGCCAGAACGAGGAAGAGTTTCGTATGACTTCGGCGGTTTACTTTTCTTTTATAGAATTTCTGGTCGGGCAGATTTTGACATGACAACGTCTTATAATTCGATGGAGCCGGCTGCACGCACGAAAAAACATGACTCATGCGGCGTTACCTCGCTCTGAGGCGTTCCATCTAAGGCTTGAAGTGCAAGCAAGAGCGCGGAACGAGCGACAAAGAGGCACAATCGGCCTCCGCGTTCGGCAGCGTTCGGCATCTGTGTATTTTCTCATGACGTTGTCACGTTCAACTATCGTCAGTAAACCGACTTTACAGACAACCGATTTTTTTCTATCAACAGAATATCGCTTTTCATCGAAAAATAAATATAATATAGTTTATGTTTATTTATTTTTAGACTTAGGTACAGTTACAAAATTGTTTATCTTATTTTATTAGATGTTCTATACCAATTCGAATCTACATTATGTAGCACCATAATATTATGTAAGGTAGGTAGCCTAGCAAGCCAAATATAAGCGAAGATCGCCGTCATGTCACATAAGGAGGTCAAGCCCTCAAAAGAAATACTGGAGAAAAATGGATACATTACGCCGACAAGAGCATTGCTCTTAAATAAGAAGGAGAAGATGTTAGACAAACGAGCTTACGGCCCTGATGGTACGCGGTCACCGTCACCCATAGACATCAACAGCACCAAGGGTGCTGTCTTTGCGTTGCCTTGGAGGAGTTTTGCAACGTTTTTCTCAAAGCTATCTATGTTTACAATAATAAATATATGTTATTTTTTTAATAATAATAATAATTATTTTTGACAATTCACACAACACTACACACAACACTATTTGACACATTACTATGGGAACCAGATAGTTGATATCATACTTATTATGCATTTTTTTTTGTAACTACTTACTGAGATTACAATATAACATCCAGACAGAGAACAAACATTCACCACACAAAGACTTGTTCTTGGTGGGGATCGAACCCACGACCTACGGCGCAGAAGGCAGAGCTACTACCAACTGAGTTGAGAGGCCAGTCAAAAAAGACAGTTTTTGTGTTTATAATTACACTTATCCGAACATAAATTAGTGACGCATTCCACTCTGCTAACTAGTTTAGACCTCGAGAGGTTTATGTTTAACTGGCCAAGTTCGAAGCATGCCCACGAGACTCTAACCAGGATGCAATGTGGATATCAACTTAGTATTAAGGTCAACTAGCTCAAAGAGGTCAAAGTGTAACCCTGCTGATAGATAAGAGGTAAAAAACTTTTTTTATCTATCTATCATCTATCTATCTATCTATCTATCTATCTATCTATCTAATAATCCTGGCGTAGCGTTGGACTAGTAATTGATCCGTGTTTTGTCTCTTGCATTGACATGCAATTGTCAACTGGAACAAATGTGACAAAACACGATTTAACTACTCCAGCGTTGCGCCAGGATTATTAATAACACCCTATAGCTTTAAGACGTTTCAAAGTGATACTACTGCATAAATACATTTTTGACTTTGACTTCTACATTTGGTTTTATTTTTGGCCTAAGGGTATATTGTAAGTACCTGTGACCGGTAAGATGTCTAATCTTCAAAGAACCTTCAGTTTGTAATTAATACTAAGCCATCTGAAGTGATGTCTACCGTGCCTGGGAATCAATGTCGGCTGTTTCGTTTTTCCTCCCCTAATATTTTGCAATCACATTCCAACCGCAGCAACCATGCACATAATTCAATACGCCAAATGCAATTCCAACCAATAAATACAAATCATTGCACCCACTTCAATGTCAGGGGTGCCACCCTCGGCAATATGAAACCCCCCGTCAAAGTGAACCGGATCTGAACGTTTGACAACTCTGACGAATTACCACTTATATTGATGGATTTAGTGAGCGGTGACCACTAGTTATTTAAGTTATAAGAAAGAAGAAAGAAAGAAAATTTATTTATTTAACATAACACACACACAGAACGGAACATTGACAAACATTATTCTAAAAAATTGCAATGCCTCTAATGCTGATTCCGGCTAGGCTATCGTATTAAGGTGCTGATAGACTTGAGCATTCGCTTGTAACAGAACATCGAGCATTCGCCGTTTTTAGGGTTCCGTAGCCAAATGGCAAAAACGGAACCCTTATAGATTCGTCATGTCTGTCTGTCTGTCTGTCTGTCCGTCCGTATGTCACAGCCATTTTTCTCCGAAATCGTAAGAGCTAGACTGATGAAACTTGGCGAGTAGATGTATTCTGTGAACCGCATTAAGATTATAACACAAAAATAGAAAAAAAACTATGAATTTTGGGGGTCCCCATACTTGAAACTGAAACTCAAATTTTTTTTTTCATCAAACCCATACGTGTGGGGTATTTATGAATAGGTCTTCAAAAATGACGTTGAAGTTTCTGATATCGTTTTTTTCTAAACTGAATAGTTTGCGCGAGAGATACTTCCAAAGTGGAAAAAAGTTGGTCCCCACCCTCTAACTTCTAAAATAAGAGAATGATAAAACTAAAAAAAATATATGTTGTACATTACTATGCAAACTTTCAACGATATTTGGTTTGCACGAGATCTAGTGAGTAGTTTTTTTTTATACGTCATAAATCGTAAACCGCAATTTACCTTTCGACGAACTACAAGAACCTTTATATTATGTTACTTGATGCTACGGAACCCTTCATGGGCGAGTCCGATTCGCACTTGGCTGCTTTTTTATATTTGTTGAACTGAACAACGAGCCGAGCCAAGCATAGAGCCAAACATTGCTATGAACATTTTCATGAGGAGCATTCTAATGAACGCTCTAGTTGATGCTCGTCAAAAAATATTCTTCACGAAGATGTCACTTCTTGACTTTATCGAGAAGCTTCAAGAGATCGAGAGGCGCGGAACGATGACCGAAGCTTGGCTCGGCTAAAAGCTCGATGCAATGCTCGCTAAAATGCTCTCGTATTTGTTTGTGATGTATATACACACAAATGCTCATTACAAGTGAATTCTCAAGTTTATCAGCAAATTGTGGGTACACCTGTAAGGGTTATAAATAAAATAAAATAAATATTAAAAATAAACGCAAGCGGAAAATGGATCTTCTTTGATCATAAACGAAGCCGCGGTGGAACTTATATTACAATGTTCCAAAGTGGTCAGCTATTCCCTACAAATAAGGTAGAATATTCTATTTCCCGCTACAAGAGTTGAAACAGCTACTTAGGGAAACAGATTAAACATGGGTAGTAAAACAGTTCACAAAAACGGTTTTACTAAAACGTTCTGCAGCAGAACTGCTTACCGCGGAATTCACACATAGTGCTATGTACCTACACTAGAGGAAAACACGCTTACAACTGAGTTTGTATTAACCTTCTGCATTGTATGTTATTGGTTGGATCCCTAACCGATTTCAACTCGGTTAAAGTTGAAGTTTTTTTCATTACTTAAATCTTTGTCCACGATTCGGTAATCGTGGACAAAGATTTAAGTAATGAAAAAAATGATTGTTTTTAGGCAGGTTTTGACTGGCCTGTCAGCTCAGTTGGTAAGAACTCTGCCTTCTGTGCTGTAGGTCGGAACAAATATTTGAAAAAAGGCGAGAGCGACACACATGGTACGTAGTAAGTATCAAAAGCACTAATTTTTTTTTTTACTTTTTTCTCTGACAGTACAAGTAAATATTTTAGTAAAACGCCCTGACCTTTATTCCGTGTGAATAGAGTTCAAACTCCATGTGCATTTTACTTAATTGCATCTGTTTACCCGTTGTCGACAAAATCAAATGCAAAATGTGGTCAAGTGACAAGGCGCAAAAATACATAACAAATAATCGTTGACAGTAAACGGTAATAAAAACTTAAAACTGGTAGAAACCCTACCACTACATACTAGAGTGACCTAGAAGCTACCCCCCCCTCCCCTAATGTTCAATAAGACCATTGGGGGGGATCCAGTCGTGTACCTTTAGATCGTGTTCATAAAATACAGCTAGTGCTCTCAAACGGTGAAGGAAAAACATCGTGAGGAAACCCAAAACCTAGTCAGCCCAGCACGTATTAACCATGCCAACTAAGCTGTGGTACCTATAGGTGCTGGGCAACCCTATTCTTTCTAAAATCTTTAGCCAGGCACTATAGCGTCCCGTAATTAGTTAATTGAGTAATCACCAGTTGCCCCTGACGCTATATAAATCATCTAAAATAGATGCAAAGCCTGTTTATTTATTTATTGCTTATTATAAAGAGACTCCCCTCCCTTATTCGTCTTCGTAAAATGAAACTACCGTTCAAAAGCTTTCGTCGGCAGTCTCAGACAAAGCTGTCAAAGGTGATTCAATAAGAGAAGCGACGCGAGCTCTCGAACTATGCCCGGAGGCAATCAAATGCACACGATTCTACATTTCAAACTTAACTCACTCTGTTGAAGACTTTGAAATAACTTTGACCGTCATGTTCAATATCAATAAAAATCATCATCATTGATTTTTTTGAGGATGTCCACAAGTTACAAAACACACGCATTATGGCCTCAAACTCATAACTTTTTGACCAGGGGTACAAAATACAGCTTCCTATAAAATCATCGAAGCATTGCCTCGTAGGTCACGCACTTCAGGAACGTGCCCTACGATGCCTGCCCTGCGTCCATCAACTAGTTATAATAATTAAAAAAAAACTTATTTCTTTCTTTCTTTATGTGGCTTAATGTACTGTTGCCATGCTTAAGGATGGTAACTTTATAATATTGTAACAAATTTTATTCTTTATCTTTAGAGAGCACTGGTGGCCTAGTGGTAGCGGCCTTGCGTTTCGATCCTAAAGTTGTGGGTTCAAATTCAGTCGTGTACGATCAATCAGTTTTTCTGTCTAAAAATGTATATGTACACTATACCAGTGCTCTCAAACGAAGGAAACCAGTATATGGTAGAACCTAAAAAGTTCAAAAATATGTATTAAGAGCACGAAAGAAGCCTCTGAAGCGCATTTAAAATCCTTTCACCACACTTAGTTCGAAAGAACCAGTGACACGATAAGAAGAAGAAATGTTTTATCAAGCTATTTAGCGGCCACCGTTTCTCAGCAACACAAAGCTTGAAGGTATTTGCTGGAGACCGAAGCGACCTCTTACCGTATTACGGTCGATGTCTGTAGTTTGCATATAGTAAAGAACATTGCAACTAAGTGTACAAGACTTGAATGGTATGACCGTTTTTGTCAATTTACTTAGGGTCATGCTACACGGGCGGTTCTCCCGCCGCGGGAATCCGCTCGCCAAAGCTTCCGCAGACCATTAAACTATACGGGACGCGGTTTTTCGCTGTCTTTTGTTCATTTCAACATGGACCCGCAACATGGAACGCAAGTGCACGAACGACGAGCGAGCGAGAAGGTCCCGCGCACAATGACGCAATAGCGGATAACCGCCCGTGTAGTTTAGAACGGCGATAAACAGCGGCGGTTTGACACTGCATGCGGCGGTCGAATTTCTCCCGCCTGCAAACCGCGGCGGGAAACCGCGCCGTGTAGTTTGTAGCATACAATGTCCATAAGAATTGAGTCTAGTGCGGTTCAGAAGCGGATTCCCTCGGCGGGAGAACCGCCCGTGTAGCATAGCCCTTAAGCTGGGAACAAATTATCGGACGCGGCTGACGGACGTGGCTGACAGCCGCGACTGATAGATATCTAGATAATGAATATACACTGAATTGTGCAAACTATCGGATGTAAGCCGCGGACGTAACCTTGTGCTGACCTTGAGCGTTCGGACGTCCGACAGAAATCTGGCTCGCTGGATGTTTTTGACTGTGCACACTTATCAGTCGCGGCTGTCAGCCGCGTCCGTCAGCCGCGTCCGATAATTTGTTCCCACCTTTATTCAACTTTTTTGCAAGACTTATTAAGATTTTGTAATAGTAGAGTTCTTTATGAATGGCTCGTCCGGGGAAGTACTACCACCTCTTATTTCTGCCGTGAAGCAGCATTGCTGTGTTTCGGTTTGAAGGGTGTTTTGGGTGCCGGTGAAATTACTGGCGCGTGAGGCTGAACATCTGATAGGTGGCAATCCCATAGGTTACATTCTGGGGAATGTAGTCAGGAACTGCATGATCTCATACCACAATCTCCCTTCCACTATAGGACTAGCAGACGCACGGCTCAGTACCATCCATACCTGGTTAGCATACCACCCATTCGCACTAAGCGTTTTAGCTCCACCTTCAT
The DNA here is from genome assembly GCA_947578465.1 of Thera obeliscata. NCBI lineage: Eukaryota > Metazoa > Arthropoda > Insecta > Lepidoptera > Geometridae > Thera > Thera obeliscata. The sequence goes on along the minus strand of OX387923.1, from coordinate 5,841,241 downwards.
TATGCGAACCTCCAGGGAGTGGAACTCATTGCCGTCGGCAGTTTTTCCTGACAACTACAATCTGGGCCTCTTCAAGGCAAGAGTGAATAGGTGTCTTCTAGACCATCCTGCTTCATCGTCGGCTACATAGTCGCTTACCATCAGGTGAGATTGTAGCCAAAGGATGTTCTATTTAATGTAAAAAAAAAAAAAACTTCTGTATGGACTATAAATTTATGCTATATGAACTTTCTTCGATGTTTGGGTTCTTATAAAAGCACTTGCATTGCGAAGGTAAATAATTAATTCGTTGAACAGAAACATCCACAGAAATACGACCATTTAGCAATTTGTCGCTTTTCCACCTTTTTCAGGGATATAAGTACCCCTCCAATTAAAATCTACGTCGACAAAAAGGTTCTAGAAGAGTTAAAGTTTATTTAGCACAAGTTTAATAACTTGAGAAACAGAGTGCCAGGCTGCTGAACTGATTTTGATGGAATTTCATACTACCAACCATGCCTGTTTGTGCCGTGAAGCAGCTTTGCTGTGTTACGGTTTGAAGGGTGTGGGAGCCGTTGTAATTATTGGCACGTGAGGCTGAATGTCTGTTTTTTTTTTTATACAACTAAGTTGACAAACAAGCATACGGCCCACCTGATGGGAAGCGGTTACCGTAGCCTATGGACACCTGCAATACCAGAGGCATCACAGGCACGTTGCTGACCCTTTAAAACTTTAAAACGCCCTTTTTGAAGAACCCCATCCTATAGTCCTTAGGGAAAACCTCAGCAGGGAGATCATTCCATACCCTCAAGTCTCAAGTCTGTATGCCTCAAGTTGATGGACGCAGGGCAGTGCATCGTAGGGTACGTTCCTGACGTGCGTGACCTACGAGGCATTGCTTTGTTATAGGCGATGGTGATCACTTAACATCAGGTGGAACAGATACTTGTTCCATCAGCTAGTTACATCAAAAAAAAAAACAGAAACAGAGACAGAGCCAGACAGAACTTGTGGTAGGTCCACTTTACGCGAGTAGAAGAATAGAAAAGTCAAAAATCATTTTATTTATCGCAAGGATCACTTTGAATATTTATGCTGACAGATGAAAGCAACTCTTGTCAGTCGATGCAGAGTCTTTGCTAAAATGATCGGTCAATGATCAGTTGGTAATTCCACCCTCAGGATGTGCGTCTTCACTCAGGATATCACACGATATTTCAAAGCCGACCAAAATCTCATTGAACGCAGGGTCAAAGGGCTGCTCGATTTATAGATATAAGGGTCGGTACACCACGGCTTATAAGTTTGGCGAACAGGCACTGGATTATTAGCAGGGCTACCACGAGCTCCATATGGTTATGGCTATGGCTGTCAAATTGTGTCAACACATTCAAACCCAAGAAGAAAATGAATGTGTGGGTCAGCCTATCTATACACAATTTGACAGCCATAGCCATAACCATATGGAGCTCGTGGTAGCCCTGCAGGTTGTTTTAATTTTCAAAGGAGAAGACCGTTTTTGCTTTTAACCGATTTTAAATAAAAGGAGGAGGTTCTCAATTCCGCAGATTTTTTTAAATGTTTGTTCTTTTTTTTATGTTTGTTATCGCATAACATTGTGATTTATGAACGATTAGAAAATCTCTCTCTCTTCTAGATTGGGTCCATGGAAATTTCATCAAAGGTTCATGAGTTTGGCGACAAAGTCGGTTTCTCAAGTTATCTAGGCGTCACTTCTTAGGAAAACATTTAAAAATACTTAAGGCTTAAGAGTTTTAATAACTTTGTTATTATTTTACTGCTTTCAGTTTTTCCTGGGTTGGTTTTTTGGGTATTTTTTTTCCAATATAAATGCTTCTATGTTTTAAATGCATGTTTTGTGGCATAGTGTTATCAAAATTGATGTTCACTATTTTAAAAAGCCGTATGTGTTTCGGGATATTGAAAAGCCTTTGTACGAAGATATTATTGAGAAAGGCCTCGGATTTCATATTGTCAGATTTGTGGAATTTTTGCCATCGATTTTATTATCGACTCTCTTTTCGCTTATTTGAACATCGTCAATAATCTAGCTTTACGGTTCATGTTTAATAGTTCACTTTGACTGGTCTTTCAGCTCAGTTGGTAGTAACTCTGCCTTCTGTGCCTTAGGTCGTGAGTTCGATGAACTCCGAGAACGAAATAAATATTTGTGCGTTGAACGCAAATATTTGTTCCATATCTGGGTGTTCTATTGTTTTCTAGGCACTTATGTATTAAAAAAAAAACTAAATACTGTAATCAGTTATCTGGTTCTCATAGTACAAGCTCTGCTTAGTTTGGGGCTAGATAGTGTTGTGTGGATTGTCCGTAATATGTATTTATTTAATATTTCTTTCAAAAAAACTTCAATTATTTATTTTTCATCGGGCGCATTTTGTTTTTAAATTGCTACTAAGGTTTCTGGGACTTGAAATAAAACTTTGATAAATAACTTTTTGATGACTTTTTAACTCAAAATAGAACTTTTGAAAGTTGAAGGATAATTAAATACGTGCTTTTTATCAAGTTCTCATCTAAGATAAAGTTTTTAAAAAGAAAATTAAGTCTTTAACTATTTCATTGGTGTTGGAATGAAGTTGCGTTTGGATTTAATAACATTTGTGCAATTAAGTAAGAAAGAAAGAAAGAAAATACATTTATTTTGGACAAGTACGTAATTGAAAGCCAGCAGTAAATAAATAAATATTATAGACAATTCACACAACACTATCTAGCCCCAAAATAAGCAGAGCTTGTACTATGGGAACCATGTAGCAAGTTTAATACTTATATACATTTTTTTTGTAAATACATGCTTAGAATACAATATGACACCCAGACATATTTGACAGCTCTGCCTTCTGCGCTGAAGGGCCAGGGTTCGATTTGAATTGGGTGACCGCTAGTGACATTAAATTTTGAATGTTATGTATGAACACTAAAAAAAAAACTACTACCGGAGTTTGATGTTAATAGCTTATACAGACTTACAAAACGTAATTTTATAAGTTTTTCTATACAACCAGCAAATGGAACCGGAATGAAAGGCCTCGGATTTCATATTGTCAGATTTGTGGAATTTTTGCCATCGATTTTATTATCGACTCTCTTTTCGCTTATTTGAACATCGTCAATAATCTAGCTTTACGGTTCATGTTTAATAGTTCACTTTGACTGGTCTTTCAGCTCAGTTGGTAGTAACTCTGCCTTCTGTGCCTTAGGTCGTGAGTTCGATGAACTCCGAGAACGAAATAAATATTTGTGCGTTGAACGCAAATATTTGTTCCATATCTGGGTGTTCTATTGTTTTCTAGGCACTTATGTATTAAAAAAAAAATACGGGTTGCACTCCGGGAGTGCCGGCAGAAGTGAAAACTTGATTATTAACGTAGGAACCCTAAAAGTTGTTTATTTTATCAAGTTCCTCAATGTAGTAAAACCCCAATCAAAGTCCTAAGGAACCCTAAAAATTTTAGCATTATCAAGCTCCTAAGTGTAGTTGAAATTCCAATCAAAGTGCTAAGGAACCCTAAAATTGTTTACATAATCAAGGTCCTAAGTGTAGTTGAAAGTCCAATTAAAGGCCTAAGGAACCCTAAAAGTTGTTTATTTTATCAAGTTCCTCAATGTAGTAAAACCCCAATCAAAGTCCTAAGGAACCCTAAAAATTTTAGCATTATCAAGCTCCTAAGTGTAGTTGAAATTCCAATCAAAGTCCTAAGGAACCCTAAAAATGTTAACATTATCAAGCTCCTAAGTGTAGTTGAAACTCCAATCAAAGTCCTAAGGAACCCTAAAAGTTGACCACTTAATCAAATTCCTCAATGTAGTAAAACCCCAATCAAAGTCCTAAGGAACCCTAAAAATTTTAACATTATCAAGCTTCTAAGTGTAGTTGAAACTCCAATCAAAGTCCTAAGGAACCCTAAAAGTCGACCATTTAATCAAATTCCTCAATATAGTATAACCCTAATCAAAACCCTATACGGAACCCTAAATTTTACGTAAAGCCAAATCCTCAACGGGTCGGAACCGCTAGAAGGGACCTTGTCGCGCGACCTACAAGTAGGTCCTAAATGAAGTAAAACGGCAGACATAGGAGGAGGGGGTTCTGGGGGGCTAAGGGGGGTCACAGCACGGCTCGCTTCGCTCGCCGCGCTGTTCCCCGTGGTCGCGTGGCGGCTCGCTTCACTCGCCGCGACGCTCCCCCCGGGTTCAGGAAGAGGGGGTTCTTGGGGGCTTAGGGGGGTAACAGCACGGCTCGCTTCACTCGCCACGCTGTTCCCCGTGATCGCGTGGCGGCTCGCTTCGCTCGCCGCGACGCTCCCCCCGGGTTTCGGAGGAGGGGGTTCTGGGGGGCTTAGGGGGGGTCACAGCACGGCTCGCTTCGCTCGCCGCGCTGTTCCCCGTGGTCACGTGGCGGCTCGCTTCGCTCGCCGCGACGCTCCCCCCGGGTTCAGGAGGAGGGGGTTCTGGGGGGCTTGGGGGGAGTCACAGCACGGCTCGCTTCGCTCGCCGCGCTGTTCCCATGGTCGCATGGCGGCTCGCTTCGCTCGCCGCAATGCTCCACTCGAAAAATAAATACAGTAGATCTATAAAATCATGTACCAATGACCACTACTACCTGCCGCGGGCGGCCGCTAGTTCATAAAATCTATAATAGGTATGTACCTATACCTACTACAGTCACGAAAAACGCCTTGGTATGCTTGCTACTAACTATTATCTATTCTGTGACGTTACCGTGTCATAGTAACTACTAGCGTATCTGTAGCGTCTTACGCTTTTTTTCGATTTTTATTATGAACTCTACGTTGTAGTCTTAGGGTACATTTCTGCAAAAAATCCGTCCTACGCTTTTTCGATAAGGTCACGTGATCCTGACGCCCTGACGCCCTGACGCGAGTTTAAGATTTTATACCCATTACAGAAAGTGCTCAACGCCGCTAAAGAAGTTTTCACTTCAAAAAAACTAAATACTGTAATCAGTTATCTGGTTCTCATAGTACAAGCTCTGCTTAGTTTGGGGCTAGATAGTGTTGTGTGGATTGTCCGTAATATGTATTTATTTAATATTTCTTTCAAAAAAACTTCAATTATTTATTTTTCATCGGGCGCATTTTGTTTTTAAATTGCTACTAAGGTTTCTGGGACTTGAAATAAAACTTTGATAAATAACTTTTTGATGACTTTTTAACTCAAAATAGAACTTTTGAAAGTTGAAGGATAATTCAATACGTGCTTTTTATCAAGTTCTCATCTAAGATAAAGTTTTTAAAAAGAAAATTAAGTCTTTAACTATTTCATTGGTGTTGGAATGAAGTTGCGTTTGGATTTAATAACATTTGTGCAATTAAGTAAGAAAGAAAGAAAGAAAATACATTTATTTTGGACAAGTACGTAATTGAAAGCCAGCAGTAAATAAATAAATATTATAGACAATTCACACAACACTATCTAGCCCCAAAATAAGCAGAGCTTGTACTATGGGAACCATGTAGCAAGTTTAATACTTATATACATTTTTTTTGTAAATACATGCTTAGAATACAATATGACACCCAGACATATTTGACAGCTCTGCCTTCTGCGCTGAAGGGCCAGGGTTCGATTTGAATTGGGTGACCGCTAGTGACATTAAATTTTGAATGTTATGTATGAACACTAAAAAAAAAACTACTACCGGAGTTTGATGTTAATAGCTTATACAGACTTACAAAACGTAATTTTATAAGTTTTTCTATACAACCAGCAAATGGAACAAGCCTATGTGCCTAAGTGGTAAACATCGCCTACAACAAAGCATTGCCTCGTAGGTCACGCACGCGTCAGGAACGTGCCCTACGATGCACTGCCCTGCGTCCATCAACTTGATGGACGCAGGCATACAGATGTTCAGCCTTACGTAGTCAGTAATTTCACCGGCACCCACACCCTTCAAACCAAAACACAGCAATGTTGCTTCACGGCAGAAATAGGCATGGTGGTAGTACGCACCCGGACGAGCCCTTCACAAAGAGCGCTTTTACAATTTTCACAGCAAACAAAAATAATACAAGCGTATCTATTTGCTCAAAGTCACGCAACGAGCTATGGAGAGAGCTATGCTGAGAGTTTCACTACGTGATAGAATCAGAAACGAGGATATCCGTAGGAAACCAAGGTCACCGACATAGCTCGTAGAGTTAGTATATTGAAGTGGCAATTGGCAGGTTATACAGCTCGAAGAACCGACTACCGTTGGAAAATAAAGGTTCTCGATTGGCGACCACGAACCGGAAGACGAAACGTAAGGGTGCCCACCAGTTGGACCGACGACATTGTTAAGATCGCGGGAAGTCGGTGGATGGAAAGAGCTTAGAATTAATCTTATCCTGGAAATGTGTAGAGGAGGCCTATATCCAGTGGACTTCTTCAGGCTGATGATGATCTATTTCTATAGCACGTTATAACCCTATCAAACGAGGCATAACACTACGCTTCGCTTGGATGAATCGAAATCCACAAGTTATATCTTTTGCTGCCCCTAAGGCTCTACGTGATTGGTTTTCAAAACTTCTTTTAGAGCATTCATCTATATTTTTTTACCATTCTTTGCTATACTTTCTTAAGATAGTATAAATGTACTGGGGAAAAAATTATAGATAGAATTATCCATCTTATTCATATCGTCACAGCTTTTTTTAAACCAGTGTGGTGAAAGGATTTCAAGTGCGCCTCAGGGAGGCTCCTTTCGGGCACTCAACACATGTTTTGGAATTTATTTAGAACAATCTGAAATAGTTAAATTATTGACATTGTACAGTCGCGGTATGAAAATGTTCGTCACCTTAGAGTCGGTTTTCGCTTGCACCAGTGCCTTGATCATAAACACATTTTGACATAATTTGTGACGTTAACTTATCGGTGTATTCTGTCGTCTATTCAGTTTAAAAAGGTAGTATGTGATCGTGATACGTTGAACAATTTGCCGCTTTTCGGAAGTACATGGTTATAATACACGCGCCGGCGGCTTCTTTTGAAATCTAAAACAATCGTTGCCGCCACGCCGAAATCATAACATTTGTGACACTATTTGATTGTCGCCATAGGGCGTAGGTATACTCATGCAAAGTAATTTCGAATTTTTTCGAATAAATGTTTATTAAGAAACAGTTACTTCCATGGAAAACGACATATAGGTCAGTTGATTTTTCGCATTTCTTATCAAATCTTCAGTTATTTATTAATCTGCTTGATCTTTACTATGGCTATGTTAATTCAAGCTCACAATGTTCCAATTCTAATACGTTTTTCTAAGATTTAAAGTAAAGGGTTAGGGTAGGCAACGCAACGACAGCACCCTTGGTGTTGTTGGTGTCTATGGGCAACGGTGACCGCTTACCATCAGGTGGGCCGTAAGCTCATTTGTCTAACTTTTACATAAAAAAAAATAATAATAATAAGATTGAAGATTGTATGGAACGAAGTCACGCAGGTTCATCTAGTTATACTCATAAACCTTTGACTATTAAAATCGAACGGCAAAAGGCCATTGACACAGCTAAGCCTCCAAAGCAAAGTACTTCATACGGCACCCGTATTGTATAGTCCTTAATAGGCCAATTCCAGAATAATTATGACGTCATAACTTAAGTCTGAGCACAGGCAAGTTCGATTCTAAGTGAATCGAAACTTGCCTTTATTGTGTAGAGCTATTCGTTGCTATAACAAAAGGCTGGGCGTCGGAAGTAAACAAGTTAGTTTCGGACTCCGGAAGCTCTTCAAGTCCGAAGTTTCGGAAAGTTTGTAGGAAATCAGCAAAGACAATCTGACTAGCACAAAAACTAACGCGTTTTTTTAATTACCTAATTATATCATCAGAAAGGCAAGTCCAACTTCATTTAAAACATTTCGTCTTCGAAATGTTGTTTTAATTTCGCCTATTTGTCTCTCTTTAATGTATGGAGAAAAAATGAGACCGCAAAAATTTAAACAAATCTTTTTTTATCTAGAAGTTTCTGGAACGTCTTTCAGAATGGTCTCATAGAAATTGTTATTTTTCTGCTTTTTTTAGGGTTCCGTAGCCAAATGGCAAAAACGGAACCCTTATAGATTCGTCATGTCTGTCTGTCTGTCTGTCCGTCCGTATGTCACAGCCATTTTTCTCTGAAACCGTAAGAGCTAGACTAATGAAACTTGACAAGTAGATGTATTCTGTAAACCGCATTAAGATTTTTACACAAAAATAGAAAAAAAACTATAAATTTTGGGGGTCCCCATACTTGAAACTTAAACTCAAAAAATTTTTTTTCATCAAACCCATACGTGTGGGGTATCTATGAATAGGTCTTCAAAAATGATGTTGAGGTTTTTAATATTGTTTTTTTCTAAACTGAATAGTTTGCGCGAGAGACGCTTCCAAAGTGGAAAAAAGTTGGTACCCCCCCCCCTCTAACTTCTAAAATAAGTGACTAATAAAGCTAAAAAAAATATATGTGGTACATTACTATGGAAACTTCCAACGATATTTGGTTTGAACGAGATCTAGTCAGTAGTTATTTTTTTATACGTCATAAATCGTAAACCGCAATTTACCTTTCGACGAACTACTAGAACATCTAGAACTCTATGTTATATTACTTACTGCTACGGAACCCTTCATGGGCGAGTCCGACTCGCACTTGGCCGCTTTTTTATCTAACTTCTTTGTCCCGTTGAAATTTCTTCAAAATCGGCTCAGCAATTTGGCCATGAAGTCTGTTTCTCTAATTTTTGAAACTTGTTCATTATTACGTTCCATGATTTATATTTCCAGATCAATAACTGTTTGAGAATAATTGCTTGGAGGTTTTTTCTTTCTTTCTTTGACGGTTGTCTGTTCAATTTTGACAATATGCTACTACGATTTTAACGTTATTTCAACTGCATGTATTCCCAACTCTATTGTTAAATAGCGGAGTAATACAATATAGTTTAGAATTTATGCATAGATTATCATGATTTATGTTGTTTCTTGTGTTATTGATGGTATTTACGTGTGCTGAATGAATACTTGTTCTTTTAATAGTTTTATTTAAATACTATTAGTAGTAGCAGTCAGCATCAAAAGTAGATCCTCCTCCTTTTTTAACCAACTTTATATTAAAAAGGAGGACATTCTCAATTCGAATGTATTTTTATAACTTACTAGCAGCCCGTCCCGGCTTCGCACGGGGTAGACAATATTGTTGTACATTATTTTGTTCTATCGCAGCGCATTCGACGAAAGACATTTTAAGACTCATTTTTCTACACCTTCGGTTACATTGTTCAAATTTTACCAAGGATCCCTTATTTTTTTCAAAATGAAATGTAGCCTATGTCAAATTGGAAGAATGTAGCATTGTAACGTAGGTTTACTCAAAACAGAACTAGATGTCGCCACTAGTAGATTAGCACGCGCTATCGTTGCGTTTTGCCATCGGAATGACCTGTGGACGAAAATATTATTGTATCGAGCTCTCTCACATAGCGAAACTAACTCGGATACGGTTTCTCCGGACCAGTTAGTTCTCGAGTACTGTCACCCTCCTTCCCCTGCGTTTTGAGGACCGGCTCCCGGACCCTGACGTAAGAGTGGAGACGTAACTCTTCACTGTCCAATCATCGGGACACCATTTGTAACCGCGTGCCCTTGCCTCCCTGTAGTTTATTCGTTAATAAACGACCGACGTCTAAATAACGCGCGTTTTTATTTCCCGCCGGACACCTCCCTTGCAGCATTCTATTGGTGAAAGAATTTTTTAAATCGGCCCAGTACTTTTTGAGCCTATTCATTACAAACATACAAAAATAGGTACAAATCTTTCCTCTTTTAAATAATATTAGTATAGATGTAGATAACAGGACCAAATAACTTTCAGGTTGGTTTCATAGAAATTTCATAAAAATTGGTTCAGCAGTGTGACTATGAAGAATAGTATAGAACTTTAGAAAACAGACAACTTTTGAATGGAAAGAACAAATTGCATAAAAGTATGTAATATGGAGTTGGTTTCTAAAGTTTTTAAATTTCACTTGTTTATTTGAAGTTGGTTAAAAAAAGTGAAATCAAAAAATCTAAATCAAAAGTGTATTTCGTCGTTGTGGTGCGAGAAGTCACTAAATGAAATTTTTTGCCAAAATGAGTTATTGATGCCAAAGTGTTTTGAAACCTTCTCAGAATGTAAAAGAGTAGATTTTACTAAAATTTTAGATAATACAAGAAGGTCAGAAGTACATAACTACCCGTAGAGGCAAGAATCTGTCTACAAAAATCACCTAAGGATTCTTAAGTAGTTTAATTCAATCACTTTACTTACAATATTCTTCAAGTCTTGGGGTTGCACTGCTCACTAAAGTCACTTAGTGATTTCTTGCAGATAAAAAGCTATTGAATGAAATGAAATTCTGTTGTCCGGTAAGAGTCATCAACCGATCATATTAAGTAATATTTAATCAAGGTATTACGGTAATGCGTATGCCAGAATTAATTAACTTACTTTTTGTTATGTATCTCAGTAACCATATAATTACTTTCATTAATTTGTTGAAAGTTAATGTGTAAGGTAATATTATCTATATTTTATATGAAGAAACCTCTTTTATAACTATAAGTGTTGATAAGTTAAACTCATTTTATGAACAAAAAAACTTTAAAACGCGATTATCTCGAGACTAGCTTTTTGCACTTAGTTACTTCTCGCACCACAACGACGATTTATTCAGTAGGATTGCAAGAATCACTTTGAAACGTCTTAAAGCTAGGTGAGTCTAGGTACCAGTTCTACGCGACCAAGCCCTAGGAGAACAGGCAACAAACTACGGCTCGGTTCCTACCGTTTTTTTATATGATCCTTTCACAAATCTATAATTATAGCAGTGGAATTCCAGTGTGGTGACACTCCACTTTTTATTTGTGCGAAATTATCTAAAGGTGGTGGGCTACCATAGACCACTAGTGCCGTAATATGGGCAGCTTAAATTGGCATTAGCCTGTGCACCCGCTCCCATATATTATGTTAACTGCGCCAAGTTACAGGGCGAGTTGGATTTATGTCGGGTCGAGTTTAGGCGTCTTCGCGGAAGGATTTAGCATTTTTGGGAAGATACGGAATTTTGAGTAAGACATCAAGATGTTAAAATGTTTTGTGAAGTCCTGCATTTGTGGTGTGTTTGTTAGTTTTTAGTTTATATTTAAATGTTATTTTGTATCTTTTGGGCAGGCCATGTAAGCAGGATGCAACCCAAAAAGTGGGCAAATATCGTCACTCCTTGGGTGCCTGAGGACGGGAAACGAGGACGGGGCCGACCGAGAAGACGTTGGCGAGATGATCTCGACGGTCAGAGGAAAGATTGGTGGGAGACCGCTAAGGATCGGGACGAGTGGAAGGTTTTGGGGGAGACCTTTGCCCAGCAGTGGGACAATGTAGGTTAGATTAAAAAAAATAATTTTGTTTTATAAATGTACCTTCTCTAACTATGGACTGTGTATTTTTAGTATGCGTAAAATTGAACTGAAAAAAAATCATATTGAATTGAATTGAAGTCGGAAAGTAAAGTCTAATATAAGTATAGACTGAGTCTACTGAAACTAATATTATAAAGAGGAAAAATTTGTATTTTTGTATGTTTGTTTGAAATTAATAAACTCAAAAACTACCTAAAGTACCTATTTCAAAAATTATTTCACCATTGGAAACCTACATTCCTTACATACCTTACGTAACATAGGCTATAATTAAGTCTTTAAAAATAGTCTAATATAAGTCTAGACTAATTATATCTATGCTAATATTATAAAGAGGAAAGATTTGTACCTATTTTTGTATGTTTGTAATGAATAGGCTCAAAAAGTTCTGGGCCGATTTAAAAAATTCTTTCACCAATAGAATGCTACATTCTTCCAATTTGACATAGGCTACATTTCATTTTGAAAAAAATTAAGGATCCTTCGTAAAATTTGAACAATGTAACCGAAGGTGTAGAAAAATGAGTCTTAAAATTTCTTTCGTCGAATGCGCTGCCGAAACTATTAGCGATAGAACAAAATAATGTACAACAATATTGTCTACCCCGTACGAAGCCGGGACGGGCTGCTAGTCTAATATAAAAGAGCACAGGTGGTCTAGTGGTAGCAGCCCAACCTTCCGATCCTAAGGCCGTGGGTTCAAATCCAGTTGTGTATCAGTGAGTTTTTCACTATGTGAGTACTCTCAATCGGTGAAGGAAAACATCGTGAGAAAACCGGCTTGTCGCAGAATCTAAAAAGTTCGGAATCACAAATCGAGTGCGCGAAAGGAGCTTCTTTGAGGCGCACATGATTTCCTTTCACCACACTTACTGGTTCGAAAAACCACGATGAGGAGAAGAGTCTAGACTAAGTCTTGCGCACATCTTAGCTTTTTGCGGTGGTGTTTAGTAAAACACCGTCAAATATAGCTGTCATATTTGACAGCGTTTCACTGATCCCTTGGCACGTTCACAAGGCACTTTACATTGAAACCTAATTAGCAATAACAAGCTTTATTTGTTCTCTGATAACATTGATTTTTACAACCAAGGGGATCGACAAAAAGGATACCAGAAACCTATTCCGCTCGACTAAATAGATCAAAGTGAGGAAACGCTCAATCCAATTAAATATAAATGGAAATCGGTGTTTGCTGAATGGAAATAAGTAAGTAAGAACTGTCTACCAGCAATAGCATCGGAAATGCATTTTCTGCATGGCTCCATTTAATTTTGTGCTTAATAAACTACCGAGCAAACAAGCTGAGAGCATTTTTGACGTGACAACGTCTTATAATTCGATGGAGCTGGCTGCACGCACGATAAAACATCTGTCTCTCTCCTACTTGAGTGAGCGATACGTCCGCGTGGACAGCTGTATGACGTTGTCACGTTCAACTATCGTCAGTAAACCGACTTTACAGACTACCGATTTTTTTTAAACTGTCGCGATCATATCACATACTGAATTTATTAAACGGTTATTTATCGCGTTAATGTTGCAATAGCCGTAACGTCGGGAAAATAAAAAAAAGGTGATTACGCGATAAACACCCGTGTAATAGATTCATTAAGCTGAGAGTAATATTGGCTGGACTTTCTGACAAACATAGCATTAGACATTGACAGTTGCTTGCTAACCCAGGTCTGATGATATAATTACAGTCTCTCCTTGCCTTCATGAAAACAGGAGTAGGCTTGGTCATTTGCCATTCTACCTTTCAACAGTTCTCTGATACAATACAAACAGGTATATAGATAGTAAGTTCTAGTAAAATGCTTCCTAGCAATTAGTGACCAGTCTTTTAATAATGGAGTTCTGTGATAATATCTGAATTAACAGGCTAACGAGTTATCTTAGATATTTTTCAATATCTTGGTAGTTAAAGAACATTAAATAAAATAATATAGTTAGGATAAATACCCGTAAATTCCCTTGTATTATACGGGTAATATATATATATATATTATAATATAATATTATTATGTGTAATTGAGTGGCATAAAATAAATAATTTGTTTGATTGATTGATTATATAATTATGTTTTATGATCGTGAAAGTTTAAAAAGTACTGTAGTTAAGTTTTTTTTTCATAGACATAGACATACATAGTTTTTGCTCTGGTTTTGAGTGTTGACTAAATAAATCCTACGTCAAAACGTCACACACACGTATAATACACTGATGAGCACTCACATAGACTCAATACGAGAGCCAGAGACAGAGACAGATATACATAGCTTGCGGTAGGCCTAGACTGGTATCAGAGAGAGCGTAGAGATGAGGAAATCATCATCATCATCATCAGCATGAAGAAGTCCACTGCTGGACATACGAGTCCCCTACACATTTCCAGGACGAATGATTCTGAGCCCTTTCCATACATCGACTTCCCGCGATCTAAAAAAAAATTTTTAATGAGGGATGAGGAAATAAATTATGTTTATTTTGATACCCACGAGTAACCAACGCACAGATTCAACTATACCACCCCTTTCTACCACTAACAGTCATATTAAATAATATTAGGCTATAATCTTCAAAATAACCGCTATAATTTCCATCCCTTATAGGCTTGTTATAACACGTCGTTATCCTTTAAAATAGCTACCCTTAGTACTACGCATAAGGCACGGAAGATTAATGAATATTGTAATTTTAGTGCTAAAACAACATTCTGACGGAGGCTTTTGCTTAAATAACTTCAACGATAGAGTACAACGAAAAATACCCATTTAATATAGCTAGAACTCTGTATAACCTTATAACACGGCAAACCATCACCAATGCATTTTTTTGTTTTTAGGGTTCCGTAGCCAAATGGCAAAAACGGAAGCCTTATAAATTCGTCATGTCTGTCTGTTGTCCGTATGTCACAGCCACTTTTCTCCGAAACTGTAAGAGCGATACTGATGAAACTTGGTAAGTGGATGTATTTTGTGAACCGCATTAAGATTATTACATAAAAATAGAGAAAAAACATAAATTTTGGGGGTCCCCCATACTTAGAACTATAATTCTATTTTTTTTTACAAAAAATAAAGCATAAAGCGTGCAGAGTACCTATATACCTATACAGGGTGTCCCATAAGTCAACGTCCAGCCGAAAACGGGCGATGAGCCAAGTCGTATCAGAAAAATATAATAAAAAATATTTGTCATGTAACTTTCGAGTTATGAGTATTTAAAAAAAAACAGGAAAAACTGACACCCTGTGGTGATCTTTTAAGTCCTGTGACTACAAATATTAATTTTTCGTGAAACTTTTTTCTGCAATGTAATCATGAATAACCCTTCTGTAAATTACAAAATTAAGCCATAACTGCCTCAGTTTTTAATAAAACCGTGGAGTTTTGGCCAACTATTCATTTCAGATAATTACATCACCCAACTTTAACCGTGTGTACCGCAATAAAAATGTACTACATTATCATGGCAAGTAACTTTAAAAGATGGCGCATTTAGCTAGAATTCCAAAATGGCATGATACTTGCTAAAGGCCATTTTAGAATTCTGGTAAAATGCGCCATCTTTTAAAGTTACTTGCCATGATAGTAAAAAAAATATATGATGTACATTATTATGCAAACTTCCAACGATATTTGGTTTGAACGAGATCTAGTAAGTATTTTTTTTTATACGTTATAAATCGTCAACTGCAATTTACCTTTCGACGAACTACAAGATTTTTTATTATTATTGTTACTCGTTGCTACGGAACCTTTCATGGGCGAGTCCGACTCGCACTTGGCCGCTTTTTTTGTTCTATACCCTTGTTTATTTTCTTAGTCCTGCCTGGGTATTGGACCCCCGCTACAAATAAATGACTTTTCTTTCAAATATCTGTTTGTCGTTTTGTTCAACCGTTTGCCTCCAGTAACTTTCCTTGTATCAACTTATGTAAACTGACAAACTGATTGAAACAAATTGGCGAAAAAATATCTTAAGGAAATAAAAACCCTCCGTCAGTTCCTCTTAAGGAAACCGTAGTTTTAGTCAATAAATCAGGTTTCACCCACCTGTCGGTTCAGAGTTTTATTAAAAAACTTCCATTGTTACCGATTTAATTCAAGAAAGTAGATTCTCTTGAATTAATACCCACCCACTGAATTATTCAGTTTGTGTCGAAGAGAAGAATATTCTTGAGGATATTACATTACCTGTCCCCCGATACTGAACCCCTCGATTCAACTCACTATGCTAATAAAAAAGCAAATACTAATTGAAAATTTATGTTTGGTGTAGAAGAAATTATGATTAAATGCCGTATTGCTCTCGATTCAACTCAATACCCCAATAAAACTAGAGAATTCCTGTTTACTTATAGAAGCCGAGTATGGTCAAAACTAAATGCCGTATCCAACAATATTTTGTATGAGTAAAGTAATTATAAGTTTCAAAACTTGAGTTTTTTGGAGTTTACTCCTGAAGAATCGGTTTTTTGATATAAGGCGCCCGGTATGAGAAAAATGTGGAGAGTAAAATCTACTGAACGAATGACCTCGGTACGTTTTTGGTGCGCAACCTATCTCGCGCAACTTTCTAATTTGGTGTGAGCAGTGCAGCTAGATCGTGGGTAGTGTGTACCCTTACTTTGCCTTTAAGGAGTAAACTCCAGTCGTGCGTCGGAGCTGACACACTCAATTTTTTTTTTAAGTTATTTATTTTGATGCCATACTACAAATAGTATTAGACAACGATTATACAAGTAAAAATGATAAAACAATTGGCTAACACTCAGCATATATTAAAGTAGCGAGCGCAAAAAAAAGAAAAAGACGAATTTATGCGATAGCTTAACATCAGGTGGCCCGTATTGTTGACATTTTACTGCTCTTTCTAAATTTTATTTATTTATGTTCTTGTTCTATCAAATACCTAGTTGTATAAAAAAACATCTCTTTAGATCAATGGCTTTACTCTACATGTTGTTGAATCACTAACGAGTGTCACACATCCGAATACCTCAATTTAGGTTTCTTTTCAATGTTTTCCTTCACCATTTCACGTAAACAAACAAAGCAAACAAACGATAAAAAGCAGTACACATGTCACAAAGGTTGAACAAAATGAGGATAATGCGAGAAACATGTTCGGATTTCAGATTATTTTTCAGGAAAACAACGTGAATTATTTTTTTTTTCATTGACTGGTCTCTCAGCTCAGTTGGTAGTAGCTCTGCCTTCTGTACCGTAGGTCGTGGGTTTGATCACCGTGAACAAATATTTGTGTGGAGAATACAGATGTTTTTCCTCGGTCTGGGTGTTTTGTTGTATTCCAAGTATGGATTTACAAAAAAAAATAATTCAAGTATTATATCAGCTATCTGGGTTCCATCGTACAAACTCTGCTTAGTTTGGGGCTAGGTGGTGCTTTATGAATTAACCATAATATTTATTTATTATTATGGAGTAGTTTAAATGTTTCTCCCAATGTGTAGGGCGGTGCTTGTGGACCAGTGCGTGAGATAAATCGCTTTGATTTATCATCATCATAATATCAGTTCCCGAAGTCGGAGTTTTGCTACCACATTACGTCTACGAAATGTTGTTTCGTTTTGCCTAGTTTCTCTCTTTTGTATGGAGACAAGATGAGACAGCAAAAATACGTGACGTACGAAACGATCTAAACGAGATGTTGTCTCATCAATTTTCCATGCAAAAGAGAGAGACACGTGCTCACACGAAAATAGCATTTGGTAGACGAAATGTGGTAGCAAAACTTCGATTCGGGTACAGTTCATGACATTTTGATATACAAGTCGCAATAGATTTTGTAATAATATTTTTTAATTGTTTTTGTTTTAACCGATTTTGAATAAAAAAGGAGGAGGCTAAATTCGGCTGTTTCTTTTTAAAACCCATTTGAAATTTATTCTTCTAATGGTTCTTTTTAGAATGGTTATACACAACTAGATTTGTTCCATAGTTCTTTAAAAAAATACTTCTAGCGATACCTATAAAAGAAGATCAGCTAAGTTGTAAAAATAAACTTTTTACATTTATCTTCAGTGGATACATGCTTTATCCAGTGACTCGGCTCGAAACTTTAATTCCTCGCTATCCTTCGAAGGCGTGACTTGCAGTAGCTGTGCGATTAGTTAGCAATATTCGACCTCCGCTGGTCGTTTGTTGTTTGTTATTTTGTTGCGTATTTAGAGACTTTTGATAAAACCAGGAATGAGGAAATCCAAAAACCAAGGTCGCTGATATTCCTCGAAGAATTAGTAAGTTGAAGTGGCAATGGGCAGGCCATATAGCTTGACAAAGCGAAAATTATTATGGAGAAAAATGGCAATGGGCATGGTGGTAATATAGCTCTAAAACTGACAATTATCGGGGAGAAAAGGTTTGGTCGTTTGTTCTTTGGTATTTTGTTGCGTATTTAGAGTGTACTTTTGGTAAAATCAGGAATGAGGAAATCCAAAAACCAAGGTCACTGATAAGCGAAGAATTATAGTAAGTTGAAGTGGCAATGGGCAGGCCATATAGCTCGACAAAGAGACATAATATTGGGGAGAAAAGGTTGGTCGTTTGTTGTTTGGTATTTTGTTGCATATTAAGTGATAAGTTTGAATAAAATCAGGAATCAGGAAATCCGTAAACCAAGGTCATAATCATACCTCGTAGAATTAGTAAGTTGAAATGGCAATAAGCAGGTAAAATAGCTCGAAAAATCGACAACTATTGGGGAGAAAAGGTTTGGTCGTTTGCTGATTGGTATTTTATTGCGTATTTAGGGATAAGTTTTGATAAAATCAGGAATGAAGAAATCTAAAAGCCAAGGTGACTGACACCTCGTAGAATAAGTAAGTTGAAGTGGCAATAGGCAGGCCATATAGCTTGAAAAACCAGCAGTCATTGGGTAAAAAAGGATAGCAAATGGTGGCTGGAAAACGAAGCATTCAAATTCAAAATTACTATAGTCAGTTGTATCATAAGGATCGAAATGAATAAACAAATTTGGTTCCACTACTGTTATCGAAACAGATAAGTTGGTTGCCCAACAGCTTTTTACATAAAATTAATGTATGCATATCACCTTAAGTGGCATATTATGTGTACGTCATATACCTCTCAAATACGCGCATAAAACAAAGAGATATAAAATTAAAGCCCTACGTTTAACGACATTCGACGTACTTAACGCAGAACAATAAAATCTACATGACGAACGTCTATAAAACGCTTAAAATATCTGCTTTTAACCGGCGTAAACCAGTATAAACCGGTTAATTGAGCTGTTCGGGCCGCAGTGAGCGTGAAGAGTGATTTTTTGGATTGGGGAATACAATTCCGGAATTGAGCATTGAATTTTTTGTTACTGTGTTGGTACACAAGGACACGCAGCAGACTTTACACTGGTAGCTCTTATGTCGTTGCAGTAAGCGTCATTTTTCTTTGTTTTTAGGTAACTTGAGCTGTATCCTGCTGTACCTACGGTTTCATTTCAATTTGCATCGTTATGTTATTTATCTACACTAATATTATAAAGAGAAAAGATTTGTACCTATTTTTGTATGTTTGTATGTTTGTAATGAATAGGCTCAAAAAGTACTGGGCCGATTAAAAAAATTATTTCACCAATAGAATGCTACATTCTTTCAATTTGACATAAGCTACATTTCATTTTGAAAAAAATTAGGGATCCTTGGTAAAATTTTAACAATGTAACCGAAGGTGTAGAAAAATGAGTCTTAAAATGTCTTTCGTCGAATGCGCTGCCGAAACTATTAGCGATAGAACAAAATAATGTACAACAATATTGTCTACCCCGTGCGAAGCCGGGACGGGCTGCTGGTATGTAATATAGAGGGTCTGCTATAGTCACCACGCTCAGCAGGTAAATTGGTGCCCCCCTCCTCCACACCTCCCTAGGTTTGGGAGAGGTATGTTCTTTGTCCAGCAGTGGGCTTATCCAGACTGATGACGATTTTGATGATCTATAAATAATAATAATAAATATTAAGTACCATCCACGCAACACTATCTAAAGTTTTTTTTTGTAATTACATATTTAGAATACAATACAACACCTAGACAGAGAACAAAAATCTGCGTTTACAACACAAATATTCTTGGTGGGGATCAAACACAAAGCCTCCAGCGCAGAAAGCAGAGCTACTACCAACTGAGCTAGGAGGGCTGTTGCGGTATCCTAAGTGCAACTGAAAGCTAAATAAAAGCACAATTGTTTTAAATATGATTTAATTTGGAACAACACGTCTCTCTAGTAGGGGCCACAGACTGACGGGCACTAACGGTTCGATACCCAAAGCTTTTTATCAGCTTACCCTCGTTTCTTCGCAAAGCTTTCGATTTTGTAAAATAGCGTAAGATGCTAAGCAAAAACAAGCAATTCCTTAAAGTAGTCTTAAAAGTTAAACGTGTTTTTGCTTAAAAATAAAATAGCGAAGCTTTCCTGTTGGTTTAGTTTTAAACGTAGTGTTTTGCTATACAGGGCGAATCACGGATATGACTTATGGAGGGCAAGTACTTTGAATATTGTAGATGGAACATTATTATACTAAAAGAAGACATTATTTGATTAAAAAAAACGATTTAAACTGCATTCATACTTAATTTTTTCTCATTTTGAGCATTTGATAAATAATTAACTGATACTTTTGTATTAAAAATGTTCAAATTACTAACATACCTTTACCTTTTGTAAAGGTGTGTTTATTATGTTTTTTTTTTTACTAGTTATATCTTTTGTTTCTGACATTATGTTATTCAGCATCATTTGTTTGGGCCTACTTTTTCTTTTATACTCATCCAAATTCATATCTAGCACTTTTCTCGTTACATGACATTCTTCCCTTTACACACACAGTCTATCACAACACTATCTAGCCCCAACCTGAGCAGAGCTTGTACTATGGGCACCAGATAGCTGATATAATACTTAAATCCTTTTTTTTTTAATACATAGAATACAATATACCACCCAGACAGAAAACAAACATCTATTTTAACCACACAAATATTTGTTCTCGGTGAAGATCGAACCCACGACCTACGGCGCAGAAGGCAGAGCTACTGCCTACTGAGCTGAGAGGTTAGTTTATTTCATCTAAATGATTTACCGATATCGTCTCGTGCTACCGAAACTAGGTTCAGTACGAAAGTTTGGCAGTAGAATAGGCATATTATCTTAGTTATTGCTTTATTGGATAGAGAGTCTATCGCAAATCATTGAGAATTGGGCGTTTTGATGCCAGCGGTAAATCAACTCTGGCATCAGTTTCAATCAAATAGTAGCATTTAGTAAGTAGGTAGGTACGGTTATTAGCTGGGTGGTTGTGTAATTCTGTTGCAATCAAAAGTTTGATACTAAGAAAGAATAGCATTTTTTTGAGCACTATATATCTGTTGCCATACTAAAATTACAAATCAAAGTTCTTATTCTCTAAAAAATAAATAAAATAAAAAAAATAAAAAAGCCTTTATTTCTAATAAGTTAAACACTATTTTAAAAAACTATCTTCTCTTCTTTCTTAATAACTAACTATCAATACACTTCTTACTTACTAATTTATACTTTAAGTTTAACATATAAGTCGCCTTAGCGGCGTAGGCCTCCCCTTAATCACTCAATTTTGTGACGTTTTACTTCTATGCTCAATCTTCTTCTTGTTTTCTTTTCTTTTGGTGTTCGTTGTTTCCTTTTTGTTTATAACATCTGTGTTTAATCTTGTTTGTGTGTTCTTATTTGTTTATTTTGGTTGATGTAGGTAGATAGGTAGGTACTTATTATTATTTTTTTCTTTAAGTAAATCTTTTTTTAAATCCGTATTTGTTTTTGGTTTTATTTTTATATTATTTGGGGGGTTTTGGTCTATCTCTTCCACGGTGACCGGCCGGCTTGGAAGAAGGGGAGGGACGTCACTTAGTTTTTGGTTTTCTTGGCTATTCTCTATCTCATGTTTATTACGTTAACATTCAGTCTTGTTGCAATCGTTCCTTTGATTGCAATCGTTGCTGTCATGTCGTAGAAGATATCTCTCTTCTTCTTTGCTCGCTCTAAGACCTCTTAGTTCGTAACTTTTTCCGTAACTAATTTTCTCCATTCTCCACCAGAATTGTACTCTCAAATAAATCAAATAAAGATACGAATTTCGTCTGTATCGATTAGATGAAGATAAAATGCGACCTCGGTCCTCAGTCGTGTCGAATTTATCACAAATCTAGGTTAATTCAATAAATTACCTAATTCAAGTTCATAATGGTCTACACCGCTTCAGTGGCCGCACCCCTGAATATTTATGGTTAGAAGTATCTAAGTACCGCAATTTGCAAGATATTAATCCGAATAGATTAAAGAAAGCCTTTAGGGGCGCTGTCGACTGAAGTGGTAGCAAACATACCAGAATAAATAGCTCTTATTCATTCAAAACCTGGAAGAGATCGCTATTAGGATAGTATTATCTTATCTGTGCTATTAGTGATACGACCGCTCATTACGTCTTAAGTTTTTAAAAAAAAATCTTGTTTTATATTTTGAGGCGTGTCAGGATCGTAGCAAGTGGAAATCCGTGATCTTTGCCTACCCCCATGGGAATAAGGCGTGATTTTATGTATGTATGTATGTATGTTATTTTTTGTAACCTTTCATTTTGGTGTAGGTACATTAATGTATCTAATGTATTTATTTTATTAATGTATTTTATGTATTTTATGTATTAATATATGTATTTAATGTACCTACACCAAGGTCGGTTATAACGATAAGCAGTGTGGATATTTATATCCACACTGCTTATCGTTATAACCGACCTTAAATACAAAAGAAGGAATTTATCAATTCAGTTTTTGTATTTGTTTTTTAATGTTTGATATCGCATTACTTCGTCATTTATGAACCTATTTGATTTTTTATATATTTGAAAGGTGATACGTCCAGATTGGTCTCTTATAAATAATAGTTTTTTAAACTTCACTTGTATGTAAGTAGTTCCCATCTTGTTCATATATTATAACCTATCTGAAAATGAATTGTGCTTTAGTGGACGGTGTTCTTTAGATGATATTGCTCTTCTCACTTCATTTTATATCGCAGTGTTCCAAGTATACCTTAAATGAGTTTTGGGTTTCGTCTGTAAAAAGATTTGTCTTCAAGTAAAAATTATTTGTCACTTTCTTTGAATTTTTCTTTTAGGATATTTCAAGTGTCCAATGCCAGAGCTCTACATCGGTGAAGGAAAACATCGTTAGGAAACCAGCGGGGCGATAGTGTTATTCTGTTGCTATCAATAGTTTGATACTTATCAAGGAGCAGCGATCACGTATCTTGTTTCCATCATTTTCTGACAGCTATGTATATCTGTTGCTATAGCTACTAATTTTACAAAGTGAAGTTTCTAGCTTCTATTTCATGTGTATTACGTCCACATTAAATCTTGTTGCAGTCGTTCATTGTCAAAGATAGGTTTTGTTTTTTCAATCCGTTGTTTTTGCAATCAGAATTCAAAATCATGTCGAAATTGACAAATGCGACAAGATTTTGATTGCAACAAAAGATACGCCTCCTTACAGTTTTATTCTAATAGCAGTGGCAATAATTTTACAGCCTGTCTAAGCTAATCTTAGAACTAAGTGACGGCAGTTATAAGACGGGGAAGTAAACAAACAGAAAGACGGTGACTGCATTTTAGCAAATGCGCCTATTAGCTGCGAATGGCTATACAAGCCTGTCATCTGGCTTTCACCCTGTACTTTCTTGGTGCAGCCTCGCCAATTTGCGTCTAGCACGACTATTGTCTTACGACTGCATAGGAGTGCTCATAGTGATGGGGTGAAATGCTGTGAAAAATACTATCGATAAAAAAAATCGGTTGTCTGTAAAGTCGGTTTACTGACGATAGTTGAACGTGACAATGTCTTACAGCTGTCCACGCGGACGCATCGCTCACTCAAGTAGGAGAGAGACAAATGCCGAACGCTGCCGAACGCGGAGGCTGATTGTGCCTTTTTGTCGCTTGTTCCGCGCTCTCGCTTGCACTTCAAGCCTTAAATGGAACGCCTCAGAGCGAGGTGACGCCGCATGAGTCATGTTTTTTCATGCGTGCAGCCGGCTCAATCGAATTATAAGACGTTATCACGTCAAAAATATTTTTGTTATTATAAATGAGTGAAAGAAAGAATTGGATGGCTGGTTTACTGAAACTACTCCTTTTTCGCGGTCCTTTTTGCCACGCACAAGTAAGTTGTGGAATGAACTGCCTTCTGCGGTTTTCTCTCGGAGCTTCGACATGGGGTCCTTCAAAAGGCGAGTCTATCAGTTCTTAAAAGGCCGGCAGCGCATCAGCACCACCTCTGGTGTTGCAGGCGTCTATGGGCGACGGTGACTACTTTCCATCAGGTGACCCTTCTGCTCGACAGCCAGCTATGGCATAAAAAAATTTACAGGTGTCATGGCTTAGTTGGCAGTAACCCTGCCCTCTGCGTCATAGGTCGTGGGTTCGATCCGAGAACAAAATGTTTGTGTGGTGAACATAGATGTTTGTTATATGGTGTTCTGAGTATTTATTTATAAAAAAAGTATCTAAAAAGAAGTCTGATGGTTCCCAGATTACAAGCTCTGCTTAATTTGGGGTTAGATGGTGTTGTGTGGATTGTTCACAGCATATTTTGATTAAATTTTTAGAATAGATTTAAATTCAGTTTTTTTTTATTTCCTGTTGTTTCCACACCAGGTATTTTACTTCATTTGATTGCGAGCGAAGCCTTACACAGCAATTTTGTTTTAAATTGCATACAAAAAAGAAAAACATGCTGTAAATAAATTGGAAGAATACCAGTTATTCGCTATTTTATTTGAGCGCAACTGTTTTTTATTAATAAGTACATTGAAACGAGAGTTAAGGCATTTTAATATAAATTTCTTTCATGCCTTTAGTTATTTCAATAAGGGTTGATTTCTTCATCTACGGGATAATGTATTCGTCAAATAAAAAACTGTCAGACCTTGTTTTGACAAGCTTTAAGGGGGCTTTAAATGTGTAAAATGTTCAAAATGCGATTGGTGTTTATTTTATTTGAGTTAAGTAATTTAAAATAAAAACTAAAACTAAAATTTGCTTAAATTAGTAATAATTTTGGTATTACGTTTAGATGAAAATTCGCCCTCCGCCGGCCTCTTAAAAGAAGATGGATATGTTTTTAAATGACGAATACATTTTCCTAAATATAGATGGAAAAAAAATCCAATAACGAATACAATTATTACTATTAGACCAAATC
This sequence comes from Thera obeliscata, assembly GCA_947578465.1. Lineage (NCBI taxonomy): Eukaryota > Metazoa > Arthropoda > Insecta > Lepidoptera > Geometridae > Thera > Thera obeliscata. The sequence goes on along the minus strand of OX387923.1, from coordinate 5,816,478 downwards.
ATCCTATTGTTATTAGTAATGTTTATTGTTATTGTTGCAAAGGAGACACAATAATCAAAAGTACTTTTGAAACGTTACGTAAACCGCAATTTACCTTTCATTAATTCAACTCAAATATAAAAAAAAATAACGAACTAGTAGAACTTTATATTATGTTACTTGCTACTACGGAACCCTTCATGGGCGAGTCTGACTCGCACTTGGCCGCTTTCTTATTTTTTAATTACGTCTGAAGCAATTTTAAAGACGCATTCACGTCAAAATAGCTTATGCTACCATGCCTATTTCTGTCGTGAAGCAGCATTGCTGTGTCGGTTTGAAGGGTGTGGGCGCCGGTCAAATTACTGGCACGTGAGGCCGAACATCTATATGCCTCAAGCTGATAGACACAGGGCTATGGCAGTGACAGACGTGACGAATAAGGGTTCCGTTTTTGCCATAAAAAAAATACAAAATAACTTTATTGACATAAACATGGAACAGTAGGTATACATGATTGAATCCATAGGTTCCCGAACTAGTAAAAAGTATGTTTCAGGAACCAGTGGCTTCTCCCTTAATTTTACAGAAATTATGTCAGAGATAAAAAAAAATTGATATACTTAGGAAAAAAAAACAGCAATAATAATAATGAGAAAAAAAACACACGTTTCATTATTAATGATGGCAACGTTCTTGATATTTAAGTTTTGCCATTTGGCTACGGAACCCTAAAAAATATATATCGCGTCTTAAAACAATCGACATCGATAAAAGTATTAGTTAAGTACCCCATTACTATAACATGGCGTGTTGAACGATACCTTAATGGCGGCCACTTGCCTCATCCCGCGTTTTATCATCGCGTCAAGCGTCATTGTGTTTTTATTTTTATTTTATTGCAAACGTGTTTGGAATATGGGGTGTTATTGCGCTTGTTGTACGCGTTATTTCATTAGGGGAACACGCGAGCTTTTGTAACTTGTTTGTTATAGTGTTCAATAAAAACACTATGACAAATTTAATAACTTTTTCTGGTTTGAGACTTTTTTCTAGTAGCTGATTGGTACATTTGGCCCACCTGATGTTAAATGGTAGAGATCGACTGTAACATCTGCTTCGCAGATTACGTGCGCTATGACCGTTAATGCACTGATCTGCGTCCATCAAAGTTGAGGTAAACAATGGCAGGCAATGCTTTGTTATAGGCGATGCCACTTAACATCAGGTGGGCCCTATGCTTGTTCATCAGCTAATTGTGTAGAAAAAATAGGTGCCGGGGAAAATACAGGCTCAACACTTGTACGTGCATCATAGGGCACGTTTCTAGCGAGCTCGACCTGCGAGTCAATGTTTTTTAACACTTTTAACTAATGACCACTTAACATCAGTAAGTTGTAATTATGTTGCTATCAAAAGTTTGATACTAACGAATAAATTATACTAACAACGAGCAGCGATCACGTATCGAGTTGCCATCATTTTTCGAACGCTATTTATCTGTTGCCATGCTAGTTTTAAAACGTGAAGTTCTTATTCGCTATTTCATGTTCGTCTACGTTACATCTTGTTACAATCGTTTATTGTCAAAAATGGCTTTTGTTTCAATACATTTTTGTTGCAATCGATGTTCAAAATCATGTCAAAATTGACAAATGCAACAAGGTTTTGATTGCAACAAAAATACGACCACCCCGCCTACAAATAAACATAAAAAACTTCGAATCTTCGTAAGTTTTTAAAGCTAAATCGAAGACACAGTCTGCAGTAACTTTAAGACGACTTTACGGGTCAAGCTATATATAGCTGCGTATTTCAGCAGTAGTCTTACCACAAGCTCTGTCTGGCTCTGTCTCTGGCTCTTATTTTGAGTCTGTGTGAGTGTTGACTATCCGCGACCTTCCGATCCGAAGGTCGTGGGTTCAAATCCAGTCGTGTAAGAATGAGTTTTTCTGTCGAAAAATGTATGTGCACTATGCCAGTACTCTCAAAACAGTGAAGGAAAACATCGTGAGGAAACCGGCATGTCGTAGAATCTAAAAAAGTTCGAGCAACACGTGTCAAAGGTCACGCAAAAAGGGCCCGCCAGCGGCCTACTTGCGGAAAAACCTGCCCGCATATCAAGTGCGGATGATAAAAATTTGCCGAAATTTGCCGAGTGTTGACTAAATAAATCCTACGTCGAAACGTCACACACACAGTTATAATACACTGGCGAGCACTCACACAGACTTAAAACCAGAGCTGAGAAAATGCCACCAACCATCTAGAAGCCCAATTGCTTTGATATTGAGTCACATATTAACAGTAAATCAATTGCGCCTTTCACCACACTTGGTTCGTAAGAACTAGTGGTACACAAGGATACGCATCAGACTATACACTGCTAGCTCTTATATCCTTGCTGTAAGCGTCATTATTCTTTGTTTTTAGGTAACTTGAGGTGTATCCCACTGTACGATAAGAAGAAGAAGAAAACTTCACTTCAAGGAGCACTCACACAGACTCAAAACCAAAGCCAGAGACAGAGCCAGACAGAGCTTGTGGTAGGCCTACAGGTTAAAGCCTTGTCAAGCTTGAGGATAGAGGTTTGGCTATCTCCCAATTCTCGGAATAAGTCTGTTCTATTTACTTACATGTCAGTGATTTGAATGATATCCAATATTTTTTCACTTGATCCATGCTGATAACTGGCGACAGATAACCAGTGATCTAAGAAGAATTTACTCAGAGATAACTAGTTATTTCTGAGGAAAAGTTATTTTTATACAAATTAGATGAGTTTAAATTTGAAAACTAAGCAGAATTTTGCCGTTGGACGTTAGGTATGCTTTCTTAGTATATTTAAATAAAAAAAAGTTTGTGCCCCCGTCATACAGTAATTTTTTTGTGAAAGGTTTTTTATTTTTTTATGATGAAGAGCAAGAATATGATGAATTCTTTTCAGTTTCACTTTTCATTTTCATTTCAAACTAGCTGATCTTATATGGCAGCACTGGTATATAGTTCAACCCTAACTCGCCCGGGAAAAGCAATGTACTGGCAAGTTTTTCCGATAGTGAATTAGTGACATACCGTACCGTTGCAATCGCTGGAAAGTATTAGAAATTATTGAATTTGAAAGAAAAGCCACGTTCTTCTTGTTAGTATATTTTTTTAAACAACTTATTCATGGAACAAACATATGGCTCACCTGATGTTAAGTGGCAACCATCGCCTATAAAAAAGCGTTGTTTCGTAGGTCACGTTCGTCTGAAATGTGCCCTACGATGCTCTGCGTCCATCAACTTGCGGCATACAGATGTTCTGCCTCACGTGCCCGTAATTTCCCCGGCACCCTCACCCTTCAAACCGAAACACAGCAATGCTGCTTCACGGCAGAAATAGGCATGGTGGTAGTACTTCCCCGGACGAGCCACACACAAATAGTTCTATATTATACTACTGTCAGTATTTAGTACTTACTTACTAGCAGTTGGTGCCCGAGCTTCGCTCGGTATTTTTTTTTTGGTAAACTGTTGTTGTGAATTATATTTAAATACGAATTACTTACATACTGATTAAATATTAATATTTTTCGGTCTTACCGACATAATAATAAACTCCACTACTCGTCAATAGATGGCGTTCTCTGTCCCACTAACTCATGACTTAATCAGCAGATGGCGCTAGGAGTTATAATTTTATGATAAAGTTGATTATTTACTTTACAATTAAGGGGACATTTTCTAAAAGTGAATCCTAGCTAGATCGTTTTATCGTCCCCGAAAACCCCTGTATACTTAATTTCATGAAAATCGTTGGCTCAGTTTACGAGATCCTAAATATATATATATATCCTACACATAAATATTCTCCTATGTGAACCTATTACATAGGAGAAGCCACTGGCTCCTAAAACACAGTTTTTTAACTAGTTCGGGAGACTATGGGTTCAAAAAAGATTTGTGAAACCTATTTATTAAGTCAATAAACATTACTTTACTTACTTTACTTTATATATACAAGATTTTCTCGTTTAAAGGTATAAGATATATTTTATTTATCCTTCATAATATAAGACTTAATTATAGGACTTAGGTCTAGAAAACCAGTTCTTAAGTGCTAACATTGTGAAAGACTGGTTTATAGGTTCGTAAGAATCTGTATCACTCACTATTTCTTGCTAATTCTTCTTGTCGTTTAACTAATTTTTCGACCCAGTAGTATCTAAGCTAGTTATGGCTACTGTACGGATTAGAGGTTCATTCTGTGCTTTTATCAAATAACTATTTTTTTGTTACACTTCGGCCATAGTATGACAACAACAGGAAAATAAGGTTTTACTGATCCATAAAGCAGCTTACACACGAGCACAGTGAAAAGTCATGGGTCAAGAGCCAGTCATGATTATACCATACTAATAAGACTGGTCCAGACTAATAGGGTGATTGCGTATCTTTTGGTGCAATCAAAACTTAGTCGCATCCGTGTGTTTTGACTTTATTAATATTATAGCTTCGATTGCAATAAAAATTTGAGTGACAGACTGGCCATTCAGCTCAGTTGGTAGTGTAGTATTAGTGTTATATAAATATATTAATATATATATATATATATGTATATATACACAATCCACACAACACAATCTAGCCCCAAACAAAGCAGAGCTTGTACTATGGGAACCAGATAGGTGATATAATACTTTTTTTTTTTTTTTAAGATTTACTTAGAATATAATATAACACCCAGACAGAACAAACATCTGCGTTCGCCACACAAATATTTGTTCTCGGTGGGGATCGAACCACGACCTATGGCTCAGAAGGCAGAGCTACTACCAACTGAGCTGAGAGGCCATTCAGTATTATATTGAACTATGGGCACCAGATTGCTGATATAATACATTATATATTTTGTAAATGTAAATACATTCTTAGAATACAATATAACACCCAGACAGAGAACAAACATCTGCATTCACCACACAGACAGGTGGGAATTGAACCCACGACCTACGGCGCTGAAGGCAAAGCTACTACCAACAGCTGAGAGGCCAGTCAGTCAAATATCATCATCATCATCATCCTATAGTCCACTGCTGGACGTAGGCCACTCCCAAGACGCGCCACTGAGCCCAGTCTTCGGCTCTTCTCCAGTGCTTACCAGCTACATTTTTTACAACAAAGTATCTAAATATGTTGCAAGTGCTCACAAGAAAACAAGTTTCTTAAAACTTTGCAGGCATCAATATGGGAGGTAAAACAGTGTGTTATACGCTTAAATCTCAACAGCCATCCATCTATCCATAGTGTGGACTACTCTAACACATCACTATCACTGCAAATAGAAAAAGATAACAGGATAGTGGCATTGACGTCTTAATGGAATTCCGTTCGAAGCTTTGTCCTGTACTCAGTGTCTACTGTTATCTTAACACAGTATTAGTAAGGTTTTTACAGTAGTAGAATCGTTTGCCCGTATGCCAGCTATTGCATAAAAAAATCGGTTGCCTGTAAAGTCGGTTTACTGACGATAGTTGAACCTGACAACGTCATAAGAAAATACACAGATGTTAGACGCTGCCGAACGCGGAAGCCGATTGTGCCTCTTTATCACTCGTTCCGCGCTCTCGCTTGCACTTCAAGTCTTAAATGGAACGCCTTAGAGCGAGGTAACGCTGCTTGAGTCATGTTTTTTCGGTTTGAATTGTGGTTTGATTGCTGTGTTTCAGTTTGAAGGGTGTGAGTGCTGGTGAAATTACTGGCACGTGAGGCTTACCAATGATATGCCTCAAGTTGACGGACGCAGGGCAGACACAGGGCTCTGTCTCTCTCCGGGCATAGGGATTTCAAAAACCCGTTGTCGTGTAGGTTATGTATGGTTATGTATTTTGGGATACTTGGTCGTCAGTGTCAATCTTCATTATGTGTTTAAGTAACTAGTGCAATTGGCGAGATAACCATTACAAATTATTGAGTGAGTATTGACTCAATGAGTGAGTCAAAGAGTGAGTCAATTAGTGAGTCAAAGAGTGAGTCAATTGGTGAGTCAATTAGTGAGTCAATGAGTGAGTAAATAGTGAGTCAATGAGTGAGTTAATGAGTCAGTCAATGAGTGAGTCAATGAGAGAGTCAATGAGTGAGTCAATGAAGCAGCATTGCTGTGTTTCGGTTTGAAGGGTGTGCGTGCCGGTTCAATTACTGGCACGTGAGGCTTACCAATGATATGCCTCAAGTTGATGGACGCAGTTGATGGAGTGAGTCAATGAGTGAGTCAATGACTGAGTCAATGATTGAGTCAATGACTGAGTCAATGTTTGTGTCAATGAGTGAGTCAATGAGTGAGTCAATGAGTGAGTCAATTAGTGAGCAATGTGTGAGTCACTAAGAGAGTGAGTGAACTTCAGGAGAGGGAAAAAAGATGATGAAAATATCTGTCAATAGTATCACTACTGCTTTCCAGCTGTACTATTCGGTGCCCATTGTATTTTACATTGTTCGTATGTTTGTGAACGCTTGCATGGCAATTCTTCGTGATTTCTCATCCGGGATTTAGCCTGCCTTTGGACTAGAGTTATGTAATGTTGGTGTTACTATAACTTACCAGCAATAGCTCATTGAAATGTGCATAGTTTTACTAAAACAAAGGGAATATTATAGACTTATTCTTTGTACTATCAAAAAATCTGTGATACTATCAAAAATACTATCACAGATTGTATTTTCATCATTCTTCACTCAAATAAATACCCAAAGAATACAGTCAATTTTTTCAAAATAATTACACAACAGCGATAGCAAGTAATTTGTTTATTTTTTTATTAAAAAAAAGCATGAAACACATCAGAACAAAAACACACCGCAATCAATTGGAAATGTTTCAACAAAAGTGATTCTATAACTCCTTATAACTACGGTTTTCAAGATAATTATTAAAAAATACACTAAAAAAATTTAGGTTAAGAAAATAATATAGTATTTTACTATGCTACGCAGTGCTACGAAATACGTAGCAAGGGTGCTACGCGCTGCTACAGAGTGTACAGTTACGAAAAAAACTTGATAAGTTAAAGCCGCTTAGCTCTGCTCTAAAATCAAAACTAATTAAAAACTCAACAGTAATGTTTATTCATTGTTCCGACTAAACACAGGAAATTTTAAAATTCAAAAGTTAAGTCAGAAATTAAAAAAAGCGAGACCGCAATGCGAAAAGGCATTTTGATAAGAAAAAATATTTCATATCCAGTGCCTTTAGACGTTTCTACATTTTACCAAAAAAATAAAGATGCATTGGAAACAAACTGAAGTTAAGTTATATCTGAGGAATTTAAGTAGGTACGTAACAATTATATTATACAATTATTTATTTTCTATAAACTTAATTTCTAATACATTGTCATAGGTTTGGGACCCTCTTTTAAGTATAGAAATACCTGTGTAACAGTTTTGAGTTTTACAAGTGCCAGTTATAATATTTAAATCTTCCATTCATGCATTCACAAAAAAACTGTTTATATAAGATATCTCCACGGATCTCGGATTAATTTTGCAAATGAGGCTCGCTTCATGAATATGCAGCCAGCTCCTCGGCTGAAAAAGTTGTTTTAAAGCGGGCTTTATTAAAACGTCTCCTGAAATCCAGGAAAAGCCTTGACCTCCATAAAGACGGTTAATATGAAGAACTTAATGGCTTAAGGATTTGATTAACAAAATAAAGGTTTCGGTATAAATGCATTCTTAACCATCTTACCCACAACTAAGTTTTTTAATTTATTTATCATCTTTGATAATTTATTTTATTTTAATTTAATTTTAATTGTGTGTTATTTTATTGTGTACCTGCAATAAGGATTTGTATAATCTGAAATAAATAAATTTATATTAATAATAAGAAAACCTTGTACTTGGGTACAGAACATATAAAACGGACACTGTGGCCCTCACCAGTAGGGGCTTTATAGTATCTCACCGCCATTTCAAATGTTCACCTTAATCTGTTTAAATATCGTTCTGTACACGCGAGTGTACAGAACGATATTTGTGTAGTGTCTGTGTGGGTCTCCCACACAGACACTACACAAATATCGTCACAAATATCGGCTTGTGTACAAAATGACATTTGTGTAGTGTAAGAACCACACACAGATGTGCGTGTACAAAATGACATTTGTGTAGTGTAAGAACCGGACACAGACGCGCGTGTACAAAACTACATATTTTGTGTAATATCTGTGTAATAAGTACATAGAACGCGCCTTCTATATGACTTTTGGTCGAGTGTCCGAGGTGTACTGTAGGAACTAGATAGCCGAGTGAGTGAGAAGTACTTTAAGTATTCTTTAAATTCTACTCTTTGAAAACAAACCGAGACTTTAGTGTTAGAATAGCATAGTAGCCTTCACAACTCAATTGAGGTTATTAACTTTGACTTTGAAGTCTGATCCAAGGGATCTCGTACCTTTTAACATAGGTGGTGATCAGTTTTTCACTTCAACTTTAAGGCTTTAATCAAGCCTTTTAAAGCTCACGAAGTTGAAGATTAATTTGCAATTTTAAATCTTCCTTGAGCTTAGATTTTCAAAAAAGCGGCCACTACCATAATAAGGTTTTACAAAAGCGGTGGCAAACACAAAGAAAAAACTCAGGATAAATGTTCTTTCATCAAAGTCATGAAAAAAGTATAATATTGGAAAATTAGTAAAAGAACCAGTTTAAGCATGAGTCAGTTTTTTTTCAACATTCACAAACTTTATCATTTAGACCAAGATATAATTATTCAAAATCCAAAAATGCGGTTATAACTTTATAAAGATCCTTACGCATCAACCAAAAAGGTCCTTAAACTTTATCCCTTAACTTTCCATTCCCAAATCCACCCGCAATTTAAATTAATAGCAGCAGAAAATGCGTCGTCCATTTATAAAACGGCGGAAAGGACAGTAAGGATCGTTAAAGAATCTCTTTAAGAGGCTGAGAGCTTGCAATAGCAACCAACATCTTTTATAAATCAGAATTGATGCAAGCGCACGGAAACGAACACACAATTCCAAGATGTGTTCCAAATTCAAAATTATCTAGCATTAAATACATTCGTAGAGAATTAGGTTTTCAGAAGATACATAGCTTTTTCATTTTGATTGTTTTTCTGGTGTTATTTTGAGTTCTCTTGTGTAATTTAGGTGGTATTGAAAGGCCTGCGCACACCTAGGTCGCTGGCGATGGCGATCAATGAAACGCTGTCAGATTTAACTATTAACATTACTTGAGGTCTTAGCTCAAAGTGTGAGCAGTTGGAATGAAAGTGTATTATGTGATATCCTGAATTGATCGAAAATGTTTCTGACAGGTTTGAAAAAAACGCCCATATTTTTTTTTCCAAATCCAATTAGGGCCAACTACCCTTATATATAATTTAGGGTTTATTGACTGACTTGACTAAAAAACATTATTTTTTATGTAATATATCCTCACTCGACATTGGCAAAAAAGTTCTGCCTTACCAGTGCTTATAAATTTATTGAAATAACTACGTTTACCATTCCACTCCGTCGCGTTATCTTACAAACCTAAAACAAATTACTATGCAAAGGTATTCTTAAAGAAAGTCCCTAATGCAAACTCCGGATGCAAGGCGGATATGAAATTTAAATGAGAGTTGCTCAGGTAAGTATCTGGCACTCTAATTTACCGCTAGTTGGGGCACAAAGAGCCTTCACAGCTCAGTTTGTATCAGCTCTGCCTTTTGTGCTGTATTAGTACAAGCTAATGCTTATTTTGGTACTTCTTCTTCTTACCGTGTCACTGATTCTTTCGAACCAAGCGTGGTGAAAGGATTCTAAGTGCGCCTCAACGAGGCTCCTTTCGTGCACTTGACACATATTTTCGAACTAGATAGTGTTATGTGATAAAAAAAAACTGAAAGCATGTACAGAGGGATACAGCTCAAATTACATAAAAGAGAGAGAAAGAGAAAAATGACGCTTACCACAAGGACATAAGAGCAAGCGGTCAGTCTAATCGTATGTCAAATAACTTGCCAGAAAAAGAGGTGCTTGAACGCTAGTCAACTCTAACATTCGTATCAAAGAGAATGTAATAATTTGTTAACTTTGATTAGTTAACACGACAATCACAATGACATGTCATGTCAATTTGACATGACAATCAAGATTTGAATTTTCTGTCAAGGTACTGTCAAGGTACTGTCAAATGGCATGTCAAGTAATTGTGTTTGGTGTGATTGGTCTTTCTAAAACTACGTTTGGCACCGGACCGATTCCGCGGATTATTTACTAATCGACAGATTCATATTTGTCAAATTTTGCAAGCAGAATTTTGAGCTAAACCACTGTTAAGTTTTTGATCGGTCAATTAGTACTCTTTAAAAGCAGCCTTATCTAAACTAGTAGATTAATTAGTTGATCGAAGATTTACAGTCCTGTTAGTTGATCAGGCTTTCGGAAACCGACCATTATAGTCCTGTTCAAATGTAGACAATTCTACAAGCATCTAACAACGGCTTCCCGCGAGTATCTGAGTAGCTAATGTGAAAGTCTGAGTAGTTTGAGTCAGCTAATGTAAAATTCTATGTTGATTCGAATCTCCCGCCGACAGTCTAGAGCGTGTTTCTAAAATAGCGGTGCTGAGAATGACGGTTGTAGTCGCGTTTACTGTCTATGTGTGTGTTGGTAGTTTGTGTATCTATCATTGTGTTCGCGCGAACGGCTGGATCAATTTGGCTGAAAATAGGTTGGTAGCCTTGAATCAGAAGACGTTCATAAGATCCCGAAAAAGTAACGGGAACGGGGTAAGCGAACCCGTGGGCAGCCTCTAGTACTGTCTAGAAGAAAGACGTAAGTGATTGCAAAAACATGCAACACACAACCTAAACCTAGACGCGCCAACAGGAAAATTTTGAGGTTTTTTCTTATTTCGAAAAGTGTTGGTATAAAAGGAAGGACTTTTAAAAATTCAACTCAAAGCGTGCAGAAGAGAACAGAGAGAGAGAGGTTGAAGTTTGTATGAATAAAGCTTAGGTGTAGTGTCTTTTTTAAATATTTTTCATTTAGCAATATCTAAAATATAATAACTCTATAACGTATTTTTGCCTATTTCTTACGGTGTCCGTCATATTATATCTGCCGCCGTTTTTCAAGAGTCCATACCTTTAGGGAACTCCGTTCGAATTCACAAACTAGTTCGAATTAATTCTCGTTTGAATTATGTATTTTTAAAATGAGTGTTGAGGCTTGTCTCAAGTTTCCAAGTTTTGTTGAGAAATTGAGGTTTTTGTACCACTTTTTGTGACAACAGTCCGCTTTGAAATGCTTTCTTTGAACTTTTCCATTCGTCTGTACTTTTATGCTCGTTTATTTTCTTTAGTCATAGTGCACTTGTGGCTTAGTGGTAGCGGCTTCGCCTTCCGATCCTTAGGGTCGTGGGTTCAAATACAGTCTTGTACCAATGAGATAGTGTCGTGCGAATTGTCCACAATATTTATTCATTTTATGAAAACATGAAATTTAAGTACAATTTTTTAATACACCTAGCTGATGGAACATGCATATGGCCCACCTGATGTTAAGTGGTAACCATCGCATATACATTGCTTCGTAGGTCAAGCACGTCAAGAACTTGCCCTATGTCCATCAGATGTCTAGCCTCACGTGCCAGTAATTTCACCGGCACCTAAATTATGAACGAGTAACTTCGATTGTATTTTCAGCGAAAAACCTGATTATTTTCCACCGATCCCCGCTAGGAAACACTCCAAACTTTAACTATAAAAACTATGACTATACTATAACTTTTATAGCGCACTCGATAGGTAAATACTGAATACGGTTCGGTTAAATTGTTCTATACGAAAGTTTTTATATAAACGACCCTCTATGCAATTTGTTCGTGTTGTTTCCTTGGGTCTCTTTCGGGACATAGTGTAGGAACATAAGAGATACAAGTTAAAATGCTGCGTATTTATACGCTGATAAAGCTTTGCACACATGTAAGCGTTCTGTGGTAGCGATCAATGAAACAATGTCAAAATATATCACTGTCATATTTGACAGCGTTTCACTGATCGCCACTGCTTAGACGTGCGCTTAAATCTTGACTGATCCTTTTTGTCTATCAGACTGACCTCTCAGCTTAGTTGCCTTCTGCGCCGTAGGTCGTGGGTTCGATCCCCAGCACACAAAAATTTGTGTGGTGAACACCAAGATATGGTCTCTGTCGGAGTGTTATATTTTTTTTCATTTGCCATTATAGGAGTGACACAGTGACTAACGAAACTCTCATAAAAAAAAACTAAAAAGATGATCAAACATAATACTTACATATTGGGTACATAAAGCTTAGACACATTTATGAAGATGTAAATACATACTCGACAAGAAAATGCTCTAGAAAATGCCAGATCATACTTCCAAGCCTGGAAAGCTCGTTTCAAGATTTAGTTCTTTTGTAGGCTACAAATTTACCCAAATCACCCCTGTATAATGGACCGCGTTAAGCCTTAATGCGTGTGGGAGTCGAGAAAAAGTATCGATGATCTGATTCTGACTGAGAATGGATTAGTAATGAGTATATCAGGGGCAGTTTGAAAGTGGCGCCAGTGACTGAAAATATGACGAGCAGTAGGTTACCGTGGTATGGGCATGTCATGCAAAAGGAAGAATGTCATGTAACGAGAAGAGTGCTAGATATTAATATGGATGAGTAGAAGTAGCAGTAGACCAAAGAAAAGATGGATGGATTGTGTGAAGAATGACATGGGCAAGAGAAGAGAGACTGCTGAAATGACGGCGCATGAGAGGAAAGTGGAGAACAGTTGGCGAAAGTCGTCGATAAGCGATTAATTACTTAGAAATTTCTTAAATTCGGCACTCCGCTTATATCTGAATTGAATACTGAAATAGTCGGCAAAGTGCGAAAGTCGGCATTCTGCTCTGAAATCCTATAATAGATAGACCGTTACCTATTAGCCGTTTTTGCCTTAACTTGGTGCGACCAAGTTGTACTTCTGTAAGTGTAGTGTTATAACACTGTGGCATGTAGGTCGCTGTCTCGAGGCACTGTCTTGACACCTACACTTTTCCAAGAAAATGTGTTTTAGTTTTAAATAAATACAGTGTTTATTGCATTGACGATAAAGTTGAATTTTCATTGAAATGCTTCAATGGTGCAGTTTTATTATGTAAAGACGTCTGTGAAGCAGCGGGCGACTAATCGGCTGAGACGTAAAAGGTAGTTCGATTCCTGTTTAGTGACATATTTGCATTATTTTCTAGCATGTTCTTTCTTATAACGTAAAACGCGACAAGCTTTGCATTGCATCAATTGCAATCTCTGGTGCTTAAATAATCACGTTTGACATGACTACTGACTGACTGGCCTTTCAGCTCAGTTGGCAGTAGCTCTGCCTTCTGCGCTGTAGGTCGTGGGTTCGATCCCCATCGAGAACAAATATTTGTGTGGTGAACACAGATGTTTGTTCACTGTCTGGGTGTTATAGTATTCTATGTAATAATTGTTCTATGTATGTGTGTTCTGTGTATTCATTAACAAAAAAAAGTATTTAAGTATTAATCAGCTATCTGGTTCCCATAGTACAAGCTCTGCTTAATTTGGGGCTAGATAGTTAAGTGTGGATTGTACGCATTATTTATTATTATTAACTCTAGTCATTGCCTTTCAAGTATTTTTTTTTCATACTCTTACTGGCCTCTCAGCTCAGTTGGCAGTAGCTCTGCCTTCTGCGCCGTAGGTCGTGGGTTTGATCTTCACCAAGAACAAGTATTTGTGTGGTGAACGCAGATGTTTATGCTCTTATAAGTTGTAACGTCTTCGTATTTTGACAAGCATGCACTCAGAAATATTTACAAATAAGTAATAACAATAAGGACATGTACATGAGCGAGCTTAACCCTAAAAAGAGTTTTCTTCCAGCAAACCTTTGGGTGGATATATTATTTATTTTATGTGACTGATTTTATCTGAGATTGAAAAACTAGCCCTTAAATCAAGAAATACGCCTGTATCGTCTCTTATAAACCAAAGCTTACGCAATTTATGACTATTCATCTATTTCCATCAGCTGATATGAAAGCTATCAGGAATCTGATTTACGACCGCATAAATCAACCTAATAAATTAACAGCTTCTAATTTAGGGAACTAAATACAAATATTCTACTATGAGACTATTATTTCTAAGAATGCCGTCGATTTACTTCTCTCTTGCACACCTTTTGGTTCTTTAAAAGATATAAAATCATTGAACTTATTTATCGAAAATCGCAAGACACTATTTGTGCAATCCGATTGCACGCAGTTTAGCAAAAAAAACATGCTTGATCCTAACATGTTTTCCTACTTAAAATTGATTTTGAACCTAAGTAAACTTTTAAGTAGTTAATAAGACGAAAACTCTTCATTGATTATAGCTACAATTCTATTTTACTTGATTACACCACAAACAATACAATTATCCATAACGACGCCATATCTCTCCTCCTCTTCTTCTTTTTCTACACTAGAGCTGTAACTCTTTGCTTGATTCCATTAGGGATGTGGTATTCCCAAAACTGGTTAACAGTAGGAAATGTCTATCAAAAGGTTATATTGTGCGAGCAAAAACTTGCTCCACAGACTTCAGCGTCTTGTTCTAATTGCATAGATTTTACGAAATCATTAAAAAGAGTAGTTACAGTCTTTTGTAGAATATTCATGACTTATTCAGACTTTTTCGTGAACAAATAATATTCTGACAAAGAACCTAAAACTTATTGGAATTTTCGTTCAGACAATTTAGCGTCATTACCTAAATTAGCTCTCCGATTCTATCCCGCTCGTCTCGGCTGTGATATAGTTTGAAGGATTTTTTTAGAATTTATATTATTGTAGTCACCGCGTTACCAACTGATTCGTCAATCGGCCTTTGTCAGGGCCACAATACTATCTACTATGTTTTTATCTGATTTTAATCTTATTGATATTATGTGCCTATTTTACGCCATAAGACTCACGAGTGCAAGCAAAATAGAAATTAAGAAATAATTTATGGCTGCACGACTCAGTTGGTAACGCGGTGACTGTAGTAGATTTCTGCACAGCTTTTTCCTTGTGAAGCTATTTCAACACACCTTACATTTATTTTATTTACTCCTGTCAAATCCTGAACCAAAGCCTAAAACTGTGGTCATTGACCCAATTAGATTAAAAGGAAAGATAAAATTCTAAGGAGAGCCAACTCTAAATAAAAATAAGACAAGGCCTGGAGAAGAAGAAGAAAAAATAGATGAAAAAAAAAAATTAAAAAATAACTTTTACTAGTTACTTAGAAAAGTCACACGTCATTATTATTTTGCTTAGAAATATGATTCATAGGTTACGCGCCGAATGAGATGGTCAAGTATCAGTGCGCTTGTTTAAACAGGCTAACATTAGGCTAATCTAAAAACTTTTACCATCTACCAAAACTGACCGAAACCCAAGCCATTTGTAGGAAATTATTTCTAAACATTAATATTTTGACCTTGGCTTTACGGTTGACTAACAATCACGTAGCTCCTTCTTCTATTTAATATGTTCTATGTATGTGTGTTCTGAGTATGTATTAACAAAAAAAATCATTAAAGTATTAATCAGCTATCTGGTTCCCATAGTACAAGCTCTGCTTAATTTGGGGCTAGATAGTTTGTGGGGATTGTCCGCATTATTTATTATTATTAACTCTAGTCATTGCCTTGTAAGTTTTTTTTTCTGTATACTCTCACTGGCCTCTCAGCTCACTTGGCAGTAGCTCTGCCTTCTGCGCCGTATTAGGTCGTGGGTTCGATCCTCACCAAGAGCAAGTTTTTGTGTGGTGAACGCAGATGACGCTCTTATATATATCTATATTTATAAAAGAAAGTCGTGTTAGTTACACTATTTATAACTCAAGAACGGCTGAACCGATTTGGCAGAAAATTAGTGGGTAGGTAGCTTAGAACCGGGAGAAGGACATAGGATACTTTTTATCCCGAAAAAGCAACGGGAACGGGGCGTTATGCGAACGGGCGAGCGAAGCCGCGGGCGGCCACTTGTTTTAAATAAACTTTATGCATAATTATATGGAAGAAACGAGTATTTACGGATAATAAAGGTAATCGCAATAAATACCCGCCGTTTCTTTCACATAATTAACAATCAAGAATTTTAGATACTAGTGAAATTCCACGTGACTTCATTTGCGAAGAAGCCCACAGCTGGTCACACAGTGGAATAGTGATAAAGCAAATTCTTATGTAAGAATTACGTTGTTTTAGGTAGGTTACGTAACGTAAATCGTTTTTGGTCGAAATATACGAAATTTTCATAGTTATATCAAATTTTGGCAGAAGTTTTATGATTGCATTGAGATCTGTTGATCCCTTTACTTTGTAACTTCTATGTTGTTGAGGCCAATTATCGTCAGGGACGCGATTATGTTAAATTTTTACTCAGACAAAATTTTACAAAAAAACTTCACTAAAAACTTTTTATATTTTGGAGCTACATTTTTCAAATTTCGTTTAGCTCAGGCTCAAAAGCTAATTCACCCCTGGAGTAAAATAACATAGGATAAGAAAATTACTCTACATGAAAATATTTGGGGACAATTTACTATTCCAAAATATATTTTGCTCTAATAACCAGACTTAGGTCTTGGGTAATGGGCACATAAATTATATCAATTAAGAGGTCAGTAAGCTTACCACAAGCCCTGTCTGTCTCTGGCTCTGGTTTTGAGTCTGTGTGAATGCTCACCATAGTGTATGACGCCTGTGTGTGTGACGTTTCGTCGTAGGATTGATTTAGTCAATACTCACACTGACTAAAAACCAGAGCCAGAGATAAAGCCAGACTGAGCTTTTGGTAGGCCTACTGTAAGGTTTTTCTGTAAGTTCTTATCGTTATTATGCTGCCTTCCTACGGTGCGTGGTTCTGCAGATCATCACGCACCGCGCACGACGACGCACGGCAACGCACACAGAAAAGGCTCCTGTGCTACCGCGCACCGGTGGGAAGGGGCTATTAGGCTCAAATTAATTGCTTAAATTACAAAGTACAACGATACGCGTTCATATTGAAATTTAGACTTTTGCAATACCTAGGATCTACTATTACCTATCATCAGCAAATAAACCTACTTATTGTGTGAAGTGCAATATTAGTACTAAGTTAGATAGAAGTTTGTATAGATATCTATTAGTGTTAAGCCTTAGATAACGCATTGGATTAAATCTGTAATGTTATTATAAGTGAATGAATAAATAAATAAATAAATAAATAATAAATAAATCAGCATTGGTCACCTTGGTCTCCCCGTATCTCAGTGTTTCCCTTCTGGTCTCTTCTCGTGACACCAAGCATACTTCTCTCTATAGCACGCTGGCAAACTGAAAGTTTGCGGAGTTGCATGTTCGTCAAAGCCCAAGTTTGGCAACCGTAGGTAAGCACAGGTAGAACACAAAACTCTTAAAGTTTTCTTTTTAGTTTGATGAATCAAAATACAGCCGAACCGAACCAACCAAAAAAAATCCAACGAATTGAGAACCTCTTCATTTTTATTTAAAGTCGGTTAAAAATACCTAGACGGACAACGAACATTAACCTCACACATTCGCTTGAAATAATAATAATAATAATTGCGCTCTTCGAGGCGCACTTAAAATCCTTTCACCACACTTGGTTCGTAAGGATCAGTGACACGATAAGAAGAAGAAGATTCGCTTGAAAGGTTGTGGTAAGCGATACTTTTTACGTTTATTTATTAGCAAAAATGTCAATTTATTTATTTATTTATTTTAAGCCTTAATTACAGATGTATTTTTATAACTAAATTTTATTTTACACTACGACATCGACACTGTCACTATCTGTTTGCCCTTTTTTGGCAAAGGCCTCCTCCAAGCTCTTCCACTTCTCTCTATCTCTCGCTATCCGCGTCCATGTTTTCCCTGCAGTATACTTTATCTGGTCCTCCCATCTTTTAAATTGTCGCCCCCTCTTTCTTTTGTTGTATCTTGGGAACCAATTCATCAACATTTTGCTCCATTTCTCTTTTCCTCTTACTGTATGTCCTGTCCATCTCCATTTGAGTGTATTTATTTAAAATGTCAATATGAACTGCTAAATTCTACCCTACACCTGCAATATGCTGATCGTCAATTTTCTCTGCAGCAATTATTATTCCTTTCAACCCTTTCAAAGCTTCAATAATGGTAGAAATGTCATTCAAGTCAAACTTCGCGTAAGTCTCACGGGTAAGACTCTTACAGATTGGGCGTATTTTTCACACGTGAACGCTAAAATGTATATTTTTTTATTTAAAAGGAATTAAATCTTGAGGCCGTTTGCCTTGTCTTACGTTGCATTTTTAACCGACTTCAAATAAAAAACGAGGAGGTTCTCAATTAGTTTTTTAATGTATATATTGCATAACTTCATCATTTATGAACCGATTTGAATTTTTTTTTTATCTGAAAAGTACTTTTCCATTGGTTACTTAACAAAATCAGTTTAACAGTTTGGTCATGAAGTCGTCTGATCCACACTGTATGGATCGCTGGAATTGATATAAAATGTCTGCGTCCGATAATTGCGATGCAGACATGTTCGTAGACGTTTTTTCTAGTGCGTTTTTGCTCATAATGCCTGGGTGGGATACATGAGGCTAGTTTTTCAAGCCAGGTAGTCACAGTAAACTGCTAACTTGCTAGCAGTTCTAGCTTCGTGTAAACAGAACTACAACCTTCATTTTTCATATAGAAGCTCTGTTTACACGAACCTTGCTATCCTGACTTGAAAAACTAGCAGCGTGTTTCCGTGTGTTTTCCGGGCTACATAATATTCGCGTGACAAAATGGCGTGTGTAGCCATGAAGCGCGTTTACGAGCGTTTCACGCGCGTCATAGACGCCCATTCTGTAATAGCCGTAAATTGTCGCGACACGAGCCAAACTAATTAATTAATCCATTTCAATGAACTCCTTTTTGTGTGCGGAGGTAAGGGTTCTTCCACATGAATGCTGAATGCCGCTGGGTGGTAGGGTTGTTTAGCTATCTAATTAAATACCGATATTCTAGTACATGTGCCACAGTATTTCGTTAGTATAACCTAATTACCATCAAGCAAGTTTTTTTATTTTATTTTATACTGGCGCTAAATACAGGGCTCTTTTGCCAAGCCCTATTTATTTATCATAATGACACTTGCTGATATCTCTTGTCATACATTTCTAGTTTATCATGTAGTCAATGATATGATACGAGTCAGTTTTGGAACAAGCGAGTGTTTATTCAGTGTTACCAGAGGGGTCAATGTCAAACTCATGAAATCGTTCTACTATAGGAAGCATATGCAATACCACAGATTAATAAAGTTACTAATACTACGTCAAGTCACAGCAATAATAATTGGTATCATCGTGTGCAAGCACGCTGACGTTCGTTGAGTGGGAAGTTATTTGATATCATTATGTGAAGTTTTAATTTTGTTTGTAATTTGCAAAATTATTTCGAGGAAAGGTTCATGTATAACTTTTGTTTAACAGAACCCTAAAATTTCTGCTCACACATTTTTCAATTCTGGGAATTTTTTAAACGCATTTTGTTTTCTAAAACATTAGCAAACCAAATAAATTGGAACTGAAATAAGTACATCCTTAAACACGATACGAGAGAATACTTAGAAGAACCAATGCTACCGACATTACCTAGCTTTCAGAATGAGCAAGTTGAAGAGGTAATGGGTAGGTTAAAGCTCAAACAACCGACAACCGTAGAGAAATAAAGGAAACCCCCTAATAATGACCAGTGACAATTGGAAAAACCTTAAAATGGCGTATCAGCATTGGATCGTCAAGAAATTGCAAGTAGTCAATTGATGATACTCAAAATCGGTGATGTATGATTTTAGTAGTAGTAGAGCTCTTTGTGAAGGGCTCGTCCGGGGAAGTACTACCACCATGCCTATTTCTGCCGTGAAGCAGCATTGCTGTGTTTCAGTTTGAAGGGTGTGGGTGCCGGTGAAATTACTGGCACGTGAGGCTGAATATCTGTATGCCTCCAGTTGATGGACGCAGGGCAGTGCATCGTAGGGCGCGTTCCTGACGTGCGTGACCTGCGAGGCATTGCTTTGTTATAGGCGATGGTTACCACTTTACATCAGGTGGGCCATATGCTTGTTCCATCAGCTAGTTACATAAAAAAAAAAAAAAAAAAAAAAAAAAAAGCAGTGAACACCGTTGCGCTGATGACAAAAACAACCTCAGTGGAAACTAGCAGAAGTAAGTCGGAACGGGTTGAAACGAGCTGAAACAGGTTGAAACGTTATGGATTGCTGCGACTGTTGGTACATAATTAGCGTGTATCAAAAGCATCGAATGGAGTTTCATTAACGGCTCTAAATGCTGCCTAAAGAGAGGTTCAAGTTACAAGCTGAATATTTATTATTGGACTGAATAAATTCTTTACACCTAACCATGATATGACCAAAAAAATAAAATTTTAGAAAAAAAACTGATGTTTTATTGGATAATAAATAGTTTATATTGATTACATTTGCAATTTTATTTATTTGTTTAAAAAACAAAAATTGAATAAAAGCATGATGGGGAGGTGCGGGAGGGGGATGCGGGGGGAGTACAGGGGGAGTGTGGAGGGGAGGTGCGGGGGGAGTACAGGGGGATTGTGTAGGGGAGTCTGGAGGGAGTGCGGGGGGAATGTGGGGGGGTGTTGAGGAGAGTGAGGGGAGTGTGGGGGGAGTTTGGAGAGGAATACGGGGGGGATGAAAGTATGGCGTAGTACGACGCCATATGCCTAAGTTTAGTAAGAGGGCAGACGACTGTGTCACGTGCACGCGAATATGACGTTGTGAATTACTGTTTTATCCGCTGCAAATTAAAAATGCTACCCATAGACACTACTTATACCACGCGGACGAAGTCGCGGGCACAGCTAGTTGGTCTATAAACGTATAACACTATATAAAATGCGCTCAAGCTTTTATGTGCCTATTTTATAAGCATTGTTCTAATTGCAAAGCCATTTGTCATGTTTGTCATTCCATTCAGCATCTTCCGAACATCCGCGATGTACAATGTCGTCGGAAAAAACATAGTGTCTTATGGTTCGTCATTTGAAAACCTTCGAATTAAATTTAAATTTTCACCAATGGGTTTTCCGCATCATCCCCTCACTTGCACCATATCCCGAAGCTACCGGCAAGTGATGAATACTTCATTAAGGAAATAGGGCAAAGGTTGCCATTTCAGAAGCTTTGTGCCATTTTATTTGCTTTATAGAACACACGTTTTCACCAACGCATGCATGTTGTAAAGATTTTTACGTTTGAATAAAATGTCAGATACACGGTTTGTGCGTATATTTTTGCTTTTTACAGTTTTAATTTTTACAGAACTAAACAAATGAATGGAATTAAAGCTTTATTTTTATTTTTGTGGCTGAATATTTTATTTTTTTCGTGTTTAAAGATTATTGTAATTCATCATTATCATCATTTCAGCCCAGTATCACCCACTGCTGGGTATAGGCCTCCTTCATTTTCTGCCAGCCTCCTCTGTCCTGTGCGTCTCTTGTCCAGGTGTTTTCAGCGACTCTTACGATGTCGTCGACCTATCGCGCTTTCGGACGCCCCAAATTTCTTCGGCCCGATTTTTGCCACCATTCGGTCAAGGCTTTACTCCACCGGCCATCAGGCTCACCACGCCTCCTGATCAAAAGGTCTAAGTAGCAAAATTGTCAACAGAGCAAAAGGTCTAATGAGCAGTAAGACTAATTAGCAAAATGACCAAGTAGCAAAACGTCCAACTATCAGATGGTCTGTATAGCAGAACGTCAAGTTCTCAAAATGTCTGTATACTCAGGCGCAAAATTCAACACACATAGCATCAGAAGGGAAACGGGCACGGCATTATTATACAGACTTGCACATACATACTCTTCGGTCTATGTACTTTTAGCGTAAATCATAATCTTATATCTTATATTTATAAAAGAAAGTCGTGTTAGTTACACTATTTATAACTCAAGAACGGCGGAACCGATTTGGCAGAAAATTAGTGGGAAGGTAGCTTAGAACCGGGAGAAGGACATAGGATACTTTTTATCCCGAAAAAGCAACGGGAACGGGCGAGCGAAGCCGCGGGCAGCCACTAGTCTCAAATACAAGAATACAAATACAATGATACCTATGTTATTTGAAGGAACTATGAGAAGAAAGAAAAAAATACAGAATCATCAGAACGTTTATTTCCGAGAAAACATGAATACATCTAAACAGATTGAAACATAACAAGTACAACTAGGAATATAAAATAGACGTAAGTAATCAAAACATTTTCTCAGACAAAAATTAAAATGAATACCAACGAACAACCTTTTAGAAAAAAACATCAACATGCTTCGATAGTTATATTCCCGAATAAAAATGAAATAAAATACACAAACGTCCATGCAAATAGTTCAAATAGTTTGCTCCATCAATATACATCGATAGAATACCTATATCCGCCCGACCGATCACAGCGAAAAAAAACAACGGAATAACGAGTTTACTAAATTGAAACTAGAAATCGATAACTAAACCACTTTTGATGTGGAATCGGCTTACATTTTTTACAATGCACTAACGTGGGCCTAGCACTAGTAACTAACTACGTAAATACCATACGTATAAGTATAATACCATTTTGACCACCACATGTCAATTTGCAATGTCTGTACATACTAATTTCTCTTATTTTTATATGCTGTGTAGGTACTTTATTATTAGATTGAAGCGTAGCGTGTGCTGTCTTTGAAACTTTTGCTTGCGTATTATTGCATACGTTTCACTAAGTGAAGTAGCACCACACTGGAACTTCACAGCTATTATTTTTGATTTATAAAAGGATCATATTAAAACAAAACGGTGCGAACCAAGCCGTAGTTTGTTGCCTGTTCTTCTATGCTTGGTCGCGTGGAACCTAAGCTGTATTACGTTTCAAAGTGATCCTTGCAATTCTCTGTATAAATACATTGATTAGATTTTATCTATTTGATATTGGAAAAGTCCTAATAAGAAATGACAGTTTATCTAATAACAATATAACTTATAAAAAACTATTGTGGGAAAACTGTATCTAAAAAGTTTAGAAGCATATCTCAATTTTCAAGTGCATGAGGGGCTTTTCTGAAGCGCCCTTAAAATCCTTCCACCACACTGGTTCGAAAGATTCATGACACGAAAAGAAGTAGAAAGTTTGCTTAGAAAGAGAATAGGTATACCGTTTTTTGACTTCATTGTGCAAAGAAGAGTTCAGGTTCAGGAAACATGGATGAACTGTGTGAAAAATGAAATGGATAAGAGAAGAGTGACTGCAGAGTTGACGGCTGAAATGACTTTTCTATCAATTCTAGATTTTGTCAACATATTCTAGAATATAATGCTCTTAAATGTTCTAGAATATTCTTTAACATTCTGGAATGCCCAGGCAACGCCGGGCGTCGCTTGCTAGTAAACATATTAAATTCTTACGTCACTGACTGACAATCAACGCACAGACTAAACCGTAAATCATAGAAACAAGTTGTAAATGCCTAAACTAGTGCTAGTCCTCGGTTCTTCGGTTGTGCAATTGAAAAAGTCTTTTTTCACCACATCGCACGCGAATAAAGAGGGAGAGAACTGTGTGAAAAACCGACCCATACAGCCTTTTTCACGGCAGGCTTATGAATAATTTGACCTTTTGTAGCGACTGATCGGTTAAAACATAGTTTGGAATGAAATTTTTGGGGTATTTACCAAAGTTTTCATTAAAATTGAAAGCGACAGACTTTTATTTTATTATTTTAATTAATTTATTTTACCTCTAGATAATTTTTAGACAAAAAATAAATTATATTTCTTAGGCTTTTTAACTTAGTTAACTAGAGTTACTTATTTCCATGGGGACCACTTAGCGGACGTGACAACGTTTTTGAAGCAAAAGACGTAATTTTCAACTAAAATAAAATTATTCGGTGTTATACGCCATCTAGAGTTTTACACGTACAGGCTCTGCTTAGTTTGGGGCTAGAGTGATTCCCAGATCGTCTCAATTTACATTCTGTTTGGCTTGATACTGCTTACAACTTAGTGTGACACTAATAGCCCCTTCCCACCGGTGTGTGATATCGCGCACGGAGGCGGATCAGCTCGCACGACACACCATGGGAACGGTCTCGTGCGCCGAGGTGCGCGGTAGCACAGGAGCCCTTTCTGTGTGCATTGCCGTGCGTCGTCGTCGGCTGTGCGTGATGATCTGCAGAACCACGCACCGTAGGAAGGCATACAGCCATACTTATCAACGCAATTTAAATTTAATCATTGCTCAAAGTTATATTTTTTTAGTGTGAATCATACATAATTTACATAATTTTAATGAGATTGTGAACTTACTAGCAGCGCCTTACAGGGTACATGTACTCGCTTAGCTATTACAGACCTCAGCTATGTAAATAATGCATATGCATGTTGGAAATAAAAAAAACAGGCCTTTGCATCTATTGTAGATGATTTTATATCGCATCAGGGGTAACTGGTAATTTGTGTCATTGTTATTATTATAAGTTGAATTAAGTGTTTAGTTTTAAGTCATATTCGAATACGATTTTAGTTGTTTAATGAATAAATAAACTGAAACTGAAACTGATTACACAAGCCGTATTTGCTAGACGTTATAGTGCCTGGGACAGGGTTGTAGATGGAATAGGCCTGAATGTTGGCAATAAATACATCTAAATCTAAATCCCTGTCGCGATTTATCATTCCCCAGTGGTAAGAGATGGCAATAGTCTAAGTACCTACTGTTTATCTTTTGACATATTTTTTTAAGCAAGACTTACTAGTCGCTATTCCCCTTGAAGCTATAAACTAGACCTAATAGCAATTGAAAGTAACATTTTTTTACTGAACGTATTTCTATTTCACTAATGTTAAACTAACTAAGCCGTAGGTCGTGGGTTCGATCCCCACCGAGAACAAAAATATTTGTGTAGTGAACGCAGATGTTTGTTGTCGGTACTTAGAATACAATATAACACCCAGACATGTCTGGGTATGTATTTACAAAAAAAATGTATTTAAGTATTAATCAGCTATTTGGTGGCTGGTACCCATAGTACAAGCTAGGCATAATTTGGGGCTAGATGAAGAATGTCATGTAACGAGAAGAGTGCTAAATATGAATGTGGATGGTTATAGAAGTAGAGGTAGGCCAAAGAAAAGATGGATGGATTGTGTGAAGGATGACATGAGTAAGAAAGGAGTGACTGTTGAAATGACGGCTAATAGAGGAGAGTGGAGAACGAAAACCTGTTGTGCCGACCCTACATAAAGTGGGACAAGGACAAGAGAATGATGATGGAGCGTGGTGTGGATTGCCTACAATATTTATCTATTTATTTAACTGAACCAAAGAGAACCGTTGATAAACAAGTTATCCAACGCCGTTAATACGAGTTATGAACTCAGAACAAAACAACTGCAAACAATTCGACTTCATATATCCGCCGATAATAAAATTAATTTATGCTCTCCACACGAGCGCCCAAGTTTTCTTCATTGAGTGTGAAGCTGAAGATATTCAATAAACGAATACAAATGCAATGCCCATGGCTTTACTTGCAGTGTTATTTTCTTACATTACTTTAACCTTGACTTTGATTGACCTGTACCTCAAAGTGACCTTTGGCCTCGGGTAGTGATATATGGTACCAGAAAAAGATGCTGCAAGAATGATTGTAAGCGCTAAACGAACCAGCTCAAATTATGTGTCTCGAACACACACGACTCTTGACTCTTGACCCCGGTCCCAAAGTGACTTTTGGCCCTAAATATTGATGCTTCACTAAATACGTATAAATAAATACGAGCTGTTATGCCCAAGGTTTGCTGGTATGAGATCGATTTATCGCCCCCAAAAACCCCTGTATACTAAATTTCATGAAAATCGTTGGAGCCAGGATAAATATACAAGATTTTCTCGTTTCAAGGTATAAGAATTACGTGGCTAGGTACATTATAATATTGTCACTACATAATGTAATAACATAGAACCAAAGAGATTTACGTGCAATAAGGCCAAACCTGTAGACCTACCAAAAGCTCTGTCTGGTTTTATCTCTGAGTGAGTCTGTGTGAATGTTGACTAAAAAAATCCTATGTTGTAACGTCACACACAGTATAATACACTGGTGAGCACTCACACCGACTCAAAACCAGAGCCAGAGACAGAGCCAGAAAGAGCTTCGGTAGGCCCACATGGAGCCGCCGAACAATTTTGATACCCCAAATAATTTATTGGTCTAGACATGTGGCGTAGGTCTTGGAAAAGGATTAAAAAACAGATGGTTCTCGATTTTGCTTTTGCTCACACATTTTGACCCTTGGAAAAGGGTTTTTCTAGCAGCATTGCTTTGTTTCGGCTTGAAGGGTGTGGGTGAAAAAAAAATCAGGAGTTTATCTCAGACGGTTGGTCATTAATTTGAGGGTCTGTAGTGTAGCCTACGTTAATGAGACTGGCCCAAAAATAAGCAGCTGGCACAGGCCAAAAACCAAAAACACATGCATGAACTGTTTGAAGGTGACGGGTTGGCACAACATTGTCTTGCTCTTCCATTCCCTTCTGTCAGCCGTCATCTCTGCATTCACTCCTCTTTTATCCAAGTCACCTTTCACACAGTTCATCCATGTTTTGCTTGGTCTACCTCTGCTCACATATCCATCCACATCCATACTCATTACTCTCCTAGTCACATGCCTTCCATCCCTCCTCATGACATGCCCGTACCACGCCAACCTATTGCTCCTCAATTTTACTGTCACTGGCGCTACTTTCAAACTTCCCCTGATATACTCATTCCGTATCCTATCCATTCTTGTCACTCCACACATCCATCTCAACATTCGCATCTCTGCCACATGTACCTTTTTTTCATCCGTCATTTTAGCTGCCCAACACTTAGATCCATACATTACGACAGGTCTTATGATCGTCTTGTACACTTTACCCTTAAGTTTAAGGGGAAGTCTTGCATCACATGTAGTTCCGGAGACCTGTCGCCATTTCATCCATCCCGCATTATGAAGAGACAGACCACTGAAATCAAAATTACCAACAAGATCGTTGCACTAACATAACCATCTCTAAAGCTAACCACGTCTTCCTAATGCCGTGTGTCGTTTAAAAACAATTTGTCTCACGGCTTGTACTCATATCCATCTTAGTTCTTACTAAGCTTTGTTGTTTCACACGATTCTGACCTTTATTTTCTTTATTTTGCACAATCATAAAGCTTAAAGTCGCTTGGAAAAATAAACGAGAGTTACGACGATTAGTCAACACTTTGAAAAGGGTTCTGTTTCAGTGAATTATTTTTAAGATTTTTTATCTCTCGGAATTCTCAGCTCAGTAGGCCTACCACAAGCTCTGTCTGGCTCTGGTTTTGAATCTGTGTGAGTTCTGACCAGTGTAATAAACTGTGAGTGTGACGTTTCGACGTAGGATTTATTAAGTCAGCACTCGCAAAGACTCAAAACCAGAATAGAATAGAATAGAATTTCTTTATTTGCTTGAAATAGGTGTTACAGAGTGTTACAATTTTCAGAGCTAATCAACTGTCTTTTCTCTAAAAATCATCAGCTGCAGAGATTATCCACTTGGGTTTAGAGAGATTTGACTTACCCATCTTCACACTATCCTTTTATTTTTCAATCCAAACCCCTATCTCTATGTTCACGCTCCGAAAATCTACCTGCATACAAAAACCGTCCAAAATTCCAACATGAACCACTGAACCGTCAACAAAAACGACGCAAAAGCCAGTCTTGATGTCATGCCAAAATGCGACATCTGGTTGATGCCACCACGGTTGGGTTTACAAGTATTTATTGCGTTGCTATAAGGTTTAGTTTCGTGTGGAATGAGTGAAATATGGGTGGAGTATGGAATAGTTAACGTGATGGAAAGCAGTGCAAAGATAACAGAGGCTTAACACGTGAGTCTAGTTTTGGTGATGTTGCTTGTAATTTAGTGTTTGGTTGAAGTATTTAGGTAGATTTTGGCATTTGGTCGTGAATAAATCTAAATCTAAATGTAAATCTAGATCTTGTTTTGAATGTTTACTAATTATTACGTCGTTTATTTCAGACTAACGGTCGCCCGCGGTTTCGCTCGCCCTGGTTCCGTTACTTAGATTCGTTATCCGTTGCAGTATCTTTATAAATTGTAGGCTATGTGCATCGAGATATAAGTACTACGTACTAGAGAAGTTACGTCAAATAACTGAATTGTCCTATTCTTCGGAATTTGTTCTCGGCAAAAAGGTCTTAAGCGCCATGTAAATCACGGCACTTACGCGTTTTCGAGAGAGAGCGACTGAGACGACTGAGTGAGGTGCGGCGCGATCGCCGCAGTTGAACGGGACAAAGTAGGAATTTACGGTGTCTTCTCTAGTACGTAGTACCTTTATCTCGATGGCTATGTGTTATTCTGATGCTATATTAATGTAAAGTTTCATTAAAATCCATTCAGTAGTTTTTAAGGTGAAAGAGTAACAAACATACAGCCATCCATACTTACAAACTTTTGTAAGATTTATGAAATCAAAAAACATCAGTTTGCATAATTTATTTATTTTATTTGGGAAATCACGTTAGCTTAGTTTCCATTGCTTTTTCGGGATAAAAAGTATTTTATGTCCGTTTCCTGCTTCTAAGCTACCTCCCCACTAATTTTCTGCCAAATCGGTCGAACCGTTCATGCATGATGGCATGACCAAGAGAAATAGGGATTCATTTTTATATTTTAAGATATTCAGTTAATAAAGATTAAAAAATTAAATAATATTATAAATGTAAAAGTTTGTATGCATGGATGTTTGTTACTCAATAACTTTAGAACGACTAAACGGATTTGGATGAAATTTGGCACAGATATCATCGAGATATAAGTACTACGTACTAGAGAAGCTACGTCAAATAACTGAATTGTCCTATTCATCGTAATTTGCTCTCGGCAAAAAGGTCTTAAGCGCCATGTAAATCACGGCACTTACGCGTTTTCGAGAGAGAGCGACTGAGACGACTGAGTGAGGTGCGGCGCGATCGCCGCAGTTGAACGGGACAAAGTAGAAATTTACGGTGTCTTCTCTAGTACGTAGTACTTATATCTCGATGGCTATGTGTTATTCTGATGCTATATTATTGTAAAGTTTCATTAAAATCCATTCAGTAGTTTTTAAAGTGAAAGAGTAACAAACATCCAGCCATCCATACTTACAAACTTTTTTTTTTTTTTTTTTTAGGATTTATGAAATCAAAAAACAACAGTTTGCATAATTTATTTATTTTATTTGGGAAATCACTTTAGCCCCGTTTCCGTTGCTTTTTCGGAATAAAAAGTATTTTATGTCCGTTTCCTGGTTCTAAGCTACCTCCCCACTAATTTTCTGCCAAATCGGTCCAACCGTTCATGCCTATGATGGCATGACCAAGAGAAATAGGAATTCATTTTTATATTTAAAGATATTCAGTTGATAAAGATTCAAAAATGTAATAATATTATAAATGTAAATGTTTGTATGTATGGATGTTTGTTACTCAATAACTTTAGAACGACTGAACGGATTTGGATGAAATTTGGCACAGATATAGATTATTTTTTATTCCGGTAAAATGTATGGTTCCCGTGGGATAAATTTGTTTTTAATCATATGTATAAGAGAAAGTCGTGTTATTATAATTCAAGAACGGCTGAGCAGATTTAGCTGAAAATTTGTGCTTAAGTTGCTTAAATCCAGGAGACGGACATTGGTTACTTTAGATCCCGAAAAAATAATGGTAACGGGGCGAGTGGAGCCGCGGGTGGCCGCTTGTCGTTTATAAATTCGAACTACTTGATTCCCTTGTGGAATTAAAACCCTGCTTTCCTCCAAAAAAGTCTGAGAGTTTTTCGTTTATCTGTAAAAAACCTACATCAAAGTATGATATTCCCAGTTTCCCAGCCTACAAAAACTTCAAGATAAACCTGTTATTACCACATAGTGGAAAACTTGCCCAAAGGGTGGCATTTGCAGGCTGAAACTGTTCTTAAGAGCCTCCTCGTAAAACCTAAGGCTTATCATGCTGTAGTGGAAGTTTTTACATTAGCGTCGTAATTATGCTTTTGTGGCCGTAACGGTCTACGTGAATTGAAGTATGCTTTCATTTGGTGTGGAATAACGCCGTCATATTTTTATAAATTTTGACTGCCATCACAGCTCAGTTGGTAGTAGCTCTGCATGCCTTGTGCGCTGACGGGCGTGGGTTCGATCCCCACCGAGAACAAATATTTGTGTGGTGAACGCAGATGTTTGTTCTCTGTCTTGGTGTTATATTGTATTCTGTGTATGTATTTACAAAAAAAAAGCTTTTTGTAAATATATTTATTTATTATATCAGCTATCTGGTTCCCATAATACAAGCTCTGCTTAGTTTGGGGCTAGATAGTGTTGCGTGGATTGTCAGCATTATTTATTTATTTATAAATATGTGATGGCTATCTAAATAATGATTATTGTGAACAATCCACTTAACACTATCTAGCCCCAAATTAAGCAGAACTTGTACTATTGGAGTCTGATTATAGTTCCTATGCACTTACTTTGATTTATTGTAAATACATACTTAGAATACAATACAACACCACACACGTAATGTTCTCGATGGGGATCGAACCCACGCCCTCCTGTACAAAAGGGAGAGCTTACCAGCTGAGCTATGAGGGCAGTTAAATAAATGAGATAAAATAAAAATCATCATTAACCTAAAGGAACTTTCTATATACAACCTCCCGCGATCTTTCCAATGACTCTCAGTGAATATACATAATAAATAAAAAAAATACAAATCTATCTAAAATAAATATAATCTAAAACCAAGCTAAAATATTTAAAAAAAATCTATGTTATTGTGTTATCTAAATTCAGTTTCCTTGTAACGAATTTGACTGAAACTATTTTGATTTTATTTTTATTTGAATTCTCGTAGAACATCAAACTGTGGGTAGTTTATAAAACTAATAAACCGCTTAGTGCTCGGAAGAAGAGATACAAACTTCGGAAGACTTCGGAATACTTCGGAACAATGAAAAGTGTCGATTTTCCAAATAACGAAGACCGTACCCGAATCTTGTTTGTCCCTCGTTAAAAGTACAGAGCCCAGCAAATTGAAACTCGAGCATTCGGTTAACGAAAAGGATTTATTAGTAAAACGACAGCCTACGAAACAAGATGAAGTTTCAATTATTTAAATTGATGGTATTAAAACTTCAAAGTAGCGCCCGCGGGAGCTCTTTATCGAGACTTTGGCACAGCTTGGGTTGGATAGCTGATATATTACGTGTAAAAGTGAGGGTTTCCCTAAGGGTCATAATAATGAAGGACTATAATCTTCAAAAAGGGCGAGAGAGTTGGCAATGCACTTCTGTTGCATGTCAGTCAGGCTTCCATCAGGTCCCTGTTTAATAAAGCTGACAATTAGACATATATGTCAAAAAGCGACAAAGTTGTGGATTTGTCGCGCTTTTGTGACATATTTGTCACTTTTATTAATAGCCTAAGCGCGACAATTCCACAAATTTGTCGCTATGTGACCTAAGTGTCGAGTTGACAGCTTTTTAAACAGGGCCCAGGTGGGCCGTAAACTTGTTTATCTATTACTAGCGGCCGCCTACGGCTCCGCTCGCTCTGTTCCCGTTATGCGCGTTCCCGTTGCCTACATACGTTCTCCGTTACAATAATTATTTTTTATTGTAGTCTATGTGTTATTCTGATGTATAAGCTATATAGGTTATGCATGGTTTCTAGCATTGCATCAGGCGAGTGTGAATGGAACTGCTGGAAGGGGAAGACTTAGGCGCATGTATCTCGATCAGATTGCAGACGTTTTAGAGAAAGGCCAGGTTAGGAGTACCCTAAACCGAAGAGCATGTATGAAGAATGTTATGAGAGTGAATGAAGCGAAAGAGGTGTGTCAGGATCGTAGCAAGTGGAAATCCGTGATCTCTGCCTACCCCCATGGGAATAAGGCGTGATTTTATACATGTATGTATGTATGTATGTATGTATGGTTTCTAGCAAAGTACACATAAGGTAAAGTCCAGTTACATTATCGTGACTATTGTATCTACTTATTAATGTCCATTCTTGTTCATGATAATATATTTGTCGACATCGATGCAATGATCCAGCTCTGCTAACTGTGCTGTGACTCTAGAGAGTGTTGGGAGACAATTAGCGATACTAAATTGCAGCCCTAGCTTTTATTAATAAAATATTTATTAGAATATTCCTTAGTAATAATACTATACAGGAGAACTTACAGGAGGTTACTAGAGGTCATGGTTTAGTTGGTTTACTTCAGGTCGTTGAACCTAAACAACTTAACACTAAAATAATAATAAATAAATAATGCGGACATTCCACATAACACTATCTAGTCCCAAATCAAGCAGAGCTTGTACTATGGGAACCAACGGGGTGATCACGTATCTTCTGTTGCAATGAAATCCTTGTTTCAATCGTCAGTTTTTACATGTTTTATTCGATTGCATTATAAAACGAATTTAAATTGCAATTCTTGCTTGTCAGACACAAGGCTTTGTTTGTATTTGTTTTTATTGCAATCGAAGCTCACAATCATGTAAAAACTGAGAATTACAACAAGCATTTGATTGCAACAAACATACGTGATCACCCCACAGTGATATAATACTTAAATACTTTTTTTTTTTAATACATAGGTACATAGAGTACAATATAACACCCAGGCAGAGAACAAACCAGAATGTTAACCACACAAATATTTATTCTCGTTGGTGATCGAACCCACGACCTACGGCGCAAAAGGCAGAGCTACTACCAACTGAGCTGAAGGCCAGTCATAAAAAATAAATGCAAAAAGAATGACTTTGTTGTGAAATGTCTTGCAAGTTTTAATATAATATCTACAGGGTGTTTTTTTTGAGAACGGGAGTCATGGCCAAATCTGAAACTACGATAGTTAGAGAAAAGTCGTGAAAGGTGTCATGCCCTCAATTTACAAGAAAACAATAACTGCATATTTATTTTTTCAAAAATAATTACTTTTATCAATGAAATTGTACTTTTACCTGGTAAAAAAACGCTGACAAATATCACTGTGATATTTGTGTGATATTTGTTTTTCACTGATCGCCATCGCAGAAAGCTTAGATGTCCGCAAGGATTTATTGCAGCTTTCAATGCACTTTATAATGTAAAAAATGGAGTATTCTTTAAAACTTTTACCAGTTAAAAGGCTTTACATTAAAACGAGAGAAGTTTTGCATTTTAAACAGGAATACAGTTTTTTCTTTTTTAAAGTCAGTTGAGGTGAAGCAAAGTAAAACTGCTTATTATGGACAAGTTAGTTATGAGACGTTCACGCGACGTTACTTTCCTTTGTTTGACAGCTGTCATAGTTCAGTTGGTTGCGTCCTTCTGCGCTGGAAGGCGTGGGTTCGATCCCTACTGAGAACAAATAATATTTGTTTGGTGAACACAGATGGTTGTTCTCTGCCTGGGTGTATAAGTTTGTATGTTTTTTGACGTGACAACGTCTTATAATTCAATGGAGCCGGCTGCTTGCACGGAAAAACATGACTCATGCAGCGTTACCTTGCTCTGAGGCGTGCCATTTAAGGCTTGAAGTGCAAGCGAGAGCGCGGAACGACCGACAAAGAAGCACAATCGGCTTCTGCGTTTGGCAGCGTTCGACATCTGTCTCTCTCCTACTAGAGTCAGCGATGCGTCCGCGTAGACAGCTGTGTGACGTTGTCACGTTCAACTATCGTCAGTAAACCGACTTTACAGACAACCGATTTTTTCCGAAAAATGTATTATGATAATCCTCACTTGACATCAACAAAATTATCCGAATGACCAGATGTAATTAATTAAGAAGAAGAACTCGAGAAGTAATAAGGATTTTCTTCATAGTAATAAGTATTCCTCTTTTATTATTTCTGACCTTTTCATGTTACAGACGCATCACGTACAAATATCTTTCTTATAATTTATTTTGTAACATTCGAGTTTGGATACATTTACATTGTATAGTATCAAAACTTGAAAAAAACTCTCTATTTTTGACGATTTATCTGGGCAGTCTCGTAAGTATTTAGTACCTATACATTTCTAGAACTAAAGGCCTGTCAACTATCGCTGTCATATTTGACAGTGTTTCAGCTGATCGCCATTGCCATCGCCTAACGTGCGTAGGTCTTTACGCTAGCCTCTAGTTTAGTCTCCCACAATCTTTACATACACACAGGTTTTTTAACCTTTATCTTTTTTTTATACTACTAGCTGATGGAACAAGCATATGGCCCACCTGATGTTAAGCGGTAACCATCGCCTATAACAAAACATTGCCTTGTAGGTCACGCACGTCAGGAACGTGCCCTACGATGCACTGCCCTGCGTCCATCAACTTGAGGCATACAGATGTTTCGCCTCACGTGCCTGTAAGTTTGAATAGTGGCTAGGCTTTTGGCTTGCGAGCAATTTTAAATGAACCGACATATTGAATACTTGTTACCAATTGGTGTAAATGGGGCACATGTCGAAAAGGCCTTTAGATTTGGCAAATAATATCAACACATAAGATGCCATAATTGGATTTATTTTCTTTCAGAGAATCTCGTCTAGAGGTTGTGACTTGGTATAAAAGTTTTTCTTCAATACCTTGGTTCTGGTTATGCCGTTTTTATGCAGGTAGGTATCATGTTGCGGTTGTGCACGTGAATCAAATATTAGGTCTTGAATTCATTCGCTTTGTATTTATCATTTTCATCTGTGTATTTATAGCAGTTTATTTTATACTGATTATAATATTATATGTCATACTCTTTTGTCGAAATTTTTAATTGTTTTAGAAAGTACATCTTAATTCGTATGCATTTTTGTCTAGTTGTTGTACCTAGTGGCAGAGTCCGTGACATCGCCGAACCGGCTCTGTCGGAAGACCAGCGTTGGTTGCTAGCCAACCAACATTATGCCGAGCCAGAGTCCGTTTTGCGAAGCACAAAGCTCACCTCTGTAGTTTGATAAGTTGTTAAGTTTATTATTGTTAGTGTGAGTTTTCTTTGCTATGCAAATAAATATTTTTTCTTTCTTTTTCTTTCTCTCTTTCTTTCAATATATTTGAACCATAGCCAGAATTGGTTATACTCCTTTCAAACTTCCTTGCTTTGGGTACCATAATTATGTTATTACTAACTTCATCATCATCATCATCAGCCTGAAGAAGTCCACTGCTGGACATAGGCCTCCCCTACACATTTCCAGGAAGAACCATTGTGAGCACTTTCCATCAATCGACTTTCCGCAATCTTAACAATGTCGTCGGTCCATCTGGTGGGTGGGCGCCCTACGCTTCGTCTAGTTATTACTAACTTATTACTACTTTTGGTATAGAGTACTAGTGTATCGATCTTAAGATAACGGGTACAAATCCAGCTGTGCACTTGTGATTTTTTTCTTATCGAAAAATTTATGTGCGCAAATGCAGACAATCCACATAACACTATCTAGCCCCAAACTAAGCAGAGCTTGTACTATGGGAACCAGACAACTGATATAATACATGAATATTTTTTTTTGTAAATACATACATAGAATACAATATAACACCCAAACAGAGAACAAACATCTACGTTCACCACACAAATATTTGTTCTCGGTGGGTATCGAACCCACGACCTACGGCAGAGCTACTCCCAAATGAGCTGAGAGGCCTGTATGAAAATTTCTAGTTGCCAATATTCCCTAGCCTAGCTTCCAATTCGGAGGGTAGGCATGTATTGTTTTTACACTGCTACACTAGAGAGCTAAGAAACAAATTCCCGAAACACTATCCCTAATTCACGGGGATTGAAAGTATGGAAATAACTTTTCACGAGCAAAGTCACGTGGAATTCCACTAGTCGAGCCATAAACCCAAAGCACTGCGGCACACTGTAAACAAACACTTAAATTGGTAGTCAATAGTAGCTTCACAACTCATCTGATCAAAACACTTTGTAAGTAGGTATAGATAGACCAGTCTAAAAATGCACGCCCCTCCACCACGTTGACTCACAGCAAAGTACTTAAAATTGATCCTTGTGATGCAAGTGATAAAGAACAATTTACTTTGACTGGCTGAAGTAGTGGGACGTGCAGCTTAAGATTGGTTGATCTCTACCGCTTGTATAATGGGGTATGCTCTGAAGAACCGTTTGACATCATGCCAACAGCCTCATTCTACCATCGCGCTGCTCGCCATAGGCAGAGAGTTCATCCTAACACCTTGTAGCCTTTATAGGTGGTCGTGCACCGTTTGGTTTCAGAGGAAATTTCCCCCGCAAACACTCAGGTTGTGTAATGATCTCTCTGCTGAGGATTTCCCTAAAGACTATAGCATGGGGTTCTTCAAAAAGGGCGTTTTAAAAGTTTTAAAGGGTCGGCAACGTGCTTGTGATGCCTCTGGTATTGCAGGTATCCATATGCTACGGAAACCGCTTCCCATCAGGTAAGCTGTATGTTTGTTTTTTTCATAATATTGTAGACAAACCACACAACACTATCTAGCCCCAAAATAAGCAGAGCCTGTACTAGGGGAACCAGATAGCAGATATAACACTCATGTTTATACATATTTTCTTTGTAAATACATGCTAAGAATACAATAATTATAACACCCAGACAGAGAACAAACATCTGCGTTCACCACACAAATATTTTGTTCTAGGTAGGGATCGAACCCACGACCTATGGCGCAGAAGGCAGAGCGACTACTAACTGAGCTTAGAGGCCAGTCAGCTGTTTGTCTACTTAATTGTATAAAAAAAACCATGCCTCAATGACCAAAGAGGTTACTTGATGACACAGGTTTTAATGCAAAGTTCTTGTGTGCACCTACATTTGACTCAAGCTGTAAAACTTTCGTTGGCAACGGTAGGTACATACTTTAAAAATTCAACCCATTCGGACATCTTCTGTATTCTGTTGCTATTTGGCCTCCAATTGGCTTTTGGCCTGTAACCTTTAATTCACTTAATACCTGAACAGCACTGCCGTATAAGCGTGACTGGAATTTTGTTCGTATTTGTGTGTAGGTATTTTTATAACGGAAATGTACAATCCCACTACTTATTTGTGTTATGTAGCAGCCAGTTTTTAGAGCAAAAATACTGCTCTTAAAATCCTTTCAATGCACTGGTTTGAAAGAACTAGTGACACGACACAAAGAAGATATTTTATAAATGTAATCACATTTTTTTTTTGGAATCGGCACTGTCTGTGTGATGTGCTGATGTGTGATGTGTGATGGGCAAAGGTCTCCAAAATCTCCCCAAAATCTGTCAACTGTTACGATCTCTGGGGACTTCGAACCCATCCTTCTCCTGAACCCCAAGATCGTCTCGCCAACGTCTTTTCTTCTTCTCTTCTTTTCTTTTTCTTTTATTTACTTCTTAATCAACGTATAATATAATACTTTGAAAATGTGCCTTAATAACGGCTTGTTGTTAATTTGATTTAGTGGTTCTCGTATAAAATAAGACCACTTCACAATCTCCTGAGATGACGCAAGAAGCGACTAATAGAAAAGCATCAGTGGTGACCAAAAACAATCTACTAACCAAGCTTGGTGACTGCGATAAAGTACACCTCAAAATA
Source organism: Thera obeliscata (assembly GCA_947578465.1). Lineage (NCBI taxonomy): Eukaryota > Metazoa > Arthropoda > Insecta > Lepidoptera > Geometridae > Thera > Thera obeliscata. The sequence goes on along the minus strand of OX387923.1, from coordinate 5,778,732 downwards.
TGGAGAGGCTTAGTAGCGGGCTTTTCATTCTGTTAACTACGAACAGATTATACCGGGGATGTATTAAAAAAAATTGGTTGTCTATAAAGTCAGTTTACTGACGATAGTTGAACGTGACAACGTCATACAGCTGTCCACGCGGACGCATCGCTCACTCAAGCAGGAGAGAGACAGATATCGAACGCTGCCGAATGTGGAGGCCGATTGTGCCTCTTTGTTGCTCGTTCCGTGCTCTCGCTTGCACTTCAAACCTTAATTGGAACGCCTCAGAGCGAGGTAACGCCGCATCATGTTTTTTGTGCGTGCAGCCGGCTCCATCGAATATAGACGTTGTCACGTCTAAAAAGATTTAAAAATAAGAAAAAAAACTGATCCAAAAAGCTACATTCCCCTATCCCTTTCGACAATTGCCTAATACGGCCTACAATTTATCACGTACCCTTAGCAAACCGAGTGACGACGGTATAACGTCACGGGCAAATTGTAACAGTAAATTGTAAAGTTGAATTTGTGTTTAAAAAGCCAGCGACAGTAATGTAACTGAGGCTTCAAACCCACTTCATCTGTAATTTGGGAGTCACGCAAGGCACTTTTCTCAGCCTCGTTCCTTTTTAGGCTTCCGTAGCCAAATGGTAAAAACAGAACCCTTATAAATTCGTCATGTCTGTCTGTCTGTCCGTCCGTAGGTCACAGTAACCGAAACTGTAAGAGCTATACTGATGAAACTTGGTAAGTAGATGTATTCTGTAAACCGCATTAAGATTTTAGAAAGTATTTCTATGTTTTAACTTGTCGCCTAACTTGTTCGGAAAGTAATTCTTGCGCTGCTGCAAGGCATTTAAAAAAACTGTTGAATTTGTATGGAGAAAGGAGCATAATTATGTTCATGTATTTTGGGGCAACACTTTTCCGGCCACATGGCTGTTCTACTTTGTTCTGTGGACCACTATTTGATAGACCGTACAATAGAGCATTTCCATTCATTCAGTCATTCGCCGAACACCTTCAAGGTAAGTGGAGCGGAACAATTCTATGTGTTAACCCGTTAACTCCCCAGCCAGGTTAACGATCGCTCCGGAGGGCACTAACGATTAATTTAACAGTTCCGAATCGCTTCTAAAATGTTTGACTTTGTGTGTTACATTGTATTGCTTGGTGGCTTGCTGCTAAAATGGGGTGTTTGAATTGCTACTGTGTCACTCGCTTGTGACCTGCTGTAAATGCAGACATTAAATTGGGCACCTAATAGCTATTTTATTTTATTTTTGTAGACAATTCACGCAACACTATCTAACCCCAAGTACGATGGCAACCAAATAGCTAATTATTACTTATTTTCTTGCCAGGACTCCTAGAATATGTGCAGTATAGATTATAAAAAAATGAATAATATATTTTCCTCGCAAAAACATAGATTTGGCTTAGGTCTAAGTAATGCACGATAGATAAATTAACTCATTCACTAAGAAAAAAAATGTCTTGAATTAAAAATACGTCTTTAAAATTGGATTTAACGTCAAAGTTGGATTTATAGCCACTAAATTCACTACTTCATTTCAAACGTAAACTCCAATATCAGACTTTAATTTATTCAAATTGGGCTCCAAATCGTATCCATTATCCGCACATTGTAACAAAACGAATGACATTGTAGAACACAATAAAATTTGACGGCTTCATAACTTATTGGAGCGTAACCACAATCGAACCAATAAATTGGATTTAGAGCTTTTAGCAGGTACAAGATTGAAATGAAATTTAGAATCACTATTTATGCAAATTCTGATGCAAACAATTCAAATTGCAAAACGGTTTTGTTCAATTCAGTAGGCCTGCCACAAGCTCTGCCTGGCTCTGTCTCTGGCTCTGATTTTCTTCTTCTTCTTTTTGACTTGCCAACGTCTTATAATTCGATGGAGCCGACTGCACGCACGAAAAAACTTGTTTCATGCGGCGTTACCTCGCTCTGAGGCGTTCCATTTAAGGCTTGAAGTGCAAGCGAGAGCGCGGAACGAACGAGAAAGAGGCACAATCGGCCTCCGCGTTCGGCAGCGTTCGACATCTGTCTCTCTCCTACTTGAGTGAGCGATGCGTCCGCGTGGACAGCTGTATAACGTTGTCACGTTCAACTATCGTCAGTAAACCGACTTTTTTATCGTATCACTAGTTCTTTCGAACCAAGTGTAGTGAAAGGATTTAAGTGCGCCTCAATGAGGCTCCTTTCGTGCACTTGACACATATTTTCGAACTTTTTAGGTCGTACGACATGCTGGTTTCCTAACGATGTTTTCCTTCACCGTTTGAGAGTTATATGGTTCCCATAATACAAACTTTGCTTAGTTTAACACGATAAGAAGAAGAAGTGAACCAGAAATAAATATAATACTTTTTTTTTTTTGTAAATAATAAACCTATACTCGGATTCAAATAAAGCGATGCTTAACCACTTCATTATCAGGTGGTCTGACTGATTGACTATGAATGAGTAGGCCGGATTTGAACCCACAAGGTTAGGATCAAACACCGAGGTTGCTACCCCTAGAATGCTCTCATAATTTGAAAATATTTATTACCCGCAGTAAATTAGAAGCTAAAATTGTTTGATCCCTTGGGTAAAATAAAGTAATTGCTGAAATTAATGTACGTTTTAATAAAGAAATATAAAATACGTGCTGTTCTTTTGAACAGGTGCTCACCTAAGCTTTATTATTTGAGCGTGTGAAGCGTGACGTAGTTGATCTACGTTCTGCGGGGTCACCATTTATTGGGACCCTAAGTTTTATTGTAATATATTTTATTTATTCAGGGACAACAAACAGCTTCAACGTAAAAATAATCTTAAGTAGTTTAAAAGTAGGTACCTACCTACTTGACTAACAGTATTGTAGCCCACTGCGTTATTCTCAAATAAATTGATTGAATTATTTATAATTGCGTCATTTGAGGCATTAATAAATATGTGTACACCTTTAAATAAAGTATTGAACTCCTTCTAAATAACTATTATTTAAAATAATTAACGCTTTTATTAGCTTCACCTGTATGTATGTAACCGACCTCTTTGAGCTCGATTTTGTCCTACTTTGAACGATCAGATTTGATTAAAACTTTGCACACCTGTCAAAGGTCGATGACAATGCAATAATACGAAAAAAAAATTTAAAAAAATGAAAAAAAAAAAAAAAAAAAGTAAAAAAAAATATAGTTTAAAAAACTAAAAAAAACGCTTTTATAACTAATTGAACTAAAAAGTTTCACCCCACGCTTTTTTGTACAATAATATAAAATTTTCAATTGATTATTACTGTTTTATTTTTAACTTTTTAGTTCAATTAGTTATAAAAGCGTTTTTTTTAGTTTTTTAAACTATAATTTATTTACTAGTATCGACACCCGGCGTTGTCCGGGCATTCCAGAATGTTAAAAAACATAGAAAAAGTCCCTACGTGTTAGAATAGGATAGACATAGATTTTTTGCAACATTTTACATTGTTGCTGCTCCTATTAGTCGTAACGTAGTGTTATATAGCCTATAGCCTTCCTCGATAAATGGACAACACAAACAGAATTATTCAACTCGGACCAGCAGTTTCCGAGATTAGCGCGTTCAATCAAACAAACTCTTCACCTTTAATATTAATCTTATACCTTTAAACGAGAAAATCTTGTATATAATATATTTAGGATCTCGGAAACTGAGCCAACGATTTTCATGAAATTAAGTATACAGGGGTTTTTGTTGACGATAAAACGATCTAGCTAGGATTCATTTTTAGAAAATATCCCCTTAATCGTAAAGTAAATAATCAACTTTATCATAAAATCATAACTCCTAGCGCCATCTGTTGGTTAAGTTATGAGTTAGTGGGACAGAGAACGCCATCTATTGACGAGTAGTGGAGGTTTATGTCGGTAAGATCGAAAAATATTAATATTTAATCAGTATGTAAGTAATTCGTATTTAAATATGATTCACAACAACAGTTTACCAAAAAAAAAATACCGAGCGAAGCACCAACTGCTAGTATAGTTTTAAGAGTAACAAGCTCTACTTTCTAACGTGAAGAACTGCCAAAGCCGTCGTTTTCTTCACAAAGTATCAACCGACAAAGCCCATAAAAATTCAAAGCTGTTCTCAACAGTTCCAAAGTTCCATACTCCCAGAGCGATCTTCGCTCATGCGAGGCAGGACATGATAAACTTAAGGCATCGATTTATTATGTAAAACGTATCGGGCCCTTGAGGTCGGCACTGCATTAAGCAGACAGCCTTCACTACTGGGGAGATGGGATTGCATAATTTGGTAATACACTAGAAGGAAGGAAGTTAAACTCTGGTACAGGTAACCTTAGTTCTAAACATCGAAATACTATGTACTAAATAGAATAGAATAGAACATTGTACACTGAAGTAAATCTATAAAAGAAAGTCGTGTTAGTTACTCCACTTATAACTCAAGAACGGCTGAACGGATTTGGTTGGGAGGTAGCTTAGAACCAGAAAAAGGACATAGGATACTTTTTATCCCGAAAAAGTAACGGGAACGGGGTGTTACGGGAACGGGCGAGCGAAGCCGCGGGCGGCCACTAGTAGTTACAAAAAAACAAAATACTTAAAAAAAACTAAAGCTACAATGGGCAGTTTTATCGCTGAATCGAGAGCAGTCTTGTCAAGACAATCTGTATTCGAAGATGTTAAATTATTTAACATCTTCGAATAACTTTCAAAATTGTTACCTCTCCAGTTAATTTATATTCTTTTTTCATAAAGTTCGTAGTATTAAGCCTTGCCCACATCTAAGCGATCTGCGATGACGATCAGTGACACACTGTCAAATATGACAGCAATATTTGACAGCGTTTCATTTATCGCCATCAGATGTGCGCAGGCATTTTGTAGTTTATTTAAGTATAACCCTGTAGTTTTTAATTACTTATGTTTTACCACGATTCCACTTCTTACCAGTCGCTAACTTTTTTCTGCACTTAGTTATTTGCCTCTCATTACGTAGACTAACATAAAGATCATATTTTTTGTTACTAATTAATTACCGAAGGCCTGCGCACATCTAGGCGATGGCGGTAGCGAGCTGAAACGTTGTCAAATATGACAACGGTAATTAACTGCTTTTCAGCTGATCGCCATCACCATCGCCTAGATGTGCACAAGCCTTTAGCTATTGCTATGGTATTTTAAACAGGTAAAATTCCAGTTTTTTTTTATAGTTAGTAATCGTAATGCAGCTTACGACATTATGTTGCTAAAACTTTGTTACCCATATAAGCCAGTAAAACCGCAAGCTATGCTTTTTGTATAGAATATTCTATCAGCATCGGCCTGTCAATTTATCAGTACATACGAGCCAATTTGTCGGACGCTGCCCGCAGTCCGAACTCATGGACTTGCCAACTTTTGGACTCAACATCCAAGGGATAACTTGCCAAGAATCTGTATCAATGTACTGTAAAAACCGAAGCTCTTTTTATTCAACAGTGTCTTAAATATTTACTGAATCTATTGCACGGATATTTATCGCGTATAGTACCTTATTTTATTTATTTTCCCGAAGTTTCGGCTATGTTGCAATAACCGTGATCGCAGGAGTAGTAGTAGAGCTTAATAAAAGAAATAAGGTAATATTATACGCGATAAATACCCGAGTAATAGATTCATTATGAGTAATGCTCGCAAAAGCTTAAAAAGTACTATGCTTAAAAATATTAAATTCTCGTTTTTACTAAATCGATGATAACAAAATATTGTACTGAGGAAAATAAAATGACTTATCTAGTGCTAAGTTTTTTTATGAAATAAATGATTTTTGTTATTATTTATGGAGTAAAATAGAGGCAGGAAGATGATGATGAACTTAATAACATGGTATATAACTAGCGGCACGTAAGTCTAGAACTGAGCGATACGCGGAGAGGATAGCTGCGCATGTGTAATTTCGCGCGCGCAATACAATTATAACTTCAATTAATTATTAGCTATATGACGATAATGACCTTATTTTAATGTAATGTCAAATAGTAAGATGTCAAAAGATTTATAGTTGGTAGCTTAGACATAACTTTTAACAAGTTTATGGGGAGTAGAAAAAGAAAAACATTATTTGTCAATAACAATACAATTAAGAACGCGACTGTACACTGGATGTGCGCGGGGTGTCGTATCGGTGCGGGGAGGAGAATTCGACCGGAGAGCCAATCGGCGCTACGCACGCCCGCCCTTCATCCTGCTAGCCCCCCTCAGGTACCTTAATTTTGACTTCTGCGCAATAACAGTCAGTGCTAAAGTTATGTGCTGCCACTTACTTAGGTACAGGGTTCAAGTGTTAGTATGTCCATTGAACAATACAACGGTCAATTCTACCTGCGTGTCCAACAAATTTCGGCGATATGTTAATCACATACGAATCGGTGTTTCATGTTTCAATATGTTTGATTGGTGGGAAATGTCGATTGAATGATGCTGTTTTTGATGTAATTTGATGCAGGTATTAATGTTTGTCAAACACTTTTGAACGTTATTCAAACGAAGTAAATATTTTGATAGCTGAAGTATTGCTACCGATATCACAATAATAATAAAGCTTCGTTTTATTAAAAAAAACATGATACAATATTATTTAATCTGCATCCTTGATCTTTAAAATTAAAACATTCATCCGTTCTTTCCATAAACTTTCATTCAGTCGTTCACATTCCTCTTAGACTACGTTCCGTTTTACACAAATCTCACTTACGTTTCGCTATCATCTTTCACATTCTCAAACACCCAGATTCTAAATTACTTTACCAGTATTGACTGGCTTTTCAGTTCATTTGGTAGTAGCTCTGCCTTCTGCTCCATAGGTCGTGGGCTCGATCCCCACAGAGATCAAATATATTTGTGTGGTCAACGCAGGTGTTTGTTCTCTGTCTGGATGTTAATATTGTATTCTTAGTATGTATTGAGAAAATAAAATATGTATAAAAGTAAGCTATTTGCGGTTCCCATATGATCAGTTTTCAAGTACAATATTCTTTTCACTGCTAAGATAAAGAGATGGCATAATACACATAATATCGGCCATTTAATCTATTGGAGCTCTCAGCGACCAAAATGAATATGAGGGGGAATTCTACTTAGGTAAAAGCCATTTTGGAATTCAGAAATTAGGTTTAGACATTGAGAGACACGCACAAAGACGTTTTTAAGGTCGGGTATTTTCGATCAGCCTCCTAACGAACCAAATGCAATTTCGTTTTGTTCTTGGCTCACTATTTTCATTCTTTTGAGGGGATTATTTTTCTCATATTTATTTTCGAAAAAGTAGAAGCATCTGTCTCATGAGTCATGACCTAAAATGTAAGGAGAGTTTCTAAGACAAAATTGCATGACCTTTTAAATCAAAATCGAGTCAGTGACTCCTAGCAAAAAATCTCCTTTTGACTACGCTTTACTACTTGGGACAGGGCTTAAGATGGAATAGGCTTGCCCAGAACCTATACCATCCTGTCAGCTTAGTTGGCCTTAATCCACAGGAAAGGCATGGTCAATACGTGCAGAGCTGATTATGCCATGGGTTACCTCACGATATTTTCCTTCACCGTTTGAGAGCATTGCGTACCTACGTATTATACTGAACAGAAAAATCCACAAATGCACGATTGGATCCGCAAACTTAGGATCGGAAGGTCGCTAGGCCAAAAGTACACTTACTACTACATTGAAAAGAAAACTTGTTTCCCTTCCCACATTTACACAGTATAGGTACTTTGAAATACAATAAAAAAAAATCTAGAAAATTGCGGTAAAATTGTTTGATACTGCCAGTTCAGAAATATAATCTAATAATAGCAGAAAAGACAGAAAACTTGTTTACTGACGCAAGTAAACATTGGAATACTATAAAATAAAATCTAGAAAACATGCTGCCAAATTTTGACACTGGCAGTAAATAATGATGATGCTGATGATTGAAGTTCAGAAACTTTTGTTCTATAAACGGGGTTAATACTCAAGCCTAAATCTCGAAGGATCATAAAATATTAACTCGGTGCGGACGTAAACTGTTTTATGTGTCGCAATGCGACTGTCAATGAAGTATTGTGACGAATGGTGAGTTCCGGGAAATATGTTTGCAAGGGAAATACCTTTGCGTGATACATTCTCTTTACTACTTTATTATCAAACAAGTACCTACTCAACATCATCAGCCTGAAGAAGTCCACTGCTATAGGCCTCCCTACTGTTGCAGTGTAAAAACAAAACATGCCTACGCTTTCTGAATTGAAAACTACTAGTAATTTTCAGTAATTACGTTTCGTCTTCTGGTTCGTGGTCGCCATTCAAGAACCTTTATTCCCCAACGATTGTCGGTTCTTCGAGCTATATGCCCATTGCCGCCTCAACTTACTAATTCTAAGAGCTATGTCGGCGATCTTGGTTCTTCTACGGATAAGGCCTACTAAAAAACCGATTTACCTGTGTAAAAAAAAATATTACTAGTTTATGGAACAAGCATATGGCCCACCTGATGTTAAGTGGTTACTATCGCCTTTAACAAAGCATTGCCTTGTAGGTCATGCAGGCCAGGAACGTGCCAATGCATCATGTGACACGTTCCTGACGTGCGTGCACCCTACGTTCATTAACTTGAGGCACACAGAGGTTCAGCCTCACGTTCCAAACACAATATTCATCTTTAAAAAATAAACCTATAGTTTGTTTACGTAAGTTGATAATCACCTCTTTACATCAGGTGGGACCATCAGATTTTACAATTAGCAAAAAAAATATCTCGGCTATGAAAGTGAAATAAGTAAAATCCTAAAACCGATCTGTTTCACCTCGATGCATCTATCACCAATAAACCACCCCGATTCGACCAAAGTTTTTACTAGTTTATTCACTCGGCATCGTCTATAATTTGTTACTGGGGCTGCACGATTGACCTATAAAAAACTACTGATATAGAAGTGAAACTCAAAAATCACAGCCTAAAATTAAATTTTACAAAATTTGCAGTTCATGATTTGAACGTGTAAAATAAGTAGGAGTCAGAGAAAAATCAACGCGTTTAGTTAGAAAAAGAAAGAAAATTGGTTCTCTGTAAAGCCGGTTTACTGACGATAGTTGAACGTGACAACGTCATAATAAAACTCTCTCGACTCGGACTTCCTTACCCGGGCTAGGGCTCGGGCTCGACGGAACGACGGAACGGCGGAACGACGGTTACGACGCATGAGTCATGTTTTTTCGTTCGTGCAGCCGGCTCCATCGATTTATAAGACGTTATCACGTCAAAAACAAACTCTCTTCTTCCTGCCCTTATACCACTTTATGTGGGGTCGGCACAACTTCCTCCGCCATTGCCCTTTGTCAGCCGTCATCTCTGCGTTTACTCCTCTTCTAGAAAAAAAACAAGCAAAACCACATACATATTGTCGATGTAAGTTATTTAGATGAAATAGAAAACCCCTGCTTTTGGATAAATCGTGTTCTTTTTCCTCCGTCGTATTTTGTGCAACTTCGAAGATTCCAGTTGCGTTTCTACATCAGTTATTGCTCATTTTATGGCTGGACGATAATATTTTATATCCTACCGTACCGTATCGTAAGGTTTGAGCGTGCAACTCAATTTTCTGTATCGAGTTTATACGTGCACTGAATCTGTAGGTCATGTGCCTGTGACGAGCGGATGCCTTTAACCGACTTAGTAAACGGAGGTTAAAAATTCTGCAATTTCGTATTTTGAAACCCTGATCGAACATAGGGGTGTTTTTAGTTTGAGATTTTAGTGTAGGTCTATTTGTCTGCTTTTTCAGTTTGTTATGCAATTAGCTAAAGCAAGTAACCATCACGTATAACAAAGAATTGCCTCGTAGATCACGCACGCCAGGAACGTGCCCTACACTGCCCAGCGTCCATCAACTTGAGGTACATAATATTAAGCCTCACGTGCCAGTCATTTCACTGGCACCCACCCCCTTGCAATCGAAACACAGCAATGTTGATTCATGGCAGAAATAGGCATGGTGGTAATACTTCCCCGGACGAGCCACACACAAAGAGCTCTAATACTACTAAAATAATCATAGCTCCAATTTGAATGTTCCGATATTACCTATTCTTAGTTACATTTGGTGGATATCCATGCAGCCGTTTTCCAGCCGTTTTCCAAAATCTTGGTATTTAGTAGTTTTGGTGGTCAGTTTTTCCGGAACGTTCCGATTTCGAAGCGACGCGTGACCCAAGGGCTGGTGGGTATCTGGCGCAGCGTATCAGCATTGCTATTCATCGTGGCAATCCCGCCAGCGTCTTGGGGACGCTTCTGTCTGATACTGATTTGGATCAGTTGAGCTATCTCTAGATCGTTTGTAACGGTCTGCAGATAGCTCAACTGTTTCTTGTGTATTTTGTACATTTTGTAAATATTTGTTTTTTATAGGAATGTTTAAGGCAAGAGTGAACAAATCAAATCGGTAGTGTATTTATTCAGTAGAATCGCAAGGATCACTTTGAAACGTCTTAAAGCTAGGTGAGTCTAGGTGCCAGTTCCAAACGACCATGCCTAGAAGAACAGGCACCAAACTACGGCTTGGTGCCTACCGTTTTTTATAACAGGTGTGTTATGGCTAAGCATGCTTCATCTTAGGCTGCATCCTCACTTGCCATCAGGTGTGATGGCAGCCAAATGCTTAGGTATCTATATCTTCTATAAAAGGTTATGCAAGGCGCCTATGACTTGCACCACGGATGCATTCAAGCTTTGCACCGACTACACCTTCCAATATATCTGCCGGTGACACTATTCGGTATACCGTCGGATACTGCCTTTCAAAAGACTGTGATGATCTTGTTGTACAATATAATATAATAACAGACATACGTGCACCCTTAGCACTGGTTTATCGAATCTCTATCGAGAATAATAATATTTTTCATTACTCATACTCTGAAAGTAGGTCTGAAGTTGCCTGAGGGGCCTAATTGAAAGTAAAACTTTCAGCCCTAGGGAGAATCGCTTTCTACTGACAGCTGTCAAATTATAAAAAAAACAAGTTCTATTTTATTCAACCATGTTCCAACTTTCTAAAGTCTTTCTAACTGCAAGGAGGTCGTTGAACCAAATTCCAACTTTTTATTCAGCAAGTAGGTTGGAAACCCATTACAACAGTAAGAAGTTTAAAAAGTCTAATAAGATAGCGCAATGTAAAATTTAAATTTAAATAACATAAAGATAGTATTAAATAAATAATATATCTTCTAAATTACTTGATTAATAATATAGCTTCAACTATTTATTTAAAATAACATAGATTTGACATATACCATTTTTTAAATTATGAGAATGAAAATAATGGCTGAATAATGCTGGCGAGCCGAAGCCGAAGGCCCGCCAGAGAAAAAGAAAAAACAAAACCGGGAAGGCGGCAAATCAATCTTCATTTTCACAAATTTTTCTTTCATGTTTTTATTTTTACTTTCCTTGTATTCGTAATGAAAAGCACAGTGTTTACCTCGGGTGAAAGTCTTTTAAGTCCCTCAAGCTCCATTGGCGCCCTCGCTAACGCTCTGGCGCCAAACCCGTCTCGGGACTCAAAAAACGTGACTTTCAACACTCAGGTAACAATGTACTAATAATAAATCAATATTGATGGTGGGAGGAGGTTCAGGAGAGAGATAAGTGGAAGCCTTTGGGGGAGACCTTTGCCCAGCAGTGGAACAAAATAGGTTAAAAACAAAAACAAACCTCGGTTTACTGACGATAGTTGAACGTGACAACGTCATACAGCTGTCCACGCGGACGCATCGCTCACTCAAGTTAGGGAGAGACAGTGACAGTGTGTGTTAGTTTATAGTAAACATACAAACACGATTTTAAATCGTGTTTGTATTTGTTGTTCGTGAATAAATGAAATGAATAGAAATGTCTGAGCGTGGCTAAGCCCCGTCCCAATGCTAAGGGCCCATATTTCAGTGAGCTTTCAACTAACAAAATACAGGAAACGTCGTTGTCTTGTCAATCTATCTACCAGTAAGCCTACCACAAGCTCTGTCTGGCTCTGTCTCTGGCTCTGGTCTTGACTCTGTGTGATTGCTGTCTTAATGAATCCTACGTCGAAACGTCACACATACAGTATAATGCACTGGTGAGCACCCACACAAACTCAAAACCAGAGCCAGAGACAGAGCCAGACAGAGCTCATGATAGGCCTAGAGATCAGAGATCTATAAAATAGGTTCTCTCAGTGTGTGTTATTCATAGTCAATAGGACGAAAGGTGTACAATATTAGGAAACGTTAAAGTGGTATGTAAAATAATGTGCATCTTTTGTAAGGTGGCGTTACTTTTAAATATCTGTCAAAAGATAAACAATGCTTAAACTATAAAGGCCTGCGCACACCTAGGTCGCTGGCGATAGCAATTAGTGAAACGCTGTCAAATATCGCTGTCAAAGACAGCGTTTCAATGATCGCCAACGCCAGCGACCTAGGTGTGCGCAGGCCTTAACAAATCAACCAACTTTAGGCAATTCATCATTATCATCATTTTCTCAGCCCTCTTCATCTTCTGCCAGCCTCCTCTGGCCTGCGCGTCTCTTGTTTATGCTATTTTTAATTTTAAATAGCGTTTATGAGTATGGCTGAAAATGTTCTATCGTATGTCCATATTTACGGAACGCTATATTCCTAGACAACATTTTAGAACGAATTTACAATTATTTTAATTTTTGTTTTGCAAAGGATCATGTAAATAAACGTTAGGAAGCAAGCCGTAGTTTGATAGATAGATAGAAAATTCTTTATTGCACAAAATTAAAAATTACTGTACACAGGCGAACTTAATGCTAGATAGCATTATCTACCAGCTAACCTTTGGGTAATAGGGAGATAGGTTGGGTAGTGCACATATAAGATGAGGGCTTACGTAAATACTAAACTAAAAATAAACACACAGTTAAGCGACAACTATCATTTTTAATACACATAATCAGGAAATTCCTGCATAGCAAATTAAAACTAAAAATTACGCAATACTTATAATCTAACCTAGCATAAACTCACTTACATACACCAGGGATAAATTATTTATTTCTATGTTTATAAAATTCGATCATGAGAGATAGATAGTGGGCAAAGATTTTGGATTTGAAGACTTCAATAGAGGAGGCCTCGCGACATTGATTTGATGCCTTTTCTTCTAGGCTTGCTGGCATGGAACTGGCACCTACACTACACTCACCTAGCTTTAAAACATTTTAAAGTGAATTGAATGAATACATTTTTTATTTTGATTTAATTTATTTTACAAGTAAAAAGAATAATTTCATTTTTTCTTTCACAAACATGATTTCAAAAGGTAGATAAGGTTTTAAAATATTATATTTAAAATACACCAATATCATAACAAAACAAATAAGAAACCCTACTGCCAAGATAAATGATTCAAAAACATTTTCTAGTATTTTTGTAAAATCATTGCGTATAAAAAGAAGCTCAATAAAAAAAGCGCGTACAAAATGTAGCAGTTATTGGTGAAAATACTTTCTAAAAGAAATGCGATGTCTCATGAAGATAAAGAGCTTGCGCTAGATTTGTGTACACCAATCATAAATACAACTTAGCAATACAGTATTCGGTTTATATTTTTAGTTTTATTTAATTTTACTTCGTTGACTTGAATTTGGCGATTTTCTTGACCAACGAGAGCAAAACAACGTACCCCGAAAACATGGCGGACCGACATGACGTTAAGAAGTAGAAATGTCATTTTGGCAATTAGCATGGCACTGACATAAATGTGTCAATCACTGCGGTAAAACAGACATGGCGGCGCCTTTTGGTATCCACTACAAAAATCAACCACTATTGAAATTTTTTTTACAATGTTCTTGTTTTTATATTTGTGAATTTAGTATTTTTGTGGTAATCTTCATTATTAACCGGATTTTTCTTACAAGTGTACATAGACCTAGCGCATTATGAAACATCTCCTTTACTAAACAAAAACACTATTGAGTACTTTCAAGTACACTAGTTAAACGATTCAAGAAAAATAGCCTGTCTATAAACATCTCTTAGTTCTGTACCTCTCCAATACTCTTTGTCACAGTGACACCTAAATTCCTCACAAAGACTGAGGGCAAGTTGCGTGGGAGATAATATATGGACTTTCTTACGTTTGACGACAGGTTTTTAGAATAATTTATGAGGTACTAAGTGTAGGAATGGGATAAGACTGTTTTATTGAAAGAAGTTGTGAAGCATCACTGCTGTGTTTCGGTTTGAAAAGTGAGTGAAATTACTGGCACGTGAAGCTATGGCTCAAGTTATTAAGAGCGGGTCGTGCGAAAATTTTAGATGCGTTTTTAAAAAATTCATAATTAAATAACTAAGTGACTTTTTAAAAATCGCAAAAGGACTAATTGTAGTCTATCCATTTGAGATTAATTCGAATTTAAGTGTGTTAAAAAAATATACTATTTAACATGACATTCTATTTAACGCTAATGAAAATCGTATGTCAGCGTTAAATAGAATGTCATGTTAAATAGTATATTTTTTTAACACACTTAAATTCGAATTAATCTCAAATGTATTGTATAGTCTACAATTAGTCCTTTTGCGATTTTTAAAATGTCACTTAGTTATGTAGTTATGTTTTTTTTTTTTTTATATCTCAAATTTTCGCACGACCCGCTCTTAATGAACGCAGGGCAGTGCATCGTAGAACACGTTTCTGACGTGCGTGACCTACGAGGCAATGCTTTGTTAAAGGCGATGGTTACCATTTATCATCAGATAAGCCTTATGGTTGTTCCATCAGCTGGTTGTATAAAAAAAGAATCAATCCAAGCATCCGAAGAGGCGTATTAGGGAGGAGGCCTATACCCAGCAGTGGGTGCATACAGGCTGAATAGATAGATAGATAGAATCCAAGCATTTCCTAAACCAAATGCGATGGTCTGATTGAATACTAGAAGTTAATAAATCCGAATATTGCTATGCCCTGAATATTAGGCCCTATTATGTATTCACCATTTTTAACTTTTAGACCTCACCATGTAACATAATAATTGCAATAAATAATATGAGTATGAGTATGAGTATAATATTTATTAGTATTGTTAACCAGTTTTGGGAATAGGACATCCCTAATAGAATCAAGCAAAGAGTTACATCTCTAGTAGAGAAAAAGAAGAAGAGATGTGGCGTCGTTACATAGAGTTGTATTATCTGCAGTGTACCTATTAAAGTTAAACAGAGTTGTGGCTATAATCAATGAAAAGTTTTCGTGTTAACAGTATATATTATCTGAAGTACTAATATGACTATAACTATCATAAGTTTTCCCATACATTTCCAGAAAACCCAATTTTAAGCCGTCAGGTTAAATTCATACTACAATAAAATCATAAAGTAAAGTTTCCACCACTGAAACTCAAAATACCGGCAGGTTCAGGAATTTCATATCCGTTCAGGAAATTCGCATTGCTGGTAGGTACTTCAGCGAAAAGGCTTCAAAATAGTGCATTAAACGCAGGTGCGCGCCGAAAGGTTGAATTTGACTGTTGAAACTTGACCGGGTAGTGGAAAATTCCGGGTGGATGTTAAAATTTATTGCGAGGGTGAAAAACATAGACAATTTCTGTTTTTTTATTATTTCACTTTACTTAGTGCGGGTGCTGTATACGGCTCATGAAAATGAATTAAGATAAATTTTTCAACAAATAGGATTTTTTATTCAAAGAAATTTACATTTTAATATATATTAAGTATTTCAAAATACACAAAAAAAACTTGAGCTATCTGCAGACCGTTACCAACGATCTACAGATAGCTCAACTGATCCAAATCAGTGCCGGATGGAAGCGTCCCCGAAACGCTGGCGACATTGACACGCTGAATAGCAATGCTAATGCGCTGCGCCAGTTATCCACCAGCCCTTGTGTCACGCGTCACGTCGCTTCGATTGGTGTATTTTTTAAGAAATTTTATTTTTTTTGTGTTTTAATGGTATTTTAGTATGATTTTATTTAACTTTTTGAATGAGAAACAATGTTTTTTGGGTTAAATAAAATCTAAACTAGACTATTTTTGCTTATCAAAATCTACTAGAATCTAGACCGTAATTTTTCTGAAAACTATATTCCTAGAACCCGCATAGACCGTGTAAAATATTACACGAGCTTATCTCTCTACTAGCCACGTTGCTGAATAGACCAGTAAATCATCCTGCCTTTTAGCTGCTACTAGTAATAGAGGTTTTGTCCACTTGAGACAGCTTTTTTGTGTCAGAAAAGTAACTCTATATCATATTTTTTTAAATTAGCAATATATTTTTAAGATTCTGTAAGAAAAAAAATCTACTTCTGAAGATAAGCCTCCCCATAAGCTTTCCATAGAATGTTTTTCTCTACGGAGATTTGATGAGGGTTCCTCTTAAAAGAAACAAAAAAAAGGCGGCTAGATATTTTCGCGGCATGAGATCCGAATTTGATAATTTTTTGTAGTAATTGGTGAATTGTAGCACTAAGTGAAGTCGCACCACACTGGAACTTCACTGCTATTATTGTTATTTTTGATTTGTAAAAGGATCATACAAAAAAACGGTAGGAACCAAGCCGTAGTTTGTTGCCTGTCCGTCTAGGTTTGGTCGCGTGGAACTGGCATCTAGACTCACCTAGCTTTAAGACGTTTCAAAGTGATCCAACTTTGACTTTGATGGCTAAAGGTCAAACTAACGCACAATAACAAGAGGAGTTCTTCAGGCTAATGATGATGAAACATCAAATCACGCATAGTGACAGGATGATAGGATCTGTCAAACTTACGTCATAAAGTTTTTAATATCACGCAAAGCCGTGTGAAATTCAATTCCCTCACTCACCCTACGTCATACTTCCCGAAACTAACGGCTGCAGACATACTTAGGCATGTAAAAAAAGGGGATTGACCTTATCAGAATACTGTCATGAGCATAAAAGTGCTGAATAAAGTTTTTTAAAGTGAAAATTTATTTGGGTAAATAGATAGAAAATACTTTATTGTACAGTCGCGGTATGAAAATCGTCACCTTAGAGTCGGTTTTCACTTGCACCAGTGCCTTGATCATCGGTGTATTCTGTCTATTCAGTTTCAAAAGGTAGTATGTGATCGTGATACGTTACACAAATCAAGTTGAAAATCGACGAACATTTTCATACCGCCACTTTATACACCACATAAAATTAGAAATACAGAAAAACATTACAGTGAAATACAAGGGGCAGTCTTATCAATAAAAGCGATCTCTTCCAGACAACCTTGGGGTGGACCGGACCTGGAAAGAACGATAGAAAACGAAGGTGTAGAAAAACAAAGTATTTTTGAGGCGGGAAAAACTCCTTCTGAACATGACCATTAATTACGTATAATTCACTTTAGTAAGTACAGTTGGTAAGTACACCGAGTTATAAGAGCAATAAAGTGAATTCTAAGTGCCATCACGCGACAAAGCCTAGAAAAAGAGGCACCAATCTTATAGCTTGTTACAATTCTTTTGTATGGAATACTTGCGGCCTGTCCCGGCTTCGCACGGGTGGACATTTATTTTTTAAACACAAATAATAGCCTATGTTACTCAAGGTGAATGTAGGTAGCTTTCCAATGGTGAAATAATTTTTGAAATCGGCACAGTAGTTTTTGAGTTTATTCATTACAAACATACAACACAAAATACAAATCTTTCCTCATAATATTAATTTTATATTTCTTATGGGTTTTTGATACGAACTGTACTTAAGCATGCGAACACGGGAACTGACCTTATCGAAGTTCTTAGCAGAATTAACTTTTTGCCAGACCCTTATTCATTTTCTTTGAATATTGAATACCAAATCTTTTAGTTACGGCTTTTAGCACAGACCGAGTACACTGCTGAGTCTATACACTGATTTTCATCTAAATGCCAATAAAAAACAAAGTAACGTCCTTTGCATCTATTGTAGATGATTTTTATAGCGTTAAGGGCAACTGGGACAGGATTTTTTGGAATAGGCTTGCCCAGCACCTATACCATCCTGACAGCTTAGTCGGCGTAATCCACAGGAAAGACCTGGTCAATATTATACGTTCGGAGCTGCTCACGATGTTTTCCTTCACCGCTTGAGAGCACTAGCATTATTTCCATAAATTTTTCGATAGGAAAACTCATTAGTACATAACTGGATTTGAACCCACGACCTTAGGATCGGAAGGCGGGGCCGCTACCACTCGACCACCAGTGCTCTAATAAATGCAAAGAATATCGAACAAATGAAGCAGTGTATATTAAACTTGATGGAAAACCCAACATTTTCCGACCCACGGGGCTGTCATAAACACGTTTTGTATTTTCTTTGGAATGTTATTTATCGTTACGAGAAAATAAGGAGCCCGTCAAATATAACCGTACTCTGATACCTTGTACATGTACTGCGGGTGTTATAGGATTAGCTTTGGTAAAGATTGAAAATAACTTTTTCTGGGTTCATTTTTACGTGCATACCCGATGTCCTTCCGTTGTTGATGTGACAACGTCTTAAAATTCGATGGAGGCTTTCCATTTAAGGGTTAAAGTGCAAGCGAGAGCGCGGAACGAGCGACAAAGAGGCACAATCGGCCTCCGCGTTCGGCAGCGTTCGATATCTGTCTCTCTCCTACTTGAGTGAGCGATGCGTCCGCGTGGACAGCTGTCGTCAGTAAACCGACTTTACAGACAACCGAATTTTTTTTTATAACTAGCTGATGATCATCACTATGGCACTATATCAATCTGTGATAACCTGCCATGAAACTTAGGGCGCCCACCCACCAGATGGACCGATGAAATAATGTTAAGATCGCGGGAAGTCGGTGGATGGAAAGGGCTTCGAATCGTTCTTCCTGGAAATGTGTAGAAGAGGATGTCCAGCAGTGGACTTCGTCAGGCTGATGATGCTGAAGAACCTGTCATAAAATGATTTACCTAAACATAAATCTTTTCACGGCGGCATAGAACTCACTGAATCCGTCAAATTTAAACAATGTTAAATGGTCTTCTTATCGTGACACTGGATCTTTCGAACCAAGTGTGGTGATAGGATTTTAAGTGCGCCTCAAAGGCTCCTTTCGTGCACTAGACACATAATTTCAAAATTTGTTTTAGGTTCTACGACATGTTGGTTTTCCCACGATGTTTCTCTCCACGGTTTGGCATAGCGTATGTTCATACATTTTTGGCAAAAAAAAACTTGTTGGTACACGACTGGATTTGAACCCTTTTTTCGACTTGGATTTGAAGATTGGAAAGCGGGGCTACCACTAAGCCACCAGCGCTCTCACCTCAATGGCACCATGACTTTAGAATAAGGCACGTACACACCAAAGCGTCTAATTTGAAAGCACCCCAAGTGTTTTTTACTAACTTTACGGCGTCGATTTGTGAACTTGTATAAGCCAGAGCTACACTCTTACCCTGATTACATTCAAAAAAGGTACAATCGTAAACAAAACAAATATAGTATCCAGAACAGGAAAATGAGGCTTCGTCGGTAACTGAACGGAATCAGTTCGCCTTAGCTCCACCATTACCGGCAAAACACGCGAGCTTAGAACTGGTTCCATTGTTGGTACACGATATTGTCGTGTGTCCGTCTGATACCTACAGTCGCTTGATGATAAGTGACGATACAGCTGTCATTAGTGTAGATCAAACTGAAAGATTCACTCTTCCCTTGAATTTATTTCGATTTGAGTGGTCAGTGTTCAAAGATATCCTTATGATAGTACCACTGATGAAACATATTTTTGACTTTGACTTACTTCAGGACACGAGATAATCTCTTACTCACGAAAATATGACATACCTAATACACTCATCATGTTCCCAACACTCATCATTTTCCCATTTTGACGTCAGTTACTTATATAAAAATACAGCTGTGCCCGCAACTTCGTCCATGTCTATGGGTTTGGGTAGAGAGCACTGGTGGTCTAGTGGCAGCGGCCCTGCCTTCCGATCTGAAGGTCGTGGGTTCAAATCCAGTCGTGTACCAATGAGTTTTTCTGTCGAAAAATTTACGTGCACTATGGCACTACTCTCAAAACGGTGAAGAAAAACATCGTGAGGAAGCCGGCGTGTTGTAGAACCTAAAAAAGTTCGAGCAATACGCGTCAAGGGTTACGGAAAAAGGGCCCACCAGCGGCCTACTTGCGGAAAAACCAGCCCGCACATCATGTGCAGATGATAAAAATTTGACGAATTTGCCGAAATGGGTTTGGGTAGCATTTTTAATTTGCAGCGGAAAAAATTGTATTCAATATGCGTGTGGCACAGTCGTCTGCCCATGACTATACAACTCTTCATCCCCCTTTTCATCCCTTTTGTCCTTTCTCAGGCTCCAGAAGTTTAGACTATCCAAATTTCATTTAAATCGCTTCAGTAGTTTTGGCGTGAAAGCACGACAGACAGTGTTACCTTCGCATTCAAAATATTAGTAAAGTTTATTTTGCTATAATTTATTCGCAACAGTTTATCATAGGCAGAAAATAAACAAAATGAACGTAAAAAGCACAAAACAAACCCGTAAATTATTTTGCGGCAACATTCGCAAGTGGACAAAAGCATTGTGGATTACTTTGCAATATTCTGTAGGCATTACATTGCTTTATTCAGTCATTTTGTAAACGCTTGTGAACGCGATTGTATTCTTTTATGTACGCTTTTTTGCTCTCGTAATAACGACAGGTAAAATACTGTACTTTTGATGGCATTTTGATTAAATTGTTGCGTTTGTATTAAAAAATACTAGCGTTCGCCCATGGCTTTTTGACATGGCTGCATATCTTTTTAAGTTTTATATTTTGACATTAATTATTATCTTTATTGATTATTGCTTGTATTTTGTATCTAATTAGTAAAATATTTAATTGTATTTGTAATTTCGAGATAATTTGACTGTAATTTTTAGTATTAACATCTACAAGGTGTATCTAAATATGTGTACTATGCGAAGGTGGGGGGTTTCAGACCACAATGGTGATCAGTTGTGGGGGGGAGAAAATTAAAAATTCCTATTTTCAGTTTCCCATACAAAAATATTTAATTTCATAATGCCTAAATAAATTGACAACCCTATCCTTGTAACCCCTTGACCCCTTGACCTACTACCTCTGTAGGTCTACTACTACTACCTACTACCTCTGTAGCTGAGTTTAGGGTTGTCACTTTGTATAAAGTCAGCTGTTCATATTGAAACTTCGTTGCAGTTTTTTTCAGAGATACCAATTGAAGTTCGAAAAGTCGTTGAACATAAGTTGTTCCCCGGGGGGTGGAAATTCACCCCCCTTCGGGATAGTACACATATTTTGATACACGTTGTATAATATTTATATTCTTAATTTTAATTTAAGCTAAGTATATTGTATAAGTTTGTAAGTATTATGTCAGATGAGATATTCTTAGCATTTGGGCGCTTTGGCACGAGCTGTAAGCCCAAACAGCATTTTGTTTAAATAAATGGCTTTGTTTCTGTGGTACCAACCCAGGTAATCATTTGTGTTTTCAAGGTTTTTGAGTTTTATCTAAATCTAAACAGCTATTACGGATATGAGTCGAAACAAACATTTTTCAGTCAGGAACGTGCCCTACGATGCACTGCCCTGTGTTCATCAGTTTGAGGCATACAGATGTTTAGCCACACGTTCCAGTAATTTCAAAGGCACCCTCATCCCTTCAAACTGAAACACAGCAATGCTGCTTCACGGTTGAAATATGGTGGTAAGAAGTAATAACTGATCGCCATCATAAATCGCAAGTTCTTCTTCTTCTTATCGTGACATTGCTTCCTTCGAACCAAGTGAGGCCAGAAGAGGATCATTATTCGCAGGTGATCGCGCTAGATTTGCGCAAGGTTCTACGCTCATTCTTGCAGCAAAACCACTAGAAACTCCATTGTCCATGTAAATAGAGCTTAAACAGCGGCATAGTGTCACTCAGTAAAAGCAGTAAAAGCTAATGCAATCAGTGTCAATCAACCAGCGGTGGCCCGTGTTGATTAAATCGTATTTACTACGGTTGATCGTGGCACGACTCGTTGGGTGGCTTGGCCTAATTTGCTGGCTTATTTTTTAAGTGTATGCAAGCGTTTTTATTGCGGAACTTACTTAAGCCAGCGATTTGAAGACTAGAAAAAAAAAACTAGAACATAGGCTCCAGAATAAAAGTTTGAAAAACTTGAGAAATTTACTTTATAGCCTAACTACTTAACCGATTTCTAAGAAATTTGTATGGGATCAATTTGTAGGAGTATTTCTAAGATTTTTTCAAATCAGGTTTTAAATGACGAATTTATGCGATAGCAAACATCAAAAAAAATACAACAGAAATTTATTTGCAGTCGTTTATAAACCCCAGTAGGGGAATTGGGGTGTTCTTTTAATTGGAAGTTTTATGAAAAAGACTGAAGCTTAAAAAGGGTTTTACATCGTACTACTTTATGGAGGTTGTTGAGGTCAAGACGTAGGTATGATGTACAAAATCCCTCAATACATGAGACTCAATCGTACTTAAAAGTGATCCTTGTGATAACTGATCAAAGAAATCCTGAATTTGAATTCGTATTTTTATTTTGATTGAAAGCACTATACTTATACTCTCTTTGAACACTATTATCACTTTGTACAGTGCCTTTGAATTTGCATTTTTTACAGCCCAAGCTCTATAAGCCCCCCACCATTTGCTACCAAATACCAGTGCAAAGTAATTGACACTAAGTATCAAACTTTAAATGTTGGAAGCCAATCTTCTTTCTCGTCGAAAGCCTAAGTGTGATATATGGCCACTGGAGACTGTAAATTCAGATGTGGTTTCCAATGTATACTTTTGTTGCACGGAGTGTATTTTTATAGGTATTCTGAGAATCAGATACGAAGTTGAATTTATTTGAGGTTTGGAATACAAATTTATATTGGAAATGTAGTATTCTTTATTTACTGAGCGCATAGGTTGTATGCCTAAAAAGCTGAAAAGAGATTTGGTCAAAAAAAGTGGCATCAGTAGTAGTAGTTTTTTGTGAAGGGCTCATCCGAAGCAGTACTACCACCATGCCTATTTCTGCCGTGAAGCAGCATTGCTGTGTCGGTTCGAAGGGTGTGGGTGCCGGTGAGAATTCTGGCACGTGAGGCTGAACATCTGTATGCCTCTGTATGCATCGTAGGGCACGTTTCTGACGTGCGTGACCGTAAGTAATGCTTTGTTATAGGCGATGGTTACCACTTAATACCAGGTGGGCCATGTGCTTGTTACATCAGCTAATTAAAGGTTATATAAAAAAACTTAGATTATACGTTCGTAGTAAATTCGACAGTATTTAAGGTTCAATACTAAAATATTATGACTATATTAGTTACTCTAATGTTATGGCATGGCCACACATACATAAGTAATAGATATAGGTAGGTATAAAGTTTCATTAATATGAGCTATAAGTACATAATGAAAATGTATTCCTGAAATTGGGTTACTTCATGTTAGAATTTCGTAACTTAAGTATTATTATACGGAATTTATGATTTAAAACGCGTTTGAAATTTCCAAATTCTCTCATTTAACTTATTTCAAAATAATTTACTCAATACCGAAACAGAGTTTTGCTAATTGAACCCTAAACTTGGTTAAATCTTTGAAACCCATTATTAGCTTTATTACCTCAAAGCTAAGGCTTAAATTCGCGAGTACAATTGTGTAGAATAGGCTAAAGTGCCTTTCAAACTGGAGTTTTAAGAAATTTGAAGACGTTATGGAGAAGGTCCCAGCAAGTTTCAAATAGTGACCCTCATATTTCTAAGAACATTGTTATTCCGCTGTTGACTTAGAAGAATAAAGCTTACATTTTAAGAATAACTTAGTTTTATTATTAGGGACAATATTGGGTTTTCCAGTGAATTTGGCTGACCTCTCAGTTGGTCGGAGCCAAAGAGTATTAATAAGTAGTGGGGAGGTCGGAGCTCCTTCTGCGCGGTAGGCCGTGGGTTCCATCACCATCGGGAGCAAATTTAATATTTGTATGGTGAACGCAGAAGTTTGTTTTCTGTCTGGGCATTATATTGTATTCCAAGTATGTATTTACAAAAATAAATGTTTATAAGTGTCAGGTGGACTCTGGGTTCATTACCCAGTGGTAAGAAATGGCAATTTAAATTTTGGCATATTTTTTTATTAGTCTTTAGTAAAGTTCTACTTTTATATCAACGGTGAACTGTAAAATTATTCTTACAAATCTTAACGAAACTACAAATAAAAAATCGGTTGTCTGTAAAGTCGGTTTACTGACGATAGTTGAACGTGATAACGTCATAAGAAAATACTCGCGGACTCGGACTCGGACTCAAACTCTCGGACCCGGACCCGGAACCCGACCGAACCCTTACCCTTACCCTCATTTACCCTTACCCTCATTTACCCTTACCCATTACCCGACCCGGGCTCGGGCTCAGGTAAATGGAACGACGAAACGACGTAACGACGCATGAGTCATGTTTTTTCGTGCGTGCAGCCGGCTCCATCGATTTATAAGACGTTATCACGTCAAAAAAATTGCAAATAAAACTTTCGTTTACTTAATTCTTTTTTAAAACTGCGATTAGGTAGGTACATCTTTCCGACCAACATGTTTTCATGCTTTCATGCATATGAATAGTTTTGACGTGATAACGTCTTATAAATCGATGGAGCCGGCTGCACGCACGAAAAAACATGACTCATGCGTCGTTACGTCGTTTCGTCGTTCCATTTACCTGAGCCCGAGCCCGTAATGGGTAAGGGTAAATGAGGGTAAAGGTAAATGAGGGTAAGGGTAAGGGTTCAGTCTGGGTCCGGGTCCGGGTCCGGGTTCGGGTCCGGGTCCGGTCCGGGTCCGGGTCCGGGTCCGGATTTTCATTCAGTTTCATTCAGTTCCATTCAGTTTCATTCAGTTTCATTCAGTTTCATTCAGTTTCATTCAGTTTCATTCAGTTTCATTCAGTTTCATTCAGTTTCATTAAGTTTCATTCAGTTTCATTCAGTTTCATTCAGTTTCATTCAGTTTCATTCAGTTTCATTCAGTTTCATTCAGTTTCATTCAGTTTCATTCAGTTTCATTCAGTTTCATTCAGTTTCATTCAGTTTCATTCAGTTTCATTCAGTTTCATTCAGTTTCATTCAGTTTCATTCAGTTTCATTCAGTTTCATTCAGTTTCATTCAGTTTCATTCAGTTTCATTCAGTATCACTCAGTTTCATTCACATTCAATTCAATTCAGTAAAACTAAAATTTTCTTTTAAAAAATGCAACCATTTCATCAGTATTTTCTTATGACGTTATCACGTTCAACTATCGTCAGTAAGCCGACTTTACAGACAACCGATTTTTTTTAGAAGTTTTGAGCAGAGTTTGTCCTTGAGAATACAGCTGCTAATAGGTAGGTATATAATAATGAAAAATAGTCGTTAGGTATGACTATTTTTCATTACTACTCTATGGTTTTCTAGGTATTATAAAGTTACCTGGTGGTAGTTTTTCTCCTGTAAATTTTATTTCAACAAAAGTAAAATAACTTAACAAACGCAGTCGGGTCGTTGAGTCAGATCCCGTAGGTGCGATTTATCTCAATAATTGGCTTCCTCCGTCAAGGGGGAACGATTTGTTTGAAGAATTCGCCATTTTATTGTAGAACTTGCTGGTTCATTTATCTTGTTACCTGGCTTTGTGTAAATTGTAGTTTTCAACCACTTTCTGCACTCGTTTTACCTTTTCCCCCCACAGATCCCGTAATCAGATGGGATAGGCTATCCAAATGTTTATTTATACAATCCTTCGTTAAAAAAAAAAAATTCATCGAAAACAGTGATTAAAAAGCTTGCTATTTGAATTTAGAACACACAAATAAATTCGACCTTCATCTCAATGCTATTCTACCTCTTTGCGCAAAAATACACTATGCCAACTCTTTATGTGAAAAATACTTGACATTCAAACTCCGTGTGCTTATTGGTTTCACCAAAAAGTATTTTACCATGAGTACCAAAAAGTTTATTGCCATTGAAGAAAAAGTTTTGCAGCATTCATTCAAAAAGTTTCAAAAATAGAACATCTTCTTGGCGCGTTTCGACAAAAAATTGCACCCTAATTTTATTTATTATGAACTCATTTTACTTGTTTTTTTAGAGCCCTTGCTACCACTTTAAATTCAAACACGTGCACCAATAAGTCCCTTTCGTCACGGCAACAACCTAGTATTTTTTTAGAAACATAATCCATTTTTACGGTGAAAATATCACAATAGGCCAAAATTCTTCAAGCCTCTGATGTATAACAGAAAATTCTTTGAGAAATTGCATTTCCGAAAATGCAATCATATTCGGTTAGGGGAGGTACAGTCGAGTGCATAGCTGACTCAGCTGAATTTTCCATCAAAATAAGTAGCTCCATAAAGTAGAACTTAAGTAAGATGATCGGCCTGCTGGTAGTTTTTTGCTATTAAAGGGAAATAAATTTCATATTATACCTTAAGTCCTATCTAATGGTATGCGTATTCTATGAGTAAATAAGTGCCCTATTCATTTTACAATAAAATTTCCGCTACACCAAAACGTTGTTTTAGGCCAATAGAAAACCTCCATGGTTTATTGACCAAGACCCTTCACGATACATTTTCAGAGAGAACAATTTTCTCAACGCCACCACCATAGTCAGTAAAAAAAAAAACTGTACAATGCCATAAGTCATGGCGAACGAGATTGTCATGGTGAGCGACGTCTCATGAATGCAAAAGTGCTAGTTACCAAACCATGGTGACGACTGTACACACGATTTCACGATACATTCCTTTACCCTAGCGCAATGCAACAAACACCCAACTTACCTATATATTCATTTTTGAATGCCACCCGTGAAATTGCGTTCCGTAGCCACAGTAAATAGGTATGCAGTAAATACACTACAACATCTTATAAAAGCCTAACAATACAAATTTTAATATTAAACTGGATTCAAGGTACGAAATAATTCAAGATCAAGATAAAAGATCAGTAGGTATCAGCAGATTGTGGTGAAAATAGTTATTTCAATTTATAGTTTTGAAATGTTATTGAGATGTTGTCTACAATATTATAATGTGGACCTACAACAATAATACAACATAGTTGATATTTTGACCGATAATGTTGTCTAAAACATTATGGGTATTCAATATTTATTGCCATTATATGCATTTAAATTTAAAATTGTCAGATCTTAGGACTTGTTCTTATAATCAATACATAATTTTAAGAACTACTATTTGATGTAGCTTTTTCCATTTGAGTCTTTTAAAGCGGCACCATGATAGCGACCTTTTCTTTTATCTAACTCACGTACCTTATTCTTGGCCTTCCTCTTCCTCGTTTTCCTTCAACCTTTGCTTCAATGATTTTCTTCATGTAGCTGTCATGTCGAAGATGTCCAAACATTTTTCCTCGTCGGTTTTTTTTTTTGTTTTGTAACTGTACTTTCATTACTGTTACAGTATTTACTGTAATAAACCAGTGGGATATTATGCTCGGAATGATTTATATGACCGCGGGCTTATGTGGGCCTTATATTGCTTTGGCGAACTTTGGTTAAATAGTTAAAATTTGGTGACGAAAATGTGAAGAAAAAATGTTCTAATATTTTTGGTGCTTTGTGTAAATATTATTTTGACACACAGTGATATAAAACCGAAATGATTCACAGCTTGTACTATATCAGAATTAGATAACTGACAGAATTATGTGAGTTGGTCCAATTTTTTTTAAAGCTCAAAAGAACCTGACAGTCAAACATAGAATTTCTAGGCTTGCAGCTGTCAGTGAAAGCGGTCAAATTTGACAGCGATATTTGGTAGCGTTTCTCTGATCGCCACCGCCAGCGACCTATGGCGCAGGCCTTCAATCAAAAAATTGATTTAAGGGTTCCAAAGATAATAGGTCTTTACCTATGAAATTCCGCCGTGCCGTTCTTCAGTACTGGTCATTTCAAATAGAAAAAAAGTTTGGAATGGCTTTGTATTTTAAATTCAAATTAATTTTGTTTTAAAAGCATGACATTCCTTTTATAAAATCAGTCTTTTGTTTATTGATTAGCGTTGTATTTTCATTACTTTTGAACATTTTTCGTCATAATGGATACTTTAAAAATTCGTGTAATTATGGAATATGAGTTGCGTCGTGGCACCAATGCGACACAAACGGCACGTAACATCAAAAACGTTTACAGAGAAAACTGTACAAACGAACGCACAACCCGTTATTGGTTTTCTCGGTTCCGTTATGGAAATTTTGACTTGAAAAATGAAGCTCGTGGTCGTCCGGAGACTTTGGTCAACAATGAAGAATTAAAGGCGATTGTGACTCACCACAGCTTTTTACAAAACGGCATGAGCATTACTGCAGATGTGTACTGTGAAGAACTGGAGACAATGATGGAGAAGCTTGCACATCGGCAACCAGCTTTGGTCAATCGGTCGTCCCCACTGCTCCTTCACGACAACGCGCGCCCCCATACTGCACATCAGACAGTCTCCAAGCTGCAAGAGCTGGGATTGGAAGCTCTCCCTCATCCGCCATACTCACCAGACCTTGCACCTACCGACTATTACCTTTTCCAAAATTTAGAGAACTTTGTAGTGGGTAAACAATTCAATTCCCGAGAGGCAGTACAAAGTGCCTTTGAAGAGTTTGTTGCCTCCCGTCCAGCTGAATTTTACAAGAAGGGCATTAATAAACTGCCAATGCGTTGGCAAAAATGCGTCGATTGCATGGGTGATAACTTTGAATAAAAGAAATAAAAAAAGTAAAAAAAAAGTACTTTTACTTATTCCATACAAAACGGCAATTTCATAGGTAAAGACCTAATATATAGGGTTTAATATCATCAATACTATCAAACTTCTGCTGCTGACTGTACACGATAAACCCCTTCCAGTCAATAAAAACAAGTTTTTATGTCATGGCTCTAATCTAATCAGTGATCAATTTTATTGTTATTCTTCGAGGTAAAGAGTACTCAATTGAGTACTTTTATTTAATAGTTTTTCAAATTGGAGTACCCATGAAAGTTTCGTAGGTACGAGTACATGAAGAATGGCTACTGTTTAAAAAAAAACGTTATTTAATAATAGTTTAGGCTCTTACATATTCAAAATCTGTTTTTTTCATTTAAATTACCAAGGCGTTTCTTAACTAGCGGTCGCCCGCTGCTTCGCTCGCCCTGTTCCCGACCGTTACTCTTAAAAAGTATCTCTTGCCTTTCTCCCGGTTGTAAGCTATATACATCCCAACCAATTTTCAGCCAACTCGGTTCAGGCGTTCTTGAGTTATAAGTAGTGTAACCAACACGACTTTCTGTTATAAATGTAGATAACAATGATTTTATAAATTAACTATAGTTTAATTTAATCTATGAATGTTGGTTACTCATTCACGT
Organism: Thera obeliscata; assembly: GCA_947578465.1. Taxonomy (NCBI): domain Eukaryota; kingdom Metazoa; phylum Arthropoda; class Insecta; order Lepidoptera; family Geometridae; genus Thera; species Thera obeliscata. The sequence continues at coordinate 5,749,253 of OX387923.1, read as the reverse complement.
AAAAACTTCTGAATGCATTTTAATGAAACTTTACAATAATATAGCTTATTCATTAGAATAACACATAGGCTACAATTTATAAAGATATTGTAACGGAGAACGGATGTAATAACGGGAACGGGGTGAGCGAAGCCGTGGGCGGCCGCTAGTATATAATTGAATGCGTAAATTAAATTATTTTGTGAAAAGTAAAACAGCAGTTTTTTATTTTCAAATTGACAAACGTGGCATGTGTTGCCAGTTGCAACCCATGCTGCAGTTTCAAGTTAATTGCTTTACTAAGTAGAGTTGGTTTAGCAATTGTGTGTTTTCGACACAACAGTACTTTGTCCGAGTAATTGTTGTTTGAAAGTATTTATATCGTTAACTTCTCTTTTTTTCAGCTCTATTCTGAATATATCGTCTGGGAGATTCTGGGAGATCGAATTGGAGATTACTTGCGGGACGCTATAGTGCCTGGGACAGGATTTTAGATGGAATAGACTGGCCCAGAACCTTCAAATATAACTTCAAATAAATAAATAAATATTATAGACAATCCACACAACACTATCTAGCCCCAAACTAAGCAGAGCTTGTACTATGGGAACCAGATAGCTGATATAATACTCATATTAATTTTTTTGTAAATACATACTTAGAATACAATATAACACCCAATCAGAGAACAAACATCTGTGTTCACCACACAAGTATTTATTCTCGGTGGGGATCGAACCCACGACCTACGGCTCAGTAGGCAGAGCTACTACCGACTACTACTACAAATATCCCTTTATGTACAGACAGCTGATATTAATACTTACATACATTTTTTTTGGTAAATACATATTTAGAATACAATATAACACCTTATAGACAGAGAACAAACATCTGCGTTCACCACACAAGTATTTATTCTCGGTGGGGATCGAACCCACGACCTACGGCTCAGTAGGCAGAGCTACTACCGACTACTACTACAAATATCCCTTTATGTACAGACAGCTGATATTAATACTTACATACATTTTTTTTGTAAATACATACTTAGAATACAATATAGCACCTATAGACAGAGAACAAACATCTGCGTTCACCACACAAGTATTTATTTATTCTCGGTGGGGATCGAACCCACGTCCTATAGCTCAGAAAGCAGAGCTACCAACTACTACTACAAATATCTCTCTATCTCTATCCTTATACAAATCCCTCACTGTCCAAATCTACATGACTATCATTACTCCCACCTCGTACAAACAAAGGCGCAGAAAGCTCAGGAATGCCTAATAGCTTGGAACAGCCGGCTAAGTGGTGCGACCACACACCCTTCGCGGTTCGCTGATCGCATATTTCTTGACCATTGGTGTGGCCATAAACATCCCTACCGTTGAATGAAGTAATGATTTGTAGAAGTGAAATTTACACCAATAACTAGAGGTGTAGATAAACCAGTCTAAAAATGCACGCCCCTCCACCACGTTTTCTTGACGTTGGCTCACAGCAAAGTACTTCAAAATTATCTTTGTGACGTAGGTAATATAGAACAATTTACTTTAAGATTGGACGATCTCTACACGAGTGGGCATGAGTATTGTAGAAGTGAAATTTATGAGACAGCAATACGTTACGTAGAAACGATCGAAACAAGTTGTTGTCTCATTATTTCTCCATACAGAAGAGAGAGACACGTAGCCGATACGAATTATACAAACTGATCGAGTAAAACTCCAAATAAGGTAACTTTGTTGGCGGTATCTTCTTGCGTCACATAGATATGAAATAAAAAAAATATAAAAAAAATCTCATTCATGATAATACTAAAAGGCTAGAAAAGTTTTAAAATGTTGTGCATTCAGTTCAATTAGTGGGGTGGGGAGGAAAATAGAGGAAAACACAAAATAAAGGAGTTTCACATCCATGCAGCAAGAATACTTTTCTGGTAAAATTGTTCTCTACCCCGAACTATGAAAAAGTCGAGGGTTCTATGGGGTGCTTTGGGAGTCGAGTATTATAGGCTTTTTCTTTTTTATGGTATGTTTATTTTCTGGAAATGATTGGATTCTAATCCACTTTTTGTTTCAGTACAAAAGCTGAAACAGTCAGTCGTTTACGACCAGAGGCAGTTTTTAAACAACAACGTACTAAACCAAGCATATTATGGTCCACCTGATGTTAGGTGATTCTCACCAGATGATTGCAATGTTTTGCCAAAGGCACGTTAAACATTTTTGACTTTAACCTAAAATTGACTCAAAAAGGACGTTTTGAATTGCAAATTATGTAACTCTTTTGCTATTAATTTAAATCGATTGTGTCTACATCACTTGAAGTAACACTTTAGTAAAACGCATTACCTAATTTTCTAGCAGTCGGGTAAAAACACCCGTCACCTTAAATTACGGGAAACGCGTATCTCGCCTTAAAAACACTTAGAGCCTGGCCAATCATTATCCCAGCGGATAATCTTTTACCTCCTGTGATAAAATGAGGTAAAATAGGGTAAAACAGGGTAAAATAGGGAAAGAGTGGGCTATTTTTCATCTCCCGCTGTCCGCAGGGACCGTTTTAGTTTCAATAAGAAACGAGATAAGACTACTTTAGAAAAAAGTGTGGCTATCTTGATGGATCAGTTTCTTTTATGCCTTTGCTTTACTAAAGTTTTTGCATTGAAGTATTTTTTTCTACGTGGATTTTGTTTGTTATACCTACACCACTATTTTGTATATACCTACCAAAAAAATATCAGCATCAGAATTCTTACGTGGGAATGTGTTTGAGTGCATGGATCTTGTACTTATGTATACAGGGTGGTTTTTTGAGAAGGGCGGTGATGGCCAAGTGCGAAACCACGAAAGATTAATTGATTGGATGATTTAAACAAAATACACCTTGTATTATTGAAACAATGGTTTTTAACTGTTTTATATTTTTACACAGAAGAAAACTCATCTCCAATTCAAATTTTTATGGTAAAAGTAAAAAGATTTTAGAAAAAATAATAAGTAGTTATTGTTTTCTTATAAATCGAGGGCATGTCTCCTTTCAAGACTTTTCTCTAACTCATGTGGTTTCGGACGTGCTGGCCATCACCGCCCTCCTAAAAAAATACCCTGTATATTATTATGTAGGTACAAGTTTCGGCAAGTTTTATCATCCGCACTTGATGTGCAGGCTGGTTTTTCCGTAAGTAGGCCGCTGGTGGGCCCTTTTTGCGTGACCCTTGACACGTGTTGCTCGAACTTTTTTAGGTTCTACAACACGCCGGTTTCCTCACGATGTTTTACCGTTTTGAGAGTACTGGCATAGTGCACATAAATTTTTCGACAGAAAAACTCATTGGTACGAGTGGATTTGAACCCACGACCTTCGGATCGGAAGGCGGGGCAACTACCACTAGACCACCAGTGCTCTCTATGTAGGTACAAACATTGATAAGAATAAATACTGGCCTACCAGTTTCACAGTAAATCATCAGACTCAATATTCCGCTCCCGTTCGAACCCGATAGCTATAACTTGGATCAGATCTTGAGGGTTTGCTAATAAATTTATATAACGTACCCTAAAACGCATTACTCATCGATATTAGAAATGGCTAGATGGTTCTTGATGAAATTAGTTTTGACTGTTTATGGAGTAGAGATAGTAACTTATTCCCATTAGCTAGAGAGCGGACCTACAATAATCGTAAGGAAACTTCAAAATTGATTTTTGCAAAACCCTTTTTACGCATATCTGAGTTTTTGCTATGAAAACTTCTTCAGGCGTTGAGGATTTTTGAGGTGGAAAAAAAACCAATCAACTTGAAATCAAACAAAAAACGTGAAAACTTATAAGAGAGAGTCGAGAGGGAGGGGGGATAAAGTGTTATCAATTATCTGTCTCTTTTGCTGGTGGTACCCTCATCAGATATTTATTTTGAAAAGTAAAAACAAGATGATAATTATATCCTACTAGCAGCCGCCCGCAGCTCCACTCGCTCCGTTTCCATTACGTTTGAGCTTTCTTTCTAGCTTGTTCTAGTAATTAATTCCTGATGAGGTTGACACTGGTACCAAACTGCCATTTTAAGTTGACAGGCGTAACGCCTCAGTTGAAAATAGATAGAAAACCGAGAAAAAATATATATTTGTGTGGTGAACGTCTTGAATGATGTGAATGATGTGATGTCTAGATGTTGTTAAGTACATAATATGAAAAAAATACATTTTTTTATAGCTCATTCTAAAATTAAGTACTAGCTTACAGTTACAAAAGCTATAAATAAAAATAGCGTTTCGTCAAAAGTAAACTAACCAATCGAATTCCAGAAGCTTTATTTTACCCGATCCAATTAACTGAGCTGAAACTTGATAAAATAAATGAGAATGCGACAAGATCCCCAACTACCCGCATTTTAAGTCATTCCTCAACTCTTGTAAATTTTGGAGTCAAGTCGGTTATGCGACGAGCCAAGCAAATTTTTATACTTAACAATTATTTTAATTTAGTTTTTCAGTAAGTAGTGTTAGTTTTTGTGTCAAATAAATGGTTTTTCTTTATTTTTAGTCCAGTAATATTTGAAACACAGACACTGGTGTATCGTGCCAATGTTACCAGCGTCTTGTAAACATTTCCGTCTGATTCCGTCCGTTCCGTGAATTTCGCACTTATTTGGATCAGTCAAGCTATCTCTTGATCATCTTTGTAAGGGTCTGCAGATAGTTCAACTGTTTCTTGTGCATTTATAAGTACATTTTCTAAACACTTGTAAGTTTCTTTGCATATGTCAATGGAAATAATAAAGCTAATAAAATATGGTGCATAAAATTGCACAAAAGGAGCTTCTTTCAGTTCATTTTTAAAGCCTGCGCACATCTAGCGCGAAGATGATGGCGATCAGTGAAACGCTGTCAAATATCGCTCTCATATCTGACAGCGTTTCACTGATCGTTATTGCCATTGCGCAAGGCGTTTATCCTGTAAAACTAACAGAAAAGGTTAGAAAAATAATTCAAAAAGGAAACGCCTTTAATATTTATGTTAGCAATCACTACTACCACGCGTGTAGGCACTAATAGGTAGTTAAAATATTTTCGTCTTTTCCTTTGACAATAAGTCGATATATTTTTATTCTAAATTAATATAGTCAAACCCACCCTTAAACTGTCTAAGTAGAAAGTTTTTAGCATTCGAATACCAGGGCATTCCTATACATCTAGGTGTAAGTGCAAAATCTTTTCTTTATTTTTCTTCAATGAAATAGGATGCCAAAGGTCGAAGTCTAAATTGGGATCTTGCTAACGCTTTTAGCAATACCTTTGGCCCTGTAGGTCTACCACAAACTCTGTCTGGCTCTGTCTCTGGCTCTGGTTTTGAGTGTATATAATTATTATTTATAACGCGTGGTAGTAGCAATTACTTACATAAATATTAAAGGCGTTTTCTTTTTACTAGTATTTTTTTTTTCTTTAATTATTTCTCCAATCTACGTTTTTATTTTATTGATTTTTTATTTTATTATTTCTTTTAACTAAGAAATTCTCTTACAAAAATCAGCAGCTATCTTATTGAGCATTACCACTCAGACATTACACCAGCATTTAACCTTTCTACAGCAATCCAGACAGAAAACTAGACATTGTGAGACCACAAACATATCACCTTAATTGTCAACGAGAAACCAACCTTATTGCCAGGAGATAAGAGTGTGTGATCAGCACGTGCCACTTGGTATTTACATTCAGGCTTTCAAGGCTTTTATGGAGGCTGTGTCCTTTCATCCTCTCCTTTTCACCTGAAGCTGCAATTATAGCTAGCGTGCCTCGGGGTGGTTATATTTCAGGGTTCAGTCGGCTTTTTATAAAACTAGCTGATGGAATAAATAAGATTAAAAAACTTGAGAAACCGACTTCATTGTCAAACGGCTAAACCGATTTTAATCAAATTTATTTGGGACAATCTGGACGTAAGAATAACCTTCCAAATAAAAAAATAATTTTCTAAATCGGTTCATAAATGACGGAGGCATGCAGTTACAAACATAAAAAATTTTTTTAAGAAAAATAGCAACACCGATTTTAATAACATTAAAATGGGACCGATCTGGAAGCAGTACCTTTCAGAGAAAAAAATAATTTTTCAAATCGGCTCACAAATGACGAAATTATGCGGTAACAAACATAATATAAAAAAAAAAAAAAATACAACCGAATTGAGAACCTCCTCCTTTTTGATTGGAAGTCGGTTAAAAAGGACTAGGAGTATTAGAAAGAAAGAAAGAAAATACATTTGTTTGACATAATAATTATACATAGGTGTAGACGTTCACAACATAATAATGAACATTATTATGCCAAATAGGCCCCGACTCAGCTTTTTGCTGCCTGACAAGGTATCATCTACCATGCCAAGCAGCGCTGGTTTCATGTGACTAGGAGATTAATGAGTATGGATGTGGATGGATATGTTAGCAGAGGTAGACCAAACGAAACATGGATGAACTGTGTGAAAGATGACATGGATAAGAGAGGAGTGAATGCAGAGATGACGGCTGACAGAGGGGAATGGAGGAGGAAGACATGTTATGCTGACCCCACATAAAGTAAGATAAAGGCAGGGAGAAGAGAAGCTTATGCAACAAGCAATATGGCTGTTATTTCACCGACACCCATATCCTTTCTTCTTCTTATCGTCTTTTGAAAGAACCAGTGTGGTGAAAGTATTTTAAATGCGCCTCAACGAGGCTCTTTTCGTGCACTTGACAAATGCTTCCAAACTTTTTAGGTTCTACGACATGCCGGTTTCCTCGCGATGTTTTCCTTCGCCGTTTGAGAGCACTGGCATAGTGCAAATACATTTTTGGGTAGAAAACTTATTGGTGCACGGCTGAATTTGAACCCACGACTTTAGGACCTTAGGCTGCTTGACGGCAGAAATAAGCAAGAATTTAATACGCAGAATAAGGGGCAGACTAACATCAAAGTCTATTTCAACATTTTGAAAGATATTAAATTACTGAACTTATTGCAAAACGCCAAATAAAAAAATTGTGTGATCAAAGAAGTGCAAAGTACAATTTTTTTATAAAAAAGTATTTATGATTAACTTATTGCTAAATCCCAAATTAAAAAGTATTGCGCGATCAAAGAAGTAGTACAAAAACGATAATAAAACAAACTTCAAATAAAATGATTGTTGGATCTAAATTTGAAAACTTATGCCGAACCATTGTGCAAAGCTTTATTAAAGAAAGTCTTATAGAAGGAAAGGAATATTCGTATGGCTAAGATATACCAAAAATATTTTTATTTCCGTAACAGACAAAAACAATCGAATAAACGCATAAAAACATTTACCTCATACAAAATAATAAAACATTTACGCAAAACATCACCATTCCCTTAAGCACAGATGATAACGCAAATTGAACCAGACTGAACACATCAACTCTTTTGCCATGTCATAAAATATGCATACGGCATCCTCTTGCTTATTCCGTTTCCCGCTTTACCGCTTTCGGAGAATTTTCACCTTTTGTACGACGAAAAGCAAGGTTTTTCAGCTTTTTGTTGACAAAATACAGGGCTAATGCTTGTCTCTTGGTCTTGAAGGATAAGAGTGAAATAATATATGTATGAGTTTAACTACCTTAAAATTTCGTGTAATGCTACGGAAAATGTTTTTTGGCATGACGTTTGGGATTATATTTTATTGCGAAGTAAATGTTGCAATGGAGGAGTAAGTAGCTTCTCAGATTTGTGCTCAATGTTACGGAAAATGTTTTTTAGCATGACGTTTGGGAGTAAATTTTATTGTGAAGTAAATATAGCAATGGAGGAATAATGAGCTTTTCAGATTTGCGTAATTTTTTACATTGCAAGTGAAGAGTTTTTAATTTTATAAATGAAATGAAATAAAATGAATTTATTCGCTTGAAGTATGGTCAATATTGAAAATCTTTTTATTAATAATTTTACCACATCTTTCGTCGAAGACCGTCTTAATGTTACTAAGTGTTTTGTATTTTTTTTAAAGATTTACCTATCTGTCTAAAAGCGGTGCTCATAAATCTTTAGAAGTTCGTAATTTCATAGAAATGGGTAACTATTTAGTTTAAATTGGTACTCATTAGATTTTATTATTAGAACGACTGGGCAGGTCATATCAGTAGAATGCATCCCGATAATTAGGTATACGAACCTGGTCACTCCGCGGCAGCCAGAGGGAAAATAAGATTAGGGTTGGCCAAGAAGCGTTGAAGAAGGATTTTGACGCTTTTGAAAGAGGCATAGGCGAGAGATAGATTTGGGGAAGACCTTTGCACAGTAAGGAGACAATTAAGGTTAGAAATATAGATTGTAATTTACTGTTTTCACTCACGCCCCTTGAGATGTTGTAATGCCTAGGATATGATTATTTGTTGCCTAGCTCTTACCATCCTCATAGCTTAGTCAGCCCAATCCACATGACATAACTAATACGTACAAACTGACTAAGGCCCGGATTTCCTTACGGTGTTTTCCTTCACTATTTAAGCAGCATAACCATATCGTTTAAGGTATAAGGATCGGTAAAACAAGGTCTTTAAAATATTCGCCTCTTAAACACAAAACGAAATAAAATATGTGTCATGAGCAAAATGAACTCGTAACTTCAAATATAAATCTCCTTTTACGTACACCGCAATTAGTTTTCCTCCATAAAACTATACTCAAAATAAACCACAACAAGAATTTACGCAGAAAACTGGTTGACGCCGATTGTCTGATTGTTCCCAGTACTGCCAGTCTACTCTTGAACGCGATTTCGATCCAAATTTTGACGGGATTCTGACAGAAAACCCATAGAATTTCTGTCAAAATTCCGTCAAAACTTGAGACTGGGATCAAAATCGCGTTCAAGAGTAGACCGACTGATTGTTCTGCGGAATAGTTCTGTTAACCGAACTACTAGGTTAATCTTTCTACGACTAGTTCTGCTTGTTTTGTCATTCTTCTTCCTCTTATCGTGTTAGGTACCTACTGGTTCTTTCAAACCAGTATGATGAAAGTATTTTAAGTGCGCCTCAGAGAGGCTCTTTTCATGCCCTCGACACATGGTTTCCGATTTTTTAGATTCTATGACATGCCGGTATCCTTTCGACGTTTCCTTCACCGCTTGAGAGTTCTAACATAGTGCACACAAATTTTACAACAGAAAAACTCAGTGGTACACGACTGGATTTGAATCCGCAACCTTAGGATTGGAAGTCAGAGCCTCTAACACAAGACCACCGGTGCTCTCAACAGTTTTGTTTGAACTTTATAGAATTTTTACCTGTTTTTCTTATAAATGTGTTGTAAGACGGTAAAGCTCTCGTAGAAGACGTATTACTATTATTTTATTCTATGGTAGAGCATAAAAGTGAACTACTACTTCTAGCTAAATTTACGGTGTTGGTTTAAATTATTTATCGACATCCTGACTGTTTATTTTACCACGTAATTTAGAAGAAGAATACGTTTATTTGGCACACAACAAACGGGCACATTTTGAGTGTTAAAAAAAAAACGATTAAAGTGACAAAAATAAACTAAAACAGAAAAAAATACTAAACAAATCTAATAAAGCATACTCGTAAGTCGCGCTCATTCCCCATTTTGCCTTGGGATGCATCAAAGAACAATACAGAAAGATTCCCTAACCCTATGCTACTCTATGTATTCAATTGTTCTAAGTACTGATTTAAAGGTTTAGCAACATTTCACAAAACAGATTAACATAATAATTAAAAAATATATATGAAGTTATTGGCACGTGAGGCTGAACATCTGTATGCCTCAAGTTGATAGACGCACGCATCGTATTATGGCTCGTTCCTGACGTAATACGTGGGCTGTGAGGCAATGTTTTTGTTATAGGCGATGGTTACAACTTAACATCAGGTGGGCCACATACTTGTTTTATCAGCTGTTGTATAAAAAAAATAGAACGATTATACACAATACATGCATTTCACATAGAAAAAGAGGTCGTTTGCTGTAACTTTTTTGTCAATACTGTAAGGTTACTCTTATTTAAAAATTCTAACGGATTTATATAAAATACAACTTATTGAGAACAGCATCGGTACGTGAAATTGTAGTGCAATAATTAAGTCGATTTTGCACTTCATAGTACGCTGCCAGAGACGATTGCGATAAAATTGATTTGGTACTAACAATAAGCTGAAGCGATTTGCTATAAGATTAAATTTAATTTTTCTATTGTGAAACTCAGGTTTTAAAACGGTTACATAGAATTGTCAAAATAATATGGGTATAAAGAAACAGTTGACATAGACACAGATCGTTGCTCACTTTTGATCAGTATTTATATACTATCTAATCTTGCGGCAGACCGTGGTTTAGATAAAGTCAAAGTAAAAAATGTATTTATTCAGTAGTTTGACAAAGATTACTTTGAAACGTCTGAAGCTAGATGAGTCTAGGTGCCAGTTCCAAGCGACCAACTGGTCCAAAAAGGCCAAAACAGAATACAATCAAACTTTTTGGTTTCCAAGACATGGCGATTTCCTCACGATGTTTTCCATAGCATTTTTGCATAGTGCATTTTTCACAATTCACGACCTTAGACGAATAACTGTAGGTTTACCGCAAGCTCTGTGTGGCTCTGGTTTTCAGTCTGTGTGAGAGACAGATTCAGACAGAGCTTGTGGTAGGCCTACAGAACTTCATTGAATGGCTCATTAGATGGGTATAGAATACAAATCCGCTTATCCCTCATAGCTTAGACTGCGGGCAAGCGACGGCGTGGCGCCGGTTCACTTAGTCGATGCATTCTCGACCGAGTTTTGTGCCGTCGAATCGAGTGGTTCAATCGGTTTGCGGATTACATACTAATCTGATTGGAATTTATAAGAAAAATCTAGGAAAATATTTTTCTAATAGGAAAGTCCTTAGATTTTATTTTATCGTTTCGTCTGTACAGGACACACAGGACACAGAAACGGGAATTCTGGAAGGGGGTTAGGGAAGCCTTTGCAGTTGACGATACAGGCTAACAATAATAAAAATAATTCGTCTGTAATACAGGATTTGGCTACAGTCACACCAAACATGTTGTGCAGGTTCAAATATGTACAAAATACAAAAGAAACAGAAAAATACAAAAAAAAACAGACTGAAGCATGACGCTGGAGGTCCCACGCTGAACAACATAGCTTTATTTATTCAGCCTGTTCTATCCCACTGCTGGGCCCTTTCACTCATCTCGTTTTCGTTCTCGGTCTTTGAACCGCGTAAAATCTTTACTAATATTTTATAGCCAAATTAAAATGTTGTTTTGGATAGTCCATTTTTCGAGGAAGGCTATAGTTTGTAATAACATCACGCTACAACTAATGGGAACAGCATCAATGCAAAATGTTGCAAAAGCTGTCTATCTTTTTCTAACACGTAGGGACTTTAATATGTCCATCCTTTTCTATCATATAAGGATTTTTCTATAAACTATAGATTTCGTCAAAATGTTAGTGTGTTATAAAAGTGTTTCTACGTCGTACGACTAAAGGCCAGCGCACATCTAGCGCGATGACGATGGCGATCACTGATTGATCAGCGTTTCACTGATTGCCATAGCTATGGCGTTAGATGTGCGCAGGCGTTTAGCTTGCTTACTTGACTTATCTTAAAATAAACACAACTGAATTTCAGCTTTTCATGTTTATAAATTCACTAATTAACTGTGCCTTTTTTGGTGTCTCTAAAGACGTGACCAATCAGTACACCCCCGTCTTTTCCAGCCACAACCAGCTCTCTCCACTTTTACCAAAATACGCGGTTTCGTTGCATTTCTCTACGTCTACCCACATTGTTGAAAGAAATCCAGTAGCGCAGGTTTTATTATAACGCTTTTATTAGCTTCACCTGTATGTATGTTTGTAAGCTTGTATGTATGTAACCGACCCCTTTGAGCTCGATTTTGTCCTACTTTGAACGATCAGATTTGATTCAAACTTTGCACACCTGTCAAAGGTCGATGACAATGCAATAATATGAAAAAAAAAAAAATACTTTGAACGATCAGATTTGATTCAAACTTTGCAGGCACCTGTCAAAGGTCGATGACAATGCAATAATATGAAAAATAAAACTAAAAAGTGAAAAATAAATTATAGTTTAAAAAACTAAAAAAAAAAACGCTTTTATAACTAATTGAACTAAAAAGTTAAAAATAAAACTGTAATAATCAATTGAAAAATTTATATTATTGTACAAAAAGCGTGGGGGGCTTGATTTTGATTGTTGTAAATATTTTATCAATAGTCTATTATATCTGAAGTTATTATAAAAAGCACACCACGCTTTTTTGTACAATAATATAAATTTTTCAATTGATTATTACAGTTTTATTTTTAACTTTTTAGTTCAATTAGTTATAAAAGCGTTTTTTTTTAGTTTTTTAAACTATTATTTATTTTTCTTTTTAATAGGAACAGAGTATATTGGTCATACTATTTTACTAATGTTAACACAGATTTATGGGCTATTTTTTACGTAGTTTGTTTGTCATCATTGCATGGAACTGGTTATACCTAGACTCACCTAGCTTTAAGAGGTTTCAAAGTGATCTTTGTGATACCACTGAATTAAGAAATATTTGACTTGAATATTTGCTTTCACATTACAAATTTTTTTTTATTACAATTATTTATTTAATTATTTATTTTTATTATCTTATATACAACAAATAAAAAGAAAAACTAAGAAAAAGGAGTTTCATTTTGTAAAAGAATAAAAAACAAAAGGCTCAAGAATATTTTTGAGACGAGCGACGGCGACGCGGTATCAGATCAAGATCTCACAGATTTTATTAAACAAATTCTATTTTTGAAATAGTTAAATTTCTGATCTTCTTGTACGTTGGTTTCAGTTCTTTGCCACTGAAATTCAAGCAAAATTCCAAAATTCCAAGTCCCCACAATCATAACTGAAATTCGGTTCAAATGGAACGGTGGTAAGAGCCACGTTAAGCTGTGAACACTGCTTGTTTCCATAATACAGCGACATTAAACTAAACGAATTGTTTTGACAAAAAAAAACACAGAATTATGATGAATATTCTCAAAACATTACAGAAGCAGAATTTTTTATACTCAAAATTATCAATCAGGGGTTAAAAAAGCATCAAACAATGCACAGCCAACCTAGCAAAATATGTAACTACTTCTAGGATTGGTTAGCGTGGAATAGGCACCTAGCTATCATTTAGCTTTAAAACGTTTTAAAAAGATAAGAAAGAAGACTGAATCAACTTTTTGACTTTGCATTAGTTTACTCAGTAGGCAGTATAGTAACAAAAGAAATGAAATAAAAAGCGGCCAAGTGCGAGTCGGACTCGCCCATGAAGGGTTCCGTAGCAGTAAGAAATATAATGTAGAAGTTCTAGTAGGTCGTCGAAAGGTACATTGCAGTTTACGATTAATGACGAATTAAAAAACTAGATCTCGTTCAAACCAAATATCGTTAGAAGTTAACATAGTAATGTAGGTACATCATAATATATTTTTTAGTTTTATGGTTCTCTTATTTTAGAAGTTATAGGGACCAAGATTTTACCACTTTGGAAGTGTCTCTCGCAAAAACTATTAAGTTTAGAAAAAAAACAATATTAGAAACCTCAACATCATTTTTAAAGACCTATTCATAGATGACATAGATAGATAGACACGTATGGGTTTGATAAAAAAAAAAAAAAAATTTCAGTTCTAAGTATGTGGACCCCCAAAATTTATTGTTTTTTTCTATGTTTGTGAAAAAAATCTTAATGCGGTTCACAGAATACATCTACCTACCAAGTTTCATCAGTGTAGCTTTTATAGTTTCGGAGAAAAGTGGCTGTGACATACGGACGGACAGACAGACAGACAGACAGACATGACGAATCTATAAGGGTTCCGTTTTTGCCATTTCGCTACGGAACCTTAAAAAGCACAACAGATGATACGATCATCTTTAAAAACTACAAGTCACAAGCTAAAACATTATGGGTAGGTAAAGTACCTAAAATACAAGGTACCTACCTATCTACTAGTATTTAATTATAAAATCTTACCTTAGGTTTATGTGCGAAGTGCTGCGTGGGACTTATTCTATTCCTTGCTATGTCCATAATTATGCATACATAATAACCCTTCTAAATCATGCAATACTTATTATTTTTCAATAAAATATCTCAGTAGATTTTTTATATTCTCAGCAGTCCAGCTATTTAGCTGGCTCTTTCACGATGGTTCCCCGCAACACTGTACTTCGCAGCAGAACAACCAACACAAGACACAAACAACACAAAGTTCCACAAAACCGATAGGTATTCACTTTTCTCAATTTTCTTTCTTTCAAAATTTCCATTTATTTTCGTTTCGCTTCAGTCCACGGCTCGGCTCATGCGCACCAACTACTCAGTTCCGATTCGCTCTATATTGACCGCCTGCTTTTCTCATTGGCTATTAGCGTGGCGTCTGTTTCTATCGGCCAATGAACGCTCTGGATGACCCAACTTATCGTTATTGCTGGCGGGCATACGTTGATATCGTCTATCAATCACAGAGTACATTTTGAAATCTGGAAACTATCAATCAATCGATAGATGGCACTTTTTCCCACAAAATTGACACATAGTGAAAACTGCTTCCCATCGCACTGATAACTTTTTAATTTTTGTTTTCTTTATAATAATGTAAGCACTACTTAGTCTTAGCTCACTTCTCTTATTTTTATTTTTTGTATACTAACTATTTAATTTTTTTATTAGCTACATCGTCCGTGACATTACTCGCCCTAGGCCCGGCAGAATACCAGTGTTGCACTGAGTGGGGTGACCTACACAGTGCAACAAATACTGAGCCGGGGCCTAATTGACCTGTAGTGTAGTATCAAAAGACAGCTGCCTACCTGCCTATCCTTTAATGATTATTTTCTTTTTTATAATTTTTTATGTGATTTTATTTTTTATTTTTTAAGTAGGTAGGTATTCCTGTGTATATGAGTAGGTCAATAAAATGCTTTCTTTCTTTCTTTCTTTCTTACGATAATGTTGTGTTACGATTCCGACAAAACCGAAAACGCATCAACAATGCTCACAAACTCAAGCTACATGGAATCGGGTTCTAGAAGTTCAGCGAAAATTTGGTTTTACTATACTGGCTGTAACATTTAGCTTACACAGACCTCGATATACCTAGGCGCTGCTACATGTGCTGGCACCTGTACCATCTATAATATAATTTCGTGGCCATAAAAATATGTCAAAAGATAAATAGTGCTTAATTATTGTCATCTTTTACTATGAGGTACTGACAAACAGTGACAGGGCTAACTTTAAGCAATTATAAAATTTTTATTGTGTTTATAAGTAAGGCTGTTAATTTACTAAAACTTAGACCGGCTGAACTTGAAATTTTTTAAAGAAATTTAAATAGATACTGTGGACAATCCACAAAAAACTATCTAGCCCTAAACTAAGCAGAGCTTGTACGATGAGAACCAAATAACTGATTGACATATTTTTTTTTGTGAATAAATTACTCGAAATACAATGTAACATCCAGACAGAAAACAAACATGTGTATTCAACACACAAATATTTGTTCTCGGTTTGGATCGAACCCACGCCCTTCAGCACAGAAGGCAGAGCTACTACTACCAACGGAGCTGTGAGGATTGGTTCCAAATTTACGTTTGCTCTCAAGACATTGTTTATGACATTAGTGATAAGACCGCCCATAATACTTTCTATATTTTTAAATTATGCATAAATACTTGTTTTTCCATTGTTCGTTTTACAGTGTGCTATCAAAAAAAAAAACATCTATTTTCCTGTTTGAAGATAGGTACGTGGTCACAAATTGGCCGTATAATAGCAATATTTTAAGCTGTCAAGCATTCTCCCAATGGAAGTGCAAATGTGATTTCCATTAAGCAGTCACCCATCCAAGTGTTGACCATGCAGAAGTTGATCGTATACGCTGGCCAGGTAATGCCACGACGATAAGCAATATAAATACTTTAAACTTTACAAAAAAATGATTCGAAATGATAATTAGGTTCAACAAGCTACCAGTACGTGTGGAAGCCCCATAAAACACATGGTTTGCTATAACTAGAGTTGTTTTGCTCCAGTGGCTAAAGTTTCCGTTTTTAACCAACTTTAAATAAAAATGGAGGAGGTTCTCAATTCGGTTGTTTTTTTGTATGTTTGTTATCGGTAAACAGTGAACAGTGGTAGGCTAACTAACAAAACCAGTACTTAACTAAAATGATTCATTTTGTTAGAAGCGTTTAGGTAAAATGAATCATTTTATTTCATATCGCATTGCTTTGGTATTTAAGAGGCCATTTAAAAAAATATTTTTTTAATTGAAATGTCCAGATTATTAATACCATATAAATTTCATCAAAAGATTAAAGCTATTGTGCCATGGCTTAACGAATGTCAAAGAGGAGATTATTATATAAATAGTTGAAAATAAGTTTAAAAAACTTGATAAATCGACTTCATGACCAAACTACCAATTTACATGAAATTTATATGGGACCAATCTGAAAGTATCACCTTACAGATAAAAAAATATTTTTTCAAAATGGCTTATGGTATTAATGACAAACATAAAAAAATAAAAGGGAATTGAGAACCTCCTCTTTTATTCGAAGTCGGTTAAAGTGTTCGCAATATCAAAAGGGCCAGACAGCAAGCAGTCGGCAAACAGCAAAGGACTTGTGATGATTGCACCCAAGGCACTTTCTTTGTACGAAGGAATCTTTATTTTACTTCTAAAGTGCTTGGAAATACTTGTGCCTACAAAAAACAAGTTACAACTATAATATTTATTTACACTAAGAAACTTAAAATTAAATAAATATTTTTTCTATCTGCAGACCATCATTACTAACGATCTAAAGATAGCAACTGATCCAAATCGGTACAAGTTGGAAGCGTCCCCAAGACACTGGCGGCATCTGACTCTCTCTCAAGCGGTCATAAAATACTTTTCATTACTCATACTCTGAAAGTAGGTCTGAAGTTGCCTGAGGGGCCTAATTGAAAGTAAAACTTTCAGCCCTAGGGAGAATCGCTTTCTACTGACAGCTGTCAAATTATAAAAAAAAAAGTTCTATTTTATTCAACCATGTTCCAACTTTCTAAAGTCTTTCTAACTGCAAGGAGGTCGTTGAACCAAATTCCAACTTTTTATTCAGCAAGTAGGTTGGAAACCCATTACAACGGTAAGAAGTTTAAAAAGTGTAATAAGATAGCGCAATGTAAAATTTAAATTTAAATAGCATAAAGATAGTATTAAATAAATAATATATCTTCTAAATTACTTGATTAATATATAGCTTCAACTATTTATTTAAAATAACATAGATGGCATTTACCATTTTTTAAATTATGAGAATGAAAATAATGGCTGAATAATGCTGGCGAGCCGAAGCCGAAGGCCCGCCAGAGACAAAGAAAAAAAAAACCGGGAAGGCGGCAATTCAATCTTCATTTTCACAAATTTTTCTTTCATGTTTTTATTTTTACTTTCCTTGTATTCGTAATGAAAAGCACAGTGTTTACTTCGGGTGAAAGTCTTTTAAGTCCCTCAAGCTCCATTGGCGCCCTCGCTAACGCTCTGGCGCGAAACCCGTCTCGGGACTCAAAAAACGTGACTTTCAACACTCAGGTAACAATGTACTATTTCTAATTCTTAGGTCATCATCATCAGCCTGAAGATGTCCACTGCTGAACATAGGCCTCCCCTAAATATTTCCAGGAAGAACGATTCTAAGCCCTTTCTATCCACCGACTTCCCGCAATCATAACAATGTCGTCGGTCCATCAGATGTCTTAGGTACCTCCTCCTCATCATCATCATCATCATCAGCCTGAAGAATTCTACTGCTGTGGAATTAGGCATTATGGCACATATTCCGTCCAAATTACCACTGTTATACTGAATTGACACCTCCACTATAACACCTCCGTAATGACGTTCAATGCACATTTCAAACCCGTTGCTTAAATACCTCGTAAATAAATTGCTTTGTCATTGAACCAACTTGAACACAAACATCGTAACCACTTCAAAGTATTATAATATCTTCATAAACAAGACATAAAAAGTCTTTAAGTATACATAAGATATAAAGGTACGTTTAGACTCTTTCGTCAAAATTATGACCCTAAAAATATATTCTACTAGCGGCCGCTCGCGGCTTTGTTCGCCCCGTCTCCATTTTTTTTATGCCATAGCAGGCAGACGAGCAGACGGGCCACCTGATGGAAAGTAGTCACCGTCGCCCCATAGACACCTGCAACACCAGAGGTGGTGCTGATGCGCTGCCGGCCTTTTAATAAATGATAGACCCGCCTTTTGAAGGACCCCATGTCAAAGCTCCGAGGGAACACCACATTCCACAACTTACTCGTGCGTGGCAAGGACCGCGAAAAACGAGCAGTTGTGGAAAACCAGCCATCCAGGTGGTGAGGATGGAATCTGGTTCTGCGGCGCGTGGTGTGATGATAAAAATCAGCTGCTGGCACCAGAGTAAACAGTTCCTCAGAGCACTCCCCATTGTAGAGACGATAGAGCTCGCACAGATTATGCCTCGATCTCGTTACTTTTTCGGGATAAAAAGTATCCTCTGTCTGTTTATAGATTCTAAACTACTTCCCGACCAATATTAACAGATGAGAATAGGTTTTCATTGCATTTTATTTTACTTTAAAAGTTTGAGTAGGTGAGTGTTATTCAGTGTAGTAATATAAAATAGTGCAAATTTTCTATTTCCATTCTTTTAAGCATTTATTTGCAAATAAATCAGCAACAAAATCCATTGGTTCAATAATACAGGTTGTAATTTTTTTTGCAAAATCATTCTTGACCTATTCCATCAAAAAATAAATGAAAAAATGAATATTATGTAGGTACACATTGTATTATTATAAATCGAAGGCATGACTCCTTTCACGACTTTTCCCTAACTCTCGTGGTTTCGGACTTGGCCATTACCGCCCTTTTCAAAAAACATTCTGTTTAATAAATAAATAAATACTGTGGACCATTCACACAACACTAACCAGCCCCAAACTAAGCAGAGCTTGGACTATGGGAACCAGATAGCTGTTATAATACTTGAATACATTTTTTTTGTAAATACATAATTAGAATACAATATAACACCCAGACAGAGAACAAACATCTGTGTTTGCCACACAAAAAATTATAATATTATGTTTAAATACATATGAGTTGATATAAGAGTCAACTAAAACTACTGATAATAATTGGAAAATATTGAATAACAGTAAAGTTTCCCACACATTGGTTTTTATCACACATTTTCCCACACAACCCGTATTGTATAAGTATTGCTTAACAATACATCACCATAGGCCATGGGATATATTTCACTATTGTTTATTGTGAATAGATAATGTGTAGTTAAATAAATGGGTTACCTGGGAAATGCTTTTTTTTAACTGGATGACAAACATTGTATTAGAACTTTGTAAAAAAAATCGGTTGTCTGTAATGTCGGTTTACGGAGTTGAACGTGAAAACGGCATACAGCTGTCCACGCGGACGCATCGCTCACTCAAGTAGAAGAGAGACAGAATATGTCGAACGCTGCCGAACGCGGAGGCCGTGCGTGCCTCTTTGTCGCTCGTTTCGCGCTCTCGCTTGCACTTCAAGCCTTAAATGGAACTCCTCAGAGCGAGGTAACGCCGCATGAGTCATGTTTTTTTGTGCGTGCAGCTGGCTCCATCGAATTATAAGACGTTGTCACGTCAAAAATCCTATCACAGTTTGCTATTGGAAAAGATAGCTATACTTTTTATATATTTGTGTTGTATATATAAGTATTACAACACAAATATATTCAAAGTATAGCTATATAATAAGTAAATAATAAGTATATGTCAGCTATCTGGTTCCCATAGTACAGGCTCTGCTTAGTTTGGGGCTGGATAGTGTCGTGTGGATTGTTCACAGTTTAAAACTGCTACAAGCTCTATTTGGCAGATCTCTGGCTCTAGTTTTGAGTCTGTGTGAGTGCTCACCAGTGTTTTATACTGTGTGTGTGACGTTTCGACGTAGGATTTATTTATATTATATTATTACTCACACAGACTCAAAACCAGAGCCAGACAGAGCTTGTGGTAGGCCTACAGATTAGATATTTAATAAGATAATAGAGAGCTGTTTGAAGGTTCCATGAAGAACCTTGGAAATAGTCATTGTCATGACTTGAATCTGATTTTTTACTGTTTAATTAATAGCACGAATACTATCTATATCAACCATGAATAGATTTGTTTAACCTTGACTTTCATTTCTTAAACTGTTTTACCGACTCAGTATTCATCATCATTCACTAAACCATTATTTACCTTCTTCTTCTTATCATGTCATCGGCTCTTTCGAACCAAGTGTGGTGAAAGGATTTTGAGTGCGCCTCAACGAGGGTCCCTTCGTGCACTTGACACATATTGTTCGAATTTTTTGGTTTTACGACATGCCGGTTTCCTTACGATGTTTTCCTTCATCTTTTGAGAGCACTGGTCTAGTGTATATACATTTTTGGGCAACAAACTCATTGGTACACGACTGGACTTGAACCCACGGCCTTAGAGTTTGAAGGTGGGGCCGCTAAGGCCACCAGCGCTCTATTATTTAGCAGACTGAAAATTTCAACTGGCCCCTCAGCTCAGGTCTCTGCTCTCTGCGTCGTAGGTCGTGGGTTCGATGCCCACCGAGAACAAATTACATTAGTGAAAACAGATGTTAGTTCTTGTTCTGGGCCTTAATTGTGGTTGTTACAAAATACTAAATATCTAAGTATTACATCAGCTATCAGCCCACCACCACGAGCTCAATATGGTTATGGCTATGGCTGTCAAATTCATTTTCTTCTTGAGTTCATTTGATGTGTTGATACTGTTGACACATTCAAACCCAAGAAGAAAATGAATGTGTGGGTCAGCCTATCTATAATACACAATTTGACAGCCATAGCCATAACCATATGGAGCTCGTGGTAGCCCTGCTGGTTCCCATAGTCAAGCTCTGCTTAATTTGGAGTTCATTTTTTTATTAATTTAGCTTGTCTTAAAAGCTACATCTCTTTAGCGGAATCAATCCTTAGTCTTTTGCCTTTTTACCCCCATTCCCCAAAATTCCCAATTCAAATTTCAAAAATCAAGTTATCGTGTCCCAAACTGTCCAGCGCCATACGAGAGGTATAGTTAACATACACGCTATAGTCAACAGTAATGACCGTATTTCTTGGTCCCAGCAAAATCTCCGTCCAACGTGCAGTCCAATAACGTTTGAACTCGCTATCGGAAATGGTGAAGGCGGTGACACACTGGAGAAATAGTTTTTTTATAGATAGATAGATAACACTTTATTGTACACCACAAGAATAGGACATTACACATTTAACGAAAATACTTAAACTAAAGTGGGCGGTCTTATCGCTATGAGCGATCTCTTCCAGACAACCTTTGGATGGACAGGATTAAAAGAAATAAAAAAACACAAAAAAAAGCTTAATTTTTTTTTTTATGAATTAAAAAAAAAACTATTTCTCCAGTTCCAGTATTATCCTAAGTGAGCATAGTTTTTGGATTTAATGTTTAGTTTAGTTTAGATCTTTATTTCATTAACAATTTTACAATCGTGTCTGAAAACCTTCTAGATAAAACACAATACACTAAACATAGTTTGTAAGGTTGTCTGGAAAGGTTTGGTCCTTTGTTAGGAAAGGTCTAACAAAGGTTGTCTGGAAGAGATCGTTCTTAGCGATAAGGCCACCCATTGTACTCATTATTTTAAATAGTTTCTGTATTTATTTCCTTGTGTACAATAAAGAGTTAATCTATCTATCTATCTAGTTAATAGGTACACAAATACAAAAAATATAATTATAAGTTTAAAAAACTTGAGAAACCGACTTCATTGTCAAACGGCTAAACCGATTTTAATCAAATTTGTTTGGGACAATCTGGACGTAAGAATAACCTTCCAAATAAAAAAATAATTTTCTAAATCGGTTCATAAATGACGGAGGCATGCAGTTACAAACATTAAAAAAATTATTTAAAAAAAAATGGCAACACCGATTTTAATAAAATTAAAATGGGACCAATCTGGAAGCAGTACCTTTCAGATAAAAAAATAATTTTTCAAATCGGCTCACAAATGACGAAGTTATGCGGTAACAAACATAAAAAAAAAAAATACATACAACCGAATTGAGAACCTACTCCTTTTTGATTGGAAGTCGGTTAATAAAAATAAAATTAAATAGTAGTTGTAGAAGGTAGGTAGATACTACCATAGACTAAGGAAAATTAGTCTATGATACTACCAACTGAGCTGAGAGACCAGAAGTAGTTTCCCTAATATACTGGGTAACAACCGCACCTTTTTTATAGATTTAAAAAACAAACATTAAAACCTATTTTCCGTCTGCTCAGCCCCGTCGTACGTCATTTGCTCATTTCTAATAAGCCTACCACAAGCTCTATCTAGCTCTGTGTCTGGCTCTGGTTTTGAGTCTGTGTGAGTGCTGTCAAAATAAAGCTTAAACAGAAACGTCTCACATAAAGTATAATACACTGGTGAGCATTCACACAGAGTCAAAACCAGAGCCAGAGACCGAGCCAGACAGAATTTTTGGTAGGCCTACAGTCAAAAAACAGCAACACACACACGCACAAACAAACACACACAACGCAAACACACAAACACACAAACAAACACAACAAGAAACAAAGACACAAACACAACAAACACAAACAAAGCAACACACAACACAGGCAAAGCGTGTTAATTTCTAAGTAATTCTGAACAAACAGTGTGTACTCCCCCTATCTAATACAGACAGTCATGCAATGCAATTCCATTGGCGCTTACATAAACTTGTAATATTGTATGTTGGGGTATGGTAGCTCCCTGTAGGAATGGTATTTACGTGCAATTTGCTACACTAAACTATTAGCAAAACTACAGTAAAACTGTAAATTGCGTGTCATTCTACAATAATAGTGTAATTTAGATACGTTGACCATGTAGATATTTGTCTGGAAGAGATCGATTTTAGTGCTAAGACCGCCCATCGTATTCAACTTTGATATTTTTCTGTATTCCTTTGTTAATTTTATGTGGTGTACAATAAAGTATTTTATATCTATCTATATATTTAATTATTTAATTATTTTTATTTGATTATTGATTCAAAATAATGTGAAAATTGCATACCAACTGCAGATTGTCAAACAAAAAAATTCAAAAGAAGGCTTTAATGTTGAAAGGGTTTTTCTAAGAGTTCATAAATGTATTTATTACCCATATGTTTTTATTTAAGCCAGCTGACAGACAAGCAGACAGGCCACCTGATGGAGAGCAGTCACCGACTCATCAAAATTTACACATTTTGATAAGTCTCAAGAGTTGATCATTATATTTTTTATTCAGAACTTAACATAAATAAATCCACAAAACTATCTTGTCTCAAGTTTTGATCATATTTTTTTTTATTCAGAACTTATACTTTTATTGATTTTTTTATAATTTGTTAAGATCGCGGGAAGTTGATGGAAAGGGCTCAGAATCATTCTTCCTGGAAATGGAAATGTGTAGGGGAGGCCTATGTTCAGCAGTGAACTTCTTCAGGCTGATGATGTTTTTTTTTTTTTTTTTTGTACAACAAAGTTAGCAAACAAGCATACGGCCCACCTGATGGAAAGTAGTTACCGTAGCCTATGGACGCTTGCAACACCAGAGGCATCACTCGCGCGTTGCTGACCCTTTAAATATTTTAAAACGCCCTTCTTGAAAAGCCCCATCCTGTAATTTATAGGGAAAGTCTCGGCAGGAAGAGTATTCCACAACCTTAGAGTGCGCGGAAGGAAGTTCCTCTGGAACCGGACGGTACGCGACCATGCCGGCTCCAAGGTATGTGGATGAGCCCTCTCCCTATGGCGAGCCGTCCGATGATAAAATGAAGATGTGAATGTGTGTGTGTGATGTGTGTGATGTGATGATGATGATGAAACTTTTATACCAAACTATGTATCTCTAAGTTTAGTCAATTTCGATTTACTTGTAATTTTTTGTTATAAGAATTTTATTTGATCTGGTTTTCATATGTAAAAACTGCATGTATTCTTCTTTCTCTTTCATAGTCGTTTTATAATAATAAAATGAAGTAATAAAAAGAAAAAGCGGGTAGTTGAATATCAAATATCCGACGTAACTGTATTTATCTTATATCTCCTTCATCATCGTTAGATTAATAAGACAATAGAGGTAATAAAGTGAGATAGCGATAGTAAATGAGTGCGGGTAGTTGAATAACAACTGGTATCCGACGTTCAATTACAACTGAAAGCTGCAGGTGCCCACTCGTGCACGTAAACTGACTGGGGTAAGTCATGAAAGATTAGTACATTTTATATAAAAAAATCGGTTGCCTGTAAAGTCGGTTTAATGACAATAGTTGAACGTGACAACGTCATACAGCTGTTGACGCGCACGCATCGCTCACTCAAGTCTTAGTAGGAGTTAAACAGATGTCGAACGCTGCCAAACGCGAAGGCCGATTGTGCCTCTTTGTCGCTCGTTCCACGCTCTCGCTTGCACTTCAAGCTTTAAATGGAACGCCTCAGAGCGAGGTAACGCCGCATGAGTCATGTTTTTTTGTGTGTGCAGCCGGCTCCATTGAATTGTAAGACGTTGTCACGTCAAAATTTCTTCGAAAGAAAAAAATTCTCGAATGGTGACCACGAACCGGAAAACGAAAAGTAGAGCGCCCTCCCACCAGATGAACCGATGACATTGCTAAAGATCGCAGGAAGTCGCTGGATGGAGAGGGCTCAGAATCGTTTTTCCTGGAATCGTGTAGGAGAGGCCTGTGTCGAGCAGTAGATTACTTCAGGCTGATGATGATGATGATGATGATTAAAAAAAACTGTTCCTATCGTGAAACAGCATTGCTGTGTTTTGGTTTGAAGGGTGTGGGTGCCAGTTAAATTACTGACATGTGAGGCTGAACATCTGTATGCCTCAATGCCTCACGATGATGGTAACTATTGAAAACAAAAATCTTAGGACTAGTTTTTAGAACCAATATATTATTTACCCTGTAAGGATGTTGCAATACAGTAACAAAGGGTATTCATAACTCAGGTAAGGAGTGGAACTCTTTACCGTCGTCAGTATTTCCGAAGCATTACAACTTTGGAATTTTCAAGTCAAGAGTGAACAAGTGGATAATAGCTAAGCGTGCTCCACCTTAGGCTGCATTTTCACTTTCCATCAGGTGTGATGGCAGTCAAACATTTAGCTATCAACAAAAAAAAAAAAAAAACAAAAAACGTTATTCTTTGCTTTCACATCATCATTTAAATGTTACTTAGCTTTTTAAGAGTATTTTTTATTTTATTTTAATTTAATTTTAAATTCCTATGTTTGACAAAATTATGTAAAAAAAAGTAAATCTTAATATATAAAACTCTTACGTTACTGACTGACTGACTGACAATCAACGCACAGCCTAAACCGTAAGTCCTAGAAGCATGAAACTTGGAGGGTATGCTTGTTTTATAACATAGGGGTGCACTAAAAAAGGAAATTGGAAACTTATTTCCCTAAGCGGAGAAAAAGAGGAAAAACTTTTAAAAGAAAAATCAACGGGGCGTAACGGCTACGGGGCGGGCGGAGCCGTGGGCGGCCGCTAGTAAAGTATAAAGTTGTTTATTTTACAAAGCCCATACAGCTGCAACACAACTAATGCCCTGAATTTTTATTATTTTTGGCGTAACTAAGTGTATTTTGAGTCCCTATCTTATACCTTTAAACGAGAAAATCTTGTATATATATATATATATTTGGGATCTCGGAAACTGAGCCAACAATTTTCACGAAATTTACTATACAAGGGTTTTCGGGGGCGATAAATCGATCTAGCTAGGATTCATTTTTAGAAAATGACGAGAAGTTGGTGATTTGCAATAATCAAACATAAACTCAATTTACGACTGTTCCTGCCATCTATTGGCGATTGTGAGCAACTAACTGCAAGCTAGAAGGCGTTGTTAATTAAAAAAAAGCCAATAAAGATACGACTCTTCCTGACATCTATTGGCAAATAATAATACTATTTTTTTTAAACCCGAGCGAAGCTCGGTCATACCGGCTCGTGGTTTTAATAAATGAATTGAATTGAATTTCGTCATTCAAAAACGCTATGCTCTCAACTCTTGGGCTGGCTCTCTAGTCCGGCTCCGCGTCCATTAGCTGAGCACAGTATTGTTCATGGAAATAACAAGTTTGCATGGAACGCTATTGTCCTGCATGCTCATACAAAAATGACAATTAATCAGTGGAGCGAAGCTAATGAGCTAATGGAGAGAAATATTGTTCTTTTGTGAATCGGGAAAATCGGGAATTTCATATTCATATTTATTTATTCATTGCTTCATGTATTTTATAGGACATAAGGGGTAATAACGTCCAGAACATGAGCCCCGCTGGGGCATTACAATGGCCTTACGGCTAATTAAATTAGGTAAACCTAGGTAACAAAATTCTTAATTTATAAAATCTAACTTAATAATAAATCTTATAATAACTATGTATGACTATAAAACTTGGACGGCTTGATAATATTTAGAGGTAGGTAAGGTGTAGTTTTTATATGTCGTTTTCGCAGACAGTCGTCAAATACTAGTTAGTCTATATCCATAACAAGTTATTAACTTAATTAATAGACGTCTCTTGGTTCTAAGCTATCTCCCCACCAATATTTAGTGTTTAAAAATTGAAGCGATGATTCTAGTATTTGAAAGAGGATTCAAAGAAATTAAATACATTTATTTATTCACATTGAAATTTTAAATTTATCTTAATTTTGTGAATAAACAATAAAAAGATATAAGAATAAAATAAAAACTAAACAAATAAATATTTATAAAATGTACAAAATACACAAGATGCAATTTAACTATCTGCAGACCGTTACAAACGATCTAGAGATAGAAAGAAAATTGTTTTTGCCGGAAAAGTATTCCTGAAATTCGGCTTAAGTTGAAACTGAAACGATAGTAGTACAATGTTGTTACCAAAATAAATTCACACGTTGGTATGTAGCAACTGCATATCTATGCAAATATCTTTGAGCTAAAATTCAAAGCCTCACGTGCCCTGAGGTGCTTATATCAGCTAGGACACGTTTCATTTTACCTATTCTTTTTATGAATTTAACTAAAGTGGGGTAGAAATTTATTTCTTCTATTAATCTGTAGGCCTACCACAAGCTCTGTTTGGCTCTTTCTCTGGCTCTGGTTTTGAGTCTGTGTGAGTGCTCAGAAGTGAGTAATACTGTGTGTGTGACGATATACTCAAAACCAGAACCAGAGACAGAGCCAGACAGAGCTTGTGGTAGGCCTACAGATCGTTCTTGTAAAAAAGAGCTTCGTAATTAGCAGTGAAGTGGCACCGCACTGGAACTTCACTGCTACTGTTATTTTTATTTATTTGTAAAAGGATCACATATAAAAATGGTAGGAACCACGCCGTAGTTTGTTACCTGTTCTTCTAGGCTTGGTCGCGTGGAACTGGCACTAGACTCACCTTGCTTTAAAACGTTTCAAAGTGATCCTTGTATTGAAAAATATTTTTTTGTCTTCGACCTTGACTTGAGTGGACTTCTTCAGGCTGATAATAATGACTCATACAACCGAATAGGTAATGTTTCAATTTGTTTTAAATAATTCTTGAATTATTCAGAATTACCAAGAATACGTTCGTTCGTCGCTTTGTGTTCGAAGTTTACATAATGTATTTCAATTTTCTAATTTCAACGGTTCTCGTATGAATTCATGCAAGTTGCTTTCACACGGAAAGATTTTTAGTATAGCCGATAAATTCGTTCTGGTTTTGAGTCTGTGTGAGTGTTGACTAAATAAATGCTACGTCAAAACGTCACACACACAGTATAATGGACTGGTGAGCACTCACACAGATTCAAACCAGAGCCAGAGACAGAGCCAGGCCGAGCTCATGGTACTGGCCACAGCCACACGTGGCCAATGACAAGTTTATCTGCTTTTACATACATTTTGTTGGGCCAGTTCATTGGGCCTCCAACCACCGCTTAATATCCACATTATAAAAAACATTCTTCTTCTTTTTGTCTTGTCACTGGTGCATTAAAACCATTGTGGTGAAAGGCATTCAAGTGCGCCTCAGAGTCACTCGACACCATAAAACCATGAAAAATGAGTTGCTATAAAAAAAAGCTGCAGTGAGCGCAACTGAATATCATCATCATCATCAGCATGAAGAAGTCCACTGCTGTACATAGGCAGAATGAATTGGAGTCTTTTTCATCCACCAACTTTCCGCGACCTTAACAATGTCGTCAATCCATCTGGTGGGTGAGCACTCTAAGTATCGTCTTTCCGTTCGTAGTTGCCATTTGAACTTTAGAACTAAATATAAGTCTTTCCATTCGTAGTCGCCTTTCAAACTTAAGAACTGAATATAAAAACCTTAAAATGTGTCGTCTCGTGTCGGAGTGTATAGCTAAGAGGACTTATCTAAAATCTACGACTTAAGCTTTTATATAGCTCATCGTGGAAAAGTAACCTTAAAGCTTTGAAGCGCCTTATTTATTCAAATTTTCTGCTTAAAATTCTAGATTAGCTGTCTTTTGAAACATACATTTATATAGGTTTTCTGGAGAAACGTAATTCGAAAAAACAATCAGAAAATGATAAGAATTGAGAAAATAGGTACTTAGTCAACATTTCTGGGGGTAGTTGATTAAAATACAGTTTTCGTCACGATAATTATGTTCCGTGGTTTGAATGTCGTTGGAGTGTCGTATCATGTCGTGTTCTTTAATTTGCTAACCTATTTAAACTAACATGTATTTGATCCAGTGAGCGAAGCGAATGAAGATTATACAAACAACTTGGACGATTTGGCATTTTAAGTGCGTATGTAGGTATGTATTTATCTAAGTTTGTCCGACGATAACTTTCAAACCGTGCGTTGATTCGATCTGCATGAAATTTAATAATTCGAAAGCTTGTACTTGAGAAATTTACTGGTAAGTATAATGAGTAAAATCAGATGAGGGATTATTAAGACATGGGGTTTTTCAGGGGTGCAAAAATATTAAAAGTGACACAAAGAAAATCAAGTTACATGTCATGTTTATGAAAGAACTATGTTTGGACATTCCAAAACAGTTTTACTCTTACAGGATGCTTTGTTTTTGCTACTCAAAAAAAAATAACTTAAGATAACCAACGATCCGAGAGCTCTCATCTCTAAGAATTTCTTTGGCATCAAGGTTTTTTTAATATCGTTAAAAGAAAATTAACGCTAGTGAATGAACACACTGTACCATACTAAAAACATGACGCAACGGTCAAAATACGAGATAAATTTTCACCCAAGCTTCCAACCATCGCGACTATACCGACTGCATCGTCACATGTGTGTTGCGTAATACCTCGTTTATCATGTGTAACGAGACAGCCGGCATTTACCGATTTCCCTACCCTACCCTCGATTTCCTTACAAAGGTTCACCGTGTTAGTATGGTGGCACAGAATTTAGATAAGATCTTCTTACACTGGTTCGTGCAGTTAAAAGTGAGCCATAGTCGTACTAAGACTTCAAATCCCTTCTTTCCTTCTGCGCCGTAGATCGTGGGTTCGATCCCCACCAAGAACAAATATTTGTGTGGTGAACACAGATGTTGGTTCCCTGTCTGGGTGTTATATTGTATGCTAAGCAAGAAGCAAAAAGTTTGTTAGTATTGTATCAGCTATTTGGTTACCATTATACAAGCTCTGCTTAGTTTGGGGCTGGATAGTGTTGTGTATTTATTTATTTATTTTTTATCGGCTTGTTTCAATCTCTCAATCAATTACCAAAACATTGAACAGAAAAGCTTACGCAGTGTTAAATTACTAATTTGCAGTGCGTTATTAGAGTAACATTAATTAAAGCTGTTTTAACAAACACAGGATTTCGTATGGATTTAAATGATTACATTGTTTCACCGAGATTTTGAATGAGTGATTTCAATTGTTTGTTTAAATTACTGATTGTTTAGTCCACTACTTAATCCCACTAATATTATAAATGGGAAAGTTTATAATAAGTTTATTTAACGCCAGAATGGTTGATCGGATCTGGATAAATTTGGTTGGTCTTTAATCTAAGTCTGGAATAGCACTTATGCTACTTTTTATTTCGGTTAAATGTAGGGTTCCCACGGGATGGGTTTGTTTTTAATCTTTACGTACTGTATGAAAGATGACATGGATAAGAGAGGAGTGAATGCGGAGCTGACGGCTGAAAGAGGGGAATGGAATAGAAAGACATGTGCAATAGGCACATCAAAGCGTTCTGCAGTGGCAATCAATGTAAGGCTGTCAAAAATGTCTGTGTTAATCTAAGTCTGGAATAGCACTTATGCTACTTTTTATTTCGGTTAAATGTAGGGTTCCCACGGGATGGGTTTGTTTTTAATCTTTACGTACTGTATGAAAGATGACATGGATAAGAGAGGAGTGAATGCGGAGCTGACGGCTGAAAGAGGGGAATGGAATAGAAAGACATGTGCAATAGGCACATCAAAGCGTTCTGCAGTGGCAATCAATGTAAGGCTGTCAAAAATGTCTGTCATTATTGGACAGCGTTTCGCTGATCGCCACCACATATCGCTTAGGTGTGCGCAAGTTGAAGACGCGACCCTCTCCTTGATAGAAGGATTCCAACCAACTGCGCCATTGGAGCTCAATGTTCACGTGACGAATAACTCTTAGAAACCTGTTTACGGGACTTTAGCAAATAAATTATTAAAATATGCGAAAACTATAAAAAATAAGTTTTAGTCTGGTTCAACTTTTGGCAGATTTGTATTAAGGCTATTCGATTTCCATACAACAGATTTTTACAATTTATGGGCGATTAGAGTACAATTGCACACTTAAATAAATGTAGATGGCTTTCATATTGGTCCTTATTTACTGCAAACTTTATTAAGTTCAAGAAAACTAAAGATTATCGGTGATAATAATAAAAAACTAAAAGATGCACCTGTTTATTTATTATTTCTAACGAAGACCATACTGAATTCGGTAATAACTCCATAAATGAAAATGCATATTTTAGTTTTTACTCTTATCTACTCTATATTATTTACTTTATATTAAATATTTATTACTCTTTATTTCATTACTCTATATTATATTTACTCTATATTATTAAAGTTTGCCGGAACTAGAGACCAATATGAAAGCCAACCACATTTATTTCAGTGTAAAATTATACTGAAATCGTCCACAAATGGTATAATTAATTTGTATGGAAATCGAACCACCTTAAGTAGTTTTTGCCAGTTATAATAAAAAACGGCAAAACTAAAAGCACGCGATGTTAGAAGGAGAAAAAAAAACGCAATCTGATTCAAACTAAATCGATTCGTTTCGAGGGACAGTGAGCGAGTTTGCATGATCGCATGCAAACTTAAATAATGTTATTGCAGAAGTTTTCATGTTGAAGTAAATCAAATTAAATCATTTATTTTGCTTGAATGATGTTTGTACATATAATAGCCCCTTCCCACCAGTGTGTGATATCGCGCACGGAGGCGGATCAGCTCGCACGACACACCATGGGAACGGTCTCGTGCGCCGAGGTGCGCGGTAGCACAGGAGCCCTTTCTGTGTGCGTTGCCGTGCGTCGTCGTCGGCTGTGCGTGATGATCTGTAGAACCATGCACCGTAGGAAGGCAGCATTAGAAGTTAAAAAAAATATAGAGTAAGTAAAATGCATTCCCCATTACATAGCTGGGATGCAAACATTGTGGGAGTTATAAAACAAGAATACAAATTAAAAATCACATCTTAAATTATTATCCATTCATAAATTCACCGACGCTGTGTAGAGTTCTGTCAATGATCCATAATCGTAGGTTTTTTTAATAATTTAGTTTGTAAATAAATAAATAAATCAATCAAAAGTATAATAAATTTGGCTATATAAATCATCTATACAATAGATGCAAAGACCTGTTTTTTTTTAGTTTGTAAACACAGTTTAGTTTGTTGGCAAAGTGTCTATTCTATACCTACGTTTGTGGTCTGAGGTAAATCTCAAACCATAACAATACATTACTCACAAAGAAAAACCAACCGATATTGACCACGCATCGAGAGGTAAAACCCCTGAATACCAACAAAACCATTCTTACCCAACTGGCACAACCCGCAATGTGTACAAATTTTTGCAACATTTGTGGAGCCATAACAATATTGGAATGGTGTGCCTACTTTATGGAGCCGCCGGTACGTTTTGGTACAGTAAAAGTATTGTACACGGTAGTAAAGATGAAGAAGAAGAGATTTGACCAGAAGGCAGAAGTGCATGCAGCAGAATAGTGACAGGATCACGAAAGATGAAGTGACATTAGTGACCAAAATGTTTACATGTGTATGTAATACACCAAATGGTGTTTTGCAGAATGTGTATTAGGCGGTCAAGTTTATCATGACTGTTTTTTGAGTGGAACTGGCACCTAGGATAAGACGTTTCGAAGTTATCCTTGTTGAATTGAAATTGAATAAAGACATTTTAATTCGATTTGGTTTGTTACTTTATAATTTAGTTAGCAAAGTTGTATATTATACAACAATTTTTTTTTTAAATTGTTTTGTGCAGCCATTTTCAAAAGTGGGTTGGTATTCTGGATTGTAAAGTTCAAATATTTTTCTACCAGCTCACTTGAGATTGAATATAATAACGTTATTTTAATAACCGCTTTGAGCCACAACTATTTGTAGGTAAACCGAAGGTGAGAAATCCTGAGCTAGGATCTTTTTGAAAAAAAAAACCGAATTATTGGTGGTTTATGCAACTGACAACTTACTGGTCTTCTATTGGCCTTCTTCTTCCCCGTTTTTCTTCAACCTACTGGTGTAAGTCTATATCCATACTGTGATTATGGTTTCGAAGGCTTGTGGGATATTTAAATCGGGACGCAGGTGTGTTTCGGGTCGTGTAAAATTTTAAAACTGCGGCTAGTTGCAAACGAAAAGCACATGGAAAATTACAAAAAAACGTGGGTAGTCAATGGCTATGCTATAAAAAGTTGAGGATATTATTACATAAATAAAATAGTTTTTAGTCAAGTCAGTCAATAGACCATTCGGCCCTAATTGGCTTTGAAAACAAATGGTGTTCGTTTTTTTTTCAAAGTCTTACATTTGAAACATTATCGATCAAGTCAAAATATCACGTAATAAGCTAAGACCTCACGTTGAATGTTGGTTAAACACCACCGAAGTTAAATAACGAAAAAGCTAAGTGACTTCCCAAAATGACAGAAAACGAAAAAATTATATTCAAAATCCCCTAAATCATAATTCCTGGGGACGCTTCCATCTGACACTGACTTAGAACAATTGAGCTATCCCGAGATCGTTTGAACGGTCTGCAAATAGCTCAACTGTTTCTTGTGTATTTTTTAATGCTTGTATTCTTTGTGTATTTATCTAGTGTCAATGCAAACGATGAAAAATTCAAACAAACTTCTGAGAAATTAATAACGATGTGTTTTAGGATCACTGTCAGAACAAAATCCTCCGAAAAACCAACGAATTCTCAATCAAAAATTGAACAAAACACGACTCTATTCCAACCACCGTACGAGCAGTTATTATAAATTAAAACAC
Source organism: Thera obeliscata (assembly GCA_947578465.1). Classification (NCBI taxonomy): domain Eukaryota; kingdom Metazoa; phylum Arthropoda; class Insecta; order Lepidoptera; family Geometridae; genus Thera; species Thera obeliscata. Next base: position 5,715,492 of record OX387923.1, on the reverse strand, counting down.
AAATCTTACGTAACATATTTGTTGGCCTGTTTCACTTTAAATTGAAATCAGAACCCGAAGTCGGAGTTTTGCTACCACATTTGGTAGCAAAACTCCGCGCGGCGAAACGAAAACAACATTTGGTAACGAATTACCAAATGTTGTTTTCGTTTCGCCTATTTGTCTCTGTCTATTGTATGGAGAAAAGATAAGACAACAACTCTAACTACGTAGCGTATTTTTGCCGTCTCATATTTTCTCCATGCAATAGAGAGAGACAAAAAATGAAATGTTGTAAATGCACTGGGACTTCGGGTACAGTAGAATGAATAAAGACGGAATAAATACAATAAAGCGGACTTTATACTGGTATCGGTATAATAGTGATACAAAAAATATATGAATCATCTACAACAGATTATGATAGAGCACTGGTGGTCAAGTGGTAGCGGCCCCACCTTCCGATCCGAAGGTCGTGGGTTCAAATTCAGTCGTGTACCAATGAGTTTTTCTGTCGAATAATTTAGGTGCGCTATGCCAGTATTCTCAAGCAGTGAAGGAAAACATCGTGAGGAAGCCGACGTGTCGTAGAACCTAAAAAGGTTCGAGTAACACGTGTCAAGGGTCACGCAAAAAGGCCCGCCAGCGGCCTACTTGCGGAAAAACCAGCCCGCACATCAAGCGCGGATAAGGGCAAGCAAGGATTAAGTCATATTTTTTTTTTTTAAATAACCACAATTTTTAGGCAAATATTGAGAAATGATTCAACAAGCCCATCATTTCATTCATAAACGCTAAATACCAAGCGGAACTGAACAGCGTAATTTTTTTCTCTCTATTACTACGTAACTAATATTATGTCCATAATTTTATGCAGGATTTCAGAAAATTTTAACATTTAATAACTTTGTAATTTTATCGAAACTTTAAATTCTGATTGCACATTCATAATGTTCTAACCCTACTACATTACCCTATTTTTTTTGTAGTTACAAAATAGTGGTGTATAAAAAAAAGTGAAACACCTGAATATGTGACTACAACTCTGCAAATGTATTTTCCAAGCCACCACTCCAGAACAATGTATGTATCTTTCACACATGAGTTTCGCTTGACGTGTAATTTAAGCTCTTTTTATAAAAATGCGAGAGATATTATTATGAACTCGTTTTCATATTGTTTTTACGAGGAAGTGTACATGCCTTCACTGTGCTCATTGTTCGGGAAACTCATTAAAATAAAATAAATAAATAAATATTGTGGACAATTCACACAACACTACCCAGCCCCAAACTAAGCAGAGCTTGTAATATGGGAACCGGATAGCTGATATAATAATAATGATTTTACTCCCGGAATGGGTAGGTATAGTATAGTAGTTGGAACACAATTACTTTTAAGATCTTTTTTAGTTTAACAATTAATGATTTTAACTCGTAAGTTAATTGTTGATTTTTGAGAAGTAAATGCATACTTTTGCATTGTTCAAAAACTTATTGTAAATAAAAACATAGTGAAATTATAGAAGTAACTTTTATTAGCATACTATTCTATAAAATAGTTATAAAACATGAAAAATAGGCTAGCGGTCTCCAGGACCGATACCAGGTGGCTAAGGGTTAAATAAATACACACGTCAAAGAAGTCTAAGCAAAATGTACTAATTTAAATTTTAGGATGGTTCTTCATATTATAATGTTGGTAATTTATTATGTAATATCTAGTTTTAAAACTAAGCAGAATCATACGAGGAGAACCAGATAGGTGATATAATACTTGAATATTTATTTTTTTGTAAATACATACTGCGAGTACAATATAACATCCAGACAGAAAACAAACATCAGTGTTTGCCACACATTATATTCTGTTCTTGGTGGTGAAAAAAAACATCAGTGTTCGCCACACATTATATTCTGTTTTCGGTGGGGATAGCGCATCGTAGGGCACGATCCTGACCTGCGTGACCTACGAGGCAATGCGTTGTAATAGGTGATGGTTACCACTGACCATCAGGTGGGCCATAAATAAACGTTTGTTCCATCAGAAAGTTTAATAAAAAAATACTCATTACAATGTTGTAAGCCTCACCTAGCTTTAAGACGTTTCAAAGTGATTCTTGCAATCCTACTGAATAAACACACTTTTTTTTTTTTTTTAATCTTTGTTACCGCATAACTTCGTCATTAGTGAGCCGATTTGAAAAAAAAAATTTTTATCTGAAAGGTACTGCTTCCAGATTGGTCCCATTTTAATTTTATTAAAATCAGTGTTGGCATTTTTTTTTAAATATTTTTTTTAATGTTTGTAACTACATGCCTCCGTCATTTATGAGCCGATTTAGAAAATTATTTTTTTATTTGAAAGGTTATTCTTACGTCCAGATTGTCCCAAACAAATTTGATTAAAATCGGTTTAGCCGTTTGACAATGAAGTTGGTTTCTCAAGTTTTTTAAACTTTTAATTATTTTATGATAAAGTTTAGTTGGAAGTTAGGAATTGTACACATTCTAGTGTAGTCGACTGTACAAGAGAATAAAATACAAAGTTACATTTGACTTGCGTATATAAAGAGCTGATATTGAAAATATGTACGAATCATAAACTTCAGTTCAGTAGACCACAAGCTCTGTCTGGCTCTGTCTTTGGCTCTGGTTTTGAGTTTGTGTGAGTGCTCACCAGTGTATTGACGTGTTTCGACGTAGGGTTTGGTCAACACTCACACAGACTCAAAACCAGAGCCAGACAGAGCTTGTGGTAGGCCTAACAGATAAAGTTTGAATTTGTTACGTCTATAAACCTTGGTGGAATCGCGTTGCGGTAAGAAAAATATATTTCATGATTTCTAGTAGGAATTTACTGCTCTCATAGTTTCAGTTGGTAGTTGGCGCTGTAGGTCGTGGGTTCGATCCCCACCCATCGAGAACAAACATTTGTATGGTGAACATAAATGTTAGTTCTCTGTTTAAGTGTAATTAAAAAAATATATATAAAGTTACACCCAAACAGAGTATAACTTATATTGTATAATTTACAATACCTTATAAATCTTAAGTATGTATTTACAACAAAACATGAATAATTAGTATCAGCTATCTGGCTCCCATCGTACAAGTTTTGCTTAGTTTAGGGCTAGATAGTGCTGTGTAGATTGTCTATAGTTTTTTTTTAATCATCTGTTTAACGGACTGTCGCGTAAATTATTGACTTTTCTTTGGCTAGGAAGGAAGGTAGAAGCTTTTCAATCTTTAATTAAAAATAGATTAGGTCAGAAAGTACTGTCTTGCACAAAATAAACAGTAGATAGGCGAACTTAATGCTAATTAGCATTTTGGTCCAGTTAACCATTGTAAAACCAATATATGTAGTTATTCAATAAATTACAAACTGGAACTTACTTTGTCTGGAAGAGATCGCTCTTAGGGATAAGGCCACCTATTGTACCTTTATTATATTTTTCATATTTTTCAAATGTATTATTTTGTGTAGGTTTAGTGGCGGAATGAAAATGTTCGTCGATTTTCAACTTGATTTGTTCAACGTATCACGATTACATACTACCTTTTGAAACTGAATAGACAGAATACACCGATAAGATAACGTCACAAATTATGTCAAAATGTGTTCATGATCAAGGCACTCTCTGGTGCAAGCAAAAACCGACTCTAAGGTGACGAACATTTTCATACCGCGACTGCACAATAAAGTATTAATCTACTACAAATCTATCTATTTAACAAACGACCTCGTGTCTGTGTGATTCGCACACTCATAAAGTTAGGTCAGTGACCTAAACCCACACACAGACTACATAGTATTTGTTAACAATAGGTAAAACTAAATAACTTCTCAGCATTGAATATCGATCAGCCTTGAGTATGGAAAGTGTTTTCATGCCAAACCAATCAATTCAATAGCAATTGGCCAAGTGCGAGTCAATATTTTTATAATGTAACCTGTTGTTTTTTGACGTGACAACGTCTTATAATGCGATGGAGCCGGCTGCACGGAAGAAAAACAAAGAATCATGCGGCGTCACCTCACTCTGAGGCGTTCCATTTAAAGTTTGAAGTGCAAGCGAGAGCGCGGAACGAGCGACAAAGAGGCACAATCGGTCTCCGCGTTCGGCAGCGTTCGAAATCTGTCTCTCTCTTGCTTGAGTGAGCGATGCGTCCGCGTGGATAGCTGTATGACGTTGTCACGTTCAACTATCGTCAGTAAACCGACTTTACAGACAACCGATTTTTTTTTGTTTAAAATTAGAAATATAAATGTTTTTATTCAGAGTAATGTTACATAGTGTGCGAATTAAAAGCTAAACGATGAGACTGCGAAAGTTATACAACTGTGTTGCAATCTCAATGACAACCAACTCAAAAAAGATGTTTAGATAAGATTTTTTTTTTACATCTAGCTGCTGAAACAAGCATAATGGCCCATCTGATGTTAAGTGGTCACGCACGTCAAGAACGTGCCCTACGTCCATCAACATACAGATACTCAGCCTCACGTGCCTGTAATTACACCGGTACCCACACCCTTCAAACCGAAACACAGCAATGCTGCTTCACGGCAGAAATAGGCATGGTGGTAGTACGCACCCGGACGAGCCACACACAAAGAGCGACTACTATAAATTATTTAGTGTCTTCTTCTTCTTCTTCTTGCCCTTATCCCAATTTAACTACGTAATATTAATTAGTAATTATTACTATTTGGTATATTTTTTTATTTATTTACCATTTAACATCTATATTAATTTGTAAAAAATAGCATCTAAAAAAAACCTTTAGAATAGGTTTGTTTAATTAATTATTAAATATTTTTTTATTTATTTACCATTTTAAAATTCATATTAATTTGTAAAAAATAGCATCTAAAAAAACCTCTAAGGTTTATGCTGATGCTGTAAGTGTGTTTTACTTTTAACATTCACTCACATCAGGTAAGATTGTGTTCAACTATAAAGTAACTTGGAAAACTAATTAGCCGTCAGCTCTTGCGCTAACAATGCATTTTCCCGCTTACTTTCAACTTTATTGGTTTACGCGCCATTGCATGCCAACTTCTCACTAAGAGAGGTGCTTTGTACTCGCGTAAAGTGCTCAAAATGTCTCAAAACTGGGTCCCGCCAGATATAGCCTCAATATGCCCCGAAGCCATCGCGCCTTTGACTCAGTGCTCCCAAATCGGGTTCATGTACCTATCGCTCCTATCCCAACTCTTTGGCAAATCTATCGACAGTGTTTATCGGAACCCTCATTCAGAATATCAAAGTGCAGTGAATTTTGGTTCTCAGTTTCAATCAACTCAGTTACCAGTAAATGAACCAGTGGAATATGAACCAGAGACATCAGGATTTACCCGGGGACCGACACCGTTCACGTCATTCAGCGAACCAACTGGATTAGTCCCGGGATTGCAAACGGATTTTTCAATCAATCATAACACAAAAACACGGAGTCACGGACCGAAAGGCAGCCACGGTTTTGCAGAGGCGTCGTTCTATTTGAAACCCGATACGTTTTTGAAGAGCAATTTCAAATTTGAATTTGAACATTCCAGTCCTAGAAATCCGTTCGAATACAATTTCATCAACAAAAGAAGTTTAGATACTGAAGCGGCTGAAACGAAGGCTAAAGAGAAAATTGAGAGAAGACAATCTGAGCGAAAGAGTAGAAGAGAGAGTAGACGGGATGGAGAGAAAAGTAAAAGGAGTAGAAAGAAGAGACAAGCTGTTGAGGAGTATGATTTCATTGTGGTAGGAGCAGGATCGGCTGGGTGTGTGGTGGCTAGCCGGCTGTCTGAAGTAAAAAAATGGAGGGTACGTCGTTTATTTATTTAAATGCTTATAATTTATTTTTATCAACCTATTTTGTCCCACTGCTGGTCAAAGGTCTCCCCCAAAGACTTCCACTTATCTCTCTCTCGAGCCTCCTCCCATCATCTCCTCTCAAAGGTATCGATATCGTCCCGCCAACGTTTTCTTGGGCGGCCCCGTGACCGTGAATTAAATAAAAAATATTTTAAACATCTGTTACGTTTATTGAATGAACACGTATGAATAACTAGTGGCCGCCCGCGGCTTCGCTCGCCCGTTCCCTTAACACCCCGTTCCCGTTTTTTTTTCGGGATAAAAAGTATCCTATGTCCTTCTCCCGGTTCTAAGCTACCTCCCAACCAATTTTCTGCCAAATCGGTTTCGCCGTTCTTGAGTTATAAATAGTGTAACTAACACGACTTTCTTTTATAAATATAGATATATATAGATAGATAAGAGTCTTACACATGGTTGTAAGAATTGTAGCTATGACTCTCAAGCGATGAATTAGGTCATATTCAATAGAAAAAAGCGCAAAAGATTAATGTAACTTTTCATCATACTTATCACTAAACAAATAATCATGATGATAAAACAGTGATGATGATAATGCCATACAAATACAAACAGATTAAATTTGTGGTATTTGTTACTAAAAGGTTTTATTCGGTTACTTTCGATAGCCATTTTTTGTCCCTACTCAGGGGATTCACGAAACCCTTTGAAATGCCAATAAAACTATCAATCAGGAAAAGATTGACGGGTTTCGGGAATGGTTAAATTATCTGCTTGTTTTTATTTCTAGTGCTGAATATTTTTGTGAGCTAGAAAAGGCCTGCGCACACATAGGCCGCTATAGCGAACGCGATCAGTGAAACGCTGTCAAATTTGACAGCGATATTTGACAGTGTTTCATTGATCGCAGCCGCCAGCGGCCTAGGTGTGCGCAGGCCTAAAAGGTTGATGAAGAATTCTGAGAATGTTTATTTTAATTTTATAGTGTTGACCTAGGTTAGTTAAAGTTAAAGAACTTGCCGATTTTTTATCTATCTATCTAGTGTAGTAACTAGTCTAAACGTTTTTCAGACAGACGGCTAAACAAATACAATCTGGGCCTCTTCAAGGCAAGAATGAATAGGTGTCTTCTAGACCATCCTGCTCCATCGTCGGCTACATTGTCGCTCACCATCAGGTGAAATTGTGGCCAAAGAATGGTCTATATAGTGTAAAAAGAAAAAAAAGTCAGTCAACAATTTTTTTAAAACGACATCAAGTATAAAAGGATCATTCGGTTGTTATTGCATAACTTAAAAAGCATTTTTCCTTTTCTTTATTTAAAAGGTAAATAGGTACTTTTAGATAAATTTAATACCATATAAATTTGATTAAAATCGGTGCAGATTGGTCCTGTAATCGGTTCCTCAATTTTCTTAAACTTTACTTAAACTACTACTTATTTTTATACTTAACTTTTACTACTATACTGTTTGTTGTTAAGTAATAGCCTAGTCAAACAGTACCACTAGTAATTGTAATAAAACTGTTTCTTATTACATTTCCGGCATGATACTCATAATAAGTGAAGTTTAATTGTCGTTTTATGCTTCCTGCTAGCACTGGTGGTCTAGTGGACGTAATTCCTTATAGTCGTGGGTCCGGTTCTGAATTCCCAGGCACGGTAGATATCCACTCAGATCTTTTAGTATTATCTTTAAGATAGAAGATAAAAATACTTCCCTCGTTCCCCTACTTGCGGGGCTTTATTCATATAAGTATATGAATTATTATTAATATATTTATTATTTCTTTATTTAAGCTTTTATTCATATAAACACCAGTTCCCCTGACGCCTATATACGTAAATCATCATGCAAAGGCCTGGACCTTGTTTAATAAAGCTGACAATTCGACAAGTCCGACATATGTCAAAAAGTGACAATTCGACAATTATTCTGTTTAATAAAACCGACAAGCGACAAAGTTTTGATCGTAGTAAATTTACAAATATGTCAGATTGTCACGACAATTCGGCCTTTTTCTGTATAATATTTTTTTTAAAACGACAAGTGACAGGTGACAATTTGTCGTTGACAACTTGTCAAATCTTCTTTATAAAACATAAAATTGTCGCGAAATATTGACATATTTGTAGAATTGTCGGACGATTCTGACAGGAGCTTTACCCTCTGTCACGAAATCATATTTTGAAGGTGTTTGTTTAGCTCCGTAAAACAAAATTATGTCAGAAGTCGACAAAATTGTCACGACAACCCGACAAATGTCAGAAATAATTTGACTGTGGTGTCATGACATAATTGTCGAGTTTTGACAAATATGTCGTAATGCTACCCTGTTTGTAACATATTTGTCACTTTTATAAAACAGCTTTAGCGCGACAATTCCACAATTTTGTCGCTTTTTGACTTAAATGTCGAATTGTCAGTTTTATTAAACAGGGCCCTGTTTTTTACTAAAAATCTACTTACTCAATATTGAGGTTTGACATTTGGTGAAAACCAGCATATTTGAAGTAAATTTAATATTTTTAGAGTAGCTAGGAATCCAAGAATATGTTTTGACGTATTCTTGGATTCCATCATGCTAACAAGATTTTCTGCGATGCTTGCATTTTTTGAATAGGTCAAAAGGACACAATATTCAATTTGTACATGACGGCTGAAATATCTCATATTACTAACCAACTTTAAAAAAGCACCCATTACAACAATATGGCATTTTTTTTCTCCAAAAACGCGATTCGTGCGTAAAAGTAGGTAATCTATGTTGGTCATGATCGTGAAAATTGCACAATATCTGTAGAACAATAAGAATTGACCTTGAATGGCAATTTGATCTTTTGTTTCAACATTATCGGCCATTGAAACTGTTTTTATTGACTTCCGTAAAAAATTGTTAATGATGAACATATTTTTAGAAAAAGAAAAATAAAAAAAACTTGAAAAAATCTTCATTGCCAAACTGTTGAACCAATTTTGATGAAATTTCAATGGGACCAATCTGGAAGGAGTAAGGAATATGACCTTTCAGGCATGTTTTTTTTAAATCGGTTCTTAAATGACGAAATTATGCTTATAAACATAAAAAAATATTTTTATTTATAATAAAATAATGTTTGATTTAAATAAGTTATATACTTGTGATACGAGTTTTGCTTAGTTTGGGGCTAATTAGTGCTGTGTGGATTGTCCGAAATATTTATTTATAGACACCCAAACAGTTGCCGTCGAATTACAAAAGTCTGAAATTTCAAGATGTTACATAATCGTGAATGCTTTTGTAATCACGTACTTTTTTTGTATGTCTATCTCGCTTTTTTATGATACGTTTGAGCAATTTTCAGCTAACGTTCGTGGTATTCTCTCGTATTTCATTTTTTTGTCACCGTTTTTAAATTGGTTTGCTTTTTAGAAATCTAAGTATTTTGCAGACACCTGGTCCTGTATAAGATTGTGCAATAGCAAAATCGGTCTCCATAATTTAAATTATCTACTAATATTGCGGTATTTGCATAAATTGACAAATCTAGTAAAAACTGAGTTTGCCCCAATTCTTTTATTTTATAGTACGTGAATACTTTCATATTTTCTGGACAAAAGATTCAATATTTGCATAAAATAATCAATTTTTTATTGACTAATCTAGAAAATACTGAGTTTGACCTAATTCTTTTATTATAAACTACGTGATACTTTCATATATTTTGGACAAAAGATTCAATTTGTTATGAGAAATCTAGTTGAAATTGTTTTGACACTGCTTTTTGATTAAATTCACGTGTTTTGTAATAATGATTTGCTTCTAATAATAATAACATTAGAAATCAGGTCAATTCTAGATACTGATGAAAATAACTCAGATATAAAATTTTATAAAAAAATTTAATAAGCGAGGTGACCCGCCCGGCTATTAACTTTTGTCAAGTTACTCGGGAAGGTTTAAATATGTCTGGAGCTTTAATGTGTTGCCCGTTCTTCTAGGCTTAGTCGCATAGAACTGGCACCTAGACTCATCTAACTTTAAGACGTTTCAAAGTGATCCCTTGATACAAGTGAGCTATCAATATTTTTGACGTGACAACGTCTTATAATTCGATGGAGCCGGCTGCACGCACAAAAAAACATAACTCATGCGGCGTTACCTCGCTCTGAGATGTTCCATCTATAGCTTGAAGTGCAAGCGAGAGCGCGGAACGAGCGACAAAGAGGCCAGAAACATCAGCCTCCGCGTTCGGCAGCGTTCGAAATCTGTCTCTCTCCTACTTGAGTGAGCGATGCGTCTACGTGGACAGCTGTATGATGTTGTCACGTTCAACTATCGACAGTAAACCGACTTTACAGAGAGTCGTTTTTTTTTTATATTGATTTTGGTTGAGCACTGCTATAATTTTTTGCCGATAGTGTTGCCATCGATCATTAGATTAAATTATATATTTACATTAAATTATATGTTTTATTTTTATATTTATGATAGGAAAATGCGAAACCAATTAGTAGTACAAAGAAATCCATCGATATGCGTTGCCTCATAGAGTCTATTACAGCCTAATCATAATCTATATTAAGTTAATTGATTTGGTTTCTGTATAACCCGTCGCCGCCGTTTTATTGCGTCCGTAATAATTGTTATCACAAGAAAGAGGTAGAGTAATAGTCGTGGCTCTAAAAAACCTTTTGAAACGTTTGAGTGCCAGAATGAGTTTATAATAAGATAGACCATATCAGGAAATTACAATTATTGACTGCCTTCACAGCTCAGTTGGTAGTAGCTCTGCCTTCTGCGCTGGTGGGCGTGGGTTCGATCCTCACCGAGAACAAATATTTGTGTGGTGAATGCAGATGTTTGTTCTCTGTCGGGGTGTTATATTGTATTCTATGTATGTATTTACAAAAAAAAAAGTATTTAAGTAATATATTATCAGCTATCTGGTTCCCATATTACAAGCTCTGCTTAGTTTGGGGCTAGATAGTGTTGTGTTGATTGTCCGCGTTATCTATGTTATAAAGTTACATACAGTACGCGCACCGTAGCCCTTTGAAGTTAGGCACAAACACGATTGCGTATTTCACTAACCACCGCCAAAACGGCCACCGTTTTATTAGAACTGAAATTAGCTACATGCTTGTAGGTTACGAAACTTACCGTGCAGTTTTCTAGTTAGATTGTGAAGATAAATTAGAGTTAGCTCAAGCGTGAATTGTTATATTTTCACCTTTGTGCATAAAGTAAAGTAATCGTCTGTAGGTCTATCTTCTTCTTATTTAAGAGCAATGTTTTTGTTGGCGTAATATATGTGTTATGGACCAAGTGATAAATTGGGCATTATACATAATGTCCGGTCATTATGAAAAATGCCCAATAGGAGAGGGCAATTTGATAATAACTATTCAAATAATCAAATTGGCTGGGCATTATACATATTGTCCATCACCTTTTGGGCAGAGTAATACAAACATATTTAATTGCTATTTTTTTATTGTTATTGGCTAGCTCCACTCATGGACGACCTCGCGAGCTGCTGGCTGAGCTATTCCAGAGCCAAACACGGGGCACCCCGACTTGAGTTGGTTAGGTTGTTAGGTTTTTTTTAATATCCTTTAGGAAATCAAACATGGGGTACCCGATTTGAGTAGGTTAAGTTTTTTTTATATCCTTGGAAGACAATCACGGGGCACCCCGACTTGAGTAGGTTAGGTTGTTAGGTTTTTTTTTTATGCCCTTGGGAAATGGAGTTTAAAGGAAGCTTCCCTACTGTTGCTATATCAATAACATATTATGCATTTTTCTCCAGGTATTTCTTTTGAGGGCTACCTCTTTGACCTCTTTATTTGATACGACGGCGATCTTCGCTTTTATTTGGCTCATGTAGCTTATCCTTGGTTTTCCACTTCCTCTCTTCTCTTCTACTTTTCCTTTGAAGTTTTGCCTTTAGTCTGAAAAGGAATGGGCTGGTTTTCTGGCTTATGGAAATGGGTACATAGATTTATATTTTAAAGAACAAGAGATTGTGAATAATCGCTTGATTTCACAAAACCAAAGAAATTGAAACTTTTCCTTCCTAGATTACCAATTCGCAACAAGAAATTGCAATCAGCCTTAAGTCGATCCAGCCAATTCCAAACTTCCAATGAAATAATCCAATTATTTCGTTGCGATATTAAAAACTTCCGTTTTGTAAAGCTCCATTTATAACGAAACGGAATATTTTGCGCAAAACACTACTAGCATAGTCGAAAGCAAAACATCTGGTACACTAAACGTATAAAATCAAACTTATAAAAAAAAGAGACAGTGCATTTTTTTTCCTGCCCGTGACCACGGCTGTTGTAACACGGTCGAAACGTCGGGAAATAATATAGGTCATCACGCTAAGTATTTTTTTTATTTATATTTATTTTACTTGCAGGACGCAGTATGTATAATATGTTATTTGTGATAAAGTATTTTTTAATTCTCCTAGTGTATCAAACAAAGCATACTAGTTTGAATCCAGACGTGTACCAATAATTTTTTCTGACCAAAAAAGTATGTATCTACATGCACTATGCCAGTACTCTCAAATAAACGGTGAATTTTCAAAATATGTTAAGTGCACAAAAGGAGCCTCTTTGAGGCACACTCAAAATCTTTCCACCACACTGGTACCAGTAACACGATAAGAATACTACTTAATTACAGATAAAAACTCTTAATTATTTTCTGTAATTTGTTAGGAGTAGACTTGCCCACTTGCATAAGTTTTTAATAAAATAGATGTATGGTGTTTTTTTTTTTTACAATTTATAGGATAACGCTTGACCGTAATCTCACCTGATGTTAAGTGATGATGCGATCGACGGTGTAGCGCGCTCACCTAGAAGATACCTATTCACTCTATTTTTTGAAATTTCCCAAATTACCTATAGGTATTCGGAAAAATAGACGCCGGCAACGAGTTCCACTCTTTGGCTGTCCGTATTATAAAAGTGGAGGCAAAGCGCTTAGTGCGGGAAGAAGGTGTATCGACCATGAATAGATGCCTCGTCTCCGTACGTCTACTGGGCCGGTGATGGAATGGGGATGGGGGAACCAAGTTGAAAAGTTCCCGGGCACACTGAAGAATTGTGGTGTTGTAAGAATTGAGTGTGCCATTCTCAATACGCTATCAAATAAGTAGAAGTTACTATGGAAGCGCGATTGTGAAAGTTTTTCGCTTTGGGAGCGAGTCTCTCATTGTTTTAGTTTTATGGTACTTGGGTAAAACGTCGTCTGCTGGATACGTCCGATTTCGCCCTTTCAAAGGAAATCGAAATCAGTCAATCAGATGTGATTTTCTGGGAACTCGTCTGTATCGTCTGTTATCGGATTTGGGCTTTGATACTTCAAAATCGATATAGTCATGATGGTATACAGGGTTATTCATTATTAACTGCAAATACTCAGGAATTAGGTTCAACAAATGGAATAAAAAATATTTATGAAATTATTTTTTTTAAATTTGATCAAAAATTTTTTCAAGTTTTTGTATCAAAATTTTATTTTTATTAATTTCTTTACGGCTATTGCATAATGATTGCCACGGAGAACAGGACAATGACCCACCCAGGCGGTGACTGAACGCAGAGTGTCACTCACGGCGCGCGGGTGCGGATCAAAGGTCAAAATAGGTCAGGCGCCAATGATTCCTTTATCGATTTTCTCGGGATTTTCATAACAAAACTTAAAAAAAATCATTTATAAATATTTTTTATTTTATTTGTTGAACCTAATTCCTGAGTATTTGCAGCTAATAATGAATAACCCTGTATAACTCTCCAGGGTTCGATGTTGACGATGGAAATAGGCAGAGTATAGCTCGAAGAACAGGCAGCGGCTGGGGGAAAAGCTTTTGAATGGCAACCACGTACCGGAAAACGAAACGTAAGACCATCTACCCGACTGACGACCACAAAAAGGCTCCGAATCTTTCTTCCTAGAAAGGTAGAGAAAATGCCCATGTCCAGCAGTGGACTTGTTAATGTTTCTTCTTCTTAATTATTAATTATGGCATGTCCATTTCGGATCGATTCCGCCAGTGTCTTGTGAGGATATTATTGCATAGATAAAATAGTTTTTAGTCAAGTCAAGTCAGTCAATAGACAAGTCGGCCTTAGTTGACTTTGAAAAACAAATGGTGGTTGTTTTTTTTTTCAAAACCATCAGGAACATTTTCGATCAAATGAGAATATTACATAATACACTTTCATTCCAACTGCTAATACTTTGAGCTCAGACCTCAAGTAATGTTGGTTAAACTACCACCGAAATTAAACAACAGAACTCAAATTAACATCAAAAACCATTAACATGAAAAGTTATGTGACTTCCTAAAATGACAGAAAAAGAATCCCCGATGATGAAGTTAAGGCCTGCGCACACCTAGTTCGCTGGCGGTAGCGATCAGTGAAACGCTGTCAAATATGGCTGTCAGATCGTAAGCAAAAGCGTGTTTGGTGCTCTGTGGTCAGATTTGCGCACACCTAGTTCACTGGCGGTAGCGATCAGTGAACTAGGTGTGCCTAGTAAATATCACTATCAGATTTGACAGCGTTTCACTGATCGCCGACGCCAGCGGCCTAGGTGTGCGCAGGCCTTTATTGCTGACATGAAAGTGACAGTGACATTGAATATTTAAAAAAAAGTGTTGGCAAATATAATGAGGTTGAAATTGCAATAAGATTGAAATACTGCCATCAACTAGTAGGTCAAGTGTAAAAAATAGGCCTTTGCATCATTTGTAGATGATTTAATATAGCGTCAAGGGCAAGTGATTACTCAAGCCTTACTTGCGGAACGCTATAGTGCCTGGGACAGGATTTTAGATGGAATATTCTTGTTCAGCACAGGTCGGCCTAATCCACAGGAAAGTACTTTCGGAACTGACTAAGCCGCGGGTTTCCTCACGGTGTTTCCTTCACCGTTTGAGAGCACTAGCATTGTGTACATATATTTTCGAAAGAACTCATTGGTGCACGACTGGGTTTGAACCAACGACCGATTGGAAGGCGGGGCCGATACCACTAAACCACCTTTGCTTTTCCACCACAGTGTGTAAGAAAAGAATTGATTTGTAAAAGGATCGTATAAAAAAACAGTATGAACCAAGCCGTAGTTTGTTGCCTGTTCTTCTAGACTTGGTCGCGTGGAACTGGCACCTAGACTCACTTAGCTTTAAGACGTTTCAAAGTGATTCTTCCGATCCTACTGAATAAATACACTTTTGATTTGATTTAATTTGAGTGGTCAAGTGCCTCTTCTAGTATCTATATATCGCCATCGCAGTTATCCTACTTTTTTATGTCCACTAATTTAAAGACTATCACAACTAGCGATAACTGGGGGAATGTTTTCTATTCGGAGATATTGTCCTTTCCTCTCAGTTAGATTGGTAGTTTTGTTGATGGCGGCTTCGAAAAATTGCAAGTGAAAATAGCTTAAAGTAAAAAAATGTTTGTGTACAAGCTAGTCACTAACAGCGATGATACTTAGAATAAATACTAGTACTAGAATACTAGACTGAATACCAAGTTTAGGTAAGCGTAGTGTAGGACGCCCTCCGGCAAGGTGTCTACCCAATTTTGAGTTAGTAGTACTAGTTACATGAGAAAGAACTGCAAAAAAGATAGTCAGATAGATAGTCAGATAGTCAATTTATTAATAATTATTACAAACTATAGGTCAGATACAAAGAAAACCATAATTAGCTGATATAGTTGTACCCATATTATATTTTTTTGTAAATACTTAGATATTTGGAATACAATAATTATTAAACCCAAACAGAGGACGAACATGAACCATAAAAATTTTTGTTCCCACGACCTATAGCGCAGAAGGTAGGGCTACTACTAACTGTGCCACGACTCCTTTCAAATATTATTGTATAATAGTGTGGAAGAGCTTTAACTACACACTTAAGTACTGTCAGTTATACTTAAAATGTTAACTACTAAAGTTAACTAACTCTGTCACTGTTTGTCATTACCCAGTGATACCTAAAAGATAGCAATAGTTTAAGTACTGTTTATCTTTTTGATATACACCACTATTTTGTAATTACCAAAAAAAATAATGCCAATATTGGCTGCTGATACTGAACACATCCACGAAAAATAAAAATGAGACATAAAAAAATATTTTTATATAACCACAATTTTTGGTAAAATATTGAGAAATGATTCAACAAGCAAAAATCATTTAATTCATAAACGCTAAATACCAAGCGGAACCTAACAGCGTAATTTTTTTTCTCTCTAGTACTACGGAACTAATATGTCCATAATTTTTTGCAGGATATCTGAAAATTTTAACATTTAATAACTTTGTCATTTTATCGAAACTAAAAACTCTGATTGCACATTCATAATGTTCTACCCCTATAACTACATTACCCAATTTTTTTTTTGGTAGTTACAAAATAGTGGTGTATAAGTAAGACCATTGATTAATAAGTCTACGTTTCATAACCTTGAATAGTGTCTATTAATACACTGCCACCACTTAATTAGCTCCGACCTGTTCAAACTTATGATACAGTTGCAAAATGAATAAATATTCTTCAGACGTGCCATCGCCAACTTCATTCGCGTCTAGTTTCGGAATTAATAACGATGTAGTTTTGTTTAGGGATGTACAAGCGTTTTCGGAGTAGTAGGACTAAATTTACTTCAATAATAAAAAAAAGAAAAATACATTTATTTATGCATAGAAACTTATAATTAAACAAAAGAAAAAAGAAAAGAAAAAGAAAATAAAGAAAAATAGGTAAAGTAAACTGCGTCTATTGTATGTTTGTATTGCATCTATTGTAGATGATTTATAATAGGTGTCAGAGGTAACTGGTGATTACACAAGCCCTAAATCGCGGGACGCTATAGTGCCCCTAACAGGATTATAGATGGAATAGGCTTGCCCAGCACCTATACCATCCTGACAGCTTAGTCGGCCTAATTCACAGGAAAGACATGGTCAATACGTGCGGAGCTGACTAAGCCGCGGGTTTCCTCACGAAAAGAATAGGGGATCTAATTAAATCTATAAAAACCTCATCCATCTTAAATGATATCCCTAATATATATCATAATTTGTCATTTTGATTAAATTATAAATAAATAAAATAATAATATAATAATAGTTATCATAGTATAATTTATGTAAATTTCGATTGGTTAACCGCAATACAAATTTGAATTAATCTGAGGCTTTCATAATTTTCATCAATTAAATTGTGAAAATATGCGGTTACAAACAAACATTATTGATGACCACTTCTTTTAAAAAATATTTTATGTTCTGTATCACATTTTACAACTAGTTCCATAAGTGCAGTGCACTTTAAAATCAATAAATAATCCATAGATACTAAAATCTGATCTCATACGAGTAGGTAGGTCACCTACTTTAACTCTCCGATTCGGAGTAACAGTAAATGCAAGTCTCATTTTCGGAGTATGTTACGAGAATCTCTATTTCGGAGTATACCTCAATCTAGCTGCCTAATCATTGACAAAGTTTCACAAGGTACGTGCAACTTCTCCATCGGTTGGTTAGATACTGTTGTGAGGAGGTAACACGGAATTTGCCACAAGTTACGATGTTTTTGACGTGACAACATTTATAATTCGATGGAGCCGGCTGCACGCACGAAAAAACATGACCCATGCGGCGTTACCTCGTTCTGAGGCGTTCCATTTAAGGCTTGAAGTGCAAGCGAGAGCGCGGAACGAGCGACAAAGAGGCACAATCGGTCTCCGCGTTTGGCAGCGTTCGACATCTGTCTCTCTCCTACTTGAGTGAGCGATGCGTCCGCGTGGACAACTGTATGACGTTGTCACGTTCAACTGTCGTCAGTAAACCGACTTTACAGACAACCGATTTTGTTTAATTTTTAGGTCTGATAACTTTTTACGAAAGTATTGGGTTTTTTATACAACTATCTGATGGAACAAGTATATGACCCACCTGATGTAAAGTAGTTACCATCGCTTAAAACAAAGCGTTGCTAACGTAGGCCACGCACGTCAGGAGCGTGCCCTGCTGCCCAGTGTCCATCAACTTGAGGCCTATCAGATGTTCAGCCTCACTAAAATTTAAAATACTCACACGAATATGTTTAACATTTGTTTATTTTATAGTAGCGGTAGCTGTTGGCTTATTGAGTAAAAATAATTACAAGCTTTCATTTATCAAATGTTTCAATTTGAATTTGATAGTCAAAGCTGAGCTTTTATAAAATCGGCAGACGTTCTATACTCGTCGTTTCACAAACAAAATACATTTTGTAAAAAAGTAGGTTACTGAAATTGTTTGAAAAAGTAATATAATAATTAATTATAGTCGATTATTTTTTTCGGGACTAGTAGCAAACGGGGTAAGTAACAGAAAAGGAACAATGATTTTACAATCTTCATTAAAACAGTAAAACCAGAATACAAGAAAACAAAATTTAAAAACTAAAAAACACGTTTTTGTATCTTATCAAATTAGTGACTTGTCATCGGTCCTTGATAAATATACAAAGTTTTTATTAAATCGGACCGTTTTCAGTGTGGTAAAAACATTCAGTAGGTCAGAGAGAGCTTGTGGTAAGCTCTGTCTGGCTCTGGCGTTGAGTCTGTGTGAGCGTACTACACCAGTGTACTATTATTACTGTGTGGGTGTGACGTTTTGACGTAAGATTTATTTAGTCAACACTCACACACACTCCAAACCAGGGCCATAGACAGAGCCAGAGAGAGCTTGTGGTAGGCCCACTGATGAAACTAATAAAGCGTGTAAAAATCTAAGTGATCCTTTAAAAAAATAAAAAACTCTTTCGTTTCAAATAAATGAATAACATAACGGTCGCCGCACTTTAGTAAACCAAAGCTTTAGATCTAATCAAGCTTTGTTGGGAGCGGAGATGAGGTAGTTTTTTATTTAAAGCATCTGTCTGGTGCAGTCTAGACGAGACTACAAAATCCTACTATCCTACTAAAAAGGGTTCAAACTCCTACTTATGAATACCCTAGAAATACCCTAGAAGTCACCTAGAAATAAAACATTTGCATCCAAACTGAGACTTACTTCAATAGTTAAAGCGTCAAATTTTTTGACGTGACAAACTCTTATAATTCGATTGAGCTGGCTGCACGCACGAAAAAAGATGACTCATGCGGCGTTACCTCGTTCTGAGGCGTTCCAAAGCTTGAAGTGCAAGCGAGAGTGCGGAATGAGCGACAAAGAGGCACAATTGGCCTCCGCATTCGCCGGCAGCTTTCGACATCGTCTCTCTCTTACTTGAGTGAGCGATGCGTCTGCGTGGACAGCTGTATGACGTTGTCACGTCCAACTATTGTCAGTAAACCGACTTTACAGACAACCGTTTTTTTTTTAAATAAAAAATGATAATAAGGTTTGTTGGAAGAGAACTTTGTTTAGGGTTAAGCTCGCCTTTGTACAAGTCTTAATTTTAAATTTTCTATATTGTCTATGCGTGTGCAATAAAGAATAATGGGAATAAACAATTTAATAAACACGGTAACATTATATTTTACCCGTCACTTCATCTCTGAAATTGAGAAAGAAAATCCCAAGAAAAACTGTTTACAAAGGAAAATGTCAAATGTTTTCCGTTTCTTTCACAAAAACTTAGGAAAAGATTTCTTCAAACTGACAGGTTTTTTACGAGCTTGTTTTCATGAAAAATCACATCACTTTAGATTGTGTCTCGATGCTAATCTGGAGGCACTAGACGCTTTTAGTTGTAGGTAGTGTATATTTATTTATTTAATGTGTTTCAAAAGGTCTATCGGTCTTGACAGAATACCAGCGCATAGCTTTCTCACAGTAGCTAGGCATTATGCTGAGTCAAGGCCCTTTTGCTGCTGTAGCACACAGAAACACGACGCACTTTTCCAGTATCGATGTATCTATTTGTATCTTTCGTCTTTTAGTGTCCTTGTTTTTTACTGGTTTATTTGTGCTTATGTAGTAAATAAATAAATGTCTATGTCTAAGAAAAAAGGGACTTAGATACCTTTTTCTACAAGGTCAATTATTTTGCATCTAAATCTTGATTTATCTTTGGTGGCTAGCGTGGTGCGGGCATGTCATGAGGTGGGATGAAAGTCATGTAACTAGGAGAGTGATGAGTATGAATGTAGATGGATATTTGGGTAGAGGTAGGCCAAAGAAAAGATGGATGAACAGTGTGAAAGAAGACATGGATAAGAAAGAAGTGAATACAGAGATGACGGCTGATAGAGAAGGATGGAAGAGTAGAACATGTTGTGCCGACCCCACATAAAGTGGGATAAGGGCAGGAAGAAAAAAAAGAAGAAATAAATCTTGACTTGTTGGTGCTTTGATAGGTACCCTGCACAGCATAATGAATAACCTTCCATTGCCAGGTACTTCTTCTAGAAGCAGGTCCAGAGGAACCGGAGATAACCAGCGTGCCAGCACTGGCGCCAGCGCTGGCCAGGTCTAACATCGACTGGATGTACAGAACCCAGCCTGAGGAGTTGACGTGCAGAGCGCAGAGAGGCCAGTCTTGTGCTTGGATCAGGTACGATCTCTTAAAACTCCAGGTATGAACTCTTAAAACTCCAGGTATGAACTCTTAAAACTCCAGGTATGAACTCTTAAAACTCCAGGTATGAACTCTTAAAACTCCAGGTATGAACTCTTAAAACTCCAGGTATGAACTCTTAAATCTCCAGGAATGAACCCTTGAATCTCCAGGTATGAACTTCTTGGTCAAGTATAAAGAGATGAAGACAGAGAGAAACATCGGTATGCCTCAAGTTGATGAACGCAGGGCAGTGCATCGTAGGGCACGTTCTTGATGTGCGTGACCGACGAGGCAATGCTTTGTTAGGCGATGGTTGTCGCTTAACATCAGGTGGGCTATATGCTGGTTCCATCAGCTAATTGTATAAAAAAAGTAGGTAGCTACAAAAAACTTGGGCGATTAAACCGCTGACTGTATGTTTGTATGTACGAGTATGTTCGGCCACCAGAGTCACTGAGCAACAGACTAATAGCCACAGATGCAGGTTCAAATATTTTGTTCCCAGTATTCTGGTACAGACATCTGCATAATGTTGAAAAAAAAAATAGTATTCGTAACAAAAATGTTTTTTGTGGCTAAAAATTATATGAGTTAGTTATTTATAAGCCTATTATAAATATTATTGGCTTGACAAAAAGTGTCAAAACGAGTAAGTAGCCTACTTGATGTTGAGCAGTTCTCCATCATTACCCCCGCTCATTACACTATCAAGCACGACAGCATTAAATGTATAAGTCAGTAATAGGAACACAATATAACCAATTTTATAAATATTACTAAAATCAGTATCAGCTCCTGTAACAGAAATTTAATTAAGTTTTAATAAAGGAAGGATTGTTTGAAGACCGAAAGATAAATTTAATAAATTAATAATTTCGTTCAGTCCAATCAGTTTTCTACTAAAAGGTAATTATGTGTTGCTACTATTCATTTTAAACAAAGGGTTTGGTATTTTGGGGATCGTTCTCATTAAGGCCGAGATTCATAGACCGAACTTTGACTTTACTTTGATGGAAAGTTCAACTTTCAACCAAAATTATATTTCATAGTTCTGTCAAGTTCTTCTTATTCAAAATATTGATAGGAAACTTCGATAAACAAAGCTTACTTTTCGAAGACTGCTTTGCTGTAAAGCAAAGTGCGGTCTATGAATCTCAGCCTAAAAGCCTTGATTTTCAATAAATCACAGCGATTGAGAATAACCTAATTTCAGTGTTTCAGGTGAGTTTGGTTTGACTGAAAGCTACAAAACAAATAAACTCTGTTTAACTATATTTAAATAACATTTTACATTGAATAAGCATCGACTAATAAAATAAACATTGTTTCAGTAGACTTACCATAAGCTATGTCTGGCTCTGTCTCTGGTTCTAGTTTTGAGTCTATGTGAATGCTCACTAGTGTGTGTGTGACGTTTCGACGTATAATTTATTTAGTCATCACTCACACGGACTCAAAACCAGAGCCAGACAGAGCTTGTGGTAGGTCTACAGTAATTACTATTTAATTGAACCCCCGATAACAATGCAAATGAAAAGTTTCTGAATCAATATTTTGTCATAACCTGCATGTAAACGTAACAAATTAACCTTTTAACCATTGAACTGTATAATTAAGTATTTAAATTTCCAGTGGAAAAGTAATGGGAGGCTCCAGTGCGGTAAATTATCTTGTTTATATGCGAGGAAATAGAAGAGACTATGATGGCTGGGCAGATTTAGGAAACTACGGATGGAGCTACAGAGAAGTACACAAAAACTGCTGACAACATTGCTTCTGTAAAAACAAACACGAATGAAATATTCACGAGCACCTTGTTTCAGGTACTACCATATTTCAAAAAATCAGAAAGCAATATGGATGTAGAAGCTAAAAATACTGTTTACCATGGCACTGAAGGCCCTCTCAATGTCGAAAGATATAATTACCAAGATAAAAACGTTGGAATACTTGTAAATGCTTTTCATGAAACAGGATTACCACTTGTAGATTTCAATGGAGAGAATCAGATCGGTACAATGACAGTTCAAAACACTGTCAAAGATGGGCAAAGACAATCCACAAATGTGGCTTTTGTTAGGCCTATCAGGAACAAAAGAAGTAATCTTGTTACAGTTACAAACGCACAAGTCACTAAAGTATTGATCAATAAAAAGAGGAAGATAGCGTATGGTGTTAAGTATTTTAGACAAGGAGTGTGGCATGAGGTGCGCGCAAGAAAAGAAGTAATACTCAGTGCTGGTGCAATAGGATCACCTAAAATACTAATGCTGTCTGGTATTGGCCCTAAAAACGACCTGGAGGCATTCAATATTAAAGTTATCCAAGACCTAAGCGTAGGCAGAAACTTACACGACCATGCAACTACAGACGCAATGTTGATGAAACTTACGAATAAAACATCTACGATGATTCCAGGAAACCAAATTTTGAATAGAATTAAAAAATATTCAAAATCTAATCCAAAATATGGTGAATTAGCTGCCACAGGAGTCCTGCAACTGACTGCATTCATAAGAACTGAATTTGCTGACGATGATGATACAGTTCCAGACATACAATTTCACTTCGATGGACGTAACTTTAGAGAGTTCTATTCAGACCCCACAACATACTTAGCCGTAAACAAACTCCCTTTTTCATATTTCGACAGTATAAATGTTAGACCAATTCTTTTGTTACCAAAAAGTAGAGGTTGTATAACCCTGAATGCTACTGATCTTATATTTGGTCTCCCGTTGATATACCCCAGATTTTTCACAGTCAAAGAAGATTTAGATACGTTAGTAGCTGCTCTAAGATTTGCTGTAAAATTAGAAGATACTGAAGCGTTTAAATATAATGGAGTCAAATTCATCAAAAGGCCAGTCAGAGGCTGTAGCAACCACAAATGGGGGTCGGATGATTATTTTACTTGTTTATTCACAAGCTACACAACAACTATCTTCCATCCATCAGGGACTTGCAAAATGGGACCAGAAAATGATCCTAATGCAGTCGTAAGCCCAAGGCTCAAGGTGTATGGAATAAGACATTTGAGAGTGGCCGATGCTTCTATTATGCCAAATATAGTTCGAGGTAACACAAACGCCCCTGTTATCATGATTGGGGAGAAAG
The DNA here is from genome assembly GCA_947578465.1 of Thera obeliscata. Lineage (NCBI taxonomy): Eukaryota > Metazoa > Arthropoda > Insecta > Lepidoptera > Geometridae > Thera > Thera obeliscata. The sequence continues at coordinate 5,691,985 of OX387923.1, read as the reverse complement.
TCTCTGATATGGTAAAAGAAGATTGGGAACAATTTTTATGAAGACAAAAATTGCTCCATAAGTATTTACAATTTTTAAGAAAAATACTAGTTTATTTCTTTTGCAATCATGTAATTTATTGCAAAAAGATAACACAACGCCATCTAGCATTAAACTAAACACTTAAAACTATACATATAGCTAATATGAAATTATATACCTACCAACAATATTTCATAGTCAATTATATTTTATATTTTGATTGTAACTTTTTTTCGTGTTATTTTCATGTTAGACACTACATCCATTTCAATAACTCAACTACTTTGGTAAGTCTAAAACTACATACAAAGCACCACAAACCCACATACACTTTCACATTGGTACTAGTTACAATAGTTGGTAATAAGTACTTATTAGTTACAATGTCCAAGTTTATTTGAGGAGAAGCCAAATACCATTCTTATTGCGATGGAGTGAAAAAGCTCAATCGTTTATTTCTATTCGTCTATTTGGCAGATTTATATTAATTCCGTCGTGGTAACGTTCATATTTTTATTCAACTTTTTATGCATAAATAAAGTGTTGGACATAACTGGCCTGAAAATAAAATAAGTGCTAAATAAGACATTGAGCAAGTATCATCGTAAAATGACAGATGATGATGACAAGAATGTAACCCCAAGCGTTGGATGAAGGGAGAAAAATGATGAGATATTTAAACTAAGAATAAAACAAGCCACAGTAACTTTTCAAATAAACTTATGTTGTACATTAAATACACTAATTGCACGTTGAAAACTAGCAATAAAACATAAATTAATTTACACGTACACAAATTTGCACAATTCTATAGCTAGTCAAAAAACACGGTTTTTTGTTAATTATGTTGTGTGTTATTGTGTAGTTATTATTGTGTTTTAGTATAGTTAAGTGTTGTATTGTATTTAATTTCAATTATAGTTGAAAACCATTTTCTTAACATAGCAGGGAGTAATTAGGCTGTTGTCTAAAGTAGCTTAGAAGTAAAACTAATTAACTTAACTGCCTGAGGGCTTCTTATGTTCTGTGTTTATATAATTACCTCTAAATAAACGATGTTAGATTTATTCGGTTTGTTTATTGTAAATAATTAATGTTAATAATCACAGTAAATGTATTAACTAGTGGGGTTGTAATCGGAGAAAGTATTCAATATTTGGATATAAAATTAAACGAAGGTATATTAATTACAGAGGCAGATCTATGGGTGGCTCCAGTGCTCTGAACTACATGGTGTATATGCGAGGAAACAGGCGAGATTATGATGGCTGGGCTGAGCTTGGCAACCCTGGATGGAGCTACCGAGAGGTATTAAAAATAAACTTGAAAATATTATGGACATGATCAGTCTTAATAAGTCAGTCGTTGGACATAGGCCTCGATATATTTTTAGGTATTTGCTGGCAGGTTGATTGACTTTTGGTTATTATTTAGATATTTCTAATGTTTTAAGACACCTTAATTCCGCCAGAATGCTTTTTAAATTTTTTTATGAATTTAACTTTTTTTTCAGGTCTTACCATACTTCAAAAAGGCGGAAAACAATCGAGATATAGAATCTAGAAATAAACACTATCATTCTGTCGGTGGACCACTGAACGTTGAAAGATTTCCCTACATTGACATCAACACACTGATGCTTGTACAAGGCTTTAAAGAAAAAGGCTTACCCGTAACTGACTTCAATGGAGAAAACCAACTAGGGACTGACATAGCCCAATCCACATCTATAAATGGCCGTAGACACTCTATCAACTCTGCTTATATCAGACCTGTGAGATATGAAAGGCCAAATTTAAACATAATTACCAACGCATATACGACTAAAGTCCTTATTGACCCCATAACCAAGACAGCTTTTGGAGTGCAGTATATCAAAGATGGAGTATACCATACAGCTCATGCGAAAAAAGAAGTAATAGTTAGCTCAGGAGCCGCGAATTCTCCAAAGTTATTGATGTTGTCTGGTATAGGACCGAAATATCATCTGGAAAGTCTTGGTATACCTGTACTATCAGATTTGAGTGTGGGACAAAACTATCAAGATCATGTAACAACGGATGCGTTGGTATTAGGGTTATCGAACAAAACGGCGACATCAGTTCAAGGAGAACAGCTTTTTGATGAAATATACGATTACCATTTACAGCCCGATAAGAAATCTGGCCCTCTGACAGCCAGTGGTACTCTCAGTGGAACAGCATTTATAAAAACACGATATGCAGAGCTCGATGCTCCAGATATTCAATATCATTTTGATGCAAGAAATGTAAGAGAATTTTATTCAGATCCAACCATAGCTATAGCCACATTTGATTTGCCATTAGCGTTCTACGATGGACTAGCTGCAAGACCATTGTTACTTGTACCAAAGAGTAAAGGTTTTATTTTATTGAACAACACAGATCCAGTTTTTGGACCACCGTTAATTTATCCAAGATTTTTCACAGATAAACAAGATTTAGATGTGTTAATAGAAGGACTAAAGTTTGTTGTAAGCTTAGAAGACACAGAAGCGTTCAGACTTAGTGGAGCAAGCTTTGTAAAAGTACCAGTGCGAGCTTGCGCAGGATACCTATGGGGAAGTGATGATTATTTCGCTTGTTTATTGATACAGTACACATCAACAATATACCATCCTGCTGGAACGTGTAAAATGGGACCAAAGTGGGATGAAGGTGCAGTGGTGGACCCAAGATTGAGGGTATATGGTGTGGATAGACTGAGAGTGGTAGATGCTTCTATAATGCCTTTAATAGTAAGAGGAAATACGAATGCACCCACTGTAATGATTGCTGAAAAAGCTTCCGATATGATTAAAGAAGAATGGTTGAATTGATGACAAACTTAGGTATTCGTAATAACAAATTAAAAAGAAGACATTTTATGTACTAAACATTGATACTTTGTACCTTGAAATAATTTTGTAAGTTTCTTATAAAAGGAAAATAAAATGTAAATAACTATTTTGCCTCATTATCTACCTTCACAGTCAATAGAAACTCGAGCTCAAGTAGCCAAGGATTTGGATTTAAATACATACTTTTCAAAGAACATTCATAAAAGAACTTGCTCTTTAAGTTCGAAATACCGGTTTTGTCTCGATGTTTTCCTTCTCTGTTTGAAATTACTGGCAAAGTACACATATAATTGACGCACGACCAGATTTAAAACCACTACAGAAAGAATCACAAGTGGAGACGCTACCACTAGAAACCACACTCTCAAAATTAAAAGGAACACCCTAGAACTTAAAACCGTTCGACCCATCCGTTTGCCTAGCATAGTGACTAAGATCACAGATAAGATAATACTATACCTAAGATCTATGTTTCAATGGATTAAGCCGATGTCAAAATATATGACTCACTAGTTACAAAAAAATCTACTTCTTAAAAAGAGCTTATATAGCTCAAAAGTAAAAGAGTTAGTAAGTTGAAGTGGCAATGGGCAGGCCATATAGCTCTAAGAATCGACAACCGTTGGGGAATAAAGGTTCTCGAATGGCGACCACAAATCGGAAGACGAGGCGTAGGGCACCCACCCACCAGATGGACCGACGACATTGTTAAGATCGCGGGAAGACGATGGATAGGAAGGGCTCAGAATGGTTCTTCTTGGAAATGTGTAGGGGAGGCTCATGTCCAGCAGTGTACTATCTTCAGGCTGATGATGATGATGATGATAGCTCAAAATCCTGACAGCGGGATGTTGATGCTGCTTTCTCCAATTGAGTCTTTTGAATGCGGCCTCCTTAACTTCCTTATATAACATGACAGCGACCTTCTCTTCTAACTGTTTTCCTTACTTATCATTGGCCTTCCTTTTCCCCGTTTTCCTTCAACCTTTCCTGCAATGATGTTCTTTATGTAGCTGTCATGTTGGTGATGTCCAAACATTTTGCCCTTCGGTTTTGTATCGTCTTATAAATACGAGAATGTATTTATTTCGTGATATAAACAACAAGCATACAGAAAGTAAACTAAGCACTTCTCAAGTAAAATCTTCAAAGAAACAAGAACCAAACAGAGAATATCTAAAGATTCATGAATGGCGGTTTGTGGATATGAAACAAGCGACTGCTATGAAGCATATCAGACAAAATTCATCAAAGTAATATTTGACACGGAAGACGGACGAAAGCTTTCTTTTTGTAAGAAAAAAATGTTTGACACCGCTAAGTATTGACAACTTGCGTATACATAATAGAATAGTATAATAATTTGACTGCTGTGGGTGTGTGGGTCAGTTTTGACAGTCATAATCATAAGATTATGACTGTCAAAACTGACCCACACATTCAAACCTAATAAAAAGAAATAAATGAGTGATTTAACCGATCTGTACACAAATTAACAGCCATAGGCATAGCCATATGGAGTTCTCGGTCTTATAAATCGAGAGCATGACTCCTTTCACGACTTTTCCATATCCCTCGTGGTTTCGTACTTGGCCATACCGCCCTTTTCAAAAAAACACCCTGTAGGTATATGTACCAACCTATCTATGTTGTACAAACCGAAACTAGGTCCAAGCCAGTCCAGCACGGGACGGTGTTGAATAATAAATAAATAAAATATGTCGAATAAGCACAGACTCAGTTTTTTTGACCAAGCAGCGTTGGTTTTCAGGCAGAGCCTTGGACATACACTAGTGATACTAAATAAGCTACGAAATCGCTCGGTACATTGCCTTGAAAAAGACGCATCTGCTATTCTACACCCCTATTATCTACACCCATAAACCGCTGTGAAGCAAACAGATCTGTACTAAGACTGTCTTCACTTTAAATCTCCGCCAGTATAATTAGAACTCCTTGCAATTCTTCCCCTTCCATAACCTTAACAAACCCAAAGGTAAGACGACGCGGTAGGGGTCTAGAAACATTGGCTGCGTTATATATTTTACTACGCCATAGACTTAAAACTTCATCAAAGAGCTATAAATAAACAGAAGCGAACTCGATAGAACTTAAGCTCATTTTAAACGTGATCTAAGGTTGAGAGGCGATAAAGCGCTTTGTAATTAGTGTTAAAGTCCAAGCACTAAAAGAATATGGCTTTTCGTGATCTAGGTCACGTTTAAAAGGCTTGCGTTTACTGGTTTCAACTTTACTTTTTTTAAGTCAGATGATTTTAGCTCGCATAAAAAAAACTTATCATGAAACGTTTGACTTTTTTCCAAATAGGTTTTTTTTGGAACAAACATCAGATTAACCATATTAATATTATCTGTATGGATGTGGATGTGGATGGATATGTGAGCAGAAGTAGACCAAGGAAAACATGGATGAACTGTGTGAAAAATGACATGGAAAGGAGAGGAGTGAATGCAGAGATGACGGCTGACAGAGGGGAATGGAGGGAGAAGACATGTTGTGCCGACCCCACATAAAGTGGGATAAGGGCAGGAAGAAGAAGAAGAAAAAGAAGATTAAGTGGTAACCATTGGCTATTACAAAACATTGTATCGTACGTCACGCACGTCAGGAACGTGCCCTACGATTCAGGGCCTTGCGTTCATCAACTTGAGACACATGTTCAGCCTCACGTGCCAGTATTTTCACCGTCACCCACACCCTTCAAACCAAACACAGCAATGATGCTTCACAGCTAAAATAGGCATAATATTTATTGTGGACAATTCACACAACACTATCTAGCAAACCAAACTAAGCAAAGCTTGTGCTATGGGAACCAGAGAGCTGATAATAATACTTACAAAAAAAATGTATTCAAGTATTAAATCAGCTATGTGGTTTCCATAGTGCAGGCTTTGCTTAGTTTGGGGCTAGATAGTATTGTGTGGATTGTCTGCATTATTTATTATTTATACGTAAGCCTCCTGGTGCATTAAAACTAATTCCATTTTAAAAGCAAAAAGAATAGGTATAATAAAAGCAAATATTGTCATTGGAGTCTCGCAATAAATTTCAACTTCTATTGTTGTTTTGTCACGACATTATTACGAGTTTACAAAGTTTCACTATTGGTGTGATAAACTGAGCTCGGTGCTTTGTGATACAAAACCAATTAAAATTAACCTTGGATCGCAAAAATATGACTTTGTGACCTTTATTTTCATAGCTCAATGACATAGCAAACCTTTGTTATATTTACTACAAATATGGATATGGAGTGGAAACAAATAAATTTTTTTTTTTTAAACAACGGGATATTTACTATGATTAAATTTTATGAGTTTTGACTCCCGATATTTTGGCACAGTTGCATGCATCATGATCACGGTTGAACTGTGCTCATCAGTCTGTCTGTCTGTGAACCAAATTAAGATGTTCACACAAATATAGGAAAAAACAATAAGTTTTGGGGGTTCCCCATACTTAGAAGTGAAACTCTATTTTTTTTTTCATTTAAACTCATTTTACGTGTACGGTATCTATGGATAGGTCTTCAAAAATTATATTGAGGTTTCTAATACATATATTTTTCTTCAAATGTACATTACCATGCAAATTTCTTTAACGCAATTTATCGTAAACCGCAATTTACCTTTTCTTTAACGCATTTTTTTCAAATTAAGTGAATCAACTCAAATATTAAGTTAGTATTAAGGTACTTGCTGCTAAACCCTTCATGGGCGAGGCCGACATGCACTTGGCTGTTTTTTTGTTAACATAGAGACTGATGAGTGTGCGTTTAAAATTATCAGAAAACAATACATTTCCCATCGCCAAATCGCAATAGCACGCAACCTTCTTGCACTGACAAAGTAACAAACACCTTTCGCCCGCAACAAAGAAGATCGCGACAGTAACAAGATAAAACAACATACAATAGCGACACCCGCGCGCTCCTAATTGTGTACCTACACTTGTCTTGTTACACTGAGTTACGGTACAGATAAACTGGAAGAGGTATTATATAGACAAAACAAGGTGTCAAGGTATGTCCTTCCACGAGTAAGTAAACAGAGCTTTGAATCTGTTGTAGAAGATTTATACAATGTACGGCCAACTTTTTCACTAAGATCTTGCGTGACACTGTGGTGCTTGATTTTGCAACTGGAAGAGGTATTATATAGACAAAACAAGGTGTCAAGGTATGTCCTTCCACGAGTAAGTAAACAGAGCTTTGAATCTGTCGTAGAAGATTTATACAATGTATAGGGCCAACTTTTTCACTTAGATCTTACGTGTCACTGTGGAGCTTGGTTTTGCAGATACTTAGTCCCTTAAATTAAGAAGAGAGAGAGATAAATCAAAAAAAATTATATGTGTGGCGACCGAGCCTAGAAGAACAGGCAACAAACAACGGTCTACGTTCTCGCAGATAACCTAAGTTAGCTAAATTCACAAGAAAGACAATATACATTTCACCATGCAACCATGATTAAGAGAGCACTGGTGGTCTAGTGGTAGCGGTCCCCCCTTTAGATCCTCAGGTCGTGGGTTTAATTTTTGTATCAAAAAAAATATCTGTACTATGCCAGTCCAGTACTCTCAAACGGTGAAAGAAAACATCGTGAGAAAACCAACATGTCGGAGAACCTAAAAAGTTCAATGTGGCAAGTTCAAGAAAAAAGTCTTTTTGAGACGCACATAAAATGCTTTCACCACTGATTTTTTCGAACCAGAGTGACACAATGGAAAGAATAGCAAAAAAAAACAAAGATGGTGCTAAGTCATTACTTTTTTTGCTTTGCGGTTTTCCCTCGGAGCTTCGACATGGGGTCCTTCAAAAGGCTGGTCTATCATTTCTTAAAAGGCCGGCAGCGCATCAGCACCACCTCTGGTGTTGCAGGTGTCTTTGGGCGACGGTGACTACTTTCTATCAGGTGGCCCGTCTGCTCGTCTGCCTGCTAAGACATTAAAAAAAAGTAACTAGTTCCAAAGCTTCTATGTTGATGTTGTATTGCACAGGTGTAAAGGCACTGATTTATGTGCTCAGCGTCGCGACGCAAACCGACTAAGAAAAAAGAACAACACGGGCTAAATCTGTCTAGTATCTGGCCAACTTGTTTATGTTGCTTCTTTTGCTGGGAATGTAGAAAGTTCTAAGCGATCTTTTACATGCTTTCAAATGGCAACATCTAATCGAATTGCGAAACACATTATTTTGAACGGATATTGTGGAAATGTTCCGTAGTCGTTGGATAACTTTCTGATAATTTTGGTACAGAAATACTGACGGTATAGAAAAGTTAAAGCAATCCACTCAGGATTGCGTTAACTTAAATACTTATAACGGATAGGTAAAGATAATGGAAAATTAAAGCTAAAAATCTATAGCTATGTTTTTTCAAATAACTATAGCGTCAGGGAAGAGTGAATCGTTCAAAAGCATCAAACTCAAACATGTTTTTTTTTATTTTGACTGGCTTCAGCTCAGTTGGTCAGCCACTAACACAATATGACAGCCATTTAATTATGTCTCTTTGAGGCGCACTTCAAATCCATTCATCACATCTTTCCACCAGTATCATTGTCACAATGGTTTTTTCGTGCCAGTGACTCAATAAGAAGATTAGTTTTCTGTCATTTCGGGAGTTCACATAGCTTTTTGATTTTAATTGTTTTTCTGGTGTTATTTTGAGTTCTGTTGTGTAATTTCGGTGGTATTTTAACCAACATTACTTGAGGTCTTAGCTCAAAGTGTTAGCAGTTGGAATTAAAGTGATATTGATGATGTGATATTCTGATTTGATCGAAAATGTTTCAGATGGATTTGGAAGAAACGGCCATCTATCTATAGTCTATATATAGTCGGCCCTAATCTATATTGTCTTTGGAAGAACCAAAGACAATATAGATTAGGGCCGACTCGACTTTGACTGACTCGACAGGACGGAAAAGTATTTTATCTATGTAATTTATTATCATGCTCATTAAACTACTCGACACTGGCAAAATTGATCCGAAAAGGACAGATGCCATTCATTAAGAAGAAGAAGAAGACTCAATAAGAAGAAGATGATGAAGGTGACTTACAGAATAAGCAAATTGCAAATCACGTACTGAATACCACTAACTAGGCCCAACCTATCAATAAATATCTTCACTAAACATGAACACATCAGCATTATTAATTATAATTGGTGTAAACTAACGGAGTCACATCAGCGGGATTTCTGCCTGTGACGTCATTGGACCCTTTTGAGATTTAGGTCGAATGCTGACTTAACTTGTACCTGCTTGGTTAGTTATGTGAGGAGAAACAAGCGATTTTTACTTTTACGACATAAAAGTATCATTGAGCCAAAATGGTCTTCAGTGAGCTCTGCTTCGCCTCCAACGAGGGGACGAGGCAGCGCTGGTTTTCAGTGTGGTATGGTATAGATAAACCAGTCTAAAATACATGCCCCTCTACCACGTTTTTATGACGTTGACTCACAGCAAAGTAAATAAAAATGATCCTTGTAATATAAGTGATAAAGAACAATTTACTTTGACTGACTAGAGTAGTGCAGTTTAAGATTGGTTGATCTCTACTTGGGTAACTACACGGCTGCTCCATAAAATGTATAATACTTATAAGATACATAAGTACCTATTTAGTTGATACACACATACACTGATCTTTTTTTGTTGTTTTCAGTATGTTGACATGTTTTTTTTTCTTATGTTGTTTCTTTAGTATATTTTTGTAATATTGTGCTATCTTTCTTTGCTTTTTTTCTATTTCTTAATTTAATAGTAAATAACCATGTGTGCTGAAGCAGCAAATAAATGCATGTCTATGTCTATCTCTAATTATAACCAAACGCTTGAATCTTGTATCCCACACTTAACAGTTCTATACATACGAGTAGATACAGAGTGTAGGCATGGTCAGTTTTCAACTTCTCTCGCTCTAACGTGGATCAAATTTCAGTATTGCTCAAGTAAATTCACGAGTTACAAGTCAAGGTGCTTCAGAAATTCGACTAAACTCCGACTGAAATTTAGTTGTGAATATTCCCCCTTGGTTGCGATCTCTTGGTTGGTTTTGGATTTTATATTTTCCTTGTTATTTGTTTCGTGTGTGTTTATTTTCTAGGCAAATAAACTATTTATCTATCTATCTATCTATCTATCTCCAGGCGAGTTAGATATCCCTTCGTATATTAGTACTTGAGGTGCCAACAAACATCAGGTTATAGGTAGGATACAGCTCAAGCTACCTAAAAACAATGAAAAATGACGCTTACTGCAAGGACATAAGAGCTAGTAGTATAGTCTGATGCGTATTTTTGTGTACCTGACGCTTTTTTTTTATACAACTAGCTTTTTGAACAAGCGTATGGCCCACCTGATGCTAAGTGATAACCATCGCCAATAACAAAGCATTGCTTCATAGAGAGATAGATAGAAGATAGAAAATACTTTATTGATCACCAAAACTTATAAATAGACACATAAAAAAACCTAAAAACTATTTGTTTGATCAATAGGCGGTCTTATCACTAAGAAGCGATCTCTACCAGACAACCGTTGGATGGATAGGACTGATTTTACTTTCGAGTACTTCATAGGTAACTACCAAACAAATTATAATTAGAAACGTGCCCTTCAATGCATTATTCTGCGTCCAGTACAGCACACCTGTAGTTCATTCGCCTGTAATTTTTCCGCCCTTCAAATGAAACTTGATGGCTAAAATCAAGCAAAAAAGGCTTTAAGGGGTGGCGCATCAGCACCACCTTTTGGTGTTGCAGGTGTCTATGGGTGACGGTGACTGCTTTCCATCAGGTGGCTTGTGTGCTGATCTGCCAGCTATGGCATAAAAAAAATGGTATGGTGGTATAACTAATTCCACGAAAAAGATTTTTGCAACTAATATTATCTCTCCTAATGTACAAATCAATGTTACTCCGATTGTTTTGAAGGTAAAAGGAATATGAAACAAAAGTAATAAAACAAACCACTAAGCAATAGTTCCATTAAACTCTAATAAGCCATTTCTCTGAGTAGCTTGTTAACCGGAAATACAAGTTTCAAACAAAGGTTTCCGGTGCTCGCTCGGATAATTAAATTGTAGTCAATTGATTCACTTTTATTGTAGAGTCGAGGTGAATTATACTGAAAAAGTACAATCTACAACAAATAAAACGCAAAGTGGACAATCCACACGCTAGCACTAGCAACGCAAAGTGAACAGAAAAAAAATCGGTTGCCTGTAAAGTCTGTTTACTGACGCTAATTGAACGTGACAACGTCATACAGCTGTCCACGCGGACGCATCGCTCACTCAAGTAGGAGAGAGACAGATTGTGCCTTTGTGTCGCTCGATCCGCACTCTCGCTTGCACTTCAAGCCTTAAATGGAACGCCTCAGAGCGAGGTAACGCCGTATGAGTCATGTTTTTTCGTGCGTGCAGCTGGCTCCATCGAATTATAAGACGTCACGTCAAAAAAAACACAACTCTAAATCCGTGGCAGCACCAACGGCATGCTAGCCGTGGTAGCTGATAGGTTGGATTCAGGCTTCTTCAGTCACTGCATGGCAAAACTTGTACCGGTTGCCCAGTTAGTGACCCAGTGAGAAGTGAGAAGAGTGACTGTTGAAGCATGAATCCAACATATCAGTAGTTATATAATTTGTATCATGTAATAAATTATGTATATTTTTTCTTTTTCTGTTAGAATTTTTCTGTGCTGCTACTAAATTCACTCTTGCCTCGAAGAGACCCAGATTGTAGTCAGGAAAAACAGCCGTTGGAATTTTTTTGACTTGACAACGTCTTGTAATTCGATGGAGCCGGCTGCACGCACGAAAAAACATGAAAAACATACGGCGTTGCCTCGCTCTGAGGCGTTCCATTTAAGGAATGAAGTGCAAGCGAGAGCGTGGAAAGAGCGATAAAGAGACACTATTGGCCTCCGCGTTATGGCAGCGTTCGACATCTGTCTCTCTCCTACGTGAGCGATGCGTCCGCGTGGACAGCTGCATGACGTTATCACGTTCAACTATCGTCAGTAAACCGACTTTACAGACATACGATTTTTTTTATCAAGAACTAAAAGTTATGTCTCCTCTCTATTCAAGGGGTTTGCTCCGGCTAGTGGTTTCATCTAATTGGAAAACCTTTGCTAGAGTGGGAAATTGGTTGATAAGTGCTCTGTACCTATTTCTAACTTATAGGGTAACTGTTTGAACTCGAATGGGGTTAAATTCGTTGAAGAAAAACATCATCATCAGCATTAAAGTCGTGAGGATGTTTTAATTTATATATACAGATTTATTACACGAATAATGTGGTATGGGTTTAATGTAAGTACAGACAAAGGCAAAAAAATTAAAACAATCAGTTCCTTATTTTAATGCTCATTCCAAAAAAATAAAATTAATGTTGGATAATTATTGAAATTCTAAGCCAGATCTTCAAATAAAATGTATTTTAAGGTATAAAGTTTATTGTTTTGATTTATGGCAACAAACAACTGCACCTAATTACTGCAAAAATTATAGGTACCTACTAATTGGATCTAAGTTAATCTACTTTTGTCGTTGAGCGTACCATAAAATTTCGGCAAGCCTATCAAAACACATAAATTCAGTACAAACACAAAAATACACAGAAAACAAACACACAAAGCTTATTAATTCCGAGGCTTAGAGGAAGGCAAATTGTTTTTTCACAAACAACCCTTTAACAAAATCAGTTAATAAAAATATTTTCCAAACATTTTCAATGGATAAACGAATAAGGTATTACGATCAAGTACTTTAAAGGCCTGCGCACATCTAGCGCGATGGTGATGGTGTAATGCTGAAAATCTCCTAGTTACGGGGTAGGAAGATAAGAAACACTTAAATTACAAAAGTTTTTATTTGTGCTTTATTTGATTAACAAACATAGGAAAATATTAGGTTCTTATTACTCTAAGGGGCCCGCTATGCCCCTAGGCTTCTTATGGTACTTAAGAATCTATTAGGTACTTATAACTTATTACTATCTAAACTTATTGTCCGTAACTAGAAATATCTTGGGTTGGTGACCCGCCTGCCTCGAATTCGGTTTGGCTACTAATAAGGAGTTGCGTTAGTTTATCCTACAGGTGTTGAACAGGTTTAGGTCCGTCGTAAGGGTATGGTCCGTGGGGGAGTCAGTGTGATAGTGACAACAGGGAACAATGGCGGGCCTTAGGGCGCCGAAGATAGCGGCCGAAGCCGGTGTGTTGGTGCTTCCACGAGCAACTTGACTAACCTTGGAGGCTGAGATCTAACCGATATCACGTTCGCAAGTCGGTAGCGGTCTCGGAACGGAGCTGGCGTGGGCAAATGCGCGCTGGTCCTTCAGCCGAAGTTTCGACCACGGGGAGTGACAATCGGTGCTCCCTTGTCGAAGGGACGAGTGCCAATATTCAGAGCCTGGAGCCCGTATGCGGCAGGAACCTCCAGGAGCTACCAGACGGCCTCTACTGATCACGAGAAAAGGGAACAATTTAATATCGGCACTTTACAAAAACACTGAACTCGCTCGCAACCAGGAATATTCGACTCACTTGAGGCTGGAAAATATTATGCGTAGGGTATATTTTTATCCACTACGGGACAATAAAATCGACAGAAATCTGTTAAATAAGATATCGAAGAATCAATTCGGTATTATTATATATATTAATAACGACTGGATAAGCTATTTCAAACACGGTCGATAAAAAATGTCACTATTACATTACATAAAAATAAAAATAGACATTATATTTTTTGTGGTTTTCTTTGTTCTACTATTTATGTATTCCATTTCCCAAGCTATAATTTCAATTAAACCAAACTTTAAAATTAAAAAATTGTAAATAATATACATTGTGTTGTTAATTCAATTATTAACGGACGAAAATAACAGTTAACTTTTTAATTACAGTTAGTTTGTTGATTTTGTAGTTTTAATTGCTCAATGAAAATGGAAACAAAATTAAAACGAATCAATTTATAATAATGAGTCAATAAAGCTAAAGTACTCATTTGTAACAACTGTTATTAAAAAGGCCTTTGCATTGTAGATGATTTTATGCGTCAGGGGCAACTGGTGATTACTCAAGCCTTACTTGCGAGACGCTATAGTGCCTGGGACAGGATTTTAGATGGAATAACCTTGCCCAGCACTTATACCATCCTGACAGCTTAGTTGACCAAATCTTCAGGAAAGACATGGTCAATACGTGCAGAACTGACTAAGCTATATAGGTTTCCTCACACTGTTTCCTTCACCGTTTGAGGCACTACGATTGTGTACATACAATCATTATCCGAACAGAAAATATCGCTGTCATATTTGTTAGCGTTTTATTAATCGCCACCGCATAACACTTATAGCCCCTTCCCACCGGTCTGTGATATCGCGCACGGAGGCGGATCAGCTCGCACGACACACCATGGGAACGGTCTCGTGCGCTGAGGTGCGCGGTAGCACAGGAGCCCTGTCTGTGTGCTTGCTGTGCGTCGTCGTCGGCTGTGCGTGATGATCTGCAGAACCACGCACCGTAGGAAGCATTAGATGTACTCAAGGCTTAACACGTTGCATGATTTAAGGCGTTTTTTTGTCGAAATAATTTTGCCTAACTATCCAAAATTACCTCATAGAAACTGAAACTTTATTAAAACAAAAGCGTTTACACAACAAATGAATTCCTAGGACGGAGTCACGCCAACATTTCAAGAATAATAGACAATAACTTTTCACGGTAACTCAACTTTAATAGTGGGTAGTTTAGGAGACTGTCGGTGAAGTTTCTACAATATAATTTCAATAAAGCGGAGGGAAATTGGTGATAATTAACTTAAACAGTCATGATTAACCTTAAAGTTTCAGAATTTCCATAACCTCAGAATTTCCAGGTGGAAAGTAAGTCCACCTGGAAATTCTGAGTACCCCGTATATGTGGGATATAAGTCGTAGTTGCTACTCTTGACAGGCAGAATGGTAGTCACCATTCATTCTGCCTGCCAATCGTGAAGGTATTACTCGTAAGTGGTAGACCACTATCAAACTTTTAGGTGGAAATTGTAGTTTTTTTCTTCGGCCACTTGTTCTGATATTCAAAACTAGTGGCCGCCCGCGTCTTCGCTCGCCCCTTTCTCATTACGCCCAGTTTTCATCACTTTTTTAGGGAAAAAGATGTCCTGAGTCCGTCTTCTGGTTTAGGGGGCTCCTGAGAGTATCTCCCCCACTAATTTAGTTCAGTTTTTTAGTTGAGAGTTATAAATAGTGTTACTAACACAACTTTCTTTTATATACATAGATGTTTAAATGTGTCAAAAGCATTGATTAACGATTGCTGCCTTCCTACGGTGCGTGGTTCTGTAGATCATCACGCACAGCCAACGACGACGCACGGCAACGCACACACAAAGGGCTCCTGTGCTACCGCGCGCCTCGGCACACGAGACCGTTCCCATGGTGTGTCGTGCGAGCTGATCCGCCTCCGTGCGCGATATCACACACCGGTGGGAAGGGGCTATAAAGTGACTCTATGTTGCATAAAGAATGAACGCCATCTCCCAGTCTAGCTGACCAAGACCGCAAAGCAACGTGAAATATTAATATAAAAATTACAAGCAAAAAATGAGTTGAACCCAGCTTTACAGGCAATTTACACAGGATTAATAGAGGCAAGTGAGAAACAAAGCACTCGCCCACAAAGGAGCAGCTTTTTGAACTCGCTTTATTTCGCTAAATAAGATGAAATTGGAACTTGCTATTTCATTTCCTACAATACTTTTGACGAAAGGTGATCACTATAAAAAACATTGCCTAACTGTAGTCCTACCACAAGCTCTATCTGGCTCTGGTTTTGAGTCTGTCTATGTGGGTGCTCACCAGTGTACCTATCATGCTGCGTGTGTGACGTTTCGACGTGGGATCTAATTAGTCAATACACCCACAGACTTAAAACCAGAGTCAGAGACAAAACCAGACAGAGCTTGTGGTAGGCCTACTGGTCAGGCACATCAGAAATTTGCCCTAGAATATTTTTTTTTTACAATTTATAAGGTAGCGCTTGACCGCAATCTCACCTGATGTTAAGTGATGATGCGATCGACGGTGTAGCGCGCTCACCTAGAAGATACCTGTTCACTCTTTTTTTGAAAACTCCCAAATTATAGGTATTCGGAAAAATAGACGCCGGCAACGAGTTCCACACTTTGGCTGTCCGCAATATAAAAGTGGAAGCAAAGCGCTTAGTGCGGGAAGAAGGTGTGTCAACCATGAATGGATGCCTCGTCTCCGTACGTCTACTGGTCCGGTGATGGAATGGGGATGGGGGAACCAAGTTGAAAAGTTCCTGGGCACACTCGCCGAAATGTATCCTGTAGAAGACCGATAAGGCAGCTACTTTACGACGATGCTCGAGACTAAGGAGTTTTGACTCCACCAATGCATCGTCGCCTATGAGCCTTTTCGCTCGCCGTTCTATCGAGTCCAGGGCCTCCAGCTGGTATTTAGCCGAGCCATCCCAAAGATGAGAACAGTATTCCATACACGACCGGACTTGTGCTTGGTACAGATTCAGAAGCTGTCCCGGTGTGAAATACCATCTCACCTTTGATAGCACTCCTAGCTTTTTCGCAGCTGTTTTGGCCTTCGACTCAATAAACGAGCCAAAGTTCAATTTAGGGGTAAGCGTGAACCCTAAAAGCTCAAGCTGGTTGGAGATCGGTAAAGACACATCTCGGAAAGTGGGAGTCAAGTCGAATTGACTCCTCTTAGCGGAGAATAGACACGCTTGTGTTTTTGAAGCATTGAACTTTACCGAATTTGCGTCGCCCCACTCTGCGACTGCCTTCAGTGTTAGGTTCAAGCGTTCAACCATGGCCTCTCTATGAGACTGGATCTGAGATCCACTGGATCGTGCTTCAGGTATGTATCTCTCTACAACGGTGCTGTCGTCTGCGTACCCAATGATGCCGGGCCTAAGCAGATCATTTATGTGCAGCAGGAAAAGTGTTGCAGAGAGAACTGACCCCTGAGGAACCCCGGCATTAATTGCCATTTGATCAGACTTGCAGCCGTCAACAACCACTCGAATTGATCGGTCCCTCAGAAAGTCTGATACCCAAACACATAAGCCAGCGGATATGCCATAAGTAGGAAGCTTGCTTAATAGGCTGTCATGCCACACCCGGTCAAAAGCCTTCGAGATATCCAAAGAGACTGCCAAAGCTTCTCCGTTTCCCTCGATGGCTTTACTCCATAAGTGTGTGACATACGCCAGAAGGTCTCCTGTTGACCGATTTTGGCGAATAATATTAATATTATAATTCTTTATTTATTGCAGTGCATCGTAGATCACGTTCCTAAAGTGCGTAACCTGGGAGGCGCACTAACTTTAGAAAGGAAGGAAAAATAAGAGGAGGAGAGTAAAATAAATCAATATTGTGTACAACCCACACAACACTATCTAGCTCCAAACTGAGCTGAGCTTGTACTATGGGAACCAGATAGCTGTAATAATATTTATATTTTTTTTTTGTAAATAGATATGGCATGTGGCCCACCTGATGTTAAGCGGTAACCAACGCCTAAAACAAAGCATTGCCTCGTAGGTCACGCACGTCAGGAACGTGCCCAACAATGCACTGCCCAGCGTCCATCAACTTGAGGTATACAGATGTTTCTCCTCACAAATATTTGTTCTCGATACCAAACCCACGATCTACGGCGTAGAAGCCAGAGCTCCTACCAATTGAACTAAGAGGCCAGTCGTAAGATTTAATTTTTTTTTATTTTTTTTAATTTTTTTTTTATTTATTTAAGATGCTTTGCACCCATCAACTTGAGGTTTACAGAATTAAATGACGCCTCATGTACTTGTAATTTCACACCAAACACCATTTTACACCAAAACACAACGCTGTTTCACGGCAGAAATAAGCATAGTTGACAGTACTTCCCCGGACGAGCCCTTCACAAAGAGCTTTACTATACAAAGCCCTTGTCTAAATTTAAATAATCCCAGCAATTTTCACCTTGTCAAGTTTAACAGGCTTAGATTTATTCCCGCTGGTTGAAGGTAGAAATAGGCATGGTTAATATACAAGGCATTCCATGGATATTACACATTCGGGGAAAGTACCTTGAATATACAGGGTTAATTATTATTAGCAATATGAATATTATATAAATATTTGAACCTAATTCCTGAGTATTTGCAGCTAATAATGAATAACCCTGTATAAGGTACTTTCCCTGAATGTGTAATATACATGTGTAATGATAAAACATTTTATTGAAAGTAGACATTATTTGAATTTAAAAAACAAATTAAACTGCATTCATTTTTTTTCTCGTTTTGAGCATTTGATGAATATACATTTTGATTAATTTAGTACTTAACATGTTAAAATTCATGGTCTCCCTTTTATTTCTGACACTAGTTAGTCAGCAAAAAATAATCCTTATGATGAAACCTTTCGATCGGTATGATAAAGCTATAGTGTGATAATAATTTTCTAGCAAGGGGTTCGATTCCCGGTTCAACCATGTACTTATCCACTTGAGCGTCTCAGATTCGCCTACTTTCCCCAACTTCCCCAACACAAGAAACCGACAAGCGTCCGAGACGTCACTTCCGGAAGCTTGCGCATGCGCCAATTAATGCCAAAGAAACTAAAAAGTGTTTTTCATAACCAAAAACTACTTTGTTTAGCTTATTTCAGTCACTTGTTATTGAAAAAAAGTGTAGGTATCATGTAGAACATTTTTTTCCAACAAGAAATCATTAAACAGCGGCGGGTAGCATTTTAAAACTATTTTTCCGTTACCTTTCAATTTTTGAGATTTTGTCGGCTGTTCTTAATTTTACGAAAAACTTTTTTGATCACCATCAAGCCTTATTTCCAAGGAAAAAATGCATGTATCAATGAACACGGTTTAAATTTTTTCTTAAATTGAAGTACCGTCTTCTTTCAGTAAAATGTTCCATCTCCAATATTCAAGGTACTTTCCCCCCATGTGGCATATCCGTGGGACGCCCTGTATATCCATGTTCTTCCCGAAAAACTCCCGGCATGTTGGCAAAATAAAACTGACAATACATTTGGGAACTCTTGAAAAAGCACCACAATACTCCTTTCGTTTCACGTCATACGCAGACACACAAACTGACGTATCTGTATTGAACCAATAGCCGTTGACAAAAGACTTGGCTGAATATCGAATGAAATGTGTCGGAATAAAATTGGCCAGAAATGTCTGAAACTGAAATATAATGTTAAACATCTGTAGGCCTACCACAAGCTCTGTTTGGATCTGGTTTTGAGTCTGTGTGAGAGCTCACCAGTGTATTATACTGTGGAAAATTTAAGTGCTGGTTTGATACGATTTTAAATACGATACGATTTTAAATATTGATATGTAATTCAAAGTTTTATTTTAAGTAGGTATTCTATACTACCTATATCTCGTTCCTATAGTACAAGTTTTTTTTAGTTATCACTGTACAAAAAATGGCGCAGAATATATAATTTACTTTTTGCAAAAACCATTACGTTACCAAAAAGACGGCAGTTTATAATAAATGCTACAAAGATCAACCTTTATCGATAAATACCCAAAAACCGATCAATAAATTTCTCTCTCACGAATTCAATTAAGGCGTACCAACTTACTTCACGAATACCTACCCATAGACAAGCCTCCAGATAATAATAACGAACAAAGAAAAGCGTTAATTCTCCCCTAATTCCGTATACGGTACACGTACGAAAAAAGGTCTCAGAAAGCCGTGAATCGATTTGAATCGCCAACACCGTGAGCACAGTTTGTTAGCATGGTAAGCAGTAGTGACACTTCCCTCCTAGTAATCATCATCATCAACGTACACACATCAACATTGTCTAGAGATATTCCATTTCGAATATAATTTCTGATTTCGTTCCTTATTTAATATTTATCTTATACCTTTAAACGTGAAAATCTTGTATATATAAATATATATATATATATATATATTATATTTAGGATCTCGGAAATTGCGCCAACGATTTTCATGAAATTATGTATACAAAGGGTTTCGGGGGCGATAAATCGATCTAGCTAGGATTCATTTTCAGAAAATGAGTCTGTTCGTTAAAAAAAAACTAAAAACATAAACTGAATATGTGACTGCTCATGCCATCTATTGACGATTGTGAGCAACTAACTGCAAGCATGTCCAGCAGATGGCGTTGTTCAGTAAGAATAAACCAGTAAAGATAATATATTGACTCTTATGATTTCTTAAAAATACAAATTACCAACTAGTTATAAAATAATATCAAACAGTTGTACTTTATTATTTCTAATAAAAAACACAAAATAAAGATTCCTAATATAACTAGTTTCAAAAGAAATTATTTTCAGTTTTTGTAAATTTCAACAAAATGTTGAATATCTTTAGATAATGTTGATGAGTGTATATCAGTCCACTGCTCAAAGGATTAGTAAGCAGAAGTGGCAGTGGGCCGGTCATTTTTACCGTAGAACATACAATCGTTAGAACAAACAAGTACTAGAGGGAGACCGCGTTAAGGTAAGCGTAGTGTAGGACGCCGTCCGACAAGGTCGGGCGACGATCTGCGTTATGTAGCTGGCAAGCACTGGAGGAGAAGAGCCGAAGACTGGGCTCAGTGGAGCGTCTTGGGAGAGACCTACGTCCTAGTAAATTATAGATCACGATAATCACCAAAGGCCAAAGAGACACCGCCGCCTAAGGTAGTTCAATATTTTTAAAAGCATCTATACCTTGGGTTGGTTTGGAAGGTTGGTGTGACTGGCTGCATGTGTGAGCCAAATAAACAGGTATATTTTTTTAAAACTTATAATTAGAGAAAGGTGTCGCTCACTGCAAACGGAAAGTCACCTATTTAAAAAAAAATCTAAATATTTTTTAAGTACGTATAAATTTGTAATGAGTTCAGGGTCAAACATAATTACACTTGTATTATTTCCTTCATTAAGGCTGACAAATTAGTTGATTAGAAACTACCAAAAAATTGCTGTTGGACGTTATAACAGTTCTAACCATGAAAGTACTTATGAGTAGGTATCTCTTTGTCACTAAACTGGCGACTCAAATTTACGTCTTCTGAAGTATCGCTGCTGTTTCAAAGTTACCTCTACACTGTGCCAAGGAATTCGTATAAACGCATACCGATTATTATTATGCATCGGTATAAATCGAATAAAACGAGATATCGAGTCGGAGGGACGTGCGAAGATTTGCGACGATTTCCTTTCAAAGTTCTATATGTGTTGAAAGAATTTAATAAAATCTGAATGGATTGGAAAGTTCAATTTAAATGGAAATGTATTAAATAAAACTTTATATACTTAAAGATATTTTTACGTGATATTGTCCATCTTTGATACGACAACGACGGACGAGATATATGTATCGGTGAGATGAGATTGTGTGGCTATACAATCTCACCTAATGATAAATGATGATGTATGTATGGCTACAATCTCAACTATTAGTAATCGACGACGATTGTAGCCGACAAAGGAAAACAACTTTAGAAGTGCCCCACTCAGTTAGAAGTTCTGCCTTTTACGAGGATTGTGGGTTCGAATTCCACCAAAGGCAATTCGTAACACAAGTTTTTTATTTTTTTCTGTAGGCCTACCAACATCTCTGTCTGGCTCTGGTATTCTATCTTAACTAAATAAATCCTACGTCGAAACGTCACACACACAGTATAATACACTGGTGAGCACTAACACAGACTCAACACCAGAGCTAGAGACAGAGCTTGTGGTAGGCCTATAATATCTGATGATGTCTGATTCATCTAGTTTTTAAAACGAAGAAAATGATCTTTGTGATATTACTGAAAAGGTTTTTCTAAAAACTATGGCGCACGTAATATTTTTCTCATTAAATACCTAGTGACGCTTAACTGAATATCGAACCCACAATTGATGATTTTTTGCCACTAGTTATATTATCTATTCTGTTGCAATCAAAATTTAGATAGACAAATAAATGATTCTAACAATTGTGATATTACTGAAAAGGTTTTTCTAAAAACTTTGTCGCACAAATTATTTTTCTCATATGAATATCTAGTGAAGCTTAACTGAATTTCGAACCCACTATTGAGAGGATTTTTACCACTAGTTCTATTATCTATTGTGTTGCAGTCAAAAGTTAGATACTAACCAATAATTGATTCTAACAAGGAACAGCGATTATTTATCTTGTTGTCATCATTTTTTAATCACTATCTATCTGTTGCTATACTAGTCTTACAAAGCGAAGTTCCTATTCGCTATCTCATGTCTATGTCAAGTTCACCAAGGAATTTATGACTGTGGCTTTTGTGTAAAAAAAATTATAAGTTGCAGGATTTTCTAGGTAAGAATAGTTAGCACATTGACATTGTATTATTATATTATTATTATTCATAGTAGGTGTATATTTTTTTCAGACTTTGCTGTTTTATTGATATGACATTTAATTATTATTGTATAGCGTGAGTAGAATGGATTTTAATTTTATTAGGTACTTATTTAATATAATTTCATGTTTTTTCGTAACTTACATGGCTTGAACCAAAAATTTGCATCCTAGCTATGGGGAATGAGTGACACTTATTAATTATTTTTAAGATTTTTCATGTATACACTTCTTTGAGGCAAATAAATGATTATGATTCTGATTATTACGTCAGCGTTCAGTCTTGTTGCTATGGTCCTTTGTCAAAGATAAGTTTTATTCTGTTCGTTTTTCATTGCGATTGAAGCTCAGAATAATGTCAAAACTGACCGATGCGACTAGGATTTGATTGTAACAAAAGATACGCAATTACCCCATAAAGTATTTTTACAATAATAGCCCATAAGGGTCTATTGAATAAAATGGGGAAAACGAATGAAGAATATGGTGAATAGCTTTTCTACCATTCATAATGTTAAAGTATATCTAGTTTTTTTTCTAAGAAACCTTGAGAATACTCTTTTGAGGTCACCTTAGTAACTAGTAACGTATTCCCAGTATAAATATTATTAGATGTTTCCCAAAGCAAACATATTGAGCTCAAAAATAACAGGTTTTTCTTAGAACCAATTATGCTTAAATACTTTTTTTAGTATGCCAACCCTTTTGATTCCTGGAATAGTTACTAGCACACATCAACATATTTTTTTTTATATACAGGGTTATTGGTAATTATATAAGAAACCAGTTAAGGGCTCCTTCTTTACATCTTAACAAACAATATTTGTTCTACGACTTTTACCAAAAATCAATACACTTCCCAAAAAAAATATTTTTGTGACACTTTTTAGCTCTGTACAGCGTAGACGTTTCATGGTAATGACCGGTGACCGGAGTAGCATCGCGACCCCGCACTGCACGCCCCTTTCATTGAGATTGCCGCGCGCCGCACCACGGGGCATAGTTATAATTATTTAGAGTGACAAGTTTGTTATTTTTAGTTTTGTATGGAAAAAAAAATTAACGAATTATTGAAAGTCGTAGAACAAAAGTTGTTTGTTATGATGTACAGAAGAAGCTCTTAACTGGTTTCTTATATAATTACCAATAACCCTGTATAGAAATAAATATTGTTTTTTCTTGCTTCATAAATAATTGTATTGTTATTTCAAGCTTTATTTTTTACTATGGTAGTATTGATTTCTATCTAGTGGCTTAGTGGTAGTGGCCCTGCCTTCCGATCTTAAAGGTCGTGATTTGAAATCCAGTCGTGTACCAATGAGTTTTTCTGCTCAAAAATTATGTACACTATGATAATGCTCTCAAACGGTGAAGGAAAACATCGTAAAGAAACCAGCATGTCGTAGAATCTAAAAAGTTCGAAAATATGTGTCAAGTGCACGAAAGGAGCCTCTTTGAGACGCACTTAAAAACCTTTCACCACACTTGGATCAAAATAACCACTGACACGATAGAAGAAGAAGAAGACCATGTTTCAAGCTCCTTGCTACGAGGTTATGATGTCAGTTCATTTTTATTCCGGGAATTATGTGTGCGTTTATAATATTAAGTGTGAAATATTTTTTTCTTGAAAAAACTATTAATTATACTACTTTTTTTGACAGCTATAAAGGCTTTTAAAAAAAGGTCACTTGGTAGTAGCTCTGCCTTCTGAGCTGGAGGGCGCGGATATAATATTATACCTAAAAAAACGCCCATAACTTTTTTATATTATTTATTAATAGTAGATATATTCTACGACATGACAGCTACATAAAGAACATCATTGAAGGAAAGGTTGAACGAAAATGGGAAAGAGGAAGGCCAAGAATAAGTTACATGAGCCACAGATAAAATAAAAAGTCGCTGTCATGTCGTATAAGGAAGTCAAGGAGGCCGCATTTGAAGACTTAATTGGAGAAAACTGCATCAAAACCCCGACAAGAGCTAAGCTTATAAATTTAAGAAGAATAAATATTCAAAATCCTGTGTCCTCACATCCAACTACGCTAGTCCTTGATAAGGCTACGTTTCAAAGCGTTTTAGCCACAACGACATTGTTAAAACAATAATCTGTTAAACTTGACAAGGCGAAAATTGTTGGAATTATTTGAATTCAGAAGCGAGTATACTGAAGGGTATCAGCAGCGAAAGTTTAGGACTACAAGCACGTGGATTTTTTCCGTAAGATGCTAAAGACAAGCTCTGCTTAGTTTGGGGCTAGATAGTGTTGTGTGGATTGTACGTATTGTTTATTTATTTATTTACCGTGCAATAACTTCCCGCTCACAGACTTCAAGATTTTGGAAAAACATGGACCTACATTAAAATAAATTGCAAACAATGTAGGTCACGGTGAACAAACAATGGTTTGTTAATATGTGATTTTGAATTTACCTACAAAAATAATACTTTTTATAAGGTACATTATGATATTCTAACATTGTACTGAGAGCGCTAGTGGCCTAGTGGTTGCGGCCCGCCTTCCGATCCTAAGATCGGGTTCAAATCCAGTCATGTTCTAATGAGTTTTTCTGCCCAAAAATGTATATACACTATGCCAGTGCTTTCAAACAGTGAAGAAAAACATCGTGAGGAAACCGGCATATCCTAGAACCTCAAAAGTTCGAAAATATGTGTCAAGTGCACGAAAGAAGCTTCTTTGAGGCGCATTTAAAATCCTATCACCACACTTGGTTTGAAAGAATCAGTGACACGATAAGAAGATGTGCTTATTTGGTTTCACTCTTAAAATGAAAAAAAAAAACACGATTGTAATTAAAAATAAACCCACATTATTACAAAATACAAAAATATTTATTCGATAAAACAGTAGTAGTATTGAATAAGAAGACGAGGTTGCTATGACCAGAGCAGTGTTGCTTCAATTACAAAGGAAATCCGGTACCTTATAGTCCGTATTTATATAGTTTGTTCCCTGATCCGGGTAAACTTCTGACCCGTTTAGAATCGGGATAATCCTATTTCATCGGTCGCTTGTTAGTTCGAAATGTAAATGAACTGTTCTTTATTTAAAAACTTTAGTGTTTATGGAACAAACCTTTTTTGACTAAAGAAGGGTTGTAATTAAAAATCTACACTGGTTCTGAAATTTTGGCTGTCATTATCCTCATCATCAGCTTTAGGACTGCTGAATTTAACACTGAAGAGCACTTTCTCAGCACGCACACACCAACATAATAATATTTAGGTTATGTAGTACATATGATTTTAAAAAACTTGAGAAACAGACGTCATGGCCAAACTGTTGAACCTATTTTGATGAAATTTGTATTTCAATAAACAACATTATAACGCTTTTTTATTAGCTTCACCTGTATGTATGTATGTATGTATGTATGTAACCGACCACTTTGAGCTCGATTTTGTCCTACTTTGAACGATCAGATTTGATTCAAACTTTGCACACCTGTCAAAGGTCGATGACAATGCAATAATATGAAAAAAAAAATAATAAAAAATCAAAATAAATTAAAAAAATTAAAAAAAACCTACTTTGAACGATCAGATTTGATTCAAACTTTGCACACCTGTCAAAAGTCGATGACAATGATATAATATGAAAAAAAAAAAAAAATGAAAAGAAATAAAAAAAAAAACCTACTTTGAACGATCAGATTTGATTCAAACTTTGCACACCTGTCAAAGGTCGATGACAATGCAATAATATGAAAAAAAAATATGAAAAAAATAAAAAAAATAAAAAGTAAAAATAAATTATAGTTTAAAAAACTAAAAAAAAACGCTTTTATAACTAATTGAACTAAAAAGTTAAAAATAAAACTGTAATAATCAATTGAAAATTTATATTATTATACAAAAAGCGTGGGGGGCTTGATTTTGATTGTTTTAAATATTTTATCAATAGTTTATTATATCCGAAGTTATTAAAAAAAGCACCCCACGCTTTTTGTACAATAATGTAAATTTTCAATTGATTATTACAGTTTTATTTTTAACTTTTTAGTTCAATTAGTTATAAAAGCGTTTTTTTTTTAGTTTTTTAAACTATAATTTATTCCATATCTGTTCATAAAAGACGAAGTTATGCGATAACAAACATAAAAAAATACAACGGACTTTTCCGTTGTTGTTTATTTTATATCATTATCCTATTCTATTTTATTTAATTCAGGGACAACAACTAGCTACAACATAAAAATAATCTAAATTAGTTTAAGAGTAGGTATAATTCTACCTATACGACTTGACTAATAATATTACAGCCCACTGCGTTATCCTCAAGTAAAATTTATTGAATTATTTAATATAATTACGCCACTTGAGGCATTAAAAAATATGCAAACATTGAAATAAAGTATTTAATTACATTATATTTAAAGTAGGTTAAATAATAAGCCGCATGTGCGAATAATTTTCATATCGCCTTTTATTCCCGAAAAAGTTCCGGGCACCAAAAATCATAACATGACGGTAAAACGGATATTAATCAGTAAGTAAGTAATTAGTATTCAACTTTAACAGCACAGCTGGAAGCAAACAGTACGCGGTTTTATCACAGCTCATAAAATTAAAGGCTGGCAATCTACATAAATATCGTAAACTGCCAGCAGTGGCCCCTTTATGACCCAGAGGCTGATCCGGTAACGGTGTCTTTGTTTAAGATGCATAATAAGGAATAGTGACAGCAGAACAGTGGCAGCAAATTATTGCTTCTTGGGTAAGCTTTGATATTACAAGCCAAAAAAATCGTTGACAATTATATTGAATTTAACGTTTTTTTTTACAAAGTTTCGATTAAAACTTCTTCCTGCCCTTATCCCAATTTATGTGTGGTCAGCACAGCATGTCTTCCTCCTTCATTCCCTTCTGTCAACCGTCATCTCTGCATTTACTCCTCTTTTATCCATGTCATCTTTCACACAGTTCATCCATGTTTTCTTTTGTCTACCTTTGCTCACATATCCATCCACATCCAAACTCATCACTCTCATAGTCACATGACTTTTATCCCTACTCATGACATACCCGTACCACGTCAGCCTATTGCCAGCTAATTCTTATAGGAGAAGAAGAGATCGATAATTATGATTGGTATAGTTTTGACAGAATCTTATTATTATGAGCCTGTAGTGTCCCACTGCAGAACAAAGGCTTCCCTTCCTACTCTCCAGTCGTCTTTATTTTGCATCACTTTGGACCCTTTAAAGTAGGCGTCCATTTAATACCTCTATCTTTGCCGTAGTAGTTTATATATAACTAGCAGCCCGTCCCGGCTTCGCACGGGGTAGACAATATTGTTGTACATTATTTTGTTCTATCGCTAATAGTTTCGGCAGCGCATTCGACGAAAGACATTTTAAGACTCATTTTTCGACACCTTCGGTGTTTTTTGACACATTGTTCAAATTTTACCAAGGATCCCTAATTTTTTTCAAAATGAAATGTAGCCTATGTCAAATTGGAAGAATGTAGCATTCTATTGGTGAAAGAGTTTTTAAATCGGCCCAGTACTTTTTGAGCCTATTCATTACAAACATACAAACATACAAAAATAGGTACAAATCTTTCCTCTTTATAATATTAGTATAGATGTTGTCGAAAGTTCAGGGTTGAAAAAGACAAAGTGTACCAGCTATCATTTAAATACGCTATGACCCCACGTAATAAATGCTCAGGCCGTCGCCGCAAGTTCAGTTGCAGTTGCGTTTCATTTGGCCTTATTATGCACTAGTTTGTAGTTTCCCACCCGATGTACAGTTCACTGCTTACTGCTAGAAAGAACTACTGTTTTTAACTTTAAACTTTTTCTTATCGTGTAACTGGTTCTTTTGAACCAAGTGTGGTGAAAGTATTTTGAAATCTCAAAAGGCTTCTTTCGTGCACTTGACATCTTCGTCTTATTATGTACCTACTAGTTTGTAGTTTCCCACCCGATGTACAATTCACTGCTTACTGCTAGAAAAAACTACAGCTAAACTTTTTTTAACGTGTCACTGGTTCTTTTGGACCCTGAGTATTGCCCTCACATCTAGATCGCCGGCGGATGCGATCAATTTATCGCAGTCAAAGTTTACGGGAGTTTGTGCGGATATTTATGCAAAATCCTTTGCTCAAACTGATCGCCATCGCAAATCGCCTATATGGTGTGCAAGGCTATATTATACTGGTTATGTAAAAACATATAAATAAAAAATTGAATTGAATACCAAAAATAATAAATTTAATTTTATATTGTCACTGTAGATTCAAACTAAGCATAACTATGGAATTAATGATAATTATTAATTTTAGTTTTGCTCTTCATAATAAAATGTTCATATTTCCTTTGTCAGAGAAATGTTGTTCCAAAAACTAAATTCAAAGCAAAACTGTATTCAACTGCATAATAATTAAAATATTATGTTCGCTGAATTATTTCCTGAATGCTTCAGAGTTTTCAATAATAATTTCAGTATTTCAGTTTCAGTCGCAAGCCTCAATCAGTAAGCCTACCACAAGCTCTGTCTGGCTCTGTCTCTGGCTCTGGTGTTGAGTCTATGTGAGTGTTGATTAAATAAATTCTACGTCGAAAGGTCACACATGCAGTATAATACACTGGTGAGCACTCACACAGACTCAAAACAAGAGCAGACAGAGTCAGACAGAGCTTGTGGTAGGGCCACAGTACCTTGCATCTATTGTAGATGATTTATATAGCGTCAGAGGCAACTGGTTTAAAGAACGCTCGTGGCCTAGTGGTAGCGGCCCCGTCTTCCGATCCTAAGATCTTGGGTTCAAATCCAGTCGTGTACCAATGAGTTTTTCTGCCCAAAAATGTATGTACACTATGCCAGTGCTTTCAAATGGTGAAGGAAAACATCGTGAGGGAACCGGCATGTCGTAGAACCTAAAAAGTTCGAATAGGTATATCATAAGTGCACGGAAGGGTGAGGTGCATTTAAAATCCTTTCACCACACTTGGTTCGAAAGAACCAGTGACACGATAAGAAGATTACCAAAGCGAGTTTTTGACAAACGCAAATAAAGCCCTAATTAGTCACTGAACAGAAATACCATAAATCGTATGAAACAAGCAAAACATGTTACGTATGGGATAACCATTGGAAACAATTTGTTTCAACAACCTTTGTTATTCAAAAACAGCTCTTAAAACAAAGGAATAAGGTTGGATATGACTGCTTTGTTGTTTTTGTCGAAGTTTCGAATACCGACTGTACATAAAAGAGTAAAAGATGTAAAGGTACTTCAAAGGTTTTAAAGATTAGTTTTATTACAAGAATTCATAAAACTCTGCCTGCCTCAAGCAAAGATTTTTGACATTTTTCAATGGAAAACTGTCAAAAAATTTATGCTTGAGAATGATTGAGACTCGATTGAGTCTAACTCAAGCGCTGTTTCTGAATACGGGTCTAATAATACCAGCTAAAAAAACTACCAGCTATCTGGTTCCCATAGTACAAGATTTGCTTAATTTGGGGCTAGATAGTGCTATGTGGATTGTCCACGATATTTTTGTTTACTCATTGTATACGTTTTAGTACAGTCTTAGAAAATTTATTTAATTTATAGTATTAAATGTTCACTTAACAGTTACTAAAAATTGAATATACATTTCTTGATTTCAAACTTTCTTTTAAGAATCTTGACTAATTTTGCAAAATCCATAAACATAAACTGAACAACTAAATCAATAATACAACTTTAATAATATTTGTCAATTTTTAATATTTTCATGTATGTAACTTCTCTAAAATTGAATTTTTGTACACCGAAATAGTAAAAATATGTGATACACTATGTACACTTTTGACATCTATATAATTTCCCATACTCAATACTCAATACTCAATACATTTATTGCTTTACACACATGGTTTAATTTGTACATACATAGTTTTTAAGTGTAAGTTAGTATCACATGGACCCTGCATAGGGTATAGCAAACATGGAGGCAGGCCGAGGTTTTAAGGTAAGAATTATAAATAGTTAGCTTGGATATTTATGATTGTTGGATACCATGTTTTTAAGCAAATAAACAACTGAAAAATACTTCTCTCGCTGACTGTATCCGGGATTTGGGTCTCGGGTGTTTACGTAGTAGTTAAAACGATGGTATTCTCCGCCACACTAACTCGTGAGTTCGACTACTCAGCAACAGATGGCGCTAAAATTTGATTGTATAAAAAACTATCAAAAATACATTTTCTATAACATGAATCCTAGCTAGATCAATTTATCGCCCCCGAATACCTCTAAATATATAACTTAATACCAGATTTTCTAAAAATTAATCCTAGCTATAGATAGATTTAACGCCCCCGAAACCTCCTGTATACTAAATTTCATGAAAATCTAATATATCCAGAATTTGAGTCTCGAGCGTTTACGTATTAGTTCAATAGATGGCGTTCTCCACCACACTAACTCGTGAGTTCGACTACTCAGCAACAGATGGCGCTAAAATTTGATTGCTAATAAAACTATCAAACCGACATTTTCCAAATGAATCCTAGCTAGATCAATTTATCGCCCCCGAATAAATAACTAAATCATTAATACTTCTCTCGCTGACTGTACAAGTGTACAATTAAACTAGTTCTAACTGCCTTGATCCGTTTTTAAGTACCATTTAAAGCCGTCCAAATTAGCTCAACAGGAGTTACCTCATCGCACCTTGTTGAATTAAACAACGTATTATGAACTAGCTGGCGAGTGATACAAAGTGGAGTTGGCAACACTATTTTGTTAGGCTTGGTTAAGAGATACGTGGATGGTTCTATCTGGGTATAAACACAGTTTTTGATATTTATTTTATTGATTTTATATTGTTTACTATACTTAAAAAAATCTTTGGGACACGTTTGGAACTTTTGGGACACGTTTGTATCGCTCCCGAATAAATAACTAAATCAATAATACTTATCTCACTGACCGTACAATTAAACTGGTTCTAACTGCTTTGATCCGCTTTTAACTACCATTAAAGCCGTCCAAATTAGCTCAACAGTAGTTACCTCATCGCACCTTGTTGAATTAAACAACGTATTATGAACTAACTGGCGAGTGATACAAAGTGGAGTTGGCAACACTATTTTGTTAGGCTTGGTGAAAAGATACGTGGATGGTAATGTAAAAAAGTTTCTTCAGGGTAGGCAACGCAACGACAGCACCCTTGGTGTTGTTGGTGTCTATGGGCGTTGGAGACCACATACCATCAGGTGGGCCGTAAGCCCGTTGGTCTATCATTTGCGTATTTTTTTTTAATAATTTTTTAGTGTTTAATAGACTTATGGAAATCTATAGGAAACTTTTGGAAACTTATAAGACATAAAAATAAAGTTTTTAACTAGAAATTTTTTTGAAAGTAACAAAATCAGGGGAGGGGATACAGTTTAGTGTTGCAGCTACATTATATGTATCATCCCCATACAAATTTGAATTACACCACTGGATAGCTAAAGAATCAAGGAATGTATTACGGTAGGTAAGGACAGTAACAATTCACGGGCAGAGAAGGGGAAGCCCCGAAGTTACGAGATGTATCACATACAGACAACACTGGTGGTCTAGTGGTATTGGCCCCGCCTTCCGATCCTAAGGTCGTGGGTTCAAATCCAGTGGTGTACCAATGAGTTTTCTACTCAAAAATTATGCCGGTGCTCTCAAACGGTGAAGAAAAACATCGTGAGGAAACCGGCATATCGTAGAGCCTAAAATTTCAAAAATATGTGTCAAATGCAGGAAAGGAGCCTCTTTGAGGCGCACTTAAATCCTTTCACCACACTTGGTTCGAAAGAATCAGTGACACGATAAGAAGAAGAAGTACAACAAACGGTATTTTTAAAACTTTTTCTTTATTTTTTCTTTTCGTATCTCTAGTTCTTTCGTAACCAATGTGGTGAAAGATTTCGCCACCCTTCGGTATCACTAGACCACCAGTACTTCTAAAATACTTTTCTATGGTGTTTGATTATACCATTGCTTATATAATAATTTAACAAACTATAGATCAGTGTAACTTTTTTTAATAAATTTTCCTTTTTCGTATCCAAGAGTTTGTAATCCAAGTAGCACGTCGAATAAGTTATAACTGAAAATGAACAAAACTCGGATAGGTCTGCAAAAGCAGGGCTTAGTTTATTTAGTACCCTCGCCTGTTTCACTGACCGTTGTAATAATAAGCGTTATTTGGGTTATTTGAGTTAGAAATGTGTTTCATGTTTATTTATATCAACTTGCAAATGCTACGAACACTTAATAATACACACTTAGAATCAATAAGTAAATATCTATATTATATTTATAAAAGAAAGTCGTGTTAGTTACACTATTTATAACTTAAGAACGGCTGAACCGATTTGGCAGAAAATTTGTGGGGAGGTAGCTTAGAACCGGGAGAAGGACATAGGATACTTTTTATCCCGAAAAAACAACGGGAACGAGGCGTTACGGGAACGGGCGAGCGAAGCCGCGGGCGGCCGCTAGTTTTTTTATAAAAAACAATGCTCAACAAACGTATTATTTTGTCAAAAATACAGTTTGCAAGTTCCCAATGATGCACTTGTCGTATCTAGTAGATATTCAATTTGATATTTAAATGCTTTTAGAAATCTGTATTAAAATAATAATGATTATTGAAGTAAGAAAGAAGGATAGTCTATAATGTTTAAAATAAAAAGATAGTTTAGTATATTTAATTTAAGAACAATGTAGTTGCTTTAAAACGATTTGATAAATAATGTTATATTTTATTATTATTTGTTCGAAATTATTAACAATTTATTATATCAATAAATTGTTAATGGTAGTCAGAAGCTACGCAGAACGGATGGCGATATTGCGACAGAGGGCGCTGTCTATCAACTGCCATGTGGGTTGCCTGACTGAGGCGAGGCGGGGCGGTGGATTATTCTGGGCTTGAGACTCGAAGGAGAAGGTTATCGTTTCGTTCTGTGTACTGTCGATGTCATTCGGCTCTGAGTACACCTCTTAATTGTTAAGATAAGTACCTAGTTTGTATATTTTTACTGTAAGGTAGTTTTGTGTTGAATAACGTGACTAAAGCTATAATTTAGTTTAATAAAGTGTAAATTGTAAAGACATCGATGTAATTAAATCATTTACTTACTATTATATATTTTCTTTTTATAATAAAGTTACCCTGATCTAATATCAGAGCGTGGGATAGAACTTTTGCCCACAGAAAACTAACATTTATTCTTATTCCAGAATGTGAAGTGCCATATCGTAAACCGGAGACATTATCGACTGACAAATGAAGTGACAATTCCTACGTTTATCTGGAATAAAACGGAGTGGACTTCAAGTGATGTAAAAGTAAGGTAAGGCCTTGTTAGGCTCTGTATTGATTTGGCCAAATAGTGTCTAACGGTATCCTATCCGAAAAAGTTTTATTTTTGCCAAGAAATACTTTTATTTTCTTTTGTGAGAGTACCCGCATTTTTATTGCTCATGCCATATTTTTTTCAATACAATTTTATAAGTAGTACTGAAGCAGAATGGCCAAGCGATTTGTTCTTTACTAAACTACAGACAAACGTTAAATTATTGGGGAATTCTTCTAAATGGGTTGTTTAATTTTACGGTTGGGCTGGAGTAAAGTTTGGACATCGCGATAGTTGCGATTACGTGATGGAACTGAACACGACAGACAAACGTTAAAATATTGGGGGATTCTTTTAAATGTACGGTTGGACTGGTGTGACGTTTTGACATTGTAGTAGTTGCGATTATGCGATGGAACTGAGCACGACAGTTGACAGCCAAAGCTTGATGATAAAATTTGTATAAATGTTGGTAGACCTAGTTGGCCTGATCCTTTGTTTAGACATCGCGATGCCAACTCGCAATGGAACTTAGCATGACAGCCTAACCTATGGTACTTTACTATTTTTTTCCTTACATAGGTATGTTGAGTAGATTGGCTAAGGATTGTTTAATAGTTTTTATGTTAACATTATTCTTGTGCTTTCAGATTTCATGTCAGGTTGTTTAGTACTTTATTGGCCTATGTGATACCAGGATCTTGTACACACTAGCACCCTGACTCCTAGGTGAGCCAGTGGGTTTGGAAAATACTTGGAGATACTTCGGGGACGAAGTATTTTGCAGAATGGCCGTGTCGTATCTAGTAGATATTCAATTTGATATTTAAATGCTTTTAGAAATCTGTATTAAAATAATAATGATTATTGAAGTAAGAAAGAAGGATAGTCTATAATGTTTAAAATAAAAAGATAGTTTAGTATATTTAATTTAAGAACAATGTAGTTGCTTTAAAACGATTTGATAAATAATGTTATATTTTATTATTATTTGTTCGAAATTATTAACAATTTATTATATCAATAAATTGTTAATGGTAGTCAGAAGCTACGCAGAACGGATGGCGATATTGCGATAGAGGGCGCTGTCTATCAACTGCCATGTGGGTTGCCTGACTGAGGCGAGGCGGGGCGGTGGATTATTCTGGGCTTGAGACTCGAAGGAGAAGGTTATCGTTTCGTTCTGTGTACTGTCGATGTCATTCGGCTCTGAGTACACCTCTTAATTGTTAAGATAAGTACCTAGTTGGTATATTTTTACTGTAAGGTAGTTTTGTGTTGAATAACGTGACTAAAGCTATAATTTAGTTTAATAAAGTGTAAATTGTAAAGACATCGATGTAATTAAATCATTTACTTACTATTATATATTTTCTTTTTATAATAAAGTTACCCTGATCTAATACACTCATGAAGTTTACACTGAGGTTTAATTATAATGTAATGTCTCTATAGAATTAATTAATTATTAATTAAAATAAATAAGCTCGAAGAACCAACGACTCAAAACTTCAACTCAAAGATGCATTTATTTAGTAGTATCACAAGAATCACTTTGAAACGTCTTAAAAGCTTAGTGAGTATATATAGGTGCTAGTTCCAAGCCTAGAAGAACAGGCAACAAACTACGGCTTGGTTCCTACCGTTTTTTATATTATGTATTTTGATGAAGAAGGTGACGAAGCGTAGGGCCTCCACCCACCAGATCAGGGTCATATAACTTTGTTTGAAGCTGTGAAGACTAGAAAATATGGAATCGAAGTGAGTGAGGGAGAAGGTATTGAATATGCAAGAGGAAACGAGACAGAACAAGAAAAAGTTACCATTATACAAAAGCCTTGTGATGAATATCAACAATCGATGAAAACGATTATTAATATCGATACTAACTTTATTTTCTATAGTTAAATTTACATGTAAATGATATGTTTACACTTATTCTAATCAATAAATTACTAAATGAAAAGTTTATTTATTAGTTTATGAAAAATCTACACATTAATAAGCTGAATATTTAAAATAATAGATTATTTTCAACAAAGTGAGATGTCAAGAATCGAGATCAATATTTTGATAGATTTGTTGGATGGCAACCCTAATTTTAACAAAATGTCAACTTCATCTGAAATCAAACAAAGTTTTTGTTTTGTTGTTCGAGTTTTTCAGTTTTTCTAGAGTTTGTGATGAAAGCTTCTACAAATATAATTATGTTTACTATCTTCTCCCCGTCGTCGTATCTGTTTGCTTGAAGCAACAACACTGTGGTTGAGACTAGTTAGTAAAAAAGTGAGAAACAATATAGTGACCTTGTGTGAGAACAGTTCTGAAGAGAAAACAAATAAAATATCTGTTCTTGTCCAAATATATTTATTATGGTTGATTTGAGATCTTGCCTACAATGTTCAATCCTGATAGTTATTACTATTTCATAAATAAAAACAAAAAGTGAATTTACGATTATATTGTTGCGGTTATTGACAAATACTTCACGTTGAATTTGGCTGTGTTAATAATATTATAGTAATTGTACTTCTGTTTGTTATGCAACAATTTATGTATTTACATTTTAGACCAATAAACGAAGCATCATCATGATTTCGTTTTATTTTATACCTACCTATAATATTGCAATAAAAGTAGGGCGTAGGTAGGTCCTAATGTCAAACTACCCGCCAACTCGCCAGCACTCGCAGTTACTGTGGGATCCCTAATAGATGGCGTTAGCGTCTATGCGATATTTCGTCTACACTTTTTATGTATGGAGTTGTGGTTCTTCTCTCGTAGAGAGTATTATATTCCTTGCACCAGATGGACCGATGACATTGTTAAGATCGCGGGAAGTCGATGGATTGAAAGGCTCAGAATCGTTCTTCCTGGAAATGCGTAGAGGAGGCCTATGTCCAGCAGTAGACTTCTTCAAGCTGATTATGATGATGATGGGGATGATGATGACTTTGATGAATGTAAGTAATATCTCTATCTATCTCTCTATATCTCTCTCTATATATATCTTGTAGTACAACCTCTAATAAGAGGTGACAATGGGCAGGTCATATAGCTCGAAGAACCAAAAATCACTTTCCTTCAAGGCCAGTGAATATCACTGACTGTATTGAGCTAAAATAAATGATACCGTATTGGGGTAGATTCGCTTGCGCATTTATCGCTACGATGATTCATTGCCAGCTACCATTGGGAAATAATAAAGGCTACCCACACGTCCGTACCAACAGGGTGACCATAAATGCCAATAAGTTTGTTTTTCAATGCTTTTTGGCTCATTTGTCGGCTAAGGCCCCTCCTCCAACCACTCTGTTTTTTTCCAACTCAGGTAGGTAGAAAACTTATTTATTTATGGAAATTACTATTATTATTATTATTTATTTGGATGATAGAATACTTTTTAAACATAGTAAAAAAAACAACGTGCAAAACGCAAATCAATGTTGGATCTCGAAAATTCCTTTGACAAGTGGGTCACAATGGGCGTCACAGCTCGAAAAGTAAGCAAGAGGTAGGGGGGTTACTGTAGGCATCGGCCTTGAACGAAAAAACTACTTTTTTCCTTTGGCATAGAACGTTTTAAGAATGTCCGAATATTTGCTAACCCTTGGTCACCCTACGAAAACGATACCGTGAAATGAAAACCACTGTGTCACGATGAGAGGACCAATCTCTTCATTTATTCGATTGCACTTTTGTTTATATTCTTCCGAAACTCAGAGATAGAGCGAGATAGAAATAGTAGCTTATTTTAAGCTGATAGAGCATGGTGGACGTTGGTAAATTTAAATTTCATCATCATCATCATCAACCACTGCTGGACGTAGGTCTCTCCCATGACGCGCCACTGAGCCCGGTCTTCTGTTCTCTTCCAGTAAAATCTCAATACATTTCGCAGATCGTCGCCCCACCTTGCCGGAGGGCGTCCTACACTACGCTTACCTAAACGCGGTCTCCACTTTAGCATTCGTTTGCTCCAACGATTGTCTGTTCTACGGCAAACATGACCGGCCACTGCCACTTCAGCTTACTAATCCTTTGAGCTATTTTGAATAGAGATAGTGCAATTCACGAAAGACGCGGCCCTCGCGGGGTGCGGGGAGTTTGCTCCGAGCGGCAGTCGCGAACCGTAGTCTATTCATTGTAGTGTGCGTGTGCACTCATGGGTAATTAGTGTGTACCGATAACACTTAAACATTGACGGTAAGCTTGCACACATATACCTACTATAAACGGTTAGGAGGAATAGTGGGGCGCGCCTTCGTGGATTGCAACTATTGCACCTTGGTTCTCTGTCGGATAACCTCGTTCCGTTAGATTTAAGTTTATTAACTCTCTACTACCATCACCATGACTATTTCGGCCGTGAAGCGGCGTTCCTGTATTTCAGTTTCAAGGCACGTGAGACTACTGTTACGAATCCGATTCGTGGTTGCCATTCTTTCAAGAACTTTTATTCCGCATTGAAACCCCAAAGTTACATTTCACAAATTATAAATATACAAACTATCAATACATTTTGTACAACTTTCCGCTCACTTTCACGCGCAGCATAAATTCAGATCAAAAATGTACCGAAATAAAATATTTCAGTCGCATATCAATTTCATAATTGAAGCAATAAATTCACTTTGAATTGTTATCAACCCAATAAAATGAAATCTAGGCGTGTGGTAGCACTCGTACAATACGAATTTTAAAAGTAAAAAATGTAGTCGAATTTTAAACTATTTCAACCAATTTTAACGGATTCGGCAGTTTTATTTTTACTCGCTGTTTATAATAAGCTTGTAATTCAATTGAATTGTGAATGTAACCCAAAGCGATGAACATTTTAAGGTTAAGTGTTTAAAATATATGATTTAATAGGAATAATAAATACTAATAAATTTTTTTTAGTCTTTGGGGGGGGACCTTTACCCAGCAGAGGGACAAAACAGGTTAAATAAAAAAAAAAACATAAAGTTAACATTTGGATTAAAATAAATTAAAAATCGGTGTTTGCGTGGGTAAAAAAAATAAATAAATAAATATTCTGGACAATTCACACAACACTACCCAGCCCCAAACTAAGCAGAGCTTGTAATATGGGAACCAGATAGCTGAATTATAATACTTGAATACATTTTTTTTTTGTAAATATCATACTTATAATACAATATAACACCCAGACAGAGAACAAACATTTATGTTCACCACACAAATATTTGTTCTCGGTGGGGATCGAACCCACGACCTACGGCGCAGAAGGCAGAGCTACTGCCAACTGAGCTAGAGGCCAGTCAAAAAGTACCTACTTGTTCTTTAAAAATAACTGGAAGGTTTATAGGTACTTCCAGATGATTGATCCCATAGATAATTAATCTAAATCGGTTTAGCAGTTTGGCCATGAATTCGGTTCCTCAAGTTATGCAAACGTCACATGTCATTTTAGTATTGTTTAAATTAGGCAATTTTACGAAATTGGTATGATTCGTACGTAAATTATGATTTTGTGTGAATTACTGATTAATACAAAAATATGTTCGTAATTACGAATATCAATGTTCTGCAAACAAGTGTTTCGGTATTGTTGCAATTACAAAGCCTTATTCACACAAGTACAGTCACTAAATTATTTTCAGTTAGTGTAGTGTTAAAGTTATTGCGTAAATAGAGCTACTTTTAATGACCACAAGTACAAAGAGTTGATCTAAGTAGAGACTGTAAGAAAAGTGCCTATGGATATATTCTTAGTAGTATTTATTTCTATAAAAGTAAGTCAAAGCTAAATTGCTCATCAGCCTACTTGGCTAGATTGTTTTTTTTTTTTTTATGTAACTTGCTGATGGAACAAGCATATGGCCCACCTGGTGTTAAGTGGTAACCGTCACCTATAACAAAGCCATGGCTTTGTTATAGGCATGCCTCGTAGGTCACGCACGTCAGGAGGAGGAGGTTGTAATGTTATTATTATGTTATTACTAATTTAGTGAAAAAAAACTTTCAAATTACCATCGTTTTCCGCCGGCTCAAGTCCACATCCTAAATTACCCACTGTTAACTTGGCCTGTCAGCTCAGTTGGTAGTAGCTCTGCCTTCTGCGTCGTAGATCGTGGGTTTGACCATAATCTAGAAAAATATTTGTGTGGTGAACACAGATGTTTGTTTTCTGTGTGGGTCTTATATTCTTCTTCTTAACGAGTCGAGACTCTCTCAAACACTCTTCGACCAATATGAAGCCACTTCAAAACCTCAATTCGTTGCTATGTATAAGTCTTCCATGGCGCAGTTGGTCGTGCACAGCGGACAAGAAATCAGTGATGGCATGACCTGTATGGGGGCCCCCAATTGCAATTGGGTTTTATATTGTATTCTAAATTTGTTTCTAAGGTTGTTTGTTTGGAAAATATCATCAACTTCATCATGATCATTATCAGCCTGAAGAAGTTCACTGCTGGACATAGACCTCCCTACACATTTCCAGGAAGTAAAGTTTTACGAAATTGGTATGATTCGTACGTAAATTATGATTTTGTGTGAATTACTGATTAATACAAAAATATGTTCGTAATTACGAATATCAATGTTCTGCAAACAAGTGTTTCGGTATTGTTGCAATTACAAAGCCTTATTCACACAAGTACAGTCACTAAATTATTTTCAGTTAGTGTAGTGTTAAAGTTATTGCGTAAATAGAGCTACTTTTAATGACCACAAGTACAAAGAGTTGATCTAAGTAGAGACTGTAAGAAAAGTGCCTATGGATATATTCTTAGTAGTATTTATTTCTATAAAAGTAAGTCAAAGCTAAATTGCTCATCAGCCTACTTGGCTAGATTGTTTTTTTTTTTTTTATGTAACTTGCTGATGGAACAAGCATATGGCCCACCTGGTGTTAAGTGGTAACCGTCACCTATAACAAAGCCATGGCTTTGTTATAGGCATGCCTCGTAGGTCACGCACGTCAGGAGGAGGAGGTTGTAATGTTATTATTATGTTATTACTAATTTAGTGAAAAAAAACTTTCAAATTACCATCGTTTTCCGCCGGCTCAAGTCCACATCCTAAATTACCCACTGTTAACTTGGCCTGTCAGCTCAGTTGGTAGTAGCTCTGCCTTCTGCGTCGTAGATCGTGGGTTTGACCATAATCTAGAAAAATATTTGTGTGGTGAACACAGATGTTTGTTTTCTGTGTGGGTCTTATATTCTTCTTCTTAACGAGTCGAGACTCTCTCAAACACTCTTCGACCAATATGAAGCCACTTCAAAACCTCAATTCGTTGCTATGTATAAGTCTTCCATGGCGCAGTTGGTCGTGCACAGCGGACAAGAAATCAGTGATGGCATGACCTGTATGGGGGCCCCCAATTGCAATTGGGTTTTATATTGTATTCTAAATTTGTTTCTAAGGTTGTTTGTTTGGAAAATATCATCAACTTCATCATGATCATTATCAGCCTGAAGAAGTTCACTGCTGGACATAGACCTCCCTACACATTTCCAGGAAGTACGATTCTGAGCCCTTTCTATCCATTGACTTCCCGCGATCTTAGCAATATCGTCGGTCCATCTTGGTGGATGGGCGCCCTACGTTTCGTCTTCCAGTTCGTGGTGGCCATGCGAGAACCTTAAAAAAAGTTTATTGTATTATATCAGCTATCTGGTTCCCATAGTACAAGCTCTGCTTAATTTGAGACTAAATAGTGCTGTGTTTGTCCACAATATTTATTTATTACTAAATACGTGTGAACGGAGCTTGACAGAACAACGTATGTAAATTACAGTCTAT
Organism: Thera obeliscata; assembly: GCA_947578465.1. Lineage (NCBI taxonomy): Eukaryota > Metazoa > Arthropoda > Insecta > Lepidoptera > Geometridae > Thera > Thera obeliscata. Next base: position 5,650,493 of record OX387923.1, on the reverse strand, counting down.
AGGGATTACAGTACAGTATGTTCGCGAACAAATCCGCCATTTATCCGTAAAATCTGAATGTTTATATTAAATTGTGATCATGGAGAAACTACATCGATAAATACTGGTATCCAATGGACCGACGATATTGACTGGCCTCTAGCTCAGTTGGTAGTAGCTCTGCCTTCTGCGCCGTAGGTCGTGGGTTCGATCCCCACCGAGAACAAATATTTGTGTGGTTAAACATAAATGTTTATTCTCTGTCTGGGTGTTATATTGTATTCTAAGTATGTATTTACAAAAAAAAATGTATTCAAGTATTATATCAGCTATCCGGTTCCCATATTACAAGCTCTGCTTAGTTTGGGGCTGGGTAGTGTTGTGTGAATTGTCCACAATATTTATTTATTATTATTATTATTCTTGGGTTGGCGTGAAGTTGGAGCATCGTAGGGCACGCTGAGCTTTGTTATAGGCGATGGCTACCACTTAACATTGGGTGGGTAATATGCCTTTTCCATGTGCTAGTTGTATAAAAAGAAAGAAATGAATGGAGAGGGCTCAGAATAATTCTTCCTGGATATGTGTAGGAGGCCTATGTCCAGCAGTGGAATTCTTCAGACTGATGATGATGAAATGTTTGTAGGCATTGCACATAGCGCCACCTAGTGTACTTATAAAGCTTCGATACATCATCATCAGCATTATTAGCTAGAAGCCCACTGCTGGAAGTACGTGATCTGAGGCTAATAAACCTCAAGTGGGTGTTATGTTCTTATTTTTTAATACAACTAGCTAATGGAAAAAGCGTAATAGCAAATATATAAGCCCACCTGATGTTAAGTGGTAACTATCACCTATAACAAAGCATTGTCTTGTAGGTCACGCACGTTAGGAACGTGCCCTAAAATGCACTTCCCTGCGTCCATCAACTTGAGGTTCTAAGTACGTATTTACAAAAAAAAATATTGTAAGTATCATATCAGCCATCTGGTTCCCATAAATAAATAAATATATAATAAATAATGCAGACAATCCACAAAACACTATCTAGCACCAAACTAAGCAGAGCTTGTACTATGGGAACCAAGTAGCTGATATAATACTTATGTACTTTTTTTTATGTAAATACATACATAGAATACAATACAACAACCAGACAGAGAACAAACATCTCTGTTCACCACACAAATATTTGTTCTCGGTGGGGATCGAACCCACGCCCTCCAGCGCAGAAGGCAGAGCTACTACCAACTGAGCTGTGAAGGCAGTCAAAATAATACAAGCTCTGCTTATTTTAGGGCTAAATAGTGTTGTGTGGATTATCCATAATATTTATTTACATAAAAGCTGAAACTATTCGTACATTTCAATCATCTTCAAATAAACATGTCTAAATATTAATCTCGTAACGCCTGAAAGCCTAGATCCACACGCAAAAGCACATCTTCATAAATCATAGTAATTAATCCAATTTGTCGACAACTAATTTTGCGTTTTGATAGCGTAAACGAAAAGCGCTGATTTGGTAGGACTATTTAAAAAAAAACAACTTATGAACTAATTACAAGTTTGTTTTGTTAAAGTGATTATTCTAGTTTATTCTACATTAATATAGATTGAATTTTCCTCATCGCTTGATGCGATTTCAACAAAACTCGCCAATAATGGATTATAGAGGAGGCAGCTGGTGGCTAAAACTTTTTTGGCGCTTTTTCGAGTGGCTTGGCAAGGTCGAGTTTACTCAAAAGAAAGTTGCCAAAATTATGACCATACTACGGTTTTTTGACATTTGCTCCATTCGGAAATTAGTTTATCATGCGCACTTGATGTGCGGGCAGGTTTTTCCGCAAGTAGGTCGCTGGTGGGCCCTTTTTGCGTGACCCTTGACACATTTTGCTCGAACTTTTTTAGGTTCTACAACACGCCGGTTTCCTCACGATGTTTTCCTTCACCGTTTTGAGAGTACTGGCATAGTGCACATACATTTTTAGACAGAAAAACTCATTGGTACACGAGTGGATGACCCACCCTCGGATCGGAAGGCGGGGCCACTACCACTAGACCACCAGTGCTCTCCATTTGCTCCCTTGAAAAGTATTAAAAATCTATGATTGAGGCTCGACTCAGTTTCTGCATACGGTCAAACATTTTTAAGCAAAAAGTTTTTTAGACAAAATTTACGAGTACCATGCGACACGTCTTCTCTCGGACGTTTGCGTTTTGTAGCGTACGCTAACGAACGTGATTTGTCTAACATACTCCAAAATCTATTACTCTGTAATTCCTCTGCGTAAATAGCCTTACCTCCATTCCTGATTCAAATGGATTTAGGCTAATGAACACGTCATTACCAACATGGCCGACTTTGCCAGACATATGTATTTGTATTTAGTAGTATATAAATTCAATTTATTCTTATTTTGTTGCCTTAATTGACCAAGCGAGTGAACGTCTAAAGGCCCGTATTCAGAAACTTGAGTCTGAGTATTTCTGTCATTTTTCAATGGAGAACTGACAAAAAATCTTTGCTTGAGAGTGCTTGAAGCTCGACTCAGACTCAAGCACTGTTTTTAAATACGGGTCTAAGTGTTAAGACCGACCAAAAATGCTTTTGTCAGGCTGTCTGTTTTCGCCTATAGGTTGCATTTTTCAACGGCCGAAACTTGGTACACACGTTGCATGATTTTATGGTTTTTCGGGGGAGTTTTGATTGGAAGCTTCAAAACAAACAAAGAGGGAGCTACTGGATATCTTGGCTGTATGAAGTCCAATTCGATAATTCCCCGTAAGTATAGGCATAAGTAATCACCGTTGCCCCTGACGCTATAAATCATCTACAATAGATGCAAAAATCTGTTTATTTTATAACTCAAGAACAAACAAACTGAACGGATTTGGCTAAAAATTGGTGGAAAGGTAGCCTAAAACAAAGAGACAGACATAAAAACGGGAGCGGGGCGAGCAAAATGCGCGGGCAGCCACTAGTTATTCTATAAAATTAACTTGTTTACATGACAGGAATAACACACGAGATTTTTGTCTTGCTTAGTAACCCAGTTACGAAATAAGAACTGTATGACAGAACTTTTTCTTTGTTCATATATATGTTTCACCTTGTTATGAACCAAGAACAGAATGACAGAACTTTAATAAAAAAAATCCTTCAACGTAGCTGGTTTCAATGGCTCAACTCGGCTACGTACAAGCACAAATGCCTTGCGCACAATAAGCGATCTGCATTGGCGATCAGTGAAATCCTGTCAAATATAACAGCGATATTTGACAGCGTTTCCCTGATCGGCATCGCCATAGTCTAGGTGTGCGCAGGCTTTAAAGGGAATATTTTATAAAGCCGTTAATAAAAGTTCAGTAGTCTCTGATTTCAGAAGGAAATAAGACGTCAGCAATCACAAGATCGCTTTCAAAAATCCAACGAGTCCAATTCACACTATCCAAGACAAAGACTCCCCAAGAATGAAAAGCTGCAACGAACAACGCCCCATTTTACAGCTACATTTGTAAGCTCACAAAAGCAGACCCAGTTACATTTCAAGATCGTAAAAAAATGTATAAAAAACCGGCCTAGAGCGAGTCGGACTCGCCCATGAAGGGTTCCGTAGCGGCAAGTAACATAATATAAAAGTACGTGTAGTTCGTCGAAATGTGAATTGCGGTTTACGATTTATGAATTACTAGTGCCCGCGGCTTCGCTCGCCCGTTCCCGTAACACCCCGTTCCCGTTACTTTTTCAGGATAAAAAGTATCCTATGTCCTTCTCCTGGTTCTAAGCTACCTCCCAACCAATTTTCAGCCAAATCGGTTCAGCCGTTCTTGAGTTATAAGTGGTGTAACTAACACGACTTTCTTTTATATATATAGACTAGCGGGCGCCCACGGCTTCGCCTGCCCCGTTGCCGTTACGCCCCGTTGATTTTTATTTTAAACGTTTTTCCTCTTTTTCTCCGCTTAGGGAAATCAATTTCTAATTTCCTTTCTTAGTGCACCCCTATGCTATAAAATAAACATACCCTCCAAGTTTCATGCTTCTAGGACTTACGGTTTAGGCTGAGCGTTGATTGTCAGTCAGTCAGTCAGTAACGTAAGAGTTTTATATATTTAGATGATCTCGTTCAAACCAAATTTCGGTGGAAGTTTGCATAGTAATGTACATCATATATTTTTTCTATCATTTAAGAAGTTACAGGGGGGGGGGGGGGGACACACATTTCACCACTTTAGAAATGTCTATCTCACAAACTATTCAGTTTAGAAAAAAACGACATTAGAAACCTAAACAACATTTTTGAAGACCTATTCAATTATTATTATGTAGATACCTACTCCACACGCCCCATACGTGTGGGGTATCTTGATGAAAATTTATTGTTTTTTTTTCTATTTTTGTCTAAAAACCTTAATGCGGTACAGCTCTTACAGTTGAGAAAAGTGGCTGTGACATACGGACGAACAGACATGACAAATCCATATAAGGGTTCCGTTTTTGCCATCTATAGGCAACTACTTTTACCTTTGCACAATTAAAGAAAATATGGGTTTTAATGAATAAATAACTGTAAAAACTTATTAAGCATGGTTTTTTTTTTTCATCAATGGAAATATCATGATTTGCATCAAACTTTCACCTTTAGAGGCGATTTACTGCAGGAATAAGCACGATTTGAACCACACCAACTTAAAGGGCGACGTAATTTATGATATTCTGTCGAATGTCATTGCTAACTTTTTTTTTACAAAACGTGGAATTATCATGTTTTGTTCGATCACTCCTCTATGGATACGGAACCCTAAAAAGGCCAATTTTTTCCAACCGTCAAGTACAGAACCTCCTATTCAGCTGTCTGGGTGATGGCTATTCTAATCTGCTCTTATCAGCGCAATGGCCACCTCAATTATATTGCTTTTGTTAAGTAGGAAGCTTTTGTGGAATTTGGACAGGTTTTCTAAGTGCTGGGCTTATAATACTCTGGGTATTTGCGCTTTGCTGTAAATTAGGTTATCTGTGAGCTTGATTATCTTTGATATTTTTCTTTGGATAAGAAATCGTGCTAGTATCTAAGTTTTCCAAATTCTCGTTGAATTTTTTGGTACAAAAATACTCATTTATGTTTTTGTTTTCTAAATTCTAGGGAATTTATGAATATAAGTATGAGTATTCAAACAAACAATTTGAATATTGATTACATAATAAATTTAATTTTACATAGGTAGGTATGCATAAATACATTTAATATTTACATACATAATCATATACATACATAAAACCTTGCCTCTTTCCCATGAGGGTAGGCAGAGATAACGGATTTCCACTTTTACAATTTACACATAAATATATTTTTTTAAATACGGTTTTTTTTTATTTTACACCCAAAAGCTTAACATCAGGTGGGCCATAATAAAAAATCCTTGGCCATAATGCTTGTTCTATCAGATACTTAAATAAAATACAAAACATTTATGTTCATAACCAAAAATAAATTTCATCTTGGTCGGGATCAAACCCACGACCGCAGAAAATAAAGCCACTACCAACTGAGCTATGAAGCCAGTCAAGCGTAACATTTTAGTTATGCTTTTGTTGCAAATTTCCCCATAAGCTCATACAAACTTAGATATTCTGATCCAACTCGCAAATTACTCAAGATTACTCACATTGAATCACAGCGTGTATTTGCTCACGTACTCTGAAAATGGAATAATAATGTTTTCGTAGGGAATTAGAGGTAGTAAATCCTCGCCGCTTGGTAGAATTTCTGTTTGACTGTGGTTGTGTATAGCGTAAGGGATTTTCAAGCACACAACTGGCAAAAACTACTTAACAAGCTTAAAATCTGTTAGAAGAGTCAGCAGTAGATTACAGCGAGGGAGAAATATTGAATTCAGATAAAAACTAATTGTCATAATAGAATACAGAACGTCAGCATGGGTATTTTTTTTTTTTTTTTAACCTATATCGTCCTAACCTATTATGGGTATTTTTTTTTTTTTTAAACAGCTATCTCCTTCTTCTTCTTATCGTGTCACTGATTCTTTCAAACCAAGTTTGGGGAAGAGATTTTAAGTGCGCCTCAAAGAGGCTCCTTTCGTGCACTTGAAACATATTTTCGAACTTGCACACACCCACACCAACAAACAACACAGCTATTAACGAAACAGCTATTAAGACGTATAAGGAGGTCAAAGAGGTTGCGTTCAAAAGAAATACCAGAAATAAAAAATGCATACATTACGCCGACAAGAGCGTTGCTCTTAAATAAGAAGAAGAATAAGACGAGCATATGGCCCACCTGATTAAGTGGTAACCATTGCCTATAACAAGGTATTGCCTCGTAGGTCACGCACGTCTTTTGTGCCCTACGATGTACTGCCGTGCGTCCATCAACTTGAGGCATATAGTTGAGCCACACGTGCCAGTAATTTCAACAGCACCCACACCTTTCAAACCGAAACAGTAATGCTGCTTCACGGCAGAACTAGGCATGGTGGTAGTACTTCCCCGGACAAGCCCGTGAGTAACTCCGAGTGGCATGACAAAACTAATTTTCCTGGAGCATCAAAAGTAGATAAATTATAATCACTCAAGATTTCAAACGGGTTTCATAATTATGTAAACCAAACCAACAAAAAACCTGTAAAAATATGATCAAATACTCGTAGATAGAAAATACTTAATTCCAATAAAAACGACACAAAGATAAACTTATAAGTACGCTCTAATAGTTCAGTTAATCTTTTATCGTTAAAAAAAATATCGGTAGTGTACAAGAAAGGAAACCAAATAGATTATTTATGGATGAGGTAAATCATCCAGTTACCCACATATTCCTTCTGTAAATAAGAAGGGACGAGTTTATTAAATAAGAATTCCTTTTTAGTTATCTTACGAAGATAATTCAAACAGAAACCTATTTTTCTCTTCCCAGTGAAACTTGGCCTTCCGGTATGCCTACCACAAGCTCTGTCTGGCTCTGGTTTTGAGTATGTGTGCGTGCTTACTAGTGTATTATACTAAGTGTGTGACGTTTCGACGTAGAATGTATTTAGTCAACACTCACACAGATTCAAAACCAGAGCCAGACAGAGCTTGTGGTGTGGCCTACTATTCTAATTTTAGCACAATGCTACCTTGTAACTTTTGGCAATTACACAGAAGGAATATGAATTGTAATTGGTCATTCACTTTATGAAACATAAAACGAATTTCACTTCAATAAAAAGTGTAACTGTCTACCGGCGTCTTCTACGTAAACACTCGAAAAAAAAATTCCGGAGATTTTCATGAATATTAGTATACAGAAGGTTTCGGGGGCGATAAATCGATTTATATAGCTGGGACATTTTTTTAGAAAATCTATTTTATTGTTTTCAATAATCAAATTTATCTATTAATCAACACTTATTTTAGCTATTCCAGCAGATGGCGCTGTTAGTAAGATCGAAAAACATTCATATTTCACATTTTCATCAGTATGTAATTCGTATTTTAATGTAATTTCTAAACAGACAATTTTCAAAAAAAAGAGAGACCGAGCACAGCTCGGTCATACCAGCTCGTATAATCTTCTATATTTATAAAAGAAAGTCGTGTTAGTTACACTATTTATAACTCAAGAACGGCGGAACCGATTTGGCAGAAAATTAGTGGGGAGGTAGCTTAGAACCGGGAGAAGGACATAGGATACTTTTTATACTGAAAAAGCAACGGGAACGGGGTATTACGGGAACGGGCGAGCGAAACCGCGGGCGGCCACTAGTGTTAAATAGAAATGACTCGATTCTGTATCGTGGTTATGGCGTGATTGAGTCACAAACATCCGAAAAATATTGTATTCATTTTCACGAAATGTAAATAAAAAATAAATATTGTAGACAATCCTATCTAGCCCCAAACTAAGCAGAGCTTACTATGGAAACCAGATAGCTGATATAATACATAAATACTTTTTTTTGTAAACACATACATAGAATACAATACAACACCCAGACAGAGAACAAACGTCTATGTTCACCACTCAAATATTTGTTCTCGGTGGGGATCGAACCCACGACCTACGGCGCAGAAGGCAGAGCTACTACCAACTGAGCTGAGAGGCCAGATGACACATACAATAAGCAAAGCCACAAGCCAAAGCGAGTGTAATTATCCGAGTTCTTATAATGAGAAATCGAGATTTTTCCAACAATAGCGGAAACCTAATCATTGTGTCATTTGCGAACAATCCTTTATTCACGAAATCGCTCGGGACATACAGTCCGAAAAGTTATAACGCCTGGATCAAAGTCAAAGTCAAAATGAGTTTATTCTGATAAATTTAGGTCTTTGTCGTCGTCTGGTAGGTCGTGGGAGCGATCTCCACCGAGAACATACATTTGTGTGGTGAACACAGATGTTTGTTCTATGTCTGGGTGTTATATTGTATTCTAAGTAGGTATCTATTTGCAATAAAAGAAAAAAAAATGTTATAAGTATTATATCAGCTATATGGTTCCCATAACTAGTAAAAGCTCTGCTTGATTTGGGGTTGGATAGTGTTGTTTGTATTGTCCAGATTCTTGACTTAAATGAAATATTCTGTACTCCAGAATATTTATTTTATTCATAGTTACTAATAATCAGTGTGTCAGTAAAATCCTTTCATTGCTTTTGGCTGTGATTACGAGTGATCATTCTTCCCAGAACTTACACGCTGAATAAGACATCCAGGAAATATAGAACTGATATACTTTTTGAGGTAGATATAATATCGAGCTACTCATACTCATAATTTTATTACTTATTGCAATGACTATGTTACATTATGGTGAGGTCTCAGTTAAAAAAGACCTCACTGTTGGTGGCACAAAAAATTTGATATTTCTAGGTATATTAATATTGTAAAATAAGAAAGCAAATAGTTGTCTGAATAACACATTATTAACACACAAATATTTATCTTGATAAATAATGAGTCAACTGAGTTGTAATATTCACTACGACCGTTACGAAGATGACTGGGAGAACAAAACAGAAATACAACAGCCATCACTGTGCAATGGCGATGGCGCAAGGGAGTGCATCGTAGGGCACGTTGCTGACATGCGTGACCTACGAGGCAATGCTTTTTTATAGGCAATGGCTTACTGTGTATATTTTTCTGTAGTAGTAATAATATTCTACCAAAAACACATCGCAAAGTAAAAATCCCAATTTCAAAAACATTCATCATACGAATGACCCGCCGCAGGCATCAATCCAACTTTTTAAATTAAAACAAGCAAAGAAACCGGAATAAATGTGAAATGAAAGAAACACACTGAAACTTTGAAACGAAATCTGCAATTAGGATCGGACTTTATAGGGTTCTGTACTTCGTAGTGGTAAAAAGAAACCCTCGTGAATAATCTATAGACGAAGGTAACAAATATTGCACATCGGCTAATTTCGGCTTCTTAGAGCGTAGTGTGCGTCAGAAAGAGATAGCGCTCTACGAAAGTAGAAAAGCCAATGTGTAATATTTTTTGCCTATCTTTGTAAATCATATTTAGACTAAAAAAAACGTGGCACTCTGGAAACGCCGAAAGATGTGAAAACTAACGTTTGCTGAAGTTTGACAATCTTTGCCGAAGAGGTGTCGCGGTGACCTCAAAAAATGCTCAAGCCTTAGATTTTAATGTAGACTATAATATAAATCATCTTACCCAGCCCACCATATAATATATTATTACTTATAGTAGTTTTAACTTATAAAAATATATCAAGGTGTGCTAATGCTTTTTTTAATTGGAAAAGCCAGTGTTGCCAGCCATTCGCCAGTGTTTATAAAAACATTTTTTCCACAGAACCATGTAATTTGGATTTGCTGTTTTTGCCTTTTCTTCTAGGTTTCATCACGCTGAACTGGTACCTAGACTCTCTTAGCTTGATTCTTGCGCTTCAAATGAATAAATGATCTACGCTTCGGAACCCTCCTCAGAACAGCTCAACACAAACTTTGCTACTTGTTTTGTTTTATTCTGTGATGCACGGTTCTATCAAAGTTTTTGTTTCTTTTAACGAACATTTATTAGTCTGCTTTCAAAGTTCGCTTTTTCATCAATCAAGTGTTGATTCAGTGCTAATAGTGATTTCACTTTTGCATTCCACTTTTTATTTTAAGCACCACGGGTTTACTTTATTTTTTGCTAGGTAGTCTGTCTAGAATATAAATTTTGAATATCAGCCTTATTTTTTTTTTCATTTACTGTACACCACATTCGGTAGGTAGGTACTTAGACAGGTTTTGTATACGTATCATTTGTACAGACTGTGTTGCCCTCTACAATTAAAGTCTCAATAACTATGAAGCCATAGAGAAATGAGAGGCTTGAATTTGATAAAAACAAAAATTGTTTTTTTTTTTTTTTTTTTTTTCTTACCTATATCGTCCCACTGCTGGGCAAAGGTCTCCCCCAAATCCTTCCAACTCTCTCTATCCATTGCAATATCCCACCATCCTCGCTCGAAAGCGTCGAGGTCGTCCCTCCAACGCTTTCTTGGCCGACCCCGACCTCGCCTTCCCTCTGGTTGCCACGGTGTTATCTGGTTCGTCCATTTATCGGGATGCATTCTACTGACATGGCCCGCCCAGTCCCACTTGAGCTGAAAATTGAATTTTAAAAAATATTTTTCGAGGATATTGATTTTAAAGTAAAATGAGTACAGAGATGACAGCTGTTAAATAAAAGAGAATTCACTATGAAAATTTATTGTACCAACTCATAGCAAGCCTCGATGTTTTCTCATCGTGAGAAAACGGGCATGTCGTAGAACCTAAAAGTTATACTTCTTCTTATTTAAGAGCAACGCTCTTGTCGGCGTAATGTATGCATTTTTCTCCGTGTATTTATTTTGAGGGAAACCTCCTTGATCTCTTTATTGACATGATGACAGCGATCTTTGCTTTTATTTGGCTCATGTAGCTTATCCTTGGTCTTCCTCTTCCTCTCTTTTCTTCTACTTTTCCTGCGATGATAAAACAAAAAAAACAGTTCTACAACATGGTGTCAAATGCAAGAAAGAAGCCTTCCTAAGGGTACATACATTTAAAATCCTTTCACCACACTAAGTTTGAAAGAGCTAATGACATGACAAGAAGATAGCAAGCATGGCAAGATTAAGAGCAAAACCACATACAATAGCAAGTTCCTTACATCAATTACATAAATTCCTAGAAGGTCTTGTACCAAACTGCTTCATGCTGACCACATTACAATGAAGGCCGGTGCAGGAAGGACTGGGAAGGTACAACATTAGTCTAACAATTTACAATCCTCGTAGGAAGGTATGGGTTGGTTATGACGCCTGTTATTTCTCGTGACGGAAGCCTAGCTGCCTTGGTAGTGATGGGGTAAAAGACTACAGGTAATAATATCGATGAACGTAAAATATAAATAAAAAAAGCAGCCAAGTGAGAGTTGGACTCGCCCATGAAGGGTTCCGTAGCAACAAGTAACATAATATAAAGGTTCTTGTAGTTCGTCGAAAGGTAAATTGCGGTTCACGATTTATGACGTATAAAAAAAAACTACTGACCAGATCTCGTTCAAACCAAATATCGTTGAAAGTTTGCATAGTAATGTACGACATTATATTTTTTTAGTTTTATCATTCTCTTATTTTAGAAGTTAGAGGGGGGGGACCAACTTTTTACCACTTTGGAAGTGTCTCTCGCGCAAACTATTCAGTTTAGAAAAAAACGATATGAGAAACCTCAACATCATTTTTGAAGACCTATTCATAGATACCCCACACGTGTGGGTTTGATGTTTTTTTTTTGAGTTTGGTGTTTTATGTATGACCCCCAAAATTAATAGTTTTTTTTTCTATTTTTGTGTAAAAATCTTAATACGGTTCACAGAATTCATCTACTCGCCAAGTTTCATCAGTCTAGCTCTTACGGTTTCGGAGAAAAATGGCTGTGACATACGGACGGACAGACAGACAGACAGACATGACGAATCTATAAGGGTTCCGTTTTTGCCATTTGGCTACAGAACCCTAAAAAGAATAATATGACGAAATATTCGTCATCCTCTCATTATGGACTCGATGGAGTAACGACTTTGTAAAGACCGCGGACAGTCAGGTGGTCATCATCATTCAGAACCCTGAGAAGTACACTGCTAGACAAAGGCCTCGCCTATACATTTAGAAGAACGATTCCGAGCCCTGTCTATCCACCTTCCTGCCACCTTACCAATGTGTGTGTTATATATTGTATTTTAAGTATGTATGCTAGTACTCTTAAACGGTGAAGGAGAACATCGTGAGGAAACCAATAAGTCGTAGAACCTAAAAAGTTGGAAACATTCTTGTGTACGAAAAGAGCCTCTTTGAGGCGCCCTTTAAACCCTTTCACCACACTAGTTCAAAAGAAACAATGACACGATGAAAAGAAGTACCTAGTTTGTATTTACAAAAAAAATATATTTAGGTATTAAATCAACTATCTCTTTCCGATAGCTCTGCTTAATTTAGGCTTAGATAGTGTTGTTTTCATCGCCTTCAATATTTATTTATTACTAAAAAGAAAAAGTTAACAAGAAGTCACATGGCCGATAAAAAGATGGCGTCGATAAAAAGTAAAGTTGTGAAATCCACATCATCGATACGAGGCAAGCTCTTTCATCGAACCTTACCCCCACTACTAGAGCTACGGAAACTGTTCCCTAAGGTGACCCTTTAAGATTTACGAGGCACCATAACGCCACAACAAGGCACGATACATTTGATATTGCATTTTGGCCTTGTAGCACGTGCGACGATATTGCACAGTTGTCTAGCACCTGTAACATTGTTGCTAAATATGTGTTTTTGGTTGGTTTTGTTTATAGAGGCGCGGGCCCACCGCAGTGCACGCTGTGTACGGGCACGCGGCATTTTATCTGCGTGTTTTAATTTTTTGACGTGACAACGTCTTTTAATTCGATGGAGCCGGCTGCACGCCCAAATAACATGACTCATGCGGCGTTACCTTGCTCTGAGGCGTTCCATTTAAGGCTTGAAGTGCAAGCGAGAGCGCGGAACGAGCGACAAAGAGGCACAATTGGCCTTCGCGTTTGACATCTGTCTCTCTCTTACTTGAGTGAGCGATGCGTCCACGTGGACAGCTGTATGACGATGTCACGTTCAACTATCGTCAGTAAACCGACTTTACAGGCAACAGACAACCGATTTTTTTGACAACGTGGGTCTACATTTCCACTGGAGTACAAGAAGACTATGTATAACGTGGCACGGCGCACGGAGAGGCAAGTGCCACAGCAATCCATGGACACGGGCTGTCTAGCAATGTCAGTGCCAATGCCATTCTATGAGTACCTCGATACGAGAAACATGAAACGCGAACATTTTCTTAGAAAGCGAAGCTCAATACACGTGCGCAACGGTGGGCCTGCGCCTTCACTGTGTTGTATTAGTCTTATTCAACTTGATCAGTGTTTTGTTGGAAAATGGTCACAATTTTTTAATTTTCTTATTTTTGCCGAGTGACAACCAATTAAAACACGTATTCTTTGTTCTGAATTTTTGAAGACTTTTTTTTTGAGTATGACCCTACTAATGCCCTTGATTGGTCAGAAGAGGGTTAAACCTTTATTAGCTAAATTTTTTTTTTATGTATTATATTGTGCAATTTGTGAATGAAAGATGGAAAGCAAGTGAAGGATTTTAATTTCTGGATTTTTTTCATACCATGACTATGAACAAAATAAACACAAAACAGTTATTATTCGAATGCTAAACTCCTCGTCGAAAACGTCTACCAATTAAATTTCAAAGAGTTATTTGCACAAGGAGTTTTTATGTCGAGTACTCTTTGCACAAAGAGTTTGCATCGAGTATTTTTTGCGGAAGGAGGTTGTATAGCATTGAAAATATTTGTGTGTTCTAAATTCAAAAACGAAAATTGTGATTCAAAGTTGATAAACTCATTGTTAGGGTTCCGTAGCCAAATGGCAAAAACGGAACCCTTATAGATTCGTCATGTCTGTCTGTCTGTCTGTCTGTCTGTCTGTCTGTCTGTCTGTCTGTCTGTCTGTCTGTCCGACCGTGTCACAGCCATTTTTCTCCGAAACCATAAGAGCTACACTGATGAAACTTGGCGAGTAGATGTATTCTGTAAACCGCATTAAGATTTTTACACAAAAATAGAAAAAAAACTATAAATTTTGGGGGTCCCCATACTTCAAACTGCAGCTTAAAAAAATTTTTTTCGTCGAACCCATACCCATAGGTCTTCAAAAATGATGTTGAGGTTTCTAAAATCGTTTTTTTCTAAACTGAATAGTTTGCGCGAGAGACACTTCCAAAGTTGAAAAAAGTTGGTCCCCCCCCCTCTAACTTCTAAAATAAGGGAATGATAAAACTAAAAAAAATATATGTTGTACATTACTATGCAAACTTTCAACGATATTTGGTTTGAACGAGATCTAGCCAGTAGTAAAATTATGTTACTTGATGCTACGGAACCCTTCATGGGCGAGTCCGACTCGCACTTGGCTGCTTTTTTTTTTCATCTAAATGGCTGCGCACATCTAGGTGAGGGTTTTGGCGATCAGCTAAAACGTTGTCAAATATAACAGCGATATTTGACAGCGTTTCAGCTGATCGTCATCGACATTGCCTAGATGTGCCCAGGTCTTTAGGCTTTTTATCGTGTTTTTAGTGAATATTATAAGTATATTAGAGGGGGAATGATATAACGATAATACCCCAGTCACTAGCAGTGTCCCGTAAATATAATATACCTCCTTCTATATTACCCTTGACGCAAATTATCTGACGTCCGGCGTTATTGGTTCTTGATAGGAAAATATAAACGCTCATTTCCTGACTCATCGTGTTACCTTTCGTTTTGATAACCGTTCGCATAGATTGTTATTCCAAGTTAATAACATACCACCCTACTTATAAACGCAATTTAAATTTAATCATTGCTTAAAGTTAGCCCTGTCACTGTTTGTCATTACCCAGTGGTAAGAGATGGCAATAGTTTAACCACTGTTTATCTTTTGACATATTTTTATAAGTAAGGCCATTTAAGTATAAAGTAACAGATTGTAACACCAAGAGAATAATTCATCTAACAGCGGTTTTACTTTAGCATTCCACTTTCTATCTTTTTTTAATTTAGGTCAGAAAGCTGTGTTTTTTGACTGCCGAGGGAGAATTGATTATTTATTTTTATAACCGCGACCACAATTATTGCAACCGAAACGTCGCCGTCGGAAAATTAAATAAAATAAGGTAATATTACGCGATAAATACACGCGTAGTAGTTTCAATATATTCACAAATAATGGCCACTCATAAAACAAATTACTTACTAAAAGAAGGAGGATGCTACCTATTGGTTAGATTTGTAACCTGTCAATCGTCTGACCTGTCAAAACGCGGATTGGGGCTAACACGTCCTCATTCAATAACTCAGCCCCTTTTAATCCGCGTGTCGGCACAACGAGCTGCTCGATCATCAGTCCATGGTACTACCCACAAGTTATTACTAAAGCTCTGCGCAAACAAGCCACCAGCCACAGCCACCAGTGGTGGCCACATAATTTATAAACCAAAAAATGGCTGGTACTCTGTGGAAATGCCTTGTGCTGGCGACGTTATAATGGAGGAATATATTTCTCCCATTGATCGTCCACTTCGCCAACGGCATGCCTGTAATTTTTAAGTGTTTTCTACTGTCTATTTGTTTCAGGTTCTCTAGGACTTTCATGGTCAGACATTTGTGGCCTGTAATTGTAAATGATTACCAATAAAATGATTAAATCTGTTTAAACCTCTATAATAAAAGTATTTTATTTTTATTTATACGTTTAAGAACTTCGTGTATGTGTTGTTTGTGTTTTTGTCAGTAAATTCGTTTTAGCTTTAAAACTTGCTCCAATGTAGACACAGTTTTTTTCTAGCAAGCTTAACAAAAAAAATAACTCAATTCATTTTCTTTCTAAAATTTTTAAAGTACCGGTTGTAGCCGCTCTCATGTGGCAACAGCTGGTGGCTCACCTGCCTCAGGTCACCTGCTAACTTTATGAACCATCCAAAACAACCATTTTGAAGACAAAACGCCATTTATAGAAAAATATTTTATTTGCTTTTCCACATTTCAGAGTAGTCCCAAGGCCCAAAGGATCACGCGAGGCTGATTATCCTCCCTTCAATCGATGTCCATCAAAGTCATAATTGCGCCGGAAACTACGTCTGGCTGAGGCATTATTCAATTGAACTGTGGCCGGATTATGTTGGATTAATGTAATTGTGTAGGTACCTATGTATGTTAGTATACCTAGCTATAGCAAGTAAGCCCATTATTGAATTTAGTTTTCAACTAAGAGGTCGTATTGATAAATAATTATCTACCTATTAATTAAAAATGTATGTGTTATATCTTTGATTGTTTTCTTTATTATATTTAACAAAATCTTCAATTGTTTTTTTTTTATAATGCAACTAGCAAACAGATCGTGTTTTTCAATTAAGACCAACAGATCAGATTTACCGTTAAAATACGTCAATAAAAAAGAAGATATGGCTTTATGTTTGTGTCTGTGAAAGTTGTACCGAACCTTAAGGAACCCACTATCCGAGGGTCGCTGCCACTAAGTTACCGTTGCTCCAAACTAAAAGCAAACCTAATTACTGCAATAGTTCAATCTAATATCAGAACTATCGACCGATTAGGGCCCGTTCCGGCGCCGGTTGACCGGACGTGGCCGGCACGTCCGGTGGCCGGATTGCTATCGAATTTCAAATTTCATGTTTCGAACTTCGATTTTCTAATTTCACGATAGTGTCACAGAATACAGAATATGTGAGTGTGCTACGTTCGATTTTCAAATTTAGTGATACCGGTTCGTTGATCGATTCCTGTGACGCAATTTTGAATGTTTTGGTTCTTTTTTGGAATGGTATTTGTTTGCTTTGATTTTGTCCGTGATAGAATATTATTCTAACGTTTATTTTGTTTGATTTTTTTTTAGTTATAAATCCTAAGTTAATTCCTACTCGAAGGACTAAAACACAAGGTAGGGATTTAAATTATTAGTTTAGGTTAGGTTAGGTTAAAAATACAAAAAAATACCCAGAAAGAGAACAAAAACATTTGTGTTCAAATACCTAGTAGTTCTAAATGTTGAGTGTTGAAATAAAAAGATCTTCCATTAAAACCTGGAATTTTCCGATTGTAATGTAAGAATTAAAAGAACAAGGAACTTGAAAATTGGACTTGAGTATTTGAAAAATAAAGTGAAAATTCTTTCGACTGCAATCTGATAGAGAATGGAAACCGAACAATTGGAATAAGAGACGAAATAATAGAACTTACGTACAAAAGTCTCACTATCATGAGATACACTATTTCTGTGATATATTTTGTGCAAGCGATATTAGAACTTATGCTCAAGACTTTCGAGCTCACTTTCTTTCAATCCCACACTAAAAAAAATGGCTGTCACGTATGCTGTATTCCGCATAGGGCAGCCTCAAAATTAGTTTTACCTTCATTTTGGAAGCGTTATTTTAAATCTTATTCCACCCTCATTTTGGCTGGTTTATTTTAGACCTTATGTTAAGCATCTAAAGTTCAGTTTATCTTAAAAGTTGGTTCAAAGTGCAGCTGACAAAACCCGGGTAGTCGTCTCGAATGAGTTTTCAACGAAGAATTTGCACTTTCAGCACTATTCGATAGAAATCGGAGCTATTTTAATTCTACTTGGATTTTTCTTGTGAAATTCCGGTACATTTGCGAATGGGATTAAAATGTGACGTTCGGTCAGCGACCTTTGAATCTGTGACCTCTCTTTCCCCTCTTTAATCCAGTGGATTCTATATTGGATTTATTCTCATCATTCTATTACCTATTGTTGTTCATATTATTTGAAATACTTGGATAATAGTGTCCTCACGAAACGTTTGAAATCAATACAGCTAAAATAGAGCACTGGTGGCCTAGTGGTAGCGTCCCACCTTCCGATCCTAAGATCGTGGGCTCGAATCCAGTCGTGTACCAATGAGTTTTTCTGCCCAAAAATGAATGTAAACTATGCCAGTGCTCTTAAACCGTGAAGGAAAACATTGTGAGGAAACCGGCAGAACCTTAACAGTTCGAAAATATGTGTCAAATGCACGAAAGAAGCCTCTTTGAGCACTTAAAATCCTTTCACCACACTTGGTTCAAAAGAATTAAGACACGATAAGAAGAAGTGCAATAACCTCTAACGTATATTTTTCTACAAAATCATATTTTTCTGGAATAATATTATTGTGAATGAGACTTATTGTGCCGTCATCACTTCCTTCTTGATTTATTATTTATTTACCTTGAATCTATTCTTCTCCCCTTTTCCCCCCTTTGCTCCCCTATTGTCCCCCTTGTCCCCTTTCCTGTTGATAAGTTGCAAAGTTACAAAGTGATAAATGGGCGATCTTTGTTGTTAGTTTGTGTTATAAATAATTGATAGTCTTTTCTAAAGGTTAGTAAGGTAGCATATTTTCTAGTCTAGATGATTTATACCCCTAAGGGGTAAGTTTTCATCCCCAGCTTTTAGATAAAATCAGCAATGTTTTTTATCTCGATTTTTATACATTATTCGCGTAGAATAAAGAAATATGATTTATTTTTATTTAGCACCATGAAGCACCAAAGGGTGCTTCATTTTTTTGTTTTAACAATGACCATACAAGAGTAGGAATTAAGCCGTAATTTTGCTGCCTGTTCTTATAGGCTTGTTACCCGTCAAAGTGACCTCTGCGGTTTTGATAGATGGTATGCCTAGCTAGCTTGGGATTCTGTTCTAGTTAGAGGCTACAGGAAGATTGGAGGGCGCCACAGGCTCTAAACTTTAAGTGGACAAGAGCCTGAATGTCCAGAAATGATAATATTATTATTAAAGAAGATGAAGCAGTTTGTGGTACAATGGAAGGCTTTTATTTCTTACACAAACATGCCTAAAATTAATTTGTCTAAAGTTATTCACAAGCGTTCTGCGACGACCAAAGAAAAGGAGTTTATTTTAATTAACAATATTTTTTATATCCTGGGACAACCAAGAAATACCTATTCAAAAAAATTGATTACAATAGTTGGGTTGACTAATTGACTGTTTTTATACGGGCATACATATCCTTACATCCTCCACACACCTAAGGATCTATCTCTGTTAGTACCTACCTAATTCCCTACCTACTTATAACTAAACATGCAAGCTCTCTATTATATGACTATGTTAGTATACCTAGGAGTTATGGGATATGTATTTTGAATGCCCTGTTGATACTACAAAAGACAAAGATTGAAATTACCAAAATGAGCTGAGAAGCTACTTTTCTTAAAGATATATATATAATTTGATTTGTGCTACAATATTCAACAATGGTGAAGTTAACTTAGCCCTCTAAAGCACAAAGGCCTATACAATTGAGGGGAAAACGTACTTGGATACCTACTAATAAATCTACATTTAACACCGAGACTATCGGCTACAACGGTCCCTTCCTCACTTGAAATAAGTCTGCCAAAAGGCACTAATACATAACCTAAAACCTAACCTTGTCACTTGCACTGTACTCTCACTGAGTTATGAAGATGAGAAACATACTAACATCGAGGGGCACCGAAGATTACCATGAGACCACTGTCAATATATATGGAACGCAATCACCTGATTAGTAGGGCAGCGTAGGAAGGCCGAACCACGAATCATGGCCTTTTCCCCAACCACGGATGAATTGATAGGACCAGTCAAACCCTGATCTACTGGCATTGGCGTGTAGGACCTGCCCCTTCCCATGAGCCGAGCAGCTTCTGAAACGCGTCATAAAAAAAAAATCAATATCCATACAACTTAAACGACAACCTAAAATTGTTATTCTGAAACCGAGGCGGGGATTCTTCTCCACATGTTTAAGTCCAACAGAGTATGAAGCTATACGTGATCTCATAGATAACTTCAGATTAGAGGCCAAGCTTACTTTTTGCTCGGAGCGTGGTGATTTTTCTCTGGGATCGATAGCACGGAACGGACGCCTTCCGACCCAAACCAGTGCCGCAGTTCGCTGCCTCTCTTAAATATTTTCCTTCAACAGAGATCCATACACGTACCCAATAATCCTAAAACAAGGATAAACGAACATTAGCTCCCGACATTCCAACTCGCCGCTTCTCACTGTACAATCACAATTGTCCAGAGGTAACTCACCACTTTCTGTACTCCCAGATGCGACTCGCTAACTCTTCTTGTACCAAGAAGTTTTTCCCAAGCCTTGGGGCAGCTAACATAAATATTTTCTGAAAAATCTACGGCGCTCAACCGTGAAACGAATCGCCGCCATTAGACAAGAAAAAGACCACGTCGCCAGACGTCACCGATGCGACGTTGACATACCCCGCGTGACACTACTATCCAATGACAGTCAGTGGATCTGACAGCTGTCACCATCCTCAAATGTTGCTACCCCTATGACGCTAAAAGAAACAAAAGAACCAGACACAAACCCGCGTGCTGCCATCTAGGTGAAATGCCCGGAACTAGATTGCCAACCATGAGACTAAAATCGAAGTACACGTTTTAATTCTACAAAAAGCCACTAGGTGGCGCTGTAACGTTCTAACCCGTTACAATACCATTTTACTAAGGACAATAAAAAAAACACAAAAAAAAAAACTTCTACTGCAGCACAAACCTGCAAAACCCAAAACCGGTAAACAAATTCATTGCTGGCCCCCCCCCCTAACACTTAACTGAAACTGAAACAAAATCAAACAAACGTTTACCAAAAAAAAAAAAAACCAATGTACCACAAAAGAAATATAAACGCTAACCTTAACCTTAAACGCACCTTATATGCTGACGATGTAATACCTAACTATATCCACCGAAAAGTGGATGAATCTAGAGGTGTGAGTCTGCAAGTGAAAATAATTTACTACCTACTATGTTGAATGTAATTATGATGCTATGAGAAAGAGAAAAACAAACAAAACTAATAAAAAAAAAAAAAAAAACTAATGACTCACAACCCGAAGATCCAAGATGTCCAACTAACGAAAGATTTCATTCCATAAAATATCCAGCACCCAGGTCCAATGTTCTCCATACGAATAAAATAATCTCTACTGACCGGGGTATAGAAGCTCGAAACCTAACAAAACCAAAATAAACAAGCTCCGACCAAAACCTAAAATCAAAACCAAACTATTATAACGCTGCCCCAAGAGCGCAGATAATCCTACATATCTCCCATGGGTTCCGCTTTCAGTACATCTTTAATGTGCCACCTTCCCAACGATTTTCCAGTCTCGAAATCCTGTAACTCATATGAAATTGGGGACAACTTGGACACAACAATACATTTCTTGAACTTAGGGGCCAATTTCTTGGCAAAAAACTTAGAAGCATCTGACAAAGGATACTCCCTCTTCCAAACTACCTGACCAACTGAATATTCGACGCTCGTTCTGTTTCTGTTGTAGTACATTCTAGACTTCTGATAGGCATTTTTGAGCGAGAGATTGACCTTTTCAAAGATCGGCTTTAGCTGAGGTAACATGGAGGCATAAAGGCCTCTATTCACAAATTGCAACTCGTCTACATTTAATTCTCTGTGTGGATACCAATCCCCAGACAGAATTGCTTCTCTACCATGAGTCAGAAAATACGGGGTGAACCCAGTGACCTCGTGAACAGCTGTGTTGATAGCGAATTCAATCTTACTAATGTTCTCCACCCAGTTGCGATGGTCCCTCCCCACTAACGACGCTAAAGCCGTCACTACAACTCTATTCACTCGTTCCGCCGGATTATTCTGGGGAGTAAACCTACAGTTATAAAACAAATTGGGTATTTTGTACCTCTCTTTCAACAATCCCATCTGTTTAGAGATGAACTGCGGTCCGTTGTCCATTATGATGCACTGCGGTATTCCATGCCGCATTATGAAGCTATTTTCTATAATTCCCACCACCGTCTTGGCCAACGAACTTCTCATAGGAAATAATTGAGTATACTTGGTATAATAATCCGAAACAACCAAAATAAACTTATGCCCCGAATAGCTACGAGGTAATGGTCCTAAAATATCAGTGGATATGACCTGAAATGGCCTCTGCACCTTCTTGGGATTCTCCATCAGCCCAGGCGGCGCTGCATTCGTGCTCTTGTAAGCGAGACAAATCTGACATTTCCTAACATACTTCTTCACATCCCCTATCATCTTGGGCCAGAAATAACTCTGTGACAATCTCTTGAACGTTTTAAATATTCCCAGGTGTGCTGAACTAGGATCATCATGACACTTCTTCAGCACCTCAACTCTGAGATCCTTGGGAATAACCAACTTCCATTCACAATCTGCTGCCAAAGGATTGGCATTTCTAAGCCTTCTGAAAAGCCTGTCCTGAATAATCCTCCAATCGGGAAATTTCTGCGGTAAATCGGTGACTTTCTGAAACATCGAATTGTACCATCCGTCTGCAATCACGCTTACACTCTCTAGCAATCCTACCACGTCAGAAACTGGAGCTCTTGACAAAGCGTCTGCCGCAGCGTTCTCGGAACCTTTCCGATATTCCACATCAAAATTATATTGGGAAAGCCGCAGCGCCCAACGAGCCAATCTTCCTGTGGGAGACTTCAAGCTAACCAACCATTTCAAACTACTGTGATCAGTATAAACTTTGGTCTTGTGCGGAGAACCATCAATATAACCTTTAAATTTCTCCAGCGCGAACAACAAACCATTCAATTCCTTTTCCGTCGTTGAATAATTCCTCTCACTACGG
This sequence comes from Thera obeliscata, assembly GCA_947578465.1. Taxonomy (NCBI): domain Eukaryota; kingdom Metazoa; phylum Arthropoda; class Insecta; order Lepidoptera; family Geometridae; genus Thera; species Thera obeliscata. The sequence continues at coordinate 5,627,688 of OX387923.1, read as the reverse complement.
GAAAGTGTTCTGCTACCGAATGCAACTGGATGCTCACAACCATCATCATCAAACTGAGAAAAAATACAACCCAAACCCACATCAGATGCATCAGTACTAATCATAAATGGCCTATCAAACCTAGGAATGCTCAATATGGGGGCCGAAATCAATTTCTTCTTTATATCCAGGAAGGCCTTCTCAGCTTGTTCATCAAAAACGAAAACCTGTCCCCTCGGTATCTTCCTAGTCAATTTCGTGAGCGGAGCCACAGCAGTAGAGAAATTGTCAATGAAGCGTCGATACCACGAGATCATTCCTAGAAATCTTCGGACCTCCTTCTGGTTGTTCGGGTAGGGAAATTCCTCAATCGAACGTACCTTGTCACTATCCGTGCGAAGTCCCTGCCTGTCGACCACATAGCCCAAGAATTTCAGTGATGAACGACAGAATACTGATTTCTCAAAGTTGATGGTGAGTCCAGCATCGCTCAACTTTGCCAGGACGGTTCGCAGCAGTTCCATGTGACCCCTGAAAGAATCGGAAATCAAAATTATATCATCTATATAATAAAATATATTATTATCAAACTCGGGACCAAAGACCTTGTCCATAAGCCTCATCATTCGTGCGCTAGAGTTAACCAATCCGAAAGGCATTCTACAGAACTGCCAGCTTCCCAAACCAGCCACTGAGAAACAGGTCTTCACACGAGAGGCTTTCTCTAAGTTAATCTGAAAGAATGCACTCTTTAAATCCAACGAGGTCATGAATTTGGCGTTGCTCAAAGAATCCAATATTTCCTGAACCCTAGGCATGGGAAATGTTTCTAATTTTGTGACACTATTCAATTTTCGACTGTCTAAACAAAATCTTAATTCACCATTTGCTTTAGGAACTAGGAGTACCGGACTATTCCACGGAGAGGTTGCCCTTTCAATAATACCTAAACTCACCATTTTGTCTATTTCCTTTTTCACATATTCTCTATGATGGTAAGGGATTGGATAACACTTCTGTCGGACTGGCTCACTATCACCTGTGTCAATTACATGCTCCTCCAGCGTAGTGAAACCCAACTCATCATCTGTGGCGGCAATAGACCTAAATTTAAGAATCATGTCGTCAAGCTCCAGCTTCTGCGACGCTGTCAAGTCACCAACCTCATGCAAATGTAAATCATTGTTTTCAAGAAGGCCAGAATCCGACGACACAAAGGACTGATCTTCCCTCCCGTCATTAAAGATATCCTTACAAAGTCCAAATGTCTTCAAAAAGTTTACCCCAAGAATGAAAGGGACATTGATGTCACGACAAAAATAAACTTCCAAACACTTAATTGTCCCAGCATAGGAAATGGGCAAAGCTACCGTTCCCAGAACACACAACTTGTTACTGTTACCTACAGCAATGTCGTGGTCACATTTTTCAATATTGAAGTTTAAACCAAAAGAATTAATCGTTTGCAACGCCTTTTCACTCATCACCGAAACCGTGGTGCCACTATCCGCCAAGGCATTGCAATCCAAACCTGAAACACCTATAATCAAATAAGGTCTGGGATCCCTAGCACTATATCCAAACAAAGTTGTAATCCCATCCCTAACAAAAAAATTATTCATTTAAACCAACCAAGATTTCCATTCTAGGTCAGAAGTATGATACCTACCAATTTTCCTATCCCCTTCTGACCTACCTACTAGTTTTTTGAGCAATCGCACTCTGAAGTTATGACACCCGGTTTCTTACAACTGAAACAATGCTTTCCCACATAGATCTGACATTTGTAGAAAGGGTGGTCACCCTCGCATTTGAAACATCTCATCGTACCCACTGTATTGACTGTCCTTTTGAACGCAGGGGTACGAGTTTCCTTCCTTCTACAGACTTCGGGTATAACGGACGTATCTCCTGGATTAAGGTAGCCCCTATTATCGCATTTGTGCCGCGCCAATTCAATCCTAGCACAAACATCCTTTAGTTCCCTGATCGAGTGAACCTCTACGAGCGCTAACCTAGCAATGAAGAAAGGATTCATGTTGGTTGAGATGATATCCAGCTGTTCGGATTCTGATACTTTACATGACAGCCTAGAAAATAAACTCTGCATTATCGAGATATAGGTTTTTATGCTCTCGTTGGTCCCTTGTAGCCTGTTCTTGATCTGGTTGAGTAAAGAACGCTCGAAGTCAACCGGTAAAAATTCCCCCTTTAAAGACTCTAACAGAACAGAATATGAGGTTATCCCCTCACAGTTATTCCTATACCAAAGCAGAGCTTCTCCCTCAAGCAAATGTCCAAAACTCTTAAGAAGTTCTGCGTCTGAAATTCCAGTTGACCTCCTATAATCCTCTAAGCCAAACAAAAAGTCATGAAGCGGTGACTTACCATCAAAAGAGATCTTCCACTTAAAGAGCTGCAGAGTACCTCTTCCAGCACCATTCCCCACCGGTGTCGATACTGCAATCGCATCCTGAAATCCCGTGTCCTCCTCCGTTACCACTGAAGTAGGGCCATAGGCTATACTGCACAGAGCCTTCTGCGCCCTTGACACAATCTCCAGTTTTCTTGAATGGTGTTCTGGAATGAAAGTCAAAAGTTTATCTAATCTCCAAAGTATGTGGTTCAACGTTGATAAGCATTTGCGTTTGCAAAGGAGCGAAGAGTGAGCACCTGACAACACCTTTTTTAGCTTGTCTCCACAGACTTTCAATTCTACTTCCGGGGACAGCATTGACAGGAAAACAACCGCCTTCTCTTGTATACAAATATCCTTATTTGCCCTCAAAGTCTTTCTCAATTCGTCCACGTGGGTATCCTCCGCCGCCTCAATTCCGCGGCTTCTAATCTCAAAGACCAGTTCATCCTTGATCAAATAATCAATGTCCATCTTGAGAGGGAATATAATGGTGAGAGCAGAGTGCAGTGGCGAGTTGATAATTCACTTAATTAAATTCGAACCAAAATCTTACTTTTTATTTCCTAATGTTACAGCAACAAACATTACTAATGAAACCACCAAACAGTAACATAGGTGTCCACAAACGAAACTCAGAATATGTTAATAGTTGTTCACTAATCGAACTTACTCAAACGTTACTAATAATAACACCAAAGAATAACATAAGTGTAAAATATCTAAATGCTACTAATACACAACAGTGAGCCTAATAATAGAGTAGTGCAAGGACAAGGTTTCTAATATAAAGTTTCCAATTTTCTAATTAAAGTAACAAGATCACAAATAACCAGATCTTCCTGAGCCCTAGCCCGTTGAGGCGCCAGTTGTTACCCGTCAAAGTGACCTCTGCGGTTTTGATAGATGGTATGCCTAGCTAGCTTGGGATTCTGTTCTAGTTAGAGGCTACAGGAAGATTGGAGGGCGCCACAGGCTCTAAACTTTAAGTGGACAAGAGCCTGAATGTCCAGAAATGATAATATTATTATTAAAGAAGACGAAGCAGTTTGTGGTACAATGGAAGGTTTTTATTTTTTTACACAAACATGCCTAAAATTAATTTGTCTAAAGTTATTTACAAGCGTTCTGCGACGACCAAAGAAAAGGAGTTTATTTTAATTAACAATATTTTTTATATCCTGGGACAACCAAGAAATACCTATTCAAAAAAATTGATTACAATAGTTGGGTTGACTAATTGACTGTTTTTATACGGGCATACATATCCTTACATCCTCCACACACCTAAGGATCTATCTCTGTTAGTACCTACCTAATTCCCTACCTACTTATAACTAAACATGCAAGCTCTCTATTATATGACTATGTTAGTATACCTAGGAGTTATGGGATATGTATTTTGAATGCCCTGTTGATACTACAAAAGACAAAGATTGAAATTACCAAAATGAGCTGAGAAGCTACTTTTCTTAAAGATATATATATAATTTGATTTGTGCTACAATATTCAACAATGGTGAAGTTAACTTAGCCCTCTAAAGCACAAAGGCCTATACAATTGAGGGGAAAACGTACTTGGATACCTACTAATAAATCTACATTTAACACCGAGACTATCGGCTACAACGGTCCCTTCCTCACTTGAAATAAGTCTGCCAAAAGGCATACATAACCTAAAACCTAACCTTGTCACTTGCACTGTACTCTCACTGAGTTATGAAGATGAGAAACATACTAACATCGAGGGGCACCGAAGATTACCATGAGACCACTGTCAATATATATGGAACGCAATCACCTGATTAGTAGGGCAGCGTAGGAAGGCCGAACCACGAATCATGGCCTTTTCCCCAACCACGGATGAATTGATAGGACCAGTCAAACCCTGATCTACTGGCATTGGCGTGTAGGACCTGCCCCTTCCCATGAGCCGAGCAGCTTCTGAAACGCGTCATAAAAAAAAAATCAATATCCATACAACTTAAACGACAACCTAAAATTGTTATTCTGAAACCGAGGCGGGGATTCTTCTCCACATGTTTAAGTCCAACAGAGTATGAAGCTATACGTGATCTCATAGATAACTTCAGATTAGAGGCCAAGCTTACTTTTTGCTCGGAGCGTGGTGATTTTTCTCTGGGATCGATAGCACGGAACGGACGCCTTCCGACCCAAACCAGTGCCGCAGTTCGCTGCCTCTCTTAAATATTTTCCTTCAACAGAGATCCATACACGTACCCAATAATCCTAAAACAAGGATAAACGAACATTAGCTCCCGACATTCCAACTCGCCGCTTCTCACTGTACAATCACAATTGTCCAGAGGTAACTCACCACTTTCTGTACTCCCAGATGCGACTCGCTAACTCTTCTTGTACCAAGAAGTTTTTCCCAAGCCTTGGGGCAGCTAACATAAATATTTTCTGAAAAATCTACGGCGCTCAACCGTGAAACGAATCGCCGCCATTAGACAAGAAAAAGACCACGTCGCCAGACGTCACCGATGCGACGTTGACATACCCCACGTGACACTACTATCCAATGACAGTCAGTGGATCTGACAGCTGTCACCATCCTCAAATGTTGCTACCCCTATGACGCTAAAAGAAACAAAAGAACCAGACACAAACCCGCGTGCTGCCATCTAGGTGAAATGCCCGGAACTAGATTGCCAACCATGAGACTAAAATCGAAGTACACGTTTTAATTCTACAAAAAGCCACTAGGTGGCGCTGTAACGTTCTAACCCGTTACAGGCTTGGTTGCGTGGAACTGTCACCCAGATTCACCTAACTTCATCATTTGGGAGAGCAAGCCCACTACTGGACGTGCTCTCCCAAAACGCGCCATTGAGTCTGGTCTTCGGCTTTTCGCCTTCAGTGTTTACCAACTCCATTTCGCAGATCGTCGCGATGGACGTTTAGCTAAACGTGGTGTCCTCTCTAGTAATCGTTTGCTCCAACGATTGTCTGTTCTACGGCAACATGACCGGCCCACTGCCACTTCAGCTTACTAATACTTTGAGCTATTTTGGCTACCTTGGTTCTCTGACGGATAACCTCGGATTTTATTCTTCAGAGAGACTCTCGAGCATAGCCTTCTCCATAGCTCGCTGAGAGACTTTCAGTTTGAGGATTGATCCTATCGTTAGTAGCTTTAAAACGTTTCAAAGTGATCTTTGTGATATAACTGAACACATAACAGCTTTAGTCTTTAGACTTTGAATTTGTGTCAAATGCACGAAAAGTCCCTTTTAAAAACCTTTCAAGTTCCAATTTTTATTTCAATTTTTTATCCATTTATTTATTTATTAACAATATTCTATCATGTCTGTTTAGGCTTGTTCTAGATGAAATCAAGTTTAAAAGGATGACTACCAACCTTCAGTAGTGGAGAGGAATCCTAAGAGATATAAGAAGATCGTATTTGAATGTCTTTCACCGCACTATTTCGAGAAAACTGGAACTAGTGACACGTGAAAAGAAGGACCCAGTGCAATCCAACTTATGTCAGAATTTGTTTTCAACTACCCTCGTTTGAGAATTTCGCAAGGAATGCACGACCGGATTTGAACCTTCTCCGTTGGCCAAAGTGCCCTTAATCGAATGAGTCAATCGAAGTGTTAAGCAGAACGGGTTTAAGCCCAGACGTTCAACACCCTTAGAATACATACGGAGCAATTAATTGGCGAATAAAGAACCTAATCATTGATTAAAGTCTCCAATTTGTATTGAATTTAGAAGAAATTTGGGTATACACGTGATTATTGTCTTGTTTTGTAACTCGGTTACAAAAAAACTGTAAGACAGAACTTTTTTATAAGTTCATAGCCCGGATATGAGCTAAGATTTTAATGGCCTCTCAGCTCAGTTGATAGTAGCTCTGCCTTCTGCGCCGTAGGTCGTGGGTTTGATCCTCACGAAAACCAAATACTTAAGTGGTGAACACAGATAAATCAAATCAATTTTTTTATTTAATGCCACACAAGTACAAGGATAATTTCAAAAAAACTAGAACTAGAAGATTTCTCAAGTTCTAAATCCGATCCAATGAAGACCAATTCTGACATAAGTTGGATTGCACTGGGTCCTTCTTTTCGTGTCACTAACGAAAAGAAGGACAACTAACAAGTAACAATAAAATAAAATATTAAGTATGTATTTACAAAAAAAAAGTATATAAGTATTATATCAGCGATCTGGTTCCCAACGTACAAGTTCTGCTTAGTTTGGAGCTAGATAGTGCTGCGTGGGTTGTCCACAATATTTATTTTAATGACAGAATTTTTTTCTTAGTTCGTTACCTGGTTACGTAGCTATTATTTAATTTTAAAGGTAATTTAAAACTTTTTGTACACATGGCGTGAGTTTATTGAGCCGAATAAGTACATTTTAATTGTTTCATCTACTGAATTCGGTAATTGCAAAAACTTATTTGTTTTCGGGTCAGGGCCTTTAATTTGTTTTCAAATGTGATTTTGACATTGATATCAGCTTATTTTTAAGCACAAAGCTTTTTTACGAATACTAAAAGACAGTCCCGAAGGTGACTAAAAAAGAATTAATTTTAATTAATTTCTAAGAGAAGAAAGTTCTCAATGCTTTTGAGCCCTTGCTTGTTATAGATGAAGTGATGGATAGACACGGTTGGAAGGATTTGGGAGAGACCTTTGCCCAGCAGTGGGACGATATAGGTCAGATAAAAAAAGGTGACTAAAAAGAACCAGTGATTCAACACTTTAAAGGCAATGAATCACAACGACCATTTCAGACTTTAGGGTAGGTAATGACCGCTTTTCACTTTCACCCAATAATCGAACCGTAGGGTTAGCACTGGTTTCATTGCAGCATTTTCAGGTCCTCAGAAAAAAAACATCTGTCAAAAGATCTTCTGTGTAATACGAGAAAAATAATTTTAATTTATACCGTATGTCCAATGCAGAATGTAAGTAGGACAGATTTTAACAAATCCAATACTTAATTCAGTTCATTAAACTTATTCGAAATTCAAATTTGTTCTAAATATGAATTGGTAAAGTATTTAATGAACATATATTAAAAAAAAACTGCCAAGACGCAAAAATGTATCGAATAGTAATTTTTCTACAATATTTTTATTTTCACAGAGAAACTTACTATAAAATAGATATTAACAAAATGCACAAGAAACAGTTGAGCTATCTACAGACCATTACAAACGATCTAGAGACAGCTCAACCTCAACTGATCCAAATCAGTGGCAGACGAAAACGTCCCCAGAATGCTGGTGGCATTCTTCTTTTTCTTCCTGCCCTTATCTCATTAGGTAGGGTCGGCACAACATGTATTTTTCTTCCATTCTCCCCTATCACTCGCCATCTCAGTACTCACTCCTTGTACACATCATCTCTCACACAATCCATTGAAGGCATTGAAATACTGAATAGCAATGCTATTGCGAAATTATATTGATTAGCATGTGTGCGATGTTCGGGTTGTTTGATGTTCACTTTAGTTGATTAATTTCTAATGATTTTTATGACGTCCTGATTTATGCCATATTCGTCCCTAATGTTCGGCCCTCTCCATTAAAAAGTCTTTGTTTGTCCCTCATGATAATATTTGTCCACATTCGTCCCTCATACCAAAATTATTGAAACTACAGTGAACGTCATAAGTCTAATCACCACAACCAAAACTGTAGTCATCAATAATTATCCTCACTAGCAATTTGATAATTTTAAAAACTGATGCTCAAGTTTCTAAATAAAGCTATTAAAAGTTTTCCCATTGAGCTGGGACGGATTTGGTGGAATGTTCCATTCTGCACATGTGTTTCTATGGATTGAATTTTGATTTAGAATAAATTATTCAAAATGGGTTACCGGGAACCGATATAAAACGAAGAACCTTTGGGGAATGAAGGTTCTAGAATGACAACCACGAACCGGAAGACGAAACGTAGGACGCCTACCTACCAGATGGACCGAGGCTATTAAGATCGCGGGAAGTCAATGCATGGAGAAAACTCAGAATCATTCTTCTTAGAAATGAAGGCGAGGTGAGGAAGCGAAGAGGGAGGTCTAATGTCCTGCATTAGGAAGTACTACAGGCTGATGATGATGAAGTGTATACACATATAAGTGTATTCACTGCATGATAAATGAAGAAACTAAGAACTCCTAGATATTTATACGTTTAAAAAAAGACAAAAGGGTGGGAAATCCACACAACAGTATCTAGCCCCAAACTAAGTAGAGCTTGGACTATAACAAATGATAAATATTTTGGACAATCCACACAACACTATCTAGTCCCAAACTAAACAGAGCTTGTACTATGGGAACCAGATAGCTGATATAATACTTCAATACTTTTTTTTTTGCAAATACATACATAGAATACAATATAACACCCAGACAGAGAACAAACATCGATATTCACCACACAAATGTTTGTTCTCGGTGGGGATCGAACCCACGACCTACGGCGCAGAGGGCAGAGGTACTACCAACTGAGCTGAGAAGCCAGTCAAATGACAAAAGACTATGGGAACCAAATATCTTAATATACCTACAATTTTTTGTTTGTAATCGCCTATAATATAGCATTGCCTCGTAGGTTTCTTCCTTCCTTCTTTCTGCCCTCCCCGAACTTCCCCAAACAAGCCCTTCATAAAGAGCTCTACTCCTATTGAACAACTTGGAATGTGTAGTGTATTTTTCTTCTAATAAATGACTTATAATGACTAGGCTGAAGGGCAGGCTAATTGACCAACTGGCCTCAGTTCTGAGGTTAATTAATCTTCCTATATTAATCCCCTTATTAATCACGGAACAACTAAAACCGTAGGCGGCAGTTGATTGATACGCTCACATAAACAGCTTCTTTTACTAATAAAAGGCTCTTCTCGTTTGTTGTTATAAATAAATAAATAAAGGTATGCTTAGATGGTTTGGGCATAGAGAGATAATGGATGAAAGGAGATAAACTAATCAGGTGCAGCAGGCGAGTGTGAGTGGAGCTGCTGGAAGGGGAAGTCCTCGGCGCATGTATCAAAGTAAGACGTTTCAAAGTGATTCTTGTAATCATACTGAACTCTTTTGATACTCTTTTGATTTAGATTTTTATTTCGACGAACAGATGTTTTAGAAAAAGGCCAGGTCAGGAGTACTCTAAACCAACGAGCATGTATGAAAAATATTATGCGAGTGAATGAAGCGAAAGAGGTGTATCAGGATTGTAGCAAGTGGAAATCCGTGATCTCTGCCTACCCCCATGGAAATGAGGCGTGATTTTATGTATGTATGGATGTAATAATTAATATGTACGATCCCCACAACACTATCTAGCCCCAAACTAAGCAGAGCTTGCACGATGGGAACCGGATAGCAGACTTTTTACACTTATACACTTTTGTTTGTGAATAGAATCCAATTATAATACCCATCAGACAGAAAACAAACATCTGCGTTTACCACACAAATATTTGTTCTCGGTGGGGATCGAACCCACGGCCTATGGCGCAGAAAACAGGGCTACAACCAACTGAGCCGTGACGCCTGTCAAATGGAGAGTCTTATTAATAATCGCTTGACTGAATGTCGTGTTCATGTTTTACACTATCACTATTATTCTCTGCCTAGCAAGTCATCGAAAAACTACCCTATTATTTTACGCCCCTAATTCACACACAGATTATTGAAAGCAAAAACTTAAGCCACGACTTGGCCAAGTGCCACTTGCCAGTTTCAAAAACAATGTGCTTGCGAACTCCACAAAGATGGCGACCGGAAGTTTGTGGTTGCCACAAAACACAAACATGGCCGCTACTGGTGTTTCCTGGTGGCCTATCGGTTAGTGGTTGCTTTGTTTGTGGTTTATCGATAATTGGCTATCGTTTTATCTCTGTCTTTTCCGTATCTACTAATGTGTGTTAGGAAAAGTGTTTGGACTTATTCTGCTATCATTAATTTTCCCTCTCTAAAAGGATCATATAAAATACGGTAGAAACCGAGCCGTAGTTTGTTGCCTGTTCTTCTAGGTCTGGTCACGTGGAACTGGCACCTAGACTCACCTAGCTTTAAGACGTTTCAATGTGATTCTTGGAATTGAAATGAATAAATTTTGATTGAGCTTCTTTTCTTCTTTGACGTTTTTTTAATAACTGAAGGTCGAGTCGTTCTTGAAACACTTAGGCCTAAAGTAAAAAATATATTCGAGAATGATCGAGAAATGTATCGTGTAGAAACCGTCATATCGTAGAACCTTACAGATTCAAAAACATGTAGACAAAATTAGCCTCGCTCTCTCCATTACACTGGTTTAAAAGAACCAGTGACACGATAATACATAGATAAATAAATAAAAATAATAAATAAGTAATGTGGACAATCCAAACAACACTATCTAGCCCCAAACTAAGCAGAGCTTGTACTATGGGAACCAGATAGCTGATATAATAGTTAAATACTTTTTTTTCTGAATGCATGCATAGAATACAATATACACCAAGACAGAGAACAAACATCAAACACCACACAAATATTTGTTCTCGGTGGGAATCGAACCCACGACCTACGGCGCAGAAGGCAGAGCTACTGCACTATACTTGTTTCATCGAAAATATTCGTCAAGTGCACGAAAGGAGCCTCTTCAAGACGCTCTTAAAATCCTTTTACCACACTGGTTCAGAAAAACTAGTAGCACAACAAGAACTAGAAGAAGATTCAAGAACTTTTAGTTACATTAAGAGGGAATCACACCGGCGACTCTCCATACAAACGTAGTCCCCTATTTCCTCCCTGGATAATGCCTCTAGAGTTACCATTTTTTCTCATAAAATCCAGATCTGCTATATAGGTACGTGCTCGTATGTTTTCCTTTTTTTCAGAAACTTATTGATAAAGAAAATATCACCTCAAATTCATATTTCATATAAATCATATTAGGGTCATATTTTCTTTATTAATAAGTTTCTGAAAAAAAGGAAAACATAATTATGAGCACGTATACATATATCAGATCTGGATTTTATGAGAAAAAATGGTTACTCTAGAGGCATTATCCAGGGAGGAAATAGGGGACTACGTTTGTATGGAGAGTCGCCGGTGTGATGCCCTCTTAAAGATTTTAGGTAAAACGTTGCTAAAACATCTCATTTCATTTTCAGTTAATTACACACGCTATTCTGCATTTCAAAACGAAGTCTTGAGCTTATAGAAATAAGGTTGTTTTTTGAATGATTTAACTTAATGGTTCTTGGCGAATGACCGCAAGTTAGATAAGCTTTCAGACATACGTATTTAGTTCTGAATAGTTAATAGGGGTAGGTACATAATTAACAGTATTATAAAGGCTGTGTTATACCTCCTTACTTATATGAATAAGGTTATTTTTGAGCTAGTTTAAGAGTATTTAAATTCAAAATTTATGTATTCAGTTGTATCACAAGGATCACTTTTTATTTTATCAATAGTTTATTATATCTGAAGTTATTATAAAAAGCACCCCATGCTTTTTGTACAATAATATAAATTTTTCAATTGATTGTTACAGTTTTATTTTTAACTTTTTAGTTCAATTAGTTATAAAAGCGTGTTTTTTTAGTTTTTTAAACTATTTTTTTTTTTCATATTATTATTGCATTGTCATCGACCTTTGACAGGTGTGCAAAGTTTGAATCAAACCTGATCGTTCAAAGTAGGACAAAATCGAGCTCAAAGGGGTCGGTTACATACAAGCAAGCTTACATACAAACAAATTGACATACAGGTGAAGCTAATAAAAAAGCGTTATAAAAAAGGATGGGTTAGGTTTGAAAACAGCAGTGAAACGCGTCCTTGTATCTTCTATCTAAAGCTGTGAGGAATTACGACCCATATATAAAGGCCCTGATAGACGATCAATACATTTTAGAATGCCAGCTTAACACCGGTTCAAACTTCGAATTCGGTCGAGTTGAGGTGTTAACAGATTAACAGTTGAATCAACCCTTCACTAATCGGGGTATGAATCAACGGAAATGAAGATACCCTAGCACTAGTTTTATCGATTTGTATTTGTATATGCCTTCTCGCTGGGCCAGGATAACAATTGGTGACTATTTTTGCCCACAGCTCACCTGGCATCCGGCAGACATGACCAGCCCAGTTTCACTTAGGCTTGGCGGCTTTCAAAGCTACATTTGTAATTTGTGTTTGTGAGCGCAGTTCCGTGTTGAGGATTCTATCCAGTCGTTTGACACCTAGAATACTGCGCTCCATCACACGTTGGCAAACCTTGATTTTGGACTAACATAAGTACAATATAATCTTACATACTTAACGAAAAAGAAAAACAAAAAGCGTTACCAGTAACCACTAAATAACTTATCGAAAGGATCACTTTGAAACGTATAAAGCTAGATAAGTTTTATTATTATAATACCCATGGTGGTAACTATGAGCATTTTCTTCACTATTTCCTGTTTTTAGTTCACGAAAGAGGTTTTCCGGGTAAAAACGGTGAAAAAATACTCGCCTTTTCAAAAACATGTTTTTATACGCAGATGGGAACACACGCAAGTATATTCTGTCCCAAATGAGTTTGTTGATATGAAGCCCTTTTTTTTTCTTAAAAAACGGGCACTGGATTATAGCGGCCTTATTTTATACATACATACAATCACGTCTAATTCTCATGGGGGTAGACAGAGATCACGGATTTCCACTTGCTACGATTCTGACACACCTCTTTCGCTTATTATATGCCAAAACAATATGTTTTTATAGTTTGTTTCTTTATTAGTTTGCATTTTGTCTTGTTAGTGTAGTGGCAGTGTCCGTGACATCGCCAAACTGGCGTTGTCGGAAGACCAGTGTTGGTTGCTAGCCAACCAACATTTGCTGAGGTAGAGTCCGTTTTGCGACGCACAAAGCTTTGTAGTTTAAGTAGTTATTCTTAAATTGTAAGTGTGACTTTTGATTGCTTCGTTTCTTTTTTAAAATATTTTTTTTTCTTCCTTCTTCCTTCTTCTTCTTTCTTCTTCTTTCTAATAACTTTTAATAAGTGTAAAATGATGCTAGTTTTGGTATTAGATTTTTATATAACTTCAAATATTAGCTTACCTGATGTAAAATAGTCACATCGCTTAGAGATTTAGATGTATAAGACCATTTAGGTGTAGGGTAAGTACTTTTAGCTATGAACTAGATTTATTTTATTTTATTTTAGCCTGGGTCATCCCATCTGCGGGGCAAAGGCCTCCGTCCCCTTTTTCCACACCTCTCGATCTTTGGCTACAGTGGGCCAGTCGTTCATGTGCCGCCATCAACTCCGGGTCCGGGAACCGAGACGTAGTTTGTTGCCTGTTCTTCTAGGCTTGGTCGCGTGGAACTGGCACCTAGACTCACCTAGCTTTAAGACGTTTCAAAGTGATTCTTACATCGTGCTGAATAAAAAAATATTGACTTTGACTTTATTCTAAGATTTTATGGGGTAGAAAATTTTAACCTTAAAAAAATTAAGGAGTGTTTTGAACTCTGATACCGTACGGCGGTTATTCAACGGCCATAGTTTCTGTAAGATATTAGCTAGGATATAAAGGAAACTGCAAGGATGTCTGGTACGAGTGCTCAGTATATTCCAACTGTCAGAACTAGAACTACCCCCCACCAATACAATATACAAATCTACCCACAACTATTCTTATACACTACACTCCTCTACACTTAATTTAGACAACAAATCTTATATTGAAAAGTACAAAACACAATTCGGTACCTAGTACATTTTAACAAAACTATTGATTGTAGTTCGGCTTATTTAGTCGACATTGACGAATAGGCCGCGACCGCGGCAGGTTGTTAGGTGACTGGTCCGGGGGAGGTTCAACGGGCTTCGGTTCCTCCGGGCAAGTAGTAATGATGACCTGTGACGGTGACTGATCCGACTCATCCTTTGTTCGCTGAAGGCTATTACTAATCGGATTTATAACTGGCTCATCCGCTACATCCCCCCCTTCACCCCTATCTACATCAGAATCTGGGAAGACAATGGAACTCCTAGTCCTACGCTTTATCTGGTCAATGTGTCGATGAACCTGATTCCCCCCTTCGCCTATAACCTTAAAGTTGGAAGAACCTACTTTAGAATCCACTGTTCCCGGTATCCACTTTTCTCCCTTGAGATACTGTCGGTACCACACTTCGTCTCCGGTATCAACCGTGCGCTCGCCGCCGGCGCCACCCGCGTATTCGACCTGTCGTCGCTGCACGCGGCTCATTCGCGACTCCAAATCGGGCTTCAAAGCATCTAAACGAGTTCTCATTGGCCTACCTAACATTAGCATGGCGGGACTTTGACCCGTAGACGTCTATCTTTGAAGGATCCGCCTTAATACCGTCCTTCGATAAAATGTAACCTAGGTAAGATACCTCCTGCACTAAAAATACGCATTTTGACTTTTTAAGTCTTAACCCACTGTCTACTAGTCGTCTAAAAACCATTTCTAACGCTTTGAGATGTTCCTTTTTTGAATGGCCGCCTATTATAATGTCATCAATGAATACTGCCACATTCGGTATATCTTTCATTAACGTAGTCATGATACGTTGAAATATGCCCGGACTAGAAGACAATCCAAATACTAATCTATTATACCTAAACAGACCCCTATGACTATTTATGACAGTATATTTTTTTGATTCGTCTAACTCGATTTGATTATACGACTGCGATAGATCAATTTTACTAAAAAATTGAGCCCCATTTAATGATACGAGCACGTCATCTATTCTCGGAAGAGGAAACCTATCGACCAATAAAGCGGGATTTAGAGTACCTTTGTAGTCTACACAGATCCTGAGTGTACCATCCGATTTATTAACGGGAACAAGCGGCGAGGCCCAGTCAGAGCAGTCAACAGGTTCGATGATGCCGGCGCACAGCATGGCGTCCAGCTCGGCGTCGACGCGCTCGCGCAGCGCGAACGGCAGCGGCCGCGCGCGGTGGAACACCGGCGCCGCGCCCGAGCGTACCCTCAAGGTCGCCTTACCTCCCGTGAACCTCCCCAGGCTACCATCGAACAGCTGCTTATACCTATCCAACAGAATACAAATCCCATCATTTATGAGAACATTTTTGGAGTTATCACTGGCCATATTAAAACACTCAAAATTCGGAATTCCTATGTTCAATTCCGTAAGCCACTGTCTACCTAAAAGAGAAGTGGTTCCTCCTTCGATCACAAAAAGTTCTAATTCTTTTGTCCTGTCTTGATATTCAATCGTCGGCTTAATAAAACCTAATGGTCTGATTTTCGATCCATCATAAAATGTTAAACATAATTTGTGAGGCTGAATGGGTATATGATTAAAATATGAATCGTAAGTACTTTTACTAATGCATGATATAGGCGTTCCGGTATCTACTTCCATAGGTATAACTTTGTTATTGATTTTTATAGCCAAACTCACCGCCTTATAGTCTCTCAAACACAATTGATGTAGATACACTTCATCTCCGGAGTCTTCCTGCGACTCCGCCCCATCATCAGCCGTCTGGCCGTAATGGAAGCCCCGACCGCGTACGCCCGGACGCACAGCTCCATTAGCTCCAGTGGAACCTTCGTTTGGGCACACTCGTCGTAAATGACCAGGTCGCTTGCACCGACTGCACACGTAGTCACGAAATCGACAGTCTCTAATGGCGTGACCCGTCGCTCCGCAGCCCGTACAGTTCCCCCGCGTCTCGCTGCGCTGCGCCGACCTCTGCTGTGAGTCGCCGTGCCGAGCGCCGGCGCTGCCTCCGCGCGCCAGCCAGGCTCGGCCTGAGCGCGGCTCCCGCGCTTTCAACGCGTGCATGTCCACACTTCCCGCGGATACCTGCTGGCTCTTATCTTCTACCGCAGCTGCATCGCGCTCCGCTGCTTCTAGTGATATCGCCAGTTTTACCGCCTTTACATACGTTAGACTGTCATCCTCCGCGAACAACCGTTGCCTGATGACGTCACTTTTCAATCCGCACACAAATTGATCCCGCAAATTGTCTTCTAAAGTTTCTTTGAATTTGCAATTCCGCGCCAGCTTTTTCAACTCTGCTATATAGTCACCAGCATTCTCGTCTACTCGCTGCCTCCTCTGACGAAATCTGTAGCGTTCCGCGAGCAAAGACGGGGTAGGTTGAAGATGATTACGCAACATGTCCTTTGCAGCAATGTAGGTCAACTCCGCTGGTTTTTTCGGACTTGCAAGGTTCATCAGCAACTCGTAAGCCTCGTCCCCCATCAACGAGATCAACGTAGGCATTTGTAACTCCTCCTTGATTCCATTCGCTTGAAAATACATGTCAAGTCGGTCCACGTACGACTGCCACGATCCCGTTTTCACGTTAAACTCACGAATTTTACCGATAGACATTGTTCGTGATTACGGTTCAGTTACTGCACGCACAAAATATAATTTAACTCGTCGCCAATGTAAGATATTAGCTAGGATATAAAGGAAACTGCAAGGATGTCTGGTACGAGTGCTCAGTATATTCCAACTGTCAGAACTAGAACTACCCCCCACCAATACAATATACAAATCTACCCACAACTATTCTTATACACTACAGTTTCTATCAAACCAAGATTTTAGCTCTCTGTCTTGTTTATTTTACCTTGCATTTGTCTTCGCTTGTGCCGTAAAAATGCAAAAATAGAGACCCAATCGCGGCACAAAGGCGCAAAAATAAACAATGATTACAGTCTGGGTCGCCTACCCCGGAATCCAGCACTTAGAGCCACAGTGAAGAGAGGAACAGCTAAGAAAGTTACTGAAAAGGGCAATGAGTTTTTTCCTTGCGGTACCATCATAACATTAAAATCTAGCCAAGTAGGACAAGTAGGATCAATTAAGCTTTAATAATAATAAATAAAAAAGTTTATTTATTTTTTACTTTATACTATTTATGGAATACTAAGTACTAAGAATGTGTGTTCATCGACACTTTTCTAGGACTCTGTTTATGGCACTATGTTTTTGTGTTTAAAAAGGTATTTTGAGTAAGTTAGAAAAAAAGGTTCGTTTGGCATGCTCAATTTATTTGTACTACCGCCGTAACGTGTCGCATTTATGTGTCAGTCAACCCTTATAAAATAGTACGAGTGATTGATAAGAGTGCCTTAGCTTCTTTTTAGATGAGCTGTGTCTCGAGCCAGACGCAGCCAATTTGCGCCTACTCCCGTCAATAACAATTTCACTAGCGTAAATGAATCATTTTAGAGCAAGTATGAACTTTTGCACAATGAACTGAAAATTTTGTTTAGTTTGCTCGCTTTTACGAATGGGCTTATATTCGTGAAAAACACTAAGGTTTTTAACAATCAGAAAAACTTATAGGTACTTAAGTGTTATTGTACTTCTGCTTGTTCTTGCCATGTTTCTAGTTCCTTTAAAGTAGTGAGATGAAAGAAAATGTGTTCATTGCTATGAGGAATATGAGAGTCAGAAAAGATCAAAGACTTCAAGAATCAAGATCAATCAAGAATATATTATGTACGTGAAGCCTCTTCGACGGGCTTTAAAATCCTTAAAATCCTCCTACTCAAGTAGGAGAGAGACAGATGTCGAATGCTGTCGAACGCGGAAGCCTATTGTGCCTCTTTGTCGCTCGTTCCGCGCTCTCGCTTGTACTTCAAGCCTTAAATGGAACGCCTCCGAGCGAAGTTACGCCGCATGAGTCATGTTTTTTCGTGCGTGCAGCCGGCTCCATCGAATTATAAGACGTTGTAACGTCAAAAGAAAGCAAAAGCTTTATTTTTCGTTCTTCTTGAATGATCGCGGAAAGTCGTTGAAAATAAAGGGTATAATTTATAATCGTTCTATTTAGGAATGTAGTGTCCAGTAGACTTCTTCAGGCTGATGATGTTTATGACAAGCTCTTGAACTCCGATACATGTAATTTCCGCCCCAAACTGAAACTTGCTAAGCATTTAAGCGTCGACTGAGCAAAGTCAAACAAGATTCGCAAGTTTCTGATGGATGACTGTTGGCGGTCACTTGCGACTCGTTAGGCGTGTATCATCGTAACTTGGTGATAGAAAATTTACTTGATTACTTTTACTTAGATGATAGGCAATACGGCTCAGTTGGTAGAAAGCCTGCCTTCTGCTTTGTAGGCCGTGGGTTCGATCCCCACCGAGAACAAATATTTGTGTGGTGAACGCAGATTTTTGTTCTCTGTCTGGGTGTTATATTGTAGGTATTCTAAGAATGTATCGACAAAAAAGATGTACATTAGTATTATATCAGCTATCTATTTCCTATGGTATATAAGTTCTATTAAATTTGGGATTAAATATAGATGCTTGAATTGTCCACATTATTTATTTATAATTATAATCTAAGTGAATGGTTTTTTTAGGCTTTTCGGGACAGAAACTCGGACTCTGGTGTCAGATGTAAAATCTTTTTTGGATCGTTGTACCACGGTAGTACGTAAGATTGTATATCAAACTTACCATATTCAACTAAAAAGCCTTATTTTTGTTTTTTTTTTTCTACATAAATAGATTGATAGAAAATACTTTATTGCACACCACATAAAATTAGCAAAGGAATACAGAAAAACATCAAAGTGGAATACAATGGGCAGCCTTATCGCTAAAAGCAATCTCTTCCAGACAACCTTGGGATGGAATGGACTTAAAAAATGGATAGAGGACGATGGTGTAGAAAAAACAATAAGTATAATACATACACAATCACATGAATGGCTTCATTAAATTAAAAAAATATAGAAGAATAAAAAAAGCTCGTATGTCTATTTAGTGAGTTGATTAAAGTCGAATAGCGTAGAAAAAATATTCCATACTAAAAATACTGATTAATTCTAATCAAATCAATTCGTTTCAATATTGATTCACGTCAAACATCAAGCATATTTTGAGACTATATTAAAATTTTATAAAGCTACTCTTAAACCGACGCAAAAAGATTGCGAAGCGGGAAAAGTCAGTGTGACAAATAAACTTCAAAAAATTGAATTTTCAAGATGTAGAAAATACACAAGAAACAGTTAAGCTGTCAGCAGATTTTACAAACGATCTAAATATAGCTGAACTGATCCCAATCCGTGCCAGAAGCTTTCCCAAGACGCTGGTGGCATTGCCACGCTAAATAGCAATGCTAATGCGCTGTGCCAGACGCACCAGCCCTTGGGCCACGTGTCACTTCGATCAGTTGCCTAGACAATATTTTAAAGATTCGCAAGGCCTTGGTTCCCCAAGGACCCAGAGTCTCAACCCCAAGAGAAGCAAATAAGTAGGTTTTGTCGAGAACTGCATATTTGTGCCCCTTGAAACCCTCAGCCAGATCTGTTACCGCGCCATCCACAACGGATGTTCTTGGCAGATGAGAAGGCATGTCAAATTCATTTAGTGTTGCATGGAACTGGCACCTAGACTCACCTAGCTTTAAGACGTTTTAAAGTGATCCTTGTGATACCACTTACTTGGTACTTGGTGAGCGGACTGGTTTCCGGGTGGATATCGCTAGTTCAGCCACCCGATGTCTTCCAGGAAGGCCAGTAGCCGGTAAGATCGAATGCAGGCCTTCCTAGGTCAAATACTTTTTATTTAGGGTGATACCAAAATAAAGAAATATTTGACTTTGATCTTCAACCACATCGCGTCGTTGTGTTGATGGCTTTACATATTTCAGCTTATTCAAACTCTTCATGAATAACTACATTTAGAAACTTTATTAGTCAAAGGCTATCAAACTTTGGTCCACTATTTACAGTCAAAAATTTGCCACCCAACCTTAGCGAAGCTCTTAAATCAAGGAAACAAGGTTGAATTTCATATGATCGTAGTTTTGTTTTAGTAAAATTTCAGTTTAGTTTTAGATAGAACGAGTTTTCGATACAGGAGTATTGAATATCGGTACTAACCGATTAACCAACCCATCAACCCCTCGTGTTTTGAATTGAATTTGGATTAAATTTCAACCCGTCGGTAGCTCATGTTTATTTTTAGTTCTATACCTTTAAATAAATAGATAATGTTACATAAATAAACTGATAGATAAATACAAATAAGTGCCCCGAATTAAGCAGAGCTGGTTTTGTGGGAACCAGATGACTGATATAATACATTATAACATCCAACAGAGAACAAAAATCTGTATACACTTATATATTTGTTCTCTATTTGTGTACAATAAAGAGTAATTTATCTATCTATATAGTAGCAGAGTTATAACAGCAAAAATTCTGATATTACATAAAAGGCCTAATATCTGTATAAAAACTAAGTGGGTTTAAGATTTTCAAAGCCTGAAAACCCTGGATTTACTTGAAGTTTAAAGTCACACTGAGAAAAATGTAAAGCTGAAAGTTTCGTAACGAAGGTGGATTTATTCGTAATGAAGGCGAAAAAACGACCGACCGTGCTTGAACGAAAAACGCCTCCTAGGTTGGAGGCGTTTTACGCCTTAAGCGTGAGGCGCAACAAATAAGCAGCAATAATACTCTCTTAGGTGTGTTTTAGACGTATTTTTTTACAGATTAACCTTAAATAAAAAGCTATTGACGTGGTAAGTCAGATAGGATCGACGAACTGACGATGGGATTCAACTTCTGGTAAGGCGATATAAACGGTAAAGAAGGTGCTCGGGTCACACACGTAAAATATTCTTAGAGTAATATCCGACGTATCATTGTGCCCCAATTAACCTCTTTTCGTACTGATGTTTATTTAGTTCACAAAGTGTTTTGAATGTTTCTTAAATCGTAATTCGCTTCTAGTAAGGCGTTTTAAGTCTTTACTGACTGTGGGTTTAACCTGTCCACTAAGCGTTGTCAACGTTTACTAAGTCGTAATCGACTTCTAGCGAGGCTTTGTACGTCTTACCTTACTGTAGTTTAATCTGTTCATTAAGTGTTTTCAACGTTTACTAAGTCGTAATCGACTTTTTGTAAAGCGTCGTACGTCTTACCTTACTGTAGTTTAAGCTGTTTACTTAGTCATAATCGACTTCTAGTAAGACGTCGTACGTCTTATCTTACTGTAGTTTAACCTGTTTATTAACCGATATTGATGTTTTTTTAAGTCGTAATTCATTTCTAGTAAGGTGTTTTACGTCTTTACTTACTATGGGTTTAACCTAACCATTAAGCGTTTCCAACGTTTACTTAGTCGTATTTGCCTTCTAGAAGTTGTTTTAGAATGTTTCATACGATTAAGCAAGCCGTATCGTACGGTTATTTTTGCTTTCTGTACGAGCAGAAACGTTTTATGAAGACCGGAAAAAAAGCCTTTTAACGGCTGGTAACGCTGTTCCCTAGAATAGAATAGAATAGAATTTCTTTATTTGCTTGAAATAGGTGTAACAGGGTGTTGCAATTTCCTAGAAATGTTCCATATTTCGCTATATTTAGCTAATAGCATGCAAAAATATAATTAAAATTACCTAAAATACAATATTTTTATACCTAAATTTACATTTTAAAATCCATATATTCCCTAACCGTGTAAAACCCATGATTAAGCAACCAGGCGCGTAAAACACATTTAAATTTTTTGAAAGGCTGAGCTTTTATGTCATTCGGGATCTTATTAAAAATTTTGATACTCATATGATAGCAGTTTTTTTGATAGAGAGAAGTTCGCGGAGTAAACTCGTTCACTAGACGCTCTCCATTTCTAGAGTTACGCGGATATATATCATTTGCTGTCGTGTATAGATACATATGTTGCCTCACAAAGCATGCAGTCTCATATGTGTAAAGACAAGGAAGACTTAATATTTTCAACTTAGAGAAAAATGGTTTGCAAGACTCTAAAGGGCCAATACCGCATATGGCGCGAATACATTTTTTTTGTGCAATAAAAGCTTTATTAAAATCCGTACTGTACCCCCAAATGGTAAGGCCGTATCTAAGAACGGAGTCAACATATCCATAGTAAGCCATCAATGCCGATTCTTGATTGACGGTTTTTCGGAGTCTACCTAACACGTACACGAACCGGTTAACCTTTGTGCATACTTTGTCTACTTGTTCCTTCCAGTTTAGCTTTTTATCAATAGTGACTCCTAAAAATGAAACTGAAGCCGGTTGTATTAATTTATGGTTATTATATGTAATATTCATGTCAAATAGGTCATTAAAATTTAAGAAATGAGTTTTATTAAGATTTATATTCAAATTATTATTATTTAGCCATTTTACTATTGAGTCAATTGTAATTGCAATGTCAGATATATGTTTATTATTGTCATGATTTATAGAATTATTTGATGTCACAACTACGGAAATGTCATCAGCGAACAATATTCTATTATAGTTTGTCACTTCAGTTATGTCATTTATATAGTACAAAAATAAAAGGGGACCTAAAACACTTCCTTGGGGAACGCCAAATTTGTTATGAATGTATTTCGATTGGTGTTTTTCTACAACTTTAAGGTCACTTAAATTTGTTATCTCTACGCATTGCTCTCTGTCCATTAGGTAGCTTTCAATCCATTCTGATGCGCGTCCTCTAACTCCGTAATGACTAAGCTTGCGCAATAGAAGCTCATGTGAAACAAAGTCGAATGCTTTTGACATGTCGAAGTACAGAGCAGTTGTGATTTGTTTCTTATCAACGTTACTTACTATGTCACGAATAAGGTTAAAGATTGCTAACGTGGTTGATTTATTTCTTTGAAACCCATTCTGCTGTTCCTTAATGATTTTGTGCTTTATACAAAAATCATACAGCCGCTTATGCATTGCTTTTTCATATATTTTTGATAGTACAGAAATGATTGCTATTGGTCGATAGTTTTCTAGTTGGTCTATGTCACCCTTTTTGAATAACGGCTTTATTATAGACTTCTTTATAGAACCAGGGAATACACCATTCGTGATAGATAAGTTAATAAGATAAGCTAGGACATCGCTTAACTCGGCTTTGGCTGCTTTTATTATTTTAGTAGCAATACCATCGCTACCTTCTGTATTTGTATTATTAAGAGAAGTAATTATATTTTGCACTTCTTTTGAAGAAACTGGATTAAGGAATATGGTGCTAGATACTTCTTTTGTTCTTATAATTGATTGATTTGGTTTTAAATAATTTGCATTTACTTTATTTGTCAATTCTATAAAATAACTGTTGAAAGCATTTGCGATACCCATAGGATCCTTGATACGATTCCCATCTACATTGAGTAATTCTTTAATACATGCAGGAGGGTTTAGTGTAGTATCTTTTATGACATTCCATGCAGTCTTGCATCTATTGCCACTTTTCCTAATTATCTCACTATTCCTTGATTTTTGTGAATGTATAATACATTTCTTTAATACTTTTGCGTACTTGAGATACCTACACTTAGCCGTGGGTGTTTTTTCCCTGTAGAATTTTAAACGTAACGATCGTTTTGTTCTGCAGCTCACTCTTAAACCTTTGGTAATCCACTTAGCTTTTTTTTTTGTGTCCACTCTAATTTGTTTTTCTGGGAAACAAAGTCTACAAAGCCATTTTAATGTACTTTGAAATTTAATTAAAGACGAATTGGGGTCACTATCTTCATAAACATCAGAAAAAGACAAATTCGCAACATGCTGTCTAAATTTTTCAACATTTTCGTCAGTGTACAGTTTTTTTCTTATATACCATGAACTAATGGGGGTTTGCTTTGTGTTAACTTTAAAACTCAAAAGTTGAGCCATTTCATGATCGGATA
Source organism: Thera obeliscata (assembly GCA_947578465.1). NCBI lineage: Eukaryota > Metazoa > Arthropoda > Insecta > Lepidoptera > Geometridae > Thera > Thera obeliscata. The sequence continues at coordinate 5,603,607 of OX387923.1, read as the reverse complement.
GACCTAGTGGTAAAACAGTGCCGACCGCGTTTTCTATATTTCCAATTATATGATCAAGACAGGCATCTCGTCTTGTGGGGCTAGATATGTATAATCTTAGGCAGAAATTACTCAAGAGGTTTGAAAAGGTGATTGTTTCCTTGTTTCGTTTTAATGTGTTAATATTAAGATCTCCAGCAATAATAATTTTTGTTTTACTATTATTTTTAAACAAAGAGTGCAGTAGACAGTCAAGTTTATCAAAAAAATTATAGATATTGGATGCTGGTGTTCTGTAGATACATATAACTATAATCTTTTGACTAGTTATCTTTAGACCACAACATTCAAACACATTAGGTAAAGCATGTGAATTCAAATTTAAGTCTTTATAAGCAAGCCCTTTCTTTAGTAAAATACAGACTCCATTCCTCTTTTTATCTCTTGAGTAAAACGTTGCCATGTCGTAATTACGGATATTTAAATTTTGTTCGCTACCTGATTTTAAAAAGGTCTCTGGGCATAGCCTAAGGGCCTAAGGGCATGATTGACTTGCTTTACTATCATTTAGTTCATATTAAAGGCATTGGGCCCTCAAAGTTCACTCTAAGGTAACCTTATCCTTCACATGAACTTCATGATAGTAGATCAGCCAAACATGCCTTCAGTGAACAGCGTAGCCTGCTGCTCTCAGAAAGCTGTTCTCCCAGTCTTTGTAAGCTTCTGAAATTAATAGAACAAAAATTTATAAAGCACCTCAATAACAACTGATTACAGGTTACCAAAATATGTACTACATAGACTAGTATTCACCCCAACAGTTTAACCTCGACCTAGCCTAATAAATAAGCCGATAGCTTTTGCATCTACTAGAAATAATAGTGGTATTGCAATAAAACCATTCAAAAAAATTTATAAATAAAAATCTGTATTTGAAAATCAATTTAGATAGCTAATTAACTATTTAAATACTTAAAACAAGATAAAATCGTCTTGGAGAATGCCCTTTTCGTTGTAAAGCTTTTGTAGGCGCGCATTTGCTGTTATTGCCTGCAGGCTAGCTCCTCTCATGGCATCGCTCCTTCCTTGGCAACCGTTATTGCAAGTGAAGCCTTCTTAACCGGATCACTTTCAACTGAAATAAAATAATGTATTTCTTAGGAAATAGTTATCGCAAACCACAAAGTAGAGCATTCTATAATGGTAATTAAATTAGTACAGGTACAAACAAGTCGTAGTTTGGTTAGATAAACATAAGTTTATCTAACCAAACTACGACCTGTTTGTTATTGACGAAAGTATCGTCAATAATAGATAGGTCTATTAGAGGACAGGTCGGCCTGACATTGCAGGTTCTAAGTCAGAGAAATCGTTTGAATCACTGATAGCAAATAACAAGTACTTACAGTTATAGGTATATGCAGTACGCTGCATAGATGACTGTCTAATCCTTTTTAAAAAGATCTCCAATACTGCTTTCCCATGATTGAAATCACTCCATTGAAGTTTGGTGTTTGGATTTACTTCTAGCCCTGAGTCCATTAACAAATAGGCCAATTATTAGTTGTTTGGCATCCACGAAGCTATTAACAGCCTGTTAAGTAGCCCGTCCTCTTTGCGTATTACGTAAAGTACACCTTATCTGAAATAAATAAACAATTAATTTTCCTAACTTTAAAAACTTCTTTGTACCAATATACAAAATTAAATTCAAAAGTTCAGAACTGAAAACACTAAGTTTTATAAATCATTTTTCGATCGTGTTTCCAACACAACCAGAATCTAGGAAGTAGGTAGGTACCTAAACTTATCAAATACAAAACATGATTAGGTTCAAAAACATCAGGAATAACTGAGTTTGATACAGGTACTCTATTTACCTCGAAATGACGTATCAATCAGGTGTGTGCCCCATTTTGTTAATAAATGTATGGGATTCTGGTCTGCCGCGTTCGAAGCACGAAGATGTTTGTCTGGTTGGCTGCTGCTGATAGGTCTGTCTTGGACCTCGGTACATCTGTTTGTCTGTGCCTCTATACACTGACACAGCCAGCAGCGTTCAGAAAATGAGGAAAAATAAAAAAAACCCGCTAAATTAAACTTTGAATGACTCAGAACGAAACCAAACACTCCATCCAAACTCAAACCAAACTGACGAATGAAACAAGTCGATACGTGCGTGCTCGTGGCCTCGTGGGCAGTGCTGCCAACTCGACTACTGCAGATTATGCTAGTGGTGGTGTTAAAAATAACAAAATAATATTAAATAAATATTCAAGATAATCTACTCAACACCATCTAGCCCCAAACTAAGCAGAGCTTGTACTATGGGAACCAGATAGCTGATATAATACTTACACACATTTTTTTTGTAAATACATCTTAGAATACAATATAATGCCCCAACAGGGAAAAAACAACTGTGTTCACCACAAATATTTGTTCTCGGTGGGGATCGAACCCACGACCTACGGCGCAGAAGACAGAGATCCTACCAACTGAGCTGAGAGGCCAATCAAAAATATGCTATACGTTGTCTTTGAGACAAAACTGTACTGCATTACTAACTGCCTGTGTCATATGTGTGTCGATTGGCCTATGCTCCAAGCATAGTTCGTGTAGTTCGTCAGGGTTCCAACCAAAAAGCGAGTAAACTCAGGGAATGATTCTAAATGGGTGTTTTCACGGATATTTGATTTGTTTGATTTTTTTTTATGTTTGTTACCACATAACTCGTAAACTAATTTGGAAAATTATATCTTAACTTTACTTTCAGATTAGTGCCATAGAAATTTCATCATAATCGGTTTGGCAGTTTTGACGTTGGGTTTTCAAGTTTATATACTCTCTCTCATACAGTCATACGAACCAAGGTTATTTGCCTTAGTAGCTGGCAGCATTATTGAGATTTTCGTTGTACCTACAATAAGTGCCTTACAAAGGTGTATCTCTCAGTAACTAGAGAGCTTTTTAAAACTTAACCCACCAAATGACTGAAAGTCGTTAAAATAATAAAACTGAGTAAAATATACTTTTCTTCCACCAAATTAAATACAAATATTTGCGGACATTCCACACAACACAATCTAGCCCTAAACTAAGCAAAGCTTGGTAATATGAGAAACAAGTAGCTGAGACCTATATTACCTAAATAGGTATCAAATTTTTGTAGACACTGGTTTAGGTTCTTTGCTTGATCTAAGTAGATACCTTCCTACAGGAGTACAGGGCTTGTATGTAGAAGCGAGGGTTCTGCCTTTGAATAGCAACAAGGAGTCATAGAGCGTAGCAAACTTTTTTCAATGGAACAGCTATTAATGGGTATGGTTTATTAAACAGCGCTATGATTCAATAGGAACCTCCCTAATAAAACACAATGAAACACTTAAGTGGGTAGAGTACCTACTTAAGTATTTAGGTAGGTAATGTACAAATCTGCTTATCTATCTATTACCTAGGATCGTACTTATGTAGGTTTTAAACGTTTGTATAAATAGTTACGAAAGTATTATCCGTTGAACATTGCCATATCTACGGCTTCATTCACAGAATATGTAAGTCGCCAGATGACGCTATTTCACCATTTGATCAGTCGTAACTTGAGCATTATTGAGCCTTTAATATAGACAAATATTGCTAAATTTACGGTTATATTAGCCAAATATGTATGCCGTTATTAGGCTTTTTTAAAGTTTGACTATATAATATCTCAAGTACCATCCACCCTATCTTAAGGTGCATATTGCTATATCTACGGTTTCATTTACTGAATATGAAAGTCGTTATATGAAGTTATTTCACCGTTTGGTTAGTCTTAACTCGAACGTATTTCGCCTTAAGATACGGTAAATATTGCCAAATTTACGGTTAAATTGGACAAATATGTATGGCGTTATTAGACTTTTTAAACGTTTGATTAAATAGTAATTAAAGTATCATCCGCCCTACCATAAGGTGATTGTTGTCTTATCTACGGTTTAATTAACCGAATAAGTAAATCGTTTTATGATGTTATTCACCGTTTGATTAGTCGTAACTTGATCGTATTTCACCTGATGATAACACTAATATCACCAAATTTACGGTTATATTGACCAAGTATGTAAGTCGTTATATGACGTAATGTAACCGTTTAACCAGTCGATATCTTGAGCATGTATTGCCTTATGAAAAGGTGAATATTGCCATATTTACGTTTATATGTGCCGTATATGTATGCCGTTATAAAACCTAATGTTACCATTTGATTCGTCAAAACCTGAGCATATTTGGCCTGATAAAAGGGCAAATGTGCCACATTATACCTCTAAGTTGCCGAATTCATACGTCGCTGAAAGACTTTAAGTTTACGTTCAAATTTTTGTGACTAAAGTATATTCTACCTTATTGTAAGGTGAATATTGTCATGCTTAAGATTATTTATGCCGCTTTTGAAAGTTTGTTTATGACTAAGGTTTAAGTTTGTTTAGTTTTTATTAAAGCATATCGCTGGTTAAATGCTAAACTGCCACATTCCAAAATATGTTTTTTTTCAGTAGAGCCTTTTTAAAGTTACAAAAGTTGTTTTTTTTAATAAATGAGCCTTTATTTCTTTTAATACCTAAGTTATTACCTACCAATCGACGCGTAATTTTAATTGGAATCAAAGTGCATTTATAGTTTTTCCGTAACTATAACCCAGAGTCTTAAAAAACTAGATAAGTTACTTTAGCATATAAAAATTTAGGCACATGTAAACAAAAAATATCAATAAAGGACCTCATTTCATTAAAAAGTTATGATTTATTATTAGTTGATTACACTAAATCAACCTTTTTTGAAGTTTTGAATCACAAACTAGTAATATTATGCAATATAAATGCTACACGAACAACAAAGTTTTAAAAAAATACTAATAAACCCATTTTTTTTCAAATTAAAACACAAAGAAAAATAATATTCCTATCAAAATAAAATGCAACTACTACCATTAACATAGTTTTAATCACATCTCTTTTCAATTTAAACATATTCCTTTAGGGTCTACCACAGGCTCTGTCTGGCTCTCTCTCTGGCTCTGGTTTTGAGTCTGTGTGAGTGCTTACCAGTGTATTATACTGTATGTGTGTCGGATCGACGTAGGGCTTATTTAGTTAACACTTACACAGACTCAAAACCGGAACCGGAGGCGGAGCCAGGCAGAGCTTGTGGTAGGCCTACTGTTCTTGACGTATGATGTTTTCTATCAACTGTGGTTTATTTATTGTTCCTTTACCTTTCAAATAACGTCTTTTTGTTCGCCACTTAGCGCATTTTGTAAACTCATATAGGTCTCCAGCGATACAGGCTTCGTATTAGTCTATTGTGTATCTTGATTTTCGTAAAACTGAATTCTCGAATAAATAATTTGATATTTTTTGAACTGCTGGAGCCAAAGCTTCATAAACATCATAATTCCTTGGTTGAGCATGATTTGAAACCATGCTTAGTATTATTTGTGCTGTGCTTTTCATTCTATGAAAATACAAATAAAGTAAATAAAACAAAGTTGTACAAGCAATTGGTTTTCTCAAAAAATATAGACGTTGTAAATAAATACTTTCTTCATTTGATTTAATTAAATTTAAGTAACTTTTTAAAAACTAAAAACCCCGGTAGAGATAATTTTCGAATTTGAGAGAGAATTTGTACAACTTTGTCTAACCCAGTTTTATATACCCAGTGATGCTCGCGTCATCAAAATGAATTGAATTTCATGTAGGTTTTATATGCAAAATAGACGCATTTTATATCATGTAACATAGCCTATGTTACAGTTTAAACAGTACCTAAAACCCTTTAAAAATATTTATAACGAGCACGTCATTTCAAAAATTACATTAACGTGCTAAACAATAATGTTAGCCTTCACACAAAATTTGAAAAAAGTAAGATCAAGAAAAATTAATCTTAAAAACTAAACTTTGGCTTCAAGAAATATGATTGGGTTCACCTTAAACTTATGTGCAAAGCAAACACATCTCAAAAATTAAACTTAGGCTCCAAGAAATATGATAAAGTTCACGTAAAAGTTAACTGCAAAGCAAACACATCTCAAAAATGTCACTTAAGCTCCAAGCAATATAATTAGGTTCACCTAAAAGTTATGTACAAAACAATCGCATTTCAAAAATGACATTGTTGAATATAAAAACGATGTAATTACAATAAGATTTCTCGTGCTAAGGTACCACATTTTAGAATGTGTTACCTTAGCACATAAAAATAATTATTATGTCTTGACGTTGATTTATATTCAAAAGGACCACATTTCGAAATAAGACACTTTTGAATATAAATCTTAGTTAACATAGCTTATTTTTTTTGAGATACGGCACTCTAGCTTATAACTTGCATGCGATTCTGCCAACCACTCAACCACAACTCACAAAGTGGCTGCTTAGCTCTGAAATTTGGCGCCAAAGTGTATAAATGCTAAACAGTCATATCTGCTTTTTTGGTAGTTTTTAATGCGAAAATGAAAGGTGTCTTTTACTCATACTATGAAATGGCTATTTCAAGCGCCATTTTTGTAATAAAAACGATTTCCTAAATTTTTGAGATGTGGCACCTTAGCATTTAACCAGCGATATATCGCCTTAATTCAAGTTAAATTTTGCCTTAATTACGGTGATATTCAACACATATTCAACGTCGTAAATTTAAAGCGTTTTCAATAGTCCATTACTGCTGTATTAACAGTGTTAAGTTGGATTCCAAGACTACCTTACGGTAAGTCATTTGAGACGGTTCGTGTTTATCATAAGAGACGTACCAGTTTATCGCAAACGAATAGTAAAGTCAAATTAACCGTAAGCGTTTCAAAATCGCCTCGCGTCATTACAATTCAGCCGTCAAAGGTGGAATTCATCTTAGGCCAAAAATCCATTTTTCTCAGTGCAGAGCCCGGATAAAACAAAGAAACTAAATGTAGGCATAGGATAGGTACTTTGTCCTATTCAAACTTAATTATAACTCACAACTTCGCTCTGTTTTTCTTGTACCTTTGTAGATTTAATTAGTTGACTACAAAGCTATATTATATTCGTAACCTTATTTAAATTTTAGTACGTGCTAATTATCTAATTTACAGATAAACTTTAAATATATCCTTCTCTTTTTAGGCTTATCAAAACAAGTGTTATTTTTAAATAAAAAAAGAAGGATATTCTAGATTCCACCTAAACAAGTCTAGAAGAACAGGCATCAAACTACGGCTTGGTTCCTACTTTCCTCTGAAGGTAGAGACCAAGCCGTAGTTAGTCTTCATACAAAATACGTCTTGTAGAAAATTCTTGAACATTATATAATTTTCACCTAAGCGTGTAACCAACGACTAAAAGTCGGAACACGATGCGGTAAACAGCGGCGAACATCCGCAAACAATTGCGAATATAACTATGAACATACAATAATCTAGTAAAAATGATCATTTTAAATTTGGATAACTGATAAATAATGATGTTCTATTGATATGTCATTTAATTATTATTGTATAGCGTTGGCAGAATTATTCATTTTATTATATTAGGTAATTGTTTGTGTTTTTTCTAAACCTAAATTGTATGAACCCATGATTTTGCATCCTGGCTATGGGAAGTGAGTGCCACTTATTTGATTATTTTTTAAAATCTTTCATGTATGATTGACACTGATGCAAATAAATTATTTATGATTATAGCGGTGTGTGTAGGGTGCTGTTCGCAAATAGTTCGCGCAATCAGTCCATCACTCCAGTTCGCTGCTGTTCGCCGTGTGCGGCTGACCCTTAACACCGCATCGCTTAACACCCGCAAACCAAGACGGGTCATAAAGCAAAATTGACGACTCTACATTACAGAAACTCGTAAAAAGCTGATTTTGTGATGCACTCCTTTTATGAACTCTGAGCTTAGGGTATTGACTTGATGAAATTCAGTAGCGTTTATTACGGTGAAATTGGATGGAACATAATTAATTTATCTGGCGTTTAAAGCCATAGGCTTTAGCAAAGGCCTAACTGTTTTTAATCGACTTCAAATAAATTATTTAAGTTGAAAAAACATGAGAAACCGACTTCGTGGGCAAACTGCTGAACCAATTTTGATGGAACTTCTTTGAGATCAATTTGGAAACCAATCAGATAAAAAAAAAAGATTATTCAAATCGGCGCATAAATGATTAAATTATGCAAAAACAAACATTAAAAACACTATTAAAACAAAAAGGATAAACTGATTTTGATAAAATTTCTATATGACCAATCTAAAAGCTCTGAATCTGAAAACCAATCCAAAAAAAAATATTTTTTCAAATCAGCTCATGTCGATACAGAGCGTTTATCAAACTTGAAACAAAAAAAAAACGAACTGAAAACCTCCTCTTTTTTATTTGAAGTTGGTTTAAAGGCAGAAGTTCACAATTCAGTAGTATTTTTAACTAATTTTCAAATTAAAGTCTCTTACCAATTGAGATTTCCGCTGATACATTTTTCAAAGTTCAGTTATTCAGTGAATCCAGCGCTGGACTGCGAAATTTAATTCTAATTCCAATGCGAATGAAATTTTTACTAAAAGGTGTTTATTAAACTCTTCTATTTCGTTAGGGGTTAATGCTACCGTTTCTCAGGTACCTTAAGCTTAACTTGGTATGAATATACAATGCCTGAATTAGGTCGTAAGGTTATGCCTGACCTTGTAAGGAAGGCTAACCTTTGAACGGAGTTTCTAAATGGATATGAATATTTTATAGTGAATTTTGCAAATAACGTTATCATAATCATTTAGTTGTTTTACTTCATGTAGTTAAAATGGATGGAATATTTAATGTAAAAAAACCCTTACCAGCGGAGAAAATATCTATGAGAATATAAGTATTGTTTGTTATCCTAAGAAATAAAAATAAATAAAATAAAATGAGTGTAATTACTGCCGGTGAAATTACAGTCGTATAACGTATGACCGCAATCTCACCTGATGTTAAGAAAGAATCTGTATTACTCAAGTTTATTGACGCAGGGTAGTGCATTGTAGGGCACGTTCCTGACGTACGTGACCTATACGAGGCCATGTATTGTTTAGGCGATGGTTACCACTTAACATAATGTAAGCCATCAAAAATAACTTAAAATAAATATTAACCAAGGATTCTTTGAGGTCAGAATATATGATGGGTTGACGCAGGTTAAAAAAAACATTGTTTGAGTAAATAATATAACACTGTACAAACCTTAAAGCTTAAACAAAGACAATTAAGCAAAGTTCATTTCACCAGCTATTGAATCTTTCAGAGCTATCAATGTGTGCTATAAGCAAACTGCTTCAAGTTTGGCTGAGGACGCATTTACACGTAATACAACCTGTACACGTAATACAACCTGTATTACGTGTATACCGGTAAAAACTCACGAAAATGATATGTAAAAATTTTAAATAATTAAAAACTTTATTGCCGACAACTCAGAGTATATAAATTAAAAACTAGTACATTAAATAAAGAGCGTTTACACATCATATTATATTACCCGCAAAAAAAAATGAGTGAGAGTGAGAGCGGAGAAGGCCAGGAGAGCCAGGAGAGCGAGAGAGACGTTTTTTTTCGAATGGACTAAATGCTGGTCATCATCTGACGCTACCAGACGCAACGAATGGGACGTGTGTTTTTTTTAAATAAATACTACCCGCCACGCTTCTCTAAACTTCATAGGGAGTGGCCTCATGATTGTCATTGTTTTATCTGTTAAAACAAAATACAAATACAAATATTTTATTACTTTCAACTTAATCTAGAGTACATTTCATAGGTTTGAGACCCTCTTAAAAGCATAGTACAGTATACTAGCGGACGCCCACGGCTTCACTCGCCCCTTTGCCGTTACGCCCCGTTGATTTTTCTTTTAAAAGTTTTCCCTCTTTTTCTCCGCTTAGGGAAATCATTTTCCAATTTCCTTTCTTAGTGCACCTCTATGCTATAAAAGAAACATACACTCCAAGTTTCATGCTTCGGACTTACGGTTTAGGCTGAGCGTTGATTGTCAGTCAGTCAGTCAGTAACGCAAGAGTTTTATATATTTAGATAATATTAAGTGCTGGGATACAAGCAAACCGGCTTTCTATATAAATTTGAAGAGTTATGCTAAGCCATATCAAGTATTCACGTACAAACTCATAATTAAGTTACAGAGAGAAATTCGTTTAATACTTTAGCTTGAGTTGTGACTGTACATTTGTGTGGAAATGCAGGTGGATGCAGTTTGTTTTTAGTAAAATGAATCTTTGATTACGTGTAGGTACATATTACAGCAACTAACAATTATTACAAGTAAGTATAGACTGGCCTCTCAGCTCAGTTGGTAGTAGATCTACCTTCTGCGCTGTAGGTCGTGGGTTCGATCCCCACCGAGAACAAATATTTGTGTGATGAATGCAAATGTTTGTTCTCACGGATTCGGGATTATTATTTTACTTGCCATTTAATAAAAAGCTTATAATTCAATTGAATTGTGATGTTGACACAAAGTGATGAACATTTTTGGTAAAGTGTATAAAATAAATATCTCTCTATCTATCTAAATATCTTTATCGTTTGGAAACATGAGCAAATCTTAAACCAATATGCTCGCCAGATCCCTAGCTGTATACCTACCTACGTATAAAGTCAACATCCGATTGAAACACGATTTTCTATAATAAGATTGGCCGGATTTCGATTAGTAAGCTCTTACAATCAGGTTAATCAAGTTACCTTTGATTCTGATTGAACCCTGATTTTATGGACGGACGCATTTTGGGAGGTGTGATGGCCGAAATATCGCTGGTTAAATGCTAAGGTGCCACATCTCAAAAATTTAGGAAATCGTTTTTATTACAAAAATGGCGCTTAAAATAGCCATTTCATAGTATGAGTAAAAGACACCTTTCATTTTCGCATTAAAAACTACCAAAAAAGCAGATATGACTGTTTAGCATTTATACACTTTGGCACCAAATTTCAGAGCTAAGCAGCCACTTTGTGAGTTGTGGTTGAGTGGTTGGCAGAATCGCATGCAAGTTATAAGCTAGAGTGCCGTATCTCAAAAAAAATAAGCTATGTTAACTAAGATTTATATTCAAAAGTGTCTTATTTCGAAATGTGGTCCTTTTGAATATAAATCAACGTCAAGACATAATAATTATTTTTATGTGCTAAGGTAACACATTCTAAAATGTGGTACCTTAGCACGAGAAATCTTATTGTAATTACATCGTTTTTATATTCAACAATGTCATTTTTGAAATGCGATTGTTTTGTACATAACTTTTACGTGAAACTAATTATATTGCTTGGAGCTTAAGTGACATTTATGAGATGTGTTTGCTTTGCACATAACTTTTACGTGAACTTTATCATATTTCTTGGAGCCTAAGTTTAATTTTTGAGATGTGTTTGCTTTGCACATAAGTTTAAGGTGAACCCAATCATATTTCTTGAAGCCAAAGTTTAGTTTTTAAGATTAATTTTTCTTGATCTTACTTTTTTCCAATTTTGTGTGAAGGCTAACATTATTGTTTAGCACGTTAATGTAACTTTTGAAATGACGTGCTTGTTATAAATATTTTTAAAGGGTTTTAGGTACTGTTTAAACTGTTACATAGGCTATGTTATATGATATAAAATGCGTCTATTTTGCATATAAAACCTACACGAAATTCAATTCATTTTGATGACGCGAGCGTCACTGGGTATATAAAATTAGACAAAGTTTACAAATTCTCTCTCAAATTTGAAAATTATCCCTATCGAGGTTTTTAGTTTTTAAAAAGTTACTTAAATTTAATTAAATCAAATGAAGAAAGTATTTATTTACAACGTCTATGTTTTTTGAGAAAACCAATTGCTTGTACAACTTTGTTTTATTTACTTTATTTGTATTTTCATGGAATGAAAAGCACAGCACAAATAATACTAAGCATGGTTTCAAATCATGCTCAACCAAGGAATTATGATGTTTATGAAGCTTTGGCTACAGCAGTTCAAAAAATATCAAATTATTTATTCGAGAATTCAGTTTTACGAAAATCAAGATACACAATAGACTAATACGAAGCCTGTATCGCTAGAGACCTATAAGAGTTTACAAAATGCGCTAAGTGGCGAACAAAAAGACGTTATTTGAAAGGTAAAGAACAATATTTAAACTACAGTTGATAGAAAACATCATACGTCAAGAACAGTAGGCCTACCACAAGCTCTGCCTGGCTCCGCCTCCGGCTCCGGTTTTGAGTCTGTGTGAGTGTTAACTAAATAAGCCCTACGTCGATACGACACACATACAGTATAATACACTGGTAAGCACTCACACAGACTCAAAACCAGAGCCAGAGAGAGAGCCAGACAGAGCCTGTGGTAGACCCTAAAGGAATATGTTTAAATTTAAAAGAGATGTGATTAAAACTATGTTAATGGTAGTAGTTGCATTTTATTTTGATAGGAATATTATTTTTCTTTGTGTTTTAATTTGAAAAAATGGGTTTGTTAGTATTTTTTTTAAACTTTGTTGTTCGTGTAGCATTTATATTGCATAATATTACTAGTTTGTGATTCAAAACTTTAAAAAAGGTTGATTTAGTGTAATCAACTAATAATAAATCATAACTTTTTAATGAAATGAGGTCCTTTATTGATATTTTTTTGTTTACATGTGCCTTAATTTTTATATGCTAAAGTAACTTATCTAGTTTTTTAAGACTTTGAGTTATAGTTACGGAAAAACTATAAATGCACTTTGATTCCAATTAAAATTACGCGTCGATTGGTAGGTAATAACTTAGGTATTAAAAGAAATAAAGGCTCATTTATTAAAAAAAACTACTTTTGAAACTTTAAAATGGCTCTACTGAAAAAAATCGTATTTTGGAATGTGGCAGTTTAGCATTTAACCAGCGATATGTGATGAAAGAATTCTGAATAAAATTCTACTCATATATTTTTCACGTGACAACGTCTTTTAATTCGATGGAGCTGGCTGCACGCACGAAAAATCATGACTCATGCGGCATTACCTAGATATGAGGCGTTCCATTTAAGGCTTGAAGTGCAAGCGAGAGCGCGGAACGAGCGACACAGAGGCACAATCGGCCTCCGCGTTTGGCAGCGTTCGACATCTGTCTCTCTCCTACTTGAGTGAGCGATGCGTCCGCGTGGACAGCTGTATGACGTGGTCACGTTCAACTATCGTCAGTAAACCAACTTTTCAGACAACCGTTTTTTTGTTGTAGATAATGTATATTCTGTTGTAAATAATAAATCAAAGTTTAATAAGTTTTATTAGGCATAAACATTTTTTTTCACAAAGAAACTTACCACTAAACAAATATTTTTAAAATTTACAAAACACACAAGAAACAGTGTAATAAATGATCTAGAGATCGCTCAATAGATCTAAATCAGTGCCAGACGGAAGCGTCCCCAAGACGCTGGCGGCATTGCCACGCTGAATAAGCAATGCTAATACGCTGCGCCAGATACCCACTAGCCCTTGGGTCACGCGTCGCTTCGATCAGTCGCCTAGACAAATTATTATAAAAAAGCAGCCAAGTGCGAGTCGGACTCGCCCATGAAGAGTTCCGTAGCATCAAGTAACATAATATGCTTCTAGTTGTTGTTCTTGTAGTTCGTCAAAAGGTAAATTGCGGTTTTCGATTTATGACGTATAAAAAAAAAACTACTAGCTAGATCTCGTTCAAACCAAATATCGTTGAAAGTTTGCATAGTAATGTATAACATATATTTTTTTAGTTTTATCATTCTCTTATTTTAGAAGTTAGAGGGGGGGGGACCAACTTTTTTCCACTTTGGAAGTGTCTCTCGCGCAAACTATTCAGTTTAGAAAAAAACGATATTAAAAACCTCAACATCATTTTTGAAGACCTATCCATAAATACCCCACACGTATGGGTTCAATGAAAAATTTTTTTTTGAGTTTCAGTTTCAAGTATGGGGACCCCCAAAATTTATAGTTTTTTTTCTATTTTTGTGTAAAAACCTTAATGCAGTTCACATAATACATCTACTCACCAAGTTTCATCAGTCTAGCTCTTATGGTTTTGGAGAAAAATGGCTGTGACACGGCCGGACAGACAGACAGACAGACAGATATGACGAATCTATAAGGGTTCCGTTTTTGCCATTTGGCTACGGAACCCTAAAAACCCGCTAAGCCTAGCTTCCCCACGGACCCGGAGTCTCAACCCTATCTGTCAATTTCTAAAACAAATCGCATTATTAAAGCTCGGTCACACTTTGGCCCCCGCTAGTTAAGGCGTGGACGTCATGCTATTTATGTTTGTTACTGTATGTTATCACGACAGCCGTGTGCCTTATTGATAGGGGGGAATTTATTACAAAACTATGGACATGGTATTTTTAACCATAGTATTTTTGACTTTTTAGTATTTTGCTGTTGCATTTTACGTAGTGACTATTTTACGAACCGGAGACCAGAAGAGGTATTTTTAGCAGTACTTCTATTCTGAGTTTTGCTCACTGACGTTCGTTCCTTGCACGTCCATTTAAAAGTTGGTTTTTAGAGTCACGATCAGCGCCCCAAGCGGGCGTTTTAAGAAGTTTTGTAGCTCCATACAAACACGTACAGAAACTTCCCCTTCATGTGTCACAGATCGAACCCACGCCTTACAGCGTAAAAGACACAGCTATTAACAACTGTCGGGTGATAGTGAAATTCTGTTGCCATCAAAACTTTCATACTTACTAAGAAATTATGCTAACAAGGAACAGCGATCGCGTATCTTGTTGCCATCCTTTTCTGACCACTATCTCACTATCTATCTGTTGCCATAATATTATTAGCTTTTATTTAGGAGCAAAATTGTCTCTCATGTTTATTATGTCAACATTTAATTTTGGTCTTGATGCAATCGTTCCTTGTTAAAGATAAGTTTTATTTCAACTCGTTTTTTATTGCAGTCAAAGCTCAAAATCATGTCAAACTGACAGATGCAACTAGGTTTTGATTGCAACAAAATATACACAATCATCTGGACACCTGGGCTGGAAAAAGTAAGTTTTATTTCTATTCTTGTTTTATAGCAATCGAAGCTCAAAATCGTGTCAAACCTGACAGATACCTACTAAGCCTTGACCAAAAAAATATAAAACTCCAATTGAGTTGCAAGGGCTGTGTTTTGCCGCATCCAAAAGTTCCCAGTTCCGTTATCCTGGGCACGGCCGCAATGGAATAGAAATGCGTTGTTTATTTACAAATAGGTCTGTTTCGTGATTCGCTGGCCGGTATTGTGAGTCCGTTTGGGATGACGTCATAAGCTGCTGAATGTCCCAGAGTTTTGTACCATTTTGCTTCGATATTGTCTGAGGAAAGGGCGTGTGATGCGTGTGAATGTGGGTAGAGGGTAGACCAAAAAGATAAAATAGTGTGAAAGATGACATGGATAAGAAAGAAGTGAATACAACGATGACATTGGGGAATGAAAGAGGAGAAAATGTGTGATGCCTACCCCAAATATAGTGGGATAAGGGTAGAATGGTGACGTTGTCTGAAAAAAAAAGAATATCTGTTTTAATACCATAGTTCTTCTATTAATCCAAATTTATATAGAAAATATGTTTTTGCAGTTGTAACAAACAAGAATCATTTTGAAACATAAATTTTCTTAATTTTTCTTGTTTCATGAGTTTCTGTTTGTCAAAAAATCCCACTTGCTCCACACATACACAAATTTCCTTCCCACTAGTATTATGAATTGCCTAAATACATCTGAGCTTTAAAATGTTTAAAGTGATTCTAGTGATTCCATTGAATTCATAAAACAAGAAAGATTTGGTTGGTCAAAAAATTTGCTCCTGTTTCAATATTTTTTTGTGTCAATTGCGCGAAAGAAGCCTCTTTGAGGCGCTTTTATCTTAATCCTTTCACCACACTGTATCGAGACTAAAACTAGACTTACAGAACTAGTCACACAACAAGAAGAAGACCTATCTTTATAACGTTTTAGATTGATCTTTGTGATTCAAATTTTGGCTTTGACATAACAGTGTTTTTTAACAGAAACAATAGTTGTTTTTTTTACTAAAAGCCTAAATAACTGTTATTAGATAGACCTTTAGGTACTTTTAAGAATCTATCATAACACTAGCCAGCGTACCGTAGTTAATAATAAATAATAAATAAATAATAATGTTTATTTCGGAACATATTTACAGTGGTACATAAAATTAGGAAACGATGATAACTGCATTAGTCGTTAGACTGTGTCGCAGCTACCAACGCCCGCCTCCTTAAACTAGGTACAGTGCGTTCCTAACTCTAATCAAGGGAAAAAAATGGTACTACTATGCTAGGATAATTAATTACAAACAAAATATAAAGAAAAAAGTAAAAAGTGAAAAAGCTCTACACCTATGATGTAGATGTATGTAGACGGTGTATTGTGGGTGTAGAAGTATATGTGTTTGTGTGTGGTGTGAGTGGTTGTGTGTGTGGTGTGGGGTGTGTGTGTGTATGTATGGGGTGTGTGTATGTGTGAGTGGTGGAGGGTGTTTGTGAGTGCCTGTGTGTATGGGCGCGGGACAACCTGATCCACCACTACTCTTAAGAGTTCGGGTTTCACAGAGATTGTTCCGCACACAACAACATGCAAAATGTATTAGGTTGTGTGAGTGAAAATTGAATGAGTAATTTTAAGTGACAACTCTCATCAGAATCTCGGTTTCATCATAGGATAAAGATTGAAGCCAAGGCAAAAGCTTCATCTTGCATTTTTGAAAGGTAAGAGGGTAAATGTTAAGGAGCAAGTTGGCTCTGTTGTACAGCATTGAGCTGATGTAATGGTTATGCCGGCCCGCAAGGGCAGTTCTACGAGACTCAGTCTTGCACACTTTGTCAGATCTTCGTCTTGTGCTCACGGTAGAATCGTATGGTAGCTGGGAGTGCTTTAGCAAAATGGTCTTTAGTATGAAGAGTTGCCTAACCGTGAGTACATTACAAAGCTGGTAAAGATCCGCAGTAGGAAATCGATAAGGTTTGCGTGACATAACTTTTAGAATGGCTCTTTGGGCTCTCTCGAGTTTTATAAAGGAGGTTTTAACCGAGCCACCCCAAGCAGTCACGCAATAAGTTAAAACTGATTGAGCCAAGGATAAGTAAACTATTTTAAGGTTTTGGGTGTCCAGAACGTTACGAAGGTTTTTAAAAACAAAAATTAATTTTCTAGTGCGAGACACAGAAGACTCAATCTGCCCTTTCCAAGACAGCGCACTATCTACAATAACACCCAAATACTTGATTTGAGACGTACGCTCTAACGCAGGGCAATCACAAGTGGACTGATGCAACAGTGTAGAGTTACAGGTATGAGGGCGAATAGAATAGGTGGGTGAAGGCTGGCACGATACATTGGGAGAAAAAGTGATGTACTTTGTCTTACTAAGGTTAAGAGTTAGTAGATTAGTAGCTAACCAATGCATTACTCCACTCAGAGTAAGTTCGGCAAGCTGAAAAGCTTCAGTCCAGCTTTTCCCATTAATTAGTAAGACTGTATCATCTGCATACGTAACTATTTTGCAATTTGGTTGGCTCAATTGACACAATTGGTTGATGTAGATAAGAAACAGGGTAGGGCCAAGGACACTACCCTGCGGCACACCAAAAGTGATGCTTTCATGGTTGCTCTTAACCCCGTCAATTACCACGCACTGGGAACGATTGGAGAGGTAACTTCGGAATAGGTCAAGCGCAACACCTCTCACACCAATTTCTTCTAGCTTAGTCAAGAGTATGGGGACGGACACGGTGTCGAAAGCCTTAGAGAGGTCAAGGAAAATTCCGATAGTTTTCTGCTTTCTGTCGAGGTTCCCGACTACTGAGTTCACCACTTCTCGAACTGCATCCTCAGTTGATATACCTTGCCTGAAGCCGTACTGATTATTTGAAATGATACTATTTTGATCCAAGAACTTGAGGAGCCTTTTGTTGATAATTTTCTCCAGAATCTTAGAGAAAACAGAAAGCACTGAAATCGGCCTGTAGTTGGTTACACTATCTTTGTCTCCATTTTTATAAATAGGATGTACTAAGGCTTTCTTATAATACCGAGGGAAAATACCAGATGCAAGAGAAAGGTTAAATGTGTGAGTTAACAGGGGTACCAGAATATGCCTTGCAGCCTTGGTCACAGAAGTAGAGATGTTGTCCCAACCTACGGCGCATTTATCTTTTAAGTTGAGAATCACGGATTCGATTTCACTATTGTCTACACCAAATAATGCCATGGAGTTTCGGGATGAACTGGACGCAGAAGATGACAAGTAGAAAGGGGTGGTGTGGGAAACGCCTCGCCTTAAGCACTCAGAGGCCAACGAACTTCCAATATTGGCAAAGAAATGGTTGACAGTTTCAACCGAAGCAGACGGGGATTCAGCCAGTCTCAACAAGTTGGTGGATGAAGAAACTTTATGATTAAGATTAGCAATCTCTCTAATAACCTTCCAAGTTGCCCTGGTCTTCTTATTGGCTTTCCGTAACTCGTTTCGCTCATATTCGCATTTAACGCTCTTTAAAAGTTTATTACAAAAATTTCTATAGCGTTTATATGAAACAGCTATAACTTGGTTTTCAGGGTTTTTTTTGTATTTACTGTGCAACTTATCTCTGTGTCGAATGCATCTTAACAGCCCAGGAGAGACCCAGGGCTTAATAGTTCTTTTTCTAGAAGAAATCTGCAACATTTGGGTGTTTTTCTCTATAACGTTAGAGACAGCTTCAACGAGTAATTTTGTTGCAGTATCAGCGTCCTCCGAATTCAAAACCAAAGAAAAATCATATTTTTCAAGTTCAACTACAATACCTTCTATATTCATACGGCGGACTGACCTTAAAGGTTTAGGAACAGGAGCAGTGTGGTCATAGGAAAACAAAACTGGTGCATGATCTGTAATATAAGAGTTTAAGACTAAGGTGCTGGTTCTGCATTGGGTTTTAAGTACTACGTGATCTATGCAATTCCTATCCCTGGTTGGAAGGGTATAAGCTGGGAGCATGCCATGCGATGCGGTCATGTTCAAATACGCCTCAGCGTTAGGGTCTGTACTATCTGAACTTATGTTAATATTAATGTCTCCAATTACCGCAATGGTCTGAAACTCTTTGAGAATATTCAAGGTAGAGTCAAGACTGTCAATAAAGCGATCAATGTATTTGTAGGAGGGTGAACGATATAATGCTATCATGGCCACTTTATTCGAAAATTTTAGGATAAGGCAGTTTGCATCATGGAATGGGACATTTTCAACAGTACAATTTAGTCCAGATTTTACGTACGCAACAATACCGTCATTTTGGTTGTTAAATGGGCTTGAATAAGAGTCGTAACCGGTAAGCGATGGGATACAGGGGCATTTACTTAACCAGCATTCAGAAAGAATAATAATATCTAGTTCAAGAGCAACTCTACCCAGTAAAACCTGGAGAGCATCAAAGTTGCAGCCAAGACTGCGTATATTAGTGTGTAGGACATTTAGAGTGGGATTTTGTATGTGTCTATTGCATTGTTCGGGAGAACAGACTATCACTTCAGAGACAGAAATCTCTTCGATATCATCGGAAATCGTGTTCAAATCATCCATAATGAAGGAATAAAAGTAGCACAGGCTCATCGACACAGGAGTAACCAGCCAGCAGGTGGTAATTGACGATGCTGTGTTGGTACAAAACACTAGGAATTATTTTAATACTAAGAGTGAGATGGGAGCGAAAAACGGGTGAAGAGTTTGAAATGGGTAGAAGATGATTGATATGTAAAGTGTTAAAATGGGTTTTGATGAGTGTTGTAGTGGTGTGTGTTGTTGAGTGTCTAGGGGTGTGTGTGTATGTGTAGAGCATGAAAATACACAAAGTTGAAACACATAGAAAAAATAAAACAGGATAAATTAAACTAAGATACAGAGTGAATATAAAGGAAGTTGTTAGTCACTTCTGGGATTTGCATTTTTCTAAGTCCGCCTCGCTTGTCACCCGGAAAAATGGAGCCCCCTCTTTTTCGCGGAGATATACGTTGCCATGTGCCACCCAACAAAAGCGGAATTGGTTTTCTTTAGCAAACTCACGAGCGAGATAGAAAATACGTTTCATTTTTGTAGTGAGATTTTCAGATATGAAGACTGGTTTGACAGGTCCACCCACTTTCAGGTGTTCAGTGGTCAGCCTGGAGCCCACCTTGTTAAATCCTTTAAACTTGGAAATCACATCATCTTTCACCAAGACACTCGTCAAGTCCACTATGATAGTCTTGGCCGCAGGATCCTTTGAATGGGTACGGAAAATATCCTTGATATCACCAGGGTGTATATCTACATTTAGTACCTTTCCAGCTCTGATGAATGTATTCACGAGGGAAGATTTAGTCTCCGGGTGAGCAAAAGGAATGTTTCGGATCTCCAAGCAAGTGGATCTCGAACTGCGCTCAAAATACTCCAGCCTGTCTTCCAACATTTTTATGCGTTGCACATTATCGAGATGACGGGATTCCAATTTATCAACTTGGGTTTTTAATGCTTCGCATTTAAGAACTGAGAATTCCACTGAAACTCGGATTTCCTCCACAGCAGAGAGAATTTTCTCGTATTTGGTGTTTTCTTGTTCCTTGAAATCGGAGAACATTTTACGCATCTCCAGCATGAAGTCATCAAGTCTGTCATCGTTTGAGGGGCTTTTCCGTTTAGGCATTCGGAAGCGGGACACACTGGAAGAAAGATCTTCGTTGCTTCCAGTACCAACCACGTTCTGTACATTAAGGCTTGGCTCGGACGAGGAGTGTTGCATTTGCGATGACGATGCCGACGGTGGAACATCCAATAGAGTAATGCGCGGTGGTGTGGGGTTGCTAGACATTTTGGCTAGGCGGCAGAGTAGTTTACGGTACCGATATGCGTTTGGGTAAAGAGTTCAAGTACTAGGCGCACAGAAATGTGATGGAGGTGACAAAACCAGTTTGAGGCCGGAGACAGCCGCGGGGAGCGGAGCGTGGCGCGGCGGCAGCGGGGCGTTGTTACCGAAGCGCTAATGAATGAATACGCGCACGGGGCGGGGCCACTAGGAATGTGTAGGTACCTTGAGCTTGCGACGTTCCACTCGTACGCACCTCTTCAGTATTTATGAACTCCTATTTTTTTCAAAGACTATTTTTCAATGAAAATGATTGAATTTAAAAATAAAAACTGGCGCAGCCTCAGAAACGAGTGCTCTGTATCGAGGTCCGGAGGGAAGGGAAGGGAAGTTAAACGTGTTGATGTTTGGATTTAACAATAGATTATTTTGGAGACTGATTTGCATAAGTAAATAGGCCAATCTAAATATACACTTCAGAGCAATGAATTTAGATCACCGCATCTGCTTCATATATTTCGAAGCCTAGAAGCACAGAAAAAAAATACTACGCATAGAATGGTAGAACGGCGTTTGTCTAATTTGAGCAAAGGGTATGCCCCGCACACACACACGCGCGTGTAAAATATGACATTTCTGTAGCGTCTGTGTAAGAACCGCACACAAACGCGCGTTTGCAGGACTACATTTGTGTATCTCTGTGTAATAGTTTGCTAGAACGCGGCTTTTGTATAGGATTTGATCGAGTGTCCGGGGTGCAAGTGTCAGGAAACAGAAGAGGTATTTCTTGTCCCAGCACTTGTAATAAGTTTTATCTTTAGTTTTTTCGTTTTTTTTTATTTAGTCTTTTTAAAAATGTTTTTGAAGCAATATCAATTAAAATAAACTGGCTTCCTAAGTTTCTTGGTTGTTTAAAATCAGTGTTGGTAGCTCCAATTCATTGCTATTGAGTGTATTAATTAAAATTATGAATGTTATGTTATAACAAAGCTGTGGAACAAATACATTTTTAGCTAATAACTTAGGTAAAGCAACGTTCTACAAGGTGAGAATTTGAATGGGTGACCACTTACTTTACTAAAGAAAAATACTTGAAAAGCGTGACCGTAACGATGTCCACTGTTCTGATAAAATCTGACTTATTTTTGAAAACAATTTGGAACCTTATCTCAATGCAATAAAATTTAAACTAGAACAGCTTTATTTCTACACAAGTTGAAGCTCGCCAGACTATTTTGAACCGTAGTACATTGGAATAAAGTCTATATTACTGAATGTTTTTTCTTAGTCTAATTACACCCGTATAATTTCGACTGGTATTTTGCGGGGACATTTACATGTAATTTGAAACTATTTTCGATGATTTCAATCTAAACCTATAACGGGCGATAATGAAATAGGTGCCCAAAAATAGATGGTAATTACCCCGTATTGGGTTATTATATCTGGAATTACCCCTAGATTAGGATAGGATTGGGGGTACTTGAAACAATTATGCGGGTATTTGAATAGCTTTTAGTTATTTGGGTTTTTATTACCTTGATAAAGTAAAAAATGTGTGTGTGATATGAAAATATCGTTAACGGCTTTAATTAGATAATTTCTCCGAAAGAAGAAGAAGAAAGAGAAGGCTAAGAGACCTTAGTCTTCTTCTTATTCTCCAAAACGCTCAAGATTTTTTTTAACAACTAGCTGATAAAACAAGCATATTACATCCCACCTGATGTTGAGTGGTAACCATCGCCAATAACGAGCAATGCCTCGTAGGTCACGCACGTCACCGTGGACTGCTCTAAATCTATCAACTTGAGGCATAGAGATGTTCAGCATCACGTGTCAGTAATTTCCGCGGCCCCCACACCCTTCAAACCGAAATACTACTTCACGGCAGAAATAGGAAAAAACCGTCTTAAAAGACGGTAGGCTAGTTTTAAAAAAAGTAGACAATACAGCCAGTCTATAGGGTTATTCATTATTAGCTACACAAACTGACACGGTCTAATTTTTGGGTCGTGAATATTTGTTTGGCCGAATCAATTTAATTCCTAAACTTTTGAATCTTTATTTAAACACAAACTTAAGAAAAAAAAAATAACAATATCAACTTAAATAAATAAATTAAAAATAACTACACTAATCTAACAAACCGCTACCTGATGGCAGCGTTCCCAAAATGCTGGCAGCATTGCCACGTTGTATGGCAATGCTTAATCTTTGAGCCAAGTATAAACCAGCATTTTGGTCACGTGTTGCTTCGACCAGACGCCCAGATAAATCTTTGAAGATTCTATGGGCTCCTAAACTAAACTGATGTAAGTTTTTGTATCAAAATTTTATTTTTATTAATTTCATTACGACATATTGCATAATAATTGCCACGGAGAACAAGAAAAAAGAAAAGAAAAAAGATCAGGCGGCTCGCCTTTGATTAGAAATGGACTGTTAGATGTAACAACGCGCAAATGATTCCAAAGGATAATCTTTATCAATTTTCACGGGATTTTCGTAACAAAACTTTAAAAAATCATTTCATAAATATTTTTATTTTATTTGTTGAACCTAATTCTTGAGTATTTGCAGCTAATAATAAATAACCCTGAAAAAAAACTACAGCCTAAGATCTAAATCCGTCCTATTGCATAATTCAACACGACAGGGCGGCCCATCTTGCATTATTGTCATTTGCAGGCTAAAGCCTGTCGGATGCAACACTATGTAAATCAACCTGTTATCTTGTTATCACTTTCTTGGGACGTCACGTCTTCTTCTTCTTGTTGTGCCACTGGATATTTTTATGCTTGTATTTATTCATTGCTTTCATGTTTATAAGATCTTAAAAACAATTGTGCAGTATTAATTATTACAGCTGTTAGGAATTCATTACGGCCTGTCCCAGTTTCGCACGGGTGGATATTAATTTTTTAAACACATAAACATTATGCTTAGCTAATGTTAGTCAAGGTGAATGTAGCTTTCAAATGGTGAAAAAATTGTTACTGTTGTGTATGTTGTGAAAAATCGGCACAGTAGTTTTTGAGTCATTACAAACATACACACAAAAATACAAATCTTTCTTCTTTATAATATTAGTATAAAAGATATTGAATCTAATGGGACATAATGTTGGTGGATATCTATCTTGGATTTAAAATATTATGATGTTATTTTACGAATACTGAGGCTTGGAGAATACATAGTCAATTTATTAATAATTAATAATTATTAATAATAATTATTAATAATTATTACAAATTATAGGTCAGATACAAAGAAAAAATCATACATTTATATAATAAGTATTCCTAAGTAGGTACTAGGTAGTACTTACCTATTAAATCATAAACAATTTTTATATTGCACAATAAAATATTATAAAATTCTATGTAAAATATTCTTCCACACTATAGAACGCCCTCTCAAGGAGCCTTGATTTTAGTTTTAACTTAAATGTTGGAAGGCTTGGTGCATTTTTGATGGTTTCTGGCAGGCGATTGTATAAAGGAGGCCCCATCACATGAGTGAGTTTATTCGACCTGGCCAGTCTGCGGGTCGTGGCAGCAAGCTTCCTCGCCCCTCGGGTGTTATAGGGGCGAGTGTGACCGTCCCCACGTGTACTAAATATCTCCTGGTTCTGCCTCACGTATACAGCCACCTGGAGAATGACAAGCGAGGGCAGCGTCAGTATCTTTAAATCCTCGAACAACGGTCGTGCCGACGTCTCCCGTGAAACCTTTGCGATCGCCCTCACAGCACGTTTCTGCATGCGGAAGACACGCTCCCGATCGGCAGCGCGTCCCCACAGTTCGACACCGTACTGGAGGAGGGAGTGCACTGTCGCAAAGTAACATGTGCGGACCACGTCGGCAGTGACAACGCGAGACAGTCTGTAAAGCGCATAGCATGCGCTCCCTAGCCTGCCACACAGCTTGTCAATATGCGAGCCCCAGGTTAGGCCTCGATCGACATGGAAGCCGAGGAATGAGATTGACTGGACCTGCTCAAGGAGGGTTCCATCAATGGAGATAGACAACACCTTCGTCTGACGTCCTGTTATGTCAAAATACATACACGGCAGAGATAAGATTTCTTTTTATATGAAGTGCGGCCTTCAGCCACATTTCAGCTTTGTCGATGGGTAATATTTACTAGGATTATAATGAACATTTTTTCGTAGTAATCTTGGAAGTACATTATTGTAATTAACATAAGTGAAATTTACCACTCAACATCAAATGGGTCATCTTGGTAAATTTTTTAATGTTTCATTTCTTCTCCATCATAAAAACTTACTGCAACTTCCAAGTGCTTCAAAAATACGGTGTGTTCAAACTTTTCAATCGTTTAACATGAAAAAAGGTTTAAAATACTTATAATCGATGGCACTCATATTTAAACAATGGCTATTGGTTGGGATTGAGTGCTACGACGAGTAGAGATTGCCTCCACTTTGGATGTGGTACAAGTAAGGAGAGAAAGGAGGTATTTTTACTGACAAAGTCAAAAGTCAACGTGAAATATGTATTTATTCATCATCATCATCATCTACAGCCCGACTTAACCCACTGCTGGGTATAGGCCTCCCTTAGTTTGTGCCATCTACCTCGACCCTGTGCCAGTCTAAACTATTGCCGCCCTGTGACCCTGTCTATGTCGTCCATCCATCTTGCTGCAGGGCGCCCTACGCTTCTGTAGCCGGTTCTTGGCCACCATTCGGTTGTTGTTCTACTCCACCTGTCATCACCACGCCTAGCAATGTGTCCTGCCCAACTCCATTTGAGCTCCGTAATCCGATCTCCGACGTCCTATTAGTATCAATTTTTCATTTCATTTCATCTGTTTATTTGCATTAAAACATGGTATGGGAAAGTACAAAAATAGTATAAAATAGCATAAAATAGTAATACTATGGTTTTTTTTTATATTTTATATTCTCTCTTGCTTTACAAATACAAAATAACTATTGACATAAACATTAAGTATACATGATTTAATCCATAAGTTCCTGAACTAGTAAAAACTGTGTTTCAGGAACCAAAAGTTGATTTAAAAGCATAAATAGTATTACATTTTTACCTTTTAGGTGTGCCAAAATTCGATTTGGAAGCGGTACATTATAACAATATTTAAATTGTTAAAATACTCGGGCGGCCATGACATCTTCTACCATCTGCGGGTATCCATCTGGTGACTTCATTAGTCCACCTCTCAGGGTTCATGCAGATCACAAGACCTGGCCACTCCCACTTCAGTTTGCCACCTTTAGACCTACACCAGCAATGCCCGTTTTGGAGCGCAGTGTGGTGTTTCAAACTCGATCTGTTCTTTTCACACCTAACCCAGGATGCTGCACATCACCATCGGTTCTTTTCGTCTTGCTTTTATATTTTTTAAATTAGATTATTCCAAATGCAATCGCTTAAGCCATGAGCCACACTTAAAACTTTCAACGGGTTTTGTCCTCAGCTATTTGAGATTTGGCATGACTTCGGATCAATCTTTCAACAGACGCACTCCAAGCTATTAATGTTTGATGGGTTTGGCGTAAAACTTACCTACTTGCATGCCTTTGTTAATTCATACGGTAGCTATCAAAATTAATATAAAAAGTGTATTTATTCAGTAAAATTGCAAAGATCACTTTGAAATGACTTAAAATTAGGTAAGTCTAGGCCAAAAAAATCTAACGTCTGTCATAATTTTCTAATATAACTACTTAGCAGCCTGCATTCGCTCACCCCCTTCTTGTTACCGAGGAAGTATACTACATCCCCTACACATTTCCAGGAAAAACGATTCTGAGCCCTTTCCATCCACCAAATTCCCGCGATCTTATGTCGTCGGTTCATCTGGTGAGCCCTACGTTCCGTCTTCCGGTTCGTAGTGGACCTTAATTCCCCAACGGTTGTCGGTTCTTCGCGGTGTATGGACCTGTCCATTGCCACTTCAACTTACTTATTCTTAGAGCTGTGTCGATGGCTTTGGTTTTCCTACGGATATCTTCATTTCTGATTCTATCACGTGGTGAAACTTCCAGCATAGCTCTCTCCATAGCTCGTTGCGTGAGTTTGAGCTTGTGTATGAGGCCAATAATTAGCGACCACATAGACTGCCTACGTGTATGTGTGTAGGCAGATGTAAAATACAACTCACATAAGCACAATAAATTACATAATACGTTACATTATGTAATGCTAGCGAACTCACCCACGCTACGGTTTTCGTAGCACGTGTCGTAGCGGGTGCTACGGTTTTTCTACTATCATTATTAGAATACTAAGAAACTTCAAATTATAACTTTTACAATATGTACTAAATACACAAGAAACAGTTGAGCTATCTGCAGATAGTAACAAACGATCTAGAAATGGCTTAACTGATCCAAATTAGTGCCAGACGGAAGCATCCCCAAGATGCTGGTGGCATTGCCACGCCAAAGCCAAAGCGCTTCGCCAGATACCCACCAGAGCCCTTTGATCACGCGTCGCATATATCAGTCGCCTAGAAGACAACATTTTTGGTTCCCCAGGAAAATACTTAACTTCATATTTAACGAACTGAACGGCAAAACGTACGAGTGACAGAAAGTCCTCAGCGGTTGTAGAAAGATAATTTGGTTAAGGGGCAGAATACAGTTACAGTTCATGAAACCCTTACAAAACGTCTTTTAAGAGTAAATAAAATTCTAATTCGTCTTAAGAAAATGTCTGGGTCTTTCGAGCCCCGCGTCACGGGCAAATCTAGCGAGCTGTATAACCTTTTTCAAACCGTCTACGCAAATATTTGCCTCAAAGTCTGTATCAAAGAGGAAATGACTCATTAAGAAAAAAGCTATCTTGTTTAAATAAGTATCTAGAGTTTTCTAGTTTTTTTGACTATCATCATCCGCAGTCCAACTTAACCCACTGCTGGGCATAAGTCTCTCTTTGCTCTTGCCATTTCCCACGACCTGGGGCTAACCTCAAGTTTAAGTTGGCAAGTTTATCATGCGCACTTGATGTGCGTGCAGGTTTTTCCGCAAATAGGCCGCTGGCGGGCTCTTTTTGCGTGACCCTTGACACGTGTTGCTCGAAATTTTTTAGGTTCTACAAAACGCCGGTTTCCTCGCATGTTTTCCTTCATCGTTTTGAGAGTACTGGCATAGTGCACATACATTTTTCAATAGAAAAACTCATTGGTACACGAGTGGATTTGAATCCACGACCTTCGATCAGAATACGGGGCCACTACCACTAGACTACCAGTGCTCTTGGGGCTACCCTCATCCATCTTAACTATGAGTACCTAACTATAATTACTTAAGCAATAATTAAGTTAATTAATAATAGTTCGTAATCACGATGGCAATTATACTTACTAATCTATACTAATATTATAAAGCTGAAGAGTTTGATTGTCTGTTTGGTACGCGCTAATCTCGAGAACTTCTGATTCTTCTCTTTCTGGTCCGAATTGAAAAAATATTTTTGCGTTCGATAGGCCATTAGTAACTATAGAGCTAAGTTTTCAATCTACAGATAAATTTATACGTCAAGTAAAAATTTTTAAGGTTTAGTTTAATTAGTTTTAGTTTTTTTTTGTTAATATTATGAATTTTTGTTTTGTTGTTATAAAATTAAAAATATATGTTTCAATTTATTATGCAGTAAAAATAATATCAATCTCCTTTTGAAAAAAAAGAACTGACATTTTTATTTGACGAATTCTGTAGATTGAACAATCAGCCATAAAGCAACAAAATTTACTGAACAGATTTTTAAGTAACAAAAGGAAGAAAAGGGACAGCAGAATGACAAGATACTAATAAGTGTTACGAAATTAAAGCGCGTAGTTTTTAAGCACCGCCAAAACAAATTTGAAACCACACAACCATTTTCATAGAACGTTGGTATGTCATAAAAACAGTTTTATCTTTGTCTAACCTTGTATTATAATTTTATCGCTTCGTACAATCATGCTCTCTGTAACTTACATAAATAAAATGGATTTATAATCTGACACATCTGTATTTAAATAGCGTGAAACTGAATTTTATTCCAATTCTTTGATTCGCATGCGCAAAATTTTTCACCCGGTTGTACCGGCCACACATACAAGCAAAAGGTTAGGTGATCGGTAACGCACACACTGAAACATCTGTACCAAAATTTCTCGCACACAGATGAAATCTCGCTCTAGACATTACCCACACTTGGGGAATTTTGTGTAAGGATAAGGAGTCCGACAGGGTTGCACCCACACAAACACAGTCTAACCCAGGCGATGGTATGTGCGTTAGTTCTTCACAAGGTAGTGCGGTGAGTAGACGTATCGCGTGTTGGTGCTTATAGTGAATTCGTAAGAACCGCGTCGTAAAATTGGAATTCGAGTGATGTAATTTAAGACGAAAATTGGCGATTTAAAGTTTGTGTACGACTTTTCGGAGTTGATGTGAAGTGAGGTGAAAGTTATACAGTTAATAGTGAAAAATATTTGGAGGTGTTGCATGGTTACACTTTAATTTAGGTAAGTGTAGATTTTAAATTAAAAAATCATAAATAAAAAAAATCTACATCAATAATTTAAGTTGCTGTTAAATCTGAAGGATAAATAAAATAAAACAATCAGTACGGGTAAATAACAAAACCATTACCTACCTATTAAAAAAAATGTAGTATTTCAGATTTCAGGAGGAGGGTCCAGCAGTGGGCTAGTGGGCTAATGGGCTAGTTCAGGCAGCTGATGATGATGATTTGATTTTTTTTAATGAAATTCTGTTTTCATAGTAATTATTTCTTCACTCCGAAGTCGGTTTGTTTTACAAAATATTATATATTTTAACTGAAACATAAAATGAGCTTTCGTGAAGTTCTGTGAAAGCTTTGGACATTATTTCAGTATAATTTAAAGAAAATTGTTTTATCACTAAGACAGTACTGTTTCATTACATTAAAGGTTTATTACAACACTTGTGCCTATTTCACATCTAGATTACGTACCTACTTAATTAATACTAAATTACGTACGTAATTCGTCACATTAGAAAATTTCCGTCTAACAGAGATGGAAATATTATTATCTATATCTAGCGTTCAGAGAATGGTATTCGTTTATAGTCTATTTTTCAGTCAGTGTTATTATTTTTTGTGCAAAGTGAAACAATATTATATAGGGCACGTCTTCTGCGGGTGTGTTCATAAAGGTTGCGCTATGGTATTTATGTAACTGCTCAATATGAAGTGGGCCATCTAATAGTTCATAAGTGTATGAAGGTGGCATTTCTCTAACAGTGGACTATTGTTTGGACTTCATCTCAAAGTATATAAAACTCTTAAGCCTTGCGCACATCGAGATCACCAGCGATGGCGAACAGTGCATCGCGGTTAAATATCTCACAGTCAAAGTTCACGGTAGTGTGTGCGGTGTCGCCTATGTACATGTCCTGTGTTATCACTTATTTGTAAATGTCTCTGTGTGCAATAAAGAATTATGTTTTCGAAGTTTTTAGGTTCTACGACATGCCGGTTTCCTCACGATGTGTTCCTCACTTAAGGGACATTACAAAGATTTTTATAATGTCCCAAAAGTTAAAAGCCAAGGGGAAGGTCGGGGTTTAAATCTCGCCCGGCTCATAACTTTTGGGACATTATAAAATTCTTTGTGACAGGAGTATATTGAAAGATTCTTGGTGTGGTGAAGGGATGCATTAACAAAGGGATTCCCGAAACTAAACTCCTAAAGAGCTGCAACGGGAATTGAAGTTTGCATACTCAAAACTCAATATTTGCTTAAACATTGTTTAGTTTAGGTACATACATAGTTCTTAGGTGTAAGTCAGTATCACATGGACCCTGTATAGGGTATAGCAACATGGAGGATATAAAAAACGGTAGGAACCGAACCGTAGGTTGTTGCCTGTTCTTCTAGGCTTGGTCGCGTGGAACTGGCACCTAGACTTTAGCTTTAAGACGTTTCAAAGTGATCCTTGCAATTCTACTGAATAAATACACTTTTGATTTGATTTGGAGGTAGGCCAAAGTTTTAAGACAGTAGTAGGTATATAGAAAAATAGCGTTGTTATATATTTAAAAGCTTGGTAGAATATAATTAAACAGAGATGACGGCTGACAGAGGGGAATGGAGGAAGACATGTTGTGTCAATGTGTGGGTTCGATCCCCACCGGGAACAAACATTTGTGTGGTGAACACAGATGTTTGTTCTCTGTCTGTATGGTGGTAATATAAGAATGTATTTACAAAAAAAAAAAAAATTATAAGTATTGCATCAGCTATCTGGTTCTCATAGTACAAGTTCTGCTTAGTTTGGGGCTAGGTAGTGTTGGATAGTCTGCAATATTTATTTATTTAATATCAAGGTGATGTTAAATGTATGCATGGAAAAACCTTAACGTGAACATAGTCGCGCGGGATTCCACTAGTGTTCTAGATATTTCTATGCAAATGAAGCAATTTGCAGGTTTTCTTGGAAACCACTGAACTGCATTTTGTAATTGGTTCCTAGCAAAGTCGTAGCTGAATGTAAATAGGTGTACTTACCTGCATTCACGCCTGGGACTTGAATAGTTTAACTGTTAGTGCAATCACAAAACATGGCAGAAATGGGCGGGTTTCTAGGTAAAATAAATTATTGGATTGTTAGTGTCGATATTGAAATGAAATGAAATCTTATACCTTTAAACGAGAAAATCTTGTATATATATATATATTTAGGATCTCGGAAATGGCACCAACGATTTTCATGAAATTTAGTATACAGGGGTTTTTGGGGACGATAAAACGATCTAGCTATGACTTATTTTTAGAAAATATCGGCGTTCGGAGTTAAGAACAAACAACTTTTTCATAATATCATTACTCCTAGCGCCATCTGTTGCTCAGAAGCAAAAACTAAGCTCTGTGAGAACCTGAGAACTCAAGGGTTATGTTTCACAGAGAACGCCATCTATTGTCGAGTTTTGGAACTAAAGGACTACGTAAATACTCTGTAGACAAGTTCCAGAAGTTTCTATCTCATTGCACTCGTGATTTGTTTTTTAAATAACCAGTTCTTATTTTTTTTTGTTATGTAGTATGTTAGTAAGATCGAAATATATGATTTCATCATTCATAATTACGTTATCAAAAAAATACCGAGAAAGCTCGGTCACTTTCTGCTAGTAATGCTTAAAGACACAACATGTACATGTAGTACATTTGCCTAAAAACCAGCGCTGCTTGTGGTGGTAGGTTCCTATCTACCCCGCTAAGCAGCAAAAGCTGAGTCAGGGCCTATTTGGCATAACGTGTACCTAGCGCGGGACGTAGTTGTTTTCTTTCTTTTATTATGTGCTAGGATAGGTACTTACCTACTTTAATATTTGTGTTACAATTTTTTTTTGTTTTTGTGCTTATTTTAGTATTAATTTGTCAATTTTCCGTTCTGTGGTACCTATGTTATGTTAAATTTACTTCTTTCTTTCTTAAAGGCCTGCGCACACCAAGTTCGCTGGCGGTAGCGATCAGTGAAACGCTGTCAAATATCGCTGTCAAATCTCAAATCTGACAGCGATATTTGACAGCGTTACAGGTACCTTAACATTACAGGTGTCATTAAAGCATGTGTCAGGTGTCATAACCATTTGTTATTAAAGTCTCCAAATATAATAGTAAGTGGGATTCAATCAAATTACGGTGGTATGTGAATATATTTACAAAAGGAATTGATCTTCAATAGATACCTACTTCCATTTATTGGAAAAAATCAAAGATTTTCCTCTTCATAGATAAAATTGTATAAGTTCAAAGGTTTGGAATTTGCGATCCAACTTTTATTTCTTTGCCTTTGAGATAAATTGTCCGATAAAATATTTTTCTTTCGCAAAATAAGTTTTACTTTATATAAGGATTTACGTTTGACTTATGGTTAGTTGTTCTGGGG
This sequence comes from Thera obeliscata, assembly GCA_947578465.1. NCBI lineage: Eukaryota > Metazoa > Arthropoda > Insecta > Lepidoptera > Geometridae > Thera > Thera obeliscata. The sequence continues at coordinate 5,570,821 of OX387923.1, read as the reverse complement.
TAGTGAATTATGATTTTCTTTACAGAGAAAATAATTTTTGGAATTTGCTTAATCTTTCAGATTATTTTGGTCGAGTTCGTTTATTTGTTTATTGGTACATCTGAGTGATTTTCTTTTGATAAACTTTATTGAAGATATGAGCCAGCCCTTAACTATTTTCCTTTGAGAATTTGATGCCCATTATTATTTTTCTAGGTGAATATATTTTTTTGTTTTAGTGTCGGCGTATTGAATAATAAAATGCGTCATTATGAAAATATATTTTTACAATGACACCTTTTGTGTGCTGTGCCTGGGTAAAAAAAAAATACATACAAAAAGGCCTGCGCACATCTAGGCAATGGCGATGGCAATCAGTAAAACGCTGTCAAATTTCGCTGACATAATTGCCAGCATTGTACTGATTAGCTCACTGAACTTAAAACGTTTCAAAGTGATCCTTGTGATACCCACTATAGGAATACATTTGATTTGACTGATCAATCTGCATAAGACTTAAAACTAGTGTACTGTTCTTTTTACAAGAAAATATACTACGTGCACCACTCTGAGATGCAAAATATTATTTAGTCTAATGTATCTGTAATTGCCCAGTCACGTCCAATCGGAACAAAATTATGTTTGTGGTTTCAAAAAAAATGCGTAAACACATTTGAAAATAAAATTCCCACGTTTATTAAATGCTGTCGCATAAAATCTTTCCCAACGAGCTTTAACGACTTTTTAATTACTCCCTACCCTCATTCCAAAACACTTACTATCCCAGTATTCAGCTATACTTATATATTTCTATGCTAATATTATAAAGAGGAAAGATTTGTATTTTTATGTGCATGTTTGTAATGAATAAACGGGTGCAGACTCGTGGTCACACCAGGCCTTTGTTTAATAAAGCTGACAATTCGACATTTATGTCAAAAAGCGACAAAATTGTGGAATTGTCGCGCTGTTGTGACATTTGTGTCACTTTTATTAATAGCCTAAGCGCAACAATTACCCAATTTTGTCACTTTGGGACATATTATGTCAAATTGTCAGCTTTAATAAACAGGGCCCAGATTGTCACACTGGTGTGACTAACAGGAATTTGTTTTACTCGTGGTCACACTACATGACTAAGGATGGTACATGACCAAAAATTAAATTCTGTCCTTCCACTCCAACCAACTAAACCGACCAACTGAAACAGATCAACTATTTTTCTATCTCAACGATACCACTTATACATTGATTCGACAAATGAGTAATGTCAATAAAATGATGAATTTGACATATGACAGCAAACGTCAGATTGTCAGAAAATGACAGATTTTCCAGGAAAGGTCAGATTTGACTGAAAATATCAGATTCATAGAAAATTACTGATTTGACAAAAAATGACAGTCAAAAACTGCTGTGCCGATTTTAAAAATTCTTTCACCATTGGAAAGCTACATTCACCCTGAGTAACATAGGCTATATTTATGTGTTTAAAAAATAAATGTCCATCCGTGCGAAGCCGGGACAGACAGCTAGTCTTTTATAAATAGATGGACGCCTTTATTTCAAAGTGTTCACTTTCTGTGCATTTCAACTTTCTATTGTTTGGGAGCTAGTTATTTGAGACTAAAGCCTTCATTCTATCTCTTTGTTGCAGTCTAACAAAGGTTGAATGCAATTTTCTCTCTCATATTCGACTTCACGTTTCATCAAAATATTAATTACTTGATAGTTCATTACAACTTTGTAATCCAGTAAAGAAACCTGTACATTAAAATGACTATTATTATGTTTTTGTTTCTACTTAACTATATTGGTAATGCTTTCAAACGGTGACAGAAAACATCATGAGGAAATCCTTGGCTTATAGTCAGTTCCGCACGTATTTACCATGTCTTTCCTGTGGATTTACCTGACTAAGCTGCCAGAATGGTATCGGTGCTGGGCAAGCCTAAATACTCTATCTAAAAATCTTAGGCACTATAGCGGCCCGCAGGTTAGGGCATGAGCAAAGCAGTTGCCCCTAACACTATATGAACCATCTAGAATAGATTCAAAGGCCTGTTTAATTTTAATACTTCTTCTTCTTAAATTTAAGAGCATAGCTCTTGTCGGGGTTTTGATGCAGTTTTCTCCAATTAAGTCTTTCGAATGCAGCCTTCTTGACTTCTATACGACATGACAGCGACTTTTTCTTTTATCTGGCTGATGTAACTTATTCTTGCCTTCCTCTTCCCCGTTTTCCTTCAACCTTTCCTTCAATGATGTTCTTTATGTAGCTGTCATGACGTAATGTTCTTTTTAAACATAAATGTATAATTAAAATTATCGCAAAGTACCCATAGTTGAGGTGGATTTAAGATCAGAACTCGGTGAACAAATATTATTCTTATAGAACTGCAATAAAGACTTATGAAAATGTTTTACGATAAAACAAAGTTCTAGTTACAAACAAGCTACGAAGATACTAATATACTATTATCGGTCCATCGTGTGGTTAACCTATTCCGTCTTCTGTGACTTCTATTTGCCGTGACCTTTCTCAAAAGCCTGGAGGGTTCTCGAACCTTAAATTATTATTAAGCTTATTTAATCCAACTCCCTAAACAAACTCTGCTCAAATTACTTGTACATCATATTTGCGGTCTACATTGCGTAGCTCGCAAAGGCATAAAGGTCGTAGCTCACTTATATGATACCGCTCACGCACAGTCATTGACACTGCTTCTGTAATTTTTTGCTTGGGGTTTAGTGTCTAGCTTATTAAAAGTAATCTTATCGGTAGTCATATACTATGGATTGTATGTGTAGTCACATGGAACTGGTTAAGTGGCTTTTGATCATGACTTTGATGGAGCTAACGAGCATAATTATGAGCTTTTATATAGATTTATAGTCTCGCTCTACTTTTCAGGTGCTAGATTGCCACAAACTCACTAACCTCGTACTGTAGTGCTTGTCTAGCAACCTGTCTCGTTTGAGTTGTCACTGAATCCACGTTCGATTTTCAAATCTATCGAACATAAATTGAGAACTCATGAACGTACGGATTTTATTGCAAGAATAGACCCGCTGTTTGATATCTTAACTGTTACTATATAAATCTATTGAATACAATTTCATTTGAATGCTCATTTTTCTGCGGCGCAATAGCAGTGAGTTATAGATGAGCTATGACCTTTAATCCCTTTGAGAACATATTTGACCCATACAAAGTAAACGTGGTGTAATGTTTTTGGTGGGAAATATTATTGAACCAGTCTATTTGAGGTTCTCACCGTCACGAAATGTAACTAACTTACAAACAAAATTAAATTGTTATAATTCCCTCTGGTGTACCTACCGAGACAAAAATGTGATTTGAATGAAATAGGTTTTTTTACAACTTGCCGATAGGTAAAAACATAATTGATCTTGTGTCGCCTTTATCAAATCATTGTTTAGCAGGCCACTCACGTTAAAAACAGCAGATATTTTATTAACTAGTGAGCTAGTAAATGATCCTTTGTTCTTCGTTTTACTATATTTGGTATACTCTACGATCATCTAGTACTCTATGGAGTATGCAAACAACAGATTATAAAAAATGCGTCTCTTAACATTTCGTAATTCTAAATCTCCTTGAAATTTCCATTTTCTCTGTTTCTGTTTTTAAGGGGCAGACCACCGTCAATAACCTTATCTGTGCGAGTGATAAGGTTATCGACTTTGACGATTCGAAGATATAAAATCACTTAATTAATTTTATAAATTGCAAGCACCTGTTTTTGTTTTTTTTTTATGCCATAGCTGGCAGTCGAGCAGACGGGCCACCTGATGGAAAGTAGTCACCGTCGCCCATAGACACCTGCAACACCAGAGGTGGTGCTGATGTGCTGCCGGCCTTTAAAGAACTGAAAGACCCGCCTTTTGAAGGACCCCATGTCGAAGCTCCGAGGGAAAACTGCAGAAGGCAGTTCATTCCGCAACTTACTCGTGCGTGGCAAAAACTCTGTGTGCACTCTTATTTCACACAGCTTAGGAAAATAACAGTTTTGATCCTAATAAGTTTTCTTATTAAAAAGTTCACTTATGTACCCAGATAAGCAAACTATTTAGTAGAAAAACATCATGTGCGTATAATATTTTGCATAGCTCATGACTTTTCCAAAATAAGTTGATTTGATTTAATATCTTTGAAAAGGTCAAAATGTGCAAACGAGAAGCTGAAAGTGGTCCTTGTTGATACTACTGTTATTTATATTGTTTTTATAGTGTTTACTACGCTTAAAAAACACAAAAAACGTGAGTAGGAAGTATGCAAATTTTTGAGCTACTGTTTCACTGAGTTTAACGCCTTAAAAGTGTAACATTACGTAATTCTAAATCTACTTGGAATTTAGATTCTCAGGGATCTTTGTGTCTGTTCTTAACGTAAACACATTCCAGGCAACATGTTCAAAGGTTTAACCGCTCATACGATCTCTCTGTGTTTAATAGGTATGTTGGGTAAAAAAGATCTAGGTAAAAGAATGAAACAAATAGCTCCCAGACTTTGATCCTATGACCTACCGCAAATAACTCGTTTTCAACGGTCTGCAAAAAGCTGAATTTTTTAGCTCTTTGTGACAAGCCACAGCTCGTCCGGGGCAGTACTATACCACCACACCATGCCTATTTCTGCCGAGAAGCACCATTGCTGTGTGTTTCGGAAAAAAAGCAGAACTATACCAACTGAGCTGTGGGCCAGCCAAACACGCTGTGGGCTGGCTTATCGGTCTTCTACAGGATACATTTCGGGGAGTGGGCCCAGGAACTTTTCAACTTGGTTTCTCCATCATCTCCGTTCCATCACCGGACCACTAGACGTACGGAATCGAAGCATCCATTCATGGTTGATACACCTCCTTCCCGCACTAAGTGCTTTGCCTCCACTTTTATAATGCGGACATCAGCCAGAGAGAGACTCGTTGCCAGCGTCTATTTTTCCGAATACCCATAATTTTCTAAGTGAGCGCGCTACACCATTGATCGCATCATCGCTTAACATCGGGTGAGATTGTGGTCAAGCGCTAGCCTATAAATTGTAAAAAAAAAAAAAATACGATTAGAATGGTGGCAATGAGAATTTTAGGTCACCTAGACCCTTTGTGAGGTCAGTCAGACGTTAAGCAACATAATTGGGTTAGCCTGAGTATCTACAAGGTGTGCCATAAGAAGCATGTGCATTCCTTGTGAGAATTATGGAGATAGTTTTAAAATTAAAACTGAACCTACGGCTGTACTGCGAAGTCTGTAGTCTCATCTTACTAAAATTTTAAAATAAAATAAGGTAAATTCATATTAAAACTGAGTTTAAATTTGCATCATCTAAAATTTTAAATGGCAATCTCAAACTTTTTTTATGCAACTAGCTCATGACACAAGTACTTATATGGCCTACCTCATGCTAAGTGGTAAACTTCACCTATAACAAAGTACCTACTACCACGCAAGTAACGCTCGGGAAAGTGTTTATGTTGTAATTTTACAGTAAAAACATGTACATGGTGTGAGAATTTTATTTTGAGTGATCAAATAGACGTACAACAAAAATAACATACATTTCAAATTTTAAATCGTTGTTCCATCTTAAAGAGAGTATTTAATGATCCTATAAAATAGGTATAACAACAGTTTACACAAAACAAATTATAGGAATGTCATTCAAAAATGGACCCTAGTTTTATGTGTATCATCTCATTCACCTTCCTTTTTTCCTTATAAAAATCACAGAATTGACCATAGTCGAAGATCGAAGATCTCGTGAGTTTTTTTATTAAAGCTGATGTAAAAAGCATTATTAGGGCCCAAACACAAACACAGCAACGCTGATTCACGGCAGAAATAGGCATGATGGTAGTACTTCCCCGGACGAACCACACACGAAGAGTTCTACTATTACTAAAAGAGGGAGGCTGATGTCAAGAATCAGCCTCTTTCATGTTAATATACTAATAATGGGACACCCTGTGTAGGTATTTAAGCCAATAATGAAATCTGCTTTCCAACAATTCATTGAATTTTCGAGAAGGGTTTTAGAGGATCCTTGTATTTTAGAGTCTAAATGGTATTGAAACACAGTGTTTAATTTGATCTGCACGTTTTTATTTTTACTTGGAACGAAGAGACGTGTGACCCAAGGGCTGGTGGGTATTTGGCGCAGCGCATTAGCATTGCTATTCAGCGTGGCAATGCCGCCAGCGTCACGAAGATGCTTCTTTCTGGCACTGATTTGGATCAGTTGAGCTATCTTTAGATTGTTTGTAACAGTCTGCAGATAGCTCATCTGTTTCTTATGTATTTTGTACATTTTATAAAGATTTGCTGAACTGTAAGATTCTTTGTGAAAATAGATATTTTGTTTTTTATTTATTAACCGTATTATAGTCTTGTTAGAATGCTCGTCTTTTGATTAAGGGCGTAGGTTCAAATCCAAAGACTCTTGCATCAATAAAATGTACATTGTTAAAATCGCGGGAGGTCAGTGGGTGGAAAGGACTCAGAATCGTTCTTCTTGGAAGGTGTAGAGGAGGCCTATGTCCAGCAGTGGACTTTTTCAGGCCGATAATGATTATGTGTATAAGTTAGTCTTTGGATTACAGTTTGGAATAAAGACGAACATTTTCAAACTAGTACTATTGAAATCTTATATCTCGCTTCGTATATCAACGTCCCCAAGTCGATTTTGAAATATTCTATGCAGATTTGATCTGACCAGCAGTGGACTTCTTCAGGCTGATAATGACGATGCTATAAGTTAGCCTTTGGGTTACAGTTTAGGTTAGAGACGAACATTTTCAAACTACTATTGAAATCTTATATCCAGCTCCGTATATCAACGTCCCCAAGTCAATTCTGAAATATTCTATGCAGATTTGATCATCCCCTTTCGAATACGGGAGCTTCCTGTTCGAAATGAGTGGATTGTTCTAAGCGATGAAAAAGGTTGAGCAAGCTTTTGAATTCATAGGAGGTATATCGACTTCCCTCTTGAGATGATATATCTAAAGATATCTGAGTGTACAGTTTTGATATAAGTTGGGAGAAAAGAATTTGCATGCGAAATGAGATTTTTGACGGATATCCTTGAAAATCTAATGGGTAATATGAAAATTGGCTCAAAACTTTTATATTACGATTTATAAAAAAAAATATGCGAATTTCCACTACGATTTAGAACAATATTGGGTTTAAATTGAGTATCTCTAAAGCCTTGCGTGCACTATAAGCGTTCTGCGGTGGTGACCAGTGATACGCTGTCAGATATGACAGCGATATTTGACAGTATGTCACTACTACTATACTTAATGGCACTAGTTAGATATTGGCCGTCACTCAGCATATTATGGTATACCATATATACCATAATATGGCGAGTGACGGCCAATTTTTGTGTCATTGCTAATTGTATAACTATTATCCTTGTGTATTACTAATTATTATTGTTGTATAAAAATAAGCGGCATAAAAATAAGTAATTTTTGATTTGTTAAGATGTGCGCAAGGCATACAAAAAACCATCAAACACACGAAAAAACTTTTAATGAATGGAAATGTTTGATCGCAGCAAAATCGAAATTGCGAATTTAAATAAAACAAATGACAGGCTCAAAACATTCTAACTCCTCGCAAACTCCGCAGGCTTTATAATAAAATGTTCTAATAAAACATTCAAATACCACTCCAACTCACAATGGGCGTCACTGACAAAATATTTTCCAACCCGAACCAGGGTATCCATCTAAAATAATCTTTATTCTACTGGTTTTAAGGCTCTGATTGCAAAACTTGGTTCTCGTCCTCTGATTTTGCTGTTTTCATACATTATTTTTTTCCAAGAGAAATTCTGAAAAAATCATCAATGTCTGCTGTTGACTGTACTTAAAAATCTGAAGGGATGTCTACCATGCCTGAGATGAAAATAATTTGGCAAATTCATGTTTATTTTATATTTTTTGAAAATCACTACTCTAGTAGTAAATTAAAATAACAGGCTTTTGCATCTATTTTAGATGATTTATATAGCGTTAGGGGCAACTGGTGTTTTTACTCATGCCTCTATTTTGCAGGACGCTATAGTGCCTGGGACAGAATTTTAGATGGAAAAGGCTTGCCCAGCACTTATATCATCCTGACAGCTTAGTCGGCCTTATCCACAGTGATAGTTTTCTTAGATTTAAATATATAAAAATAAAAATACATAAAATTAAAATAAATTTAAATACAATATGTAGACAATCAACACAATCAAGTAGCCCCAAACTAAGTCGAGCTTATACTATGGGAACCAGATAGCTGATAATTATAATACTTGTATACATTTTTTTTTGTAAATACTTAAGTACTTACAATACAATAACCAAACGAACATAAAAACGTTTTATGTTCTTAAAAACCAATTGAATACTATCAAATTACTGCTATCCGCTATCTAGTTTAACTTTTATCGTATTTATTCCGCTTTAAGCAAAGTTTAGTATCTCAGGAAATGCTTTGCAGTTTTATTTCCAAAGTTATAGTTCTTGTTCTTGAAATACGTATTTTTATGCCTTTTGTCCCGATTTGAAATCAAAAGTAGGTGTTTTATGTCATCTGCAACTATTTTTTGTGACTTTGTGCAGATAAAAGAGAAACAAAGAAATATTATGAGGATGTCTCAATCCAAAGATATCTGGATTCAAATTTATTTGAATTTCGAAGGCCAGTGTGCAAATAAAAATAAATAAAGAAAAATATGAGGATCTCTATCCAAAGAGGATTATATCTGGATTCAAATTTATTTGAATTTCGAATGTCAGCGTGGCATAGTGTAAGCATTATTTTAGTAGGTACATTATTTAGTGTTGAAAGTCACGTTTTTTGAGTCCCGAGACGGGTTTGGCGCCAGAGCGTTAGCGAGGGCGCCAATGGAGCTTGAGGGACTTAAAAGACTTTCACCCGAGGTAAACACTGTGCTTTTCATTACGAATACAAGGAAAGTAAAAATAAAAACATGAAAGAAAAATTTGTGAAAATGAAGATTGAATTGCCGCCTTCCCGGTTTTTTTTTTCTTTTTCTCTGGCGGGCTTTCGGCTTCGGCTCGCCAGCATTATTCAGCCATTATTTTCATTCTCATAATTTAAAAAATAGTAAATGTCAAATCTATGTTATTTTAAATAAATAGTTGAAGCTATATATTAATCAAGTAATTTAGAAGATATATTATTTATTTAATACTATCTTTATGTTATTTAAATTTAAATTTTACATTGTGCTATCTTATTAGACTTTTTAAACTTCTTACCGTTGTAATGGGTTTCCAACCTACTTGCTGAATAAAAAGTTGGAATTTGGTTCAACGACCTCCTTGCAGTTAGAAAGACTTTAGAAAGTTGGAACATGGTTGAATAAAATAGAACTTGTTTTTTTTTATAATTTGACAGCTGTCAGTAGAAAGCGATTCTCCCTAGGGCTGAAAGTTTTACTTTCAATTAGGCCCCTCAGGCAACTTCAGACCTACTTTCAGAGTATGAGTAATGAAAAAGCTATTTTAATTTATGTATACAAGTTCTTCTCATTCATTTTGCCAATAATCAATAAAAATAAAAAGTCAGCTGAATGGAAGATGTTTGAGAAGGTATATAAATATTACAGCAGTGGTTATAAAAAGAAGAATACAATAGAAAAAAAAATAAGTTTGGCTTTATAGCACAAGTACAGCAAAACGTTATAATAAACTAAGGACATGGAAAATAAGTAGCAACAAAAAGTAGACACTAAAAAATAAACACAGAAAAGAACAAAACAATGAATAGGATAAAGTTGGCCAATTAGTAGACAAATAGCTTATTAATTTTATACATCTAGCTGATGGAACAAGCATAATATATGGCCCACCTGATGTTAAGCATCGACTATAAAAAAGCATTGCCTCTTCGGTCACGCACGTCAGGAACATGCCCTACGATGCACTGCCCTGCGTCCATCAACTTGAGGCATACAGATGTTCAGCCTCACGTGCCCGTAGTTTTACCGCCACCCACACCCTTCAAACCAAAACACAGCAATGCTGCTTCACGGCTTTAATAAGCATGGTGTTAGTACTTCCCCGGACAAGCCCTTCACAAAGAGCTCTATTACTACTGAAATCAAACAAGCTCATAAATATCTTCGTTCATGTTTTCAACAAACAAGAATCATTCCCCAGTGTAAATGGTGAGAATTAAATTGCTTAGATTGATCAACACCGTTCCCTCGTCAATTTCGGCTGTCACCGTGTATTTGTGATTGAGGGGTGTAACGAAAATATTTTCCTTCTGAGTACCATACTCAATTTCCAAAAGAAGGGAGCGTTTATGAAACTCTGGAGATAAGCTGTTAAACTTGATTGATTTATACGTCACAGGATGGATTTTTTATTCGAATAATGTGCGTTATGTTTTCAAACGGTGGAGGAGAAAAATTGTTTTGAAACCCGCGGTTTTGTCAGCCCTAAAAATGACCGCTGTGACCTACGATGCAATGCTTTGTAATAGGTGATGTTTGTCACTTAACATAATTATTATGTTATTGTATGTATTTCTGGTATTTTTTTTTCACAAGAACTTAGGGACTGTTCGGCACTAACGCGACCGTGGTGCCATCTACAGGTTTGACGTTACAGTCAACTACTTGCTCGATAACCGAAGTTGTAATCAGTTGAATCGACGGCACTGACGTCCCTGTTAGGCAGGGTTCCCACTACGCCGTACCGGCAGATCTGCCGCGCCGGTAAATCTGCCGGAAGGGCTAGTGGCTGTACAATTTATATGAAGCTATTCACATTAGCCCGGGTCCGGCATTTTTGCCGAGCCCGGCATTTTTACCTAGCGTTTTGTCACTACAAAATGCCGGCAAAATCACCGGACCGGAGTAATGTGAACCAGTTCCGGTCCGTGTTCCCCGCCCCGCTCGTGCTCCCAGCACTTCATTCGGCTCGCATTTTCTGAGTAAAGTAAACGTGTAGCATCCAGCACGACTTTGATCTGTCACTTCTAAGTTCACCGATCAATGTTTCAAATGTCCCAAGTGATCTTTCCCGTAAAATAGGATGTACCCAATACTTTCTTGTTTTATTTTGCCTTCTGTACTACCACCACCACAACACAACAATTTCGTCGTCCATTGTGGGCACAGGTCCAAATTCAACTGAGGTGCTTGTCCGATTTTCTTGTGGGACCCGGTGTAATGTGAACACTCCGTCCGGTGTCCGGTTTCCGGCAGATCTGCCGGTCCGGCATAGTGGGAACCCGGCCTTAGGATCCGATGGCGCAGCGGTCAGCGCAGCCTCGTGCTGTTCGTACCAAGGGGAACACACACACCCAAACACGTCAAACCGTGCGTTAATTCTACACGTTCAATGAGTTCGCGAGCCTAAAACTGTGTAAGACCAGGCTACCTGCAATAGGCTACAAACGCCAGTAGGTTAGATACATAGTGATATTTATTGTTTTTATTGTTATGTGTATATTAAGGTATGCAACTGTTACTTGACTTGTGCAAAATATGTACGAATAAATGACTATACATCTGACTATCTGTAGGTTGCGGGTTAAAATCGCGCTCGGCTCTTAACTTTTGGGACATGACTGTGACTGATTCATTATTCTCGAACATTCCAAAAAAATAATATCGAAAATCTCCTAAGCTTCTGATTTTGATTTACAATCCCAAACGCCACATTCACACTTCCTTATCAAGGTCTCCGTGAAATATCATTTTCATAAGTCACTTCGAAAATTCCCAATTTATTGCTCACCACGTTTCCGTTCTATGCGGAATATTAATCTTGGACCTAGGGTCGGATATAATGTGTCACAGCGGTTTTTTTGGTGTGTGGGTAAATTATTTTCTTTAATATTGTGTTCATAAGGTTTTTGGCTTTTAAAAATGTCTAAAGGCCGGCGCACATCTAGGCGATGGCAATGGCAATGAGTGAAACGCTGTCAAATATCGCTGTCTACTTTGACAGCGTTTCACTAATTGCCATCGCAGATCATTTAGGTGTGCGCAAGACTTAAATGATCGACGCTCAAGATTCTAATCCAAAAACGCTAGAGTAAATTGTCTGCTAACTCTGTAGTAATAGATACTTCACAGTACATTAACCGTCGTAACATAGTATATAGTCTTCTTCTTCTTCTCTAGTTCTTTTGAACTAGTATGGTGAAAGGATACTCACTGCGTCTCGAAGAGTAACATACTGAAAAAAGCAATTAGGTACTAATTTATCTAATGTTCGTACTAAAATACCATAATTTACAAAAGAAATAAAAATGTAGGAAATACACACGAAACAGCAGCAAACTGTTACAAATTATCTAGAGATTTTAAAAATAGCTTAACTGAAACTGTAATAAAATCACATTAAATGAGCCCAGGGTATAAGAATGTGAAGAAAGGAATGAACAAAAAACATGAAAAAAAATAATGATTCTATTAGGTACATCATTTGAAAAATAATGACGAAGACATTTTTTTTATACATACTTACTCGTCTAAAGACGTATTCCATCTTGAAACAATTTACTTTTATACCCAAATCATAGTTCATTGAACTGAAATTCGTATCACACTTTACTGTAAAAGGTCGTTCAGAAGTCTATCCATTTCGATACCCCCCAGCAGGGCCCATAAGCTAACTAGAAATATTGACATACGTAAAAATTATTGATCTCTCAGGCTATGATTCTATTCAGAGAGATATATTGTGTAGGGTATAGCACATGAGTTTGAACCGTAAGCAATACTATAAACCGTAGAAAAGAATTCCCGAATGACTTTGCAATCTGAACACTGACTGAAAATTAGCAACTGATCTTTAGATATGGTGAAAGTCAAATAAATGATGGTATATTCAAAATAAAAAAAATTATCCTTTGCTATCAAGAATAAGTGACGGTAGATATAGCTTAGAAGAGGTTTTATTATAATTATTATGTTTTTTCTTTACAGTAAGCTAACGTGGTTAAAATTTCACTCAAAGTTTCGACATGTAAGAAATATGGTTATAAAATAGTGACCACAAACTAAAAGCCACGGTGTATGATGGCCTGGAGTTGACATCACTTAAGAAGATACACTAAAGACTTCAGACCCATTGAAATTCTTGGAAAAATAACGGAGGAGCTAATTTATATGGCTGTTTCCCAAAACTCATTCTAGATTACTCTACAGAATGGGTTTCACACTGTCAACGTTCCATCGTCCGTTTGATCCATAGCTAGCCTTTTCAACTCCCCTCTACTTTTTCTTACAACTCGTAAAACATACGAGGTCTCCAATTCCTCCGAGGGTTGTATAGAAGAATCAGAAGCGATTCAATTCATCGGAAGTTCGTACCCAATCATAAGTTGAGAGATAAGTCGGCTAGTGGGTACTTTAGTCTGATAGGGGGTCAGTGCTGACTCATACGAGTCATCGTAGATCGAGGGACACAAATTTTGGCAAATTTGTATGATGAATAAATAAATGTCTATGTCTATGTCTATGTCTATCCGCACTTGATGTGCGGGCTGGTTTTTCCGCAAGTAGGCCGCTGGCGGGCCTTTTTTGCGTGACCCTTTTCACGTGTTGCTTGAACTTTTTTAGGTTTTACGACACGGCGGTTTCCTCACGATGTTTTCCTTCACCGTTTTGAGAGTACTAGCATAGTGCACATACATTTTTCGACAGAAAAACTCATTGGTACACGACTGGATTTGAACCCACGACCTTCGGATCGGAAGGCGGGGCCGCTACCACTAGACCACCAGTGCTCTCGATCGAAGAACACACTCCACTACAGAGTGTGGTGAAAATTTTTGAATTGTGCCTTAAATATTTTCTTTCGTGCACTTGATAGAGGTAAAAAACTGACGTTTGCATCTGTTTCTTTATGACAGATCGCTTGGAAACTGTTTTCTTGAGAACCTAGTTTATACATTTCAAAGTTATACCAGTGATTTTATTGTAGAATTACTTCACTTAACTAGTAAAGATAGAACTTCTCCAAATATCAAACAATCCTACTATGACTAACGATTTGAATTATTTATATAAAAAAATCGGTTGCCTGTAGTCGGTTTACTGACGATAGTTGAACGTGACAACGTCATACAGCTGTCCACGCGGACGCATCGCTCCTCAAGTAGGAGAGAGACAGATGTCGAACGCTGCCGAACGCGGAGGCCGATTATGCCTCTTTTTCGCTCGTTCCGCGCTCTCGCTTGCACTTCAAGCCTTATATGAAACGCCTCATAGCGATGTAACGAACTCTTATTTTACACAAATACTAGTACCTACTTCTTTATAATTTATTTTCTCACAGTTCTTAGAGCTCACTTGAACGAAATGTTTTTTTTTAAATCGTTAATGTGGCTCTGGGTTAATCTCTGAAATAATAAAATAAATATGGCTTGACATGTTTCTTAACACATGAGTGCCAATAAATTAGGTTAAAATATTACCTCTGAAGTACGCTTGGCGACAATTTTTTGTTAGAATTTAGCTTTAAACGAACACGCGATTTTTTATGTGTCTACAAACTCGTGGGAAAGCAATAAGTACCGCCTTCTATTTTTTTATATTAATTGATCTAGAGAATCGATTGGCTAGCTAGCAAAGTTACAGTTGCTGGGAGTGTTGACTCCGCCCTTGAAGTATGGTAGTGGGGTTTGAACAAAAGGGATAGACACGCGACATTCAGGGACATTGTCCGGTAGCGCTGTAAGAATCGCCAGACGATCACCAGCATTTTGTCCATTCGAAAAAAAAAAAAAAAAAAAAAAAAAACATTCAGGGACTTTTTTAGGGGATTTTGGGGCAGAGAGGTGTAGACAATTAATAATAAATAATAAATAATAAGAAGTTAGTTCAGTGAGGAGGCTAAAATGAGTGTGTTAATCGAGGTCGCGATAATCAATCAGAGATGAAAGATAGGGTTGCGTAATTAGTTAGTTACAGTATGGGGATATAGTGAATTGTGTTTAGTTGAGAGAATGGGAGACAGTATGTGAGACGACGGAATGGAAGTAGTTTAATAAAATCAGTGAAGTGTGATTAAATTCAGTCCAGCTTAGATTGAGGAACGAATTAATAATTAAGTTTAATTGTATTGTAGTACTATAAAGTCAGTGATCATCTTTGGTAACGTATATTTAGATGGATAAGTTAATGCAGGTTAATTAAGAAATAATTATCTTGTCGTAGGCAAACTTTCTAGATAAATTATCTCTTGTCCTGTTATTTATGATACTCTAATTTAAATCTGATGTGCATGGTAAATAATTTTCAGCAGTTAGGACGACGGGTAGCAGATTCGATAGCCTGTTATGTTATTATTAGTTGCATTTGCATGGTGTTATTTTAAATTCCTATTTAGATTAGCAGCGTTCCAGCGCAGAGTCTACAGCTTTGCTTCCTTTAGAATCCATTTCCTTTAAAACACTTACATTGTGATAGTGACCAGTGCAACTAATATATTCTACAAACACTGTATTTACTATCGTGATACAGAATTCCTTTCATCCACACAGTAACAGATTTTGTCAAACTTTAATTTAGCTAGGGATCTGTTTTAACAAATTCCATGTAAGGATCTACTATGCCTAGAATGCAATATGTGACGAGTGGTGGATTCTTGTCCCATTGACAATGTATAGAAACCCTCTAACTGTGCGCATATTGCTACATAATGACCTATTATTCTCTAGCCTTAGTGCTTACATTTCCCAATTCCCTGCTTAGCTTGAATGGCTTTATTTAGATAGAAAGAGTATTCCCCATCGTAGTCTTTTGACAGATACTCTTTGCGTACGATTCACTCGCGCGCCAGTGGTCATACGTTGCGTCGGGGCACCTTCCCAAAACCACAAAAAAATGCGGTGAGATAATTTACTAATACAATCAATTTGTTTCCCTTTCAGTACAACATCGCGCATCCGGACAATCACGTCGTTATTATTAAGACAATAGTTGTAGATTTAATTTTAGTTCATTTAAGTTGTAATTTAGGTTTTAGAATATTAAATTGCAGCCTTATTCTTGTGTATTAATTTTCAGTAGCTCAAAATCATGTCACTCAAATGTTGAATTATTTATTTTATGAATATTAAATGTTCTTTAATTCTTAAACTATTTATTTTACTCTCTGACTTCTAACACGTATAAAACAGATGAATCTAGACTAGACGATCACGTAGTTGGCCAATCAGTACAGTAGGGTTTTCAGGTTTAGCAGCTTCACGCAAGACAGGTAGATGTAGTTTACCATATGATAGAGGGGAGTTTGCGTTTCAGCGAGGTAACGCTGCATAAGTCATGTTCTTTCGTGCGTGCAGCCAGCTCCATCGAATTATAAGACGTCACGTCAAAAATTACTACATTTTTGTATAATAATATGTAAAGGTAAAAAAACGGCCACCTGATTGCTGATGGCCACATCAGGTGATTATGACCCACCTGTTGGTAACTAGTCACCATCAACCATAGCTACCAGGAGCTATGTCGTTGCGTATTTTTGTTCTATTAGTGACCTTTCTTACAACCTAATGTCGTTGACACGACCTCTACTCAAGCATGAATATTAGGCTACTGAGCGACACCTGACATTTGAGCGACTCGAAACTTTAAAACACAATTTATTCTGAAAAATCAACCGTATAAAAAAATAATTGGTTTTTTATAGTTAAGGTTGAAAAACAGGCCCACCTGATGCTAAGAAGTCACCATCAACCACAGCCATCAGGGTCTTTGCGTTACTAGCTCAATAGTGCATGTGACTAGTTTTTTTTAAATATTGACCTTTCTTTTAACCTAATGCCGTTGCCACGACCTCAACTCAAGCATGAAGGAGCGACACCTGACACTTGAGTGACTCGAAACTTAAAAACACAATTTATTCTGCAAAATCAACCGTATAAAAGTGAAAAAAAAAAACAATTCAATTTGTATTTTGCATTCGTGCGACCTATAAACTTGATAGGCAATTAAGTCTACGTGTTGAAATCTCTTCGTTTGATTAAAACGAATAAAACACGGGCAAATATACTTAACTCGATTGGCAGAACCTTATAACCTAGAAAATAAAACTCAAAATCGTGCCGAAACAGTTTATTTCGTGCCCCGATCCGGATGTGCTTTTCAATCCGATTTACTCAACTTATTTTCTCACACTTAAATGAAGCGAAGGCTTAATTTCCGTTTAATTACTTTATGTTGTTTGATTTATTGAGTTGTGACAGAAGTTTACCTACTAGGTCAATATATCTGCATACAAAACGGTGACGGAAAACACCATAAGGAAACCTACTAATACTTATCAGTCCGATGGCCTTGCAACCTGTCACCTTTGGAATACACTCCAAAAAATTTGCGTGTACCAACTGATCTGTCGTGGATGTGTCTCTAACTAACCCCCTCAAATCCAAAATTCTTCAAAGGACGAGATTTATAGGTTGTTTAAAAAATAAAAATGAAATATGTTGTGAGAAATTCACACGACCCTAAAAGCCCAATAAACAGAGCTTGTACGATAGGAACCAGATAGCTGATATAATACATAAATATATTTTTTTGTAAATTCATACTTAGAATACAATAAAACACCCAGACAGAGAACAAACATCGTTCACCACATAAATATTTTTTATTGGTGGGAATCGAACCCACGGCCTAAGGCGAAAGCAGGCTTAGTACTGTTACGGAAGTGGGTACAGGGATTGGAAGGAAACGAACGTTTTACCGAAAGTAGCGATTTATTCGCACTACGAACACGTAACACTGCACTGAACGCGTAGCACTGCACGAAACGCGTAGCACTGTCCGACACTGTCCCCGCGCACTATGCGTTACACGGTCCAACGCTGTGCTCCGAACACTGACAGTCCACTGGGAGCACTTTACCACTTTGCACTTCACTTCACTATTCACTGTTCACTTCACTATTCACTTTCACTGTCCACTTTTTTCCACTTTTTCACTTTTCCTTCTTGTTCCTTTCTTCAGATCACTTTCCACTGAACTGCCCGTAGACGCGCTTGCAGCTCCTTATATACCCGGAATTTCGATTGTCATTTATTGGATTTCGATCGTCATTTATTGAATTTCGTTAGTCTTTTCGTTTTCTTCTGTTGGATTCCGATCGTCTTTTCCTTCTTACATCATTTCTTGTTTTAGCCCAGAACTTTCGGTTCTTTATTTGAATTCCTTAAAGAAGGCACTCGCCGCTACTAGAATTTTCTGGTAACATTAAAATGTCGAACAAAAATCTTCATAGCTGGACCGGGCTCGAACTCGCGTACGTCTGCTTTGCAGTCGTAGCTCCGACGGCCCGGCTGTTGGAACATTGACGATGTTTGCCAAAAACTTCACTGCCTTGCACGCTTGCGTAGTTACGTCAGCACGGCGTCACACTACCCCCTCCTTAAACGTGCTCGTCCCGAGCATCGTTAGAGCCATAGTACCGTGCCAACCTGTCCACATGAACCACTTTCGCTGGACTTCTTGACGTTTTCCGAATTCTATATGTGACATCATTGATCCTCGTAATTATTTGAAAAGGGCCTTCCCAACTCGGTTGTAGTTTTGGAGATTTTCCTTTCCTTCGAACGGGGTTGTGAAGCCAAACAGCAGAACCTTCTTCAAAGGACTTGGAGTTGACGCTTCTGTCGTATCGCGTTTTCATTCGCTCACTAGCACGCAGATTCTCTTCCCTCATATGCCCGTGAACTTCCTCCATTTTCCTTCTCAAATCTTCCGCGTATTCCGAAATACAGCTAGGCGCATCTGGAGGACAACCCGCGAGAAGATCCGCTGGAAGTCGAAGCTCTCTACCAAAGTTCGCTCGGGCCGGAGTAGTAGAGGTACTCTCATGAACTGCCGTTCTATACGACAGAAGGAACAGAGAAATGTACTCGTCCCAATTGTTCTGATGGCTTTCAACAACTTTTGCCAGATGCCGCTCCAGAGTTTGGTTGAACCTCTCCACCATTCCATCAGATTGCGGATGATACGGCGTAGTCCGAGTTTTGTGTATCCCCATAATCTTGCATGTTTCCTGAAAGACTTGTGACTCGAAATTCCTGCCTTGGTCACTATGGATTTCAAGGGGTAGTCCAAATTGGCAGAAAACTTCATTCACCAGTTTGCTAGCCACAGTAACAGCTTCTTGATTTGGTAATGCGAACGCTTCTGGCCACTTTGTGAAGTAATCCATTATTACCAAAATGTAACGATTTCCACTATTCGTCATTGGAAACGGCCCGGCCACGTCCAAAGCTATTCGTTCCCAAGGAGCACCCACGTTGTACAACTTCAACGCTCCCCGACTTCTTGTTTGAGGTCCTTTGACAGAGGAACAACTCGTACATTTCTTGCACCAGTCTTCAACATCTTCCTTGCAGTGCAACCAGTAATAACGTTGACGAATTTTCACCAAAGTTCTCTTCACACCGAGATGACCACCTGATGTTCCGTCGTGATACGCTCGCAGTATATCAGAAATCTTTGACTTCGGCACAACTGTCTGAAGATGATTGTCTTGTCCTGATGCACTCTCCCATTTTCGACATAAAAGACCATTGTGTAAGAGCAGGCTATTCCATTGTGCCCAATAGCTCTTAGTTACTGCACTCATTCCGGCAACTTCACTCCATCCTGGGCGTGCGGATCCATCTCTCACCCAATTGAGTATTGGTCTAAGGTCTTCATCTTCTTCTTGTAGTTTACGCATGGCATCGCTGCTCCAATCATCATTTACTGTATCAGTTCTTATAACTCGGACCATAGATTTTTCTTTATCTTCCTGTTTCACACAGTGTTTGCAGTCTTCAGAACACGGCCGTCTTGACAAAGCATCAGCATTCCCATGAGACTTCCCACTGCGATGCTCTACTACAAAGTCGTACTCCTGTAGTTGTTCAATCCATCGCGCAACTTGTCCTTCAGGATTCTTGAACTGCAGTAGCCACTTCAAGGCTGCATGATCTGTTCTGACTAGAAATTTCCGACCCAATAAATACTTCTTAAAATGCTGAAGTGTTTTGACAACTGCTAGTAGCTCCCTTCGAGTGACACAATAATTCCGCTCTGGTTTTGACAGGGATTTACTGTAATAAGCTATCACAACTTCTTGATCTCCTTTTCTTTGTGAGAGTGTTCCTCCTATCCCTGTATTACTTGCATCTGTGTCAACTACAAATTCATTGCACTGATCCGGATATCCGAGTACTGGTGTTTCACATAACCGGCTCTTAAGTTCCTCGAAAGCCGCCTGGCATTGTTGGTCCCAGACGAAAGGCCGTTTTTCTTCTGTTAGTCTATGCAATGGCTTCGCTATATCCGAAAAACTCTTGACAAAACGACGGTAATAAGAGCAAAGTCCCATAAACGCCCGTACTTGTGTTTTGTCCGCAGGCACAGGCCAATCTTTAACCGCCGAAATTTTTGATGGATCCGTTTCGACGCCGCTTTCCGAAATAACGTGTCCCAAATAGTTCACCTGCCGTTTGAAGAATGAGCACTTCTTCTGGCTTAGTTTCAGATTTGCACTTCTCAACTTGTTAAATACGGATTCCAGCTTCTTCAAATGGTCATCAAATTCTTGCCCCACCATTATAATGTCATCGAGATACACCAAGCAGGTTTCTCCTAGCAACCCAGCAAGGACACGTTCCATTAACCTCTCGAAAGTAGCCGGGGCGTTGCACAGCCCAAACGG
The DNA here is from genome assembly GCA_947578465.1 of Thera obeliscata. NCBI lineage: Eukaryota > Metazoa > Arthropoda > Insecta > Lepidoptera > Geometridae > Thera > Thera obeliscata. The sequence goes on along the minus strand of OX387923.1, from coordinate 5,550,104 downwards.
CATCACTCTGAACTGCCAGAGGCCCTTTCCTGTGGAGAACGCGGTCTTCTCCTTATCCTTAGGATCCAACTCCACCTGCCAATAGCCACTTTTTAGGTCCAGCGTAGAAAACCATTTCATGCCGTTGAGAGTATTCAAGGTGTCGTCTATCCTTGGTAATGGATAACTGTCCTTTTTGGTCACGTCGTTTAGGCGGCGATAGTCAATACAGAACCTCGTTGACCCATCCTTCTTCTTTACCAAAACCACTGGTGAGCACCACGGACTGGACGATGGTTCGATTACTTCATTATCCTTCATGTCTTGAATCATGTCGTCCACCTCCTTTTCTCTGGCATAAGGAATTCGGCGGGGTCGTTGTCGTATAGGTTGTTCATTTCCAGTATTGATTTTGTGCTGAACCATACTCGTCCTTCCGATATCACCATCATTCTTCGAGAATATATCGGAGTACCGACGTAGCAAATTCTTCGCCTTGAGCAATTCAATAGTTGTCAAATCGTGCTTACATTCTTCCAGTATACTGTTGACGTTGATTGAACTTGCATCCGTCTTTTTGGTTTCTTGACAATTCCGCAACCACACGATTTCTTCGCTCCGTCCTATTAGGGTACCCTTCTTTAACATCTGTTCTTCATTGCTCAAATTTAACACAGGTACCACTGTTTCTGCGGATGAATTGACGACCGTACGTGCTGGCAGCCACGATGACTCGTTATCCACTTTTTCTAGTATGGTCCACCGTCGCTGTTTCAAACTTTTACTTGCAGGAAAAATTACTGGAACTAGCGTCTGTGACCTTGGCAATAGTTTAGTGTTCTTTATGCAGTACACCTTGCCTTCGCCACCGCCTCTCATCGGTATTTCGTCTTCCCCACACTTCAGGAGGCCGGAGTGAATGTCAAGCTTGCACCGATGGTCCTTCAAGAAGTCCAGGCCAATAATGCAGTCATCCACAATGTCAGCTATTACCGCTTGTTGCCAGTAAAGTTTATCACCAATCCTGATAGCCACTTTCTGTTCACCTGATACTGGTATGCGCTGGCCGGTAGCCGTTGTTAGCTGGTAAGCTCCCTTCCGAACGTTGATCTTTCCGTTTCTTCTTATCAGCTGTGTCCCAATTACCGTACGTGACGCTCCAGTATCCAAAGTCAATGAGCACGGAATTCCATTTACTGATCCATTAACAGTTAAGCTGTTGCCATCTGTGCTCTGATGAATCTTGATTTTCGGGGCTTCATGTCTAACGGCCAGCGCCCACCCCTCAGCTCTGGCTGGAATTAGTTTTCCTGGTTTTCCGACGCTTGTACACAAGCATCGGTTCCTCGTCTCTCTGTAACCCGATTCGGGCAGCCGCTTCTCAGATGTCCCCGTTCCCCACAGTTGTAGCATCTAGGGACGAAAGCTCTGCGTTGGTTAACCCACTCCACTTCCGTTGAATTAATCTCCCTCAGACGTCCACTCCTCGGGTCTCGTCGGACGGCTTCTACTTCGAGCGCATGCGCGACGGCTTCCTTGATGTGACCGTGATGACCCAAACGCACGGCAGCTCTTACTTCCGCGTCGAAAATACCGTCGACAAACGACTGCAAAAGCATGCTGTCAATGACCGATGCCGGCGATGTTTGGTACGCCTTCCGGACCAACTTTTCTACCTCCAGGGACCACTGTTGCAATGACTCGTTCGCTCGTTGGCATCGATCACGGAGTTGAGCGCGGAAAACATGCTCCAGGTGCGAGTCCCCGTAGCGCGATTCCAAGGCTTCCAGCAATTGCTCGTAGGTTGCATCACTCCCCAAGGCCTCCAGCACGGTCAAAGCCTTGTCTCGTAGTCCCAAAGTAAGCGCAGTTTTAGCCTGGTTCTTGGTCCACCCATTCAGGTTCATCACAGCCTCAAACTGTAGCTTGTAAGCCGCCCAGGAAGAGATTCCATCGAAAGGCGGGACTTTGAAATTTCCGCCTGCAGTCGATGCACTTACTATGGTTGCTGAGCCCGGGATACCATTTGTTTTGAGCTTCCTGACGTCTTCCTCGACGGAGGAGAGGCGGTTCCCGTATTGTTGTACAGTTTTGACACCTTCCTCAATGGAACAGAGGCGAGTCCCATGTTGCTGTACAGTTTCCTCCACCGCTTCTACCCTGCGCATGCTGTCGGTGATAGCGGTCAAAAGATTCTTCTGCAATGCGCACATCTGTTCCTCTTGCCGGTGGGCCTGCTCTTCCTGGATGGCGCGTAGCTGCTCCTCCTGCCGGCGGGCTTGCTCCTCCTGGATGGCGCGCAGCTGCTCCTCCTGCCGCCGGGCTTGTTCCTCCTGCATGGCGCGCAGCTGCTCAAACAAGGCGCCCAGGTCTGGTCCAACCTGGGTTCTTGTCGGCGCACTTACGGTAGTTGCCCCACCGGAGTTGTCTTGGCGTCCAGGGGTTTCTTCCTCGGAAGCCTCGGCGCCAGAGCCACTGGCTTGCTGCGAAGCAGTCTTGGCGCGCGTATTCACGCCTTCTCTCGGCATGACAGGCATTTTACCTTCCAATCCCACTTCTGACACCAAATGTTACGGAAGTGGGTACAGGGATTGGAAGGAAACGAACGTTTTACCGAAAGTAGCGATTTATTCGCACTACGAAACGTAACACTGCACTGAACGCGTAGCACTGCACGAAACGCGTAGCACTGTCCGACACTGTCCCCGCGCACTATGCGTTACACGGTCCAACGCTGTGCTCCGAACACTGACAGTCCACTGGGAGCACTTTACCACTTTGCACTTCACTTCACTATTCACTGTTCACTTCACTATTCACTTTCACTGTCCACTTTTTTCCACTTTTTCACTTTTCCTTCTTGTTCCTTTCTTCAGATCACTTTCCACTGAACTGCCCGTAGACGCGCTTGCAGCTCCTTATATACCCGGAATTTCGATTGTCATTTATTGGATTTCGATCGTCATTTATTGAATTTCGTTAGTCTTTTCGTTTTCTTCTGTTGGATTCCGATCGTCTTTTCCTTCTTACATCATTTCTTGTTTTAGCCCAGAACTTTCGGTTCTTTATTTGAATTCCTTAAAGAAGGCACTCGCCGCTACTAGAATTTTCTGGTAACATTAAAATGTCGAACAAAAATCTTCATAGCTGGACCGGGCTCGAACTCGCGTACGTCTGCTTTGCAGTCGTAGCTCCGACGGCCCGGCTGTTGGAACATTGACGATGTTTGCCAAAAACTTCACTGCCTTGCACGCTTGCGTAGTTACGTCAGCACGGCGTCACAGTACCAACGAAGCCGTGACGCGTGTCAACCGTGCCTATGGATTAAAACATTCGCAAAGGCTGCAAAACCCATCTTTACCTATAACTTTAGTACCCTTTTAGTAAATTACTGCCATAAATTTAGTAATTTTGATTCTTAACAGTATTATATAGATAAATCAGGAATATCTATAATATACATATTTTTTCTTAAACATGCGCGGAAATATTGTCATTACTTTTGAATATAGAACACGCGAAGTATCATATTTATGTAGACTGAAAAACCTAAATCACTTCCCAGCGCGTTCTCGCTCCGGCAATGTTGTATGAAACGGTGTGCTGTTTGAATTTAGAACTCTTTCATCTATCGTACACATTGCGTTCTCATGGCTGTATAGCCACAGAAGCGTTTAACTTTCGGCACAAACTGTAAAAAAAAAATAGCGGTAAAGCGGAGTTCGTTGTTATTTGGTTAATAAAAAATAAATTTATTATGTAAAAGACCCTTTTTTATTTCCTTGCATTTTTTTAAGAAAAGCACTATTATATGCCTCGGCCGAAATGGCAATTTCGCTGCCTTTGCAATAATGTACTATTACTTCCATTCCAACACACATCAAAGTTATTTGATCATAACATTTAATATTAGAGGCTTATAATCATTACTTACCTCACAAGTCAAGTCATCATTTATTTATTGAATCACAAGGATCACTTAAAATCGCCTTGAGACTCGCAAAGGGCTCGCCAGTTTTTCAATATCTCTCAAATACTTATCCCACTTTATCGAAGTACCAAACAAAAGCAAAACAAATAAACTAAGACGCACGTTTGTATCTTATCCCGAGATTTACGATACCGCAAATGAGAATCCTTAAAATATTGTACTTATAGATTTATTTATGCTAACGAAAACAGGGCTTACTTAGGTTTATATGAAGATGAAGAATACCTTTTGGCGTAACGCTCGCGACAATACAATGTTTTTTGTTATTCTTCCGTGTTATCGGTTCCTTTGTTCTTTTCTTTTAAACCAGTGTGACGAAAAGGATTTCAAGTGCACCTCAGAGAGGCTCCTTTCGTGCATTCGACACAATACATGGTTTTTTACATTCTCTTCCTCTCTTCTCTTCCTCTTCAAGGCAAAAGTGAATAGGAGTCTTCTAGAATATCCTGCTTAATCGTTGGCTACATTGTCGCTTACCATCAGGTGAGATTGTAGCCAAAGAATGATCTATATAATGTAAAAAAAAAATTGAAGAAAATTAATCATAAAATTCTTAATGTAAATTTTTTGACGTGATAACGTCTTATAAATCGATGGAGCCGGCTGCACGCACGAAAAAACATGACTCATGCGTCGTTACGTCGTTTCGTCGTTCCATTTACCTGAGCCCGAGCCCGGGTCGGGTAATGGGTAAGGGTAAATGAGGGTAAGGGTAAATGAGGGTAAGGGTAAGGGTTCGATCGGGTTCCGGGTCCGGGTCCGAGAGTTCGAGTCCGAGTCCGAGTCCGAGTCCGAGTCCGAGTCCGAGTCCGAGTCCGAGTCCGAGTCCGAGTCCGAGTCCGAGTCCGAGTCCGAGTCCGAGTCCGAGTCCGAGTCCGAGTCCGAGTCCGCGAGTCCGCGAGTATTTTCTTATGACGTTATCACGTTCAACTATCGTCAGTAAACCGACTTTACAGACAACCGATTTTTTTAACCACACTCACGTAATATAGATAAACTTAAAGGCCTAAAGAGCTATAAACCTGATCCCAGCTATCAGAAAGCAATTTATATTTACGATCAAGTTAGGTAATCTCCCTGTAATATTTTTTATTTGCTTCTAATAAAATACTCAGGATCGACACGGTATGTGTGGTTGTAAACAGTAGAGACACTCTGTAAATCTACCATTACTGAATCTATTACGCGGGTATTTATCGCATCAGTTAACTTATTTATTATCGCGACGTTCGGCTATGTTGCAATAGACGTGGTCGCGCGCAGACTGGAGCGGTTGTTGAGAATTGGAGACAGCATCGCTAACTACCCTCACTTCATATTTGTCCGTAAACAGATTAAACGTATGTGTTAGGAATGAATGATCGCGAACGTTTAAAAACTATTTGTAGTAGTAATCATAATAAAGTAATAATAAAAGCATTTATTTTTATTTTACAGAATAGGTACCTAGTGAACACAATATTATGGTGAAGATTTAATAGCAAAGTGATTAGATGGGATGTGTCTACCCACTTTGCAAGTTTAGTAGTTTTTATCGTACTATAGATTTAGCCATTAGTATTTATCCTACTGCTAGTGATATCTACACTGTCGTACCATGGATTTATGGTCCCAATAAACCTGTTACTCGTCACATAACCAATTTAATCTGCCAGCCTTTGATGGCGCACGATTCCTAATAAAAACAGATTAACGTTTGAGAACTCAGCTAAATAAAATCTTTCGAAAGTCGTTTGGCTATTTTTACAACCAATGCGATTTCAACTTCATTTTTTTACACGAAAGAATTTTTTTTTCCTACATTATTCTGTGTATGTATTTGTATTCTGTATATTTAAGATCGCGGGAAGTCGGTGGATGGAAAGGGTTTAGAATCGTTCTGCCTGAAAATGTGAAGGAGAAGCCTGTGTCCGGCAGTTGACTTCTTCAGGTTGATAATGATAATTATGTACTGTTGTGTAAGGCTTTTAAAAAAAAACCCACTCCTTTTACTCTACTCTACCCACTACCTACTCACCTCATTACTTAAGGCTTGAACACACCGCCAGCGAACTAGTTCGCTAGCGATGGCGAACTAGCCCCCAAATAATTTGAAGTCTCCGAAATGTACATTGCCATCACAATGGCGCTTTTGGCGCTAGGTCTAGCGCAATTTCAAAGCATTTAACTGCTATTATTTTGTAGGCTAATCTTGGATTAACCTTGGATTTTAAATACGTGTCGCAGTTTGTAGTTCATATAAATTGCCAAGTTAAAAAAAAATTACATTTCTATTGAGTTTTCAAAAAAAAAATATATTTATTGAGCACTGTGACATGCGCACCTATTTTATCGGACATCTTGTGTCTATTCAAAGTATCTAGAAGCATTTAAAGTGTCTAGGTTTATGACTACAATGCTTAATTTAAAAAAAATAAAAATACATTAGTAAAAATAGCCAAACCCTGGAATGGACCTGGCAGCACTGGCCGCAATTTAGACTGTCAAGATATGAAAGATATTTAGCCCAATCAAAACACTTAACTACTGCTAGGCATGGGAAATAATTACCTGCAGTTAATCGGCTCATTTACAACCTTGAGCTTGTTCAGCTCAAACAACTCAGCGGCTCAAACATCATGTAGTTGTTGTAGAAGTGTGGAAGTGCGAGTGCAGAAGTTAAGCCGCTTACAGACCTTTTGGCTTCACTTCGGAATCATTCAGTTAATATAGTTACCTACTTTAATTTTTTTCTCTGAAATACCTAACCTACCTACCAAAGTAGCAAGCAGCAAATAAACTGAATAAATAAAGTCTGTTTAAACTATTATCGCCACTGTTTGTTTTGAGCCGTTATTTATTAAAATTAAACTGCTAGCTATGCTAAAGTATAAAATGCTATGATGTGCGGTTTTGGCCCTTACGTATTTATTGCAGAAGCAAATTTTCAACATAGTTTCTATTATTGGCTATGCATACCGTAAACCTTATATCTCTTTGTGCTTCTTCCAGAACGACTTCCAATTTGATCAGGGCGAGCAACGCCAGGCTCCATAGCTCGTCTTAATCTAGGGTTTTACTCTTTACCTATGAAATTGTACATTTGAATATTTTTTATGCCATTAAAATTAGATAGGCGTAAGGCTCCAAACCCCACAGCAAGCTCAGCCGTATAATTAGTTGGTCTAACTCCATCACTGCTAAGCTTGCCGCGGGGTTCCAATTCTTCGGTCCAACTTTTTCACCACTTCTACTATCGTCTTCAATTCAAGGCCTGCGCACACCTATGTGCTCTTTACCGTCGTCAGTATTTTCGAAGCATTACAACCTTGGAATTTTAAAGTCAAGAGTGAACAAGTGAATAATAGCTAAGCGTGCTCCACCTTAGGCTGCATTTTCACTTTCCATCAGGTTTGATGGCAGTCAAACGTTTAGCTATCAACAATAAAAAAAAATACCTATATATGTCGCTGGCCATGGCGATCAGTGAAACGCTGTCAAATTTGAAAGCGATATTTGACATCGTTTCATTGATAGCCATTGCCAGTGACCTAGGTGTACACAGGCCTTCATATCGTTGTTGACAACGGTTGCCAGCCGACCGCAAGGCTCGTTTTTCAACTCATAATTTGCAGATTTAAATTTAAGGCTTTGCATGGGTGCAAAATACAAAAGCACATTTTGCCCTCCTTTTTTCTACACTAAGCCTGTGCAAAGGTAAGGCGATTGGCTAGTTATGTACATGGAATACATAGTGAGATAACTGGCATGTCGTAGAACCTACATAAACCGTAAAACATTGTCAAGTGCACGAAAAGAGCCTCATTGAGGTGCGTTTATAATTCTTTCACCACATTACTTTTGAATGAACTTTTGTCACCATAGTATTAAGTATGTTAAGGCTGCAATGCTTTCTAAGTGAGAGCTGAAATAAAAAGTTTTGGTTTGATTCAATTTTGGTGTGAGCTACACTGAGCTGCACAAAACGTAAATAATAATGACTCCTTCTGTCTTCGACCATATCACTTTACCAAACTTTGACACAAGAGGTGGGCGTGGCTACGCCGCCGCCACGACCAAAGAAGTAGGAAATATAAAACTTGTTAAACCCATAGAGCAGCAGCATTATTTTTGACAAAGTCAAACGGCTTCGTGGGTATTGCTTTTACCCAACATGCTGATGCAAACAGGAATGTTATGATATTAACCACTATGTGTGTGTATAAGTATTTTATGATTGCTCATCTGTTCCCCTATATCAAATAAATATAAAAATAGAACTAGTTTATTTTAATTATATGACAGCTGTCAGTTGAAAGCGATTCTATCTAGGACTGAAAAGTATTATTTTCAACCCACTCCTCAGGCAACTTCAGACCTTCTTTCTGAATATGAGTAATGAAAAATATAAAATAAAATGTCAGGAAATTAAAAACAAAAATAAAGTAGAAAATCACACGCAGTTATACATCACGCTCGCAGAATCCCAAGCATTCAGAAATAGTTTTCATCCAGCGATCCTCAAACATCGCACACCCAAGATTAAATGAAATGCGTGGAACAGACATGTCATACATAGCATAGGTACATAGCGGTGAAAATCATAACCATTCCTTTTTTTATTTTCTTCGCCGCAGTCTATGTCTATATCTAGTCGAGTATAAATAGTATAAGGTCGGGCGCGATATAGATTAGATAGATCAGAAAACGTCGAATACAACAATTCAAATTCAATCAGCTTTAAATTTCTAATCCGCACAAGATTTTCGCCGAACACATTTTGTGCTAGACCTAAATGGTAAGAAAGTTGACAGACTGAACAGTATCCTTGGTTCATTAGAATTTTTCTATCAAACGTTTTCTGATGTACTTACTTAAGTACCTACTTAATAAACACCCGGCCTTATACTATTGAATTAGAGCACGGGTAGTCTAGTTTAGAGGGTAGCGAGCAATCCAATCCAAAGATTGACTGGACTCTCAGCTCAGTTGGCAGTAGCTCTGCCTTCTGCGCCGTAGGTCGTGGGTTCAATTCCCACCGAGAACAAATATTTCTTTGGTGAATGCAGATGTTTGTTCTCTGTCTGAGTGTTATATTGTATTCTAACTATGTGTTAACAAAATGATGTGCAGTAAAATGTATGTACTATAGGAATGAGATAGTTGATTGTAATATATCAACTATCTGATTCCTATAGTACAAGACAAGCTCGGGGATAGATAGTGTTTTGTGGATTGTCTACATTATTAATTTATTTTCGTGGGTTAAAATTTGGTCGTGCACCACCAATGTATACTATTCTGTCAGTTCATCACCTATCTTATTATATAAATAGATATACTGTAGCTGTAGGTTTATCGACAAGATAAACCTAGCTCTAAGACTTCTCAAAGTGATCATTGATATTATATAATTTTAAAGGTACAATGAATAAAATTAAACATTTTTACTTTACTTTGACTTTCACTTTAAATACTGCTACTCCATTGTAATCTCCATTTGATAACTCTTTGAATTGCTCGAAATCAATTGTCAATTTGAAAAAACGTCAAAACTATAGCGCTTGCAAAACAGGAAAGTATTAAAAACCGGATTATCTCCGGCTTCCGGCTAAAAACCGTTTCCAGGTTTGGTCAACGTGATATTTTTTCATATAGTAGAATTTTAACAAGAAAACAATATTCTAAGATACCTACAAAATCAACTAATATAAAATTGTACGAAATAGGAATTAGTATCTAGTGAAGTTTAATATTACTTACTTTATTATTGAGTAGTTTATTGTTGAGTAGATTAGTAGTAGTAGTGGAGCTTTTTGTGAAGTGCTCATCCAGGGAAATACTACCACCATACCTGTTTCTGCCGTGAAGCAGCATTGCTGTATTTCTGTTTGAAGGGTGTGGGTGCCGGTGAAATTACTGGCACTTGAGGCTGAACATCTGTACGCGTGAAGCTGATGGACGCAGGGCAGTGCATCGTAGGGCAAATTCCTGGCGTGTGTGACTTACGAGGCAATGCTTTGTTACAGGCTATAGGTACCACTGTTACCACTTACAGGCCTATACCCGAGTGGGATCCTAGCTAAAGAAAAATAAGAACACAAATGAACAAAAAGTAATACTGAAAAAAACTAATAAAAATAAATCTAACATCAAAATATACCTATGTATTAAAAATAAAGTTTAAAATTAAATTTAAACAAAATAATGACTATAATGTATGAATGTAAATAATAATGATGATATAATAATAATCGAAATAATAAGTAATAATATGCATGAAATGTAACTTAATGTAGTTATGGAATGAATGGGCTTTTTTAATTTTTTTTTTTATAGTTACCACTTAACATCAGGTGGACCATATGCTTGTTCCATCAGCTAGATGTATTAAAAAAAAATACGGGTTGCACTCCGGGAGTGCCGGCAGAAGTGAAAACTTGATTATTAACGTAGGAACCCTAAAAGTTGTTTATTTTATCAAGTTCCTCAATGTAGTAAAACCCCAATCAAAGTCCTAAGGAACCCTAAAAATTTTAGCATTATCAAGCTCCTAAGTGTAGTTGAAATTCCAATCAAAGTGCTAAGGAACCCTAAAATTGTTTACATAATCAAGGTCCTAAGTGTAGTTGAAAGTCCAATTAAAGGCCTAAGGAACCCTAAAAGTTGTTTATTTTATCAAGTTCCTCAATGTAGTAAAACCCCAATCAAAGTCCTAAGGAACCCTAAAAATTTTAGCATTATCAAGCTCCTAAGTGTAGTTGAAATTCCAATCAAAGTCCTAAGGAACCCTAAAAATGTTAACATTATCAAGCTCCTAAGTGTAGTTGAAACTCCAATCAAAGTCCTAAGGAACCCTAAAAGTTGACCACTTAATCAAATTCCTCAATGTAGTAAAACCCCAATCAAAGTCCTAAGGAACCCTAAAAATTTTAACATTATCAAGCTTCTAAGTGTAGTTGAAACTCCAATCAAAGTCCTAAGGAACCCTAAAAGTCGACCATTTAATCAAATTCCTCAATATAGTATAACCCCAATCAAAACCCTATACGGAACCCTAAATTTTACGTAAAGCCAAATCCTCAACGGGTCGGAACCGCTAGAAGGGACCTTGTCGCGCGACCTACAAGTAGGTCCTAAATGAAGTAAAACGGCAGACATAGGAGGAGGGGGTTCTGGGGGGCTAAGGGGGGTCACAGCACGGCTCGCTTCGCTCGCCGCGCTGTTCCCCGTGGTCGCGTGGCGGCTCGCTTCGCTCGCCGCGACGCTCCCCCCGGGTTCAGGAAGAGGGGGTTCTGGGGGGCTTAGGGGGGTAACAGCACGGCTCGCTTCACTCGCCACGCTGTTCCCCGTGATCGCGTGGCGGCTCGCTTCGCTCGCCGCGACGCTCCCCCCGGGTTCAGGAGGAGGGGGTTCTGGGGGGCTTGGGGGGAGTCACAGCACGGCTCGCTTCGCTCGCCGCGCTGTTCCCATGGTCGCATGGCGGCTCGCTTCGCTCGCCGCAATGCTCCACTCGAAAAATAAATACAGTAGATCTATAAAATCTTGTACCAATGACCACTACTACCTGCCGCGGGCGGCCGCTAGTTCATAAAATCTATAATAGGTATGTACCTATACCTACTACAGTCACGAAAAACGCCTTGGTATGCTTGCTACTAACTATTATCTATTCTGTGACGTTACCGTGTCATAGTAACTACTAGCGTATCTGTAGCGTCTTACGCTTTTTTTCGATTTTTATTATGAACTCTACGTTGTAGTCTTAGGGTACATTTCTGCAAAAAATCCGTCCTACGCTTTTTCGATAAGGTCACGTGATCCTGACGCCCTGACGCCCTGACGCGAGTTTAAGATTTTATACCCATTACAGAAAGTGCTCCAACGCCGCTAAAGAAGTTTTCACTTCAAAAAGACGCAGTGCAATAATAGAAAAACAAAGTATTGGTTTTATTATGTTTTATCGGTTTTTAGCTATGTATGCTTTTAGACAAAAAAAATCCATTTATAAAAATAATGCATCTTTTTAGTAATGTTTCAATTACCTGGACATATTAGGGCTAAGAATAAAGTGATGGTGAACTGAACGCGCGAACCTTGTGCAAACAACACCCACACCATTGCCTCCATATTGCCACTGTTATGACTTTTGAGGAACAAGATTTAGCGCAGTTTCAAGACAGTATCTAACACTAATACTAGCTCGCTGCGTACAATGACAGTTCACGGCGCTGTGTGGGGATGAATCCAAAACCCTACGCTTGAAACTGATCGCCATCGCCATCGCAGTTCGAAACTGTTCGCCGCAATCTTTTCTAAGCTTAATTAATTCACCCGCTAGTCCGGGGTACCTAGGTAGTTTTTGTTCACGGGGATTAAAAACAAAACAATATTTTTGAGGCTCAATCAGTAAGATTTATGTTTCTGATACTAAGGAAAATCGGAATACGTAAAACTTCCCTCACTGTATAGGCATACGCCTATCTATCATTGCGTCCTGAAGTGAGGGTAGTTATTATACCTCCACCTCTCAACGACGATAGCACTCATGTCAATGCTCCAGTCTGCCCACGACCACAGTTATTACAACATAGCCGAAGCGTCGGGGAAAATTATACGCGGTTAACACCCATCATCATCATTATCATCATCATCAACCTATATTAGTCCACTGCTGGACGTAGGTCTCTCGCAAGACGCGCCACTGAGCCCGGTCTTCGGCTCTTCTTCTCCAGTGCTTGCCAGCTACATTTCGCAGATCGTCGCCCCACCTTGCCGGAGGGCGTCCTACACTACGCTTACCTAAACGCGGTAAAAATACCCGTGTAACAGTTTAATGTGTGTTATGATCGCAAATTTAAAAAAAGTACTATTGATAAATTTTGCTTAGCTGTCCGGCTTTTCGCAAAACCGGAAAACCGGGTTTGCACGCCCTAGTCAGGACGTAATGTCAGATGGGAAACTGATGGGTGGCTGAACTAATTGATGCCCGCGACTTCATCGACTGTCTCCACGGGTGGTGATTATACACTTCCTTGTTTCGATATTATATTTATGCATTACATCTCTTATAAAAAAGTCCCCCAATATTATTAATACATTCACTTGTTCTGTTTTTTCTCCATCAATCAAAATATTACACGCTGTTAAACATTCATATCGAATACCATAAACTTAGCCTTATGATTGTATTTGTTTTTGTATTTATTGATTTACTTTGATTATGACGGTTCATTCTAGGTATGTAAATGCCCTTATTTTATTTTTTATTGATATTTGATCTTATTCTAAGCTTCTCTCCATCCAAAATTTGATTGGAAAATACTGATTTGCAGCGATATAACCGCCCATTATGCATTACTATATTTTTAAATAGTTTCAAATAAGATTCTATCCTATTATTATCTTACACAACATCTTTTTTTGCTTTTAACGTAGTTAAACAAATATTTTTAGAAGTAATATATTTTTTTTCTATTAAAACTAATAGGAAAAACAATTTCCAGAGTTCAATAATATTAGAACGAATCCTCAATAGTTCTCTTTTTCCAAATTTTAGACTCTACGTTTTCACCGATGACTAATCAGTAGATCAAATATTTGACGATTGTTTAATACACAAATTTAAGAAAAATTAAGTAGGGGGTAGTAAAACATTAAATAGGGGATGCTTTGTCTGTCACGATCTGGGAACTTTCGTTTTTATTAGTAGTGATCGCAGCGTGCAACTGTCAAAAGACGCGGCAGTGTGTGCGGATGTATAGAATTCCCTATGTTGAAACTGAACGGTTCGCCAACGCGCCCGCCAGCGAACTAGGTGTGTTCGAGCCTTCAATCGTTTTTCAAAAGTTAATCAGCGTTTAAGCTACTGTCATCTCTTACCATACTGAGCCAAGGCCTAATTGACCTTTATTTACACAGCATGGCACGTGCCTACCTACCTGTTTTTTTAATGTATCTAGTTTTTAAGGATTTTTTTTCTGTTTTTTGTTTTTAAATTAAGTTGTTCTTTTTTATGTTATAAGTTGGCAGTAGGTAGGTACCCATTGTACTTAGCTTATGGTCAATAAAATGATTTTCTTTCTTTCTTTCTTCTTTCTTACCATCTGGTAATGTCGAACAGTGACAGGGCGAACTTAAAGCAGTACGTCACACCTGAGTAACGCTTGTAAATAAGGCCATCAGTGTTGAAGTTGAAAAGTATAAGTCGTCTTGCCAACGTTTTCTTATTGAACATGAAAAGATTCTATTGAGGTATTATTAAGAAATAATCCTTTCACCACACTGGTTCAAAAATACTAGTGAAACGACAAGAAGAATTCCTTACTTTGCGTCTTATGGCGTTTAGAGTTATAGCACACGTGTCTAAAACAATTTTAAACACGCGTGAAAACCACGGGTTGTGGGCTTAAAAAGTTGGTAAATAATTTCCGAACCTGCAATTTGAGGGCCGAAGCTGAGTGGCCAATCGGGAATAAACTGTTGAAGGGCTAACCACCGACAAACAATTTCTTACACACACATTTCAAATTTTTAAGAGATATAAATAGCCTGAACTTTTATGAAAAATTACACGCAACAACACTTTGTACAATGACATGACATACAGTAGACCCCCCTTGAGCTCTACCTGGCTCTGTCTCTGGTTCTGGTTTTGAGTCTGTGTGAGCTGTGTGACCAATGCGTAAGATTTATTTAGTCAACACTCACACAAACTCAAAACCAGAACCAGAGACAGAGCTCATGGTAGGCCTACGGCATAGTAAAAATAAATGTAATATGTATTGATGGATGGATGGATGTTTGTTACTCTTTCACGTAAAAACTACTGTATGGATTTTAATGAAACTTAACAGTAATATAGCTTTAACATCAGAATAAAACTTATGCTACAATTTATAAAGATATTGTGACGGAGAACCGAGAACGGGGCGAGCAAAGCCGCGGGCAGCCGCTAGTATGTCTATAATTGTGATTGAGACAAGTTTTCCGATAAGTTAGTTCAATAAATACAAAATAAAAGTTAAAGCCAAGCGAGCCAATTTATTTTGTAAGCTTGGTAAACAAATAATGCCAGTTACTTTACCAAACAGTATTGTTACCAATTCTAAATATTGACTGAATGTGAGTTTACACAAACTCCCATGGAGTAATTGAGGCCCCACGGCATAAATCACCTATGTATACTGCCTTTAGTTTAGTCAAATTGCTGTTTACTAAGTCGTAATCAACCTGTGTATCCCAAACCTAACGATGCAATGATGTGGAAACCCTTTAGTGATTCCAGATGAGTGCATAAATGTATACTATAAAAGGTTTAGAATACACAAATAGTTTTTCATTCAGGTTTAGTTCAGGTTCAGGTTCAGGTTTCTATTAAGGAATTAACTTTTACCACCTGTGTGTCGACTGATGGGAACCTATCGTATGAAATCGGTGTGCGGTGCCTGACGCCGTGTGCGGTGCCTGACTCCTATCGCCGATCGTATCGCCCACCTCTGCCACCATTTTGTATGAAGAAACCAAAAGCGCCCCTAGTGGATTCTTCAAGAAGCATGAAGTGCAATTGCGAGATGGTGACGTGTCCACGTCAACTGGTGTATGATTGGTTCCCGGTCGACACACATATGGTAAGCGACGATTTAGCCGACGATGAAGCAGGATGGTCTATAAGACACCTATTCACTCCTACTGCAGTTATTGTTTTCTTATAAATCGAGGGCATGACCCCTTTCATGACTTTTCCCTAACTCTAGTGGTTTCAGACTTGGCTATCACGATCCTTCTTAAAAAAACACCCTGTATGCACCTTATTTTTGTCACGTGTCATTATTTAGAACTAGCCTGTAAATAAAATCGCAGACAAATACATTTTCGTTTTATCATTCCAATCAAATCTAAGTGCACTGGTTAGCCAAACATCGTCCGATCATCGGAAAACTTGGCAGACAATATAGCTTTAGGCGGCGTTTACACTGATAGCTAAAACCCCCCTCCCTCTCCCCCCCTTTTCTTGGAAATAATGGGGTTACTATAGCTAAGTTTCAATGTTATCTAGCAAAACTCATTAGAGACAGGATGAATTCAATGTTCAGCGAGAACTTAACCTGGGAAAGAATTGAGTAATAATAACCAAGTTTGTTACCATTTCTGCTTCAACACAAATTTTGCTACTTTTTATAGTACTTAAGTCATTTTTATAGTAATCGTTAAATGTTTATTGTTCTCTATAAATTGACTGGATCTATTGTCGTTTGCTAAGATATTTTATACTATTTCAAAGTCAGTGTTTTGTAACGAAACAATGCTATTGCCAAATACACATAAAAATACAATGTAAAGTTGTCAAAAAGATGTCAAAATTGCTGTAAAAATATTTTTTTGTTGCTATAAAAGATTTTGAAACTGAATTTACACTCTCAAACTCAAAGACAAGAGATATTATACGCATTAGAAATTCATAGATCATTTGGACTGAATTAGCCATCTTTTGCGAAACAGATAAATCTCCAACTTGTTTAACGTTTATCATCCAAAAAATCAGCACTCAAAAAATGATTTCCCAGCAAAAATACCAACGTCCCAATAAGTAATTTTCGACCACAAAAAAAATATCTATCTAGTAACTACCCATCGAAGCAAACTTAGCTACAAACTTGGCTTAACTTACCAAGCCAGCTATCAGTGTGTCCACAGCCTTCTTCTGACCTACTTCCGAGATTATACCTACCTACATAATTCATCACTGGTTTTTCCCGTGATATATTATGGGCACATTTGGATCTGACGTTGATTTTCTTGGGCGATTCAGTTAATTAATTGGCAATTTCCATGGAGGAACTCTCTTGCGTTGTTAATTAAGTTAATATATTATTATGGGTGAGTAGGTAATATAGAAGAATAATTCATAAAGTTTTGTAATAAATCATAATAAATATTTTTCTTCTTCTCGTGTCACTGATTCTTTCGAACCAAGTGTGGTGAAAGTATCTTAAGTGTGCCTCAAAGAGGCTCCTTTCGTGCACTTGACATATATTCAAATCTAGGTTCTACGACATGCCGGTTTCCCCACGATGTTTTCCTTCGCCGTTTTGAGAGCGCTGGCGCTAGCGTACCTACATAGGTACATTTTTGGGCAGAAAAACTGATTGGTACACGATTGGATTTGAACCCACGACCTTAGGATCGGAAGGCGGGGCCATGTACAATGGGCATTATAGTAGAGTGATTTCTATGTGAGGGGGCTCGTCAAAAAACAACGAACCAAGCTTGAAATTGGTCAAGCAATCTCTGCCACACAATATGGACGGCTGACATAACTTGTAGACCTATCTTTACGACCGATACAAAACGTGGTCAGGCATAATAAAATATTGGCAAACCAACGTAGATCATTTCAAGCTGAACAGAGAAATGAAAATATGCTATGCCCATCTCGGAAAGTGTATTTTTGCTCTTCGATATCTGAGTCCAAAAGCCGTAAATAAAAGTTTTTCCCAAATTATTAAATAGAAAAATCTACATACTTTAGGCACGCTTATATTAAATGAAAGAAATTTCTTCCAGTTAACCTTAAATTAGTGTTTGATACAATAAGCTGCTCTTATAAAAGGGTTCTGACAGACAGACGGACATCAAAGGGGATGAGGGTTACTGTTTCTCACCTTAATCTGACAAATGATTATCAAAATACATAACTGTTTTCCTTTATTTAACCGACTTCCAATCAAAAAAGAGGAGGTTCTCAATTTGGTTGTATTTTTTTTTCAGTAAGAGCTTGGCCCAAGGCACTGACCGATTTCTTTCATTCAACTTTTATTTTTTACTTTAAATACATCTAGCTAGTTCCATTAGAACAAGTAAATGGCCCATCTGATGTTAAGTGGTAACCATCGCCTATAACAAAGCATTGCCTCGTAGTTCACGCACGTCACGTGCCCTACAATGCACTGCCCTGCGTCCATCAACTTGAGGCATACAAATATTCGGCCTAAAGTGCTAGTAATTTCACCGGCACCCACATCCTTCAAGCCGTAACACAGCAATGCTGCTTCACGGCAGAAATAGGCATGGTGGTTTAGTACTTCCTCGGACGACCACTCAAAAAGCTCTTTGGTTAATATTATATGAAAAACTTAACGCAAACAAAGTCACCCGGGATTCTACTTGTTCATTTATAAGGGCTAAGTTCATAAGTGGTAGCATATCGGCTTGATAATAATGATACCATTTATCGTGAAGGTAATTCCCCTGGAGGTGTTTAGGCTACATCCTTTCAAAGAGAACATCCCCTAATGTCTTCGGTTTTTGAGTTGCGGACTCTGTTATAATGATACCGTTATTGGCGTCATTTTGTCATTTTGTTTTAGATAGATAGATAGCTCTTTATTGTTCACCACACAGAAACATAATACAGGATTCATGACGATTTTTGGCAAAACAATGGGCTATCGCTTTGAGTGATCTCTTCCAGGCAACCTTTGCATGGAAAAGAAAACAAAACATCAATTGACGGCGGTGTAGTTACACAAGTAAATGGAAAAGAAAATAATTTTAGTTTTACCATCTACAGATTCAGGCGCTGCGCAGTAGACGATCCAGTTTATTTATTCATTAATAATTAACTTATCATATTCGAAATAATGTTAAAATTAATACAAAAGTAACATTAAATATAAAGAACAAAGTATAAAGAATGGATGAAAGGAGATTAGCAAAACAATTGCATCAGGCGAGTGTGAATGGAACTGCTGGAAGGGGAAGACCTAAGCGCGTGTATCTCGATCAGATCGCAGACGTTTTAGAGAAAGGCCAGGTTAGGAGTACCCTAAACCGACGACCATGAATGAAGAATGTTATGAGAGTGAATGAAGCGAAAGAGGTGTGTCAGGATCGTAGCAAGTGGAAATCCGTGATCTCTGCCTAAACCCTATGGGAATGAGGCGTGATTTTATGTTCTCTGATCTGTGTTCCCCTTCCAACAGTTCCATTCACACTCGCCTGGTGCACCTGTTTTGTTAATCTCCTTTCATCCATTCTCTCTACAAGCCTGAGCATATCTTTCTCTACTGTCATCATGTGCGATTTGATGGCATTAAAATGACGGTGACAGTATTTAAGTAAACAAAGATATACCAACATTCATTAATCTTTTACACACGTCGGCCCTGTACTTATGTTAAGTAAGTCTAAGTACTTCGTCTAAATTTCGTACCAGTAGACGATCCAGTTTATTTATTCATTAATAATTAATTTATCATATTCGAAATAATGTTAAAATTAATACAAAAGTAACATTAAATATAAAGAACAAAGTATAAAGAATGGATGAAAGGAGATTAGCAAAACAATTGCATCAGGCGAGTGTGAATGGAACTGCTGGAAAGGGAAGACCTAAGCGCGTGTATCTCGATCAGATCGCAGACGTTTTAGAGAAAGGCCAGGTTAGGAGTACCCTAAACCGACGACCATGAATGAAGAATGTTATGAGAGTGAATGAAGCGAAAGAGGTGTGTCAGGATCGTAGCAAGTGGAAATCCGTGATCTCTGCCTAACCCTATGGGAATGAGGCGTGATTTTATGTTCTCTGATCTGTGTTCCCCTTCCAACAGTTCCATTCACACTCGCCTGGTGCACCTGTTTTGTTAATCTCTTTTCATCCATTCTCTCTACAAGCCTGAGCATTCTTTCTCTACTGTCATCATGTACGATTTAATGGCATTAAAATGACGGTGTCAGTATTTAAGTAAACAAAGAAATACCAACATTCATTAATCTTTTACACACGTCGGCCCTGTACTTATGTTAAGTAAGTCTAAGTACTTCGTCTAAATTTCGTACATTGCTAATGTAACGACTTTGTACTTTGGTGTTTTTTGGTTAAGTTGCGTGAGTCCCTACTACACTGGAGCCTTGTATTAAGGGGCCGGCGGAGGGTGAATTTTCATACAAACGTAATACCAAAATTATTACTAGTTTAGGCAGATTTCCACTATATTATTGTAATAACTGTATTTGTATAGTATTTATCTAGGTTCCTGAACAGTTTTTATTTTAAATTACTTACCTCAAATGAAATTAACGCCAATCACATTTTGCAATGAAAAAAATGAGTAAAATGCGATTTGTGTTTATGTATAGTAGTTATTTGGTTCATAATAGATTTCCCTTAAGTGGGCCATCTGAAATGCTTTTAGTCTTTGTATCAAAATGCCTAAAAAGTAATCGACCTATATCAGTCCACTGCTGGACGTAGGTCTCTCCCAACACGCGCCACTGAGCCCGGTCTTCGGCTCTTCTCCAGTGCTTGCCAGATACATTACGCAGATCGTCGATCGTGGTTATTGTCCAAAAAAAATTATAAATAATCCAATATTTATATATTTATAAAAATTATAAATAATACAATATTATTGCATTGCATACGTCTGACTAAGTGAAGTGGCACCACACTGGAACTTCACTGCTATTATTTTAGACTATTTTTGATTTGTAAAAGGATCATATAAAAAACGGTAGGAACCGAGACGTAGTCTGTTGCCTGTTCTTCTACGCTTGGTCGCGTGGAACTGGCACCTAGACTCACCTAGCTTTAAGACGTTTCAAAGTGATTCTTGCATCGTACTGAATAAAAAATTATTGACTATTGACTAATAATGCACAAATAAAATGTACTGTAAGTACACGAGCGAGTTAAATGCTGAATGTCATTATCTACCAGATAACCTTTGGGTAATAGGAACTATTTGAATGGTGCGCCTCGAATAGGCTCCTTTCGTGCACTTGACCATATTTTCGAACTTTTTAGGTTCTACTTCATATAATATATGCCGTATATATGTAGTATACGCCGGTTTCCTAACGATGTTTTCCTTCACCGTTTGAGAGCACTGCCATAATAGTGTACATACATTTGGGCAGAAAACTCATTGTTACAAGACTAGATTTGAACCCACAACCTTAAAATCGGAAGGCGGGGCCGCTACCGCTAGACCACCATTGTTCATCACCTTCCTTTGGGTTATAAGGAAATAAGTGTAGTAGTGAACATTTAAGATGCCCAAATAAAATTGCTAAGTTCTCAAGAAAAGCAAGTCTCAATAAAAGTTAGTTGTCATAACATCAGGAACCCTTCGGTAGCTAAACCGGCGTCTGGGCGGATGCCAAATCTTTTCACTACATCTTCGGTGTATCACAAGCCTTAAAAGTTGATAGCTGCTGGCCTACCATGAGCTTCATATGGTTATGGTTATGGCTGTCAAAATTGTGTCAACAGTGCCAACACATTCAAACCCAAGAAGAAAGTGAATGTGTGGTTCAGCCTATCTATACACAATTTGACTAATAAACTATAAATTTTGGGGGTCCCCATACTTGAAACTGAAACTCAATAAAATTTTTTTCATCGAACCCATACGTGTGGGGTATCTATGGATAGGTCTTCAAAAATGATGTTGAGGTTTCTAATATAGTTTTTTTCTAAGCTGAATAGTTTGCGCGAGAGACACTTCCAAAGTGGAAAAAAGTTGGTCCCCCCCCCTCTAACTTCTAAAATAAGAGAATGATAAAACTAAAAAAAATATATGTTGTACATTACTATGCAAACTTCCAACCATATTTAGTTTGAACGAGATCTAGTCAGTAGTTTTTTTTTTATACGTCATAAACCGTAAACCGCAATTTACCTTTCGACAAACTACAAAAACCTTTATATTATGTTATTTGATGCTACGGAACCCTTCATGGGCGAGTTCAACTCGCACTTGGCTGCTTTTTGTACCACACACAATAAAACTAACCAAAAGAGAAAAGAAAAGGGACATGCTGTTCCAAGAAAACTTTTAATTAACTTTGAAAACAGTTTCGTTGTTTTTGATAGTTTAAGATTGTAATCTACAGACATGTTTGCACTTTTTAATGTTATGCTATGTTTTCTACCTCTTTTCCTTATTGAGTTATTCAAATAGAATTTAAAAAACGCAAAGCTTCACAGCTTAGTTAGCAGTAACTTTACCTTTTGGGCTGTATACGTGTTTGAATGCCAACCAACCACTTATAATTTTTTATTGATTTTATAGTGTTTACTACACTTAAGGATATCACAAAGATTTTTTTTTTATTGTCCCAAAAGTTAAGAGCCGAGCGGGATTTGAACCCGCGACCTTCCCCTCGGTACGGGGCTGCGCTGACCACTGCGCCATCGGATCCTAATCACACTCGACGAATAACTCTTAGGGACTGTTCGGCACTAACGCGACCGTGGTTCCATCTACAGGTTTGACGTTACAGTCAACTAACCTGCTCGATAATCGAAGTTGCATTCAGTTGAATCGACGAGAGATGTCACCTTGCGTTTTTTATTGATTTTATAGTGTTTACTACACTTAAGGAAATCACAAAGATTTTTATAATCTCCCAAAAGTTAAGAGCCAAGCGGGATTTGAACCCGCGACCTTCCCCTTCCCGGTCGCGGGTTTAAATCCCGCTCGGCTCTTAAATTTTGGGACATTATAAAAATCTTTACAACCAATTATTGTCTGATCGCCAATATAATAATAATAATAATAATATCGTTTATTTCAAACAACATAAAATGCACACATTACAAAAATGAAACATCTTAGGTCCATAGTTAATAAATACCTTAGAGACTAACATACATAAAATAAAATAAAATTACTAATCAAAATCAAATCTTAGGGGCTTTTTTCGTTAGCGCACCCCTAAAGCGACGATAGACGATTCCTGGCGGCCAGAAATCCGAATTGAGAAACATGTCCCCATGCTTCGCAGGCACTTGAAGCACGTACGATTTAAAGGCCGTGTCTCTCACTCCCGATGGCTCTAGCCGCTGCAGATGTAGCTGTATTGGTGGCGGGTCCTTAATCCATAAACAGATCCTCTCCTTTACATAGCGAAAGACCTCATCACCTGAAGTATTCGGGTCCAATCTCGAGAGGTAAAGGAGGATGGTCGGGTCCACAGCACGCAGGGTGGCTTCGGATGCTATGACGCTGGCGGTACCACGTTTATTTCGTGACGGTTTCGCTTTTTTCTCCACCAGGGTGAAACCATCATCATCATCAGGGTGAATATACATGCAGCATAAGCGTTCCCAAAAAAATCGGACAAGCAATTATTTTTAGTTTGTCCATACCCAAAAAAATTACAAAGGTAGGTATGTAGTTTGTGACGGTGTGGTAATTTGTGATTAGATGGCGCTATTTGAATTACTGTTGATTTGTTTGTTTAGAAGCTTGCTGACCTTTGCAGAACGATAAATCGACTATGTGTAACGGCAAAAACTAATTTATCTCTTGTTTACGTACAATGACGGGGGTCATGATAGAGGTTAAGTTATTAATTGGCATAATTTGTATTGGGACAGTCTTTTGGGGTCTGAAGTGCCCAAATGGGGGTCCCAAATGCCCATAGCAACGGTGCATGATTTGTGACTGTGTACTTAGCCATTGTTTGCTTGAGGTAAACGGTCTGTTTGTTTTTACCCTTGACTTGAGGGCCTGGTTAAATTATTCGGACTCTAAGCGGTATTATTTCTTATTTAGTTTTAGTAGTAGTAGAGCTTTGTATAATTCAAATACGATTTTATATTGTGACTGAATAAATAAATAACAAATAACAAATAGCTCTTGTGAAGGGCTCGTCCGGGGAAGTACTACCACCATGCCTATTTCTGCCGTGAAGCAGCATCGCTGTGTTTCAGTTTGAAGGGTGTGGGTGCCGGTGAAATTACTGGCACGTGAGGCTGAATATCTGTATGCCTCCAGTTGATGGACGCAGGGCAGTGCATCGTAGGGCGCGTTCCTGACGTGCGTGACCTGCGAGGCATTGCTTTGTTATAGGCGATGGTTACCACTTAACACCAGGTGGGCCATATGCTTGTTCCATCAGCTAGTTACATAAAACAAAAAAAAAAAAACAGAAAAAATGGTCAAGTTATTGTACAAATGTAACAATTCTGCTACACTGTTGGTAACCACTGCTGTACTAATGGTTCACCTTTATTATGCCACGTTTTTCCTCTTTTTCTCCGCTTAGGGAAACCATTTTCCAATTTCCTTTCTTAGTGCACCTCTATGCTATAAAAGAAACATACCCTTCAAGTTTCATGCTTCTAGGACTGACGGTTTAAACTGAGCGTTGATTGTCAGTCAGTCAGTCAGTAACGTAAGAGTTATAGAAAGAGAGAGAGTTTTAGAGAGGTTTAAAAGAAATGTAGAATTACTTTTAAACCAGAAGACGCACTTCTGCAATTCTCAGAATGAATGAAGATCTAACAAGAATAGTTATCTGCAGGGCTACCACGACCTCCATATGGTTATGGTTATGGCTGGCAAATTGTGTATAGATAGGCTGACCCACACATTCATTTTCTTCTTGGGTTTCAATGTGTTGACACAATTTTGACAGCCATAACCATAGCCTTAAGAAGCTCATGGTAGGTCACATGACAATAGTCTCGTCTTTAATCAACTAAAAACTAAATTTATGGCTATTGGCACTAATCATAAACTAAGGATGTTCTATTAGCCTATAGTTAAAATGCTAATGGGGGAACCTATGAGTTTGTTTATGAGGCGCGTAACCTGGGACTTAATATGGACTCAAGTCTTAGACTGTAGTTCTCTTGCTTCCTCTCACTCAATTGACGGAAACTCAAGCACAGCTAGGGGATGCAAAAATTTAGGTTTAACAAACATAATACTAAAGCATGTGGCCTCACTTATAAAAATATGTCAAAAGATATACAGTGCTTAAACTATTGCCATCTCTTACCACTGGGTAATGACAAACAGTGACAGGGCTAACTTTAAGCACTGATTAAATTTAAATTGCGTTTATAAGTAGAGCTGCCTATCTCTAGATCATAAAACCATTTACCTATATGCATCAATCAAACCCAGACACCAAACATCACTTTGAAGCGCATTGCTAGCAAGATTCTAAAATGCTATGAATAAGTAAAGCTTCAGAAGTAGGCACCAAGTGAACATGTCTCTTGTGAGGAAGACACACTATTAAACGTTGTGCCAAATGTATGACTGTACATCATTTTAATAGCTTAGAAAAGTCTAGAGAAACTCTCTAGGGCTGGCAGCATTTTAAATAAAAGATGAAACCTAAAAATGATAAACTTGGAGAACGAGGTTGGTAGCACATAGGTACGAGTACGATTATGACGGAAAGACTTTGACACACTTAAAATAAGTAAGTAACCGGTTTTAACCGGTTTTGGGTATAGGACATCCCTAATCGGACCAAGCAACGGGACACATCACTAGGGTAAAAGAAGAAGATGTCGTCTTGCGTAGTTGTAATGGTTTGCCGGGTAATAAAGTAAAACAGAGTTCTAGCTATACACCACTATTTTATAACTACCAAAAAAAATAAGGTAATGTAGTAGGGGTAGAACATTATGAATGACTGCAATCAGAATTTTTAGTTTCGAAAAAATGACAAAGTTAGAATTTTCAGAAATCCTGCATACAATTATGGACATATTAGTTACGCAGTACTAGAGAGAAAAAAAATTACACTGTTCGGTTCCGCTTGGTATTTGGCGTTTATGAATAAAATAATTTTTGCTTGTTGAATCATTTCTCAATATTTGACTAAAAAGTGTGGTTATTTAAAAAAAAAAAATTATGTCCTAATTTTTTTTTTTCGTGGATGTGTCCAGTATCAGCAGCCAATATCGAAATTTTTTTTTGGTAATTTCAAAATAGTGGTGAGTTTAATGGAGAGTTTCGCCGTAACACACCTACACAAATTGTTTGGGTTACATTTCATTGCAGTTTAGAGCTTTCATGCAGGTTGGTACTGCTAAGTTTGTACATTTTTTTGATTGCACCTTCTGCTGACTGCTGATGATGGGCTTAAAATCGATTGACTATGTCAATAAACTTTCACTTTTACTTCACAACAAATGAAAGAAATAGTGATACAGAACATTAAAAATACACAGATGCATGGATAGAATGACTTTTGACTGGCCTCTAGCTTAGTTGGTAGTAGCTCTGCCTTCTGCGCCGTAGGTCGTGGGTTCGATCCCCACCGAGAACAAATATTTGTGTGGTGAACATAAATGTTTGTTCTCTGTCTGGGTGTTATATTGTATTCTAAGTATGTATTTACAAAAAAAAAAATGTATTCAAGTATTATATCAGCTATCTGGTTCCCATAGCTCTGCTTAGTTTGGGGCTAGGTAGTGTTGTGTGAATTGTCCACAATATTTATTTATTATTATTGTTTAGAATGGACACTGTGCGAGTGTGCAAGGTATAATGATACAAAAAGAAGAAAAAAAAAGATAAAACAGTGTCACTTCGGAATGCCAACAGAAGTAAAAACTGTATACAGCGGTGTCGGTAACGGTAACAGTCACGGCAGTGTCAAGAATTCAATGTTTTTTTCTTTTCTCAAAAAATGCCTGCCATGACAAATATCACTGTCATATTTGACAGCGTTTCACATGATTTTTAAAGGCCGCAGGCCTTAATAAGTTTTCACAGCAAAAAACAGTTTTGTGAAGTTATGAAAATTGCAGCAAGGATAATTATAACTATTCGCAGCATTAGCCAAAATGAAAATGAACAGCGCCCTCCTTCCTTGACAGCCCTATTAACCCAAACTTATGCTTGGCACAAACTTGAAGATACGACTTTTAACTGACTACTACTTTTTGGTAGCTCGCAACGGAAGTTTAAAATATCGCTGTTTTGAACTGTTTCCAACTTATGCATGTTGTGGAGAGTTGAAAAGTTTTCTTCAATGGTGAATTGAAAGTTTTAGTAAACACTAGCGACCACCGGCGGCTTTCCTCGCCTCGTTCCTGTTACTTTTTCAGGATAATAGAAACTTTCCAGAACTTTTTCAGGAAAAAAGAGTGAATAGGTATCTTGTAGGTGAGCGCGCTACACCGTCGATCGCATCATCACTTAACATCAGGTGAGATTGCGGTCAAGGGTTATCGTCTAAATTGTAATAAACAAAAAAATGTTTTCTTTGTACTTCTCTTGGATTCTACCACTAATATTCAGCCAACAGTTATAAATAGTGTTACAAACACGACTTTCTTTTATGTACATATAAACTAGTGGCCGCTCGTGGCTTCGCTCGCCAAGCTTCAGAATTTCACTGTATACACCATTACTATAATGCAATTTCATTTTAATAACTGCTTAAATTTAGTTGTGTCACTGGTTGTCATTACCCAGTGGTAAGAGATGGCAAGAGCTTATGTTTGACATGTTTTTTACGATCAAGGCGACTATTTTTTTTTGTAATAGCCCCTTCCCACCGGTGTGTGATATCGCGCATGGAGGCGGATCAGCTCGCACGACACACCATGGGAACGGTCTCGGCGCCGAGGTGCGCGGTAGCACAGGAGCCCTGTCTGTGTGCGTTGCCGTTCGTCTTCGTCGGCTGTGCGTGATGATCTTCAAAACCACGCACCGTAGGAAGGCAGCATAATATATGAGGGAAAAACCACAGGAAGGAGTTAGTACTACGTAACGGCCGAAAACATAACCCTCTCGTATACGGACAATAAAAAACGCCGACGCAAAAATACCCCACAAATAACAAGTCCAACTGTCAGCTACAAAACAGACTAAAAACCTGTAGGCCTACTACAAGCTCTGTCTGGTTCTGTCTCTGGCTCTGGTCTTGAGTCTGGGTGAGTGTTGACTAAATAAATCCAACGTCAAAATGTCACACTCTCAGTATAATACGCTGGTGAGCACTCACACAGACTCAAAACCAGAGCCAGACAGAGCTTATGGTAGGCCTACTGCTCTTACATAACCTCCATTATCAGCCAAAATGTTACGCCACTGTTTTTAGGGTTCCAAATTCAAATACAGAAATGAACATTAATATTTCTGTTTTTGAATTTCGAATAAACACCAAAGAGTTTGGAAACGCGCATCAAGGAGTATCTGATCAAAACTGTGGGAAAGAAGTCGTTTTGTTTCTTGCTCAGTTGAGCCTTAGTTGCGTTGAATTGCTGCCTTCTTACAAAGGGGTTCCAAGGGCCTAATTCTCGGGCCAATCTCGATCATTTTGCAATTTTATCTTATTGCTTCTTTTCGAAGAGAGAATGGCAGATTTCCTTGAGTAATTCATCAACGACCTCATCGTACAAGCCTCGGCAGCTACGATATATGGAAAACGTAGAAAAAGTGCGGGGTTGTGAAAAGAAGCAATAAAATAAAATTGCAAAATGATCGAGATTGGCCCGAGAATTAGGCCCCTGATGTTAAAGTAAATCTCGGAGGAAAAATGTAAAAAAGTTCCTTACGATAGCACCCTTGGTGTAGATGAAATTGTACAGAACCACCAGATTATGACACAGACTGCCGCTTGTCCGTATTATTCTTGTTTTACCAACAGGGTTAGTCTGTGACAAAAAAACAAGTCTTTAATATCAGCTGTAGCAAGCAAAAAAACAAGTCTTTAATATCAGCTGTAGCAAGTTGGCCCGGGGTGTGGCCCACTTGGCAACTGTGTGGCTCTGTTTCACTTTTATATTTAGTCTAAGTTTTGTTCTGCCAAACAAAAGAGTGAGCTCTCTATGAAGGGCTCGTCCGGGTGCATACTACCACCATGCCTATTTCTGCCGTGAATCAGCATTGCTGTTTCGGTTTGAAGGGTTTGGGTGCCGATGAAATTACTGGCACGTGAGGCGGAACATTTGTATGCCTCAATTGCCTTCAATTCTCTTGTACTCAAAGAGTAGTCATAAGTCACGTCTCATCATCTGTCTCATGATCATCATCATTCTAAAGAAGTCCACTGCTGGACATAGGCATACAGAAATAGACATAGGTATGAACTAATTAAGTACTACTAACAATAGATTTATAAGTTTTACTAACAAAATGATCCATGTTGACCGAAAATAAATAAATTAATAATAATAATAGGCATTCTGGGTACATTTCCTAGAATAATAATTCTGAGCCTTCTTCTCTTCCATTCATACGGTTTCGTCTTCTGTTCGTGATGACCATTCCAGAGCATTTTTTCCTGAACAGTACCCGAAGTCGGAGTTTTGCTACCACACATTTCGTCTACAAAATGTTGTTTTCGTGTAAGCATTTCGATCGTTTCTACGTAAAGTATTTTAGCTGTCTCATCTTTTCTCCATACAATAGAGAGAGACAAATAGACGAAACGAAAACAACATTTCGTAAGTGGAACTAGCCCTTCAGTTTTAGGTTCTTCGCGCTATGAGACTTGCCCATAGCCACTTCAACTCAATCTAAAGTTGAATTTCTAAGTTCCAATCTTTTTGTTCTACTTTCGCACAGAGTGGTCATAAACTCCTACATCAAACGATGACCACCCTCACGTCTAGAGTGCAGTAAATTTGGCAATTTATACACTTCCAAGACTAGGTAATTTAATAAACTTGGGTTACAGCTCTGGTTTGCGTGGCACAAGGCACAGAAAAAAAAGGGACTACATT
The DNA here is from genome assembly GCA_947578465.1 of Thera obeliscata. Taxonomy (NCBI): domain Eukaryota; kingdom Metazoa; phylum Arthropoda; class Insecta; order Lepidoptera; family Geometridae; genus Thera; species Thera obeliscata. Next base: position 5,520,663 of record OX387923.1, on the reverse strand, counting down.
TATCTCCTCTGCCAAGAGGAGGGCGTTACTGGCTGCAATACAGTTTATACTTCTGCATTCAGTATCTTTTACACTTGTTTTTGTATAACCTTGTACCTTCGGCAAGTTCGGTAAGGTTATCATGCGCACTTGATGTGTGGGCAGGTTTTTCCGTTAGTAGGCCGCTGGCTGGTGGGCCCTTTTTGCGTGACCCTTGACACGTGTTGCTCGAACTTTTTTAGGTTCTACAACACGCCGGTTTCCTCACGATGTTTTCCTTCACCGTTTTGAGAGTACTGGCATAGTGCGCATACATTTTTCGACAGAAAAACTCATTGGGACACGAGTGGATTTGAACCCACAACCTTCGGATCGGAAGGCGGGACCACCAGTGCTCTTTACCCTTACCTTGAACCTTGTTTCCAAATAAATATATTTGATATATTTAATTTACGGGTGGTAGGTACCTAATGTCCCCCTTCTGATGTGAATAAACCTATGGCTTAGCCCTACACGTACCACGTTGTTCTTTCGAACCAGCGAGTGAGGTGAAAAAAATTTAAGTACTTTCTTTCGTGCACTTTAGACCAATTTTCGTACTTTTTAGGTTCTATGACATGCCGGATTTCTCACGATGTTTTGCTTCACCGTTTGAAATTACTGGCATGTGCACATACATTTTTCGACAGAAAAACTACACTTAGTTTTTCTAAACAAACTTATACACCATCACTGTCGTCGTGCACAGTGGTGCACGACCCCACGACCTTAGGATTGGAAGAGGAGGCCACTACCACTAGACTACCAGTGTTTTCATCTGAAAGACCGTGTTGTTTTTTTTTTTAACTCCGCTTTCACTTATAACTTGAACCCCCGCCTACAAGTTTGTTTAGCTTGCCCCTCGTAACCAAGGGACTCGACTAAATTTAATTTTGTAATCCTTTTTATAACACTTGTAAGTAACCTTACAAATGAAAAAGGTTTTTCTCGTCTTGTATTAAAAAAGATACAACTCACATAGTAAGCATTTTAAATGATTATCCTAAAAGTAATAGAGTATATTTTGAACCCACGACACTCGCCTTAATATGGTACTCTAGTGGTTACTTGCACTGGTATTTTTTTTAACTGTAAAATTTATATGGAACCAATCTTGAACCTTTTACATCAAAAAATATTTTTTAATTAACTACGAAATGACGAAGTAATGCGAGCTTAAACATAACCGAATTAAGAACCTTTTTTTATTAAAAATCGGTTAAAAATGACTATGCTTAGATGTAAATAAGAGTTGTATCTTGGCAAAGTTTCTTAAATTCTTTATTAACTTTCTGAGTAGGAAATAAGACAAGTAAGTTTTTTCGTTTCATAATTTGAGATGGAATTTGTTTAAAAACAAGTTTGAGTAACTTAAAATAACATTTGCAAAATGTAAGTAAAGTGGATAACTTTGTGTCAGCCAGAAGGTCTCCACCGTCTTAAGAATGTTACTTAGTCAAAGGAAGGCATGCATTTACATACTTGTATAAACCTGCGCACATCTAGGTAATGGCGATGGCGATCTGAAACGCTGTCAAATAAGACAGTGATATTGACTGGCCTCTCAGCTCAGTTGGTAGTAGCTCTGCCTTCTGCGACGTAGGCCGTGGGTTTGATCCCCGCCAAGAACAAATATTTGTGTAGTGCACGCAAATGTTTGTTCTCTGTCTGGGTGTTATATTGTATTATATGTATGTATTTACAAAAAAAACTATATAAATATTATATCAGCTATCTGCATGGTTTCTATAGTACAAGCTCTGCTTAGTTTGGGGCTAGATAGTGTCATGTGGATTATCCAAAATATTTATTTATTTATTATATTTGAAAGCGTTTCGAAAGGCGTGCGCAGGCTTTAACACAAGAATCACTTCGAAACTTTTAACGCTTTGTAATCTATCGTGACTGGGATCATAGTCATCAGTTTTTTCTTTTCTAACACGCTTTTATTTTTAATTATACATAACTGTACGTGTAATGTGAGTGTGTGTACGTAAGTCCATCAATACCTAGTTATGTTCAAAGCTTGTTTAGTACTTTTCTTAGATTATACGAGGATCAAAAACAATTACAAGAAACAACGAACAACACTATTTTTTTGGGTTGAAAGTCTTCATTTGTTTTTTTTCAGTAAATAGCATCTAAGTTCACAAGCCAGTTCGAAATTTAAATACAACTTTGATTAGTTACCTCTTTGGTCGCCATGTTTCGAAGTAAAAGATAGTTCTATTTTTAAATTATATGACAGATATGAGTTTAGTATGTAATTTATCTGGCCTTTCAAACAACTTTTGCCGGCCGCTGCTCCCATGTATTTAGCCAGTACAGCAATTTCAATTTATCTCAAAGAAGGTTGTCAAAGTTATTTGAGAAAACAAAAATTCAGACCCAAGAGTGTCTATGGCACCTAATACCTCAGTCTAAGCTGAGACGAGGCGTTAAAACGTCTAAGCAGCTACAACCCAAGGACTTGATATAATATACTCGAGTCGAGAGCCTTTGTAAGTTACCTTGAAATGTGCTATCGTAAACCAAACATCGAAGCCCCTATTTGTTATCATAAGCCGGGGTCTTTAATATACGCGGCCGTCATATGGCGAGCGTAAGCTGTGAGTTTGTCAAAGAAACGACTATATTTCAACCTGTCGTTAGTATTATCTTATTGGTTTTTTAAATGTGTGCAATAATTCTTAATATGATGATAAAATTTTTTTTAGTACGATCTTTTTTTTGTGAGTTATGGTCCTAAAAATAGGTTTAATCATTATTACGGCGGTAAAAATTATTCATGCTCAGGATTCTTATAAATTTAAATAATTATCCGTTGAACATTCATTCATTTCAGAAGTTGTTTAAAAGATCGGCATAGTGTAGAAATAAATAATGTGAACAATTCCCACCGAAAACAAATTATATTTGTTTTCGGTGGGATTGAACACAGACTTTTTTTCAGTCTGGGTGTTGATATTGTATTCTAACTACTAAGCTCTGCTTAGTTAGGGGTTAAATAGTGTTGAGTGGATAATCCGCAATATTTATTTATTTAATTATAAAAGTAACATAATTGGTAAATTTATATTTCTCATAACGGTACCGTTTTTGCACAAGCCCCTAGTGAGACCCTCTAAAGTGGTAATATATCAGTATTGCGATCATTACCGCGTTACGACTGGCGATAAACAACTCGAGAACAAAGAAAAGAGAACTCAGATGAAAAAGGATGAAAATAACATTTTGTTTTGACAGCTCCGTAGTCCGCGGCCTTCGGTATTGTTGTGAAGAGTCGTGAAGGCTTGGAATCTCAAACGACAATAATAAATAAGGATTTATTTCATGATCTGGTACTATTGTATTGAGTTTACTTATTTTGTGTTATTTAATAAAGGTACGGGAATAATTGCTGTCAAATATAAATGTAAGAGATGAAGCTAAAAGTTTTGAGAAGCTTTGCTAATGTTTAACTTGCGCTTGTTTGTTTTCTAGCGTTTTCCACTTTTTAGGGTTCCGTAGCCAAATGGCAAATACGGAACCCTTATAGATTCGTCATGTCTGTCTGTCTGTCTGTCCGTCCGTGTCACAGCCACTTTTCTCCGAAACTATAAGAGCTAAACTGATGAAACTTGGTAAGTAGATGTATTTTGTGAACCGCATTAAGATTTTTACACAAAAATAGAAAAAAGACTATAAATTTTGGGGGTCCCCCATACTTAAAACTGAAACTCAACATTTTTTTTTTCATCAAACCCATACGTGTGGGGTATCTATGAATAGGACTTCAAATATGATGTTGAGGTTTCTAATGTAGTTTTTTTCTAAACTTAATAGTTTGCGTCAGAGACACTTCCAAAGTGGAAAAAAGTTGGTCCCCCCCCCTCTAACTTCTAAAATAAGAGATTGATGCTACGGAACCCTTCATGGGCGAGTCCGACTCGCGCTTGGCTGCTTTTTTTTTATGCAACTAGCTGATAGAACAATCATATTGGCTCACTTGATGTTAAATGGTAATCCCCTCTAGCAAAGTCATCATCCTCTATAACAAAGTCATCGCCTATAACAAAGCAATGCTTGTTATAGGCGATGCGACTTGAGGCTTACAGATAATGTTCAGCTTTGAACAAATTGCCCAATCAAATATTTGACAGTTGTTTAATTGATGTTTTCGCTTGAAATATTTGGGTTAAACTATTTTCGAATATTTGATTGGGCAATTAGTCATTGGTAAAACCAGGCCTAAGAATTCAAGTCATGTTTTTTTGGACTTAACTTAAATGGCGGGCGGAACAAATAAAATTTAGAATGTGTATTGTTTATTTTTGTTATGTAATTGATTGGATTCAGGGTATATTATTGTGATTATTATTATTATGTTTTTTGTTTGTAACGCAGGTATAATTTATAGAAACTAAAATTCCGATTATGAAAGGCTGCACTATTGTATTAGGATACTCCTGTAAGGATAGGTAAATAAAAACATATAAAAAAAAAAAAAACTGAAATAAAACCCACCGACAGAATAAATACTTAAGGGGCCGGCGGAGGGCGAATTTTCATACAAACGTAATACCAAAATTATTACTAGTTATGGCAGATTTTCACTATATTATTGTAATAACTGTATTCTTATAGTATTTATCTAGGTTCCTGAGCAGTTTTTATTTTAAATTACTTACCTCAAATGAAATTTTCACCAATCACATTTTGCCATGAAAAAAAATGTGTACAATGCGATTGGTGTTTATTTCATTTGAGGTGAGTAATTTGAAATAAAAACTGTTAAGGAACCTAGATAAATACTATACGAATACAGTTACTACAATAATATAGTGAAAAACTGCCTAAACTAGAAATAATTTTGGTAGCAAGTTTGTATGAAAGTTCACCCTCCGCTGGCCCCTTAAAGTATAATACTTCTCCGGACGAATTCTTGAAAGAAGAGGTAGCTGGTACTATAAAATCAGTTGGAGTAGGTGTAAAATGTTATTTTTAATTTTTTTCAACTGAGTTCTCCTTTCTTTGTTCTCGAGTTCATAAAACTGTTCTCAGTTTAGGTACAAGCACGACACGTGCCAAGTGCACGAAAAGAGCCAAATTGAGGCGCACTTATATATCCTTACACCACACTTTTTCAAAAGAACCAGTGACAGTATAAAAAGAAATAGTTTGGGTATTAATACACACACACAGTTGTTGAATTGACAATAACGTGTTCTTTATAGTTGTAGGATATCCGGCCATTTTGATTTGGTCCGTCCTGATTTGTAGTTCCGGCCCAATTACTAAATTTGTGTACCTAAGTTTACTAATGGCTATGATTATTCTATCAACAGAATGAAACAAAAACATCCTCAGGACTTTGATCCCTAGGCACGGTAGACATTTCTTCAGGCTTGAATTTCACCGGCACCCTTCAAACCGAAACACAGCAATGCTACTTCACGGCAGAAATAGGCAAGGTGGTAGTAACGTGCCTAGGGATCAAAGTTGTGAAGCTGTTTCGTTTCCTTTTATTTATGCATAATATTCTGAGTGGTGGCCAACTTTTATGTCTCAGTTACTTTTTCATATCCATTCCTGTAGGTATGGTGTGAGCGCCTCCTCCCATCAAAAAGTCATTGTGCCAATTTTCTTACCTTTTTTCTCAGCTAAGTTGCGTGGAACTTACACCTAGATTTTCAATAAGTTTAGAATAACGAAAATTTAAGCATTGTTTTGACAACTTTCTTCGAGATCAATCGAAATGCAAAAGTTGAATTAAAGTCCATTACTGTCGTGTTTAGCAGCCAGATAAATTAAATAGTAGACTCATATTTTTCGTGTAATTTAAAAATAGAACGATCATAATACTCTGAAACATGGCAACCAAGGAGGTGAAATATCAAAGGTTTTATTTGATTTTCGAACGAGGTTGCAAAATTGCAAAACGCGAGATAAATTAGTGAGGTTCGTTGTTCTTCGTGATTGTACACGTTCTGAAATAAGAAATAAGAAATAAGAAATAAGAATAATTTATTGTAAGGCTGTGTAAGAAGATCTTAGGTACATTATGCAATTTTGTTCCAACAGTCTACCCATTTCGGGCGTACAATATTGCTATTCTAATTATTTTGAATAATCAAAATTAGCATTTTTATGAGGTTAAAATTATGTAGCCTATCTTACAGTAGGTTACATTTAATATTATACAAGTATGGACAAGTATGGCATATACTTAAAAATAAAGGTACTTTGGTACCTATTTTATTTATAACTAAATTACTAGTTACAGTTAGTTTCAGGTATCATAATACTCATCTAAACTATAAAATACTCTCGAAACAAGCCATTTTTTTAACTTATGTTTAAATATGTTACCATTTACTTCTTTTAAATCTAATGGCAAGTGATTATAGACTTTAATAGCTGTGTAATAGGTACTTTTGTGAAACATTATATTATTTACTTGAGGAATACATATATTAAATTTGTACTTACTACGTAGATTATTAGAATGACTAGATTTTTTATTAAAATAGTTTACATTATTCTTAACAAATAGACAAATTTCCAAAATAAATATACTAGTTAAAGTGAGTATGTTTTGCTCTTTAAAAACAGGACGGAGCGTTTCAGTGCTTTTCATGTTATATATGGCCCTTATACATTTTTTCTGCATTATAAAAACAGATTTTAAATTTACCGAGTTTCCCCAAAAGATCACTCCATAGCATAAATGAGGGAAAACGTGGCCATAGTAAGTATTTTTGGCTACAGATGTAGAGGAAACATGGCTCAGAGTTGAGATTGCATAGACATATTTCGATATTTTCTGATTAACTTTATTAATGTGCGACTTCCAGTTTAAATTTGTGTCAATTTTTATGCCAAGGAAATTTATTTCATTGACTTCTTCAATATTTGTACTGTTGTGAGAAATATTTAATTTTATAGATGGTGTTTTATGATGTTTGAATCTAAGAAATTTAGTTTTATCAATATTTACTCTCAAATTAATTGAACCTAACCAGTTAATTATCATACTAAGGGTATCGTTTATTTCAGTCTCGAAACTACTTACATCTCTATTCTCATGAGGTATAAAGATCGTAGCATCATCTGCAAACATGACACATACGTGTTTTGTTATTTTGGGTAGATTATTTATGTAGATTAGAAATAGCAGTGGTCCGAGTATACTACCTTGCGGTACTCCAAGTAATATGTTTTCAAATCCAGATTCTATGCGTTCTATTGTTTTTGTATTTTTGTTATATGCTTCTATCATTGTAGATTGGCTTCTACCATCTAAATATGACCGCATTAATGATAATGCTGCGCCTCTTATGCCTATTTTTTCAAGTTTATTAAGTAGAACATTATGGACTACGCAGTCAAACGCTTTTGATAAGTCTAGGAATAAAGCGATTCCAGGCTTTTTGTTATTAATTTCCTCCCATACTTGCCTTAAAGTTTTGAAAATAGCTAAAGTTGTATTTTTACCTTTTTGAAACCCAAATTGATTTGGATTTATAATATTATTTGTTTCTAAAAATGAAAAGATTCTTTTGTAGATAGCCCTTTCAAAAATTTTGGAAATACTAGGAAGAATTGCTATTGGTCTGAAATTCCCCATATCACTTTTTGAACCCTTTTTATGCAGCGGTTTAATTATTGCTTTCTTCAAATCAGAGGGGAAACTGCCATGTTCAAATGTCAGGTTAATAATGTGAACTAATGGGTGAACTAGTAATTCGATGCTATTTTTTACGATTTGTATTGGAATATTATCAAATCCTGAACTTTTCGTGTTTTTTAGTTTTTTTACTATATCTATGATTTCATCTGCACTGACTGGAGTAAGAAAAATACTATTGCAATTAAATTCCGCCATTTCTTGACTTTGTAGATTAGTTTGTTTATTGTAATTTAAATTAATATAGTAATTGTTAAACGATTTAGCAATATCAAGGGGCTTTATAACTTTTTGATTATTTATTTTGATTCTATCTATTGTGGTTTGTATGCTATTTGTATTACTAGTATACTGTTTGATTATTCCCCAAGTGGCCTTAGTTTTGTTAGTACTCTTATTTATATAGTTTATATTAGAAATTTTCTTGGATACTCTTATAACTTTTTTTAAATTTTTACTATATTTGTGATATAGATCGCATTTAGTTTGATCATTATAATTATTTATACTCTGTAAATATATTTGACGCTTCTTTTTACTAGACACGACTATTCCTTTCGATTTCCAGTTCACTTTCTTTTTATACGTTATTCTATACCTTTCTAACGGTATACAAAGATTAAATATGAGACTTAATAACTCCATAAATTTTTTATATGCAACGTCTGGGTCATTTTCACTATAAACTTCTGAGAATGTAATTTGTGATAAATATTTGTTAAATAAAGCTAAATTTAAATCAATGTTTCGCCTTTCTGCATACCAAAATCTTTCTTTAAAGCTAAAACTTACTGGAATTGTTAATATTTGTGCAGTGTGGTCAGAGATTCCTAAATTTAGTACTTCTATATCAAATTTTTTTATATTAGTTATTATATTGTCAATACATGTTTTGGAGTGAGATGTTATTCTAGTAGGTGTATGAACAGTAGGGTGCACATGGAACATACTCAAAGTATTTTTAAATAATTCACTGTTCTTCGAGTTAACAAGAAGATCAATATTGAAATCACCACATATAACCACCTTTTTCTTATTATTTTTTAATCTTACTGCAAGTTTGTTTAAAAGACATTCCAATGAATTTATAAACAGGTCGAAATTGCTGTTAGGTGTACGATACAGAGATATTATGATATAATTTATTTCAGATAGGACTATTCCGCAGCATTCAAAATGTCTTTCTATTGACATATCTGAGATCCAGTCGAGTTTTCTATAGCTGATTGAGTATTTGACATAAATAGCGACTCCACCTCCAACTCTCCATTTAGATTTACTTTTCCTAGAATAGTTTGCAGCTCTATGATAACCATCAATTTTTAAAAGATCTACCTCATCATCTTTTAATAGTGTTTCGTCCACACAAAGAACATCAATATCTCGAGAGTTAGTAAACATTTCTAGTTGATCCACTTTTGATCTAATACCTTGAACATTTAGGTGCATAATGTTAATATTGTTCTCTTTTTTCTTATTAACGAAAAAGCTGTTTTTGTACCAGCCCTTCTTTATCAGTGATGATTCCCATTTTTTGAGTTCTTTTTTCAAAGTAATATGGAATTGTACCACGCTTTGGCATGTTTAATTGATGCATTTCAGTTTGCGTGTTGTTTTGGTGCATTTCAGTTTGTATAGTCTCATCCATATTCATTTTTATACTGGCCCTGTTCATCTTTTCAAAAAAGAATGGTATAGTACCTTTTTTTAGTTTTTGGTTTTCTGTTTTATTGGATTGTCTACCTACAGTTGAGCTAAATAGTTCAGAAGATCCACCTTTTGGATTTTTAGTCATTTTGGTTATGTTATTACCTAAAAAGCAGTTTTTATAATCTTGAGTGTTGATTAGATCATTTATTTCCCTTATGTTATAATGAGAAGCATTTATTCTGTTATATGTTAAAAAATAACAATTTTTGAATTTTTTCGTGATGTTCTTCAACTTGGCATTAAGTTTTTCCTCATTTAGGTAGGGGTTACATACAATTTCATTTATTATAATATTTGGTTTGCTAATTTTTTTCAATATTGCCGCTATTTCAATGAATAGATTTGTGGGGTCTTTATCATTTGACCCTATGGATAGTAATACCCAGTCTTCATTTTTGAGGTCCATCTCACTCAATTTTGAGTTTTCCATAATATGACTGGTTGGTGCCTGTGGGTAACAAAAATTAGTAACACTATAATTCTTGGAGTTTCTTCTGTTTGAACGTCTCTGAATGAGTTCTGATGCCAGATTCCGGCAGTCTTGATCTCCAACTATAATTATTTTAGGCTTGGCATCAACCTCGCTTGGTTCTGGTACCAACCTCGACTTCTCAGTACAATTTTCACTCTGGCTCAAGCCTGATAAGCATAAAGTTGGTCCGCTATGATGTGAGAATCTGTCTTCATTTTCTTGCAGTGCCTCTTTATGAGATTGATGAATAATCGATGGTGCTTCAATCTGGTAGTCTAGATCTTTCACTACAATAATCTTTGGCTTTGATTGAGGTATTGGGGACATTTCAGGTTTATTCATATAAGTATTTTTTCCGTTACTCGGGATCTGGATCAAGATTTTCTCAGGAAGTCTATTTTGCTGACCAATGATGACTTCACTACCTTTTTTAATTACATCCTCATATTCAACATCATTCTGTAAAATCATATTTTTTAGGTTTGCATTTTCAGTGTACAAAGTGTTTATTTCCTCTTTTGCTTTGATTAGCTGGTAGGTCAACTCTTCCACTTCTTGTTTAAGTATTTTTAAGTCAAGGGTGACACTTGTTGGTGTATTCATTGGGCTGCAGAGTGATGCTATGGTATCAGAGCAATTTAATGTATCAGCCGATAGATTTTCCAAAGAAATTTTTCTCATCTTTTTTTGTCGAATGGTTACATTTTCTTGACCATTATTTTCATTATGTCGGCCAACTGGAGTATTAGTATTATCACCCTTAGGTTTTACATAGCATATAGTGCATATCCAGGAAGCTCTGCGTTTTCCGATGAGGCTGCTAGTGAACCTTGTAAAGGAGACATTCGCACACTCCAGGTCAAATGTTAGTTTGCATTTACAGCATATCAGAAATTGTTTTGTTTTAATAATTTGAGGACACCCAGCACATACTCTTTCCTTTATAGGAGTGCGTATTAGTGACATCTTGCACTTTTGCTTTCTTTAGTATATACTCAAAGCCAAACAATCTAAATTAAATTGTTGTTTTCAAACTTCACTACTACTTGAAGTGGTTACCTTTAACATAGCAATTATTTATTAGGTAGTTATCATGCAACAGAAGGTGTGCGTAGGTAGGTAGGTGTGCGTAGGACTATAGTTTGTAGGACTTCAGAAAACAAAACCAAGTTACTTTATCAGTTTACAAACAAACAGTGATGTTATTGTAGGTTATGCATTCTCACTTTTTTCAGTTTGCAATTAGTTTACAAGCTTGTTTGTACTTTCAGTAAGCTATCTTCTTCATGTAAATTCGATGGAAGAGTCTCCGCAAGGTACAGGTCGTAGAGTAATTGTAATTTTGGCTACTGAATCTGGCGCCAAGATGAATGTTTGCAGAAACACGAATTTCACTGGTAATATGAAATTTTACGCGCCGCACTTTACTTGCATCACTTTTTGTTTATTTAACAAGCACTTTCATTCCTTTATAGTAAAGGTTTAGTAAGATTTAGCTAATTTTATGAATTTTCTAAGAAATAACACCCACACGACATTTTGGGGTTGCCCGGTTTTTTTTTCATTTCATCTATTTTTATACGTTCGTCCATCAATGCCTCTTTTGTTGGCCGCTGCAGTATAATGTAGGTACTATTTTACTCTGACTTTCCGAACCATGTGTGACCTGAGTTTCGGAAATTTTGTCATGATTGAGTGAGTGGATTTCCCTTTTATAATTTTACACAAACAAAGTTAACTATATTTTATTTAATAAGCTTACCTGCTTTGAATTGGTGTTTCTAACTTTTGTAAAGTGCACCCAGTAGCAGGTATTCAACGCCAAAAGCTACGCAATTGATTCAAAAATCTCAATAGGTCTTTTAGCACATGAAAATAGTGATAGAAACAGTAAAATGCTTTCAATAAGTATGAATCAAATAGTAAATAAAAAATATTATTTACTATCACGCAAACGAACAAAAATAACATAAATAGATTTAAATTACGTGAGGCTTCAGATCTGTATGCCTCAAGTTAATGGACGTATGGCAGTGCATCGCAGGGCACGTTTTTAACGTACGTGACCTTCAAAGCAATGCTTTGTTATAGGCGATTGTTATTACTTAACACCAGGCATATGCTTGGTCTATCAACTAGTGTTGTATAAACAAATTTGGTAGGCTTTTTAGGGTTCCGTAGCCAAATGGCAAAAACGGAACCCTTATAGATTCGTCATGTCTGTCTGTCTGTCTGTCTGTCTGTCTGTCTGTCTGTCCGTCCGTATGTCATAGCCATTTTTCTCCAAAACCGTAAGAGCTAGACTGATGAAACTTGGCGAGTAGATGTATTCTGTGAACCGCATTAAGATTTTTACACAAAAATAGAAAAAAAACTATATATTTTGGGGGTCCCCATACTTGAAACTGAAACTCAAAAAAATTTTTTTCATCGAACCCATACGTGTGGGGTATTTATGAATAGGTCTTTAAAAATGATGTTGAGGTTTCTTATATCGTTTTTTTCTAAACTGAATAGTTTGTGCGAGAGACACTTCCAAAGTGGAAAAAAGTTGGTCCCCCCCCCCTCTAACTTCTAAAATAAGAGAATGATAAAACTAAAAAAAATATTTGTTGTACTTTACTATGCAAACTTCCAACGATATTTGGTTTGAACGAGATCTAGTCAGTAGTTTTTTTTTTATACGTCATAAATCGTAAACTGCAATTTACCTTTCGACAAACTGCAAAAACTTTTATATTATGTTACTTGTTGCTACGGAACCCTTCATGGGCGAGTCCGACTCGCACTTGGCCGCTTTTTATATAAAGTCCTCGAAAATAAAATAAATAAGAACCAAATTTGAACATACTGTTATTTTTATTATTATGGCTTTCTTAAAGATATTTTTTTAATTCAACTAAAAGATTTTTCGAACAAAACCGTCAGATGAAGATAAAAAGCACAGGCGTACCATAATTCTGAACACCGTAAGAGAATGAGAGCGTTTCCGGGTCAGTTATTTCCTTTTCAACAAAATACTTGCCAGTTTCACTACGGACACAAGGAAAGTAAAATTCTTCCTTATTTCCATGATATAGTTAACTTTTGATAACAATTTTTAGATTTTAGAGAAAGGCCAGGTCAGAAGTACCCTAAACCGACGAGCATGTTATAGAATGGTAAGCGAACGAAGCGAAAGTGGTATGTCAGGTTCGTAGCAAGTGGAAATCCTTAATCTTTGCCTACCCCTATGGGAATGAGGCATGATTTTATGCATGTATTTCTTAATTCACAATCTTCTTTTTTTTATCGTGTCACTAGTTTTTCCAAACTAGCGAGGTTAAAAGTGATTTTGCCGTGAAGTTTGTGATCGGAAGAAAAACTTCGAAGATGGCGAAACATTAAAAAAATGTTTTTCATGTTTCGCCATCTGACACGCGCAAAATTATCTTGCGCCCACTATACTTCCCGCTGTTGTATACACACTACATGCCCGTTTTGGACCCAAATTAATATAATGTGGCTTCATCTTTCACTATGACGTCATCGTCCATAATAGGCCTGGAGTAGGCCGGCCTACTATGGCTATTGTAGGCACAATTGTAGACACAGTACGACGACGTAGGATATATTTAGACAGCACTCACACAGACTCAAAACCAGAGCCAGAAACAGAGCCAGACAGAGATTTTAGTAGGCCAACTGGCTGTCACCCACCCATATACAGTTTTTTTATCTCAGGACAAAAAAACTTTTCAGCAAAAAATATTATTTCTATCGTCATCTCATAGCTTGTCGACCGTTTCCGACCAAATACCCAACAAACCGATATTTTTCCAAAACATTTGCTAGCAAAATGACGGCCGCATTAAATGTTTGACAAACTTCGCCGGGAAACAGTAATTGTGGCATTGGACCACTATTGGACCTCAATTGGGTCAGCAGTTCGATACTAGAACCACGGAATAAAGAACAGTCCGGTTCTGAAACAGCAGTTTCTGATTTTATGTCGGTGGAATGGCTGTCAGAGGAACTGGGACACGAGAATATTTTTGTAGCAAGTTTTTATAGTTCTATTGATTTTTTGCAAGTATTGTATTCTAATAAATAAATTCCTTTCTAGATAACTTAGCATCGCCATCTTTGGTGTACTTCATAAAAGGCAATTTTTTTATTATTATCCTATTTTGTTTCACAGCTGGGCAAAGGTCAATAAAAAAACCATATCACTCCAAAAACGGCAACAAAAGTGAAAACTTGAAATTGTACTCCAACTAGATACTGAGTTACTTCCAAAATAATAGGAACATACATCGCCCTGAAATAAAACATGAAAATTTTTATTGAAACTGCGTGGTTGGGTCTGTTTTAAAAGTTAGATAGTTTTTGCTTTCATCTTTATTTTACAAATACTGAGAAATTTGAGCTTCTCTTGATCATTCGAGAAAATAGCTTTATTTACTTTTGTAAATCAACTATTGTCCAAGATCAACAAAAAGCATCTCAATCAAGGAAAATTGGACGAGATCACTATTTTGTAAAGAGCCTTGTTTGTTTGCCTTGAATAGAGTTGTTTTTATTTAGCCGGAGTTTTTGTTTTGAGCCATTACAGAAGCCTTACAAACTTTATTACGCCACGATTTTTATCGTCCATAACATATCTTTGGTGACCCCGACATAATGACATTCACAATTTTGGAGGCAATCTATACAAACTCTTTTGACAATTGGCTACGATTTATATCTTTCAATACACCATAACATTATTATCCTTGGTGACCCCGACATAATCACTTTCAGGTGTGCAATATTTTTGACCATCACTTTTCTCAAAAATATATTCATTGTAAATTTCTTACTCAAAAACCTTATGATGTTCGAAGGGGTAGTCAGATGCAAGCAATACAAAAAAAATAGAATAACTGTTATATTCTGGACAGTGTTTTCTGCATGAATTTCCCGGCTTTTTGAATAACTTATTTCAGGTGTTTGTTTTTTCCTATCTGTGAAGTTTTTATGAGCGTGAAAAAATAGCTTTCTTTTGTTTGTGGAGTCACGAGCGAGTGGAAAAATTGTTGAACATCAATTTAGTAGCCTACCCACATAGGTACGAGTTATTTTTAACTGACTTCACATTTTTTTATGTTTGTATAATAACGCATAATTTATTATTATTAGACCGATTGGAAGGTTAGACTTTAAGATTAGTCCCGTCGAAATTTTATCAGTCGGCTTAGCCGTCAAAGCCATCCATCCATCAAAAACCATCTTTGTATGTCAAGTTTCATCAAAATCTATTTATATCTGCATCATTTTTTAAACGTTGACCCAGATTATTTTATGCGTTGATTCAGGTTGTTTTCATACAAATTTAAAAGAAGAAAAAAAGTTTTCTTACCCCGTCTCGGAAAGAGTAAGTTTGCTCTTCGATATCTGAGTGTAAAAGCTGTTTTTATTCGCTACAGGATAGAAGTAAATTGAATTTAAAACATCGTGTGCACTAAATTGGTGAATTCCAAACATCATTAAACCTATTTTTATGAAACAACTGGATGTAAATATCCAGCTGTTTCATAAAAATAGGTTTATGGTAAAATTTTGAGTTCAACTCAAAAAAATAGTGTTGCAAACCATGATAGTTTCAAAAGTTATATCATTAAACCTATTTACTTCTACTTCCATGGTGCCGAATTCATCATGCAACCTTTTTAATTTGTCAAAAATTCAGACGCGAAACCTTCTTGGTGTACCTATTACTTTTTTTATTAATTTGCTTTACGCGCGCCATTTTCTTTTTCTTGCCTGAGGTGAGATGAAAAGTTTAAAGATTTTTCAATTTTAGAATCTTTCGCTTACTCGATCAATAAATTTGAGCACGCGTTTAAAAACCAACATTGCAATCTTGTATAACAAATAACTATTCAAATACAACCATAAAACTATGCTAAAATAGTCCGAGAGCGAAATATGGAGAGTTTTGGAACGACCACAAAATACTCTACTTCACAATTCCCAAAATAAAGACACAGCCGGCGAATCCATTGACTGTGTGACAGCCACAGACATAAAGAACTAGATACCGCAAATTGATTTCTTCTACATAGGAACTAACTCGTAGTTTGTTGCCTGTTCTTCTGAGATTGGTCGCGTGGAATAAACGCACGGTAAAAAAGCTCTCTATAGTATTAGGCAAAAAGTCAATTGTTTTTTTGTGTGGGGACCGGACAGTACCTATAGATAAAACACCATAAACTAACAAAGTTCCCTCAATTAAATAATACAAAGTAGTTTACAAAGTAGTTTAAATTGATTTTTAAATTGAAATAAAGTCTTCTTTCAGTAAAATGTTCCATCTACAATATTCAAGGTACTTTTCCTCCATGCGACATATACGTGGGACGCCCTGTACCTAAACAATATAAAAAAAATATCTCTTCTCATCGTGTCACTGATTTTTTAAAGCCAAGTGTGGTGAAAGGTCTTTACTTGCACCTCAAAGAGGCTTCTTTCCTTTCTTATTTGATTTGACTAACAAGGTATGACGCTCTTGCGATATCTAGTTTAACCTCATCTGTGGTATCAGCACAACTTTTCGCAAACAATCGCGCAAGGTCTTTTGGGAACCCGAGTTATTCCCGTACCGTGTCCCGATTAACCAACATACGATGCGGTTGGCTCACAAAAGGCAAAACTGTATATATAAATAGACATGAATACTTTATTGTACAAAAATCTTTATTACCTCTACTAGCGGACGCCCGTGGCTTCGCTCGCCCCTTTGCCGCTACGCCCCGTTGATTTTTCTTTTAAAGTTTTTCCTCTTTTTCTGCGCTTAGGGAAATCATTTTCCAATTTCCTTTCTTAGTGCACCCCTATGCTATAAAAGAAACATATCCTCCAACTTTCATGCTTCTAGGACTTACGGTTTAGGCTGAGCGTTGATTGTCAGTCAGTCAGTCAGTCACGTAAGAGTTTTATATATTAATATATATTTAGATTATTGACTGGTCTCTCAGCTCAGTTGGTAGTAGCTCTGCTTTCTGCGCTGTAGGTCGTGGGTTCGATCCCCACTGAGAACAAATATTTGTGTGGTGAACGCAGATGTGATGCGGTCATACGTAAGCCCAAACTTAAATTGTAAAAAAAAACAGTGACCTTGGTTCTACATAATCCTCATTTCCCATTCTATCACGTAGTGAAACTCTCAGCAATAGCTCTTTCCATAGCTCGTTGCGTGACTTTGAGCCTGTGTTTGAGTCCAAAAGTTAGCCGTCAGTCAGCCTAAATTCAATATCTGCCGAATCGTGTGATGACTTATCAAGGGATTTAAGTTTCAGTTAAAGGAACAGACGTGTCCCTATCCATTTGGCAAAATAACCTCTAGAGACAGACATTATGCTCAAATGAATTTAATTTACTCAAAGAAAACACACCAATGCATAGTATTTTGCGTCTCAGTTCCATATATTATACTAGCAGCCCGTCCCGGCTTCGCACGGGGTAGACAATATTGTTGTACATTATTTTGTTCTATCGCTAATAGTTTCAGCAGCGCATTCGACGCAAAACATTTAAGACTCATTTTTCTACACCTTCGGTTACATTGTTGAAATTTTACCAAGGATCCCTAATTTTTTTTCAAAATGAAATGTAGCTTATGTCAAATTGGAAGAATGTAGCATTCTATTGGTGAAAGAATTTTTTAAATCGGCCCAGTACTTTTTGAGCCTATTCATTACAAACATACAAAAATAGGTACAAATCTTTCCTCTTTATAATATTAGTATAGAAGTATAGATATAGATTATTGACTGGGCTCTCAGCTCAGTTGGCAGTAACTCTGCCTTTTACGCCATAGGTAAGATAAGGCTTGATCTCCATCGAGACCAAGTTTGTGGTGAATGCTGATGTTTGTTCTCTGTTTGGATGTGATATTATATTTTAATATTTTTGCGGTAAATGCTGATATTTGTTCTTTGTCTGGGTGCTATATTGTGTTCTTAGACCTATATACAGTCAGAAACAGTGCTGAGTCTGAGTCGAGCCTCAAGCATAGATATTTTGTCATTTTAAAAGGAAGAAATGTAAAAATCTAAGCACTGTTTCTGAATACGGGCCGCAGTATGTATTTACACAAAAAAAAACAAAGGATTATGTTAGCTATCTCGTTCCCATAGGACAAGCTCTGCTGCGGACAACCTAATATTCAAAAACTCTCATTGCGCACATTATTTTAAGCGTTCTGCAGTGGCGATCAATGAAACGCTGTCAAATATGACTGCAATATTTGACAGCGTTTTACTAATCGCCACCGTAGAACACTTAGATGAGCGCTAGGCATAAATTGAGAGGCTGGCAAGACAAAAGTGCATTAACCCTAGCTATTTTCAAAGTTTTCTTTACATTCAAAAGCTAAGTCTCGAATTGAGTTAGGTTGAAATTTCTGACATTCGTCTGAAATTCAAGTGTTAGTTCTGACAGGTGAAGTATACAAAGTAAAGTGCTAAAAGTACCTTTTGATCCTGGATCATAAGTCTAGCTTTATTAGCGACGTGACGTTGCGATTCAAATTTTAAATATTCTAGTCACGGAGTCAGAGAATATAAATTATTATACCTACTCATGGGTGATAGCTTCACTTTGACAGAATTCCAACGTAAATTTTCGTTTTACATGCACATTTTTAATACAGGCAGATTTTGTCATTCCAAACCTATTTTAAATAGTTTTTAGGGTTCCGTACCCAAAGGGTAAATTTATTGTTAAAGCAAAGGAACGGCGGAATCTTAGTAATAAGGTTACAATGATTCCGCAGTCCCTTCGTCTGTCTGTTTGTCTGTCTGCCAGGCTATCTCACGAGCCGTAATAGTGAGACAGTTAAAATTTTCACAGATGATGTATTTCTGATGCCGCTATAACAAGGAATACTAAAAACAGAATAAAATCAATATTTAAGTACCTCCCATGCAACATACAAAAAATATAAAATAAAACAAGACGCAGGACCGTTTTGGCACCAGCACCCACACCCTTCAAACCGAAACACAGCAATGCTGCTTCACGGCAGAAATAGGCATGGTACTTCCCCGGACGAGCCCTTCACAAAGAGCTCTACTAGTACTAAAAAACTGTTGTATGTAAAGTCGGTTTACTGACGATAGTTGAACGTGACAACGTCATACAGCTGTCCACGCGGACACATCGCTCACTCAAGTAGGAGAGAGACAGATGTCAAACACTGCCGAACGCGGAGGCCGATTGTGCCTCTTTGTTCGTTTCGCGCTCTCGCTTGCACTTCAAGCCTTAAATGGAACGCCTACGAGGTAACGTCGCATGAGTCATGTTTTTTCGTCGGCCTCCATCGAATTATAAGACGTTGTCACATCAAAACATACAGACATGATTTTTGTTGCCGTTTTTATAGATAACTTAGTGAACTCAGGCTGATGATGATTTGTAGTGTAGGGTTTTATTACATTTGGGGTGTCCAAAAGCCGGATCACAGCGTAGGATTACATTTTATTTCACCTCCACGCCGAGTTTTGCAAATATTTCATCCGTTGAGACACGACTGTTGAATATCAATGGGAAAAAATTGTATTTCACGATGATATGTGGATATTTACTGGTGTTTACTCACGGCTTTGCTTCCATTGGTATAAAGTGACTTTAATTCGCAGGAATAATAGATATCCTGTTTATTTAGTACCAAGTACACAATAAATAATATTTGCGATCCCTAAAGGTAGTTGTTAGAATAGTACGTCCAAATACAAAATTGTTGACTTACCCTCACTTCACATTGGGGGAGCGGTACTGAAAAGTAGTAATATTAAATTCAGTTGAAGACTGGAAAACAATAAATATCAAATTTAATAAAATAGATCTATTTCATAAAATTTGATGCTTATTTTCAAGTTGCATTGAGTTTTTCGTAATAAATTGACCCAGGTGCAGGCATTAGCCGTAAAAACTTCTTGCATTCGTTCAGTAACCAGTATAACATGACCCTCTATTTGTAGTAACTTCTAAATCGACGCAGTTCAAGTTAAGTCAGTCGTTAGCACGGGTACTTTTATCGCCTATGTAAAATAATGAATAACTTCTGTAGTTTTAAATGCCGTTTGTAATAAAAATGTACAAGAAAAACTAATAACAAGAAAAACCTTCTTTGTTTCAGGTAAATGAATGTACTATCTAGTGGGTACATAGTATTATTCTTGACGATATGTAAGTTTTAATATTATCATAATAAGAAAATCGGTTGTCTGTAAAGTCGGTTTACTGACGATAGTTGAACGTGACAACGTCTTACAGCTGTCCACGCAGACGCATCGCTCACTCAAATAGGAGAGAGACAGATGTCGACCGCTGCCGAACGCGGAGTCCGATTGTGCCTCTTTGTCGCTTGTTCCGCGCTCATGCTTGCACTTCAAGCCTTAAATGGAACGCCTCAGAGCGAGGTAACGCCGCATGAGTCATGTTTTTTCGTGCGTGCAGCCAGTTCCATCGAATCATAAGACGTTGTCACAAACCATCTAAGCAATATTTTATCTTATTATACTCTGAAATGGTGACAAAAAACATTGTATAGCATAATTTCGCACCACGCAAAGTTGACCGTCATTCTTGTGGATTCGACCAAATTTTACCCTACCATGCGTTCATCAACTTGAGGCATACAGATGTTCAGCCTCACGTGCCAGTAATTTTACCGGCACCCACACCCTTCAAACCGAAACACAGCAATGCTACTTTACGGCAGTTCTAGGCATGGTGGTAGGTACTTTCCTGGATGAGCGCTTTACAAAGATCTTTACTACTATGATAGTGCAATCCACGAAGGCGCGCCCCACTATTCCTCCTAACCGTTTATAGTATATGTGTGCAAGCTTCCGTCAATGTTTGAGTGTTATCGGTACACACTAATTACCTATGAGTGCACACGCACACTACAATGAATAGACTACGGTTCGCGACTGCCGCTCGGAGCAAACTCCCCGCACCCCACGAGGGGCGCGTCTTCGTGAACTGCACTATCTAGAGGTATACTACTAGGTACCTAATCGCATCTAACAATTTTGACATTATTTTGAACTTCGATTACAAATTAAAACACAGAAACAAAATCCATCTTTTACATGAAACGTTTGCACCAAGATGTTAATGCTGACGTAATAAATATGAGATAGCGACTAGGAATTTCAAGTTGTGAAACTAGTAAAGTAGATAGCGGTCGAATAATGGCAACAAGAGACGTGATCGCTGTTTCTCATTAGATCCTATAGTTTATTAGTTAGTATCAAACTTTGTGGAATGGGAAGAGAAACATTGGACGCCCAGTAACACGATGGGTTGATGAAATTGTCAGCGTCGAGGGTCGCAGCTGATTGAGGGTAGCCCAAGATCGTGGTAAATGGGCAGAGCAAAGAGAGGTCTATGCCCAGCAGTGGTTTAAGTCGGGTGGCGGATGATAATGATGATCCTTTTTTTTATCGTGTCACTGATTCTTTTGAACCAAGTGTGGTGAAAGGATTTTAAGTGCGCCTCAAAGAGGCCCATTTCGTGCACTTGACATATATTTTCAAACTTTTTGATAGCAATATGATGATGATCAAAGTTTTGATAGCAACAGAATTACCTTATCACTCAGTTGGTCTAGTATCAGTGTCCTATCAAGGCATGAGTAATAAATTACTCTGATGGTGTATAAAAAAAAAATTGTGGACAATTCACACATCACCCAAATTAAGCAGAGCTTTTACTTTTGGAACCAGATAGCTGATATAATACCTACCTAGATATTTTTTTTGTAAACAGATACTTAGAATGCAATATAAAACCCAGTCAGAGAACAAACATTTGTGTTCACCACACAATATCTGTTCTCGATGGGGATCGAACCCACGACCTACGGCGCAGAAGGCAGAGCTAACCTACTGAGCTGAGAGGCCAGTCATTCAGTATAAATCATCCACAGCAGATGCGAATGCCTGTTTACTTTTTTTTTAAAGCGTGTTTTTAAAAAGCAATTTACTTCGCAGATTATTTTTGTAACAAAATAAATGGTTGGAACAAACTGGTTGAGTAACCAGTTTGTTCCAACCAAATATATTTTTGATGAGGGCTTACAACAGCCACTTTGCAAATAAAGGGTTTTATTTATTAATCTTTTTAACTGACTTCAAACAAAAAAAGAGAAGGTTCTCAATTTAAAATGAGACTTGAAATGTGTGTATAAGAAAATTTTAAATGTCAAAAGATGGTTAAAGGAATTGAATTAAAGTTAATCCAAATTTATAAATTCCAATGCTAGACTTTTAAGTTAAGTAATATTGGATTTCTTATTTTTTTTTTAGACACAGACATTAGGGTCACCTTAAACCGAATTCAAAGGATACTAACCCTATTCAGAAGACATTGTCGAATTATTTTTAGATAAAGACAAACTCTTTTTAGATCATTTGCTGAAACAGATGCTGTTTTAGAATTGTATTAAAAATCTCCCGTATTTTATAACAGGCTGCCATTTTTATTTTTATGATTGAAATTCAAAGAATATTGAAAATGGCCTGTATTTTTAGGAGACACTTCAATTTGGTTTTTACTCATACATTCAAATAGAATTTTAAATCAATTTATAAAATCTAAAACATGAAAAAGTAGGTGCTGGGAAACCTTAATGGCCTACGCAGACCGGGACGGCAAGGCAAGGTATTTAAATGTTTACTATTGGACATTCAAACGTATCGATATAGAAATACGAAATAAATTGCTATGCTTTCAAATTGTGCCGTGGCATCGAAAGAGATTGCATTCCCCGGCATTGAGAGACCTGCCACGGCCTCCCGCGGTGGGATGCCGTGGCGGACTGTGGTAGGCAACAGTATGCCAAGGTATCTGGCACTCGTTTTGACATACAGCGAAGTAAGCGGCGTGGCATGTCAAAGTCAAAGTCAATAATTTTTTATTCAGTACGATGCAAGAATCACTTTGAAACGTCTTAAAGCTAGGTGAGTCTAGGTGCCAGTTCCACGCGACCACTGCCACCACACAGTGCTTTGCCATGCCGTGGCACGGCACAGGAATGCCGTGGTAGCTAAGCGGCTACTAAGCACTGACTGACGGCAAAATCCCTTGCCATGCCGTCACGGTCTGCATAGACCTTAAATCGTAAGTTTTGTTTGAATACTTATTAGTTTTGGCAATTAATATTATTTTTATCACTGTATTTTTATGTATTGCAAAGAAAACAATTTTCATTTCATTTCGTTTCAAACCTTGTCCGAGGCACTGTAGCATCCCGCTAAAAACGGCATGAGTGAAAAGTAGCCTCTGACACTGTATAAATCATCTACAAATATGCAAAGGCTTTTTTTATTACGTAATAAATAAAACCCCGTAACGGCCCATGATCCCAGTACACAACGTTGCTTAGATTTACATAAACAATGAACTAAAATAACCCGTATTACGACGGATTAGAAGTCATCAAACTGATATTGTTATGGAAATGACAGGCCTCTTAGCTCAGTTGGTAGTAGATCTGCCTTCTGCACCTTAGGTCGTGAGTCTTAGCTCAAAGTGTTAGAGGAGTTGGAATGAAAGTTTATTATGTGATATTCTGATATGATCGAAAAGGTTTCTGATGGTTTTGAAAACAAACGACCATCATTTTGTTTTCAAAGCCTAGTAGGGCCGACTTGTCTATGACGGACTTGACTTGATGAAAAAGTTTAGTATTTTATCTATGTAATATAATATATCCTCATTACTCGACACTGGCAATTGATCCAAAATGGACAAATGCCATTCATTAAGAAAAAGAAGAAAAAGAAAAGATGGCAACATAATTATTTAGCTGCCTGCTAAGCAAATAGACTGATAAAAGTGCACGAAAAGAGTCTCTGAGGCGCACTAAAAATCCTTTCACCACACTGGTTTCATAAAACTAGTGACACGATATGAAGACAAAGAAGAATGACTATGATGATGATTATCACTACCGTAGTTTTATTTCCCACATTTTTCAAACCACGGCGAATCTAGTGGTCTGGAATGAGAGACCAGCATAATTTCTCATCTGCCATCTGTCACAGGTATAAAGGACCTAAAACATCAAACCTGTTATTGTAGGTGAGCCTTCATGTATAAAGGGCTAAGTAAACCAAAGCGTACCGAGCTTTATTTTTCTTGAATTTTATAAACCTAGGATACACTAAGAGCTTTCAGTTTTACTTGAAATATTTTCTACAAATAGCCAGTGGCCTTTCCAAAGGTTTATTATTTTAGCTGTCTTGTTTCCATCATACAAGCTTCGTTTACTTTGTGGCTTAGTCATCTGGTTCCTATCCATCTTTGCTTAGGTTGGATAGGGCTGCGTGAAAATAGCCAATAGTTTATAATACTTATAATTATTTATGTTGTAATCGCGTTATATCATCTGACTCTGCAGTCAGCGTCATTTTTAATTTTGATGTCTTAAGTGAGCGAAATTAGTACATCCAGTCAACATAAAAGATTAAAATGTTTATAAATAAATAAACCACACCTTTAAATATTTTTTTCATTAAAATAATGATTGACAATAATCCACTGAAAGATTATCTTAGAAATTAAAATAGTACGTTGAGCTCCAGTGGATGCCAGCCTTTATGTCAAAAACATTCATAGCTTAATACATCACAAACCTACATCAAACACACATTATAATCAGATTGACGTTCCATTAAAACACCTTTACTCTGTTTTTAGAGATCCGTGCATAAAAAACAAAGCCTTGTTTTGTCATTCACTCTGTTTCTTAAAAAATAAATTATACTTTTTTATTTAGATAGCTAAGCATTTGGCTGCCATCACACCTGATGGAAAGTGAGGATGCAGCTTAGATGGAGCATGCTTAGCTAATAATCAAGCTAACAAATTTAAACGTTCCGGAAATATTGACGACAGTAGAGAAATTTTTCAAAAATAGTAATCCACATTTCAAATTTTCTTTCTGTTAACATTTGAACACAATATAGAAAATTCTATAGAGTGGGATAAACACAAATTCCTCATAATAAAAGTGCACTCAACAGACACATTGTAAAGGTTATATTGTATTCCTTGCGTGTTTCTATAAAAGTATAATGTTCAATTTATGAAAGCTTCAAAAACGTTGAATTTCCACATGATAAAACAAATGGGCCTAAACCGAATCGAACCCTCAAAATGCGTTCCCTTCTCGCACTTGTCTTTGTTTATTTTCATGTTATTGGAGTATAAAGATAATATTGTCAGGCGTTGCGTGAAAATTGATATGTCCCTGATTTTGATGGCTGGGAATGTCAGTTTTCCCGACTGTGTCTTTATTGAATAGTAGTTTATGCTGTGTTGTTATTCCTATTGAATTTTTCGAGAAGTTTCGGCGGGATGATATTGACACCTTTATATTGATAGGTACTTGTAAAATTGATTTTTTGTAAAAGACTTATTTTACACGTCATTATATACACACTTCTTAATATACCTCTCTTATTTATAAAGGTAAGTACCTACTCTATAGGATAAAGAGATGGTGGATGGACCCTCGAGAAAAAGAAAAATTGATATTTTCGGAGAACTTTGCCCAGCAGAGCCATGATTCAGGATTTTTTTCCTTATATTAAATAATAATCATCATCAACCAATAAATCATGCAAACGAATTATTTTTTGAGGCTTAATATTATGTTGAAATGCTTGGCTGTAGGTTTATTTTAAACAACTGTTTGATGGATAAACATATGGCCAATCATCGCCTAGAACAAATAATTCTCTCATAGATCAAGAACGTTAGGAATGTGCCCTACGATGCACTGCCCTGCGTCCATCAACAATTCAGCCTCACGTGCCAGTAATTTCACTGACACTCTTAAAACCGAAACACAGCCATGCTGCGTCACGGCAAAAAAGGGTTCTCCCAAGACATGCAAGGACAGCAGTAGGCCTTCTATAAGCTCTGTCTGGCTCTGTCTCTGGCTCTAGTTTTGAGTTTGTGTGAGTGCTCACTAGTGCAATATTGTGTGTGTGACGTATTGACGTAGAATGTATTTGGTCAAAACTCACACAGACTCAAAACCAGAACCAGAGACAGAGCCAGACAGAGCTCATGGTAGGCCTACAGTGTTCGGCTTTTCTCATCCAGCATTGATTAGTCCAATTTTACCCAAGCCAAAGACTCGGTTAAAACATGAACCAACACGGTTTTGGACTTTCTAAGTTGATATTTTGATATGATAAAGCATTATAGACGAAGACTCTCTTACAATATTTCATCGTGAGAACAGAAGCACATCCTATCAAACAAGACGGAGCCATACATCTTCCAACGTAAAACATTGCAGTAAAATGGAATTTTCCAGAAAATACTGCATTTCATGCTGACGTTTTGAAGAACATAACTGTTTTCTGTCGTAGAACGTTTCAAAGATGTTAGACGTTTTTATGTGCATTTTACTGTTTGAGAAAAACCTGCTTTTCTAGCTAAAAAAAGGGCGCGCTTTCTACCATGTTATAATTTGCCAGCGCTGTAGTTATTGCAATGTTTCTCTTTAAGGAAACTCATTTAAGAATATAGTAGAATGGAATACAATAATTAATTATAATCAATAATTAATTATTGGCCTTACTTATAAAAATATGTCAAAAGATAAACAGTGCTTAAACTAACCATCTCTTACCACTGGGTAATGACAAACAGTGACAGGGCTAACTTTAAGCAATGATTAAATTTAAATTGCCTTTATAAGTATGGCAGTTAATTTCTAAAGAAGCACTTAAAAGTACACGAATTCTTCTAAAGTACACGAATTTATAATACCTAACTTAAAAAAACCTAATAGGGACTTATTTTTGAATGCATTTATTCTTTTGGTGCTCAATGGCGATGCGATCAGCTGAAACGCTGTCAAATATAATATATTTGACAGCGTTTCAGCTGATCGCCATTGCCATTGCTTAGATTTGCGCGTGCCTTTAGGGTCATAGATATAACAAATTATGTTTTTCTTTTTTTTTTCATATCTTAAAAGTGTGGAGGAATATAAGTTAAATATAAGTTGGTGTTAGTAATCAAGTGATAAAAAATCAAGTGACCTATAAAATTTGATGTTTGAATCGGAGACGATATGAGACAACCTAGTAGGAAGCTGATGGACGTCTGAACGTGCCCTACGACAGTGCGTCGTAGGGCACGTTCCCGACGTACATGACCTACGACGCAATGCTTTGTTACAGGCGATGTTTTTTTAATCAATCTTTAGTTTTTGTATACAGTTTTTTTTTTACAATTTATTAGGTTTGCGTTTGACCGCTATCTCACCTGCTGTTAAGTGATGATGCGGTTGACGATGTAGCACGCTTACCTAGAAGATACCTGTTCACTCTTGTCTTGTGTATAAAATTGGGTGTCTGTAAAGTCGGTTTACTGACGATAGTTAAACGTGACAACGTCATACAGCTGTCCACGCGGACGCATCGCTCACTCAAGTAGAAAAGAGACAGATGTCGGACGCTGCCGAACGCGAAGGCTGATTATGCCTCTTTGTCGCTCGTTCCGCGCTCTCGCTTGCACTTCAAGTCTTAAATGTAACGCCTCAGAGCGAGGTAACGCCGCATGAGTCATATTTTTTCGTGCGTGCAGCCGGCTCCATCGAATTATAAGACGTTGTCACGTCAAAAACAGCAGTGATTGTAAAAAAGTAATGCAACGTGACCGCCTATTCCCCTAATGTAGGTGACATTCTATATTGAAGTCAGGTCAGAGTGGGTAAGACGGCATGAGGCAACCGAGTAGGAATTAAGCCGTTACCCACTCAAAGGTAATTGCTAAACAGCTACCCTGGGAAAGCTCGTTTTCTTGCACAGTCGGCATCAAAAGGAACTTTTATTTTTCATCCCCGACCAAGATACAAGGTTTTTGTTAGCTTGAGCTCTTTGTGTGTGTTTTTGTCTGTTTGTTTGTTTGTCAGTTTTTTCTTAATTAAGTTTTTTATCAAGTCTTTAGTCAAAGCGACTGAACGAATTTTTATTTTATTTGTCATTTTTTTTACCAGTACATTGTTCAAAGCCTGCACACATCTAGGCAAAGACGATGGCGATCAGTGAAAAGCTGTCAAATATCGCTGTCATAATATTTGATAGCGTTTCACTGATCGCCATCGCAGAACGCTTAGATGTGCGTAAGAGAGTAGAAAAAACCTCTTTAACAAAAAACATTCGTTGATGTCTTCTTCAGTATGAATAAAACACAGACACTCTTTATTTCAGAGCCACTAAGTAGGTACAGTCACAGATAGTTATGACGCTAAGCATAGTAACCTTACCACCAGGGTCATTTACAGTTAGTACGGCTAACTCATAGAAAGAAAGATTTTTTTTATTTAAAGTAACATACACAGAACGG
Source organism: Thera obeliscata (assembly GCA_947578465.1). Taxonomy (NCBI): domain Eukaryota; kingdom Metazoa; phylum Arthropoda; class Insecta; order Lepidoptera; family Geometridae; genus Thera; species Thera obeliscata. Next base: position 5,492,386 of record OX387923.1, on the reverse strand, counting down.
CATATTGTCAAAAATAATAATAAAATAGGCACAAAAAAAACACAAATGATAGAGTACTTCCCGCGATACAATGTTATGCCAAATAGGCCCTGACTCACCTTTTGCTGCTTAGCGGAGTATGAACCTACACGCCAAGTAGCGCTTGGTTTTCAGGCAGGATATATTTCTGGGAGTATGCCCAGGAACTTCACAACTTGGATCTCCCATCCCCATTCCATCATCAGACTACCGGACGTACGGAGACGAGGCATCCATGCATGGTAGATACACCTTCTTCCCGCACTAAGCGCTTCGCCTCCACTTTTATAATGCGGACAGCCAATGAGTGGAACTCGTTGCTGGTGCCTGTTTTTCCGAATACCTATAGTTTGGTTGTTAAGAAAAAAGGGAATAGGTGTCTTCTAGAAGAACGCATCATCATATAACATCAGGTAAGATTGAAGATTGTGGTCAAACTTTAGCCTTTAATTGTAAAAAAAAAATAGCTTTTATATTCTTTGGTAATAAGCTAATGCGATTCTCATGTAACGATGAAAAGTCCGATATTTAGCCTAAAAAGGCTGTAAAAGGCTGTAATGTTATGGCTGAAAGTTTTTATGCAGCCTCAAAGTACTCTAAATCATCATATTATTGCAAAGAACGTTTAAAATTCATTTCAAAGCAATGTCAAATAAAAGAAAGAAAAATACGAGCAGTAAATTTATTTCAGAAGAAAAATAGCATACTTTTTTTTAAAGTGAATTTTTTTTTTGGTATGCTCAAGCGTTTTGGAGGTGCAACAAATAATGAACTAGTCACTGTCACGCGACCGACACCTCTTCGGGAAAGATCGGCAAACTTCGCTGAAAGTCGAGAAGAAAAGGTCGCGGGGCGGGAGATACTTGATCAAGTTTTCGTTGGCATTTCCTGTTTTTTTTTTTATTACATTAGAAATTTGGGAAGCCAGAGGCTACAAAGAGATCCAATGTTAATTTTCAAAGATATGTATGTATGCCTATGCCAGCAAGTGGACTTCATCAGAATTAAGATGATGAATAAATTATAATACCTAGACGTAGACCAATCATCACCATCCTTATCATCATCAACCACAGCTTAACTTCACCCACTGCTGGGTATTATAGGCCACCCTTAGTTTGTGCCGTCTACCTCGATCCTGTGCCAGTCTAACCCATTTCCACCCCGCAACTTTGGCTAAATCGTCCATCTATCTTGCTGCAGGGCACCCCACACTTTTGTAGCTGGTTCTTATGCTGCCTTCCTACGGTGCGTGGTTTTGCAGATCATCACGCACAGCCGACGACGACGCACGGCAACGCACACAGAAAGGGCTCCTGTGCTACCGCGCACCTCGGCGCACGAGACCGTTCCCATGGTGTGCCGTGCGAGCTGATCCGCCCCTCCGTGCGCAATATCACAGACCGTGGGAAGGGGCTATTTTAGCCACCATTCGATTGTCAAAAACCGGCTACAGATCAAACAAGAAAAAGGTTTGCAAAGATTTTGCGCTTTGTAGTGAACCCTAATAAATGAACTGATTAAGGCCAGGTTCCTCTGATTAAAGAGTACAGGTTAATGAAAGATTATAGGGTTTTGCAGCTTTTTGTAACGGCTTTATCATGCTCGGGTATGAAGGAAAATGTGGAAATTTGATGAATAATGGATTAGCAGTATTCATTACTTTTCTGCATTGTACACTGAGGTTATTTATTATGCAACCTGAAAAATAAAATTTCAAAGAACCATCCAAATTATTAGTACTAGCATTTGGTGCCCGAGCTTCGCTCGGTATTTTTTTTTTTGGTAAACTGTTTTTGTGAATTATATTTAAATACGAATTACTTACATACTGATTAAATATTATTAATATTTTTAGATCTTACCGACATAATAATAAACTCCACTACTCTTCAATAGATGGCGTTCTCTGTCCCACTAACTCATGACTTAATCAACAGATGGCGCTAGGAGTTATGATTTTATGATAAAGTTGATTATTTACTTTACGATTAGGGGGACATTTTCTAAAAATGAATCCTAGCTAGATCGTTTTATCATCCCCAAAAACCCCTGTATACTTAATTTCATCAAAATCGTTGGCTTAGTTTCCGAGATCCTAATATATATACAAGATTTTCTCGTTTAAAGGTATAAGATTTATATTTTTGACCTCTCCTTAAATGCTTAACAATAATTTCTAATCATAAAATGTCGACGATTAAAATTAATAAAATTTATCTTTCTACAGTAAGATACCGCTCAAGCTACCTAAACACAAAGGCTGGCCTCTCAGCTCAGTTGGTAGTAGCTCTGCCTCCTGCGCCGAAATTCGTAGGTTCGATTCCCATCGAGAACAATTATTTATGTTGCGAACATTGTTGTTTGTTTTCTCAGTATGTATTTACTAAAAAAAATGTATTCAAGTATTGTATCAGCTGTATGGTTCCCATCATACATGCTCTGCTTACTTTGGGGCTAGATAGTGCTGTGTGCATTGTCCAATTTATTTATTTACTTATAAAAGAAATGACATTGCAGCGACATAAGAGCTAGCAGTGTATAGTCTGATATACGTATCCCTGTGTACACAACAAATCCAGTAGGCATGAATTGTTTCAATTCGATGTTTGAAACCGCCAAAAATCCTTTGATTAATGGGCAGAAAATAACGTTGATTTTTCCTTTACAGTGTTTTTTGAGCATTATAAAATTACTTCTACGTTAGACATTATTCAATGAATTTTACTTGGAAATTAAACTGATAATGTTAACGAGTGAACGCTTTGTAAATGGATTTTATTATTTTATTTTAAGCCTTATTTACAGATGTACTTTTTTATAACTAAATTTTATTTTACACTACGACATCGACACTGTCACTATCTGTTTGCCCTTTTTTGGCAAAGGCCTCCTCCAAGCTCTTCCACTTCTCTCTATCTCTCGCTATCCGCGTCCATGTTTTCCCTGCAGTATACTTTATCTGGTCCTCCGATCTTTTAAATTGTCGCCCCCTCTTTCTTTTGTTGTATCTTGGGAACCAATTCATCAACATTTTGCTCCATTTCTCTTTTCCTCTTACTGTATGTCCTGTCCATCTCCATTTGAGTGTATTTACTTTGAGTGTAACATTTTCTATTTTTCTTCTTTTTCTTAGTGTTTCGTTTCTAATTTTGTCTAATTTCCTTTTTCCGAGCATACTTCTTTCCATGGCAGATTGACAGACTTCTAACTTTTTGGTATGAGCTTTTGTTAAGGCCCAGGTCTGGCACCCGTATGTTAGAACTGGGAGGATATAGGTGTTGTAGAGTTTTCTCTTGAAGTACATGTTCATTTCTTTGTTTTTCATAATCTCCCTAAACGACCAGTATCTTTTCCACGCATTAAATGTCCTTACTTCTAGTTCTTTTGACATTAAGCCTGTTGGTGATATGATTTGGCCTAGATAAGTGTACTCATTTAGGTACTCGATAATCTGGTTGTTAATGTTTATTGGTTCTTGTGTGTTGTTTGTCATCATTTTGGTTTTTTCGGTGTTCATGGTAAGTCCTACTTTTCGGCTTTCGTAGTCTAGCTGGCTTAGCATTTGTTGGAGTTCTTCGTTTGTTGATGCGAAAATAATTAGGTCATCGGCAAATCTCAAGTGGGTTAATTTCTCTCCATTTATATTAAGACCGAAGCTGTCCCAGTCCAGATGTCGGAAGATGTCTTCAAGAACAGCTGAGAATAGTTTTGGTGATAGAGGATCTCCCTGTCGTACTCCTCGCTCTATTTTGATATCCTCTACTTCTCTTTCTAATTTGACTCTGGCTGTACTTGTTCGTATATGTTTCTTATTATCCTTATATATTTGTTGTCGATTCCCTGATTCTTTAGAGATGACCATATGCGTTCGTGTTCTAGGGAGTCAAAAGCCTTGTTATAGTCGACAAAACAGCAGTAAAAGGGAATTTTATATTCTTTGCTCTTTTCAAAGATTTGTTTAACCACAAATATGTGGTCTATAGTGGAAAATTCACTTCTGAACCCTGCTTGTTCCTTGGGTTGGTTCTCATCAAGTGTTTTTGTTATGCGTTTTAGTATTACCTTCGCAAAGACCTTGTAGATATTCGACATTAGACTGATCGGTCTGTAGTTGTTTATTTCGTTCTTGTCTCCTTTCTTGTGTAGCAAAATAATAGTCGAAGATGTCCATTGTTGAGGTATTGTTTCACTGTCTAGGACTTCGTTGTAGATGTGAGTGAGAATGGGGGCAATGTAAGTCTTACCGGCTAAAAGAAGTTCGTTACTTATTTGATCTGATCCTGGTGCTTTATCTCTTTTATGGGTTTCGATAGCTTTTTCTACTTCTCTGATCATGATTCTAGGAACATCAGTAAAGTCTGATAGTTCAGTTTCTTTGGTGTTTGTTTGTCTTGAATACAGGTCCCTGAAGAAAGTTGTAGCTATAGAAATTAAGTCTAGTCTATTCGTTTTTGATTTTCCTTTTTTATCTTTGAGGTTAGGTATTGTTACAAATTTTCCTACCGGGGGTCTTAACCCTAAGTGGCTGATAAATGAAATACTTAGGAAACACAGTACATGAAAGTTTATTAATTAATAGACATCCTAACACATGATATTTTAGAGAAATGAAAGACCTGAAGGATATAATGGTATTTAAACTAGGTAGCTAATTAAGATAATTAATTTAGTTTTACTACAAAACAAAGGACCTGATACCTTAAGGTTAAGTTACATAAGTTGCCGACTAGCTGTTAGAGCTTAAAGGGTAAATAGTGGGTACGACCTCGGTGAACAATGATTTCTTTTATACGATTACTCCAGTTTCTATGACAGACCTTATAAAATACTTAATGCATCCCGATACTCCTCCAGACGGGGACGTAGACTTAGAATGGGCGCCAGGACAATCGTCCGGTTAGAATAATTAACACATGGTAGGGAGAATCAATAAGAATAAATACCGACTTTTCGATAGGGCATCAGCCGGCTAATGGTAAAGCTCGGGGATGGCACCCGGAGCCGGTAGCTAGGGCGTGCGGAGCACGTGGTGGGTGGCCGCGGCTGGACCGTGCGTCTGCTGTGTCCCGCCTACCACACCACGACTCGGCCGCCGTAACTCCAGACGGAAGACTCGGGCTCCACGTGTTCGTACGGCACGAGCCTGTACCGAACACCCGTACTATGCATCTGTACCGAACAGCCCGTACTAAACACCTCCTGGAATGTGACATTTCCCAGTGAGCAAAGCAGTAAGCACAAGACAAAGAAGTGAGGGTCTCCGTCATGTGGAGGTTAACCTCGCTCTTTTCGGCAACAGAAAATAAGAAATACAAAGACAAATAAGATGACACTGTAGGCTTCAAGGTACAGTGGTACAATCAGTATAGTGTCCACTGTACCACACAAGCAGCACAAGAAATGGCAAAGGGTGCTGGAGAACCAATATGCAAGGCACCCAGGTTATGAAGGGTCGAAGGTGCAAGGACAACAAACGCTATTCAAATACAAAATAAAACATACCTTTTGGGAGGTGCGGTGTAGATATGTCCTTTAAGGACTGGGAACGGAAGACCAACCGCGTCATCACGCGTTTTTGGGCAGCCGCCCGAAGCTCTTTGGGAAGCCCAGCGTCGACACCACTCAACACAAGACACTGTAAATTAAAATACTTTCTATCGAAACTACACTGAACCGTTTCAACGTTGGAGAACAAAGGAAACTCACCTTGCTTCGTGGTGAGATGACGCGCGGATAATTTGCTTAGGTTAGCAAAAGTTGAAGAAAGAGAATCGAACACCCGTTGATCCGTCTTTTATAGATTTCCCCCACCCTCGCGAAGTGGGGCGGAAATCATCAAAAACGTGCCCAAATATGGTCATAATCTGCTTCGAGACAAACCATAAGGTAATAACTCAAGGTCTCAGTTTCCGCCTAATGCATAGATTAAAATTTGATTCCCCTAACCTTCAAATACAAACAACACGTATGGTTGATCGGTCAATCAAAGTGACATCTGACGGTTCAACTACTCATGAAATTTCAATCCAGGGAGGACGAAAACAAACGAGCGTCATCTAGTGACGTTTCTTCGCAACAATGTCAACAATATGGATCTTAGCCAGAAGCTTGACGACATAGTTCTCTCCTCCGCCGCTAGATGGCACCTTTGTAAAATTAAGTCGTAACAGTATCCATTCTTTTGTGTCTGTCAGTTGTTTTATAGCCTTTTTATTCCTCCTGTCTTCGATATGTGCTTGTAAATGGATTACCTAAGAATAAAACAATTATTTATACAAAGAAAATTATAATTAATGGAAGTATTTACAAATACTAAATTATTATAAATTTTAAATACCTACTAGGTAATATAAATATTATAAATAATACAAAATACTAGGTAGGTATGACCCTTGTCAGGCCACTACCTGAGTTGGGTTCTATTTGAGATATTTTATCTACCATTTTCTATTGTTAACGTCTGTAACCTAATGTACCTAACCTAGGTTTATTAAATAAATGTATTTTCTTCGTTCTTTTTCTTTCAAATGTACATTAAATCACAAGGATCACTTTAAAACATCTTAAAACTAGGTAAGTTTGTATTAATTTCACTCACGGTAGATTTTTTTCAATCTCTTAGTTTTCAAGATATTTGTTTCTTTCAAAATGCTACCTTGTTCCACACCATAACTTTCATAGTGAATTTCATCAAAAGTGATAGTTTAGTATTTTTGCGTACGAAGCAAATCCTTCATTTTCGCCTCCCAGCAATATTACTATCTTTCATAACACAGCATTTTCCTCCTAATACCCAGATTAGCTTCGATAAAGCCTTTTCTACACGCTCCGTTACCGCGATTTACCTGTGGATATCCAATGTGATTTTTTACTGGGACAGTTTGGGGAAATATAACACTTAGTCTTTATAAAGTTGTTCTCTTTTGTCCAATGTCCAGTTCTCGCATCTAGAGGAAAAAATAAATAATTATTTGTGATTCTCGCCACTGTCCGATTTTTTTGTGGGGCTTCAAACTTGTGTCTCACAGTCTTACTCAAAGGGAATCTAAGATGGAATAGAATAGACATAATTATATAGACATAATTATATGAAAATCCTATTATGTATCTGAATCTTGTGTCTCGAGTGGTTACGTAGTAGTTCAATAGATGGCGTTCTCCGTCACACTAACTCTTCAGCAACAGATGGCGCTAAAAGTTTATTATTGAAATCACGAATAAAACGACATTTTCTAAAAATAAATCCTATCTAGATAGATTGATCGCCTCCAAAAAGCCCTGTATACTAAATTTCATGCAAATCTTTGGAGCCGTTTCCGAGATTCTGATTAATATAATATATTTATAATATATAAATCAGAATCTCGCTACTAGAGAGAAAAAATATGCATAAATACATATACAAGCTTTTCTCGTTTAAAGGTATAAGATAACATCCCTTACTAAACATTTTTCAAAGGGCGCGGAGATGTTTCGTGCTGACAAATAGGTTCCAAACCTCTCAAGACAAAACGTCCCTGCTTATCCAAGGATACATCGTGTTCAGTTTTGAGAAGACATTGAAAAATTACAAAGGTCTGAATGATGGATGGTTCCCGAACCTTCGTTTAAAAAACGATTTGGATGCTTAATTTTTCGTCACCAGATGTCGCAATAGAGGCTATGTGATGGATCGAGTTTGAATAAACAAAACGGTACTATTGGTCTTTATTTTTTTGGTAAAGAATTTTTTACCCGCTGAAAATCACACTCAATCTAAATAAAAATGTTTTATTTTCTGTCTGGGTGTTGTACATTATTCTAAGTATGCATTTGAGCATTATATCATTTATCTGGTGCCCATAGTACAAGCTCGGCTTAATTTGGGGCTACATAGTGTTGTGTGGATAATAACAATATAACAACAATAATATAATTTTTATTTCATGTAATTTCACGTTGAGTCCTTGTGAGTTTGAGTCGACTTTTCATGGTAGCATCGAACAGCTAAATGTTAAAAAAGTTACATGACGTCAGCCACTGTAAATCAATATGCAAAAAGAGGGCTTATCTTCTAACTTTTTCGATCAAGACGGCCAAAGTTTAAAACCAGCTTTGATAAAGTTATTTTAATATCTGGCATCGTGTCTATCGAATATTAATTTTGATTAGATTTTTTTTGAATGTTGCTTGCATGGTTCACCATTTGGATGAGTGACCACTTGGATACAGTTATGCATAGTGAGTCCAAGCGCCATTTTCAGTTTTTTGGGAAATTACATAAACGCGTTTTTATTGGTAGAAGATTTGCATTTGCATCGTCAGAAAGTAAATCTATGTACATCGAAGCTTATATTTGTAATTTAACATGTTACAAGAAAAAAACACAAAAAAAAGTTTTATTTTGGAATATATCGTTAAAAATGCACTTGGACTCTTAATAAATATGATGTTCTCATTTTGCAAAACGAGTCCAAGAGACAAAATAATTATTTATTCTGGAAGATTAGCTTTAAGTGCACGTGGAAACGAATTAATATGATGTACTCATTTTGCAAAATGAGTATAAGTATAACATAAAAATGTTTCCTGGACTATTTTCCTAACGTTTAATAAAAACCCCTTGAATTTCCGTATTTACTCAGCATCTTATAATAGATGTTACAGAGGATTGATAAAAATAAATAAAAAACTATTAAAATGGCACTGATAGTATGTCCAGAAAATAAAACAATATAATTATCATAATTGAATAAACAATAATAATTTAAAACAAGATAAGGACTATCTCAGATATTATCTTCAGCTTTCAGACAGACAGAATAATGATTGATGATATTATTGGTAAACACCAACCCCAAACCCAGAACATATCGGGTAGGATGTGGGATGGAGTAGGTAAATAATATATAAATCTACTCTTCTTCAATAAGTTCCGGATCAAAAACCTAAATGGCCATCAACACCTTCACAACAATATCATCTTCAATCGTGTCATCAAAAATCAAATCTTTGTTGTATAGCGTCGTTTGGGATATTATGCACTGTTTCATAATTTAATTTTAAATCTTTTAGTTTTTTCTCTGAAACATTTTGTCCTTTCCTACCCTTTCTTTTCTTTACATCAATTTCTAAGCTTTCTTCCTCTTCTACTGCTCCTGCCTTGACATAATGAGGCAATGGATGATTTTAGGTTTCCTTTATCTGGTTTATTCTTAACCAATTATTATTGACCTTCTCGCCCACTGTTATCTTTTTTCTGTTGACAATAGCTTTTTCCTTTTCTTCAGTATTTGTGATTCTTTGTTCTGCAGCTTGCCATAACTTTCTTGTAGTCTTGTGGAGTATAAAGTATTAATTGCAGTTTCAGAAATATAGGGTGCTTTTCGAGGAGAGATCATCAGGTCTATTTTTATACTTTTTTGATATATTGTACGCCCGAAATAGGTAAGCTGTTGGAACATAATTACTTTTAAGATGTTTGATACACAGTTTTACAATAAAATATTTTTATCTTTATCTTTATACGTGTATTCTGGCCTTTATTTTTTTTATTCTGTTCTCCGCAACAATTAAGTTGACCAAAGAATTAAGTTTTTGACTTTGGTAAACTAGTATAATATGTGCTTCCTTAAACATGATTTGGGTTCTTCTGCCAGCCTCTCCTTCCCAAACAAAGATTACGTTCAGAAGTTACAAACAACTGTCGCGTAGACTACTGATGCGTAACACTACGTCGTTTGGACTAGTAATGTTTAATGGAAATGTGCTTTTTCATCATAAAATTTGGTTGTTAGTTTTAAATTGGTTGTTGGACTTGTATTGCATTTCAAAATACTTAGTTTGCCATAGAAGGCGCTTGGACTGGGTATCAAAAAATACCACTTAGAGTGAAGCTGGCTGCAAGAGTGTTTTTTATATGGCTTAATTATGCCCTAGTGATTACGAAAATGCGAAAAAATCAAAAAATGAAATTTGGCGCTTGGACTCCTTATGCATAACTGTATCCACTTATGACTGCCACAGCTTAGTTGGTAGTAGCTCAGCTTTGCCTTCTGCGCTGCAGGGTGTGGGTTCGATCCCCACCGAGAACAAAATATTCGTGTGGTGAACACAGATGTTTGTTCTCTGTCTGGGTGTCATACTCGTATACAGGGTGTAATCGTTAAGTGTGCACAGGCGATTATTCCGTAACTATTGCAGATATCAAGAAACTTTAAACTGATATCGAAAGTACTTTACCTAATGAGTAAAATGACATTAATAACTTTTTAAAAATAAAACGAGAAATATCCAAAAAAATTACATTAATCACTCCCATACATTTAGTATGAGATAGTAGAAAGGTTTTTCAAATTGAAAAATACAATAAATTGGCGGGAACGAGAACCCGCGATAAAGAATTTGAATTTAGAACGAACACCAAAGAGTATCTTTCTTTTTGTTTTTATTTAGTACCTATGTTGCTTTTCAGCTAGTTCAAATCAATACAATATTGAAACAAGGTTTATTATAAATTTGAAGTGGTAAGATAATTAATCTACACGTGTATCTACTTGAAATTCATTAATACCTTCATATCGTACATAATTATAAAATGACAAGGGTAAAATGAGTAGGTACTATTCCACTTAAAATAAGGAAACTAAAACCTTTCTACTATCTCATACTAAATGTATGGGAGTGATTAATGTAATTTTTTTGGATATTTCTCGTTTTATTTTAAAAAAGTTAGTAATGTCATTTTACTCATTAGGTAAAGTACTTTCGATATCAGTTTAAAATTTTTTGATATCTGCAATAGTTACGGAATAATCGCCTGTGCACACTTAACGATTACACCCTGTATAGTATTCTATGTATGTATTTACAAAAAAAGTATTCAAGTAATAATTATATCAGCTATCTGGTTCACATAGTACAAGCTCTGCTTAGTTTGGAGCTAGATAGTGTTGTGTGGATTGTCCGCATTATTTATTTATTTATGTCAATCAGACCGCTACCGTACTTCGGAGGATCAAAATGTGTGCTGATTTGAGGGCATGGTGGAGGTGGAGGTATCAAAAAAAAACTATACAATACCTCTACGGTCCTTGACTTAATATTCTTCTTCCTGCCCTTACCCCACTCTAAATGGAGTTGGCACAAAACGACTTCCTGCTCCATTCCCTTCTGTCAGCTGTCATCTCTGCATTCACTCCGCTCTTATCCATGTCATCTTTCACACAGTTCATTCATGTTTTTTTTTGGTCTACTTTCACATAATATAAACTCATCACTCTCCTAACTTTCTTTCCTCCCTCCTCTTGACATGCCCGACATGCCCGTACCACTCAAGCTTATTGTTTCTCAATTTTTCTGTCACTGGCGCTACTTTTTCGGCGGCCTAATAAAGAAAAATCCTTCGACAGATTTGGCCAAGTGGATTGAAAACTTCATGGCATGGCTGATTTTTTTCGAGTATTTGAAGAATCTTTGTGATTTCCTTCAGTGTAGTAAACACTATAAAATAAAAAAAAATATTTTCCTTTTCTTATAAATTCATAAGCCACCGACAGATTTGGCCAAGTGGATTGAAAACTTCATGGCATGGCTGATTTTTTTCGAGTATTTGAAGAATCTTTGTGATTTCCTTCAGTGTAGTAAACACTATAAAATAAAAAAAAATATTTTCCCTTTCTTATAAATTCACCACCACCACGACACACACACTACACTACACATTCACTCAATTTCACTTTTTACACACATTCTCACACTTGCTTAGCGATTCATCTGTGTTTTTAATTCTTATTTTTTACCTTTTGATTTTAAATGTAAGTTTCTAAACTAAATACTTCATAATATACTACCTACCAAATTTAGCATGCTAGTTAGACAACCTGATATGCTACCTATTTCAATTAGTTCGCCGAACATAACTTTAGAAAGATAATATTATTACTGTTTTTGTACCTACCTACTTACTTTACTGCTTACATAATGTAGATTCGAATTGGTTAATGTATAAAATACATCGAATAGCTTAAGATAAACAATATTGTAACTGTGAGTCTAAGATTAAATAAATAAATAAATAAATAAATAAGCAAACCCTGCCATGATATAATGTAATTTGGCCAAAACATAGTGGGTAGAACCGGAAAACGAAAAGTAGGGCACCCACCCAGATAGACCGACGATATTGTTAAGATCGCGGGAAGTTGGTGGACGGAAAGAGCTCAGAACGTTCTTCCTGGAAATGTATAGGGGTGGCCTATGTCCAGCAGTGGACTTCTTCAGGCTGATGATAATGATGATGATGATAGTGGGTAGGTAAATATCCCACTATTCTTAATTCATAGGGTCTAATTTATTGGTTAGTGAAAACTAAACTTCCCCATATCGAGGAGCCTCCTTGTCATCTATCGATTCCCTTAACAATAGCCTCTCAATCACTCGACCCACCCCTTATGCTACCCCTTATACTTCAGAGACCTCTTTCATTTTCAATCTCAAAATCTTAATAAGCATTGTTATTCAATCAAGTTGGCGAGATTTCGTCAATGGTCGTTTTGCTTATCTCATAATATTGATTGATCTTGACGTCTGACAAATAAGCTTTTTAAAATATTTTATGCTTACACTGCTACATAAACAAAAAGTGCATCGTACATAGGCGAACTTAAGAGGGAATCACACAGGCGACTCTCCATACAAACGTAGTCCCCTATTTCCTCCCTGGATAATGCCTCTAGAGTAACCATTTTGTCTCATATAATCCAGATCTGCTATATACGTGCTCGTATGTTTTCCTTTTTTTCAGAAACTTATTGATAAAAAAAATATGACCCTCATATGATTTATATGAAATATGAATTGGAGGTGATAATATTCTTTATCAATAAGTTTTTGAAAAAAAGGTTGCAACAAGGACGTTTGTATGGAGAGTCGCCTGTGTGATTCCCTCTTAATGCTAAAGAGCATTCTCTTCCGGTTAACCTTTGTGTAATTTGAAAAGTGCCGGTTAAACGCGTTGGTTTGACCTGCGTTTAACACAAAAACGTTGGTTATCGTAGGTAAAAAAATACTAAAACGTCAACCATCAAACTAAAATATACAAATAATGGAAATCACTTGATCTGGATGAAGTATTTCTCAAGTTAAGGATATTATCTAACTTCAGTTTAAATCAAGTTCTACAGTTTAATTATACTCGTTACGAAGGAATTCGATAGTTCGCTGGATTTTGGTAAATTGACGTTTTATGTAGTAATTTTTGAGATATTTCATACTACAAGCATAATTTGAAATCAAATCTTCCGATTAATCGTCACTAAGCAGTATTCCTACCACAAGCTCTGTCTGGCTCTGTTTCTGGCTCTGATTTTGAGTCTGTGTGAGTTTTGACTAAATTAGTCCTTCGTCGAAACGTCACACACACAGTATAATACACTGGTGAGCACAGGCACGGACTTAAAACCATCTCTCTAATCACTCATGTACCTAAGTGACGTTTGTCTTAATGAGAAATAAAGAGCACTGGTGGCCTAGTGGTAGCGGCCCCGCCTTCCGATCCTAAGGTCGTGGGTTCAAATCCAGTCGTGTACCAATGAGTTTTTCTTCCCAAAAATTTATGTACACTGTGCCAGTGCTCTCAAACGGTGAAGGAAAACATCGTGAGGAAACCGGCATATCGTAGAACCTAAAAAGTTCGAAAATATGTGTCAAGTGCACGAAAGGAGCCTCTTTGAGGCGTACTTAAAATCCTTTCACCACACTTGGTTCGAAAGAATCAGTGACACGATAAGAAGAAGAGATGAGAAATAAAGTTCTACCAAGACAGAGCCAGACAGAGCCTGTGATACAGATCCCGAAAACACGGCACGTCACTGAAATAACTGCACAGTTGCCATTTTTCCGTCGAAAACCCCCATTTTTGTCATCGCAAAGTCGCCATTTTATTCCAGACATTAAAATTCACGAGTGTCTAATATATGCGACACCATAAATAAAGGGTTCCGTACGCGAAGCCTATTTGGAATGCGTCCAAATATGAATAAATATAGTGCAATATGCTAATAGCGTTTCGGTGTACCTAGGCTGTGTTTTTGGTGTTGAACGCTGTTACTTTCTCGAACTGTGTGATTATGAAATGAAATGAGATGTTTCATAATGCGCTAGGTTTATGTACACTTGTATGAAAAATGCAGTAAATAATGAAGATATGAAACTAAATTCACAAATTTATAAACAAGTACTTTGTACAAAAAAAAATGTTCAATAGTGGTTTATTTTTTATAGTGGTGTATACCAAAAGGCGCTGCCATGACAGTTTTACCTCAGTGACTGACACAAATACGAGTAGATGCCAGTGTCATGCTAATTACCAGCGCTCGTTGTCAAAATGATATTTCTACTACTTGTCGTCATGTTCATGACATGTCAGTCCGCAATGTTTTGGGTGCGCTGTGTAGCGTTTTTTGACCAAGAAATCTCTATGTAGGTACAACCAAACGAAGTAGAATTGAATAAAATTAACATTTTAAACCAAATTCTTCATTGCTAAGCTGTATTTAAGATTGGTGTACATAGAACTGGCGTGTGGGCTCCATAGTTCCATGAAACATCTCATTTATTTACTCAGTTAGCTTAATATTCTAATAGGTTTTAATCGTTGTTATACTCGAATAATAAGTGTCTATCTCACATGAGGTACCAAAGTAGGTGGGTTAAGCCTTAATTAATTGTGCAATAGAAGTCAGATAACGAAGCTATACTAGGCATAAAGAAGGCTATTGCAATGTATTGAGTATTATTTACTAAGAGCCCTAGGCCTCACTAGGCTTATTATGAAGATGCGAGAATTTTCAAATATAACAATTTTGTGCCCTTTCCGAATTCTCATGATTTTTGTTAAATCGTCAACCCATCAAACGGAATGCTTCGATCTTTGCATCAAAATACAAAATGATCAATAAGGTGATCACTATTCGAGAGCATTTATTCCATAGTGTCAGTCAGTTTTTTCGCGCTACGTAGTATATGATCAGAGGAAAAAAAGCATTCACATGCTACACAAAGCGCTTTGCACCCTCAAAAGCTTCTTTTATCTCCTATCCATTTCACTCCACTTTTGACCGGAAACTCAATAAATTACAGTGTAAAACTCCGTTACCTGGAGTGTCGATGCGGTGGGAATAAAAAGTGAAAAATGCTTGTTCCGTGAGCGCTGAATCTGTTTTTCAGTTTACTTTCGCGCTAGATAGTAGCTTTTTAGCTTATGCGGTTTGTCTTTTACGATAAACTAAAGGCCTTTGCTTTTAGAGAATTATTCTTGCCGTGACACCTATTTCTTTCATGTAGTGTGGCGAAAGTAATTTAAGAGGCCGGCAGAGGGCAAATTTTCATACAAACGTAATACCAAAATTATTACTAGTTTAGGCAGATTTTCACTATATTATTGTAATAACTGTATTCGTATAGTATTTATCTAGGTTCCTGAACAGATTATATTTTATACTACTTACCTCAAATGAAATAAACACCAATCGCATTTTACACATTTTTTTCATTGCAAAATTTGATTGGCGTTAATTTCATTTGAGTTAAGTAATTTAAAATAAAAACTGTTCAGGAACCTAGATAAATACTATACGAATACAATTATTACAATAACATAGTGAAAATCTGCTTAAGTTAGTAATCATTTTGGTATTACGTTTGTATGAAAATTCGCCCTCTGCCGGCCCCTTAAGTGCTCATCAAAGAGGCTCTTTTTGTGCACTTGACACATCATGTTTAATTATGTCCTGATTCTCGTTTGCAATGGTTTGAAGTAGGCCTATCATGAGCTCTGTCTCTAGTTCTGGTTTTGAGTCTGTGTGAGTGCTCACCAGTGCATTATACTGTGTGTGTGACGTTTTGACGTAGGATTTATTTAGTCAACACTCACACAGACTCAAAACCAGAACCAGAGACAAAGCCAGACAGAGCTCATGGTAGGCCTACAGATAGCTCAACTGTTTATTGTGTATTTTGTAAATAATGTAAATATTTAGATAAAAGAAACGGGGTTTTTTGCGCATATAATATGCATAAATATCGCGATAATTTAAAAATATTTGTATAATTGTAAGTTTTTTTGTCTAAATAAGTGTACATGACAAAACAATGGGCAATAAATATAACTATTTGCATTCTTTTAGCAAAAACTCCAATGATTGCATATTTGAAGCGTTCGCTCACGGCGGTATTATCGAAAAGACTTCGAACCCTGGAATTTCACAGGAATTTATTCATGATGTATCCACAAAGCTGGGAGGAAAATATTTTTTCACGTGTCTTTTAAGGATATGTCACTCCGAATATATGTTTATCAAGAAATCCTATTTAGCACATCAGCATTGCTCCTTCTTTTTCTTATTGTGTGACTGAATCTTTCAAACTAAGTGTGGTGAAAAGATTTTAAAAGCGCCTCAAAGAGCCTCATTTCGTGCACTTGACACATATTTTAGATTTAAGGTTCTACGACATGCCGATTTCCTCACGATGTTTTCCTTCACTGTTTAAGAGCACTGGCATGGTGTACATAAATTATTGGGCAGAAAAACTCACCGGTACACGATTGGATTTGAACCCATGACCTTAGGATCGAAAGGCGGGGTCGCTTCCACAAGGTGATCAGCGCCCTCATACTTTCTAGATGACTAAAGCTAGACCAAAGACCATCATCATTTTCTTGTCCTTATTCCACTTCATGTGGGGTTGGCACAACAGGTTTTCGTTCTCCATTCTATTAGCCGTCATTTCAGCAGTTTTTTTTTACCCATGTCATCCTTCACACAATCTCATGAATACCTACACAAACACTCACACATACATATACCTACCTACAACAATATTTATTTAATGTTTCTCACAAGGTCTATTGGTTTACGGTCTTGACAGAATACCAGCGCATAGCTTCCTCACAGAAGCTAGGCATTATGCTGAGTCAAGGCCCTTTTGCTGCTGTAGCACACAGAAACACGACGCACTTCTCCAGTATCGATGTATTGTTTGTATCTTTCGTCTTTTAGTGTCCTTGTTTTTTGCTGGTTTTTGTGTGCTTATGTAGTGAATAAATAAATGTCTATGTCTATGTCTACAATCCAACCATCTTTTCTTTGGCCTACCTCAACTACTATTGGAGAATGGAGAAAATAAGTTGGCCGGAAAAAGTTACGAACTAAGAGGTCTTAGAGCAAGTAATGAGATGAGAGTAATGCTCGAGACGTTACAAAATCGAAGAGGAAATATATTTGGACATCTTCTACGACATGACAGCTCCATAAATAACATCATTGAAGGAAAGGTTGTAAGAAAACGGGGAAGAGGAAGGCCAAGAGTAAGTTACGTGAGCTAGATAAAAGAAAAAGTCAATGTCATGTCGTATAAGGAAGTCAAGGAGGCCGCATTCGAAAGACTTAATTGGAAAAAACTGCATCAAAACCCCGAAAAGAGCTAAGCTCTTAAATTTAAGAAGAAGAAGCTGTATGCCGAAGTGAACCGTATAACAACAACACTGCTATTTATTCCACAACATGACGGACATCGGAAAAAGGCTGATGGCTTGAGTCAATATTTATAAAGATTCCACCCTGATGCATAATTCAATAGCTTTGTACAGTACACCGCAAAGGGGATGAAGATCGTATGATGGAAATTTGATGCAGTTTTTTTCAGGGGCTCTGAAAGACGAGCTTTGGTTAGGCAAGGTTTTGAATAAATATCATTTTCATCCCACCAGCTCGAAAAGTGTGTTTTTGCTGTTCAATATCTGACTGCAAAAGCCGTTTTTAGCCGCTAGAGGATAAAGTAAATTTGAATTTGGAATATCGTGTTCATTAAGTTTGTCAATACGTCAAAGATTTTTCACCTTGCTATTCCTTCGCCAACGCTTAGGATTCTAACTTTTAAACCACTCGCTACGCTCGTGGTTAAATATTAGAATTCTTCGCTTGCTCGGTCATCAAAATTGAGCACGCGGTTAAAAAGCAGCTTTGCACTCTTGTATAGCAAATAACTATTTATCTGCCAGGAGGTCTACCTTTCTTTTTGTTGTGGCATTAGGTCCTTAAAACCAGCGTGGTGAAAGGATTTTCAATTTCAATTCAATATATTTAATGTCAGATAACGGGATTCATATTTGTTAGTAGAAATTAAATTTACTTACATGTCAAAGGGTACAATATTATTTTATTGCTCGTTTAGCACTTGTTTTAAGTATTTACACCAATTTGAGCACAAAAATCTGCGTTCACAACACAAATACTTGCTCTCAGTGGGGATCGAACCCACGCCCTCAAGCGCAGAAGGCAGAGCTACTACCAACTGAGCTGTGAATGCAGTCTAATAGTCTATTCGCTTATCTACTCTGGTGCTCGTTTTAGTTACGTCACCTTAGAAAACAAAAAACTTATTTTATAACTGCCCGTAGCGCTAAGAAAATGCTGAAAGACATTAAAACTTGCACGTTAAGTTTTGGGTGATTCTAAAAGACGTTTTAATGGCTCGGGGATGTTAGTAAACTTTATTTATAAGCGGTGAACTTGCTAATTGAGAAGTTGGGAAAAATACCAAAGGAATTTTTAAACTGCGGTTAAATGAGATATCAGGCAGCATAGTCCTTTTAGCCGTAGGATTATTCCTACCGCTAGCTTTACATGACTAACAACGTTTTTAAAAAGCAGCAAAGTGCGAGTCGGACTCGCCCATGAAGGGTTCCGTAGCATCAAGTAATAATATAAAGGTTCTTGTAGTTCGTCGAAAGGTAAATTGCGGCTTACGAATAATGACGTATTAAAAAAAAACTACTAACTAGATCTCGTTCAAACTTCTAACTGGTAATTACTAACTAGATTTCGTGGAAATTTACATAGTAATGTACATCATATTATATATTTTTTAGTTTTATCATTCTCTTATTTTAGAAGTTACAGGGGTACCAACATTTTACCACTTTGGAAGTGTCTCTCGCAAAAACTGTTAAGTTTAGAAAAAAACGATATAAGAAACCTCAACATTATTTTTAAAGACCTATTCATAGATACCCCACACGTATGTGTTTGATGAAAAAAAGTTTTATGAATTTCAGTTCTAAGTATGGGGACTCCCAATTTTTTTTTTTTTTATGTTTGTGAAAAAATATTAATGCGGTTAACAGAATACACATACTTACCAAGTTTCATCAGTGTAGCTCTTATAGTTTCGGAGAAAAGTGGCTGTGACATACCTACGGACGGACAGACGGACAGACAGATAGACAGACATGACGAATCTATAAAGTTTCCGTTTTTGCCATTTGGCTACGGAACCCTAAAAATATCTTTTGAGTTCTATACAATAATGTATTTAGGATGTTACTGGGGGCTCACACGGTTCTACAGCGCCTCCGGTATATTTGCCAAAGCGAGCGTTGACGGTTTCGCTGCCTGCAGGCGGAAAAAAGTTGCGTCGCTGCTGAAAAGAGTTCGTGGTAGTCCAAATAACATCCTAGGCACCGTTGCTGCCAAATAGGATAGCCCTTTCCTCAAATACTGTGTGCCAGCAATGACGGCATAGGTGAGGCTCACTATAGTGGCTGATCCATTGGCGAGCTAAAACCGACAAGCCTGCGAGTTAAAGGTATAAACCGCCAATGGAGCACCTACAAACGCGGTTTCATAGGTGCTCCATTGGCAGTTTATACCTTTAGCTTGCCAGGCTTGTCGGTTTTAGCTTGATAGTGGATCAACTTATGACGTCATTACCAATTTAAGATGGTTTGAGTATTCAAATTATAAATTTAAGGGGAAGATCTATGAAGACAATCATAAAACCTGTCGTATTGTTTGGATGTGTACGGCAACAAAAGAGACTGACAAGAGAAGGGTACATGCGGCAGAGATGCGAATGTTGACATGGATGTGTGGAGTGACTAGAATGGACAAGATACGGAACGAGTTTATCAGGGGAAGTAGCACCGGTGACAGAAAAGTTCTCCTTCTTCTTATTAATGAATGGCATCTGTCCATTTTGGATCAATCTGAAAAGAAAACAGCGGAAAACAGTATCAACACAAAGATGACAGCTGATAAAAGAGAATGAAAGAACATGTTGTGCCGACCTCACATAGTGTGGGATAAGAGCAAGAAGAAGAAAAGCTAAGAGATCTAGCGTGGAAGCTGTTTTGTTTTATGTAAATACATTCAATACCCACTTTAATATTTTATCAAACAATACAAACAAGAGTGCCGTGATTTCAAACACAGCAATAAATGAATCGTAACAAAGTTTGTAAACAACAAAAGCTTTTAGGATAGGTAATTTATTCAGGCGTGACCTTGCGGAAGTCCACTGAAATTCCGTTGTACGATATTTATCTTAGATTTTCTTGTTTACCGTTTCTAGAAATAACTTTTTGATTTGATTTTTTATTGATAATATTTAGCTATAGGATCTTTATCACTTTGAAGTTAGGCACTAAAAACTATTATGCATGGTGCTGGTGCAGTTCAAACCAAACATAAGAAATTTCTATACGCAGGACGGAAAAGTACAGTGAGCTGAATTTGAACCCCATTACCTTAGGACTGGAAAGACGGCTGCTACCACTAGACTACCAGTGCTATCTTAGTTTAAAGATAATAATTAATATGTTAAATTCAAATTCAAAACTTATTTATTCATTTGTGAAGGCTCACTTTAAAACGTCATATAGCTAGATAAGTCTAGGTGACAGTTCCACACGCGTCTAGAGAAACAGGCAAACAAACTATACAGATAGAGTAAGCGAAAACATTATGTTTTATGTTGTTTATGTTTAGATACTCAAAACCAGAGCCAGAAACAGAGCCAGACAGAGGTTTTAGTAGGCCTACAGTTATGCTATTTCTAGATTGTTTGTAACGGTCTGAAGATAGCTCAACTGTTTCTTGTGTATTTCGTAAATACTTGTATTAAATTTGTAAAAATGAATATTATGTTCTGATTGTTTCAGATCATGCTTCGAAAACTGAAGCGGCCAAGACCTAACCACCTCCCCGAATGGAGGAACCGAGGATAGAGGATCAGCTGGCGAGCCAGGGTCACCATGTGCGCGCTGAGCTACCGACTCAAGATCGGTCTTGTGGTCATAGTCATCATGGTACTTGGATTCTTCAGCGAAAGTCAAGGTAAGTCTTAAAATCCTTAAACCATCTTCAAACGACTACAAACAAGGAGGAGGTTCTCAATTCGGTAGTATTTTTTTTTTGTTAAAGTTTCGTAATTTTTGAGCCGATTTAAAAATATGTTTTTAATTTAGAAGGTTTTATGTACTTTTAGATGTCTCCTAGATAAGTTTTATCAAAATCAGCTTAGCCATTTTTTTAAATGTTTGTTATCGCATTATTTTGCCATGAAAAAATTTTAAGAGCTGATTTGAAAAAATATTTTTGTAAGTATCTGAAAAGTAATATTTTTAAATTCCCATATAAATTTTAAATATTACATTTATTTTCTTTCTAATAAAGAAAATAAATAAATTTCATCAAAATTGGCTTAGCTTCCAGATTGGTCTTATTGAAATTTCATCATAATTGGTTTAACAGTTTGGCCATGAAGTCAGTTTCTCAAGTTTTTTAAACTTATATTATTTGAAGTGAAAAGGTTGGTAGGTTTATCAATTTATTCCTCATCGTATTGGAAACATAAACAAATAGATTGACTCGCCTAGGAAGTAGATGATGAATGAAGAACCTTGAGAAATTCGTTTGAAATGTATCCACTAAAACTATTCCGGGTCATGAGTAAATACAATCAACCCAAATTCCATCCCCTCGGTTAAATCGTTCTAGTGACTATCTAAGCAAATTTTTGCGCAAATAACATAAGTTGTAGTTTGTTTTGGGATTTTTTTTTGTATCTGCATTTAGACTTTTACGAACTAAATTAAAATTGCACAAAGATACAATTAAGCTAATATTTACAAAATATACAAGAAAAAGTTGAGCTATCTGTAGATCGTTACAAACGATCTAAAGATAACTCGACTGATCCAAATCAGAACCAGATGGAAGCGTCGCCACAACGCTGGTGGCATTGCCACACTGAATAGATAAGCTAATACGCTGTGCCAGATACCTACCAGTCCTTCACGCGTCGATTATTGACAGTCCTCAGAGCTCAGTTGGTATAGTAGCTCTACCTGTAGGTCGTGGGTTTGATCCCCACCACGAACAAATATTTGTGTGGCGAACACAGATGTTTGTTCTCTGTCTGAGTGTTATATTGTAATCTAAGTACCTATGTATTTACAAAAAAAAAGTATTTAAGTATTATATCAGCTATCTGGTTCCCATAGAACAAGCTCTGCCTAGTTTGGGGCTAGATAGTGTTGTGTGCATTGTCTATAATATTTATTTATGTATTTATAATATGCAGGTCTCGACAGAGCCTACTTTTTTGCTCCTCTTAGGGTTGAGACTCTGGGTCCGTGGAGAACCGAGGCCTTGCTGGTCTTCAATATGTTGTCTAGGCGGCTGATCGAAGCGACGCGTGAACCAAGGGCTGGAGGCTGGAGGGCAGCGCATAAGCATTCCTATTCAGCGTGGCAATACCGCCAGCGTCGGGACCCTTTCGTCTGGTATACTGATTTGTATCAGTTGAG
Source organism: Thera obeliscata (assembly GCA_947578465.1). Lineage (NCBI taxonomy): Eukaryota > Metazoa > Arthropoda > Insecta > Lepidoptera > Geometridae > Thera > Thera obeliscata. The sequence goes on along the minus strand of OX387923.1, from coordinate 5,469,735 downwards.
CTATCTCTAGATCGTTTGTAATGGTCTGCAGGTAGCTGAACTGTTTCTTGTGTATTTTGTGAATATTAGAGATCGCCCTTCGCTTTGTTCGCACAGTCAATTATGCGTAAAGGTTGAACTTACTAAAGAAGCCATCCGAACTCCTCCAAAACCTACTTGTCATAACTTAGACCTAAAGTAATAAACGCAGTCATCAAGCCAGGTTTAATTGAGCACTAGACACGAAACTACTCAGTACTCAAGTTAGACCTAAACTTCAGTTATCCACAAGTCTAGCGGGGACGAAAACCACAACAATTTAGGCTTGTTCTAGTCTAGCTGCAAGATGGGTAGTCAGGGAGATAAGCACACTCAGATCCTATCAGCACACTGGTTTGAAAGAACTAGTGACACATTAATTACTGGTTCTGGGATAGAAATCGATCCAACACCTCTCACATTCAAATGAAGCGAAAGAAATATGTCTGGATCGTAGCAAGTAGAAATCCGGGTCGCGACTCGTGGTCCCACTAATTTGACCCACTGGTGGGACAGTGTGTCGATTTAATGGGCTCGTGGTCCCACTGTTCGGTGGGACCATCAGCCAACGTAATGCAGTCGCTCGTGGTCCCACTGATTTGGTCATAATGGCTATAACATAAATATATTTGGTGTAGTCTCCGGTGTAGATAGTCCGGTTACAGTTACAGTTTTAAGTTTTTTTTTTTAACTGTACCCTTGAAGAGGTATTCAGGATGCTGACAGCTGGCTGGGAGCACAAGGGAATTGACATCGGCGGAGCGAGGCTGACGAATCTCCACTTCGCCGATGACATTGTCCTCTTCTCATCTTCGCCCTCCGAGCTTCAGGCGATGCTACAAGATCTTAGCTCTGCAAGCCTTGAGGTTGGACTGCGGATGAATAGAGCAAAGACACAGGTCATGACTTACCGCGCTAAAACCAGAATAACGGTGGATGGTGAACAACTTGCATACGTCCAGGAGTATATTTACCTGGGCCAAATAGTCTCCTTCGAAACCAGGCAGGATAAGGAGATCGCTCGGCGAACCGAGAATGCCTGGAGGAGCTATTGGTCCATGGGAGATTTAATGAAAGGTGATCTCCCCTTATCGCTCAAACGAAAACTCATGGACGTGTGCATCCTCCCCGTGCTGACATATGGTGCGCAGACCTGGTCTTTGACCAACATCCAAAAGTCCAGGCTCAAGGTTTGCCAACGTGCGATGGAGCGTAGCATTCTGGGCGTACGGTTAATCGACCGAGTTCGCAACACGGAGCTACGTTCACGAACCAAAATCGCAGATGTGGCAACCAAAGCTGCCAAGTTGAAGTGGGAGTGGGCTGGCCATGTCTGCCGCATGCCTAATGAGCTCTGGGCCAAAATAATCACGGAGTGGTGGCCGCAAGAGCCAAGGCGTCGCGGCAGACCACGAACTAGATGGCGAGACGAGCTCGACAAGTACAGGCCGCAATGGAACATCTTAGCACAGGACCGCACAGAGTGGAGGGGATTGGGGGAGGCCTTTGCCCAGCAGTGGGACATTGAAGGCTCATAATAAAAAAAAGTTTTTAGGGTTCCGTAGCCAAATGGCAAAAACGGAACCCTTATTGATTCGTCATGTCTGTCTGTCTGTCCGTCCGTATGTCACAGCCACTTTTCTCCGAAACTATAAAAGCTACACTGATGAAACTTGGTAAGTAGATGTATTCTGTGAACCGCATTAAGATTTTTACGCAAAAGTTAAAAAAAATAATGAATTTTAGGGGTTCCGATACTTGAAACTGAAACTCAAATTTTTTTTTTCATCAAACCCACACGTTTGGGTCTATGAATAGGTCTTTAAAAATGATGTTGAGGTTTCCTATATCGTTTTTTTTCTAAACTTAATAGTTTTTGCGAGAGACACTTCCAAAGTGGTAAAATGTTGGTCCCCCTTCTCTAACTTCTAAAATTATAGAATGAAGATAAAACTAAAAAAAATATATGAAGTACATTACTATGCAAATACTGTGTGAAGTACATTACTACGATATTTAGTTTGAACGAGATCTAGTGAGTAGTTTTTTTTTATACGTCATAAATCGTAAGCCTTTCGACCCTTCATGGGCGAGTCCGACTCGCACTTGGCCGTTTTTTTTTTCTAAAGGCCAGTATCTCAAGTGGCCAGTACCTGAAGAACTCACTTTAATTCAAGTATTTACTCTACGTATAAACTTGATGCAGTGGGGCCACGAACCTACGATTTTAACTATGACTGGTAGTCCCACTAAGCAGTGGGACCACGAACCCATGATTTCAGGGATAGTGGGACCACGAGTAATAGTGGTACAATCCCAGTGGGACCACGAGTCGCGACCCAGAAATCCGTGATCTCTGTCTATACCCCCACGGGAATGAGGCGTGATTTTATATATGTATGTATCATCATTATCAGGCAAAATAGCGGCTTCTTCAGCGTAATTACGCTACTACTATTACGCTACTATTACGCTGAAGAAGCCGCTACTTTGCCTGAATGAATATGGTCAGTTTGACGTAAGAAATGAACCGTTGTCTCTTGTCTCTAGCTGGACCGTTTGGACGTTATGACCCCAGGGAGTTAGCACGTAATAACAGAGCACTAACTTGGCCAATTAACTCGCTGGCTATTTGCATTTCTGTTGTTTAATAACTAGTTTATAAATACTAGCTTAAACGAATAGTTCCACTCTTGAACTGCTATTACGGCAGTTCAGCTGGCTTCTCAGCTCAGTTGGTATAAGTCGCTTTGCTTTCTGCGCAATATGTATTTATTTGTATCACTTATATTAGCAGCAGTGGACTTCTTCAGGCTGATGATGATGATGAATACTTATTTACATTTCTTTTGGCAAATGTATAATTAGAATACAATACAACACCCAGACAGAGAACAAACATCTATTGCAACAAACTGTTCACATCACAAATATTTAATTTTGTTCTCGGTGGGAATCGAACCCATGCTCTCCAACGCTTCTATGCCTTCTGGCAGAGCTATTACTAACTAAACGGTAAAGGCAGTCTATAACTTTTGATAAATAACGTTTAATATTGATTTTTAATCTATTCAGTAGAAGAACGCTAAAAAGAGCGTTTGACTCCTAACTAATTCATTCATTAACTCCAAAAGAAATGTAGTTTTAAAACCGCTCATAATTTTTTTCGTCAGACGGTCAGTAGGCTGACCATGAGCTCTGTCTGGCCCTGTCTCTGGTTCCGGTTTTAAGTCTGTGTGAGTGTTGACTAAATAAATCCTACGTCAAAACGTCACACACACAGTATAATGCACTGGTGAGCACTCACACAGACTCAAAACCAGAACCAGAGACAAAGTTTATTAAACTTCTTACCGTTGTAATGGGTTTAAAAAAACGAAAATGATAAGGCTCGAAAGAGCCCAGAGAGCTGTGTTGAAGGTGTTAGCCAGAAAGCCTATACTTTTCCCTACTTACACACCATTCTTCGCAAACACTCCCAACTAGTTTTTGACTCGAGTTCTGCTGGCTCCAAACGTAGATCTAGGAGGGTCTGTGAGATAGAACGTCGCCGTACGGTAACTGCAGGTAGGCACTTTCATTTTTGCAGTCCCTCCTTATATAATAAAATTAACCTTCAATTAAATATATTCCCACTACCCCTTTACCAATGCAAATTATAATGTCTGGAATGGCTCCTGGCTCTATCTTATGACGACACTGAAAGTCTTCTTACCTCCGCTGAATAACAATCACAACTTACACTAGCACAATCACAACCACACAATCACCACACTTGAGCAAATCTGGCAATAACCAGACTCTTAAGAGACTGGGTCCTTTGCTGAATTTGCTCTCACTCTGTCACTACACAAATTTACTCACACACTTTCTCACCACTTTCACACACACACACACACACACACACACACACACACACACACACACACATACTATAGGAGTTCTCCTGTAAACCCTGACTCCTAAGAGAATTGCGTTGTCAGGAGTACTCTCAAATACACACACCCTCCAACATCACACACACATATACTCACTTCACAAACACCACTTCACTTCTACACCTACTTTTAATTATTGACCTAGACTTTTAATTTTTCTTTGTGCACAAGATACACGTATCAGAATATAATCTGCTCACTCTTATGCCCGCGTAGTAAGCGTTATATTTCTTTGTTTTCTACACACCTTGAACTGTATCCTTGTGTACTTTCATCATTGATCATTATTATTAAGATTGCTAACTTTATATTTTTGTCATCGTTAACTTACATTATTACTTTTCTATATTCATTTTACCTCATTTATGTACCCATTTATCTTTTTATTCTTAGCATTTGAAACCTTGAAATTTAATAGGTATTGCGGAGGAGGGCGTTGATGTTCGCGACACAGTTTTTAACTCCTGCGTATTTCATCGTTTTCCATCTGTTTCTGTTCCATTTGTATTAAGTACCAAATAAAGAAATTTTGATTTTGATTTTTTTTTATTTTGACAACCTCCTTGCTGAATAAAAAGTTCTAACCTCCTTGCAGTTAGAAAGACTTTATAAAGTTGAATCACGGTTGAATAAAATAGAACTTGTTTTTTTTATAATTTGACAGCTGTCAGTAGAAAGCGTTTCTTCCTAGGGCTGAAAGTATTACTTTCAATTCGGCCCCTCAGGCAACTTCAGACCTACTTTCCGAGTATGAGCAATGAAAAATCTATGCATACTCGTAATAAAGGTTTTCTCTCTATTTTTGGCTGATAATTAGGCTTGCAGAGTATAAAAGTTGGGCCACAATAGAAGAGGTCAAAAACTGACCGTGTCTATTGTTTCAAAGGTTGAGTGTGCGAGAACGAGGCATTTGTTTGCTCAACTTTTCTTTCAGGATAAAGGGTAATGATCCTATGCCTATAAATAAATGGGTATATACTGACCTCTTAGTTCAGCAGGCCTACCATGAGCTCTGTCTGGCTCTGTCTCTGGTTCTGGTTTTGAGTCTGTGTGAGTGTTGACTAAATAAATTGTACTTAAAATTGTAATTGTAAAACGTCACACACACAGTATACTGCACTGGTGAGCACTCACACAGACTCAAAACCAGAACCAAAGACAGAGCCAGACAGAGCTCATAGGCATACAGTACTCAGAGAGCACTGGTGGTCTAGTGGTAGCAGCCTCGCCTTCCGATACTAAGGTCTTGGGTTCTAATCCAGTCGTGTACCTATGAGTTTTTCTGTCAAAAAATGTATGTAGGTACACAATTCTAGTACTCTCAAACGGTGAAGGAAAACATCGTAAGACGGTGAAGGCAAACCGCGGCTTAGTCAGCTCTGCACGTATTGACCATGACTTTCCTGTGGATTGGGCAGACTAAGCTGTTAGGACGGTATAGGTGCTGGGCAAACATATTCCATTTAAAATCTTGTCCCAGGCACTATAGCGTCCCGCAAGTAGGGCTTGTGTAATCATCAGTTGCCTCTGACGCTAAATAAATCATCTACAATAGATGCATAGGCTTGTTTACTTTACTTTTATTTTAGTTAAGTTGATAGTTGCTCTGCTTTCTGCGCCGTAGGTCATGGGTTCGATCCCCACCGAGAACATATTATGTTTGTGTGGTGATGTTTGTTCTTAGTCTGCAATGTGTGTTATGTTAATGAGCGGACTGATTTCCGCTTATAGGCTGCAGACGGGCCCTTTTTGAGTGATGGGTGGATGCCACTAGTTTCATCATCATCATTATCAGCCTGAATAAGTCCAACGCTGGACATAGGCTTCCCCTAAACATTTCCATCGACTTCCCGTGATCTTAACAATGTCGTCGGTCCATCTGGAGCGCTCACCTAGAAGATAACTATGCACTCTTTTTCTTAAAAATGTCCAATTTAAGGTATTCGGAAAAATAGACGCCAGCAACGAGTTCCACTCTTTGGCTGTCCGCATTATAAAAGTGGAGGCGAAGCGCCTATTGCGGGAAACAGGTGTATCAACCATGAATGGATGCATCGTTTCCGTACGTCTGTACTTATACATCTGCAAAAAGGACTGTCAGTAAAGGCTGGTTTACACTTTGATTAGTGCGAGTGCAGGTGCTTAGTGACTAGGTGTGGACAGCGACTGATTAGTGCAAGTGATTAGTGGGCTGTGTAGTAAAGTGAATAGAAGCGTGTTCTATTTTTTTGCGAGTGGACTGCGAGTAGCCATCCCGCGCGCCCTCCCTTCCCCCTCACTCGCAGCGTGCCTGCCACTAAACACGTCTGGACAGGAGTGTTTAGCGTTTAGTGTGTTGCGTCGGACGCTTGTTGTTGTAAAAATTGGTAGTGGACCGAAGACACTCGCAGTGAATTGGACACTACTCGCACTACACACTTGTACTCGCACTAATCACCTGCACTCACACTAATCAAAGTGTAAACCAGCCTTTACACCCAGTGTAGACAAGTGCCAAAGATACTACAAGGATTCACGGCCATTATCTTGAACTATCTAGATATAACTTGATTGAGATAATTAGTAATAGCATCACTAAATCAGAAGAGCATTAGCCGGGTTAACTGATGCTACCTAATTAGACATTAATCTATGCACAACGCTGTGCCAAGTTCTGTAAGCTATAGCTATTGTTAAAGCGAAACAAGCTTTATGTACATACGTTCATTTGGAACTCCATTATGTGCCATTATGCAGAATATAGTAATGTATGTACATTATTATATTTCACCACGACCGACCACGAACAAGAAGACAAAAAGTAGGGCGCCCACTCTCCAGATTGACCGACGACATTATTAAGATCGCGGGAAGTCGGTGGATGGAAAGAGCTCAGAATCGTTCTTCTTGGAAATGTGTAGGGGAGGCCTATGTTCTTTATAGTCGGTTTACTGACAATAGTTGAACGTGAAAACGTCATACAGCTGTCCACGCGGACGCATCGCTCACTCAACTAAGAGAGAGACAGATGTCGAACGCTGCCAAACGCGGAGGCCGTGCGTGCCTCTTTGTCGCTCGTTCCGCGCTCTCGCTTGCACTTCAAGCCTTAAATGGAACGCCTCAGAGCAAGGTAACGCCGCATGAGTCATGTTTTTTCGTGCTGCAGCCGGCTCCATCGAATTATAAGACGTTGTCACGTCAAAAAATAAGTCTACCCTATGTAAAATTCCAGGTATTATGTAAGCTACTTTTTACCATGAGCTCTGTCTCTGGTTCTGGTTTTGAGTCTGTGTCAGTGTTGACTAAATTAATCCTACGTCAAAACGTCACATACAGTCTAATGCACTGGTGAACACTCACACAGACTCAAAACCAGAACCAAGCCTACAGGTATCTATAATAGACCAAAATGCTCTCAACATAAATGAAATAATAAAATTATTTATTTTCCGTAGCTTTAGCAAAAGCATTACATTTGTATCCTCTAGGGGTAAACATCGCAAATCAAATCACAAAACGCTATATCCAAGTGTTCCGTACGGGTAGAACTTATTTGTACAAAATAATCACATTAGTTCTCCAAACATAGACCGAATAGCCGAGAGAACATTTATGACATAATACCTGCCTTGAGTTTTTCTATCGAAAAATTTATGTACACAACGCTAGTGCTCTCAAACGGTGAAGGAAAACATCGTGAGGAAACCCGCGGCTTAGTCAGCTCCGCACGTATTGACCATGTCTTTCCTGTGGACTAGGCCGACTAAGCTGTCAGGATGGTATAGGTGCTGGGCAAGCCTATTCCATCTAAAGTCCTATCCCAGGCACTATAGCGTCCCGTAAGTAGGGGCATGAGTAATCACCAATTGCCCCTGACGCTATATAAATCATCTACAAAATAAGGCCTGTTTTTTTTAAGCCTTACGCATACAAGCGTTCTGCGGTGGCGATCAGTGAAACACTGTCAAAAAACTATGCTGTCATATTTGTCAGTTTTCACAGATCACTATTGCAGAACGTTTAGATGTGCACAAGGCTTTAGTATCATTTACCAGGAGAATTTCAAAGAAGAGGATACTTAGCTTGTTTGACCATCAAGAGATTGAGTTGAGTAGCGTTCTGCGTAGCCACAATTTGGAAGGGTGGCCGTTAGCATTAAGGGGCCGGCGGATGGCGAATTTTCATACAAACGTAATACCAAAATCTAATTTAAGCAGATTTTCACTATATTACTGTAATAATTGTATTTGTATAGTATTTATGTAGGTACCTGTACAGTTTTTATTTTAAATTACTTACCTCAAATGAAATAAACACCAATCGCATTTTACACATTTTTTTCATTACAAAATGTGATTGGCGTTAATTTCATTTGAGGCTAGTAATTTAAAATTAAAACTGTTCAGGAACCTAGATAAATACTATACAAATACAATTATTACAGTAATATAGTGAAAATCTGCTTAAATTAGTAATCATTTTGGTATTACGTTTGTATGAAAATTCGCCCTCCACCGGCCCCTTAAGCTCTTTAGAGGGCACGGTAAGTGCCATGACGTGTACTGATTGTCAGTTGTAGTAGAGCTCTTTGTGACGTTTTCACAATAAGCATATTATGGCCCATCAAATGCTAAGCGGTAACCATCGCCTATAACAAAGCTTTGCCTCGTAGGTCACGCACATCAGGAACATGCCCTACAATGCACTGCCTTGCGTCAATCAACTTGAGGCATAGATCTGACCTGACGTGTCAGTAATTTCACCGGCACCCACACCCCTCAAACCAAAACACAGCAATGTTGCTTCACGGCAGAAATAGGCATGGTGGTAGTATCCATCTTATCTATAGATAGTGCAATTCACGAAGACGCGCCCCTCGCGGGGTGCGGGGAGTTTGCTCCGAGCGGCAGTCGCGAACCGTAGTCTATTCATTGTAGTGTGCGTGTGCACTCATAGGTAATTAGTGTGTACCGATAACACTCAAACATTGACGGAAGCTTGCACACATATACTATAAACGGTTAGGAGGAATAGTGGGGCGCGCCTTCGTGGATTGCACTATCTATATCTCCTTGTTTTAGATAACCTTTCATATGATACTAACCTCTAGTATTATTATACTATCAACATACCCAACACTACTTCTATCCAGCTGATTCAGTCTAATGAAACGCATTAATAACATCTGCGTTAACTAACGCCTTTGTTTCGAACGTACACTTCAGTGCACACCGATTGTGCTCGATCTTAACCACTTTTATATATCGTAGGGCACGTTCTTGACGTGCGTCACGTACGAGGCATTGATTGTTATAGGCAATGGTTGACACTTAACATCAGGTGGGCAATATGTTTGTTCCATCAGTTAGTTACATAAAAAAACTTTTGCAAAAGTATGAGTATATTCAAATTCAATAATTTATTTATTTAGTTGCATCACAAGAATCACTTTGAAACATCTTAAATCTAGGTGTGTCTAGGTACCAGTTCCACGCAACCAAATCTAGAAGAACAGGTTTTTTTTTTACTAAATTAGTGTACTACATCTATGCGGTACCCTAATGCAACTAATTGAAACCGTTTTTTTGTATGACCCTTTTACATTGATAACGAGTGGTTAATTTTGTTCGAGTTAAAAAGATACACGTCTGTTACAGATAGATATTTTATTATTCTGATTTGGTAACTTTATGTGGCTTTACTCTGTTTATTGTAAAATACGTTAATTAGCTATAACAAGAACCCAGTGGTTAGGTAAACTAACTAAATAACTTAGGCTATAAATACTACTGTTTATTTAATTTGAATGTTCTGATTGCCGTTTTTACAACTCTAATGTTTTAATTGTTATTGCTATAAATTCCTCGGTGAACAACCAACCGAGAGGTTTAAATTTAAAATCAGTGCTTGATGTACTTCCAGCAAAAGCTGAATTTACACCCTTTGTACTCGTATCTTTAGTTTATGTTAAGTATAAAAATTTCGTTCTAGGTTTATAATGAGGTAATAAACGTTTTTTTATTTTTTATTTTATTTTTCTACTGTAAAAGTGAAAATATGAAGGAGGCCTAACCCAGCAGTGGGCAATACCGGGCTGAAATGATGATGATGATGATGAAAAGTGAAAATGTAATAAAATCTATGAATTAAATAAATGAATAACAATACGAAACGAAAATAAAAATAGCATTAAGTTTACATAATTATGATACACAATCACATTGCTCGCAAGTGTACCATGATTTCGGAAATTCCACCTCTTTGTGAGCATTTTGTTAATAACTTCGCTACGGCCACATTATGAGTTAGGCATTGTGCACACGATATTACTCAAAGCTGTGGCCAAAAATATAACCTCCTAAGGCTTTCATAGTGAATATAATCCATTTGACTTCACCCACTCGAATTACGTGCTCCTAATTCATTAGCATTGTCCATACAATATTACTAAAAGCTGTATACAAATATATACATTCTACTACGAGTTATTTTTTGTCAAAGTATTTAAGTCGTTGTTCTTTCTAACATCGTCCCAGTTAAGGCCTGCGCACACCTAGTTCGCTGGCGGTAGCGATCAGTGAAACGCTGTCAAACATCGCTGTCAAATCTCAAATCTGACAGCGATATTTGACAGCGTTTCACTGATCGCTACCGCCAGCGAACTAGGTGTGCGCAGGCCTTTAGACAACCTTGTTTTCTGAAAAAGATTGATTTTAGTGATAAGACCGCAACTCGTACTCCACTTTGATGTTTTTCCATATTATTTTTCTCTGGTTTTGAGTCTGTGTGAGTGTTGATTATATGAATCTTACGTCGAAACGTCACGCACACAGTTTAATACACTGGTGAGCAATAGACACAGACTCAAAACCAGACCCAGAGACAGAGCCAGACAGAGCTTGTGGTAGGCCTACTGATCCACAGGAAAGACATGGTCAATACGTGCAGATCTGACTAAGCCGCGGGTTTTGCTCACGATGTTTTCCATCACCGTCTTCTTCTTCTTCTTATCGTGTCACTGATTCTTTCGAACCAAGTGTGGTGAAAGGATTTTATGTGCGCCTCGAAGAGGCTCCTTTCGTGCACTACCGTTAATTACATACGAGTACATACTGATAGGGCGAAAACTCTTCATTGAATATAGCTACTTTGTTTTACATTATATCCCGGAAAACAATACAATTCCGCAAAGACGCCATCTTATCCTTCTTCTTCTCCTTTTTCCACCACTAGAGATGTGATCCCTTGCTTGATCCGATTAGGAATGTCCTAGTCCCAAAATTGGTTAAGGTTAAAGTATTGTTACACATAGTCATTAAAAAGTATCACAGTGAAAGCGCAGTTCCGCTTGTAAAATACAACAAAATAACAAAATAAAGCTAAAACTCGATTACGAGCCATCTGAACGTGCCCTTACCGTATACCATTCCGCCGTAATGCCAGTGTGACTCGAATGGAATAAGCAAAACATTATGCGAATGGATTTGAAATCGTGTTGAACTTTTTCCTACAGATTGCGGAGTGTGGCGTGAGTAGCGATTACATTATTATAGCTTGCGTCTCGAGGTGCTGATAAATTTGAGCATTCACTTGTAATGAGCATTCGTGCGAATGCTATGGTCGATTCACATCAAGGTCGATTTACATCAAACGAGCGAATGCTCATTCTATCCCCACTATATCAAATTCTTTTAGTGTAATCAGGCGTAGAGCATTCTTTTGTTAAACATAAACTAAGTAGAACAACAAATATATAGTACTAATCCGCTAATCTAATCTAAGTAAGTTAACTTAATGTAGACTTGTGTGTGCACCCCACGTAACACCTGCAAATCCTGCAAAGCGAAATAAGGTGTATTAGACACAATAATAATACCACAAGAAATAAAAAACTTAATAAGATTCGACACGTGTTTCGCCTCTCTACGAAGCATCCTCAGGAAAATCGACTCTCTGTGCACTATTAGGACGTGTTGCCTTGTCGAGTGCTGAGCAGAAAGTCTTTCTGCTTTGACTAAGAGGGTTATGAGTGGAAGCATCACTTTTAGCGATTTCATTCTTTAAGATGCGGAAACTTTAGCCTCCAGAGGAAAAAGGATCAGTATTCAAAACACGATCACACTTGATCGCGCAACTGTACAAACTTTGTTGTGCGTGAACATTTTGTTCAACTTTGTTTGATGGGAATATCTAGCGTGCCTGGGGACTACTGTTTCTGATCTTATTTGTTACGGCTGTGAAAGACTTAATAAAATAAATAATAAATAAGCCATATATTTCCAAAGGAAGGGTAGATACTTAATTCTAATTTTACATCTAAACATTTATATACAACTTACATACTAACACTTCTTTTGGGCACCCAAAAATGGGTGTAGGCCTCCTCCATGCGCTTCCATTCATAGCGGTCCTGTGCCACTCGCGTCCATGCGGGTCCCGCCACCTCTACCACATCGTCGCACCACCTTTTCTTAGGTCGACCTCGTGCGCGTGCCGCATCTCGTGGGTACCAATGCAGGATCCGCTCGCTCCACCTGCCATCAAGTGCTCTGGACACGTGACCCGCCCACTTCCACTTCAGCTTACAGAGCATGCTTACTGCGTCTGTAACTTTCGTGATGTCTCTTATGGTGTCGCCCCTAACTCTATCGTTAAGTTTTAGGCCAAGCATAGACCTTTCTGTTGCTCTCTGGAACGTGGCAATTTTTTTAACAATATGTTTTGTCAACGGCCAGCTTTGACAGCCATACAACAAAGTAGGGAGGATCGTATTATCCATTAATTTCTTTTTAAGGTGGACCGGAAGTTTGCTTTTGAATATATCCTTATGGGACCAGTACTTTTTCCAGGACATAGCAACTCTTCTGTTCACTTCTTTTGCCATGGCGTCTTCGAACGATATTGTTTGTCCCAAATATATATATTCCTTTACATACTGTGAAAGACTTAGGAAGAAAGAAATATTTTTATCTTTAAGTAGGTTTACAACAATTTTGTCGGAAAAAAAATTTCATTGAGAAAGTTACCCTTCGACTGGCAACTGGTGAGGCCCTGGCTTTCTTCAAAATCATCACATCTGCGCATCAGCCGGCTCTTGGCCGATCGCACTGCAATATTTTTTTTTTTTTTTTGTGTGTTTTTATTTTAGTGCTATGGATTTCAAGTGGTCCAAAATAAACGATTTTTATTTGTATTTATTTTATTTAACGCATAATATCGTCACTTTTTTAAAGTAAACAACATATCAAAAAGGAAAGGCAAGGTAAGGGTCAGCCAAGAAAGCGTTGGAGGGACGATCTCGACGCTTTTAAGTGAGGATGGTAAGACCAAGCGATGGGTAGGGACGGTTTGTGGGACGATAAAGGTTAGACAAAAACAAAAAAAAATATTTCATGAAATTTTACTTGCACAGAGACATAAAAAATCGGAAGTAGAAGGAAAACTAATAAAAACCACTCCAGGCGAAATGGGCTTTCTATCCATACCCAAAGTTTAAAAATAGTGCCTAAAATCCACTTTCTTAAAAGTGCTTTTGATTTTTCTAACAAGCACTGACTGCTTTATTATGGCCGTATTTTTATTATAATACTCGTACAATTGAAGAATACGAGTAGGTACGTATTAATTCATGATTCATTCAACTATGTTTCTTCATACAATATTAAGTGATTTTTGTGTTTTGTATCACATTTTTGTAAAACTCTTCATCAAATATAAACCTTGCTACTACTAACAGACGTTCCCAATTTTCAATTTATCTCCTGTTTTGCTCATAAATTAAGATAAAAGCTAAAATTGTAACGTTTTTTTTTTACTTTGGTGAGATAATCTTGACGGTCAGAGGAAAGATTAGTAGGAGACCACCAAGGACCGAGATGAGTGTAAGGTTTTTGCGAGACTTTTTTCCAGCTAGCTTATTTAAAAAAAAAAAAACATTAATAATATAATTTATTTGGCAGAAAAGTTATCGATCTGACAGGCTTTTCTATCTACAGTAAAGCAAAACAAGATTGTGGATATTAGGAACGGTTTTCGTTTTTTTTAAAGGTTTTTGTAAATTATTTTATTCAAAACAATCTGCTAACCTTTCTCTTTTTCTTTTTATTCGTCTTTTTCTAACGTCTTTCGTCCGTCATAAAGCGGTGCCTGTTACATAGAAGCCCAAAGCTTTACCTCTGAGATAGGTGTTAGGGAACTCCGTGAGTGCCTCTCGCCCAAAAGTTTGGTACGTAGAAGTACTAGAAGCTTGGAACGAATTTCGATTAGCGTTCCAAGTTAGGACCGCTTACGTATTGGCGCTCAAAGAATCCAGTCTTTATGCATGAAGTTTGATGGAAGTATTTAGTTTTGAATTGGTTAAAGCTGTAAACCTATTTTTACCGTTTCACTAGCTTTTTGAATCAGCGTGGTGAAAGGATTTTAAGTGAGTTTATGCTGTTGAGTGGTAGTGCTTCTCATTTTTTTTTATAGGACTTCAAATAAAACGAACAGTAGGCCAACCACAAGCTCTGTCTCTTTCTCTGGTTTTGAGTCTGTGTGAGTGTTGACTTAATAAATCCTGCGTCGAAACGTCACACACACAGTATAATATACTGGTGACCACTCACACAGTCTTAAAACCAGAGCCAGAGACAGAGGCAGACAGAACTTGTGGTAGGCCTATTGATTCTCAATTCGGTATTTTTTTTCAGTATCGCTGTATTTCGGTTTGAAGGTTAGGGGGGCCGGTGAAATTATAAGCACGTGAGGCGGAACTGTATACCTCAAGTTGATGAACGCAAAGCAGTGCATCTTAGGGCACGTTCCTGACGTGCGTGACCTACGGCAATGCTTGGTAGGTAAGTAGGTAGGTGATGGTTACCACTTAACATCAGGTGGGCCATTTGCTTGTTCCATCAGCTAGTTGTATAAAAAACATTACCATAATTTAATATTGTTTATTATGATAGGTACTTACTGTAATTGTGTAGAGTATTATTTTAATTGCAGTACATATAATTTGCTTTGTAATTAATTTAATAATATTCCACATTTTCAATTAATTTTGGTCGAGCTAATTTTGCGGTATTGTATATTATATTTCAATGGAGTTGTTTTAACACGTTCACTGCGCCATCATTTTTGAAAGACTTTCAGCTGGTGCTTTGGAGACCTAAAAGATCTCGAAACTAACCTACCCTTTGGTGCGTTTGAGACCTAATCAGTCTCCTAAAAATACAGTTTTGAAAATAATTTATGTCTTCCAAAAAACCAATGACATAATATTTTGATGTTTTTGTGGGTCAAGAGAGGCTATTGCTCTACATTTTGCTAGGTTCGCACGCAGTTATGACATTAGAATAAACTACAAATACCAAAACAAAATTAGGTATCGATTGTATCTCTTACCGCAACCGAAGGTAGTTCAGTATGTGTAGTAAAGTAGTGATGGGAATAAAATCTCTACGATTGAAACAGTTTTATTAAAAGTGTTTTTCAGTAAAACATGGTAAGCACATTGATTGTTTGCATTGCACGCTAATGGCAATAATTCTTTTGGCTTTTTTAGAAGCGTCAGTGCTAAAAAGCATGCACCCACATCACGAATAAATGCAATGGAGTCTAATTTTATTAGTTTTTCTAATAGTGAAAAGTTATTCGAGTGTCTTATATGTATTTTTGATCTTATGCTGTTGTTGTTTTTAAAGAAAATTATGGTGGTATTAAATTGGTGACTTTTTTTTCGACCTCCCACGTCGATGCTAGGACAACACTAAATCGAGTCACGCGGCGCCCGCGCCGCCTAACCTCCCTCTCTTGCGTCTACGAGGTGTACGATTTCCCGAGTACCGACAGGTCTCCTAACGCAAGGAATGGAAATAATTATACTACTGTGCGTTAGGGACCTAATCCATCTCCATATTTTTTTTTTATGTCCTTGAATTCACCTTTAAGTAGGAAGCAAATATGTATATTTGTCTTACTCATACTTAAAGAACTTTACACGTTAGAGCCTCCCGCAAGGAGTGAAACAACACGATTATAGTCAACGCACAATACAAAAGACCTGCAAGAGATCTGATAGATCTCGTAATGCAACGAACGTGTTAAATTAAATTCAACGCATTCAATTTTGCAGTCTTTGATATTCTATACGTTTTTGTATGATTAATTTTTACTTGTCTTTGTTTTAAATCAATGATAAAAGTGTCATATCTAACCATTTTTTTATAAATAAAATAAGTAGGTTTTTAGTAATGAAAGATCAGACGGGTTTCTAATACCATAACCTGGGGATAAATAAAAAATATTATTTATAATAACGCTTTTATTAGCATCACCTGTATGTAAGTTTGTTTGCTTGCTTGTATGTAACCGACCCCTTTGAGCTCGATTTTGTCCTACTTTGAACGATCAGATTTGATTCAAACTTTGCACACCTGTCAAAGGTTGATGACAATGCAATAATATGAAAAATAATAATAATAATAAAGTAATAAGTAAAAAATAAATTTTATACTAGCGGCTGCCCGTGGCTTTGCACGCTCTGTTCTCGTTGCGTGAAAGTATCTTAAGTCTGTCTCCTGGCTCTGAGCTACTTTCTATTCGGTCCAACCAAACCAAGGGAAATAGGGATTCATTTTTTCGTTTTCGTTTTTTTTTCGGGATTAAAAGTAACCTGTGTTCTTCTCCCGGTTTTAAGCTACGAGTTACTTCTCCACCAGTTTTTGGTTCAGCCGTTCCTGAGTAATAAATAGTATAACTAACGCAACTTTTGACGTGACATCTTCTTATAATTCGATGAAGCCGGCTGCACGCACTATAAACATGACTCATGCGGCGTTACCTCGCTCTGAGGCGTTCCATTTAAAACTTGAAGTGCAAGCGAGAGCGCGGAACGAGCGACAAAGAGGCACAATTCGGCCTCCGCGTTCGGCAGCGTTCGACATCTGTCTCTCTCCTACTTGAGTGAGCGATGCGTCCGCGTGGAAAGCTGTATGACGTTGTCTCGTTCAACTATCGTCAGTAAACCGACTTTACAGACAACTGATATTTATATACGAGTGTATAGAATATAGATACTTTTGTATTGAATTAGTATTTAAGCTTTTGTGTGAAATAAGCAAAGAGAAAATAAAAGCAAAATTTGCATTATTGCATTGCATTTTATCTAGAAGCTTTTAAAAGCAGTTCTTGAGACCATAGTAAAAAGCTCAACAAGGTTGAACTATTTCAGTAAGCATTATAAATGTAACAGGCTTAACTGAGAAACCTCACTTGACCTAATAGCCTTAAAGTAAGCCTCTTAGGGCTTAAAAATATAACCTAAGACTTATATAAAATCTAGGTAACGTTGAAGCGATAAGGGTGGTCTACACGATAGTGTAAAGTTGCTTAAATACGCTTTTTTATGGAAAAATTCTTCTGGTGCATTTTTTGACGTGGGAAAAACCATTGAATTCGCAGCGCTGTCGAAGATTGACGACTTTTGCCGAAGAGGTGTCGGTCACGTGACGGTGACATGACGAGAAGCCATTAGTTTTTTATCACCTAGAAAAAAAATCAAGCCTGCTTATAAAAGCTTTCACTTCAAAAATCAGCATTTAAATCTATTTCAGAGGCCACAGACGAACAGTTCGTTTGTTTAAGAGGGTACCGAGCAAAATTAGTTCAAAACGATAGTCACGGCTAAATCTATTATGAATATACTTGCAATAATGAATCTAAAACTAAGTATAAAGTACCAGATTGAACGTATTTAGACATATAGACCTCAAAAACATGCAATATGACTTCAAACTTTAATTAAAATGTCCCTCTTTCAGTCAAGTGTTAAAAATAGCATCGTCTAAAAGCTGCTCAAAACAAAACGAAGCTTATTCCGTCATTTCCCTCCCCTTAAATCAGGTCATATAGTAAAATAAGCCTTATTGTACCGGATTAAGATTCAATATTCCAGCACATGCTAGAACACGTCTCCACCGCATTTGCTTAGAAGTTGACACGTTTCCTTCAGATAAGTTTGTGATGTGATTTCAATTTACAATTTTGCAGGCGTTGAGTTGAATCTTAATGCCCGTAGCACACCTCAACTGCGGAACTGTTACAGCGGAACCACAGAAAACATCGCGGCACGTAACTTTAGCACTGACCTTTATTGCACAGAAGTCAAAATACCTGTACCTGAGGGGGGCTAGCGGGTTGAAGGGTGGGCGTTCGTACCGCCGATTGGCTCTCCGGTCGAGTTCCCCTTCTCGCATCGATACAGGGTAGGCAACGCAACAACAGCACCCTTGGTGTTGTTGGTGTCTATGGGCAACGGTGACCGCTTACCATCAGGTGGGCCGTAAGCTAGTTTGTCTATCTTTTACATAAAAAAAAAGATACGACACCTCGTGCAGATCCAGTAAACAGTCGCAATTGTATTGTTATTGACAGATAATGTTTTTATTTTTCTACCCCATTTACTTGTTAAAAATTATGTCATGTGCACCTGCTATACATTTTTGGGCATCTTACTATTTGGCATTACATTAAAATAATGTCACTATCGTTATTTAGCTAATAATTAATTAAAGTTATAATTGTATTGCGTGCGTGGTAGTACGCATGCGCAGCTATCCCCTCTAAGTATCACTCAGCACTAGACTTACGTGCAGTACAGTTAAAACTTCGTCATGTTTTGTCCGGTGTAAAAGAAGCAGGAAGAACGACAACTGCCTGTTCTAACGCTTCAATTTGACTATATTCCATCTCTGTCTTTGCGTGGTCGCGTCGATCTCTTCCGACGCCACACTTCCCGGTTTTGGCCGCCATTATGTGCCGCGTTGTTTTTGCACGTGATTGTAAAAATTTACAAAACACGAGGTTCCGTGTCTATTCCGCTTCTCAAACTACATTTATTTAATCGCAGCGGAATTTATCTAGCGGTTTTGCTTTAACGGTTCCGCAGCAGGTGTGCTACGGGCGTAAGTGAGAGAATCGAGAAGCAAAACAAAGAACATGTTATAACAGCTGTCATATATCGCTGTCATATTTGACAACGTTTCAGCTAATCGCCTTCGCCTTGATGTGCGCAGGCCTTTATAAATAAAAAACTTGCTTCCTTTGTACAGTAGAATACAGCTCAAGCTACCCAAAAAAAAAAAATACACTTACTGCAAGGACATAATTTAAGAGCTAGTAGTGTATAGTCTGATGCGTATCCTTGTGTACGCTAAATACATTTTCCTTGAAAGTTATACAGATTGGTCTCTGAAGTTACTTTTAGTTATGAAACTGTGGTAGTCTTCAAGGAAAGTGTGTTAGAGTTTGTCCTAGCTAAGATTTAAAACTTTTCCGTTGTCCTAGATTCAAGTAAAACTAGTTACTAAAACTAAGGCCCGTATTCCGAAACAGTAGGCCTACCACAAGCTCTGTCTGGCTCTGTCTCTGGCTTTAGTTTTGAGTCTGTGTGAGCTCACCAATGTTTTATACTATGTGTGTGACGTTTCGTGTTATACGTCTGTGAGTCAACACTCACAGACTCAAAACCAGAACCAGACAGAGCTTGTGTTGCTTGATGTTTTCTTACGCCGTTTGAGAGTACTGGCATAATGCTCATACATTTTTGATAGAAAAACATATTGGTGCACGACTGGCCTTTGAACCCAAGACCTTATGATCGGGAGGCGGGGATGCTACCACTAGACCACTAGTGCTGCAGTATTGTGTTACATGTAATCACATTAAAACAGTTGTAAAGCTTCCACACTCTTATCAATGATTGTATAAAATCAGAAGGTAAAACTACTTCAATAAAATTTCTAAAAGGGAACCAAAATAAAGCTGCAATTCTCGCCCGTATTTCGATCGTGTAAAGTCTATATTCATCTTTGTGGTAACATCGCAACTAATAACCGTACCTTCTGAATTACACAAAAGCAGCCTTATCACAAGGGGTTAAAGCTGAAATTCATGTGCTGAAATTGTTTAAAAACAGGCTATAGAATCGTAAAAACAGGGTAAATGAGATGTGAACCTCGCGATTTAAGTCAGGCAATTTGGTTTAATGACGAGGTTGGTGAAGGGTTGGCGATCTCGCTCAAAAAGCCGATTTATACAGAAAACTGGTAAATATTAATTCCAATTAGAATCCAATATTTATTTAATCAGGTGTACCACAAGAATCATAATTATGATTGTTATATTGATAGGTAAGAAATTCTAACGTTGAAGAACCGAAAAAAAGAAAAAAAATCGGTTGTCTGTAAAGTCGATTTACTGATGATAGTTGAACGTGACAACGTCATACAGCTGTCCACGTGGACGCATCGCTCACTCAAGTAAGAGAGAGACAGATGTCGAACGCTGCCGGACGCGGAGGCCGATTGTACCTCTTTGTCGCTCGTTTCGCGCTCTCGCTTGCACTTCAAGCCTTAAATGGAACGCCTCAGAGCGAGGTAACGCTGCATGAGTCATGTTTGTTTCGTGCGTGTAGCTGGTTCCATCGAAATAAAAATGATGTCACGTCAAAATCATGAAATTGTTATGCTAACATTCGCTAACAAATAAAAATGTCAGTTAATGAACCGCTTACAATTCAGAACTGGTATACATTGTAAATGCGTTCAACCCGCTCCAACCTAACGTTCCAACTACTTTTGATAGTAATAATTGAGAATTCAAGTTAAACTGGACTCAAAACTGAAGCTATAAAAGGTAATGAGATAGCGTTAGTGTTTGCATACCTTTTGGTGATTGTAAACACTGTACAGAAATAGACAGTCAAAGGAGAGGCCACTTACTTTTAAAACTCTGTAAACATAATCAGTTACCTTTAGCAGAGGCTACTAACTGTTACACCGTGCTGTTTACATATCACGGTGTGATTAGTAGTTTTTGACGTGACAACAACATCTTATAATTCGATGGAGCCGGCTGCACGCACGAAAAAACATGACTTATGCGGCGTTACCTCGCTCTGAGGCGTTCCATTTATGGCTTGAAGTGCAAGCGAGAGCGCGGAACGAGCGACAAAGAGACACAATCCGCCTCCGCGTTAGGCAGCGTTCGACATATGTCTCTCTGCTACTTGCGTCCGCGTGTACAGCTGTATGACGTTGTCA
Organism: Thera obeliscata; assembly: GCA_947578465.1. NCBI lineage: Eukaryota > Metazoa > Arthropoda > Insecta > Lepidoptera > Geometridae > Thera > Thera obeliscata. The sequence continues at coordinate 5,448,713 of OX387923.1, read as the reverse complement.
CGTTCAACTATCGTCAGTAAACCGACTTCACAGACAACCTTTATTTTTAGTTTTAAACTATAACCTATGTTATGGACACAGTACTAAAATCACTTCTCAATTTCACATCGTTGTACATTCTCAATACTTACAAGAATTACTTGAGTAGTAAGTACCTAAGGATATTTTTTTGTAAAATTAGACCCGGTTTTTGCTTAAAACAAATCTCGATTACCTACTTAGTGATACGACGAAAACTTTTCATTGAATATAGCTACAACTCTGTGGTCCTATAATACACGGCAAACAAAACAACTAGGTACATATCTCCCCGCCATCTTCCTTCCTCCTTTTCTTTTTTCCACCACTAGAGATGTCATCCCTTGCTTGATCCGATTAGGGATGTCTTATTCCCAAAACCAGTGAACATCAGATACTTATTTTTGGTTATTGGTAGATATAGATAAAAATATCTGCTGGTGCTATTATCATTATAAGCCTCTGTTATAATAGTCCTTAATTTTCTTTTCAGGTATTTCCAAAATATATGGGTGCATAAACTGCTTGTTTGCTTGATATAAACCAAGCCACCGGCAAAAACTAGCTTAGTATTTCAGAATGCAAAGAATGACATTAAGCTGAAGCATAACATATTCTTAAGTCTTCTCTATGCACCGTTATTGAGTTCTTGGAGCACTCTATGGTAATGTTAAGATAAAATTGCTTAGAATTTTGTTCTCTAAAAAAGATTATTTTGCAAGCGTAAATAGTTTCCTCTCAATTCAAAATAGCAGGAGAAAACGGGGTGTTGCCAATAGTTGAAACACGTACTTTACGTGGTTTTCAATGAACATTATTATAATATTCTTTGTACTTGCTTGCGTTAAAATACAATAAATAATGTTTGATTGTTGATAATTTTCATTAGATATTAAGATAGTGGATGTGGATGGGTATAGAAGTAGAGGTAGGCCAAAGAAAAGATGGAGGGATTGTGTTAAGGATGACATGGGTGAGAAAGGAGGCTGAAATGATGGCTAATAATGGACGGTGTCAGGACGCGTAATACCAATAGTAGTGTCAAAACCAATAAAAGAGTGCGAAAGAGGGTAGATCAAATTTATCTGCCAATAACATTTCTTTTACTCGTGGGCTTCAGTTCAACCGTGATCATGGTGCATGCAACTGTGCCGAAATATCGGAAGTCAAAACTCAAAATTTTATCATGGTTAATATCCCGTTGTTTCATAAAAATAACATGTGAATAAAAACCTCAGTGCTACTATTTTCGTACCATCGTGGATGCTCGTATAATATGGAATCTGCTTTCGGCTGTATCGATTCTATCGGGCGATATGCCAACATATGAAAACCCCATGGGTTTTTACGAGTGGTTTGATCGATACTTCATGTTTTGTGGTGAAGCTCTAAATATAAATAGGTGAAAAGATTTTAAGTGCGCCGAAGAGCTTTGAGCGATTTCAGACTAGCGTATTTTTTTGCGCGTATACGGTCGTTTCAGCATACGCGCTTATACGCGCGCTACATTACGCGCTTCTAAAAACCATACTCGCGTAAACGGGCATATTTCGGCGTGTTCGCTCGAACCGGTGGTGTCGTGTCAGTATCAACATGGATTCACAGCTCGCACTTATACGAGCTTAGAAGCGCGTCAACGCTCATACGGGTCGAGCGTGTGACAAAAGGCGCGCCTATACGCGCCTACATGCGCTTCCAAAAACGAGCTCATACGCGCGTATAAAACGCTAGTCTGAAACCGCTCTATAGCTCTTCGGCGCACTTTAAATCCTTTCAAAAAAGAAAAAAGAAGACGAAGATAGGCTGTCCTAAAAACCACAAAACAAAAAATAAGATCGTCTACGAAGCTCTCAGAATAAGCAACGCCACTAACAAAACGTAGGTCTTAGGAATTATTGTAAAAAATTTACTAGTTCAGAGTACTAGTTTTTAATTGTACTAGTTTTAGTACTATTGCGCATTTTTGAGGTACAAGTGTATAAATGCAGGACTATTTTAAACCCATGACCTTGCAATCAGAAGGCATGAGGTCATTCTTCCTAGACCACCAGTGCTCTAGTACGATAGTACGATCGTATAAGACCAAAATTATACTGAAGATGGAGGATGACTAGGACACAGAATCGTTTTGCCTGGACATCTGTGTCTCCCTTCAATAGTGGAATGGTGGAATGAACTACCAGAGATTTGTAAAAAGTTCCTTCAGAAAAATGTGAAAAAGTTCCTTCAGGAACAACGCAACGACGCACTGTAGTGAGCTACCAGAGATTTTTCCCTGTAGATAAAAATGTACAAAAGTTCCTTCAGGAACAATGCAACGACGCACCCTTGGTGTTGTTGGTGTATAGGGATGACGGTGACCGCTTACCATCAGGTAGGCCGTATGCCCGTTTGTTTATAATTTCAATAAAAAAATGTATATTATTGAGGCCAGTGGACTTCTTTCATATTTTCTTATTGCACACAGAGACATTTACAAATAAGTGATAACACACAGGATATGTACAGTCGCGGTATGAAAATGTTCGTCACCTCAGAGTCGGTTTTCGTTTGCACCAGCACCATGTGCCTTGATCATGAACACATTTTGACATAATTTGTGACGTTAACTTATCGGTGTATTCTGTCTATTCAGTTTCAAAAGGTAGTAGGTATGTGATCGTGATACGTTGAACAAATCAAGTTGAAAATCGACGAACATTTTTATTCCGCCACTATACATTAGGCGAGCTTAACCCTAAAAAGAGTTTGTTCCAGCAAACCTTTGGAACTAAGAGAAAGCTTAAAGTAAAATGGTAGTAATGTCTTCTTCAGACTGATCATGATGATAAATACGATATGGAGCTAAGAGAAAGCTTAAAGTAAATATTAATAATGTTTATGTCTTCTTTAAGCTGATCATAATGTTATATACGATCAACTAACTATATTTCACCGTCTGATTACACCTTTACAGAAGCTTAGTACGGCTTTGCTAAATACTACCTATACTATACCTACTATATGTGCTATAATACCTTGATTCAACTGATATTATCTTAGACATACAAATGATTTACCGTTTCCTAGCGACAGCATTGTTATCTCTATACACTGATTATATCAAAGACATAGTTTGAGCTAGATACCGCAAACTGCACGCACACCGACGACATTGTTAGATAGAGAAGTCGGTGGATGGAAAGGGCTCAGGGGCTCAATTCTAGACCAGTGACTTTTTTGTCACGGTAGATATATATCACAAGAACTGTCAGTTTCTTTAGTGAATTTGACAGTTCTTGTGATATATATCTACCGTTACAAAAAAGTCACTGGTCTAGAATTGAGCCCAAGAATTGTTCTTCCTGGAAATGTGTGGGCAAGGCCGAAAATAATAAGCAGAAGAAGAAACATTGAAGAACTCTAATGTTGCTGCGTAAATTGTCCTTTCTTGTAAGTATGGTCGCGTGGAACTGGAAATATTATACTCATTTAGCTTTAAGACTTTTTTTTTAAGTGTGTTGTGTGTCCACAAAATTATACAGCCTCAAACAAAGTAGAGCTTTCACAATGGGAACCAGATAGCTGATATACTTAAATACTTTTTGTACCTACTTAGTACCTGCTTAGAATACATTATAACACCTAGACAGAGAACAAACATCTGTGTTCACCACACAAATATTTTGTTCTCGGTGGGGAACGAACCCACGACCTACGGCGCTGAATGCTCTACCAACTGAGCAAAAAGGTTATTATAATGAGTTATCTATCTATTTATACACCCTATTAGATCAAAATCGACAAGACCACCCGCGTTCATATTTATTTATTCTACGGCAAATGCATGGTTTCCAAGAACCCTGGTAATTCGTATTGAAACGTAATTTACATAAATTACCTTCAGTTAAACCGCAAGCCCTGTCTGGCTCTGGTTTTGAGTCTGTGTGATTGTTGACTAAATAAATCCTACGTCGAAACGTTTCATGCTGCCTTCCTACGGTGCGTGGTTCTGCAGATCATCACGCACAGCCGACGACGACGCACGGCAACGCACACAGAAAAGGCTTCTGTGCTACCGCGCACCTCGGCGCACGAGACCGTTCCCATGGTGTGTCGTGCGAGCTGATCCGCCTCCGTGCGTGATATCACATACCGGTGGGAAGGGGCTATCACAGTATAACATACTGGGGCACTCACACCGGCTCAATACCAGAGGTACTAATTAATGGTAATACTAAAAAAACGGTAGGAACCGAGACGTAGTTTGCTGCCTGTTCTTCTACGCTTGGTCGCGTGGAACTGGCACCTAGACTCACCTAGCTTTAAGACGTTTCAAAGTGATTCTTGCATCGTACTGAATAAAAAATTATTGACTTTGACTTTGAGCTAGAGACAGAGCCAGACAAAGCTTGTGGTAGGCCTACTGTTATTCCGTTCGACCTGTTTTCCTTGAATCGTATGTCATTTGCCTCAAAAATAACGATGGTTTTACTTATATGGACATGCAAGCTGGAGTTCTGTTTCGTGTTTAGATCGGCTTATACTGTACGCGACTGTGGTTTTAGCTACAAATACAAATATACAAAACAAGCGGCTGCTCGCGGCTTCGCTCGCCCCATTTCCGTTAATTTTTCGGGGTAAAAAGTATTCAATGTCCGTCCCCGGGTTTTAGGCTACCTCTCCACCAATTTTCAGCCAAATCTGTTTAGTCGTTCTTGAGTTATAATAATAAACACGACTTTCTCATAAACATAACTCAAAATAAATCCATACCACGGGAAACATACATTTTACCAATAAAAAGTAGCCTTTTTGTACTATTCCAGACTATAATCTAGATTCTAGATCTACGTCAAATTTTATCCAAATCCGTTCAGGTGTTCTAGCGTTATTGAATTACAAACATCCACCCATCCATCCATACTTACAAACTTTCACGTTTACCTATAATATTAGTAGGATTATTTATTCACGAACTCAGCTTAAATAAAATCAAGATATGCAATGAACCCCACACTATTAAGACTAGCCTATATCGACTTTTCTAACCACCTATCCGTTTTTTTCTATACTACTGTTCTGTGGTATGGATTACCTATAGCTTTTAACATGACATTTATAGTAGCTTAGTAGCATAGCATATTAGTAGTAATAGAGCTCTTTGTGTGTGGCTCGTCCGGGGAATTACTACCACCATGCCTCTTTCTGCCGTGAAGCATAGCTTTGTTTCGGTTTGAAGGGGTGCCGATGAAATTACTGACACGTGAGGCTGAACATATATATGCCTCAAGTTATGGACGCAGGGAAGTGCATCGTAGAGCACGTTCCTGATGTGTGCGACCTACGAGACAATGCTTTGTTATAGGCGATGGTTACCATTTAACATCAGGTGGGTCATATGCTTGTTCCATCAGCTAGTTTAATAAAAAAAATTGGTTGTCTGTAAAATCGGTTTACTGACGATAGTTGAACGTGACAACGTCTTAGGCCGCAATTATCGTTGCTATAAACAATTGACACCACATTCACTTTTCACTGCACTTCATACTTGATGAAAACAAGTAAATGTATTATTGTATAGCAGCTCCACGCGGACTCATCGCTCACTCAATTATGAGAGAGACAGATTTCGAACGCTGCCGAACGCGGAGGCCGATTGTGCCTCTTTGTCACTCGTTCCGCGCTCTCGCTTGCACTTCAAGCCTTAAATGGAACGCCTCAGAGCAAGGTAACGCCGCATGATTCATGTTTTTTTCGTGCGTGCAGCCGGCTCCATCGAATTATAAGGCGTTGTCACGTCAAAAACATTGATGTGTAACTCTATCTATAGTCTATATCTATAGTGTGAATCCCAAACCATTTATTCTCAGTAGAAAATCGCCAGAAACAAAAATACTCGCTATTTCTGAACAAAATTTCAGACGTACCCGGCTTAACTGCCTCAGTAATTTGCATCTATAGTAGGTATGTATGTACTACGCATTTAATAGGCGCCCAGCGTCCCTACTCACTTTAAACCTGCCTTAACGGTTATCGATTATACGACAGATGGTGTTTTGGGTAGTTAATATTGACACGGACAGCCAGTGTGTATATCAAATACACTATTATATTATATACTAGCAGTTCGTCCCGGTTTCGCACGGGGTAGACAATATTGTTGTACATTATTTTGTTCTATCGCTAATAGTTTCGGCAGCGCATTCGACGAAAAGACTCATTTATCTACACCTTCGGTTACATTGTTCAAATTTTACCAAGGATCCCTAATTTTTTTCAAAATGAAATTTAGCCTATGTCAAATTGGAAGAGTGTAGCATTCTATTGATGAAATAATTTTTTAAATCGGCCCAGTACTTTTTGAGCCCATTCATTACAAAAATACAAACATACTAAAATAGGTACAAATCTTTCCTCTTTATAATATTAGTATAGATATAGATGTATTTACAAAAAACTTTTATTTTTAAGTACTAACAATAGGTTTTATAAGTTGTACTATAAAAACATTCCTGGTTTTGACCGAAATAAATGAATTAATAAAAAGTTCTTATGTAAGTGTTGTTATATTAGCGATCTGGTTCTCATAGTACTAACTTTGGCTAATTTAGGGATACATCATGTTGTTATTTGTCCACAATGTTTATTTATATTTTTTAACAATGCTTCTAAACTCGGAACCTTGCATTTTTATAGCAGATTTTTTTTTATAACATCTTACAAAAATGTGATATTCAAACAACTAATTATTTTTTCATTTCTGTAAATTAACAATTTTTCTTAGTATTCATTAACAACCAAAAGAGCTTTTCAGGCCAGCCCTGTAGGCTTACTACAAGCTCTGTCTGGCTCTGTCTCTGGCTCTGGTTTTGAGTCTGTGTGATGTGAGTGCTCACTAGTGTATTATACTGTGTATGTCACGTTTCGACGTAGGATTTATTTAGTCAACATCCACACAGACTCAAAACCAGAGCCAGAGACAGAGCCAGACAGAGCTTGTGGTAGGTCTACGGGCCGGTCTAATAATTTCTTAATGAAAATATCTTTGTTTGAGCTAATTGTGTCTTTTGAAATTCCGTTTGTGCGTTTTCCACGAAGAAGTAAAAGCAAGAAAATAATGAGTCTTGGTAAAAATGGTAAGAATGTAAATAGAGAATGACGGGGACATATTAAATTGTTTGAATTGTTTGAGCGGTTTTAATATTGGTTTCGCGGAATTATTTCGAAAAACTCGTTATTTTCAATCAAAGAGTTTTTCTAATAATAAAAGATTAATTTGTAAAAACTGGTTGAATCTCAAAACAATTATGTTGAACAACGATTTGAAAGGTGAAAAAATTTGAGAAACCGACATCATGACGAAACTGCTGAACCAATTGTGATGAAATTTTTATACTTATAGTTAATCTGGTATTGTTTACCTTTTAAATAAAATCGGCTCATAAATGACAAAGTAATGCGATAACAAACATAAAAACAAAACTACCGAATTGAGAATTTTGTTTCAGATTAACTGCATTTCAATCATTATTATCATAAATAATGATAACCAAAACACCTATTTTACTGCAAGCATGAACGTACCTGAAAATACCTAACAAGGTTTAATTTTGTCCACAGGCACAGCCCACTACGGGGAAGACAGTGTGGGTTCATTCCCGTACTTCGAATACAACGTACCACGAAATGTGACCACTGTAGTCGGACAGACCGCATTCCTGCACTGCAGAGTCGAGCAATTGGGAGATAAGGCTGTAAGTATCTTTTTTTAGATGATATAGACCTTTTGGCTACTACTCACCTGATGGGAAGCGGCGATGTGGCCGACGATGGAGCAGGATTATTAACAAAGCCTAATAGCCCCTTCCCACCGGTGTGTGATATCGCGCACGGAGGCGGATCAGCTCGCACGACACACCATGGGAACGGTCTCGTGCGCCGAGGTGCGCGGTAGCACAGGGGCTCAATTCTAGACCAGTGACTTTTTTGTCACGGTAGATACGGGTCACGGGTTCCCATTGAAAAAAACATATTTATTCACCTTTTAAACCTTTTCTGGACCTCCACAAATCATTCAAGACTAAAGTCAGCCAAATCGGTCCAGCCGTTCTCGTGTTTTAGCGAGACTAACGAACAGCAATTCATTTTTGTATATTAAGATTTAATTATGTAGGGTCGGCACAGCCAACATTTAGTTTTAGGCAAAAACAACCACATCCATATAAGTTTTTGATCATAACAAAACGAGAAATGGCAAAAATACCTAGCTGTGAGAATGAAACTCTGCCCCAGTTCACATTACAATAGCCCCAGCCTCTTTCAGTCGTATTGATCATTAGCTATTTCAGCTCTATCCATTCCAATCGGGATGTGCTATTTTACCTACTAGCCAGTAGACCTACCATTAGCTCTGTCTGGCTCTGTCTCTGGTTTATGTTAAACTTCTGTGTATAAAGGACGGTGTGTCGTACTCTACTGGTGTCACGGAAGACCAGCGTTATAGTGGCACTCGCTACTATAACATACGCTGAGTGACGACCAATTTTTATGTCATTATCTCTTTGTAAATGATCCTTGTGTAATAATTTGATTGATTGATTGGTTCTGTTTTTGAGACTGTGTGAGTGTTGACTAAATAAATCCTACGTCAAAACGTCACACAATATAATGCACTAGTGAGCACTCATACAGACTCAAACCAGAGACAGAGACAGAGCCAGACAGAGCTTGTGGTAGGTCTACTGTTACTCGGGACTAGCATGAATGGAAAATAATCTCTAGTGTGATCTGCTATTCACTTCACATGTTTATTATCTTCTTCTTTTGTATGTAGAATAGAGGGACAGACTAGCGATAATCTAACTTGGCTATATTGCTTTGAAAAACAAACAACAAACAATTAAATGTTCAAAGTAAAATAGGAAGTACATATTTTTATAAAAAAATCTCTGCTGTGATAGATTTGATATCCAAATTTTTTTTGGGTATAGGTATAATAAATCTTGTCCTAGATAAGCATATTATATTTATAAGCAAGCAAGCTTTATGCATATTTAATAAGATAAATATTGTGGGAAATCCAAACATTTAGCCTCTTTAGCTTGTGCTACGGGAACCAAATAACTGTTCATCATACTTAAATACTTTTTTTAACCGACTTCCAATCAAAAAGGAGGAGGTTCTCAATTCGGTTGTATTTTTAATTTTAAATTTTTTTAATTTTTAATGTTTGTTACCGCATAACTTCGTCATTTGTTAGCCGATTAGAAAAAATATTTTTTTATCTGAAAGGTACTGCTTCCAGATTGGTCCCAATTTAATTTTATTAAAATCGATATTGCCATTTTTTTTAAATAGTTTTTTTAAAGGTTGTAACTGTTTGGCTCCGTCATTTATGAACCGATTTAGAAAATTATATTTTTGTTTGGAAGGTTATTCTTACGGCCAGATTGTCCCAAACAAATTTCATTAAAATCGATTTTGCCGTTTGGCAATGAAGTCAGTTTCTCTAGTTTTTCAAACTTATAATTATTAAATACAAAATACATACTTAGAATGCAATATAATACCCAGTTGGAGAGCAAGCATCGGTGTTCACCACACAAATATTCGTTTTTGGTAGGGATCTAACAAACAATCTACGGCGCAGAAGGCAGAGCTACCAACTGAGCTGAGAGGCCAGTCAAACATTGTCAAGAATATTTTTATGAAACAACGGGATATTTACCATGATTTAATGTTGTTGAGTTGACTTCCGATATTTCGGCACAACCGTGATCATGGTGCATGCAACTGTGCCGAAATATCGGAAGTCAACTCAAAAAAAATTTAATCACGGTAAATATCCCGTTGTTTCATAAAAATTGTGTTAAAAACCATGATAGTTTCAAAAGTTATATTGTCAAGAATATTGTCTATGCAGGTCCACACAATTTTTTTACACACTTTTGTGCTAAATATGTGAAAATCATACACTTTTCAGTATTTTTAAGTATACTTCCATCATGGGGAAACACGTAGGCAAAATCACGAGCACCCAGTAGGAGGTATTTTAATAACTCCTACTTAGGTCGGTACTTAACAAGAACGTACTTTGCGAGGAAAAATTGCATCGTTATGAGCTTATTATATAACTTCAGTAATAAAACGTAAGCATACGATATGCTAAAAAACTTTAGTTATGGTATAAAACGTGGAAAACCTAACCAAAACTTTATTACGACCCTGATTTTTTTTTTTACTAATTCTACTAAATCGGTTTATAAATGACGGAGGTATGCAGTAACATACATTTAAACATACGGCTCAACCGACTTGATTAAGTATATAGAGGACCAACCTGGAAATGTTTTTTTTTCACATAAAAATAAATATTTTTTTTTTATGAAAAATAACATTTAAATAATTATTATTTAAATTTTTTTTTTTTTCAAATCTGTCCATAAATGACAAAGTTTATAACATAACATATTTTTTAATAATATAAAAACTTTTCGAACTGAGAACCTCTTCCTAACAGTATGAAATGTTATTTTATACCAACTTCATATAAAAATATGAAGTTGGTATAAAATAACATTTCATCTAATTCCCTGACGCTTCATAAAGACTATTAAAAAACAAGAAAATGACTTACTAGACACGCCTTCCAACCTTTCAAGAACATTTTCAATATAATTTCGTATCCGTTAAGGCTGAACGCACACTGTGAGTTTTTTTTTTTAAGTCAAAGTCAAATTATTGTAGGTCATATAATTTGCAGAACCACAATTATTTGGTGTTGGTAATAAATTTGATTGCCATAACCAACCCCTGTAGTAGGCTAAATAAAACACATAGCGAGCGGCGGCAAGAGAAGCCTCAAAGTTACGAGACGGGTTCACGTAGAACAAACGGTTCATAACACAGCCACACCCCATTTTTTTGCTTGGACAGTGTTGTCATATTTGTAACAACAAAAAAGTCGCTATTATTCTATAATTTCTTATTGTAAGTAGAAAGATTAATAAATAAATGAGGGCATGTACATAAGCTAGCTAAAGTTTGGCGCTAAAAGAACGTAAAAACCAAAATAGTAGCAATGTAATTGAAGTTAATTGCAGAAACATGATAAACTCATCGACCTCTTCTTCTAATCGTGTCAATGGTTCTTCCAAACCAGAGTGGTGAAAGGATTTTAAGTACGCTTCAGAGAGGCTCTTTTCATGCATATGACATATGATGTTTTCGAACATTAAGATTTTAATAAACGTTATCAATCATTTGATAAAATAATTTTACCGCTACACTAAAGTTAAAATTCTTGGTCTAAGTCTTAATAGTATGCGGTCACCCTTAGAGGCTCGTTGGGTCTGCCATTGACATTTCTAAGAATAAATTGTATTATTACCCTCTTATCTATAGTACTCCGGCGTCCAACGGAGTGTGACAGCTGTGATATAGGAACGAGCTATCTACAATAATTTATGACCTATGTATGTCCAAACTCAAGATTGTCAGAGGGCGATGGAGCGCAGTATTCTTGGAGTAAAACTGATTGGCTGCATTCGCAACAACACACTGCGCTCCAAGACTAAAATCACTAGAGTCGGCAAGATAATGATGTGTAAAACATAATAATATTATCCACAATATTATTATGTTGCCCCACCTTGCCAGAGGGCGTAAGACGCCCTCCGGCAAGGTTGGGCAACGATCTGCGAAATGTAGCTGGCAAGCACTGGAGGAGAAGAGCTGAAGGCGCGTCTTGGGAGATACCTACGCCCAGCAGTGGACTGATATAGGTTGATGATGATGATGATGATGATTCTACTACCAACTTACCTATCAATGGGGCTAAGAAACCCGTCGCTTCACATTTACTACCTTAGTGAAACGAAATAAGACACAATTTTCATTGTTTCAGGTATCTTGGATAAGGAAACGGGACTTGCACATCCTAACCGCAGGAATATTGACGTACACATCGGACCAAAGGTTCCAGGTACGGTATCCAATTTTATTCCTGACCGCACTTCTGAAAATAAAACAGTAAACGTCAGTTTTTGTTTGAAAAAAAATGAATGAAGTTTTGTTTGTTTGTGCACAGTTTGAAGCATAGAACTGGCTAAGAGTGTTTGGGATAGGTTGTGCTATGACGGTATGCCATCTTTATAAGCTTGAAGAAGTTCAGGGCTAGACATAAGCCTTCCATATTAATTTCTAGGAAGAAAGATTCTGAGCCCTTTCTATCTACTGAGTTTGTAAAAAAAATTGAATGAAGTTTGGTCTGTTTATGCACAGTTTGAAGCATACAACTGGCTAAGAGTGGGACAGTTTGTACTATGACGGTATACCATCATCATTAGCCTGAGGAAGTTCACGGCTGAACATAGGCCTCCCATATTCATTTCCAGGAAGAAAGATTCTGAGCCCTTTTCATCTACTAACTCTGGCCTGACCATCGGGTAAAAGAGTGTCCCACGTGTTATTTCTGGTATACCATCATCATTAGCCTAAGGAAGTTCACGGCTGAACATAGGCCTCCCATATTCATTTCCAGGAAGAACGATTCCGAGCCCTTCTTATCTTCTGGCCTGTCAATCGGGTAGAATAGTATCCCACATGTTATTTCTAGTTTGTGGTCACTGTTTTTGATCTATATAGCTTCTAACGATAGTGTGTGTGTAATGTGTGTGTAGAATATAGAAGAGACTGTGTAACTCGAGCTTTTGTCTGGATCTAATTCTATACCAGGACCACCAGGGTAATTTCAACCTTATACTTTACAAATAAGATATCTTTTCCAACAGGTAATCAGACCAGAAAAGTCGGAAAACTGGACGCTACAAATAAAGTTTCCTCAAGAGCGAGACGCGGGCATCTACGAGTGTCAGGTCAACACTGAACCGAAGATGTCATTAGCGTTTCAGCTCAACGTAGTAGGTGAGTCAGTTGACGGTCTATGCTCACTAATTAGTAGTTGTTGGTGTACTTATAAAAAACTACAGAAACACATATTTTTTTTACATAATATTTTTTTTACTAGCCTATATCGTTTCACTGCTGGGCAAAGGACTCCCCCAAAGACTTCTTCCCTCTATTCTGAGCCTCCTGCCACCATTCCCATAGATTAATTCTGATATATTTTTAGCACGGCAAACAAATCATCTACGCATTCCGATGCCATCTTTTCTTATCCCGACTAGTGATGTGTCTCGTCGCTCGGTTTCAGTAGGGATGTGCCATTCCCAAAGCCATTTTTTTTATAACTAATAGCGACGATGTAGCAGGACAGTCTAGAAGACACCTATTCACTCTAGCCTTAAAAGAGGCCCAGATTGTACCTACTAGAAACCAAAACGCAGATCCTGCTAATTATAATTACAAACTGTTGAATATTGTTCCGATCAAACGAGACAAAATTACCACCAATTACAAAGTTACGCGCCGTTAATCAACCATCAACATATTCCATTTCAGTCTTAGGATCAATTAGAGATCTCAAGTTTACCTGAAAGTGAAACAGTAAACAAGACTCGACAAATAATTTCAATAAAGGGAAAACTTAGATGAGGCTAATAGGGGCGTGAGTTGGTGTGGCAAACTTTGGGCGGGGGTGCAAGAGCTCCTGAATTAAACGTTATATTGTGTAGGCTAAAAGTGTGGTTCGCTGGCTAAAATATTAACTTGTAGAATAATAACGGCTTGATTTGTGGAAACTGACCTTAAAGCTCTGCCTGGCTCTGTCTCTGATTCTGGTTCTAAGGCTGTGTGAGTGCTCACCAGTGTATTATACAGTGTGTGTGACGTTTCGGCATAGGATTTATTTGGCCAACACTCATAGTATAGCTCTTTGTGAAGGGCTCATCCAGGGAAGCTTTACCATCTTGCCTATTTCTGCCGTGAAGCAGCATTGCTGTGTGGTGTGGGTGCCGGTAAAATTACTGGCACGTGAGGCAGAACATGTGCCTCAAGTTGATGGACGCAGCGCAGTGCATCGTAGGGCCCGTTTTCGACGTGCGTGACCTACGATGCAACGCGTTGTTATGGACTTGGTCGCGTGGAAATGGCACCTAGACTGGTGAGCCTAGCTTTAAGGTAACAGACGGTAATTAGGTACTTTAACACTAAAAGTAGACCAAGGAAAAAATGAATGGATTGTGTGAAGGATGATGTGAGTAAAAAAGTAGTGTCTGCTGAAATGACGGCTAATAGAGGAGAGTGGAGAACGAAAACCTGTTGTGTTAACCCCAGATGAAGTGGGATATGGACAAGAAAATGATGACTGAACTGAACATTATGCTTTTATTTCTCCTTGGGATTGGACTCTCAGAACCAGAAGGCTTACCACAAGCTCTAGACAGAAGCTAGAGACAGAGCTAGACAAAGTTTGTGGTAGGCCTACTGATTGATTAGCATACACTGATATAATACAGTTTTTATTAAAAAAATTACAAAGTATATCTCTCTGACTACAAAACAAGGCATTGACATCACTTGACACTGCAGTTTCCCTCTCAAGTACTTGCCCGTCTTTGTGAGCATAATGACTCAGTGAAACATTGCTTTGTGTGCTTTATGTAGGTCAAATGAGCATGACTTGGTTTAAAAATACTTTCAAATAGTTGATACAATTATATTTAAAAGAATTTTAAACTAGTCTGATAGTTTGAAATAGTTGTTCCGAGGCTGAGTTTTTAACAAATTAAAAAAGATTGTATTTGATAAATTCGGCAGCTTGGAGGTTAATGATATTTTGAATTCACAAAGAATAATTTTACAAAAACTGGACCCAAAATAAAAGTATCTACACCTCGCAGTACAAAATGTTTTCTAGTATTGTGTTCATAAAATTGGTCCCATTTTTGGCTACAAAACAAATTGTATTATTTGTTAGTATTCTCAAAAAAAACCTGACTGTACCTACATACATTTGGTCAAACAACATTGAATTTTTATCTAGTAGTTACAAAATAAGGTGATAATAAAACCACAGAATACAGGAAAAAAGTTAAATACAAAAAAAATGGTTTAATGACGTCATATCTAAATAGTAGAACAAAATAATACCGACTCATACTGAACGTTGTCCAACTTAGTTTTATGTATTTAATTTGGGGCTAACTTTATTACAGTTAGGTAACTAAAATATAACTATACACTAATATTGAAATAGGACTACACAAACTCTGAAAAGTCATAATAAGCAGCTTGTTTGTGTATTTATGAGAATTACTTGAAAATTGTTTAGGCAGAGGTTTTCAACATTAGGTGGGCGAGGAACTGGTTTTGTTATTTTTTCATTAATAAAAATAAATAAATATTCTAGACAACCGACTCAACACTATCTAGCCCCAAACTAAGCAGAGCTTGTACTATGGGAACCAGATAGCTGATATAAAACTTACACATTTAGTTTTTGTAAATATATACGTAGAATATAATATAACACCCAGACAGGGAACAAACATCTGTGTTCATTACACAAATATTTGTTCTCGGTGGGGATTGAACTTACGACCTATGGCGCAAAAGGCAAAGCTATACCAACTGAGCTGAGAGGCCAGTCAAACTATTAGCAAGAATATTTTAATATTTTATTGTAATTGCTCTCAAACGGTGAAGGAAAACATCGCGAGGAAACCGGCATATCGTAGAACCATGTAAGGTCTTCGTCTAAAAAGCCGACGTAGCTCACAAGGTTGGTTCCAGTGCGTCTTTGGGACCAAGACCCTTGGAGATCTTCAAGTCATGTGCCTTTCCTATAAAGCATAGGTTCTTGAAGACAGCTGGTTCACCAAAATTCATGGTTTTGTCTGTTTTGCCACACGATATTGTGTGCTTTGTTTAAAGGCTTTTTAACCAACTTCCAATCAAACAGGAGGAGGTTCTCAATTCGGTTGTATTTTTTTTTTTTTTTATGTTTGTTACCGCATAACTTCGTCATTTGTGAGCCGATTTGAAAAATTATTTTTTTATTTGGAAGGTTATTCTTACGTCCAGATTGTCCCAAACAAATTTCATTAAAATCGGTTTAGCCGTTTGGCAATGAAGTCGGTTTCACTAGTTTTTTAAACTTATAATTATATATTATAGATTTATTAACCTCTATCTTTTGCAAAGTGGATACAAATATAACTATTTAGATTTTTTTGGCTTACCTACTCTATCGTTACATACTTAACTTTGTAAAAGGAACATAATTGCCTTTTTTTTATACAACTAGCTGATGTATAAGCATATGACCCACCTGATGTTAAGTAGTAACCATCGCCTATAACAAAGCATTTCCTCGTAGGGCACGCACGTCAAGAACGTGCCTTACCATGCACTGCCATACATCCCTCAACTTGAGGCATACCATATATATAATATGTTCAACAACACGTGCCAGTAATTTCACCGGCATCCACACCCTTCAAACCGAAGCACAGCAGAAATAGGCATAGTGGTAGTACTTCCCCGGACGAGCCACACGCAATGAGCCCTACTATATTACTTACATCAATATTATTCAAGCCTTGTGCACATCTGAGCGCTCTGCGGTGGCTTTCAGTGAAACGCTGTCACGTGTGACAGTGATGTGCACAAGGCTTTAGGCACAGTAAGCAGCCTTTGCATCTTATGTGTTCTATTTACGGGATGCTGAGAGGGAATTATAGAAAGTACAGCTTTGCGATCACCCATATACCATCCTCTCAGCTTAGTTGGCCTAATCCACTGGAAGGCATAGATGTTCTCCACACCATTTGAGAGCATTGTGCATCAAGGATTCTAATTACTTCAGGCTAATACTCTCACTTTGACAAACCTCTCAGGTCGTGGGTTAGATCCTCTCTGAGAACAAATATTTGTGTGGTGAACACAGATGTTGGTTCTCTGTCTGGGTGACATATTGTATTCTAAACATGTATTTACAGAAAAAAATGTATGTAATCATCGATCTGGTTCCCAAAGTACAAGTTATGCTTAGTTTAGGGCTCTATAGTGTTGAGTGGAATGTCTATAATATTAATAAACTCGGAATAGGGAATACTATAAATCTTTTGGGCATGCCTTTGTTCAGTAGTGGGACGACACAGGGTAGGAAAAAAATATTCCACTAGACCACCTGTGCATAAAAAAACGTGTGTGTCTCTAACGTATAAAATAATTGCCTTCAATTATTAATATTTTTTTTTATTTTACCTAAAATGTTCGAACATATTTGTCAAGTGCACGAAAGAAGCCTCTTTAAGGCGCACTTAAAATCCTTTCACCACACTTGGTTTGAAAAAAATCAGTGACACAAGAAGAAGAAGTTCATCATCATGTTTTCCGAAGAACTCTGCAGAATGATCCAGCTGTTTGATTAAGGCTTTTGCGTCAAGGGTCCTTTCCTAATGCGTCTAACAAGATTAAGTAGGCAAAAACCTTTTCAGGGAAGCGGTCTCTGAAACATTTTGTACGGTTATGTTGATTGTAAGGATATTGATTGATAAGGGTATGAAATTTGATACTTTATTGGTATTCTGTTTTGAAAGTTAGGTGTGGAAAGTAAATTAAATTCAGTTTTAGTCTAAGCTGAGAGGATGGTTAGTTTACCTTAATAAGTGAACTATAAAAAACCAAGCCGTAGTTTGTTACCTGTTCTTTTTTTTTATTGTTGATAGCTAAACGTTTGACTGCCATCACACCTGATGGAAAGTGAAAATGCAGCCTAAGATGGAGCACGCTTAGCTATTATCCACTTGTTCATTCTCTTCTATAGGCTTGGTCGCGTGGAACTGGGACCTAGACTCATCTTAGCTTTAAGACGTTTCAAAATGATCCTTGTAATACTACTGAATCTTACACAATACATCTTTGAGTCTGAGTTTAATCTATTTACAAATTAGTAGCAGCAGAGTTTTTTGTGAAGAGCTCGTCCGGGGAAGTATTACCACCATGCCTATTTCTGCCGTGTAGCAGCATTGCTGTTGCATTGCATTGTTTCGGTTCGAAGGGTGGGCGTGAAATTACTAGCACGTGAAGCTTATCATTTGTAGTGTAGTGTTATATACTCGTAAGTAAGTCTGACCACGAACTTGGCCAGTATTCTCTGTTTCTATAACCACCGCGTAACACATAGCCTGTTATGATTATCGCTGTGGTAATACCGAGTATCGATTACATTACGCACTGTTTACGAGGAAATTAGCCCAGCTACAAATCTAGTTCCAGCCGTAGGTCGTGGGTTCGATTCCCACCGAGAACAAATATTTGTGTAGTGAACATAGATGTTTGTTCTCTGTCTGGGTGTTATATTGTAAACTATGATATGTGTTTAGAAAAAAAAGTATTTAAGTATTATATCAGCTATCTGGTTCCCATAGTACAAGCTCTGCTTAGTTTGGGGCTAGATAGTGTTGTGTGGGTTGTCCGCATTATTTATTTATTATCTAGTTCTTATTTCAGCTGGTGCGTTAGAGCACAGAAAATAACCTTCTACTTACAGTAGATAGATAGATAGAAAATTCTTTATTGCACAATATTATTGCAAATTTTTTTATGCTTGCGTGCGGCCGCACACGGCTTAAACAAGCGATAGTTTTTTTGTAATAAGTTATTTTTCAGGATAAAAAGTAGGCTTAATAATCCAGGTTTATATTGGTTCAAAATTTCATTTAAATCGATCCTCATCGTTAGATCATGATTGAATTACAAACACATAATATTCAACCCTATTTTTGCGTTTACTACACATGAGCACATTGTGGGCAACGATTTATGTGTTTTTTTATCTTTGGCCAGGTTTTTATAACTATGTTCAAGTATGTAAAAACACAATCTTATGTTCAGAAAAACAAGAAACCACCACTGCTATAAACAATTCACTCCCTCAATAACAGAATTTTCCTCAAACTATTTCGTACCGCAAAAATAACATTCCGAAGGGTGATATCGCAAAAACAAGCATTTTTCATATCACGCTTATAAGCACATTGGAAATCTTACAAAAGCGAGTTTCAATACGTACTTAGGCGAAAATCCCTTGATAACAATGTAAAATAGGGGTCACGATGATACCTTATAGATTAAATCACGCTTCATTTTTTCTAGAAAATTTCGGTCCAGTCTCCACAAAGGTTTTTTAGATAGGTCGATATTCGATACAAGCCCAGTGCAATTTTGAAACCAAATGGCACTCGCAAAAATTCAAAAGAACCACATAGCGTTACTTTTTAGGAGTTCCGTATTTGCATAAATGGCGGTAAAACATGACATTACATTTCTGGGTCACGCACGAACATTTTGCAAACATGTTCAAAGGTCAAACGAGGTCGTGCTATGGTGTTTGTTTAAGCCTTGTGTTTATAAAAAGAGTTTTGATAACATCCGTACCTTCAAAAACTATAAGTGCTCATAACTCATCTTCATTTTCGTATCGTATCACTCCCTTCTTTCGAACCAAGTGTGGTGGAATGATTTTAAGTAAGGCTCCTTTCGTACAGTGAACATATCTTGCGTGTTCTGTATAAAGTCGTGTCGGTGACGGGTCGTACTTGTAAAAGCGACAATACGTGTTGTATCAACCGCTCCATAGCTCTGATAGGCTTTTTCACTTTAATATCTTTACATCAGTCGTTTCTTTCAAGATTAGGTCGATAAAACACTGAATAAATGAGATTTTTCTTGCAACATAATGACACTTTATAAGAGACGTCGTTATCTTAAGCTTTTACTTTGAGTCTCGTTTAACTTGTACGAGATTTTGGATTAAGAATATTTTTATTTGATTCGTTTAGAATTTGTTTTAAAACCTTTAAATTACGCAATATTAAAGGGGAAAAATTAGATAACCTTCTCATCTTTATCATTAGCAGTTTTAAAAATTCACTGAAAAAGAAAAGACTTCGATCTACAATTTACAAGTACATAGGTATTTGGATTATGTGTAGTATGCCTTTCATATACCACACTAGCGGACGCCCGAAGCTTCACTCACCTCGTTCCCGTTATGCCCCGTTCAAACATCCATCCACCCATACTTACAAGCTTTTATAATATTAGTAGGATTTTCGCTACCTTCATCATTATCATCATCGGTCCATTAGTTAGGGGTTATCTTACAAGATAAGAAGTTTTTCAGCTAATGTGCACAGTTTTAGAGCTAAAATAGAATTAATAAATTGAAGTGGTAATAAAGACTCAGAGGTCTTTGAACCAAATATCGCCGGGGAATTAAACGAAGAAGAGAAAATAAAAATGGTATCGTATTATCTACAAAGTTTTATGAGTTTTAATATGAAATGAGGTCACCGGTATAATTTTCATTAAGAGCGAACTAATTTTGTTTTGTTTTTTGTTTGTTATGGTTCTCATATTTTTTGTAGGGCAAGCTTTGTTAGGTTTTTTGAACAAATAGGATTAAATGAAAATACTTCACGCCTGTGAAATAAATATTTGTTTTGCTAAAATGTACTACTTTCTTATTTTTATTTTTATTACTGTGTAGGCACACTATTATTACTTTTCATTACTCATACTCTGAAAGTAGGTCTGAAGTTGCCTGAGGGGCCTCATTGAAAGTAAAACTTTCAGCCCTAGGGAGAATCGCTTTCTACTGACAGCTGTCAAATTATAAAAAAAACAAGTTCTATTTTATTCAACCATGTTCCAACTTTCTAAAGTCTTTCTAACTGCAAGGAGGTTGTTCAACAAAATTCCAACTTTTTATTCAGCAAGTAGGTTGGAAACCCATTACAACGGTAAGAAGTTTAAAAAGTCTAATTAGAGCGCAATGTAATATTTAAATTTAAATAACATAAAGATAGTATTAAATAAATAATATATCTTCTAAATTACTTGATTAGTGTATAGCTTCAACTATTTTTTTTAAAATAACATAGATTTAAATTATGAAAATGAAAATAAT
Organism: Thera obeliscata; assembly: GCA_947578465.1. Taxonomy (NCBI): domain Eukaryota; kingdom Metazoa; phylum Arthropoda; class Insecta; order Lepidoptera; family Geometridae; genus Thera; species Thera obeliscata. Next base: position 5,427,835 of record OX387923.1, on the reverse strand, counting down.
GGCTGAATAATGCTGGCGAGCCAAAGCCGAAGGCCCGCCAGAGAAAAAGAAAAAAAAAACCGGGAAGGCGGCAATTCAATCTTCATTTTCACTAATTTTTCTTTCATGTTTTTTTTTTACTTTCCTTGTATTCGTAATGAAAAGCACAGTGTTTACCTCGGGTGAAAGTCTTTTGAGTCCCTCAAGCTCCATTGGCGCCCTCGCTAACGCTCTGGCGCCAAACCCGTCTCGGGACTCAAAAAACGTGACTTTCAACACTCAGGTAACAATGTACTATTGTAGTGTAACGTCTATCTGGACCTTTTGATTTTGTATTTTTTATTTATTTATTTAACATAGAGTTTGACGTCTCACTTAAGGAGTGGTACCACTCTGGAACTTCACTGCATTTTTTATTTTATTATTGTAAAAGGATCAAACAAAAAACGGTAAGAACCACACCGTAGTTTGTTGCTTGTTTTTTAGGCTTCGTCGCGTGGAAAGGGCACCTAGATTCATCTATAAAAGTGGTCCTTCTGATACAACTGAATGTTATTGATTTTGATTAAGCTTTCAACTCATCATTATTATTGTGTTTGCTACCACACACAAACATTTTCGTTAACATATTATGAAATTTAGAAAAAAGAAGACTCAGCGTAGAAACACCAAAGAGTTCGCACAACCTACACAAACTGAACTCCTTACCAAAGTTCTGTCAAAACTAGAGCTAATAGATAGAGCCTACAAAGGCGGTCTTATGATAGTTTCATGGAAATAAATCATAGAATAAAACAAACCACCCTCAAACAAGCGTATATAACACTTCCGTTTGAGGGTTAAGGCGAAGACCACCGTCAATGAATTTCTCACTTGCACATTTTGACCTTATTGATAAAAACAACGCAGATTTTTTTAAATAAAATATCTATTAACATTTTGATCCTCGCGTTTTCATGAGTAAACTTATAAGACAAAAAAAAACAGTTTTTTTTTCTATACTCCAATAGGATTGCTGTTTGCAAACAATAGTTGTTAAAAGTGTTCGATAAAATATATCTATGTTCAGTGTTACCTTTTAAAAGGATAAAATGTACGATGGGAAGTGTTTTACGGAGTTCAGCGTCTTAAATAAAGCCCGTAGTCAGAACAAAATACTTTAGGTATGACATTTCTCAAACACTTAATGGTTCGAAAAGACATTTGCGGCCTCTAAGCACTTTCGCCGTTTCCAGTCCTTTAACTTGAATAGTAACGCTTCATCTCTCTATAATATACTTGTTTTTACGTCTTGGATTTGTGCTTTTCCTAACTTCTTTGCATATAAAAAATAATCGGTTGTCTGTAAAGTCGGTTTACTGACGATAGTTGAACGTGACAACGTCATACTGCTGTCCACGCAGACGCATCGCTCACTCAAGTAGTAGAGAGACAGATGTCGAACGCTGCCGAACGCGGAAGCCGATTGTGCCTCTTTGTCGCTCGTTCCGCGCTCTCGCTTGCACTTCAAGCCTTAAATGGAACGCCTCAGAGCAAGTAAACGCCACATGAGTCATGTTTTTTCGTGCGTGCAGCCAGCTCCATCGAATTATAAGACGTTGTCACGTCAAAATAAAGATAATGTTTACTAAGACACAGGTTGTAGGTGAACATAAGTATTTAAAATATAAACAACATTATAAGACAAAATACATGCAAGTAACACTCACACATACACCCTAACACCACACTTTTATATAACTTCATCCTCATAAGTGGTTGGCTCTCTTGTGACGTAACTATTCTATCAAGAGAACCTTCACACACATCTTCACACACACACCCTCACGGACACATCAAACGTATAACACTTCGTCATATATGCGACGGGGGTTAAAAATAGTAATAAATTTTTACACTTGTTTGACAGAAATAATGATGGCAACATTTGTCCACAGAAGCAAAAGCCAATATTCTTGGACCAGTGGACCTGTACGTGAAGACTGGCAGCCTTCTGACGCTGACCTGCATCCTCAGTCAAGGGCCGCATGATCTTGGGACCATATTCTGGTATAAAGGTAAAAAAAAATATTTTTCTATAATTTTTTTTATTAACATTTTGTTTCATATTTTTATTGATTTTATATGTAGTGCTTGCTTAACTTATATGGAATCACAAAGATTTTTATAATAACCCAAAAGTTAAGTAACGGCGTAACGCCGTTGCGCAAGGTCGCGGTCTTAAATATTGTGTTTTAAGTTTACGTTAGTTCAATTGCATCAAATTTAATTCTCCTTTATCTACGCTGGCGCAGTTAATATGCCTTGAATGTGCTCGTACTTTTATCAATAAAATTGGGTACTCTATAACCACACTAAGGCACACCAGAACGGCAAATCCCACTTCATTTATGCTACAAAATGTTTAGTAGAAGTAAAGCCCACAAAGGGCTCTACTACTACTAAAATTAAAGTTAATAGTTATCAGCGCTTGAAGCATATTTTACCTTTCGATCCATTTAACAATTTTTTTTCTTCCAGGATCTGACATAATAGAATACAAGGAAGCTGACACAAACGACATAGTCGAGCCCCGAGTACGCTTGAAGACGGAATGGACAGAGCTTCTGACGTCACGGCTGATCATCGAGAAGTTGCTCCCCAGTGATAGCGGGAACTATAGCTGCGTTCCGACTATGGCGGACGCGACGCATGTCAACGTTCACGTTATTAACGGTATGTAGAACAGAATAGAAGAGAAGAAACTGTATTTAACACAAAGGCTGTACACAATAAATAATAAAATAAATATTATAGACGATCCAAACAACACTATCAAGCCCCAAACTAAGCAAAGCTTTGTACTATGGGAACCAGATAGCAGCTAGAATACTTACATAATTTTTTTTTGTAAATACATACATAGAATACAATATAACACCCAGACAGGGAAAAAACGTCCGTGTTTACCACTAAAATATTTGTTCTCGGGGGGAATCAAACCCACGACCTACAGCGGCAAAGCTACTACCAACTGAGCTGAGCTGAGCTTAGTCAGAAGAAACTTTATTTGACACAATAAGAAAAATACAGAGTGGTTTTTTGAGAAGGACGGTGTTGGTCAAGTCCGAAACCACCATGAAAGGGGTCATGCCCATGACTCCTTTCACGACTTTTGCATACTACTCATGTATAAATCAATTATAAGAAAACCATTACTGAATATATATATTTTTTAATATAATGACCCGAAAGATTTTTCAAAAAAAAATACATCCTGTATAATTTGACCAAACTTTCTTGGAATTCTAATTCTGAGGTCAGCACAAAGAAAATTAAAACACAAACGTTAATCATGTCTCCTAGGGTAGGCAACGCAACGACAGCACCCTAGGTGGTGTTAGTGTATATGGGTGACGGTGATCGCTTACCATCAGGTGGGTCGTAAGCTCGTTTGTCTATCATTCAAATAATAAAAAAGTCTACAAATATTTATCTTGAAATAACAATGAAGTCAATTTACATAAATCTACCTAATGTAGCTAAATATACGTTTCAGATTTGAATGTGTGTATATTCAAATTTAAGTCGTGTTATATCCAATTAGAATAATTCTACTAATCCAGCTGCCGGCACTAATTGAAAAACAGTTGGCTGATCGTTGTTACTGTGTGTACAGTCGCGGTATGAAAATGTTCGTCACCTTAGAGTCGGTTTTCGCTTGCACCAGTGCCTTGATCATGAACACATTTTGACATAATTTGTGACGTTAACTTATCGGTGTATTCTGTCTATTCAGTTTCAAAAGGTAGTATGTGATCATGATACGTTGAACAAATCAAGTTGAAAATCGACAAACATTTTCATTCCGCGACAAGACATCATAGGTAACTTGTGAAAAAAAAATGTTTTTTATGCAACTTGCTTTTGAAACAAACAAAATATGTCTCTCCTGATGTTAAATGGTATGGTGGATATGAATATTCCAGTTTTTAGGACTTCTGTTTAATTTATAATAGTTATTATAATAGTTTTAGTTGTATAAATGTTAAAAGCCGTGGCCGTCTCTTAAAAACAAAAACAAAGATTTTTAGGTTATGTTTAATGAATGAAATGTCAAAACACTGACAGGATCTGCCACTGACAGCTGTATCAAAAAGAGTCGGATAATTGTCGTCGCTAGTGTGCCTCCACGGCACAGGAACCATCGTGAGCCGGAACACAAAGCATTGCCTCGTAGGTCACGCAAGTCAGGAATGTGCCCTACGATGCACTGCCCTGCGTCCATTACTTTGAGGCATACAGATGTTCAGACTCACGTAAGCTTCTTTAGACAAGAAAGTTTTGCGAATTTGCCAACGTAGCAGAATGCGACAGAAAGACATTATTCAATAAATATACATAATGTTTATTGATGTATGAATTCTATGCCATTTGACTGATTGAGTCTTATTTCATTTAATGTGCTTTAGTTATATGTAAAATCAAACTTTATTCAATGACTTCATTAGTACATTTTCAATTGAATAAACCTGTTCATAATAAAATAGCTTCACTGTTTTCTCAGTAAATAATACTTGTAGGTCATTCTTCGTAGGCTCAAATAAGAAGAGTAGAATGGTATTCTAAGAAAAAAAGAAGATAGAACACATGTCATATTTATTTTACATAGCATAACATACACAGAACGGCTACATTGAAACATAGTATTAAGTCTCATCTAAATAATAAAGTCGCAAAAAAAAACGAAAAAAAAACTAACACAATTAATAAAGTAGCCGATAACAAAAATTCTTTCACCATTGGATAGCTAACATTCACCCTGAGTAACATAAATATATTATGTGTTTAAAAAAGGTAGGAAATTATCCAAGCTAAAAACAAATAAAATAGAAAATATTTATTCATCATAAAAAAAGTTCAGTGATAAGACCACCCATTGTATTCCACTTTGATGTTTTTCTGTATTCCTTTGTTAATTTTATGTGGTGTACAATAAAGTATTTTCTATCTATCTATCTAAAAGAAAAAAAAACAATCACAATTAATAAAGTAGGAAACTATCCCAGCTAAAAAATGTTTATTATTTTTATTTTATAACCTGTTTGTTTTGTCCACAGGCGAGCACCCAGCAGCTATGCAGCATGGAAACGCCAACACAGCGTCACCATGTGCGTTATCAGTGAACCTACTGATCTCACTTTACTGTACCATTGCAACACTGTACACCAGCACGGTTGATGGTCTTAGATGAAACACACGTCTAACACATCGGATGTGTTTTTGTAGCTAATTCTGATAGTGATACAGATGTGAATTTTGACACTACAATTGATTTTGAAAAGGATAGACAATACTCGGGATATGAAAAGGTAGATGAATATAAAACAAAGTGTTTAAAGAACAATTAATTACACAAAAAGATCAAGTTTGATGATAATGTAAAGATATTTCGATATATCACTTCTCTTCGCCTAAATTTGAAATGTCTAGAAATTCGTTGAAATTTAAATGTGTATCTACTATCAATAATATTCTTGAAAATTGTATAAAAACTTAGTTTTGTTGATTAGATTTGATATTAAATTATATTTACCACATAGATTAACAATGTAAATAAATTAAATTTAAACCTAAAAGTTGCCGAAAAAATTCTACGTAGGTATAGTTTCTTTCACCGATTTTTAAATCTTATTTAAATTATGTAAGCTTTCATATTTATAATCAAAATTCTAGTAATTTTGTATATTTTTAGACACCCAAGAGAACCACTAAAAAGAAATAAAATTAATTATAAGAAGCACTTTAGAAACAGGAAAAAAAAGTAATTTCCAATTTTAATCAAAATTTTCTTAGAAACTGTACCTATTCAAAATGGCCTTCTAATTTCGGCAAAGAAAGATGTAAATATTGACGAATTAAACTTTTGTAATATGTAGATATTGGGGTAAAGAAAAAGGAGTTTGTAAAGTAAATTTATTTAACGAATGGAATTTAATACGATAAGCAATACGAGAAATTTAAACAAAATTTATCTAAGCTTTTACTTCTGGTGATGAAATAATAATTACTTACGTACACTCAGCATCAAAAATTGATGATTTAACAATCTGTCAAAAGTGTTTTAGGAATGAAAGCTAATAATAAAGTCGTGTAATAAAATATCGTAAGAACGAGAATATTTTCATTACGGGCGTATAAAAATTAGAATAATCATAATTCCGGAAATTGTGATTTATTACAGTCAGCATCAATTTGTCTTTGACGTTTTTGAGTGGGTGTTTATTAATTTGTCTTTTGACAAATTAATAAGCACCCACTCAAAAACCGTTGATTGAAAGAACGATCCCGTGAGTACCGTATTGACATTCCCTAAGAGTTATTCGTTGTGTGTGATTAGGAAGTGTTCTTATTCTGGTTCATGTGCAATAACCTGACTGACGTCACCTAAATCATCTGTAATAGATGGTACAGGCCAATGATGATGATGATGATGTGATTAGGATCTGGTGGCGCAGCGGTTAGCGCAGCCCCATACCAATGGGAAGGTCGTGGGTTGATTCTTGACTCTTCGACTACAACAACATAGTCATACATAAAATAATACCTTATCACCATGGGGGTAGGCAGTAATCAAGGACTTTGACTTGCTACGATCCTGACACACCTCTTTCGCTTCACTCACTTGCATAACATTCTTCATACATGCTCGTCGGTATAGGTTGATAAAGTGAGGAACAGTGTGCTAAGAGAGAAATGCGGTGTGAAAGAAGACGCAGTGTTGAGAGTAGATAAAGGTATGCTAAGATTGTATGGGCATATAGAGAGAATGGATGAAAGGAGATTAACAGAACAAGTGCATCAGGCGAGTGTGAATGGAATTGCTGGAAGGGAAAGACCTTGGCGCATGTATCTCGATCATATAGCAGACTTTTTAGAGAAAGGTCAGGTCAGGAGCACCCTAAACCGATTTTTATTTTTGGAGGCATTATAAAAACCTCGCTTATTTGGACTTTTTTAAGAGAGAAAAACATTTTTTTTTTATTTAGTTATAATATACATTATGAACTGTTACCCAGTTTTGGGAATAGGACATCCCTAATCGGATCAATCAAGGAAGGACAGCTCGAGTAAAGAAAAAGAAGCGAAAGAAGAGGGATATTGCGTCGTTATGTGTAGTTGGATTGTCTGCGGTGTAATAAAGTAAATCAGAATTGTAGCTATAATCAATGAAGAGTTTTTGACTTAATAGTACATACATAAAATCCCGCCTCATTCTCTGAGGTTATGCAGAGATCACGGATTTCCATTTGCTAAGATCGAAACACCTCTTTCGCTTATTTATTTGTGACACATAAAGAAAAATCACACACTAACTATTAAAAACTAAATTACTTTTTAATAGTTAGTGTGTTTTTATTGGTGATTCGTAATTCTTGATATATTCCGATTATCTCAAAATTTTCGTCTGTAAAATTTCGGGTGTATGAACTACTTCAATTTTCACCCAAAAACTAAAAAGAAAAATCCCGTGTTTTAAGTCATTTCTTTCATTTCCATCTGTAAATAAATTCCCTTTTGTAACATCCCTGTTCCTAACTTAATTTGTGTTTGAAAGATTACATAGCAATTTCTGTTTTATCCTTCGTAATTGCATGGTTTAATAAAAAATAATTAGGTCGAAAATAAAGATCCCTCATCTTTATTTTTATTGCGATTATAAAACTTGCTGTCAGGTCCCTTTTAAAAGCTCTTTATGTTCAAAGTGATCCTTGTGGTTCTACTGAATAAAGACGGTTTGATTTATTTTAAATTTAGAAATAACGAGCAATTTTTGAAATCAATATTATTATTATTTTTTTTTACTAGACAAACTATTTATTGATTTGAATTAATTATGCATACACATTTTGTTTTGTTTTTGACTGAACTGCTAATTTGTGTACTCAGATTATCCGTATGTATGTATCAATAATAGATACTACTGGTCTAAATTGTTATGATTCCGAATCCCGCAGACCACCACTTATTCGTATTTGTCAGTTTTGTCCTTAGGGCTCCGATTCCAATAAAAAACGAACAACAAAACCTATCTTTTATAAGGAACGATTGCAACAAAACTGAATGTTGACGTAATAAACATGAGATAGCGAATAAGAACTTTGCTTTGTAAAACTTGTAAAAAAGATAATGTGATCGCTGTTCCTTATTAATACCACGCTTTTTGACGTGACCCTTATGCCCGAACACCTGCATAAAGGAAGACCTCAATACAGCCACAACAATCGCTATTATTATACTATTATTACTATTAGCCACCTACATAGTAAAAGTTATTTAGTAAAAAATAGTCACGGTAAGAATAAGAACAAACTTTTGATTGCAACAAAATTACCGTATCGCCCAATTGAACTTAGGATCGAGTGTATGCCATGGGAAGTATAAACTTAATATTGATCTCTCCTTCATATTTTAGTTGTTTACTCCTTTGAATACCCATAGGTACGTTCTTCGCACGCAACTTGGTAAAGTGGTTATCCCGTAATGAATCCTTAATGAAGAAGGTCGTGGTATATGGCTTCTTTTGGAAATTCGGAGAAAATTTGATTATATTCGCATTTAGGAAATACGCTTCTCATTCTGTTTTGTTGATGTTTTCGCGAAAATTTAATTTTATGAAAACGTTTAGCTATTTAAATCATAAATGAAGGAACAATCAACTATAACGATTGAACCATACAAATCCGAATGTGGAAGTATAAACCTATTTAAATTTTATTATTTATTGTGGTTTTAAAGACAAAAAAATACAGAGACATTGGAGCAACAGGCTGGCGTGGTACGGATATGAGAATGGATGAAAGTCATATGACCAGGAGATTAATGAGTGTAGATGAATATGGTTAGAGTTAGGCTAAAGAAAAGATGGATGAACAGTGTGAAAGACGACATGGATAAGAAAGAAGTGAATACTGAGAAAATGGCTGATAGAAGAGAATGGAAGAAAAGAACACTTTGTGCCAACCCCACATAAAGTGGGATAAGGGCAAAAATAAGTTTAATTAAATTACTTATTGTATTGTGGTCTAACGTCTGTTGTTATTTGTAGTTCAAAACTTGCGCTGTAAATCTAGTTTTGTTCTGAAGTCATACAGTGGTTTTTATGTTAAATAATTTATAATAATATCGAATCACATAATAAAAATAAAAATAGCACTGATAAAATTATTGTAATGTAGGTATTTTTTCTAGTTTCATTTTATTGTAAATAATTGTAAATAATAGAATAAATTTGTAAATAGTAGATACCAAATGATAACTTCACTACATAATATTAATTTGTAAAATGTTTTTATTGATACAGTAAATTATATAAATTAAATATAAGAAATGTTAATTTCCACAGATTATTACTGAAGTAGAGACAAATGAATACATATTACGTTATAACTAAGTTATAATTATAAGAAAATTTTGACAAATAAAGATAGTAAATTGACACGAGTCTTTTATTATTTTAATAACTTTAATAACTTATTTTAATAGTTTATGTACTAAGTAATCCAAGTATTAGCCTCAAAATACAATTTTTGAAAAAAAAGACAATAGATTTTATCGTAAAAAAAAACAAGTCAACGTCAACGAAATTTATAGGTTCTACTAAAGTCGAAAGCAGCATTAGAAGCTAGAACAAACATACATGATATTCAAAATGAATCAGTAGAATTGCTTATTTTCCTTAACGATTCAAATCCCTAATATATTAGTATAAATCCACCGTTAGTACACTTTTCGATATATTTTATCGAAATCCCTATAGTCTGCTAAAGGATTTAGAGTTGACATAGTATTAAATAGCTCGCATTTGATTTGACAAAATATCCCTCGCTGGGGTTAAACAATTTGATTTTGCGTGGGTAGATGTTTCATGGACAACAAATAAAACACGTACTAGGATATGCAATAGAGAGCCATAAAACGAATTAAATAAACAAAATATTGCTGTATGACATTGTGGCGCAGCCTATTTTGAATTGGCTAGTCTAGTTTAATAAATTATTACGTAAACTTCCGACGCTATCTTTGGACATAATGGACAGCATGAATGAGAATTCAAAGTAGAGCAAATCAAATATTTATTTCTACTTGGCTGGAAAACATCAAGTTAAAAGAAAAATCACAAAAAATGCTTTCCCTTGATACAACATCTAAAAACAAAATTTGACAAGTCAAATATTGCACTTCTCATGCTTAGAAGGCAGTATAAATTAATAAAATTTATAAATATTTGTTGATGAATTTTGAAATAAATAAAATGAAAAAGTTTTAACACGTTTTATGGTAAAAATTTAGATCCATAATATTATATCGGATAGATATGCGTTTTAATTCTTATACGTCCGCGCATAAAACTTAACTCAAATGTTCATACGTATGCAGAAACAGTGCTTGCGAGTCTCAGCATAGAATTTTTGATAATTTTAATTGAATAGTATCAAAAATCTTCGTTGCGTTGTTTCTAAATACGGGCTTAAAAGTACAGGCGCTCTTTTATACAATGTGCTTTCAATAATTATATTATTGAGAGGAGGAAATATATGTGAAAATGTCGCTTCAAACCAGTTATTCAATCACCAGCTGTGCGAACGTCGGTTCAACCAATTTCGCTTATTGCATACAACTCATGCATGTTGCATGAGAGACGAAATGCAATTATTTCGTACTGGTTATGTTTGGCATTACGTCGTTACAAATTGATCTCATTTGCATTATTTTCGGTTTTAACTTGATGGAAATTTCAGATTTTTGAGTAATAAAATGCTGATGAACAAGTGGGCAGTTTGGATTAAATGAATTAAGAAAATAATCAACACCGACTCGTTTTCACTGTGTGGAGTGTTTTTGAAAATAAATGTACAATTCAAAAATCTACAAGCATAATATTGCATGAGCGGTAAAATAAAACATCAGGAGGAAACCAGCGTGAAGTGGAACCAAAATTTTTCAAAAACATATTGTGTCCAGTGCACGAAGGAGGCGCTCTTAAAGTCCTTTCACCACATTGGTTTGAAAGAACCAGTAACACAATAAGAAGAAGAAGACTCAAAACCAGAGCCAGAGACAGAACCAGACAGAGCTTGTGGTAAGCCTACAGCCCCTTAAAGTGTTTTATACATCCTGTAATCAATTTACAGATTTCACTTCATTACTTCTTAAAAATAAAGCAAACCGCTTTGTAATTACATTTTCCTTCAACCGAAAATAATTTGTTAAAGAAAGAATTTTCAACACCAATTTCACAGGTCTAGCAACTAAATTTAGATGTTCGCGGAAAAATCTGATACCTACAATGGCACAGTGAATTTTAAAGTAGCTGAACAACTTATTTTAGGTAAGTAGCCAATGCTCGAAAAATAAAATAAAATTGACGAATACCTACATTTTATTAAAATGAAATATAACATACTTACACAATTATGATGTTCTGTTTCTAATTATTGAAGAGCAATGCTCTTGTCGGCGTAATGTATGCATTTTTAACAGGTATTTTTTTTAGGGTAATCATCAATTTTGTTTGGCTCATGTAGCTTATCCTTGGTCTCCCAACAACTCCCGTCTCTATATATTTGTGTCAATTATAATCTAGGTATTGATAAAAAAATCGATTATCTGTAAAGTCGGTTTACTGACGATAGCTGAACGTGACAACGTCATACAGCTGTCCACGCGGACGCATCGCTCACTCAAGTAGGAGAGAGAGATGGAACGCTGCGAACGCGGAGGCCGATTGTGCCTCTTTGTCGCTTGTTCTGTGCTCTCGCTTGCACTTCAAGCTTTAAATGGAACGCCTCAGAGTGAGGTAACGCTGCATGAGTCATGTTTTTTCGTGCGTGCAGACGGTTCCATCGAATTATAAGACATATACCTAAGTCACGTCAAAATAAATATAATGTATTATTATGAAAACGTGTGTTGTTTGTTTACGTTCGTTGAAAATCAAACTAACGTCATACAACGTAGAAGGCACAGCTGTTACCAACTGAGCTGTGAAGCCAAAACCAAAGGAAAAAAAATATTAGGTTTAATTTGGTTGTATTACTTATTCAGAATATTAGATGCTCGCTTGTGTAATGAGTAATATTATTCAATAAGTCACTGGGTGACGCTATATTATTTATAAAAATCATGACGATTACAATAATAATAATGGATTACTTAATAAATACCCCTACCAAATAATTGACTCTGCTCATACGAGTAAGATCGACATGAAATAAAAGATGATTATATTTTGAGGTTCTTTTCAATCTTGATTATGAATTCAGGAAATAATCAGCTTAAATTTCAACCGGTTGTTTCTCTGATTTCAATAAACCACTCAAAAATTAATATTCAATATCATGAAAATGAATATCAGCCAAATCACAATGGGGAAGGCGTCAAGGATATAAATGAAAGAAAAAATTACTTCCTAAATTGAAGTGCAAAAAGGCATCCCGTCAATATTAAAATTTCTCGCCAACCTTTCTGAGAATTTACGAAAAAGTCAGCTACGGTGTTGATAAGCGGACCAGCGTTTTTAGATTTTAATTATCGGTAAAAGCAACCGTCTATGTATTTAACAAAAAACGGTAGGAACCAAGCTGGAGTTTGTTGCCTGTTCTTTTAGTCTTGGTCGCGTAGAACTGGTACCTAGACTCACCTTGCTTTAAAACGTTTCAAAGTGATCCTTGTGATAGGTACTACTGAATAAATACATCTTTGAGTTTGAGACATTTCCAATTAAGTATTCTGAATGCGGCCTCTTTGACTTTTTTATACGGCATGACAGTGACCTTTTCTTTCATAATAATAAATAAATAATAATAAATAAATACTGTGGACTATTCACACAATACTATCTAGCACCAAACTAAGCAGAGCTTGTACTCAGATAGCTATATTAAACCGTTATAGCCACATAACGTATATAATATTGCTGCTAATAGGGGATGCTAACGTACGTTAACCTCGCCGTCGCTACGCAAGTGCTACGCTACGTTATGCTGTCGCTATGCTAGAGCTACGCTGGCGCTACTTTAGTGCTACGCCGTCGCCACGCTAGTGCTACGCCGTTGCTACGCTAGTGCTACGCCGACGCTATGCTAGTGCTACGATAACCTTGCTACAGATGATCAACTTTATTCTCTTGTGTGAAGTGTGAAGCGTTATTCTTAATGCCTACGTCTACTTCAGCTATGTAGCGCGTAGGTAGGCTGACGATGATATGAAACAGAAAGATGAGGGGTTAATGAAGATAGCCCGAAGCAACAGAAATTAGAGTACAGAAACGATACTCAACTACAAGAAGGTGAAAATATGAAAAGAAAAGCGTGACCATTTGCGTTGTGGGCGAAGAGTGATAGCGAGTTCGCCGTCGTAACGCGTTAAGCTAGTTTGATGCAGGTTTTTTTTTCTCGGATGGAATAAAAATGCTGGTGATTATCTGACTATTTTTACAGCCCTACTGGACAATAATATGTGTGATCCAGGCGAGGTGCAAATAGCTTGAATGAGCAGCTGGCAGCCTCCCGTCTTGTCCCAGGTGCTCCCCACAGCTGTCTAGTCCACGGAGTGAGCAAAACTTTGTAAACGCGAGATGACGTTGTGCCGCCACCAATCATATTCATTTTTAAGGGTATTTTACTCCTTCATCATCATCAGCCTGAAGAAGTCCACTGCTGGACATAAGCCTCCCCAACACATTTCCAGGAAAAACGATTCTGAGCCATTTCCATCCATTGCCTTCCCGTGATCTTAACAATGGCGTCGGTCCATCTGGTGGGTGGGCGCCTTACGTTTTGTTTTAGTTCATGGTCACCATTCGAAAACCTTTATTCCGCAACGTTTGTTGGTTCTTCAAGTTGGCTATATGACCAATTCAACTTACTAATTCTACGAGCTATGTCAACGAGGTATGTATCTTTCTCCTTACATATCACAGTTTAAAGAGTTAGTTTCTTTTTTATTTTCTCCTACTTGTTACGTTACAATATTTGTAAGAAATAGTCTAAGAGCTACTTACAACTGCGTTTAATCAATATTCGTCTCAATAAAACCCAGTGTCATGAACAATCGAATTAAATTGAATACCCAAAAGTTTTGTAAACATTAAAGGACGCTTCTAAACTTCCGAACAAAATATTAAATCAAGAGCGAATTCCCAAAAAATCAAGCTTCTAAGTTATAAATGAAGGCACCTGGCAACTTTCCTTCAAAATTATTGGGCGGAATAAAAGATGTCCGGGAGGGAATGGTGATTTTGGAAAATTGATTTATTAGATTGGGGATTTTCATTAGGCCACAGTGCTGGCTACGTACGGTATGGAATAACTAAAAAAAATCTTATTACGGTTCACAGAATACATATACTGACCAAGTTTGAACATTAAAGTTCTTATATTTTTGGAAAACAGTGGCTGTGACATACAGACGGACAGACGGACAGACAGATATGTCGAATCTACGGCTAGATTCAAGATTCAAGATTCAATAAGCGTTTATTCAATACGATACAAGAATCACTTTGAAACGTCTTAAAGCTAGGTGAGTCTAGGTGCCAGTTCCACGCGACCAAGCGTAGAAGAACAGGCAACAAACTACGTCTCGGTTCCTACCGTTTTTTTATATGATCCTTTTACAAATCAAAAATAGTCTAAAATAATAGCAGTGAAGTTCCAGTGTGGTGCCACTTCACTTAGTCAGACGTATGCAATGTAATTATACAAAAGCAAAAGTTTCAAAGACAGCACACGCTACGCTTCAAAGTTATAATAAAGTATCTACACAGATATAAAAATAAGATATTAAATAGTAGGTACAGACATTGCAAATTGACATGCTAGCTTCCTATGGGTAGAGTGACCGGGACATCGGGCCACGCAGTTTTATCATTCATATAGCTATCTAGAGTATAGTACGCTTTCTTTATCAAATTACTCTTAATATAGGCTTTAAACTTCCGAATTGGAAGCTTAGTTGCATTTTCCGGAAGTTTATTGTAGAAGCGTACAGTGTTCCCCATAAAAGACCCATTTACCTTCTGTAAACGAAATTTGGGAATATAAAGTTTATTTTTATTTCTAGTGTTAATATTATGTGAATCACAATTTTTCTGAAAGCTACAGATGTGTTTGTGAGTGTACAGTAAGTTTTCATATATATATTGTGAAATTACTGTGAGGATATTAATTTCCTTAAATCGCTCCCTCAATGAGTCTCGTGATTTCATTTTATAGATGGCACGTATGGCCCTTTTTTGTAAAACGAATATAGTTTGAATATCAGTTGCTTTCCCCCAGAGAAGGATACCGTAAGACATAACACTATGGAAGTAGCTGAAGTAAACTAGCCTAGCTGTAGCTTCATCAGTGAGCCATCTTATAGTCCGAACTGCATATGCAGCCGAACTTAGTCTGGCAGCAAGTGCTTTGATTTGCGGTCCCCACTGCAATTTTTTGTCAAGATTAAGTCCTAAGAAGATAGTAGAATCTACAAGGTTAAGTGACTCTCCATTAAGTATAATATTAGTTGGCCGGAGAGTTACATTTGGTAAGGTAAACTTAATACACTTGGTTTTCTTAGCATTAAGTAAAAGATTATTAACGTTAAACCAGTTAAGTATTTGCGACAGAGATGCGTTAACGTCATCGTAATTAGCCTTCAATCTATCAACTTTAAAAATTAATGAGGTATCGTCAGCAAATAGTACTATTTCACATAGTTTTTTAACAAAAAAAGGGAGGTCATTTACGTACACTAGAAACAAGAAAGGACCTAATATCGAACCTTGTGGCACCCCCATGTCAATAACTGACCCAGAAGATCTCTCACCGCTCACATCAACTTTAAGGACTCTATCAGTCAAGTACGATTGTATTAGGTCAATGGAGCGATTTAGAATGCCGTAATGTTTAAGTTTAGATATTAATGTAGCATGATTTACACAGTCAAAAGCTTTGGAAAGATCGCAGAATACCCCAATCGCGTCTTGTGAGTTTTCCCAGGCATCATATATGTGCTTTAAGAGTAGAATACCAGCATCAGTCGTTGATCGACCTTTCGTAAATCCAAACTGGTGGCTATGAAGTATCCCATTTAGGTTAAAATGTGATAACAACTGAGTAAGAATAACTTTCTCAAATATTTTACTTAGCGTAGGCAATACTGAGATAGGTCTATAGTTAGCAGGGTCATTTGCATTTCCAGATTTGAACAGGGGAATGAGTTTACTAGGTTTCATTAAATCAGGAAAAACACCCTCATCAACACATCTATTAAAAATATACGCTAGACACGGTGCAATATCAGTTATAATAGTACTGAGTAGTTTTGTAGACATTCCCCATAAATCTTCAGTATTTTTAATGTTTAACGATTTAAATGTCTTCACGATTTTGTCAGCATTAATGTATTTAAAACTAAAGATATTATTACATTTTTTAACACTAGACTCTAACAATGCCATCGCACCAGAGGCCGAGGAATTTAAAGACGATGTCACTACTTTAGGGATACTGGAAAAGAAACTATCAAACGCGTTGGCTACTTCAATGTTTGTTGTCAAAAGATTATTGTTTACTTTCAAATGAATTTTTTTATTACGGAGTTTTGATTTGCCAGTCTCATTATTGACTATTTTCCAGGTAGCTTTAATTTTATTTGTGGATTTTTCAATTTTTCTTTTGATATGCAATGATTTTGCTGCGTGACAAGCTCTTTTAAATGCTTTAGAGTAGTTTTTAATATGTAGAAAAAATGCTGGGTCATTGAGCATTGATTCCCTAGCAGCATACAGCTCATATAATGTATTCCTACTTTTGTAAATACCTGGGGTGGCCCAGTCAGCGAACGCGACACTAACACTAGCTTTACATGTTTTAAGTTTAAACGTATCCTTATGTTCATCATTAATTAAATTTGATAAGTTGGAGAAAAGATCATTCGGGTCAGTCAGACAAGGCATGAGGGACACTTTCAGTTCAATATTGGTTTGAAACTTTTTAATACGGCTCTCTGTGATAGGCCGGTGGGTGAAAATCTCGTGTTTATCTAAAATTTTATAAGCAAATTTAGCGCTATGACCGTAGTGATCTGAACTAAAATGCCTAACTACTGATTTACTTACTGGTGGCTACTACATCTCCAGGCTTAACCTTAGCAGTCTCCCTCCAGTAGAATATGATAGCCATCCACTACAGTTTTGCACTGAAGTCAAAAACTTGGGCCTACACATCACCAGTAACTTATCCTGGGACCGTCACATCGCACAGGTCAGTGGGAGAATGTATGGAAGCATGCATTCTCTTAAGCTGATGAAGAACTTTTTGCCCCAGTCAACCAGGATGGCGTTAGTGAATGCGTTGCTGTTTCCCATACTTGACTATGCTGATGTGTGCTATCCTGATGCTACAGAAGATCAGTTGAACAAGCTCGAACGATTGCAAAATCTCTGCATCCGTTTCATTTATGGTCTACGTAAGTACGACCATGTATCCGCCTATCGCTTGCAACTGAATTGGCTTGAGATAAGAGAGCGTCGGGATGTTCATATGTTGTGTCTTTTGTACAATATTTTAAATAACCCTCTATCTCCCAACTACCTTAAGGAACGCTTCACTCCTTTGCGTGTGATAGATCGCCCTGTTCGGCCTATACGTAATCTGATGTTGTCGACTCCTCAGCATAGTTCATCCCGCTACTCAGATTCTTTCACTAGCACGGCTATCCGGCTCTGGAATGGTATCCCACATCAATGTCGCGAGGCCTCCTCTATTGAAGTCTTCAAATCCAAAATCTTTGCCCACTATCTATCCCTCATGATCGAATCTTATAAACATAAAAATAAATAATTTTTCCCTGCTACTGTGTATGTAAGTGAGTTTATGCTGGGTTAGATTATAAGTATTGCGTATTTTTTAGTTTTAATTTGCTATGCAGGAATTTCCTGATTATGTGTATTAGTCATGATAGTTGTCGTTTAACTGTGTGTCTATTTTTAGTATAGTATTTACATAAGCCCTCATCTTATATGTGCACTACCCAACCTATCTCCCTATTACCCAAAGGTTAGCTGGTAGATAATGCTATCTAGCATTAAGTTCGCCTGTGTACAGTAATTTTTAATTTTGTGCAATAAAGAATTTTCTATCTATCTATCTAACTTACTGGCTCATGACTGCTAAAAATATTGTCAAGACAGGTGGCTGTTGTTAGTGTCACCCTTGTTGGATCTTGAAACAAGCAGTGTAGGTCAAAACATTTAAACAAATTTAGCAGCCTCTCAGAAAGAGGGTGAACTAGGATATCTACATTAAAATCTCCACAGATTATTACGGTTTTATTACAGTTAAAGATTTTACGCAGTACATCTTCCATAGTGGATTCATACAAGGTGAAATCCGCGTCCGGGGGACGGTAAACGCTCACAACTATGTGCCGCTCCAGCTCCACACACGACAGCTCAACAGTCCTCTCGATACTGAGATTTGCAATGTCTTTACGCTCTTTGCATTTCAATTGATTGCTTACAATAATTAAAGAACCACCTCGCATAGCGTTCTTTCGTTTAAAAGAGCTTACAATACTATATTTTTCATAAAAAGGGAGTAACTCTAGTTCTACTATCCAGTGTTCTGTAATACACATGATGTCTACACTGAAACAATTCATAAATAGTTCTAATTCTAAAACTTTGCTGGGAAGCCCTTGCATATTTTGGTGTACGACATTTAAAGTGCCTGGACTTCCCATTGTCGAGGACACTAGTTTAAATGTTGGGCAATAGGCCCCAAAGCTTGTTCACCCATATTAGTACTGCTACTAACTGGGGACTTGTCGGTGAACTGTGTTATAGTACTTATAACAGGATCAAAAATATTAAATGCTAACAATTTAGCAATAGTTATTTTACTACGTTTACTTAAGGACATAGTACCTCTAGTCAATTTACAATTACTAATAAAACTATTAGTGTCGAAATACAAAACGTCTCTATGACGACATGTCAAATTGTATAGCATTAAGTTATACTTAAATATACTCTCGTTTTGGTGGGCAGCCAGTGTATTTAAAAATGGAAATGCACATAAAATAATTTTCCCTAGCCCTAATGCCAACTTTCCCATCAAAGTTTCTATCAATTTAATTATTTCTGCATGCTTGACACCACTGCTCTCACCTAGTTGAACTATTAGAGTGGTGTCTTTGTCAAGACTACTATCCTTATCAATACAACTTATAAAGTAACTTAATGGAGCATCTGGGAAGCAGTTATTATTTACTACCTGTCCTAATTGGTCACTAAGTAGCAGTCCCATCCCTATTCCTACCCTGTCTGAATATAAAACAGTCCTCCGGGGTTGGCAGCATGTATGAGCTGGTTTAGCCGGAGAAACCAGCGATTGGATTGGAGCTGCTAAGGGCTCAGCGGACACAGCATTTGTCTGTGATGCAGGTGGTGGCATCTGCTCAGTTACCAGTGCTGCCCCGGAGTGCTGCTCCTCAAACATGGAGGTTGCGTCGGTCTGGGAGCTACTATTACGCACCTGTATATATGTGCTAAACACACATGGCCATGGAACCCTAAAAAAAACTGTCCTTTTTAGGGCTATGGATATTTATGTATAAAATTTAGACAATGCACACAACACTATCTAGCCCAAAACATCAGCTGCCTAAAATTTTGGATAACAAAAAATATGTGACGCGTGACCCAAGGGCTGGTATCTGACGAAGCGCATTAGCATTGCTATTCAGCGTGGCAATGCCACCAGCATCTTGGGGACGCTTCCGTCTAGAACTGATTTGGATCAGTTGAGCTATATCTAGATCGTTATCAACAGCTCATCTGTTTCCTATGTATTTCGTACATTGAATAAATATTTGTTTAACTGTAATTTTTTTGTGTAAATAAATTTTATTAGTAAAAATATTTTATGAAGTATTTAAAATTTTAATGATTACTAACATTGAAATTAAAGTTGAAATATGTCGAACTTTAGAAATTATAACATTAAAATCTATCATATTTAAAAAAAATATTGGATATTAAAAGGAAAATAAAGCTTATGCTTTTCATTTCTGGTCACGGTAGATACCTATCCACTCAGTTCTTCAGAACTCGCAAAAAATATTTTATTCCAATAAACGAAAGTTACGTGTCTATTTTAGTTGAATAAAGCCAATATTGGATCGAATCTGACCTTGTTTTGTTACTTAGGATCCCGTATTCACTCAATATTATATTGATCTTTAGCTAATAAAACTCCCTGTTTTTTTCCTATTATCTATATAATTAGAAAAGAAAAGAAAGAAAATATATTTATTTGACATAAGTCTAAGTAAGACAAATACAATAAAACACACAGAACGGACAACTGAAGGGAGGCAAGCTACCTAAGAAGGTAATAATACAAACAGAACTGGGCACAGAACACATTATACTCAAGAAAACTGGGTCCCAACCAGTCCCGTCCTGAGCTGAATGGTTAAAAAGATTATTATGTCAAACAGGCCCTGACTCAGCTTTTTGCTGCTTGGTATGGTTAATTGAAATAAAAGAACTAAACATATTTTATGTCTCTGGCACTAGTTTTTTATGTGCTCACCAGTGTATACCATAAATAATAAATAAATAATGCGGACACTCCACACAACGCTATCTAGCCCCAAACTAAACTAGTGTTTGTGTGAACTGTGTCTGTGACGTTTGATTTATTAAGTCAACACCCACATAGCCTCAAAACTAGAGCCAGAAACAGAGCCAGACAGAACTTGTGGTAAGCCTACAGCTGTCTGTTGAATTTCTAAGATGCTGCGCTCTATTGCAAAATATCATACACATCATATAATATATGATCGAAAATTATTTAATTAATATCATATTAAATTTAGAAGAGAGTATAAAATGTATAAAATTGGAACTTACTATACAACACAAACAATGTATGCTTTATGAGTACTACACGTAAAAGCAAGTTTGTGAGAATATTATGTATCGGACGCGACTTTTAGGCGCAACTTCGAATCTTTGAAACGTAACTAACCGGCTGCACAAATTAATATTGATTGCGTGAATACTGTTCGTCGTTTCTGGATATTATATACTTTGAATTTTTGTAACAAAAATACAGCCTCACGCCTGCAGTCAGATGCTTGTCAGTGTCAGTGCTGCTATTTTGTGTGTGTGCGTGTGTTTTATTTTTTGAGTTGTCCAAAAGTTAAATAAAACCTCTGGATAAAAATCACCAGGAGTCGGTGATTTGTTTTATTTTTAGAATCAAGCTTACAAACATAGGATCAGACAAGTTTTTAGCTGGTATAAAATATAGGACTAAATATGATCTGAGTGTATCAAAACAAGATTGTATATTGTTGGGGGGCGTCCATAAATTACGTGAGATGTTTTTTCGAACTTTCTGTCCCTTCCTCCCTCCCTGGTGAGATGTCGTGAGATTTTATTCAAGCCCCTCCCCCATTCCCCAATCTCACGTGAGATTTTTTAAACTGTAGGTTTCTTACGTAAACGCGTTGGATTGTTATTGTAAAAAGAAAAAAAAACTGCTTCGTCCTTTTATTTACAACTAGTTAAGACTAGTAATCAATATTGTTGAGAATTATAAGTGTACTTAATAAAAATTTAACACATAAAACGGGACCAAACTAGTATAATTTTTTTTTGTTTCAATCAGAAAAAAAATTGCGTGATATTTGCCGAGACGGGGGGGTCTCGGCAAATATCACGCAATTTTTCTCTCCAACGTAAGATTGGATGAGATTTGACTCGACCCCTCTCCCCCTTAAATATCTCACGTAATTTGTGTACGCCCCCTTGGGTGCTGATCGCACTTCGCGTTTGTGCGCTAAGTCGCGTCTTAGAACTTCATAATTGGATCTTGGGAAAGTATAATCACGTTACTCCACGCTACTTTATACTATTATTAAAACACTTCCATTTCAGTGCATTTAGAGCTTCAGTGCATAACTCTATTATTCATTTTGATGCAAGTCTAGTATCACACCTGTGACTTTGTTTGCTTGGAGTTTTGTATCATTTTTTATACAACTCGTTGATGAAACAGACAAATTCAAAGGCAGAATTGCATTTGATTGAATCCGAAAGTAAAGAAAAAAAAATTAAAAAAAAGTCTTGAAAATAGATCTATGTGCCAGTTCCACGTTAAAACCTAGAAATATAAATAGATAACTCTTTATTGATTACTATGACACACTAGGTAAGTAGGATGCAGTTTTTAGCTGTAAAATAGTCACAGTAATACCAAGGGCGGCCTTATCGCTAATAGCGATCTCTACCTGGCAACTCTACTCTATTCTACTTGAGATTAATGGGC
The DNA here is from genome assembly GCA_947578465.1 of Thera obeliscata. Classification (NCBI taxonomy): domain Eukaryota; kingdom Metazoa; phylum Arthropoda; class Insecta; order Lepidoptera; family Geometridae; genus Thera; species Thera obeliscata. The sequence goes on along the minus strand of OX387923.1, from coordinate 5,405,486 downwards.
AACAAACTTACGCCTTGGTTTTTAAACTTTTTTGTCGCCAACCCAAATTAGCTGGGTTTTCTTACTATCGTCAGTCAGCCAGTCATGCCAGTTTTGTATGTTTATATTCTGATGCGGTTTATGAGGTACGATGAGGTCGTTGACGTAAGTTAAAACTACTTCGCTCTCATATTAGATTTTGTGTTTCAGTGGTGCTCTTATAATGATATGATAATGTAGTTTAGAAATTGAACCGCTTCAAATTAAATAAACTAGTGTGTTGAAAAGTTTTGTCAATAAATTTATTACAGCCAAAAGTAGTAAGTACAAGTATAGCCGAACGAATTAAAATTCACTTATACAAATTAGACGCGTGACCCAAGAGCTGGTGGGTATCTGGCGCAGCGTATCAGCATTGCTATTCAGCGTGGCAATGCCGCCAGCGTCTTGGAGACGCTTCCGTTTGGCACTGATTTGGATCAGTTGAGCTATCTCTAGATCGTTTGTAACGATCTGCAGATAGCCCAACTTTTTCTTGTGTATTTTGTTCATTTTGTCAATATTTTGTATAATTGTAAGTTTCTTAGTGTAAATTTTAATTTTGTTTACTTATACAATATGTTATCAGTACTTACTAAGAAAAGAAACACAGTAAGAAATCTTTTTAACATCATCCTTTTACAAAACAAAGTGTAGGTCCAGAGTGGCACCACTATCTTCACGTGGCCTTCCAGGAATTTAGGTGCCGTAATCAGTATAATTAAATCTTATGAGATTATCTGCCTGTCTTGTCTAGACCGTTGAAATGCTAATTAATCATCACATAAATAGATTATAATATAACTAGGCTGGCTTGCCGTAATGGCATTCCGGTATCATTGGCGTGGCCAGTGATGTAAAAAAACTGGATAAGATAGGGTTTTTTTTAATGTAACCAGCTGATGGAATAAGCATATGGCCCACCTGATGTTAGGTGGTAACCATCACCTATAACAAAGCAATGCCTCGTAGGTCACGCACATCAGGAACGTGCCCTACAGTGCCTGCGTCCATCAACTGGAGGCATACAGATATTCAGCCTCACGTGCCAGTAATTACACCGGCACCCATACCCTTCAAACCGAAACACAGCATGTTGCTTCACGACAGAAATAGGCATGGTGGTAGTACTTCCCCGGCCGAGCCACACACAAAGAGCTCTATACTACTACTATTTTGCATGATTTAGCTGTATTCCAGGCTTAAAATGGGATCCCTTAATCTCGTCCTGTGGATATGGTAAGAGGCAACTAAAGAAAAGCACTATAGGATTTTAAATCTAACTAGTGGAATCCCGCGCGACTTCGTTCGTGTGAAGGTTTTTCCATAGAAACTTCAACCCCCGCTGCAGACCTTTAGGGGTTGAGTTTCGGGAATTCCTTTCTTAGTGCACCCCTACCCTACACCAGGAATCTAATCTCCAAATTTCATACTCCTAAGACCATTAGTTTAGGCTGCGCGTTAGTCAAGTCAAAGTCAAAGTGTTTATTGCATAAAATACATGTTGAAAAAGGTGGTAAATTTATAAATGTCCAATGTATTCTACTTAAAACTAAGCGTGCAATATTTAGGTTTACATAAAGATGAAGTTATAGTGTCAAAAGTTAAATATACAAGCATGTCAAAAGTTAAATATATGTCAGAAGTTATATAATTAAACAATATTCTCCAATAATTCATACTCCTACCAAATACCTAATTAATAATCAATAAAAATACATGTCACTCAAGATTTACTAGCATAGTTCATAAACTCATTGATATTATAAAAACAGTTATCAGATAACCATTTTGTCAGCTTAGATTTAAAAATGTTGAATGGTAAATCTTTGAATGAGTCTGGTAGTTTATTATACACTCTAATAGCATTCACATAAGCATTTCTTTTGTATATATCCAGTTTTAGTTTAGGTAGGTACAGTTTATAGGGATTTCTTGACGAAACATTCCTAATCACTACATCAGATTGTTTCTGGAAGTAATCTGGGTGTTGTTTCACCAGAATGCATAGCTCCCTAATGTACATGCAACTCAATGCATGTATCTTCAGTTGTTTAAATAATGGTTTACAGCTATCCATAGACCAAACACCAAAGATCGCCCGAACACACTTTTTCTGTACCATAAAAGCTCTGTTCACATCTACGGAGTTTCCCCATAAAAGAAGACCATATGAGAGAACTGACGACACGTTGATTGTCAGTCAGTCAGTAACGTAAGAGTTTTATATATTTAGAAGATACAAGTTAAAGGCGCGAGTCCACCGCGACGCACGGAGAGGCTACGCACGTGTAATTGAGCTTCGGTTTGTAAGAAAATATAATGTGGTTGAGTCCACAGCAACTCACGGAGAGGCTACGTATGAATAGGCTACGTATGAATAGGCGGTTACATAGCTCAACGAACGCACGCTTGCATGTACCACGTGTACGGCGTGCATGGCGTTGAGTTCGTAAGCAACATATTCAAGCAAAACCGTGGGACGTGCGTATATCCTTTCCGTGCGCCGTGGTGGGCCACGCCACAGTTGCGGATTCGTTTACAGTAGTGGATAAGTCGACGTGCAATACACGCAGCAAAAATGCGCGCCGTGCACGTACATAGCAAACGCTGCGGTGGGCCCGCACCTTTACATTTAGCTCACACCCACGCAGTTGTGTTCTAGTAAATTACATGTCATGGCAATTTGCTTTTTTTTTGTTTTTTTTTCAGATATGATACGTTTACGATTATTTCCATGCATTTGTGATGTCACCGTTGGAAGTTTATTATTATTGTTAGTTATAATTTGGTACCCTTTCCAAAGGTTTTAGTTATCTTCGTCCCGCGCATAATTCCGAATCTAACGTGTACTAATGAGATGGTTAACCGAACATTAATGGATGTTGCCGGCCCGCTCCGATTGTCGTGATAAATGATACTTGCTAATGATTATACAGAGATCTCTTAATTTATTTGCATAATATAGACTTCTTAGACCGAGGAATGATTGCTGACAGACGGCCAAAGATCAAGATTTTTGAAAAGAGAGATGTTTTGCCGGTGAAATTACTGGCACGTGAGGCTGAATATCTGTTATGCCTCCAGTTGTTGGACGCAAGGCAGTGCATCGTTGGGCACGGTCGAGGCAATGCTTTGTCGTACGCGATGGTTACCACTGAACATGAGGTGGGCCATATGCTTGTTCCAACAGCTAAGAAGTTGTCTAAAAACTCACCCTCCAAAATTTAAAATAACGGTTTAGGCTGTACATTACTTTTGCTATGATTTTATACCTTGAGTATCACTAACATTTCTGACAGGAATTTGTATGCCATCTTTGATTTCGATTTATATTTTTGCATCATTCTTAATTTTTTTACAGAATACAATATAACACCCAGACAGAGAACAAACATCTGTGTTCATCACACAAATATATTTTCTCTTTGGGGATCGAACTCACGACCTACGGCGCTGAAGGCAGAGCTACTACCAACTGAGCTGAGAGGCCATTCAAAATTTTGCAGCTTATTTTAGCTTATTTTATAAGCTTAGACTTTGCCGTACCTTTATTGTACATCGACTTTGATATTTCATACAAAAATAGTAACCAGCATTACCACTACCATACAAAGTACGCCAGGTAGACCACAAGCTCTTTCTGGCTCTGGTTTGAAATCTGTGTGAGTGCTCACCAGTGTATTATACTGTGTGTGTGACATTTCAACGTAGGATTTATTTAGCCAACACTCACACAGACTCAAAACCAGAGCCAGAGGCAGAGCCAGACGGAGCTTGTGGTAGGTGACTACGCGTAAACTGGCGCATGCCTACATTGTAAAACATCCCTGGACGTTCATTATTCGTTGAATTCGACCCTAAATTAGAGCATTGGGGTTTCAGCTCACGATCGAAATTAGCCTTGCTAATGATAATTTGCAAAATCTAATTTGAGCTTTTGGCAGGTGACTACCTCGACGGTAAAGTATAATCAGCTACACTAAAAAGTAAACAGGCTTTTGCATCTTTTGTAGATGATTTATATAGCGTCATCTGTGTTTTACCACACAAATATTTGTTCTCGGTGGGAATCGAACCCACGACCTACGGCGGAGAAGGCAAAGCTACTACCAACTGAGCTGAGAGGACAGTCAAACATAATGTGTATTGTCAAATGTGCAGAGCTGACTTAGCCATGGGGTTCTTCACGATGTTTTCCTTCACCTTTTGAGAGCACTAGCCTTTTGCATACTCGTACATTTTCCAACCCGAAAATTCAGTTTTGGAAATTCAAGAATTTCCCAGTAAATGTCTAATGCTATGCTGACCTTGACAAAAAATTTATCGTCACTTAGCCCAGCAATGTATTAACGACAAAAATAGTGCTAAATAAGGCTACGTCCTTATAAAAACTCTTTTAACACTCCTCTTTATAATGTAACACGTGAATTCCACGTCCATACCCTCCAAATTGGGCTTCATCTGTAAGAAACGTGGGCGAACGTTTCGTCTGACCGCGGGCCAATTTTTCGCGCTATTTCACCTGTCCGCCGCAACATTCACCTGTTTTTACCCGTTATCCATCGAAGCCTTATAACTGGAAGTGCCTACATGTAGAAAAAAATCGGTTGTCTGTAAAGTCAGTTTACTGACGATAGTTGAACGTGATAACGTCATAAGAAAATACTCGCGGACTCGGACTCGGACTCGGACTCGGACTCGGACTCGGACTCGGACTCGGACTCGGACTCGGACTCGGACTCGGACTCGGACTCGGACTCGGACTCGGACTCGGACTCGGACTCGGACTCGGACTCGGACTCGGACTCGGACTCGGACTCGGACTCGGACTCGGACTCGGACTCGGACTCGGACTCGGACTCGGACTCGGACTCGGACTCGGACTCGGACTCGGACTCGGACTCGGACTCGGACTCGGACTCGGACTCGGACTCGGACTCGGACTCGGACTCGGACTCGGACTCGGACTCGGACTCGGACTCGGACTCGGACTCGGACTCGGACTCGGACTCGGACTCGGACTCGGACTCGGACTCGGACTCGGACTCGGACTCGGACTCGGACTCGGACTCGGACTCGGACTCGGACTCGGACTCGGACTCGGACTCGGACTCGGACTCGGACTCGGACTCGGACTCGGACTCGGACTCGGACTCGGACTCGGACTCGGACTCGGACTCGGACTCGGACTCGGACTCGGACTCGGACTCGGACTCGGACTCGGACTCGGACTCGGACTCGGACTCGGACTCGGACTCGGACTCGGACTCGGACTCGGACTCGGACTCGGACTCGGACTCGGACTCGGACTCGGACTCGGACTCGGACTCGGACTCGGACTCGGACTCGGACTCGGACTCGGACTCGGACTCGGACTCGGACTCGGACTCGGACTCGGACTCGGACTCGGACTCGGACTCGGACTCGGACTCGGACTCGGACTCGGACTCGGACTCGGACTCGGACTCGGACTCGGACTCGGACTCGGACTCGGACTCGGACTCGGACTCGGACTCGGACTCGGATTATATCACAGGGTAGTCCTAGTTTGGGTAGGTATGATACCCCACTTATATTTTAAAAATTAAATTAAATTAATTGTTTTTTATTTCAGACAAATATTTTAAAATGTAGCCTGACTGTATAATAATGTTACTGTAATGTTTGTTATTATCCAATAAAATTCAATTCATTTCAGTTCAAAACTTCATTTCATTTCAATTTCTCAAAAGCTTTCTGAATATTCCAGCATTTTCAGATCCACGTTGCAAGACCAAGTCAGGTTTCTATATGGTTCGCTTATTTTTGCCGCTGATTGGCTAACCATGGAACGGTGTCGAATCGTAATCATGTTCAAACAAGTCGAAAGTTTGCTTTCCACATAGAATAAGGTAAAAGGTTCAAAAACAGTTTCACTCTGTATCTGAAGTCGGAGTTTTGCTACCACTATAATGGTTCGATTAAATCCAAAATATAATCTAAGGACCACCAACATAAAGATTATTTTATACTGAAGCTTATTTAGCAGTGAGTTATTCTCATCTTTTTCTGTGAGAATTTCCTATAATACTGGATTTTCTTCGATTAGTTCTAAGAAGGTCAGCTCGTGTTAGTTTTCGGATCGATTTAGATTCCTTCTCGGAAACTGAGAAGTCAATTCGTTTGGGTCATGATATACTATAAATATTATCTCCTATGCTTATATTTATCAAATCAAATCAAATATTTATTTCAGACCACAAATATTTACTTATTACATTTAAATCCATAATTTTAGTAATAAAGTAACTTAGATAGATAGATAGATAAATACTTTATTTTATCTACACGAAAGAATACATTTTAAAAAAACATTACAAATGCCCTTTCATCTTCCAGACTTAGAAACTGGTGTTAGTGATATTACTAGATAAGTAAGACTATTTATTGAGCAGAATGTGCTGCTATTTCTGTAATATTTGTGGAATTATACGCACTTTTTCCATCCACATTTCAACATTTTTTTTGAGCATAATGAGAGTACTATCAAAATAAATCCTAAGTCGAAACGTCCCACACACGGTATATAATACACTGGTGAACACACACAAACTGAAAACTGGAGCCACAGACAAAGCCAGATGGAGCTTGTGGTAGGCTTACTGTAAGACACCTGTTGGAAGCTGCTTGCATTTAAATTAATTAGTTGTAAATTTTAGTTCTTATTTCATAACTAGATGGCGCCACAGGAAAAGTTAGAACGCGCTATCGTTGCGTTTTGTGAAATAAGTAACCTCAGCCATCGTACTAATGTTTGGTGCCCATACTTGAGTAATATTATACCTGCATATCTATTTGTTGCGTTTTATTGCTCGCCATCCTTTTCATCTAATCTGACGTTCGTTCATTTGGTCCTTCGAGTCGGATAAAGATTGATACAAAGGTGGCAGGATTTTTTTGGTGGTTCCTCATACTGAATGAGTACTGACGGAACTACTACCCCGCGGCGCCCTAAAAAGAGTAGTGGATCGCTACTCGGGTGCTGAGAACAGCCGGCCAAAGCGTGCTGGATTGCTGAGCAGCAGCCGCCCGCCCAAGACGCCGCCCGCCCTGGACGCCGCCCGCCTTGGACACCGCCCGCCTAGGACACCGCCCGCCTAGGACACTGCCGGCCTAGGACGCCGCCGAGTGGCCTGCCGGCCTGTGAAGGGGAGTTCCGAATGCTGCGGAGGAGGTTGCATACGCTGGCTACAATCGCTTGTATGGGTCCGATTGTCAACCAGTGGTGCGTTTATTGAAGTGGTTAGTGAATCGTGAGTCTGGACAAACTGTGAGTACTTTTAAAGCATTATTCAAGAAAAGAAGATTTGATTTTGGACTTTTTGTGATAGTAATTAGTTTGGGACAATAAAGTTAGTGCATGGATTGTAAAGTAAAGTTTAGGCCTTAGAATAATTTTAAGAAAGTGGTTCCGACGGGGAATCCATGCCCGATTTTCATTTTTTTTGTAAATTGTTTCTAACACTTAGAATGATTTTGTGTAAATTTTAAAAATTAGTAGGTACTTAAACTTGTAAATTACTTAGTTGGAACATAATTTAATTTTAAGTTATTGTATTGGAAAAAAACCATGGATGATAAAATTTTATTACAGAGTGATAATTTTAATAATTTATCTAAAGCCTGGAGAAATTTTAAAAAGTCTCCTAAAGATAGAATTACAGAAACTTATATCCAGGTACGGTTAGAAGCTTTGGAACAGTTATGGACTACTTTTGTGACAACTCATCGTTTATTGTTAGAAACGTATGGGGTGGAACTAAATAAAAATGATTATGTCACAAAGGACGTCTATGATCAAGCTGAAGAGCTATACTTGGATTACAAAACAGAGTTGAAAACAGCTTTAAAGGGTTTTATAAAACCAACTAGGACTGTAACGTCAGGTGTCACTAATGAAGAGGGGCATGCATTAGCACCATTAGTATCAAAATTTGTGCTACCAAAAATAGTTATCCCAACGTTTTCAGGGAAGTACGAGGAATGGGTTACCTTTAGAGATTTATTCTCGTCTCTCGTTCATAAAAATGAAAATTTGGATAGGGTGCAAAAAATGCACTATTTAAAAGGATATTTAGCGGGTGAAGCCGAGCAGTTACTTAGGCAAATTCCCATTGCTGGAGATAATTATAATAAATGTTGGAATTTGTTAGTAGCCCGTTACGATAACAAACAATATCTATCGAATTGTATATTGAAAAGATTGTTAAGTCAAAGAAGTCAATTAGTAGAGTCTGCACAAGGGTTAAAAGATTTGATAGACACTACCTCAGATTGTTTAAGTGCGTTGGAAAATTTAGGAGTGGAGGTATCGTCGTGGGATATAATTGTGATACACATACTTACTTTGAAGTTGGACGGCGAAACGCGGAAACAGTGGGAATTATATGTGACTGGTAGTATTGCATCTGATACATTACCAACTTTTGAGGAATTCCGTAGCTTCATAACAAACCGCTTTAGAGCACTAGAGTTCACTGGACAAAAGACTGGAAATAAAGTTGTTAGTCGGTCAATGCATGCTGCACAGTCTGATGTAGCCTACCAATGTCCGTTCTGTTCTGAAAACCATAAAATGTACCTTTGCAAGAAGTTCCAAGCTCAGGATAGTGAAGCCCGTCGGAAATACGTACTGGATAACGGAATCTGTTTTAACTGCTTGGGGGTGAATCATTCTGCTAGGTCTTGTAAAAATCCTATAAAGTGTAGAATTTGTAGACGCCACCACAATACGCTGCTACATCCGAGAACTGTAAGCAAGGAAAAGATAACTACCGCCATTGTAACGGAAGATTCGGAGGAAGAACTGCCGGAAGGGTTGGTGGAAGAACCGTTTGAGGAGATACAAGTGAATACAGCGGCAGTGCGAAATAAATCTGTATTACTAGCAACGGCACTGATAAACGCTAAAGCAAAAAATGGATCATACCAAACGGTAAGAGCTCTACTCGACCAGGGGTCTCAGGCCTCTTTTGTGACGGAAGCAGTAGTGCAGCTTTTAAAGTTAAAAAAGACGCCAGCGCGAGGGACGATATCTGGAGTGGGTGGAGCCAAAACGGTTCAATCAAACTACGTGGTGCATATAAACCTCAAATCAAAAGTGGAACCTCACGACAGTATACAGGTTAAAGCTCATGTGTTAAGAGCTATCACATCTTTCCTACCGGGAAAACAAGTGGAGGAAGTACCTTGGCTGACGTCAGCTGGCATCGAATTGGCGGATCCTGAATTTCATACTCCAAATAAAATAGACATTCTATTAGGTGCAGATATATTTTGTCAGATCCTAAAAGAGGGAGTTCGTAAAGATCCAAATGGGTCCTTAGTAGCACAGGCAACTTTGTTTGGTTGGATATTATCGGGAACAGTAGGTTCGACTCAAAGGGAACTCAATAGTACTACCATAGTAATGCACGGAACTTTTACTGATGAAAATGACATGTTGAAAAAGTTTTGGGAATTAGAAGCGGAGTCAGTCTATGAAGAGAAAAGAATGCTAACGGAAGAAGAAAAAATGTGCGAAGACTTTTATGCTCAAACTACAACAAGAGATGTGGAAGGGCGATACGTAGTAAAACTTCCGTTCCGTAATAAGCATCCTACATGCCAGGAAGGAAACACAAAGCAGATAGCTCTAAGAAGACTGCAAATGTTGGAGAAAAGGTTACCAAAAAATGAAGCCTTAAAAAAAGAATATCAAAAAACGTTTGAAGATTATTTGCAGAGGAATTATATGGTACCTGTAAACGTAAATGAAAAGGAAATAGATGCAGTTTATCTGCCATATCATGAAGTAGTAAGGGAAGATAAAGATACTACAAAGGTAAGAATTGTGATGAACGCTTCTTCGAAGGGAACAAATGGAGTATCCTTAAACGACGATTTAATGGTCGGGCCAACGTTGCAGATGGATCTTCGGCATATAATCATGCGTTGGCGTAAACACCCTGTGGTTTTAGTTGCTGATATTGAGAAAATGTACCATCAAGTCAGACTGGATGATATGGATGCGAATTTCCAACGCATTCTCTGGCGCAGCAGTCCTGAAAAGGAAGTATCCGAGTACAAATTAGTGCGGGTTTTATTTGGAACGGCGTGTGCACCACACTTAGCGGTTCGGAGTCTTATGCAAATAGCCGCAGATGAAGGGCATCGTTATCCAGTAGCTGCTGAAAGAGTTATTGCTGATTTCTACATGGATGATTTACTTACCGGCTGCCAAAATGTCAGTGAAGGTATTGAAGTTTACAAGCAAACGAATGAACTGTTAAAAAAAGCAGGTTTTCAATTACAGAAGTGGTCAAGTAACAGTGAAGAATTATTAGCAAAAATAAAGGAAGAAAAACAAGGAGACGGTAAGGGTAAAACGCTAGAAATAAAAATGGACTCTACAATAAAAATTCTGGGACTCACCTGGAACAGACGCGACGACTTTTACCACTACACGGTGACTCTCCCCACGCTGCTGCATACACCTGAAACAAAACGGCATATATTATCAAATATTGCAAGACTATTTGACCCACTAGGTTGGGTTGCACCCGTTATCATTGTAGCAAAGATTATTATACAGAAGCTATGGTTGGCAGGACTAGCATGGGATGAGGAAGTACCTGAAAATGTTTTAAAGGAATGGGTAACTTACCGCAGAAGCTTGAAGGATCTGGAACATGTAAAGATACCTCGCTACTTGGGGTGCACAGAAAATGACAAACAAATAGAGTTACACGGGTATAGTGATGCCTCTCAAGTTGCTTATGCAGCTGTTGTCTACGTTCGCATAGTGGGTGCTGATGGTGGGATACACGTTCATTTAGTCGCTGCAAAGACCAAAGTAGCACCAATTAAGCAAGTATCTATACCGCGATTGGAATTGTGCGGTGCTGTTCTTTTGGCTAAACTGCTGGCAGAAATTGGAACAGTTATTCAAGTCCCAAAAAATAACTGGTTTGCGTGGACAGATTCAACCGTAGTTTTGGCATGGTTGAACAGTCACCCGAGTAGATGGAAAACGTTTATCGCCAATAGAACGACTACAATTATGCAATCGCTAGAACCGCATCAGTGGAACCATGTTTCTTCTAAATCGAATCCAGCCGATTTGGCCTCAAGAGGTCTTACTCCAGCAGAGTTGGTTGCTTCTTCAATGTGGTGGAATGGACCTGAAATGCTCACACATGAAAATATTATAAAAGAAAAGCCAAGAACTATGGAAACCAATTTAGAAGAAGCAACGAAAAGGTTATGCGTGCACGGCACGACCCACCAAGCTGTCTTATGGGACAAATACTCCTAAATCACTAGATTACTAAGGGTAGTGGCTTACTGTAGACGGTTCCTAAATATGAAAAAACTGAAGGTGGAGCGACACAAAACCTCTATTTTAAGTCGTGAAGAAATAGAGAAAGCAGAAGAGTGTTGCATAAGACAATGCCAAAGAAATTGGTTTCATGAAGAAATTGAAGCAATAGAAAAGAAAAGGAAACTGAAGAGAAATAGTAAATTAACATCTTTGAATCCATTTTTGGACGAAAACCAGGTTTTACGGGTAGGAGGGAGGCTAGAGAATTCTGATTTTGCTGATAACAAAAAACATCAAATAATAATACCAAAAGAAGGAAATTTAACGAAACTAATTATTGAACGTGCTCATAAAAATACCTTGCATGGAGGCCCTCAACTGATGCTTAGTGTATTGTATACAAAATACTGGATAATTGGCGCCAAGCAGCTAGTGAAAAGTCAAGTTCGTAAATGCACAATATGCGTTAAAAACAGGGCTGCAGTCAGCCACCAAATCATGGGACAATTACCTTCTGTAAGGGTAACTCCTGGTCGAGCGTTTGAAAAAAGTGGCGTAGATTATGCTGGGCCCATTGGCATAAGAACAACTAAAGGGCGAGGACATCGCACATGTAAAGGTTACATATGCCTCTTCATTTGTATGGTTACACGGGCGGTTCATATCGAAGCGGTGAGTGACCTTACTACGCAAGGTTTTTTGGCGGCTTTCAAGAGATTTGTTGCCCGGAGAGGTCATTGCACTGATCTTTATAGTGATAATGGAACAAACTTTGTTGGTGCGGCTCGAGAGTTACGCGTTCTATTTGATGCGGAACAGTCCATGGTGGGCAGAGAGATCGCTGAAAGCTTGGCGACGAATGGTACGTCCTGGCACTTTATTCCACCTCGGGCGCCGAATTTTGGAGGTTTATGGGAAGCAGCAATAAAATCGACGAAGTTTCATTTAAAGAGAGTGGTGGGAAATACTTCTCTGACTTATGAAGAGATGACCACAGTATTGGCACAAGTTGAATCTTGCCTCAACTCAAGACCCTTATCAAGAATCGATGGAGTTTCAGAAATGCAATCCATTCTGACACCAGGTCACTTTCTGGTTGGAGAGCCCCTTGTCACTTTACCAGATCGTAATTTTGAAACTGCTAATTTGTCCACGCTAAGACGTTGGCAGCTCACACAAAGGATGCTACAAGATTTTTGGCGTTGCTGGTCTCGGGACTATGTTCACCAACTGCAACAACGGTTTAAGTGGCAAGATCAGACCCCTGAACCTAAAGAAGGGGATGTGGTTTTAATCAAGGAGGATGATTTGCCCCCCTGTAGATGGTTGTTGGGAAAAATTGTGACAAAACATCCTGACGCGCACAATATTACTCGTGTAGTCACCTTGCGCACAAAAAATTCAATCATTCAGCGTCCAACTTCAAAGTTAGTTATCCTTCCAGTCTGTGACTAAATTAAAGATTATTAAAGAAAATGCTCAGATTAGAAAATAAGTTTGTAACACTGTAAGTTTGTTTAGTTAAGGAAGTTAATGCTGTGTGTCAAGTGCTAGCTATGTGAAGCAATTCAATGGTTTTTCATAGTTAATAGTTTAAGGTATGTTTGCAGAAAGCCGTTAACTCCGCTAAAGAACACCATTGCTGAATGTTGTTCTTGGTGGGCAGTATGTTGGAAGCTACTTGCATTTAAATTAATTAGTTGTAAATTTTAGTTCTTATTTCATAACTAGATGGCGCCACAGGAAAAGTTAGAACGCGCTATCGTTGCGTTTTGTGAAATAAGTAACCTCAGCCATCGTACTAATGTTTGGTGCCCATACTTGAGTAATATTATACCTGCATATCTATTTGTTGCGTTTTATTGCTCGCCATCCTTTTCATCTAATCTGACGTTCGTTCAACACCCTTGATTTTGTTTTATATTTTTGTATCATTCTTAAATTTTTTACAGCTCCAGTTTTAAATCCTCCTAAACTTCAATGACCTAAGTATTTTATACTTTAGAGCCTGTTTTCTGTTGTCTTTGACTTGAATAAAATGTTTTCCTTGCTTTATGTTCTCCCTTTTGTTTCTGAAGGTCGTAAAGAAAGAACCTTACGAGTGTTTTATTATTACAATACGGAAATTGTACGGATGCACCAACGACATGGATTGACTGGCCCCTCAGCTCAGTTGGTAGTAGCTCTGCCTTCTGCGCCGTAGGTCGTGGGTTCGATCCCTACCGAGAACAAATATTTGTGTGGTGAACGCAGATGTTTTTTCTATGAATGGGTGTCATTATTGTTTGTAAGTATTTACAAAAAAAAAAAACATAAGTATTATATCTGCTATCTGGTTCCCATAGTACAAGCTCTGCTTAGTATGGGGCTAGATAGTGTTGTGTGAATTGTCTATATATTTATTTATTTATTATCTAGTCTATCGTTTGGCGAAGTTTGCTGAACCGAAGGTGTTGTGAAGCCAGGTAATGAAAATTGCTGTTTTTTTTAAACAATTGTAGATTATTAACCGGGGGTCGAAAGATTCAATTCCCGAGGTATTTAGACGCCCAAGCGCAGCGCGCGTGGACTGGCACGTGAGGCTGAAGATCAGACAGCTAGTTGTATAAAAAAAAATCTTCAGACTGTTGTGAGCGATCTAGAGATAGCTCAACTGATCCATATCATTGCCAAGATGCTTAGCACTCAGAATGGAAAAAGACAAAAAAACAGGCGTTAAATGAAAAGGTTACAAAGACATCATACTTAAACAAGAATTAGTCACAAAAACCCCACAAACCCACCTTAATAAAAGCTCTTGTTAGGTGAAAATAAACGGGCCATTTACGAAAATACCTTCAGTAGAATGTTTTAATTTCGTAAAGATTGTTATCTTGCCTCTATTCTTTGTCACCATCACTTATTCAGGGTTTTTAATTAAAATAGTTCGCAAGAACAAGCGCTTAAGATTTCAAACTTGCGGTAAACAAAGTGTAGATTAATTAAGTGTTTTTAACTGTATTATCTCTTATTTTTTCTTTATTTTGATTTTCACCATATTTTAATTGCAAAAAAAGATGAGCAATGACACCACACTACAGAAAAATAGTGTTCCAAAAAATTATGGCAACAAAAAACGTCGTTCCTTGTTAGTTCATTTTGTTAGAATAACTTTTGATAGCAACAGATTACGCAATCACCGCTGACTAAAGTAGGACGGCACAATGTAATAATGAAACATCTCTTTTTGTGCTATGAGTGTTTTCATCATAATAAGTCCTATTAAGTACTAAGTCCTACTTATCCACACAGGCCCATAAAAATTAATTTAGAACAACGGATTCTAACAAGAATAATGCGAGAACATTATTACATAAGCTGTCCTGCTCATACCCTATATTCAACCCTTCACACAGTTATCGCCCTTACTTCCAGACCGTAAAGTTGATTTTAGACTGCAAGGTATACATTGCGTTTGTAACTTTGTAACACCCAGTAATATTTATGGGGCTTCCAAAGGTCCCAGGTCTCATATTCAGGGGTTTCCTTCGAAATTACTTATCCTACCTGTTTATAGGGCTAAGGATTTTTGTTACTTATGACTTGGCCAAATCACACGTACCTACTTTGAAAAAAAAAAGTGGTCACGTGACCCAAAAGCTGGTGAGTATCTAACGCAGCGCATAAGCATTGCTATTCAGCGTGGCAATGCCGCTAGCGTCTTGGGAACGCTTCCGTCTGGCAATGATTTGGATTAGTTGAGCTATCTCTCGATCGTTTTTAACAGTTTGTAGATAGCTCAACTGTTTCTTGTATATTTTATAGACATTTTGTTTAATCGTAAGTTTCTTCTTGCAAATAAATATGTAGTTTATTTCTGTACTTTGATTGACTGATATGTTTATACTTAGACAGCGGCAATCGCGCTTATTCACGGCCGAAAACTTTTTGGATCAAAAGTTGTAGCTGTAATCTGGCACGTCTGGTAGGTACTTTGATTTATGAGTTTAGAATCGAACCTTTCACTATGCTAAAAAAAAACATTTTATGATTGTATGAGGCAATGCTTTGTTATTTATATCTATACTAATATTATAAAGAGGAAAGATTTGTACCTATTTTTGTATGTTTGTAATGAATAGGCTCAAAAAGTACTGGGCTGATTTAAAAAATTCTTTCACCAATAGAATGCTACATTCTTCCAATTTGACATAGGCTACATTTCATTTTGAAAAAAATTAGGGATCCTTGGTAAAATTTGGTAAAATTTGGAAAAATTAGGGATCCTTGGTAAAATTAACCGAAGGTGTAGAAAAATGAGTCTTAAAATGTCTTTCGTCGAATGCGCTGCCGAAACTATTAGCGATAGAACAAAATAATGTACAACAATATTGTCTACCCTGTGCGAAGCCGGGACGGGTTGCTAGTTTGTTATATTTGGCGATATATACCCTTTAACATACGAAGCACAATTGCTTGTTCCATCATGTAGTTGTATAAAAAAAATCATAAAACACTCGCCCTTGAAAAATATCAAGACCTCATATTTCGGGCGTGTGTCAAATTGACTTAGTATTCCAGTCATTCAGAGTTTAACCTCGGAATTAAAGCGATGAAAGTGGAAACTCAAGGTCAAATTTTCGTGACCTTTGACCTTGAATAACTAACGAAGCCATCACATAATTTTATGCAATATTTGAGAGGACTTTGAGAATGCTTTAGTCATAACTGGCCTCTTGGCTCAGTTGGTATTAGCTCTGCCTTCTGCGCCGTAGGTCGTGCGATCGATTCCCACTGAGAACTAAAATATTTGTGTGATGAACGCAGATGTTTGTTCAAATCAAATCAAATCAAAACATTTATTTGCAACTTTGTAAACTAAAATAGGTTACACATAACTTATAACTAAACATTAAATATAAACATAGTGAGTAGTTAGTTGCAAATTGGTCCCAACTCTGCATATGCAAGTTAGAATAACTTACGCTGGTCTTCCGTTGGGGCCGTTGAGGAATAACACTTACAAGATACAGAACATAAGTAGACATGTTCTCTGTATGGGTGTTATAATTGTATTCTAAGTATGTATTAAAAAAAAAAGTATCTAAGTATGAGGTATATCAGCTATCTGGTTCCCATAGATCATGGATATATTAATATATCACCACATAACAACAAATATAATAATTTACCCAGACAAAAATGATGATGTTATGAGTTTTCAGCTTAACTGACCCAAGGTTTAATGCCAAATTCGTATTGGTTTAAATCTATTTATATTCAGCAAACTAAAATTTGATTTCGGTTGCTAGTCGCCGGGTCATAATCATATTATGTAGATTCGTCTTTACGGTGGACATTATGTAGTTTTTGACATGACAACGTCATATTATTCGATGGAGCTGGCTGCACGCACGAAAAAACATGACTCATGCGGCGTTACCTCGCTCTGAGGCGTTCTATTTAAGGCTTGAAGTGCAAGCGAGAGCGCGGAACGAGCGACAAAGTGGCACAATCGGCCTCCGCGTTCGGCAGCGTTCGACATCTGGGGCCTAATTCTCGGGCCGATCTCGATCATTTTGCAATTTTATTTTATTGCTTCTTTTCACAACCCCGCACTTTTTCATTGTTTTCCGTATATCTTAGCTGTCGATGCTTTTACGATGAGGTCGTTGATTAATTACTCAAGGAAATCTGCCATTCTGTTTTCGTAAAAAGCAATAAAATAAAATTGCAAAATGATCGAGATCGGCCCGAGAATTAGGCCCCTGTCTCTCTCCTACTTGAGTGAGCGATGCGTCCGCGTGGACAGCTGTATGACGTTGTCACGTTCAACTATCGTCAGTAAACCGACTTTACAGGCAACCGACTTTTTTGAGGTCTTTTTCAGGAAACTCTCGACACCGCATAGAGTATTGTTGAATAATTCACACGACCAATAACTAGTTATTTTAAAAGTAAAATTTTAAATTTGCTCTGAGCGTGTTCACGTCACATTTGCTTAAAGGAGACAGGTTCCCACATAGCTCTGGTGTATGGTAGAAGGTAGAAGAGTTTATATTCAATTTTACGCAGCTCCATCTAGCACCAAACTAAGAAAAACTTATAAAATCAAAAGTGTATTTATTCAGTAGAACTACAAGGATCACTTTGAAACGTCTTAAAGCAAGGTAAGTCTAGGTGCCAGTTCCACGCGACCACGCCTAGAACTGTGCTATAAAAACCATATGGCTAATACAATACTTATAATACTTTTTTGTACAGACATTGTTATTACTTTAATTTAATGCAGCATTGATATTTAAAAAAAGTTGAAATATTTTTTTATAATATATAATAACTAGTCTGATGGAACGATCATAATTAAGGCCCACTTTATATTAAATAGTAACCATCACTTTTATCAAAGCATTGCCTCAAAAATCATGTTGAGGCATCAGCTTGAGGCATACAGATTAGGTGCCAGTAATTTCACCGGAACTCAAGCCCTTCAAACCGAAACACAACATCACTCGACGTTAAAACACGTTCAAAGTACAATATTATCATCTGCCACGTTTGATAACAGCAGGCCTACCACAAGCTCTGTCTGGCTCTGTCTCTGGCTCTGGTTTTGAGTCTGTGTGAGTGTTGACTAAATAAATCCTACGTCAAAACGTCACACACACCGTATAATACAATGGTGAGCACTCACACAGACCCAAAACCAGAGCCAGAGAAAACTTGTGGTTGGCGTACTGGTTTTGAGTCTGTGTGAGTGTTGACTAAATAAATCCTACGTCGTAACATCACACACACAGTATAATACACTGGTGAACACTCACCCAGACTCAAAATCAGAGCCAGACACAGAGTCAGACCAGAGCTTGTGGTAGGCCTTCAGACCAGAAGTATAGTGACGTCACAGCGACACCATTTCGCCTAAAATTGTTACCGGCAATGTTTGTTTGCACTTTGCGTGTACACTGTACGTGACGTCATTCTGACGCAATAACACTTGTTTGCATTTTAGGCGCAAAAATGAAAGGAGTTTTTCTAAATTTTGCTTTTTGGGCCGGAAATCTTAGGGCTCGAGCTCGACCTTAATTTTAAGTCTTAATAAATAATAAAGAATTAAGAAAATATGATAACTTTTGAGCAATCATACGAGTATAGATATGTGTATAATTTTAAGTAGGGTTTTGAGTTGTTTTTTTAATCCATGTGTGAATAAAGAGTCGTAAATCATTACGAATGACAGAAAAAGCGAAACTCATCTCTGTATTAGTAAAAAATATGCACACTAGTAGTTTTAAAATCGTTTGTGTTTTCTAGAGACTGTTTTATTAAGTAGGACACACACAATGTTATGAAACAACTTTTAATTGTATTAAGGCATATTATATCACCTGTTAGCTACTAGAAACTTGTAATGGATGTATTTATTAATTGGTTTGTTATTGTGATTATTTTTTAATTTAAATTTTAGTTTTAGTTTAAATTCCGCACACAAATGTATTTTGTTATTTTGGAATAAATGAATATGAATATTATTTTTATGTCGCAAATAAAAATAGTTTTCATTAATAATTAAGTTGATTAGGGCAATCTAAACATATAGTATTTATATTGTTGTGATAACAAAAATAGTTATTAATTTAGTTAAGCTTGCAGCACTGATTTTGGTGCTAATTTTAGTTTTTGTCATGGCAATACTTTTCCTTCTTTTTCTGATTTGCCAAATGAATTGGAAATGTATTTTCTATAATTTAATAAACTCGTATACACGTATTACTCGTATAACACGTATACAGGGTGTCCCATAAGTCAACGTCCAGCTGAAAACGGGTGATGCGCCAAGTCATGACAGTTATCAGAAAAATATAAAAAAAAATATTTGCTAAGTAACTTTCGAGTTATGAGTATTTAAAAAAAACAGAAAAAACTGACACCCTGTGATGATCTTTTAAGTCCTGTGAGTACAAATATTAACTTTTCATAAAACTTTTTTCTGCAACGTAAGCATGAATAACCCTTCTGTAAATTACAATTCAAAATTAAGCCATAACTGCCTCAGTTTTCAATGAAGACGCAAAAAAAATGTACTACACTATCATGGCATGTAACTTTAAAATTCTGGATAAATTGGCGCATTTATCCAGGATTCCAAAATGATATAATACTTGCTAGAGTACTCCTTAGTTTTGGAAATAAAAAATGTTTTTTCAACTAAACTGGATTTCCAATCAATTTTATTTCATGAGATAAAATGTTTGTACCTTTTAAATTATGGACTTAAAATGCCTACGCTGCGTTTTTAAATCGCTCACAATTTACAAGTACAAGTAAATACCATTTCGACAATGCAAGTAAACAGATAGAGCCACCATCTTGCCGAAAGAGTAATAACCATGGGTGTTCAAGTAATTTGTTAGTTTTAGGTGAAAGTTTGAAATAAAATTCAATCATAGGATTTCATCAATCGTGATTTTTATTTAACTAAATCAAGGTCTTACAGCAAATGTTCAAACTGTTAGCCTTCAGCAGTAATGCAAGCTCTACATTTCCTTAAAAAAAATCAGCTGTCTGTAAAGTCAGTTAACTGACGACAGTTGAACGTGACAACGTCATACAGCTGTCCACGCGGACGCATCGCTCACTCAAGTAGGAGAGAGACCGATGTCGAACGCTGCCGAATGCGGAGGCCGATTGTGAGTGCCTCTTTGTCGCTCGTTCCGCGCTCTCACTTGCACTTCAAGTATTAAATGGAACGCCTCAGAGCGAGGTAACGCCGCATGAGTCATGTTTTTTCGTCAGCAGCGGGCAGCCAGTTCCATCGAATTATAAGACGTTGTCACGTGAAAAAACATGTAATAAGACCGGCGACGGGCGAGGGCAAACTTTAGATTAAAATCACGATTGAAGTAATCCTATGATTGAATTTTATTTCGAACTTTTACCTAAAACTAACAAATTACTTGAAAACCCATGGTTATTACTCTTTCGACAAGATGGTGGATCTATCTGTTTACTTGCATTGTCGAAATGGTATTTACTTGTACCTGTGAATTGTGAGTCACTTAAAAACACAGCGTAGGCATTTTAAGTCCATCATTTAAAGGGTAAAAACATTTTAACTATTGAAATAAAATTGATTGGAAATCCGGTTTAGTTGAAAAAACATTTTTTATTTCCAAAACTAAAGAGTACTCTAGCAAGTTTTATACCATTTTGGAATCCGGGATAAATGCGGCAATTTTTAAAGTTACATGCCATGATAGTGTAGTACATTTTTTTTGCGGTACAGACGGTTAAAGTTGGGTGATGTAATTATCGGAAATGAAACGTTGGCCAAAACTCCACGATTTCATTGAAAACTGAGGCAGTTATGGCTTAATTTTGAATTGTAATTTACAGAAGGGTTATTCATGCTTACGTTGCAGAAAAAAGTTTCATGAAAAGTTAATATTTGTACTCACAGGACTTAAAAGATCATCACAGGGTGTCAGTTTTTTCTGTTTTTTTTAAATACTCATAACTCGAAAGTTACTTAACAAATATATTTTTTTATATTTTTCTGATAACTGTCATGACTTGGCGCATCACCCGTTTTCGGCTGGACGTTGACTTATGGGACGCCCTGTATACCGACAGTTTTGTATTAAGTAATAATAAACGTAGGCGCTAAACATAATATTCAAACGTGCCTCTGACTACCTCTATTAGACATTGACAAGTTAGTACTGGGCACTGAGAGACTTCTGCAGTGATCTATTAGTGGGGATAAAAGATGTGACGGTTTCTTTTTTTTATATAATTATTAATTACGGCTATTATCATAAGCGGCTATAACGCTATTCATTCAATATTTATACCACAAAAATACGTAGTCGCGTCTCGGGAAAACATCTTATTTAAGCTCAAGCAAGTCTGTCTCCTAGATTTTCTATTTTCTATTCGATATCAAAAATTTAAACTCTCTAAGAATATCCTCTGGAATTTTATTGCGGAAATCCAAATCTACGACTTTAAAATGTGTGGAAATAATCTCAAGATTTATGAAGCCGTGAAATGCAACTTAGATGGGCGTTTGGGAAAATATAACACAATTCTCACGCCACAGACACCACAGAGGCTAAAGCCTCAATCAAGCACAAGACAAAATATTTATAAAAATAATGAAAATGAAAAATATTTTATTTCTGTAGCCAAAATAATAAGCAGAAATTCACAATGTGGAGGCCCTCTATTAAGTAAGATAATACTTGTGTAAGAGGACCTCGCTCTTCCATATCCATATATGGTTACAAAAAATAAAAAGAGCTTAAATAAATTTAAATTAAGTACAATTTTTCTTAAAGTAAATTGGTACACAAAATATTAATTATTACTAGAATAACATGTGTATGTAATTGTTTATCGTGAGATTACAATTACACACCTACTTGGGTAATAGAACATAGATTATAGAAAATACAAGAAGTGTTATTGAATTCAAGATCTGCTAGTGGTGGTGAATGGGCCAACAGCTCAGCCTATATGCCGCCATATTATGTTTCCATACGTTAGCGCTGGTCTTCTGCCGTAGTGATGATGATACTTCTGGCTACTGGTATAATCCGTCTGCGACCGGTTATGCAATTTATCGCAATATAAGCTTTAAACGTTTCGTTTGAAGGCACTTCAAGTGGGTTAGCGTTAAGCGAGTCCGGTTTGCAAAGCGATTTCAAACTTTAAACTTCATACAATTTATATAAAAGTCTTCAACTTCCAAAGTCACCATACGTCCATATGAGTCTTATAAGTCAGGTAATGGTCCACTTCGATGTAAAAAGGAGGACCACGTTTGAATTTTAAGTGGTGTCATAGCTAAAATATAACTAGTAGTTCTTCTATCGTTTCACTTGTTCTTTGGAACCAAGAGAGGTGAAAGGATTTCAAGTGCGCCTTTACAGTTTTATTTTTAATTTTTTAGTTCTATATAAAAAAAATTTTTTAGTTTTCTAAACTATATTTTTTTTTTACTTTTTTTTTTTTTTTTCATATTATTGCATTGTCATTGACCTTTGACAGGTATGCAAAGTTTGAATCAAATCTGATTGTTCAAAGTAAGACAAAATCGAGCTCAAAGGGGTCGGTTACATACAAGCTTACATACAGGTGAAGCTAATAAAAGCGTTATAAAAACACTCCACATAATTATTACTGTTTCTCAATTTTTTTTTTTTTAAATGGATCTAAGATCGGTGACCTCTTTGGTAAAATGCATGCAAGGCGTTGCGGCTACACAAGAAATTAAAAAAAATCGGTTATCTGTAAAGTCGGTTTACTGATGATAGTTGAACGTGACAACGTCATACAGCTGTCCGCGCGGACGCATCGCTCACTCAAGTAGGAGAGAGACAGATGTCCGACATCTGCCTCTCTCCTAAACTACAGCTTAAATAGTTTTTAAATTCAAGTTTTCTCTTCTTTCAGTAAAATGTTCCATCTACAATATTTAAGGTACTTTCCCTCCATGTTCTTTTTATTTTTTTGTAACCATACATGGATATGGAAGAGCGAGGTCCTCTAACACAAGTATTTTCTGTGAATTTCTGCTTATTATTTTGGCTACAGAAATAAAATATTTTTCATTTTTCATTTTATTCCATGTGGCATATCCGTGGGACGCCCTGTATGTATTACAACAGCTGTTTTCTTTTAACTGTGGCATACTAAGTGTGAAGTAATACCAATTTTTACGAGACAATCCTGAGTAGAATACTTGATGAGGGCGTAAAGTAGCGTTTATTCTATTCGCCAGAGTAATATCTGTTATTTTTTGACCCCGGAAATGAAAGGGTTGTCCAAAGAAGATTAAACAAAAATATTCTAATGGTTGTATTTTGCTAATTAATTTATTTAAAAAAATATATTATGAAGGTTAGAAAATGTTTTTAAAATGTTATATAAGGTATAAGCGACCGCCCGCGGCTTCGTTTGCCCCGTTCCTGTTACTTTTTCGGGATAAAAGAATCCTATGCCTGTCTCCTTGTTATAAGCTACCTCCCAACCAGTTTTCAGCCAAGTCGTTTCAGGCGTTCTTAAGTTATAAATAGCGTAACTAACACGACTTTATTTTATTTGATAAGATTAATAAAAAGATTACGACTGCCTTCACAGCTCAGTTGGTAGTAGCTCTGCCTTCAACGCTGGAGGGCGTGGGTTCGATCCTCGACGAGAACAAATATTTGTGTGGTGAACACAGATGTTTGTTCTCTGTCTGAGTGTTATATTGTATTATATGTATGTATTTACAAAAAAAAGTATTTAAGTATTATATCAGCTTACTTTGGGGCTTGATAGTGTTGTGTGGATTGTCCGCATTATTTATTATTATTTATTAAGTTAGATCTTAAATTTCAAGATGGTTACGAGTATTCTAAGAATAAGTCCATAGGAGTCTCTCCTTTTTGTTGTTTTTTTAACGGGAGAACTATTATTGAGACAACTATTGAGAGGCGTAACCTACACATTAAAAAAATAATTTGTCTGTAAAGTCGGATTACTGACGATAGTTGAACGTGACAACGTCATAAGAAAATACACAAATGTCGAACACTTCCGAATGCGGAGGCCGATTGTGCCTCTTTGTCGTTAGTTCCGCGCTCTGGCTTAAAGCCTTAAATGGAACGCCTCAGAGCGAGGTAACGCTGCATGAGTCATATTTGCAGCCGGCTCCATCGATTTATAAGACGTCACGTCAAAAAAGGTTTGTATACTCGCTAGAGTGGTTCAATGACGCTAGAAACTGATGCTAAAGGGACTGTAATGAGGAAGACGACGCGACGGTGCTGCGACGTAGACTGATTTGTGCCAATTTAAAATTTCCTACAGTTTATGGAAATCGATTCCTACAATATTTCATCTGCGTTAGATATCCAGCTTGGGTCTGTTTCAAAATGAAATTATTTTATTTTTTATCTAACGGTCATTTAAAAACATTATGAAATAGTACATTGTTCACCGAGAGGAGAAAGTGACCGATTACCGTTGAGGGTGTCGTTTGAAGCCCGAGCCGTAGGCGAGGGCTTTAAAACACCCGAGATCCCGGAATCGCAGTTTCTCTCGAGTGATACATAGTGCTTTATACTACACCTACAAGGAAAATAAATTCTACCAAAACTGAATCCTCAAACAAACACACAAATTGGAAATGGCGTCTGCAATTTCCACATGTTCTTTTTTCAAATTGTTTATCCTGCCGCCGCAGGGTCGCACTGCCAGCCCGACACCATCCAACACACAGCTATAGTGGCCAGTGTCATTTTGCGAACTTTGAGATAAAAACTCACTGTAAAAACTTTTTGGCTTTTGACATTTAGGTTACCGGCGCATAGTCTTACCCAAAATTAAGAAAGAAAAACCACGTAAGAAATGGATTTTCATACACTTTTCTCTCCCGCTCAAATGCGTTTTCTCCCCGCATATTTGTTCGATATGCAATGACGTACTTTCTACCGTAAATTTGATAAAGTATCAAGGTACTTTCCAAGCAGGTGTAGTATAAATAATATCTTAGGGTCTTATTAATAATCCTGGCGTAGCGTTGGACTAGTTAATCCGTGTTTTGTCTCTTGCATTGACATGCAATTGTCAACTCGAGCAAATGTGACAAAACACGGATTAACTAGTCCAACGCTACGCCAGGATTATTAATAACACCCTTAATGTCTTAGCATTGGGCGCCTTTAGATCTGTTTGGGTACCATATTAATTGAAATGAAATTTATTTGTTTAAATTGTTTAGCTGATAGAACAAGCTTATGGCCCACCTGCTGGCCTACCACGAGCTCCATATGGATATGGCTATGGCTGTCAAATAGTGTATAGATAGGCTGACCCTGACATTCATTTTCTTCTTGGGTTTTGAATGTGTTGACACTGTTGACACAAATTTGACAGCCATAACCATAACCATATGGACCTCGTGGTAGCCCTGCTGATGTTAACCATCGCCTATAACAAAGCATAGCCTCGTAGGTCACGTATGTTAGGAACATGCCCTACGATGCAATGCTTCACGTGCCAGTAATTTCACAACCAAACCAAACCTTCCTATACCTTTACCCTGTTTGTAGTTTTTTTATTATTTCACCAGGTTTATATATCAGGATTAAAGGTTACTTATAAACTCCGATATACCTCTGTATAACTACCCTCGTATCTATGAGTACTAGCTAGAAATATTCGGCATAGTGCACATCATTCTCAAGCTATAACTCAATGCAAACAATGTAGACTAACCGTAATCCTTACATGTACTGACGCTGTTGCTGGTATTTATAAATTATATTACCTCTGTCGGACGTTTGGCTTTGGTTTGGCCGAATCGGGCAAAAGAGAGCCGAAGATATCAAACTAGTTTTTCCAGAACTACTGGTATAATAGTCTCACTATGCGAAAACTATTTAATGGTCCATAGTTGTTTTTTTTAATTATTAATTAGATTATAAGTACTGTTTGTTTTCCCAAGAAATAAAAAGAAAATAAAATAAAATAAATAACGTTGGTGGTCCTGTGTTAAGCCTTGCGCACATCTAAGCAATCTGTGATGGTGATCAGTGAAACGCTGTCAAATATGACAGGGATAATTGATAGCGTTTCAGCTGATCGTTATCGCCATCGCCTAGATGTGCGCTGGCCTTTAGTCTCATTTTTGCCCTTGATGTTTGCCAAATTATCTGACCATTTCCGAACTAAACTAAGTTTAGTTCTTCTTTTCAAGTCAATAGTTCTTTTGAACCAGTGTGGCGAAATGATAAGGCCTCATGTGGATTATTTCATGTGCTTGAAACGTTTTCAATTTCTTTAAGTTCTACAACATACAGGGCCCTGTTTAATAAAGCTGACAATTCGACATTTATGTCAAAAAGCGACAAAATTGTGGAATTGTCACGCTAAAAGCGACAAATATGTCACAAAAGCGCGACAATTCCACGCTTTTTGACACGTATATTGACATAGTAGTTTATAGTAGAATCGGAAACGTTTTTATAAATAGGGTTACTAAGGGACTGTGTAGTAGGCCCTTAGATTTAAGGTATTTAAGGTATTTAAGGTATTCAAACGCGGTTTAACAAATTTTACCGAACTTGTAAATTAGCCATTTTTCGGAGGGATTGGCCGAAAGTTTCGATCAACCACTATTTGTTTGCCGTTCAAACATGTTGGGCCGTTAAAAGTTTTGTTTTAGTGGAGTTCTTAGTTTGAGCTGTTTTTAATGGACTTCATAATGGAAAGGAAACAGTGGGTTTACATGATTTTGAATATTTTTCTACGAGATGGTTGGAATAGTATTTTTAACCGACTAATAACAAAAAAAGCAGCCAAGTGCGAGTCGGATTCGCCCATGAAGGATTCCGTAGCATCAAGTAACATAATATAAAGGTTCTTGTAGTTTGTCGAAAGGTAAATTGCGTTTTACGATTTATGACGTATAAAAATAAAACTACTGGCTAGATCTCGTTCAAATCAAATATCGTTGAAAGTTTGCATAGTAATGTACAACATATATTTTTTTTAGTTTTATCATTCCCTTATTTTAGAAGTTAGAGGGGGGGGGGGGGGACCAACTTTTTTCAACTTTGGAAGTGTCTCTCGCGCAAACTATTCAGTTTAGAAAAAAACGATATTAGAAACCTCAACATAATTTTTGAAGACCTATTCATAAATACCCCACACGTATGGGTTCGATGAAAAAAAATTTTTTGAGTTTCAGTTTGAAGTATGGGGACCCCCAAAATTGATAGTTTTTTTTTCTAATTTTGTGTAAAAATCTTAATGCGGTTTACAGAATACATCTACTCGCCAAGTTTCATCAGTGTAGCTCTTATGGTTTCGGAGAAAAATGGCTTTGACACGGTCGGACAGACAAACAGACATGACGAATCTATAAGGGTTCCGTTTTTGCCATTTGGCTACGGAACCCTAAAAAGGTGGAGGTTTTTAATTAAAGTTCTTATGATAGTTATCATGCGATAAGTAACATAAAAACTTTCCGTAATTTTTGTGAGCTGCTAACCTACCATGAGCTTCATATGGTTATGGTTATGGCTGTCAAAATTGTGTCAACAGTGTCAACACATTTAAACCCAAGAAGAAAATGAATGTGTGTGTTAGCCAATCTATGCACAATTTGACAGCCATAGCCATAACCATATGGAGCTCGTGGTAGCCCTGCTGATTTAAAACATCATTTTTCAAAAAAAAATATCTTTACTTAATACTTCCAGATTGGACCACAGAAACGTCATCAAAATATCTGTTTAACCAGATGAACCATGAATATGGTTTTTGAACTTGTACATATTATTATTATATATCGAAACTGTTTAAATATTAAATCAGCTATCTGGTCCTCATAGTACAAGCTCTGCTTAATTTGGGGCTAGAAAGTATGGATTGTTCACAGTATTTATTTATCATTTATCTTTAACTATTATTATAAAACACGAAATAATTAAAATAAAAAATGTCATTTTATAAAAAACTAGAACATTTAATAATGAACTCTGTTTTCTATTTATCTTTTGCTTTAAAACTGTTTTTTTTTGCAAATTTCTAGTATATTTATGCCAAATTTTTGAACTCGAATTCAGTATTTACTGTTCTGGCAACACTGATCTTTCCCCTGGAACTAGAAGCTGGTAACCCCCAGAGACCGAACGTGACTCGAAACTTTCAAACAACTTGATTTTAGCGCCAGGAAAAGCAATCTTCCTTTAGAAACAATTATATTGCACTGAACAAACTGCACAGAAAAGCCTTGTTTTCAAGCCGTGTTTCAGTACCTGGGAAACGGCCACCGTTATAAACAACCGCCAACAGACAATTGTTGGAGCAAACGTTCGTTGTCAGCGAGCTATGGAGAGGGCTATGCTCGGAGTCTCTTTGAAGGATAAAATCCAGAACGAGGTTATTCGACAGAGACACCCTTACTTACAAGCGTCCAAATCAAAAGATAGTCAGTATAGAGCAAACGCTAAGCAATGTCTCACATTTAAGGGCTTTATCATACTTGTGGGCGCTCACAAAGCAGAGCGAGCGCGCAACCAATACGCTACAGGCACGCAACAAACACGCCTTCAGCGCCAGCGTATTTGAAGTAACAAAGCCAATAACAGTTTCTCCTTGCCAGAATCAATATTGTTTCTGAGTGTAATACGTAGGTATACTTCGTAAACTTGCTACGAATATACGCAACGAAAACGTTGCACATTCTCCACGCGTCCGCGACGTCTTCGCTGTGCAGCCGGCGCGTGTTCGCGAAGCATTCGTTGTGCGCTCGCCTCTCCCCGCAACTGCTCGTAATCCACTAGTGTAATAAGGCCCTAAGTAACATTTGTAAGGCCGTGGACGTATATCAGAAATTGAATACAGCGTTCACCGCTTCTCTAAGACGGTAAACAAGACACAAGTGTCCTTTGGGAGACAGTACGCGACTTTTTCTCAGGACTGTACGTGCACTTTGATTTAAAGCAGTGTGTAGAACTTAGAACGTTTGTTTTAAGTTGCGGAACAAATGCTGCATCTTATACAGGGTGTACATTATCAGGTACTGTTTTAATGTAAGCTTGGAATTGCTTGATTGATTAAAACTATTGGAGTTTTAATTTTAAAGTGTTATAAGCATTTTTGCTTATATTTTTTTAGCCTATCTTGTCCCACTGAAGGGCAAAGGCCAAAAATATGTATTATTTATTATTTGTTTTAGCTAAGCTATTCAAAGAGGTAACGTTGCCAGCCTTTTGGGCACATTGCCTGCGGTCGGTGATCTGAACTCTGTTTTCTACCTGTAATACTTTCAGGTGGAAAACAGAGTTCATTATAAAATTTTCTATTTTCTTTTAAAATGTAATTTTTATATTTTCTTTTTAATTATTTGTTAATGATTTACTTGTGATTTGATTTGAAAATCGTGCCGTCTCACAAAAACAAAAATACCCTTGTTAAAAATACTTACAAGAATATTGTAAAATCTACGTACTTTAACACTACCTTATATCCATACCACTATAAATCAGTAATGTTTGAGAAATCCCCTGAAAACAAACTAGTAGAGCCAAACCTTAACAGCGTAGTTCCGTAGCAAGCTCTACGGAAGTGCTACGCCGTAGCTAGACAGTTGACTTTTGGGTTAGTTCTTGTTAGATAATTATTTTCATTCTAACAATATGTATTGTATTACTGGATATTAACTAGTGATTATGATGACTATTTATTTTTAATTTTGAGTGGTTGCTTGCTTGTTGTATGGCTTGTATGTATTGAATCCACCTTGACCAGTTGAAATGTAATACACTGGTGAGCACTCACACAGACTCAAAACCAGAGCCAGACAGAGCTTGTGGTAGACCTACTGGTCACATGCTTGTTCCATCAGCTACTTGTATAAAAAAAGTAGATAAGTAAAACTTTCAGCGTTGCCTTATCTGAAACAAATTCATAGATACAGAGTGACGCGTTACTAATAGAACCAAATTTCATGAATAAATTATTCAAAACTTGACATAAATGCTTTATCACATTTTGAAATGAATAAGGCTTTTACGCCTTCAATTGAAAGGTACTTGAGTAATCTGATAAAAACCCCATTTCGTTTTATTTAAACGTCTGAGAGGTGGTGTTAACCGATAACATTCTTTTTAATTTTCAATTAAAATTTAAAAAAAGAATTTGCACAGCATCAGTAATCACTAAATAAAAAAAAAATGAAATGAAAGCATTTTATTGACCATAGATTTTTTTTATACTGCTAGAAGATGGAACAAGCATATGGCCCACCTAATGTTAAGCGATAACCATAGCCTTAAACAAAGCATTGCCTCGTAGGACACGCACGTCAGGAACATGCCCTACGATAAATTGTGCCCTAGCTTACAAAAGATTGTTATTACACAAAAAAGATTATACAATACATGGCACATGGTACACGTTTGTGCCAAACAGTTCCTAAGTGTTATTCGTCGAGTGTGATCAGGATCCGATGGCGCAGCGGTCAGCGCAGCCTCGTACCAAGGGGTAAGTCGTGGGTTCAAATCGGTACATGGTTACTTTCAAGATAAATCAAGTAAAATACATAGAACTATACGGTACCAAGTACAAAGTTCTGCAATACCGTACCACTAGCACTAGTTTTTGATATTAAAAGAGGTACCTGTAAACAGTCAAAGAAAAGATGAAAAGAAATAAATAAAATATTGAAAAAAAAAACACCTAATAAATAAATACAAAATTAAAAAAAAAAACTCGACAGAAAACAACCCCACACGCGGTCCAATAGCTCTCGCAGGTTATTGGGTAGTAGCTCTGCCTTTTTTCTTCCAAAACATTTTTGAGTTTCAGGTTCAAGTATGGGGCCCCCCAAATTTTTTGTTTTTTTTTTCTACTTTTGTGTAAAAATCGTAATGTAGTCCACAGAATACATCTACTCGCCAAGGTTCATCAGTCAAATTTTTATACTTTTGGACAAAAATGGCTGTGACATACGGACGGACAGACAGACAGACAGACATGACGAATCTATAAGGGTTCCGATTTTCCTATTTGGCTACGGAACCCTAAAACAGGCTTTTGCATCTATCAAGATGTTTAAGATAGCGTCAAAGGCAACTGGTGTTTTACTCATGCAGGACGCTAACCAGGACCAGACCTGGGACAGGATTTTAGATGGAATAGGCTTGCCCAGCACCTATACCATCCTGATAGCTTAGTCGGCCTAATTCACAGGAAAGACACGGTCAATACGTGCGGAGCTGAGTAAGCCACGGGTTTGCTCACGATGTTTTCCTTCACCGTTTGAGAACACTAGCATTGTGAACAAAAATTTTTGACAGAAAACCTCATTTTTTTGTACCCACGACGTTAGGATCAAAAGGCAATATTACTAGACCACCAGTGTTCTCAAAAATCGGTTGTCTGTAAAGTCAGTTTACCTACTGACGATAGTTGAACGTGACAACGTCATACAGCTGTCCACGCGGACGCATCGCTCACTCAAGTAGGAGAGAGACAGATGTCGAACGCTGCCGAACGCGGAGGCCAATTGTTCCTCTTTGTCGCTCGTTCCGCGCTCTCGCTTGCACTTCAAGCCTTAAATGGAACGCCTCAGAGCGAGGTAGGGCCGCATGAATCATGTTTTTTCGTGCGTGCAGCCGGCTCTATCGAATTATAAGACGTTGTCACGTCAAAAACTAGTGCTAAAATTCCTAGCAGTAAGTCCAAAGCACTTACTTCTCTTAGTGAAGTTTTATGTACATTTGAGCTAACTTGTATTGTAAAGTGGGCTCAGTACGGTATATTGAAGTTCTTTGAGCAATATTAAACTTTACTCTGTGTTGTAGTAAGTAGAATTTTTCAATGAAGTTTATGTAAAATATTACTATCCCCCGTCCGAAGAGTTAAGGTATCACCTTAAAAAGTAAAAACCAAAAAGGCCTTTGCATCTGTTGTAGATTACATATATAGCGTCAGGGGCAACTAGTGTTTAAACATGCCCCTACTTACGGGACGCCATAGTGCCTAGGACACGGATATCTCAGGTATCAAATTATGAAAGGGCTGACCAGTAAAAGTACATTGTTACTCAAGGATTGAAAGTCACAAATTTAAGTCCCGAGACGCAATGGAGCTCGTGGGACCTAAATAAGTCTTTCACCCGAGGTAAACACTGTGCTTTTCATTACGAATACAAGGAAAGTAAAAATAAAAGCATGATAGAAAAATTTGTGTCTTAACGTTGTAATGGATTACCAACCTCCTTGCTGAATAAAAAATTGGAATTTGGTTCAATAACCTGCTTGCTGTTTAGAAAGTTGGAACATGGTTGAATAAAAATGTGAAAATAGAACTTGTTTTGTTTTATAATTTGACAGCTGTCAGTATAAAGCGATTCTCCCTAGGGCTGAATTACTTTCAATTAGGCCCCTCAGGCAACTTCAGACCTACTTTCCGAGTATGAGCAATGAAAAATATTGTATATCAGTGTACAGGTTTGTAATTTTTTTGTTAATTTGTTAACTTATTTGTTTACTACGAAGATCATGTGAGTACAGCTGCTCTCTAAGTCTGGTAGGTAAATGAACTTTGAAGCAGATTATGTTAAGGACATTTTCAGTAGCTGGCATAGAATTTCAAAGTGAAGCAGTTTATAAACTAATTAGCGCTAGCTCGTGTTAAAATCTAGGGAGGAAAACATAAATAATTGATATATTTCAGAAATTCCCTGACTTGCCCTTGCAAGTCAGGGAATTTCTGAGGGGATTTGGAAGGCCAAAGGAGATTTCTAGACTTTTTCTCGAGAAAACCTGTTTGAAATCCCCTATGACTTGCCCCCCTTCTAAAAGAGATTTCTAGACTTTTTCTCGAGAAAACCTGTTTGAAATCCCCTATGACTTGCCCCCCTTCTAAAAAAGATTTCTAGACTTTTTCTCGAGAAAACCTGTTTGAAATCCCCTATGACTTGCCCCCGTTCTAAAAGAGATTTCTAGACTTTTTCTCGAGAAAACCTGTTTGAAATCCCCTATGACTTGCCCCCCTTCTAAAAGAGATTTCTAGACTTTTTCTCGAGAAAACCTGTTTGCAGGGGATAGTCGCAAGGGATTTTTGATGTTTTTTGAAAACATCATCCTGAGTGTGTCTCATAAATTACTTAATTGAGATAGAACTACTAACATCTTCAGAAATCAAAAACCTTTCGATAATTAAATAGGAGAGACATTTCCAAACTAATTTAACTTCCAACTCTAAACTTATTAGAGCTTTTATGTCGGTACCAGACAATAAATATAACTAAACTCCGTGAAGCAACTTTTTGCTTGCATCAATTTGACTTTAAAAAAAATATAAAAACACTTTATGACCAATAAATAGTGTAATAGTGTAAGGGTGTGGGTGCTGGTGAAATTACTGGCACATGAGGTTGAACATTTGTGTGCCTCAAGTTGATGAACGCAGGGCAGTGTATCGTAGGGCACGTTTCTAACTTGCGTAACCTACGAGGCAATGCTTTGTTAATGGCGATGGTTACCACTTAACATCAGCTGGCCTACCATGAGCTTCATATGGTTATGGTTATGGCTGTCAAAATTGTGTCAACAGTGTCAACACATTCAAACCCAAGAAGAAAATGAATGTGTGGGTTAGCCTATCTATGCACAATTTGACAGCCATAGCCATAACCATATGGGGCTCGTGGTAGCCCTGCAGATCAGAAACTTCTATAAAAAAAGAAATGGTCAAAATTTTCGAGCAAGAAGTACCTACATCGACGGCGGTCTTCGCCTTAAGGGTTTCAAGGCTTTACATAGCTTCATCAATTTAACGTTATAATTTCACATCGCTACAAACACCAACTTCCAAACAACGGAATGACAGGTGAATATTAAATACATTGTCACCTTGAAACTCTCACCTGGGATTATACAGGGTGTTAAGAAACTTCTTCTTCTTCTCTGACTAGAAACAGTATTTTTAAAGATACTTAGATAAAAGACTAATTCAAATTAAAAATGTCTTTATTCAGTTGTATCACAAGGATCACTTTGAAACGTCTTAAAGCTAGGTGAGCCTTCGTGCCAGTTTCAGGTGATCAAGCCTATATAGAAGAACAGGCAACAAACTACGACTTGGTTCCTACCATTTTTTCGTGCATGATACTTTTGCAAAACAAGAATAAAAAAGCAGTGAAGTTCTAGTGTGGTGCCACTCCAACACTCAGACATAAGCTGGAATTCTTGGCGAGCTCTTCTTTAAGAATCTCTTACAGCTTTCAAAATGCAAAATGTGGAATAGGTATTCATATTTTTTTTTATGTTACTGGCTGATGGAATAAGCATATGGCCCACCTGATGTTAAGTGGTAACCATCGCCTATAACAAAGCAATGCCTCGTAAGTCACGCACGTCAGGAACGTGCTCTACGATTCACCGCCCTGCGTCTATTAACTGGAGGCATACAGCCTCAGCCACACGTATAACATATTCAGCCTCACGTGCCAGTAATTACACCGGCACCCATACCCTTCAAACCGAAACACAACAACGCTGCTTCACGGCAGAAATAGGCATTTCCAACAGTGGATTAAAATGATAGTAATCTAAATTTTGACCATACCATTTCGTTTATCAAAAGATACTTTCAAAGTCAGGAACCATTGGTGGAAAATATTTTAATCTCGTTTCGGCAGTAATGCGCAGGTGAGACAACAGTCAAGCAATGACATTCTCTTTATCGCTCGTGTAATGAAGAGAATCGGCGAGAATGGTATGTTTGGGAACATTCTACCTAACTTATCTTGGACTATGCACTGGTGGATACTGGATAGTGAAATTAAATATTAATTTTGCCTGTAGTAATGGTGATATTTTGTAAATCTAAATTGAATCGCACAATATTTTTATGGCTAAAAATCCAGCAAGATATATTTTAGCAACAATAACTTTTTAGCAGTAGTTTAACAACATTCAAATCACAATTTGTATAAAAGTTAGCCATACTTACAAACGCAATTTAAATTTAATAATTGCTTAAAGTTAACCCTGTCACTGTCTGTCATTACCCACTGGTAAGAGATGGCAATTGTTTAGACACTGTTTATCCTTTGACATATTTTTCTTAGTTATGTTAATAATTGTATTGTTTCAATAATTTCTTGTTCTTAAATCTAAGAGCTAAGCTCTTGTCGGGGGTTTGATGCAGCTTTCTCCAATTAAGTCTTTCGAATGCTGCCTCCTTGATTTCCTAATACGACATGACAGTGACTTTTTCTTTTATATGGCTCATGTAACTTATTCTTGGCTCTCCCTGTTTCTTTTCAATAATTTTTAAGTGAATATTTTTTTTGTAAAAGATCGACAAACGGGCTTACTGCTTGATTATTTTTAATAATTAGTTTTAATAACCATCAAGTTCAAAATATCTAAAAAAATGCTAAAACACAAAAAAATATATTTCTAGAATTTGTGTACAAGATGAGCAGAGTTATTTCAAAGAGTACATAATTGGTATTGTGTGGAACTTGTCGTCCCGAACCCAAATAGTCCAAGTTACTTGGTTACTTTCACATGCATAGCGCAAACGACTATAGAATCTTTGAATGAAATTCCTTTTTAGGGTCCTTATTTGAGATCACTTTAAGCTAAATGTAATTCTCAGGGTCGTGGTGTACTTGTTCGTGGTTAGTCAGGTATTTGGAAACTCTTCGCTATACTGGGTAAAATGTTGAGCAAGAATTAATGGTTGTCAAAAGTTGTTTTTAGGGTTCCGTAGCCAAATGGCAAAAACGGAACCCTTATAGATTCGTCATGTCTGTCTGTCTGTCTGTCCGTCCGTATGTCACAGCCATTTTTCTCCGAAACCGTAAGAGCTAGACTGATGAAACTTGGCAAGTAGATGTATTCTGTAAACCGCATTAAGATTTTTACACAAAAATAGAAAAAAAAACTATAAATTTTGGGGTCCCACTGATACTTACAGTGTTACAGTGTCAAACCCACGGCCTACGGCGCAGAAGGCAGAATCACTACCAACTGAGCTGAGAGGCCAGTCAATAAATATATAGCCTGCCCACGCTCAGACCATTGCCATTCTGACCCATGTTGAAATTAAAAAAACAATATCAGAACTCTTAAACGTAGACTTGTACTATCCATTTCAGTAACAATTCATTTTATTCTACAGTAACAAAGTAAATTGAAATATAACAAACACAAGTTGAAATGAGCCACAAATTCGCAGAGCATTCGAAATGAGATCGAGGAAGACTGCGTTTTTAATTAACATTTTGTTTTAAACCGACGAGACACAAAGGCGATGCTACACGTTGCGGTTGTAGCACGTTTTGGCTGCGTTTTTACTGCGTGCGCGCATTCCTTAACTCGGCTGTGGTGTGTTTAGTTTAAATTTTTACCACGTGCATGCGTCATCCTAATAATAATTATTCAAACAAAAAAGGACACAGAAAAAAATATCACTCGTGTAATTAAAGGAACACTATAAGACTTATTTATGCGATTTTTGACATTACTTTTTCATTTTAATAAAATAATTAACCTATGGTTATAATTTAAAAACACTCATTTTATCTTTTGTTTGATTTTTATGAGCCTCAATCTTGAAAAATGTGACTGTACAATTTGATAGCAATGCAAAACCAAAAAGTTTATTAAAACTGCCGCTATAAAGCTTAAAATAACTAGAAAAAAAATAAAAAATGGTAAATATAAAAAGTTATATAGAAAAAAAGGTTTGTATCTTTGGAATATTCTGACCATTTTCTTGCTTTGGTAAAGATCTGACAAAATATGTGTTTTCATACACCTAAAGTTTTATTTAGGCAAGCAGACACATGAAATAACTTAGCAACTTGAATAAAAATGCTAATATAAAACGCTGCTGCGTCGTTTTATGTGTAGCCAGTGCTTAAACTCACGACTCTCATGGGAAGAGAGAAAAAATAAAAACGACAAACTTGGCCGTGGTTTCCGGCCCTTAGCACCAGTTTATTCCTTATCTAGTCTTCAGAAAAGCCACATTCTTACGAAATGACGCCACCGATAGTACATATTTTCAACCAACTTCAAATAAAAAGGAAAAGGTTCTCAATTCGGTTTTTTTTAATGTTTGTTGTAGCATAACTTTGTCAGTTATGGGCTGATCTGAAATTTTATCAAATTCGGTATAGCATTTATCTCTGTCATTTTAAACCGATTTAGTTAATCACTTTTTTATCTGAAAGGTATTTTTTATCTGTACTTAAGGCTTCCAGATCAGGCATCAAAATCTGTTTAATAGTTTGGCCATGAAATTGGTTTCTCAAGTTTTTTTAAACATTAATTTATTCGTTTTGATCATTGCTATAAACTCTAAATAAAAATAAATAAACATTGCGTTGGTGGTATACGTGTACGCTTACCTTAAGTTTTGGTACGCGCTTACCTTTACCTTCGTCGGTGTCTTTGCTCAAAACGGACACGATATAGGTAGTAACGTTTACGATGTCGTCAGAAACTAGTGATAGCCTCGCTGGATTTAAGTGAAAATTCTGTTGCAACTTAGCTTTCTTATTAATTTGTCAAGACGCCTTTGTCCATAAAGGTTATAGCACATTATACCGGCACCGCAACTGCGCAGCTGCAGCACGGCGTCGCCTCGAATTTAGACTACGGCTAGCTGCCAGCGCGCTAACTACGCGTTGTCCGCAAGGTGCAAGCTCGCAGTTCGCGCGCCGGCCGCGACGTGTAAGCTCACAATCCGCGAGGTGCAAGCTTGCTGTCACCGCGAACTCAATATTGTTATCTGATTCGAGACTGGAGGGAGCAATGCAGTGCAGCGAGGCGCGAGAGGCGACGGTGGTGCGCCGGCGGCGGCGACGCGACGTGCGACGACGCAATGACATTTCGCTGCCGACTCGGAGTCGGCGCGTAATAAGCATGCCGTCGGCGCGCTGTGCGCACAAGGTCCGCTCGCTTGCAGCACGCGGGCTGCGAGTCGAGTTGTGTGGTAGCGGCAAGCGCGCTGACTGCCCGCCGTTGGCTTTTTCATATTGACATTATGAAATATAATATACTACACACGATTTAATGCTCTAAATTGAATGACAAGTTAATTGCTGGTTTGGAGCGGTGCTGTTGCGGTGCCGGTATAATGTGCTATAACCTTTATTCTATCCTTTTATTTATTTTTTTACTAGATTTTTTTTCTTGAATTTTTCTTCCATTGTTAGACCATTAGGTATGCACACCACTGTTTGAAATAAAATACATGCAAATACATAATTATTTTTCGTTTTAATGTGCCTAAAATTTAATTTCTAATTACTACACTAGAAAAGTGAACCTGCCAAATTTCCTGTAGTTGTTAAGATTTCATTATGAGTCATCATCATCAGCTTGTTGAATTAAATTGTTAGTGTAGAACGTGTTTCAAAACAGATGTTTTATTCTCCTACCTCATGAAATCATGTTTTCTAAAATCTTTGTGGAAAAATAAAGCAATCCCTCACCAATTTAACCTCACCCTTGGCTGCAAAGGAAAATTGATAATCTGGAGAAAATCGCAAATCTCTCGGGATTGAGAGGGCTTATATAACTGAACTTGTAGCGTACGTCTGTTTGCGTGCGGTCAACGAACTTATGTAGGATTTGGACGAAGGAGAATATTGACGCGGGAAAATTACTAGTTTGCGTCAATATTTGGTCAAGAAATACATTTTGTACGCATAAAGAGCGACCTTATGAAAGCAATTTCATGACATAACTTGGAAAAAAGTGTAGTTCAAGAAGCTAAGTGTATTGAGTATGTATTTTATAAAAAAACTACCTTATAAAAGCAAGAATACATTTATTGAGAAAAGTCTTTA
Organism: Thera obeliscata; assembly: GCA_947578465.1. NCBI lineage: Eukaryota > Metazoa > Arthropoda > Insecta > Lepidoptera > Geometridae > Thera > Thera obeliscata. The sequence continues at coordinate 5,366,763 of OX387923.1, read as the reverse complement.
TAAAAGGAATCATTCAAAGACCAACTTTCACACCAGTTTTGTTTCGGCCGTAGGAAAGTAACATTTTTGTATAATATAATGTTTTATATTATTATAAAGAATGACTTTTTGAAAGCAGTTCCATGACGAATAAATTTAATAAAAGTCTTTAAAAAAGGAATCATTCAAGGACCTACTTTAACACCAGTTTTGTTTTCTACTTTGTGAAATTAACGTTTTTTATAAAACAGTGATGTATGTGAAAAAACTACCTTATAAAAGCAAGAATACATTTATTGAGAAAAGTCTTTATAAAAGGAATCATTCAAAGACCAACTTTCACACCAGTTTTGTTTCGGCCGTAGGAAAGTAACATTTTTGTATAATATAATGTTTTATATTATTATAAAGAATGACTTTTTGAAAGCAGTTCCATGACGAATAAATTTAATAAAAGTCTTTAAAAAAGGAATCATTCAAGGACCTACTTTAACACCAGTTTTGTTTTCTACTTTGTGAAATTAACGTTTTTTATAAAACAGTGATGTATATTAATGTATTGTTTAAAGAGCGACCTTGAAAGCAGTGCCATAACGAATAAATTTAGGAAAAGTCTGTAAAACAGGAACCATTCAAGGACCAACTTTAACACTTGTTTTGTTTCTACTTTGTGAAATAAACGTTTTTGAATAAACAATGATTTTAAAACTATATTTGAAAAATCTGTGGAAAATAAAATGAGAAATGAAATGAAAACTTCCGGTACTCGCGACTGACAGCGACAGTGACGAGCGATACTGAAGATGTGCAAAATTTAAAGTTAAATTTTATTTATTGTTACACAATACGGTTGTGACGCAAAATAAGGCAGTGTTTGTTAAAGAATTATACACAACACTGTGTCACATGCAAGCTGTGTCAATTATTTGATCATGACAGCTTATTTACACTGCCGCCAAAAAGATTGTAACGTCATTCTCCTTCTTATAATGGTCGTAGCCTCGCATCAATTTCTTGTTATCCATTTAGTATCTCTAATTCATAACATAATAAACAAAGTAAAGTAGTTCTCGGGTTTTTATTTCTTCAGTGTTTGAATCATTTCAACAAGAACAGTCAGCTGCACTAGAATAAAAACCATTTCTAAATTTTAAATTTTAAAGTTGCAGGCTTGTGATGGACGTTTAATATTGACTTCATAATGGCTTTTGATCTAAAATTGGTTTTTGAAACTCCACCTTATGCACGAGTTCATCCATAATTTGATCCCCATCTCCTATTGGTACATGTTCTTCTCCAGCCAGTAAATCCCCTGTCAAGTTCAACGGCAAAGAAAATTCATCCCGTCACAAACACTCCACAGTGACACTGTGAACCCTGTTAAGTGTGGGCATAGCACCAGTGTGAAAGAAAACATCGTGAGGAAACTGGCATTGGCATATCGTAGAACCTAAAAAGTTCAAAAATATGTGTCAAGTGCACGAAAGGAGCCTTTTTAGGCGCACTTAAAATCCTTTCACCACACTTGGTTCGAAGAAATCAGTGACACGATAGGAATAAGAAGAAGAAGAAGCACTAGTGTCTGGTTATTGCGAATTGAGAACGCAAATGTCAGTTGAAAGACAAAGAGAAAATTGCCAACAAAAGAAAACTACAGAAAAAATGATAGGAAAACCAGTGAGGATCACAAGAATTTTTTGCTGAATCTTTGATTGTTATTTTCTTAAACTTTGTTTCCAGCTTTTTTTCATACCTTAAATTATGGATTTATCTCCTTAATTCACTGCATTACTTATTGACCTAACATTTCTTTTAAGACCTAACATTAAGATCACCTTGTCATTTCAAATTCTACTATGGTTCTATCATTTAATCTATTCTATACCAAACGTATTAATCACGTTTGCGTTTGTTAACGTGTTATAACAAATTCACTTTCACACCTACTATTGATTTTATATGTATCTAAACATAAATATTGTTTGAATGTGCGACCGAGATTGTACAGTCTGATGGTTGTGAGTGGTGTAATAAAGTGTTTTTATCACCTTTTTTATATGAGTGGCTAAAAATCTCTTATCTATACTTGCAATGGCCTAACCCAAGAACTGCTGCTAACCGCCCAGTTAACTGAACTTAATGACTGGCCATCCGACTCATTAATTTTACCCTCCCTTTGCGTCTTTTGTAGAACATTCATTACTTCCTTCCCGATTCTCAATACGGTCTTCTGCGCGTAAAGTTTGATTGTCACTGTTCGTGTTTTATTACTAGTTTTTATCCATAGACAGCTTCTTGCTCACGCTATTTAGGGTTTTTATACTCTCCGGTCAATACGGTCCGGTCTAAAGTTTGATACTCATTTTATTTGTGCTATATACTTTTATTTTACTATTTTTTTCCATTAACACCTTTTTGCCTGCGCAGTAAAGGATGTCTATACTCTTTGGTCACTACGGTCTTCTAGGCGTAAGTTTGATACTAGATTTTTCACAGATATTTTTCATATTCCTAGACTTGTTTTTGCAAACTTAAAGTAAGGGTATCTTGCAGATTAAAATATTTTCGTCTCTACTTTAGACTTGAATGATCTTTTCTTGGTAAGATAATGCTATAAAACCTCGTAAATTGCGAAACCAAAGCGAAAATGATTAATTATGAGCAAAGATGTGAAAATCATCTCTCGTTCTCCGAGGATTAGGACAAGCACCTCACATCTACAAGGATTGTCTGATAAATAGCAGATAAAGCTCCTGTTACACAGCCGCGGATTATTGTCATCAATTGGACGCTGTTTAACTAAAACGTTCCAATCCATATGAAACTTCATATGAATTGGAACGTATAATATAACCTCTTTATAATATAACCTCTTCTAGTCCTCAGATGTCTTAATACGGCAATATAAGTACCTGATAAAACTACATCTCCAGCACCAACACTGCGGCTACAAATTTGACTGTCAAACGTGGTGACTACGAGTAACACCCAAATAATATAAGAAAGACTCGTCTATTGGTAGTAGGCAATTTACACGTAATAACCATCAAACTGGTTCTGTTGATGATATACCAACGTGTATAGTTTACTTATGAAATCTTAATGATAAAAAAAATCATGTGGCTCAAAATTTTTGCTGCAACTTGTGCAATGTTAGCACACAACTGATTGAGCTTTCTATATTTTACATTCAGTGATTTTGTTATCTTCAAAAATGAAACAATGTGCAAGTGTTTGTTTTTTAACGGTTGTCAGGCCCTTAGTATCACGCAAGACGCAGGATGAAGGCATCAGTGTGCCCAGCGCTTTCCGGCCTAAGGTCAATTCACACATATCAGTAAAGTTACAGTTTCGGCAATATGTTCGGCAGTGTTGCGTAAATGATTTAATTCATACACATCAGTACTTAATTCACGGAGCTTCAATGAAAACAGTCGTCGAACCAATTCTATCAATCGCTCGTCCTCCATTTTGGTTTTTATACCGCGGTGTCCGTATCCTGACATAAACATCGTTGTCAACGATTACGCCCTTGATTGTCAGTGTCGGCATTGACACTGAAAGCACTGTGTTGTCACTGACATACTGACAAGTGGTCATGCGTTTATAGATAATGTATAAAAACTACACCTTACCTACCTCTAAATATTAGCAAGCCGTCCAAGTCAAATAGTCATACATAGATATAATAAGATTTAAGATTTTATTGATAAGCTAGATTCTCTAAGAAGTTTGTTACCTAGATTTACATAATTTAATTTAATTTTGCCGTAAGGCCATTGTAATGCCCCAGCGGGGCCCATGTTCTGGACGTTATTACCCCCTAAGACCTATAATACACATGAAACAATGAATAAATGAATATGAATATGAATATGAATATTTCGTATTGTACCGTTACTGAGTCGGAACTGTTACTTCACTGATATGTGTGAACAAACCTTTAGACAACAGCACAGGCATTTCACGTCAGTGTGTAAGAGTCTTCAAGGTAAGTACCCTACGTCTGCAAGGATTGTTAGGATAAAACGAGATAAATCTTCACGTTGTACGTGACTGTTTTTCTGGTGATTATTTTTACACGATATTTATGTTTCTTTATTGCAAAAGAAATTAAGTAATTTACACAAGCTCTGTCTGGCTCTGTCTCTAGCTCTGGTTTTGAGTTTGTGTGAGTGTTGACTATAAAATTGTACGTCGAAACGTAACACACACAGTATAATACACAGACTCAAAACCAGAGCCAGACAGAGCTTGTGGTAGGCCTACAGATCTCTTGGTACCAAGTAGGTTCCCATTCAAGAATCTATAAGGATGTAGGTAGTCAGAGCTACGTTCAAATACAGTACAGCGAACAAGACAGTTGTAAAACTATCAAACGCTGTGTGAAACTAACCGACTTCCATGTCCCAGCTGACGACAAGAGCACGGCTCCGTATAATTTGATTGCACTGGCTTGGCTTCCGCATTGCACAGCTGGCCGGCATGAACGGAAGTCATCAGCGATCGTCGGATTAACGCTGGTCCGCTGACACTTGCGATTTGTCGAGGGAAAATCGAGTGATCGGTGTCAAACGCTGAGCGTAGACAGATCTTGTCAATAGGTCAATGGAATTATCGGCAGTTGTTTTTTGAATAGGGATTGGGTAGTACCGTCCGTAGCATGACCGCACACTGCGCACACTGAAGGCCTGCGCACACCTAGTTTGCTGGTGGTAGCGATCAGTGAAACGCTGTCAAATATCACTGTCAGATTTGAGATTTGACAGTGATATTTGACAGCATTTCACTGATCGCTACCGCCAGCGAACTAGGTGTGCGCAGGCCTTCACTGATCGCGTTCGCCAGCGGCCTAGGTGTGCGCAGGCCTTTAGTCACTGGCGATGGCGATCAGAGAAACGCTGTCAAATTTGACAGTGATATTTGACAGCGCTTCACTGATCGCCATCGCCAGCGACCTAGGTGTGCGCAGGCCTTTAGACAACATGTTTTTCGGAAAGCTTTAAACGTTAATAATGAATTCAAACGGTGTATCAATGGATAAATTGTATCTTTCAGCGATAAGACCACACGTTGTTGCACTATAAAAGTGGATTATCAATGCCTTGTTACGCGATTGGTTGAAAAATAAACTACAAGCAAAACATATTTTTAAAACAAAGCTATCCCCAAATTATTTGCGCACATTATTCTCGAGTCTTATACAATTTTCTCCCCAATTACTTAGTTTCAGCGAATAAACACCTAAAACAAAAGACCTTTACCCAACGCCACATAGCTTAAACACCCTACATTATGTTTCTATCTCACCCCGGGCAAAAACCCTTTTTGCTATCAGAGCAAGGGAAAATAACCTCTAAGACTAAGGAGATAAGGTGGTGGAGAAGGTATAGTGGGTAAGATACGCGGAAACGTACAGTGTGCTTAAAAAACCGCTTTCATTTGTCACCGGCAGATGCAGCCGAATCAGACTTGGGGCCAGGATTATGGTACGGAGCGGTTTCAAAGAAAACTGAGCTGAATTTTCTTTTGTTTACACTTTTTATACTGTCTTACTAGGAAAGTATTGATGAAAGCCGAAGTCAAAATTCGTTTATTAATTTTACTGGCACCAACATCCTTCAAACCGAAACACATCAATGCTGCTTCACGGCAGAAATAGATATGGTGGTAGTACTTCCCCCTGAAAGTTATTTAACTAAGACGAACACATTAGTGTAATAGGCTACAGCGTTAACGTTGACTTTGACTTTGACTATGCTTGTTCCATCAGCTACTTGTATAAAAAAACATGTGGCATTTATCACTGCGTTATTTCTTAACTCAGTATGCATTCAAACCTCTACTAGTTTTACATATTCCTCAGTAAACAAACAACATACCAAACAAACCAGCGTCAAAATTGATATGTCAAACTGGCAACGGGCGAGGAAACCCTCGAATTTCGCAGAAGTTTCCCAAAAGTTGCTCGATGAATCGGTGATTGAGAGAAGGAACGATGAATGTGGTAATAATAACTTGGACGCTTTGGATCCGCACTGGGAATTGTCCGAAGACTATTTTTCTCGGGTATTTGTGAGAAGTTTTTCATGTTACTTATTTAATAACCCTTCTGTCTGACCTTTTGAGTTTATCAACAAACTTGACTACCAGATATTTAGTATCAGAGTATTGTTTTGGTTGTTGTTATTCCTAATCCAGTGCTTTGTAGGTGATAGGTGAATGAACGTATTATTTAGAAAGTCTAATCTATATTTATAAAAGAAAGTCGTGTTAGTTACACAATTTATAACTCAAAAACGGCTGAACCGATTTGGCAGAAAATTTGTGGGGAGGTAGCTTAGAACCGGGAGAAGGACATAGGATACTTTTTATCCCGAAAAAGCAACGGGAACGGGGCGTTACGCGAACGGGCGAGCGAAGCCGCGGGCGGCCACTAGTCTATATTTATAAAAGAAAGTCGTGTTAGTTACACTATTTATAACTAAAAAACGGCTGAACCGATTTGTCTGAAAATTGGTTGGGAGGTAGCTTAGAACCAGGAGAAGGACATAGGATACTTTTTATCCCGAAAAAGTAACGGGACCGGGACTGGGGCGAGCGAAGCCGCGGGCGGTCTTTAGTAAAGTATAAAGTTAAAGCTTGTTTATTCAGGGATACTTAGTAGCTAGTGTCAAACGGTTCTGGGAATGGGGTATCCCTGGTCAGATCAAGCAGGGGATGACATCCTTAGTGGTGAAAAAAAGAAGAGGAAAAAGATGGCATCTCTGTGGAATTTTATTGTTTGCCGTGTAATAAAGGAACACAGAGTTGTAGCTATAACCAATGTAGAGTTTTCGTCGTAACACTAGATACATAATACCTTATCAATAACAACCAAACAACATACCAAGTTGACTTGAAAAGGTGTAAAAGTATTTAGTAAGCTGAAGTGGCAGTGGACCGGTCATGTTTGTCGTAGAACAGACAATCGTTGGAGCAAATGAATACTAGAGTGGAGACCGCGTCTAAACGTAGTGTAGGACGTCCTCCGGCAAGGTGGGAAGACGATCTGCGAAATGTAGCTGGAAAGCACTGGAGGAGAAGGGACGAAGACCGGGCTCAGTGGCACGTCTTGGGAGAGACCTACGTCCAGCAGTGGACTGATGTCGCCAAGTATATGGCCCGACCTCAACTACCGCGTGATGGAGCTCTGTCCTTTGACATGGACCAGACGAAAAATTATACGGTTTTTGCGAAAATCCAGGTAAGTATTATGGACGCATTCCTTTTTACGCTGGTTGGGATTTTAATGGGCCACATTTGCACTGAATTTGGTTACTATGAAATATTTTATTTGCCCGCTGGAACTTTATTTGTGTGAGTTATTTGATTTCTCAGTTTCATGTCTCTAGAGGTTTTGGAATATAGTCCAAAATTGGCATTTATTTAAATGAGTTCCACTGCCATATATTCTGGAAATAAAAGGCACAAAAATGTCATTAGTACTACTAGTCATTAGTTCTAGTAGTAGTTAGTAGTCTACTAGTAGTAAGTATAACTGTATGTATTGTTTGTTTGGAAATAAAAGTTATTCTTATTCTATTCTTATATAAAAATTTGCAAATTATGAAAAACAGGAAAATTATTTTTTTGCTATACAAAAAAGAACATCACTTTAACGAATTTAAACTAAATTACATAATAATTTTGCAAATAGCCTTTTGTCACTGTCACTTTCATGTCAAAAAATAAAGATGGCAACAGACTTATATATAATATAGTTCAGCTAATGACTGTTAAATAACCATGAATATAGGCATAAGAAAATAAAAATCCAATAAAAAAACACCAAATCCAAAAGTTGGCACGTTGTCTTCTACTATCATTATAAAACCAAAAACAAGCTCACACGAATAAAAACAAATTAATTCCCGTACAAAAGATCTGCCGGACGAAGGCACAAAGAGAAAGCAATACGAACACGGAAACTGGGCCAAAGCGTGTTCTACCACGCACGCTACAGTTCCGTAGTATATTTTCACTGCCAATTTATTTTCTTGCAAACTGGAAACACATCTCCTTTGCACGGAAACATCACTATAAAGAGGGCAAACCATCAAACAATTCACCTTCTTCTTCTTAATTAATGGCATTGTTCCATTCGGACTATTTTGCCAGTCTCAAGTGAGAAACATAATAATTTATAATAGTTTTAGTTGAGTCGGTCAACAGAGAAGTCGACTGTTATTGGCTTTGAAGAAAATGGTGACGTTTGGAAAACATTTTCGTTCAAATCAGGCTATCACATTTCATTCTAATTTCATTTCACACTTTCATTCTAACTGCTTATACATTTTGCTAAGAATGTTGGTTAAAATACCGCCAAAATTAAATTAAATTCAGTTGAACTCTGTTTTATGTTCAGTTAGTGAAGATCGCTTTAAATATCGCTGTTAGTGATGAGGCCGCCCGTTGTATTACTGTGTAACTGTTTATTTTTAAACTTAAAACCTGTATCCTACTTACCTATTAGTGTATCATGATAATCAATAAAGATTTATCTATCTATCTTTTACTTTTCATGCGCGGGATCAATAACAACCCAAAATATTCTACCCTAACCTCAAAATCATTAACAGGACATACTTTTACTTTCCATGCGGGACCCTATAAGAAAAAAGTGGGTCATTTCCGTATTGTGTGTATTCTAGGCTCATTTGTCATTCGTTTTGGCGAATCATGCTCCACCGAATACATTATCCATTGTCAGAAACTGTTTGGTTGGAAAAGAATCAGATTGCAAATAGGTTGGATGGGTGATTGAGGGTCACCATTTATCATCTCTTACCTATATCCTACTAATATTGAAAATGTGAAAGTGATGTTTTGTTTATTTATTTACACAACTAGCTAAGGCAACTCTCATTTTTGTTGCTCTGAATTCTGCGCTGGAGGGCGTGGGTTCAATCCCTACAGAGAACAAATATTTGTGTGGTTCCCATAGTACAAGCTTTAAAAAACTTGGACTTCTATGGGATAAATTTGGCAATATTCCGCCCAGACAAAAAAATATGCTCATTAATAACGAAGTAATGCGATAGCAATTAATTAAAAAAATTGAAACGAATCGAGAACTTTTTTCTTTTTTATTCGCAATGCTTTCCATCAGGTGAGTCAAGGGTGGGTCTCATGCTTGCTTGTGTACTTTGTTGTATCAAAATAAAACTAAATGTGTAAATCCACCATAAGGGTGCTACGAGTATGTCGTAATAAAGCGAATATCTTGCACAGCTGGACAAAAAATAAAAGAGGATACATTTAGCTAGATTTTAATAAAATGCCAAGCCTGCTATTTTATGGCCACGAGTCATGTGATTATTTTACGACCCAAATAATGATTTACGTGTAAGTCCGAAATTGTGATATTTGGTTCAGATTTGATTACTCAATAATCAATACTCAATTTATTTATTGTGTACGCATGGTTTAGTTTAGGAATAGTGTCGGAATGAAAATGTTCGTCGATTTTCAACTTGATTTGTTCAACGTATCATGATCACATACTACCTTTTGAAACAGAATACACCGATAAGTTAATGTCACAAATTATGTCAATATTTGCTCATGATCAAGGCAGTGGTGCAAGGGACAACGAAATCTAAGGAGACGAACATTTTCATACCGCGGCTGTACATACATAGTTCTTAGGTGTAAGTAAGTAACACATGGACCCTATATACTGTATAGGATAAAGTGACATGGAGGTAGGACAAGGTACTCTATTGAGCTGCTAACTTAGCTATGAAGGCATCATCATCATCATCATCAACCTATAATAGTCCACTGCTGGACGTAGGTCTCTCCCAAGACGTGCCACTGAGCCCGGTCTTCGGCTCTTCTCCTCCAGTGCTTGCCAGCTACATTTCGCAGATCGTCGCCCCACCTTGCCGGAGGGCGTCCTACACTACGCTTACTTATACGCATGAAGGCATATTTTTTACTATTTGTAAATTATTTACGAAATAAAAATAACATCAAAGTTCATGTATTAGGGTGCCAATCCAACTCCTTTAAACACGATGTTCCGTGAACCCACGCTTAGAAACTGACTGAATTATTTACTAACCTTGGCATCGTGGTAATGACGTCATTTAACCGTCTGACTCCATCACCATTGTTTAAAGTACTTCTGTTTATCTAAGACATGATGGCAGCTCGTTAGGTTAACTCTTTGAGTTCTCGTAACCTTGAAGGGGGCTCTAGAGACTGCTGGTATTTGAAAATGTAATCTGGTGAAGATGGGAGTGTTATAAAATTGAAACTGTCTATGGCCTGATAGTTAATAATAATAATAATGTTTATTTCGGAACATATCTAAAGTGGTACATAAAATTAGGAAACGATGATAACTGCATTAGTCGATAAACTGTGTCGCAGCTACCAACGCCCGCCTCCTTAAACTAGGTACAGTGCGTTCCTAACTCTAATCAAGGGAAAAATATGGTACTACTATGCTAGGTTAATTAATTACAAACAAAATATAAAGAAAAAAAAGTAAAAAGCTTTACACCTACGAATTCGATGTATGTAGACGGTGTATGTAGAAGTATAATTGTGTTTGTGTGTGGTGTGAGTGGTAGTGTGTGGTGTGGGGTGTGTGTGTATGAGTGAGTGGGTTAAATAAATTAGCCATTTATTTCCAAAAGTTGAGTAGGTAGGTATCTACTAATTACTAATTTTACATAGAAGGCAACTATTAAAAAATAAATAAATCTATTCCAGGGCTGAACAGGGTGGAATAGATTTTTTAATAGTTGCCGCCATCCAATCGCGATCTAATGAGTTTTTTATCCAAAAAAATATTAGCCAGCACTCTCAAAAACATGAATATGTTGACATATTCATGTTTGTCCCTCAATCTTACTTCGTTTCGTGTACTTGAGTACACGAAACGAAGTAAGATTGAGGGAGACATCAGATGATTTATTTTGCCTTTCTTTCAGCACCTTTCACTCGAAATGAAACGTGTGATCCAACAATTTCGGATATCTTCATTCGGCATCTTTCACTTGCATTCCGAATGAACCATTAATGAATTCACTAAGCATTGTTATTTCATTCTCTGTTCATACGTTTCATTACGAGTGAAAGATGCCGAATAAAAGGCAAAAATTATCAAAAAATGAATCGTCGTTTCTCACTTTACGCCACACACACTATTAACAAACTCTAAAAGAAACAGACAAGGAAGATAAAACATGAAAAATATATAACACTAAGTGTATTCCACATTACACTGTGTTTGGTTGTACCTACCATAAAACACCTATTTTAGCTTCGGAAAAAGAAGCTTGGAATGTAGATTGTGTTTATATAACATGTACCTCTTCGTCATTGTCATTCTTTTCCTTTCAAGCTTACTGGATCATATATTGTATATGATTGATCACTGTCGTACGTGTTCTTAATAATGTATGTTTGCTGTCGAAAATGCAGATATACTGCCTTTTTTCTTATTTACAAAATATTAGCAGCCGCACACGGCTTCATTTGCCCTGTACTATTTCGGGATAAAAAATATCCTTTGTCCTTTTCCTGGTTTTAAGCAACCTGTCATCAACTTTTAGCTAAAAGTATCCAATGTGTCAAATCTGTCAAATGATATCAAATCTGTTTCAACAGTTTGGCCAAGAAGTCGGTTTCTCAAGTTTTTGAACTTATATTATATATTACAATTTATACAAAAAAATATCAACAGTAAACAAAAACAAAAAATATTACAATAAATTAATTTGATACGCTCATTTTAGGCGCCTCCCAGAACGTCGAAATATTATGATTAAATAAGTCTTTTTTAATAAGGAAAATGTTAAAATGATAAACAGTTACTACGTGTTTATTTTAACGCCAATTTATTCATAAATGAGGCCAATTTTAATAGATATACAATACAAAAAGACAATATCATCACCATATTTGACTGGCCACTCAGCTCAATTGGTAGTAGTAGCTGCCTTCCGCGCCGTGGGTTGTGGGTTCGATCTCCACTGAGAACTAATATTTGAGTGGTTTTTGTTCTGTTATATTGTATTTTAAGTACCTATGTATTTACAATAAAATAAACATCATGAATGTATTTAGGCTAATAGAGTTGAGTGGAGAACGAAAACCTGTTGTGTCGACCCCACATAAAGTGGAACAAGGGCAAGAGAATGATGATGATCATGAAACCTATTTACTTCTACCTACATGGTGCCAAATTAATCACGCAATCTTTTTTTAAGAACTCAGATTCGGAACCTTCTTGATTTGTTGTTTATATTTTTATTTGCTTTACGCGCGCCATTTTCTTTTTTGTTTTTAGTCATTTCCTTACTGAGGTGGAATGAAAAGTTACGTGTTGCAACTCTTGTTTAACAAATAACTATATCAGGCTGATAACGATGATGAGATCACAGTCATTACCCTCTTCTCCGAAGCGTTACTTACTCGGTAGTGAGCAAATTTAAATAATAATACGTATCATGTAATATCAAAGATAAACCACACCCAAGGGATTGGTTGAGACTAAGTTTAATTAGGTTAGTTTGAGGAACGAATCTACAACGAACGAGGAGTTTTAGAATTATATAGATAGTACCTTTACCTAAAAACTTTTAAATAAAGTATTTACAAAATGTACTGTTATAGTGTAAAACGTAGGGCGCCCATCAGATGGACCGACGACTTTGTTAAGATCGCGGGAAGTAGGGGGATGGAAAGGGCTCAGAATCGTTCATACTGGAAATTTGTCGGGGAGGTTTATGTCCAGCAGTGGACTTTTTCAGGCTGATGATGAAGATCATTTATTTACAAAATGTAGAAAATACACAAGAAACAGTTGAGCTATCTGCAGACCGTTACAAACGATTTAGAGATAGCTGAACTGATCCACATCAGTGCCAAACATAAGCGTCCCCAAGACGCTGACAGCATTGCCCCACTGAATTGCATTGCTAATGCGCTGCGCTAGATTCAGTATTCGGTACTCAGGTATTCGGTATTCGGTATTCGGTATTCGGTATTCGGTATTCGGTATTCGGTATTCGGTATTCGGTATTCGGTATTCGGTATTCGGTATTCGGTATTCGGTATTCGGTATTCGGTATTCGGTATTCGGTATTCGGTATTCGGTATTCGGTATTCGGTATTCGGTATTCGGTATTCGGTATTCGGTATTCGGTATTCGGTATTCGGTATTCGGTATTCGGTATTCGGTATTCGGTATTCGGTATTCGGTATTCGGTATTCGGTATTCGGTATTCGGTATTCGGTATTCGGTATTCGGTATTCGGTATTCGGTATTCGGTACATCATGGCCTACTTTTCCGCCTACTTTTTCGGCCGGTTCTAATACTGATTTTAACCAGCTAAGTTTATAGTGCAACAGAAACGTAAACACTGCCTAAACTTCTGTTTTTCTTGCTTCTAAGATTTTCGATAAAAATTTCTTGTTGCAAATTTTTTTACTGACATAAAAAGATCCTAATCTGAGAAAACACTTGGCAAGTTCTTAAATATTTTTTGGAAACTCCGATCTATAGACCTTGATATTATTCTAAACAAATAAAGTTAGGACGTGTCTGTCTGACAACCTTAAAATTTAAGGCACAACTTTTCAATGCACACAAGAAAGACAACATCACAAGACAAAACTGCTGGGTTACTGGGTTTAGCACAACAGCCGGTCTACTCTTGAACGCGACTCCGATCCCAATCTTAAGTTTTGACGTAATTTTGACATAAATCCTATGGGTTTTCTGTCAGAATTCCGTCAAAACCTAAAATTGGGATTGCTTCTTCTGCGGTCTTAGTTCTCCACTCTTCTCTATTAGCCGTCATTTCGGCAGTCACTCCTTTCTTACCAATGTCATTTTTTACACAATCTATCCATCTTTTCTTTAGCCTACCTCTACTTCTATACCCATCCACATTCATATCTAGCACTCTTCACCTTACATGACATGCATTCTTCCCTTCGCATGACATGTACCACGCTAACTTATCGCTCCTTATCTTTTCAGACACTGGCGCCACTTTCATTCCTAACTCAACATTTCAAGTGTTCGTCATTTTACGTGGAATAATATTAAAACTTACAGATTTGAAAAAAATATCGCCACAAGAACAAAGTCCTGAAACTTCAGCTAGGCTTTTACATATTGTTTTTGTGACTCATCCCTGCCTTCAGCAGATTAATAAAATGTAAATTTTCCAGCGCAGCCTTCTTTCCGAACAATATACCCGGGGATTCTTTAAAATGTTGAAGAGTTTGGGTAGACTTTTCACTAAAATCAATTAGGGAGGGCGATTTTTGCCGGGCTGTGTAATAAGCTTTAATTTGACAAAACGCTTTGGAAAATATGGTGGTGGACTTGTAAGCACCTGTGAATTAACATTATAAATACGTAATGAGGTAGTCTTAACAGATGATTTAGGAATAAAAAGCGGCCAAGTGCGAGTCGGATTCGCCCATGCAACCGGTTCCGTAGCAACAAGTAACATAAATAAAAGTTCTTGTACTGACTTTTGAGTCCAATTGCGGAAACAGGAGTCCCACACATACATACATACATACAAAGTTCTTGTAGTTAATCGAAAGGTAAATTGCGCTTTACGATTTATGACGTATAAAAAAAACTACTGTTATATTAAACATAGTTATATCATTTTATTATCCCATAGGCTACAGTTACCAGATTCAATCAGGATTCTTGTTTGCTAACTTGGTTACATAAAAAAAATAATTTATACCATACCCCCTCTAAAAAGCTTATTTTATTCACTGAAAACAGTGAATAAAAAGCCCTTTTAATCACTGTTTTGGTGTTTGAATTTGGAACACACCAATAAGGTCGACCTACATATTATTATTAATACTATACAACCATGATACAACCTAACAATGTCGTCGGTCCATCTGGTGGGTGGGCGCCCCACGTACGTTTTTCGCTTAAATCTTTCTTTTCCTCGTAGTTATGGTATAAAGTATAGTATGCAACTCTTGAATAAAACGGATTTGTATCGAGGGCCATGAATCACTCGCGTCGTTTAGGGTTCTAACACTTGAATCACTCGCTACGCTCGTGATTCAATCATTATGAATCACTCCCTACGGTCTTGATTCATTTGTTAGAACCCTTCACTTGCTCGTGGTTCATCTATGACCCTCGATTTAAATCCGTCTTTTATTCACTAGTTGCATAATGTACTATTGAATGATTATAAAGAAAAATCAAGCTAAATATGTACGTCATGATGATGCTAAAACCTCAGCTTGTATTCTTAGGGTTAGTCTCACGGTTTGATCGCGTGTCATTGTATTTAAACCGCTGTCAGTGTTTTATTTGTCGATAAGCCATCCGTAAAACCAACCCTAAGTATATTAAACTTGAAATCCTCTAAATAATACACACCTAGTCAAGGCTATTATAACTCGTTAACTAATTCCATGCAACAGTAATTTGACAAAGAAATTAGTTCACTAAAGGTGGGAACTTCTTAACTACTAATTTATTCAGAACGTAATTTGAATATTATAGACTTTTGAGGTAAACAGAAATTGTACGTACCTCTGTAGTAATAAACCTTACTAATATTATTGACTGGCCTCTCAGCTCAGTCAGTAGTAGCTCTACCTTCTGTGCAGTAGGTCGTTGGTTCGATCTCAACCGAGAAAAAATATTTGTGCTGTAAACATGGATGTTTGTTCTCATTCTGGGTGTTACATTGTATTCTAAGTGTGTATTTACAAAAAAAAATATCTAATATGTGTTACTATGTGCATTAGGCCAGTACTCTCAAACGTGAAGAAAAACATCGTGAAGAAACCGGCATGTTGTAGAACCTAAAAAAGTTCGAGCAACACGTGTCAAGGGTCACGCAAAAAGGGCCCACCAGCGGCCTACTTGCGGAAAAACCTGCCCGCACATCAAGTCAAGGTATCCACCTCACTAAGGGGTTTTGTTTTGGTTACTTAAAGGCTACTTAAACGTTACTTAAAGGCTTGCTTAATACTAAGCAACGTTTATGAATAACGCTGTAAAAGTTTTACCACCAAGTTCTGAGAAGATAATTATTCTAGACCAAAAAACAGGCATGGACAAAAGCAGAACAAAATAGCTAATCTAGGATTACGCTTGTAAATGCTTTCTAATTAACTAGGTATTACTGGAATTACGCTACACAGCTACTGGCTAACGCGCTCCGCTTTGAAATGGAGTGTCTGCTGCAAAATTTGTAGGCTTTTAATATAGTACTTCCTTTCACCACACTTGCTTCAAAATAACCAGATAGACCGACGACATTGTTGAGATCGCGAGAAGTGATCGTTGGATGGAGAAGGCTCAGAATCGTTCTTCCTGGGAATGTGGAGGCCTATGTCCGGCAGTGGACTTCTTCAGGCTGATGATGATGATGAGTAGCAACGATAGCAGTAGAAAAATAAGTCGCTGTTTGTTAATTAAGAAATCGGTTGTCTGTAAAGTCGGTTTACTGTCGATAGTTGAACGTGACAACGTCATACAGCTGTCCACGCGGACGCATCGCTCACTCAAGTATAGAGAGACAGATGTCGAACGCTGCTGAACGCGAAGGCCGTGCGTGCCTGATTGTCGCTCGTTCCGCGCTCTCGCTTGCACTTCTAGCCTTAAATGGAACGCCTCGGAGCGAGGTAACGCCGCGAAAAGCTCAATTCACTGATGGTCAATGTATATTATCCCAATAGTGATTTGTGTGGATTGTCTAAAATGTTTAATTTATTTTTTATTCTTTTGCATCTGGTATCAGTAGAATCTTGTTATTTCTCTGGACGGCTCATTTGCATAGGCACTTTAAAAGTTCTTGTCGGTCTGAGAGCAAAGCATAACATATTTTTTTATGATGTTTCATAGTTACCACAGTATATGTTTATAGGCCCTTATCAACAAGTAGATGGGAAATTTTACGAGTAAAACGACCTAAAACATTTAACCACGAACACCCTTCCTTGGTGAAGTGTGGTAAACCATAAAACACAATTTTATGTCAACCTCAAGTATCGTTAAATAAATGGGATGTCTTTGATCTAATGTTTAGTGCTTAGGGCGGAAACGTTACTGAAATCACGACCTAAAAGGTTTCCAGAACAAACCGTTAGCAAAAAAGGCTTCATACTGCTATTTTTATATGGATTAAAATGAATCGCCATTTCCCTTGGTCACGCTATCGCGCGTAGCTGGACCAGCTGAAAATTGGTAGGGGAGGTAGCTTAACACCAGGAGACGGACATAGAATACTTTTTACCCCGAAAAAGTAACGGAAACGGGGCTGTAAAATGATACGATCTGTAATAATTATATTTAGAGAGGTTTATTAATTAGGTAGGTGAGTGAGTGACAGTGTGTGTGTTTGGTGGTACCGCGCAAAAGAGGGCGAGCGCCTCCGGAAAAAACTTTTTTATGTCGCACGTGGATATTGACGAAATTAATTAATTGTCAGTAATTAGCGAATTAATTAGGTAAGTGAAAGGTGGTTCAGATGTTAAATCACAGATGGTGTTTAAAAGTGGCGTAATGGGAACGGGACGAGCGAACACGCGGGTGGCCGCTCGTAACTTATTATACTGATCGAGTGATCAAACCAGACCAAAGACTTGAAATTTTTATTTACACATCAATGTGTAAAAAAAGAATTCTATAGAAAAGGCTTTCCAGTGTATGTGAATAAACTAAAAATATTACTTAAATGTTTGATTTAAAACTTTTCTAAAGAAAACCGTACTTATCTCTAGGCAAAGATACTTTGAATCTACGATGAGTTCATTGACTCGCAAGTACCAGTTAAGTTTCACGACATACTACCTGAAATCGATCGATACAAGTGAATATACCCATAAAGCTATACTAAAGTGCTATTATGCACTTTATGTACAAGGTGTAAGATAGCAAATCGAATAGGCTCACAATGGAAGTTTTGACGTGACAGCGTCTTATAATTCGATGAAGCCGGCTGTCCGCACGAAAAAACATGACGTCATGCGGCGTTACCTCGCACTGAGGCGTTCCATTTAAGGCTTGAAGTGCAAGCGAGAGCGCGGAACGAGCGACAACGAGGCACAATTGGCCTCCGCGTTCAGCAGCGTTCGACATATTCTGTCTCTCTCCTACTTGAGTGAGCGATGCGTCCGCGTGGACAGCTGTATGACGTTGTCACGTTCAACTATCGTCAGTAAAACGACTTAAAAAAAAAACATATGGACAAAGAGTGACAGGGCTAACTTAAACCAATGATGGAATTTAAATGACGTTGTAAGTATAGCTGTAAGAGTTTTGAGAGAAGTATTTTTACACCCTACACATTGTTGTTTAGTTCAGCAGCTCAAAGGTTTTTTATGGTTGGAGCACTTTATTTTAAGTGCAACTTAAATGAGTGTTTCTTACACATTTGTTTATTTTATGATTATTCCTCAGTGAAACGCAGTCAGTTTTTGGCATTATTAGTATGAAAAGCTGATGTGATGAAACTTTCAAAATATCTTCAATGTTTGAGCTTATTATTCTATTAAATCTGTCAATCTGAAATATGTGTATTTTTTTATTGTTAATTTTACTAGGTGATGGTTGGTTGAAAGTTTCATATAAAATCACAGAGCTAACGTAGTGAGAGGAAAATGATCTTCCGTAACAGAACTAGATTGAAAAAGTATCCCAGTAGTTCGGTCAACGGTACCAACAGAACTGTTTAATAGAACTACTGGGAATAAAAGACCCTAACTTGCCGGAGGGCGTTCTAAACGCGGTCTACTCTAATGTTCTTCGTTTGATCATCTTACAATATACTCAGATGACTTTTGTTACGACATCGTCTTTCTAAGACATTGTATAAGTCATTGTTACCAACATAACAATAGTATAACATTGTACATCCCACAGGACATGTTTGTTCACGATTTTCAAACAAAACTTAAGGTTTTGCCCTTTCAAGCAAACATGTACCCTAAAGTTGGACAAAAGTTACGTCTTCTAACTAATGGGGCTTGATAAAGTTGTAAAATAACTTGGTTGCAACAGCCCCATAGAACAGCTGGTACACCGCTCTTTTTGACATCAAGACTCATCCATGCCCACATTTAAGATCCATGGGTTTCTCGTATATCTCGCTTCTCGAGATCATTTCTTCCTCATACCCATAAATTGTGAAAATGAGGTACCACCAGAGGTTTTCCTTACATGAATAGCTTCAAGAAAAACGTTAAAAAACTCCTCCAGTGTAGGCAACGCAACGACAGCACTCTTGGTGTAATATAAGTTTAAAAAACTTGAGAACCCTACTTCATGGCCAAACCATTATACCGATTTTGATGAAATTTCTATGGGGCCAATCATGAAATATAACTTATCAGGTGTATTTTTTTTAAATTGACTCTTTAATTCCGAAATTGTTCTGCAGCTTCATCAGTAAGTCTTCTTATAGTCCGAACTGCATATGCAGCCAACCTTAGTCTAACAGCAAGTGCTTTGATTTGCGGTCCCCACTGCAATTTTGTGTCAATATTAAGTCGGACGAAGATAGTAGAATCTACGAGGTTAGGTGACTATCCATTTAGTTCGAATGAATCAGTAACACGAGAGGAAGAATAAGTAAATCAGCTGTTTATCTATAAGCTGTGGTAGTTGAGTCTCATTTATATAAGACGTGCGTGCATGTACCCTTCGTAGATATGCTAACAGGGTTGTTGTCAGTAAACCGCTATTTTTATATGGTTACATACGTAACGAAGAAAATGAGAAGAAATCGGCCAGCGTGGTATGGACATGTTATGAATGTAGTTGAGAGGAGAGAAAAATGTCATGTGACGAAAAAGTGTAAAAGGCATGAATGTAGATGGATATAAATGTAGAGGTAGAAAGTATGGAAAGATTGTATGAAAGAGGATAATAATTTGTACATATTATTATTATCGAAAAGAGTAATTACTGAGATAACGAATGATAGGGAAGAATGGAAGAAAAATACATGTTTTGCTGACACTAGAGAGATAAGGACAGGAAGAAGAAGAAGTAATGTAGAAGGAAGAATTATATACACACCTATTGCATGGCTGGCTCACCACTGGAGCGCGTTGATTCAATAAGAGACCTAGGCTTGATGATGGACTCCAGGCTAGACTTCAATGCCCATATCTCAGCAATATGCAAGCGAGCCTCCAAGACACTGGGTTTTGTAATGAGAGCCACGTGGGATTTTCCGGACACGCGGGTTGCGCTTACGCTCTACAAAGCGTATATTCGCAGTCGCTTAGAGTTTGGTGCTGTTGTCTGGGATCCCCACGAGGACAAATACACGGTGCTCCTTGAGAGAGTGCAGCGAAAGTTTGCTCGATATGTCTACAAAAGGCAATACGGGTACTATCCGTACCTGTTTCCATCTGTGTTTGTGTCCGGTATGGTTGGGCTGAACACACTGCAGTTAAGGCGTGGATTACTACTGATGACACATTATTACATAATGTTGTGCGGAAAGGTGGATAATCCGGTGACACTGCAGCAGATGGGGCTTGCAGTGCCACGGCGGCACATGCTTGGCATGGCGGCGGCGCGGAAGGCCCGCGACGCCGCCGTGCACTATTCGCTCCACCGCCCGGGGTGCGGACGGTTGCCGGAGCTAACGCTCCTACTGCGAGGGCGCTTGCTACACTCAAAGAATTTATTCTGCAGACAGATGCCGACTTATTTTTTGATAGTGCCTCGAAATTGTATCATTTGATGATATTATTTTTAAATATAACGTAACTAATTTTTTTGACTCTGCTGACATAACTTTTATTATCTTTTTGACATTTTCATTTGTTTTTGATTTTTACTGGGAAACTGTATTTTTCTTGACATTTTACTATTTAATATTTTGACTATGTATGTTAAAATTATATTAAGTATATTGTAATTTAAGTGTTGTTTAGACTAACTTTTATTTATTGTAATGTGTATTTTGTAATCAAATTGTATTTTGCATTTGGGCGCTTTGGCGCTAGCTGTTAGCCCAAACTGCTTTGTCTAAATAAATAAATAAATATATGTAATTTGCTTACGTAGCAGATTATACTGCCATTTCTTTTTCCACTGTACCTACATGATATAAGTCTCATAATACTGTAAAAAGACGATCGTGCGTCGCTTGTACAAAAGCCGCGGTCGCCAGTTTTACATTTACACAATTTTGTTTGAAATATCACTCAATATGAGAATTCTAAGAAAAGGGAAGAAATGAAGATGTAAAGTAATTATTGCGGGACTAGGCATTTTCCATTTGACGACTCCCGAAAAAACTGCTGAATTTGTATGGAGAAAGGAACACATGTCTATGCATTTTGACGACATTTTTCCGTCTACATGGCCGTTCTAGATGAAAATTAAAACATCCCAATAAGTAAGAATATTGAGCCAAATATGATATTCAATTTAATAATACTAGCGGCCACACCCGGCTTCGCACGGGTGGAGTTTTTAAACACATAAATATAGCCTCAAGGTAAATGTAGCTTTCTAATGGTGAAAGAATTTTTGAAATCGGCACAGTAGTTTTGGAGTTCATTCATTACAAACATATAAATCATAGTATAGATACTATGTCGTAATATTGTTTTTTACACGATTGTATAATTATTAATGAATAAATAATTATGATTATTATGTTAATATTAATTATCCAAAGCAGTCCCATTTTCCCCTTTCATTGCCATTACCAAAAATCTATGCTGGGAGTTTCACTACGTGATAGAATCAGAAATGAGGATATCCGTAGAAGAACCAAGGTCACCGACATAGCTCTTAGAGTTAGTAAGTTGAAGTGGCAATGGGCAGGCCATATAGCTCGAGGAACCGACAACCGTTGGGGAATAAAGGTTCTCGAATGGCAACTACGAACCGGAAGACGAAGCGTAGGGCGCCCACCCACCAGATGGACCGACGACATTATTAAGATCGCGGGAAGTCGATGGATGGAAAGGGCTCAGAATCGTTCTTCCTGGAAATGTGTAGGGGAGGCCTATGTCCAGCAGTGGACTTCTTCAGGCTGATAATGACCAAAAATCTTATTTTCCCAGTAATTCTGAACATTCTAACTAAAAGATGGATGGGCTTAACTCGCAATATTAGCAACCCTACCAAATGAAGTTCAAATGAATGAAACGTCAGCCCCGTCAGCCCTTATTTCCCTGTTCAAACTTCTACAGTAATTGCTGTAAAGTCATGTACTTTTGTCCTGTCTTGCAAAAACCAACCTTATTACCTGAGCTGTAAAGCATAGAATATGGAGTATATAAGGCTCTAGATTGAAATACCACGCATGCTTTCAAAGTAGGTATGTGCGTACATTTTATTTAGATTTGAATGGCACTTCGTTAATTGTTTTCGGTATCTCAGGTATTTTTTTATTACAGTACCTCCTGTTTTTCTAGATTTATTTGATTTACAATAAATAAAATTGTATTTTGGCTAAGGCAAGCAATGCACGTACGTAAAAAATTGTGTACACCATCCACACAACACTATCTAGCCCCAAACAAAGCAGAGCTGTATTAAAGGAACCAGATATAATAAGCTGATATAATACTTGCAAGTATATTTTTTTTGTTCATACATACTTAAAATACAATATAACACCCAGACAGAGAACAAACATCTGCGTTCACTGTACAAATATTTAATTTTGTTCTCAGTGGGGATCGAACCCATAACCTCCAGCGCCGAAAGCAGAGCTACTACCAACTTAACAGTGAAGGCTACCGATCAAATCAGATCAAATTATTTTCATTATTATGTCGTTGTTGTTGTTTGGCTTCAAATTTCAGAGTTATTAAGGATTTTAAACAATATCCTTAATAGATAGATAGAAAATTCTTTATTGCACAAAATTAAAAATTACTGTACACAGGCGAACTTAATGCTAGATAGCATTATCTACCAGCTAACCTTTGGGTAATAGGGAGATAGGTTGGGTAGTGCACATATAATGATGATGATGATGAAGGATTTTAAATCATTAAAGATTATTGTAAATACATTTTTTTAATGGGCTGAATGCTGGTGATTATTTGACGATTCTTTCAGAGCTACCGAACATTAATACTCAAAACAGTTACTTTTTTATTCAGTTGGCAATGCAGCGAGCGTCTTGGAGCCACTTTCAATTGATTTGAATCAGATAAACTATCTCTAGATTGTTTGCAATGGACTTCCAATAGCTCAATATTCTTTTGTATTTTGTTTATTTTTCCTCCTAAAAACGGGAAACGACCTCGCGGTAGACCACGGCGAAGATGGAGGGATGAAATGGACGCCTATCTTAGAGAATGGTCCAAAGTGGCACTATATAGAGAGGACTGGAGAGAAAGAAGGGAGGCCTTTGCCCTGCAGTGGGACACCACAGGCTCATAATAATAATAATAATTTTGTTTATACTATTACTATTTGTAGTCTTTGTAAATAAATAAAATGCTTCTTATTTCTTTAGGGCGTATTTACATAATCAAAGCATTTAAATTTATAAATTTATTTGTTGGAGTCGCTTTGATGAAAAGCTTGGAAACGGGTTTATTTGTGTAAAGTATCGTTGGATAATAAAAATGCTTACTTAAAAAGTCGAATGATTGAGTACACTAAATTCAACGTGAAACTGAAAATTGACTTTTTGGAATCATAAATTCTTAAAATTAATATAAGTACCCAATTGCACTGAAAATAAAATTCGCTAGCAATTTGAAAAGCCCTGTAATTCCAAGAGCTTTTGCAACTATAACCCCTCTGGTGAATCGAAGACGTTCAGCCACTTACCAAAGCACCTCCTACAAAAGCAAGTATAGACAGTCCACTTGGCTTCTATCGGGGCACCGTAGCCCCCCCAAGTTGCTAGATAGTCCACTCCATACTGTTTAAGCGGTAACCACACTGGACGCAAGCCCACATTTTGAAAAGTAAAAGAACAAAGGATTTTTTTTTCTTTCACAATGCATGATATGATATAATTGATAATGCGTAATGTATTTTATAAATAAAACAAAACTTGAAAGACAACAAGGCTAGCAACTGTCTCTGAAACTTTTGCTTTTTTGCTTTGCTGATTTATAAAAAGATCAAACAAAAAACGGTAGGAACCAAGCCGTAGTTTGTTGCCTGTTCATCTAGGCTTGGTCGCGTGGAACTGGCACCTAGACTCAACTAGCTTTAAGACGTTTCAAAGTGATCCTTGTGAGACTACTGAATAAATACATGCTTGACTTTGATTTTTAAAATTAAAAACAAGTGACAACAACAACGCGCTTGTGATTTTTCTAGTTGACTGCGTGCAAGTTAAGTCTGCGCGAGACTGATGGCAAAAATCATGAAAAAAATGGACTGGAAATGTATCTGCCATACACACACATGAATGGGAAAATCGAACTTCGTTTGTTGACTGGGATCATGTCTAGAATTTTTTTTTCATGTTAACCCCCAGCAGTCACGCGCAGAGTTGTCTTGCAAGCACTCGATTACAGGTCTACTAATAGGCTTCAATGTATTATAGGCTTCGGTAAACATTTCGTTTATGTTTACGTTTTGTGCATTTATTGAATGTTGACCTAATATGGGTTAAATACCAAGTGTACTAAGTGTACCTTTATATAAAGTTTACGAACACTTTAGAAGCTGAAATGTGCTACTGTGAACGTTTTTAACCGATCAACTATGTATTTACTGACCTGACCTTATTTTTTTAAGTCATTTATTCAAAAGTATTTTTTTTTATATTTTTACTTAGTGATAAACAGTTAGATTCAATAAAAAGTACTCAAAACTATCTTTT
The DNA here is from genome assembly GCA_947578465.1 of Thera obeliscata. NCBI lineage: Eukaryota > Metazoa > Arthropoda > Insecta > Lepidoptera > Geometridae > Thera > Thera obeliscata. The sequence goes on along the minus strand of OX387923.1, from coordinate 5,341,944 downwards.
TATTTCTTCTTAAAGAATTACACAAGTTATTTTGATAGTTGAATTTCACTTTGGTTCCATCTCAAAGCCAAAATCAGCAAATTCTTTTCAAACCTGGGTTTTAGCTTGGCCGTCTTCCAAACAATTTCATGGAGACTATTTTATATACATTAAAAGGAGGCGACATTTGTCGCTTCCAAGATTGTAATCACAATAATTGTATGAAAGCTGCGGTCGGGAAATTTATTGTTGTATGAGTAAACCGTATGTATACGTTGTTAAAACCGAAGAGGAATCATATAGGCCAGTCATTTAAGCTTAAATTAGGTAAGAATCTCGGAATTCGAGATACCCAGCTGTAAGTCTGTAGATACTTGTATATTGACACCCTAAAAGTTGTCTCAAAACCTGCATTTAAACAAAAATTGTGTAGAATTTTGTATTATACAATATTGATTTTAAAAACAAATAGCAAAAAACCCATAGGAAATGAGATATTTACAAAAAAAGTTTTTTGACCTTGTTTAATAGTTGCGCACACCCTACCATATGCAGGTTTTGAGACAACTTTTAGGGTGTCAATATGCAAGTATTTACAGACTTACAGCTGGGTATCTCGAATTCCGAGATTCTTACCTAATTTAACTGGCCTAATATAATATGAGCATCTTCTACGACATGACAGCTGCATAAAAAACATAATTGAAGGAAAGGTTGAAGGGTGTGGGTGCCGGTGAAATGACTTGCACGTGAGGCTGAACATCTGTAGGCCTCAAGTTGATGGTCACAGGGCAGTGCATCGTAGGGCACGTTCCTGACGTGCGTGACCTACGAGGCAATGCTTTGTTATAGGTGATGGTTATCACTTAACATCAGGTGGGCCATAAGCTTTTTCATCAAATAGTTGTACTAAAAAAAGGGAAACGGGAAAATGAGGGCCAAGAACAAGTAACGTGAGCCAGATAAAAGAAAAAATCGCTGTCATGTCATATTAGGAAGTCAAAAGAGGCCGCATTCGAGAGACTTAATTTGAGAAAACTGCATCAAACCCCTGATAAGAGCTAAGCCCTTAATGTAAGAAGAGAGTATGCATATCTACTGAGAATACTTGCGTAAATAAGTACAATACATGTATTTGGTTAAAGATAAAAGGGACGACGGTAGATGGACGAAGGCGGCTGCAGTATAGTGGACAAATGGTGCTCAAACACCTAATAAGTCCGTCAATAATAATGTAGGGCAATCTAAGGGCATCGGTACCCAAAAAGCTTTGAGTCTAGACCCTAAAAAAAGCAAATACTCTAACGAGACCTACATTTTCGCGTCTTGATAAAAACACTTGTGTTTATTTTAGATTCCTTTGTAAATAAGTAGACAATTCAAAGTATTCGTTCTCTTTGATTAAACGAGCTCAAAATATCTCGGAATAGTTTTTACTGAGTCTTGTAGACTAAAAACTAAATTTAAATATTAAATGAACAGCCCTTGGTACCTTTGCGTCTCTTGTAGAAGATTTATGTACGTCAAGGGTACTTTTGGTTTTACTTATGCCCTTATTAACAAGACACTGTTATTGCTTGGAACAGGGTTATAAATAAATAAACAAATAAATATAAATAAATAAATAATAATAATAAACGTGGAATTTCATTAAATTTCTCATCATTTTTTTTAATGCTTATTTCGATTCTAATAACTGAAAAAAAATTGTGCATGGTCTAATGTAAATAATAGCTTGAATAGCGAAAAATATATCTCCTACAAATACCACACGAATATTATTGGTTTGGTCTCTCAAAGATTTACAAACTAATTCATAAAAGCATTATTCATTCAAAACTACTCAGAAAATATCATAAATCTAGCATCATCCAGACTCAAAAAGGCACGTAATGCGTCTAGATTTATACGCCATTCTAACAAGATTTAGCGCGGACTATATGAAAGGAAAAAACACTACTCATAACATAATGGGCTAACATTATGTAAATTTGAAGCCACCTTGTTGACAGAACACTGTCGACTTCACTCCAGGATCGAAGTTAGGGAGACAAAGCAAGGGGGATCGGCAAATTTCGGCCAAATTAACATCCGTACTTGATGTGCGGGATAGTTTTTCCGCAAGTAGGCCGCTAGCAGGCCTACATGATCCTTGGCACGTGTTACTCGAACTTTTTTAGGTTCTACGACACGCCGGTTTCAGAAAAAAGGAGGTCACCCTTTTGAAAAAAGGTTAGGTAAAGTTCAGGTACTTTAAAAAACCCTGGGCCCAGTCCTACGTGAAAATGGATCCTGGAGGGTGAGGTAGAATTGGGAAGAGCTTGTGGCTGAGCTGAATATCATCGGTGAAACAAAAACACATCGGCTGCGCTGGTTCGGCCACGTGCTACAAATAGAGGAGAATCGGGCGGTTAAGCGGGCGTTCCTGGGAGTGCCAGTCGGACGGCGACCAGTCAGCCGACCCAGATACCAGTGGAAAGAACTCCGCTCTCTTCGAGCTTCCAACTGGCAAGAAGTAGCGCAGGAGAGACCGGTGGCGTTCTATTGTTTCCAAGAGGCCTATTCAAGACCCAGTTTAGGGTTGATGCGCCGGGATAGTATGTAAAGTATAAGACACACAAAATGTTCATCCTAAGTAAATCTCTGGTGAGCTTCTGACTCAGTATGAATGAAAAATAGCACTGCATTGCACAATGGTATAATGTCTATGTAAATGCTAATAGACTGAATGAATAGGCCCTCGTTGGCTTGCACAAAAAATGAAAGGCCCATGTGAAATGCAGTTTTAAACGTCTTTGTTTTGCTCGCAGCTTTGGTTCTTTTAGCAAGTTTACGTGGCAATGAGCAGTTATACCACCTGCTGCTGCTACCGATGATATTAAAAAGTTTGCGGAATCCAGATGAAGAAGGTTCAAAGCTGATAACAGCAATATTATAAGAATGATCAAGATAACTTCTTTTAAAGAAACCAAAAGAGGATATGTATGTAATCCTTTATTCAACTTGTTTACTAGTATGGCATAAAATTTAGTAAGGAGTTGACTTGTTGCCAAATTGTGATTCGTTTTTCAATTTCGATTTCTTTGATTTTGTATAAATAGGGGACTTATTAATTAATTATCCTTAGCCGATTCAAGTCATTTGTGTGAGTTTAAATCATAACCTTGACTTTGGAAGAATGCACTAGAACTCGGATCTTTTCATTTTCAAAGTAATAAACATTTTTTTATAGTAAATTGCAGTTTATTTTATGAGTTATTAAATTTTCTCTTAGCCACTTTTTAATTTATAGAGCTAGTTCGTGTGGTTTCAAGGTTTTTGTGACTTTGAGGACCTTTACTTGGGCGAGTGTATGAAAGAAACAAAGAAAGAAAGGGTCTAGTAGTGTACATCTTCGTGATAATAATGAAATGTAAATGGCCTTTTACGTTACTTATAGCTTTGTTTTCAGGTTAAACAAAAACCAAACTTCTTATAAAGTCGTTTGCATAGTTCCCTCGCCACGGCAGATTAGTTCGTCTTAACCTCTTTTTGTTCGTAATCCTTTGACCTACTTCGGGCGCAGTGACGCGTGATTTTGGAGGGTGCATTGAGGGCGAGGAACAAGGAAATCTGAACCAAGGTCACTGGCACAGCTTTAGAAAATATAAATTTGAAGTGACAGTAGGGCCGAATATAATTGACTAGCAGCCCGTCCCGGCTTCGCACGGGGTAAACAATATTGTTGTACATTATTTTGTTCTATCGCTAATAGTTTCGGCAGCGCATTCGACGAAAGACATTTTAAGACTCATTTTTCTACACCTTCGGTTACATTGTTCAAATTTTACCAAGGATCCCTACTTTTTTTCAAAATGAAATGTAACCTATGTCAAATTGGAAGAATGTAGCATTCTATTGGTGAAAGATTTTTTTAAATCGGCCCAGTACTTTTTGAGCCTATTCATTACAAACATACAAACATACAAAAATAGGTACAAATCATTCCTCTTTATAATTTTTGTATAGAAGATTAGATGGATTTTTTTAATCTAACTCACCACGACATATTTTTGTCTAAAAAATAACAAATGTTTGTCTTCTGTTTGTCTAATTTGTCTAATGTTTGTTTTCTGCCACAGAACAATGATGCCCACATTGGTTTCAATATAATAGGTTTACCTAATGGCAGTAAAACTACAGAAGCACATCAGAAAATATAACACATTTTCTGATGTGCATCATTACCCAGTTATTTCTAAAAAAAAAAATATAGACCTTGTTTTCCTACAATTAGTTATTTCTACAAAAACATAGTCCATGTTTTGTATTTGTCTAGGTAGAAAGACCTATCAAATAGTCATCAAAAATATAACCGGCCGTTATCAATAATAAAATTGAATAAATATTGTCAAGTCAAAGTAAAAAAAAATATTGTATAAAAAATGACAAACTTATAAAATGTCCAATGTATTTTACTGAAATCTAGTGCAAAAACTGTGGCCAAAGCCACGCGATCTATCCTCGAATTAAGCAGATCTTGTGCTATGGGCACCAGACAGTTGATATAATAATTAAATATTTCCTATTTAATGAAAATACATACTTATAATGCAATATAACCCAACCCAGACAGAGAAGACCCTCTCAGTTTGCCACACAAAGATCGTTCTCGGTGAGGATCGAACCTACGACCTGTATAAAATCATTTTCATCCCACCAGCTCTGAAAGTGTGTTTTTGCTGTTGAATATCTGACTGGAAAAGCCGTTTTTATCCGCTAGAGGATAAAGTTAATTTGAATTTAGAATATCGTGTTCAATAAGTTTGTGAATACACAACCTATTTACTTCTACCTCCATGGTGCTGAACTTATCATACAACCTTTTTTATTTTGATAAAAACTCGCACTCGTAACCTTCTTGGTGTATCTGTGAATTCAAAATACCATTAAACCTATTTACTTCTACCTGCATGGTGCCGAATTTATAATACAACCTTTTCAAATTTGTTAATAACTCAAACTCGGAACCTTCTTGGTGTGTTACTTTTAGTCGCGCCATGTTCTTTTTTGCATTTAGTCCTTTCCTCGCTGAGGTGGGATGAAAAGTTACGTGTTGCACTCGAGTGCAAAGATTTTTTACCTTGTGCTCTTTTGATTCCTTCGCCAACGCTTAGGATTCTAACTTTTAAACCACTCGCTACGCTCGTGGTTAAATATTAGAATCCTGCGCTTGCTCAGTCATCAAAATTGAGCACGCGGTTAAAAAGCAGCTTTGCACTCTTGTATAACAAATAACTATTTTTTGTATAAAGCTGTCAGTTATCTTTTTTTTATTCAGGGCTTTGTCACTTTCAAGGCTTTGTTTGTTCTTACTCATTCAATCATTCATAACCATCGGTTAATTTAACCATCCGAAACATATTGTGAACTCAAACCTCATCGACCTTCTCCACGAATATTTGTGGTAAAGGTTAAATTGGGTGTTGTGTTATACAAAAACTAGGTTGACCTTTATTTGTTCACCCTAGTCTATAACAAAGTCTTGAAGAATGGATAATGTTACCTTTTCTGGGGTAAATGCCTTATAAAAAACATATTACCTCTTGGAATCGCACGCTATTTTACCGGAGTCTTGTTCCACTTTTGTTGAAAGGGTGCTTCTATTCGATAGATGATTTTTTGACATATAACTCAGAATAGTTTCTAATAGTAATATTTAACATGATATTATTTAATTATCTATTGTTACTCTTATTTTATTTTTCTTGTATCGGCTGACATTTTTTTAATTTTTCTTTTTTGTGTTAGTTTAAGTTTGTATATTTCAAATACGATTAATTAATTGTGACTGATTAAATGAATTGAATTGAGCCGGTTTTTTATTAGCCGGTATTGAGCTTCTAATAACGTTTTGCTCCTTTAGGGGATAAATCATCATCATCAAACAGAAAACCGGCACGTCGTAGAAACTTAAAAATAAATACAAAATACAAAAAAAAAATACAAAATCTTTATTTCAAACAATAATACATGACAGTAACTTAGTGTAGTACCACTGTTTCCTGCGTTAGTTTACACTGTGTTGCAGAAAAACAGGTAGTAGCTGACCTAAAATTAGTCGACTTAATAACACAAGGAATAGATTATTTAAACAAAGAGTCCTGAACCTATACTCTACCCACTGTAATAATATAATATGAAACTGAAAGGAGATACATGAAGAGTATAAGTATAGCCAATGACATGCATGAATTTTAATTTAAACCTATAGGTATACGAACGAACATAGTAGGTATGGGAAATAAAATAAAATAAAAATAAGTACCTACCCAGGTTGGTTACATTCAATCACTGAGTAGGTAGTGGAGGCACAGATTTGGTAGAAGTCTCCCCGCGTGTTTCGACAAGCAGATTGATACCTGGCTACCACTATTTATAATGTAATTAGTGTCATTTACGCTATTGGACTGGCAACAAAAGTCTCTCGACATCAGCATAGTCGTAGTCCTGAAGCCAATCTCTTATAATTTGTTTTAGTTTGTGTACAGTTAGATGTTTTATTCTGGTTCTTTTGTTTAACTTGTTATAAAAGATTGGCCCCAGATGAAGGTAGTGTCGGCCAGCAAAAGCACTACTGGACTTCGGAACAGGGCAATTGTCAATTCGTTTGTTAGTAGCAGGTAGGAATGGGACTATCTCCTAAAATGTGTCATGTGACGTGCGTAGTTATCACTTAACGTAAGGTGGGCCATATGCGAGTTCGAAAAGGAGCCTTTTTAAAGCGCACTTAAAATCCTTTCACCACATTTGGTTTGAAAGAATATTATATTTAACAATAATGAAATATTTATTTAATATTATATTAAAGAACCTGTGACACTATAAGAAGGGGATGAATTTTAAGAATTCCTGTTTAAGGTTGTTCGATTCCGATACAAACTGAATTTACACAACTATGGGCAAACAAAGTATAAATGTACACTGAAATAGCTGTAATAGAATTTTACAGTGGTCTTTATTGCCGGCCAGTTATATAAAGTTGGAGAAAACTGTAGGATAGCAGAAATATTAATAAAAAACCAAAAAAGTAATTTTTTCGTCATTCTTTCTAACGGGTACTAGCTTTTAGCATAGAGTCAATTTTGTACATCACTGTTTCAAAATAGACGTAAAAGTCTGTTAGTTTTTTTTCTGAAGCCCCGACTGCCACGACCAACGGCTGACACTCCAACTTTATATAACTGGCCGGTATTAAGGACCACTGTAAAAGCCTATTACAGCTATTTCAGTGTACATTAATACTTTATTCGGCCATAGTTGTGTAAATTAAGTTTGTATGGAAATCGTACCCCCTTAAGTACACTATTTATTTTATTCTGTATTGCACCAAAAAAACAAGTTGGTTACAATAGGAGAGCTTAATGCTAGACAACATTTTCTACCACCTAACCTTGAAAGGTGAAAAACAAAGAGGTTGGACAGTGTAATACACTAGTGAGCACTCACACAGACTCAAAATCAGAGCCAGAAACAGAGCCAGACAGAGCTTGTGGAAGGCCTAATGATCTAAACCATAATTTAACTCCTACTTTTTTTGTAGAAACTAAAGAATTTTTATCACAAAGATAGATAATAAAACTCAATTTCGAGTGACACAGTTTCAGCATTTAAGGCCTTAATTTCGGCCAGAGCACGCTCAGCTTTAAATTAAAACATCACGTAAATTCACGTAACTTACGAGATGAAAACGCAAAGGAAGTACTGTCTGAGGAAAAAGTATTCACAGTCATTCTAAGCCCCTTTGTATGTATACAGTACTAGTCTACGCCAGTTTTTAAAATTGGTTCAGTAGTTTTAAGTTTATTCATTACAAAAAACAAAAATATTTCCTCTTAATAATATTACGTTACGTTGAGACGTGGTCGCTAACTATTAGCCTCGTGCACAAGCTCAAAGTCGCGCAACGAGCTATGGAGAGAGCTATGCTGGGAGTTGCACTACGTGATAGAATCAGAAATGAGGATATCCGTAGAAGAACCAAGGTCACCGACATAGCACGTAGAATTAGTAAGTTGATGTGGCAATGGGCAGGCCATATAGCTCGAAGAACTGACAACCGTTGGGGAATAAAAGTTCTCGAATGGCGACCACGAACCGGAAGATGAAGCGTAGGGCGCCCACCCACCAGATGGACCGACAACATTGTTAAGATCGCGGGAAGTCGATGGTTGGAACGGGCTCAGAATCGTTCTTCCTGGAAATGTGTAGGGGAGGCCTATGTCCAGCAGTGGACTTCTTCAGGCTGATAATGATGATGATGATGATAATTTAAGTATGATCTTCTTCTTATCGTGTCACTGGCTCTATCGTGCCAAGCGTGGTGAAAGGACTTCAAGTGCTCCTCAATGAAGCTCCTTTCGTGCACTTGTCAATTTTTTCGAATTTATTAGTTATATATATTAGAATGATTAAAAATAGCTTACCCATTCAAAATAGGTTGGTTTCAATACAAAATTAGAGATCGTAGAATTAATAAATAATTAATAAAAATCATTTTTGATTTAACCCTTTAATGCGCAGACAAAAAAAAATCCAAAAATTAGTTTTTTTCTTTATTGGGGGGTTTGCCTTAAATATTAATATGCCTACAGGTATTTTAGAAAAAATCTACCTATTCTAGTTTTCGAGAAATATTATGTTGGTAAGGTACAACATTGCGCAACATGCAGTGATGTACATAGCAAATTTTATGTTGTACACAACCAACACTGCGGCTTGTATAGAATTAAGGACTTTTCTATAAACGCTAAAAATTTACGAAGAAACATTTTATTTTATATCAAAAGTCGCCTGAGTCAAAGTCGAGTAGCATCATAACTATTTTACACCTTTCTTAGAAACAATTTCTGTTACACTTGTCTTTTTTCCGCCAAAAAGAGACCTTTTCGTTTGAACCCCTCTTTCCGAGACGTGGCGGTACCGCTTTAGGACCATCTTGAGCTCTTGGGTTCGCTTCCACTTTTTTAGGCAAACTGCCAAGGAGTGGAACTCTTTTCCGTCATCAATATTTCCGGAGCATTACAATTTTCAAGTCAAGAGTGAACAAGTGGATAATAGCTAAGCGTGCTCCACCTGAGGCAGCATTTTCACTTTCCATCAGGTGTGATGGCAGTCAAACGTTTAGCTATCAACAAACAAAATATAAAAATCTTGCATTGTTAGAAACAACGAGTTTTTATAGTTAGTTTCCTATCACCAATCAATGGGCAGTGTTGTTCAGAACCGACATAAAAATTATATATATTTCACTAATCAAATGGGCAGTGTCGCTGATGAACAACATACAAATTGACAACCTCATAGATAATTTTCTTGTTATTCAAATTCAATGGTTTGTACATGTAACAATAAAATATGTATTTTAGAAAGAAACTCTTAGGTGCATAAATAAAAAAAAATCGAATAAAATATTATTTCAATAAATATTTACCTTTGATCCGCAAGGTACAGGTGGCTTCGTTACCAATTTGCGATAAAGTGATAGGAATAGTGACTAAATTAGCCAGCTATAATTTTTATTTGGTTGCATTTTGTTTTTGCTATGATTATAATCAAATATGTCACAGTAAAAGATAAAAATAACGGGTCAAGATTTTTTTGTTCATGATGTTGGTCAGGGTTGTCACTGCGAATTAAAGGGTTAAAATAAAAGAATTTACAGAATTTTCAGTTCCTGAAGTAAAATTGTCAACGCCATAAGTTTACGGGACAGGCTTCGCACCCCCGTAATGATCATCCCTTAATTATAAATTCTATTTTATTGTTTGGGGTGACCTCTGAATGAGGCTGTCACCTCGAATCGCCATGGGTGATGGACGTGGGTAAGGGATGACAAGTAAATTGCACCCTTGTATTAGTTGATAAAAACTAATTTAAATATATTAAATATTGTATGAAAACAAGTATTACAAAATATACACGAACCATCTGAACTGACGCGAACCGACAACTGTTGGGCAAAAATTTGGCAAATTCATCGTGTGCAGACTGATTTCCGCAAGTAGGCGGCTGGCGGGCTCTTTTTGCGTAACGCTTGGCACGTGTTGCTCGGACTTTTTTAGATTCTACAACATGCCGGTTTCCTCACGATGTTTTCCTTCTCCGTTTTGAGAGTACTGGCATCTATCTATCTATTCAGCCTGTCTGCACCCACTGCTGGGTATAGGCCTCCTCTCTAATACGCCACTCTCTTCGGTCCTGTGCCAGTCTCCGCCATTGCTTGCCCAACTCGGTACTCATAGTACTTACTGGCATAGTGTACCTTACTTTTTCGACAGAAAAACTCATTGGTACACCACTGGATTTGAACCCACGACCTTAGGATCGGAAGGCGGGGCTGCTACCACTAGACCACCAGTGCTTTTTGCTATTGGGAAATAAAGGCTTACGAATGGCGACCACAAACCGGAAGCCAAGCATAATACGCCCAAAGGTCCGACAACATTGTAAAAATCGCAGGAAGTCGGTGGATGAAGTGGGCTATCCTATCCGGTCACTCATTCAAATGGTGACTGCACATTGCTTAACAACTCGACATCACAAAGACCTGTGACATTTCTTAGTAAATATACTTTCAATAGTTTTCTCATTTCAAAGTAGCATGACATGTCTATTTTCCACGTCTCTCTACTGTTCTGGGTTTTATTTTATACACTAAGCACTAGTTTTCGCCTTCCATTGCTTTCAATATGCATCATACATCTTCTTCTTAAATTGAACAGCCTAGCTTTTGTCGGGGTTTTGATGCAGTTTTCTCCAACTGAGTCTTTTGAATGCGGCCTCCTTGACTTCCTAATACAACATGACAGCGACCTTTTCTTTTATCTGGCTCACGTTACTTAATCTTGGCTTCCCCGTTTTCCTTCGACCTTTCCTTCAATGATGTTCCTTATTTAGCTGTCATGTCTGAGCATCATACATAGACGAAATTATTTATTTAGCCAGTTTAAAATTGTACGACACGTTTTGTTTTTTCTTGTTACTCTAAGCACTTTTACTTTTTGACGTGACAAAACGTCCAATTTGATGGACCCACCTGCACGCACGAAAAAACATGACTCATGCGGCGTTACCTCGCTCTGAGGCGTTCCTTTTAAGACTTGAAGTGCTAGCGAGAGCGCGCAACGAGCGACAAAGAGGCACAAATTGGCCTCCGCGTTCGGCAGCTTTCGACATCTGTCTCGCTCCTACATGAGTGAGCGATGCGTCCGCGTGGACAGCTGCTATACAATAATACATTTACATGTTTTCGTCAAGTATGAAGTGCAGGGAAAAGTGAATGTGGTGTCAATTGTTCATAGCAACGATAATTGCGGTTTATTATTACGTTCAACCACGTCAGTAAACCAACTTTACAGACAACCGATTTTTTTTTATGCGCGTTGGAGACTGCTTTCCATTAGGTAGCCCGTATGCTTGTCTGCCAGCTATGGCATAAAAAACGATATTTATGTGTGTCATACTAAGAATCCAAGATAAATGGATTTCCTTTTCTTTTTTTTCAGAGGCCAATAAAAAACAAGCGAAAATTTTATTCATTTGCTCGACGGTAAATATTCAATAATAATTTTCAAGAAATTCAAGTTCAGAAACCAGTGCTAAAATCACGGATATCACTTTAGAAATTATTCTTACACATTATTAGATTTCGTACCGATATTAGAAGAATATCGAACGTAAGGTTCTTTCCGTAAATCGTGTTATAGACTTTGCGAATTGGCAAATTGATTCCTTTTCGGAATATTATAAGGATCTGAAGTGATCTTCAGCTAAAATAATTTGATGAACGGATCTAATAAAGAAGACGTGATGTAAGACATATATTATACTATTAAAAAAACTTTGGTGACTGTCGTTTAGATTCCGAAACAGATCTGTTTCTTACGTTTAATAATTATTTGCATTATTTTTCACGACTTAACTCTGTCCAGTTTCTGAACTGTCTAGCTGAGAATCTGTAGGTACAGCTGCCTATCTGTCTAGTTAGTAACTAGACAGATAGGCAGCTGTACCTACGGCTGCTACCTAGAGGCATATAAAAGCATACAGAGATTCCATTTTTATATAAAACTTAAACTTTGGAAACTTTGGAATCTGTCATTTGTTCGACAAAGTAATTATAAAATCAGAAACTCTTGTCTAAGTATAAAAAAATATTGAAAATAAATATAAAATTATGTATTCTTTTTCTTCTTCATATCGTGTCACTGGTTCTTTCAAACCAAGTGTGGTGAAAGGATTTTATGTGTGTCTTGATGTTGGATGTTATGTGTACCTACATAATATAAGTATTGATAGGTTTATTTATTTTCTACGCTACCCTTTGTAATAGTTTTAGATTTTGGACTGGCCTCTAGCTCAGTTGGTAGTAGCTCTGCCTTCTGCGCCATAGGTCGTGGGTTCGATCCCCACCGAGAACAAATATTTGTGTGGTGAACATAAATGTTTGTTCTCTGTCTGGGTGTTATATTGTATTCTAAGTATGTATTTACAAAAAAAATGTATTCAAGTATTATATCAGCTATCCGGTTCCCATATTACAAGCTCCGCTTAGTTTGGGGCTGGGTAGTGTTGTGTGAATTGTCCACAATATTTATATTTTTTTTTTTTTTTTATAGTTGTTAGTTGATATTTTCTTCCTTTTTTCTCTCTCAAAGCGCTTGAAAACTCTAAAAATGAAAATATTTAACAAAAAAGTAAAAAATAGCTTCAGCCACGTACCTTAAAGAAAATTAACACTTTCGGGTAGAAAAATGAGGGGTCCGAATAAAATTAGTGCTGTAAAACGAAGGCCTGCAGAACAGTTTTTGTCACTGAGAAACGGCCACCGTAAATGACGGCAGTGATAAAGGAAAATTGAAACAACGAGGCTCCTTGATGCATCTGACAACAGACCAGCTGTGACAGATGTGGAACTGTTTTGATTCCGATGTCGAGACGAAAGTCATGTTTTTTCTGTCGGATTTGATTCGGAACGGCTTTTTATATTAAACAAGCTTGCTTAAGCCTTTCTTTTCCAACACACTATTTAGCATGTGTGGTCATTTTACATTTTATATTTATTGATGCTTAAATGCAAAGAAAAATTGCCTTGAAATTGAAATAATGATATTTACGATTACAAACTCTTTAGCTATTTTGAATTTGAATGTCAAGGCCATCTTGCTTAAGCCAAAACTAAATGTTCCCACACACGGGCTCCCGGCCACAACCACAAAACGCCGCCACTGGCATATTTCCTATAGTTTTCATACATTTGATATACCGACGATTTGTAGCGTGTAGCGACTACCGGCGTCAACCGTTTGCAGCGAGTCCGTATAAAATGTATAAATACAAAAGGAAATATATCGGTGGCGGCGTTTTGTGGTTGTGGCCGGAGACCCGTGTACGGCGACACTGTTTTTTACCGCTGTATTACGGCAACCACATCTTACAAAACCTGAGCTTAAATGCGTAATACGGTGAAAATTGGCTCTCTTCTTGTGAAGGGGAATATGTATGGAGGCTTAATATTTAAGGAGTGGGGAGTGACTGCAATTGTTCAGGTTTTGCGGTTGATCATCATCATCAACAACCTCAAACACACCTTATCCTAAAATGGTGATAGAGCTTTGTGTGAAAATGTTAATTGGAAAGAACTGCCACTATTTTTTTGTCACTACTACCTACTTTATTATTAGTTCACCCGGTTACAAACTATACACGAAAACAATCCTTCTTAGTACACGTGTAGCTGGTTACGAAACCTGGTTACGTAGAAGCACTTAGGAGTTTTGGGGTTATACTGGTTAGATTATAGACACATGTGGCTAACCTAAGCTTTCTTTCATGAATAATATAATAAGAGGCACTTACAAACCTTTCACCACACAACCACGACGAAAAAGAAGAAGAAGAAGAAGAAAAGGCAAATTTATTAGGCTGCTTTACCGCTTTATACCAATACTTGCCTACTGTAGTGAGCCAAGATACCCACCAATCGAAGGTATTTTTTCCGTGAAGCAGCATTACCTACTATGTTTCAGTTTGAAGGATGTGGGTGCCGTTGAAATTACTGGCACGTGAGGCTGAACATCTGTATGCCTCAAGTTGATGGACGCTGAGCAGTGCATCGTAGGGCACGTTCCTGGCGTGCGTGACCTACGAGGCAAAGCTTTGTGGGCCATTATTTTTGTTCCATCAGCTAGTTCAAACTCCCCCCCTCTCCTGTTTATGTTCGATTCTGTCCATCCCAAGGTGGCCTGGTAGAGATCGCTGTTAGCGATAAGGCCGCCCATTGTTTTACTGTGATATTCTATTTTTAGGCAAAATACTGTATTCCTATATGTGTCATAGTAATCAATAAAGAGTTATCTATCTATCTATCTAGTTGTATCAAAAAAAGCCTACTTTCAATTTAACAACATTTTTAAATAACGCATTTTTCATTATGAAAAACCTCTTTACAGAAGGTTCTTGCCTGAAAAAGATACACCACACGAAGAGGTTGTATTTTCAAAACGTCTGTAGGTAATCAATCTGTCAGACACAGAGACTAACGATGCAAAAAATTGGATAAAAATTGCGTGATTTGTAAAAGAAAAAACAATAAATTTTGTTTTAAAGATGCGGTCAGCTGGAAAAGCTATTAATTTTGCTTTAGAAAACCTTTGTCAAAAATCATTGTTCAGAAACCTTATCTACTGAATAAACTTATGATCACACATTTTACTAAAGTATTTTTTCTCAAAAAGACTCAAAAAATACAAATTTTAAATTAGTATTTTTTTCAACAACTAGCTGATAGACTAAGCATAATTGGCCCACCTGATGTTAAGTGGAAACCATCACTTATAAAAAAGTACTGTGGTCACGCACATCAGGAACGTGCCTTACGATGCACTGCCCTGCGTTCATCAACTTGAGATATACAGATGTTCAGCCTCACGTGCCAGTAATGTCACCGGCACCCACACCCTTCAAACCGAAACACAGCAATGCTGCTTCACGGCAGAAATAGGCATAGTGGTAGTATTTCTCCGGACGAGTCCTACACAAAGAGCTCTAATACTACACTTTTTCTTTTAATTTACAGTCGAAACAAAATAAATGATAATGGTCACCCATCTTTATTATTTAGGGTACGGCGCTTCCAAATTAAAGTGTGTTTCCAATTACTAAATTTATGAGTTTCGTTAATGCCCATAGCCTGTAGGTGCCTACGGCCAATTCTGTATTTTGTGTTAGTCGTTAAAAGTAATGGCGATGTATCGACGACCAATGAAACAATAAAAGCGTATAGAAATGAAACTGGTATTGTAAATTTTATGCTGATATTTTTTCCGTCGCAAAGAACAGAATCCCCAGCAGATTCTGTTCTTTGCTATATTTACAAAGTTTTAATGCACGCGTAAAAATACGGCCACTCCTGAACGAAAAGCTACGAACAGCACCCACGAACACCGCCGCGAACAGTTGCGTTAATTCACCATTGCTTTTACATTGGTCATAGTTTTCACCGCTCGTGGAGTAAAACTGTGCTCGCGCAGTTTCAAGGCAGTTATCTAACATTATTACTAGTTCGCTGTGGTTAATGACTGTGGGCAGTTTGCGGTAGTATATGTGAATATAGTACATCCACACACACTGCAACCTTATGCTAAAACTGATCGCTACAGCCATTGTCATCGCAGTTCGCAACTGTTTGCCGTAATCTGTTCTAAGCTTAAGTCGAGGATCTTTATGCCTTCTTTATATTTCTTAAATCTATAGTCAACTTAATTTCCGTCAGTCACAATTGTTTCATATTTTTTTTCGCATAGCCTATAAATAAAATATAATTATACATTCTATACATGCTCACTGTCATCTGCAAGGATACATTAGAGAATAAAAAAAATATGCGAATTTCACATCTACACATTCGCACTAGTTGGCCTCCCAATGGACGACCCGCGCTTATTATGAAACCATGAGTTGTTTGACCATCGCCCTGAAGAGCAGAGGAGAGATTATGGTATTGACCCAAAGGATTTAGATGGTGATAAACCAGTATAGATGGCCCCTCCATTAGGAATTGTCGGTCCATCCACAGTCGAACCAGAGCGTGAGAGCTCTGATGGTTTAGTGGTAGCAGCTTCACCTTCCGATTAGGTCGTTGGTTCAAATGAAGCCTTATTGTCTAACTTGAAATCCATTATCAGTGAACTTTAACAGTGGCGTGTTTTTTTCCTTTTTAAAGTCGTGGTAATTTAGTCGTGGTAATGCTGCCTTCCTACGGTGCGTAGTTCTGCATATCATCACGCACCGCGCACGACGACGCACGGCAACGCACACAGAAAAGACTCCTGTGCTAACGCGCACCTCGGCGCACGAGACCGTTCCCATGGTGTGTCGTGCGAGCTGGTGCGGGCTGGCGCGCGATATCACGCACCGGTGGGAAGGGGCTATAATAGCCCCTTCCCGGCGGTCCCACCAACGGTCTCGTGCGCCGAGGTGCGCAGTAGCACAGGAGTCTTTTCTGTGTGCGTTGCCGTGCGTCGTCGTGCGCGGTGCGTGATGATCTGCAGAACCACGCACCGTAGGAAGGCAGCATTACCACGACTTTAAAAATCAGACAACACCATGAGGAAATCTTTGTAGGTTCCTTTTCTCATAGTAATTTAAACCCCGAAGGTTTTGTAGGTATCCAACTGAAAAGTACTGTTTACCAACGCCCGTCTCATTTTTAGGCGACCTTCATAAAGTCTGAATTTAACAGCTTAATCTGGGCGTCAGTAACGTATCCTCGGGAGAAGCGTCCGTGCTCCTAATCCACCGGCTTGTACTCACGAAAACGGAAAATAAATCTGATCCCCTACTACTGTACCCTTAGTCTGAGTTTTTCTCGATCAGTTTCATCTGGACGCATTCGAAAGGAAATGGTGGAGGCTCAAAAAAGAGGGAACTGGAAGTGTTTGGGGAAGGCCTTTGCCCAGCAGTGGGACGATGTAGGCTATTAGAAAAATTATGAATTAGCTAAACCAATCTTGTAAAAAATGAGAATGTTGTTTTTTTATACTAACTAATAGAACAATGATGTTAAATGGTGACCATCGCCTATAAAAAGCATTGAATTTCCGACTTTTTGGTTAAACAATACGTTACGTGGAATCGAAACGAGTTATTGTCTCATCATTTAACTATACAAAAGATAGAGACAGGTAGGCGAAACGAATTGTTCAAACTAATCGAGTAAAACTGCGACTTGCCGTTCTGAGTACACAGAAGAATTAATTCTGCAACAATATTATGTAAAGGTCCTACATCTAATAACCTACATCTAATAAAATAAAAATAAAAAATATTGTGAACACTCCACACACCACTATCTAGCCCCAAATTACGCAGAGCTTGTACTATGGGAACCAAATAGCTGATATAATACTTAAACTACTTTTTTTTTTTATAAATACATACTTAGAATACAATATACTCGTAACACCCAGACAGAGAACAAACATCTGCGTTCACCACACAAATATTTTTTCTCGGTGGGGATCGGACCTACGACGCAGAAGGCAGAGCTACTGCCAACTGAGCTGAGAGGCCAGTCACGTAATCTAAGCGATAAGTGACAGCGATACAGTTATCGTGCTTTCGACTTGTCTTCGAAAACAAATGGTAGGCTCCGAGGGTAAATTGCTAAGGTGATAAATCTGGCCCGTCCTTTATTATTTCTAAGAAGTGATTTTTTTTAAACGAGTGTTTGTTTAAATTCTTGTTTTTGTTTTAGATTGCTTGTGGATTTATTGTTGTCTCATTTTTATTTTCTCTTTCTTCTTAAAATGACACAACCCATGAATAATTATTTTTTAAGCGCGGAAACTTGACTTAGGCCTGGTTTTACGGATGACTGATCGTTTAATCAAATATTTGACGGTCGTTTTAACAGATTTGTTGCTTGAAAACTTTCACATTATTATTATAAACAAAAAATAATTCACAATTATAAAACATTTTATTAGTCAATTAGTCATTCGTGAAATGGGAGCTTATTGCCTCAAAAAATAGCAGATCACGTTCACTAAAGACGTGCCATATGTAGCATTGGTACACTACTATATCCTTATCTCTAAGGTCTGATGTAAAAGTGCCTCAAGTGGCAGTAATTTCACCGACACCCACACCCACACCCTTCAAACCGAAACAAAGCCATGCTACTTCATGGTAGAAATAGGAATGGTGGTAGTACGCACCCGGACGAGCCATACACAAAGATGTTATTTGATTCCTGTGTGTTTGTGTTTACTTGATGTGTTTGTGATTTTAATTTCTTTAGATAACCTTCCGATCCTAAGATTATGGGCTTGAATCCAGTTGTGACCTTGGGATTTTGTCTTCCAAAATGTATGTACACACACAATGCTAGTGCTCTCAAACGGTGAAGAAAAACATCGTGAGGAAACCCATGGCTTAGTCAGCTCCGAACGTATTGACCATGTTTTTCTTGTGAATTAGTCCGACTAAGCTGTCAGGATGGCATAAGTGCTAGTCAAGCCTATTCCATCTAAAATCCTGTCCCAGGCACTATAGCGTCCCGCAAGTAGGGCTTGAGTAATCACCAGTTGCCCCTGATGCTATATAAATCATCTACAATAGATGCAAAGGTCTGTTTACTCGTGGTTTTAATTTCCTTACGCCAGGTGTGTTTGTTATAAAAATGTAACATACACTTGGAACACAAAGCTTACATTTAGAAAGTAAACATGGGGCGGGTTACGTTGCAACCCCATACGTGAGCATGTTTTCTCTTTTAAGATTTTTTGCATAATTTAACATAATAAAAGTAATATTAGACATAAAGTATAACATACAAGTTAAAAAGGCTTTCATACTGAACACTTGCCTTATTGTTCATAATTTTTTATTGTTATATCAATAAAATTGTCAAAGATTTTTTGTTTGGATAAAAGCACGAGAAATCGTAGACTTCTTGCTCAGAGAGAGATGAAAAATGCATAAACCCTTTGCCTGCAATGCTTTAACTCCATAGACTCCTAGAGTTATTTTTGGTTTTATAAATTAACGCGTTCGTTATGGAAAATTATATTTTTTTATTTCCATATTTATTTATTTTTTAAGGAATAAAAATAACAAAATTGTTTGAAGTATGAATGAATATGCTTCAAAATTGAGTTGCAAGATTCTACCCAAAATAACATACATAGGAAGTTAAGTAAAAGCTTGTAAATAGACAAAGCATGCTCAAATGGGTGGTCATAAGCTAATGCAAAATATAAGGCTTCGTACACCAGAGCTAATAACATTTAGAAAAAACTTTGATACCTAGTTAAAATCAGATGCATCAAACTTGGATATTGTTTGGTACTGGTTTTCTTAAAAACGGTTTCCAACAAAGACGGAGCTATGTCTTGAGCACATCTAGACACCTGCGCTGGCGATCAGTGAATGTTGGCGGCAGTGTGCAGATGTATGCAAAACTCTATGCTGAAACTGATTGCTATCGCAGGTTGCCTAGATGTGCGCTGTGTCCAGAAATTAACTAACGGTTTAGCAATGCTAGTTTTTTTTACTTCTAACTTAAAAACAATTGCCATCAGTCGGCGAAAAATTACAAGCAGTGACAATTATTTTAATCTAGCTTTTTTCGACAAGAAATTGAGACTAGACTAGGACTTCGCCTTATTCATCATGTTTAAATAAAATAAAAATATTACTTAATCATCATCATCTGAAGAAGTCCACTGCTGAGCATCGTTTTTCCTGAAGAAAGATTCTGAGCCCTTTCCATCCACCGACTTCCGATCTTAACAATGTCTTTGGTCCATCTGGCGGGTGGGCGTCCTACGTTTCGTCTTCCGGTTCGGGGTCACCATATTATTCACTAAATATTATATGCTAAGATTGTATATCTTATCACGTACATCATTATCATTTTCTGTTTCTTAAAAACAATTCGTTCTTATTTTTTTTATAAAACTTAGCTCGACCAACAGCTGTGCTATCCTGTCTACGTCTTCATAATGTTATGTAGCTGAGTAAATGTAAACTAAGGGGTTTGGATAAAGTGATAGTTGACAGGGGAAAACATTGGTCTATTTTTAGTGTCATATTGCTTCTTTTTTCCGAACCAGAGTGTGGTGAAAGGGATTTAAGTAAGTTTTAAGCCTATAAGAGGCTCTTTCCAGTTTTTTTAGTTTTTAAGAGGCCGGCGGAGGGCGAATTTTCATACAAACGTAATACCAAAATGATTACTAGTTTAGGCAGATTTTCACATTATAATTGTAATAACGGTATTCATATAGTATTTATCTAGGTTCCTGAACAGTTTTTATTTTAAATTACTTACCTCAAATGAAATAATCACCAATCGCATTTTACACATTTTTTTAATTGCAAAATGTGATTGGTGTTAATTTCATTATAACTGTTATATAAACTGTTTAGGAACCTAAATAAATACAATACAAATACAATTATTACAATAATATAGTGAAAATCTGCTTAAATCACCTATAATCATTTTGGTATTACGTTTGTATGAAAATTCGTGCTCCGTCGGCCCATTAAGACAAACTGATTTCCTCACGATGTTTTCTTTCGCCGTTTGAGAGTAATGCCATAGGGCACATACCTTTTTGCACAAAATAACTCATTGGTACACGGCACACGACTAGATTTAAACCCACAACTGAAAGATCTGTACTACTAGACCACCAGTGCTGTCCATAGGTCTTTAAATCTGACTTCATAAATATTCCATCTGGCATTCCCCAGGGATCCCATTTAGGGCCTTTATTTTATAATGCATATATTTTCGATATAAATAAATGCTTTCAATCCTGTGGTCACCTTTTATACGCTGATGACAAAAAAATATTTTACAGGATCACCAATCAACAAGACTGTGAATCTCTTCAAGAAACACTAGGTAGACTTGCTGACTATTATAATGTTAATAAAATCACAGTCAATGTGCCTAAATGTCAGCAAATTTCATTTAGCCGTAAAAAAACTCCGCGCCAATTTGCATATACCATGAACGGAATTGCCATTGAGAAAGTTAATGTAATTCGGGACCTTGGTGTGACTCTTGACAATAAACTAACCATGGCGGAACACGTTGACGTTATCACTAATAAAGCCTACAGAAGTCTTGGTTTTGTGATTCGCACATGCAAACCCTTTTGTGATGTAGCATGCATAAAATCTATTTACTATGCATATGTACGCAGTGTGCTGGAATATGCTAGTAGCATATGGTTTCCGAATTACGTTATATATAAAGAAAAAATAGAAAGGATCCAACGAATTTTCATAAAGCATTTAAACTATCGAAGCAAAATATTCCTCGACTACAGATCAAGCTGCAAGCACTATAACCTGTTATCACTAGAAGATCGGCGCACACTTTTAGATATGATGCTGTTATACAACATTATAAATGGAGGTATAGACTCCCCGACTCTCCTTGCATCTATCAATATTAATGCACCCACTAAGCGAACACGACATACTTCTCTCTTCTGTCCAGACTTTCAGAGCACAAACTATGCAAAAAACTCACCCATTAACCGAATTTGTTCCACATATAATAAACGTTTCTCGAGCGTAGACATCCTCAATACTAGTAAAATTTCTTTCCGTAAGAAGATCATTGGCCTTCTTGCTAACGTATAAATAAACTTTAAATTAATTACAGTAACACGTAATGTACCTTTCTTTGTGAATGAATAAAAATATTATAAATAAACACTCCCCCCCCCCTTCACCATACACACACACACACACACCCTCACACACCCTCACACACGCACACACCTACCCACACACCCACACTTGCGCAGAAACACTTAAATCACTGGTGAACTTGTTATTTTTTTCTTTAACACTACCTTTTTTTAGTTTTCGTTTAAATTAGTATTGTAATAGTTTACCTAGGAAAACCTGTAATTGGCTAGTTATTTTCTCCTATTTAAGTTTAATTTGTTTTATCTTAACTGCTGTTGGTTTTCTAATAAAATAAAATAAATAAAATAGGTATTGCTTAAAATTGTGGTTTTGGTTATTTTCTATTTTTGTCGTATGACATAGTATAACAAACTTATATTACCATACTGTTTATTCAGATTGTTTAAAAAATGTATCCTCGCTTCGCTCACTCGAAAATACTAATTAAGTAATATTTATTTATTATTTTCAAAGACAATTTTGTAAGAACTGTAAAGTACTTACAAAAGTACGATGTTATTCTGAAGTTTTCCTGTAAAAAGATTCTTTTACTTCGGTAATTTTTTAACTTACAAACCAAGATTTTTTAAATAGTGGTCACCACTATAATACATTTAATTGTTGCTATCTGACGTGTAGTGTGCCATTATTTATAACCAACTTCTAATAATAAAGGGGAGGTTATTGTTTTAGGTTATTTAAGTTTGTTATCGCATAACTTCGTAATTTATGAACCGATTTAGTCATATATTTTTTTTATTAATTTCCAGATTGGTCTCACAGAATTTCATAAAAATCGGTTTAATCGTTTGGC
The DNA here is from genome assembly GCA_947578465.1 of Thera obeliscata. NCBI lineage: Eukaryota > Metazoa > Arthropoda > Insecta > Lepidoptera > Geometridae > Thera > Thera obeliscata. Next base: position 5,319,395 of record OX387923.1, on the reverse strand, counting down.
CAAGCAATCATTTTTTTTAAAGACTTCAGTTAAAAAAGTATCATACATGTTTGTTGTCGTATAACTTCCACATAAAATAAGATGATTTGAAAAAAAAATACTTAAGACGCCGGCGGAGGGCGAATTTTCATACAAAAATGTAATACCAAAATTATTACTAGTTTAGGCAGATTTTCACTATATTATTGTAATAACTGTTTTGTATAGTATTTATCTAGGTTCCTGAACAGTTTTTTTATTTTAAATTACTTACCTCAAATGAAATAAACACCAATCGCATTTTACACATTTTTTTCATTGCAAAATATGATTGACTTTAATTTCATTTGAAGTAAGTAATTTAAAATTAAAACTGTTCAGGAACCTATATAAATACTATACAAATACAATTATTGCAAGAATATAGTGAAAATCTGCTTAAATTAGTAATCATTTTGGTACCAATTACGTTTGTATGAAAATTCGCCCTCCGCCGGCCCCTTAAAGGTTCCAGATTGGTTCCACATAAATTCATAAAATTCAGTTCGGCAGTTAGCTTCTCAAGTTTTTTAAATTTATATGTTTTGTCCTATAATGACGGTCATCGTTTTTTAAGAGGCCACAGCCTACAAAAGCTATGATAAATGCTAATGAGGTAAGTCGTTATTACACAAAGTTTGTGAAATTTTAATTTAACTGCGTATTCCGAGAGTGCGTCTGGAAATGCCGCACTTTCAGTAAAATGTTTATAAGGTTTCTTTTTGTTTTATATAATCACGGAATGAAATAATTTAAGTTTATTTTTATTCAGACGAGTACTAACTCGTCTTCTCTAAGGCCAAGATTCATAGTCGTGACTTTGCTTTACAGCAAATGAGTCTTCGCGAAGTAAGCTTTGTTTATCGAAGTTTACCTTCAACATTTTGAATAAAGAAGAGCTTGACAGAACTATGAAACATATTTTTGGTTGAAAGTAGAACTTTCCATCAAAGTAAAGTCAAAGTTCGGTCTATGAATCTGGGCCTAATATTCACTCGCTTGAGTGAGCGTGAGTGTGAGTGAAAGTGCGAGTACAAGTGCGAGTGTGAGTGAGTCCACCTTTAGACTATCCCTAAATAATTTTAAGAAACTTATAATTAAATAAATATTAACAAAATACACAAGAAACGAAAGAACTATCTGCAGACCGTTACAAACGATCTAGAGATAGCTCAACTGACCCATATTTTAAAGTGACTTGGTACTTGGTAGGTACTCAAATATCTGCAAGTACTAATATCTGATAGTACTTTGCATGGGAATCAAAGATATGGTATGATTTTTAGAGTGACGTTTACGTGCAATGAATGTAATCCTCCTTTAACAGTCGAATAAATTGGGTAGTTCGAAACATTTTCGCAGGTTGTATTTCATTTGAAAGGAAACAAACATGTTTCAATTTACCTAAATTTGAAACATTCTTTTATTCGCCATATTTCGCGGAATTTTGTCAAACTACGCGTTTTCATCTGAAACTACGTATTCAAAATCAACGAACTATGAGAATTATTCTGAAGTATTTTACTGACTAACATGTAACACTAAAGTTTATTTGAATTTTATCTAAAAACTACTTTATTTACAGGAAAAACTTCTATTAATACCAGTCTTTAAAAAAAATACTAAATACACAAGAAACTTGGTTGGGCTATCTGCAGACCGTTACAAACGATCTAGAGATATCTCAACGGATCCCAATTAGTGCCAAACGGAAACGTCTCCATGAAGCTGGCGGCATTGCCACGCTGAATAGCAATGCTAATGGCTGCACCAGATACCCACCAGCTCTTGGGTCACGCGTCGCTTCGATCAGTCTCTTAGACAACATTTTGAAGAGCTGAAGAGCAAGTCCCAATTCATTTAACATTTTCGTCTACGAAATATTGTTTTCGCGTCGCCTATTTGTCTCTCTCTATTGTATGGAGAAAAGATGAGACAACAAAAATACGTTGCGTGAAACAATCAAAACGAGTTGTTGTCTCATCAATTCAAAACTTTTTGTGCACCGCCATCTATCCAATTTTTATGTATCCTTTCCATCCAAAGGTTGTCTGGTAGAGATCGCTCTTAGCGATAAGGCCGCCCATTGTACTCATTATTTTTTAATAGTTTCTGCATTTATTTCCTTGTGTACAATAAAGAGTTAATCTATCTATCTATTTTCCATACAAAAGAGAAAGACACGTGCTCTCACGAAAACAACATTTGGTAGATGAAATGTGGTAGCAAAACTCCGACTTCGGGTACTGTTTATAATAAATCAAGCAATTGACCTATAATTAATATAACTGATGATATTTGCCCAAAAATCCCATCAATTTCAATACAGCTGAAAAATAAATTCTAACACTTCGTACAATAATCTAGGCCAGACAGCATCGTCAATCTAGATCTAAAGAAGTGAGCTAGATTACTTTAGGTCATGAGCTTAAGGCGTGAGTACACTGATAGCGTCAAAGCATTTCAACGTTATCACTAAGTGGGTTTTAAATCGGGTTTTTTTCACATTAAATCGAGTAAATTATTTTAAAATTCAGTGCTCTTTCTTCTTCTTCTTCTTATTTAAGAGCAACGCTCTTGTCGGCGTAATTCAGGTATTTCTTTTGAGGGCAACCTCCTTGACCTCCTTATACGACATGACGGCGATCTTTGCTTTTATTTGGCTCATGTAGCTTATCCTTGGTCTTCCCCTTCCTCTCTTTCCTTCTACCTTTCTTTCGATAATATTTCTGATAAAGCTGTCATGTCGTACAAGATGGCTCTTTCTTACTTTATAGAAAATGTTATTCATTGTTTAAATTGTGATACATAATACATATTATAATTGCTAAATAATAATAATACTTATAATTATATTATTTAGCAATATATTATAATTGCTAAATAATATAATTGCTAAATAATAATAATAGTATAAGCTTGAATATCAACTTTGACAACGCCGTCAAATATGACAGCAATATTTGACAGCGTTTCAGTTAATAGCCCTCGCCATTGCCCAGATGTGTGCAGGCCTTAAGAGGGCATCACACAGACGACTCTCCATACAAACGTGTCCCCTATTTCCTCACTGGATAATGCCTCTAGAGTAACCATTTTTTCTCATAAAATCCAGATCTGCTTTATACGTGCTCGTATGTTTTCCTTTTTTTCAGCCTACACTACTCCCAGTGGATCACAGTCGTTAAACCTCAGCAGTGATTTGTCACCGGATTGAACTACACCTGGGCGTTGCGTTTCGAAGGATTCCCGTCTCTTGGTTTAAACCCCGGGTTTTGAAGATACGGAGCACGTATTTTACTTTTGGTCAGACCATCACGCGGGAACGGCTGGACTGATTTGGCTGAAAATTGGGGACTTTGTATCTCAAAAAAGTAACGGGAACCAGGCGAAGAAAGCCGCGGGCGCATTACACTATTTAGCCCCAAGTTAAGCAGAGCTTGTACTATGGGAACTAGATAGGTAATATAATACTTATATTTTTTAAGTACGTACTAAGAATATAATAGGTATAACACCCAGGTAGAGAACAAACATACAGATGTTTGAATATTTTTGTGTGGTGAACACAGGTTCACCAGGCAGCAGGCAGAGCTACTACCAACTGAGCTGAGAGACCAGGAAGTAAATAAATACAATAGGTGGTCTTATCGCTAATTAGCGACCTCCACCAGACAACTTTCGAACGATTTTAACCGCCAACTATCTACCCAATTTCATGAAATAATATTCAAAACGATGGTTACCGCCTAACATCAGAGGCCATGCGCTTGCGTCATCAGTAAGTAATAAAAAAAATATTTCTGCGAAGTAACTTTTTACGGCCAGTATTTGGTTATCACCGTCTTTTCGAAGACGTCGCAGAGCTGGTTCACACGTGCACTAACGAGACGATAAAATATGGTAGCGGAAAATAAAATAAATGGATGGAGTGGAGGATTATCAACGCTTTAGTTTCAAGGGGTTAGATTTTAGCTGCATCTTTTTGTTATTAGTTGAAACTTATGAAAAAACTTAAATAAAAAAAAACGTTTTAGTGTTCCTTACTGAAAAATATGATGTTTTTGCGGTCTGTTTTGTCTGTCTATAGACATTTGTAGATTTTATGAGTTGAGTAAAGTATACATTTAAAATTAAGTAGATGCATTTTTGTACGCATAAACTTAATGCAACTATTACTTCTATATTAAAACTAGTTCTTGGATTCATAAAAAATATAAAGTTTTTGTTAATTTTAAGTTAATTTAAAATTCTGTAAAATTTAATTTGTGTCTAAACATATTGCTTAGTTCAGATATTTTGAAAATAATTTTCTTTTATATTGAATATTTATAAATTGTATGTGCACTATAATATACCCTATAGGATTGTCCGAATTACACAAAGGTTAACTGGAAAAGAATGCTCTTTAGCATTCAGTTCGTCTATGTACGATGCAATTTTTGTTTTTGTGTAATAAAGAATTTTCTATCTATCTATCTATCGTTAAATTACAATGATCTCACTAAGATTATTTGGCTAATAAATAGAAAAAATGTAACAATTTTTCCAAAAGGCTAAGGACAAAGGAAGTCAGCTGTCACTGGCTTTAAAGAAAAAGATGGCGGTTTTCTTCAAAAGAATCAGAAACATTTTCGTTCAAATCAGGTTATTCACATTTCAACCCTTTCATTCCAACTGCTAACACTTTGAGCTTAAACCTGAAGTAATGTTGGTATATATATACCACCGAAATTACACATAAAAGCCCAAAAAGAAAAGACTCGTTACGTAAATTATAATATTTATTCACTTGTATCAAAGTACTATTACTGTGTCTTAACTCCGTCAGAGCTATATTCCGAATGCCACCCGTACTTCGCTTGCCCTCTTTTATATCGTTGAACAAACAACCCCAAGAGTCAAGCGAAGTACTGGCGGAAATACGTAGTTTGCAACTTTACAAATTAAATTACAAAACTACACAAACAAATACTTTAGATATCAATAAATTGTTAATTAAATAAACAATCAAATATATTGTATAAATCTATTGAACTGACAGCGACTATCTTTGCCATAATTACAAGCGTAAGCTGTCAGTTCAGCTACTTTTAAGAACAAAAACAACTTTAAGGTAATTTAGTGCTAACAGATTCGGCCATCCAATAATAGTAACCGTCCTCGGGTACTTAGATTTCTTATGAAATAACAACATTAACTAAAGATAATTTCACCACAATAAGCTAATTTCAGCTCAGTAAATATATATAGGTAATTTCACCACAAGTAGCTAATTTCAGCTCAATAAATATAAAGGTAATTTCACCACAAGTAGCTAATTTCAGCTCAATTAATATAAAAGTAATTTCACCAGAATAAGCTAATTTCAGCTCAATATATATAGGTAATTTCACCACAAGTAGCTAATTTCAGCTCAATAAATATAAAGGTAATTTCACCACAATAAGCTAATTTCAGCTCAATAAATAAATATAGGTAATTTCACCACAAGTAGCTAATTTCAGCTCAATAAATATAGAGGTAATTTCACCACAACAAGCTAATTTCAGCTCAATAAATATATAAAGGTAATTTCACAACAAGTACCTAATTTCTGCTTAAAAATGGAGGTAATTTCACATTAAAATTAATAAATTATGGTTTCTTACACTATCCAGGTTTTATAATAGAAACCAGGTTATTTCCAATCTTGTTACAATTGTTGAGTCACATTAATTTATATACAATACTATAATCAACATGACTATTAAGTATTTAGATTACTTCACTATTTATACACTTATAATCAACTTATTATCTCTCAAACCAATTCATTTGTTGTATCATTTTGTTCAATTAGATTGCAATTTTCTTCTTCATCATTATTATTATTGATCACTTGATTTTCACTGTAATCGTTATTGAGATTTTCAACTGACTCTTCCTCGCTACTACTTTCATTTGTACCAAAACTCATCCATGGCATTATTTTGTCTACTGAAATTATGTTTCTGTAAATAGTATTTCCCTTTTTTGTTAACGGTGTGTCCGTAACTTCATACCTATCATGATCAAGAACAGTGGTAATTCTATAGGGTCCGCTATATTTAGGTAATAATTTCCTGCTACTTTCTTTTGTTTTTGGTTGTATTGAACGTTCAATCCTAACCAAATCTCCTAGTTTATATGTTTTAGCAATTTTTCTATTTTTGTTGTATCGAACAGCTTGTTCAGTTTGATTTTTGTTAATATGATCTATTGCTTCAGCCCTTATTTCATCCCTATTATTTTGATCAACATCTTCGAGCTCTATCGCACCTAATATTCCAGCTTCTGCTAGACCAACAGGTTTGAAACCAAACAATACTTCAGCTGGTGTTTTTCCAATACCTTTATTGTGGGTGTTATTCATTCCCCATTGAACATCGCCTACACATTCGTCCCATTGATTTTCTGCTTTACTATGGCTTGACGAAGCTATTGCTGATAAAATGGTTCGATTGTAGCGTTCGACTTGTCCATTGGCTCGTGGTGTGGCGACTGCATTCAAAACATGCTTGATTTTGACTTCATTGATAAATTCCTTAAATTCCTTGCTAGTAAAGCCTGACCCTTGATCTGATATTAATCGCTCCGGAGCCCCGAATATGCTAAAATAATCTTTCAAGACTTTAATTGTTGTTTTGGATTTTGTGCTTCTTACTGCTCTCATGTAAATAAATTTAGTAAAAGCCTCTACGATTACTAACAAATAACAATTTCCGCTCCTACTTTTTACAAATGGTCCTAAATGATCCATGTGTATTGTATGGAAAGGGCGATCTATTTTTGGAATAGAATGTAACATACCTTGCTTTTTACCGCTTGGGACTTTATTATATGCGCATTCTAAACATGCCTCAACGTATTTTTTTGTAAACTTGTTCATTTTTTTAAACCAATAATTTTCACCAATTTTTGCTATAGTTTTTTCATAAGAGAAATGACCAATGTCGTCATGACATTTTTTTAAAATCTGCCATCTTACCCCTTTTGGAATTACGAGTTTATCACCATTATCAGTTTTTCTGTATAAAATATTTTTCTTGACTGTAAATTTTTCATGTATATGTTTAATTTCAACCGGATTTGTATTTTCTAATACATTTTTGATTCTACTTATTTCATCATCTGATATTTGCACGGTAGCTACCCAATCGTTTTCAGTCACAATTCTATAGACATGGTGGTCTGGAGCATTATCTAATTCGTTTGTTTCGCTACTTACTGGATTTCGACTCAAAGCGTCGACATGAGCCATTTTAACCCCAGGTCTATATTCGATTTCATAACTAAACTCCTGCATCAGACTCCACCAGCGAGCAACACGGGGTATCATATCTTTTTTGTTGAAAGTGGCTCGTAAGGAATTGCAGTCGGTAATGATTTTGAACTCTATTCCAATCAAGTAGACTCTGAATTTGCCAAGAGAAGCTACAACTGCTAATGTCTCTAACTCGTATGATGACCAGTTTTGCTCTTCTGCTGTAGTCTGACGACTGTAGTATGCTACAACTTTAGGGTGTTCATTATTTGTCCGTTGCAGAAGCATGCTTCCTATACCTAACTTGCTCGCATCAGTGTGTAACTCTGTTTTAGCACAGGGATCGTAAATAGTCAAGATAGGTCTGTTTGTAAGCTCATTTCGGAGAGTTTCAAAGGCTTTTGTTTCATCGGTTCCCCATTTCCAGTTAACGTCTTTTTTTAACAAGTTTGTTAGTGGTCTGGCTATAGTAGAGAAATTACGCACAAAACGCCGGAAAAAACTAGCTAATCCCAAAAACTGACGAACATGATGTTGAGATGTTGGTGTCGGGAATTTGTTGACTGCTTCTATCTTTTTGGAGCCAGGTTTAATACCTTCTTTACTAACTTCGAAACCCAGAAAATCGACATTACTCATAAAAAAGTTACATTTCGTTATTTTTAGTGTTAACGAAAATTCCCTAAATTTATCGAGTACCTTTTTCAGTAGTTCCATTCCCTGTTCTATGGTTACCGATGGAATAATGATATCGTCCATATACGCAATGACTTCATTATATCGCATTTGTCCCAGTACGTGGTTGATGGTGCGTTGAAAAGTCGAAGGTGCATTAACTAAGCCAAATGGCATTCTATTGAACTCATATTGGCCATCCGGGGTCACAAAAGATGTAACACCTTTTGATTTTTCATCGAGAGGTATCTGGTAATATCCAGAGGCCAAATCTAAAGTTGTGAAAAATACAAACCCGTTTAATCTATCTATTTGGTCATCTATCCTAGGCATAGGATATTGCTCTTTGACAGTCTTTTTATTAAGGGCTCTATAGTCAATGCACATTCGCTTTTCACCACTTTTCTTAGAAACGAGGATGATTGGACTGGAGTATGAAGAAGTTGACTCACGTATAATATTACAATCAATCATTTCTTGAATCATATTGCGAACCTCCTCCCTTTCTTTGTATGAGAGACGGTAAGGTCTGTATGTCACAGGTGTGTTATCATTGAGGACTATATTCATATGATTTGCTTTACAATTTCCTAATTCATTTAAGTTTAACGCAAAACAGTCTCTATATTCATTAAGTAATTTAACCAATTTATCTTTATCATTTATATTAACCTCATTCCCTATCACAACTTTATCATCTTTGATCAATTCAATTGTTGATTTTATGTTGAGAGAGTTTTTTTGTTTGTTTGGACTTTTATCTTGCATTTTCCAACTAGCATTTACTCGTTTAATTAGGCTCCCTTTTTCTATTTTTATGTCTTTGCTAGAGTCGTTTTTAATCAAAATAAGTCCTAGGCCATTATTTAAACTAAAATACCCTGGTAAAATTGAGTGTTCAGATCCTACCTTAGACCTTAGCCCTGCGTCTATGTAAAGGTCCCCAGAGAAAGTAGGTTCAGAGTATATTGGGACAACATTTAAACCCTTAACCAAAGTATCTGAACCGCAAAGTAATTTAAGTTTATCATTTTCAGTCTCAATTTCTTCATTATGAAAAACCAATTCTTTAGCTGTTTTATGCACAAATATGTGACTTTGTTCTGTGTATCCATGTCCAATTAAAATTGGGACGTCAAGTAATTCATTTGGAATCAAATGAGTCTCAACTGATGCCGTTACATCATCTATGGTGATTTGCAATGTAGTTTTTCCCAAAGACTTCGTCCCAGCATTGTGTCCAAACCCACCAATAAATTCGGTGCAATCTTCCCAATTTTGTGAAACTAAAATGCCTTCCTTCTCTCGAATAAGTGTATAATGACTACCCATATCTATAAAACATTTCATCTGAATATTGTTAACAGAAGCTGATTTATAATATTTGGCGTCTAGAGTTACACCAGCTTTGTCATTGGTAAACATAACCTTTTTAATGGAGTCACCGGTTACTTCCTTTTTAGCAAAACAATTTTCAGCTGTGTGCCCCATTTTTTTACAATTCTCGCACTTTTTTAAAGGTAATCGACATTTGGAATAGCTATGTCCAATTATACCACAGTTAAAACATTTAGGACGAGGTCTTTGGTTTTGATTTCTATCACGGTTTGGTTGAGTTTCATTTTTGTCATTGGATTTAGATGGTAAACGGACGCTTCTTAAATAGTTAAGTAGTTTATCTGGGTCTGTGTACTGTCCGGCCTCTGCACCCATTCGAATAGTCCTATCTTCTATCCCTAACACTATGCAGTCAACTGCCCGTTTCCCAAAAATTTCACATTTTTTTTTACAATTTATAGGTTTGCGTTTGACCGCTATCTCACCTGCTGTTAAGTGATGATGCGGTCGACGATGTAGCACGCTTACCTAGAAGATACCTATTCACTCTTGTCTTGAAAACATCCAATTTGTAGGTGCTCGGAAAGACAGACGCCGGCAAGGAATTCCATTCCTTGGCTGTCCGCAACATAAAAGTCTATCTATTTAATAAAGCGACTTTTTCATAAAAGTATTCTTCAAGTGATTCTCCAAACTTAACCTTTTTGCCTAACATATCTGTAAGCATAACCCCGTAATTCTCATCACCCGGAAATGCACTTGATAATTTAGCTTGCCATTCATCCCAAGAAAACTGAATAGTTGAAAGACCCTGGTACCATTTTTGTGCCATGCCAGCAAGTTTTGGTAAAGCGTAATGAATTGTTTCCCGTTCTGCCCACCCGTATAAGCTAGAGATTTCGTTGACTTTGACTAACCACATAGCCATAGTTTGGTCACGTTTAGAGGGATCAAATTCGGGTATAGTATTGTGTAACATGTTCATTTTGTGACTATTTTTGGTGAACGCAGATTTTAAAGCTTCTAAAAAACTCGTGAATTGGTTTGAGTTTACATTTTCAGCTCCGTTTATACTACAAGCGTCTTTTTGTATTGTCCCTGTTCTGTTTCGACTAGAAGATTTATCATGCCCTACAGTTATTACATTAACTGTCTCACCAATTTCTTGAGGTAAAGCTGAGTCGTGAAGATGCGTACGGCGTCGCTTGGGGCCCGTAGCTCTGCTCACCGACCGCTGTTGCTCACGCTGAAGAGAAGATGACGTGCGCAGCCCACGCCGCTCATGCTGACGAGTGGGTGTTGGGCTGGCTCGCCGCCGCTGCTGAAGATCCACTGGGCTTCGCGAAATGCTGCGCGAGCGATGGTTGCCGCGTCCTGGGCGCCTGCGATCCCGCAGAATGGCAGAGTTGTCCCGCCGGCGTCTTGACCTCCGTGAAGACCCGATGCTCCATGTTGCCGACTCGACTGATGCTGATCTGCGTCGGTGGCTACGTCCGAGACGTGGCTGACTCCGGCGTCGACTGCGTGGCCGGCTGCTGCGCCTGCTCGACGCTGGACTGCGTTGCCCATCACGGTGCCTGCGTGGTGCTGGGCTGCGAGAATGGCTGCTCTGTCGTCGACGTGGCGCCTTGCGACGCAATCGGCTGCATTGGGGCGATGGTGTCACCGGTCCGCCAGATGCGTCACCACTACGCAAAGCTGCCGCGCTTGTGCTTCGTGTTCGAGCAGCACTCGACGGCCTTGAACCAGCCGAGTCTAGACTTTGACTTCTTCGCTGCCTTTTCCTGGGCCGACCCATACTGACACGGAAAAAATTTTGGCCGTTTTTGTCAGACCGCGTGTTTACATCCCACTTTCTGAGCTAAAAGCCCAAAAAGAAAAGACTCGTTACGTAAATTATAATATTTATTCACTTGTATCAAAGTACTATTACTGTGTCTTAACTCCGTCAGAGCTATATTCCGAATGCCACCCGTACTTCGCTTGCCCTCTTTTATATCGTTGAACAAACAACCCCAAGAGTCAAGCGAAGTACTGGCGGAAATACGTAGTTTGCAACTTTACAAATTAAATTACAAAACTACACAAACAAATACTTTAGATATCAATAAATTGTTAATTAAATAAACAATCAAATATATTGTATAAATCTATTGAACTGACAGCGACTATCTTTGCCATAATTACAAGCGTAAGCTGTCAGTTCAGCTACTTTTAAGAACAAAAACAACTTTAAGGTAATTTAGTGCTAACACACAACAGAACTCAAAATAACATCAGAAAAACCACTAAAAAAGAAAAAGCTATGTGACTTCCTAAAATGACAGAAAACGAATGACCAATAAGTCTGTCTCTATTTGTTGACATGAAAGTGACAGTGAATCTTTAAAATGTGTCCGGCGTTATGAATGAGGGGGGAAATAATTTCACCGTTCTTCTTCTCTAAAAAAATACCCTAAGCATTTCTCAAAGAAGAATCTTTGACATAAATCTTATCGCAGTATCGATAAGCAGTGATTTTAAACGAGGAAAAATCGCTGTAGATAAATTTCAGTTTACGTGCGCTAAACTTTAAGCGGTAGCTTGAGCTTATAGGTTTTGCAATGAAATTTGCAAAACGTGTGGCTTGTGAGCTCGCCACCTGTCACGTATGGAATACATACTGAGTTATAAGGTATATTTATTTACACAAGAAACTAAATATTTATTTATTTACAACAGAATATACATTATTTACAAAAACTATTATTGTACAACATGAAATAATTAAAAAGAAAATATAAAAATTACATTTTATAAGAAACTAGAAAATTTTATAATGAACTCTGTTTTCCACCTGAAAGTATTACAGGTAGAAAACAGAGTTCAGATCACCGAAACAAGAAACTTAAACAAATATTTACAAAATTTACAAACGCCGCCAGCGCATTTAGGACGCTTCCGTCTGGCTGATTTGGATCAGTTGAGCTATCTCTAGATCGTTTGTTGAACGATCTGCAGATAACCTAACTGTTTCTTGTGTATTTTGTACAGAAATTTTGTGTTTACAAGTTACCAGGTCCTATTCTGTAAACACACAGTTTCTGACACTTGAGTCTTCTTCTTATCGTGTCACTGATTCTTTCGAACCAAGTGTGGTGAAAGGATTTTAAGTGCGCCTCAACGAGGCTCCTTTCGTGCACTTGACACATTTTTGAACTTTTTAGGTTTTACGACATGCCGGTGTCCTCACAATGTTTTCCTTCACCGTTTGAGAGTGCTGGCATTATTGTACATAAATTTTGAGCAGAAAAACTCATTTGGTACACGACTGGATTTGAACCCACGACCCTAGGACCGGAAGGCGGGGCCGCTACCACTAGGCCACCAGCACTCTACGACACTTGAGTGAAAAACTAAAATTAATACGCATAAGTAGCCTTAATGGATCAGGGTGGTTAATTTTTAAAACCTAACAAAATAATAGTAGGATGAAACCCATTAGAAAAGGAGGGGAATATTATAAAAATGAAAGGAAAAATAATTTACGGGCGATCTGAGGTCAGGAAGGGGATGGGGGTGAGTTTTTAAGGGTAAAAAACGGTTTTTCTCGATTTCTTGCAAAACTAAAAGTCTTATCGAAAAAAGTCAATAATAAGTTAATATAATCAGTTTATTTAGGATGACAATTCATCGACGGCCTGCACCCCAAAACAACAATAAATACTCCTTAGAATAAACATAACACCTTCTCAAGATAATGTACTTAAGGGGCCGGCGGAGCGCATATTTTCATACAAACGTAATACCAAAATGATTACTAATTTAAGCAGATTTTCACTATATTATTGAAATAATTATATTTGTATTGTATTTATCTAGGTTCCTGAACAGTTTTTATTTTAAACTACTTACCTCAAATGAAATTAACGCCAATCACATTTTGCAATGAAAAAATTTGTAAAATGCGATTGGTGTTTATTTCATTTGAGGTAAGTAGTTTAAAATAAAAAAATACGGGTTGCACTCCGGGAGTGCCGGCAGAAGTGAAAACTTGATTATAAACGTAGGAACCCTAAAAGTTGTTTATTTTATCAAGTTCCTCAATGTAGTAAAACCCCAATCAAAGTCCTAAGGAACCCTAAAAATTTTAGCATTATCGCGCTCCTAAGTGTAGTTGAAATTCCAATCAAAGTGCTAAGGAACCCTAAAATTGTTTACATAATCAAGGTCCTAAGTGTAGTTGAAAGTCCAATTAAAGGCCTAAGGAACCCTAAAAGTTGTTTATTTTATCAAGTTCCTCAATGTAGTAAAACCCCAATCAAAGTCCTAAGGAACCCTAAAAATTTTAGCATTATCAAGCTCCTAAGTGTAGTTGAAATTCCAATCAAAGTCCTAAGGAACCCTAAAAATGTTAACATTATCAAGCTCCTAAGTGTAGTTGAAACTCCAATCAAAGTCCTAAGGAACCCTAAAAGTTGACCACTTAATCAAATTCCTCAATGTAGTAAAACCCCAATCAAAGTCCTAAGGAACCCTAAAAATTTTAACATTATCAAGCTTCTAAGTGTAGTTGAAACTCCAATCAAAGTCCTAAGGAACCCTAAAAGTCGACCATTTAATCAAATTCCTCAATATAGTATAACCCTAATCAAAACCCTATACGGAACCCTAAATTTTACGTAAAGCCAAATCCTCAACGGGTAGGAACCGCTAGAAGGGACCTTGTCGCGCGACCTACAAGTAGGTCCTAAATGAAGTAAAACGGCAGACATAGGAGGAGGGGGTTCTGGGGGGCTAAGGGGGGTCACAGCACGGCTCGCTTCGCTCGCCGCGCTGTTCCCCGTGGTCGCGTGGCGGCTCGCTTCGCTCGCCGCGACGCTCCCCCCGGGTTTCGGAGGAGGGGGTTCTGGGGGGCTTAGGGGGGGTCACAGCACGGCTCGCTTCGCTCGCCGCGCTGTTCCCCGTGGTCACGTGGCGGCTCGCTTCGCTCGCCGCGACGCTCCCCCCGGGTTCAGGAGGAGGGGGTTCTGGGGGGCTTGGGGGGAGTCACAGCACGGCTCGCTTCGCTCGCCGCGCTGTTCCCATGGTCGCATGGCGGCTCGCTTCGCTCGCCGCAATGCTCCACTCGAAAAATAAATACAGTAGATCTATAAAATCATGTACCAATGACCACTACTACCTGCCGCGGGCGGCCGCTAGTTCATAAAATCTATAATAGGTATGTACCTATACCTACTACAGTCACGAAAAACGCCTTGGTATGCTTGCTACTAACTATTATCTATTCTGTGACGTTACCGTGTCATAGTAACTACTAGCGTATCTGTAGCGTCTTACGCTTTTTTTCGATTTTTATTATGAACTCTACGTTGTAGTCTTAGGGTACATTTCTGCAAAAAATCCGTCCTACGCTTTTTCGATCAGGGTCACGTGATCCTGACGCGAGTTTAAGTTTTTATACCCATTACGAAAGTGCTCAACGCCGCTAAAGAAGTTTTCACTTCAAAAACTGTTCAGGAACCTAGATAAATACTATATGAATACCGTTATTACAATAATATAGTGAAAATTTGCCTAAACTAGTAATAATTTTGGTATTACGTTTGTATGAAAATTGGCCCTCCGCCGGCCCCTTAACATGTGTAAGGAGGTAGATAATGGCCACCATTTCCTTTTTTATTCCATTTTCTCATAACATCACAAAAACATTATCAATACCGAACATGTTGTCGACATGTCATGATGGATTTTTACATTAATATTATGATACATCAAATATTTCTTTCCGGCCGGCCCCTAACCCAGCCAAGAGTTTTCCCGACACGTTGCGCATTATGTTCGACTACTTTCTAAAGTCCACTCAAGATAGCTCTGCGCGTGACAGATGACGGGTGGTGTGAGCAAACATGATTGAAAGCACTGTTGGTCTAGTGATAGCGGCCCCGCCTTCCGATCCGAAGGTCGTGGGTTCAAATCCCGTCGTGTACCAATGAAAAATGTATGTGCACTATGCCAGCACTCTCAAAAACGTTGAAAAAAAACATCGTGAGGAAACCGGCGTGTCGTAGAACCTAAAAAAGTTCGAGCAACACGTGTCAAAGGTCACGCAAAAAGGGCCCACCAGCGGCCCACTTGCGGAAAAACCAGCCCGCACATCAAGTGCGGATGATACATTTGCCGATTAGACGTGGCCGTGACAGATTATGACGAAAAATTTCAAAAAAAACTGACTTGACCCAATCCAATCACAAATAATGAATGCAAGTTCAAACTCCCCATTCATCTATGTGATCGGAAGTTTTATTTCCAGTCCATGTTTTTCATGTTTTCCGCCATCTGTCACACGCACACTTATTTTACGAGGACTTTATTTGTTTGTATGTGTCAGTATTTAATATTTGGACGTAACTTTGGCTGCTCTTTTAAACTTTCGAATCTTGAGTAGGAACTTGGTGTTGGGTATCTACCGTGCCTAGGATTCAAAATCTTTGAGGCTTTAACCATACTACTGCAGACTGTTTTATCATACAATCTCTATTCGAGAACCGTTAAGACGCTGATAACCGTTAAATAAATTCTCAATCACACAATTTAACCTTTTGAAGAAGTAAAGTAGAAAGTAGAATAAAATAAAAACACTGATCTTACTTATCGAAACTCGCGAACGGCTATCTTTTGTGCAAGCCGGTTAGCACACAGTTTACAAAAAAAAGATTCTCATACGTTTTCCTACTTAAAACTTTAGCCAAGTACGAAATTAAATCTTCTTCTTATCGTGACACTGATTTTTTCGAACCAAGTGTGGTGAAAAGATGTTAAGCGCGCCTCAAAGAGCACTTTCGTGCACTTGACACATATTTTCGAACATTTTAGGTTCTACGATACACCGGTTTCCTCACGATGTTTTCCTTCACCGTTTGATAAATTTTTGGGCAGAAAAATTCATTAGCACACGACTGGATTTGAACCCACGATTAGAAGGCCGTTACCACTGGGCCACCAGCGCTCTAACGAAATTAAATGAAAAAAGAAGCGAGTAAAAAGTTCACCGACGGTTGTCTTCGCCTTAATAACTACGTTGGTTTTGTATGACATTGATTGATGGAATTCTTTTGTTCAATAGAAATATGTAATATTAATGAATGTGCGACTGAATTTCTGAGTCAAAGGTTTTCTTTTTCACATTTCAAGGTTTCTGGGAGATAAACAAAGTTCCATTTGATAAAAAAAAAAACGGTAGGAACAAAGCTGTAGTTTGTAGCGTGGTCTTATAAGCTAGGTAGCTAGCTTATACCTAGACGTTCCAAAATAATCCCTAACGCATGTAATGTACTGATACTGTAGGAATACATAAGGTGTTTAATTTTTTTTAAGTCTTAAAAATGCATAATTTAGTTTGTTAATATTATTAGCATCGTCAATCTACAGTTATCTTCAACTTTTTAAAGCTTTTAAAAGCCAGATAACGTCCAATATTAAAACCAGCTACAGATTTTTCAAAGTACATAATTTATATAATATTATTCTCTAATCGCCCATGTAGTGAGTAGTTTGTATGGAAATTAAACAACAAACACAATTGATTGATTTCCTTATCCTTCTCCTCCTTATCCTATTTTATTTTTATCATATTAAAATGACATAAGCTTGTTAGATAATAGAGAGCACTGGTGGTCTAGTGGTAGAGGACCCCACCTTCCAATCCTAAGGCTGTGGGTTCAAATCCAGTCGTGTACCAATGAGTTTTTTTATCGAAAAAGTTATGTACACAATGCTCTCAAACGATGAAGGAAAACATCGTAAGGAAACCCGCGGCTTAGTCAGCTCTGCACGTATTGACCATGTCTTTCCTGTGGATTAGGCCGATTAAGCTGTCAGGATGTTATAGGTGCTGGGCAAGCCTATTCCATTTAAAATTGTGTCCCAGGCACTACAGCATCCTGCAAGTAGGGGCATGAGTAATCACCAGTTGCCCCTGACGCTGTCTAGATCTTCTACAATAGATGCAAAGGCCTATTTACTGTTAGCTAATGTAAATTTGTAAGTATTTTATGAAGATACAAACTTTTGTTTATATTTTTTCTTTTTGTTACTTTTCTCCAAGCATCAGTGTCTCATTTTATATTAATTAATCACGTAGGTACCTTTTGTGTTTCTCTTTTGAAGTACAGACAATTAAAAATATTCTGCTCTAAGGCCTCATCCTCACACAACGCGGGCAAGATACCTTTCAACCGCCGCGCCGTTAGACTGAGGCAGAATTATGACATAAAAGAAGACAGTATTCCTATCAAATTCAAATTCATGTAATATTCCTAATTCAAATAGTTTATTCCATTTATGTTGTTAGATAAAGGTGATACAATAGACTAGTTTCAAACATAAGCCCAGTTAGGTTACAGCAACAAATTTTTCCCACTTTGGTAGCGCTAAAAAAACGAATATTCAAGGTTCACGAGAAAAGAGCAGTTATAAGGCAGTGAAACCTTCTTCAGACAGGCTTAATAATTTTTCGAGGATGAAAAGAGCAAAAAAGTCACGTCACTGATAAGTAACCGTCACCTTCTTCGCCAAAAATCGAGGATTGTCCACCCGCAAGCAGCCAGGGAAAGACATACACCCGTAGTTGATCAAGTTTTCACTTCCCACTGTTTTATTGTTTTTTGTTTGTTATAATTTTAAAGCTTAAAATAAAAAAATAAAAAAAATGTGTGTGTCAGCTCCGACGCACGACTGGAGTTTACTCCTTATAGGCAAAGTAAGGGTGGGTACACACTACCCACGATCTAGCTGCACTGCTCACACCAAATTAGAAAGTTGCGCACCAAAAACGTAACGAGGTCTTTCGTTCAGCAGATTTCACTCCCCACATTTTTCTAATACCAGGCGCCTTATATAAAAAAACCGATTCTTTAGGAGTAAACTCCAAAAAAAGTGTTAAGTGAAGTTGAGATTTTTAGACTTGCCTAACACCTATACCATTTTGAAGGCTTAGTTGCCTAATCCACAAGACATGGTCATACGTGCGAAGCTGACTAAACGGGTTTCCTCCCGATGTTTTCCTTCACCGTTTGAGAGCTTTAGCAAAAATACGCCGCATCGTGTAGCGAGGGCTTTAATTAATACGATAAACTTCATTAAACAGTACCGAGAAATATAAAGTCAGTTATTTATTGTCAACAATAATTAACTCGCTTAAATTACTTTGATGACTGACTTTGAAAGCTTTCTTTGCTTTTGATAAAATATAATGTTATTGTTGAAAGTTGTTCAACATTATTGATAAAAGTTACAACAGAGGATTGTTCTTTATAATTGTAGCTACCTTATGAAATTAAGATTTCCTTAAGTATCTACCTTCAAATTTTTTTAAAACCAGTAGGCCTACCACAGGCTCTGGTTTTGAGTCTGTGTGAGTGTTGACTAAATAAATCCTATGTCGAAACGTCACACTCACAGTATAATATACTGGTGAGCACAAACACAGACTTAAAATCAGAGCCAGTGACAGAGGCAGACAGCTTGTGGTTGACCTACAGGCGGGCTTGAGCATTTTTTGAGGTGGAAAAAATGGTAATACCATCACCGTCACCAACACCTCATCGGGAAAGTTCGTCAAACTTCGCCGCCTTTTTGTTTGTTTTTTGTACAAACACGTAGTACCTTTCAATTGAACGCCAAATTAGCCCACTAAATTATGCAGTCCAAACTGCATACGTGCAGTCGTCTAGACTTCATACATGCTGTTTGGCTTCCAAAACTGAAATTTTGTCTCTTGGGAGGTTATACCACGGAATAAATAAATAGATTAGTTAAAGCGCCTTAATGTTAGTACATTTGAAACTGAGCGCTAGTTTCTAAATTCTACCTTAAATCTTTAGTGTTAGAGTTGATAATGCCTTGCGTTGTGCTTTGGCGCTTTAGACGTTTGTGAATTAAAAAAAAACGCATGATGTTTTCTCTCTTATGCCTTCACAGCTCAGTTGGTAGTAGCTCTGCCTTCTGCGCTGGCGGGCGTGGGTTAGATCCCCACCGAGAACAAATATTTGTGTGGTGAACGCAGATGTTTGTTCTCTGTCTGGGTGTTATATTATATTCTTGGATTATATTCTATATATGTATTTACAAAAAAAAAGTATTAAAGTAATATATCCGCTATCTGGTTCCCATAATACAAGCTCTGCTTAGTTTGGGGCTAGATAGTGTTGTGTGGTTTGTCCGCATTATTTATTATTTATTTATTTATCTTATAAATGCTCAAAGTGATATTCTCCTTCTTCTTGCCGTAAACCTATTTCAAACCAGTGTGTGGTGAAAGTGATATTACAGTTAGATACAGAGAGGTTAGGGTTCTGTGCCCGGTTTTGAAACATAAATGTACCAATTTAGAGCTTCAACGAAGTTACAGCTCAGGGTACAGCTTTGCGCACATCTAAGCAATCTGCGATGGCGATCAGTGTATTGCTGTCAAATATCACAATGTGAAAGTTTGAGGCAGTGTGTGCGGATGTATGCAAAACCCTACGCTGTGCGCAAGGCTTAAAAGCCTACGCACATCTTTTTACAGTTTTTTTGCGTTTATAGGGATTTTGTAAAGCTATTTTTCGTGATTTTGTCATAGTGGCTAAGTTGGGTTTTTGAAGCGTGATGGCAATTGCGATCAGTGAAACTGACATATTCGACAACGTAAAACGTTTTCAAATATGTCATTTATGTCATGCTGCATTCTGCATTCTGTCATGCTGAAATTTTAAGTCTAGTAAACACTGTAAAATCAATAAAAACGTGTCACTGATCGCCATCGTCATCGCGCTGATGTGTGCTAGGCTTAAGGGGGTACGTTGACGTAACTTGGAGATATTTTGATAGGTAGGTAGCTCTGTTATACACAAGTCAGTCATGACTCTCGATCCCTCAAAAAACGGGAACCGTCTTGTGACGACCGTAAAACAGAGAAGTGCGTCAAAATCTCCTTTTGCAACGAGTATAATTATAAATGTACTTATATTATAAACGCAAAAGTTTGTAAGTATGGTTATGGTTGGGTGGATGTTTGTTACTCTTTCACGTAAAAACTACTGAATAGCTTTTAATTAAAATTTACAATAATATAGCTTATACAACAGAATAACACATAGGCTACAATTTGTAAAGATATTGTAACGAAAAACGGATGTAAGTAACGGGAACTGGGCGTAACGGGATTGGGGCGATCAAAGCCGCGGGCGGCTGCTTGTACAAATACCTGTGATAATAACTTACGAATTACGTTAATTATGTACAGAATCCCCCCCCCCCCTCTCCCCTCTCGACCTACCCCAGGTTTTTTATTGGGTGACAGACTTATTTTTGGGGGGGGACCCCAAAAATAAGTCTCACTCACATTTATCCATTTTGCATCTAAAAGAGAGCTTTAAAAAGCGGCTTCCGTTGAAATCCCACCGTCATTTTGTTCGAGGAAACTCCAGCTGTACCAACTCCTGAGATAATCAAATTACAAGGTGAACCAAAAGTAGTTAGGTATTGGAGCTCTGAAACTAACTGAAACTACCACAAGTCCTGCCTAGCTCTGTCTCTGGCTCTGGTTTTGAGTTTGACTGTCTGTGTGAGTGCTCACCTGTGTGTGTGACGTTTCAACGTAGGATTTATTTAATTAACACTCATACAGACTCAAAACCAGAACCAGAGACAGAGCCAGACAGAGCTCATGGTAGGCTTACAGGTCACACAAACTCTAAACTATCGTTCGTACAATCTAAATACCTATGCCTTGGGGAACCTTCATGTGTGTCAACTTATCTGCAGATAAGTTCGTTAACTGGGTACTGACAGCATCAAAAGTATGTCATCATGATCAGTTCGGTGGAAGCAAAACATCCAATTGTTTTCATTAAATGAAATAAATATTGTGAACAATCAAAAAAAATGTATTCATATTTTTCATTTAATCCACACAACTTTATCTAGCTCCAAACTAAGCTTGTACTATGAGAACCAGATAGCTAATATAATACTTTGATACTTTTTTTTAAATACATACTTAGAATACAATATACAGGGTTATTCATTATTAACTGCAAATACTCAGGAATGAGGTTCAACAAATAGAATAAAAAATATTTATGAAATTATTTTTTTAAAATTTGATCAAAAATTTTTTCAAGTTTTTGTGTCAAAATTTTATTTTTATTAATTTCTTTACGGCTATTGTATAATGAATGCCACGGAGAACATGACGATGACCCACCCAGGCGGTGACTGAACGCAGAGTGTCACTCACGGAGCGCGGGCGCGGATCAAAGGTCAAAATAGGTCAGGCGCCAATGATTCCTTTATCGATTTTCTCGGGATTTTCATAACAAAACTTAAAAAAAATCATTTCATAAATATTTTTTATTTTATTTGTTGAACCTAATTCCTGAGTATTTGCAGCTAATAATGAATAACCCTGTATAGCACCCAGACAGAGAGCAAGCATCTGCGTTCACACAAATATTTGTTCTCGGGGGGGATCGAACCCACGACCTACTGTGCAGAAGGCAGAGTTACTACCAACTGAGCTGAGAGCCTAGAGATCAGTCAACTAACCGGTTATGTTCATTTTTGCTGTTGACTGTACCTCAAAACTTGAAACCTTGCATCAGATAATTTACCCCAAACTTGTGACAAATTCTACTAATATCATAAATTCATAGGATACGAGATACGATGTTTGGGAATGGTTGTTTGTGGCTCAATCACGCTCCACTGGACCAAATTTGATGAAATGTCTGACAAATCCATACTAATATTATCTATATCTATACTAGTATTATAAAGAGGAAAGATTTGTACCTATTTTTGTATGTTTGTAATGAATAGGCTCAAAAAGTACTGGGCCGATTTAAAAAAATCTTTCACCAATAGAATGCTACATTCTTCCAATTTGACATAGGCTACATTTCATTTTGAAAAAAATTAGGGATCCTTGGTAAAATTTGAACAATATAACCGATGGTGTAGAAAAATTTGTCTTAAAATGTCTTTCGTCGAATGCGCTGCCGAAACTATTAGCGATAGAACAAAAAATTGTAGAGTCTGTTCAGAAAGAGAACCGTCGTGGCCAAATTGAGAACTAACGTTTCGATTTTTATATGGCAGCTCATCCCTTTCTTTCTGTCAGCATTTTGCATCATAAAAATTAAATAAAGGAATAGTACACTAGATCAAAACGCAACAGACGCGCTTTTGTATTGTACACTAAACAAAAAAGGTGAATAAGCACAGCAGCGCCCTCCAATTCTACGACGGTTCTCTTTCTGAACAGACTCTACAACAATATTGTCCACCCCGTGCGAAGCCGGGACGGGCTGCTAGTATAGCATAATCACACTAAGATTATAAATGCGAAGTTTGTAAGTATGGATGGATGGATAGATAAAATAAATAAATAATGCGGACAATCCACACAACACTATCTAGCCCCAAACTAAGCTGAGCTTGTACTATGGGAACCAGATAGCTGATATAATACTTAAATACTTTTTTTTAAAGATGGATGTTTGTTACT
The DNA here is from genome assembly GCA_947578465.1 of Thera obeliscata. Lineage (NCBI taxonomy): Eukaryota > Metazoa > Arthropoda > Insecta > Lepidoptera > Geometridae > Thera > Thera obeliscata. Next base: position 5,296,548 of record OX387923.1, on the reverse strand, counting down.
TAATAACTCTAGAACGACCTAACGGATTTGGATGAAATTTAGCACAGATAGAGATTATGGTCTGAAATAGCACATAGGCTACTTTTTATCCTAAAATGTATTGTTCCCGTGGGATAGATTTGTTTTTAATCATATGCTATAAGAAAGTCGTGTTTATATTATAACTCAAGAACGGCTGAGCTGAGAAAGTGGAGAACAAAAACCTGTTGTTCCGACCCCACATGAAGTGGGGAAAGTACAAAAAATTATAGTAAATGACGTAATCAAAAACAAAATCAAAAGTGAATTTATTCAGTAGGATTGCAAGGATCACTTTGAAACGTCTTATTGCTAGGATCACTTTGAAACGACTTATTGCTAGGATCACTTTGAAACGTCTTATTGCTAGAATCACTTTGAAACGTCTTATTGCTAGGATCACTTTGAAACGTCTAATTGCAAGGATCACTTTGAAACGTCTTATTGCTAGGGTCACTTTGAAACGTCTTATTGCTAGGATCACTTTGAAACGTCTTATTGCAAGGATCACTTTGAAACGTCTTATTGCTAGGATCAATTTGAAACGTCTTATTGCTAGGATCACCTTGAAACGTCATATTGCAAGGATTACTTTGAAACGTCTTATTGCTAGGATCACTTTGAAACGTCTAATTGCAAGGATCACTTTGAAACGTCTTATTGCTAGGGTCACTTTGAAACGTCTTATTGCTAGGATCACTTTGAAACGTCTTATTGCAAGGATCACTTTGAAACGTCTTATTGCTAGGATCAATTTGAAACGTCTTATTGCTAGGATCACCTTGAAACGTCATATTGCAAGGATTACTTTGAAACGTCTTAGAAAGAAAGAAATCAACTTTTAATCCCGAAAAAATAACAGACACAAGGTCATAAAGCACCCGGGCGAAGCTGTGGGCGGCCGCTAGTAATAAATATGGTACTTCCCAGATGAAATCGGGATCGACTGGGCCAAGTTATCTCTATAGCTGATTGCACAAAGTTGGAGCAGAAACTTGATCTAAAGTATACGAGACTGGAGAAGGTAATTCAGGATATAATAGATACGTTAAGAGGCCGGTGGAGGGCGAATTTTCATACAAACGTAATACCAAAATTATTACTAGTTTAGGCAGATTTTCACTACATTATTGTAATAACTGTATTCGTATAGTATTTATCTAGGTTCCTGAACAGTTTTTATTTTAAATTACTTACCTCAAATGAAATAAACACCAATCGCATTTTACACATTTTTTTCATTGCAAAATGTGATTGGCGTTAATTTCATTTGAGGTGAGTATTTTAAAATTTAAACTGTTCAGGAACGTAGATAAATACTATACAAATACAATTATTACAATAATACAGTGAAAATCTGCTTAAATTAGTTATCATTTTGGTATTACGTTTGTATGAAAATTCGCCCTCCGCCGGCCCCTTAAGATGAGAGCACTGGTGGTCTAGTGGTAGTGGTCCCGCCTTCCGATCCGAAGGTTCAAATCCACTCGTGTACCAATGAGTTTTTCTGTCGAAAAATGTATGTGCACTATGCCAGTACTCTCAAAACGGTGATTGAAAACATCGTGCGAAATCCGGCGTGTTGTAGAACCTAAAAAAGTTCAACAAGTGTCAAGGATCACGCAAAAAGGGCCCACCAGCGGCCTACTTGCGGAAAAACCTGCCCGCACATCAAGTGCGCATGATAAACTTGCAGACCTTGATACGTTAAGATACAGTTGACAGACGTCACGACTCAGTTGGTAGTAGCTCTGCCTTCTGCGCCGTAGGCTGCGGGTTCGCGCCCCACCGAGAACAAAATATTTGTGTTGTGAACACAGAATGTTTTTGTGTGTATGTTTGCAATGAATAAACTCAAAAACTACTGAGCCCATTTCAAAAATTCTTTCACCATTTGAAAGCAACATACACCCTGAATAACATAAGTTATATTTATGTATTTAAAACATAAATGTTCACCCGTGCGAAGCCGCGACAGGCCGCTAGTAATTAATAAATGTGTAGCTATAATAATTTCAGTATACGAGAAATTGCCTCATCATTTCGTGAGTATTTGAGAACATTTTGATTTGTTCGCTTCCGAAAGATAGTACTTGATACATAATACATTACAATGGCGTATTATCACACAATTTCAGACGAAAGTCGTGAAACGCGTGTAACTTAAGGTTGGTTTACACTAGTTTTGATATTTTACTACTATTTTTCACCACTGGAAGCGCCCATTGGTATATAGGTATAGCTACACATATTGGAAACGCGTTATTTGAAAATTAAATAAAAGCGGCCAAGTGCGAGTTGGACTCGCCCATGAAGGGTTCCGTAGCAGTGTGTAACATAATATAAAATTTATTGTAGCACGTTGTTTTTTTTTAATATTTGAGTTGTTTGAATGGAAGGTGTATTGCGGTTTACGATTTAAGACGTATTAAAAAAACTACTTAGTAGATCTCGTTCAAACCAATTTGAAGTTAAATAAAATAAAATAAAAGTTGAAGTTTGTATGGTAATGTGCATATTTTTTTTTTGTTTTATCGTTCTCTTATTTTAGAAGTTACAGAGGGGAGGGGGAGCACATTTTACCATTTTATTTTAAATTAATTGTTGCAAATTTTTCAAATTTCATGATATCCGGAACGAGGTTATCCAACAGAGAACCAAGGGAGTCGACATAGCTCAAAGGATTAGTAAGCTGAAGTGGCAGTGGGCCGGTCATGTTTGCCGTAGAACAGACAATCGTTGGAGCAAACGAATACTAGAGTGGAGACCGCGCTTAGGTAAGCGTAGTGTAGGACGCCCTCCGGCAAGGTGGGGCGACGATCTGTGAAATGTAGCAAGCACTGGAGGAGAGCCGAAGACCGGACTCAGTGGCGCGTCTTGGGAGAGACCTACGTCCAGCAGTGGACTGATATAGGTTGATGATAATAATATTTGATATTGAGAGATTATTGCAAGTCAGTTTTTTTTAATTTTCCACCATCTGTCACGCGTTTATCTTACGTGGATTTAGTGTGTTATAATCAAAATTATTAAAACAAGCCCCTAGCATGATCAAACTGCCTTTATAGGTCACGTGGCATAATGGTGTTTCACCATTATGCGTTCGTGCGTACACCCCTTATAATAATTTCTTGACATTTAATATACGAGGTACAAGTCAAAGCCAAGATTAAGGGTGTCTTTGAAGTCTTTGCAGAACCTCTTTAATTTAAGCCAAACGACATTTTACCTTATCCGGTAGGTAATAAGAACGTTTGAGATAATTGATGGGGCGGAACATTATTTGAGGCGAATTTCTTTGAAATAATCAGGAGAATGTAGCCATTGGGGTTAGGGTAGGCAGTCAAACTAATCTTTAGATAGCTAATTAGGTTGCTTTTGTTCTAAAAAAAAGAGAAAAGTTTATGTGACATTTTTTATTGTAATTTTTGAGTTATTCCTGATTCGTCCCACAAGCTAATGGCCCATTTGGGACGAAACAGGAATCGCAAATTTATTAATATTTCTATTCCTGTTTCGTCCCACTTTTGTTTTTCAAGCAAATCGTTACGTCATGTACTCTAAGCGACACGAGGGATCTTTTTATGTGGAAAACCTTCGTCTAGCTAAGTTAAAAAAATAGACGAGAAACTATGAAGTCATCATTGAGTAACAAATTATCTTGGGGCCCGCTACGATTGGCACGGATCAGTTGAGCTATCTCTCGATCGTTGTACTAAACCACTGAAATTGTGACCAAATTCTACTTTTTTAATGACAGCTGTCAAACTTAAAACGGTTATATCTCGAAAACTACTCTTCCTGGACTTCTCGTTTTGAAACCATATGAAAGGTGTGATCAAGATCTACATTTTTAATGACAGCTGTCAAACTTAAAACGGTTATATCTCGGAAACTACACATCCCGGACTTCTCGTTTTGAAACCATACGAAAGGTGTGACCAAGATCTAAATTTTTAATGACAGCTGTCAAACTTAAAACGGTTATATCTTGGAAACTACTCATCCTGGACTTCTCGTTCTGAAACCATATGAAAGGTGTGACTAAGATCTACATTTTTAATGACAGCTGTCAAACTTAAAACGGTTATATCTTGGAAACTACTCATCCTGGACTTCTCGTTTTGAAACCATATGAAAGGTGTGACTAAGATCTACATTTTTAATGACAGCTGTCAAACTTAAAACGGTTATATCTTGGAAACTACTCATCCTGGACTTCTCGTTTTGAAACCATATGAAAGGTGTGACTAAGATCTTCATTTTTAATGACAGCTGTCAAACTTTAAACGGTTATATCTCGAAAACTACTCATCCTGGACTTCTCGTTTTGAAACCATATGAAAGGTGTGATCAAGATCTACATTTTTAATGACATCTGTCAAACTTAAAACAGTTATATCTCGGAAACTACACATCCTGGACTTCTCGTTTTGAAACCATTTGAAGTGGCTGTGACATACGGACAGACAGACAGACATGACGAATCTATGAGGGTTCCGTTTTTGCCATTTGGCTACGGAACCCTAAAAAGTAGGTCTTGGTCACACATTTCATGTGGTTTCAGAACGAGAAGTTCAAGATGTGTAGTTTTTGAGATATAACCGTTTTAAGTTTGACAGCAGTCATTAAAAAATTAGAATATGGTCACACCTTTCATATGATTCCAGAACAGGAAGTCCAGGATGAGTAGTTTCCGAGATATAACCGTTTTAAGTTTGACAGCAGTCATTAAAAAATTAGAATATGGTCACACCCTTCATATGATTCCAGAACAGGAAGTCCAGGATGAGTAGTTTCCGAGATATAACCGTTTAAAGTTTGACAGCTGTCATTAAAAATGTAGATCTTGGTCACACCTTTCATATGGTTTCAGAACGAGAAGTCCAGGATGTGTAGTTTCCGAGATATAACCGTTTTAAGTTTGACAGCTGTCATTTAAAAATGTAGATCTTGGTCACACCTTTCATATGGTTTCAGAACGAGAAGTCCAGGATGTGTAGTTTCCGAGATATAACCGTTTTAAGTTTGACAGCTGTCATAAAAAAAATTGAATTTGGTCACAATTTCAGTGGTTTATTTAAAGTACAACGATCGAGAGATAGCTCAACTGATCCGTGCCAATCGTAGCGGGCCCCAAGATAATTTGTTACTCAATGATGACTTCATAGTTTCTCGTCTATTTTTTTAACTTAGCTAGACGAGGGTTTTCCACATAAAAAGATCCCTCGTGTCGCTTACAGTACATGACGTAACGATTTGCTTGAAAAACAAAAGTGGGACGAAACAGGAATGGAAATATTAATAAATTTGCGATTCCTGTTTCGTCCCAAATGGGCCATTAGCTTGTGGGACGAATCAGGAATAACTCTAATTTTTATTACTGTGCCTTCCGAATCCCACTGCTGGGCGAAGGCCTCCCCCCATTCCCTCCAGACATCGTGATCCTTGACTATACTTGCCCAGACCGTGATAGATGTCATTATTGTGATATTTTTTATCAAGATGCACTTTTTATAACTCAAGAACGGCTGTACCGATCTGGCTGAAAATTGGTGGAAAGGTAGCTTAAAACTAGGAGACGGACATAAAATACTTTTTATCCCGAAAAATTAACGGTGATGGGGCAAGCGAAGCCGCTGGGAGCTGCCTTTTTTGAACTCAAGCACTCAGGCTGAAAAATTGGTGGAGACTTGGGGAGGTATCTTAAAACTAGGAAACGGAACTGTTTTCCAAACTTTTGACCCTCTAGCGCAGTGATTGCAGCCCTTTACCAAGGAGAAGGTCGCGGGATCATCCCGCAAGGCTCTTAACTTTTGGGACATTTTAAAAATCTTTAACATAACTTTTAAATCGGCCCTAAAAACACTTATTTATTTATGATGGGACAGTAGGCCTACGACAAGCTCTGTCTAGCTCTGGTTTTGGGTCTGTGTGAGTGTTCACCAGTGTATTATTACTGTGTGTGTGACATTTCGACGTAGGATTTATTTAGTCAGCACTCATTCCGATACAAACTGAATTTACACAACTATGGGCAAACAAAGTATAAATGTACACTGAAATAGCTGTAATAGAATTTTACAGTGGTCTTTATTGCCGACCAGTTATATAAAGTTGGAGAAAACTGTAGGATAACAGAAATATTAATAAAAAACCAAAAAAGTAATTTTTTCGTCATTCTTTTTCTGAAGCCCCGACTGCCACGACCAACGGCTGACACTCTAACTTTATATAACTGGCCGGTAATAAGGACCACTGTTAAAGCTTATTACAGCTATTTCAGTGTACATTAATACTTTATTCGCCCATAGTTGTGTAAATTAAGTTTGTATGGAAATCGTACCCCCTTAAAGACTCAAAACCAAAGCTAGAGACAGAGCTTGTGGTAGGGGTAAAGGACACTAACGCACGTTTCTCAGTACTTCTCACATCATTGAATAATTTCTCAGATTGGTCAACAGATGGTGTTGCGACCGACATTCCGGCTCAGCCGCGTTTGTGGTTTAATAATTTAATGCTACCACCTTGTGGTGTTGGCTTAATGCCCGTAGAAAGGGATGTACGAGAAAAGGGATGTACACGAGGCAGGGGCCTATGAATTAATCGGGGGTTAATAATGAGACGTTTAGTACCTGACGTTCACGAAAAGGAATTCGACAGTGATCAAAGGAAAAAAAGGTTCCGCAAGTATGTCAGTTGCAATATCCACCTGTCAGCTGTCAAATTTGACAGAAATTTATAAAATGCCTCGGACATGGATTTAAAAAATAAAAAAATACAATTAGTATATAAATAAAAGATAGAAGGTACAACAATTAAAAATTTGAGAACAGTTTCTCAAATTTTTAAACTTGGCTTCTCTTCATGGCCAAACTGCAGAACCGATTTTGAAAAAAATTCTGTTCATTGAGTATTTGCCAAGTCATTTAGCAATATTTTGCAGTGTTTCATTGATCACATTCGCAGAACGCCTAGATGTCCGCAAGGTTTTAAGCTTGAAAGGCCTAAAACGTCGTATCTTTGTCTCGTTTCCATAAATACGTGACTTGAAACCCGTTTTAACCCCATTTTTTCTCCATTCAGCACAACTCCCAATTTAACCCTTAAGAAGACGGATGAAACTATTCCAATGGTTTAGAGGTCTATAGATGTTCCATTCCGGTGTAAAACATAGCCTTTATTGACTTCTTAAATCTTTTGGTGGCCGAAAAGGTCCGGAGGTTTCTACAGGTTAAATAATTAGGTAGGTTTCAGGGTCATTCCCACGGTAATGTCTGGTAACTGGAGTTTTCTTTTGCATATTCATAGTTGTCTTATTTTAAGATGGGAGTTGATGGGACTAAAGAATAAATAAAAAACAATTGACTAAATACTATTTAGCCCCAAACTAAGCAGAGCTTGTAATATGGGAAAGATAGCCTTCCTATTCTTTAACTTTAGACACATGGCGAACAAAAAACACATAATATAAGAAATGTGGTGTTTATTGCATTGTAAAGATCACGTTAAGTTGGTGGTTGAAGGGCATTTATTCGTTATTCCTGAAAATTGCATAGAAGAGGTCTATGTCCAGCAATGGGATTTCTACAGACAGCCGGCCTACCATGAGCTCTGTCTGGCTCTGTCTCTGGTTCTGGTTTTGAGTCTGGTGAGTGTTGACTACATAAATCCCACGTCAAAACGTCACACACACAGTATAATGCACTGGTGAGCATTCACCCAGACTCAAAACCATAGCCAGAGACAGAGCCAGACAGAGCTCATGGTAGGCCGGCTGTCTGTAGAAATCCCATTGCTGGACATAGACCTCTTCTATGCAATTTTCAGGAATAACGATTAAATGCCCTTCAACCACCAACTTAACGTGATCTTTACAATGCAATAAACACCACATTTCTTATATTATGTGTTTTTTGTTCGCCATGTGTCTAAAGTTAAAGAATAGGAAGGCTATCTTTCCCATATTACAAGCTCTGCTTAGTTTGGGGCTAAATAGTATTTAGTCAATTGTTTTTTATTTATTCTTTAGTCCCATCAACTCCCATCTTAAAATAAGACAACTATGAATAAAATAAAGAAAATGCGTAAACCTGTCATTTTGGCAATATCGTTATAAAATGATGTTTCCAGTCAGCAACACATCAAACGACACATGCGGTATACCTAACCTATCCTTAGCTACATACAATTATAATGGTAGGAAAGAGACAGTGCGTTTGAAGAGCAAACGAAATCACAGCAACATATTCGCGCTTACGATTCACATCGTTCAAATTCTTCTACAATGGAGGGCGTAGGGTCCATTTCCACCGACAAAATTATATTTGTGTGGTGGATTTTTTTGTTTATGTTTGTTTTCTGTTTGGGTCCTATATTGTGACAGAAGTATGTATGTACAAAAAAATAATAATTATTATAATCAGCTATCTAAAATAAAATAAAAAAGACGCGTGGCACTCGGAGACTGCCACGGTAAAGCTATTGCATAGCATTTTTTATCAACTTATGCAATTATAATTATTTATTTATTTTATTAATGCAGTATTTTTTATTTTTTAATAAATCGGTTTGTCCCTACCTTCATGTGCAAATCTCCATAGAGAACGGAACAAAGTCTTTTGAGCACTGACTTGAACTTTGTTACGTATGGCAACTCCAAAACTGTTACTTACACGTCATTGAAAAAACGTCATTGGGGGTGTTAGGTTTTTTTCGTTACGGAATTTCTGGATTCGGTCCCCACGCTCAAGGCCCGCGATAGAAGCTATGCAATAGCTTAATTATCCCTTATTAGCTCTGCTTTGAGACTAGATAGAGTACACAAAAGAACATTAAAAACAGTTACGTCTAATCAGTATCCGTGTGTACAATCTAAGCTTAGATACTTATTTTTTTGCTCTAGCCATATCGTTTACCAATACTTTGATATTGCAAACATTTGCTCGGTCTAATGGTCTCTTCCCGTGGTTAGCTTACTAATCGATCTATGTTTACTAAACTTATAAGGAAACATTTTGTACCTTATCACACTTAGAAAAGAGTTCAATATCGTTGAGTTTTGAGAATGTGGTATGTATTTACATAAGTTCGTAACAACGATCAGTTTTCAAAGGTCAAATGATCATCATCATCATCTGAAAGAAATCTATAATAAATTTAGGTAGGTACGTTAATCATAATTTTAGATCTCTCGGAACTTCAGTAAAATCTTGAAGATAGGAGGAATTTCCACACATCAACGTTGGCACCGTGTTATTTCTTGCAAAAATGAATACCCCTATTTTGTAATTATTAAAAAATATTAGCATTGTGTGCATAAATTTTCAACAGAAAAACTCATTGGTACACGACTGGATTCAAACCCACGACAATGCTAGTGCTCTCAAACGATGAAGGAAAACATCGTGAGGAAACCCGCGGCTTAGTCAGCTCCGCACGTATTGACCAAGTCTTTCCTGTTGATTAGGCCGACTGAGCTGTCAGGATGGTATAGGTGCTGGGCAAGCCTATTGCATCTAAAATCCTGTCCCAGGCACTATAGCGTCCCACTAATAAGGCTTGTGTAATCACCAGTCCCTGACGCTATATAAAATCATCTACATTAGATGCAAAGGCCTGTTTACTTCCTTAAAAAACATTAAGAAATGTGTTAGCAGAGGCTAACAAGATAATTTTTTGTTCCATAGCAAACCAAATATAAAAAATAACAATGCAGTTCCGTGTGGTGCCACTCCAACTTAGTGAGACGTAGACAATATACAAAACTAATTACTATAAAATATTTATCATCCAATAATCGCATTATCCTAGAAATTAGAGCAAACAGCAAATTCAAAAGTTTAATTTAACACTAATGATTATTGTTGCAAAAACAATTAGCTTAGTGTTATCCTTTTAGGAGCATGCATTATAAATAAGCCTTGGCTTAGAAGTTATGACAGTAATGCTGTAATTAGACCAGTACTGTACAGACGTACAGACTTGAAACACCTCAGAATAAAATAAATGGGTCAGTGGAAACTTATTTACACTATTACCGAGTGGTGCCCTGACACAGTGAGGCGGCGTCGCGGCAGGCCTCGCATGAGATGGAGGGACGAGCTGGACGCTTTTGAGCGGGACTGGCAACTTAAAGCAGAAGATCGTAGTGACTGGCGTAAATGGGGGGAGGGCTTTGCCCAACAGTGGGACACTACAGCTTAGTAGTAATAGTAATAGTATTAACATATTAATTTGAGTAAAACTGTCTCGCTTGCTCTCTTCCATCGTTTGCACGCCGGTCACTAGTACTCCTCATATTTTTATTTTGGTTTATTGTGTGTGCCAGTTTACATGAGTAACATAGTTGAGATTATATTAATTAATAGAAAAACAAACACAGTTTGATTTTTAGTAAATGTGCTTTCAATCTTTCCTATGTGGAAGAAATAAACAAAACACAAAAAATGTTTACAATATTTTTGTTGAGAAAAACATTACTCAAGCATTTATTTTTAAGCATTATGATAATAAATGTTTTTCCAACCACTCATAATAAAATACATCTTGAACATAGCAATTTGCAAACATTATTCATTTTTATTTTTCTTCAATAAGAAAGTGCTGTCTGCATTAGAAAATTAACTTTGTGTATGAAACTATAATATTATCAAGACAGGGTGTAATACTACCCTTGATAATAAAATCTTCAAATAATGCGGGGTAAGGTATTGCGGTATGTAATAGCCCCTTCCCACTGGGGCGTGATATCGCGCACCAGCCCGCAACAGCACGCACGACACACCATGGGAACGGTCTCGTGCGCCCAGGTGCGCGGTAGCACAGGAGCATTTTCTGTGTGCTTTGCCGTGCGTTGTCGTGCGCGGTGCGGGCTGGTGTGTGATATCACGCACCGTAGGAAGGCGGCATAAGGTATTGCACTGACATTTTATTATATTTGCATACTTGTGACATTTAAATGTTTTGCATGCTTTGTGGCAGGCTGTACTTACTTAATTTGTACCATCCTGTAACTATATAACCTGTGTTTCGCAAATAAATGATTGTATTGTATTGTATTCATCTCAATTTCTACTAGCGCTAAAATAAAATAGAAAACAATAAACACTAAACGCTGCATGGGGTCAGCACAACAGTTTGTTCTTCCAGTCACCACTGACTAGGTATACTACACACATCAAAATTGTCTAGGGATATTCCATTACAAATTGACTTTCTGATTTTTCGAGATTTTTTCCTACTTTTATTATTAAATAATATCAAACAGTTATTATTATTATTAATAGACAACACAAAATAAAGATTCTTGCTATACCTAGTTTTCTAAAGAAATTATTTTAGTTTTTGTAAAAATCAACAAAATGTTGAATATCCCTAGAAAATGTTGATGTGTGTATTTCAAAATTTCCAAATTGTGATAGCTCGGGCCTCCAACAGGCATTATTATATACCAAAATTTATTTTTTATTATATTATACCAAATAGGTTATTGAAAACTGTATTGATACACCCTCTACACACTTACGAGAAAATAAATGTTTGCACAGAACAAAGAAAGCTTTTTTTTCTACTTTTCAGACTTTGTTCTATAGTAAAGCAGCTTCAAGGAATTCAATTAGAGGGTGAACACGTCTGCAACAGTTTGCTAGGACATGAAACTTTAGATTAAAGAAATAATTAAAATAAACAAAGTAAGCATCAAGGGGTGACTTTCCCTTCCCGCCTCCCACTGGGCCACTCGTGGCAGCCACTAAAATGGTTAAGACAACTTTTGTCAATCGTCTCGAACTGTTTTATTTTATTTCGTACGGCCGGTCCCGGCTTTGAACGGGTGGACATTTATTTTTTAAACATATTAGTATAGCCTATGTTACTCAAGGTGAATGTAGCTTTCCAATGGTGAAAGAATTTTTTCACCGTAGTTTTTGAGTTTATTCATTACAAACATACACACAAAAATACCAAATTCGTAAAAAAATCGTGTTTTTTTATTCTCTTTTTTGCAATTTCTAATAGCTAAAGCTACTCTAATTATTTTCAATGTCCCTCATCAGTATAATTGATAGTAGAATGACAATGAAAACGTATACTTTTTAATTGAAACGCGACCACAAGTATAGTGAGCGCTGACCGCAGTTTGTGGCTGGAACGTAGACACTTGAACGCCCAGTTTGCGTTGTGTCATAGAAAACACAGGTATAATAGAATATACCTATATTTATATATAACCTATTTATAACCTATATTTTGTTGCGTGATACAAAATATAGGTTGGTAAAATAAAATAATGCACTGGTGGCCTAGTGGTTAGTAGCGGCCTTCCGATCCTAAGGTATTGGGTTTCAGTCGTGCACCAATAAGTTTTTCTGTTCAAAAATGTATGTGCACTATGCCAGCTACTCTCTTCTTCTTCTTAATGAATGGCATCTGTTCTTTTCGGATCAATTTTGCCAGTGTCGAGTAGTTTAATGAGAATGATGATAATATATTACATAGATAAAATACTTTTTCGTCAAATCGTCAGTCGTCTGTCAGGTCGGTCCTAACCTAATTGTCTTTGGAAGAAAGATGGCAGTTTCTTCCAAATCCATCTAAAACATTTTCGATCAAATCAGAATATCACATAATACACTTTAATTCCAATTGCTAACACTTTGAGCTAGGACCTCAAGTAATGTTGGTTAAAATACCACCGAAATTACACAACAGAACTCAAAATAACATCAGAAAAACAATTAAAATCAAAAAGCTATGTTCCTTCCCGAAATGACAGAAAACGAATCGCCAGCTACTCTCAAACAGTACACGACTGGGTTTGACTCTGACTGTACCACTAAATAAACTGTACAACTTCAAAGCCAGGTACTTTAAACCCTGTAACTGGCTATTATTATTTAAGCTCTACAAACTCGGGCCTATTTCAATAACTTACCACATTAAATACTATCTCCATTAAACTCGGAAGGGAACTTCACATTTGGCGGTAAGAAAGTTACTCCTTATCAAGTCGACCTGACCCGAATTCTCAAAGTTATCTTACTCGAATCTATTAGAGCAAGATTACGTATCTTACTAAGTTATACGGTGTCAAGGATACCTTGATTGCTATTCAATGTACGAGTAACTTAGTAGCTGTGATACGCGTAAGTAATTATTTGAAAGGTTTGCATTTCTTGATTGGCTCCACAACTCGTAACTTAATCTCTGTGCTATAGATGGGTATATTACAATTTGAACTTTAAGTTCTATAACACAAATAGAAAGATCTAAATGTGCATGTTACAAATTGGGTCATACATAAATAAGGTCAAAGCAAAGCAATATATTGGTAAACAAAATGCGTTGCCTGGAACGGCTTAAGGCCTGCGCACATCTAGGTCGCTGGCGATGGCGATTAATGAAACGCTGGAAAATATCGCTGTTGAATTTGACAGCGTTTCATTGATCGCGATCGCCAGCGACCTAGGTGTGTGCAGGCCTTTAAAGCTTGCGCACATCTAGCATCTAGGTGAAACGCTGTCAAATATGACAGCGATATTTGACAGCGTTTCAGCTGATCGCTATTGCCATCGCCTATAGCACAGAGATGAGAGACCTACTCGTAGCTACTGTATCTACTGAGCTGTGGAATAATAATTGACAAAATTTCGCTCACTCTAGAACACTATTCGACAGATAAAAATATTTCCGTCTCTCTTTAAGACTTGTCAAAAACAAGGACAGATAATATTTTTATACAAACACTCAGGCTATGGAATGGTTTCTTTGCTGAGGTTTTCTCTAAGGCCTATATAGCACGGGATTCTTTAAAAGGGAGTGATGCCTCTGGTATTGCAAGCGTCCATATGCTATGGTACCCGCTTCCCATCAGGTGGGCCATATGCTTGGTTGTCTACTTTGTTGTAAAAAAAATACAAACCTAGACTCCGGCCAAATTCAGAAAAATAATTTTGGTAGAATTCAACCACTTTTCTATTTCTTTAGAAATCCCGTACAAAGTGTACTTCACTAGATTGGCCTTCGTCTGTAGTTTCATTTCCTGTCCGCACAGCATTAATTCTGACAAGGACCCTGTCATCTGTTCAATTTAACAAACGAACTCTTAACCTTCTCAATTTACTGAGCAAATAAAAACCTTGGCCTTTCAAAGGCTCCTCATAGCATCCGATACGACACACGTCTCACTAAGTGTCGCCGCACACGGGTCAAGATTCAAGATTCAATAAGCGTTTATTCAATACGATACAAGAATCACTTTGAAACGTCTTAAAGCTAGGTGAGTCTAGGTGCCAGTTCCACGCGACCAAGCGTAGAAGAACAGGCAACAAACTACGTCTCGGTTCCTACCGTTTTTTTATATGATCCTTTTACAAATCAAAAATAGTCTAAAATAATAGCAGTGAAGTTCCAGTGTGGTGCCACTTCACTTAGTCAGACGTATGCAATGTAATTATACAAAAGCAAAAGTTTCAAAGACAGCACACGCTACGCTTCAAAGTTATAATAAAGTATCTACACAGATATAAAAATAAGATGTTAAATAGTAGGTACAGACATTGCAAATTGACATGCTAGCTTCCTATGGGTAGAGTGACCGGGACATCGGGCCACGCAGTTTTATCATTCATATAGCTATCTAGAGTATAGTACGCTTTCTTTATCAAATTACTCTTAATATAGGCTTTAAACTTCCGAATTGGAAGCTTAGTTGCATTTTCCGGAAGTTTATTGTAGAAGCGTACAGTGTTCCCCATAAAAGACCCATTTACCTTCTGTAAACGAAATTTGGGAATATAAAGTTTATTTTTATTTCTAGTGTTAATATTATGTGAATCACAATTTTTCTGAAAGCTACAGATGTGTTTGTGAGTGTACAGTAAGTTTTCATATATATATTGTGAAATTACTGTGAGGATATTAATTTCCTTAAATCGCTCCCTCAATGAGTCTCGTGATTTCATTTTATAGATGGCATTTTATGGTCTCCGGCCACAGCCACAAAACGCCGCCACCGGCATATTGCCTGTAGTTTTCATATTTATACATTTTACATGGACGCACACGGTTGACGCTGGTAGCCGCCACACGCTACAAATCGGCACTATATCAAATGTATGAAACAGTTTTGAAAATTTAAAATTTCAAAAAAAAAAAATCCCCTAAAAATTTCTGCCGAAAGGTTGCAGCCAAATTTGGAGCAATTTTATGTTTGACAACATAAAAGAAAGATTGACATTGCAAATTACATTATAACATAGACTGATTCTCTGTGTAACTTATTTTTTAGTTTTTGTGATCACATTTTTTTTATGCACCTATCGTCAAACACAATGGCAGAAATATTATTATGGCTAAACTATTAAACTAAACTAATTTTCTAGTTGTATGCTTTGTGTCTAGAAAATCCCAGTTTTTTTATAATCGTATCGCCTAGTATAACCAACGGCTATAAACAAGGGTTAGGATGGAACTGTCACTCAGTAGACTCTTCCACTTTAATATGGGGGTTGAGTATTCCGGAAAATAGTTTTTCACCCTCCACCAATCGAAACAACGTGATATTTATTTAGGGTGATCCGGTACGTGGTTTGTAGATTGATTGATTGAAGTTTTTTTATTTGATTACGTAAAATGGGTAGAAGATGACCGGCAGGGTTCATCATCATTTTGCTTTTGCCCTTGTCCCACTTCTTAAGGGGTCGGCACAACAGGTTTTCGTTTTCTACTCTCCTCTATTAGTCATTATTTTAGCAGTCATTCCTTTCTTACCCATGTCATCCTTCACACAGTTCATCCATTCTATGATCTACCTCTGCTTCTATATACCACTCCACATTCATATTTAGCACTCTTCTCGTTACATGACACTCTTCCCATCGCATGACATGTCCGTACCACGCAAACTGATTGCTCTTCATCTATTTAGTCACGCCACTTTCAAACTGCCCCTAAAATACTCTCTTAACTTATCCACTCTCGTCACTCCACACATCCATTACAACATTCGCATCTTCGCTGCTTGCACTCTTCTTTCATCAGTCCCTTTGGTGACCCAACACTCAGATCGACAGGTCTTATAATCGTCTTGTTATTCTTCCCCTTAGTTTAAGAGACATTTGCAAATCATACGCTGTTCCTGTGACCTGTAACCTTTTCATCCATCCTAAATTTATTCTGCTCTTAACATCGTTAATTTAAAAAGTAGGTACCGAAAATTGGAGGCCTATTACATTAAAATAAACATTGATCAGTGTAATGCTGCCTTCCTACGGTGCGTGGTTCTGCAGATCATCACGCACCGCGCACGACGTCACACGGCAACGCACACAGAAAAGGGTCCTGTGCTACCGCGCACCTCGGCGCACGAGACCGTTCCTATGGTGTTTCGTGCAACCTGGTGTGGGCTGGTGCGCGATATCACGCACCGGTGGGAAGGGGTTATAACAGAAATGTAATTACTAATCATTGTCACAATCAGTCTGAGAAGGCCACTGCTGAACATTGGGTTTTCCCATACATTTCCAGGTAGAAAGCTTTTTTATACAACTTGCTTAAAGAACAAGAATGTGGTGGTAACCATCGCATGAATCCAAACTTGGATCACGCACGTCAGAAACGTGCCCTACGACGCACTTGCGTCCATCAACTTGAGGCATACAGATATTCAGCCTCACGTGCCAATAATTTCACCGGCACCCCTGCATCGAAATATAACAATGCTACTTCACGGCAGAAATAGGCATCGGCGGTAGTGCTTTTCTGGACGAGCCACACAATGAGGTAAGCTCATTGTGTACTACTAAAATAGAAAAACGATTCTGAGTCCTCTCCAACTACCGACTTACCGCGATCTTAACAATGTGGTCGTAATAAGCTTTGCTAATATTTATTATTATTATGACCAAAGAGCTGGTGGGTATCTGGCGCAGCGTATAAGCATTGCTATTCAGCGTGACAATGCCGCCAGCGTCTTGGGGACGCTTCCGTCTGGCACTGATTTGGATCAGTTGAGCTATCTCTAGATCGTTTGTAACGATCTCCAGATAGCTCAACTGTTTCTTGTGTATTTTGTACATTTTGTAAATATTTGTTTGATTGTAAGTTTCTTTGTGTAAATAAATGTACAATTGTTATTTATTATTATTATTTTTATTATGAGCCTTCTATGTCCCACTGCTGGGCAAAGGCCTCCCTTAATCCCCTCCACTCTGTGCGGTCCTGTGCTGAGATGTTCCATGTTTATTGTGTCTGTAAAATAAGAAATAATAAAAGCATCATTGCCCTAATTCTTTGAAAAGTTTGTTTGTTTTCATTTGCCAAAATTGAAATTGTTGCTGAAACAGGCCAGAAAGTATTACAAAAATTATAATACTGATATTCAGACTGCGTAGAAACTGTTATCTATACTAACATTATACGGAGGAAAGTTTTGAATTTTTGTGTGTATGTTTGTAATGAATAAACTCAAAACTACTGTAAATATTTCAAAAATTTTTCACCATTGGAAAGCTACATTCACCCTGAGTAACTTAAGCTATATTTATGTGTTTAAAAAATAAATATCGACACGTGCAAAGCCGGGACAGGCTGCTAGTATATCATAAAAAGCTGTCCAAAGACTTTGAATGTTATATAAACATTAGGCACCCAAATTCTATGTAGCTAAATACATTTTTATTTTCACGAAAAGACAAACGCAGGTGCAAAAAAGACAATTTTACAGTTATATTATGGCTGGTACTGTATAACGGTATATAAATATGGTTTGGGTGGAATTGTAGCGGATAAGGTTTTGTTTATTTTATTCAGGAAACAAACAATATTACTAACTAGGCAATAAACAACTTGTCCATTAGCAATGCCGCCAGCGTCTTGGGGACGATTCCATCTGGCACTAATTTGGTTCAGTCGAGCTATATCTAGATCGTTTGTAACGATCTTCAGATACCTCAACTGTTTTTTGTGTATTTTGTAATTTTTTTAATCATTTGTTTAATTATAAGTTTCTTTGAACAAAATATAATAGTTTCACTATATTTAATGCAAAAAACCCAACTTAAATTACTAGTTACTTATTAGTATTGGTTAGACAGCAGTTTATCTAAAAATGTTGCTTGCAAAATGAAATTGGCTTTAGTTGGAACTTAGACAGAAGTTTTATCAAATTATATTCAAATATAGATCAGAGGTTGATATTGCAATCGAATGTCGTAGAGTAGTAACTCTTTTTTTCGGTAGTCACTCTTACATTCATGCTTGTTTATTTGTAACCGACTTCAAATAAAAAGGAAGAGGTTCTCAATTCGGTTGTATATTTTTTATCGAATCACGTAACGAAACAAACACCAAAATAAAAATGAATGCTAATTATAGAAAGGTACCAACAGAAAAAAAACACATCGTACTTTTTGCGTCGCTCACAAGTTTTCTTAATTCTTTGCTGAACAAAATAATAAACAAAGTTATTTTAGTAACATGAAAGCAACGCTGACACTACGGCCACACCCCAGCGAGCCGGTCACATTTTAACTGCTCCTAAAGGTATATAAATTTCAATTTTAAAATCTCCATATTGCCGCGGCGAGGCACGTATGGAAATAATATGAAAAATAAAACTCGTAAGCGTACTGAAAAGTTTTAGCTAATTTAGGGAAATGCAGTGTTTACCTTTGTCACATTTTATTTGTAAGTAAACTAATCTATTAAAAAGAATACTTCCTTCAGTTCGTAGTAGCTGTCTTCTAAGCCGTAGGTCGTGGGTTCGATGCCCACCGAGAACAAGTATTTTATACAAAAATAAATAAATAAATGCGAAAGTAGATTTTAAAATGTGTTGGTCTGAAATAAACGATATTATTATTATTATTATTTAAATCACTTCATAACCACTTGACTGATTGAAATAATAAGTACTTAAAACAAGCATAGAATGTAATATTGATTAGCGGCTACTAATAAAACCGAAAATGATCGAAACGGGAAAAAACCCGGTCACTGAGGTCGACTTTTGACGAAGTTTGCCGATCTTTTCCGAAGAGTAGTCGGTTACGTGTCACGTGGTCTGGTTGGTTATTCCCACCTCAAAAAAAGTTCAACCTCAAGAAGTTTTCACTTAAAAAATCCCACGTGCAAAATTGCGGGCGGCCGCTAGTAATAAAAAAGAACATCAAAAATCCGCAGAGGTATTCTTAAAACAGCTCAGCGAACAGGCATTAGTACAAGGCTTGTCCGTCTGTACGAAACATTACAAAGTCAGTAGGTGCGATTTGAGCGCAAGTCACGTGCGTGGTTCTGCTTGTGTATTGCTGCCTTTTTTTCGCTTGCAACCCTAATAAGTGGGCTATGAACACAGCCTTACATTACTGCTCTGAAGGCCACGAGTCACAAAACGAAGGGATGTTTAATAGCAGTTTTGTAAATTGTCAAATTAGCAGATTTCTTATCTCTTGTTTAATTTGACAGTTCGCAGTTTTATGGATGAAAAAAAAAACAGTGCGGTGATAGCGTATGTTTTGTTGCAATCAAAACATAATGTCAAGATTATGTTGAGCATCGATTGCAATAAAAACCGTATTGAAACAAAACTTATTTATGACAAGGAACGATTGCAACAAGACTCAATGTTGACGTAATAAACAGATAGTTAATGGTTGAAAAATGATGGCAACAAAATATGTGATCGCTGTTCCTTGTTAGTCACATTTATTTGTTAATAAAAAACATTTATAACAACAGAATTACATAATCGCCCAGCCGTGCTAATCCTGCAACTAGGCTCGTTTGAGTGAACACTGATACATGTTCGATTTTCAAATTCAAACAAAAATTGGAAACTCACAGCGGATTCAGCAATCGCCTGAATGAATTGTGATGCAGGAATACTTACCCCGCAGCTACCTGTTACCAGCTACCAGCTGACCATCAAGAATCTTTTAATATATATATATACGTCTGTTAATAATTAATTTGACCTAAGAAAAATCATCGTCTGAACAGTGCAAAATGGGAACGAATCATTTTACTACGTCCAGGAGTGGCTTTAGCTAAGCTGATGACGATACCCGCCGTTCTCGCAGCCTCTCTTAGACAAGAGAACAGAGGTCGCGACGTGAATGAGAAGCACACTCATTATTTAAAGGAAGCAAACGGGAAATTTATTGAATTTGTACACAAGATTACCTATTTTGTAACCCCCAACAATCCCATGCATCACCCTCATGGGGGCTACCAAAGACACTGTTATGTGTAGGTAGGTGTGGTTAATTTAAGAGCGGGTCGTGCGAAAATTTGAGATTTAAAAAAAAAAAACCATAACTAAATAACTAAGTGACATTTTAAAAAACGCAAAAGGACTAATTGTAGACTATACATTTGAGATTAATTCGAATTTAAGTGTGTTAAAAAAATATACTATTTAACATGACATTCTATTTTCATTAACTCTTAAGGCTAGACAATGTAGCGTCGATTACACAAAAAAAAACCACAAAAAAAATATTTAAATAAAATATTTGTTTTTATCACAAAATACGCTGATAAACCAGAGGTTTTTCCTCCTAGCCATAATGAATAGGCTCGAGAAAAAAGTAAAAAGTTCCTTCAGGGTAGGCAACGCAACGACGACAGCACCCTTGGTGTTGTTGCTGTCTATTGGCGATGTTGACCGCTTACCATCAAGTAGGCCGTTTGTCTATCATTTCCATAAAAAAAACTTTCATCTAAAAAGATGAAAGTTTTTGAAGTGAAAACTTCTTTAGCGGCGTTGAGCACTTTCGTAATGGGTATAAAAACTTAAACTCGCGTCAGGATCACGTGACCCTGATCGAAAAAGTGAAAGACGGATGTTTTTGTAGAAATGTACCCTAAGACTACAACGTAGAGTTCATAATAAAAATCGAAAAAGCGTAAGACGGATGTTTTTGTAGAAATGTACCCTAAGACTACAACGTAGAGTTCATAATAAAAAAACATTAAACTGCACGAGAATTGCCGACTTTCACAGAACTGCACAATTATTGTGCAATAATTATAACTGTATCGGGTCAAAACGTTACAGCGCCACCTAGTGGCTTTTTGTACAATTAAAACGTGTATTTCGATTTTAGTCTCATGGTTGGCAATCTAGTTCCGGGCGTTTCACCTAGATGGCAGCACGAAGGTTTGTGTCTGTCTCTTTTGTTTCTTTTAGCGTCATAGGGGTGGCAACATTTGAGGATGGTGACAGATTTTTCCCCCCTTTCCCTCTAGACCCCTTTATTATTTAAAAAACCTAAAAATGCCCTATTTTTAAGCCTTTTTTTTCGAGTGGAGCATTGCGGCGAGCGAAGCGAGCCGCCATGCGACCATGGGAACAGCGCGGCGAGCGAAGCAAGCCGTGCTGTGACTCCCCCCAAGCCCCCCAGAACCCCCTCCTCCTGAACCCGGGGGGAGCGTCGCGGCGAGCGAAGCGAGCCGCCACGTGACCACGGGGAACAGCGCGGCGAGCGAAGCGAGCCGTGCTGTGACCCCCCCTAAGCCCCCCAGAACCCCCTCCTCCGAAACCCGGGGGGAGCGTCGCGGCGAGCGAAGCGAGCCGCCACGCGATCACGGGGAACAGCGTGGCAAGTGAAGCGAGCCGTGCTGTTATCCCCCTAAGCCCCCCAGAACCCCCTCTTCCTGAACCCGGGGGGAGCGTCGCGGCGAGCGAAGCGAGCCGCCACGCGACCACGGGGAACAGCGCGGCGAGCGAAGCGAGCCGTGCTGTGACCCCCCTTAGCCCCCCAGAACCCCCTCCTCCTATGTCTGCCGTTTTACTTCATTTAGGACCTACTTGTAGGTCGCGCGACAAGGTCCCTTCTAGCGGTTCCGACCCGTTGAGGATTTGGCTTTACGTAAAATTTAGGGTTCCGTATAGGGTTTTGATTGGGGTTATACTATATTGAGGAATTTGATTAAATGGTCGACTTTTAGGGTTCCTTAGGACTTTTATTGGAGTTTCAACTACACTTAGAAGCTTGATAATGTTAAAATTTTTAGGGTTCCTTAGGACTTTGATTGGGGTTTTACTACATTGAGGAATTTGATTAAGTGGTCAACTTTTAGGGTTCCTTAGGACTTTGATTGGAGTTTCAACTACACTTAGGAGCTTGATAATGTTAACATTTTTAGGGTTCCTTAGGACTTTGATTGGAATTTCAACTACACTTAGGAGCTTGATAATGCTAAAATTTTTAGGGTTCCTTAGGACTTTGATTGGGGTTTTACTACATTGAGGAACTTGATAAAATAAACAACTTTTAGGGTTCCTTAGGCCTTTAATTGGACTTTCAACTACACTTAGGACCTTGATTATGTAAACAATTTTAGGGTTCCTTAGCACTTTGATTGGAATTTCAACTACACTTAGGAGCGCGATAATGCTAAAATTTTTAGGGTTCCTTAGGACTTTGATTGGGGTTTTACTACATTGAGGAACTTGATAAAATAAACAACTTTTAGGGTTCCTACGTTAATAATCAAGTTTTCACTTCTGCCGGCACTCCCAGAGTGCAACCCGTATTTTTTTTTTCACGTTTGTACTACCATTTTTAGGGTTCCGTAGCCAAATGGCAAAAACGGAACCCTTATAGATTCGTCATGTCTGTCTGTCTGTCTGTCTGTCTGTCTGTCCGGCCGTGTCACAGCCATTTTTCTCCGAAACCATAAAAGCTAGACTGATGAAAGTTGGTGAGTAGATGTATTCTGTGAACCGCATTAAGGTTTTTACACAAAAATAGAAAAAAAACTATAAATTTTGGGGGTCCCCATACTTGAAACTGAAACTCAAAAAATTTTTTTTCATCGAACCCATACGTGTGGGGTATTTATGAATAGGTCTTCAAAAATGATGTTCAGGTTTTTAATATAGTTTTTTTCTAAACTGAATAGTTTGCGCGAGAGACACTTCCAAAGTGGAAAAAAGTTGGTCCCCCCCCCTCTAACTTCTAAAGTAAGAGAATGATAATACAAAAAAAAATATATGTTGTACATTACTATGTAAACTTTCAACGATATTTGGTTTGAACGAGATCTAGTCAGTAGTTTTTTTTTTATACGTCATAAACGGAAACTCAAAAAAATTTTTTTCATCGAACCCATACGTGTGGGGTATTTATGAATAGGTCTTCAAAAATGATGTTGAGGTTTTTAATATAGTTTTTTTCTAAACTGAATAGTTTGCGCGAGAGACACTTCCAAAGTGGAAAAAAGTTGGTCCCCCCCCCTCTAACTTCTAAAGTAAGAGAATGATAATACTAAAAAAAATATATGTTGTACATTACTATGTAAACTTTCAACGATATTTGGTTTGAACGAGATCTAGTCAGCAGTTTTTTTTTTATACGTCATAAACCGTAAACCGCAATTTACCTTTCAACGAACTACAGGAACCTTATTATGTTACATCAAGTAACATATATAAAGGTAAGAACCTTAGTTAGAACGTAGTTCGTCGTGCTACGGAACCCTTCATGGACGAGTCCGACTCGCACTTGGCTGCTTTTTTACTACTCTAATGAAAACATTAGAGAAGTAAAAAATGGTCTAATACAATTTTATTATTATAACCACAATTTTATTTCCTCAGTTGCTCGAAGGACTAATGAACCCATTTCATTTCGCCTCGCTGACATTATAACTATCTTTTGTTTCACAATTTTCGGTAGTAGCGCCCTCTCACTGAATAGATAAGTTGGCAACACTCTGATTGGATTAAATAATTAAATACTGTTGCATCGTGTCGGTGCAAAGTTGAATTTAAATTTGTGCTTTATAAAGTTTTTGGTTTGGTTAAATATTTTACAGTAAGGTTTATAGGTTACACCAAGGCGCGCTTGTTTTCAAACCAGCTGTTTGTTTTTTTTTTACTATAGGTCTTCTTCTTCTTAGTGTGTCACTTGTTCTTTCGAACCAAGTGTGGTGAAAAAATTATAAGTGCGCCTCAAAGAGGCTCGTGCACTTGACACAATTATTTTGGATTTTTTTAGGTTCTACAATATGCCGGTTTCCTCACGATGTTTTCCTTCACCGTTTGGGAGCACTAGCATTGTGTATATAAATTTTTCGACAGAAAAACTCATTGGTACACGTCTGGATTTGAACCCACGACCTTAGGATCGGAAGGTGGGGCCGCTACCACTAGACCACCAGTGTGACTATAGGTTTGATTTATGGGGCTAAACATTTGACTGCCATAACACCTGATGGAAGTTTGCAGGTTTACAAGTTTGTGTCTGTGCTAACAACGTATTTTATGCTAGGTAATTTTGAATTTGGAACACGTCATCTAACTGGCATTGTGATGTGTGTTTTAGGGTTAGTATAGGATCCCTAGAAGAAGGACCTTCACCGAGCTGGTTATTTAATTAAACGTATTTTATATTTAATTAAACATGCCAATAACTATATTCTATATGGGTTGCCTATCAAATTTCAGTCCAGGATATGATTAATTAATAATTAAAAAAAATTAATGTTTTTTTAACTTACTACCGGTTTGTTTATTAGACAAATTCTATACCAATCGTAAGTATAGACCCCATAGAATATGCAAACGTTAGGTTGCCTATTTTTTTCCGGTCACAACTCTCGGGTAGCCAGGTATAAACAGGAAAATCGATACTAGCATTTTGCACCGGTATGTTTATTGAATAAAATTACTGGGGTCTATACTTTCGATTGGTATAGAATTTATTTAATAAACAAACCAGTGGAAAGTTTATTTTTTTTCTTTTTTAATTATTAATTAATCATAATTATCCTGGACTGAAATTTGATAGGCAACCCATATAGAATATATTTATTGGCATGTTTAATTAAATATAAAATACGTTTCATAAAATAACCAGCTCGGTGAATGTCCTTCTATAGCGGGATCTTAGACTAATAGGACATTATAAAAATCTTTACTAATGTTTTGTTGTGAAATTTACTCTTTTAGTCAGTTAGTTTTATAAGATTGCTGGATAACCTATCTACTCATTTTATATATATTTAAATATACTCATAGGCAACCCATTTAGAATATATTTATTGGCATGTTTAATTATATATAAAATACGTTTCATTAAATAACCAGCTCGGTGAAGGTCCTTCTTCTAGGGATCTTAGACTAGGTGCGCTTGAACAGATGTTGTCAAATGATGTTATTCAATGTATTTTTTCTTTCTAATGATAAAATAGTTATTGATATCGGTTCAGTAGTTTTTGAATTTATTCAAAATAACATCTCTTTCATCTTTCTAGTATTTTAATAGGTACTAAACTCGTTTAGTACCTATTAAAATACTAAAAAAAGAACTAGAAAAAGAAAAAGCAAACAAATTGTAAGCTGTTACCTAACTTTCTATTAATTTTACTGTAATGTTTGTACTATTCAATAAAATTTCATTTCATTTCAAACTCGCAGGCTGTAAATATGCAAACAAGCTCCAAAAATAGCAACCAGTATTTTAGCAAGAAGCGAACAATTCAATGGCTAATTCTAGTTCCGGCTTCAGTAGTCGATGTATTTATGGTGCACGTCCACACATTCACCAATCCATTGTCAGAGAGTGCTACCGTGAAACTGAACCACGTCTAATATGATTATAGGTAAATTCAGTTAAGTTTTAAAGTTATAGAGTGAACAAAAGTTGAACGGAATTGATGGAAGTGGGTGGTTGTGGCTGGCAAAAATCAATGTCTATCCTTTTCTAATACGTAAAGACTTTTCTATATCTATCCTTTTCTATTAATTGATGGTGCCAAAATGTTCTAGAATTGTTTAAAACGATATATGCATACAATGCATATAATATGCATTGGCAACGCCGGGTTTCGCTGCTAGTTCATTTTTTATATTTACTGAATCTATTACACGGGTATTTATCGCGTAAACTACTTTCATTTTATAATAAGTTTTGGCTATTGTAACATAATAATTATGGCTGAAACGTCGGGAAAATAAATAAAAAAAGTAATGAATGCAATAATATCCAGTATGTGCTATGATAGCGAAAGTTTAAAAAGTACCTAGGTACTATTCATTATGTTTTTCAGTACTTTGGCCTTTTAAACAAAATAGCCAAATTGAAACGGATGAAATTAAGCTCGTCAAATTGCAAAATTACGAGCTAAATTTCATCCCTTCAGGCTACCCCTCCAGTGACGTAACAGTGGCGACGCCAAAATGTCTGCACATCGGGGGGTCAACATACAGATAAACGTGCAAAGTGACTTGTTTGTCGACGCCCTGTGTGGTGAGGGCGGAGGTTTGTATGAGGACTGTCCTCATAACTATGTTGAGACATTATTGAGGGCTGAGGGCGGTCTAAAACCTAATATAGGTACATTTATAAAATAAATCAAATCAAATTATTTATTTTACGCCTCACAAGTCTTCTTATCATGTCACTGATTCCTTCGAACCAAGTGTGGTGAAAGGATTTTAAATGCGCTTCAAAGAGGCTCCTGTCGTGCACTTGACACATATTTTAAAATAACACAAGCACAACCAATTTTATTTTATTTTAAAACATTAAAAGGGTCAGAGTGTTGCAAGCGTCCATATGCTACGCTACAGTAACAAAAAAAACTAGTTCAAAACAGAAAGCTTGTATTTAGTTGTTATTTTATTAACCTAGAAAATACAGTTCAGTTTTTAAAAAGAAAGTTTTTGAAGCTATTTATATTGCGTACCACCGGCCTCGCTGGCGTGGGAGATATTTGCCCGTTCCAGGTATTTTTGCGGAATAAAAGTAGCTATCCAAAACACTATATATTATAGTAGAGTACCTAGTAGTGGTACTATAATAGTAGTTTGCATGCTTTGTCAAAGTTCAAATTTTAAGTGACTCGATTCGGTTAATCGAATACCTTGCCGGCGTCTGTCTTTCCGAGCACCTACAAATTGGATGTTTTCAAGACAATAGTGAATAGGTATCTTCTAGGTAATCGTGCTACATCGTCGACCGCATCATCACTTAGCAGCAGGTGAGATAGCAGTCAAACGCAAACCTATAAATTGTAAAAAAAAAAAATCAGATGGGCCATCATATTTTATGTTTTTTTTATCATAAAAAAACTACATAATATCAGAAAAAATGGGATGTGGCTGTTATGTTATGGACACGGTCGTTTGTCGTACGTGAATACATCTGGTAACTTCGGGGCTTCCCCCTCCACCACGCGCGAAATCTGCGCCAAATCTGTAAAATGGTGGCAGATGCTACTATACCACCTATGTCCATTCGCCTCCACGTCTCTGAAATGGGGGCAGATGGTACTATTCAGTACCAACTGCCGCTGAATTTTATCATAGCCACCTCTTTATAAATAACTAGCATTTGGTAACCGCGCTTTGCTCGGAATTTTTTTCGTTAATTTGTATTTTTAAGAAATCATATGAGTCATTTATCATCTTTACTGGTTTATTCTTACTGAACAACGCCATCTGCTGGACATGCTTGCAGTTAGTTGCTCACAATCGCCAATAGATGGCAGGAGCACTCAGGAGCAGTCACATATTCAGTTTATGTTTAATTATTGCACTCGGAAAGAAATAATCATTTTCTTAAAATTAATCCTAGCTAGATCAGTTTACCGCCCCCGAAAACCCCTGCATACTAAATTTCGTGAAAATCGTTGGTGCAGTTTTCGAGATCCTAAAATATATATTATATTATATATACAAGATTTTCTCGTTTAAAGGTATAAGATAATGTATTAGGTGTAAGCATTGCTATTCAGCGTGGCAATGCCGCCAGCGTCTTGGGGACGCTTCCGTCTGGCACTGATTTGGATCAGTTGAGCTATCTCTAGATCGTATGTAACGTTCTGCAGATAGCTCAACTGTTTCTTGTGTATTTTGTACATTTTCTAAATATTTGTTTAG
This sequence comes from Thera obeliscata, assembly GCA_947578465.1. Lineage (NCBI taxonomy): Eukaryota > Metazoa > Arthropoda > Insecta > Lepidoptera > Geometridae > Thera > Thera obeliscata. The sequence goes on along the minus strand of OX387923.1, from coordinate 5,268,638 downwards.
TTGTAAGTTTCTTTGTGTAAATAAATCTATAATTTATTAGGTGTAAGATTTTTTTCTTATTCTGTGTCATACTTTCATTTTTACCTCACTGTCCTCACTCACAGCTACGAGTCATTATCTGTAACTTTTACTTATCTAAGTCGTTTAGACTTGCTAATGATACAAAATTGTTTACAACTGGGTCACATCTATATTCAGCTCTGGTGAGAGCGACCCCTCCTCCGACTCTAAGGTCGTGGGTTCAAATCGCGCACCAGTAGATTTATCATTTTTGTGCACAGAGCCAGCTTTGAGCTTTGAAAAGGTTTTTTCTCTTCATATCATAGTTCTTTCGAACCAATGTGAATAAAGGATTTTAAATGCACCTCCTTACGTCCTTCTCCTCCCTTCCTTTGACGTGACTCTGACAACTCTCAGACTTTAGGTCCTACAAGATGTCTACTCTGCCTAGGACTATTTTTAAGAAGTAAAATTTCTTTAGACGGGCTTGTGGTGAGAAAATACCAATGAAGCTGTCAAAGTTTGAGAGGGGGTTAGAGGGCAAGGTAAGAAGGGGGGGGGGGGGGCTAGTCATTCATTGCCACGCTTTTTTCTGTGTCGTTTTTAAAACGTTATTTTTATATTTTTTATTGATTTTATAGTTTTTATAAAGATTTTTATAATGAAGCCGAGCGGGAATTGAACCCGTGATCTTCCTCTGCCTGACCTGTGATTAGGATCTGATGGCACAGCGGTAAGCGGAACCCCGTACCAAGGGGTAGGCCGTGGGTTCAAATCCAACACGACTTTTAACTTTTGGGACATTATAAAAATCTTTGTTGTTATTTTTGTTTACCATTATAAACAAACAAAGAGCTGTTCATCATGAAAGGTCATCAAAACATAAGTCTACCGACTGATTCCAACCCTTATTATTCGTAAAGCAGTACCATTCATAAACTGTCACAGGGTACCTACACAGTGGACATAAGCAACAGCTGAAGCACTTTTTGACGTGACAACGTCTTATAATTTGATAGAGCCAGCTGCACGCACGAAAAAACATGACTCATGCGGCGTTACCTCGCTCTGATTGTTCCATTTAAGGCTTGAAGTGCAAGCGAGAGCGCGGAACGAGCGACAAAGAGGCAGAATCGGCCTCCGCGTTCGGTAACGTTCAACTATCGTCAGTAAACCAACTTCACAGACAACCGATTTTTATGCAGCATGAAGGATATTCATGAAAACCACGATTTCAGGGATCACTCGCAATTTATTCGGGAAGCACAATTGATACGTAAAATGTAGGAGATGCAAGAAGAAACAATCATACAGTACTTCTGTCATGTCTAAGCTAACTGTCAGTTGACAGTGACATCTTCATTATAGACCTACGATGCAATTGTGCTTATTACCCTATGTTCAGAACACAGCGCTCATTGCGTCCATAAAATGAATTTCCACCAAATGCAAAGCCGGGGCAGGCTGCTAGTAATTTATATTTTCCAGAGACAATGAATTTTCAATGGCCAAGAAAGGAGTGAGCACTGAGATGACAAATGATAGAGGTGAGTGGAAGAAGAAAACCTGTGTGCCGACCCCGCTTTTTCAAGAAACAAAATGAGTGTTAATTAATATTTTTGAGGAAGTATGAGGTCTTAGAGCGAGTAAAGGAGAAGAGAGTTATACTTGAGACGATACAAAATCGAAGAGGTAAAATGTTTGGTCATCTTATACGACATGACAGAATAAAGAACATCATTGAAGGAAAGGCTGAAGGGAAACGGGGAAGAAGAAGACCAAGAATTAGTTACATGAGCCAGATAAAAGAAAAAGTCACTGTCCTGTCGTATTAGGAAGTCAAGGAGGCCGCATTCGAAAGACTTAATTGGAGAAAACTGCATCAAAACCCCGACAAGAGCTAAGCTCTTAAATTTAAGAAGAAGATGAGTTGTACAGCCGCTTTGCAAATCGCCTGTGCAATTTATAAGCTGTCGTAGAATACGATGTACTAATGTTCTGAGGAAAAAAAGGGGTTCCTCAAAATGATAAATGGGTCCCAAAAGAAACGCTTTCACAAAAAACAGACGCCAAAGCCTCTGTAAACAATAAAATTTTCCCGGAACATTAGAATATTATGGTATGATTTTTCTCGTTTTTATTTCGTTTTTGGTTGGGAGTTTTAAGGTCATCAAACAAGCATTTTTTTGTTTTGAGCATTACATGTTGCTTAAAGGTTGACTGGGGGATACATTATTGATGTTTCAACGCTAAAGGTGCTCATCTATATATATAAATCTTTCGTGTCACAATTTGGAACGCGATAAACTCCGAAACTACTGAACGGATTTCGATAAAATTTTGCAACTGCCTATAATATGGTCGGACTTAAAAGATAGGATAGTTTATATTCAATATTTAGGTGTTATTAATATATAAGGGGCAAAAGTTTCGAAATCTATGTCTATCCTTTTCTAACACGTAGGGACTTCTCTATGTCTATCCTATTCTATCACTTATGGATTTTTCTGAAAATTCTTGACTTTGATGAGAACAGAATGCACATAGACGCTCTAGAATGTTCTTTATGGTTCTCGAATGATCTGGAATAATCAAATATACCCATGCAAACGGTTCTGAATTTTAGATTTGGTCAAAATGTTCTAGAAAATAGTGCCCCTAAACGTTATAGAATGTTCTTTCATCATCATCATCAATTGATATCAGTCCACTGCTGGACGTAGGTTCACCTTGAGTAACATAGGCTATATTTATGTGTTTAAAAAATAAATGTCCACCCGTGCGAAGCCGGGACAGGCAGCTAATCTTCTATATATATAAATCTTTCCTGTCACAATTTAGAACGCGATAAACTCCGAAACTACTGAACGGATTTCGATAAAATTTTGCAACTGCCTTTAATATGGTCGGACTTAAAAGATAAGATAGTTTATATTCAATATTTAGGTGTTATTAATTTATAAAGGGCAAAAGTTTCGAAATCTATGTCTATCCCTTTCTATCACGTAGGGACTTATACAGGGTTATTCATTATTAGCTGCAAATACTCAGGAATTAGGTTCAACAAATAAAATAAAAAATATTTATTAAATGATTTTTTTAAGTTTTGTTATGAAAATCCCGAGAAAATCGATAAAGGAATCATTGGCGCCTGACCTATTTTGACCTTTGATCCGCGCCCGCGCGCCGTAAGCGACACTCTGCATTCAGCCACCGCCTGGGTGGGTCATCGTCCTGTTCTCCATAGCAATCATTATGCAATAGCCGTAAAGAAATTAAAAAAAAAAAAAATTGATACAAAAACTTAAATCAAAATAAAAAAAAAATCGTTTCATAAATATTTTTTATTTTATTTGTTGAACCTAATTCCTGAGTATTTGCAGCTAATAATGAATAACCCTGTATAATATGTCTATCCCTTTCTATCGCTTAGGGATTTTTCAGAAAATTCTCGACTTTGACGAGAACAGAATGCACATAGACGCTCTAGAATGATCTGGAATAATCAAATTTAAAATCGGTTAGCATCCGGAATGCTCCCACCCAAACGTTGGTAATCCAGAATTATCTAGAATACTCAAATATACCCATGCAAACGGTTCTGAATTCTAGATTTGGACAAAATGTTCTAGAAAATAGTGCTCCTACGTTATAGAATGTTCTTTCATCATCATCATCAATTGATATCAGTCCACTGCTGGACGTAGGTTCACCTTGAGTAACATAAGCTTTATTTATGTGTTTAAAAAATAAATGTCCACCCGTGCGAAGCCGGGACAGGCAGCTAGTCTATCTATATATATAAATCTTTCGTGTCACAATTTGGAACGCGATAAACTCCGAAACTACTGAACGGATTTCGATAAAATTTTGCAACTGCCTTTAATATGGTCGGACTTAAAAGATAGGATAGTTTATATTCAATATTTAGGTGTTATCTATATATATAAACAATTCCTGTCCTAATTTGGAACGCGATAAACTCCGAAACAACTGAACGGATTTTGATAAAATTTTGTAACCGTCTATAATATGGTCCAACTTAAAAGATAAGATAGTTTATATTCAATATTTTAGTGTTATTGTAAATTAAGGGGCAAAAGTTTCAAAATCTATGTCTATCTTTTTCTAACACGTAGGGACTTCTCTATGTCTATCCTTTTCTATCACTTATGGATTTTTCTGAAAATTCTTGGCTTTGACGAGAATAGAATGCTCATAGACGCTCTACAATGTTCTATAAGGTTCTTGAATGGTCTGGAATAATCAAATTTCAAGTCGGTTAGCATCCGGAATGCTCCCACCCAAACGTTAGTAATCCAGAATTATCTAGAATACTCAAATATACCCATGCAAACGGTTCTGAATTCTAGATTTGGACAAAATGTTTTAGAAAATAGTGCTCCTAAACGTTATAGAATGTTCTTTCATCATCATCATTAATTGATATCAGTCCACTGCTGGACGTAGGTTCACCTTGAGTAATATAGGCTATATTTGTGTTTAAAAAATAAATGTCCACCCGTGCGAAGCCGGGACAGGCAGCTAGTTATTTATAAATCTAGCTACCATTAAATTTAACTAGATTAACTTTCACGCACCTTTGAGTCTAAATACAAATACAAGAGTTACTAGATTTTTTTTGACAGGCGTCACGGCTCCGTTGGTACCCTGCCTTCTGCTCCGTAGGCCGTGGGTTCGATCCCTACTGAAAACAAATATTTGTGTGGTGAACGCAGATGTTTGTTCTCTGTCTGGGTGTTATATTCAAAGTATGTATTTACAACAACAATGTATATTATGTAGACGTATTACTTGGTTCCCATCTTGCGAGCTCAGCTTAGTTTGGGGCTAGATAGGATTGTCCTCAATTCACATCTATGAGTTCTGCGGTGGCGATCAGTGAAACACTGTCACATTTTCTAGCGTTTCCCTAATCACCACTGCAGAAGAAAGGATAGAGAAAAGTCAATTGTTATTCTGAAAAATTAAGTACTTGCCCCAAAGCTTAGTCTTAGAACTCTGTGCACTAGAGTGTACCTATTGGTACTGTTCGCTGTTTATTTTATTTTGTATTATGTTACCTTAAGGGACCGGCGGAGGGTGAATTTTCATACAAACGTAATACCAAAATTATTACTAGTTTAGGCAGATTTTCACTATATTATTGTAATAACTGTATTCGTATAGGATTTATCAAGGTTCCTGAATAATTTTGATTTTAAATTACTTACCTCAAAATGAAATAAACACAAATCAAATTTTACACATTTTTTTCATTGTAAAATGTGATTGGCGGTAATTTCATTTGAGGTTAGTAATTTAAAATAAAAACTGTTCAGGAACCTAGATAAATACTATTCAAATACAATTATTGCAATAATATAGTGAAAATCTACTTAAATTAGTAATCATTTTGGTATTACGTTTGTATGAAAACTCACCCTCCGCTGGCCCCTTAAGTTAGAATGGATCTGTGAAATCTCAATAAAACAAATTTTAATTTAATTTAATAGCATTTAAAACATGAGAACAACTCCCAAGCTATTTCTATTTATAATTATTTCATAGGAAAGAGGTGTCATGTCGAATACTTATATAAGTGCAAACTATTTGCATGGCTGACGTCTAGTGGTAATGCGGGGGATAGCTCTCGACCGCGGGACACACTGATCAAAGTAAAAGCAAGCATTTGACTGTTTTTTTATGAATCTTGATTTATCCATACAAAAAGGTCAACAATGAAGACAAGATGTACGTCTATCAATGCCTAGTTGTGGACAAGGCTTGTGCAGTAGTTTTCTCAAATAATATGAGGAAATTAAAAATAAGTAGGTACTACTTGAACTCGTGTTGTCACATACAATTGCGACAAAACAACACAATTTTTCGCTCACGGTAAAGTGTTCATTTGTTTTTTTCGATACATAGTAAGTATTTAATTCTACAATCCAGTTCGAAAATTAAATAAACTATCTCCTTGGCTGTCATGTTTCAGTAAATTGTCGTTCGATTTTTAAATTACACGACAGAAAAAAGTTTATTATGTCATTTATTTGGCCGCTAAACAAAGGCTAAACACGACAGTTATGGATGTTCATACAACTTTTGCCGGCCGCTGATCAGCAAGTTGTACAAAAAAATATGTTTATTTTTTTGCGTTCACCACTTTATAATCCCATGAGTTAATCTTCCACCTCTTTCAGCTCGAGTAGAATTTGTGGCCAGCATCGTCCCATCTGGCGTTGGCTGTGACCCGCAATTTACTTCAGATAAAAATGAAATTAATTTATTTTTGAATTCGAGATAACATTATGACGGGGAAATAAGGATGTTGGGGTAAAAACGCTACGTTTTTCGGAAGTTTCGGCGAGTCCTTTTTGCGAAAAATGTAAATATAATGGCAAAAATTACGTTTTGGGTTTGCTTATAGAATTAAATCAACTTTAATTGGTGTCTTCTGTACACGTAACACAAAAATATAAACTGTTTTTATTTTTTTGTACTATTAGCAGATTATGGACCATCTTGAAGATAAATGGTAATAATCGCGTATAAGAAAGCATTGCTTTGTCACGTGCCTTACGATGCACTGTTGGTGCCAGTTATTTTACCGGAATCGCTTGGCTTGATAAGGTGACGAAAAACATCACAATCAAACGTTATATCTCAATTTTGAAGTAATTCCTGTACATTTTACGAAACATCTAGCCTCGTTTGTAAAACAAGGTTTCCTCTTAGGTATTCCACGAAGAAAATGGCCAAAATGATGTAGAGCTCCCATTTATAGGCGAGATAGTAAACAGTGCGAGGGAGACAGGCAATAATTTGTAAAGATTTGAATGTGGAACACTGGAGCCAGCGAAAACTAAACTGTATGGAAAGTTAGATATTGTTTTGCAAGTCATTCTTAGAGGAAAGCGTTGCGTCTTCGGAAAGTTTTGTGGCGATATTATGTTCGTAGCTATACTTTATCATGAAACTTCTACAAGCAAAATATGAATGTTGGATATTTATTTACGTTGTTTCTTCTTATGATGAAGTCTGACGGAAAGAATAAATCGCCGGTTGCCTATAATAACTCGGCAAACTTAAGGTCAAGAAATTGTTCATAATTGAAAAAGTTGCAAATCATTCGCTAATGAAAAGTATATTCAAGGACATTTACATAATCATTTGGAGCCAGGAAGGAAATAATCAAAAAAACAAAAAAAATCGGTTGTCTGTAAAGTCGGTTTACTGACGATAGTTGAACGTAACAATGTCATAAGAAAATACACAGATGTCGAACGCTGCCGAACGCGAAGGCCGATTGTGCCTCTTTGTCGCTCGTTCCGTGCTCTCGCTTGCACTTCAAGCCTTAAATGGAACGCCTCAGAGCGAGGTAACGCCGCATGAGTCATATTTTTTCGTGCCTGCAGCTGGCTCCATCGAATTATAAGACGTTGTCATGTAAAAATAAGACACAGAACGTAAGTACGTCTACGTTCATCAGACAAATGAAAAGAACAAGTATACTACTAACTGAACCGTAAGTTAGATAAATAGGTAGGTATATTTTTTAGTTTGCTTTGTTTTTCTTCGCAAATTATTCGAAAGTCCTCCCGGCTTAACGATTGCTACTTCTCAAAAGATTCTATAACATAGCTCCAACCATTTCATTTTCTACTCGTATTTAGTCTTTTCGAATTCCGATGGAAAAGTCCAGACGTACTAAACGACTGGGCCTTGAATGAATCAACTATTGGACTCCACACCTAAAAGCCTTTGGATCGATGTCGAGTCAGAGTTTTGCGCTAAAAATCTTTTGAGCTGACGTAGGAAGTAATCATTATCATCATCATCAGCCTGAAGAAGTCCACAGCTGGACATAGACCTTCTTCACACATTTCCAGGAAGAACGATTCTGAGCTCCACCACCACCATCCACCAAATTCTCACGATCTTAACAATGTCGTCGGTCCATCTGGTGGGTGGGTGCCCTAGGTTTTGTCTTCCGGTCTGTGGTCGCCATTTGAGAACCGTTATTCCCCAAGAATACCAGGAAGTAATACCATGCCTATTTTTTGCCCCAAAGCAGTGTTGCTGGGTTTCAGTTTGAAAGGTCGGGTGTCGGTGATATTACAAGCATATGAAATTACACCTATTCTGCAACTTGATGATTATAATGAAAAAATAATGAATCCTATATGGGCCAACCAGGCTTTTTCTACTTGTTTTGTTATTCGTTTTCTGCATTGTATTGGGCTCTATGCAATATGGTATGATAACTACCTACATGTCACTGTCGTCAAACCAGCAGCCTTATCGCCTAACTTTAAATCCATTATCAGTAAACTTAAAGCCGTTGGTCACAGGTCGACCCGGACAGAATTTTGTTGGTATTTTCTAAGCTAAGGTATCCATCAAAGAATTTCCATCAAGTTCCATTCATTCACTAGGTTTTAATTTCAGTGGTGGTGGTGTTGCTTATGTCAAATAGTTTTACAATACGAAAGTGACAGTTAAAGTCTAGGCTAGGGGTCAAATGTCAAATGAAGCCGATGTCGATTACGAGTTGACATAAACAATTAGGCCCCGTATTGTGATAAGCCGAAGCAGAGATCCCTCGCGTCCACATACAAGTTCTTACTTAGTTAGAGCGAGGAGTCAACGTCATGGACAAAAGTTCAAGCCTTAGTTTTGTATAAAGACGTTATAAGCGCCTCTATCGGGCATACTGAGAACTTTTTCGGGAACCGTCTGTAGTTTTTGCGTCCAGATACCAGATGGTCACCGAACAGAATGCTTTAGCGTGCTCTGGCTTCTCGATGCAAAAAGACTCTTGAACGATTGCTAGTGCTACAGCGAAGGAATTACTATTAAGAGTCGAGCTTGCGTTAAAAAGGTGGTGTTAAAGGTGAATTTTACTGTCTTAGCGTTTGTAGAATTAAAAACTATTTAATTATTTTTACCCGTGTAACCTGTTCTATTGACTAAAAATTTAAAATTTAAATTTTATAATTTGATAGATAGATACATATATAACTCTTTATTGATTACTATGACACATATATAAATACAGTGAATAGCTTAAAAATTAAAATTCACAGTAAAACAATGGGTGGCCTTATCGCTAGGCAGCCTTGATATTGACATTTCAACTTATATACTTATTATAAAAATTAACATTAATCATACATGACATTCAATTTAATTTAACATACAACCTCAACTTATGTAGGTACTTTGCTGAACCCTAACAGGGTAGGTACATGTACATGTAAATGTAACATGTATGCAATAAATAAATGAATATGAGTACAATATACGCAAGCCTATGTCATAACATAAGTCATAAGCATTTATTGGTAAAATTACAAGTCTTGACATATTAAAAAAAGCAGCCAAGTGCGAGTCGGACTCGCCCATGAAGGGTTCCGTACCATCAATTAACATAATATAAAGGTTTTTGTAGTTCGTCGAAAGGTAAATTGCGGTTTACGATTTATGACGTATAAAAAAAAAACTACTGACTAGATCTCGTTCAAACCAAATATCGTTGGAAGTTTGCATAGTAATGTACAACATATATTTTTTTTGGATTTATCATTCTCTTATTTTAGAAGTTAGAGGGGGGGGACCAACTTTTTTCCACTTTGGAAGTGTCTCTCGCGCAAACCATTCAGTTTAGAAAAAAATTATATTAAAAACCTCATCATCATTTTTGAAGACCTATCCATAAGTACCCCACACGTATGGGTTCGATGAAAAAAAAATTTAGAGTTTCAGTTTCAAGTATGGGGACCCCCAAAATTTATAGTTTTAGAAAAAAACTATATTAGAAACCTCAACATAACTTTCGAAGACCTATCCATTGATACCCCACAAGTATGGGTTCGATGAAAAAAAAATTTTTGAGTTTCAGTTTCAAGTATTTTTTTCTATTTTTGTGTAAAAACCTTGATGCGGTTCACAGAATACATCTACTCACCAAGTTTCATCAGTCTAGCTCTTATGGTTTCGGAGAAAAATGGCTGTGACACGGCCGGACAGACAGACAGACAGACAGACAGACAGACATGACGAATCTATAAGGGTTCCGTTTTTGCCATTTGGCTACGGAACCCTAAAAATATAATACAGTATAGATACATAAGTAAATAGTGTTACATTTGATTTAAGAAATATTGCAATATACAAAATGTGATTCAAAATAATAAAAAATATAATAATAAAAGTAATAACCACTATAATTAAACTTAGCATAGGAATTAAGAAGAAGAATATACTTAATTGCACGCCGTATTAATAAAATTAGTTTCCAATCGACAATATTCCTTCCCCTATTAATAAATATAATGTATTATCGCATTGATAACATAGTTCAAGCAGATTATACTAAGACTTGCACAAAAACGATGCGGTAGAACTAATTTGGCCGCACAAAGAGCAAAATAGAGTAAATCCCTCTAGATTTGTATTTCTGTGCATGGATTATTATGAAAGCAAGCATTTGAACATGGCATTAAATTAATGTCAACGTTCCGAGGTATAATTTTAGTTCAAATAGTATTTTAGTCAGTATTTCAGTGCTATAAAATAAATAAATAAATATTATAGACAATCCACACAACACAATCTAGCCCTAAACTAAGCAGAGCTTGGATGGGAACCAGATAGCTGATATAATACTTATATACATTTAACAAGCATCTGCGTTCACCACGCAAATATTTGTTCTTGGTGGGGATCGAACCCACGACCTAACGCGAAAGAACCATTGACAGGATAAGAAGAAGAAGTGCTAAAAACGTTATTTAACTGATGCAGTATTTTTAGTAATGTTTTAGTAGGTTAAAATATTTATTTCATCTTTCAAAAGTTAGTAAAAGGTTGTCTGGAAAAGATCGCTTTTAGCGATAGGACCGCATATTGTATCTCTAGTTTTATGTATTTTCGTTCTGTCTTTTATAATCTTACACTTAAGGGTACAATAAAGTAATATTTTAATATATTATTTTTCTATTCTATTCTATTATAACAATCATGTTTTTAATTTTAAATCAAACATAAGACCTTTTTAGGTATTCAATCACTCAAAGATTAACTCAAAAGCTTTGTTAAAAATAAACACTTCAGTATTTTGTAAAGCATTTTCAGCATACGAAACTACATCGTTTTATGTTGGAAATGTTTTTCAACACTATTTTTCAGGTTCAAACCACAACAACAAATACATGCCTAGAATAATAGAGGTGGTGTGTAGGTTCAACTCCACAGAATACAGAAGCGAGGGTAGAAAGGCGACCAATTGCCGTTTATTTGGGAGCTATCAACCAGTAAATAGCTACTCTAAGACATAGTACCTGTGGAAAAAATGCTTTTCGCTGTTCTTATAGAGCGCATCGTGCGAAAATTTGAGATTTAAAAAAAAAAATTCATAACTAAATAACTAAGTGACATTTTAAAAATCGCATAAGGACTAATTGTAGACTATACATTTGAGATTAATTCGAATTTAAGTGTGGTAAAAAATATACTATATAACATGACATTCTAGTTAACGCTAATGAAAATCGTATGTCAGCGTTAAATAGAATTTCATGTTAAATAGTATATTTTTTTACCACACTTGAATTCGAATTAATCTCAAATGTATAGTTTACAATTAGTCCTTTTGCGATTTTTAAAATGTCACTTAGTTATTTAGTTATGAATTTTTTTTTTTAAATCTCAAATTTTCGCACGATGCGCTCTTAATTTCTGAAGTAATCACTGAAGACATTTTTGAATTTACGTCAAACGAACTTTGTAGTCATGTGATATTGTGTGAATTATAAATTTTGTAGACAATCAACAGAACACTATTTAGCCCCAAATTAAACCGAACTTGTACAGTGGGAACCAGTAGGCCTACCATGAGCTCTGTCTGGCTCTGGCTCAGGTTTTGAGTCTGTGTGAGTGCTCACCAGGGTATTATATTGTGTGTATGACGTTTTGACGTAGGATTTACCTAGTCAACACCAACACAGACTCAAAACCAGAACCAGAAACAGAGCCAAACAGAGCTCATGGTAGGCCTACAGGTAGCTGATATTTATAATATGCACATTTTTTTGTAAATACATAATGTGTATATACATACTTAGACTTCAATATAATAGCCAGACGGAGAAAAAACATCTGTGTTCATCACACAAGTATTGGTTCTTTGTGGGGATTGAACCCACAAGCTACGGCACAGAAGGCAAAGCTACTACCAACTGAGCTGAGAGTGGATGCTCAGGCTTTGAGCGACACTTTTCCGGGCGCATGGCGATTCTATATCAATTTTGTGTTCTGTGTACATCCCCAATCCATCAGCAGATATGCGGTTACCGACAAACAACAACGTTTACTTTCAATTTGAAGGCTTGCAACCACGAGATATGAAGCCAATAGCGATCCTCAAACGATTTTGACGTTTGAATGGAATGAATGGATTTTGCTTCCTACCATTCATATTATGTATAATTTATTTTAATAAACATGATTCTAAAACAATTATGGTAACAACAAAAAGTAGGTAAGTACAGGCCACTAAATATTTTCCTATAGTGCTTCTTCGTAACTAGGTTTCGTAACCAACGTAGAAGAGTTTTTTTTTAACTTTTGAAACTATCATGGTTTTTAACACTACTATACCTATATTAAGTCATAAGTGATTTATTGATAATAATTATTATAAGTCAACATGGGAATTAGAAAAAAATAACTTAAATACAAGTAATAGAAAAATATAAATTTAGCTACAGAATGACTACTACTACTGAAATCTAGTGTAGATTTCATTTTTGATAATAACAAAATAAGATAGAATATGAATATAATGTCAAACTTTATTATACATCGGAAGTCGAAACTCACAAAAACTTAATCATGGTAACTAACACGTTGTTTCTAAAAATAGGGTTTCTTTTAGCTCGTACCGTTTACCACCAGAAAATAATATTAATTAAATTCTCTATTCAGACAACTATGAGGTCCATGGTGTTAGTAATAAAAACAGAAAAAGTAGTTTTGTAACTTATAACTAGTAACGATTTAGTAACCAAAAGGTTCAGACCAATAAAATAGTTGTTTAATTCAGTTCTTAGTTCATAACCGGGTTTTAAATGAAAAAAAAGTTTTGTGCTTCAGTTCTTAGTTCGTAACCGGGTTACGAAACAAGATGTATACAAAAAAATACAAATCTTCGTAATATTAGTATGATAAGATATTCTCGTAACCTGACTTCTTACCATCTCAGCTACAAGTCTACGCAATAAAAATATATTTTCTGCCATTTTCCTTATCTCCTAACGTGGTCCCTTCAAGGGTCTAATGTTCAAAGCGTTTACGTGTTACATAAATAGGCCGTAAGTACTGCGCAACTGTTAAAAATACTTTTGTAGCTGTGTCAGCTTCTACGGGTACGCTGTAGGCCTACCATGAGCTCTGTCTGGCTCTGTCGCTGGTTCTGGTTTTGGGTCTGTGTGATTGTTGACTAAATAAATCCTAGGTCAAAACACACAGTATAATGCATTGGTGAGCACTCACGCAGACTCAAAACCAGATACAGAGACCGAGCCAGACAGAGCTCATGGTAGGCCTAGTGGTAGCGGCCCTGCCTTCCAATCCTAAGGTCGTCAGTTCAAATCCAATCTTGTACCAATGAGTTTTTCTGCCCAAAAGTTTATATACACAATGCCAGTGCTCTCAAACGGTGAAGGAAAACATCGTGAGGAAACCAACATATCGTAGAACCTAAAAGTTTGAAAATATGTGCCAAGTGCACGGAAAAGTCATGCCCATTTTGATTAATAAGGCCTAAAACACACACAAGCAACGGAAGGCAGCAGGCGTGGAACAGGCGTGGCGCAGGCGTGCGCCGCTTCAAAACGATTTCATACAAAATGTATGCAGGTGACGTTTTTGAATTACACTGAAGCGACGCGGCGCAGGCAACGAAACGGCGTGTCTGCGGTCTGACAGGCGTAGAACAGGCGTGGCGCCTGCTGCCTTACGTCGCTTGTGTATGTTTTAGGCCGAAAACAATAAATATCTGCATATATATTAAAAAAAATACTTTAAGTTTGAATAGGAGTTGAGTTTTCTTAACCCTTACCATCAACAGAATCCATATTGGTACAATAATCCAAATTATATACAAAGAACTTCACCTTGTACATCGAAAAACTAGGGCAACAGATTGATAACATTTGAAAATTTATGGCAACAAGATACGTGATCGCTGTTCTTTGTTATTACAGTTGAGTTGTTATCATCAATTTTTTTATGGACTAGCCTCTCAGCTCAGTTGGTAGTAGCTCTGCCTTCTGAGCCGTAGGTCATGGGTTCGATCCCCACCGAGAACAAGTATTTGTGTGGTGAACACAGATGTTTGTTCTCTGTCTGGGTGTTATATTGTATTCAAAGTATGTATTTACACAAAAAAGTAAATAAGTAAGTATTATATCAGCTACTTGGTTCCCATAGTACAAGCTCTGCTTATTTTGGGGCTAGAAAGTGTTGTGTGGATTGTCTATAAAATTATTTATTTGTTTTTGATCGCAACAGAATTACACAATCAGCCTGCTGGAATCGGTGGTCTGACCCGTCTCAGTTCATTAGCGGTAACTAATCACCTTCCTAGCTGGCCTTGAGTCGGATCCCACTAATGTACTACTAAACGGACGTTTAACTAACCCGGGCACCATCACTCAAGATCTATACGTTAAACGAAGATTCCTATTGGCATTTGATTAGTAGACAGTCTTCTTCTTATCGTGTCACTGATTATTTCGAACCAAGTGTGGTGAAAGGATTTTAAGTGCGCCTCAAAGAGGCTCCTTTCGAACTTCTTAGATTCTACGATATGCTGGTTTCATCACGATGTTTTCCTTCACCGTTTGAGAGCACTGGCATAGTGTTCATAAATTTTTGTGAAGAAAAACTCATTGGTACACGACTGGATTTGAACCCACGGACCTTAGGATCGGAAGGCGGGGCCGCTACCACTAGTCCACCAGCGCTCTTAGTAGACAGTAGTAGAGCTCTTTGTGTGTGGCTCGTCCGGGGAAGTACTACCACCATGCCTATTTCTGCCGTGAAGCAGCATTGCTGTGTTTCGGTTTGAAGTGCGGGTGCCAGTGAAATTACTGGCACGTGAGGCTGAATATCTGTACGCCTCAAGTTGATAGACGCAAGGAAGTGCATCGTAGGGCACGTTCCTGACGAGGCAATGCTTTGTTATAGGCGATGGTTACCACTTAACATCAGGTGAGCCGTATGCTACTACCATCAACTAGTTGAATAAAAAAAATCTAAATTGGTTTAGTAGTTTGGTTATGAAGTCGGTTTCTCAAGTTTTTAAACATCACTTGTTGAGTCTCATAATTTCCGAAGGTCGTGGGTTCAAATCCAGTCGTGTTCTAATGAGTTTTTCTGTCGAAAAATATATGTGCACTATACCTGGTATATATGTACACACAATATATATATACCAGTACTCTCAAAACGGTGATGGAAAACATCTTGAGGAATCCGGCGTTTCGTAGATCCTAAAAAAATTCCAGCAACACTCGTTAATACGTGTTGCTGGAATTTTTTTCAGGGTCACGCAAAAAGGGCCCACCAGCGGCCTACTTGCGGAAAAACCAGCCCGCACATCAAGTGCGGATGAAAAAATTTGCCAATTTTGAAGACTCAAAATTGGACCATAATTTGATGAGACCATATTTGGCAATAATTTTTGGTCAATATTTTGAAAATGGCGACGTTGATCGTCCAAACTAGTGCTAGCAGTCACAGTAATTTTGTGCATCGCATATCATGTAGTGTTACTACACTATGTATACACTTACAAAGTGTAGTTTATACGGGGTGTGCTCAAAAGTTGCCAGCATATTTGTGAAAGTTCATTCCTACACGCTCCACGCTTTTGTGAAATGTTGTCGGAACCATTAGACTACAGGACAATTCATTTCATTATTATAGTAATTTAGTAAATTTGTAAATCAACATTTTACATGCCCTTAAAGGGTAGAACACTGGACATCAATAGTACATTGTTACCTGAGTGTTGAAAGTCACGTTTTTTGAGTCCCGAGACGGGTTTGGCGCCAGAGCGGAGGCTTGAGGGACTTAAAAGACTTTCACCCGAGGTAAACACTGTGCTTTTCATTACGAATACAAGGAAAGTAAAAATAAAAACATGAAAGAAAAATTAGTGAAAATGAAGATTGAATTGCCACCTTCCCGGTTTTTTTTTCTTTTTCTCTGGCGGGCCTCCGGCTTCGGCTCGCCAGCATTATTCAGCCATTATTTTCATTTTCATAATTTAAAAAATGGTAAATTGTTTGCTCAAATCTATGTTATTTCAAATAAATAGTTGAAGCTGTATATTAATCAAGTAATTTAGAAGATATATTATTTATTTAATACTAACTTTATGTTATTTAAATTTAAATTTTTCATTGCGCTCTAATTAGACTTTTTAAACTTCTTACCGTTGTAATGGGTTTCCAACCTACTTGCTGAATAAAAAGTTGGAATTTGGTTCAACAACCTCCTTGCAGTTAGAAAGACTTTAGAAAGTTGGAACATGGTTGAATAAAATAGAACTTGTCTTTTTTATAATTTGACAGCTGTCAGTAGAAAGCGATTCTCCCTAGGGCTGAAAGTTTTACTTTCAATTAGGCCCCTCAGGCAACTTCAGACCTACTTTCAGAGTATGAGCAATGAAAAATGTATATATAAATTGAAGTCAAAGTGTATAATATAATTATACACTTTGACTTCAATTTATTTATTGCTTACATGTACCTACAATAAATAGCATTTGTTCTTAAAGTACCTTAATTGAAATCATACCAATATCATACTTTTGTGTGTGGCTCGTCTGGGGAAGTACTACCATCATGCCTATTTCTGCCGTGAAGCAGCATTGCTGTGTTTGATGGGTGTGGGACTGAGTGTACCGGTGAAATTACTGGCAAGTGAGGCTGAATATCTCGATAACTCAAATTTATCGACACATTTCATTGGATCGTAGGGCATGTTTCTGACGAGCGTGACCTACGAGGCAATGCTTTTTTCTATAAGATGATTACCACTTAACATCAGGTGAGCCATATGCTTGTTCCATCCATTAGTTGTATAAAAAAACATTGCAATGGAAAAAAGGACAAAATGCTGAAAAAATAAGTGGACTTGTCAAAAACAGATTTCTTAAGATTTTATTTCACGCAAAAACAGAAAGTTAGAATTGTAAAAATAGCAGTTGATTGTACATGTAATAAACCAACGAACTTTGTGTCCAGTAGATACTATCCCCTGGTTCATACACTGCTGGACACGAAAAGTGTACTTATCTTGCTAACACATCCCCGGGCAATGCAACTTGAACGATTCCACTGAAAGCAGACGGCAAATCACACTGATATTAAAAGGAAAGATTTGTATGTTTTAAACAAATAAACTCGAAAACTACTGAACTGATTTAAAAACTCTGTCGCCATTAGAAAGCTGCATATCCTTGAGGCTATAATTTTTAGAAGTGAGCCGCCTCTGCTACGCATCGGGGTAATAAAAAAAAGGATGAGAAAAAAGGGAAATCACTGCCTCTGAATTTGTCCATCCGTGCAAAGCCGGGGCAGGTCGCTAGTATAGAATAATAATCTTTATTTCTATACTTGATATTTTAAAGAAGAAAGATTTGTATTTTTGTGTGTATGTTTGTAATGAATAAATTCAAAACTACTGTGCTGATTCCAAAAATTCTTTCTCCATTAGAAAACTACATTCACCCTGAGTTACTTAAATTATATTTATGTGTTTAAAAAATAAATTTCCACCCGTGCAAAAACGGGACCGGCCGCTAGTATAGAATAATATAAGAGTTTTTACGTACAAAAACCGCGAAATAAACTCAAATAACGTCATGTCCAGTAGCTATTATCGACTGGTACACTGCCGGACATGAAAAGTGTACTTATCTTGCTTACATGCCCGCGGGCATAGAAACTTGAACGATTCAACTTGGGTCTCGTTTGAATGGAGACAAATCGTGTATAACAAATTATTTCAAAGTTCGCAATGGTTTGCAACTTCGTGGGTTGATATTGTTAAGTTTAAATAATGTAAGGAAGTTTCTAGACCCATAATTTATAACTCATTTTGCTTTCTGCATTTTGCTTTTTAGATTTCAGAGACCGAATCAAATCTAGCTAGGACCTAGCAAGAATGAAAAGCTAGCTATAATGAAATGCCACTACCATAACAAGCAGCAAAAAGCTGAGTCAGGGCCTATTTGACATAATCTTTCTTTTATCCATTCAGCACAGGACGGGACTGGTTGTGCCCAGTTTTGTTTGTATGATTACTTGATTACCTTCATAGGTAGCCTGCCTGCCTGCCTTCAGTTGTCCGTTCTGTGTGTTTTATTGTATTTGTCTTACGTATACCTACTTATGTCAAATAAATATATTTTCTTTCTTTCTTTCTTTCTAAATGTTTATAACAATTGACTATGCACCCCATGCACGCTTTTTTTAAATAATATACATTTATTTCTTATTTACACTATTCTTAATCCAAATTCATTAAATTTTATTTTCTATTTTTTAGTTGGATTTTCTATAAAGCCTTTGCTCTGCAGTGGGATAAAAACGGCTGAATAATAATGATAATAATAACAATAATTTCTATACAGCGTGTTTTTTTAGTTTTTCTTAACTATTATTTATTTTTAGTTTTTTAGTTGAACTTTCTATAAAAGTGTGTTTTAAATATTTTTAAACCATATTTTTTTATTTTTTTAACTATTTATATTTTTTAAGATAATCGGAAATTGTAATCGAATTATTGCATTGTCATCAGTCTTTGACAGGTGTGCAAAATATTAATGAAATCTGGCCGTTTAAAGTGGGTCAAAATCGCGTCTTATGGAGTTGGTTACAAACATACAAGTGATGCTAATAAATTTAAAGCGTGTAAAAAAAAAACAAAAGGAGAGGAGTTAGGAGATTGTTAATACGCGGCCACAAATGTGACCATGAACTGCCTTCGTCTGTGCCTACATGATAAGTGTTCTAAGATCCCCAGATCAATCACAGCTAAGCAAACGTGGTCTGGCACAGGAAGGTGTAATTACCTCGAAGATCCGAAGCACTTTGCTCTAACGATCTACTCTAATTAGAGCTGAAGGATGCTAGAGTTTCGACCGGAAATGGCGGCTGGAGTCATGTAAACACTTTGGCATTGAGTCAATTGAGTAATTCAATTCAGAAATTTTGTGTTTTTGAGATACCTACACTTCCAGATGATTAAATTAAGGAAAAGTGAGAAAAAAAAATTGGAGATTGTCATTGAAAATACAGCCAGCTTCGCTTTTGGCATCGATTTGGATTAAGAGCTATCTCTAGATAGTTTGTAACAAGCTTCTTTGTTTATATTTGCAATATTTATTTTATCTAATAACTATAACATACAATATTATTATCATTTCCACAGTATACAGATGACACCACCGTAGTATTTTGTTCTCAATTTAAAAAAACAAGAACGTCTATCTAAAAATCATTAGTCAAATAATTGAAATTGGAGCAGTCTCAATGACAAATTCTGTGAATTTTAATATCTTTGAAAATGTACCAATTAGAATTTCAAGCCTAGGTGCCTAGGCCCTCAAGCTTTGTAACCTAAAACCTTATAAATAATATCTCATCATCTCTATCTCTCATCAAATCTGAAATTTCGCATTCAAATTTTATATAATGAGATATTATTATTTGAACCTATTTGAGCATACCCTGCTACATTTTTCTACATTTTTTTGAGGGCAACTGGTATTTATTTATACCTCTTTATACGACGTGACGGCGATCTTCGCTTTTATTTGGCTCATGTAGCTTATCCTTAGTCTTCCCTTTCCTCTCTTTCCTTCTACCTTTTCTTAGATGAAATTTCTGATAAAGCTGTCGTACAAGATGGTCACCATACCAGATGGTAACATTTTTAGGGTTCCGTAGCCAAATGGCAAAAACGGAACCCTTACAGATTCGTCATGTCTGGCTGTCTGTCTGTCTGTCCGTCCGTATGTCACAGCCACTTTTCTCCGAAACTATAGGAGCCACACTGATGAAACTTGGTATGTAGATATATTCTGTAAACCGCATTAAGATTTTCTCACAAACATAGAAAAAAAACAATAAATTTTGGGGGTCCCCATACTTCATCATCATCATCATCATTATCAGCCTGAAGAAGTCCACTGCTGGACATAGGCCTCCCCTACACGTTTCCAGGGAGAACGATTCTGAGCCCTTTCCATCCATCGACTTCCCGCGATCTTAACAATGTCGTCGGTCCATCTGGTGGGTGGGCGCCCTACGCTTCGTCTTCCGGTTCGTGGTCGCCATTCGAGAACCTTTATTCCCCAACGGTTGTCAGTTCTTCGAGCTATATGGCCTGCCCATTGCCACTTCAACTTACTAACTCTACGAGCTATGTCGGTGACCTTGGTTCTTCTACGGATATCCTCATTTCTGATTCTATCACATAGTGAAACTCCCAGCATACCATACTTAGAACTGAAATTTAAAAAACTTTTTTTCATCAAATCCAGGTTTCTATGAATAGGTCTTCAAAAATGATGTTGAGGTTTCTTATATCGTTTTTTTTTCTAAACTCAATATTTTGCGAGAGACACTTCCAAAGTGGTAAAATGTTGGTCTCCCCCCCCTCTAACTTCTAAAATTAGAGAATGATAAAACAAAAAAATATAATGATGTACATTACTATGTTAACTTTCAACGATATTTGGTTTGAACGAAATCTAGTTATCCAGTAGTTTTTTTTAATACGTCATTAATCGTAAACCGCAACGTACTTTTCGACGAACTACTAGAACTTTTACATTATATTACTTACTGCTACGGAACCCTTCATGGGCGAGTCCGACTCGCCGTCTCGTCTGCTCTCTAAAAATAATATTAAAATGTCTACGGTCTTTATTACCTTTTTTCAGCCTTTTCAACTCTAATTGCGAACCAATTTCTTTTTATTTTGCTGCATGCCAAAAAAGGTTTATTTTATGTGCGTGCTTAATACAATATAATTATGAAATTGTATAAAAAATATAGAATATAATAGAAAATTACAACTAACAATAGAAAAACAAGTAACAATAATTTTAAAATATAATAATGTACAATAGGCATACTTTATTACAGTACATGCTTTAAATATTAGTTAAATAACCTAGTCCATATCCTATCCTAGTCCTAGTCCTAGGGTAGGTCTGATAACCTAGTCTAGATTAATAAGTTATTAAGTTATTTAAAGCTGTTGGTCCTAAAACAAATAAATACTCGCAGTAAACAACAGTTGGAAAATTCGCAGAAAAGTTAGATTTGTGTAAATCTTCAAACACTAGTTTTCCGTAAAATTTCTTCCAACCACAATCAGATTAAAGGAAAATCAAACAAAAACCGCCCTGGATTCCAAATGTAGTCCAAAATTGGTATACAGTCACGCGAAATGGCAATCAATTATAATCTTCTAGGCAAACGCCTGCTTTACCACTCTACACCTACAGTGGTATTCTTTAGCTGTCTTACAAAAGATTATTGATCACACTAAAATAAATACATGCGTTTATTTTGTCCCAGAATCTTGAACAGCCTTTTATAGCGCCAAAATTGAACCATTATTAGTTGGGGCTTATTATCATTACAATATTAAAATAAATACAAATGTCTAGGTTGAATTGAACCAACACAGCCTTTTATAGCGCCGAACTTGAAAATATTATACATTGAAATGTAGGACAAGTAAGCTTACACCCACATAAACGAAAGTCGTGTTAGTTACACTAATTTATAAATCAAGAACGGCTGAACCGATTTGGCTGAAAACTGGTGAGGAGGTAGCTTAAAACTAGGAGACGGACATAGGATAATTTTAATCCCGAAAAAATAACAGGAACGGCGAGCAAAACTGTGGGCAGCTGGTAGTTTTTAATAAAGTTGTCTCAAAGCAGTGTTGATGTCGACCATGAGGTGAGTAACATTCTGTCGAAAGGCCGTACGTTTGAGAAAGTTTTGGGACAAACATGATCCTTGAGAAACTCCTTGCTGCGCAGTATAGGTATCCAAACTCTATAGAACAAACATGGCTATGATGGCTTAGTAAATGCTTACGGCCTGTGAGGTTTTCAAACTTTTTTTTATACAAGTAGCTGATGGAACAAGTATTGGTCCGCCTGATTTGAAATGGTAACTATTGCCTATAACAAAGTATTGCATTATCCCACGCACGTCAGAAATGTGCCCTACGATGCACTGCACTGTCTATTATTTTGGGGTACACCTATAATATACAGATGTTCAGCCATTCGTGCCAGTAATTTCACCGGCACCCAAACATCAAACTAAAACACCAGCAATGCTACTTCACGGCAGAAAAAGCTATGGTGGTAGTACTTCCTCGGACGAGCCCTTCACAAAGAGCTCTACTATTATAGTGTGTCTACTATAGTATAGTGTGTTCTGAGCCCAGTTCTGTTTGTATTATTACCTTCTTAGGTAGCCTGCCTGCTTTCAGTTGTCCGTTCTGTGTGTGTTTTATTTGTCTTACGTATACTTATGTCAAATAAATGTATTACCTATCTTTCTTTTTTTTCTTTTACTACTAAAAATTCTATATTTTATCTAAACACGAGAGCTTATATCCCACCTTCCCATACCATCCAATCAGATTTATTCCTCCGTAATACTAGTTGAGTTATTTTCTTGAATCACCGCGGCACTGCGCGGCCCGCCATTTCTCATTTCGGCCGAAGTGTACAAATTACCAGTAGTTACCGCGGTACTAACGGTTGAAGTTTGCGCCTACTACTGTTCCCAAGTCATTTCTAACTTCGGGATGAGATAAGGTTCCATTGAGCTCAATTTGTGAGCTTCACTCGATCCTTGATTGGCTGAGATACTAGAACCATGACTCATCATGAACCAGCAGAAGTGCACTACTGGACATAGGTCATTCCTTTATATTTCCAGGAAGAACAATTCTGAGCCGTCTTCGTAGAGGCAGGCCAAGGAAAATATGCATGGATTGCCTGAAGAAGAATGTACGAGAAGCGTGAATGAGTAAGAAGGGACTGACTGCTGAAATTACGGTTAATAGAGGAGAGTGGAGAACAAAAACCTATTGTGCCCACCTCACATGAAGTGAAAGAAGTGAAGAGCTAGATTTTGTAGTCAGAGACTGCCTGCTGCTTAAAATCAGGTGAACATCGGCATAGGCCATAGTCTCATCCCTTTTTTCATAAATAAGGTATTCGTGGTCTACTTGGTCACGGAGATCCATGCCCTTAGTAGGAGTCTCAACGAGCAGAAAATCTTGGAGCACCAAAGACACCTAGAGAGGCCTGCACCCGAATCCATAAGCTCATAGCCTTCCTAGAAGATATCGGGTGGTTGAACAAGCGGCATCCACACGTCACGCTAAACGGACCTGCCTGCGGCGTACTTAATACGGAAACCAGTTCGTTCATCAAGGCCCTTAGTAGAGGACCTCAATATACGGAATAATTCACGCCACGTTCGTCATTACCCGCGCCCAACGAGATTGTTTAAGCCAATGAGCACGCTTCATGTTTGTTACTAAGAATTTACGGTCCATCTTTTGTATGTTTTGACCTAGGCTGAAAAGTGATCTTTTCACCGTACTCCGAAAATGCTGACTAGAAACTAGAACAATTATCCCAGTATCTTTTTTGCGAATAGACTAACACCCATAGCACATCTCTGCTGCGGAACCGTTACAGCGGCACCGCTAGATGAATTTCGTTGTGATCAAGTGAAAAAAAACGACGGCCAAACGCGGAAGTGTGGCTGGCGTTGGAGCATATCGACGCGGAGAAAGAAATGGAATATAGTCAAATCTATGAGTTAGAACAGGCAGTTTTGCTAGTGATCCGCATCTCCTACACGGGACAAGACATGACAAAATTTCTGCGGTACCGCTATAACGGTTCCGCAGCGGAGATATGCTACGGGCATAGATGCTGGTGATCATCTGACGATGCCAACAGCGCTACCGGACAACGCCCCGTGACGCGTAACGCGTGAAAATAGGCTCGAGGCGTCACCACCCCTCAACTTCGTCTTTTGCTGCCTTCCTACGGTGCGTGGTTCTGCAGATCATCACGCACCGCGCACGACGTCGTACGGCAACGCACACAGAAAGGGCTCTTGTGCTACCGCGCACTTCGGCGCACGAGACCGTTCCCATGGTGTGCCGTGCGAGCTGGTGCGGGCTGGTGTGCGATATCACGCACCGGTGGGAAGGGGCTATTTGAATCGATAGACAACCAGTGAACTTGCATCCCATGGCCTAAGATTAAACATTTCCTTATCTGACATGTTGCCACATGACATCCATAACAATACACATAATACCATTATAGTATGAAATTGATAATACCTTATTGACTTAAGTTTTCGATATTTCCAGTTCATATTATACAGAATGAATTTCACCGTAAAATTGGAAGGAATGCTTTGACAGCTCTTCAATAACCACTCTTGCACTTGAGATAAAATCCATTTTCCAATACCGCAGTAGACCGTGAGAATGACCATTCAGAAAAGAGCCTCAAAGGATATCGAATTTACTGCAGGTGTGAAGTGAGGGAAGTGAATAGACGGGTCAGGAAATGATGGACGATTGTATTGCACAAAACGACTGAGCGTCGTGTTTGACACGCCAGAAGCGAGTATTCTTGGTACAAGTAGTTTTGTTGGTGTAGGTTACAGTATACAGGGTGTTACTAGACTTCTTTCGAGAAATTATGGACACTCCACACAACACTATCTAACCAGATAGCTGGTAGAGAATACAAAATAACACTCAGACAGAGAAAAAACATCTATATTAACCACACAAATATTTGTTCTCGCTGGGGATCCAACCCACGACCTACGGTGCAGAAGGCAGAGCTACTACCAACACTATCATATCCCAACTGAGATCAGAGGCCAGTCAAAAATTGCAGGGGCTTAAAGTATATGAATAACTTTTTAGATCGAACCAATACTGTTGACCACTATGCAAAACTATAGCTGTTCCAAAAAGTTCAATACTTAGGTCCTAGACTTGACTTGATGGAAAGTGGTCACCGTCACCCATAAGCATCTGCAACACCAGAGACGTTGCTGGTACTCTGCTGGTATTTAAGAAAAGTAAGCCCATCTTTTGAAGGACTCCATGTCGAAGTTCCTAGGGAAAACCGCAGAAAATAATTCGTTTCACAACTTACTTATTTGTGGCAGAAACTTATTCATGTGGTTACTTTAACGCGTGAAAATTTTGGTAGTATTCTGGTAACACCCTGTATGCACTTGTTTTGTAACTTTTCATATGAAAATATTTTCCATTTCCGTCATACCTACATTTTTCATTGTAACAAGAGCATTGACATGCAAACAGATGCTAGAGTCAGCGCAAGATAACTTTGCGCGTGACAGATGGCGGAAAATGTTTAAAAAACTGACTTAAAATTTCCCAATCACAAATTTATTATGAACTTGCATTAATTTCCCCATACACGTTTTTGATCAGAAGATATTTCTCCAGACAGTGACAGAAAAAAATCAAAGCTGGCGTGGTACGAGCATTTCATGAATTTTCTTTAAATTGAAGGCAATACTTTCAGATTGGTCTCATAGCGATTTCATCAAAAGGTTTAGCCATTTGGTTTTAATTGATTTTTCAATACTTGCTATTGCATAATTTCGTCATTTATGAGCTGATTTGTTTTTTATCTATCTGGTAGTTAATATTTCCAAATTGTACCCATAAATAATTTTTCGAACCCATTTCTAAATGACGAAGCTATGCCTTTTTGATTTGAAGTCAAAAATCGCTGAAAACACGCCCAATCTGAGACCCAGAACAGATAAACAGGCCCAAAGGTCCCCTAAGTGTTGTTCCAGTTACCGATTTCAGTTGAGAACGCAGATGGAATGGAAAACTGAATTCTATTTAAAAAAAAAAAAAAACTAGTTGCATCTATTGTAGATGATTTATATAGCGTCAGGGGCAACTGGTGATCACTCATGCCCCTACTTACGGGACGCTATAGTGCCTGGGACAGGATTAATTTGTAGTTCTACTACATTCATTAATGATCAGAGTTGATAAACCCTTTGAAACTATTATACAAACACAGACCAGTTATACAGGGTTATT
Organism: Thera obeliscata; assembly: GCA_947578465.1. Lineage (NCBI taxonomy): Eukaryota > Metazoa > Arthropoda > Insecta > Lepidoptera > Geometridae > Thera > Thera obeliscata. The sequence goes on along the minus strand of OX387923.1, from coordinate 5,242,379 downwards.
CATTATTAGCTGCAAATACTCAGGAATTAGGTTCAACAAATAGAATAAAAACTATTTATGAAATTATTTTTTTTAAATTTGATCAAAAAATTTTTCAAGTTTTTGTATCAAAATTTTATTTTTATTAATTTCTTTACGGCTATTGCATAATGATTGCCATGGAGAACAGGACGATTACCCACCCAGGCGGTCACTGAACGCAGAGTGTCGCTAACGGCGCGCGGGCGCGGATCAAAGGTCAAAATAGATCAGGCGCCAATGATTCCTTTATCGATTTTCTCGGGATTTTCATAACAAAACTTAAAAAAAATCATTTCATAAAAATTTTTATTTTATTTGTTGAACCTAATTCCTGAGTATTTGCAGCTAATAATGAATAACCCTGTATAAAGTACTGTTAGCAGCATAAATATGAGACTGATCATTTTAAATTATAAATAATCAGCTGCATGGTGGGTAGTGATTGAAGAACATACAAAATTATTCTATTTCAATGTGACCTAGATTAACATAGGACACTTTTCTGAACACAATATATATAGAAAATTAATAGTATCATTATATTAATACGCCAAAGAACCGCTTCCCTGATGAGCCGCTTACGGGGAGGCACCAACAGTCTGCTGAAAGTCGTTGCCGAGGACATGTACTCATCTTTTATGAGACACTGTTTGGCTGTGCTTGGGCCGATCTCTCGCTTAGTGTCTAAGTAATTGTTTGTGCGTGTATACCTATTTGTTTATTACTAACATAGTTTCTAAGTTATTTTCTCGTGTTTCTAACCCCTATAGATCAAGGTCTGAAATAAAAAGTTTTTATTTTTTTATTTATTTATTATGTTTTGAACTAATAAGTACTATCGATTTTAATGGCCGAGCGTGTAAAGCAGGGGTGCTCGAACGCGACCGGTCGATCGCGAAAGCTTTTCGAGTCGATCGCCAGCAATATACTTAATAAATTAAACCTATTTTACCTAACTTGTTTTTCAAGAACAACCCTTTGATTTGAAAACTAAAGTTTTTATTTACAGTCTAACGACTAATGCAGTTATTTTTTCACAAAGAGCTCTACTAATTCTTCGTTATCATCGTTTCCTAATTTTATGTTATGTAAATATGTTCCGAAATAAACATTATTATTATTATTTACATTAGTGTTCATTATTTTCGAACTGTGACCGAAATTATTCAACTAAACTTTATTTATGCTTACAAGACACAAGACAATTAGCTAATTTGTAGTTCTACTACATTCATTAATGATCAGAGTTGATAAACCCTTTGAAACTATTATACAAACACAGACCAGTTATATAAAGTACTGTTAGCAGCATAAATATGAGACTGATCATTTTAAATTATTAATAATCAGCTGCATGGTGGGTAGTGATTGAAGAACATACAAAATTATTTTTCTCAAATTTTATCGAGTGTTCTTCTTGTACGTTTCGGGAATTACAAAATCCGTGGAACGCAAATCAAACCAGTCGAGGCGTAATCTACAAAAGTTAGAATAGACACGGTTTTTGTATGTTATGTGGGCTAATAAATAATATTAGCTGATACACTTTTGCACGTTTCTGCTGAACCAATTTTGATGAAATTTCTGTGGAACCAATAATAATGTAGATAAAATTATTTATTCAAATCGGGTCATAAATGACGAATTTATGTACAAAACAAACAAAAAAAAATTAAGCAACGCCTGTTGTTTTATTTTAAGTCTGTTAAAAATTACATTTTATTTAGCAAGCACCTATTTACGGATGAAACTGTATGTTAGGTGTATAGAGACCTCAATTTGCGAGTTGGTGAACAGTTTAAAACTAGCGGCCTCCGGCACGGAGTGATGTTTTAAACAATGTTTAGATCAGTAAAAACCATGGAGAGGACAACAGTTACGACAGCTGCTATCAAAATGATCATAAGGATCATACAAAAAAACTGTAGGAACCAAGCCATAGTTTGTTGCCTGTTCCTCTAGGCTTGGTCGCGTGGAACTGGCACCTATAGACTCACCTAGCTTTTAGACGTTTCAAAGTGATCCTTGTGATACTATTGAATGAATATTATTTTGACTTTGACTTGAAAATTAGAATTTCTATTTTCTATTCTAATAGAAATATTTTTTCAAATCGGCTCTTAGATGACAAAGTAATTATTGTTATTTATTTATTCCAGGCAGCATAAATAAATAAACATTATGGGTGTTCTTAATAATCCTGGCGTAGCGTTGGACTAGTTAATCCGTGTTTTGTCTCTTGCATTGACATGCAATTAATTGTCAACTCGAGCAAATGTGACAAAACACGGATTAACTAGTCCAACGCTACGCCAGGATTATTAATAACACCCTATGGGTGTTATTAATAATCCTGGCGTGGCGTTGGGTGTTATTAATAATCCTGGCGTAGCGTTGGACTAGTTAATCCGTGTTTTGTCTCTTGCATTGACATGCAATTGTCAACTCGAGCAAATGTGACAAAACACGATTTAACTACTCCAGCGTTGCGCCAGGATTATTAAAAACACCCTATATTTTTGGGGTCACGTCACGTCGTTTATTTTCCAGTAATTCAATAATATTTTATTAATTCAGCCTTATTTAGAACCTCCTTCTTTTTTAAAGTCTCCTAAAATTGTTACCTATTCCTTAGTTTATTCATCTACCCTTCTCCACATATTTTTGTTTTATCGGGTATCCAAGGCTACTTTTATGAATTTAGTGTTTAGTGCTAAATTTTAAACTCTATTACGTAACCCTACCGGCTATTAGAAAACTAATCCCAGTTCATGATGACCAGCTTTAAACGTAATAGTTTCCGGGGAAGAACCTATTACTAGCCCTTGATTAACTTCGTGAAATTTACTAACGCAATTAACTTGTATGAGTCAGTGGGACTCATATATTTTCTAAGCGTGATATTCTCAAATAAAACAATTTTTTTTTTTATTATTCATATTAAATATTTATTAAGGCACTAGATAAAAAAAGATATAGCACAATTCACTTGTATGAGTCCTTGGGACTCACTCGACGCAATAACTCACCAAATACGCAGTGCCGGCACACGTCCTCTCGCCTCCGCGTAGCCCGCGACACTGCAGGAAGGTACTGAGACGGATAGTGTTGAGTAGGACATACAAGAGGCACCTCGTTTGTCACAAGCATTCACTCAAAAATGTCCCGTTCCTCATGTTCAATGCATGTACCACCTCACCACCTCACAATATTTGTCATACTCTTTCCGGCGCGCGGCGTCACTTGCGAGAGCGGGACGAAAGAGGAAAATATAAATCTTTCATTCTTGGGAGTGAGTGAGCTGATGTATTTTATGAATATAATACTCTCTACGAGAGAAGAACCACAACTCCATACATAAAAAGTGTAGATGAAATATCGCATAGACGCTAACGCCATCTATTAGGGATTCCACAGTAACTGCGAGTGCTGGTGAGTTGGCGGGTAGTTTGACATTAGTACCTACCCACGCCCTACTGTCATTGCAATACTATAGGTAGGTATAAGATAAAACGAAATCATAATGATGATGCTTCGTTTATTGGTCTAAAATCTAAATACATAAATTGTTGTATAACAAACAGAAGTACAATTACTATATATATTATTAACACAGCCAAATTCAACGTGAGGTATTTGTCAATAACCGCAACAATATATTCGAAAATTCCCTAATGGTAACTTTTTCTTGTTCTGTCTCGTGTCCTCTTGCATATTCAATATCTTCTGCCTCACTTACTCTTATTCCATATTTTGTAGTCTTCACAGCTTCAAACAAAGATGGATGACCCTGGATTTTGGGACCGAAATGTGAGCTCGTTTGTCGTTGCTTGCTACATTGCTAGTACTTAGCTTCCTCAATCTCTAAGTACCATATGTAGTACCTACCTGCTCATCAAGCAAGGCACCTCACTTTTAGTGAAAGAATTAAAACGTAACCCACAATAGGTAAATAATACTATGTAAAGTAGAGAGAGGCTAGAAATAAATAATGAGACATTCATCAAGACACCTCAACAGCAGTAGCTCATGAAAAAAAATCCTAGATGACAAATGAAATGAGTCGAGCAAAATGAGTTAGACTCACTACTTCGCAAGAGCATGTGACATGACATTCATTCATCAATACACCTCAACAGCAGTAGTTCATGAAAAAAAATCCTGGATGACAAATGAAATGAGTCGAGCAAAATGAGTTACACTCACTACGCATGTGACATGACATTTGAAGCATGACATTGTGACACCTCACGGTACAAGAACGAGGGCCTCATACAAACTCTTTTTGAAACGGTGTCCTACCCAACACTAGAGACGGGGGGGAATCTAGCCGCTCAAATGTTACAATTATGGAAGTTTGAAATTTTGATGTGAGTCCCAGGGACTCAGGAAGTTAATTAAGGGCTAGCTTTGTGAAAGCTTCACCAACCATATTTATTATTAGAAAAGATGAGACAACAACTCTAAATACGTAATGTATTTTTGCCGTTTCATATTTTCTCCATACAATAGACAGAGACAAATGTTGTAATTGCACTGGGACTTGGGGTACTGATGACTGGGTCAGCCAATGCCGTGGATGTAGACACCTACTGGTCAAAATAGCTTTAACGATTGTTATATCGGCACAAAAGAAGAAGGTATAAATATGGTTGGTGAAGCTTTCACAAAGCTAGTAATAGGTTGACTTGACATATTTTCAAACTTTTTAGGTTCTACGGTATGCCGGTTTCCTCACGATGTTTTCATTCGCCGTTTGAGAGCACTGGCATAGTAATATAAATTTTTGGGCAGAAAAACTCATTGGTACACGACTGGATTTGAACTCACGACCTTAGGATTGGAAGGCGGGGCTGCTACCACTAGGCCACCAGCGCTCTCATCTGCTACTTATCTTTAAATTTAAAGGTTGTCCCAAAGAGATTGCTTTTAGCGATAACGCCACTGTACTTACTCATTATTTTTAGTATATATAATTTCTGCATAAATTTATTTTTTGCGTAGGTACAATAAAGAGTTGCTCTATTTATCTGGGCTAAATCTATTGTGTTGGTCACTCTAAACTCTTCTTTTGATGATGACAGCTTTTTACCTTGCTTTTTATAGAAAGTTGAAACAAGAATATTTTAATTTATAAGTCAATTTTAAATTATATTTCTATAGGTTTTCATCGTTGGAAGTCAAGCAGCCAAAACTTTTCAACATAGAAATTAATTCGATTTTTTTCCTTATAAATTCCGATGTTCACCTCACAGCCAATCAGAAGCGGAAAAGAAAAAGTTCGCCATTCGTGCTTCATCCGTTCCATATTCGAATCCGCTCGTGCAAAAAGTCCGGGAATAATTAAAGGGCGCGCCCACTGCGGAGTTATCCGTTACCCTTGTCTTGGGTATGACGGACTGGACAAAAACAGTCCGTAATGGGACGTAGTTAGGACGTTTAACACTTTTCATTACTCATACTCTGAAAGTAGGTCTGAAGTTGCCTGAGGGGCCTAATAGAAAGTAAAACTTTCAGCCCTAGGGAGAATCGCTTTCTACTGACAGCTGTCAAATTATAAAAAAAAAAAGTTCTATTTTATTCAACCATGTTCCAACTTTCTAAAGTCTTTCTAACTGCAAGGAGGTCGTTGAACCAAATTCCAACTTTTTATTCAGCAAGTAGGTTGGAAACCCATTACAACGGTAAGAAGTTTAAAAAGTCTAAATAAAGCGCAATGTAAAATTTTAATTTTCATTACATAAAGATAGTGTTAAATAAATAATATATCTTCTAAATTACTTGATCAATATACAGCTTCAACTATTTATTCAAAATAACATAAATTTGAGCAAACAATTTACCATTTTTTAAATTATGAAAATGAAAATAATGGCTGCATAATGCTGGCGAGCCGTAGCCGAAGGCCCGCCAGAGAAAAAGAAAAAAAAACCGGGAAGGCGGCAATTCAATCTTCATTTTGACTAATTTTTCTTTTATGTTTTTATTTTTACTTTCCTTGTATTCGTAATGAAAAGCACAGTGTTTACCTCGGATGAAAGTCTTTTAAGTCCCTCAAGCTCCATTGGCGCCCTCGCTACGCTCTGGCGCCAAACCCGTCTCGGGACTCAAAAAACGTGACTTTCAACACTCAGGTAACAATGTACTATTAAAAGCTTAGACCAGTAGGTAACAAATATTGCACATCGGCTAATTTCGGCTTCATAGAGCGTTGTGTGTGTCAGAAAGAGATAGCGTTATACGAAAGCAGAAAAGCCTATGTGCAATATGTATTTGCTTACGCACGTCAAGCAAGCTACGCTACGCTATATGCGCGTAAGTTTTTGACGTAGCTCTTTGACGTCACTGAAGCTTTAGCAAATAAAAACGAGCATTATATTGACTATTTTGAGTCCGAAAATTTGTGGTAACTCAGTGAAACGCTGTCAAAAATGACAGCGATATTTGACAGCTTTTCACTGATCGCCATCGCCTAGATGTGCGCAGACCTTTACCAAAACAGCGCTTGAGTCTGAGTCGAGCCTCAAGCACAGATTTTTGACACTTTTCAATAAAGAACTGTCATAAAATCTATGCTTGAGGCTCGACTCAGACTCAAGTACTGTTTCGGAATACGGGCCTTAGAGTAGTATTCCAACATTATATTCTTTACCAGACTTGCAAACAAAATTGGAATGGGAATTAAAACTTTGGTAATAATATTAAACAGTCTTCCGCCACGATCTCTCAAACTTTGATGGGGAACAGTTTATCAATATGATGCTCTAAATTAAATTAACAAGCTGAAAGCGTTCTAGATTTTAATAGAGTTATAGAGCAAACTAAATTGAAAGATAACCATTAAAAAGAGATGTTTCATAATGCGCTAGGTATAAGTACTTGTAAGAAAAATGCGGTTAAAAATGAAGATTACCACAAAACTAAATTCACAAATTTATAAACAAGTAAATTACGTTATACAAAAATTTTCAATAGTCGTTGATATTTTGTAGTGGTGAATACCAAAAGGTGCCGCCATGTCATTTACCGCAGTGACTGTCACAAATAAGTGTCAGTGTCTCTTTAGTCGCATTTGAAACCTATTCACTAAAGTGTTTATTTTGACAGTGACAAGATGACAGTGACACTTGTGACAGTATACACCACAAGAATAAGACATTACAAATTTAACGAAATTACGGAAGTTAAAGCGAATTACAATTGGCGGTCTTATTGCTGTGAGCGATTTCTTTCAGACAATCTTCCTTTAGTGATACAAATTAATAAATATTTTTTTACATTTGATATGAGCCATTCCTGGCTGCGGCCCTGTGCGTGTGAACACAGCTTTTTGTCCATGCACCCCTTGCTTAAGCCGTTTGTCCGTTGAGTATTTTTGTTGTTCCCAATTCTGTATGCCTTTATGACAGACAGAGCTGTTGAGTGACGAATTTTATTTGCGGCTTTTATGGTATTCTTTTGACGGAAAATGTGAAATATATTTTTGTGAGAAGTTTAATGGGACGTGGTGCAGCTTTGTTATTAAGTACTACTAACAATAGATTTTTAAGTTTTACTAACAAAATGATCCATGTTGACCGAAAATAAAAAAAATAATTATTAAGTGGTTTAAAAAATGCCATTGCTGTATTCTTTTTCTTATAATAAGATCTAGTATCTAATAGTTTGGGAAGCCTTTTTCTGACAATATCGGGTAGTTTCGATGGGCCCAAAAACTTTAAAATCAAAATTTGAAAAAGTTTGACAGCAATAAAGTATGATTTAAAACTTTATTGTAAGATTTTCCTGATTATTTGTAATTTTATCGACTCCCATAATACTATGTACATATAATAAATTATTATGGGTGATTTTATACGCAACAACCAAAAACTCATGACTATAATTCGCACGGTATTATTCCCTGCAGTAGGCCTACCATTAGCTCTGTCTGGCTCTGTCTCTGGCTCTGGTTTTGAGTCTGTTTGAGTGCTGTCTAAATAAATCCTACGTCAAAACGTCACACACACAGTATAATACACTGGTGAGCATCACTCACCCAGACTCAAAACCAGAGGCAGACAGAGTTTGTGGTAGGCCTGAAGACTGACATTTTTAGGACGAATAACGTTACTCCGTAGATGGAAAATCAGTAACAGCCATATTAATAAACGCAATTTAAATTTAGTCCTGGTTTAAAGTTAGCCCTGTCATTTTTTGTCATTACCCAGTGGTAAGAGATGGAAATAGTTTAAGCACAGCTTATCTTTTGACATGTTTTTATTAATAGGGCTATACTTGTTTAATTGGTAGATACTGTTTATTTCGGAATATTTTGTAGTGACTATTTTTACTAGCTCAGCTTCGCATTGACTGAGACATAAAGTTTTATAGATTTGGTTTAGGTCTAATGACTAGCGCACATTTAAACGTTCTGCGGTGGCGGTCCGTGAAACGCTGTCCAATACCGCTTTCACACTGGAGAACGCTGGTGGCCTAGTGGTAGCGATCCCATCTTGTAATTCTAAGGTTCAAATCCAGTAGTGACCCATGAGTTTTTCTACCCAAAAAATTATGTGCACTATGCCAGTGCTCTCAAACGGTGAAGGAAAACATTGTGAGGAAACCGGCATGTCGTAGAACCTAAAAAGTTCGAAAATATGTGTCAGGTGCACAAAAGAAGCCTCATTGAGGCGCACTTATAATCCTTTCACCACACTTGGTTTGATACAACCAGAAACAATAAAAAGAGAAGACTGCATTCATAAGACAGCATTTCATTTTATCGCCACCGCAGAACGCTTAGATGCGCGCAAGGCTTTAGGATTTTATCATGTCTAGACAAAATCTTAATAAACTTATTTTGGTATTTCACTCAGATATTGTAGTTAATGCCAATAATATTGGTTTCAAAAAAACATTATGAGTCTGTGAACTCTGTGTACAGTCAACAATAACAGAAAATAAATAAGTTGTCTAAACTTCTTCTTGACAGATTTCACAGCTCAGTTGGCAGTAGCGCTGCCTTCTGCGCTGGAGGGCGTGGGTTTGATCCCCACCGAGAACAAATAATTGTGTGGTGAACGCAGATGTTTGTTCTCTGTCTGGGTGTTGCATTGTATTCGCAGTTTGTATTTACGAAAGAATACTATCTAAGTATTATAATAATATCAGCCATCTAAATCCCATAGTACAAGCTCTGCTTAGTTTGGGGCTAAATAGTATTGTGTGGATTGTCCATAATATTTGGTTTTACACAATATTTAATATGAATAGGAGGGTAAGCGTTTACATAACTCGAATTCCTAGGACAGAGAAGATTCGAGATCCGTGTAACTTTGAGAGCCATTGTCCAAGCGTTGTTATTATTTAATAGCGCTTAGACATTGTTCTTGGTTATCTAAAGTTTGGCAAACTGCTTCTATTGTACTATTAAATGATTTAGAATTTTAGTGTAGCTGAATTCTGGTGAATTAGGCCAATAGCTGTTAAGAACAGGTCAAGAGAAGTACCTTACACCGCGCCTATTTAGTGTCGACATGTTTTAAGGTGATTTTCGAGATTTTACACACTGTTACTTCACTCCTATTATTATTATTGTGTTGTAAAGGATCATACAATAAAACGTTGGGGACCAAGAGTATGGTAGGTTGTTGCTGCCTGTTGGTCGCGTGGCACTGGCACCTAGACTCACCTAGCTTTAAAACGTTTCAAAGTGATCCTTGTTGCTACTGAATAGACGTTTGCTTACTTTGACAGATGCGGCTGATATAATCCTTTTTTTAGGCCATATATTTTTTATGACATACTAGCGGCAGCCCACGGCTTCGCTCGCCCCGCAGCCGTTACGCCCCGTAGATTTTTCTTTATAAGTTTTTCCTCTTTTTCTCCGCTTAGGGAAATAATTTTCCAATTTCCTTTCTTAGTGCACCCCTATGCTATAAAACGAACATACCCTCCAAGTTTCATGCTTCTAGGACTTACGGTTTAGGCTGTGCGTTGATTGTCAGTCAGTCAGTCAGTAACGTAAGAGTTTTATATATTTAGATTTGCTGTGCCTCTTATAAGACATACGTAAAATCACTTTCTAGATGTAGATTTTTACATTACTTACCAATCTGAAATTATATTTTATCTACCGTGTTTATTTATCTTTTCTTTGAATTTCTGGTTGTGGTTTGTTTACAAATATTCTACATCGAATTTGTCTGGAGTATAGATAGCAGCCTTAAGGCTGCGTAACGGCCCGACCGTACAATCCCCTCTGATACGGGATCCGTAGGTCCCAGGTGTAAACCCTTGCCCACTCGCCCAAACCTTTGCGTAAAGTACGCATTCCATGCCAAGCGTTAGAAAACAATGAGATATAATCTGAAAAAAAGAAAAATAATAGCTTTCTGAAATCTCATCCTGTCCCTCTAATGGTTCGTCGATCGCTCATAGCGATAAGACCACCCATTGTACTTCGCTATAGCTTTAGTATTTTCGTTAAATGTATAATGTCCTATTCTTGTGGTGTACCTACAATCATGTTATCTATCTATCTAATTTTGAAAGCATTTTCTTAGTAGTGACAGAACTACCAATGGTATCGCCACTAGAAGAAAATGCTTTCAAATCTGATGTAAACCTATGATTAATTTTTTTTCTTTGTCCAATAAATTATTTTCCAAAGGTAGCGGGAGGTAGAATTGGTAGGGATGCAATAAAATGATGATTTTTGTGGTTTGCATCAGCTCTATAAAAAAAACAATTTTCAGTTTTCAATAGATACTAAAAAGCGTTATTATAACAGTTGCCAGCGTGTCAAATTGCTATATCTAAAAGAGCTTATAATATTACCGCATAGCTTTCTTTAGGTAAGCAACCAGGTTTATGCACCTGAAACTCCGACAAGCGAAAATAAGAAAATTATTGATGTGCTTTTTCTGTACGCACTAGTTGTAGGGCTCTTTATCCAAAGGGTAAAACGGGACCCTGTTACTATGACTCTATTGCCCGTCTGTGTGTATGTCTGTCCGTCTGTCACCACGCTGAATCTTACAAACGGTGAGTGTATTTTCACAGAAAAATCAAATTTTCACAGCTGATTTTTGCATCAAACGTGCCGTGTTTTTGCTCAATATTAACAACAGCAACAGGTAAAAATAAATTATTAAATTAAAATATAATGTATATTCATCCCATGCAACAGATATGATTTTTTGCCGTTTTTATAGATAACGGTACGAAACCCTTGTGCGTGAGTCTGATTTGCACTTGGCTGGTTTTTTTAATTTATTTTTGTTCTAGTTTCAGTGGCATATTTTATTGAAACCTTACTTTTGCAAAGTTCCATTTAATTAAATAATTAAAACGTAGTCTATCCCTATGTAAATAATAATTTAACCTGCAGCTTAGAAGTACCGTCATCTATCGAAATCGTGCGAAACTGAGCCGAAACCTGACTGCTGTGAAGTGTGGATTTGTTGTGCGAGGGTTTTTATCAAGGGTTTTTACAGTTGATGAGCATTCATCTTAGTTCCCGTAACTATGCAATAGATGGCGCTAATGCAAATGTTTATAATTTTTGAAAGCTATCTCATAGTTCATTTTTTGCTTTGTTTTTCTTTTATATTGCTGACAGCATTTAAACTCAATAATGTGTTATTCAATTGTATCACAAGAATCACTTTGAAACGTCTTATCAGCTAAACGATGCTATCACATTTATATACACAGCTGTTATTCACACGTTCAAACTCGGCTTGAAAATTTAAATTCTGTAATAAAAATCGGTACCGTCTTAAAATAAATAGTTAAGAGATATTTAAAAGGATCATCAAAGCCAGGCAGGCTTTGATAATAAAAAATAGGCTTTAGTTAGGCACATAACAATATAATATAATAAAAAAAGCGGCCAAGTGCGAGTCGGACTCGCCCATGAAGGGTTCCGTAGCAACAAGTAACATAATATAAAAGTTCTTGTAGTTTGTCGAAAGGTAAATTGCGGTTTGCGATTTATGACGTATAAAAAAAAAACTACTGTTTAGATCTCGTTCAAACCAAATATCGTTGAAAGTTTGCATAGTAATGTACATCATATATTTTTTTTAGATTTATCATTCTCTTATTTTAGAAGTTAGAGGGGGGGGGACCAACTTTTTACCACTTTGGAAGTGTCTCTCGCACAAACTATTCAGTTTAAAAAAAAACGGTATCAGAAACCTCAATATCATTTTTAAAGACCTATTCATAAATACCCCACACGTACGGATTTGATGAAAAAAAAAAATTTGAGTTTCAGTTTCAAGTATGGGGACCCCCCAATTTTTTTTATTTTTTTCTAGTTGTATGTAAAAACATTGATGCGGTTCACATAATACATCTACTCGCCAAGTTTCATTAGTCTAGCTTTTATAGTTTCGGAGAAAAATGGCTGTGACATACTCGGACAGACAGACAGACAGACAGACAGACAGACAGACAGACAGACAGACATGACGAATCTATAAGGGTTCCGTTTTTGCCATTTGGCTACGGAACCCTAAAAACTACTGCTTTAGATAAGATACATAATGTGTAGCTAATAACAGAAAATTGCTATTTGAATAAGCGATGAAGATAGAAATCTGTTTTGATTTCATTTTATCATTGGGGCTTTGGAACCAATAAAATCTTTTGAAGAAATTGATAAGTTTACTTAAAAATAAATTTTCGATTATTTTTTATTCAATAATAGGTAATTTTCTTCGGGGTTTCTAAGTACCCTGCTGATATTAACTTTTTCTTAAAATACTCGAGCAACACGTCTTTCAAATTTGGACCAGCATGAGCACAGACACCCAAAGACACATAGAGAAAAATGACAAAACCACCAGTTCATCATTTTTACTCTATCAATATATTTGGCTAAAAAGTCGTAGCCGTTACCACTAAACCGCCAACGCTCTTGCATGCATCAAACCTTAACAATTTTATACCAACATTACATTGTATGGATTGTCCACAATATTAATAAAAAAAACTGCATCTCTATTGGAAAAATCAGTCAACAGAATAACAGAGGTTTCATCAATATCTAGATTAGACTATCAAAATCAGCGCTTATAAAAATGCAGTCATTATCGCTATAATATCATTTGCGTCGTTTCATTTACAATGAAGTGGATTCTAGTCTTAGCCCTTGCGGGGGCAGTCGTCGCTCAGGCTGAAGATGAAGAGCTTCCACTGGCAGAAACCTGTGACGAGGAGCTTTGCATGCTACCAGACTGTAGATGCTCTTCGACGAGCATACCAGGTGGTTTGGCTCCTAGGGATACGCCTCAGGTAAACACGCCCACTCACTTTTGAATGTTTACTTTGTGGTTATGGGACTTGTTGTGTAGGTATCATTATTATCAGCCTGAAGAAGTCCACTGCTCGACATAGGCCTCCCCTACACGTTTACAGATAGAATGATTCTGAGCTCTTTCCATCCATCGACTTCCCGCGGTCTTTACAATATCGCCGGTCCATCTGGTTCTATCTGGGCGCCCTACGTTGCGTTTCGTCTAGGTATGATTCGTCATAATATATCTCGCGAGCATAGGACAAATCCATGTGTTGATGTTTGTGGTGTGAAAATTGCATCGTTTGCATAAATTATCGTAGACAGTAAGAACGACGCATACAGTGATGTATTTAAAAAAATGAACCTTAATTATTTTGCCTGCCTTTATCCCACTAGGGGGAGCTGGCACAACGTGTCTTTTTCTTCTATTCTCCCCTACCTTTTTCATCTCAGTACTCACTCCTTTCTTGGACATCATTATTATCTCTCGCAATCCATCCATCTTTTCTTAGGCCTACCTCTACCTTTATATCCATCTATATTTATGCCTACCTATACCTACTACTACCTACCTATAAAATAAGCTATTTTGTAAGACAACAATAAAAAAATTGTTGATGTTTTGACAAAAAAAACCTAAAACTATAATTACATCATGGATAATTTATATTGTGTTCTCGAAGATTACTGTTATCATTAATTTGAGGAAATCAAAATAATAATCAACGAAGTACTATACAATGACGTGCTATCAGCATTGATTGATATCATCAGGGTTTATTTTTTATCAACCAATTCACTTGATTTAATATTTTTAAATAAAAAATAAGATGTGTAGTTTTTTTTATCAATTTGATTTATGCATCCATTTGATGTAACAAGCATAATGACCCTCCTGATGTTAAATAGTAACTATCGCATATAACAAAGTATTGCCTCAAAGGTCACGCATCTCAGAAACATGCCATGAGATGCAATGCCTTGCGTCCATCAATTTGAGGCATACAGATGTTCAGCCTCACGTGCCGGTAATTTCACCGGCACGTGTGGGTACACCCTTCAAACCGAAACACAGCAATGTCACTTCACGGCAGAAATAAGCATGGTGGTAGTACTTCCCCGGACAAGCCCTTCACAAAAAGCTCCACTACTACTATTGTAGTTGTATAAACTCGAACAACTCACAAATATTTTGCTTCCAGTTCGTTACAGTAACCTTCGACGATGGTGTCAACGTAAACAACATCTTTACCTACCGTGATATCCTTTACAACCGTCGCAACACCAACGGTTGTCCTGTCGGGACCACCTTCTACGTGAACCATGAGTACACGAACTACCAGTTGGTGAACGAGCTATACAACAATGGGTTTGAGATTGCTCTGCACTCGATCAGCCATCAGACCCCTCAGACTTACTGGCAGGAGGCGACCTATGAGACTATGGTTGAGGAGTTTGGAGATCAGAGGATCCAAATGGCTCACTTTGCCAATATTCCTATAGAAGCCGTCTCAGGTTTGTTATGCATTCATGAACTTTTCAGTACTGATAGAGCGAAATCTATCCAAACTTTGTTTATCTTTAAAACAATCGTACGTTACGACGCCATCTTTCTCCCCTTTTCTTTCGACTAGTGATGTGTTTCGTTCCCCGGTCTCAGTAGTAAGTCTATTCCTCAAACCGGCTAACTGTAGCAATCGAACTCACAATCAACAGCGCAAAAGACAGTGCTATAACCAACTAATTCTTCTTCTTATCGTTTCACTGGTTCATTTTGAACATGGTGAAAATGCACCTCAAAGAGGTAAGATCCTATAGGTCTCCTTTCGTGTACTTGACACATGTTTTTGAACTTCTTTTAGGATCTACGCCATGCCAGTTTCCTCATGACATTTTCCTTCACTGTTTGAGAGTACTGGCATAGTGCACATACTCGTACATTTTTGAACAGAAAAACTCATTAATACATGACTAGATTTGAAATACCTTACGATTGAAAGGCGGGGAAAGTAGGACCACGACCACACAGGCCAGAGACCAGTGCTCTCGTATAACTATGCTGAGTTCAGTCAAATAAATATATACTTAATTAATTCTTCTAGGTGTCCGCATACCATTCCTTCAACTCGCTGGCAACAACAGTTTTCTTGCTATGAAGTCCCACGACCTCACTTACGACTGTTCCTGGCCGACTATCTCGTTCCTGAACCCAGGTCTTTGGCCTTACACCTTGGACTATGCTTCTACCCAGGACTGCCCTATCCCACCTTGCCCTACTGCATCTATTCCCGGTATTTGGGTGAAGCCTATGGTTGGCTGGATTGATTTGAATGGAGTTGCTTGCTCCATGGTCGATGGCTGCTTCTTCGTGTAAGTATTTTTATCGTCAAACTTTTTTTTTATATAAAAATCATGTTTGAGCAGAATTGTCATAGTACTTAGTAGTAGTAGAGCTCTTTGTGAAAGACTCTTCCGGGGAAGTACTACCACCATGTCTATTTTTGTCGTAAAGCAGCATTGCTACGTTTCGGTTTGAAGAGTGTGGGTGCCGGTAAAATTACTGGCACGTGAGGCTGAACATCTGTATGCCTCAAGTTGATGGACGGAGGGAAGTGCATCGTAGGGCACGTTTCTGACGTGCGTGACTTACGAGGCAATGCTTTGTTATAGGCGATGGTTACCACTTACCACTTAACATCAGCGGGGTGATCACGTATCTTCTGTTGCAATCAAATCCTTGTTTCAATCGTCAGTTTTTACATGTTTTTGAGCTTCGATTGCAATATAAAACGAATATGAATTGCAATCCTTGCTTGTTAGACACAAGGCTTTATTTGTATTCGTTTTTAATGCAATCGAAGCTCATAATCATGTAAAAACTGAGGATTGCAACAAGCATTTGATTGAAACAAAAGATACGTGATCACCCCACAAATGGGCTCTAAGCTTGTTCCATCAGTGTATAAAAAAAGAACACTAAACTTCAGATCTATAGGGTGTTTTTGTAGCGGTTACCAAATATTTTTGTTTTTTAGTTAATTTAGTTTTGTTTTCATGTCACTGATGCCTTATTCTTTCAGTCCAGACCGCACCGACGCTGAAGGCTGGTACAGGTTCATTCTCACCAACTTCGAGAGGCACTACCTTAATAACCGCGCCCCTTTCGGCTTCTTTGTCCACGAGTGGTACATTTCCTCCTTCCCTGCTGTCAGACAAGCATTGGTTAGGTTCTTGGACTTGATCAACAACCTTAATGACGTGTTTATGGTGAGTTTTTAGTTAGATTAGTATCCTCGTTTTCATAAATTGATCTATAGGCCTTCCACAAGCTCTGTCTGGCTCTGGTTTTGAGTCTGTGTGAGTTCTCACCAGTGCATTATACTGTGTGGGTGTGACGTTTTGACGTAGGATTTATTTAGTCAACACTCACACATACTCAAAACCAGAACCAGAGACAGAGCCAGACAGAGCTCATGGTGGCCTATTGAAGCTTAATGGCTTTGAAATCCAATATAGAAAACAATTCAGTAAGAAAAGACAACCTGTCTACATAATCCTAATGCCTTCCCTTTGAAAACATAAAAATCTTGACAGGCTTGAATATAGTTTAAAACAATTCAGAAGAAGAAAACAACTCATGCGCTTTTCTTAATCCATCCCGCAAAAACAAAGTACGAAAGATTTTTATGCATAGACATAGACATTTATTTATTTACTACAATAAGCGCACATAAACCAGTAAAAAACAAGGATACTATCAGAAGAAAGATACAAGGAATACAACGATACTGGAGAAATGCGTCGTGTTTCTGTGTGCTACAGCAGCAAAAGAGCTTTGACTCAGCTTAATAGATAAAATTGTGTATCTCTTTAGGTAAATTCTAACGAAGTCATCGAATGGGTCAAGAACCCAGTTCCAGTAGATGAATACAAGCAACAGGCCTGTAGGAATATCATCCCTACATTCTGTCCCAGTGCCACGTGTGGACCGTTGTCGTCATCACACAATCAAGTAAGCCCCTTTTACCCACGATCTACTACCACCACGATCCACGATCTTACTAAGGTCGTGGGTTTAAATCCAGTCGTGTACCGATGAGTTGTTCTGCCCAAAATTGTAGGTACACTATGCCAGCACTCTCAAACGGTGACGGAAAACATCGTGAGGAAACCGGCATCTAGAACCTAAAATGTTTGAAAATATGTGTCGAGTGCACGAAAGGAGCCTCGTTGAGGTGCTCTTAAAATCCTTTCACCACACTTGGTTCGAAAGAATCAGTGACTAAAATAATACCCATACATGGCTTTTTAACAATCGAATTAGTAATAAGTTATTTGGTTAAACTGTAATATTTTTTTGTAAATAAATTTTGTGGACGATCCATGCAACACTATCTAGCCCCAAACTAAGCAGAGCTTGTACAATGACTGCCATAATACTTAGTATATTTTTAATGTCTTTTATTTACATCTGGAGCAATATCCAATTAAAAATAATTTATATTTTTCGTTTTCCTTTTTTTCAGTACTCTCAATATTGGCTTTCGATTTGCAACACCTGCCCACGTGAATACCCATGGGTCGGAAATCCTCTTGGACAGTAAATCAAGTTTATTATTTAATAAAGCAAAATAATCAATAAAAATTGTTTCATAATCTATTATTATTTTATTTTTATTGTTTACTTCCTACGTATTAATAAGTTTATGACCCGAAAATATAGCCTGCATTGTGTATAAAGTAAAAAAAATATTGAAATCGGTCAATTGTTTTTGTGCAGGGATAATGTAGCTTTCTGTGAAAAATTAAAATTTAAAACTAGCTAGTAGTTTTTACATAATAAATACATAAATACAATCTTATCTCTTTTTAAAAACAAATTGCTGACACGATGCCCTGCGTCCATCAACTTGAGGCATACAGATGTTCAGCCTAACGTGCCAGTAACTTCACCGGCACCCACACCCTTTAAGGTTGATTTATATCTACAGACATTGAGTGTGGCAGACACGTGCCGTGGCAGACAAAATGATATTCTTCCATACAGTAACTATTAACGTATTTATATTTATCGTAACACGGCCGTACAGACGCTTACAGACACGTGTCGTGCCCGGCCAGTATTCTCGGAAAGAATATTTTGTCTGCGCGGTTCATGTCTGTACGTGTCTGTGGCTCCTTGCCGGGCAGTGTGAATAGAGTATCGGAACTGCAAGTTCTTTAAAGAGTGTGTTTTCAATAACATGCTTTTTCTTCTAAAGCGGTGTCGGTATCCAGTTCTAAACGGTGTCGGTATCCGGGGTGTCTGTCACGGCACGTGTCTGCCACACTCAATGTCTGTAGATATAAATAAATGGTGTCTGTCGGTGTCTGTCACGGCACGTGTCTGCCACACTCAATGTCTGTAGATATAAATCGACCTTTAAACCGAAACACAAGAATGCTGCTTCACGGCAGAAATAGGCATGGCGGTACTACTTCCCCAGATGAGCCACACACAAAGAGCTCTACCACTACTACTCTCTATCACTATTGTCAGTGAGATTGGCCTATAAAAAAAGATAACTGACAATTATCGAGTCAGAAATCCAGGGGCCTAATTCTCGGGCCGATCTCGATCATTTTGCAATTTTATTTTATTGGTCCTTTTTACAACCCCGAATTTTTTTAATGTTTTCCGTATATCGTAGCTGTCGAGGCTTTTACGATGAGGTCGCTGATGAATTACTCAAGGAAATCTGCCATTCTCTCTTCGAAAAGAAGCAATAAAATAAAATTGCGAAATGATCGAGATCGGCCCGAGAATTAGGCCCCAGGTAGGTACAAATTCGGTTGCTTGGCTTTTCATCGAACACCAACACTAAGTAGTGCAGCTTTGAAAAGATAAGAAAATCATTAATTTGATAACTTATCAATCCAAAATCAAATCATCCAATTCGTAGCAATTTGTTTTGTATTATCGATGTTTTTTGAATATTTACTAAAGTATTTTCCCAGAACATTAGATACAAATCCTTTCACCACACTGGCTTGCTTCAAAATAACTAGTGTCAAGATAGCATCAGTGGGGTATCGGTTTGCTACATCACCAAGTGGAATAATTTAAAATTGACCATGATTGATAATAGAATTTCCCAAAAATATTTAGTCGGTATGCATTTTTATCTTGCTAATTGCAAGATAATG
This sequence comes from Thera obeliscata, assembly GCA_947578465.1. Lineage (NCBI taxonomy): Eukaryota > Metazoa > Arthropoda > Insecta > Lepidoptera > Geometridae > Thera > Thera obeliscata. Next base: position 5,222,881 of record OX387923.1, on the reverse strand, counting down.
AAACAAAAACCTCGAGATTAAAAAAGGATATAAATTGGGTACAAAATTTGATACCCTAGTCATTTTGAAAGAGGCTGTAGGTAGATGCCATTAAAACTATGAAGTGGTATGCAGTTATAGTGCTGTTGTGTGCAGCAGCTTTGGCTGATGAGCTAGAGTTGGCTGAACCATGTGATGAGGAGCTGTGCCAGCTGCCTGATTGCAGGTGCTCATCAACTGATATACCTGGAGGATTGCGAGCTAGGGACATCCCCCAAGTAAGTACCTACTGTTAGCCGGTTTCGGGAATAGGACATCCTTAAGAGGGAATCACACAGGCGACTCTCCATACAAACGTAGTCCCCTATTTCCTCCCTGGATAATGCCTCTAGAGTAACCATTTTGTCTCATAAAATCCAGATATCCAATTCATATATTTCATATAAATCATATGAGGGTCATATTTTCTTTATCAATAAGTTTCTGAAAAAAAGGAAAACATACGAGCACGTATACAGGGTTATTCATTATTAGCTGCAAATACTCAGGAATTACTCAGGAATTTTGATACAAAAACTTTTTGATCAAAATTTAAAAAAATAATTTCATAAATATTTTTTATTTTATTTGTTGAACCTAATTCCTGAGTATTTGCAGCTAATAATGAATAACCCTGTTTATACTCGTATCTTGATTTTATGAGACAAAATGGTTACTCTAGTCTAGAGGCATTATCCAGGGAGGAAATAGGGGACTACGTTTGTATGGAGAGTCGCCTGTGTGATTCCCTCTTAATCGGACCGAGAGACGAGACACAATCACTAGGAAAAAAAATGGCGTCGTAATGCGTCGATGTTTGGTTTACCGTTTATTCAAGTAAAACAAAGTTCTAGCTATATTCAATTAAGAGTTTTAGTCGTAACACTACCTAGGATTCGTGGCGAATTCAATATAAACCATGAATGGATGGATGGAGTGCTCTGTAAGGCGCACTTAAAATCCTTTCACCACACTTGGTTTGAAAAAACCAGTGACACGATAAGAGGAATATTCAACAAAAGCTTTGTCAACATCTAAGCAATCTACGCTGCGTGTACGTGTGAAACGCTGTGAAATATGTCAGCGATATTTTATAAAATAAATAGCTTTAAAAGTTTTATAAAAAAAAAATATGGTAGGTATATTAAACCCATTCGTTTAACTTCCCGGAGAGACTCTTTGACGAGAAGCAACTTCAACGTTTTACCTATCATCATCGACCTTTATCAGTCCACAGCTGGAGTTAGGTCTATCCCAAGACGCGTCACTGAGCCCAGTCTTCGGCTCTTTGCCTCCAGTGCTTGCCAGCCACATTTCGCAGATCGTCACCCCACCTTGCCGGAGGGCGTCTTACGCCACGCTTACCTAAGCCCATTTCCCCTGTAATTGAATGAGAACTACGTCATAATATATTTGTTTACTGTTACCAGTTCTTCACCCTCACCTTTGACGATAACGTCAACGTCATCAACGTAGAAACCTACCGCAACCTCATCTACGGGAGAAAGAATTCCAATGGCTGCCCTGCTGGTGCCACTTTCTACGTGAACCACGAGTATACCAACTACCAGCTCGTTCACGAACTGTACAGCCAAGGATATGAAATCGCACTTCATTCCATCAGTCATCAAACCCCACAGCCGTACTGGGCTGAAGCAACTTATGAAGATATGAAAGAGGAGTTCGCTGATCAAAGAGTTCAGATGTCCTATTTTGCTAACATTCCTATTGAAGAGCTCCAGGGTAAGTTTTTTGTTAAACTATCACCATCATAACTATCACCTCACCTAGTAAATAAATAAACCACACAAACCGATTTTTATAATATCCCAAAAGTTTGGAGCCGAGCGGGATTTGAATCCGCAACCTTCTCCTTAGTACGAATCACAAAACTCGACGAATAACTCTTATAGACTATTCAGCACTAACGCGACCGTGGCTCCATCTACAGGTTTGACGTTACATTTAACTACTTACCAGCTCGATACCCAAAGTTGCATTCAGTTGAATCGACGAGAGATGTCACAAGCAAATCAGCAAGGGCTTTTTCAAGGGATTGTATAGTTTTAACTACATTTAAGAAAATCACAAAGGATTTTAAAAGCCGAGTGGGATTTGAACCCGTGACTTTCCCCTTAGTTCCGCGGCACCATCGGATCCTCTGCATGCCATTCTATATTAAATACCAATAAACCTGTCCACATTATTTCAGGAATTCGTAACCCATTCCTCCAGCTCGCCGGAAATAACACATTCCAAGTCATTAAAAACTATGGACTCACTTACGATTGTTCCTGGCCTACTGGTTCGTTCACCAACCCTGCTCTCTGGCCATACACGTTAGACTATGCTTCTATCCAGGACTGTCCCATTCCTCCTTGCCCCACTGCATCTCTCCCTGGTGTCTGGGTTCAGCCAATGGTTAGCTGGATCGACCTGCAAGGTGTGGCTTGCTCCATGGTTGACGGTTGTTTCTGGGTGTAAGTATCTTATAAGCAAACAAACATTGTACAGCTAGATAATTATGGAAAACTAGCGGCCGCCCACGGCTTTGCTCGCCCCGTTTCTGTTATTTACATCCGTTCTCTGTTACAATATCTTTATAAATTGTCTTAAGTTTGTACCGTTCGCTTTTAAGAACATCATCAACACACACTGCTGGGTATAGGCCTTTCTTTGCTCTTGCTAGTTACCTCGATCTTAATAATGTCTTAAAATTGGCCATAAGCTGCTACAATCTGCTAAGTCTATAATGCTTGTTTTTTTAGCCCTGACTTAAGAGATGCTGATGCATGGTACAACTTTATTCTCACCAACTTCGAGAGGCACTACCTCAGCAACCGTGCTCCCTTCGGTTTTTACGTCCACGAGTGGTACATCTCCATCAACCCAGCTGTCAGGGAAGCGTTAACCAGGTTCTTAAACCTGATTAACAACATGGACGATGTTTTCATGGTATTTTTCTGTCTATATAACCATTTCTCTTGGTTTTACACGCTTTATTTCAAGTAGGCTTGTAACTTCAATGTTGTTTGTATTAAAAAAAACAGTTATGTCAATTTGTATTCCTATACTATTATGAAATGTTAGAGCCTTATAACACGCTTTCTTACAGGTGAATTCTGCTGAAGTGGTCGATTGGGTCAAGAACCCTATCCCTCTTCCGGAGTACAAACAAAAAACTTGCAGGAACTTTATCCAAACTACTTGCCCTGCCGCCGTCTGCCCCGTCAGAGCAGAACACAACAACGTAAGCCAGTTTTATTAAAACTATACTAAATAGTAATAACTAAACGTTAATTGATACGCCCGCCGAGGCAGACCCAAGAAGCGTTGGCGGGATGACCTGGACGTGTTCTGTAGTGTGCAAGCAAGTAGTGAGAGTGGTTTGGGTCAAGAACGAAATGAGTGGAAGGAACGGGGGAAGAGCTTGTCCAGCAGTGGGACAGACCGAGCTGAAATAAAAAAAAATACATATTATACGTTTGCATTTAAATAATATGTGGACAATTCACACAACACTATCTAGCCCCAAACTAAGCAGAGCTTGTACTATGAGAACCAGTTAGCTGATACAATACTTGAACACATTTTTTATAATACAATATTACACCCAGACAGAGAACAAACATCTGTGTTCACCACACAAATATTTGTTCTCGGTGGGGATAGAACCCACGACCTACGGATCATAAGGCAGAGCTACTACCAACTGAGCTGAGAGGCCAGTCACTATTAGCAGAACATTTCTATTGGCACAGCAGCCTATATCATTATTTTACAACAAACACACGTGGGTTTAATGAGTCACCTTGTTTTGTCAGTTTGTTGATCGTTTTAATTACACACTCACCTTTTTTTTTATCTTTTCAGAATGAGTACTGGATGGCAATATGCAACGTCTGTCCTAGGGTTTACCCATGGCTAGGAAATCCTCTTGGTCAATAAACTATTTAGTTTATCTTAATAACCATTACTTAAAACAACCTACATATTCTCTTGTCTTTATGTTCATTCAGAATTTAACTATATTTCAAATTAATTAATGAAAGGTTTATAAAATTGTGAAAACTGAATAAACCAAAACTATTTTACCAGAATCTTTTGTAAATAAAAAATTTAATTTCAATATTATTTTATTTCGGATAACTTGATCCATAGTTGTTAGTAGGTAGGTACTATCATCGTCTTAAAACCTGACTATTTTTACCTTTCTGCCTTATTCAATTTTACGCGGATGTTTTTCTCCTCTACTTTCCTCTTTGTAGTTTTTAATTTTCTAACAAGGTTTCAAAAGAAAATGTATCACCATCGAGATATAAGTACTACGTACTAGAGAAGCTACGTCAAATAACTGAATTGTCCCATTCTTCGTAATTTGTTCTCGGCAAAAAGATCTTAAGCGCCATGTAAATCACGGCATTTACGCGTTTTCGAAAGAGAGCGACTGAGGCGACTGAGTGAGGTGCGGCGCGATCGCCGCAGTTGAACGGGACAAAGTAGGAATTTACGGTGTCTTCTCTAGTACGTAGTACTTATATCTCGATGTGTATCACAATATCTTTGGAAAAAACGTACCCCGTGGACTATACTATTCCTGTAGGGTGTATCTTATCAAAGAACCGAGAATCTTCCATTATCATAAAAAACAGCCGAGAAATTGCACTCACATAATATATTACAAAAAATCCGGCCAAGTCCGAGCCAAACTCGCCCATGGCGGGTTCCGGAGCAGCGGTCTATACGATTTATGACGTTGCGTTTATTTATTTATGGTTATTTCTACGTATTAAATAAAAGTAGATCTCGTTCAAACCAATTTTCGGCGAAAGGAAAGTTTGCATGATAATGTAAATTATATATTTATTAGTTTTATCATTCTCTTATTTTAGAAGTTACAGGAAGGGGGGTGGGCACATTTTACCACTTTGAAGCGTCTCTCGCGCAAACAACTCTGTTTAGAAAAAAATGATATTAAAAACCTACACAGTTTTTCAATTTTTGTGTATCATAGTGCGGTTTACAGAATACAACATCTACTTACCAAGTTTCAACAGAATAGTTCTTATAGTTTCGGAAAAAGTGTCTGTTACATACGGACAGACATGACGAATCCGTATGGGTTTCGTTTTTTTGCCATTTGGCTACAGAACTCTAAAATCATAATTATAATCGTAATCCAGATACCGGAAAATTTGATTTCCTTTGATAACTTAGTTGTTAGAATTAATAGATAAACAAACCAAAAACCCCAAGATAAAATAAGCATATAAATTAGGCATTGATTTTGATTAATTAGTCACTCTGAAATTGGTCATAGTACCATTGGTAGCCATGAAGTGGTATACAGTTATAGTGCTATTGTTTGCTGTTGCGTTGGCTGATGAGCTAGAAGTAGCTGAACCGTGTGATGAGGAGTTGTGCCAACTGCCTGATTGTAGGTGCTCGTCTTCTAGTATCCCTGGAGGATTGCTAGCCAGGGACACTCCGCAAGTAAGTATCTGTATAGCACATGAACTGCTAGAACTCAAATCCAAGCTTTCGTTGTGTACCTACTCAATATAATTTAAAAGACGCACATAAAAATTGTATCTTACCTAACGCCTACTTGCATACAATTAGAATAAATGAAGAATTTAATCATATTTTTTCAACCTGTGTCTTCAACTTTCCAAAAAAGTCTTCTTTAAACTTTTAAGGCGTAATAGTATGCAAAGGGTTTAAATGTTAGGTTTGTAAAAATGTATGCATAAATTCAAAATAGTTTTATAGCAAAACGTTTCTTTCCATTTATTAGAAAACAATGATCTAGCATACCAATTCCATAAAAATCTTTTTAAGTAAATAACACTCCATCATTATTCACTCTTTACAGTTCTTCACCCTTAGCTTCGACGACAATGTCAACATCATCAATATACAAACCTACCGCAACCTCCTCTACGGAAGACAGAATATCAACGGCTGTTCTGCTGGTACCACCTTTTATGTAAACCACGAGTATACCAACTACCAGCTTGTCAATGAACTCTACAACCGCGGATATGAAATTGCACTCCACTCCATTACACATCAAACTCCTCAATCGTACTGGGCTGAAGCAACCTATGACACTATGAAAGAAGAATTCGCAGACCAAAGGGTGCAAATGGCTCATTTTGCTAACATTCCTCTTGAAGAGCTTAGAGGTTGGTTTTGTTTACTGATTGAAAGGTTACGTAGACTTTATTATTGGTCGGTTTGAAATAACACATGTGATAACATTTCAGGAATCCGTAATCCTTTCCTTCAACTTGCGGGAAATAATACATTCCAAGTCGTGAAAGACTACCAGCTCACCTACGACTGTTCCTGGCCGACGGTTTCGTTCACCAACCCTGCTCTCTGGCCGTACACTTTGGACTACGCTTCTGTCCAGGACTGCCCTATCCCTCCTTGCCCCACTGCATCTCTCCCTGGTGTCTGGGTTCAGCCTATGGTTAGCTGGATCGACTTGCAAGGTGTAGCTTGCTCTATGATGGATGGTTGCTTTTGGGTGTAAGTACTTTTCTCACAGACATAGTTTATCATTTTATGAATAAGCATTAGTTTTAGAGTTTCAAGACTTTGTACTAGTGACCATAAGAGTAGGTACTTGGGACTATCGGTATCATCAAATCGTCAAACAATCGTACGTCTAATAGTAACTAGCCGATGATAGTGCCAGTGTTGTCAAAAAATAATCACCTTTGAAATCAATGATTATTTTATTACTTATCAGTGTTGATCGATACACGAGTACTTGGAATTATTTATCTATAGTGATATCGATGTAGACCACAGGTTTTTTAAACTTTCCACTTAACATTCTTTTTTTTTCTAGCCCTGACCTAGATGATGAAGAAGCATGGTTCAAATTCATTGTCACCAATTTCGAGAGGCACTATCTTAACAACCGCGCTCCCTTCGGCCTCTACGTCCACGAGTGGTACATCTCTTCCAACCCAGCTATAAGACAAGCATTGATCAGATTTCTGGACTTGATTAACAACTTGCAAGACGTATTCATGGTAATTTTCAATGCAAATAACTAAATGATACCTTAGCATCATCAACCTATTGCAGTCCACTGATGTACATTATGTCTCTCCCATGGCGTGCCGCTGAGTCTGGTCTTCGGCTCTTTCCATCCAGTTGCTGACCATCATCAAGCCAACGCTCCATCTAGTCTAAAATGATACCTTCTTCTTAAATTTTAGAGCTTAGTTCTTGTCGGGGTTTTGATGCAGTTTTCTCCAATTAAGTCTTTTGAATGCGGTCTAAAATGATACCTATCTACATGGTTAATATCACTTGCAACTTACCTTTTATATACCTTACTAAAAAGTATAATGAACATAATGTGAGCTTTTAAACTGTTCTTTGAGATTTGTATTAAGATTTACATGTTAATTCTCAAAATCATAATAAAACACGAATGTTTTAACTCTTCTACTACTGTCTCGCAGGTGAATTCCGCTGATGTGATCGATTGGGTGAGGAACCCCATCCCTATTCAAGAGTACAGGCAGCAACCTTGCAAAAGCTTCATTCAAACTACCTGCCCCGCTGCAACTTGTCCTGCGAGAGCTGAGCACAACAACGTATGTATCTTTTACAATATAACATTTTGTATTCTCTATTATCTTCTACATTACCTATTAGCCTGAATAAGTCTTCTGCTGGATATGTCTGCCCTATATATTTCCAGGAAGAACGATTTTGAGCCTTCTCCATCCATTGACTTTTGGTGACTTTATTTCTAGCGGTTATCGGTGCTTCAACTACGGTATTTTATTATTTGTACAAAGTTTTGTTTCTACGTCATCATCATAGAGATAGGGATCGCTCATCATGTTTTTTATATTAGTAGGTAATTATTATATCTGGAGTTTTATTGATCTAGTGGTAGTAGTGTGTAACCTTTGGCACTCTATCACTGTAATCAGACTTGAGAAATAACCAGTGTTCTCTTAAAACTCAGAGTAAAGCTTAAATGATGTGCACTGAATCTTTATCCCTTTGAAGTTCTGCTAGTAACTGCATAGCTCTTATTTTTGGATCGGATAACCGTTTGACGTTTCTCTGCACAACATAAGCATGCACAATCGTTTCATCATGTTCAACTTGAAAGGGACAATAATCCATCGCGCATATTGTACTTATTTATTTTATTTTGACAGCTGGAGTACTGGATGGCAATATGCAACGTTTGCCCTAGAGTCTACCCATGGCTGGGAAATCCTCTTGGTCAATAAAATGTTCGACCAAATCTATCTATTAAGTATCACTTCCTTTTTCTTGAATTGTAGTCGTATTTATTATTCAGAAATAATTGTTTAAACTATAAGTTTGTTACTAAACTATTTAATAAAACATGAAGTTGTGATCTACATTTTCCTTTATTCCATTTACATCAAATAGTAACTATGTCTACTTATTATTATTAATTGGTAAAATTTAGACTTATCTTAAGAATGTAGGTATGTTTAGTCTAATTTTAATTTCGAATGAAACTATTTTGGGACGTCCTTGAAAAGTTTTTAAAAAATGTCGTCTCTGATGAATTTCGTATTCTTTATTTGATTGACAAACACAAACATCTATGATAATATTAATTAATATAATAAGATATTTACATTAATTTAAAATATCTAGATTCACAAAACGATGAAAAACTATACGTTGTATGCTAAAAAGGAATAAAGCTATCACAAATCTAAAGCAATAAGTTACTAAATCTAGTTAGATGAGACTATTTACACTAGATAAATTAAAACTAATGAAGCCTTATCGAAATCCATAATTAATAATTGGCTTCTACGTATCAATATTCCCTCATGAGGTAGAAAATCAAATTGCAGTTTATTACTAAGTAAGTACAGTTAGTACAAATAGAAATATCAAAATGCACACAGTAGCCTAGGTGAAACTTTATGATACGATTCGTAATAACCTAATACAATTAAAAAATTTGGGGCTTTTCTTCTTAAACGTAAAGAAAAAGCCTCATGTTTTAACAAAGATTTTACAATTTTGCGAGAACTCAATAAATAAGCAATAATATTTACACTAAGAAATAAATAAAGTAGCTTACATTGAGGAGTTAAAAATTTTCTAAACGTCTATTTCTATTTTTATCAAAACGGCTATTTACATTTTTACATGTTAAATTAAATAAGTTAGTAATACTGTAAATAATTTTAAAGCTTATACTCAGAAATTAAACAAAAAAAGAACTCCTAAAAATAATTCAGTCAATCAATTGAATGGTGTTAGGTACTATCGGAGTAATCAAAGAATTATGTTTTGATATTTACAAAATATATTCTGCAATTCACGAAATAGAAAGTAAATAGAATCAAGTCAGACAATGAGCAACAAAAGGACGAGATACATGAGCTAATCTGGATAAAGAGACAAAACTATCATCATATAATTGCATAACAAACAAAAATAGGTAGGTAAATAAACAACTTTGAGTGGTTGACAACGTTATAAATGAAAGCATTCGATTCTTTTTCCATATTGTTTTGCAGACAGTAAGTACAGAAATGACGGCTGACAGAGGAGAATGGAAGAACAGAACAAGTTATACCGTCCCCACATAAAATGGGATAATAGGTGGCAAGAAGATTTAAAATCCTTACATTACACTGATTAGAAAGAACTAGTGATACAAGAAAAAGATGATACTAGTTGCAAACATGATGATCCCGCTTGAACCTACAAATCTCGCATTGAACCTTGCAACACCAGACGAACTTGCATTTGCATTTCTCTTCGTGGTCTCTCACTCTGGTCTGGTAACCTCGGCCGCAGCAGAGCAGACGACAGCCGTCGAGACCGGCGGAGGTACGGTTGCAAGTACGACCTCTGGTGCCGAGAATTCCAAGTCTGCAAATAAAAACAGATAATTTAAAAACATATAACACATTATTTACCCACTGTTTGGAATTATTGTGGGGGCTCATCGAAATAAAGGCTTAAAATTATCTAGACTGTAGGTATTAAGATGTCTGAAATTTCAAAAGCGTTTGATAGAAACATTTCATTTGGAGTTTTGTTATCAGATCCTTTTTTGAGATGTACGTCAATATTAAGATAATTAGTCCAACTGATACCTATCTAGTCGTATCGTTATCGAGGCATGCTGGCTACTATTTACGAGCTTGACGAAATGATACGGACCCATGAGTTTTGAGGTAACTTAAGGGTCTATACTTGAACCATTATTGTTTCTATTGACAACCAACGAACCAACAAGCCAACTTAGATACTGATTGTTTTTAGTTTCTTAAACTATTATGCCAAATGATAACTTTTACTTACTCGTCATTAGGTTCACAGTAGTCAGGTGAGTCTTCTAAGTACACCATATCTGTTTTGTTGGGTTTCTTCATGTCAGCATGCAAGGGTCGCAGTTTCCTTATGTTCTTGCCTCGCTTTCTCTCCACTACCTTGAAATTGAAATACTTTTTATGAAATTAGAAGCTGTTTAGGTCAAAAGCAAATCGATTACATACATCTTCTATAATGTACTTATCATACCATACTGGATTATAAAGAAAGTACTTTTAGTTCGTTGATCGAAAGATTTTAATAGTTTGATGAAGGCTCATTATTAGTAGGGTGAAACAGGTTTCACTTATCACTACGGATTAGCTGTATTATTTGCAGCTACTTTTAATTTTTTTCTATAACATGGCGGAGATAATCTTTTACAATGATCAGAATAATTTGGTCATCCTATTCATTCAAAATAGTTTTGTCACAAAAGTAAAATAATCAAAAAGGAAATAAGAAAAAGGACAGCAATAGCAACATATTAAAAGAAAAGTTAACAAAATGGGCAACTGAACCTAAGAAACAAACAAAACCATTAAGTAAACAGATGTCAACGAAGAGAAAAGATACTTATAACATAATTATGATATGGAAACATTAAAAAAAATGAAAATACAGACGTCACTATCTTTTTTCCTTCATTTACCTTGACATGCGAAGCCCCTTCGTATCTTGTGGCTAGATTGTCGCCCACCAGTCTGAGTTGTGGCAGCCGGCGCCAGCAAACCCTCACGGAACAAGACCCTGACATGCCGTGGCACTTGCACACACGTTGCATTCTACCACGGACAGCCTGGAAACGGGAGAAAAATGATGTAAATAAGTTTTGTGGACAATTTACACAGCACTACCTAACTCAAAACACATGATACGGGAACCAGATATTATGTAGCTTTTACGCTGGATAATTATATTGGGAAGTCATCCCATTTTTTTTGGATTTATTAGTTTGGGTTTGGAAGCCTGTGACTGTCCTGTTTATCAGTAGATTTCTTCAACCAGATGATTATGAGCAGATATATTTTAGTAGTATTCGGGTGCTTTGAATAGGACTCGTACAGGGAAATATGCAATGCCTATTTCTTTTGCAAAGCAGGGTTGCTGTTGGTGAAATTACAGTTGATGGACGAAAGTTTTTCCCGAAAGTAAAGTTTAGAACGACTTCTACTCGAAAACAGAGTCATATAAAAAACCAATGTGAAGTTTAACTAGGAGCAGTTCCAAATCCTTAGAAAAATGGCGCTGACTAGCGTATTTCAAGAGACCATCAGCTTTTAAAATGAGATTACTTACTCGTCGTCCAGCCTCATTATTGTGTAAGTTCACGAGTCCTTCATCAGTGTTCTTGTCTTCTCTGGAGTCCACGAAGTCGCGGCTGTAGATCTCACCGTATCTGATATCCTGAAAGACACCATAAACGGGTGAAGATCAAAGTCAGGAATTTTGGTATTCATTCATATTTTATAGCATCGCTTCAAAGCGTGTTAAAGCTATAGGGGAATCTAGTTGCCAGTTTCACGCGACCAAGCCAAGAAGACAGGTATCAAACTTACGGCTTAGTGGTACCGTTATTGATCCACCGCATAATCTTTTTCCAATACTTAGAATAACTAAACTCCTAGCCTATTTCCCGTAGACTATTACACTTGTTATCTATGAGACTCATTCTGACTACATAAATTTGGCTGTCTATTGGGAACAAATGGCTACGGTGATCCGACAGCTTGAGTAGAGCCGACGAGGGCTCAGTGACGCTTCTTGGGAGATACCTACGTCCAGAAGTAGACTAATGAGATGAGACTCTAGCTTCAGAACAGCCATCCCACTGCCAAAGGCGAAAAATCCACTTCCAGGCTCGCGAGTCACAGGAGCACTTTTTCAGCCCCCACGGCAAGCCTTGGATAATACGTTCTGACTGCGAAATTTAACCATTCACACAATCTTCAAGGCACCTACCTCAGAACAGCCTCCCCACTGCCAATGTCTTGGAGTCCGCTTCCACAGTCGCGAGTCACAGGAGCACTTTTTCAGCTCCCACGGCAAGCCTTGGATAATACGTTCTGACTGCGAAATTTAACCATTCACACAATCTTCAAGACACCTACCTCAGAACAGCCTCCCCACTGCCAATGTTTTGGAGTCCGCTTCCGCACTCGCGAGTCACAGGAGCACTTTTTCAGCTCCCACGGCAAGCCTTGGATAATACGTTCTGACTGCGAAATTTAACCATTCACACAATCTTCAAGACACCTACCTCAAAACAGCCTCCCCACTGCCAATGTCTTGGAGTCCGCTTCCGCACTCGCGAGTCACAGGAGCACTTTTTCAGCTCCCACGGCAAGCCTTGGATAATACGTTCTGACTGCGAAATTTAACCATTCACACAATCTTCAAGACACCTACCTCAGAACAGCCTCCCCACTGCCAATGTCTTGGAGTCCGCTTCCGCACTCGCGAGTCACAGGAGCACTCGTTCAGCTCCCCTCGGCTACAAGCCCTGGCCACGGCATGCGCCAGAGCCGCCGCTGACAGGGCGTGCACGAAGGCAGACTCGCGGGATTCTGGAATGAGAGCATCATTGTATCAGAAGGCTGATTCTGAGCTTTCAACATCATGTGCCGTTAGCTTAAGGTTGTTCGATTCCTATACAAATTGAATTTACACAACTATGGGCAACAAAGTATAAATGTACACTGAAATAGCTGTTATAGAATTTTACGGTGGTCTTTATTGCCGGCCAGTTATATAAAGTTGGAGAAAACTGTAGGATAACAGAAACATTAATAAAAAACCAAAAAAGTAATTTTTTCGTCATTCTTTCTAACGGGTACTAGCTTTTAGCATAGAGTCAATTTTGTACATCACTGTTTCAAAATAGACGTAAAAGTCTGTTAGTTCTTTTTCTGAAGCCCCGACTGCCACGACCAACGGCTGACACTCCAACTTTATATAACTGGCCAGTAATAAGGACCACTGTAAAAGCATATTACAGCTATTTCAGTGTACATTAATACTTTATTCGCCCATAGTTGTGTAAATTAAGTTTGTAGAACATTTTGGCAAATCCAGAATTTTAGAAAAGTCCTTATGTGATAGAAAATGATAGGCATTGATATCAAAACTTTTGCCATCCCGTTTCAACCCTTTCCGTCCATCTCCCTTACTCACAACAGGAGATCATGAGGTATCTAGCCAAACGGGGAGTAGATACCAGTTGGTGATGATAGAAAAAACCTAACAAAAAACCCTATGCGTACGTTTTGGTGATGATAGAAAAAACCGTGTGCGTACGTACACAAACTTGCTTTTTATTATATACCCTAGATAGATTGATAGGTTTATTGACTAAAGAACAAAGTGAAGTTTTTTTCGTTATTAATGACAGAAAACAATTAAGATACAAATGCGCTCAAACTTGTCGAACATAGCTATTTCCTAAAAAAGGTTATAGGCTCGGCTCGGTAGGTAACTGACAGTCGAAGTCGACGGCGGAAGTAAGCGAACAGTTTTAAACGTTGTTTTATCCAAACTCAAGGCAACAACAATCTATTCTTAATCCAAAACTTAAACACAGTCCAAGTTCAAAAGCTTGGAACCACTTTGAAGTAAGCTTATAGCTATAAGATGTTATAGCTACCATGCAGGGTAATCCTCTGTAAGCGCGTCAATCAACCAGACATGTTTACTTTATGTATATACGCATCTTCATTTCAGCTCACAGATGCTTTGTATAGAACACAACACGATGAACCGAGGACATTGTAAAAAACGTTGCTGTCTTAAGAGGGCATCACACAAGCGACTCTCCATACAAACGTAGTCCCCTATTTCCTCCCTGGATAATGCCTCTAGAGTAATGATATTTTATAATACTTATATGCATTTTTTGTACAAAGAATAATCTGAAAAAATATGCTCTAAAACGGTGGAGGAACACACTGGGAGAAAATCCGCGCCGCGGCTTGGTCAGCTCTACACGTATTGAGGATGCTATGAGTGTCAGGATAGTATAGGTGCTGAGCATATTCCATCTAAAACCCTGTCCCAGGCACTACAGCGTCCCGGAAGTAGGAGAATAAGTAAACATCAATACAGTAGATGCAAAGGCCAGTCTAATTTGATAACGCATAAAAATCATCTTGTGCTCAATCACATTGATTCTGAAAACCCAAAACGACTAAGGGCGCTTGTACACGCTAAGAAAATTTGCCGTTCCTGCGGCAGACAAGACAAATTCTTCGTGTAGACGACAAGAATTTTGTCTTTTCCACACACGAAAACGCAACAACGTTCGCCGCGTCGTGTCTTGCGCAGATAAGATTTTTTTCGTGCACCGCTGCGAGCAGTGTACACAGCTATTTTCTAGTTACGACACGAATTCTTGGGTAGACCCGGCGTTTTTTCTTAGCGTGTACAAGCGCCCTAAGCCACAACTTCAAGGAACTAAATCTACGTATTGTTTATTTTCAAACGTCGAATTCAATGCAAACTGAGTAAACTACAAAATCCACGAAACCATTCTAAATTGACCTCAGATCAGAGGAAAATAGGGTGATTGACAGGTCCTGATTCCTGGTCTATGTTTACGGTCAATGACCTAATTTTATGAAATTGTTGGATCGGTGCAGTGGTCTAAGCGTTGAAGTAAAGGTTTGGTTTCTGTGGCGGTTGTCTATTATATCTATACTAATATTAGTCTAAGATCCCTAGAAGAAGGACCTTCACCGAGCTGGTTATTTAATGAAACGTATTTTATATTTAATTAAACATGCCAATAAATATATTCTATATGGGTTGCCTATCAAATTTCAGTCCAGGATAATTATGATTAATTAAAAATTAAAAAAAAAAAAATTAAACTTTCCACTGGTTTGTTTATTAAACAAATTCTATACCAATCGAAAGTATAGACCCCAGTATTTTTATTCAATAAACATACCGGTGCAAAATGCTAGTATCGATTTTCCTGTTTATACCTGGCTACCCGAGAGTTGTGACCGGAAAAAAATAGGCAACCTAACGTTTGCATATTCTATGGGGTCTATACTTTCGATTGGTATAGAATTTGTCTAATAAACAAACCGGTGGAAAGTTAAAAAAACATTAATTTTTTTTAATTATTAATTAATCATATCCTGGACTGAAATTTGATAGGCAACCCATGTAGAATATATTTATTGGCATGTTTAATTAAATATAAAATACGTTTCATTAAATAACCAGCTCGGTGAAGGTCCTTCTTCTAGGGATCCTATACTATATTATAAAGAGGAAACATTTGTATTTTTGTGTTTGTAATGCACGCAAAAACTTCAGTGCCGATTGAAAAGAATCTTTCACGATTGGAAAGCTACATTCACCCTGAGTAACATAGGCTATATTTATGTGTTTTAAATATAAATTTCCACCCGTGCGAAGCCGGGACAGGCCGCTAGTAGTTTATAATCAGCTGATGATAGCGGTATACGCCTTTTTCTTATTTAAGAGCATCTTTAAATAGCATAATATATACTTTTCCTACGAGTAATATCACAGCAATTAGCGTCGACGCTTGCTACTATATAGCAATAGGCACGGTTGTTGCTATTAGTAGTACTTCTACTTCTTATCGTGCCACTGGTTCTTTCGATTCGACCCAAGTGTCAAAGGATTTTAAGTGCGCCACACGCACAACATCGTAACCGTTCTGTTTGTCAATTTTTTTTTTTTTTGTTTCGTCGTTCTTTCTATCTTGGACCAGGAAGAACAATTCTGAGCTTTTCCACTTCATCCACTTACTTAGGCTTCACCAAGCCATTGAAAAACTACAAAATAAACTTACTGAATTTCAGAACTCCTCCAAAGATGTCAGTAGAGTTCTCAACAGTGCTGCAGTTCCACCGACTGTGCCGAAACTGGTACTGACACTCCTCAACTGCTTGCACTGCGCCCGTTTGTAGAACCTGAAAGTATTATACAGACACTTGGTTAGAAATAGTAGGTACGTTTTTTCATAAATACTTAATGCAAAAGCAGTACTACTTGAACCCATTTTGTCAAATACAATTACGACAAACACCGACCAACACTAATATTTCTCGCGTTGCTGCTCTGAAAGCGTTCATTTTGTTTTTTTTTTCAATAATGCATTTAATTTTGCAAGGCAGTTCGAAATTCAAAAAAAACCTTTGATAAATTACCTCCTTCCATGTATAGGAGTAGAATATTGTACCATTTTTAAATAAGAGGCAGAAAGATATTAGTTTATTTGTAATTTAGCCGACGATTTTCATCGACTTTTGTCGGCCGCTGTTCCCATGTGTTTGGCCAGTGTAGCAATTTCAATTTATCTCGAAGGGAGCATGTCTATGAAACTAATTATTGCATCCGAAATAAAGAAATTGACGGCCGAGGAGTAAAGTTGGAGTCTTGGAGTCCATCCGAACCTGAGACTTGGGAAACTCCTTGCCTAATGGGTATCCAAACTCCTTGTTGTGAACTTATTCCAAAATTAACTGCTATTGTGGCGGATTTTCAAAATAGCAACAAACGAGTTTAAGTAGTTAATTACTTACTATTTTGGCAGAAACTTGGTACTTCTGTACAATTTGCGAGGAAATAACGTATGAAAACCTCCACAGACTACAAAATATACAAATACGGTATCTGATTTTCATTCCGTTCTATTTTTCAAATATTTAAAAATTCGCATTCAACCTTTAAAAATATTTATTTATAAGAACAGCCTCAACAGCCAGCTCTATTTTACTTTTTTAATCTGTGGTAGCATGTCAAAATCAAAATGAAATCAATTTGGTAGATAGAGCGGTTATGTTTTTTTACACCTATATTTTTTAGCATGCAGAGTTTTTTGACATAAATAAGTGTAATAAGTGCTTAATGTGTGTAATTATCAAACCATTCAAAAGCTAATGTATTTTCATAGTCTTATAGTTGAAAATTGCATTCCGAAACGCGTGCAGGGCTTAGGATGATGGGCTTAGCTGTATTCTTGATCTAGGTCAGTCGTCTTGGAGCTTACGGTTTTATTACGCATGGCTTCATCACAGTTAATGTTTCTTATGCGGAGTCTACTCGCAAACGCAACGTCAAGCAGCATTGCTGTGTTTCGGTTTGAAGGGTGTGGGTGCCGGTGAAATTACTGGCACGTGAGGATGAACATCTGTATGCCTCAAGTTGATGGACGCAGGGAAGTGCATCGTAGGGCACGTTCCTGACGTGCGTGACCTACGAGGCAATGCTTTGTTATAGGCGATGGTCACCACTTCATATCAGGTGGGCCATTATGCTTGTTCCATCCACTAGTAACATTTAAAAAAACGATGCAAGAAGTTTCATCGTTTTTTTTTTAATTACACTACGTGTCAATGTGGTAAATCTCTCCGCGTAGTCAACTTCTCGTTGTGCATAGCACGCAGTGTAAATCAGAATAAACGGAAACTACGTTTTTAGTTTATTAGATTAAGTACACCAAACCTCATAAAACCACAATAAAAATTCAAAAAGCACAGTCGATTATCGTCAAAATGTTAAAGTATCAAAGAGTTTTCTGAATATAAATGATACTTAGTCACTATTCACGCACATTTGAAACATGAAAACAGGTGATAAAAAGAATTGAGAAATTTCTCAATATTTGGGTGATAAAACGAAAAAACTGAATAAGTAGTCCATTGTGCTTGGGTAGCATAATCTCTTATCTACTGACTTCTAGGCTAAGGCGCTTTTACAAAAAGAAGCAAGAAGTAGGGGCCTAAGCGAGGTCCGTTCCCTGTTTTTTGCAGAACTGCTTGAACACTTTTATAGTAGTTTGTACAAAAAAAGAAAAAAAAAGAAAATAAATAAATATTGTGGACAATTCACACAACACTACCCAGCCCCAAACTAAGCAGAGCTTGTAATATGGGAACCAGTTAGCTGATATAATACATGAATACATTTTTTTTTTTGTAAATACATACTTAGAATACAATATAACACCCAGACAGAGAACAAACATTTATGTTCACCACACAAATATTTGTTCTCGGTGGGGATCGAACCCACGACCTACGGCGCAGAAGGCAGAGCTACTACCAACTGAGCTAGAGGCCACTAGTAGTCAATAAATAATAGTCAATAACTCCTTGGCAGTTCGCGCCAAGGAGTGGAACTCTCTACCGGCGTCAGTATTTCCGGATTTTCTTAAGACAAGATTGAACAGGTGGATTATGGCTAAGCATACTCCATCTTAGGCTGCATCCTCATTTTCCATCCGGTGTGATGGCAGCCAAATGCTTAGCTAACTATAATTTTAAAAAAAGTTGCATACCTGAATCATTCTATCGCTCAGCATGCACAGTTGCTTCTGCCGTTCCACCAAATACTCCAATCGATGGCAGCTCTCCTTGTGCAGAACCGAAAACGTTTCCAAGGAGTTGTTGCCAGAAGCCACGGGTGCTGATGCTGCAAGGTTCCTGAAACAATAATAACACTTATAGGTATTGCATGGGCTTACAACGTGACGGGAAAATCAAGAGTCACTCGATCGAGAGCTCCGATTGTTCAAATCAAATTGAATCGAATGTCATGATTAGTTGATATAAATTAATCGGTTTAGTGATGACGGATAATTTGGATATCTTTGTTTTTTAAATTATTTGTATAAGTGTGATAAAATACCCATGATTTTTCAACCTTTCAGACACCAATAGAAATAGTCTACCAATATATCGAAAAACTCAAGGTATTTGTCCTAATTAGCATACAGGATAAGTAGTTGCACGTTACTTCACATATTAGAACAAGCATGTTTCCTTTCCTAATGAATTATGTAGGTACAGTTACTTAGCCTGTTCATTATCCCCTTTCAATTTGCATCTCAAACAATGAATAGAGACGCAGAACCCAGTTTTATTTGAAGTCAAACATCTTCAAACTGCGCAGTTCCTGAACAAAAGTCAACACAGGATGGTTTGTACGAAAACAACGCTAATTTACTTGTTTTGTAATCTCATCTCGAGTGGTGAGTTCCGCGCAATATTATAACAATGTTACGTAAAGCTTAAAAAGCTCACGAGAGCGCTCCATGAAACAATACATATTACGTAATTAGCTTTCGAGACGTCCGCCTCGTACAACCTCCACCACTCAAATGGGGAATGGCACTCAAAAACAAAACTTGACTATTACCTACCCTCGTCTTTTGTTTTATTTTTTAAAAAATATTCTCTATTCGAACAGGCCAATGCGGAGCGGGCGCGGTTGTGTACGTTGATTGGCCGACAACCTCCGGGAAATAAAAGTGCTTTAGTAAATGAGCTGTTTTGTCCCGCTCTGACTTTCTAGGTTATGATGCGTTTGTCTCGTTCTGTTTTTAGTTTTAATTGCAAGCTTGAGAGGATGTGTAAAGGGTTGAGACCTTGAGTGGTACACGTGCAATGAGGTTGCAATGGGGACGTGCATTCAACATGTTTAAATGGGGTTGGCAGTCTTAACGTCATCCATGATGAGTTGTCAGGTCAATAGGGGCAAATGATGCTCAAGTGACTGCGAGACTTTAGAATGAGACAAATCAATAGTAGGTAATTCATAAGCAGACTCATATTTTTCACCATCTTATATTATGCAAATGTGTATTCACAAGAATATTGTAAGTACCCAAATGGAGACACATGTGTTCTTATTTTAAAACATTTCAGGCTCCGGCATCATTTCTTTACATTATTCAACTGATAATTTTTGTACCCTTCACAAACTTTATAAATGAATGAATTTTGTCTTCTTTATTTTTCAAGATTTTTAAGCATCGATAAAATAGAAAATTATGGAAAATATGTTACATGTAAAAAAAAATATTTACATAGGGAAAAAGTATGTGCAGTGTAGTGTGTGTATGTATAGTCTAGTTTGTTTTGTGGATTTCCCTGAATATATATTTTTTTTATTGCATCGAGACTTTTTTTAAATAATTTATAAAAACGAACAAGTGATTTTTGTGAATAAAAATCGTTTAAATTATAGGAAATAAAAATAAATTTTATTAGTATGAAGTAGTTATAGAAAAATACAGAGATTTGACCTAAAAAGCTCACTCACGCGTTTATGCTAATTGCAAGGTAGTTTTAAAACCGGAACTTAGTGAAACGAATCAACACCGTACGGTTGGCAGCACTATTAGTCAGTGTTGCCCACTTGATTGTGAGAGAGCACGCAATACTTTCGTTACGTGTAGTGGCAACATTGAGTTATTGAAACATTTGATATAGGAAGGGAGTTTTTATTCAAATACAGAATTTTTTTTTCCCAAATGGACCGGAAATAAAATGTTTTTTAAATTTTTCTTTTTTGTTTCTGATTCCTTGTAAAGCGCTATAGAAGCGACTTTTTCCTAGAAAATACGAGTGTTATCTAAAAAGCTTAAGTAAGGTTGTTTTTAGGTCAAGTTACAACTCAATATTAACTTAATAAGCTCTATTTATTCATAATTGCCTTAAAATTCACTGTAAAGTAGTATTTTTCCAACAAAAAGAAATTGAGCCGGAGCCGACGTTGTCACTGATAAGCGAGACTGTTCACACACTTCTGTAAATATTTACACATGAGATTTTTGAGTAATTGCCCCGCGGCCGCCTTGTGCTTAGGGCAGGCTTTTATTATCGACCTCTTTTGAGTAGTATTACCGACCTTTTGTGTCTAATTTACAAACCAACAATTTTCAGTTTTTTGATGATTATTAACAATCTTCTCGAGACCAACACGGACTGCGATTTGTTCGTAGATGTATGGAGCTCAATACTAGCGGCTTGTCTAAAGTACTGTGAATGTGACATGTGATAGTATAGGATCCCGCTATAGAAGGACCTTCACCGAGCTGGTTATTTAATGAAACGTATTTTATATTTAATTAAACATGCCAATAAATATATTCAATAAGGGTTGCCTATCGAATTTCAGTCCAGGATATTATTAATTAATAATTAAAAAAAATATTGTTTTTTTAACTTTCCACCGGTTTGTTTATTAGACAAATTCTATACCAATCGAAAGTATAGACCCCATAGAATATGCAAACGTTAGGTTTCCTATTTTTTTCCGGTCAAACTCTCGGGTAGCCAGGTATAAACAGGTAAATCGATACTAGCATTTTGCACCGGTATGTTTATTGAATAAAAATACTGGGGTCTATACTTTCGACAAATTCTATACCAAGAATTTGTTTAATAAACAAACCAGTAGAAAGTTTTTTTGTTTTTTTTTTAATTATTAATTAATCATAATTATCCTGGACTGAAATTTGATAGGCAACCCTTATAGAATATATTTATTGGCATGTTTAATTAAATATAAAATACGTTTCATTAAATAACCAGCTCGGTGAAGGTTCTTCTATAGCGGGATCTTAGACTATGATTTGATTTTATTATTCTTATTTTGATTTGTTTATTTCTTATTTTTGACTTTATTATTTAATTTGTGTTTGTAATTTTGTTTTTATTTTAATTAATTAATTGTAAGTAATAATTTGTTAATTAGTATAATTGGATAATATATCCGTTCTAATTAATTCAATAAATATATATTATAAATATTATGCCCACATTATTATTAGTGTGCTCTTGTGAGTAAATAAATGAATACCTAATAATATGTTTGTTTGTAATTACCGGCAGTTTTAGATTATTTATTTTATTTTTCGAGTAATTTTTTCTTTATTTCTACTTCATGACAATGCAGTTTTTGAAAGCATCCGATTAGCACAGATTTGGATCAGTTGAGGTAAGTATTTCTAGAAAATTTGCAGCCTGAAGATAGCTCAATCGTTTTTTTATCAATATTTAATTATTGATAAATATTATTATGCTCGTATTACCTTAACTTTTTTTTAATTACTGAGCATTCACAGCACAGAACAAAAAAGAGAAAGGCTTTTGCTCTGCAGTGGGACGATGCAGGCTAAAAATAATAAATTAATGCGTCTCATCTTTGTAAAGAAAACTTGAAATTTCCGGTTTTTCGTCCGGTTTTTTCAATACCTTAAACAACCCTAGTTGCATTACCGCGTTGATCACAGCTTTGTATAAATTAAAAAAAAAACTACCTAAAATTAAATTTCCGGTTTTTGTCCGGTTTTTTCAAGATCTCAACAGCCCTAGTTACATTACCGTGTTGGTCGTAGCTTCGGCCGGTGTGTTACAGCTTTATTATTATGCTAACGGACCGTTAGGGAACTTGTTATTAACATTTGAGTGATAAAAGTATTGATTGCTGTGACTAAGGGCTTTTACTTAGTTGTTAGGTAACAACAGAAGACTATGGAAAAGACTTGCAAAACTAACCTTACTTTTTTAAAAGGTCATCTAACGTGGCTTAAAAGTAAAATTTGCCCCCTTAGATATCTTCTTATAAGGGTGCCTCTCCACTACTGAAGGTTGGCAGTCATCCTTTTAAACTTTCTTTTATCTAGAGCAAGCCTAAATAGGTCTTCTACTTTCTTGATCCCGGTCCATTCCCTGATGTTGCGAAGCCATGAAGTTCTTCTTCTACCTACTCCTCTCTTGCCCAACGACTTGCCCTTGCCCCTTAGGTATACATTGCGCAAATCTAAGCGAACTGCGATGGCGATCAGTGAAATAACTGACAAATATGACAGCGATATTTGACAGCGTTTCACTGATCGCTGTCGCCATTGCCTAAGATGTGCGCAGGCCTTTACCACACTAGGAAAAGGCAATCAGTGACAGGGCTAAGTTCAAGCAAATAGTCTTGTACTTTCAATTGGTATGAAATTCACTGAAACGTCAAAAAAAAGTTTTTATTAAAGGCCTGCGCACACATAAGTTGCTGGCAATAGCGATCAATGACTCGCTCAAATATGACAGCGTTTCACTGATCGCCATCGCCACCGACCTACACCTAGGTAAGCCATTGTTAATTAATAATTTTCTGGACTGACATTTTTTAGACAACTCATTTGCGATAAATTAATTGACATTATTTAATTGAATATACAATATTTTTCATCTATTAAACAGCTCGGTGACGGTCGTTGTATAGCGGGATCCTGTACTAAAATGTCTCAAACATAAGTAACGCTTATAAGTAAGTTTTTTTGACGTGACAACGATGGAGCCGGCTGCACGCACGAAAAAACATGACGTCATGCGGTGTTACCTCGTTCTGAGGCGTTCCATTTAAGGCTTGAAGTGCAAGCGAGAGCGCGGAACGAGCGACAAAGAGGCACAATCGGCCTCCGCGTTCGGCAGCGTTCGACATCTGTCTCTCTCCTACTTGAGTGAGCGATGCGTCCGCGTGGACAGCTGTATGACGTTGTCACGTTCAACTATCGTCAGTAAACCGACTTTACAGACAACCAATATTTTTTAAAGAAGAAGTTCTATGTTTAATAATACGCAAAACATTGTCTTCTACCCCGACCAAGATTCCACATAACGTAGTTTCAATAGTTTCATTGAAAACCACGAGTAAACGCATTTACATTCCTCAACAGGCAAATAATAAGGAAGCTCAGGCCAACAATCGCTCAGGTAAGGTGATTTCACGGCCCGCTACCTCATAATGGTGCTGAGCATAGTAGTTACAGGTGGAAGTGTATTAGGAATTAGTCAAGGTACGCGACAATGTGAATAGGCCTGACGACAAATTTTCAAAATCTCTTCTATCATATTCAGAAGTATCTGTTATGTCTAAAATATATCATATTTCTGTAGAAAATTAAGGTTTTTGTGCAATAAAAGGACATTTAAATTGAAATTTTCAAATTCACGCCAAAACGCTCGCTGGTGTCATGGCGTCTGTTATTACGTCACGTTTCTGTATATCAACAGTAAACATTGGTGCTTTTGTACTAAATCAGAATGACGTTTACGTAAACGTGACGAAATTCGCTCTGACCGGTGTTTAAGCTATCATGGCGGATTGTTGTATTTTGTAGATTTATATTATCAAATAAATTGTCAATCTCGACATTATTATGAGTATAAATACATTTTTCAAAATCTTTGAATCCTTTTTCATTAGATCAGATAAATATTTTGGCGATACTTGATTACTGTCTTCATGCCTATTGCTAGATCCTATATTGCAAGAAGGGGAAAAGATCTTTGCAAAAGATTACCAAAGTTTTGCAGTGGAATTTTGCCGTTATTCAGTCGACTTTTCGTTTTTTTTACACAACTAGCGGATGAAACAAGCTACGGCCTATAACAAGGCTTTGCCTCGTAGGTCACGCACGTTGGCAACGTGCATTACGATACACTGCCTTGCGTCCGTCAACTTGAGGCGTACAGATGTCCAACCTCACTCAAAATTGCAATAGGAAGCTTCGTTTATATTTTGCAGCAGACTGCCAGTACGCCAATACCTAAACAGCTATGTTCTTTATTTGAAAATACTTTAATCCAAGCATGTTCTATCACCCAGTGTTGCCAACCGCGTTAAATTTGAGATGAATAAAATTTTCTCGTCTACCCCACAGAAAATTTGTTATCTTATTATTTTTCAAAGCAACGGGTGCTGTTTTTTATTTTGTATTGTTATTTAATATATTATGCTCAATATACATATAAACGACGATGCTTTTTTAACAAGGCTTAAATTTTACAATCGTTATTTAAAGCCTTTTGCTATATAAACTCATGCTGCTATTTTAGACAAAACTTAAGGAAGATTTATACTTACACCAATCATTTAATTAGTGAAGAGCAAAAAAAACTCGTCTTGGGAATTCGTTCATTGGATATAATTAATACCAGGAAATCTGAATACTTACCTACTATTTAATAGATCGAAAGATCACAAACACTTACTAAGAGCTTTGCATAAATTGCATTGCCTGAAACCTAGCTTTGATCCTCAAATCAGACAGCAATTAAACAAGGATTTTGCATCTTATCTCAATGTAACAAGATCCAAAACTGCAAAAACGTGGTATTGTAAAGAATTTTTCTCACCCATCTACGAAAGTAATAAAGGTAAACGCAGTTAGTGTATGAAAGGAATAACAAGAATAGTGAGTTGGTTGTAAAGGAACGTTTTGTTGGTTGCGCTAAAGAGACAAAACGAGAACCCGTGAAATGGAACGTTATGTTGAACTCCGATAAGGCATGAGTACAAGTAAAACAAACCAAGGCAGTAAAATACTGGGAAGTTTCATAAGTATTACTTTTTTTACAGTAGGTAAGTAAAGAGTCCTGAGTCAGTACTTACAGGGCCGCATGCAGAAATAAAGCTTGGGTCCGAGACTTCTTCTTCTTAATTAATGGTATCTGTCCATTCAGACAATTTTGCCAATGTGAAGTGATGTGTTAGGTACGTCAATAAAATTGTTTTTAGTCAATTCAATTCAGTCGGCTGTCATGACAGCTTGACAAAATATCTGACGGGATATGATCAGTTCTATTTCGAATTAAATAAGCTCGTGTGGTGGATATATAAATATAACGTAAAAGTAAAAGAACTTGGCGAAAGGACTTTGTATCCAAGTCAGCACAAAATAACAAAAAACCGTTTATAAGTGATTCAAATTATAGTTTTAAGACAGGCTTAATAAAGTTTTAATAAAGTTTTTTGTCAATCAAGAAGTACAACACAAAACGATATAATAGTGTTATATCGTTATGTGCAGAATGATACCAACAAACAACACATTTTAGTGCACTGCTATCCATTGCTTATTTTTAGATAATAGCCGGCTATAAACCACAAAGTTTGCAGGTAATTAGCCTGGATACTGTTATCTTAAGAAGGCGGATGTCGGCAGTCTGGTGACGAAATGTTCAATCTCTGTGTTTGCTTGTTTTGATTTAAATGGTATAAGACAAGTTTTTACCAAAATATTCATCATCATCAGAGTATAAATTTATAAATAATATAATAAATTTATAAGTTTTCACAATCACCCCACAGTATGCCTACCACAATCTCTGTCTGGCTCTGTCTCTGGCTCTGGCTTTGAGTCTGTGTGAGTGCTCACCAGTGTATTATACTGCGTGTGTGACGTTTCGACGTAGGATTTATTTAGTCAACACTCACACAGACTCAAAACCACAGCCAGAGACAGAGCTCATGGTAAGCCTACAGGTCCTGACTGCACCTTTATATAATTTACCAAACGGTGCATATTTCTATCGTCAGCGTGCTAGTTTCATTTTCCGCCCCATTTCCAAGGGTGAACTAGAACAATCACTCAAAATTTCCCCATTCCGCGCATTTGTCACGCATGAGTCACGGGGCCCACAACGATAAGTGCAGGGGCTTGAGCACAGAGTATACCTATCCAATCAAATGGAAGGGCTATCAGTGATATTTTGTATCTTACTATTTTACGTGTTAACGTCTTATAATCTGATGGAGCCGGCTGCACGCATGAAAAAACATGACTCATGTGGCGTTACCTCGCTCCGAAGCGTTCCATTTAAGGCTTGAAGTGCAAGCGATAGCGCGGAACGAGCGACAAAGAGGCACAATCGGCCTCCGCGTTCGGCAGCGTTCGACATCTGTCTCTCTCCTACTTGAGTGAGCGATGCGTCCGCATGGACAGCTATAAGATGCTGTCACATTCAACTGTCGTCAGTAAATAGACTTTAGAGCCAACCGATTTTTTATGAAACAACGGGATATTTGCCATGATTAGTAGTAGTAGAGCTCTTTGTGAAGGGCTCGTCCGGGGAAGTAAGTACTACGACCATGCCTATTGCTGCCGTGAAGCAGCATTGCTGTGTTTCGGTTTGAAGGTTGTGGGTACCGGTGTAATTACAGGCACGTGAGGCGAAACATCTGTATGCCTCTAGTTGAAATATCGGAAGTCAAAACTCACAAATTTTTATCATGGTAAATATCCCGTTGTTTCATAAAAATAGTGTAAAAAACCATGATAGTTTCAAAAGTTGTATTTTGAATCTTTTATCATGCATAAAAAGTTTAATAATTAAATTTAATAATTTTTATTTAATGTATATGATGTTATAGCACGTGCCTAATTTAGGCGATGTTTAATACGTCGGTTATATCTGCTGTGAATGGGATTGAAGTCCTGAAATGATACTACATTTCATTTGATATCAACAAACCATTACTAACTTACGACACAATAATATTTGATACAGTAGAGCAGCTATATACCTCCCAAACTAATATAATGCCCGTGACTTCACTCGTTCATACTTTTTTAGACCCAAAAAGAAGGTGCATTTTTGAGACACATTTTGGTCTATAGGTTTCCAAAATGTTATATTAAAATAGGTTTGCTGTGTTTCAACAAAATAAAATCTAGGTTTAAAGCCTTGCAGATAGATCGCTGGCGGTGGCAATCGGTGTATCACTGTCAAATATCGGACTTTTAAAGTTTGTGGCATTGTGAGGAAACCCTACGCTGAAACTGATCGTCATTGCCATCGCCATCGCAGATCGCCTAGATCGCAAGACGCGATCGCAAGGCTTAAAATGTGCATTTACAGTCAAACAGCTTTGCAACGTTTTTATATTAAGATACACAATACATCGTTCCAGTAGTAATAAAGTAAAACCAATAAACGGTTTTATGGAAAAAAGAATCGTGATGGGTCTTTTACGGTTTAATAAAACAACATTATTGGTCGTTTCAGGAGCTTTCAGACACTAGTAAACAAAGGTAACTTAATGTCATTGTCTGTTTAGTGGGTAGTGGTCTTTTTGGAACATAATGTATGTTTAGTGGATAGTGGGGCTTATTTAGGTCCTGGAGGCAAGAAGCCCGTAGAATATCTTTTTACGTTCTTTTTCTTCTTCTTATCCTGTCACTGGTTCGTTAACACTCAGTTTTTGTTTTTATTTAGGGAATATTATAATTAATATTAAATTAAAAAAAACATGATTAAAAATATAATAATGAGTAAGCAATTAATAATAATAATAAATCCCTTGTAAACTAAAATTCACAATAGCATTTCTTAGTAATGTTCATTAATAAAAAGGTTATCTGGAAGAAATTGCTTTACAGCTATAAGACCGTCCATTGTACATAATTATAGTTTAGAAGAAGTTTGTCAAACTCTTTTTGATTTCATTTGGTGTGCAATAAAGACTTATAAATGTATCTATCTATTTATTCAAATTAGAGCTACCATGAAATAGACTTATTTTACAGTTTATCGTGAAAGAAACAATTAAAAAGGTCAACACAATATATTAATTTCAAACTATTACAATAACTTACACCAAAACATCACAACAATGTGCATAATTATGGTTTTTTACGATAAATAGCCATAATTATGCACATAAACAATAAGAATCACATAATTAACCTAATATTCATCGTAATAATTTAATTTTATTACTGAAATAAAGAGTTTGGGCTTGGCTTTTGACAGTTATAATGTGTTATGATTTATTTATTGTAATTAAGGAGTGTCGACAAGTTTAAATATTTTAGGGGCCCGCCTACAAAACTATTGAATCAGCTTTTATATTAAAATAAAGTTATTCTGGATATGCGTATTCTTATAAAACAAAACATTGGATTATAGCTATATATGCATGCTCCATGTTAGGTTGGGGGGGGGGGGGCATTTTACCACTCTGGAAGTATCTTTCGCGCAAACTATTCAGTTTAGAAAAAACTATACTTAATAGAAACCCCAACATCATTTTTGAAGTTAAAAACGTTTGATAAATTAAAAAAATATACGGACGACTTGAGAACATCTGCTTTTTCGAAGCTGGTTATAAAATATATTTAACTACTCAATCAAGTTTGACAGCTATAGCGTTGATTACATATGATTACAACGGCAGACTGTCACTACGAGTTGAGAAAAAGATGAATAATGATTTAGAATATTATTACTCAGTTTAAAACTCAATATTATAGGTGAATCGAATTATAACAATTACGACAGTTTTCAACTTATTTTATTTATTACTAGCAGCCCGTCCCAGCTTCGCACGGGGTAGACAATATTGTTGTACCTACATTATTTTGTTCTATCGCTAATAGTTTCGGCAGCGCATTCGACGAAAGACATTTAAGACTCATTTTTCTACACCTTCGGTTACATAGTTCAAATTTTACCAAGAATCCCTAATTTTTTTCAAAATGAAATTTTGCCTATGTCAAATTGGAAGAATGTAGCATTCTATTGGTGAAAGAATTTTTTAAATCGGCCCAGTACTTTTTGAGCCTATTCATTACAAACATACAAAAATAGGTACAAATCTTTCCTCTTTATAATATTAGTGTAGAAAATGCATGTCTTTTTCTGTTATTTGTTCCCAATTCCATCTGTCACTGTTTTTTTTTTCATCACACCTTTTATAGTAATAAAGTCCGGCATCCATATTCTACCAAGTAATCACATCAGTTACTTACTATTTATTGCAAATAAAAACTTATTTAATTGAAATATTATAATTAATAATGTACTTCTTATTTGCCGTTGGCTTTCACAGTACCTATTGAAAAAAAAAATTTAAAGTATTTGATGATAGTAATAAGGCTAAAAAAAATTGAGGAACCTCCAAAATATCATACCAGTTTCATTAGTTTTTAAGAACGCAATATTTTATTCTCAAAGAATGTATTTATCGTTATAACTGTAATAAATTCACACAATAGGAGGTGTTAAAATAATAAATTTTGATTGGTCATAATGCTTACGTAATGTCGGCGCCAAAATAAAATTATCTGATCGGCTAAAGATTCTAATGGTGGCACACTGGGTACACGATTTCTTAAAGGTTGTTCGATTTCCATACAGTGATTTATTACCATTTATGGACAAAGCGAGTATAATACTATAGTTTTTTTAAATCAACTTTTAACTGTACATTATACTTAAATCGCTCACAAATGGTAAAAATCTATTTGTATGGAAATCGTACCCCTTTAAACGAATCGTTTGGAATATGGCGTCTAGCGTCAAAGACATTCTATATTTTAAAAGAAAATGTTTCAAGTATTATTTTTTTTTTAAATTATTGTTTCAATACTTCTATTAATTCATTTTTACAAACATAGAGCTGGAAAACTAAAATGATCACCATGTTTTATGTAGTTTTTTGACTTATGCCAGTTTAGCTTACCTAGTTTAGTTTTAGTAAGCCATGCCTAGTTTAGTTTAGGTTAAGTTTTATGTTTTCTAATTAATTGTAAGGCGATTTTTCGAAAATGCGAAAGTGTTTTTATGTTGTCGCAAGCCGCGCTCAGTGTGTCATCACCACACGACCCATCTTAAATCACTTTAGTTCCGAACATAAACATGTAATTTCAATCCTCATCGATTTCAAATTGATATTTATGAGGATATGCGAAAATGATACCTACGCGCATGTATTTATTGTTATAAATCGTGTATACGAATAGGAATGTAATGATAGGTTTGGGTCAAATTTGGAAGTTATGATAGGTGTGGAACAGCCTCGTTTAAATTGATTTCAACGTTCACTTTGTATAAATCAGATATAAGAGATATTGTTTTATATCATACGATTAGGCGGACTGGAGATCAATAAATTACTAACAAGCTTTTAAGATTAACCTTATAGCAATGTAAAAAAAATCGGTTGTCTGTAAAGTCGGTTTACTGACGATAGTTCAACGTGACAACGTCATACAGCTGTCCACGCGGACGCATCGCGCACTCAAGTAGGAGAGAGACAGATGTCGAACGCTGCCGAACGTGGAGGCCAATTGTGCCTCTTTGTCGCTCGTTCCGCGCTCTCGCTTGCACTTCAAGCCTTAAATAAAACGCCTCAGAGCAAGGTAACGCCGCATGAGTCATGTTTTTTCATGAGTGCAGTAGGCTCCATCGAATTATAAGACGTTGTCACGTCAAAAGTAAACAGGCGTTTGCATCTACTGTAGATGATTTATGACAAACAAAAGTAGGAACAAAATCTCAAAAAATCAGAAAATAAATCGAAATTTAATATCTTTTCATAATAATGATGTGTGTATGTGGGCTCAGTGAGTCGCTGTGCTAGTTGATTTAGGATACAACGTAATTATTGAAATCAGATAACAGTTGTTTTAGAGAAAGGCCAGGTCAGGAGTACCATAAACGGACGTGCATGAATGAAGAATGTTATGCGAGTGAATGAAGCGAAAGAGGAAAAGCATTATACTTTCGTTTTTTTCTTTCTTTTAGTAGTAGAGCTCTTTGTAAAGGGCTCGTCCAGGGAAGTACTACCACGATGCCTATTTCTGCCGTGAAGCAGCATCGAAGTTTCGGTTTGAAAGGTGGGTCACTGAACATCTGGATGCAGGGCAGTGCATCATAAGGACCGTTCCTGACATGCCTGGCCTACGAGGCAATGCTAAAAGCGATGACTTACCACTAACTTGGATAAGGGGCCATACGCTTGTTGCATCAGGTAGCGGTACAAAAAAAAATACGATATGAGCAAGGGTTATGCGTTGCAGTAAAAAATATAATACTAATGATGATATTTGCATTGATAAGGTGATATCTAATCTAAGCCAGAAAGTAGATAGCGTAACATCAAGATCGATAAATAATAATAAAATACTAATTAACTCAAATTATTTGATTCCGAATGAAGGTTATTTCGATAACGTAATAAAAACAAAAAAATATAGATACATAAATAATTAGGTAGGTACATAATAATACAATACAATATATAGGTAAATATAGATAGTAAGTAAAGGTAGGTATGCAGAAAACACAAAGGGATGGGGTCCCCTATTATGCTACTTATCTTCTTATAGTGTCTCTAGTTCTTTCGATCAATGTGGTGAAAGGATTTAACTGCACTTTTCAGAGGCTTTTTTGAGCAATACTGCTTCTTCTTCTTAAATTTAAGAGCTGAATGCGGCCTCCTTGACTTCCTACGACATGACAGCGACCTTTTCATTATCTGGCTCACGTAACTTATTCTTGGCCTTCCTCTTCCCCGTTTTCCTTCAACCTTTCCTTAAATGATGTTCTTTATGCAGCTGTCATGTCTTAGAAGATGTGCAAACATTTTTCGTCTTCGATTTTATATCGTCTCAAGTGTAACTTTCTTGACCTTTACTCGCTCTAAGGCCCGTATTCCGAAACAGCGCTTGAGTCTGAGTCGAGCCTCAAGCATAGATTTTATGACAGTTCTCCATTGAAAAGTGTCAAAAATCTGTGCTTGAGGCTCGACTCAGACTTAAGCACTGTTTCAGAATACGGGCCTAAGACCTCTTCCTTCGACCAAACCTCTTCGTTCGTAACTTTTCCGTCCAACAATTTTTTTCCACTACTGCTACTGATGTAAAATAGTAGTTTACTATTTTATTTGATTCAAAATAAGTATATCGTATTTAAAATGTTCAACCTTAAAATTGTATAGAGAAATCTGAATTGTACTCTGAGACTCAAACGCAAACAAAGAAGCTTCCATCTGTCAGATTTTTTGATGGATCACCTTTTACTTTGGGTATCGTATTTCATAATTTGTTTGAAGACCATTCAAATATCCTGATTGTGGTTGATTAAATAGTTCAGCTTTTTTAATGTTTTTAATAAAGTGACGATTGTTTGGTTTGGTATGCTATCGAATGTTATTTTTGGATTATTCATTTACTAGCAGCTGCCCACGTTCCTGTAACTTTTTCAAAATAAAAAGTATCATATGTGCTATTCCAGACTATAATCTATCTTTGTGCCAAATGTCATATAGATCCGTTCAGTCGTTCTGGCGTTATTGAGTAACAAACATCCATCCGTCCATACAAAATTTCGCATTTATAATATTAGTGGGATTAATTGCTTCATGTATTTTATATGTCTAAGGGGGTAGTAACGTCCAGAACATGAGCCCCGCTAGGGAATTACAATGGCCTTACGGGTAATTACAATTAGGTAAAACAATGATATTCTTAATACATAATTAATAATAAACTCGGGCGGCTGTAGGAGGCTTAGGGGTAGGTAAGGTGTTATATTGATTTATGTTTTTTTCATTGATTTTATAGTGTTTACTACACTTATGCCCGGTATACACGAGGCTAGTTTTTCAAGCCAGGATAGCAAGATAGTGGTTAGCAAGCCAGGATAGTAAGTTAGCAAGCTAGCAGTTCTATCTTCGTGCGTAAACAGAACTAGCTTCACTTTTCACAAAGCAGTTTTGTTACACGAAGCTAGAACTGCTAGCTTAGTATCGCTATCTTGCTATCCTGGCTTCAAAAACTAGCTTCTTATATCCCGGGCATTACAGAAATCACAAAAACAATATATTCCGCTCAGCTCTTTACTTTTGGGACATTATAAAAATCCTTATGAATTGTATGCTTAAAACAGGTATGAGGGATATCATGTGGGTGAATGGGGAATAAAATCATCATGGCATGTCAGGACTATGAATAAATCATAATCATTAAAGTTTCTAACATTTTCAAAGTTCAACCGAACGAACCTTACCTTGTGGTTGTTATTACCCACGGCATGATAAGTGCCCTATAACAATCTCTGCAACCTCTCAACAGTATCATAAAGCATGCCTTCCATCGGTTTAATAAGGTGCTTATGTTTATGATGGCACTCAAAAGCATTTTAATTTGGTTATAAAACTGAAGGGGAGTTTAAACTCAAATTGACATTTTGAACAGAACATTTTTCGTATTTCATAAGGCCTGCGCACACCTAGGCCGCTGGCGTCGGCAATCAGTGAAACGTTGTCAAATTTGACAGCGATATTTGTCATCGTTTCACTGATCGCTATCGCCAGCGAACTAGGTGTGCGCAGGCCTTTAAAGTTATGGTTTTAAAAACAGGTTTTTACAAGTATTTTTCACCACACCCTGGTTTGAAAGAACTAGTGACACAGAAGATGAAATATTTTTTAACACAACGATCTAATGTATAAAAATAAGTCGGGTTTTCCTTCCTGGCGCTATAACTCGATAACGGCTGGACCGACTTGGCTGATTTTGGTCTTGAATGATTTGTGGAGGTCTAGCGAAGGTTTAAAATGTTTTTTTTTTCAACGGGAACGGTAACGGCGAGCGAAGCCGCGGGTGCCCGCTAGCTATTATTAATAATCACAACAGAACAATTATTGATTAATGTCTCGTAGCTGCAAGACAATATTAATAAGCTTTAGATTTAGAGCAAGTACTAACTTAGCTTCTCAGCTAAGTAGTTAGTAACTCTGCTTTCTGCGCCGTTAGATCATGGGTTCGATTTCAAATGAGAACAAAATATTTGTGTGTTGAACACAGATGTTCGTTCTGTCTGGGTGTTTTATTGTATTCTATATGTATTTACAAGAAAAATGTATATAATAAGTATTACTCAGTTATCTGGTTCCCATAGCTATGCTTTGGGGCTCGATAAGGTTGTGCAGATTGTTCAAAAGATTTATTTTATCATCGTTATGCTAATGAAGACTATAGGTACTTTTCGACACCTTAAAATTTGGTACCTTAAGTTTCACTCATATCTACTTGTACTGACTGCATATCTATGTATTGATAAATATGCAGTATATAGATATAAGAAATACAAATCATGTGATACAGAGTACAGTCTGACACTTTTTCTAAAAAAATGTATATCACAATATTTTTTTTTAGAAAAAGTGGCAGACTGTACTCTGCATCACATAATTTGTATTTCATAATTTGTTACAAACGATCAACAGATAGCTCAACACAATCTAGAGATAGCTCAACTGATCCAAATCAGTACCAGACGGAAGCGTCCCCAAGACGCTGGCGAAATTGCCACGTTGAATAGCAATGCTAATTGGAATTTTTGTACCTTATATGATTTTCGTTGTGCCTAAATAAAATACATTGATAAATGAAAACATTTGAATGTTTTTATTTATCAATTAAAAACATTCAAATATTTTCACTGACCTTAAAAAGTAGCTTCCAATCATGATGACTCATTAAAAATTCATATCTTTCCTGGTAATTTAAATGATACCTATAATTTTAAACAATAAATCAAGTAAGCAACTTGAATTTAAAACTAGCAACTCATTGTGATCTGTCACTATATTCGACCTGATAAAAACTACAAAGAGTACCTAGTCATAAATTTAAAAACAAAAAGAATTATAGATAGTTGCACAATAACAAGCAGTTTAACCAGTTTTTTTCTGTTTTATGATTAAACGATGCAGAATAAGTATGATATAAAAATCCCAAGGCCTAAGATGAATGGAAAGATGACAGAAGAAGAAGACTATTAAATCAAGGATCACTCAGAATGTTCTTAATTAGGAATTTATAATATATTGATATTGACAGAGCGAGCAAATTTGCTTCTATTTCTTTATATCTGCTGCTTAATTAATGCCTCATTATTAGCTCGAAGAATTCCACTGCTGTCACCCAAATAATACATAGTGGTCCACAACGTCTTTCTTATGTTCATTTTAGACCGACTTCAAATAAAAAAAAAGGTGGAACTCAATTCGGTTGCATTTTTGTGTGTGATGAAATATGAGAAGTTTCTTAATTCGGTTGATTTTATTTTATTTTTATGTTTGTTTTCGCTTAACTTTATAATTTATTAACCGATTTAAAATATTTTTTTATTTGAAAGGTAAATACTTACAGATTGATCCCATAGAAAATTTATCAAAATCGATTTAGCAGTTTGGCCATGAATGTCGAGTGGTCAGTTTGTCAAGTTTTTTAAACTTCTTTTGTAAGACCCACTTGTATAGGGAGAAATATCAATTACTTGCTTATTTCATCTGTACTCACCTATCTTTGCTTGCAACATCTACAATTTAAAAAGCAATTATCGACAGCTCATAAAACTACAACATTCCCACCGCACTTTCTTGCTCTTTCAAATATTTTTTCTCATCTCCATCCTCTGTATCATTATTAGTTTTATAGCACGCGACTTTTCCATGAGATTTTTGGTCGCATTTTACATTTAAAGGTTAGTTAAGCATTTGTACAAAAAACCCCAAAATGTTGTTGTACCTATACGTGTTTTTCAAATTGATAGCAAAACCGACACCATTTTTTTTTAAATGTAATCTACTTCATCTTTTTATCGTGTCACTGATTCATACAAACCAGTGTGGTGAAAGGATTTCAAGTGGAATGTAAAATAAATATTATTATGATTGCATTGCCAGGATTCCAGACCCCAACTGAAAATGTATGAATCGTGCGTAGACTGTATACTATAGACGAATCTAATCTACCTATACCTATAGTAGCACAATACATAAATATTAGGTAACAACATCGATTATCTAATTCTAACTTATAGTAAGTACTACCAGCTTTGTTTTGTTTGCGATTAGATAGGGCTGCGTGAAATTGAAGACAAATCTAAATAATAATATCTACCAAGGCCGAAACGGTCCAAAAAACAAAGCACATAACGACTTTAAGTCGCATCCTACACTGTTTCCTTCACCCTGAACCATTCGGGTTCACGCACCTACATTATTACCCCGTAGAATCGTAAAATTCGTCTCTATTATAGAGGGTGTCAGTCCAATTTATTTTTTCCCTGCAGACCGATGCAGTATCGTAAAGATACCTTGTCTA
This sequence comes from Thera obeliscata, assembly GCA_947578465.1. Classification (NCBI taxonomy): domain Eukaryota; kingdom Metazoa; phylum Arthropoda; class Insecta; order Lepidoptera; family Geometridae; genus Thera; species Thera obeliscata. The sequence goes on along the minus strand of OX387923.1, from coordinate 5,186,001 downwards.
GTCCCTGTCTCCCCAGCTATGTTATTACGTGGGGTCTGAGAAGGTAAGAAAGTCATTTTTTATAGTTTTTTATGAAGACGAAACAGTATAGAAAACTGATGTTGTTTGATTCAAAAACGACAGAGGGCAGTTGCATCGGAAGCCTATTATTTGGCATTCAGATAATATTTGAACGTAACTCCTTCCAAAAAAGTTTTCGCTTCTAAAAAATTCATAAGCTGCCTCCTAAATATTATCTTTCCCTTTTATGCAACGTGTAGTAATTATTATTAGAAGAAGGAGAAGAAAAATGTTTGGACATCTTCTACGACATGACAGCTACTTAAAGAACATAATTGACGGGAAGGTTGGAGGAAAACGGGGAAGAGGAAGACCACGATTAGATAACGTGAGCCAGATAAAAAAAAAGTCGCTGTCATGTCGTATAAAGAAGTCAAGGAGGCTGCATTCAAAAAATTCAATTGGAGAAAAGTGCATCAAAACCCCGACAAGAGTAAAGCTCACAGAGTATGTACACCTACTTAGAATTTTTGTGTAAATAAGTATCTATATTTGGTTAAAGAAAAGAGGGACGACGGGAAAATTAAAGAAGACGAGTAATTAATACAGACTATTTTATGAAAGAGACAAACGAAACAAAGTTTTTTTTCACATTCAATTTGTTTCAGTCACGTACGTTTATGTATTATATTTCTTTAGCCCTATATATCTTCCTAAGTCATACTTTTGTAAAACTGGGAGTCGTCAAGTTTGATTCCCCCTGTAATTTTACAGGTTTGATCACTTGATCCTTGTCGTAAAACATCCCCTATATTTCACCCTATGGGACTTATGTCTGTGGTAGCACTATCAATGCTTTATTAGTTGGGGGTTGCTGACGAGAAAAATAAAGAGACCAGATTGACAAATGGTAAAATAAGTAAAACTAGTATAACTACTTCCGAAAATTTTTTGTTCGCAGTCTAAATCGACTGTTTTATTCAGCTGTACCACAAAAAAACAATTTGAAACGTCTTAAAGCTATGAAAGTCTATAAGGTGTAAAGCGTGTTGGTTGAACTTAATATCGTAATATCTAAAATAATAAAATAGTTAGAAATAATTAGTCGTAAGAGTATATATTATTTTTATTTTTATTCAAAACCCGGTCATTGTCAAATTTAAAATTAAATTCATAAAAAAGTCTCCCAAGAATGGATTTTTAGTGCGCCTCAAATAAACTCTTTTCGTTCATTTGGATAATGTATTCGATTTTTTTTAGTTCTACAACATGCCAGTAATTTTGTAAGGTTTTTCTTCGCCGTTTGAGAGTACTCGCGTAATTAGTGCATATTTTTTCTGTCAGAAAAACTTATTATGTAGTTTCTTTACTTTCTTGAATTCACGTTTTTAAATTTGATTTTGTCTTGAAATTACACTCACTAAAATAATAAGCTGACTTAAATTTTCATTCTATTCTGTTGCTCAACCCATTAAAACAAACTTACAAAATAAGCTTTCAAACTTCGCCCTTTAACTTATAGCTCAATGTCAATTTACGAAACAGCTTCATGAGCACAGCGTCATGACATCGAAGAGGTATTTAGCACTCTATCTTTCCAAGTTTTGACACTTTTTGAATGAATTTTGTTCAATGAGGACAAAAACATTTTAAATCTCTCTCAGCTTTATTTATTTAAAAAAATAAAAATTTCTAAGCATGTTTTTTTCTCAATCATGTTTGGAAATTTGGGCATTATATGGGACAATTTTCTGCTGCAGCCAGCAAAAATTGAATGCAAATCCATATACGAGTATACAGGGTGTCCCATAAGTCAACGTCCAACCGAAAACGGGGGATGCGCCAAGTCATGACAGTGATCAGAAAAATATAAAAAAAATATTTGTTATGTAACTTTCGAGTTATGAGTATTTAAAAAAAACAGGAAAAACTGACACCCTGTGATGATCTTTTAAGTCCTGTGACTACAAATATTAACTTTTCATGAAACTTTTTTCTGCAACGTAAGCATGAATAACCTTCTGTAAATTACAATTCAAAATTAGGCCATAACTACCTCAGTTTTCAATGAAATCGTGGAGTTTTGGCCAACATTTCATTTCAGATAATTACATCACCCAACTTTAACCGTCAGTACTGCAAAAAATATGTACTGCACTATCATGGCAAGTAACTTTAAAAAATGGCGCATTTATCCAGGATTCCAAAATGGTATAATACTTGCTAGAGTACTCCTTAGTTTTGGAAATAAAAAATGTTTTTTCAACTAAACCGGATTTCCAATCAATTTTATTTCATGAGATAAAATGTTTGTACCCTTTAAATTATGGACTTAAAATGCCTACGCTGTGTTTTTAAGTCGCTCACAATTTACAGGTACAAGTAAATACCATTTCGACAATGCAAGTAAACAAATAGAGCCACCATCTTGTCGAAAGAGTAATAACCATTGGTGTTCAAGTAGTTTGTTAGTTTTAGGTGAAAGTTTGAAATAAAATTCAATAGGATTATTAGATTCATGTAGGACTGCACTTCAAGTATTAAATGGAACGCCTCAGAGCGAGGTAACGCCACATGAGTCATGTTTTTTCGTGCGTACAGCCGGCTACATCGAATTATAAGACGTTGTCACGTCAATAACCATGTAATAAGACCGGCGACGGGCGAAGGCAAACTTTAGATTAAAATCACGATTGAAGTAATCCTATGATTGAATTTTATTTCAAACTTTTACCTAAAACTAACAAATTACTTGAAAAATTTATTTACACTAATAAATAAATAAAATAAATATTGTGGACAATTCACACAACACTACCCAGCCCCAAACTAAGCAGAGCTTGTAATATGGGAACCAGATAGCTGATATAATACTTGAATACATTTTTTTTCTTGTAAATACATACTTAGAATACAATATAACACCCAGACAGAGAACAAACATCTATGTTAACCACACAAATTTTTGTTCTCGGTGGGGATCGAACCCACGACCTACGGCGCAGAAGGCAGAGCTACTACCAACTGAGCTAGAGGCCAGTCAACTAAGAAACTTACAATTAAACAAATATTTACAAAATGTACAAAATACACAAAAAACAGTTGAGCTCTCCCGATCGTTACAAACAATCTAGAGATAGCTCAACTGATCCAACTTGAAAACCCATGGTTCATAACTCTTTCGACAAGATGGTAGCTCTAACTGTTTATTTACATCGTCGAAATGATACTTACTTGTACCTGTGAATTGTGAGTCACTTAAAAACGCAGCGTAGGCATTTTAAACCCATGATTTAAAGGGTACAAACATTTTATCTAATGAAATAAAATTGATTGGAAATCCGGTTTAGTTGAAAAAACATTTTTTATTTTCAAAACTAAGGAGTACTCTAGCAAGTATTATACCATTTTGGAATCCTGGATAAATGCGCCATTTTTTAAAGTTACTTGCCATGATAGTGTAGTACATTTTTTTTGTGGTACAGACGGTTAAAGTTGGGTGATGTAATTATCTGAAATGAAGTGTTGGCCAAAACTCCACGGTTTCATTGAAAACTGAGGCAGTTATGGCTCAATTTTGAAATGTAATTTACAGAAGGTTATTCATGCTTACGTTGCAAAAAAAAGTTTTATGAAAAGTTAATATTTGTAGTCACAGGACTTAAAAGATCATCACAGGATGTCAGTTTTTCTTGTTTTTTTAAAATACTCATAACTCGAAAATTACATGACAAATATTTTTTTTATGTTTTTTAGATAGCTGTCATGACTTGGCCTATCGTCCGTTTTCGGCTGGACGTTGACTTATGGGACACCCTGTATGTCGGTAAGCGGCCAGATAAATTACATAGTAAATTCCTACTGTCGTGTAATTTAAAAATAGAACAATCTTTTACTCTAAAACATGGCAACCAAGAAGGTAACATAACAAAGGTTTTATTTTCAAATAAAAAGTTCTGCCTAGGAGGGCTAAGTAAAGTTCTGCGTAGCGTTTAACTTAGTTATAATTTCGGTGCATTACGTATACCTATACGAAAACTACAATACAATCCTTGGCCGCAACCAGGGATTGATGCTGTTTTGCTGGCAGCTGCAGTAAATGTACAAGTCCTAAAACATCTAACTAGGTAACCCTTTTACATTTCACTTTTTTTTTAATAACCTACATCGCCCCACTGTTGGGTAAAGGCCACTAGTAATGAAATAGACTTCCAGTTTATTTCATTACTAGTAAACATGTTTCTACACTTTGGTTCGTGATCATCAATTCTAGTGCCTATTTGTTCCTAAACGGTCTGGGTTCACACGCTCCTCTGTTACAATTACAACACTAAGGAAGGGCAGTGATGAAATAGTTGTGTCAATAATCTGTTTGTGCAGCTTAGTATGTATTCTAAGAATTGGCATTTTGTTTCCATAAGTCGCGTCAAACGGGCCTAGAACCACTCAAGGTCAAAATAGATTTATTCAATTTAGAATTTTAATAGATTTAGAAAATAGAAGGTGAAAAATGTGAACTACCGTTGTATTTTTCCACCCATGCGAAACTTGGGCGGGTCGTTAGTTTAATAGATTCTCTCACGGCGGTCCCCGCTGCATGGTGCAGCGGGGCGTTTGTTTTACAAATAGTACTTTTTTTATTTCGTAATAGCTTCTAAATGGGATGTCTGATTTCATTAATATCAAAAGTCATGTATTGGCATTTGAAACAGCCTTGAATACGAAATGATTTAATTGAATAAGGATTTATAAAAAATAATATCATCGTGTGAATTCGGTCGGCATTTCCACCAATGGCCGCAAAGCTGTCTGCTACTTTGCCTTTTTTTGCTATTGATGTTTTTATAATTGATAGTTATTTTTGTTCTATCATCAATAGATTCCGCAGCGCACGTGATGAAAGACATTTTGAGGTAATTTTTTTACACCTTGGGTTATTTAAGTTTTAAGAAATATTTTCATTTTTCTAGTGTTGTATATTATTGTCCTGACATTTTGTTTTATATTTTTTACTATTTTAACTATTGACATTGTATTTAAATTTGACCAAAACTGTTTACTTATACTTTGTTTCTTTTCATTTTTCTGTCTATCTATTATGTATTTAATTATTGTAATTGGTGTTAACCGTTATAATTAAAGTAAAACAATAACTACAAATACATTTTTTTTTCACCTTGCTTACGCTTGCTGATTGAACCTACAAACCCCTTACCGTGGCATCCATAAACTATAACAAAGTAGTAGGTTTAATAAGAAATAAACACTATTTTTGTGATAACATGACAAGAAGAACATGATACATCATCGTTATGCGTTCATTTTTCTAAAATCATCGCTAGTTTTAATTTATCAAGTAATGATGACTCGGCAAATTTAAAAATAAGTATAGTTCGCAGTTGTGACGCGGTTTTTAGTATATAAATATATACATATCAGATAACAACATCATAACAGTTGGGCGATCCGTGTACAAGCACTTATAAAAATGCTGCTCGTGTATTTACCTATCGCGTTAATAACTCTAGGGTTTGCTCTTTATTTGTACTTTACGCGAACGTTCAACTACTGGAAAAGTAGAGGTGTAATTGGGCCAGAACCCGTGGCGTTCTTTGGAAACATTAAACAGTCTGTTTTGCGACGTAAGAATATGGGAGTCGTGCTTAGGGAGTTTTACGAAGAGTTTCCAAATGAAAAAGTCGTCGGAGTCTATAGAATGACCACACCTTGCTTAATGCTTCGTGATTTAGACATTATCAAGCATGTCATGATAAAGGATTTTGACAAGTTTGTGGACCGCGGCATTGAGTTCAGCAAGAAAGGCCTTGGAGCCAACCTGTTCCACTCGGACGGAGACACCTGGCGAGTGCTGAGGAATCGCTTCACTCCTGTGTTCACGTCGGGCAAGTTGAAGAACATGCTGTACCTGATAACGGACCGTGGGGATAGCTTCATGGACTATGTGAGCCAAGTGTGCGATCAGCAGCCAGAACACAAAGTACATCCTCTAATTCAAAAGTACACTATGTCCACCATCGCAGCGTGTGCGTTTGGCCTTGACATTGACGCCATCAACGAGAAGGTTGACGTACTGATGAAAATCGACAAACTAGTCTTAACATCCAATTATGCGACAGAGTTGGACTTGATGTATCCCGGCATTTTGAAAAAACTAAACCTCTCCATGTTACCATCTTTCGTGAACACGTTTTTCTACGATCTCGTTAAACAAATTTTCACCGAAAGAAACGGAGTTCCAGGTAATAGAAAAGATTTTATGGACTTGATTTTGGAAATGAAACAGCAGGGCCAAGCTTACGGTACCAGGAGAAATGAAGGTGATACGCAGTTGTCAGTGGAACTAACAGATGATGTTATAGCTGCTCAAGCTTTTGTGTTTTTTGTGGCTGGCTATGAGACAAGTGCCACAACTATGAGCTTTCTGTTGTACGAATTGGCAAGGAATCCTGATATCCAAGAGAAATTATACACAGAAACTATTAAAGCTCTTGAGCGACACAAAGGAAAAATGACCTATGAAGCATTGCAGGATATGAGTTACTTGGATAATGTATTTGACGAAACACTCCGAATGTATCCTCTAGTGGAGCCCTTGCAAAGAAACGCCCAGGTTAATTACAAAATACCCGGAACAGATATTGTCGTAAAGAAAGGAACGACAGTAATCGTGTCTCCTTACGGTATCCAACACGATCCAAAGTATTACCCAGATCCTGAGAAGTTTGACCCTGAGAGATTCACCGCTGAAAACTCTCGAGACAGACATTCCTGTGCTTACTTGCCATTCGGTGTCGGCCCTAGAAACTGTATCGGTAAGTCATACATTTTTTTTCACTAGCTTCACAGATTTATTAAACATAAAAGCGCTGACAAAAATAAATCATAGTTTTACATCGCGTTACATACACGAGTTATTTGTCGTTTAGATGGGCTAATGCTTGAACATATAAATCTTTTCAGGAATGCGGTTTGCCAAAGTCCAAAGCCGTGTATGCATTGCCAAGCTCATCACTAAGTTTCGAGTGGAGTTTACGAAGAATACCCCGGACGTGTTGGAGATGGACCCAATGAAACCGATCATGGGACCTACGGGCGGTGTTCCTCTACGGATTGTAAAGCGATAGATGTTTTTAAGATGAAAAAGTGAGATATGCCCATTACTGTACGGTAGATTTACCGAACAGTAATGTGAAAAGGAAATGACAAATGAAGATTATTTTTTCCTCCATCGCATCGTGGCTTGAGGACAAGAGATTGAGGTTACGCTATCGCAGTGTGTCAAGCTAGATTTTACTGCTTTTTGATCCTCATTTTCCGGTCTTCTGATCTATTCTTGATTTTCTAATAATTTGTATAAAAAAAATAAAAGTAATAGTAATAGTAAGTGTAAGTAGTAGTATAATAAAAATAAAGTGTTCCAACTTCCAACATAAAAGTCTTATAGGTAGTTACTTTACAGAAATGGTTTGTTAACATATTAGGTAAGGAATTAAAATATACATGTATATGCAAAATAAGTTATTCATATTATAAATAAGTCACACTATTTCTGTAAATAAGTCACATAACGTCGTTGTGGTGCGAGAAGTCACTAAGTGACATTTTTTGCCAAAATTAGTTATTGACGCCAAAGTGTTTTGAAACCCATGAGAAGGTACAAAGAGTAAATTTTACTAAAATTATAGATAGTACAAGAATGTCAGAAGTGCATAACTACCCGTAGAGTTAAAAATCTGTCTACAAAAATCATCTAAGGGATCTTAAGTAGTTTAATTCAATCACTTTACTTACAATATTCTTCAAGTCTTGGGGTTGCACTGATCACTAAAGTAAATTTCTTGCACATAAAAAGCTATTGAATGAAATGAAATTCTGTTGTCGGTAAGAGTCATCAACAGATCATAATTAAGTAATATTTAATCAAGGTATTACGTTAATGCGTATGCCAGAATTAATTAACTTACTTTTTGTTATGTATCTTAGTAACCATATAATTACTTACATTAATTTGTTGAAAGTTAGTGTGTAAGGTAAAATTATCTATATTTTATATGAAGAAACCTCTTTTGTAACTATAAGTGTTGATAAGTTACACTCATTTTAAGAACAAAAAAACTTTAAAACGCGATTATCTCGAGACTAGCTTTTTGCACATAGTTACTTCTCGCACCACAACGACGATAATTTCTGTAAAAAAGCCACACTATTAATGAGTAGGTAACTATTTTGTAAAAAAATGGCTCTCGGCGCCGCTAAAAACCATACCATAATATAGATAGTGCAATCCACGAAGGCGCGCCCCACTATTCCTCCTAACCGTTTATAGTATATGTGTGCAAGCTTCCGTCAATGTTTGAGTGTTATCGGTACACACTAATTACCTATGAGTGCACACGTACACTACAATGAATAGACTACGGTTCGCGACTGCCGCTCGGAGCAAACTCCCCGCACCCCGCGAGGGGCGCGTCTTCGTGAATTGCACTATCTATAAGCCCTTTCGCTTTTATGGCAAATGCTGAGTGGAAGCCTTTTTTTTGTCACTTATTGCTTGTTGCTATATTTTTTGTGTGTATCATGTTTTCTGACGCTTATTAAATATTTTCTATTCTATTTCATATACCTAAATAAAATCTATTTTCTCGATAAATAAATGACTATTCTGTTTTTTTCTAATGCAGTTCTTCTTCTTTTTATCAAAATCGAGCCCATGACTCCTATATTTTCACCAACTTAGTGTTGCCGATTAAATTTTGCCCTCAGCAGGCTATTGAAACAACTGATTGTGCTGATTGAACAACCAAATAAATCGACCAACTAAAGTTGCTCTACTTTTCTTACTAGAATTTTTGAAATGAAGACTTCTGGTGGGTTCAAGCATTTTTTGATGTGGGAAAACCTAATGAACTCGCATTACCGTCACCGACACCTCTTCGGCAAAGATCGACTAACTTCGTTACAAGTTGGGGTCTGTCTGTCCGCAAGCAGCCAGGGAGGGACATACACAAAAACATACACAAAAATCATCGCACAAAGCGCTTTACTTCCACATTTTAGTGCAAACTGCCAAGGAGTGGAACTCTTTACCGTCGTCAATATTTCCGGAGCATTACAACCTTGGAATTTTCAAGTCAAGAGTGAACAAGTGGATTAAAGCTAGTCGTGCTCCACCTAAGGCTGCATTTTCACTTTCCATTAGGTGTGATGGCAGTCAAACGTTTAGCAATCACCAATTAAAAAAATAAACACGTAATTGTTCAAGTATTCAATTCTGTATTCTCGCGGGTCTTCAAAATTTTGTTTAGGCGACTGATCGAAGCGACGCGTGACCCAAGAGCTGGTGGGTATCTGGCGCAGCGCATAAGCATTGCTATTCAGCGTGGCAATGCCGCCAGCGTCTTGGGGACGCTTCCGTCTGGCACTGATTTGGATCAGTTGAGCTATCTCTAGATCGTTTGTAACGATCTGCAGATAGCTCAACTGTTTCTTGTGTATTTTGTACATTTTGTAAATATTTGTTTAATTGTAAGTTTCTTTGTGTAAATAAAACTTCATTCTGTAGGCATTCGTTCGGTTGTCGGACAGCTCGCCATAGGCAGAGGGCTCATCCTTGGAGCCGGCATGGTTGCGCACCATCCGGTTCCAGAGGAACTTCGTCCCACGCACTCTAAGGTTGTGGAATACTCTTCCTGCCGAGATTTTCCCTATAGATTACAGCATGGGGCTCGTCAAGAAGGGCGTTTTAAAACATTGAAAGAGTCAGCAACGCGCGACGTGATGCCTCTGGTGTTGCAAGTGTCCATAGGCTACGGTAACCGCTTTCCATCAGGTAGGCCTTATGCTTGTTTGCTAACTTAGTTGTATTAAAAAAAACCTGAAGTGTCATGCTTTTTTCATTCCATGCAGATTAGATCATCAGTTATATAAGACAACACACTACCTACAACGCCAGACAACCAATCGGTTAAAGTTCAAGGTGATATGTAAACATTTTGTAACGCAGCCAGCGTTACATGCATAATCAGTAAAGGCACAGGTTACAAATCTGTAGGCCTACCACAAGTTCTGTTTGGCTCTGTCTCTGGCTCTGGATTTGAGTCTGAGTGAGTGTTGACCTATTTGAATTCATTTATCCCACTTCTTATCGTGTCAGAGGTTCTTTCGAACCAGGTGTGGTGAAAGGATATTTAGTGCGCCTCAAAGGCCCTTGCACTAAACACATATTTTCGAACTTTTTAGGTTCTACGACATACCGGTTTCCTCACGATGTCTCCTTCACCGTTTGAGAGCACTGGCATAGTGTACATACATTTTTGGGCAGAAAAACTCATTGGTACACGACTGGATAAATAAGGTCGTGGGTTCAACCCACCTTATTTATCCCTCGGTAAACACTTTATAGGAAGCAGCTGTCATACTAAAACTAAGCATAACTACAAAAAATTGGCTACCGCAGTGCTTGCCCTCACGTGTCACTTGAAGTTCAAATTACATGGTGATGGCAAGCACAATTTGAACCCAATTTATAGTTTATAATATAACTCAAAACAGTTACTGACACCAAGTCACAGGTAACAGGTATCATAATTACTAAAGCTAAATACCACAGTTTTAAAAACAAGTTCAAAGTACGTAAGCACGTGGAAAAAATCCCGTCTTTAGCATAAGAAGAAACAACAAAAACTTATCTGCTTATAAACGAACCAAGTGACCTCCACGGAATGGATGTAAAAAACACGTAATCAGACTCAATAATTATTATATTTCTTTTGTATGAATGTAGCTAGATCAGACATCAGAATTTTTAGGCATTTATTAATTTATTCTTTCTTCGCACACAGTCTTCTTGTAAATATCATGAGTGTATTCAAACCAAAGGTTGCCTGGTAGAGGACGCTGTTTAGCGATAAGGCATTGTTTGAGGCAAATAGTTTTATGTTTTTTTTATAATTTGTTTTGTGCAAATATTTTCTATCTATCTACTTCGCAGTTGACTGCCTAAATGACGCCTTGCGCACATCTAGGCAATCAGCAGTGGTGGTCAGTGAAACACTGTCAAATGTCATATTTAACAGTGATTCACTTGAACGCCATCGCCAAGATGTGCGCAGGCCTTTAGTCTCAATTACCACTATAAATAGCATCTGTCACTTCTGCAAACATTACATCATCTGTAAATAATTGAGATTTAAGCTTGCTCGATAAATAAATAATTAGATAACTTTATCGTGGTTTGATAACATTGTTTACTCGTATATAAAGACTGTCAGCGGCAGCCAGCGGCTCAAACCAATAAAGCATCCGTAGATGCACAACGCTTTACAAAATGTTGCTCGTGTATATACCCATCACGCTAATCACTTTAGGGTACGTTCTTTATTTGTACTTTACACGAACGTTCAACTATTGGAAGAGCCAAGGTGTCGTTGGGCCAGAACCTGTGGCGTTCTTTGGAAACATTAAAGAGTCTGCTCTGCGACGTAAAAATGTTGCGTGCGTGTTTAAGGAGATATACGAGGCGTATCCAAATGAAAAAGTCGTCGGAATATATAGAATGACCACACCTTGCGTACTGCTGCGTGACTTGGACATTATCAAGCATATCTTGATAAAGGATTTCGACATGTTTGTGGACCGGGGAATTGAGTTCAGCAAAGAAGGCCTCGGGGCAAACCTGTTCCACTCAGATGGAGACACTTGGCGAGTGCTGAGGAATCGCTTCACTCCTTTGTTCACGTCGGGCAAGTTGAAGAACATGCTCTACCTGATGACGGACCGCGGGGAGATCTTCATGGACTATGTGAGCCAAGTGTGCAGTCAGCAGCCGGAGCAGATAATACACCCCCTCATTCAAAAGTTCACCATTTCCACGATCGCAGCGTGCGCATTTGGTCTCGAAATCGATGCTAACCACGAAAAGATGGGCCTGTTGAAGAAAATCGACGAACTAGTTCTAAACTCCAATTTTACGCAAGAACTAGACATGATGTATCCTGGTATTCTGAAAAAACTGAACGTATCCCTGTTTCCAGCTTTGGTAAATAAGTTTTTCTATGATCTCGTTCAACAAGTCTTCAATGAAAGAAATGGAGTTCCAGGAAATAGAAAAGATTTTATGGACCTGATTTTGGAAATGAAACAGAAGGGTCATGTTTACGGTACCAAAAGAAATCAGGATGATACGCAGTTGTCAGTGGAACTTACGGATGGTGTTATGGCTGCTCAAGCTTTTGTGTTCTATGCAGCTGGCTATGAGACAAGCGCAACAACTATGAGCTTTCTGTTATACGAACTGGCAAGGAATCCTGATATCCAAGAAAAATTACACACAGAAACTCTTGAAGTTCTCGAACGACACAACGGGAAAATGACCTATGAAGCTTTGACGGATATGACTTACTTATGTAATGTGTTTGACGAAACACTCCGAATGTATCCTATAGTTGACCCTTTGCAAAGAAATGCACAGGTTGATTACAAACTGCCCGGAACTGATATTGTCATAAAGAAAGGAACGACAGTGCTCATGTCTACTAACGGCATCCATCACGACCCGAATTATTATCCAGACCCTGAAAAATTTGACCCTGAAAGATTCAACGCTGAAAACTCTCGAGACAGGCATGCTTGCGCGTACTTGCCATTCGGAGTTGGTCCCAGAAACTGTATTGGTAAGTTTTTTTTTTTATACTACTAGCTGATGGAACAAACATATGGCCCACCTGATATTAAGCGGTAACCATCGCCTATAACAAAGCATTAAAGCATTTTTTTTAGACATTTTTTTACCCATCCCTGAAAGGTATGATTTTCCATAGCGGGTTTTATTGGTGAGAACGATTTTCAGGCTAGAACTTTATTATTATTTGTACGATCTCCGTTTCCCATTGATGGCTGTTACGACATTTGATCCCAGAATGAGTTGGCTTTTACGACATTTGATCCCAGAAGGGTCGATACGACAGACGTGACAACTGACTAGCCCAATTCCACCTCCCCTCACCTTATCTTGTATCTGTGAGCGCAGTTCTATGATATGGAAATTTTGTCTTCCTTTCTGCTTATGGCCTTAATAAATCTTGCGCACATCTAAGCGTTCTGCGGTGGTGATCAGTGAAACGCTGCCAAAAATGACAGCGATATTAGACAGCGCGTCACTGATTGTCACTGCAGAATTTATGCTCTGTGCTGTGTCTGTTTAAGTGTGTGCTGTATGCGTAATATTGTTTTATGCTCTGGTGTAAAACATTGCTTATTATAGTTAGCCCTATCACTGTTTGTCATTACGTAGTGGTAAGAGACGGCAGTAACTTTGACGGCAGAAACTGATTATCTTGGCCAAAAGGATTTTTCAGTACTTCAAAAGAGCTATTTCTAAAAGAATAAATTAAACATATCAAAGGCCGGCAGCGCATCAGCACCACTTCTTGTGTTGCAGGTGTCTATGGGTGACGGTGACTGCTCTCCATCAGGTGGCTCGTCTGCCAGCGTAAAAGAAAATATAAAAAAATGTCGTGGGTTTTCAACACCGAGTGGGTGAAGCGGACCGAAGATCAAGGGGAGTGGATAAACTTGGGAGAGACCTTTGCCCAGCAGTGGGACAGTATAGGCTAGAGAAAAAAAAAGTTTTGTATCGCGGTACGAGTGGTTAGTGCTAATTCAATTATTTATCATTTCAGGAATGCGGTTTTCTAAAGTTCAGAGCCGCGTGTGCATTGCCAAGCTCATCTCCAAGTTCCGAGTGGAGGTTTCGAAGAACACTCCAGTAGTGTTGGGGATGAACCCAAAAAGATCCATCATGGGCCCTGCCGGCGGCATCCCTCTAAGGATTGTAAAACGATAAATGATTAGAACACGAAAAAAAATAAGCAAAAAGTTTTTTCAAAATTATTGCTTTTAACGATGTTAAGTAGGTACTAATGTTTTTATTGATTTTTTATAGTGTTTGCTACACTTAAGGAACTCACAGAGATTTCTATAATATCCCAAAAGCTAAGAGCCGAGCGGGATTTGAACCCGCCACCTTCCCCTTGGTACGGAGCTGCGCTGACCGCTGCGCCATCGGATCCCAAAAACATTTGACTCTTAGGGACTGTTCGGCATTAACGCGACCATGGCTCCATCTACAGGTTTGACGTTACAGTCAACTACTTACCCGCTCGGCTCATAACTTAAAGGACATTATAAAAATCTTTACTAATGTTTTGTATGAAATTTAAACTCTTTTAGTCAGTTAGTTTTATAAGATTGCTAGATAACCTATGTACTCATTTTATATGTATTCAAATATACTCCAGCACTATGTATAATAATCTATTAAAAATGGTGAATTGACTCTAGCTGCGTTAATTATTTTCTCACGGCTCCTTTTTACAAACAAAATCCATGAATTATCGGTATAAAAAGAAAATCGGTTGTCTGAAGTTGAACGTGACAACGTCATACAGCTGTCCACGCGGACGCATCGCTCACTCAAGTAGGAGAGAGACAGATGTTGAACGCTGCCAAACGCGGAAGCCGATTGTGCCTCTTTGTCGCTCGTTCCGCGCTCTCACTTGCACTTCAAGCCTTAAATGGAACGCCTGTAATGCTGAAAATCTCCTAGTTACGGGGTAGGAAGATAAGAAACACTTAAATTACAAAAGTTTTTAATTATACTTTATTCGTTTAACAAACACTAGCAGTTGGTGCCCGAGCTTCGCTCGGTATTTTTATTTTGGTAAATTGTTGTTGTGAATTATATTTAAATACGAATTACTTATTAATATATTTCGATCTTACCGACATAATAATAAACTCCACTACTCGTCAATAGATGGCGTTCTCTGTCGCACTAACTCATGACTTAATCAACAGATGGCGCTAGGAGTTATGATTTTATGATAAAGTTGATTATTTACTTTACGATTAGGGGGACATTTTCTAAAAACGAATCCTAGCTAGATCGTTTTATCGTCCCCGAAAACCCCTGTATACTTAATTTCATGAAAATCGTTGGCTCAGTTTCCGAGATCCTAAATATATATATATATATATATATATATATATATATACAAGATTTTCTCGTTTAAAGGTATAAGATAGGAAAATATTAGGTTCTAATTACTCTAAGGGGCCCGCTATGCCCCTAGGCTTCTTCGGATCCTTAAGAACTTATTACTTGTAACTTATTACTACCTACCTAAACTTATTGTCCGTAACTAGAAGTATCTTGGGTTGGTGACCCGCCTGCCTCGAATTCGGTTTGGCTACTAATAAGGAGTTGCGTTAGTTTATCCTACAGGTGTTGAACAGGAATAGGTCCGTCGTAAGGGTATGGTCCGTGGGAGGACGGTGCGATAGTGGCAACAGGGAACAACGGCGAGCCTTAGGGCGCCGAAGATAGCGGCCGCAGCCGGTGTGTTGGTGCTGCTACGAGCACCTTGACTAACCTCGGGGACTGAGATCTAACCAATATCACGTTCACAAGTAGCGGCCTAGGAACGGAGCTGGCGTGGGCAAATGCGCGCTGGTCCTTCAGCCGAGGCTCCAACCACAGGGGGTGACATCGGTGCTCCCTTGTCGAAGAGACGAGTGCCAATATTCAGAGCCTGGAGCCCGTATGCGGCAGGAACCTCCAGGAGCTACCAGACAGCCTCTACTGATCAACGAGAAAAGGGAACAATATAATATCGGCGCTTTACAAAAACACTGAACTCGCTCGCAACCAGGAATATTCGACTTACCCGAGGCCGGAAAATATGATGCGTGGAGTATATTTTTGTCCACGACGAGACGATAAAATCCACAGAAATCTGTTAAATAAGATATTGAAGAATCAATTCGGTTTGCGACGTGTCATCGTACGCTCGCTCTTTCTTTTTTTTAAATCCAGACCATAGACTAGAGTAGAGAGATTCGCGCTAGCGATTTTATAATCGATTTTACAAATGAAATCGATGGAGAAAAAAAACAAACGAATCGGCCCGAATTCAGCCGTGAAAAGGCGGACGGAGGTCTAGGACAAATGCATAACGTTTTGAAAATCCTGTATCCTGTAAAAACAGGGCAAATTCACGTAACAATGGCAATATGTTAGTAGGATAATCGATTCTCGATACTCGATGACGATCAATCAGACAATCCCTCGGATCGATAAACCCCTATCTAATACTATACAATCTGTGGCACGTCGCGCCGGCATGTTGCCAGCTACCGGTTTGCGGTTACCCTAAACTCAACTGCGCAATATAAGCATTTTAAGACGTAGGACGTTCTTTCAATGATGGATAATATAGAGGTATAAACAATTTAATGGGCTCTCGGGGTCGGGTGTCAAGCCGACTCACCTAACCCTTAGTGTGGACCGTACTGAGCGGGCAACCCCGAACCAGCTGGTGTAAATAAGATAACTACGAACAAAAATCATGCTTAGACAATTTAACCTAAGGACCTGCCTTGCATGGATCTTCCCCTCTGCCAAAAGGTACAAGACTAATGAATCTGACATATCTAGCACGTTTATAAAAACCACTTCGTAATCGATCTTTATCAGTGTCAGTATCGGTATCGCGGTGAAAGGACCTCTTCTAAAAATGCCAACATGTGCAGTTGCAGTGTGTAATAGGAAGTCATACACATCAAGCTTGTAAAAGGATGGTGTAACATTTCATATGTAATTATTTTTTTGCATAGTTAATGCTTTTTTCTATTAACATAATGTAAAATTGTTGTGCGGCGTTTAGCTCTAGAACATCGATTCAGTATACGATTATACGAAAAAGATCGAATCGCCTCGATTTTCCTGCCGTCAATTATCCGCATTTAATTTTCAACCTTATCACTAAATGAAATAGACTATAATTGCAAAATAATCTCAAATTGCCAAGCAATTTTAGTCACTAGCAAAAATTTAAAATTGTAACGAGACTACCTATGACGTACCTATGAACTCCCCACGAGACTAGTTGGCATTTCAAAAATGAATTTTTGACCTTACCGATTTAGATATTAAGTCGATTTGGCTTTGAATTTTTCCAGACCTGACAGGCCCGAGACATCAAAACCCCGCCCTCCGGTAGCGAGACTAGTGTTAGAGGTGGATAAATGTTTACACACAGTTTTTATCGATATCGATAAAAGCACGGGTGTTCTAGCGAGTAGATTTGTCTTAGCTTTCTTATTGGTTGTGGGTTCAAATCCAGTCGTGCACCAACGGATTGTGTTGAAGTTGTAACGTGTTATTTTATACATAACATTACGTAGCCTACTTGTTTAATTTAACAATGTAGCTGTTGAACAATTTAGGAACTTAAAAAACTTTTAACTTTATACCTTGTGGAAAAACCAGC
Organism: Thera obeliscata; assembly: GCA_947578465.1. Classification (NCBI taxonomy): domain Eukaryota; kingdom Metazoa; phylum Arthropoda; class Insecta; order Lepidoptera; family Geometridae; genus Thera; species Thera obeliscata. Next base: position 5,168,650 of record OX387923.1, on the reverse strand, counting down.
CCGCACATCAAGTGCGGATGATAAAATTTGCCAATTTGCGTATTCGGAAATCCAAAAGCATAGCATTTGACACAAATTTAGTTCCTTTAGGGGTTTAAGGCCATGATGCTACCCCTAACTACATAATCTACTTTTCTTGAGGACAGTGCAGCAATAAACACATGTTCCAAATACCTACTTATTTATTTTCACCAAGGCTACATGTTCGCACAGTGTGAGCGGGGAGAGACGACTGGCGACGCGACATTGAATTCCTACGCGTCAGCCCGATTCCTGTGGCTAAGTACCTAGCCGCCACAGTTCCAAACATTTATTTATCCCACCTTTTATAAGATGGATAGTTTTTGTGACCTTTTACCTTGAAAAACTAACGTAGTCATCATAGAATTTCATGTTATTTTTGAAATAACTTTTAGAACACCTTTATGACGGTGTATACGAGTTTCCAGCTTATTCGCTCTTATTCTGAGGTTGACCCCATATTGGTTCTAAAATGATAAGTTTATTTAGGCCAAATAAAAACATCGATATCTTTGATTTTAAGCTCAGAAAATTTATCAATCTCTATGAAAGTGTCAGTTTTGAGTAGTAATGCTGCCAACTTAATCAAGATGTAGTTTGTCGAGATTTGGGGTAAAAATAGGTTCTTAGTGCAAGTAATGAGTAACATACAATAAAGGATTTGTCCCTCATGGCATCCTAGAGAGCTGGCTGTAGTTTTAGTGTTGTCCAGTCCAGATCAATTGAACGAAATGAACTAGTCTGCCTGTGATATTCATTCATTAACAATTATACATTTGTGTCTGAAAAATAGTACATAATAAGCAAAAATAATATGAGTCATATCATAAATTAAATAATTATCAAAGAAATTGTTATCAAATAATACTAGCAATGTCACACCATATTTATAAAATCATCAGTAGAATAAAAACACCCTTTCAACAAAAGCTGCTTTAATCTAGTTTTGAATAAATATAGTTAGAATGAAATTAAGTATACAGGGGTTTTCGGGGACGATAAAACGATCTAGCTAGGATTCATTTTTAGAAAATGTCTCCATAATCGTAAAGTAAATAATCAACTTTATCATAAAATCATAACTCCTAGCGCCATCTGTTGATTAAGTCATGAGTTAATGGGACAGAGAACGCCATCTACTGACGAGTAGTGGAGTTTATTATTATGTCGGTAAGATCGAAAAATATAAATATTTAATCAGTATGTAAGTAATTCGTATTTAAATATAATTCACAACAACAGTTTACCAATCAAAAAATACCGAGCGAAGCTCGGACACCAACTGCTAGTAATTTTTATATTGTTTGTCTTGAACATAAATACCCGACGACCATTAGTGCCATGAAATCTAAAATAATATTCAGAATGAATATTTTAATAAATAAATCTTACTGACTTCGGAAGCCTTACATTCTTTCATACTTAACATAGGGTAAAATAAAATGATGATACGGCATCACTGTTGTGGTTCTCTGTATTTTGAATGTGTGTCACCTGTATATACAGTAAACTTGAACTAGTGTTAAAGATTTGTATTTGTGTGCGTTCATAACAACACAAATAATTGTTGTGTGTGTTACGATCGTTTGAATGTGTGTCGCTTTCGTTTCAGTGTGTGCTTTCCTCGTCCCCCTCAAAATATGGCAGAAAAATTTGTTAGGCTGAATAGATGCAAGGCAAGTCCTTAGGTTAAATTGTCTAAGAAATCATGTCTTCAAGCTCATGTGATAATAAAATAATATGTTTTGTGGACAATGTGACAGAAGGACTGATGTTTCCGTCGCACGGCGCCGAAGGCGACGTGCGAAAAACTAAGTAAGGCGGAGCCGTTCCATGTGGCGGTCTTATGGTATAAAAACTATCTCGCTGAAAGGAAGCTTCAAATTGAATGGCGGGAACGTTTGAAAAGGTATGAGTTTATTCGATCGTTACTATGGGGTTTACCTATTAGAAATCGGATGTTACACGCCTCAGAGCGAGGTAACGCCGCATGAGTCATGTTTTTTCGTGCGTGCAGCCGGCTCCATCAAATTATAAGACGTTGTCACGTCAAAAGTAAAGGTACGTCTACAGTACGTCTACAATAAGGCCTTTGCATTTATTGTAGATGGTGTATAAAGGGACCTTAATTTCATTTCACTTATTCATAAGCAATTGACTTAGAATCGTATTTAAAATTACATTACTAGACGCAACACACAACAAAATCACATAGTACACAAAAAAAGTTGAACTACTCAAATAATAATTACAATAAAACTTCAACAAATAAAATACAATTCTTAATCTTAATTAAACATGTCTTAAGCGCCCACCCACCAGGTGGACCGACGACATTGTTAGGATCGCGGGAAGTCCGTGGATAGAAAGAGCTCAGAACCGTTCTTCCTGTAAATGAGTAGGGGAGGCCTATGTCCAGCAGTGAACTTCTTCAGGCTGATGATGATGATGATGAAGCAATAAATTCATTGTGTATAAAATTCTTTTTGACAATAGTTGTAAGCCTTGACTTAAACACGGAGTTGAGACTAACATTGTCCTTCAAGTCGGTAGGCAGCAAATTAAAAAGTTTTACAGCTTGGTATCGAGATCCATGCTTTACGACATTTAACCTAGGGAATAAAGGTGCATGGAGATCTTTACGTCTTGTTAAGAGTCTATCTTTTCGTTGTTCATTACTTTCGTATTTATAATATGTTTTTTGCTATATCCATCAGAAGTACCAAAAGGTCCTGCCCTCTGCCCTTGTTTACAAGACGGCTTGCCGAGCACCTAGACCATCTTGACAGCTTAGTCGGCCTGATCCACAGGAAAGACATGGTCAATAAGTGCGGAGCTGACTAAGCCGTAGGGTTCCTCGTGATATTTTCCTTCGCCGTTTGAGAGCACTAGTATAGCACGTGTCGTATCTAGTAGATATTAGGGGCTAAAATTTATTCAAAACAATAGATTTATTTTATTTTATTGTGTTTACAGAAATGAATAGGTTATAATCTTTAAAAGTTTTAAAATGATTGAGTTTATTTAATTTAAGAACAATGTAGTTGCTTTAAAACGATTTGATAAATAATGTTATATTTTATTATTATTTGTTCGAAATGATTAACAATTTATTCAATAAATTGTTAATGGTAGTCAGAAGCTACGCAGAACGGATGACGATATTGCCGATAGGGGGCGCTATCTATCAACTGTCATGTTGGTCGCCTGACGGAGGCTAGGCGGGGCGGTGGATTATTCTGGGCTTGGGACTCGAAGGGGAAGGTTATCGTTTCGTTCTGTGTACTGTCGATGTGATTCGGCTCTGAGTACACCCCTTGATTGTTAAGATAAGTACCTAGTTCGCTATATCTCTTTGTAGTTGATATATTTTTACTCAAAGGTAGTTTTGTGTTGAATAACGTGACTAAAGCTATAATTTAGTTAAATAAAGTGTAAATTGTAAAGACATTGATGTAATTAAATCATTTACTTAATATTCTACATTTTCTTTTTAAAATAAGGTTGCCCTGATCTAATAAACGCATACATTTTTCGAAGAGAAAAAAATCATCAGTGAACCTATAAATACCACGTAAAGACGAGTTCCTCCCACCAAAAGGCAAAATATGTCTAGGCATTTTTTTTCGATTATGGTTCAGAGTAGCCTGATGAAGTCCACTGCTGGGCTTAGGCCTCCCCTACTCATTTCCAGGAAGAACTATTCTGAGCTCTTTCCATCCACCGACTTCTCGCGATCATAAAAATGTCGTCGGGTCATCTGGTGGGTGGGTGCCCTACTTTTCGTCTTCAGGTTCGTGGTAGCCATTTGAGAACCTTTATTCCCCAACGGTAGTCGGTTCTTCGAGCTATATGACCTGCCACTTCAAGTTACTAATTCTAAGAGCTATGTCGGTGACCTTGGTTCTTCTACGGATATCCTAATTTCTGATTCTATCACGTAGTGAAACTTCCAGCATAGCTCTTTCCATAGCTCGTTGCGATACTTTGAGCTTGTGTACGAGGCCAATAGTTAGCGACCACGTCTCAGTTCCATATGTCATCACTGGCAACACGCACTGATAATAGACTTTTGTCTTGAGGATCTGTCGTATCTGCGACGAGAAAATATAACGAGAAAATGTGCCTTTATAATGCGGACAGCCAAAAAGTGGAACACATTGCCAGCGTCTATTTTAATAACTTCGATGATTTCAAGATCAGACTGAATAGGTGGTAGAGGTATAGCACGCTACACCTCTCTTCTTCTTCCTGCCCTATTTTTTTCTAGCCCACTTTATGTGGGGTTGGCACAACATGTTCTTCTCTTCCATTCACCTCTATCAGCCGTCATCTCTGTATTCACTTCTTTCTTATCCATTTCAACTTTTGCACTGTTCATCCATCTTTTCTTTGGCCTACCTTTACCCAAATATGCATCTACGTTCAGACTCATCACTCTCCTAGTCACATGAATTTCATTCCTCCTCATGACATGCACTTACCACACCAGCCTGTTGCTCCTCAATTTTGCTGTCACCGGTGCTACTTTCATATTTCCCCTGATATACTCATTCCGTATCTTGTCCATTCTTGTTACTCCACAAATCCATCTCAACATTCGCATCTCTGCCTTAGGTACCCTTCTTTTGACAGTCCCCTTCGTTGCCCAACACTCGGATCCATACATTACGACGGGTCTTATAGATCTTCCCTTTAAGCTTAAGGGGCATGCGTGGATCACAAGTCATTTCATCCATCCCGCATTTATTCTATTCTTCACGTCTCGGCCAATGTCACCGTCGTTTTGTATTAATGAACCGAGGTACCGGAAATCACAGCATACTGGAAGGAATATGCCATCTAAGGCAATTGGGACAAAATTGGACGGAAGTGACAAAACAGATGTTCTGTTTTGGTTCTGCTTTATTTGCGTGGTGAGCACGCTACATCCTTTACAGCATATCACTTAGCATCAGGTGAGATGGCGGTCATGCATTAGTCTCTAATTGTATTGTCTCTTTGATTTTGAGTCTGTGCATCACGCCAAGAGGATGACATAAACCAAATATTGTATCTAAGACCCCAAGGATCTTTATCTTTATCTAGTCAGAGATAAAGTTCCTTGGGTTCTTAGATAGACTATTTTGTTCAAACAATAGACAGTCGTTGGTTTCTCTATCCTTATTTGGAATTGTTTTAATCGTAGACCATTGATACTTATCGGTATTAATGCTCAAAAAAACATGCATACAAACAGCATGGCTTTTCGAGTTAGATTTTGCTTGCTTGATAAAATAAGATAACTTAATCCCGGTTTGATAAAGTAGTTCATATATATCCAGACGTTTCTATTAGAGGCACCATAAAAATAAAAAGAAGACTCGTGAAAGCACGTTTTCAAAATGCTGCTCGTGGCCTCGTGTACCTGTTGCGTTCATAACTCTAGGGAACGCTCTTTATTTGTACTTTACGCGAACGTTGAACTACTGGAAAAGCAGAGGCGTCGTCGGGCCAAACCCCGTGGCATTCTTTGAAAACATTAAACAGTATGCTCTGCGGCATAAGAATATCGGAATCGTTTTTAGTGAGATTTACAATGAGTTTCCAAATGAAAAAGTTGTCGGAGTCTATAGAATGACCACACCTTGCTTAATGCTTCGTGACTTGGACATTATCAAGCATGTCATGATAAAAGATTTCGATGCTTTTGCGGATCGCGGGTTTGAGTTCAGCAAGGATAGCCTGGGGGCGAACCTGTTCCACTCGGACGGAGACACCTGGCGAGTGCTGAAGAATTACTTTACTCTTGTGTTCACGTCAGGCAACTTGAAGAATATGCTGTACCTGATAACGGACCGTGGGGAGAGCTTCATGGACTATGTGAGCCAAGTGTGCGATCAGCAGCCAGAACACAAAGTACATCCTCTTATTCAAAAGTACACTATGTCCACCATCGCAGCGTGTGCGTTTGGCCTTGACATTGACGCCATCAACGAGAACGTTGACGTACTGATGAAAATCGACAAATTAGTCTAAACATCCAATTATGACAGAGTTGGACTTGATGTATCCCGGCATTTTGAAAAAACTAAACCTCTCCATGTTGTTACCATCTTTCGTGAACACGTTTTTCTACGATCTCGTTTAACAAATTTTCACCGAAAGAAACGGAGTTCCAGGTTTTTCTATTAAGAAAAGATTTTATGGACTTGATTTTGGAAATGAAACAGCAGGGCCAAGCTTACGGTACCAGGAGAAATGAAGGTGATACGCAGTTGTGAGTGGACCTAACATATGATGTTATAGCTGCTCAAGCTTTTGTGTTCTTTGTGGCTGGCTATGAGACAAGTGCCACAACTATGAGCTTTCTGTTGTACGAATTGGCAAAGAATCCTGATATCCAAGAGAAATTATACACAGAAACTATTAAAGCTCTCGAGCGACACAAAGGAAAAATGACCTATGAAGCATTGCAGGATATGAGTTACTTGGATAATGTATTTGACGAAACACTCCGAATGTATCCTCTAGTGGAGCCCTTGCAAAGAAACGCCCAGGTTAATTACAAAATACCCTGAACAGATATGGTTGTAAAGAAAGGAACGACAGTAATCGTGTCTCCTTACGGTATCCAACACGATCCAAAGTATTACCCAGATCTTGAGAAGTTTGACCCTGAGAGATTCACCGCTGAAAACTCTCGAGACAGACATTCCTGTGCTTACTTGCCATTCGGTGTCGGCCCTAGAAACTGTATCGGTAAGTCATACATTTTTTTTCACTAGCTTCACAGATTTAACAACAATGCCCATTACTGTACGGTAGATTTACCGTACAGCAATGTGAAATAGTAGATTGTTATACAAGGGCAGTAAGTGAGCTTTTGCAGAACAAGATCCTTTTTGGCGCCCGTGCGAGCGCAGCTCGCAAAGGGCGCTAATGGATCGAGTGTACCCGAGATATTTAGATGCCCGAGCGAGCAAAGCGAGCGAGGGCAAATATAGTTCGAGGGTGCAATAGCTACTTATGCCCGAGGTAAGCATTCTACTTACATCATTCATGCGAGGTAAATTTTTAACTAGCTGATGGAACAAACATATGGCCCACCTGATGTTAAGTGGTAACCATTGCCTATAGCAAAGCATTTCCTCGTAGGTCAAGCACGTCAGGAACGTGCCCTACAATGCACTGCCCTACGACCATCAACTTGAGGCATACGGATGTTCAGCCTCACGTGTCTGTGATTTCACCGGCACCTATACCCTTCAACTCGAAACACAGCAATACTGCTTTTCGGCAGAAAAGGCTTACAATACAACAATAACACAACATATAAATGGGTAAGACAAAATGTAATTTTAATTTGAGAATAATAAAATTACAATAATAATGTAAGTATTATTATAATTATACTATTAATTTTATTAAAATTAATAGTTAAATATTTGTACCTGTAGGTATCTGCTAAAACAGTCGTAGACTTATGCACATTACCTATCTGTGAGCTACTATATCTTTTCAGTAAAAAGTTTTCATATCATTTTGTAAGAAAAGAGATTGTTTCACCAAGGAGGTTTGCATAGCTCTTGAACTGTAATGAACCATCACCAAGGAGGTTTGCATAGCTCTTGAACTGTAATGAACCATTACGTATCAAGCATAGTGTGACGGTATAAGTGATTTGAAAATGGAACGCATTTACAATGCACTGGGCTGCACACGCCTACTTACACAGCCTCTTTGCGCTAAAGAAAATCCTATTTACTGAGCATGTATGATGTAAAGGAAATTACAAATGAAGATTAGTTTTTCCTCCATCGCATCATGGCTTGAGGACAAGAGATTGAGGTTACGCTATCGCAGTGTGTCAAGCTAATATAGATTTTACTGCTTTTTGATCCTCATTTTCCGGTCTTCTGATCCATTCTTGATTTTCTAATAATTTGTATAAAAAATAATAAAAGTAATAGTAATAGTAAGTGTAAGTAGTAGTATAATAAAAATAAAGTAATCCAACTTCCAACATAAAAGTCTTATAGGTAGTTACTTTACAGAAATGGTTTGTTAACATATTAGGTAAGGAATTAAAATATATATGTAAATGCAAAATAAGTTATTCATATTATAAATAAGTCACACTATTTCTGTAAATAAGTCACATAACGTCGTTGTGGTGCGAGAAGTCACTAAGTGACATTTTTTGCCAAAATTAGTTATTGACGCCAAAGTGTTTTGAAACCCATGAGAAGGTACAAAGAGTAAATTTTACTAAAATTATAGATAGTACAAGAATGTCAAAAGTGCATAACTACCCGTAGAGTCAATAATCTGTCTACAAAAATCATCTAAGGGATCTTAAGTAGTTTAATTCAATCACTTTACTTACAATATTCTTCAAGTCTTGGGGTTGCACTGCTCACTAAAGTCACTTAGTGATTTCCTGCACATAAAAAGCTATTGAATGAAATGAAATTCTGTTGTCGGTAAGAGTCATCAACAGATCATAATTAAGTAATATTTAATCAAGGTATTACGTTAATGTGTATGCCAGAATTAATTAACTTACTTTTTGTTATGTATTTCAGTAACCATATAATAACTTACATTAATTTATTGAAAGTTAGTGTGTAAGGTAAAATTATCTATATTTTATATGAAGAAACCTCTTTTGTAACTATAAGTGTTGATAAGTTACACTCATTTAAGAACAAAAAAACTTTAAAACGCGATTATCTCGAGACTAGCTTTTTGCACTTAGTTACTTCTCGCACCACAACGACGATAATTTCTGTAAAAAAGCCACACTATTAATGAGTAGGTAACTATTTTGTAAAAAAATGGCTCTCGGCGCCGCTAAAAACCATACCATAATAAGCCCTTTCGCTTTTATGGCAAATGCTGAGTGGAAGCCTTTTTTTTGTCACTTATTGCTTGTTGCTATATTTTTTGTGTGTATCATGTTTTCGGACGCTTATTAAATATTTTCTATTCTATTTCATATACCTAAATAAAATCTATTTTCTCGATAAATAAATGACTATTCTGTTTTTTTCTAATGCAGTTCTTCTTCTTTTTATCAAAATCGAGCCCATGACTCCTATATTTTCACCAACTTAGTGATGCCGATTAAATTTTGCCCTCAGCAGGCTATTGAAACAACTGATTTTGCTGATTGAACAACCAAATAAATCGACCAACTAAAGTTGCTCTACTTTTCTTACTAGAATTTTTGAAATGAAGACTTCTGGTGGGTTCAAGCATTTTTTGATGTGGGAAAACCTAATGAACTCACATTACCGTCACCGACACCTCTTCGGCAAAGATCGACTAACTTCGTCACAAGTTGGGTCTGCCTGCAAGCAGCCAGGGAGTGACATACACAAAAACATACACAAAAATCATCGCACAAAGCGCTTTACTTCCACTTTTTAGTGCAAACTGCCAAGGAGTGGAACTCTTTAGCGTCGTCAATATTTCCGGAGCATTACAACCTTAGAATTTTCAAGTCAAGAGTGAACAAGTGGATTAAAGCCAGTCGTGCTCCACCTAAGGCTGCATTTTCACTTTCCATTAGGTGTGATGGCAGTCAAACGTTTAGCAATCACCAATTAAAAAAATAAACACGTAATTGTTCAAGTATTCAATTCTGTAGGCATTCGTTCGGTTGTCGGACAACTCGCCATAGGCAGAGGGCTCATCCTTGGAGCCGGCAGCATGGTTGCGCACCGTCCGGTTCCAGAGGAACTTCGTCCCGCGCTCTCTAAGGTTGTGGAATACTCTTCCTGCCGAGATTTACCCTATAGATTACAGCATGGGGCTCGTCAAGAAGTGCGTTTTAAAACATTTAAAGAGTCAGCAACGCGCGACGTGATGCTTCTGGTGTTGCAAGCGTCCATAGGCTACGGTAACCGCTTTCCATCAGGTGGGCCTTATGCTTGTTTGCTAACTTAGTTGTAAAAAAAAAAACCCGAAGTGTCATGCTTTTTTCATTCCATGCAGATTAGATCATCAATTATATTAGACAACACACTACCTACAACGCCAGACAACCAATCGGTTAAAGTTCAAGGTGATATGTAAACATTTTGTAACGCAGCCAGCGTTAAATGCATAATCAGTAAAGGCACAGGTTACAAATCTGTGGGCCTACCACAAGTTCTGTCTGGCTCTGTCTCTGGCTCTGGTTTTGAGTCTGTGTGAGTGTTGACCTATTTGAATTCATTTATCCCACTTCTTATCGTGTCAGAGGTTCTTTCGAACCAGGTGTGGTGAAAGGATATTTAGTGCGCCTCAAAGGCCCTTGCACTAAACACATATTTTCGAACTTTTTAGGTTCTACGACATACCGGTTTCCTCACGATGTCTCCTTCACCGTTTGAGAGCACTGGCATAGTGTACACATTTTTGGGCTGAAACACTCATTGGTACACGACTGGATAAATAAGGTCGTGGGTTCAACCCACCTTATTTATCCCTCGGTAAACACTTTATAGGAAGCAGCTGTCATACTAAAACTAAGCATATCTACAAAAAATTGGCTACCGCAGTGCTTGCCCTCACGTGTCACTTGAAGTTCAAATTACATGGTGATGGCAAGCACAATTTGAACCCAATTTATAGTTTATAATATAACTCAAAACAGTTACTGACACCAAGTCACAGGTAACAGGTATCATAATTACTAAAGCTAAATACCACAGTTTTAAAAACAAGTTCAAAGTACGTAAGCACGTGGACAAAATCCCGTCTTTAGCATAAGAAGAAACAACAAAAACTTATCTGCTTATAAACGAACCAAGTGACCTCCACGGAATGGATGTAAAAAACACGTAATCAGACTCTATAATTATTATATTTCTTTTGTATGAATGTAGCTAGATCAGACATCAGAATTTTTAGGCATTTATTTATTTATTCTTTCTTCGCACACAGTCTTCTTGTAAATATCATGAGTGTATTCAAACCAAAGGTTGCCTGGTAGAGGACGCTGTTTAGCGATAAGGCATTGTTTGAGGCAAATAGTTTTATGTTTTTTTTATAATTTGTTTTGTGCAAATATTTTCTATCTATCTACTTCGCAGTTGACTGCCTAAATGACGCCTTGCGCACATCTAGGCAATCAGCAGTGGTGGTCAGTGAAACACTGTCAAATGTCATATTTAACAGTGATTCACTTGAACGCCATCGCCAAGATGTGCGCAGGCCTTTAGTCTCAATTACCACTATAAATAGCATCTGTCACTTCTGCAAACATTACATCATCTGTAAATAATTGAGATTTAAGCTTGCTCGATAAATAAATAATTAGATAACTTTATCGTGGTTTGATAACATTGTTTACTCGTATATAAAGACTGTCAGCGGCAGCCAGCGGCTCAAACCAATAAAGCATCCGTAGATGCACAACGCTTTACAAAATGTTGCTCGTGTATATACCCATCACGCTAATCACTTTAGGGTACGTTCTTTATTTGTACTTTACACGAACGTTCAACTATTGGAAGAGCCAAGGTGTCGCTGGGCCAGAACCTGTGGCGTTCTTTGGAAACATTAAAGAGTCTGCTCTGCGACGTAAAAATGTTGCGTGCGTGTTTAAGGAGATATACGAGGCGTATCCAAATGAAAAAGTCGTCGGAATATATAGAATGACCACACCTTGCGTACTGCTGCGTGACTTGGACATTATCAAGCATATCTTGATAAAAGATTTCGACATGTTTGTGGACCGGGGAATTGAGTTCAGCAAAGAAGGCCTCGGGGCAAACCTGTTCCACTCAGATGGAGACACTTGGCGAGTGCTGAGGAATCGCTTCACTCCTTTGTTCACGTCGGGCAAGTTGAAGAACATGCTCTACCTGATGACGGACCGCGGGGAGATCTTCATGGACTATGTGAGCCAAGTGTGCAGTCAGCAGCCGGAGCAGATAATACACCCCCTCATTCAAAAGTTCACCATTTCCACGATCGCAGCGTGCGCATTTGGTCTCGAAATCGATGCTAACCACGAAAAGATGGGCCTGTTGAAGAAAATCGATGAACTAGTTCTAAACTCCAATTTTACGCAAGAGCTAGACATGATGTATCCTGGTATTCTGAAAAAACTGAACGTATCCCTGTTTCCAGCTATGGTGAATAAGTTTTTCTATGATCTCGTTCAACAAGTTTTCAACGAAAGAAACGGAGTTCCAGGAAATAGAAAAGATTTTATGGACCTGATTTTGGAAATGAAACAGAAGAGCCATATTTACGGTACCAAAAGAAATCAGGATGATACGCAGTTGTCAGTGGAACTGACGGATGGTGTAATGGCTGCTCAAGCTTTTGTGTTCTATGCAGCTGGCTACGAGACAAGCGCTACCACTATGAGCTTTCTATTATACGAACTGGCAAGGAATCCTGATATCCAAGAAAAATTACACACAGAAACTCTTGAAGTTCTCGAACGACACAACGGGAAAATGACCTATGAAGCTTTGACGGATATGACTTACTTGTGTAATGTGTTTGACGAAACACTCCGAATGTATCCTATAGTTGACCCTTTGCAAAGAAATGCACAGGTTGATTACAAACTGCCCGGAACTGATATTGTCATAAAGAAAGGAACGACGGTGCTCATGTCTACTAACGGCATCCATCACGACCCGAATTATTATCCAGACCCTGAAAAGTTTGACCCTGAAAGATTCAACGCTGAAAACTCTCGAGACAGGCATGCTTGCGCGTACTTGCCATTCGGAGTTGGTCCCAGAAACTGTATTGGTAAGTTATTTAGATTATTTTTACCCAACCAAGGGTTGGGTAAAAATAATCTAAGGGTAGGGGTATTATTTTCCATAGAAGGGTATTATTTTCCATAAAGGGTTTTATTGGTGAGAAGGATATTCAGGCAAGAAGTTTATTATTATTTTATTATCTCCGGTTCCCATTGCTGAGGTAAAGCGTCCGCCAATTCCTTCCACACATCGCGATCCTGGGTCACATTTGTCCAGTTCGTCAGAAAACTATCAAGCTCATCTCACTATCTCTTTTTTAGTCTGTCACATCGCTTTTTGTTAGTTCAGGGTGCCAATGAGTAGCTATCTTCGTCCATAGCTCACCTGGCATACGACAGACGTGACAACTGACTAGCCCAATTCCAGCTCCCCTCACCTTATCTTGTATCTGTGAGCGCAGTTCTATGATATGGATATTTTGACTTCCTTTCTACTTATGGCCACTACTACCTTGCGCACTACTAAGCGTTCTGTGGTGGTGATAAGTGAAACGCTGCCAAATATGACAGCGCATCACTGATTGTCACCGCAGAACACTTGGCCACTAGGCTTCAAGGCAGGGATTCCCAAAGTGGTCGATATCGACCCCTTGGGGTCGATATTGGTTTCCCAGGGGTCGACATAAACGAAAACTAATTTTGGGGGTCGACGAGGTCTAAAAATCAACCCCTATTAAATTAACACAAGTTCTTATTTCAAACTTTCAAGTTAGGTAGGTAGGTACTGTATTGTTTATGTTGTGTTGTGTAAATAATTAATATTTTTGTAGGAAATAGCATTGTTGTATTAATGTAAAGTCTCAAAAGCGTACGACGTATATACTCTGTCTTCTTCCCAATCGAGAGAGACTTATGAAAAATAACACTCTGTAGCAGCTGTTTTAAGTTAGTGGACCATTGCAAATAATGGGGTTGATCTTAAAAGTAGGTAATTTGGCCATGGGGGTCTGAGGTAACTATTAATTTTGGAAAAGGGGTCACTTGTACAAAATAGTTTGGGGATCCCTGCTTTAAGGCATGCACATCCGGGCGATGGCTGAAACTCTGTCAAATATGACAGCTATATTTGACAGTGTTTTAGCTGATCGCCATTACCATCGCCTAGTTGTGCTTAGGTTACTTAGGTTACGTAATATTATTTTATACTCTGTGGTCTGTTTTTGTTTGCTGTGTGCGTAATATTGTTTTATGGTCTGGTGTAAAACATTGCTTATAGTTAGCCCTGTCACTGTTTGTCGTTGCGTAGTGGTAAGAGATGGCAATAATTTAGCAACTGATTATCTTGACCAAAGGAATTTTTCAGTAAGTACATCAAGGAGCTATTTCTAAAAGAAAAAAATAAACATGCCGTAGTTTTTCAACACCAAGTGGGTGAAGTGGACCGAAGATCGAGGGGAGTGGGTAAACTTGGGGGAGACCTTTGCCTAGCAGTGGGACAGTATAGGCTAGAGAAAAAAAGTTTTGTATCGTGGTACGAGTGGTTAGTGCTAATTAAACTATTTATCATTTCAGGAATGCGGTTTTCTAAAGTTCAGAGCCGCGTGTGCATTGCCAAGCTCATCTCCAACTTCCGAGTGGAGGTTTCGAAGAACACTCCAGTTGTGTTAGGAATGAACCCAAAAAGATCCATCATGAGCCCTGACGGCGGCATCCCTCTAAGGATTGTTAAACGATAAATGATTAGAACACGAAAAAAATAAGCAAGAAGTTGTTTCGTAATTATTGCTTTTAATGATGTTAAGTACTAATGTTTTTATTGTTTTTTTATAGTGTTTGCTACACTTAAGGAAATCACAAAGATTTCTATAATGTCCCAAAAGCTAAGAGCCGAGTGGGATTTGAACCCGCCACCTTCCCCTTGGTACGGAGCTGCGCTGACCGCTGCGCCATCGGATCCCAAAAACATTTGACGAATAACTCTTAGGCATCTGCCTCGAATTTAGCGGGCAGCGGGGTGGCAGCGGGGTGGCAGCGGGGCGGCTACGGTGGCGGCCCGGCAGCGGGGCGGGGCAGGGGGGTCCATTTGATTTTACGCATAAGAATCCTACCGCTCCCGCGCCGCCGCCGCTGCCGCCCCGCTGCCCGCTAAATTCGAGGCCGAGGCCCTAAAGACTGTTCGGCACTAAGACGACCGTGGCTCCATCTACAGGTTTGACGTTACAGTCAACTACTTACCCGCTCGGCTCATAACTTATATAGTATAGGATCCCGCTATAGAAGGACCTTCACCGAGCTGGTTATTTAATGAAACGTATTTTATATTTAATTAAACATGCCAATAAATATATTCTATATGGGTTGCCTATCAAATTTAAGTCCAGGATATGATTAATTAATAATTTAAAAAAAAATGATTTTTAACTTTCTACCGGTTTGTTTATTAGACAAATTCTATACCAATCGAAAGTATAGACCCCATAGAATATGCAAACGTTAGGTTGCCTATTTTTTTCCGGTCACAACTCTCAGGTAGCCAGGTATAAACAGGTAAATCGATACTAGCATTTTGCACCGGTATGTTTATTGAATAAAAATACTGGGGTCTATACTTTCGATTGGTATAGAATTTATTTAATAAACAAACCAGTGGAAAGTTTATTTTTTTTCTTTTTTAATTATTAATTAATCATAATTATCCTGGACTGAAATTTGATAGGCAACCCATATAGAATATATTTATTGGCATGTTTAATTAAATATAAAATACGTTTCATAAAATAACCAGCTCGGTGAATGTCCTTCTATAGCGGGATCTTAGACTAATAGGACATTATATAAAAATCTTTACTAATGTTTTGTTATGAAATTTACTCTTTTAGTCAGTTAGTTTTATAAGATTGCTGGATAACCTATCTACTCATTTTATATATATTTAAATATACTCCAGCATTATGTATAATAATCTATTAAAAATGGTGAAGTGCATGACTCTAGCTGCGTAAATTATTTTCTCACGGCTCCTTTTTACAAACAAAATCCATGTACCATCGGTATTAAAAAGAAGTAAAAAAGTAAGTAAGTAAGGAAGGAAGGCCTTTGCATTTATTGTAGATGGCGTATAGAGCGTCTGGGACCTTAATTTCATTTATTTCATTTATTCATAAATAACTAATTTAGAATTACTAGACACAACACACAACACATAGTTCACAAAAAAAATCGAACTCAGAACCGTTCTTCCTGTAAATGTGTCCAGCAGTGGACTTCTTCAGGCTGATGATGATGATGATGACTTGGTGCGTGAAGGTGTATCTATCTATCCATGGATGGATGATTCATTTCATTTCACCTTACTTCTAGTACGGTCTGATTATCCAGGTACTCTGAACCATAATCGAAAAAAAACGCCTAGACATATTTTGCCTATTGGTGGGAAGAACTCGTCTTTATGTGGTAGTCTGCTAGTCAAATAATAATTACAATAAAACGTCAACTAATAAAATAAAATTTTTAATCTATATTAAACATGTCTTAAGCGGCGCCCACCCACCAGGTGGACCGACGACATTGTTAAGATCGCGGGAAGTCCGTGGATGGACAGGGCTCAGAACCGCTCTTCCTGGAAATATGTAGTGGAGGCCTATGTCCAGCAGTCAACTTCTTCAGGCTGATGATGATGATGATGAAGCAATAAATTCATTGTGTAGAAAATCCTTTTTAACAATAGTGGTAAGCCTTGACTTAAACACGGAGTTGAGACTAACATTGTCCTTCAAGTCGGTAGGAAGCAAATTATAGTACATTGTTACCTGAGTGTTGAAAGTCACGTTTTTTGAGTCCCGAGACGGGTTTGGCGCCAGAGCGTAGCGAGGGCGCCAATGGAGCTTGAGGGACTTAAAAGACTTTCACCCGAGGTAAACACTGTGCTTTTCATTACGAATACAAGGAAAGTAAAAATAAAAAGCAGCCAAAGGCGAGTCGGACTCGCCCATGAAGGGTTCCGTAGCATCAAGTAACATAATATAAAGGTTCTTGTAGTTCGTCGAAAGGTAAATTGCGGTTTACGATTTATGACGTATAAAAAAAAACTACTAACTAGATCTCGTTCAAACCAAATATCGTTGAAAGTTTGTATACAACATATATTTTTTTTAGTTTTATCTTTCTCTTATTTTTGAAGTTAGAGGGGGGGGGACCAACTTTTTTCCACTTTGGAAGTGTCTCTCGCGCAAACTATAAAGTTTAGAAAAAAACGTTATAAGAAACCTCAACATCATTTTTGAAGACCTATTCATAGATACCACACGTATGGGTTCAAAGAAAAATTTTTTTTTGAGTTTCAGTTTCAAGTATGGGGACCCCCAAAATTTATAGTTTTTTAGGGTTCCATAGCCAAATGGCAAAAACGGAACCCTTATAGATTCGTCATGTCTGTCTGTCTGTCTGTCTGTCTGTCTGTCTGTCCGGCCGTGTCACAGCCATTTTTCTCCGAAACCATAAGAACTAGACTGATGAAACTTGGTGAATAGATGTATTCTGTAAACCGCATTAAGGTTTTTACACAAAAATAGAAAAAAAACTATAAATTTTGGGGGTCCCCATACTTGAAACTGAAACTCAAATTTTTTTTTTCATCGAACCCATACTTGTGGGGTATCTATGGATAGGTCTTCAAAAATTATGTTGAGGTTTCTAATATAATTTTTTTCTAAAACTATAAATTTTGGGGGTCCCCATACTTGAAACTGAAACTCAACATTTTTTTTTCATTGAACCCATACGTGTGGGGTATCTATGGATAGGTCTTCAAAAATGATGTTGAGGTTTCGAATATCGTTTTTTTCTAAACTGAATAGTTTGCGCGAAAGACACTTTCAAAGTGGAAAAAAGTTGGTCCCCCCCCTCTAACTTCTAAAATAAGAGAATGATAAAACTAAAAAAAATATATGTTGTACATTACTATGCAAACTCCCAACGATATTTGGTTTGAACGAGATCTAGTCAGTAGTTTTTTTTTTATACGTCATAAATCATAAACCGCAATTTACCTTTCGACGAACTACAAAAACCTTTATATTATGTTATTTGATGCTACGGAACCCTTCATGGGCGAGTCCGACTCGCACTTGGCTGCTTTTTTTTTCTTTTTCTCTGGCGGGCCTTCGGCTTCGGCTCGCCAGCATTATTCAGCCATTATTTTTATTTTCATAATTTAAAAAATGGTAAATTGTTTGCTCAAATCTATGTTATTTTAAAAAAATAGTTGAAGCTAATTAATAATAGTCATTTAGAAAATATATTCTTTATTTAATACTTTCTTAATGTTATTTTAAATTAAATTTTACATCGCGGACTAATTAAACTTCTTTAACTTCTTACCGTTGTAATGGGTTTCCAACCTCCTTGCTGAATAAAAAGTTGGAATTTGGTTCAATAACCTCCTTGCAGTTAGAAAGACTGTAGAAAGTTGGAACATGGCTGAATAAATAGAACTTGTTTTTTTTTATAATTTGACAGCTGTCAGTAGAAAGCGATTCTCCCTAGGGCTGGAAGTATTACTTTTTATTAGGCCCCTCAGGCAACTTCAGACCTACTTTCAGAGTATGCAATGAGCAATGAAAAAAAGTTTTACAGCATGGTATCGAGAGCCATGCTTCGCGACATTTAACCTAGGGAATACAGGTGCATGGAGATCTTTATGTCTTGTTAAGAATCTATCTTTTCGTTGTTCATTACTTTCGTATTTATATGTTTTTAGCTATATCCATCAGAAGTACCAAAAACTCCTGCCCTATGCCCTATGCCCTTGTTTACAAGACGGCTTGCCCGCACCTAGACCATCCTGACAGCTTAGTCGGCCTGATCCACAGGAAAGACATGGTCAATAAGTGCGGAGCTGACTAAGCCGTAGGTTTCCTCACGATATTTTCACACATACATTTTTCGAAGAGAAAAAAATCATCAGTGAACCTATAACTACCACGTAAAGACGAGTTCCTCCCATGCACCAAAAGGCAAAATATGTCTAGGCGTTTTTTAGGGATCCGTAGCCAAATGGCAAAACGGAACCCTTATAGATTCGTCATGTCTGTCTGTCTGTCTGTCCGGCCGTATCACAGCCATTTTTCTCCGAAACCATAAGAGCTAGACTGATGAAACTTGGTGAATAGATGTATTCTGTAAACCGCATTAAGGTTTTTACACAAAAATAGAAAAAAAACTATAAATTTTGGGGGTCCCCATACTTGAAACTGAAACTCAAAATTTTTTTTTTCATCGAACCCATACGTGTGGGGTATCTATGGATAGGTCTTCAAAAATTATGTTGAGGTTTCTAATATCGTTTTTTTCTAAAACTATAAATTTTGGGGGTCCCCATACTTGAAACTGAAACTCAAATTTTTTTTTTTCATCGAACCCATACGTGTGGGGTATTTATGGATAGGTCTTCAAAAATGATATTGAGGTTTCTAACATCGTTTTTTTCTAAACTGAACAGTTTGCGCGAGAGACACTTCCAAAGTGGAAAAAAGTTGGTCCCCCCCCTCTAACTTCAAAAATAAGAGAATGATAAAACTTAAAAAAATATATGTTGTACATTACTATGCAAACTTCCAACGATATTTGATTTGAATGAGATCTAGTCAGTAGTTTTTTTATTATACGTCATAAATCATAAACCGCAATTTACCTTTCGACGAACTACAAAAACCTTTATATTATGTTATTTGATGCTACGGAACCCTTCATGGGCGAGTCCGACTCGCACTTGGCTGCTTTTTTTTATAACGCCTTTATTAGCTTCATCTGTATGTAAGTTTGTATGTAACCGACCCCTTTGAGCTCGTTTTTGTCCTACTTTGAACGATCAGATTTGATTCAAACTTTGCACACCTGTCAAAGGTCGATGACAATGCAATAATATGAAAAAAAAAATGAAAAAATAAATAACTAAAAAGTAAAAAATAAATTATAGTTTAAAAAACGCTTTTATAACTAATTGAACTAAAAAGTTAAAAATAAAACTATAATATTCAATTGAAAAATTTATATTATTGTACAAAAAGCGTGGGGGGCTTGATTTTGATTGTTGTAAATATTTTATTAATAGTTTATTATGTCTGAAGTTATTATAAAAATTATAGTTTAAAAAACTAAAAAAAAACGCTTTTAAAAAGCACCCCACGCTTTTTTGTACAATAATATAAATTTTTCAATTGATTATTACAGTTTTATTTTTAACTTTTTAATTCAATTAGTTATAAAAGCGTTTTTTTTTTAGTTTTTTAAACTATAATTTATTTCGATTATAGTTCAGAGTACGTGGATAATCAGACCGTACTAGAAGTACGGTGACTATCATCCTTCCATGGATAGATAGATACACCTTCACGCACCAAGTCATCATCATCATCATCAGCCTGAAGAAGTCCACTGCTGGGCTTAGGCCTCCCCCACTCATTTCCAGGAAGAACTATTCTGAGCTCCTTCCATCCACCGACTTTCCGCGATCTAAACAATGTCGTCGGTTCATCTGGTGGGTGGGTGCCCTACTTTTCGTCTTCAGGTTCGTGGTAGCCATTTGAGAACCTTTATTCCCCAACGGTAGTCGGTTCTTCGAGCTATATGACCTGCCACTTCAAGTTACTAATTCTAAGAGCTATGTCGGTGACCTTGGTTCTTCTACGGATATCCTAATTTCTGATTCTATCACGTAGTGAAACTTCCAGCATAGCTCTTTCCATAGCTCGTTGCGATACTTTGAGCTTGTGTACGAGGCCAATAGTTAGCGACCACGTCTCAGTTCCGTATGTCATCACTGGCAACACGCACTGATTATAGACTTTTGTCTTGAGGCTCTGTCGTATCTGCGACGAGAAAATGTAGCGCTATTTCCCGAACGCTGCCCATCCAAGTTAGATTCGTCAACTGACCAACGCATCAAGTGCTGTGCCTTTATAATGCGGACAGCCAAAAAGTGGCACATTGCCAGCGTCTATTTTAATAACTTCGATGTTTTCAAGATCAGAATGAATGAATGAAGGTGGTAGAGGTATAGCACGCTACACCTCTCTTCTTCTTCCTGCCCTATTTTTTTCAGTATTCAGTATATTTATTGCCTTATTATGTATGTAAATATAACAGTGTCAGATCTTAGAACTAGTTTTTGAATCAATACATAATTTACCCTGTAAGGGTGTTGCAATACTGGAGAAGCGGGCCGATATTATTATAATCACGCAGATTTGTAAGCAGGTTTAGTATAAAATGTTATAAGGGTTATTCATTGTTATAGTTATTCTTTTCGTTCGTCGTTAAAGAACTCGTCTAGTGTGTAGTAAGTTTTTTGTAGAAGCATCTCTTTAAGTTTTTTTTCAAAAATGTTGTATTTTTCTAGAAGTTTAATTTTTTCCGGAATCTTGTTGTATATTTTAACCGCCATAACATTTGGTCCCGAGCTATGCATCCTTAAGTTAGATGTAGGTAGCACTAGGTTATGCTCGTACCTACTTTTAAAGCGCCGCGGCTGGTCGCTTTTTTTTTAAAGTATTGTGGATACTGCCTCACAAACTTGCAGATTTCTAGGATATATATCGAAATAAGGGTCATAATTTTTAGTTCGCCAAAATACGGTCTACAGCTCTCTGGAGCTTTTATATTACTAAGAATACGTATGCACTTTTTTTGTTTTATAAACAGGTTTTGAGCGTCGACACTGTTGCCCCACAGAATAATTCCGTATCGGATCCAGGAGTAGGCAGGCATAAGCGTAGTATGCAGACATAGCTGTTTTTATAACGCTATTATTAGCTTCACCTGTATAAAAGAAAGAAAGAAAGAAAATACATTTATTTGACATAGGTTCTAAGTACATAGGTGTAGACATACATAAGTGTTCACAACATTTAACAATAGTAAACTATGCCAAATAGGCCCCGACTCAGCTTTTTGCTGCCTGACAAGGTATCATCTACCATGCCAAGCAGCGCTGGTTTTCAGGCGGAGCCCTTTGCGAAGAGGTGAATTATTGAAATTGAAATTATTGTGAAAAAATATTGTGATTGATATAATAAGTGCTACCCGATATGGAAAACTATGTAAAGTATTTTAACAAAACACCATAGCTAAGGTGGTGGGATGTTGCATGCAGTGAAAGTGATATGTGTAAATTGTGTAATGAAAGTGCGCATTTTATGGTGAGTTGCTGCTGCTAGAGGCTAATTTGGGAGGAAAGGAGTAGTTTTTTATACTTAGTTCGGAACGCATTTAATGTTTTTAGGGCACGGACTGGTGGGGGCAAGTCATTCCAGCACCGAGACGCAGCAAACTTAAACGAACCACGGAACGTGACCAACTTATGCCTCGGCGTAATAAACACGTGAGTACAGTCTCTTTTACTGTAGCGAGAAAACTCTTGTACTCGCTGTAACTTCTGAAATAGATAGCACGGAATTTTATTGCTAACTATCCCAAACAGTAAAGTAGCCAGATGAAGTTTTCTTCGCGCTTTCATTTTCAGAAGGTTCGATGAATTTAGGAAGGGGGTCACATGTGCACGAGGTGGAATATGAAAACAAAAACGTGCGCATGCGTTTTGTACCCGCTGCACCAATTTTTCGGTCCTACCCAGCAAACAAGATCCATAAACTACATCGCAGTAGTTCAACTTGGATAGAACCAAGGACTCACAGAGTGTTATACGGATTTCCTCGCTCAGGTATGGACGGATTTTATAAAGGGATCTTAATCTATAAAAACAGTTGCGCACACATTCCGCAATATGTCCCTCGAACCGGAGGTGCTTATCTAACGTTAGCCCAAGACTTCTTGCTTCAGAAACACACTCAACATCCACACCACCCACTTGAATGTTGAAATGAGTACTTGTTAACTTTTCAAGCCTAGCCCTTGTGCCTACCAGCATATATTTGGACTTCTTAGGGTTGAGCACAAGAGAATTGGTCTCCGACCAGCACAGGACTTGATTTAAATCATTATTAATCTTGTTTACAGCTTCAGAAACATCATGCGGCAAGAAAGAAAGGTACAATTGCACATCATCTGCGTAAAGGTGAAATTTACTGTGTGAGATGGAATGGATAATATCAGCACTGTACAGAATAAAAAGTATTGGACCAAGAATGGATCCTTGAGGCACTCCTCGTGGAACCGGTTGCAAGGAGGATCTGAGGATGCTTCCATTTGGCTGCCTAAGCTCCACACACTGCTTTCTCTGATCCAGGTAACTAGAGAACCAGTTTATAGAATGTGTGTCGAATCCATAGAAAGCTAGTTTTGAAAGAAGAAGAGGAACGCTGATAGAGTCGAAAGCACGTGAAAAATCAAGGAGCACTAGGATGCTACACATGCCCTGATCCTGAGCAGCTAACAGATTATCCACCACATCTAAGAGAGCAGTTGAGGTGCTATGTCCTCCACGGAAACCAGATTGTAGCTGAGGAAGAATGTGACGGTCCTCAAGATATTTGGTCAATTGAAGGCAAACCACTTTTTCCAATAACTTAGATATACATGGGAGTAGACTTATGGGCCTGAGGTCACTCAAAGTAGAGGGCTGGCAGTTTTTGGGAATTGGCTTGACAACAGCCACCTTCCAGGACTCAGGAAAAATGCCACTTGTAATAGAGTTATTAACTATAGCTGTGATAACAGATAAAGATTGAGGTAGAGTCATGAATACCATGTCCAAGGAGATGCCATCCATGCCTTGAGCATTTGACTTAAAATTATGCAGGAGTTTAAAGATTGTGAACTCACTTACAGGATGCAGAGAAAAGCAGTCTTCGTCAGGGCTGTATCGATGATGTTCAAAGTACGAAAGCTGAGATATTGGAACAAGGCCGCTACCGGGGACATTGAGGAAGTGAGAGTTGACCAAGTCTGGATTATCAAACTGCGGGGGCAAATCCCTAGTATTTTGCTTATCGGTTAATATATTATTTTTTAAGTTTTTCCAAAGTTTCTTAGGATTATAAATATTATTGTTTATATTATGAGTAAAAAAGGCAGTTTTCTCACTCTCAATTGCCGCTACTACAATGTGTTTCATGTTTTTATAACAGTCCCTTAAGGCATCAGACTTGTGTAACTTGTACCTCGCGTGATAACTGTCACGAATCCTCATCATAGTCTTCACAGTGTCAGTTATCCACGGGTGAGGGGGGCCTTTAAATCTTCTGGTTTTAAGGGGCGCATGTAGGTCAAATAAGGTTGTAATTATAGACGTTAAGGCTAGCACCTGTTCGTTAACAGCACTTGATAGAAGACAGTGATCCCAGCAGATTGAGTTAAGATCTCTAGTAAATAAGTCAATAATAATGTTCTTAAGGGGTCTGTAGGTAACTAAGCGTGGGGTTGGTTTTTCTTTTTTAATGTTGAACTCAACAACTAGCATTGCATGGCGACCTAAGTCAGGAGTGTGCTTTATACTGATTTTCCTAAAAGGTGTGTTCGTACACACTAAATCTATTAGGGTTTGAGTATGATCATCATAGAAGTGAGTAGGCTCTGAGATTATCTGTTTAAGATCCAGACAGTTCAAAAACTGCTCAAGTAATGGACGCTTGTTATTTTGAGGGTCAAGTAAGTCTATATTAAAATCTCCAACCAAGATGAGATTGTCACACTTCGGAAAGGAAGCAATCGTGTCAGTGAGTGCATCAAGGTATGCGACCGCATCTTGCC
The DNA here is from genome assembly GCA_947578465.1 of Thera obeliscata. NCBI lineage: Eukaryota > Metazoa > Arthropoda > Insecta > Lepidoptera > Geometridae > Thera > Thera obeliscata. The sequence goes on along the minus strand of OX387923.1, from coordinate 5,144,226 downwards.
AGGGAGCCCGGTAGGCTGTGCCAACAATAACGGCCCTACCAACCACGCTTAGACGCAACCACATTTGCTCCACCGAAGGCACGACAGGATGAGGACAGACGCGCGCATAGATTCCCTTCCGTATGTAAAAACCGACTCCTCCACCACGTCCACCCTTAATGCTATTATGTCTTGGCAGATGAACAAAGCGATAGCCAGGAATGACTGGCGCCTTATCGCCCTGACCGTCTCTTAACCAGGTTTCATTGATCGCTAAAATGTCCGGGTTCAGCTCCATTAATGCAACTGTGAACTCATCCTGCCCAGTGTTCAGTGAGCCCGGATTAAAAAGGCCAACTTTGAGATGGTTCAGAGAAAGTGTAAAACAATAAATTCACCACAGGCAAGGCGCAAGATTCTAAATGACATGTAAAAATAATTATGTAAATAGTGAAACATAGGATCTGATACATTTAATAAAAATAATGTATGAGAGTAATGTTTGCATAAAAAGAATTGAGTAGCATCAATGAGATAGGTAAATATTATTATTATTACTTGAGTTAGTGTAAGAAGTGTATAATATATGCAATTATTATTGGATACAACCAAGACAAGGGACGATGTTATAATATAGTAGCAATAGCAATATATGGAGGTAACTGGTTTCCTTAGACATAAGTAGATATAGATATAATATATAAATAAACTATTATAAATAACCATCGCACAGTCGACACCAGCTAGCACACACTTAGGAAAATATATATTATAGTAACAGAGAAGAGAGAGAACACACATAATACAGTAAACATGTAACAGTGATGTAACATTAAAAAGTTTTAAACTAGCATGAACATATAAATAACAGAACTCAACAAAAACAAAATCAAAATCAAACAGTGCTGGGCCCAAAAACACGCTCTATATCTGCATCCGATTTAATCGGATATGCCTGTTTGCCATCGCTCTGCCGCACATAAACTCGACCTCGCCGGGTCCACGAGTATCGCCATTGTTGCCTCCGGCATTCCTCGCGGGCACGATGGAAGAGCTGGCGGTTGGTTCGCGTCAGCCGCTCGTTGACGTAGATGCGAGTCTGGCTAACTAGCGTGGCGTCACCGCCAGCATCAGCGGCCGTCAGTGTGCGGCGCACGCGCGCCGATTGGAGGATCTCGTCACGCAGATGGCGGCGCGCTAGGCGTACCACGACGCGACGCACGCGCGGTGCCTCCCCCGCCGCTGAAGCCCCCTGGGCGACTCCGATGCGCTCGGCGAACACGATGTCTCGTTCGTCGAGCGGCACACCGAGCTTCGTGGCCAGCACGGAGACTGCGTGCACCACGTTCTCACCCCTCTGCTCCGGTAGGTGGCCGATCTCCAGATCAGCTAGAAGGGCCTCCTGGTCCCGGTCGTTGAGCTCTTGCTGGAGCAGCGCCACCTTGCACCGGAGGTCGGTCACCTCGGGGGAAGGCTCCTGGCGTCCCCGTTCCACCGCCTCGAGCCGTGACTCGAAGTAGTCCATGCGCGAGGTGAGGCCCGCGACGGAGGCACGAAACTCTGACATCTCGCGCCGAAACTCGCGCATCTCCAGCATCCAATCGGCCATCTCCCGTCGACAGTCCTGTAGGTCAAAAGCGGGGGATACGGGCCGGGAAGCGGGGGCGGCGCGAGGCACTGCGAGGGAGGCGGTGGCAGCGGTGTAGGCTGCGTCGGCGGCGGCGGTAGAAGTGGAGGCGGCAGCGGCAGCGGCGGCGGTGGTGGTGAACCGTGGAGCAGGCCCGGGTCCAACGGCATCCTGCGTGACGGACCGCACAGGGGTGTTATCCCCCTTGCGCGTCCTGGTTTTGCATTGGGGACACACCCAGCCTCCGCTGACGGGAGATGCCTCCGGGAGAGATACGCATCCCTTGTGATAAACGGCAGGGCAGACGCTACAACTAGCGACACCTGTTGCCGAGATGAATTTCCCGCAAGCGACGCACTTGGCCATTATTTGATTCCACAGCGTAGTACCAATAGGATCAGATAGATGGTGTGACTGTGCTAAGCTACCTATGTCGGGCTATTTTTCAATAGATGGCACCACTGTTGCAGCCGGGTCCAAAATGGTATCACTGGAAGTGCCACTCGTTGATAGATGGCGCTACTGGTCTTAAAGTTACGAGTGTTGGTGTTAATTATTTTCTTCCGCACTGGTCGGACTACCCTCTCAGTTAAAATAAAATAGGCAGATTCAGCAATTAATTACCAGTTTAAAGGCTTCACACAGCTTCCACTACCACACCAACACTCACACACGCGAATCAAACAATTGTCAACAAGATGAACACAAGTATGGGACGTTGTTAACGATAATTCCCTCAAAATCAATAATAAAGTTGTGGACACAGTTCGACCACAATCAAGTTCGTGACGTCCCTCCTGCTCAATGTACACTATGCCAGTACCTGTATGTATGTATGTATGTAACCGACCCCTTTGAGCTCGATTTTGTCCTACTTTGAACGATCAGATTTGATTCAAACTTTGCACACCTGTCAAAGGTCGATGACAATGCAATAATATGAAAAAAAAAATAAAAAAAAATGAAAAAAAAAAAAAAAATTAAAAAAAAAGACCTACTTTGAACGATCAGATTTGATTCAAACTTTGCACACCTGTCAAAGGTCGATGACAATGCAATAATATGAAAAAAATATGTGAAAAAAAAAAAACCAAAAAGTAAAAAATAAATTATAGTTTAAAAAACAAAAAAAAAACGCTTTTATAACTAATTGAACTAAAAAGTTAAAAATAAAACTGTAATAATCAATTGAAAAATTTATATTATTGTACAAAAAGCGTGGGGGGCTTGATTTTGATTGTTGTAAATATTTTATCAATAGTTTATTATATCTGAAGTTATTATAAAAAGCACCCCACGCTTTTTATACAATAACTAGCTGATACACGCGACTTCGTCCGCGTGGATATTTGAGTTCGTTTTTTTTAGTTTTATATGACCAACTGCTAGTTACCATTGTTTTGAACTTGTACTTTAGAGTGTATTTGAATTTGAAGGCGAGTGCTGTTGGAGCCGATTTTTTTCAGCAGTGTTTAGTTTAAAGTCTAAGATCCCGCTATAGAAGGACCTTCACCGAGCTGGTTATTTAATGAAACGTATTTAATATATAATTAAACATGCCAATAAATATATTCTGTATGGGTTGCCTATCAAACTTCAGTCCAGGATAATTATTATTAATTAATAATTAAAAAAAAAAAAAAAAAACTTTCCACTGGTTTGTTTATTAAACAAATTCTATACCAATCGAAAGTATAGACCCCAGTATTTTTATTCAATAAAGATACCGGTGCAAAATGCTAGTTAAATATAAAATACGTTTCAATAAATAACCAGCTCGGTGAAGGTCCTTCTATAGCGGGATCCTATCCTATTAAGTATGATAGATGTTTCCCGCGATTTTGTCTTAGTGGTTATCATCGGTTTTTTTGTAAACATTTGTGTGTATTAAAACCTGGTGACAAATGCTGCGGTAGCTGAAAATTTTTTATTGTTTTTTTTTCGTATTTTTTAAAGCTATTTTTTGTGATTTTATGTTATATTAGTGGCTAATTTGGGTTTCGTATGTTTGTTGGTGTATAACCGTATCAGATTTTTTTAATTTGACATGACCAACTGCTGGTTCTTATATAAATTTGAGCTTGTACTTTAGAGTGTATTTGAATTTGAAGGCGAGTGCTGTTGGAGCCGATTTTTTTCAGCAGTGTTTAGTTTAAGTATGATAGATGTTTCCCGCGATTTTGTCGTAGTGGTTAACATCGGTTTGTTTGTGAACCTTTGTGTGTAATCGAACCTGGTGTCAGATGCTGCGGTAGCTGAAATTTTTTTAATGTTTTTTTTGCGTATTTTGTAAAGCAATTTTTTGTGATTTTTCTTAAAATCATTTTCCGTTTTTTTTTATTTTAGGGAAAGAATTTTCCTTTTTTTCGTATTTAGTGCACTTCTGCTCTATTAGAGGAACAAACCTTCTAAGTTTCATGCTTCTAGGGCTAACGGTTTAGGCTGTGCGTTGATTTTTCTTTAAACCATTTTTCCCCTTTTTCTCCTCTTCGGAAAATAATTTTCCATTTTCCTTTCTTAGCGGATGCCTACGTCATAACATCTACCTGCATGCCAAATTTTAGCCCGATCCGTCCAGTGGTTTGGGCTGTGCGTTGATAGATCACTATGTCAGTCAGTCACCTTTGAATTATATATATTTAGATATAAATTTTTCAATTGATTATTACAGTTTTATTTTTAACTTTTTAGTTCAATTAGTTATAAAAGCGTTTTTTTTTTAGTTTTTTACACTATAATTTATTATGTCTGTAGCCTTCCGTAACTCTCTAAGTGCATACGTAAAACTAGATAGTTTTTTTGTCATCCTTTGGACATGGTTTTTCCAATTCATATTTGAGTCAATCTCTAAGCCTAGCAATGTAAATGTATTTACGCATTCCAGTTTAGTATTATTGTATATATAATTTAAGTTTAAAAAACTTGAGAAACCGACTTCATTGTCAAACGGCTAAACCGATTTTAATCAAATTTGTTTGGGACAATCTGGACGTAAGAATAACCTTCCAAATAAAAAAATAATTTTCTAAATCGGTTCATAAATGACGAAGTTATGCGGTAACAAACATTAAAAAAAAAAAAAAAAAAAAAAAAAAAAAACATACAACCGAATTGAGAACCTCCTCCTTTTTGATTGGAAGTCGGTTAAAAATTAATGTCAAGGGGGGGTTTTTGATACGGTCTAAATTGCATTATTTTGGTTTTTGTAAAATTAATGTCAAGATTGTGGTCGGTCATCCCATTTCCAATAGTGTTAAAAATGTCAGTTAGGTTTTCATTTAAATTAATATCTAGTCTATTTCTTTCTATCTATTTCTAGCCCACTTTATGTGGTGTCGACACAACAGGTTCTTCTCTTCCATTTACCTCTATCAGCCGTCATCTTTGTATTCACTTCTTTCGTAAAATAATAAATAATAATAAAAAAAAATAAGAAATAAAAACTTTTTATTTCAGACCTTGATCCATAGGGATTAGTAACACGACAAAATAACTTAGAAACTATGTTAGTAATAAACAAATAGGTATACACGCACACACAATTACTTAGACACTAAGCGAGAGATCGGCCCAAGCACCGCCAGCCAGTGTCTCATAAAAGATGAGTACATGTCCTCGGCAACGACTTTCAGCAGACTGTTGGTGCCTCCCCGTAAGCGGCTCATCAGGGATGCGGTTCTCTGGCGTATTATAGCATAGAAATCATCTGTGCGCGCCTCCGCAAACATCCCTGATGCGCTACAATAACGTGGCAGCCTCAACAGCATCCTGAAGCCATTGTTGTACTGGATCCGCAAGGCATTGTAGGATTTCTGTGTGTACTTTGACCACAGACTGCACGTGTAGAAGGATGAACAGTACGCTTTAAAGAGTGTTATTTTAACAGACGCAGTACAGCGTGCGAATCTGCGAGCCAACATATTACACCTCACTGACAATGCCCTGCGTTCCCTTTCAATATCTACATCTTCCGACAAGTCCTCGGTTACCTAATGGCCCAGGTACTTAAATTGTTTAACCCAGTTAAGGGGAGCTCCCTCAAGCTTGACCGGTGGCACAGTGTAGGTTTTAGTACCAGCCTTGAAAAGCATCAGCTCACTCTTTTTACATTGTACCTGAGCCCGTGGGTCGCCGCGTACGTCTCACAGATATTCACTAGCTTCTGGCTATGAAACAAGCGCCACGACTATGAGCTTTATGTTATACGAACTGGCGAAGAATCCTGATATTCAAGAAAAATTACACGCAGACATTATTGAAGTTCTTGCAAAAATTTAAAATTGTAACGAGACTACCTATGACGTACCTATGAACTCCTCACGAGATAGTTGGCATTTCAAAAATGAATTTTTGACCTTACTGATTTAGATATTAAGTCGATTTGGCTTTGAATTTTTCCAGACCTGACAGGCCCGAGACATCAAAACCCCGCCCTCCGGTAGCGAGACTAGTGATAGAGGTGGATAAATGTTTATACACAGTTTTTTATCGATATCGATAAAAGCACGGGTGTTCTAGCGAGTAGATTTGTCTTAGCTTTCTGATTGGTTGTGGGTTCAAATCCAGTCGTGCACCAACGAATTGTGTTGAAGTTGTAACGTGTTATTTTATACATAACATTACGTAGCCTACTTGTTTAATTTAACAATGTAGCTGTTGAACAATTTAGGAACTTAAAAAACTTTATACCTTGTGGAAAAACCAGCCCGCACATCAAGTGCGGATGATAAAATTTGCCAATTTGCGTATTCGGACATCCAAAAGCATAGCATTTGACACAAATTTAGTTCCAAACGTTTATTTATCCCACCTTTTATAAGATGGATAGTTTTTGACCTTGAAAAACTAACGTAGTCATCATAGAATTTCATGTTATTTTTGAAATAACTTTTAGAACACCTTTATGACGGTGTATACGAGTTTCCAGCTTATTCGCTCTTATTCTGAGGTTGACCCCATATTGGTTCTAAAATGATAAGTTTATTTAGGCCAAATAAAAACATCGATATCTTTGATTTTAAGCTCAGAAAATTTATCAATCTCTATGAAAGTGTCAGTTTTGAGTAGTAATGCTGCCAACTTAATCAAGATGTAGTTTGTCGAGATTTGGGGTAAAAATAGGTTCTTAGTGCAAGTACCTAATGAGTAACATACAATAAAGGATTTGTCCCTCATGGCATCCTAGAGAGCTGGCTGTAGTTTTAGTGTTGTCCAGTCCAGATCAATTGAACGAAATGAACTAGTCTGCCTGTGATATCACAGGCAGACTAGATTTGGACTAGATGTGGATTTTATCTTTATGAATATTCATTCATTAACAATTATACATTTGTGTCTGAAAAATAGTACATAATAAGCAAAAATAATATGAGTCATATCATAAATTAAATAATTATCAAAGAAATTGTTATCAAATAATACTAGCAATGTCACACCATATTTATAAAATCATCAGTAGAATAAAAACACCTTTTCAACAAAAGCTGCTTTAGTCTAGTTTTGAATAAATATAGTTAGAATGAAATTAAGTATACAGGGGTTTTCGGGGACGATAAAACGATCTAGCTAGGATTCATTTTTAGAAAATGACTCCATAATCGTAAAGTAAATAATCAACTTTATCATAAAATCATAACTCCTAGCGCCATCTGTTGATTAAGTCATGAGTTAATGGGACAGAGAACGCCATCTACTGACGAGTAGTGGAGTTTATTATTATGTCGGTAAGATCGAAAAATATTAATATTTAATCAGTATGTAAGTAATTCGTATTTAAATATAATTCACAACAACAGTTTACCAATCAAAAAATACAGAGCGAAGCTCGGGCACCAACCGCTAGTAATTTTTATATTGTTTGTCTTGAACATAAATACCCGACGACCATTAGTGCCATGAAATCTAAAATAATATTCAGAATGAATATTTTAATAAATAAATCTTACTGACTTCGGAAGCCTTACATTCTTTCATACTTAACATAGGGTAAAATAAAATGATGATACGGCATCACTGTTGTGGTTCTCTGTATTTTGAATGTGTGTCACCTGTATATACAGTAAACTTGAACTAGTGTTAAAGATTTGTATTTGTGTGCGTTCATAACAACACAAATAATTGTTGTGTGTGTTACGATCGTTTGAATGTGTGTCACTTTCGTTTCAGTGTGTGCTTTCCTCGTCCCCCTCAAAATATGGCAGAAAAATTTGTTAGGCTGAATAGATGCAAGGCAAGTCCTTAGGTTAAATTGTCTAAGATTGATACTGATACGGAAGAAACATGCCAAACAGTTTGGCTTTTCGAGTTAGATTTTTGCTTGCTTGATAAAATAAGATTTAAGTTATCTTATTTTATCAAGCAAGCAATTACTTTATCACGGTTTGATAAAGTAATTCATATTTAACCAGACGTTTCTAATAATGGCACCATAAAAATAAGTAGAAGACTCGTGAACGCACGTTTTCAAAATGCTGCTCGTGTATTTACCTGTCGCGTTCATAACTCTAGGGTACGCTCTTTATTTGTACTTTACGCGAACGTTCAACTACTGGAAAAGTAGAGGCGTCGTTGGGCCAAAACCCGTGGCATTCTTTGGAAACATTAAACAGTCTGCTCTGCGGCGTAAAAATATTGGAATCGTTTTTAGTGAGATTTACAATGAGTTTCCAAATGAAAAAGTTGTCGGAGTCTATAGAATGACCACACCTTGCTTACTGATACGTGACCTGGATATTATCAAGCATATCATGGTAAAAGATTTCGATGCTTTTGCGGATCGCGGGATTGAGTTCAGCAAGGAGGGCCTGGGAGCCAACCTGTTCCACTCGGACGGAGACACCTGGCGAGTGCTGAGGAATCGCTTTACTCCCGTGTTCACGTCGGGCAAATTGAAGAACATGCTGTACCTTATAACGGAACGCGGGGAGAGCTTCATGGACTATGTGAGCCAAGTGAGCGATCAGCAGCCAGAACACAAAGTACATGCCCTCATTCAAAAGTACACCATCTCTACGATCTCAGCGTGTGCGTTTGGTCTTGACATCGACGCCAACCACGAGAAGATGGCGGTTTTGAAGAAAATCGATGAACTTATTCTGACAGCCAACTTTATGAATGAGCTGGACATGATGTATCCTGGTCTTCTGAAAAAACTAAACTTATCCTTGTTACCAGCTTTCGTGACCAACTTCTTCTTTGACCTTGTCAAACAAATTTTCATCGAAAGAAAAGGAGTCCCATCAAACAGAAGAGATTTTATGGACCTGATTTTAGAAATGAAACAGCAGGGTCAAATTTACGGTACCAAGAGAAATGATGATACGCAGTTGTCAGTGGAACTCACAGATGGTGTTATCGCTTCTCAAGCTTTCGTTTTCTATGCAGCTGGCTATGAAACAAGCGCCACGACTATGAGCTTTATGTTATACGAACTGGCGAAGAATCCTGATATTCAAGAAAAATTACACGCAGACATTATTGAAGTTCTTGACCGACACGATGGAAAACTGACATATGAGACTTTGCAAGATATGAGTTACTTGAGTAAAGTGTTTGACGAAACTCTCCGATTGTATCCTCTAGTAGAGCCTTTGCAAAGAAGCGCCCAGGTTGATTACAAATTGCCCGGTACTGATCTTGTCATAAAAAAAGGAACGACAGTGCTAGTGTCTCCTTACGGTATCCATCGCGATCCGCAGTACTACCCAGATCCTGAGAAGTTTGACCCTGAGAGATTCAGCGCTGAGAACTCTCGAGACAGGCATGCCTGTGCTTACATGCCATTCGGGGTTGGTCCCAGAAACTGTATTGGTAAGTTATTAAGAAATGTTTTCTTGCCGGTTCCTTTTTAGGGTTCCGTAGCCAAATGGCAAAAACGGAACCCTTATAGATTCGTCATGTCTGTCTGTCCGTCCGTATGTCACAGCCCTTTTTCTCCGAAACTGTAAGAGCTAGACTGATGAAACTTGGCGAGTAGATGTATTCTGTAAACCGCATTAAGTTTTTTATACAAAAGTAGAAAAAAAAAAAAAAATTTACTACTACGGGGGTACTAAACTGAAACTCAAAATTTTTTTTTTCATCATACCCATACGTGTGGGGTATCTATGAATAGGTCTTCAAAAATGATGTTGAGGTTTCCAATATAGTTTTTTCCTAAACTGAATAGTTTGCGCGAGAGACACTTCCAAAGTGGTAAAAAGTTGGTCCCCCCCCCCTCTAACTTCTAAAATGAGAGAATGATAAAACTAAAAAAAATATATGTTGTACATTACTATGCAAACTTCCAACGATATTTGGTTTGAACGAGATTTAGAGAGCAGTTTTTTTTACACGTCATAAATCGTAAACCGCAATTTACCTTTCGACGAACTACAAGATCTTTTATATTATGTTACTTTTTGCTACGGAACCCTTCATGGGCGAGTCTGACTCGCACTTGGCCGCTTTTTTATATGTAGGTATGCATGAATGTTCCTTTTTAAGCCAGTACCGCTTAAGCGGCTTGATGGATTTCGATAAATGTTTTTATCAAGAAACCGACCATACTGATAGAAATAATCACTTTTAGTGCTGAGTAGCTTAGTATAAGCTGAACTAAATGGTATCAGTGACAGTGCCTGAACCAGTGCTGCTTGGCATGTTAGTTACTGCCACATCAGGCTGCAGAAAACTGAATCGAGGCATATTTGACATAATCTAATTTATCATTCAGAACGGGTCGGGACTGGCTGAGACCCAGTTTCCGTTGTTATTGGTATTGGCGAGTCTGAGTACATAGCTATTGTGGTGATGTACTAGTAACTATCTACTAGTGACTAATTGCATTCTCTTACATAGATACTAACATAGTTACTAGTACATCACCACACTATTGTTGATGTACCTGCCTACATTTTCCGCCTGTCTTCAGTTATCCATTCTGTTAGTTTTAATGTAGGTATTTGTTTTACGTGCCTTTTGTCAAACAAATGTTTTTTTCATTATTTTCTTGCTTTATTTAGCGGTTTGTTTTAAGTTGTGTTCATTAACTTGTTTATCCTTTCAGGATTGCGGTTTGCTAAAGTTCAGAGCCGCGTGTGCATTGTCAAGCTAATCTCCAAATTCCGGGTGGAGGTTTCGAAGAATACTCCAGATGTGCTGGAGATGGACCCAAAAAGACCGATCATGGGCCCTACGGGTGGCATCCCCCTAAGGATTGTGAAACGATAGTTAAACAACTAACATTTTACAATCCCTATACAGGGTGGAATTTTGTAATGCCACCTGGAGGGAAAGTACTCTTAATACTGCAGATAGAAAATTTTACTCAAAGGAAACATTCCTTTATTTTTTAATAGAAAGCAATTTCTAAAATTAAAAATAAAATAATTTTTAATTTTTTTTTTTTATAGGAAGAAATTTATTCTTCTCAAGAAATGAATTCGTTAAAAGAATAAATTTGTGTATCCAAGAGAATGGAGCCCATTTCAAGCAACTAATTAGTTAGTTAACCATTTTTTGTAAATAATTAAATTAATTTAAGATTTCCTGGTTTTTCTTTCATTTAATTTATCATGTTTGTTAGAGAGATTTCATCCCTAAAATTGATCCTAACGATCGAGTAAAAAAAAAAAGTAAAAAAATCCTAACGATTGATAAAAGTATACCTACAAGGTATAATTTGTCAGATTTTAGCCGGTTCGATTCCCGGGTGTGGGAGAAGAGAATTTTCGAAAATCTTTGAATGCAGTTTGCTTTCTATTCAAAAATAAAGGAATGTTTCCTTTGAGTAAAATTTTCTATCTGCAGTATTAAGAGTACTTTCCCTCCAGGTGGCATTACAAAATTCCACCCTGTATATCCATAACTTGAGACAATAATTGGTCATGCGATAAATACCCATGTTATTGATTCAATACAAGGTTGCATGGTCGCGAATGTTTAAATATGACTATTCTTCTTCTAATCACGATAAGAAGAAAAATTTTAATCTGTCACTGTCACATAATAGTCATCCCTAGTTTATTCAAACCAGTGCAAGTGTAGTGAAGGATTTTTTTTAATGTGCCTCAAAAAGGCTCCTTTTGTGCATTTGTCACATTTTTCGAACTTTAGTGCTACGGCAGGTTTGTTTCCTCACGATGTTTTCCTTCGTCGTTTGAGAGTAAGCTTCTGGCATAGTGCACATAACTTTTTCGACTGAAAAGCAATGGTATACGACTGGATTTGAACAACCTAAGGATCGGAAGGTGGGAAATTTAAATTGACTCGGAGAATTGGGGAAAACGGATGTTAAAAACAAATAAAGAAAACTTACGCTATGGTATATTATACATTTATCAATAACTAGTGGCCGCCCGCGGCTTCGCTCGCCCGTTCCCGTAACACCCCGTTCCCGTTCTTTTTTCGGGATAAAAAGTATCCTATGTCCTTCTCCTGGTTCTAAGCTACCTCCCAACCAATTTTCAGCCAAATCGGTTCAGCCGTTCTTGAGTTATAAGTGGTGTAACTAACACGACTTTCTTTTATATAATATAGATTAAGTTTATTAGTCATTTAACCTTGTAAGGTGTTGAAGTCGATAGTATTTAAGCATTTAATAATAATCTTAATTTTAATAAAAATATGGTGACGATAAGTAATTCTTTTTCTGAGACAATTTATTGATAAAATTTTGGATAAACATTTTGTTCTGATTTTCGTTCCTGTACCTGTAAGACTACGTACCTAACTACCTACTACTCGTATTATTTTTGAAAAATCATTCAGGTTCATTTCCGTTAGAAGTAAAAGAATTTTGAAAAATATAAATATGCAGTTATTGATTTTTAGGGTTCTGTAGCCAAATGGCAAAAACGGAACCCTTATAGATTCGTCATGTCTGTCTGTCTGTCTGTCTTTCCGGCCGTGTCACAGCCATTTTTCTCCGAAACCATAAGAGCTAGACTGATGAAACTTTGCGAGTAGATGTATCTTGTGAACCGCATTAAGATGTTTACACAAAAATAGGTAAAAAACTATAAATTTTGGGGGTCCCCATACTTGAAACTGAAACTCAAAATTTTTTTTTTCATTAAACGCATACGTGTTGTATCTATGAATAGGTCTTCAAAAATGATGTTGAGGTTTCTAATATCGTTTTTTTCTAAACTGAATAGTTTGCGCGAGAGACACTTCCAAAGTGGAAAAAAGGTGGTCCCCCCCCCTCTAACTTCTAAAATAAGAGAATGATAAAACTAAAAAAAATATATGTTGTACATTACTATGCAAACTTCCAACGATATTTGGTTTGAACGAGATCTAGTCAGTAGTTTTTTTTATACGTCATAAATCGTAAACCGCAATTTACCTTTCGACGAACTACAAAAACCTTTATATTATGTTATTTGATGCTACGGAACCCTTCATGGGCGAGTCCGACTCGCACTTGGCTGCTTTTTTTATAAATTGATGGAATGACTCCTTTCATGACTTTTCCCTAACTCTCGTAGTTTCGGACTTGACCATCACCGCCCTTCTCAAAAAACCACACTGTTAAATGAATCCCTATTTCCCTTAGTCCACGCCATCAAGACTCAACGGCTAGACTGATCTGGCTGAAAACTGGTGAGGAGGTAGCTTGGAACCAGGAGACGGTCATAGAATACTTTTTATTGAGAACGGAGCGTAACGGGAACAGGGCGAGTGAAGCCACGGGAAGCCGTTAGTAAATATAAATACCGGCGGGCTACACAGCGTCACGTTGTCCGAAGCCAATCAAGGGTTGTTCTGGGGATCTAATAGGCATAGGTTTGACTAGCCTCTCAGCTCAGTTGGTAGTAGCTCTGCCTTCTGCGCCGTAGGCCGTGGGCTCGATCCCCACCGAGATCGAATATTTGTGTGATGAACAGAGATGGTTTTTCTGTGTAGGTGTTATATTGTATTCTAAGTAGGTATGTTATGAATTTACAAAAAAAAATATTAAGTATTATATCAGCTATCTGATTCCCATAGTACAAGCTTTGCTTAGTTTGGGGCTAGATAGCGTCGTGTTGATTGTCCAAAATATTATTTTATTTATCTATTTATAGGGTAAGGTAAGCCTCCCTCTTTCGCCACTTTTATCAGTTTTGGAGGTCATCAGTCTTTTTCCCTGTGAGGTCCTATAAAACAATGTCATCCACGAAAGGAAACTAGAAACTTTGGTAGGTAATAACTTGATATGTGTGAGCTTCCACCGAAATCAGTAAATATCATTTTGTTGGTCTTAAAAAAATATATGTACATGTTTTAATATCTCGATTTATAATATTTTATCATCATCAAATCTTAACGAGTTTTTTATCAAAAAGTAGTACCTAAGTGAATTATTGTTTATTTCAATATTTTCGTAAAGTGCAGAGTTCTTATACTTAGTTATTGAGCCGAAAACTCTTCATTGATTACATATAGCTACAATTCTGTTTTACTTTATCACACGGCAAACAATACAGCTACGTATATCGACGCCAACACCCCTCCTTTTTCGCCACTAAAGATGTAATTCCTTGCTTGATCCGATTAGGGATGTCCCATTCCCAAAACTGGTTAACACTACTTACCTATTAGAACAAGTACAACTTTATCCGCGACTTTTTCATTTGTCTTAAAGTTGCGCGACGTAGACCCACGTGGTCAAATTAACACGTGCAGCGAAAAGGCGCCGTGCACAGCATGAGGTGAGCCCGCGCCTTTAGGTCGACTTCGATGTAGGATCTGCTCTTTCCATATGGCATCGTGGCAAATTTTCGACAAATTTTGTATCATCCGCACTCGATGTTGGTTTTTCCGCAAGTAAGCCGCTGGCGGGCCCTTTTTGCGTGGCCCTTCACACGTGTTGCTCGAACTTTTTTAGGTTCTACGACACGCCGGTTTCCTCACGATGTTTTCCTTCACCGTTTTGAGAGTACTGGCATAGTGCACATACATTTTTCGACAGAAAAACTGATTGGTACACGACTGGATTTGAACCTACGACCTTCGGATCCGAAGGCGGGGCCGCTACCACTAGACCACCAGTGCTCTCCTAAATATATAGCATCGTGTCTTGGATACGGAACCTATGTAGTTTTTACATAGCAGACATAATTTTAAAATATTTTTTTTTGTTATGTAATTTCCTTGTTTTATAAAAAATTAGCAGCGAAACCCGGCTTTGCTTGGGTATTTCAGAATGTTTAAGAACATTCTAGAATGTTTAGGAGATTCTTGAACATTTTGATAAAATCTAGAATTTTTAGAAAAGTCCTCACGTGATAGAAAAGGTTAGACATAGAAAAGTCCCTACGTGTTAGAAAAGGATAGATATAGATTTCGAAACGTCTGCCTCCCACAACCACCCTTTCCATCAATTCCGTCCAAATTCCCACACTCACAGCAGGAGACCAAGCGGTATCTACCACCACAGAGCGGGGAGTAGATCCTAGTCGGTGGTAATAGATAAAACTCTGGACATAGGTACGTACACATACTTTCTTTTTATAATTATACATAGGTATATATTGAATTTCTATATTATAATCTTACCAGAAGCGGTAGTAAGTCACGCCATAATCTATGATTGATCTTTGACCAATTTTTAGGGTTCCGTAGCCAAATTGTAAAAAACGGAACCCTTATGGATTCATCATGTCTGTCTACCCGTCCGTATGTCACAGCCACTTTTTTCTAAAACTATACATTTGAAACATGGTAAGTAGATTATATTATGTATTCTGTGAACCGCATTAAGATTTTCACACAAAAATACAGAAAAAACAATAAATTTTGGGGGTTGCCCATACTTAGAACTGAAACTCAAAAATTCAAATAAAAAAACCCATACGGGTAACTTCTTATAAAAAAAAAAATGCGGAAAATAAACACAGCACTATCTAGCCCCAAACTAAGCAGAGCTTTTACTGTGGGAACCAGATAGCTGATATAATACTTAAATACTTTTTTTTTTGAAATTACATACCTAGAATACAATAAACACCCAGACAGAGAACAAACATCTATGTTCACCACACAAATATTTGTTCTCGGTGGAGATCGAACCCATGACCTACGGCGCAGAAGGCAGAGCTACTGCCAACTGATCTGAGTGGCCAGTCAACTACGGATAGGTCTTCAAAAATGATATTGATGTTTCAAATATAGTTTTTTTCTAAACCGAATAGTTTGCGGGAGCGACACTTCCAATGTGTCACCCTGTAAATTCTATAAATAATAAGAGAATGATAAAACTAAAACAAAAAACTAAAAAATATAAATGATGTGAAAATATCTATGCAAACTTCTACCGAAAATTTGAACGAGATCTAGTAAGTAGTTATTTTTGAATACGTCATAAACCGTTAACCGCAATTTACCTTTCATTCAACCAACTCAAATATTAAGCTATAATATACATTTGATACTACGGAACCCTTCCTGGACGAGTCCACATCGCACTTGGCCGCTTAAAGTGATATTGTCACTTACCATATCACGAGTAATTGACGACCGAGTAGGTACTTCTTACGATAATGATTACGAATTATGTTATTAAAAATTGTTTTACACAGTCATCACAATTTTCAATGTTATACCAAAGTAATGATGACTGTGAAAAATAATAAAGTCAAACGAAGGTTAAATTGGCATCGAGGCGATCTGTGTACTGGTTTGGTAAATATTATACTGCACTTTAGCTACACGTTGTAGTAGTAGAGCTCTTTGTGTGCGGCTCACCACCATGGCTATTTCTGCTATGAAGCAGCATTGCTGTATTTTGGTTTGAAGGGGAGTGGAGAATCTCGGGGGAAACTTTGCCCAGCAGTGGGACAGAGAATAGAGAAAAAACCAAACCTAACGTTATAGAAAACTAAAGTTATCTGGTTTTGTTATGTAAATATGTATTTATAAAGTTGTTATCTACGTTTTAAAAGATACTAGCAAATGGTATACATTATACAGAGTGTTCAATCAAACAATGATCAAAATATCAGATATTGTTTTTCTGAGTAAAATAGATTCTCCTCAACTCTTAGAAAATATTAAATTGAAAATTCCAAACAGATCAGTTAGACTTCCAACTCACCTTGAAATACCCTTCTGTTCATCAAAGTATAGGCAAAACACTTTCTTTAGTCGTGCAGTGATTGCGTTCAATGGCTTGGTTGACGTCCCCGAACTAGATCTGTTTGTCTCAAAACCAATAAGTATTAATAACATTTTGTCAAAACGCGGGTTTTGGCAGACTACCCATGTTCCCTAGGCTTGTTTTTTAACCGATTTCCAATCAAAAAGGAGGAGGTTCTCAATTCGGTTGTATTTTTTTTTTTTTAATGTTTGTTACCGCATAACTTCGTCATTTGTGAGCCGATTTGAATTTTTTTTTATCTGAAAGGTACTGCTTCCAGATTGGTCCCATTTTAATTTTATTAAAATCGGTGTTGCCATTTTTTTTAAATATTTTTTTTTTATGTTTGTAACTGCATGCCTCCGTCATTTATGAACCGATTAAGAAAATTATTTTTTTATTTGGAAGGTTATTCTTACGTCCAGATTGTCCCAAACAAATTTCATTAAAATCAGTTTAGCCGTTTGGCAATGAAGTCGGTTTCTCAAGTTTTTTAAACTTATAATTATATAGTACTTATGTCTATCTTTTTCATATAAATTAATAAGTTAGCTCCAAATAGTCTCACTATGCGAAAACTATTTAATGGTCCATAGTTGTTTTTTTTAAATTATCAATTAGAATATAAGTACTGATTGTTTTCCTAAGAAATAAAAATAAATAAAAAAACTTAGCGTCGTAAAAACTCGATTGAATTTATTTGTTATCTTCCGTCCACTAATCTTACCTACATATTTGGTTAATCTTATAAGTAATAAAGTGTTGGAATATGAATAACTTTATACAGAAGAAAGTTATTTCATTAAACATAATCGAGTAAGCTTAAAGGTCTTTGAAAAATGGAAAACCTAGGAGTAGACTGATATACTTTAGAATTCTTACTAACAGGCAGTTCTGATGGTCTGAAGGAGTTCCAACAAGTTTTCAATACCAACTTCAACCATGGGTGAACTCCCAAAGACATGAGACATGAGTGAATCATCAAGAGAGGCACAAACGAAGTAAAAAAGCTACCACGCTGGTGAATATGCGGCCGGCCGCTAATCAATATAATGAAAAACTTCTTCATTTATTAAGTTATCAAACAAATGTTGTAAACCATGACGTGTGGCATACTCCCTTTCGGACTTATGTATATTATGTTGCACCCTGTATAGCATAAAATTGTTACAGATTCTGTTGTGTATGTGATAATAATGTGATATAAATTGAAGTACTAGTGTTTATCACATCATTTATATACCGTACTGCACAGTTAGCGGTATTGTAACAAGGAGATCCACGAGCAAGCCTTTTACAAAATGCTGCTCGTGTATTTACCTATCGCGTTAATAACTCTAGGGTTCGCTCTTTATTTGTACTTTACGCGAACGTTCAACTACTGGAAAAGTAGAGGTGTCGCTGGGCCAGAACCCGTGGCGTTCTTTGGAAACATTAAACAGTCTGCTCTGCGACGTAAAAATGTTGGAGTCATTTTTAGGGAGATTTACGAGGCGCATCGAAATGAAAAAGTAGTCGGAGTCTATAGAATGACCACACCTTGCTTACTGATTCGTGACTTGGACATTATCAAGCATATCATGATTAAGGATTTTGACACATTTGTGGATCGCGGGATTGAGTTCAGCAAGAAAGGCCTGGGAGCCAACCTGTTCCACTCGGACGGAGACACCTGGCGAGTGCTGAGGAATCGCTTCACTCCTGTGTTCACGTCGGGCAAGTTGAAAAACATGCTGTACCTGATGACGGACCGCGGAGAGAGCTTCATGGACTATGTGGGGCAAGTTTGCGATCAGCAGCCAGAACACAAATTACACGACCTCGTTCAAAAGTACACTATGTCCACCATTGCAGCATGCGCGTTTGGTCTTGACATTGACGCTATTAACGAGAAGGTAGAAGTACTAAATAAAATTGATAAATTAGTATTTACACCCAATTTTGCGAATGAGCTGGACATGATGTATCCGGGTATTCTGAAAACACTACACCTTTCTTTTTTCCCGTCTTTTGTTAAATCGTTCTTCGATGATCTCGTTAAACAAATTTTCACCGAAAGAAATGGAGTTCCGTCAAATAGAAAAGATTTCATGGATCTAATTTTGGAAATGAATCAGAAGGGTCCAGTTTATGGTACCAAAAGAAATGATAATGATGTGCAGTTGTCATTGAAACTTACGAATGATGTTATTGCTGCTCAAGCTTTCGTATTTTATGTGGCTGGCTATGAGACAAGTGCCACAACCATGAGCTTTCTGTTATACGAGCTGGCCAAGAATCCCGATATTCAAGAAAAATTACACGGAGAAATCGTTAAAGTTCTCAAAAAACACAAAGGAAATCTAACCTATGAGACTTTACAGGATATGAGTTACTTGGATAAAGTGTTTGACGAGACCCTACGATTCTATCCTCTAGTGGAACCTTTGCAAAGAAACGCTGTGGTGGATTACAAATTACCCGGAACCGAACTTGTCATAAAAAAAGAAACGACAGTGTTAGTGTCTCCTTACGGTATCCAACACGATCCGCAGTACTACCCAGATCCTGAGAAGTTTGACCCTGAGAGATTCAGCGCTGAGAACTCTCGAGACAGGCATGCCTGTGCTTACATGCCATTCGGGGTCGGGCCCAGAAACTGTATTGGTAAGTTAACACGATGTTTTTTTTATCGTAAAATCATAATATTCTAAAACTTTATAATCGAACTTGTTAGTGGCCACATTCAAAACTATAATTAAACTAGTGCCAACTTGCAGCTTGACTCGCGTAACAGGGCTGATTGCTAAGATAAATTGTTAAGGATTTTTAGGGTTCCGTAGCCAAATGGCAAAAACGGAACCCTTATAGATTCGTCATGTCTGTCTGTCTGTCTGTCTGTCCGTCCGTATGTCACAGCCATTTTTCTCTGAAACCTGAAGAGCTAGACTGATGAAACTTGGCGAGTAGATGTATTCTGTGAACTGCATTAAGATTTTTACATAAAAATAGAAAAAATCTATAAATTTTCTATACTTGAAACTGAAACTCAAAAAAATTTTTTTCTTTAAACCCATACGTGTAGGGTATCTATGAATAGGTCTTCAAAAATGATGTTGAGGTTTCTAATATCGTTTTTTTCTAAACTGAATAGTTTGCGCGAGAGACACTTCCAAAGTGGTAAAAAGTTGGTCCCCCCCCCCTCTAACTTCTAAAATAAGAGAATGATAAAACTCAAAAAAAATATAATTATGTTGTACATTACTATGCAAACTTTCAACGATATTTGCTTTGAACGAGAGCTAGTCAGTAGTTTTTTTTTATACGTCATAAATCGTAAACCACAATTTACCTTTCGACGAACTATACAAGAACCTTTATATTATGTTACTTGTTGCTACGGAACCCTTCATGGGCGAGTCCGACTCGCACTTGGCTGCTTTTTTTACTTTTGGGCTCGTTTATAATTTTTACCCAGTTCTTGCAAATTTTCACACAAACAATATTTATCCTTAGTTTATCGCAATCAGTTCAATGGTGAATTAGCTTTAACATCCAGACTTTGCAAACATCGCTTTTGTATATTAGCAGGATTGGAACAGCTAGAATTTTAATAACTAATTACGTTAGAAAGTTTCTTTTTTTCTTCTTTTTCATGAACAAGTATTAATTTGGTTGATACAATGCTAATAAAATTTATTTCTCTTTTCAGGAATGCGGTTTGCTAAAGTTCAGAGCCGCGTGTGCATTGTCAAGCTAATCTCCAAGTTCCGGCTGGAAGTTTCAAAGAATACCCCGGATTTGTTGGAGATAGAACCGAACCGAGTACTCATGGGTCCCAAGGGTGGTATCCCCGTAAGGATTGTAAAACGATAAATAATGATCTGATGCTCATTATAATCTATTCGTATACCTCATCATCATCATCATCATCATCATCAGCCTGTAGAAGTCCACTGCTGGACATAGGCCTCCCCTACACATTTCCAGGATGAACGATTCTGAGCTCTTTCCATCCACCGACTTCCCGCGATCTTAACAATGTCGTCGGTCCATCTGGTGGGTGGGCGACCTACTATTCGGTTCGTGGTCGCCGTTTGAGAACCTTTATTCCCCAACGGCTGTTGGTTCTTCGAGCTATATGACCTGCCCATTGCCACTTAAAAAAAAGCTAAAAAGCTTGGTTCTTCTACGGATATCCTCATTTCTGATTTTACTACGTAGTGAAACTCCCAGCATAGTTCTCTCCATAGTTTCTATACGTATGACATTGTAAATAAACAATACAAAGATGTATAAACAAAGGAGTAAAAGACTGTTCCTAAAAACTTAAGCAAAGCTTTCGACCAATCTGAAAATGTAAGAGATCTTTTGAGATTTTTACAAGTAGTTTGTTGTGTACCACTCCTTGATGCTGGTAGGAGAGATATTAGATTAACAAGCCCTAGTTTGTTGCCTGTTCTTCCAGGGTTATTCGCGTGGAATTTGCACCTAGACTCACCTAGCTATAGGACGTTTCAAAGTGATCCTGGTGATACTACTGAATAAATACATTTTTCATCCCACCAGCTCTGAAAGTTTGTTTTTGCTGTTTAATTTCTGACTGGAAAAGCCGTTTTTATCCGCTAGAGGATAAAGTAATTTGAATTTAGAATATCGTGTTCAATAAGTTTGTGAATACACAACCTATTTACTTCTACCTCCATGGTGTCGAACTTATCATACAACCTTTTTAAATTTGTTAATAACTCTTACTCGGAACCTTCTTGGTGTGTTACTTTTAGTCGCGCCATGTTCTTTTTTGCATTAGTCATTTCCTCGCTGAGGTGGGATGAAAAGTTACGTGTTGCACTCGAGTGCAAAGAGGTTAAACTTTAGAATCCTGCGCTTGCTCAGTCATCAAAATTGAGCACGCGGTTAAAAAGCAGCTTTGCACTCTTGTATAACAAATAACTATTTGACTTTGACTTTGATTAGGTTTTTGTTGTCGGGATGCATAAAGGTGTACTTAGAAAGTTATTCTTTAAATTCATCTTCTGAAAGGTTGCAGCGAGGGCTCAAGTTTGTATAAAACAAAACTTATTTTTTTGTATTTTATGCATAATTTATATGGATTATATTTTAAAACAATGTAAGTATGCGTATTATTTTGCACGTTATCGAAACTGTGATACTACACAATCAATTTAATTATACATATTATAATATTATGTATAAGATACTATAACATAATTATGCTTAGTAACGGCCAACTTTTATTGTCATTGTAACTTGTATATTATCATCCTTGTGTAATATTTTCTGCTCTTGTTGTGTGGCATAATTAATTTTGATTTGGTTTACCTATATTATTTTCATAGATATTTTTTTTATAAATAAATGGTCTTTGGAACTTTTACATGGAACAGTTGTTATTTTTTAACCGACTTCCAAAAAGGAGGAGGTTCTATTTTCGGCTGTATGTATGTTTTTTTTTTTATGTATGTTCATCGATTTCTCCGTCAATTGTGAACCGATTTTGAAAATTATTTTTTGTTACAAAGGGTACACTCCCGAGGTGGTCCCATCGTCACCAAGTCAGGATCTGATGAGGGGATCCCATGGAAATCGAGGGAAACCCTCAAATTTTTAGTGTGTTTGTGGAACTATCGGGCATCAATTTTGCGCACTTATAGATTCTTGGTGACAATGAAATATTATGGTATCAGCGAGCTGATCTGATGATGGAGTCAAGAGCTGTTCAACAGAACTCCTCAGTAAATAAGCCGATTGAGTTGAAACTCGGCATATCTGTCAAGTTCGCACTACAATGTAATAATATGTTGTCAGCAAGCTGATCTGATGATGGAGTCAAGAGCTGCTCAATAGAACTCCTCAATTAATAGTCTGATTGAGTTGAAACTCGGCATATCTGTCAAGTCCCGACTCCAATGTAATAATATGGTGTCAGCAAGCTGATCTGATGATGGAGTCAAGAGCTGCTCAACAGAACTCCTCAATAAATAGTCTGATTGAGTTGAAACTCGGAACTCAGCATATCTGTGAAATTCCGACTACAATGTAATAATATGGTAACAGCGAGCTGATCTGATGATAGAGTTAGGACCTGTTCCATGGAACTGTTAGGTGATATGGGTATCAAATGAAAGGCTTGATAAGCGAAACACAATGCTGATCTGATGATGGAGTCAGGACCTGTTCCATGGAACTTTTTATAACGCTTTTATTAGCTTCACCTGTATGTATGTATGTATGTAACCGACCCCTTTGAGCTCGATTTTGTCCTACTTTGAACGATCAGATTTGATCCAAACTTTTCACACCTGTCAAAGGTCGATGACAATGCAATAATACGAAAAAAATAAAAAAAAAAATTAAAAGAAATAAAAAAATAAAAAAAAAACCTACTTTGAACGATCAGATTTGATTCAAACTTTGCACACCTGTCAAAGGTCGATGACAATGCAATAATATGAAAAAAAAATAAAAAAAAATGAAAAAAAAACCTACTTTGAACTATCAGATTTGATTCAAACTTTGCACACCTGTCAAAGGTCGATGACAATGCAATAAAATGAAAAAAAAACTAAAAAGTAAAAAATAAATTATAGTTTAAAAAACTAAAAAAAAAACGCTTTTATAACTAATTGAACTAAAAAGTTAAAAATAAAACTGTAATAATCAATTGAAAATTTATATTATTGTACAAAAAGCGTGGGGGGCTTGATTTGATTGTTGTAAATATTTTATCAATAGTTTATTATATCTGGAGTTATTATAAAAAGCACCCCACGCTTTTTGTACAATAATATAAATTTTCAATTGATTATTACAGTTTTATTTTTAACTTTTTAGTTCAATTAGTTATAAAAGCGTTTTTTTTTTAGTTTTTTAAACTATAATTTATTAGTGTTATGGGGTATCAAATAAAAGGGCTTGATGAGCGAAACACCAATGAGTCAAGTGACGTCTTTCTAAATTAAAAAAAAACAGAAATAAGTAAGTAGGTAGGTACTTACCTACTTAAAAAAAACACAACACTAAAAATGGAACAATAAAAAATTTTCAAAAAAAAATATATAACCGACTTCAAAAAATACTTGCACTAAAAAGCGAATAATAAGAATAGTAAACAGATTTAGTTTGAAGTCGGTGTTAAGTAAAACAATGACTATATTTTATGCATGCCGATTTCAACATTAATTATATAAAATATGGTTATTTTTTACGGTATTGGATCCTTAGAAAAAGTTATTCATTTTCGTCTTAATGTAATTTCACTTGTTTTATCGAAATAGTGTGTGTAGTGTGGTGAAAGGATTTTGATTCCATCAAATTGCTTTTACCCCTGAAGTTTTCGGCATCGATCTGATCACGCCCTGCATTGTGGTGTCAAAGTTTATTATTTAAGTTTAGAAATCGGTCTGGTCGTTTTTTGAGTTTATTTGTTTCATACAAAAACACAAAACTTTTTTCATTAGTACGATAAAAAAAATAAACAGGCCTTTGCATCTATTGTAGATGATTAGCGTCAAATGCCTGGGACAGGATTTAAGATAAATTATGCTTGTCCAAAACCTATACCATCCTGACAACTTAGTCGGCCAAATCCACAGGAAAGGAAAGGACAATACGTGCGGAGCTGACTGAGCCGCGGGTTTCCTCACGATGTTTTCCTTCACAGTGTGAGAGCACCAGCATTGTGTACATATTTTTTCGGCTAAAAAACTCATTGGTACACGACTGGATTTGAACCCACGACCTTAGGATAACGACGATTAGATGATAACGAAGAAAAAATTTAAGCCTTTTTCATCCACCAACTTTCGGCCAAGTTCATCGCATCCTACGTAGAGAATACAATCCCGGGATCCCGAATCTCGGGATCCAGGGATCCCGACCGTTTTCTGGCCCCGAAAATCCCGGGACTGTACTTGGCTAATCTCGGGATTTTCGGGATTGCCACAAACAAGTCTAGTTTGTATTCCGTAGTCCGTTGCGCCTTGAAAATAACCTTGCCTAGATTATATTAATACATTACGACAAAAAGCAACTCGTACAATACGTAGGTACCCACTATTTACTACACAGGTACAGTCCTAATAATTATGTTTGTCGTAAAACTTAGAAGGGACTTCCCCACTCGGCAATTCCTTATGTTGGCAATAAACTACGAAGCAGGCTCGGAAGTCAAACATTGGATGCTTTGATATTTCTGCGATTATATTTTCGAAATTCTAAATAGTTATTTTATGCTGTTTTTTAATTTCTTGCAAAAGTATAGTATTTTTTGGTTTGTGTTTTTTCTTTTCTTATGATTATTCTGATTTGTGTTGTGCAGAGACATTAAAGACATTTTTTTTAATTACTACTCGTGTTTTTTTATTTTAGCCCAATTAGAAACCACATAGCATAATCCCGGGATAGGCCCGGGATCCCGGGAAAAGGCTTCAAAAATCCCGTAAGCCCGGGATTGAAAAACATGCTTGGGATTGTATTCTCTAATCCTACGTCTAAACGTACGTACGTCTTTCGGTTCGTGGTCGCCATTCGAGAACCTTTAGGGCGCTTGTACACGCTAAGAAAAAACGCCGGGCCTACCCAAGAATTCGTGTCGTAACAAGAAAATTACTGTGTACACGGCTCGCAGCGGTGCACGAAAAAAATCTTATCTGCGCAAGACAAGAATTTTGTCTTTTCCACACACGAAAACGCAACAACGTTCGCCGCGTCGTGTCTTGCGCAGATAAGATTTTTTTCGTGCACCGCTGCGAGCAGTGTACACAGTTATTTTCTAGTTACGACAAGAATTCTTGGGTAGACCCGGCATTTTTTCTTAGCGTGTACAAGCGCCCTTATTCTCCAACGATTGTCGGTTCTTCGAGCTATATGCTGATGGTGTAGGAAGGTTTTAAGGGGCTCTATTGTGACACAGTTATCACTGGGACATGTGAATTGCCCCCGATGGGCATCCGCGCTAAGTGACTATACGGTGGTCCCATTTGCACCTTTTCGCCGCAAGAATCAGAAGAATGTGGGAGCTTGGTATTCACAAAAAAAATAATAAGCAAATACCTTATATATAATGGGATGTAAAGATTGCGGGAAGTCCGCGGATGGAGAAAACACAAAATCGTTTTTCCTGGAAACGTAGGTTTTTGTTCAGATATTTTTTATATTTTACCATTTTTTTCATGTCTGGGAGTCGACGAAGACGCGTACCCTTAGAAACCCCCTGGATCTTCATAACGTGTCACTGATTTTTTCGTACAAAGTGTGGTGAAGGCTTCTAAGTGCACCTCAAAGAGGCTCCTTTCGTGCACTTGACCTTCGAACTTTTTTGGTTCTACGATATGCCGGTTTCCTCACGATGTTTTCCTTCACCGTTGGAGAGCACTGACATAATGTACATACATTTTTGGGCAGAAAAACTCATTGGTACGCGACTGGATTTTAACTTACGACCTTTGGATCGGAAGGCGGGGCCGCTACCACTAGGCCACCAGCGCTCTTGTAGAAGATAGGTACTGCAGATTTGTTAAAATATTTTTGACTGTATAATTCCATTATTATTGCACTAAATAGGTATTTTAGATAATAAATAATAAGCTTCATAGATAAAAATTGTTTACGAATTCAGTTAAGTACATAATAACTGATTATTTAGTCTGTGTTTGTGCGAGTGTCTGAAGTTATTAAACTGTTTTAATTGCCATGAACGTTTCTTTTTACATTAATTCCTCGCTTGTGTTCTTGCAATTAGATATAAGTAGATAGTTATTAAATTTAATTTTTAGAACACCAACATAATATCCACCAGTATACATTTCGAAAAGATATTTATATCTATATCTATACTAATATTATAAAGAGGAAAGATTTGTACCTATTTTTGTATGTTTGTATGTTTGTAATGAATAGGCTCAAAAAGTACTGGGCCGATTTAAAACATTCTTTCACCAATAGAATGCTACATTCTTCCAATTTGACATGGGCTACATTTCATTTTGAAAAAAAATAGGGATCCTTGGTAAAATGTAAGAAATCTTTTGAGATTTGTACGAGTATTTCGTTGCATACCACTCTTGGATGCTGGTAGGAGACACATGGAATTAACAAGTCGTAGTTTGTTGCCTATTCTTCCAGGCTTAGTCGCGTGGAACTTGCACCTAGATTCACCTAGCTTTAAGACGTTTCAAAGTGATCCTGGTGATACTACTGAATAAATACAATTTTGACTTTGACTTTGATTAGGTTTTTGTTGTCGGGATGCATAGGCTGTGCTTAGAAAGTTATTCTTCAAATTCATCTTCTGAAAGGGTGTATTTGTTCCATACATAAATACAAAACTTTCCTCATTAGTACGATATAAAAAATAAACAGGCCTTTGCATCTATTGTAGATGATTTACATAGCATCAAATGCAAGGTTTTTAGTCATGCCTCTACTTCCGGGATGCTTTAGTACCTACCTGGGACAGGATTTTAGATGAAATAGGCTTGTCCAAAACCTATACCATCCTGACAGCTTAGTCGGCCTGATCCACAGGAAAGGAAAGGTCAATACGTGCGGAGCTGACTAAGCCGCGGGTTTCCTCACGATGTTTTCCTTCACAGTGTGAGAGCACCAGCATTGTGTACATATTTATTCGGCTAAAAAACTCATTGGTAAACGACTGGATTTGAACCCACCTTAGGATAACGACGATTGGTATGATAACGAAGAACAAATTTAACCCTTTTTCATCCACCAACTTTCGGCCAAGTTCATCGCGTCCTACGTTTAGTCTTCCGGTTCGTGATCGCCATTCGAGAACCTTTATTCTCCAACGATTGTCGGTTCTTCGAGCTATATGCTGATGGTGCAGGAAGGTTTTAAGGGGCTCTATTGTGACACAGTTATCACTGGGACATGTGAATTGCCCCCGATGGGCATCCGCGCTAAGTGACTATACGGTGGTCCCATTTGCACCTTTTCGCCGCAAGAATCAGAAGAATGTGGGAACTTGGTATTCACAAAAAAAAACTCGGTAATAAGCAAATAGCTTATATATAATGGGATGTTAAGATTGCGGTAAGTCCGCGGATGGAGAAAACACAAAATCGTTTTTCCTGGAAACGTAGGTTTTTGTTCAGATATTTTTTATATTTTACCAATTTTTTCATGTCTGGGAGTCGACGAAGACATTTGAAGGTCTTAGGAAGTCCCTGGATTTTCTTATCGTGTCACTGATTCTTTCAAACCAAGTCTGGTGAATGGATTTGAAGTGCGCCTCAAAGAGGCCCCTTGCCTGGACTTGACACATACTTATTTTTGAACTTTTTTGGTTCTAGGATATGCCGGTTTCCTCACGATGTTTTCCTTCACCGTTGGAGAGCACTGACATAATGTACATACATTTTTGGGCAGAAAAACTCATTGGTACGCGACTGGATTTAAACTTACGACCTTTGGATCGGAAGGCGGGGCCGCTACCACTAGGCCACCAGCGCTCTTGTAGAAGATAGGTACTGCAGATTTGTTAAAATATTTTTGACTGTATAATTCCATTATTATTGCACTAAATAGGTATTTTAGATATTAAATAATAAGCCTCATAGATAAAAATTGTTTACGAATTCAGTTAAGTACATAATAACTGATAATTTAGTCTGTATTTGTGCGAGTGTCTGAAGTTATTAAGCTGTTTTAAATGCCATGAACGTTTCTTTTTACATTAATTCCTCGCTTGTGTTCGTGCAATTAGATATAGATAGTTATTTTATTCAGTTTTTTTAATACCAACATAATATCCACCCGTACATTTCGAAAAGATATCTATATCTATATTTATAAAAGAAAGTCGTGTTAGTTGCACTATTTAAAACTCAAGAACGGCTGAACCGATTTGGCTCAAAATTGGTGGAGAGGTAGATTAGAACCGGGAAAAGGATATAAAATACTTTTTATCCCCAAAAAACAACGGGAACGGGGCGAGCGAAGCCGCGGGCGGCCACTAGTTATACATAAAATAAAGTCGTGTTATAGTTTGACCGCGACCGCTGTACCGCATGAGGTAGCGCACGGCGCGAAAGAGCAAGAGTCCACATGAGATCTCAATATTGGCAGATAGATCTTACGATATCGTAAACGATATGTAATTTTATCTAGCGACTAGTGGAATCCCGCGCGACTTCGTTCGTGTTGAGTTTTGTCCATGCAAACTTCAACCAACGCTGCACTGCTTTTCAATAGAGCACTGTCAAACAATTTTCGCTTCGCCGCGGCGAGACGGGGGGGAACCGGACGGTCTAATGTCAGACGCACAAGAGATACATAATATCCAAAGATGGGACGAGCGTTATCTCGGGATGTCAAGTTATTTTTAAAGTGGTCGAATATTGTTTGACAGTGCTCTATTGAAAAGCAGTGCAGCGTTGGTTGAAGTTTGCATGGACAAAACTCAACACGAACGAAGTCGCGCGGGATTCCACTAGTCGCTAGATAAAATTACATATCGTTTACGATATCGTAAGATCTATCTGACAATATCGAGATCTCATGTGCACTCTTGCTCTTTTTTCCTCGGCACCCACCTCGCCGCATTTTCTTAGGGAGCGGCACAATGGTTGCGTTCAAACTATAGTTACACTATGTAAAACTCAAGAACGGCTGAACCGATTTGGTTGAAAATTGGTAGGGATTTTTATCTCGAAAAAGTAACAGAAACGGGCGTAACGGGAACGGGGCGAGTGAAACCCCGGGCGGTCGCTAGTTGTAAATAACGGATAATAGGATGTGCGCAGGCCTTGGATATGATCAAAGAGTTGTAACGGTGGAAAACTGGGTGCAGACAGGCAGACCGACTATTTCGGCTGCGTTGGCCCTGACTAGCTCAGTTGGGGTTCGATGTTCCTACCGCACAAAAGATTTTTATTCTAAAATAAAATAAATGTTAGAAATCAGTTACAGCGTTTTATTTAAAGAACACATACCTCTTACATGACATGTACATTAGCTTAGGAATGAGAAATTGAAACTGCACAGCTATGCTATCTTATATACTATATAATCCTAAAGTGATCCTTCATTTACATGACCTTAAAGTGAGCTCAAATAGCTACTTAACTACAAATTTATATGCTCAGCTATTAACCAGAATAGAGGTTATCCACATGCCAGACTATCTTTCTTACAAATGAACCTACTACTAATCAACAAGTTACAAATACATTGAACGCTACGTTCTCTGACATGGGATTGAACAAAGAAATTTAAAGGGACACCTTATACATATGAGAGGTTTAATGACCTCACGGGACAACAATATATTCCTTTACATAAAATGTAAGCAATGGCTATCATGGATACATGAGAGGATCAATGACCTCGTGGAATACATAAAAATCAATAATGCTTATATTATTTACACGGGATGTTTAGTGACCATATGTTCAAACTTTATCCAAACCATAGCTCTCAAGCGAGCACAAATTTATTCAGGGAGAGGTTACTGCTTAGTGTGTCGGAGATGTGGATATTTGAATTTACCAATCCCAAGGCCCCGGATGACCCAATTAAATGAAACCCACAGAAAACTAACTTGTGAGTCACCCCTGGCGTCCGCCTCTAAAATAACCCAAGCGACCGTATTCTGACCGACAGGATGGTAAGATAGTAAAACGCACGACAAAAACGATGGCAATTACCACGTCAACGAAACCCTACCTATTGACAACAAAAATAGCACTCTCTACGGCAGCAAACAATCTCTTGGCAACAAACAATTACTGACAATTATTGACAACAAAAATAGCACTCTCTACGGCAGCAAACAATCTCTTGGCAACAAACAACAGACCAGGACTCCACGGAGAACTGTCCTGACGCGCCTACTCCTTCCGCATAAAAATAAATTGGCACTGGCCCACCTCAGAATCGCCGACGGGCGCTTATCGTTCACGTGCGACGTCACCCACGTGCCCTGCCGCCACGTGCCCTGCCGTGCAGTCGCCGACTGCCCCCGCCACGTGTCTCGCGCCCCCGCACAGGCGAAAGAAAAGGGAGGCGCCACGCAGACGGTGTCAGCAAACTGAAAAATACAAGACAACAGGTTAATCTTGGCAACGTGCGGACACAGCCCGCAGGATGCTGCGTCCCTAAAAATACAACTGATCCTCCCGTATATGCCCCATGCTGTGTGATGCTTCTCAGATCCCCTACGTACCAGAAATGGGCGCTCGCCCAGCTTGCAGTCGGCTCGTATCGGCAGCGAGAATGCTGGCTTCGTGTGCTGGGGCTCGTCTCTGGGCACGCGGTGATGGTATTCGTTGGCGCAGCTTCGTCTGTAATACCCAAATCTGGTTAGCGAGGACTCCTCCACAAACCCAACGGTGCAAGGGTGCAGCTTTCGTACGTACCGGCGATTCTTCTAGGCTCGGCGTCTTTTCCGTGGAATGCCCCCGGCGGCTCCGCACGCGCCTTTTATCACCTCGGCTACCATATACCCCGCACCTCGAGCCACAAACTTCCGCCCAGAATATTCCAGAACACTTGCTCCAATAATCCACGGCATTTACGTCTCTCCGACAAGCATTTTTAATGTCTGTAATTGCGAGCTCGCTTCACACATCGACCCAACCAAATTATTTCTATTCACCCGCCAATATCGTCTATTTCTTAGTTAGTTACACTACTCGCCAATGGAGGCACTCGCGTCTTGCTGATGGTGAAAACGTTGTCCTTTTCCAACACAAGCTAAACCCTATTTCTCTCCTTCTCCGACCCTATCGACATGCGACTACTTCGTAACAGATGTCACTAGTAGACACCGTTCGATACGAACATCGCTACCCACAAAAGTGTTGACATCTGTCAAATCCTGTATTTTGCGGCTACTACTTAACAGATGGCGCTCTTCGCCAGCCATCTGCCTAGCCATTTATAGTGTTTCTATTCGTTACCAGAGGTCGCCCTTACAACGTTTCAACAACTCACTCACCAACTTGCGTCTTGGCGCGTAAATTTAAATAGCTCTCCATTAGCTTTCGACTGATACGAAAAACTATTCTGCCAAAATAAATGAAATGCTACAATACCCCCCCGGCCGTTAAAAGTTTCACTACACTTAGTGAAACTGCGCTGCCCTCAGCGCTGGTACTGAAATGAAAAGCTTTATATCTAACTATAACCATATGCACATATTACAACTCAAAATAAACTTGACGAAC
Source organism: Thera obeliscata (assembly GCA_947578465.1). Classification (NCBI taxonomy): domain Eukaryota; kingdom Metazoa; phylum Arthropoda; class Insecta; order Lepidoptera; family Geometridae; genus Thera; species Thera obeliscata. The sequence continues at coordinate 5,112,329 of OX387923.1, read as the reverse complement.
AAAAAAAATATAAGAACAAACCAAACTCCTTATCACTGTAAAAAAAAACGTACAATTCCTTATCTACTAAACTAGCCTAAAACAAATTCTCCTGTAAAAAAAACTTTATACAATCCTTGTACATTCCCTCCACGCCCGGAGATCCCTTCTACCATGGCGTGGCCTCATAAAACTAGCGGTCTTCTCAAGTCGTCACTTGTGCAGCTGAAACAATCGGTTCGTCCTTGAACCGTAAAATACAAACAAAACTGGCACGTCTTGTCGCGGGAGACCGGCTATCGGAGTGGACCCATCTGCGGCGACGTCGTTATACCTGTTCCTCTTGCCTCCCCTTTCTTATCGCCATACATCCATCATTCTTGCATGCTTCATCTCTCATTTCGCGCATCTCGACTTTACATACCCCTCGTTGCAAACATCCACACCATCCACCATTTATGCCTAGCGATACCCTACGTGGAACCGTGGGTACGCGTCCTCTCGCCCGTACGTACCCTACCCCTCGTGGTGGGTACGCTCTGCTCATCCATTCTGCTCCTCCCTGCAAGAAAGCTAACTCCGTCTCACGCCTGGTCCTATATGGTCCTTTCACCCGTCTGCCCTTTAGACATACAACGAAACATTTTCCAAAAAAGAACAAACCAAAATCTACAAGAAAAATGAGTTATCATATTTCCTACTGCCTTACAAACCAAAACCAAACCAAATATTTACCTACAGTTCACAACACCTACTGTGGTGTTGTGAAACCCTAAACCTTTAGGTCTTTCATGTGCCAAGACCCTAAAATCTTCCCGTCCATGTCCTCTAACTCGAAGACCAGTGGTGACAGTACCACTTTCACCCTGCATTTCTCGTACTTAGGACATAACTTCGCCATCTTGAACTTTGCCGCGTCGCTGAGCGGATGAGTTCTTTTCCAGACGATGTCCCCTACTTTCACTGTCGCTTCTCTTCTCCTGAGATTGTACGTTCTCGTGTTCGCCTGGTGTGCCTTGAGTATTATCTGCCAGGAGACCTAATTCTCCTGCAAACTTTTCCCTTGGTATTCCAGGCTGACATTTTGCGAAACAACAGGTGACTTCAAAAATATCCACAAAATATATACAAAATCTATACAAAAAAATATACCAAATCTACCGACAACACCAAAAACGGACGGTTCTACCTACTTAATTGTTAGAATCTTCCAGTTGTTGCCGAGGCCTGGTCTCCGTCCTTCCCCTACACTTAGGGCAACTCCTGACTGTGTAGCCTAATTCACCACAGTTATAGCACTTGACCTGCTGATTAAATCTTCCCTTCCTGCAATCCTTAGACCAATGTCCCATGCCACCACACCTAAAACAACCAGATTGTGGTGTTCTATCTGATTCCTGCTGAGTGGACACCGCCGCCACCTGTGATCGCGGCTTGGAGCCCTTGTACGCCAGTGTTGGGTTCAACGTCCTACTCGACACTTTAGGTGGTTCTACGAAAAAATCTGATCGCTGCTTTGCTGCCTCTAGCCTCCTACACTTATCCTTTAGCGACGCAATTGATGTGATGTCTACTAAAGCTAGTTGTTCTGTAAAAGATGGCCTAATATTGTGGAGCAGAATCTCCAATAACTCCTGTTCTGGCAGTGGATTCTTCAGCCGAGCGACCAAACAGTTCATAATCGAGAAGTAAATATGAATGGGCTCCTCCACCCCTTGTGTCCTCGCCCTTATTTCTCCTAATAACCTATAATCGTAGTCTATCGGGCTAAACTCCTCTATCAACAATGACGACAGCTCGCTCCACGAAGAAACTTGGTCTTTGATGCCCCTGAACCAAAGCAAACCCTGGTCAGTAAAAAGCTCAGAAGCTGACTCAAATAGTTTTCCCTCTCTGGTACCGTTCGCTGCACTAAGTTCCTGCAACCTCTCTAAAAATGACCTGACATCTCCTACTCCATCAAACTTGACACCCCACTTCGCAATCGGAACCTTAGGACCCGCGCATTCTACGACAACCCGTTGATGGGTGCTATCCTTCTCCACTGGCAACACCTCGATGGGACCTTCCGCTTGTACTGGGTCTTGAACTGGGTCCTTCGACAAACTGTGCACGTGGATCGCCGGATCTGTCATCTTCTCTACCTATTATCAAACCACGGCACCCAAAGACAAATGGAAAAACTACCAGAAGCAAACGATGTAAAAAAAAGTTTTGAAACGAGCCTCCTTAAATTAAAAACGTGCTATAACCATCAAACGTGAAAGCAATTCTATCAAAATAAACACAATGACGCAAAAAAAAAATTAACTCTATACCCAAGGTAAACAGTAGAATGTAGGTCAAGGCAAAAAAAAAAATTTTAAGTTCCAAACGCCTAACCCTACCTCCCCAAAAAAAATCTAATGTTTACCCCTAAAAAGTTTCGAAAATGCCCAAGTGTGTGTGTGTGTGTGTGTGTGTGTGTGTGTGTGTGTGTGTGTGTGTGCGTGTACGAGAGGACTCGTAAATAAAATTAAACTGTTATAAGTTTCAACAGCTGGTCGCTAACCACAGAAGTGTATTATGGTTCCTAATCCGTTGCAAAACTTTAACAAATATTAGTCTTGCAATATACTTTCAAAATAAACTCTATGCTGATCGCAGCATACAAAAAAACATAACCACAGTAGCACTTTGCAAGGCTATCTCCCTAACATGAAAGGAAGTGCCAAAAAAAAAAATTTTTACATCAGGACAGGAATACACTTTTACAAAAATATACACCAGCAGAAAAATACACAAGTGAAAGCATACATCGGTAGAAAAGCATACACAATAAAATTATACACCCTAAGAAAATACACACATGATACACAAAGAACCTAAAATTAACTTAAAATTAGCTGGACTGTTGTCTGTTGCCTTGTCTGTTGCTCTAAAATGTTACAATAACGCCTACCTACAGTGGTCACTAAACGCAAAAAAAAATTTTCAAAAAAAAAAAAAACAAAAAAAATTTCAAAAAAAAACAAATTTTCAAAAAAATTAAAACTAGAAGTTGGGCGCCATTTTGTAACGGTGGAAAACTGGGTGCAGACAGGCAGACCGACTATTTCGGCTGCGTTGGCCCTGACTAGCTCAGTTGGGGTTCGATGTTCCTACCGCACAAAAGATTTTTATTCTAAAATAAAATAAATGTTAGAAATCAGTTACAGCGTTTTATTTAAAGAACACATACCTCTTACATGACATGTACATTAGCTTAGGAATGAGAAATTGAAACTGCACAGCTATGCTATCTTATATACTATATAATCCTAAAGTGATCCTTCATTTACATGACCTTAAAGTGAGCTCAAATAGCTACTTAACTACAAATTTATATGCTCAGCTATTAACCAGAATAGAGGTTATCCACATGCCAGACTATCTTTCTTACAAATGAACCTACTACTAATCAACAAGTTACAAATACATTGAACGCTACGTTCTCTGACATGGGATTGAACAAAGAAATTTAAAGGGACACCTTATACATATGAGAGGTTTAATGACCTCACGGGACAACAATATATTCCTTTACATAAAATGTAAGCAATGGCTATCATGGATACATGAGAGGATCAATGACCTCGTGGAATACATAAAAATCAATAATGCTTATATTATTTACACGGGATGTTTAGTGACCATATGTTCAAACTTTATCCAAACCATAGCTCTCAAGCGAGCACAAATTTATTCAGGGAGAGGTTACTGCTTAGTGTGTCGGAGATGTGGATATTTGAATTTACCAATCCCAAGGCCCCGGATGACCCAATTAAATGAAACCCACAGAAAACTAACTTGTGAGTCACCCCTGGCGTCCGCCTCTAAAATAACCCAAGCGACCGTATTCTGACCGACAGGATGGTAAGATAGTAAAACGCACGACAAAAACGATGGCAATTACCACGTCAACGAAACCCTACCTATTGACAACAAAAATAGCACTCTCTACGGCAGCAAACAATCTCTTGGCAACAAACAATTACTGACAATTATTGACAACAAAAATAGCACTCTCTACGGCAGCAAACAATCTCTTGGCAACAAACAACAGACCAGGACTCCACGGAGAACTGTCCTGACGCGCCTACTCCTTCCGCATAAAAATAAATTGGCACTGGCCCACCTCAGAATCGCCGACGGGCGCTTATCGTTCACGTGCGACGTCACCCACGTGCCCTGCCGCCACGTGCCCTGCCGTGCAGTCGCCGACTGCCCCCGCCACGTGTCTCGCGCCCCCGCACAGGCGAAAGAAAAGGGAGGCGCCACGCAGACGGTGTCAGCAAACTGAAAAATACAAGACAACAGGTTAATCTTGGCAACGTGCGGACACAGCCCGCAGGATGCTGCGTCCCTAAAAATACAACTGATCCTCCCGTATATGCCCCATGCTGTGTGATGCTTCTCAGATCCCCTACGTACCAGAAATGGGCGCTCGCCCAGCTTGCAGTCGGCTCGTATCGGCAGCGAGAATGCTGGCTTCGTGTGCTGGGGCTCGTCTCTGGGCACGCGGTGATGGTATTCGTTGGCGCAGCTTCGTCTGTAATACCCAAATCTGGTTAGCGAGGACTCCTCCACAAACCCAACGGTGCAAGGGTGCAGCTTTCGTACGTACCGGCGATTCTTCTAGGCTCGGCGTCTTTTCCGTGGAATGCCCCCGGCGGCTCCGCACGCGCCTTTTATCACCTCGGCTACCATATACCCCGCACCTCGAGCCACAAACTTCCGCCCAGAATATTCCAGAACACTTGCTCCAATAATCCACGGCATTTACGTCTCTCCGACAAGCATTTTTAATGTCTGTAATTGCGAGCTCGCTTCACACATCGACCCAACCAAATTATTTCTATTCACCCGCCAATATCGTCTATTTCTTAGTTAGTTACACTACTCGCCAATGGAGGCACTCGCGTCTTGCTGATGGTGAAAACGTTGTCCTTTTCCAACACAAGCTAAACCCTATTTCTCTCCTTCTCCGACCCTATCGACATGCGACTACTTCGTAACAGATGTCACTAGTAGACACCGTTCGATACGAACATCGCTACCCACAAAAGTGTTGACATCTGTCAAATCCTGTATTTTGCGGCTACTACTTAACAGATGGCGCTCTTCGCCAGCCATCTGCCTAGCCATTTATAGTGTTTCTATTCGTTACCAGAGGTCGCCCTTACAACGTTTCAACAACTCACTCACCAACTTGCGTCTTGGCGCGTAAATTTAAATAGCTCTCCATTAGCTTTCGACTGATACGAAAAACTATTCTGCCAAAATAAATGAAATGCTACAGAGTATTTTATATACAACTAGCAGCCCATCCCGGCTTCGCACGGGGTAGACAATATTGTTGTACATTATTTTGTTCTATCGCTAATAGTTTCGGCAGCGCATTCGACGAAAGACATTTTAAGACTAATTTTTCTACACCTTCGGTTACATTGTTCAAATTTTACCAAGGATCCCTAATTTTTTTCAAAATGAAATGTAGCCTATGTCAAATCGGAAGAATGTAGCATTCTATTGGTGAAAGATTTTTTTAAATCGGCCCAGTACTTTTTGAGCCTATTCATTACAAACATACAAAAATAGGTACAAATCTTTCCTCTTTATAATATTGGTATAGATATAATACCATCCAGTTGATTTCAAAAACTTTAATGACTCTTTTGTACGCCGTTTGGCAACAACACGCTACACTGTTTTTCTCAAGCAATTATTCTTGCCAAAGAAAAATTATCACTCCTCTGTTAGTTTATTGAACTTTGTATGTTCTTTAAAATAAAAGTGTTACTTTGCATTTCCTATTGCATTTATATTAAAAATTCAAATCATAAAATCATAAATTATTTATTTGCTTCAATGGTGATACAAAAGATCTTATAAATAATATTTAAAATAAGTCGCACTCATTCCCCACATATTCTACCTACCTTCTTCTTCTTCTTGCCTTTATCCCACAAGGTGGGGTCGGCACAACGTGTCTTTTTCTTCCATTCCATATCATTCGTCATTGAGTAGTCACTCCTTTCTTGGACAATCATCTCTCACACAATCCGTTCATCTTTTCTTAGGACTACTTCTATCTTTATATCCATCTACATTCATACCTAACACTCTTTGCGTTACATGACATTCTTCTCTCCTCGGCAAGTTTTATCATGCGCACTTGATGTGCGGGCTGGTTTTTCCGCAAGTAGGCCGCTGGTGGGCCCTTTTTGCGTGACCCTTGACACGTGTTGCTCGAACTTTTTTAGATTCTACGACACGCCGGTTTCCTCACGATGTTTTCCTTCACCGTTTTGAGAGTACTGGCAAAGTGCACATACATTTTTCGACAGAAAAACTCATTGGTACACGAGTGGATTTGAACCCACGACCTTCGGATTGGAAGGCGGGGCCACTACCACTAGACCACCAGTGCTCTCTTCTTCTCTCCTCATAACATGATCCATACTACGCTATATAGCTGATTACTTTTCCGTTACTGGCGCTACTTTTAAACTTCTTCTGATGTACTCTTGAGGCTTCACGTGCTCTTTTTGGCTATGTCTCTGGCTCTGGTTTTGAGTCTGTGTGAGTGCTCACCATGTATATTATACTGTGTATGCGACATTTTGACGTAGGATTTATTTAGTCAACACTCACACAGCCTCAAACCAGAGACAGAGCCAGAAAGAGCTTGTGGTACTACTGTACTGATGTGCTTTCGTTCCTCGCAAAATAAATTGATTTTGTTCACTAGTTTTCTTCTTACATTCAAGTTGTCAGTGGTATTTCCTTCCTAGCTCATGTCATTTTTCATAACATCCATATTTAAGTATTCTTCAGATGATATTAGCTTTCCTTCCTCTGCATTATCACTGGCGCTTTTAGACAAAAATAAATAACTTGTCTATTTGAACAGATATTATTTAAAAACATTTAATTGGTAATAGTTTGAATGTTGTCGACGTTTATATTTATAGGCGTCACACAGTGGGCCGGCGATGCGGTGTTGGACAAAAAACACATTTAAACGTTTCCATTGTAACCTCTGTGCTGCCTGTCAACATAACATATCTTGATACTTGGCCAAATAAAGAGGTAGAATGAATAGGTGTATTCTAGAACGTTTTTTGCGCCTCTTAGATGGAAAAATAAACACTTATTAGTGTGGTAAATGAACCTTTTGTGGCTTTCCCTGATTATTATTGTAGTAGTTTGCTTAAGAATAGTGTTCGTTCGTCCGTCAATGGTGACAATTACGTAAGATAATATACGTAACTTTAATCAAAATACCTAGTTATTTCACTGAGCCATTGTGTGCTACTTTCATCTCTTCCTCATAAAAATATTCGAGGTTTGTATTTTTTTCAAAAATGGTGAAATGTACCAGCGAGCGAACGCTCTGATCCAGTGCAGGCGCCGCCTGTTACGACAACGTAGAAAGTCAAAGTATCAAAACTATCTGACCCTAAAAGCCCCAATGGTCAACAAAGCCGAAGATGTGCACAAAAAACCTGGACAAACCGCCGGCTACCGACAAAGTGACGAATAACTTTCAAGTGGTCCCTTTTACCGTCACGTAGAAAGAAGGTAACACTACCTGCACCTATAATTTTTTTTTTAATTCAGCCATGTCTGTCCCACTGCTGGGCAAAGGCCTCCGCCCGTTCCATCCACTCATCTCGTTCTTGACACATATACATAAAATCACGCCTCTTTCCCATGGGGGTACGCAGAGATCACGGATTTCCACTTGTTACGATCCTGACACACCTCTTTCGCTTCATTCACTCGCATAACATTCTTCATACATGCTCGTCGGTTTAGGGTACTCTTAACCTAGCCTTTCTCTAAAACGTCTGCGATCTGATCGAGATACATGCGCCGAGATCTTCCCCTTCCAGCAGTTCTATTCACCTATAAAAAAATAAATAAAAAGTTGTTTATTTCAGGCAAGATTTAAATATAAAATATTAAGCTAAGATTGCGCGCAAATTTAGCAAATTTTTAAGAAACCTAGTAGCTTTCCTGAGAATAGTACTTACTAGTTTTACTAGTTTAAAAGAACGCATATCAGACTAAAAAAATACAGTATCTCGACCTTATTGACCCCTTGATTGACGCAAACCATGTTATCACAGGTCTTAAACTTGACACAAGTGATTTAAAAAAAAATAGCATGATCAAGCTTTTTTGGTACTTAATTTTTTTCTAAAAGAATTATTAGAAATATTATATTAATAATAAGTCTTTTCCGAGGGTCTTGGGTACCACGGGTACTTACTTGGAATTTCCTGGGCCTTAAAACTCGTAGAGAAAACTTTTCACAACCCAAATAATAATCATAGTAAAATCATTTATTCTCTCTCCTAAAATTTCATTTCATTTCATTTATTTATTCACAAACAATTATCAATTGTATTTGAAATAATCTTAAAACTAACACAGCGAAAAAGGAAAAAGTACAAAAATAATTAATAATGATAGTTAAAAAATAATAACAATAATCACATAATAATGCCGCTAATAAAACTATACACAATATGTCAAAAATTCATCTGTCGTATAGAAACACCCTTTCAGCTTTCAGCATCATAAGTAAGCTTCATTTCTAGGAACAATGCAAAGGATGATGATGATTACTTTTATTGTTTTTAGTGTGGTTTTACACCAATAAGTACACTCTCATGACAACCCTAGACAAATGCATATAGCTTCTTCTCATCGTTTCACTGGTTCTTCCGAACCAGGGTGGTGGAAGGATTTTAGGTGCGCCTCAAAGAGGCTCTTGCATTTAACACACATGTTTTCCGAACTTTAAACGATAAGCCGGTTTCCTCACGATGGTTTTTGACGTGACAACGTCTTATAATTCGATGGAGCCGGCTGCACGCACGAAGAACATGACTCATGCGGCGTTACCTCGCTCTGAGGCGTTCCATTTAAGGCTTGAATTGCAAGCGAGAGCGCGGAACGAGCGACAAAGAAGCACGCGCGGCCTCCGCTTTCGGCAACGTTCGACATCTGTCTCTCTCCTACTTGAGTGAGCGATGCGTCCGCGTGGACAGCTGTATGATGTTGTCACGTTCAACTATAGTCAGTAAACCGACTTTACAGACAACCTATTTTTTTTCACCGTTTGAGAGAGAGTACTGGCATATTGCACATAAGTATTTGATTAGAAAAACTCATTGGTACACTTCTAGGTTTGAACATAATCCCATAACCTTAGGATCGGAAAGCGGAGTCGCTACCACTACGCCACCAGTGTTCCCATACGCATAACTGTTAACTCATAGTTGTATGTACATCTATTTATATTGTCGCTATTTGTATTGTAATATTCGCCAGGGTTGGTGGTTGGGGCTATTTAAAATACAGACTTGTGTCGGTGGTAGCAGGACGTGTCGGTGCATATGTCAGGGTGCTGACCAATTTATAAGCTAAAGCGGTTTGTTTTTCAAATTTTATTAATTTAATTGCATAACAATGATACCTTGAAACGTAGTGGGTCTAAATCCAGTAGTGTACAAATGAGTTTTTCTAATCAAAGCTGTATGCGCCTTGCACTATGCCAATACTCTCAAACAGTGAAGAAAACCATCGTGAGGAATACGGCATGCCGTTGAACCTACAAAAAACATGTGTCGAGTGCACGAAAGGAGTCTTTTTGAGGTGTACTGGCGAGCACTGGTGGTCTAGTGGTAGCAGCCCCGCCTTCCGATCCTAAGGTCGTGGGTTCAAATCCAGTCGTGTACCAATGAGTTTTACTGTCGAAAAATGTATGTGCACTATGCAAGTACTCTTAAAACGGTGAAGGAAAACATCGTGAGGAAATAAAACCGGCGTGTCGTAGAACCTAAAAAGTTCGAGTAACACGTGTCAAGCGTCACGCAAAAAGGGCCCGCCAGCGGCCTACTTGCGAAAACCAGTCCGCACGCAAAGTGCAGATGATGAATTTGCCGAGAGGCGCGCTTACAATACTTTCACCAAACTTTGTTCGAAAGAATCAGCGACAAACAGGTAGGCAGCAAATATTGCACATCGGCTAATTTCGGCTTCATAGAGCGTACGTCAGAAAGAGATAGCGCTCTACGAAGCCGCAAAGCCGATGTGCAATATTTATTGCATACAACAGTACCTACATAGATAATTACAGCCGCTACCTCTCGTGCCTTGGCCACTAGTAGGGCGAGCCGTGAAATCATGTATTACCATCATCGCAACGACCTCAGCTCAGAGATCTGGGGACCTACCACAAGCTCTGTCTGGCTCTGTCTCCGGCTCTGGTTTTGAGTCTGTGTGAGTGTTGCCTAAATAAATCCTACGGTGAAACGTCACACACACAGTATAATTGGTAAGCACTCACACAGACTCAAAACCAGAGCCAGAGACAGAGCCAGACAGAGCTTGTGGTGGGCCTACTGCGGACTGTGACCCCGCGTTACTGGTGCCTGTTATAATAAGTAACACCACGTCTACTTTCCTAACCAAAGGTAACCTTTGGTTATACTCCTCTGTATTGATAATATTTAAATATTATAAATACCTAAATACAATTATTCATTGAGAGAACCAAATATTTTGGTGTGGTTACACATGTCTGTGTTGATAATACTTGCCAACAAATAAATAAAACTCTTTATTGAATTCTTTATTACGTAAAAAATTAAAAAGATTTTTTTATATCCCGCCTAATGGAATGCGGTTAACTTAGCCTATGGACGCTTGCAACACTAGAAGCAAGCAGGCGCGTTGCCGGTTAGAAAAAAAAATAAAACACTTAGAAACTTTACGAAGAACCCCATTCTATAGTCTCTAAGCACCGCAACTCGAGGTGAGGTGGTGAGGTGGATCATAGGACTAAATCATCGGACTACTGATACTAAGACCATTTTCTAGAAATGGTGGCATAATTTTTTCTTCATACCAATAGCTAATGGAACAAGCATAATGTTAGGTAACCTGATGGCCATCGCCTATAACAAAGTATTGCCTCGGTCACGCACTTCAGAAACGTACCCTACGATGCACTGAATTGCGTCCATCAACTTAAGGTATACAGATTTTCAGCCTCACGTGCCAGTAATTTCCTAGTGGCACTGTAATGATAGATAAATAAATTAATTAGTTAATTATATGAGGGCTCATCCACATACCTTGGAGCCGGCATGGTCGCACACCGTCCGGTTCCAGAGGAACTTCCTCCCGCGCACTTTAAGGTTGTGGAATACTCTTCCTGCCGTGGTTTTTCCTATAGATTACAGCATGGGGCTCTTCAAGAAGGGCGTTTTAAAACATTTAAAGGGTCAGCAACGCGCGAGTGATGCCTCTGGTGTTGCAAGCGTCCATAAACTACGGTAACCGCTTTCCATCAGGTGGGCCGTATGCTTGTTTGCTGACATTGTTGTATAAAAAAACAAAAAAAAATATTAATAATCTGGTTCCCATAGCACAAGCTCTGCTTAGTTTGGGGCTAGATAGTGTCGAGTGGATTGTCTAAAATATTTATTTACAACACAACACAACATAACACCTAAATAGACAGAGAACAAACATCTGTGTTCACCACACACAATTATATTTATTCTCGGTGGGGATCGAACCCAAGACCTACGGCGCAGAAGGCAGAGCTACTACCGTACCGACTGAGCTGAGATGCCCGTAGATGATAATCTATTACCATCTATGCGATCTATTGCAAGTCATTATTACACTCAATTATTCATAAGTTAATCTACATTCGCTCAGATAACGGATCAAAAGTAATTAGTTTTCTACAGATACGTGCTACTGGCATAAATTAAATGACTAATGAATGCATCGTGTAGATCATTGATTCCCAACGTGGTCCAAGTTGACCCCCGGGGGTCCACGGGAGACTCAACGGGGGTCTACGATAGCGTGACAAAAAAATGGGTGTTCACAATTCGTAAGCGGAGGTCCACGAAAATTTATCTGGTTTCGATAGTGAAGAACTAAAGCGTTAGTTTATTAATTAATTAACCAATCAATTCTCACTAAATTCATAGCACGAAAACTCGAAAAATTCGTAATATGTATATAGAAACTCAGCCGCAACGCAAATGTCCACTAGAACCAGCAAACTGTTAGAAAATTAGTTTTAGACATCAGAATCCAAAGTCCCAGTGCATTTACAACATTTCGTTTCCAAATGTTGGTTTCGTTTCGCCTACGTGTTTCTCTCTTTAGCATGGAAAAATGATGAGATAACAACTCTAGCTACGTAACGTATTTTTGCTGTCTCATCTTTTCTCCATACAAAAGGTAGAGACACGTAGGCGAAACGAAAACAACATTTGGTAACGAAATATGGTAGCAAAACTCGGACTTCGGGTACAGCAGTCAACATTAGGTTTGGGTCGTTCTGCTACCACACACTTTGTCATGAGATAAAAAACGTTAAGAACCGAGCCATAGTTTGTTGCCTGTTCTTCTGGGCTTGGTCGCGTGGAACTTGCACCTAGACTCACCTAGCTTTAAAACGTTTCAAAGTGATCTTTGAATACATTCAATAAAGAAATATTTGAATTTGAATTTCATCAAATAGTTGCATTAAAAAAAAGGTTTGGATTTTCTTTATTTAAGTAAGTCTGTGGGAACTTTCAACGCAGAAAAAGGATAAAAGCTTTTCAAAAAGCTCATCTATTGTTCGATACCAGCTAATGTTATCCCTATTCCATTTTCACAGGGTATTGCATTCTATTTCAAAACAGATAAGACTGCATTTCCGCTGTACTCAAACATTGCACCAAACTTTGTCCAATACATCAAACAATTTCACAACAACGTGTTCTTATTTGTCTAAGGTGTTTTATAAAGATGGCTCTTAACTAGCCTTAACTGATCCCTTTCAACGTCTCGGTGAAAGGAAGAGGAAGTTCTTTAGAAAGTGGTGCATTATTGTATACTTTGTCGGCTGGGTATCGTGTAAATAGATAAAGACATTTCGAAAGTAAATCATGGAGAGGTTTTAAAAGGTTTAATCTTTACTCGTGTGGAAAGCAATTAGTAAGTAGAAAATCCAAGGTCACCGACTTAGCCGGCAAAATTAGCTCATTGAAATCAAATCGAAATCAAAACCAAAAGTGTATTTATTCAGTAGGATTGCAAGGATCACTTTGAAATATCTTAGAGCTAATAGGTGAGTCTAGGTGCCAGTTCCAGGCGACCAAGCCTAGAAGAACTGGCAACCAACTACGGCTTGGTTCCTACCGTTTTGTTATAAGTACCTATAATGAATTAGCAATGGGTAGGCCTTATGGCTATAGCTTCTTCTTCTTCTTATCTTAGCTTCTTACCAGTGACATGGTACCAGTGTGGTGAAAGGACTTTAAGTGCGCCTCAAAAAGTCTCTTTTAGAGCAAATTTTTCAGATGCTTTTCGGTTCTACGACACACCGGTTTTTTTTAATGCTTACTGGTTCTTTCTTTTCAATTAGCTTGACGTGTGTAATTAATTTTCATTCACAGCAGCTACTTAACACCCGCCTACACAAAACATTCTTAAAACAATCGATTAAAAGCACTCCAGCGCATGTCAACGGAATGAAACGAAGGTAAAAAGACAGAGCCAGACGAAACAAACGCACGGGCACTCGAGTTATAGCTTATAGCAATCGATTTATGCTTATATTGCATCGATGCTTATAGCCAATCGACTCGATTTAGAAGCTACTTATACATTTTGTTTGCTATAACTTAGTAGTTGATGTGTGAGCTTTTTGTCAGTTCTGGCGACGCCTGACGCGTAGTACTACCTATTCAATGAATGTCATTTTAATCTTTATCTATACTAATATTATAAAGAGGAAAGATTTGTACTTATTTTTGTATGTTTGTAATGAATAGGCTCAAAAAGTACTGGGCCAGTTTAAAAAATTCTTTCACCAATAGAATGCTACATTCTTCCAATTTGACATAGGCTACATTTCATTTTGAAAAAAATTAGGGATCCTTGGTAAAATTTGAACAATGTAACCGAAGGTGTAGAAAAATGAGTCTTAAAATGTCTTTCGTCGAATGCGCTGCCGAAACTATTAGCGATAGAACAAAATAATGTACAACAATATTGTCTACCCCGTGCGAAGCCGGGACGGGCTGCTAGTTATTTATAAAAATATAAACAGACCAGTTGGCATAGGTATTTCTTTTTCAAAAAAAAATATTACAGGTTTACATTTCAAATTTGAGATCTGTTTACATTTCTTCACCGTAAACCTTCATAGACCACCGTTTATTTTACCTTTGAGCAATCGCTTTCGCTGAACTTTGCCCTAGAAATATCTGATGCAAAAAACTAATTTGTCAAACAGCAAGGTAAAATATACAAACTGTATTGACGATAAACAGTAACCTAAATGACTCTTTTGTTTTGGATAACAGGCTTTTATTAACTCTCAAGTATTTCTGAGTAAAGTTTGTTATTTCTCTTTTGTTTACAAATCTATGACGTGCTACGATGGTCTTGGGACCTTTTTTTTGTACTGCTAGCTTATAAAACAAGCATAGCGTGATACTAAGTTTCAGCCATAATTGCAGGCAATGGTCACCACCATTACCCTACCCTACGATGCACTACCCTGCGTTCATATTCGACTGGCCTCTCAGTTCTGCGCCGTAGGTCGTGGGTTCGATCCCTACCGAGAACAAATATAATATGTGTGGTGAACGCAGATGTTTGTTCGCTGTCTGGGTGTTCACTGGCCACTGGTTCTTTCAAACCAAGGGTGGTAAAAGGATTTAAAGAGCACCTCAAAGAGACGCAACAAAATCGCTTTCCGTGAAGAACCAACAAAGATTCTTTGTAAGTCGATGACAACTTAACAAAGAAGGATTTACCCATTACCTCATCATGAAGTCTTTCTATAGAACCCCTTATGAAGCCTCTTTGTAACTGATCTATTTACATTCAAATATCTTTTCAACATCAGCAATAACTAACAAATATGGGTCCCGTTACCTGACCTTAAATAAATTGAATTGAATTGAATTACAAGACTACCATCTTTGTTATTTTTTAAGGCCATTTAAAACCAAGTAACTATTATATTATAGAGTATACTTAATCGTTTATTTTGGAAGTAAAATTTTATTTTGGCGGGCTTGAGAATTTTTTTGGAGGAAATGAAGTAGTCTCCTTCACCTCATTAGCAAAGCTCGACAAACTTCGCCAAAAGTCAGGGGGGCATATACCATCAGATGTCACCCTTGTCGATTTTGGGTCTTTTGCATCGTAGATTTTCCCCATACCTACTCCAAAAAGATGTCATCCACCCACTGAGTTGTGGGTCTGTAAAGACCTCTTTTGTGTTAAATGTTTAACAAATTCCTGTCAGTAACATTAAAAACCATTAATTTAGTACCCGACCAGGAAACCAGTGTATCATTTACCCAAAAAGCTTCAACCTGCAATCATAAAAGTAATGTATGGCCTTTCATTCTCAAAAAAAAGACTGAGAGCATGATTTTGCATGAACCCTGTAATTATAATCATGCGTTTATGAAGCCACGCCCCCGTGGGAGCGAGACGGAAGATTTGCTGACGATTCGGGGCGCGCAGGTAAGATCTTGTTTTTTTTATTTTTAAGAGATTTTGGCAGGTCCTTTCGGAAATAGAGATTCTTCCTAAGATTGTTGTCTTCGGTTGTTGTCGATTGTTACAATAGGTGCTAACTTGTTATCTATTACCCCTTTATTTGATGCATGATCAAACGTATATTAAATTTTGCTTCAAACTTTTTTTTTCGCTGTTTTTGATTGTCGTGATGGCAGTAATAATCAGTGATTTACTTAATGCACAAAAAAAATATAAGTCCCAAGTTTTATCCCAATAAACTTGGGATAAAAAGATGTCCAACTATAGTCTGAGACAAAACAAATACAAATTCAATTCCCGCGTCCGGGCAAAATATCTTTAATTTGGTACTTTTTTTTGTAATATCTACAGGATTAAAGTCGTGGAGCTGTTTTGTTTTTCTTTCTGAGAGAAATGGGGTACAATGCCACATCATAACTTCTGATATTTATGACTCAGGAAATCGTGAGGTCAAGACTATTTTGTGCCTCTTTATTTTTTTAATACAACACAAATTATGAACAGCTTTATTTAAATGAAAAACGATGATAAATTAAACCGCAAACAAGAAACACCCAATTTAGCAACTCGAATATCAGAAGAACAAGAACAAAAGCCATTGGAATCGAGTCGCGACTAGTGATGGGAAAAGAACCTCAATCCAACCTCAGTCTATCTTTTTTACCGATGGAATCCCGTGACTATAACATAAAAACCCGAATTTTCATAAACCTTTATTAGTGAAGGGCATCAGTCTTCAAATCTTTAAACTACTAACCGGCGCCATTCCTTTTAATTTGAGTTTTAACCCTCTGCTTTCTAGCATTTCTTCATAAAAGATAAAATCAGTGTAAAATGAACTGCCATCTCTTCCCACTAGACAATGACAAACACTGACAGGGCTAACTTTAAGCAATGTCTCACAACATTTCAGTCTTATTTTTTGTGAAAAAAAATTACTGTTTCTACTTTTGAAACCCCATGTATTGCAATTTAGATTGAGCCTTACAATATAACACCCGAGAACAAATATCTGCGTTTGACACTCAAATATTACGAATTGTTCTCGATGGGCATCGAACCCCCGTACCACAGAACCACACGATGCACAGAAGGCGGAGCTACTAACTAAATTGAGTAGCCAGACAAAAAGAATGGTCTCAGACCATTATGCGACGAATAAACATGTTTCATCCTTTTTATCTTTTTTACCTATAGAGAAATCTTACACAAAGAAATATTTCTTTATCCTTTCTATTACTAGATACTGCAGCTTTTAAAACCGATTTCGCAAGACAGCAAGACCGCTTTGTCCCACCACTAGTCGCATCCAGTTGATCCAAGTTAATTATTGCTCAAATACAGCCAACTTTAGCTGCATTACGGAGATAATCTTCAGCCCGTCGAAATGTATACAAAGTAACTCTCCTATATTCGTGCTGGTACTAACTACGCTTGACGCTGTGGTAGGCTGCGAACTAACTATGTATTATTCTCTGGTGATGTTCATACTAACTTGATGATATTCTGTGTACTGGTTGAGGATGGCGAACGAGTTTAATTTAATTACTGAGTTGTTTTGAGGCCTTTATTAATATTTAATTATTATCTGATTGAAGACGTTGTACGGTTAATTGGATGAGGATGTACTTTTTGTGCGAGTCATTTATCTTCATATTTGCGAAATTAAACTTAGGTGAGTTTCATAGTGACACTTTTGGTATATTTGAATAAAGTCTGTTCAGAAAGAGAGCCGTCGTGGCCAAATTGTGAACTTACGTTGCGATTTTTATATGGCAGCTCAACCCTTTCTTTCTGTCAGCATTATGCATCATAAAAAATAAATACAGGAATAGTACACTAGTTGTGATAGGATCAAAACGCAACAGACGCGCTTGTATTGCCCACTAAACAAAAAAGGTAATTAAGCACAGCAGCGCTCTCAAATAC
The DNA here is from genome assembly GCA_947578465.1 of Thera obeliscata. Taxonomy (NCBI): domain Eukaryota; kingdom Metazoa; phylum Arthropoda; class Insecta; order Lepidoptera; family Geometridae; genus Thera; species Thera obeliscata. The sequence continues at coordinate 5,094,788 of OX387923.1, read as the reverse complement.
CACGACGGCTCTCTTTCTGAACAGACTCTACCTAAAATTATTGTAATAAATTTTTTAAGGCCAATAGAATATTTTTCTTTCTTTCTTCTATTATAACCTCTCATACTTTTCCGCTTGAGAGAAACACCGTGTTACGTTGCTGAATAATTTTACTGGCAACAATTTCAATCTAAAAATAACATATTCGGCGCAGACTGCATGCATAGTTCCGTAAAATGTAGTTATTACGTTGTTTTTGTTACAGTTACCTGCGTTATTTTAGACTACAAAAGCGGCGGTGTAATTTCAGTGCACTGCCCAAAGGCATTCATGTGGCTAACAATATAGGCTCGTGAATTTCCAAGCGCCAAGTTAACCGCAACACATAATATATGCTACTAATTTTAATATTTTTTTTGGTCATCAAAGAAAACTATTGATTTTTTATACAACAAAGTTGACAAACAAGCATACGGCCCACCTGATGGGAAACGGTTACCGTAGCCTTTGGACGCTTACAATACCAGAGGCATCACAAGCGCGTTGCCGACCCTTTAAAACTTACAAGTAAAACAAACATAATTAGGTACAAGTATTTTCAATAGACATGAACCCACCAGCAAACCATTTCAAGCAATCTCTAGGTCAACTGATCCAAATCAGTGGCAATCAAAAGCGACCCGAAGGCGAAGAGTTTTTCATAGGCTTTTACTTAATATAGGTATGGTATCTCCATAACAAAGATTATTCTGAAATTTATTAAACACGGCATGATTATGAAGAAAACAGACCAAATCACCCAATCGGCAGCTCGACTGCAGCATCGCTATTTCTATTGTTCCCGTACGGCAAGTTTTTGCAGACAATGTGCAAAGCACCCAATTCGTAGTTTGACTGCAACATCGCTGCTGTGCCCCGATAACGCGACACTGTCTGTAATGCACTATTCTTAGGAAATAGGGCTGTCACTTACCCATGTACAAAATGTGGTTTGAAGATAGTGAGCTAAACAGTTTTGGTACATAAGGTTTACAGCCATAGTACCAAATATACCATATAGTACCAAAACCAATAGAATGGTTGTACAGCCAGGTGTACAACCATTCTATTGGTTGAATGTCTAAGACGGAGTGGCACTACACTGGAACTTCACTGCATTTTTTATTCTTGTTCTTTATAAGATCATACAAAAACGGTAGGGTCCGAGACGTAGTTTGTTGCCTGTTCTTCTAGGATTGTCGCGTGGAACTAGCACTTGATCACCTAACTAAAGTGATCATTTTGATAGGTAAGTATAATTTAATGAGGAAAATTTGAATTTTGAATTAAATCCAATATCAAAACTGATACACACAATCAACGACACGAAGATCTAGTTAAAAAATTTCAGTAGCTCATTTTCGATACAAGCTCTGAATATCCGTTTATTACCTAACTATCATGTACAAAAATGTTTTTTTTAACATAGAAATCTATTTTTGTAAAATGAATTTTGCTAGATGTTGAAAAACGATGTTGATAGGTGTTGAATAACGGAAATTGTTGCTTAAAGACTGTACTATCATCATGTGCTAGCGTTTTGTAATAAGACCCTTGATTAAAGCTGCATTTCTGAATCCCTATTAGGAATTGTGCAATGGCTATTAGACATTTTACACCGTGGCGCTATGGAATTATGATACCAAATGAATACACGAGTAGAGTTACCCAACTGAGGCCCGTATGCAGGAACTACTGCGTCTAAGTCGAGCCTCTAGCATAAAGATATTTTGACAGCTCTACATCGAAATGTGTCAAAAATCTATACTTGACTCAGACTCGAGCGTTTTTTCTGCAAACTGAGATTAGTAGCGTTGATTATTTTAATGTCGTCATGGTTGTGTTAAGCTTTAAAAATCTAACAAAACCAATTTATAACGATAAAAACAAAATTTTCTAAAAAAACAACCAATTTATAAAAATAAAAACATGATTGTCTACAGACAAAGCATTCGCACTGGTTTTCAGTGGCAGAATTTTGAAAATGTATACAGAATTTTAAATTAAAGCAGAATTTAAAAAATGTTTTTTGCAATCAAAATTTTAGTCTAATATTGCGGACATTTCAAAAGGAGTTGCTTATCTACTTAAAAAATAACTCAGTTAGTATAATATACCTGCATTATTTTTTAAGTTTTTGAGGTGAGAATAAAACCAATGAACAATAAGTGACAGTGCCACGTACCCGACACCTCTTCGGCAAAGATTGACAAACTTCGCCAAAACAAGAAGTCGGGGGGGAGGATTTTTTTTTGCTTCTGTTTTCACTTTTGTCGGCATTTCTGGAGTGCCACTGTTATTTTATTGTTTTTTTTAATAAGGTATTTGATGCTCTGACAACCCTAACACCCAAAAGCGTTCCAAATGTGCATTCGCCTTAACTGTTTGTTGCTCTCACCGCGAGTTAAACTTGAAACTTCATATCGCAAATTGAAAATTCCATCCAAAGTACATTTCCTACAAAATCCTTTAATACACGGAAACGACGAGTTTGTGCATTCCTTTATAAAGGCGACGAAGCTTTCAAGGTTGTAAGGCGCTGTGCAGACTTTGTTGGGATTCTGGCAACTTTTCTGATAGTTTTTTAAAACTGTGCAAGCTTTAATTATTAAATAGAGTTATAGATGTTTCTTCTTATTGTATGCGACAGTAAAAACTTTGAAGGTTGCAGCAATATTGCCATAGAGCCTTAATTAGAGCTGACTCACATAAATGGGATTTGTGGCTTTATTGAAAATCTTCTCTTGCCTCAATAAATTTAAATGGCATCACACACTTTGCCATCTAGTAATTGATAATAAATGTTATCCCGCGCAATTTTCGTTCTTATGAGTATTTCCATGACACAAACTTTGACATCTCTTTTCAACACCCGACCAACTCGCGAGCAAAAAAAGGGGGCAGTCCGAGAATTCCGACAAAAGTGAAAACTTTAACAATTTTCCCCCTAAATCCCTACCCTCCTCCCAACTCCCACTCGATCCCCCCCCCGTAATCCCCGTTGACCCATGACTTTTGGCGAAGTTTGTCGATCTTTGCCAAAGAGGTATCGGTTACGTGTTACGTGACAGGTATCCTTTTATTATCAAGTGTTTTTTTGTTACAAAATTACTTTTTTCTAGGAGGTAGGTAACTAAGTACTTAATAATGCAATAATTTATTAATCTACAGATTAACTTATCCATCTCTTTTTTAGGCTTATCAAAAACAAGGATAGATATTTTTTGTTCAACGAAAAGCGATATTCCGTAGATGAAAAAATCTGTCGTTAATCATTAAAAAACTCTTAATAAAGCAGTATGGTTAGTTTCTTATAATTCCGTTACAACTTGTTGAATCTCGAATTATAAAGTCTTCATTCGAATAACTGATAAAGAAACAAGATAGACAGACTGACTGACAACCGGATAGGCATTCACTGGATTTTATAGAGTAGCAGTAGATAAAGTTCTTAGGTTGGTATGCAATCGAATAGATCGGACTAATGGAAACCCACGCGATTTCATTCGCGTAAATATTTTTTTACAAATTAAAAATTAAAAAGTATTTAGTTGGTAACTTGATTTTTACTTAGGTATTGCTAAAATTATAATAATTAATTTATAAAAAAATACATGGTTGGTTGGTTAGTAACCAACATCGAATAAAAAAAATATGAGCAAAATTTAAAACAACAACCAAAATAGATACAATAGAAATATTCATAAAATATGTTAGCAATATAAGTATTTCAACTACATATATGATTCCCATAGTACAAGCTTTGCCTAATTTGGGGCTAGATAGTGTTGTGTGGATTGACCACAATACTTAGTTATTTTTAATTTTGCCGGCAAGGAATGGAATTCCTTGCCGGCGTCTGTCTTTCCGAGCACCTACAAATTGGATGTTTTCAAGACAAGAGTGAATAGGTATCTTCTAGGTAAGCGTGCTACATCGTCGACCGCATCATCACTTAACAGCAGGTGAGATAGCGGTCAAACGCAAACCTATAAATTGTAAAAAAAAAAAAAAAAAAAAAAAAAAAATTTATTCAGTTCCTCCAATAGTATTTTCGTATTCAAACAACGCAATCGTAAAGTATGTCTACCATGCCTGAAGCTTACCGTCGTTTTAATCGTCAGACCCGCGATTGTAAAATGCTGTATAATGATTCAATCGTAAAACCTCGATATAAGTGTATCGGAGTTTCCAACGAGTCACTTAAGGCTAAATGCACATATTTGCCAACATAACGGTGTAGGGTTACCTACGCGTATCACCAGTAGGCGTTTATCGATTGGAGATGTGTGTATTCGGCTTTAAAAATTGCCGAACTAACCTCACCTTTTCCACCATCTGTCTTCGCAGACTCCGTGAGTTTTTCGACCTTATCATTGCCAGAAAAGAAGAGAGTGACATTGAAATGTTGGTGGTGATTGGCAAGATGGAGGTGAAGAGGCCGCGAGGACGGAACTCAATGCATTGGAGCGACTAGGTGCGCTCAGCAACAGATAGCTCCGTGTGCAAAAATATAGAAAAAAGTGTTATAATAAAACGTTTTTTTTTCAATCTCAGGTTTTATTTTTCGTATGTTGGTACATATTTTTTTGTTAATATCGTTGACTCACGTGGGTCGTGATAATATTGAATGTAAACTGTTCAACATTACAAAAATATGTTGATTATCCGTTCGATATACCTTCGGGTAGGCTTGTTGAAAAAATATCGATACATCGATATATCGATATTATTTTTTCAATATATCGATATTTTTGAGCGATATTTAATAGTTCGATATATCGATGTATCGATATAAAATTCTAAGTATCGAAAAGGTATAAAAACCGATATTTTTTTCAGACCAATAAACATTTATAAGTTTTAAGATTAAAAAATCCCAAAAAGAAAATACTTTTTTTATACTAACATCTTTTAACAAATTATATTATAAGTATTTTTTGTTTTTGGTCGACCTGATTTGCTGTTTTATAGTTTGGTTTTTAAGTTGGCAACTCTGTTAGTCAATTTCAATTTCAACAGCATGAATATTTTCTGTCAAGTCAAATCATACCGATATATCGATATATCGACATTTTTTAATAAAAATATCAATATCGATATCGATATTTTCAAAAAACATCGATACGATATATATCGATACTTTATTGCATTTCCGACATCCCTACCTTCGGGCATCTTTGATTTGTGCATCTGTCCCAACCCTAGCTTTAAAATATTTGTTATTTTTTAAATCGATACCAGGATAAAGATACTAATAAAGACCACACATTGCATCCTTGCGGACAGTTTTATTCTTTTTAATTTAATTTATTGTACGCTTTCGGAATCTCAAAAAGGGTTAAATGTTTTATTCAGCAAGCTAATTCTACTAAGGTATTAGTTTTATGTAAATCTATTATTACATACTTGCATAAGCAGTATACATATGCGTACCTACTTAGGAATTATGTTGAAAGCTGAGTATCATGTATGTTGAGGTAATTTAGAAATCGTTTATGTTAAGATTTGTAAGATTAGTAAGCTTGATTTTTCTATTAGATAAAAATATGAAACGAACCGTAATAAGCCATCTGATGTTGTGCAGTTACGTCTACAACAATTCGCGTCGTTAAGTATACAAAAAAAGATGAAATGAACATAGTGTCCAACCTGATGTTGAGCGGTACACTGTACCTCACAGAGCATGTTCACTGCGTAAGCCTATGTGGCATTTTTGAATTAGTTATCTAAAAAAATTAGATTATAATACAAGTCCAACTTTTACGATGTGTCAACAACGGATTCAAAAAAATGCGTCTTTTTTTTAAGAAGGCTCGATACTCGACCCACGTCCTAATGGAAACAAATTACTCACCAACTGTTTGTTATTTTTATTTAGAGAAATAATTAAGAAACTGACCCCACTTCCCAAATACATCCAATTAATTCAAACTTAATCCGAGGACCTAAATCAAAATGCATAAATCGTGTGAAATAATTAAAAAACACCAAAAAAAATGTTATTGGCCCAACTGTTGACAATCACTGACATCATTTAAAATTAATGACGGTCGTCCCTTACTCGGCTACCAAAGTCAGAGGTGGTCTACCTTTTACACGTTTTTTATAAAAATAAGTAAAAAACCGTAATGAGGCTGTGATGGCTTTGAATATCTTTAGTAAAATATGTATGTAATTAAAAAGGAGCTTCTCAGGATCTTAGCTTTCAACATAAATTCAAGAATTAAAACCAGTAGTTAGAACTGAAAGTTATAATTTTATTGAACTGGTTAATAATCGGTTTATTATACGTGACCTGACTTCAACTCAATTCACTAGACTTGTCTGAGTATATTAAACCTTTTTGCTGAAGATCGGCTTAAATCCCTTAATTAATTTTAGAAGTGAAAATTCTTTAGACTGGCATGAGACACTGTCACGTTACCCGTCACGTAACCGACACCTCTTTGGCAAAAAACGACAAAACTCGGTGAGAGGTATGTTTTTTGTTTTCACATCTGTCGGAATTCCCGAAATGCCAATTGTTTTTTATAATATTTAAATAAATAATGAATTTACATAATTTAATTATAATAGTGTAACCTACTTTTATAATATTACATTCTAGCCATAATTCAATACTTAACTAAAACTTTATTCAGGACCAATATGCTAAGATTTTAGTCATTTTAGTACAGCCCCACTGTATTACACTATAGGTTCATAGTTTCATACTAACAACCAGACTTATTTGAGGTTGTGTAAAATCTATATCTATACTTACTAATATTATAAAGAGGAAAGATTTGTACCTATTTTTGTATGTTTGTAATGAATAGGCTCAAAAAGTACTGGGCCGATTTAAAAAATTCTTTCGCCAATAGAATGCTACATTCTTCCAATTTGACATAAACTACATTTCATTTTGAAAAAAATTAGGGATATTTGGTAAAATTTGAACAATGTAACCGAAGGTGTAGAAAAATGAGTCTTAAAATGTCTTTCGTCGAATGCGCTGCCGAAACTAGATTAGCGATAGAACAAAATAATGTACAACAATATTGTCTACCACGTGCGAAGACGGGACGGGCTGCTAGTCTACTGTAAAATTATAACACATCAAAACGCAGCCACAACCTTTTCTCATGGTTATCCATTAAATTTAGATGAGCTCTTAAAGTAAGTAGTCTTAATAATGATACACAAAGTATCGTCCCTGATGCGTAAGCGAACTCAATTTCACAAAAGAGTATTTTTAAATGAAAATTGGAGTGTCAGCTAGAATGTAGCTTTACCAACAGAATAACCAATCAAACCACCCCAAAACTGTAGATTCCGCTCCCATGAAAAGGACCCATTATGTCATGGGTACTACTACTTATAGATGTAATTTTATGGTTCGATGACGTTAAAAATAAAACTTAACCATCCCTGAAGATTTTTGATAAAACTGAGTCGTTATTTTTCTTCTTTATGGTCATTTCCGGTGTATTTTTTGTATGAGCCGGAAGTTTGATTTTAAAACGTTGCTAATTTCTTGGGTTGGAAGATAATCATATTTTTTTCGATAATGGAACCACACTGCAGACAAAAATAGAAATAAAAAAATGCGCTTTTGTGTTGTTTTGCATGGAATTATCGCTGGACCGATTTCGATGTAATTCAGTACAGATGTATCTTGATTCCAGAAAATAGTATATCTTCTATCACACGCAGGATCTTTAAAAACCCCACAACGATGAAAATGCGTGACTAAATTAGTTTTACATCTGTAACCGATAGTCTAGATCTTCACGAAAACCACCAGTTACAAAAATGTAGTTTTATTCATACACCACATACACTAGCTAGGTAGATATCAATAGTTACACTAGGTAGGTAGTTTACAATAATATTGCCGCGAGGTAGGTGCATGAACACAGTGCAAATGACGTTCCTGTCGATACGTTCGTTACGCAGTGCGCGAGACGAAACGGTCGTAAGGATGCGTCAGAGGGGTGAGGGACGAGGGGAGCATCTGAGAGAGCGGGCCACCTTTCCAGTACTGGATACGGTGGAGCGCAGGCGCAGACTCAGACTGCACTGAATTGCTACGGCCGCGGTCGGCCTTATATAGGGGAGCGGCGAGCCTTGTATCGCTGTGTGCGTGAACCGGTCACAGGCGCGGGGCGTGTGTGAGTCAACGCGCTTGTAGCCGCGCGCTGTGGTGTTACAGTCTCCCCCTCTGGATGCGAAGTCGCCCCGACGAGCAGACAGACAGGTTGGTTGCTCCGGGCGGTGTTCCTTCGAGGTCGACCACGTCCACGAGTGGGCAGTGAAGTCACCGCAGGAACAGGCTTAGGCTTCGCTGGACGTCCACGTTTCTTCAGCGGACGAACGGGTGGAGGAAGCTGGTTTGCGCTGCCTTGGAAAGGGCTCAAGGCAGACGTATGGTACATACCAAATTCCGTTGTGCAGGGGTAATGAGTCTCCTGGCGTACTCCACAGGATGCTCATTTTCTCTCTCCCCCTGCACTAAAACAGCTCCGAGTGCATAGTTGCTTGCGTCAGTGTTTTATTATCTAGGCTTTCCTCTCATCGATCTTGTCGTTGGGGTGAAACAGCCTATTTCCGGGCCTTAACGTTGAGTGCCAGTTTGTAAATAGATAGTTGCGGGGATACTGTGCAACTGAAGTTCCCGTCGATACGTTCGTTACGCAGTGCGCGAGACGAAACGGTCGTGAGGATACAACAGAGGGGTGAGAGACGGGGGGGGGGCGTCTGAGAGAGCGGACCACCTTTCCAATACTGGATACGATGGGCACAGGCGCAGGCTCAGACTTGTTCCGGCCGTGGTCTCAGGTAGTGCTGGTTCTCCAAACTTCAAACTTCCAGGTGCTTGTAGACCTCCAGCGGCACTAGCTTGGGGCAAGGTTGACTCCAGCACTATTTCTTTAAAATCTGCCCAGGTGGATACGTGATCTTTAACTCCTTTCCACCAGATAGCAGCCTCCTCTTCTTTTTGTCACTTCTTCATTACTCGGCTTTCTGTTTCATTCCTCCTTGTTGTTGGGGTGAAGTCCAGGCCTTAAAGTTGGGCGCCAATTTGTAACCGATAGTCTAGATCTTCACGAAAACCACCAGTTACAAAAATGTAGTTTTATTCATACACCACATACACTAGCTAGGTAGATATCAATAGTTACACTAGGTAGGTAGTTTACAATAATATTGCCGCGAGGTAGGTGCATGAACACAGTGCAAATGACGTTCCTGTCGATACGTTCGTTACGCAGTGCGCGAGACGAAACGGTCGTAAGGATGCGTCAGAGGGGTGAGGGGCGAGGGGAGCATCTGAGAGAGCGGGCCACCTTTCCAGTACTGGATACGGTGGAGCGCAGGCGCAGACTCAGACTGCACTGAATTGCTACGGCCGCGGTCTTAGGTAGTGCTGGTTCTCCAAACTTCAAACTTCCAGGTGCTTGTAGACCTCCAGCGGCACCAACTTGGGGCAAGGTTGACTCCAGCACTATTCCTTGAAAATCTGCCCAGGTGGATACGTGATCTTTAACTCCTTTCCACCAGATAGCAGCCTCCTCTTCTTTTTGTCACTTCTTCAAATTGTTTTGATCTGATAAGTTCAGTTCTGTTCATCAGCTTTCTGTTTCATCTGTCTTGTTGTTGGGGTGAAGTCCAGGCCCCACGTTGGGCGCCAATTTGTAACCGATAGTCTAGATCTTCACGAAAACCACCAGTTACAAAAACTTAGTTTTATTCATACACCACATACACTAGCTAGGTAGATATCAATAGTTACACTAGGTAGGTAGTTTACAATAATATTGCCGCGAGGTAGGTGCATGAACACAGTGCAAATGACGTTCCTGTCGATACGTTCGTTACGCAGTGCGCGAGACGAAACGGTCGTAAGGATGCGTCAGAGGGGTGAGGGACGAGGGGAGCATCTGAGAGAGCGGGCCACCTTTCCAGTACTGGATACGGTGGAGCGCAGGCGCAGACTCAGACTGCACTGAATTGCTACGGCCGCGGTCGGCCTTATATAGGGGAGCGGCGAGCCTTGTATCGCTGTGTGCGTGAACCGGTCACAGGCGCGGGGCGTGTGTGAGTCAACGCGCTTGTAGCCGCGCGCTGTGGTGTTACACATCTATTAATAGTTCATTTCACTTAAAAAAAATTCAAACTGGAAGGTCATAAAATCTTTAAACTTAATAAAATAAATAGGACCAGCGAATTGAAAGCAAAGGAGATCTTTCAACTTTGGCAATCATTAGCCCCTATTTACATAAAGTCAGCCGTTTTAAAACAAAACCGTTCAGTTCAATCTGAATGTCTGAACTCAAACAAGAAGCCACAAACACGTCGCAATAACAAAACTTCCGAACAAAAAGGTTTCTAGAAGTTTCTTTAAACTAATATTATCGTTCCGGATCGGTTGTTCGACTTTGTGTTATAAATTCAAGATTTCAAAGCTTTCAGATGCAAGATTTCTCTACCAGTTTGTTTTGGAATCGTAGCTTTTCCTTTCAGTTATAAAAGTTCATTATACGAGGATATAAAGGTATTTGTTTTTATAACAAATAACTTATTGGTTTGGGCTATCGTAAGTTCAATATTGTAAAATAAATTAATTTAATATTTTTATATTCATCAGTATAGAAACATTTGTGAGTTTATTTGTAGGGGTGGCCTTAAATCAATTGACAAACTAAACTACTGTTACTAAATACCAACCTAAATCTATTTTTTTTTTACGAATAAAAAATAATAAAATATTATGCATGTATAAACGTCTTTGTAATGAATGATTAATGGACTCTTTCATTTTGTATTTTTAATTGAACAATATACGTTATAATTTTACCGTAAAAATCAACACTATATGTTTTAAGCATACGAAAGGCAATTCTAGTACACAAATGGTCAATCTCGTTTACATAGTTTGAAGAATAGTGATGCGAAATCTCATTGATCTATCGACATCGCACAGAATTAATCAAGATGTCAAGATACGGCCTGACTGACGCTGAATTATATTCATTGAACAAGTAATTTGTTATCCAGACGTAAAGATAAAATAGATTATGAAACTGGTTACCTGCAAAGTTTCAATGCAGTCGATTCTTCTTCTTCTTATTTAATGGCATCAATTTTGCAAGTGTCAAGTGAGGATACATTGCTAAATAAAATTGTTTTAAATCAAGTTAAGTCAGTCAATAGACACGTCAGCCCCAATTGGCTTTGAAAAAAATGGTGGCCGATTTTTAAAACCATCAGAAACATTTTAGATCAAATCAGAATATCACATAATACTTTCATTCCAACTGTAACTGTAATGTTGGTTAAATTACCACCAAAATTACACAGCCGAACTAAAACTAACACCAGAAAAACAACTAAAATGAAAAAGTTATGTGACTTCCCATAATGACAGAAAACGTTTCCCACTCGATTCTAAGACGCGGTAAGACGTAACTGACTTGTAACCGACACCACTTCGGTAAAGATCGACAAACTTCGGCCAAAAGTTGGGGGATAAAATTGTTTAAGTTTTAACTTCTGTTATATTTTCTACCGCTTTACATCTGACTTCCTCCCAGTACATTTACAATCATCTCAATTCTAAAAATCAAACATATTCCAATCAAAGCTTGTTCATTTATTTTTTAAAGGTGCAAGCTAGCAGTTTCATCGTAAAAGAGACTCTGTATGACATTACATCAGCTTATTTCAAGTTACAATGACTACACGTGTTTAGTGTCAAACAAAAAGGGGACAGTGGGAACCCGTTTCAAGTTACACGTTTGATTGTGTTTATGTTTTGGCGCCAACGATCAGGTTTTGAACCGGCATTTTAATTTGTTTAGGGTGACACTCCATGATCCATGTTCATGACGACACCTGAAGTGACCTTTTTTTCAAATCTTTTATTCTGACATTGATACCCTTCAGTGTTGGATAGGATAATGATATCATCATAGTTAGTTTCGTTTCTAACCCTAGATTATTTTGTTTGATCATCATAATTATTATTATCTTTCATATATTATCTTCCATTCTTCTTCTTGCCCTTATGCCACTTTATGTGGGGTCGGCGCAACATGTCTTCCTCCTCCATTCCCCTCTGTCAGCCGTCATCTCTGCATTCACTCCTCGCTTATCCATGTCATCTTTCACACAGTTTATCCATGTTTTCTTTGGTCTACCTCTGCTCACATATCCATCCACATCCATGCTCATCACTCTCCTAGTCACATGACTTTCATCCCTCCACATGACATGCCCGTACCACGCCAACCTATTGCTCCTCAATTTTTCTGTTACTGGTGGTGTTACTTTCAAACTTCCCCTCATATATTCGTTATGTATCCTATCCATTATCTTATATTATGTTTTTATAAAATTTTAAATACTTTACATTTTTTCATACTCATGCTTTACATCTGAATTCTTTTAGCTGGGTTCGTCGATAAAAGAACATGAACCTGCCGATATTTTTTTCAGATATTTTAGACAGCTCCTTAATCATGCCTAACATGATAACAACGCCTTATTTTTCTCCATTTCAAAATAACGACTAAACTGCCCAATGTTTGACCCAACCAACCCTACCCTAAGGGTGTATGTAGCCCGGGGGATTGGAACGCGGATGCACCTTTCGCTCAGATTGCGTTCAATTCAATTTGCCTTCGTAATGTATCAAACAAAACACGCTTGATACAATCATTTATAAACGCGTCGCAAAACATTTACATGTTGCTGGCGGTTAGGGCTGTCGAAACCAGTTTTAAAAGTTTTTTGCCTCATGGCAAAACGTCTAGAAGTTACCTTTAGTAGTAGTAGAGCTCTTTGTGAAGGGCTCGCCCGGGGAAGTCCCAGCATGACTATTTCTAGCCTTCCGTGAAGCAGCATTGTGTTTCGGTTTGAAGGGTGTGGGTGCCGGTGAAGTTACTGGCACGTGAGGCTGAACATCTGTACCTATGTCTTAAGTTGATGGACGCAGGACAGTGCATCGTAGGGCACGTTCCTCTGAACCATCGCCTATAACAAAACATTGTATAACGCACGTTGGAAACGTGCCCGACGTTTAGCTGATGTTCAGCCTCACGTGCCACTAATTTCACCGGCACCTACGTCCTTCAAACCGAAACACAGCAATGCTGCTTCACGACAGAAATAGGCGCGGTAGTAGTACTTCTCCGTAAAAGTTCTTTAGCTAAGACGATCACCATTATTGTATAAGGTCCAAAGTGATATCACTATAAAGCTAGTATTGAATAAAACATGCGAAATGCAGTGGCAGCCCTACAATCGCCTAAGGGCTATTGCACATCGCTTGGCTAATTTGGTGATGTTGTACAAGTCGGCTCACTCTTTAGCCTGCCTATTACAATATTGGACATTAGTGATGTGAACTAAGCTTTCTAATATCTATCGATATCGAGAAAACTTTTTAGTTTTATTTACAGTACGGTTTTCAACATTTTTTTCATGTAAGAACCTATCACCAAAGTGTTACGAAATGTGGTACCTACTGATACGGCGAAAACTCTTCAGTGATTATAGCTACAACTCTGTGTTACTTTATAAGACGGCAAACAATACCACTCCACATTACGTCCTCTTCATCTTTTTTCTACCCTAGGGATGTGTCCTGTTGCTTGATCCGATTAGGGATGTCCTATTTCCAAAACCGGTTAACACTACCTACTAAAATAATAACATTGCAAAATTCCAGTAGCTTATTTGACTTCCTGCGTTTTGAAAAATTCTTAAAAATTACCTATATTGTTTTTTTCAAACAGTCATAAAGAGCAGGAAAATAAATAACTCCTTAACTATATAACTCATTACAAATAACTCCCTGTTGCCGGTTTATGGGTATACCACAAGTTTTTTTTTGTATAAATCATTAAAAAAAAGCTCAGCAAACAACACACAATATTTCATCGACACAGCCACCACCAACATGAATATTTAATTTCACCCCTTCGTGTTTATTTATTGGTCGTATATTTCATGGCCTGGGGGTGTGCGTACACTATGCGCTGTCAAAATTACTGCGCGCAACCCTTGCAGTGACGTTGATGATAGTGATTACTGAATGAGATTCTGTTTGGTTATAGCTGTTTTGAAAATTGCATTCGATTATAAAAAGTCTTGTCTCTTAAGGCCTGCGCACACCTAGTTCGCTGGCGGTAGCGATCAGTGAAACGCTGTCAAATACCGCTGTCAAATTTGACAGCGTTTCACTGATCGCCGACGCCAGCGGCCTAGGTGTGCGCAGGCTTTTAGAAAACTAATTGTATCTCTTTTATAAAAAATACATATTGTAATTATTATAAATAGCACTTATGAAACCACTAAGGTTTGTAGGGATAATGCTACTAGAGAATCATACGTCGATAGCTTTTAAATAAGTAGGGACAGAATATTTTTAATAAACTAAAACTAGGTAAGTGCATGTAAGTAATATTTAGTTATTAATAGCTTTCTCTATTAGTTAAAAAGTGAGTTTTTAATTAAGACTTAATGTTTTTTGTTTTTGAATTGAGTTACTAGTCTCGGCGTTGCCCGGGTATTCCAGAATGTTTAAGAACATTCAAGAACGTTTAGGAGCATTCTATTCTTATCAAAATTGAGAAATTTTAGAAAATTTCTTACGTGATAGAAAAGGTTAGACATAGAAAAGTCACTACGTGTTAGAAAAGGATAGACATAGATTTTTGCAACAATTTACATTGATGCTGTTCCTATTAGTCGTAGCGTTATATTGTAGACGACATAAGTTTAAAAAATTGAGAAACCGACTTCATGGCAAAACTGCTAAACCGATTTTGATGAAATTTCTATGGGACTAATCTGGAAGTATAAGCTTCCAGATAAAAAAGATGTTTTCAAATCGGATCATTAATATCGAAATTATGCGATAACGCACAAATGTGAAAAAACAATCAAAACAAAACGGCTTAACCGGTTTTGTTAAAATGAATATGAGTTTAATCTGAAAGTATCCTTTCAGATAACAAAACCTTTCAGATAACAAAAGAGTTTTTCAAATCGGCTCATAAATAACGAAATTATGCGATAACAAACATCAAAAACAAAATAAAAACCCTCCTTGAATTGAGAAAATTGAAAATCCTAAATCCCAATCCCAAATTTGAGAGCCCTCCTTTTTTATTTGAAGTCGGTTAAGAACTAGAAGTCCTATAAAGTTTCTTATGTCATTTGTAATTGGTTTATAAGTTGTAGGTACTTGTAGATATTATGTCTAGCTAGACCTAAGTACACCGAACTCATAACCACAATATTAACCATTTATAAAACCCTAAGGACTTGGTTTAACGACCACTTACACCATAATCATCGGTCATTAAAACTTTAGGAGGCTTAATTTAATTAAACTTCAGTCAATATTTTCATGACATTATGTAAAGAGCTATGAACTTCTGGCTAAAATTGCTGTACTGCGATGGTTCTTAAAACTATTTTACAAAAATATAGAACTTATTTATTGGTCCCACACGCACATAATATCATAATATATGGGACAAATAAATACACACGCAAAAAATGTATAAACAAAAGAGTGCATAGAAGTAGGTAGCAAAATGAGTTAAAATAGTACATTGTTCACCGAGAGGAGAAAGTGACCGATTACCGTTGAGGGTGTCGTTTGAAGCCCGAGCCGTAGGCGAGGGCTTTAAAACACCCGAGATCGGGAATTGCAGTTTCTCTCGAGTGATACATAGTGCTTTATACTACACCTACAAGGAAAATAAATTCTACGAAAACTGAATCCTCAAACAAATACACAAATTGGAAATGGCGTCTGCAATTTTCACATGTTCTTTTTTCAAATTGTTTATCCTGCCGCCGCAGGGTCGCACTGCCAGCCCGACACCATCCAACACACAGCTAGTGGCCAGTGTCATTTTGCGAACTTTGAGATAAAAACTCACTGTAGTTGGCTGTTTCCTGACTGGGCTCTCAGCTCAGTCGGTAGTAGCTCTGCCTTCTGCACCGTAGGTCGTGGGCTCAATCCCCATCGAGAACAAATATTTGTGTGGTGAACACAGATGTTTGTTCTGTCTGAATCTGGTCTGTCATATTGTATTCTAAGTATGTATTAACAAAATAATAAGTATTATTTCAGCTATTTGGTTGAGCCTCTTTGAGGCGCACTTAAAATCCTTTCACCAAACTTGGTTCGAAAGAATCAGTGACACGATAAGAAAAAGAAGCTGTCTGGTTCCCATAGTACAAGCTTATTGGTCATCATCAACATATTATGAGTAGCTATAGAGATCAAAGGACTATTCCTCAGACATATCAACTATTCTCAGTACAATTTTGTTCCACTCCGTTTGTAGTTAATGTTCTGTTAAAACTAGCACGTGGTTATAGAAGTTCTGGAAAGCGGTGAACGTTTTATGACGACCAGTTTTTTATAGCTTCCTGGCAAATAAGCTTACGTCCACCGGTTGGTAAGTGATGTGAGTTTTCAATAATCGGTAAGCGAGCGCTTACCTATTGTAAAGCTCTAAAATCTCAGGCTTGAGGTCTAAAATTTTGCACTAATACTTCCTGGATGTATGAAGCTTCGGAAGTCTAACCGGTAAAGAATAAGTAAGAGCGGGCTATAAAAAAAAGAAATTATAGCATGCTAAATGCAGACAAAAAGGGAAAAAAACAAATAACATTATTATTGTTAATTTATTTATTTCAGATTTTACAAATCCATGATTAAAATTCCCAATAAAATAACACACACAATTAGAATTCAAATAAAATGAAATGTCAAAGATGTTTAGTAAGTATATCAAATAAAAGCGGCCAAGTGCGAGTCGGACTCGCCCATGAAAGGTTCCGTAGCAATAAGTAATATAATATAGAAGTTCTAATAGGTTGTCGAAAGGTACATCGCGGTTTACGATTAATGACGTATAAAAAAAAAACAACCAACTAGATCTGGTTCAAACCAAATATCGTTGGAAGTTTACATAGTAATGTACATCATATATATTTTTTAGTTTTATCATTCTCTTATTTTAGAAGTTACAGGGGTGGACTAACTTTTTACCACTTTGGAAGTGTCTCTCGCAAAAAATATTAAGTTTAGGAAAAAACGATATAAGAAACCTCAACATCATTTTTGAAGACCTATTCATACATACCCCACGCGTATGCGTTTGATGAAAAAAAGTTTTTTTAATATCAGTTGTAAGTATGGGGACCCCCAAAATTTATTGTTTTTTTTCTACGTTTGTAAAAAGACCTTCATGCGGTTCACAGAGTACATCTACTTTCCAAGTTTCATCAGTGTAGCTCTTATAGTTTCTGTGATAGAAGTGGCTGTGACATACGGACGGACAGACAGACAGACAGACAGACATGACGAATCTATAAGGGTTCCGTTTTTGCCATTTGGCTACGGAACCCTAACAAGAAAGTCAAGCGTAGGCAAACCAGAAATATTTTATTTATTTTATTCTATATTAAAACAAAATCCCCAGCTCTTAATATACAATGTAAATACTTAAATTTACATTTTTTAGTGCAAGAAATATAAATTAAAATATGAACCTACTATTACTCGCTATGTAACAACGGTGGTTATATTCGGAGTTCGGACCAAACGCTCAAAACCAAACTAAAAAGGATCTAAATACGTCTGCCTGTCCGTTTTGGATATTGCGTTGGCGATTTTGGATAAACAAGCGATCGTTTTAATTGAAAGGTTGAAAAAGAAAGAGCAGCGTGGGTGGTTATTTAAGTAATTAATGATAAACATGGAGTTATGGATCGATATGGTTGTTATTTGGCTAAATGGAGTAGGTATTTAGTAAGATTGGTGAGCTTTTGGTCAATCTATAAAGCTCACCATTTTTACTAACCTAATTAAAAAAAAGCAGCCAAGTGCGAGTCGGACTCGCCCATGAAGGGTTCCGTAGCATTAAGTAACATAATATAAGGTTCTTGTAGTTCGTCGTAAGGTAAATTGCGGTTTACGATTTATGACGTATAAAAAAAAAACTACTGAGTTCAAACCAAATATCGTTGAAAGTTTGCATAGTAATGTACAACATATTATATTTTTTTTAGTTTTATCATTCTCTTATTTTAGAAGTGGGGACCAACTTTTTTCCACTTTGGAAGTGTCTCTCGCGCATGCTATTTAGTTGAGAAAAAAACGATATAAGAAACCTCAACATCATTTTTGAAGACCTATTCATAAATACCCCACACGGTATGGGTTTGATGAAAAGTTGAAATGAAAAAGTTTTTTGAATTTCAGTTCTAAGTATGGGGACCCTCAAAATTTATTGTTTTTTTTATGTGTTTGTGAAAAAATCTTAATGCGGTTCACAAAATGCATCTACTTACCAAGTTTCATCAGTGTAGCTTTTATAGTTTCGGAGAAAAGTGGCTGTGACACGGACGGACAGACAGACAGACAGACAGACATGACGAATCTATAAGAGTTCCGTTTTTGCCATTTGGCTCTGCTCAGCAGTGGGACAATGTAGGTTTACTCAAAAACAAAAGTAACTAGGGAGCTGTAACATGATTCTAAATGCCTAAAGCCGCACATCTAAGCGTTCTGCGGTGGCGCTGTCAAATACGATAGCGATTATTTAGCAGCGTTTCACTTAGCGCCACCGCAGAACGCTTAGATGTGCGCAAGGCTTAACATAACATAATGTTTGTATTAAGCGTATTATCTACTAATTACGTAAGCTAACAATGCAACTGTTTGTTTTGACATCTGTCAGTGTACACAACTTACAATGGGCGTATAATTAGGTGAAATAACTATCGTTGCGCAAATATTATTCGGGTGGATTAGTATCTTTCTATAACGTACTAGCGATCCGCCCCAGCTTCGCATGGGTTCAATTCAGAGTGACTCTTTTTCACCTTCTTTTTTCTAAATTACATACATTCCATGCGAAGCAAGAGTGCTAGTTTTCTAATGTTAAAATTGGCCCTCAAAAATCGGTTGTCTCTAAAGTCGGTTTACTGATGATATTTGAACGTGACAACGTCATACAGCTGTCCACGCATCGCTCACTCAAGTAGGACAGAGACAGATGTCGAACGCTGCCGAACGCGGAGACCGATTGTGCCTCTTTATCACTCGTTCCGCGCTCTCGCTTGCACTTAAATCCTTAAATGGAACGCCTCAGCGCGAGGTAACGCCGCATGAGTCATGTTTTTTCGTGAGTGCAGCCGGCTCCATCGAATTATAAGACGTTGTCACGTCAAAAAGCTACGCGACTTTGTATGAGTGTATTAACGTGTGGTATTTGGTATACAGGTAATAAAAGCAATGTCCAAATATTATTTTTACTGCATTATCTTTACATAATGTAAGCAATGTGATAATTACACCTTAGGCCGTTATATATACACAAAGCATTAATACAATATCTCTGAGACTTGGTGATTTTGATATTTAGTGACTAATACTATGAGCAAATATTATTATAACTAGATTATATTTACGTAACGTATGTAATCTAGAGCCTTATAGCCAATGATAGACAAGATTATGCATTGTGAATTGAATTGAATTGTATAAAATACCATGAACTTTTGTATGTATTTTCCAAAATTGAGGAGAGTTTTCAAATGAGTAGAATTAAAGATTGATTTAAGGATAGTTTACTGGTATTTTACAAAGAGAGATTTTCTTCTAATACATAACATTATAAAGAGGAAAAAATTGTATTTTTGTATACAGGGTGTCCCATAAGTCAACGTCCAGCCGAAAACGGGTGATGCGCCAAGTCATGACAGTTATCAGAAAAATGTAAAAAAAAATATTTGCTAAGTAACTTTCGAGTTATGAGTATTTTAAAAAAACAGAAAAAACTGACACCCTGTGATGATCTTTTAAGTCCTGTGACTACAAATATTAACTTTTCATGAAACTTTTTTTTGCAACGTAAGCATGAATAACTCTTCTGTAAATTACAATTCAAAATTAAGCCATAACTGCCTCAGTTTTCAATGAAATCGTGGAGTTTTGGCCAACGTTTCATTTCAGATAATTACATCACCCAACTTTAATCGTCTGTACCGCAAAAAAAATGTACAACACTATCATGGCATGTAACTTAAAAAATTGGCGCATTTATCCAGGATTCCAAAATGGTATAATACTTGCTAGAGTACTCTTTAGTTTTGGAAATAAAAAATGTTTTTTCAACTAAACCGGATTTCCAATCAATTTTATTTCAATAGATAAAGTGTTTGTACCCTTTAAATGACGTGTTTTTAAGTGACTCACAATTCACAGGTACAAGTAAATACCATTTCGACAATGCAAGTAAACAGATAGATCCACCATCTTGTCGAAAGAGTAATAACCATGGGTGTTCAAGTAATATGTTAGTTTTAGGTTGAAAGTTTGAAATAAAATTAAATCATAGGATTACTTCAATCGTGATTTTAATCTAAAGTTTGCCTTCGCCCGTCGTCGGTCTTAATACATGGTTTTTGACGTGATAACGTCTTATAATTCAATGGAGCCGGCTGCTCGTACGAAAAAACATGACTCATGCGGCGTTACCTCGCTCTGAGGCGTTCCATTTAATACTTGAAGTGCAAGTGAGAGCGCGGAACGAGCGACAAAGAGGCACAATCGGCCTCCGCGTTCGGCAGCGTTCGACATCGGTCTCTCTCCTACTTGAGTGAGCGATGCGTCCGCGTGGACAGCTGTATGACGTTGTCACGTTCAATTGTCGTCAGTTAACTGACTTTGCAGACAGCTGATTTTTTTTTAAGGAAATGTAGAGCTTGCATTACTGCTGAAGGCTAACAGTTTGAACATTTGCTGTAAATCCTTGATGTAGTTAAATTAAAATCACGATTGAAGAAATCCTATGATTGAATTTTATTTCAAACTTTCACCTAAAACTAACAAATTACTTGAACACCCATGGTTATTACTCTTTCGACAAGATGGTAGATCTATCTGTTTACTTGCATTGTCGAAATGGTATTTACTTGTACCTGTGAATTGTGAGTCACTTAAAAACACGGCGTAGGCATTTTAAGTCCATCATTTAAAGGGTACAAACACTTTATCTATTGAAATAAAATTGATTGGAAATCCGGTTTAGTTGAAAAAACATTTTTTATTTCCAAAACTAAAGAGTACTCTAGCAAGTATTATACCATTTTGGAATCCTGGATAAATGCGCCAATTTTTTAAGTTACATGCCATGATAGTGTAGTAAATTTTTTTTGCGGTACAGACGATTAAAGTTGGGTGATGTAATTATCTGAAATGAAACGTTGGCTAAAACTCCACGATTTCATTGAAAACTGAGGCAGTTATGGCTTAATTTTGAATTGTAATTTACAGAAGAGTTATTCATGCTTACGTTGCAAAAAAAAGTTTCATGAAAAGTTAATATTTGTAGTCACAGGACTTAAAAGATCATCACAGGGTGTCAGTTTTTCCTGTTTTTTTAAAATACTCATAACTAGAAAGTTACTTAGCAAATATTTTTTTTTATATTTTTCTGATAACTGTCATGACTTGGCGCATCACCCGTTTTCGGCTGGACGTTGACTTATGGGACACCCTGTATAACTAATAAACTATTACAGAATCAGAACACTACTTCAAAAACTATTTCGCCATTAGAAAGTTACAATGAATAACCCTTGTAACATAGCCTACGCACGAAAGAAATTAAAAAAAAAAATTGAAGGATTTTTTCCACCCGTGCAAAGCCGAAGCGGATCGCCAGTATCCTCTAACAATATGAGATGATTTTATACAAAGGCAATCACTTTGACTAAACGCAAGGTCGACCAAAGAGAAGAAAATAAGGCCATTGTCAGAACAATGCCTCATAAATTATTTTTATACGAATTGTATTGGCTGGTTAAGTAAAAGAGACAAGATATAGGCAAAAACTTAATCGCACAGAAGGAATCGTCGTTGCTTTTAGAGAAATTGAGATTTTTGCGATCAATATACCTATTCATTATATTAAGTAGGGTTCGGAGGTAAACAAGTATGATAATCTTTGAATACATGATTTTTTGGTTGTGTAGTTTAGGTTCAGTCATGCAAAAACAATATTTTTGATAATTTCATTGCGGCATTGAGAAAATTAACTTATTTTTTGGAGAACCAGAATCTTCTTCCTGCCATTATCCCACTTTATGTGGGGTCGGCACAACATGTCTTCCTCCTCCATTCCCCTCTGTCAGCCGTCATCTCTGCAGTCACTCCTCTCTTATCCATGTCATCTTTCACACAGTTCATCCATGTTTTGAATAAAAAAGCAAAAACTTACTAGAGAAGAGGTATGGTTAAAACTTTGTGAAAATTGTATTTAACATTTTTTTAGAAAACAAACATTTGCTTTCACCACACAAATATTTGTTTTCGATGGATATCGAACCCACGACCTACGACGCTAAAGGCAGAGTTATTAGTAAGCTGAGAGGTTTTAACTTCACAGTACAATTTAACTTTAGTCCAAGCATTAAAACATGTGGGTGTTCTGAGCATTTTAAATAGTCTCCGTTTAGTAAATTCACTTTTACTAAACCACCAACAAAACTGCTAAGCATGTTTACAAAAGAAGCATAACGTTAGAAGTTATTTTGCGAGTACCTAGGGTTGTCACGTGCGGAATCTCATACAAACGAAACAACAATGCATGGACAAATAATGCATGAGTCAACGTCAATAATATTTTTTTTCCGAATGAGCGTGATCGCTAAATGCTGAAGATTCTTTCAGCGCTAACGGACAATATTAATTACATTATTATTAATTAATTATTATTCAATACATAATATTTATTTTATATAGAATCTGGCGCAGCGCAATTGCATTGCTATTCAGCGTGGCAATGCCGTTGGCGTCTTGAGGACGCTTCCGTCTGGCATGAATTTGGATCAGTTCAGCTATCTCTAGATCGTTTGTAACGGTCTACAGATAACTCTACTGTTTCTTGTGTGTTTGGACGTTTTGTAAATAATTGTTAATTTTCAGTTTCTTATTTCGTTACTTACCAGTAATAGCTTTGAACACATTATTATTTGTTTGACAACCCTAAACCTACCTCAAGTATAAATATAGCTTAACGGCGCGTACGCACTAGCGGAAACCGGCACATCAAAGTGACAAAACCATGTGCTAACAATGACGTTTCAATTGATGTTGACAAATCGACTCCTTATACTTACAGTGGCATTGTATATTGTATTATAAAATAAGCACCGGTAGTAGAAAAACCCGGCGTGTCGTAACTAAAGAATTCGAAAAATGCACGTGTCAAGTGCCTCTGAAGTCTTACCCACAAATAAGCGCAAGGCTTTAGGCGTTCTTTAAATCCTTTCACCACACTGGTTCGAAAGAACTAAGCGACATGAAAAGAAGAAGTCGGAGGTTTGTGGTAGTGATGCCGTTTTGTGACTCTACATTATCGGTACACTAGTACAGGTTACTGGTTGGATACATGCAATATTTTTATACGAGAAAAAAAATTGTAGGTTATGCACTCAAACGCTGCAAACTTGTCACAAAAACTGCCGTAATATACTTTTTTTTAAGAATTCAGGTTTGTAGTAAATATACTTAGTAAAGGTTTATCGTTTAAAAAGTGTTTCCCTCATTTTCTAGTGAAGCCATCCAAATTGACATTTACGATGATGAAATAAAAGAAACGATTCCGCCAAGGGTGAGTATAAAACGGTTCCACCGAGAGCGAATGATGATCTGTCTTTCTTTCAAAAAAAATATTGTATTATTTGATTGGACCATTTGGCCTCTTAAGGTAAGCCGGCTAGGGTGAGGAAAAAAATTCAAAAGCTTAAAAATTTTCTTTTCTTTTTTGTTTGTTCGTTATCTTACAAGTAACGGGTTTTCGCGTTTTTAATTTTACTCATCACTTACCACCAATTCCCCATAACAGCTTGCACCACCAGCAGTAGAGTGCACAAAACTCGCCAAAACAGCTGCATCTTGCACACTAAAACACCTAAGGTCACTTTCCAATCACCCTTAAAACGCTCGCACACCACAAAATCATAAAAACACCGATCCCAACCACAGAACTGAAACCACAAACATAACAAAGTAATCACAGGAAATAATTACAAATTAAAAAAAACTTTAAAAAGTTGCGTGAAAGTTTACGCGGGCGACCGCTGCACTTTAAATTTGGAACTCATGGTGACTTTGAATAAGAAACTTAAAAAAGGTTCGTTTTCGAAAATCGAACAAGTATTTTAGAATGGCGGTTCACGCGCTACGATCCGCGCGCATTGAAACACAAAACCAGACTGGCTGGTGTATTCCATCCATAGGATTCTCCGTAAAGGGGAAGGGTCGCTCTGGAGGGCGTGATGCACATTGCATGAGGTTATCCTTCGGGCCCTTACCACCGGCCGTGTTTCTAAGCGACCGGTGGAATACCTTGCGAATACCATGCCATTTCTCACGGCAATGTGTCAACACCGCTCTTGGTCTTACGTCACATTTTACATAAAATCAGTGAGCTTTTTAGCTTTGATTTACGAACATACCTACAAATAAACAGGTAAATCCAAGGTATTCATTTTTCCTTTTGCTTGCTACTACTAAATAAAGTTCCTGCCACATATTTTTACATTCACAAAGTTTTATGAAAATATTTAGCGGTTTTAACGTAACAAAAAGATTATCTAAATGTAAGTAGCTGCTTACCTGTACCTACAACCTGAAAAACTTATTTATTTGCTAGGTTTTTGCCGAAATGAGTAGTTTTGTTTTCTGCTTTTTAATTTTCGTTGTGTTTTGTTGGCTATAGCTTTTTTTTCATACAAAAATATTTTTTTACAAAAAAGTGGAGTAGTGATCGCAAACCGATAGTAGCATAAAAATTAAACAAAAATACTACCATCAATTCAGGGCTTATGGAGTTGAGATGGTAACCCGCAAAAATATTATCTTTTTAAAAATTGATTTGACTCTGATCGAGCCGGGACTTAAAGTCATGCAACTTTATTTATTGCAAAAATCAAATAAACATAACCATTTTTTACATACTAAACGACTGAGGAGTGGGTAGGGGGATGTGTTCAATAACTTTGGGCTTGCCAATGACTATCCCTATAGTTTGAACGAGCTTACAAAACAGGCATTAAACATTGTTTTACCATATTTTTTACGCTGATTTGAAATAATCAAACCTACAATAATCTATACCTACCTCTATACTAATATGAAAGATTTGTATTTTTGTGTGTATGTTTGTAATGAATAAACTCAAAAACTATTGAGCCGATTTTAAAAATTATTTCACCATTTGAAAGCTACATCCATTCTGAATAACATAGGCTATTCATGTGTTTATTTAATAAATGTCCACCCGTACGAAGCCGGGACAGGCCGATAGTAAATAATATAATAATTAAACCTAACCCTAATCCTTTTTTTCACATACAAGTATTTTTTACAAGAGATATAAAAAATTCAAAACCTCTTTAGAGTACCTAGCTAGAGTATATTCTTTAAAAAAACAGTATGAAAAGACAGCTTTATGCCAGGTATTTTCCACTAAACTTATAGCTGAGCCTTGCAAGAGAGAGACAGGGTACTTTATAAGGAACGAAAAAACTGAGGGGGTTTTCAAGTCGATTCGTTTTTTTTACAGTTGCACATATTACCATCAAAATACAACATCAGTGTAGTAGAAACCGGCATATCCTATGCTTCGATATAACTTTCTACTTGTGATACCACAGATAATCTAAGCACAGATTTATATCTGGCTTCACACAAATTGACGATAAAATATTTGCAACCATATTTATTGCTACTTAAAGTTAAATTATTCATTAATAACACGCATTAACCTATCCATACAAATACGGCCATCTTGCCGCACCCAAGGGTCTTAAATTCACTTAACTAGTAGATTAAATTAAAATAGATATAAACATTATTTCCTTTGCCAGCAATGGGACGAAAAAGGTAAAGAAAAAAAAGGTATCAAATATTATTAAGATATAATGCATGGTTCAAAAATATATCTACTAAGTATTCCATATACGAGTAAGTATTCAAAAAATCATATTTTTTTACGTACAAATTAAATATTATGACAAATATATTTTTTTAACTTATTTTCATGGTTTTAATAATTAATATAGTAAATATTAATATAGGACCGACGAAATAATAACAGATATTTTTTTTTTAGTATCTTCAATTTTTCAATGTTCCGTTCTGTGTACTATGTTAAATAAAATAAATATTTCTTTCTTTCTTTCTTAGATAAATACGCACATGTGAAAACCTTATCGAAATCGGACATGTCATTGAAAGTAATCTAACAAATATAAGCACTAAATTGAGAATATCTTTATCTTTTGGGCTGTTATAGAGTGATCATTTAATGATGATCAAAATGAAGTGATAACTCCGCGTTTAAATTTGTATTGGATGGAACAGATGTAGATTACTGTCTCAATAAAATTTGGAGTACCTCAAGGGTGTGCTTTATGGCGTATGTTATTGCTGTTATTCAAGATATACCTAATATATTAAGTAACACTTGAAGTAAGCATCATAAACTAAAATAGATTAACCCTGATTTTCAACAACAGCTGTAAATAAGGTTAAACATTCGTTAAGTTTACTGTCTATAGGTTTAGCGAAGATCCAAATCTTTTTTCGCATAATAACATAACGTAACACATCAAGTAACAAAATATCTTAAAATTTCACCATCAAATAGCCATAGAAGTAAAAAATACGCTAGCTTCGATTTAAGGGCCGGGTATAAAAAACCCATGGAGGGTAAAAAACCATAACAAAGCAGGATTACCTGTCAGCCATCTTGAATTTTACGATCGGTGTAAAACTGTAATTGCAATAGATCAAACGAACCGACAGATGGCGAAAGAAATCGCTGGCTATAATGCTCTTGATGGTCATAAAACAAACGATAAAGAACCTTAGCTTGATGCGAATAAGGAAAGAGAAAAATTAATTGAAACGCAAGCGAGTGATGCTAATGATAAAATTCCTAGTGATATTGAACCTTATCACGAAGTTAATAAGGAGATTCAAAATGGTGATGAAAGGTAGAGTGATGCTCGTAAAATTGCAACAGTCAATAAGTTTATAGGCAATGTAATGTAGACTGTACAGCTGAGACGTGGGATCGTAATTTAGTTTGAAGAGTGCAATTGCAACGTCAATTTGAATTTAAATTGTGATGTTTAATTCGTAAATGAAGCCTTATTACAAAAGTACTTTGCTACAGAATAGTTGGAATGTGGAATGTTGCTCGATTTCCTTCAGAATGTGGAATGGGACTGAGCTACAGGTAACGAAATAATTATTTTTTGCGACAGTAAACATTGTGTTAAGTTTGTTTGGATCGTTTGAAGTTAATTTTAATATTCCACTGCAAATTGAACGTCAATCTATACAGGATTTGTCGGAAAAGATTCAAGTGGTTTGAGATCATACTTTGTAAGTAACCTAACAATGAAAAAATATATTAGGCCAGTATTCAGAAATAGTGCTTGAGTCTGAGTCGAGCCTCAAGCATAGATTTTTTGACAGTTCTTTCTCACAAAACTACGGAGTTTAACAAATTGACAAACCGGTCAAACAAAATCGAAGTCAAATTAATCAAAAGTAACGTGCTTCATAGAGTGGATTGGCTAAAATTCCAAGAATTTAACTCAATACCTAAAGCAAATAAGCTCAATTGAAGTGATTGTCGCTAATCTACTCAATGATCGAAATACCTTTTGTGACATGTCATCTTCTCGCAACTTGGCTAGCTTTTGCATGATACCCGATTACTTCCCTATTAATAGGTATAGATAGGGATATATGGAATTGGCGAATTATTTTGACATAGTAAAGGCCCCATTTTTCCTAGCTACGGAATAATGCTATTCGTGGAATAAAAAATGACAGTTCTTGTTTTTGACAAGCCTAAACAAGAGATGGATATATTTTTATTTGATGGATAAATTTATCTGTAGATTGAACAATTAGATCTTAGAAAGAAAGAAATAAAATTGTTGGGTATAAATTAAGCTATTACCTAAATACAAACACATTGGACAATGAAAAACACAACAAATTACAGATTAAATTATAAGCAACAGCAAAAAAGCAAGATTGCAAAAGAATAGCACCCAATTTAGGATTTACTTTTGTCAGCAAAATGACAACAAATTACTTACAACTTTATGTGATGCAATCGACGAAGACGAGTCAATTAGAGCATTTTGGCTCTTATTACAACCAGATAAATATCACTGGATGCGTCTTCGTGAAATGCATGAACTATACAGTGCGTTTTAAAAAAGACTTCCAAACTCCTTGTTGTAATGAGTTTCTTACCTCTTTGGTTTAAAACGTTCGAATAAAAAACTAAAATAAGTGGCTTTGATCCGCACTTGGCTTGATAGCGCATAGTTTGTAAAACTCAAACTCCATTAAAATGTACTAAAGTTTTACAACATTCTTTAAATAGTAGCTTACAAAAACAGAGTAATCCCGTTCTAAAAACAATCAAACTTAAAACCAGACAGCATACATCACCCATCGACAAATCACGCAAATCCTCTAAGCACTAAACTTGATATAGAGCTTTTTCTTTTATTACAAGCGAAAGTGGATCTTAAGGCTACAGATATAGAGATGCAGACGATAGTAAGCATATTTGTGCCGATATAACTGCCAATTACGTTTCATATCCCAAAGCAGACAACAATAACATAATAGAGTCGATACAGATACATATGAAGAATCTATAAATGCCTTTGGCATAGGGAGGTAGAGCTAGAAATATTTAGATGCGGCACTAAATAAATCTGGAATTTATTCTAGAGTATAAGAGCTACATTTTCACATCCTTCACAGCTCTGCCTCCTGCGCTGGGACAAATATTTGTGGGGTGAACACAAAAGTTTGTTCTCTGTCTGGGTGTTAAATTGCATTCTAAGTGTTTATTGAAAAAAAACCTTTTAAGTAGGTATTATAACCAGTTGTCTGGTTCCCATATTACAAGCTCTGCTAGTGTTGTGTGAATTGTCCAGAACATTTATTTTATTTCGTTGCTTTGTTCCAATTACAACCAACGATTGAACCAAGTAGCAGAGCTTTCTAACTTTCATGCTGTAATTTAAAGCATGTATGTACCTATAACTATGTTTTAAATGCATGTAAAATACGTGAATAATACATGTGCATGTATTTAGAATTCAATATAATACCCAGGTGGAGAACAAATATCTACGTTCACCACACAAATATTTGTTCTCGGTGGGGATCAAAAACATGCTCTCCAGCACAAAAGGTAGAGCTACTATTGAGCTGTGAAAGAAATAGGTAATTATACTTGGTCTAGTCTATTTCTTCATAGCTCCCCGTCTCAAGTTAATACGTTCCTGTTATTAGGAATATAATAAGTCGCCGATTCCATACTCAGCCATTGATACAATCTTGTACTTTTATTTTATTCATAGGAAAACTCTCTTTATACTCTTGTTTACTTTGAAAGACTCGGCGTTGTTTTTTCTGTAGAGCTGACGCTGCATTCTCATATTGCTAGTTGCGCAAAGACATTACACCTTATTCTGCTTACTGATAATAAAGCTTTTTATGTCGCGTCTCCTTTTTTTGAAGTGAAAACTCCTTAGTGCGGTCTTGATCATTTTTTGAGGTGGAAAAAAGGCCGATGACGTCATCTCTTCGGCAAAGATCGAAAAACTTCGCCAAAAGTCGGGAGTAATTTGTTCAAAAGTTTTTACTTCTGTCGGCATTCTAAGAGTGGCATGATTTGTTTTATAGCTGATACAAATAATTATGATTAAGATAAGTTTTAAAAGATTACTGCAAACTTTCAGTAATGAAGAGGCACCCTAGAAGAAGCTCAATTCTGACCCGACAGGTATAAAGCCGTAAGTGCGTGTTCCATTTAATATCTACCGGTTGAGCGCCCCTGCGCTCACCATTGTCTGGTAGCGCTGTAAGAATCGTCAGATGATCACCAGCATTTTAGTCCATACGAAAAAAAATTAAGCATACGTTTCAGATTGACTCTCGTCGGCTAGACGTCAACACTTGCTGCGGTGAATAACATTGAGTTCACATGAACACGGCGTTTACAGTGTACTGATTTTTGATGGTAGTGATGGGAAGGACTGATTAGTGATTACACTTATTAAAAACTAGTTCAGCTATTTTCATTTATAAACTTCAAACCTATTTATCCCTATATGGGTACCTATTTTCAGTTATTAGGAACGCACCATAAATTAAATTAGTACTCTTTAATTTACGATATAATGAGTACTAATAATGTTATAGAGACCATGCTGTGGTTGCCTTTATTTGAAAGAACATGATTTATAAGTATGAGTGTTTTGTTAGTGTATTATCTAAGTGTATTAACTTGTTTAAGTCTGTTTTGCTGACAACTAAATAATTAATCATAATTAAATAGTGAATTATATTATAAAGATTACGATAATATTTTTTGTCGTCGAAAGTCTAATCAATATCAATAAATATTAGGCCTTATAAAGTCTAGCTGAAAATTATGTTATTTAATACAAAACTGCCATAATTTAACTTTTTAAAAAAGCTTGGTAAGTGACTGATATACAACGCAAAGCCTCAACCACTTGTCGTGGTCGCGTCGAATTGAAATTTGAAGGGTGTGTTATGAAAAGTTTTTGAAATTAAAGGGGTGCAGCGGGGGTTGAAATTGGTTTGGAAAAAGCTAAGCGCGAACAAAGTCACGCGGGTTCCCATTAGTCTAAATATATAAAACTCTTACGTTACTGACTGACTGACTGACTGACAATCAACGCACAGCCTGAACTAATGGTCCTAGGAGTATTAAATTTGGAGAGTAGATTTCTGGTATAGTGTGAGGGTGCAATAAGAAAGGGTTTTTCGAAACACTATAGGTGTGCAGCGGGGGTTGAAGTTTGTACGGAAAAGCTTATCGCGAACGAAGTCGCACGGGATTTCACTAGTTTTAAAAACTATTGGTCTATGAATACGACGTGGCCCCATCACTAGCACTATTTATTTATTAAAATACTGGTTTGTATCAGCGCTCAATCATCGCCATGTTTTCCTATCAGTCAGCACGGGAAGCCAGAACCATCTGTCTTTATAAAACCGAGTGTAAACTTGTACGTCAATATCGTAAGTTTTACTACATATTAATTTGTTTATCTTCTGCTGAGCTCTGATTTACGGAGGTCATAAAAACCGCAGAGAATAGTTGGAATTTCGCAGTTGCTGCTTTTTTATTGGTAGGCCTTTCATACTCTTAACTCCACCAAGTTTAGTTTAAATTTCGCTTTTTTGTGTATTTTTTAATGCACCTTTGTTTTTAAATGATAAAAACAATGAGTGCGCAATATAACAAACATTAATTGTTTAATTTTTTAAAGTCATAGCGAATCCAGTTTTGCAGACCGACGATTTTTTGACGATTTTTTTTATAATCGACACAAGGTGCAAACTTAGCTTGGTCGAGCTATACTTCACTAAAAGTGATTTCTTTCTAAAATCATTAAATTTTGTTTAGCCTCTCGTCATTTGGTGGTAGCTCTGCCTTCTGCGCCGTCAGTGGGTTCGATCCCCACCGAGAACAAGTTGTGTGGTGAACACCGATTATTTGTTCTCTGCCAACATATTTAGCCACAAATACAATATAACCTGGGTGTGGCTAAATATGTTGTGTGTATTGTTTCTAAATATTTATTTTATTTTATAGACATTGCATTTAGACATAGACATAGACATTAATTTATTTACTGCTTCAGCACATAATATACACACTATTAAAATAAGAAATAAAAACAAAAAGATACACGATATTACAAACTAAAGTACTAAAGAGAAATCACATTTTTGACATTGAAAATTACAAATAAAGAAAAAATTAAATTGAAAAAAAATAAATACATACTAAAACATAATAGAAACAACAAAAAGAGGTTAGTGTATGTGTGCCACTGCAGCAAATCGGCTCTAGCTCAGCGTAATGCTTCACCACCAGCGGCAGCTCAGCGCTGTTATTCTGCCAGAACCGGTGGTCAGAGCCATTTGACCCTGTGAGGACAAATAATATATTATAGGCTAGCAAGTTAAGGTTCTCCTGAGGCACCAGTCTCTTAAGAGTCTGGGAAACAGGAGATACCGTGTGTGGAGTGGTAGAAGAAAGCTGTGTATTTGTGCGTGATTAGTTGTGAAAACAGGTGTGGTGTGTGTTTGTGTTGTTAATTAAATAATATTAAATAAATATAAGTGCAAGGTTGAGTGTGTAGTGTTGTGTATGTATGTGTGTGTGTGCGTGTGAGCGTGTCGTGGGTAGGCCTCCATGATTCCCCCAGTCTCTTAAGAGTCTGGTTAGCACAGAGGGAAGCCTACCCCGTGTTGTGTGTGGGTGAGTGGGTGGGTGTGAGTGAGTGGGTGTGTGTCAGTGTGTGATTGGGCGTGAGTACAGATGCGGTGTGTGTTTATGAGCGAGTGATATCTACGAGTGAGATTTACACAAAGAAACAATTTTTATTGATTTTTTTTTAGTTTTAATTTATTCATATTTTTTAGGACATAGAAAATCAAAAATTGGTGATAGATTCCTCACATTATCCCATATTTTTTTTTATATCATACTTTGTATTCGCATAAGGTCATGTTAACTTGTTATTTCTGGGTCCAGCATTCGTTAAACTTATGCGGAAGCTTTACCAACCTACAAGCTCAGGTATTTACGTAAACCTTGCAAAAACATAACATACTAGTATTTATTAAATAACTTAAAATCTAAACCACAGTATGTAATAATACCCCATCGATACGACACCTTGCGTTTATGCCCCTACACACAGTGTGGTCTTCATAATTATGCATCATTCATTGGTATCGCCTTACAACTCTATTGTTTGGAACTCCTTTGTTTCACCCGAGCTAAAATGGCGGCGAAACGTCATCGAAAACAATATGGCCGACAGCTGTTATTGTTTAAATGTTGTGGGGTAATTAAGCAGCTATTTATTGGTAACTAGCTTCAGGCTACTGCTTTGTTCGTATTGGTATCGGAATAAAAAGTAGCCAATACAGCCATAAAGTAAGTAGTAGTAAACTTAGCACCACAAATATTTTACTTTTATAATTTTTTTTAGACGGGCTCGAGCAATTTTGAGGTGGGAAATTACCTACCATTTTGAAAAGTATTAAATGTATAAGGACTAATATAACCTTATCTACCTCAGCGATACCGTTTCCTGAATATATTTTATATTCTATTTGTATTAAAAACTTTCTTGCACACTCGCACTTATCCTAACAAAACCCCAGACAGCAGAAATCTAAAATCCAATCTCTACCTTTTACCTATCTAATAGGTAGCTACAGTACAGTTCCCGGCACTTGCTGTGGCATGTCGTGTGTGGGAAACTGTTGTTGTAGGTGCCTATATATGTAGATTAGATGGGCAGTTGTTTAGATAAAAAACAGAAATCACGTTTTTCATTGAAATTGTGTGGGGAAATACGAAACAATAAAAAATTAAGTATGGAACCTGTCTTTAGGAACTACTAGGTATTTCTATGTGAAAACAATGTACCTACATACCTACCTACTTAAGTATTACAATTTTGGTCTATAATAGAAATGTTTTTTATTAAAAATATTCTCCTTAGTTTCATTAATAATTTCATTGTATCGCGGAAGATAAAATCGGAGCGGTAGAAAAATAAAATTGTATTCATACAATTTTTATAATATAATCTGTTACCTAAACTGAACAAACTAAGTATGGCTAAATTGGCAATACCTCCTGTAGGTAGATCAAATATGTATATGCCAGAGCAACAGCCGATGCCTGTAACAATAACCACGAACCCACGCATATTTTACAAAATTATACAAACGTCGGAAAGTTCCATCCTATCAGAGACAACCGTGGCACCTGCACTAAAACGCATATCATACGACTATACGCCACCGGACCTTGATACAGGATGGTCACTTACTGAAAACCAGAGGAAAATCCAAAGAGGTTGCAAACTTACCTACTGCGCAGCAAGGAGTCCCTGTCTATGTGAAAACCCGACTTCAAACGTAGGATGATATTTTGTTCAGTTATTACTATTTTAAACCAAAACTATTACCAAGGTATCGATATTGATAAAATTTTCAGGAGACCATAATCCTAATCTGAAAGTAGGTACTTTAAGACATACTATACCAATATTGTGGACAAACCACACACCACTATCTAGCCCCAAACTAAGCAGAGCTTGTACGATGGGAACCAGATAAATGATGGAATACTTTATGCACTTTTTTTGTAAATAATTGGAATACAACTGAACAATACCTATAACTTCCAGACAGAGAACAAACATCTACGTTTACTACGCAAGTCATTTTTGAGTCCTGTTGTGTAATTTCGGTGGTATTTCAAGTAATGTTGGTATTTTAACTAACATTACTTGAGGAGGCTCTTATTATGTGTGAGCAGTTGGCATGAAAGTGTGTTGTGTGATATCTTGATTTGATACGATGGTTTTGAAAAAAAAGGCCACCATTTATTTTTAAAGCCAATCTATTAACTTTGAAACAAAAACTTATATATTTACTGGCTTTATTAAAAACTATTTTATTTACTTGATATCGGCAAAATTGACCAAATGGACAGATGCCATCTACTTAAGAAGAAGAAGCTTTTGTACGTCAAAGTCAACTGCTAGGTCATAGACCTTTTTCATATTAAGGGGGTACGGCCACATAAGAAATAATAGCTGTACAATACTTTATGAAAACCGGCTCATAATATTGATATTTGAACCCATTATGTTCAATCCTTTGTTCGGCTAATCACGTGTCTTGTAGCACCCTGTGTACGGAGACGGTGCGGTAATAAGAAGTAAATATTAGCGCGCTGGGCGGGCGGATTTCAGAACGATGGGCTAGGGCGGAGGTGGACTTTTGTGATTTTTTATCTGCATAACTCGATTCAATTAAATTTAACTTCGGTTCATTCCTTACAGTACAAGCTCTGCTTAGTTTGGGGCTAGATGGTGCTGTGTGAATTGTCCACAAAAATATTTATGCATGTATTTTTTATATTTATATTTATTTCTGATCCATGTTTAATAGTTTGTAAGTTTTTTTGGGTCGGTTTCACGGATTTCAATTCGACTAATCAAAACTTTTAGTCTAATTAGTCATCAATGAAACTGGCCATTAGTTTTAGGTAAAACCTTGCAAACCTAATCCGAACTATTTCCGCTTAGACTATATAGAGTTCAATTTTAACACGTCGGTTTATGACTATCGACATCCAGAATAAGCTCCAGGTAAAGGAAGTCTTCAACGGTATACCTAATTATACGCTTTTAGCTGTACAAGCCCGTATAAAAGCTGTTAAAACTGTTAAACTGTTTAACACCCCTCTGATTATTTGACTGGCCTCTCAGCTCAGTCGGTAGTAGCTCTGCCTTCTGAGCCGTAGGTCGTGGGTTCGATCTCCACCGAGATCAAATATTACTTATTTGTGTGTTGAACACAGATGTTGGTTCTCTGTTATACTGTAGGTATTCTAAGTATGTATTTACAAAAAATATATAATATTCATCAGCTATCTAGTTCCCATAGTACAAGCTCTGCTTAGTTTGGGGCTAGTTAGTTGTGTGGATTGTCCTACTAACCGATATAGGTACAAGCCCCAATACCACCGACAAGAGCTAAGCTCTTAAATTTAAGAAGATGAGTCCCTAATAAAACATTTGTATCTTATTTTATAACAAAGCCGACGCCGTATAAACCTAGCTCATCCACCGCCCGCCCTCGGCGTTTCGATAACATGGCAAGTTTACTCAACGCCAATTAGATTGTCCCCGGGCGGGTGAGGCGTTGTTTTCACATGCTAATTGTATAGTACCTATCTACCTTGTATCGCGACGAGCTTGCATATTTTTACTATCTATTTAGCTCTTGCATTTTATAGCTTTTCTTTTGGGCCGAATGAGAGGCAGTCACAATAGCATATTATGTACCTTAGCGGATAAGTTTAATAGTCTTAAACTGTAAAACTATTATGGTAACGTCCAATATTTTAGCGAAATAGGTTTTTAATGGTGATGAGATTGATGTTTGTGTATTTTAAATAAGTAGGTATATATTTTTATGTGTATGTTTTTGTGTTATTTTTGTGTCGTCTCTTCTATTGTATAAGTATTGTAATTGTGTTACTATGAAATAAAGATTTAATTATTATAATTATTATTATTTATAGACCTACCTAATCTTATTAATATGCACCTACTTGAAAACATGTATTTAAATAGACAAAGAATCATCATGCGTTTGGTGACTCGCTCTCGGTTTATAAAAGTCAACTGAACAATTTTTTTTTCTAGATTAAAATTTGTAAATTGTTTTTAAATAATTATTAAAGAAACAGACACAAAAATTAGATTAATTTATGTTTCTGTTTCTTTCTTTTATCTTATATAAAAGGTGTCCATTTTGTTCGACGAGTGGCGTTGTTCCGTCGATGGAAAAATCAGCCCCTATAGTACTTTGTATTTTAAGTTTTTTTATATCAATTTCTGTTGTTTTATAATATATTTGCGAATGCTGTGCATGCCTGTAATTGGCACACATTTTATAATACAATTGAACTGTATAATTTTGATTCTTCTTCCAAGGTATAATTAGTGTCCTAAAATTATATGTTAACTATGGTGTGCTTTGCCTACCTAACTACCTTACTTATATTCTTTGTAACTACTAACACTAGGTATTGTCCGGTAGTGAAATCTCGCATATTTTGTCCATTCGGAAAAGTAATCTGTTGAAATTTATAATTGACAGGCGTCGCCGTTCAGTTGGTAGTAGCCCGGCCTTCTGCGCCATATGCCGTGGGTTCAATTCCCAAGAACAAAACTTGTTCAGTTAATATTTGTGTGGTGAACAAAATTAAATGGACATATTTATTTTGTTCTCTGTCAAGGTGTTATTATTTTATTGTATTCAGATTTCTCTATTACACCGGTAGGAGGGAAATGCTATATGCGTGCTGAGATCTCTCGTAACTCTATCGACAATACAGGAAAACCAAAAATCAACCACACGGCTTTAAAATACTCCTAGCGACATCTATGGTTTTACGGAGACACTATTACTGGATAGTTGTTATTTGCAGCGCTAGATGGCGCTGTTTCATGTTATTCAATTTTCTACAAAATAAACAAAGTTCCAAGA